>BRKX01000014.1:17258693-20032026 GCA_026008535.1 Perilla frutescens | reverse complement strand
GTCGGAAAGAGCCAGTTTGGGTACAAGAGGAATAGAAAAGGGCAGAATCATGCCTGGACAGCATTTTAGTGTCAATGATACCAAGATATGCAACGACTTCTCAAAGGAAAGCTCTCTAATCGAGCATGGCCGCAGTGCCCACCATTCTAGCAATGTTGAAGGCGAATTTCATGATCGTGCACATAACAAACTTATGGCGATTACAAAAGAGAGAAATAAGAGCAGACACAAGATCAACCTAGCAAACTGAAGCAGGAGCAATGCACCTGAGTCATAGAGAGCAAACAGAGCTAAAAGAGACAAGTCTAACCGCGTCCTCGAAATCCTGGAACGAATCAGCTATGTAACGAAAGTTAAAGCTCGGCGATCTTGCGCACAATAAGTACATATTCAGCTGATAGGATCTTATAAGGGAATAAATCTGGCAGAAATGGAAAGTGGAAAAGTCATGGGCACGCCACATTTGCAGATCAGACTAAAGATCCCCGATTTGTTTTGGGGGTTGACTTGTATTTTGTAATCCTATTTTTTTGAATTTAAATATATTTATTTGAATTTTTTAATATATTTAATGAAATTAAATATATATATATATATATATATATATAGTTTGATGCAAAACAACATTTGTTGGTTCTTCCAGGTGGGATAAATTTTGTTTAAAAAATTAAATATGTAAGCTTTAACTTTTTAGAATATATTTTAAGGAGTTAAATTGAAAACTTAAATATATATAAATTTTCAAATTTGAAATATATATTATTTGAATTTTTTATACATTTATATAAAAATCTAAAATATTGAAAATTAATATTTAACTGATAAAATATATGAGATTAATGTTTTTAAAATATATTTCACATATTAAAACTGCAAACTTAAATATATTAAAATATTTGCCTAACTTACGAAAATAACATATCAAAATAATACTTTAATCGTTGTTATTCTTCATTATTTGTGGAAGTTCAAGCATAAAAAAAAATATTGTTACTTTAAGAATAAAATGCGGGTAATTCTATTCACAACACCCCCCCTCTCTTTTTACAATCCCAAAATTAAATAAAATATAATTATTATTTTATTAGTCATTTTTGCCCTTGTAAACCCACCACTCAAAAAAAAAAACTATTAACAAATTAAAAAAACCCTTGTGTATAGCCCCCACCTTTTATATAATTATAAAGTCAATCAAAATCTGAAACTCTGAAAGAAAGAAAAAGAAAAAAGAAAGGTACAAACAATTTATTTCCGTCATTTAATCTACACCTTCAAGAGCAAAAATAAAAACACACATCGATTCTGATTTTATCGATACGAACGTTGAGATTAATATCACAATCTCTGCAATAATATATCATTTCATTTAAGTAAAACATTTATCTTGAACTTGGAGATGAAAGTTGTTATGGCCTGATAGGTAAGGTTTCTGAATTGACGAAGAAGATTTTTTAGGGGATTCTTAAAAAGTTTCAATTGCGTATACTGATAGAAATAATTTCTGCCATTTTAAATCAATCTTCATAACTGAAATTGTGGTTGATCTGTTCAATGAACTATAATTTTAAAAAAAGGTGAAAAAATAATAAATCGAATTGAATTGAACTAGTATTTTTAGATTTAATTAAAGTAAATTTAATTAGGTTTTGATTACTTTAAATCAAGTCAAATCAAACTAATTATTTTACAAATTAAATAGATTATTACAATGAATTCTTACAAAATTAGGTCAGATTTTATTTTTTGGGTTATGAAAGAGGGTGTGGGCAATATTCATATTGGGTTTTATTTAAATTTTTAGGGTTTTTAAATAGTGAAATTATAAGGGTAAAAAAGTCAAACAAAATAATTTATAATTTAATTAATTTTGAGGGCTATGAGGAGAAAAATAGAGGCTATGAATAGAAGATGGGAGGTCACTACATCTTTCTCGGTTTCAGACCTAATCTGTTGGAAGATATTGCCTTAAACCTGTTCCAATGACGAACACTAAACCACTGTAATAAAATTCTACTGCGAGCGTCGGCTACTACATTTGTCTTGCCCAGTTTATACTTTTGATTTCAAAGTCAAATCCAACTCTGCCCAATCACCCATAAAATATAATACTATCTTTTAACAAAATGTAGGAAAAACAATATAAACAAACCTTCAATTTAAAATCTAATTATGCCATAATAGATGATCTACAATCTAATAATAAATTACAGCTTAAATATAAACATCATAAAACTTATATTCAATTTTTTTTAATACTATTTCTATAGTTTTTGTGTATTTTATAATAATTTTATGAATTGCTTCTTTTTTAATTGTATTTTCCTTATCCTTGATTTTTATTGTGTGAATTATTATATCATATTTGTTAATAGTTTGATTAAAAATTTATATTTTTTTATGATTGTTAGCTTAAATAATTAATTGTTTGTGATTGTAATATATTTTATTTCATAGATAAATGTTTTTCATTTATTTAAT
This sequence comes from Perilla frutescens, assembly GCA_026008535.1. Taxonomy (NCBI): domain Eukaryota; kingdom Viridiplantae; phylum Streptophyta; class Magnoliopsida; order Lamiales; family Lamiaceae; genus Perilla; species Perilla frutescens. Next base: position 20,029,548 of record BRKX01000014.1, on the reverse strand, counting down.
TATCGATGGACATTTAATTTTTTTAGTATGTTAATATTAGGACATAGTACCGGAATATGTTGATTGTAAGTATGTTGTTCAAAACTTAATTTTTTCATATTTTCTTCAATAAATATTTTAATATATTTCTTAACAATATTTAATTATGAATAATTATTTCAATTTTATTTTTCTACAAGTTACTGGGACATGATAATAGTAATTTGATTATAGAATATTGAGCTTGCATAATTCTTAGTGTAAATTTTACCCAATTTACTATTTAGTTAAGACTTTTTATAGAAAATATCTCCTATTACGAACTTACAACTTAGAATAATGGTAGAATGTAATTAAAATAGTATTATGGCATTAGTAAAAATGTTAGCAACCTCAAATTTTATGTTTTTTTTTTTATTATTTTTACTCACACACCCGACCTGTGGTATTGAGGAAATTCGAATCAGTGACCTTTGGTCTCCAAGCAACCTCACTCCCCCACTAGACCTTTGATCCTCTTTTTTTTTTTTTTTACTCACACACCCAACCTGTGGTATTGAAGATATTCGAACTTGTGACCTTTGGTCTCCAAACAACTTCAAATTTTATGTTTAATTATCTACATATTTATATATTATAATTTGGGTTCCCCTGAACAGAATTCTATATTCCGTCACTAGTTCTGATAGTGCTTTTGGAGTATTTATCCTAAGTTTACACAATCTTTTCATCTGTTAATCTCACGGATGTATTGAAATTGGTCGATTTTTTCATTATATTAGTTCAACAAACCTGACTAAGCAGACATAATTTCATTTGTCTTGACAGATGAACAAATTATATGCCATCAAAGCAAGCCCCATAAAAATAACACAACACGTATATGTATATATATATATATATATCGGTTCAGATGATATATATATATATATATATATATATATATATATATAGATTCCTACTAGAAATGTCAAAGTTGGAGTAATACAAATATAATATGTTACAGAGGTGCTAACATGGAGTAATTTAGAAGATGGAATTACCAGGAATACCATCTTACATTCACTTGAGAAAGACCTCAATCACCAGTTTGATACTTAACAGAAAAGAACTTCACCATTTCCCAGCTACTAATTCAGCTACCAGATTTTTGGTCCATTTAAATTCAACAATCAACAAAATTGTTTCTACAAAGTGGAGATAACACATTAACAGCCACTCCATGTGATTACTCAAAGTTCAACTAGAGTATTCAAATCAAAATTGTGAAAATTTGGCACAAGAAAAGGATCGCTACACTGTAATTCTCCATACAGATGAATGAGAAATCTGTCAAGAGTAACAAACAACCCCAAGCTCTTCCACATCAATTATGGACATGGTATATATAATCCCACCAACAAATGGGGACTAGGATTCTTTCCTTCACTTACTCTGTCACTTTGTCCCTCAACTCCATCCCGATCATTAAAGCCCACCAAATCCACAACCAATATCACCAAACTCGATCTTTTTCATACCATCAAATTTATCAGGCCAATAAATCTTAGGATAATGAACGCTACACTCAAACTGAGTGCTCCTGGAAGGCCGGTTGTCTTGCAAAAATAAATTACAACAGAACCTAACTTGTATGATTATTCAAAGAATATGTCTAATGTGATTCCAAGATCAAAAGATTCTACTACAACAATTCTAAATCACTTTCTTTTTCAATTGATTAAACATATTATTTGTACTAATGTATCAATCTCAAACACAATTAACTGATTAGCATAGTTATTTCGGCAAGGCAAGAATAAAAAAAGTACAAATGGAAAAATATGAATGTGTTCCAACTTTCCGACAGTAAAATATTACAAGATGTCATAAGAAAATGTTAAGATACTGATTATGAACTTGAGAGAAAAATTGAACACTGTGAAAGAAATATTGAGAATTTGTATTAATGAAAAACTGAACTGTACAGCTGAGCTCATGCATTGAGAAAATATCTATCTAACTACTTTCATAAAATGTGGAACTGCTGCCACGTGTACAACAGCCTAAACTAAGTGTTAACTGACTGCTAACTAACTGCTAGTGATAAATATCACAATACTCGCTTGCAGAAGCTAGACAATGTAAGTTTTTAGCTTGAGTCTGTCTCTAAGAAGTTGAAACCTTGATTCAGACAATGGTTTTGTAAATATGTCAGCAACTACTTGAGCTTGCACTTTCTCACGCACAAAGTAAACATCAACCTCTATGTGTTTGGTTCTTGCATGGAAAACTGGATTAGAGGCTAAAGCAATAGCACTTGCATTGTCACACCATATTTTTGATGGAGCATGAACTGGAAAACCTAACTCAAGACATAAAGCTTTTAGCCACACTATATCTGCAGTTACATTTGCTAAAGCCCTGTATTTAGATTATGCACTACTCCGAGACACCACTTCTTGTTTCTTGGAACTCCGTATAATCAGGTTTGAACCAAGAAATACACAATGGCCTCTTGTAGATCTTCTATCATCTGGGCAGCTAGCCCAGTCAGCATCTGAATAAGCTTCAAAGTAAGGAGAAGAAGTAGGAGTGAATAAAAGAGAGAAGTGTCTTGTCCCTTTGAGATATCATAGAAGATGTTTGCATGCATACCGGTGTGAGTCAAGAGGCTTCTGTAAAAACTGACTTAGTTTATTGACAACAAAGGCAATGTCAGGTCTTGTAAGTATAAGGTATTGCAAAGCACCTACAATACTCCTATACAATGTAGGATTATAAAATTCAATACCATCATCATTGGAGAGTTTGCTGGCAGCAGTCATAGGAGTGGAGCAAGCTTTGCAGTCAGATAAATTGTTCTTTTCCAATAGTTCATCAAGATATTTTACTGTGACAAGGCAAAAGAGCCATCTTGAGCTTGTACTTTAATGCCAATAAAGTAATTTACAGAACCAAGATCTTTGAGAGCAAACTTTTTATGTAGAGAGTGAATAACACTCTGTAACTCAAGCATATCATCACCAGTTACGAGACACACACAAGGAGAAGCACAGTCTTGTTAGAACAATTTTTAAAGAATAAGGAGAAAACAGATTGAGACCTGGTAAAACCTTCTTCAGCAAGATACTGCTTAAGTGTGTTGTGCCAAGCTCTGGGGGCTTGTTTTAATCCATAAATTGCCTTATTGAGCTTGCAGACATGGTGAGGAAAGCTACTCCTTTCAAATCCCTTCGGTTGAGTCATGTAAATAGTCTCTTCTAAAGCACCATTTAAGAATGCATTATTGATGTCTATTTGCCTTATGCACCAGTGTTTCACAGCAGCCATAGTGAAAACTATTCTGATAGTTGAAAACTTCACCACATGATTGAATGTCTCAAGAAAATCCACTCCAGCATACTGCTCAAAACCTCTAGCCACCAGCCGAGCTTTGAGTTTGTCCAGGGTACCATCTGACTTGGTTTTAACGTTAAAAACCTATTTGTTTGAAATCAGCTTCTGACGGGAGGAATAAGAAACCAAACTCCAGGTATTCTTTTCCTGTAATGCAGACAATTCAGTCATCATTAGGGGTGAGCATTCGGTCTATTTTGGTCCAAAAATCATAAAACCGAATAGATCGAATTGGAAAATATTTAGGACCGAATGGGACCGAATTAAATTTGTTCGGTTTGGTCCGGTCTAATTTTCCAATTTATAGTTTATTTTTTTTATTTTGAATTTATTGACTAACTGCGGAAATAATAGTCTAAATAATAAATAAATATCACAAATTTATAACTAACATCATAAATAAACATTTATAACTAATATAAAAAATGAAACCAATAAATAACAATACAAACATCCGAAGTATCCAACAGATAATAATTAAAAATAATAATAAATTAATAATAATTAAAAAAGCTCAGTCTATTCAGTTTGTTTGGTCCGTTTTCTGCAGTACCGGACCAAATCGAGAATCGAATTTTTATTAAAAAAAAGAATCGAACTTGACCAAAAATTTGAAAGAACCGGACCAAATAGATGGAAATTTATTTGGTTCGGTTCCGTTTTCAATTTTTTCGGTTTTTTGCTCACCCCTAGTCGTCATAGCTTCAACCCAAGCTAGATCAGCTAGTGCTTGCTTGACAGAGGTAGGCTCAATTGGTAGTGTAAGCTCAGATACTAAGGCCTTGGCTTTAAAAATCCCATTATTGGCTCTTGTAATCATGGGATGTTGAGAAAGAGATGGAGTGACAGACTGATGAATAGCAGATGCAGAAGTATTGCTTGCAGATGGAGAGGAAAAACCAGAATGAGAAGTAAAAGCAAGATTGGAACTAGAAGACACAGAGGGAGATAAAAATTAGGATGGAATGAAGTAGAAGGAGATGAACTAGCAGAGGTAGAAGATGAACTAGTATAAGCAAAGGGAATGACATAAGTTTACCAGAAAAAGAAGAATGTGTGTTTCTAGAAGAAGAACTAGTTGCAGACTGAAACAATGAAGAATATGGGAAGTCCTCCTCATTGAACTTGACTGTATCAACAACATAGAACCTGCCAGAAGGATGATAACAAACATAACCTTTATGATGAAGGCTGTAGCTAAGAAAAAAACACTTACTAGATCTAAATTGTAATTTATGGCTATTATATGGTCTTAGATAAAGGGAAATAGGCACACCCAAACACCTTAAGATGAGTATAAGAAGGAATTTGTCCAAAGAGAACTTGAAAGGGAGACTAGTTTGAGAGGGTGAGAGTAGGCAGCCCGTTAAGAAGATAAGTGGTTGTATGAAATGCTTCCCACCAGAATTTAAGAGGAAGAGATACTTGAGATAGCAGTGTTAAGCCTTTATCAATAATTGACTGATGTCTCCTTTTAGCTTTACCATGCTGTTGATGAATAAGAGGGCAAGGGTGTTGAAAATGGATACCTAAAGATTGTAGATGAGAGATTAAAGATCTATATTCACTACCCCAGTCAGTTTGCAAGATTTGAACAGAAGTTTGAAATTGATAGTGGACCATAGCTAAGAACCTTTTTACTATATTGTCTGTTTCAGTTTTGAGAGTTAATGGGTAAATCCAAGTATATATCTGGAAAAGTCATCTATAAAGTGGATGTAATATTTGAACCCATGTAGACTAGGAGTGTGAGCTGGTTCCCAGAGATTAGAATGGACAAGTTGAGAGGGTTTAGAAGTGGTTAATGTCTGAGAAGAGTGAGGAATTTGATGCAGTTTTCCTATTTGACAAGCTTCACAGAAAGAGGGGGGAGATGGAGAATGAGAAATGTTTATTGAATTCAATACTTTATTTAGTATAGAGATATGAGGATGGCCAAGTTTTCTATGCATGTATCTGTTTCACATATATTTGCATGACACTGAGAACCTTGTACTGTCTGCAAGACTTTGCATGATACAGATTGAGATGAGTCTACAGACTGAACATCTTTATTACAGTAGAACGCAGTATTCTGATATGAAGCTGATGCACTATCTTTAGGAGCAAGAGTGTTTGAGTGAAGCCGGATTCCAGTAACACTTTTTGCAGCTGGCTAGGACTTGTCTGTCTTGAGTGAGAACATAGACAGATCAAGCCTGTCCAGACCTTTTTCAAGAGTGCCTCTCATCAACACCTTGTGACTGGGCTTGTCCTTGACAGCACAAGCAGAATCATGAAATTCAACAATGACTCCATTATCTTTTGTAAACGTGAAATGCTCAACAATTTTTTGGTAATCTGAGGACCATAGAGTCTGTTGTTTAAAAGAGGAGATTGAGAGGATTTGGACACAGAAGAAATAACTGCATTACCAGTAGCAACAATGGGAATTTGTTGTCCATTTCCAACTATCAGTCTGTCATCACTATCTACTCCTGAATGGATGTGAAGATTCTGCAGTTCATTTGTGATGTGATGTGTAGTACCACCGTCCATGATCCAAGGTGCTTGACCTTCTTCCTCATAGAATTCATCCTGGTAAATCTCAGCACCAGATGTATCAGCTAGAAAAACTTGAGATTGAGGAGGATGAATGCCTGTGAAATTAACATCAAATCTCTTAAAACATTTGAGGGCGACATGACCCGTTTTACCACATAGCTGACATACAATACGCGGATCTTTTGAGAAGTTTCTCCCAGTACCACGACCTTTAAGAAGATGTCTACCCCTTTCAGATGAAGGAGAGGAAAAAATGTGGTGATAAGCAATATTTGCATGAGGATAGAACATAACCTGACTCTACAGCAACTGTTCTTGAGCCTGTAAAGCAAAGTGTTCTTTCTGCAGATTCAAAGGATCAGTTCTGTATGTTAGATTGACTACAGTTGCTTCATACTCAGGTCCAAAACCAGCTAGAATGTATAAGATAAGCTCGTCATCAGAAACATAGTGGCCAGCTCCTACAAGAAGATCAACAAAGTTCCTCATTTTGAGGAAGTACTCATCCACTGAGAGATCACCCTTGCGCTGTGTCTGCAACTTAAATAGGAGCTGCATCACCCATGCCTTCGATTGAGACTAAAGCAGTGACTCCAACACGATCCAAAGTTCACAAGTGGTTCTGCATTTGGTCACGTACCCCAACATTGACTCACTGATTGAGCTTAAAAGCCAACTCATTAGAAATTGATCTCTGCACAACCAAACTTGATAATCAGGATTAGAAACGCAATGTTCTGAAGAAGAGGTAGGTAAAAACTGAGAGAGAGGAGTGTTTGAGGGATCAATGAATCCAGAAAATCCATGTGCTCGGATAGTAGGCAACACTTGCATTCTCCAGAATGCATAATTCGAATGATCGAGTCTAAGGTGAAGAGATTGAAGGTGCGGAAGCTCTATATGAGTGGAAGCCATTGAAAAAAAACTCAAGATGAACAAAAAATAGCAGAAAAGATGAAGAAAATGAAGATTGCAATCGAAATGCTGATGATTCCACAATAGAAATGTGGATCTTCACCACAGGCCATGAAAAATTGCGATTGATACCATGTTAAGATACTGATTATGAACTTGAGAGAGAGATTGAACACTATGAGAGAAATATTGAGAATTTGTATTAATGAAAAACTGAACTCTACAGCTGAGCTCATGTAGTATATATAGCTGCATGCATTGAGAAAAATATCTATCTAACTACTTCCATAAAATGTGGAACTACTGCCACGTGTACAACAACCTAAACTAACTGTTAACTGCTAACTAACTGCTAGTGATAAATATCACAATAGAAAAGCACGAAAACACACACACACACATTCATGAACTGAATTTCTAAGTTTGTTGCAATAGTCAAAAATACGTAAATCCCCAAGTTCAGATGCAAAGGAGAAAAAATGAGAAATATAACCGTTCAATACCTCAAAAATTTAATTGAGTAGCTGCAAATCCCAACTTCGAATTAGCTTTGATTTAAGAGCAGTAACTTGTGGTAGTCGGCCGCTGATTGTGGATGAGAGAATTTTAGATTTGAAGATTCAGCGGTCACAACGCATACAAACGTAAACTTTTAGAGCCAACTAGATGAAAAAGCGTGCATTGCACGCAATTCAACTAATTTGCTTAAATTAATTATTAAAGTTTGAATAATTTTCCTATACTAAATTTGAGTCGTTAATCAAAAAAATACATTTCAATATATATATATATATGCATATCATTTTATAAATATAATAATATCTAAAAATCATAGATTAATCAATAATCGAAAAATGATATAAACATAAGAGACATAAAATATAATTAAATTGTAACTATTCGAACACGAATTCGTTATTTATAGTCTTTTAATTTATTTATATTTTTGTTATTTTAATACACACACAGGGAGAGAGGGATGCATGTATCCTTTTTCAACATCTTTTTTTTACAACAATTCTCAACCTTTGATTGTTGACGTATATATGTATTAATATAATTCAAATCTTCTATTCAATAATTTTTATTTTGATTTTACTGTCTGATAAAAATATAAATTTTTAATTAATATAAATTCACAAAATCTTGCATCATTCATTTCAGAAAGCTTCAGTATATATAAAGTTAATTAAACTTACTAAAATAATTTAAATAGTTAATGAGTTCAAAATACTATTAATTATATGATTTTTTACTATTATGACAAAACACCTTATCGCACATCAATTAATATAGTTTATCTCAAAAGTAAATTATATTTTTAACCCCTCTATGATATCAATAATTTACGTATGATATCACGATACACTGAATCAATTGAACTATTTTAATTATTACACATGTCGCAAAATATTAACTTTTTTGTGTGTATTTTTATCCAAACATACATTTAATACTATATTTTTATTGAAATATAAATGACTACATTAAACAAATAAAACTATAAATAACTTAACTAAATTAAAATGATTTTGAATGTATAAATATCGTGTTTATATATATATATAACTTTATTATTATAGCAACATGTGTTGCTCAATGATAAAGAAATGATAAAACTTCAAAGTTTGATTAATAGTTTGTTGTGATATATTGCGTTCAAGGTTTCATGTTCAATATATTTTTCAAAATGTTATACATTGTTTACATTTTTTTAAGAAATATATAATTTGATTGGCAGTTTGTAATTCTTGATTTAATGACTAACTAATTTAATTAGTAGTACAATATATATTATTCGTTCCAACCAAGGAGTTTAATCATCTCATTCAACCACAACACATAATATATATCATTCTATAAAAAAATTCCTAATGTATAACACTTGTACATATAACTACGTATTATATTATTGTTCTATATTATGTTTAGCTAAATAGTTTGGGATTTTATGTTAAATAATCAGTAGTTCAATCTAAGTGGGAAATATTCAATTCTTCTATTTCAATTCTTTTATCAGATCAGTAATTGGACTATGTTCATTCTCAGTCACATGATTATGGGTAGTCAACATAATCCATATTCCAAAAAATTGTGCAATATTCATTCCTCCCCCCACATATTTAATTAGCTATTCTTAATTAACTGAACAATCTTATATAAAATATGTTATATATAATTATCAAACCAAACAATATTCTAAATTTCTCAAATTATAAATTAATAAGCTAGAAAAACATAACATTTGAACCAAAATTTAAAATTTATTTTTCCAATCAATCATTTATTATTATAATATTTTAAAAGCAATGTATAAATTTTAAATTCTTTTAAAGTGGGTGTTTTTTTTTTACAATTAACCATATTTTTAAAACTGTCTAGCAAATTTCAAAATAGAGATCCCCAATTCTTCTACATTAATCAATTTTTATATTTATCTTCATCATTGACTTTTTCTAGGTGTTCTGTACAATAGTAGATATATTTTCTAATAGTTCAACGTATATCATCTACATGTCTTGTTGGTGTAGCCAATATTATCTGAGACCGACAATAAATAAAGAAGTTGAAATTTAGTTTCAATAAATTTAATTGAACCTACTTTTAATCATATGAATGAGAATGAACACATAAATTTCAAGGGATAAATTAAAACTTAGCATTTTGGTTGTATATATTATGGAACCAATTTTTTTTCAATTTTCTTTCATACCATATAACATGATTCAAAACACACACACACACACACTATAGTTGCCACAACTAAAATTACATGTTTTCTATTAAAAACTACTTAAATAGCTTATATTAAATGAATCAAATCACTGATTGAATGTCATTCCAATTGATCCTCTTATCTTTTTTCCCACATTAATGATTGATAAAGATGTAATTCTTAAATATTGACAAATAACTTCTTAAGAATAATGAGGTTATGTTATAATCTTTCTATAAATTTAAGTTTTTATTTTTCAATCTCTTCATTGGGATGTAATATGTATAAACTATGCAATAGTACAATTCTATTGAAATAACATTTAAATTATGAAATATAATATATTATAGTGACAATATGGCTTATTAGCCACTTCAAACTTTAAAAAACTTTTTTTAGCCATCAAATTATAAATATTATTTTTTTAGCCTAATTTACTATAACACCCTTATCTACTTTAAAAAATAAAAGTAAAATAAAAGAAATTACTCTCTCTTCCCAAACTCTCTCTCTGTAAAAAACGTAACTTGAAGGTTTTCACTCTCCCCAAACTCTGTCTCTCTCGTCGCCCCCTCTCCTCCACTTCACCAATCTGGAAATTACCAGCCATCACCGGCGAAAACCTGCCGCCGCCGTCGACGTGTCTGCCGCCGCGACCCGTCTGCATTGCCGTGTGAAAAATGTAACTTTTATGCCAATTGGGTTTATTCAAATTGTTGGGGTTATACCATGTTTTGGATATAATTTACACACAAATTGTTAACAATATGTGAATTTAAGTATAATTATGAATAATGTGTGATTTTGTAGATTTGATTTGAAATATTTGAGTTTGGAGATTCATGGCAAGTGGTGAAGAAGATTATGAAGAAGTTGGTGGTCATAATGCCCCAACCCGGAGTTTAGAGGTATTTTTGAAACCCCTTACATAGTTTAAATTCTTGCATTATGTGAAAGATACTGAAATTCTGGGAGGTTCTTTCCTGCGCGCCGAAGCCTGCGCGCAAGCCCGGCGCGCAGGGACGGTGTGCGGGCGGGGGCGCGCGCTGGCTTCCCGGTGTTGCGCGCGAGGGGTGCGCGCGCAGGGATGCGCGCGCAAGGTGTTGCGCGCTAGGTGCGGTTGCGCGCTAGGGGGGCGCGCTGGCTTCCCGTTGTTGCGCGCCAGGGGCGCGCGCGCAATGCTGCACGCAGGGCCTGAGCGCGCAGGTCTTGGCTCATTGCACACGCTGCCCCGTTTTGTCGTCCCCATTAGCGTCGTCGAGATATGATAAATATATTCTATTCATATATTATGTGTAAATATTAGTCCATATCAATTAAACATATAGTGTTATGTAAATTAATATTTTTGGTAATTTGCATTTGTGTAAAATTATAATGAATTGTGTTACTTTTATTATACAGGACGGATGAGAATGGAAAAGGAGGGCAATGATGGATATGAACTACACGATCAGTAATCATGACCGCGTGACTATTATCGATGATATTAAGCTTATATTGGAGAGATATGGTGTGTATGACCGCTTTAAAAATTCATGTTTTAGTGAGTTACTAAAACTTCCAATTAAGGCCGGGAGATGCAATAAGGTTGTATACTATTTCATTACACATGAGATAGTGAAAAAGGATGGCAGTGATGACACCGAATTGTGGTTTCAAATAGGGAAGAATAAATTAAGATTTAGTCGGTATGAATATGCTCTAGTGTGTGGTTTGAATTTTGGGGGGTCAAATTTTAACCCACATAATGAGCACAGGATTAGATCTTCTTACTTGTATAAGAGGGTTTTCAAGCAATGTCAGATGAATATAAGTGACTTAAAGGAAAGTTTCAAGAAGAGGCAGCTTGGTGACGACCCTGAAGATTATTTGAAAGTTGGCAAAATATTGTTTGTGTACTATTTGTTGCTAGGGTTTGAATCAAGCCACACAATTGATGACTGGATTTGGGTGTTGGTTGAGAATGAAGAAGAATGAGAATCATTTCCGTGGGGTAGCTACTCCTATCAGAGGCTTCTTCATTTTTTAACTAATATCCACACGACACCCAGAACGTCGAAAAGGCCTTTATATCACATATATGGATTCACATTAGCATTCACGGTATGTTATAGTAAACTATTTTAAGTAATGATGATAATTATTTTACGTATTTTATTATAGTTATCAAAATAAATGAATTTACTTGTGATTGATGTAGGCATGGATTTATTGTGTTGTCCCACAATTGGCTGAGACTTGTGGTGGTGTGAGAGACGCAAAGGCTATACCGAGAATTTTACGCTTTGCTTATAACTTGACAAGCGTAAACCCGAATGATATTAGAGGACGGGTATGATTAATTAAACATCTTGATGGAAAGTATCATCAATTGTTTCTTTGAAAAGTTTCTATTGTCTTGATTTATGGTTTATTAAATGCAGATGTTCAAAAAGTTGAAACTTAAGAGCCGAGAAAGGGACACAATTTATTGGAAGAGCATTGAAGATGGTCCTTTTTTGGTACAATATGCTCCGCGTCGTGTATTTTCAACTCATATGCCAAAACCCGCTCCATCACAAGGCGCTTCATACGAGCATGGCCCATCCAGAGACACCTTCCACGAGCATGACCCATCAAGAGACGCATTCTATGATCATGCACCTTCAACAGAACCTTTTTACGGCCCTGTTGATCCTGTGATGACCCACACGTGGACCATGTCTCAGAGACAGACATTTTTTCAAAATGTATATAATGCAGTTGAGAGAGCAGCCCAGGCAGCGGCAGAGAGAGCATCACAATTAGCGTCTGAGCAAGCCGCAGAGAAAACACAAAATTGGCTGTCCAGTTATCTTCCGCAGTTATTTAGGGGGCAAGGAAGTGAGCAGACTTTTGTTCAACAACAAAGTCCACAGGTTCATAAATTTTCTATTCGTTTTTTATGATGAAATTTATATTTTTGGGTTGTGTTATTTGAATTAAAAATTATGGCATTGTGTTATTCATAAAAAAAATGATACGCCATGCACGCGCAGGGCGTGCGCGCGCAGGGCCAGTGCGCTGCGCGCGCACGCCCTACGCGCGCGTCCTGCGCGCGAGCTCTGCGCGCGCGCCCTGAGCTTGTGTTCTTTAATTTTCTATTTATATTCTTTGGGTGTGTTGGTTGAAAGTTGTATAACATTTTTTTTATCATTGATTTTAATATATAGTATAGTGAAGAAAGAAATAGTCCCCAGAATTGGGAATGGAATCCCCAATTTGAATGGGGATGGAATCCGCCACAATATACACAGTCCACAGAAGATGAGAGCGGGCATTGGAATTCCCCGATACGGAAGTCGACGTCAAGTACAGTATGGCGTGGGCCGCAAGAATGGCCTGATGAACAAGAGGTATGGAATCCCCCCAATGCTACAAATGAGAAAAGCCTTGCCTGGAAAGGCACAGAAAGCACACAGATGTGGGGTGATAGTGTTTTTAACACCTGGAATGAAATGTCAGCGGGAGAATATTAGGGGTTGGATGAGTCCTTGCAGCATAGGACTCCGACTACGAGTCAGATTCCTTTCGTCACCCCTATTCGAGATATCACTCCTTTGTCTGATCATAGTACTCCGGTTAAGTTGGATTTCAGAGAAGTAAGAAGAAGGGCAGCATCAACAGCATTGCGAAGTCCATTTCTTCCAAATGATAAACGTTTTGCTGATTGGAATAAATTTTTGCAGTCAAATAAACTGTAAGTAATTGAATATGATTAATCTAATTTCTTTCAAATTATAGACATTTTGTTTGATTGTGTTATCATTTATGCAGACGGAATGTTAGGATTGGTTATGGTGTTAATGTTCAATTTTTTACGGATCTATTGAAGAAGGATGAACTCACTGATACACATATTGATGCTTACATGTGCATACTCCATACAAATCCGGCATTTGCTAGTCGAACAATCCATAAAACGGATATAGTTCTAACTTCCACAGGATTCATGGTATTGATTGAAATTCTCTTCAATATAAAGATGCTTGATTTTCTTTATTACTGATTTCAATTCATTCGTTTAATGTTTTATTAGGAAGGGATTCGTAAGGTATTTGCACAATACCATGACCTTGAAGGGGCTTCTGCACTTAATAAGGAGACTGAACAAATGATCTCTGATGAAGATCTTCTCGGTCTCTCAGAATATGTGAGTGGCCATCTACCAGGGTGGCTTCCGCTGAAACCTTGGTACGATTATAACAAGGTAAGTAAAACTGAATTCTCATTAATAAAATGTTTTCTATTTTGAATCATTTATAATTATGTACTAATTATTTTGTTTTGAATCACTTCATATAGTTGATATTTGTGGCACATATTGATTCTCATTGGGTTACATGTTTGGCGAGCATCTCTGAACACTTGATCATTTTATATGACTCCACGTGGCACAACTGGACAAAACAGATAAGGCAAACCCGAATAGATCACTTTGCTCCATTGGCGCGCATTCTCCCACAACTTCTTAAATATTGTGGATATTGGGAGTATCGGGAAGATTTGCAGCCTAAGTATAATGAGTGGAAGATCAAAACAGTTGAGGGAGCCGGAGTTTACAAACAAAATGATGGTGTTAGCTGTGGCCTATATGCGCTCAAGTTTGTGGAGATGTTAATGACAAATACCAGAATGCCGCAGCCGACTGACAAGGAAATGGAAGGATATCGTTCCCATGTGGCTCACACAATTTTCAGATTTAGCACAGATGAAAATACCCTTTAACCTTAATGACAGTTTACGTTTATGTAGTGACTCATCTTTTGACTACATTGTTCACTATTTTGAATTTGGTTTGATTTGTGTTCACTTCAATGACATTGTCCTTTCATATGTTGACACTTTTGACTACGTTTTTCAAATGTTTTGAATGTGGGATTCTAAAAACTTAAGGCATTGTGTTATTCAGCATTTAAAAAAAAAAGCCTTGCATGCGCGCGCAGGCCATGCGCGTGTAGGGTCAGCGCGCTGCCTTGCTTGCGCGCGGCCCAGCCCGGGAGCCTATCCCAGCGCGCGCGGGCTGCTTGCGCGCGGCCCAGCCCGGGAGCCTGTCCCAGCGCGCGCGCCTTGCGCTCGGCCTGCGCGCGCAGCCTGCTTGCTGATTAATTTTAAGTTGCTACTGCAATATAATAAATTCACCGATATAGTTTCGACAAGTCCAAATCCAACATAAATTTAAAAATAAACGGAATGTCACTGCAGATACATCAATGTCACTTTAGGTAGCAAAACAATATAAATTCCAAACCTAAACAAATTATATAATAAAACAAGCTTGCATTTAACTAGGCCTATTCGGACATGTTGGTCGAGTGTGACCAGGTACACGACATATGCTACACCTATTGGTTCGACGTGTATGACTGCTACTCGCTTCGTTTGCATTGCAACTACCAGTTTGAGAACCTTGCGAGATGGGAATGTTTTGAGTACATGTGGCTCAGTTGTGGCCTGTTTGTTGACAACGAGAGCACACTATGCTACACCGACGACCTCTCGATGTAGAGCGACTGCCTATTGACATCCTGTTGGTGCGCGGACGTCCAGCTTGTCTCGAATTATATGGTATCAATACTACTCTAGATGATATTTCGAATGGTACATCCCAATCATCAGGATGTGCTATTGCCATCACTTCTCCCGAGTACATCCCACGGAGATTCTCAGTAGTGTAAAAACTCCAAACATATGAATAAACGTGCTTATTTGATTTGCTGTTGAATATATGAATATTGACAAGTTAATCTGTAAGAAAATCAATACATAAAATATATCAAATACAATAAAGAAATATATATTACCTTATAGCTGCTGCTGCATGGGGACAAGGGATTAAATCAAGGTTAAACACTTGACATGAGCATTTTCTACCCACAAGATCAATCGTGTAGTGCTTCATTCCATGTGTAACCTTAAATTTTGTAGCACTAATTGATTGCACATTCATTGTTTGACCTTGCTCAACTGATCCTAAAACCCTGGTGGCCGCCGTTTCGGTCAACACATGAGTCCTTGCTAAAGCAGCTCTACGACGATCGTAAAACCATTGACCCACCAATGTGCGAACACATTCTAGAAGCGTGCATACCGGTAATCTTCTGGCCCATCGAAGTCGTCCATTCAAACACTCTGCGCAATTGGAGGTCATAAATTCATAACGACGCACAGGAGACTTGCATCGAGCCCAACGAGTTGGATCAGCATCCAGTAGTTTCTTATATGCTCCATTCTCTGATGCAATTGAAAGATTTCGCATGTGTTTATCAAACTCTTGAACACGGTAACAATTGGCAGCTTTCTTGTACATAGCCAATATATTGGCACCCCACCTCTTTAGATTGTTCTTTAAATGGTAGGTACAAATTCCATGTGTTGTTCCGAGATACACCTCTGCAACAGCATTCGTTATGCTCTTATGCTGATCAGAAACAAATAATAAATCATCGGGACATCCATAGGTCTTCTTAAGTTGTCTCAAAAACCAAGACCATGAATTATCATTTTCTTTGTCTCCAATTCCAACTGCCAATGGATAAATTTGTTCGTTCCCATCCTTTGTGGCAGCGACAAACATAACTCCTTTATACTTTCCTTTCAAATGAGTTCTATCTATAACAATAACTGGACGTCCATACCGGATGAACCCATCAATACAAGCAGAAAGGGCCATGTAAACGTACTCAAAACGATCTGCTGCATCCGTCTTCAATTCAACAACAGAACCTGGATTTGACTGTTGTATCATATGCAAGTATGACGGGAGTAGCTGGAACGACTTGTCACTGTCACCATATACCATTTTGATTGCATGATTTCTCCCTGCAAGAGCCCGACCATACTCCACGACAACTCCAAAATCTCTTTGCAATTGCATCTGCATTTCCTTTGGTTTCAATATTGCTCCCTTAGTCAGCAATTTAGGAGCAAAAAATGCACCTATTACTTTTGATGTAACTGTACGGCGTCCGTGGCGGCTGAAATCCATTTGACAAGAATGGACAGAATTCCATTTAAAAACCCTCCATTGTTCCCCATGAGCTGAAGCACGCATTACGAATGTACAATCTTCATGGTGCCTACAACGAGCTGCAAATCTAGTCTTGTTTGAGCGCTCAATCCGATACTCCACGCGATTATGCAAATGGTACAAACCCAACGCATTGATCATTGACTCTTTACTTTCAAAAATAGCATCCAAACACAAAGTATCGCTCGTGTTTACAGTCATATCAATGCTCAATCTATTTAGAGGGAGTGTGGCTTGATATAGTGCCCCTGGAATAATCCATTGTCGTCCATGTTGACATGTATCATCCCAATTATCATCTTGCACATCATCTATGTCACATGAAGTGCCAACTTCTGGTACGGATCTACGGAGCCTTTCACAGCAAACATCAACATCATCAGCCTCATCATCCATAGGAACTTCCTCCCCATCCTCATCAACAAATGTGTCATCATTTACGCCCCAATCAAATCCAAAACCTTCATCCTCATGAACAGTATCATCGTCAGCACTCTGATCAACATGCTCATGATCATCATCATCATCATTGTCATTAATCTTATCATTGACCGCACCATCATCATCTTCAACATGCTCATCTTCAACCGCAACAGTTTCATTATCATCATCAACCTCATTCTCAAAATTCTCATTATTTATGTGAACACCTTCATAATGTGGGTATGGAGGTCTAACATATGCAGCTGTATATGGATATGATTGTGGAAATGCATTTTGAGCATTTAATAAATCCAAAAAACTGTTTTGAGCATGAATAGAAGGTCGATTGTGTGAGTTGGAGGATGGTGCTCTTAAAGTTCTTTCAACATATAAGTGCAAAATTGATGTCTCTTCCATAGCAAAGTTCAAGCCGGCATCATTTCTTATTCTAAATCTTCGCCTTTTACCATCATGTTGACATAATGCTAAACTCGAAATAACATACCTATAAATATTCGGATCTTCACCAACAATATCAACAATTTCATCAAACAATTGCGAATAAGTTATCCCTCCCATTGGAATACGGACATACTCTTCAATTCCATTATAATATATATGATCACGCCAAAAACCTCCATGATGTAGTAGAATATATGACCCACTCATCTGCAAATAAAAATAAATACAAACACATTATATTCATACAAAATCAACGCAATTAAATGTTAAAAATGACCCGAACGGCACCGCGCCCTCGGGTAACGGTGGGCGCGGGAGACAGCACGCGGACCCCGGGAGCGCGCGGCACCATGCGAGCGTACTCTGCGCGCGCGACCACAGCGCGCGCGTCCCCCCTGCGCGAGGCGCCTTGCAGGAGAGTGCACGCGGCCCTCGACGGGCGCGGCCTCAGCGCGCGCTGCCCCTTGCGCGAGGCCCTCGGCGCGCGGTCTCTGCGCGCGCGGCACCCTTTGCGCGGAGTTTTTGCAAGCATCACATCACATTGCGCGCGGGGCCTGCGCGCGTTACTCGGCGCGCAGCTAAGCACAACCCGGCGCGCAGTAAAGAACCTATGCATTGTTTTTTTTCGAATTTTAAATATCACCTTTGAAAACTGAAGCTTCAACAAATCTGCAAGACGTTTTTTTTCCTTCAAAAATTACTCATATCTTGTAGAGAGAGAGAGAGAGAGAGTGACTGAGGGAGAGAGAGACAATATATATATATATATATATATATATATATATTTTCCTTTTTAAAAAAAATGAAAAGGGTATAAATGTCCAAGGTGGCTAAAATAATAATATTTAAACTTTAGTAGTTAAAAAAAGTTTTTTAAACTTCTATGTGGCTAAAAAAAATTTCGCTCATATATTATATGTGGAGAATTAATTATATATATATATATTATGTTTTTTTATTTTTTCTTGTTTGATATATATGACTAATATGATGCAGAAGTAATTGGTGGGGAATTAATTGATGTGGATGAAAAATTATAATAGTACAATACTATTGAAATAAATATAATATATTACAGGTGAATAATTAAATATAGAATGATTGATGGAGAATAAATTCTTGATTTTTGATCGATAACTTCTCAAGTATTATCGACTTAGTTTATAATCTTTCTATAAATTCAAGCTTTTATTTTTCAATCTCTTCATTCAGATGTAATTTATGTACACGATGTAATTGATGGAGAATTAATTCATGTGTCTGAATGAAAAATTATAATACTACAATTCTATTGAATTAATTATCGAATTTATTATATTGTTGTGGGATTATACTTTTTATTTTCTTTCTTGTTTGTTGTGGTTGATATGATAGAGAAATAAATGGTGGAAAATTAATATGATGTGGATATATAAAGAATTGAAAGAGTACAATACTATTGAAATAAATATAATATATTATATTGAATAATTAATTATATAATTTATTATATCACTATTTTACCCTTAAATTAAGTCCATATTATGGATATAAAAGACAAATCATATTTTGTAAGAAATTAAATAAATATAATATATTATATTTACAACTAATTATTTTTAATATTTTATATTAAGGATAATTTTATTTTTACCCTTAAATTAAGTTCATATTATGGATATAATAGACAAACTATATTTTGTAAGAAATTAAATAAATATAATATATTTTATTTACAACTAATTATTTTTAATATTTTATATTAGGGATAATTTTATATAGTAGAGTTCAATTATAAATATAATATATTATATTACAAAAAAATATATTATTTTATATTAGGGATAATTCTATGTAGTAGAGTTCAATTATAACAAAACTATTGAAGTAAATATAATCTATTATATTTATAAAAAATTATATTATATTATATTATATTATATTATATTACTTTTTTACCCTTAAATTATGTGCAAATTGTGGACATAATAGGCAAATCATATTTTGTAAGAAACATCCACACTTTTTATATAGGTATATAGATATAGATATAGATAAGCGGTAGTATATTCTAAGCTTTTATTTTTCCGTCAAAACTATACTACTTACCAAAATCACCAAGTTATAAATAAGGCATAAAATGAATATATAATATGGAATTCATCAACCAATTTAATATATGATCAACGAAAACTATATAATATACACATTACTTATGCAATTAATGTAGATTATATTATTTTATCCAGATTACATATTAGTGTATTATTATGAATATTAATATTAATATAGGATTTCAGTTCTACATTAACTAAATTAATATTGAAGAAGAATGCCAAGTTAATAGTGTGTATATATCTTATGGAATTCATCTATCAATTTAATATATGATTATCAATATAGCATTTCATTTCTACATTAACTAAATTAATATTGAAGATCAATGTCAAGTTAATAATGTAGTGAATTCATTAATAGTACTGTTTTACGGAAATTAAGAATTCAATCATTAATATATAACACCATTAAGGTAGTTTGTGAGTGGAATTCATAGAATGATTTGACTATGGAATTTGAGCGATGTTTTTTTTTTCATTTTATAATTATTTTGCAAAATTACGTGGAAAGTGGAAATTTTACAATATCCACACTCATCTATAAATTCATCTAAATTATTGTAGTACCTATTGTAGATCCGGAAATCTGCAATTAATTGATTCAGTCCGGAGCAGCGGCCAATCTGTGAAGCAAAAACAGAAAACACTGTAAGAGCCAAAGACCGTAGGGGGGTTGACGATCGTTGGGCCTCCGACGCTCAAGTCAGGAAAAGAAGAAATGTAGAAAGAAACAAATACGGAATAATTAAATAATTAAGGTGCTTAATGACGATAATCTTTATCCAGAACATGACTAGAAATCTAGGGAAATGCCGTTCGATCCTAGAAGAATGTAGGAAGAAGGCCGGATGTTGAATCGCCGGGGTGGAATTAACCTAGAAAATTGTGAGCTCAGTATTCTTAGGATGTGATGTGAAGCTTGTGGGTATTTCAGCGTCCCCTCAAATGAGGAGGGAGACCTCCTTTTAAAGGTGGAGGTAGCAGCTAGGGTTCGCGAGGATCGCGGAGGAGGTTGAAAGACGTGTCGACTCCTCTGAACCCGTCAATCTTACCGGATAAGGCGGAAGTGATCATTAATTCAAATTTTAAATTGAATGCTTATGTATTGGAATACCGATTGTATTCTATAATTTAACCCTTCTGGGTCAGCATATCGGATTGACGAAAAATGACCACTACAGTTAGCCCCTCATTGTCTAGGTTTCAGCATGGGAGCTGGACAATGAATAGTAATGCAAATAAACAGGTAATGACATAAGACGTTCGTCGTGAGGCCGAACATCGAGTCCAAACAAAAATTAGAAAAGATCACCCCAGTACATGAAAATGACCCTAGAGGTCGAACGCCTAAGCTTTGAGCGCAAGCTGTAAGGTAGGACGACCGAGGCTTTGAAAGCAAACCATAAGATCGAACACCGAAGCCCTGAATATGGGTTATGAAGCTGAACGACCCAAGTCATAAAATAACCTGGAATTCGAACGCCTTAGCTTTGAGCGCAAGCTGTAAGGTAGGACGATCGAGGCTTTGAAAGCAAACCATAAGATCGAACACCGAAGCCCCGAATATGGGCTATGAAGCTGAACGACCCAAGTTATAAAATAACTTGGGGGTCGAACGCCTTAGCTTTGAGCGCAAGCTGCAAGGTAGGAAGATCGAGGCTTTGAATGCAAACCGTAAGACCGAACACCATAAATCCAATATTGTTTGCCATAAATCATTATTGTTTGCTTTTACGGTATATATCAATTTATGCTTGCATTTCAACTTGGGATCAGCGGAGAAAATCACACCAAAGTCGACTTTTAACCCATAGACCCTAGGATCGACCATTACTCCTTTCAAAACAGTCGACCCTAGGGTCGATTATTATTTCTTCCAAAATAGTCGACCCTAGGGTCGATATTTCTTCCAAAACAGTCGACCCTAGGGTCAATTATTATTATTATTTTTTTTTGTAACAGGATAAGTGTGATAATAAAGAATTCTTACGCAACTCAAATTTCTATCCGGACTGGGCTTTGAAATAGGGCTTTTCTTCTTGCTTGGGGATCAAGACTCCACCCTAGCTACGTCACCTGCTACTTCTATAAGAAGGAGAAAATTTTCTTTTGACGTAGACGCTCAAGACCATCTTCATCGTTATTTCTGAGTTTCAAGCCCGTAGAGACATCAAGATAATTGGTAAGTTGTCGTCTTTTTTATTTTTGATCTTGATTTGTGTGAGTTTATTTATTTTCTGGATTGTGAACCCGAGAATAAGTGGAAAAAGTCGACCCTCAAAATAAATAAGAAATAAGATGATGGATATCTGCAGTGCGATATGGAGATGCCTAAGACTGGGAACCTCGAGGCGGAAGGTTCGAAAAAATCAAAGATTCTGAAGAAAAATTCGGGGTTTATGGAATGCGGTGAGATCTGGAACTTAAGAGATGTATCTGATTCTGAGGATGAGGGCTCAAATTCAGGGTCTGACAGTACAGATGATACCGATAATACAATTGCTGAGGACGAGGACGTGGTCATTCATCAGATAGAGAATTTAAGTGAGAAGGTCGATGGTTCTGACAATACAGATAAAATCGCAGATGGCTCCCATAGATCTTTAGGGTTCAAGGCAGAAACAGTACCGTCTACAATCAACCAAAGATATCTAAAAAACTTAATACAATCTTATGGGGTCGCTTGTCAACTGAAAGTGAGGGTCCCAAAGTCTTCGGAAAGAGCTTGTTGGCCTCCACAGGATTCTGTTGCGTTTTATGCTGATGTTTTTAAGAGAGGGGTTCGATTACCCTTACATAATTTCTTTAGGAAGGTCGTAGCTAGTTATGGGATTTCTCCAGCCCAAATTTCTCCCAATGGTTATGGCCATATGGTGGGTATGCTATTGATATGGTATGACTTGAAGTTTGGTGAGCCGACGTTGGATGAGTGGCATTCGTTGTATAGGATTAGTAGAGTGCCGGATAATCCGGGCTTCTATTACTTCACTAGATGGACTGGCGGGTTCCTAGGGCTTGTGAAATATTGTATCTCATCCTCCGGTGAATGGAAGCCTAAATGGTTTTGGGTAACATGTGGTGAATCCAGTGAAGAATGTCCACCTCGATCTTTTAAATTGGCTTGTGCGTTTTTTCTTCATTAATTTGTGGGGATAGTACTTCACTTCTTTCTTATCGTTTTTAACTATCTTCATTTGTTTCTTTTGTAGCATTTTCCGAGAAACCTACGCCGCAGGGTGTATCACTTGAGCGAATTGAGAGAGCCCTCCAAGTTCCTAAGGCCTATCGTTCATTGAATATCTTGCGAGCTAGAAGAACTGTTAGTGCTATCATGATGCCTCCTCGTAGTACTCGTACCCTCCGATTGACAGAGATCAAAGCTAAGGCAGATGAAGTCAAGGATAAATCGAATGGGGAAGGTACTTTGGGGTCCGCAGCCCCGTCTGGGAGTCGGCGTTCCTCTGACGCCCCCTCAAGTAAGAAGGCGAGGACATCGGCCCCAGCTCCTAGTCCTACCCCACATGCCACACCTGCTCGAGAGAAACCAGATTCAGTGGTAGTTGAGGTGGGATTTAGTTCTCCCTCTGCTGCTGATGGGCCAGTGGGCCCGACGCTCGACGAATTAGGGAATAAGATAGTTCCTCGAAATTCAGCTACATTCGATCCCTCCAGCATTGTCTGGTCTAAAATGCAGAACGAGATGGTGGCGGTCGACATTGGCAATCTACAAGCGGCTGGATTGAAGTCTCAGATTGCTCGCGCACTCAACCATTCTGTTCAGGCATGTATCCAATAATAATTTTTTTTTACATATAATTTGACGTATTAATTTGTTTCAATTTTTGTGAATATAGGTTACCATGGCACTATCGTGTGCTCGGGCAAATCTTGAAGCTGAGTCATCTTCAACCTCTAAGCTTGAGGCTGAGATAGCAGTTTTGAAAACTGAAGTAGAAAAAGTCAGGAGGGGGAAAGCTGAGGCTGAGAAGAAGGCGGCAACGACATTGGAAGAATCTGAAACATACAAAAGTCGTCTGAGCAAAGTGAAGATTTCTCATTCCAAACTGCAGAAGGAGTTTGATGCTGCCAAGGACCATTATAAATCCGAATTGGTGGTTCGTGATAAGGCCCTTGATGTCGCTAAAAAAGGTGAGGGGATCGACCTCCAGAAAATAGCTGATTCTGAAGCTTTTCAATCAATTCGTGCTGACATGGAAATGAAGATAGCTAAAGGCTTAGTAGGAATGATCAAGGACAAGAATCCTGATCTTGATTTGTCTTTCCTTTATGGCGACGATGCATCGTAGGGTGATGGAGCTATACAGCGCATGGCTAATTTTTTTTTATTATTCGCATATTTGTCATTCATTTAGACTTCTTGTTATTTCCGCCGGTTTCGGTGTCGCAGTATATTTATGGTGATTCTTCACTTTATTTTATCGATGTTGAACTCTCGTTTATGGTAGTGACATTCTGAATGACACTTCATACTTGAGCTTTGTTTTTCTTCAACTTCGATGTTTGGAAGTTATGCTTGTAAGTGCACGGCATACATGTGAACGAGAGAATCTTAGAAACATATACGTAAAAATATATGTATTGATTGTTTTACATTTAATCTGATCGGTAGATTACAATTCTAGGATCTAAGGCTAGCATATGTATGCAAGTTATCTAAATCACAATTTGTTTTGAATCGAGGCTGAACTTGCATTGAGGTTGAACCATGCCTTAGAGATGTTGGTATTGAACATCGTTTCAGAATTTGTCGTCGAATGCATGTCGAGATCTGACTTGAGTTGTCAACATTGTCATCGAATGCATGTCAAGATCTTACTCGAGTTGTCAACATTGATTTTCAATCTACAGGCAACAGGGTTAGATGGTCGATGGCTAAGCCATCGACCCTCCGACGCTCAAGTCAGTAACTGATGTAGGGAATAAGTTTGAAAATAATTCAAAGTAGTAAAAGGAAACAAACGAGAATGCGAACTCATTTCTTCAGGGTCGATGTTCACCCTAGGGGTTGCAAGGTCAGCCTTCATGGACTTCTCTATTGAGCCTCGGTTGTCGGTATTGAGTTTTAATCTGCACGTAACATGACTAGATGGTCGATGGCAGAGCCATCGACCCTCTGACGCTCAAGTCAGTAGCTGAAGTTGGAAATCAATTTGAAAATTACTGAAAGTAGTAAAAGAAAATGAAATAGAAACGCAAACTCATTCTTTCAGGATCGATGTTCACCCTAAGGACTGCGGGATCGAACTTAAAGGGGCTTCTTTACTGAACCTCGGTTATCATGGTTGAGTTTCAACCTCCGACGCTCAAGTCAGTAACAGTTCGAATAAAGAAATAAACAACACAAAATTTGGAAAATTTAGCTAAGGGTTTAGAAATGATACTGCTTGAGGTGAGCTGCGTTCCAGCTATTTGCAATTTCTCTGCCTTCAACAGTTTGCAGTTTGTAAGCCCCGTTTCCAACTACCTTCATGATCAGGTATGGACCTTCCCAGTTAGGGCCTAGTTTGCCAGCCCCGACTTCCTCAGTATTTTGAAAAACTTTTCTAAGGACCCAATCTCCGACCTTGAAACTACGGAGCCGAACGTGTTTATCATAATGTCGGGCTATCTGCTGCTGGTATGAAGCTATTCTCATTACTGCTTGATCCCGTTGCTCATCGATTGTGTCTAGGTTATGTTCTAGCTCCTGATCATTCTCTTTTTCGTTCACCCTTGAGGTCCTCGCATTCCTGATCCCTATCTCTGGAGGTAGGACGGCTTCAGATCCGTATGTTAGAGAAAAAGGTGTTTCTTCCGTAGCTGTTCGCGTTGTGGTTCGGTTAGACCATAGCACGCTCGGGAGATGCTCGACCCATTTTCCCTTGTGTTTATCTAGCTTTTTCTTCAGGGTGTTCATTATTATTTTGTTGGAGGCTTCGGCTTGACCATTAGCGGCTGGGTACCTTGGGTGGAATAGGTTAGCTTGACTCCCCATTTTTTACAGAAGTCTTGGAACTCAAAACTGATAAATTGAGGCCCGTTGTCGGTGACGATCTCTGCTGGTACTCCAAACCTGCAAAAAATATGTTTCCACACAAAACCTCTTACCTCACGGTCCTTGACCTGTGCGAATGCGTCTGCTTCGATCCACTTTGTGAAGTAATCTGTCATGACCAAGAGAAAAACTTTCTGATTGCTACCCTTGGGTAGTTTTCCTACGATGTCCATGCCCCACTTCATGAAAGGCCAGGGCGTTATTGAAGGTTGGAGTGGTTCTGGATGAGTGTGATTGGACTGAGCAAATCTCTGGCATTTATCACATTTTTTAACGTAACTCTTTGAATCGGCTCTCATGGTCGGTCAGTAGAAACCTGCTGTTAGGGCCCTGTTTGCTAGGCTTCGTGGTCCAGAGTGATTTCCACATTCTCCCTCGTGTAGTTCTTCAAGGATATATTTTGCTTGATTTGGGCCTACACACTTCAGGTAGGGGCCTGAGTAAGAACTTCTGTATAAAGACCCACTGATCATGTTGAACTTAATTGCCTTAGTTCTGATCCTCCTAGCCTCTGTCTTGTCTTCAGGTAGTTCATTCTCGGTAATGTATTTGATGATCGGAGTCATCCAACTGACTTCAACCTGAACTATTTCCACCGATTTGGTTTCTGCTTCTTCTTTCCACACTGCTGGCCATTGGGCATATGTTAAGGGTATGTGCTTCGATGACTGACAATCAATTGCTGACCCTAGGTTGGCCAGTGCATCTGCATGTTGATTTTCCTCCCTCGCCACGTGGGTAACTTCTATTTCTGTGAACGATTTTGATAGTTCCTTCACCATGGTAAGGTATGCTGACATTCTAGAATCTTTTGCTTGAAAATCTCCTCCAAACTGACTTACAATAAGTTGTGAGTCACTTTGTACTTTGATGTTTGGTATCTTCATATCTTTGGCTAAGGTCAGTCCGGTGATCAGTGCTTCGTATTCTGCTTCATTATTTGTTGTCTTGAATCCACATCGAACCGCTCTTTCAACAACGTCGCCTTTGGGAGAGATCAATACTATACCCAATCCACTCCCCTTGAAATTACTGGAGCCGTCAACTTGAAGGATCCAATGACTTGAATTATCACCTTCGGTTATTGAGAGTAGTTCTTTTTCGGCAAGCTCATGCTGCTCTGATGAAAAATCTGCAATAAAATCGGTCAAAACCTGTGATTTTATTGCAGTCCGGGGTAAATAGGTGATGTTGTACTCTCCAAGCTCTCTACTGCCCACTTTGATAATCTGCCGGATAAGTCTGGCTTGCTCAACACAGTCTTTAGTGGAAAGGTCGTCACCACCGTGATTGGGTGCGCCTTGAAGTACGGCTTCAACTTTCGCGAGGCCATGACTAGTGCGAGGGCTAATTTTTCAAGTTGAGTGTATCTGGTCTCTGCATCGAGTAGCGATTTGCTGGCATAGTAGACAGGGTATTGTCTTCCCTGTTCTTCACGAACTAACACTGCACTTAAAGAGTTAGCAGATACGGATAAATAAATGAAAAGTACCTCACCTGAGTTAGGCTTTGAGAGCAAAGGCGGACTTGAGAGATAGGACTTAAGTTGGTTGAGAGCTTGGTCGCACTCTGGTGTCCACTCGAAGTCTTTTCCCTTTCGGAGTGTGTTGAAGAATTGATGGCTCTTGTCAGAATATTTTGATATGAAACGACTAAGTGCTGCCAAACGACCCGTGAGCTTTTGTACTTCTTTGATGTTGCGGGGTGCCTTTATATTTTCCACTGTCCTGATTTGGTCGGGATTAGCTTCGATTCCTCTTTTTGTGACGAGGTACCCTAAAAATTTTCCCGACGTTACTCCGAAAGAACATTTGGAGGGGTTAAGTTTCATGTTGTATTTTCTTAACACTTCGAATGATTGCCTCAGGTGCCCAATGTGATCTTTGGCTTGTAGTGATTTTACAAGCATATCATCTATGTAGACCTCCATCGACGAACCTATTAACTTTTTGAACATACGATTAACCAGTCTCTGGTATGTGGCTCCTGCATTTTTTAACCCGAACGGCATGACTTTGTAGCAGTAGATGCCTCGACTTGTGACGAACGCTGTTCTTTCTTGATCATCTGGATGTAAGAGAATCTGATTATACCCAGAAAAAGCATCCATGAAGCTCATCATCTCATGTCCTGCTGTTGCATCGACAAGCGTGTCGATGTGAGAGAGTGAAAATGAATCCTTTGGGCATGCCTTATTTAGATCGGTGAAGTCAATACACATTCTGTTCTTTCCATTCTTCTTCTTTACTACCACAACATTAGCTAACCAATCATGGTACTGCACCTCTCGAACTGAACCGATATCGATTAGCTTCTGAACTTCTTCCTCTATCACTTGATTTCGTTCTGCTGCAAATTTTCTTCTTTTTTATTTGACTGGTGGGTGATCAGGATCGACCTGTAACTTGTGAGTTATGATAGAAGGATCGATACCTGTCATGTCGGCGTGTGACCATGCGAAGCAATCGTGGTGTTCTGACAAAAACACGATTAACTTTGCTCGCATTTCAGAAGTCAGTCTCGACCCAATTTGAACGATGTGGTCTGGGTAGTCGGGATGAATCTGTATTTCGTCGAGATCTTCCATTTCAGGTTCGACGTAGGAGGTCGACCCTAAACTTTCTCCTTGCTCATATTTTGAATTTGAGCTTTCTCCGTATTCATATTTTGAGTTTGACGTCGATGCCTCATCAATTTGGTTTACCTCTTGTACCTGCACGTGGTTAGTCTTGAAAGCCGATTTGTAGCAGTCTCTTGATGCAATTTGCTCTCCACGGATCTGTCTAATTCCCTATGGGGTTGGAAAGCGTATGACTTGGTGGTAGGTCGAGGGTACAGCTTTTAGTTCGTGAATCCAAGGTCTCTCCAGGATGACGTTGTATGCTGAGGGTGCATCGATAATTTGAAACTTGGTGTGTAGGTTAACCCCTTCCGTATACACAGGTAGTGTAATTTCACCTATGGTGGCTTTGTGCTCGCCGCTGAATCCAATCAAGGTCATTGATTTTTTGACGATGTTAGCCTCGGGGACCTGCATTCCTTTCAAAGTAGATAAAAAATGACATTAGTCGAACTCCCACCATCAATGAGAGTCCTCTTGATCATGCAGTTAGAAATAAGGACTGAAATAACAAGTGCATCGTGGTGCGGGTGTGAGAGTTCAGAAGCTTCGCTGTTGGTGAAACTCAAAGTTATGAGTTCCATTTCGGTATCGGACTTTGGTATCATGGGCGTGTATTTCAGAGATCTGCAGTGTCGTTTTGCTGATGCTTGGGACACTCCGCTAACCTCGGATCCTCCAGTTATGCAATTAACCACATGCTCAATTGGTGGGGGCTTTGGTGGATCCCTCAGATTCTCATCATTTTTGCTGAAGGTCTGCTTCCCCTTATCAGTCAGCAAATCTTTCAAATGACCTCGCTTGAGTAGGTCGATGACTTCGCGACGCAATGCAATACAATCATCTGTTCTATGGTCGTGATCTTTGTGGAATTCGCAGTACTTTGTTCTGTCACGTTCATGATCTGGACTCCTCATCTTGGGTGGCCACTTCACTGTACTACCGAGTTCCTTCAAGGCATTGACGGCTTCTAAGGGTGTGATGCACAGGTTGTATTCTGGCAAGCGTCGATCATATGGATCTGAAATATCCTCTCGACCTCGAGGTGTGTAGCGATCATTGCGGGGGTAAGGGTCGGTTCTTCTTTTATCATTTCTGCGGGAGTCTCTTCCTTCATCTCGACCTCTTGGCTTGGGTCGATAATATTGGTCTTCGTCTTCCTCCCACTTAATTTGTGCCCATGCCTTTGCTAAAATATCATCCATTGTCTTACACGGGTACTTTGTGAGTTCTTTGTAAAGGTCTGAATCCCTCTTTAGCCCCTTTCTGAAGGCTGATATGGCGGTGTCAGCGTTGCAGCCTGGTATCTCTACCTTTTCTCTATTGAACCGTGCAACATAATTCCTAAGTGTTTCATTTGGATACTGAATAATGGCGTAGAGGTCATCTGAATGTTTCTCAATTTTCCGGCTGCTGGAAAATTGTTCTACGAAAAGATCTGTGAGTTGTGCAAATGATCCAATCGAAGCATTAGGAAGGTTCGTGAACCACTGCAGTGCGGCTCCTGATAGGCTGGACCCAAAACCCTTGCACATGCAGGCTTCTCTGAGGTACTTAGGTATTGCTGCGATGAACATCTTCTGTTTATACTGTGCGATATGGTCATCTGGATCTGAGGTTCCGTTAAATAACTTCATAGATGGTAGGGTGAATTTTGACGGCATCTCTGTTAACCCAATTTCATCCACGAACGGTGAGTCAGCAAAGCTATTTGGTGCAGCCTTGCGGATTGGTAGAGGTACACCGGGAATTCGCGTTATCATTGCCTCGATACCAGCCAGTCGTTGCTCCAATTCACTTGGGTGATCGATCATTCTCTAATCGAATCCCTGGTTAAACCTGCGCTGCTGTTCAACCCTTTCTTGCTCGAGGGTCTGGTGTCGGAACCTTTCCTACCCAGAAGCATGATACTCAAACCCTGGCGGTGGCCTTAGCGGGCTCTCTTCTATTTGTTATCTGGTGTCTACCTTCTGTGTTGACGCGCTAGGACCTGCAATAAATGGATCAGTAAAAGTAACAGATCGACGACGCTCAGAATATACCGAATTTGGCTCGCCGAACAGATTTGTGGGTTTAATGTAGTTCAGATGACGCGTGTTGTCATTGATGGTCAGATCTTCAAGTTTACTGCAGAGTGAAGCGTTCTCTGATCTCAAAAGCGCTAACTCCCCCGTGGTGTTTGCCATTTGATGCTGTATATTCCTCAGAACATCAGCCAGCGACTGATCAACATCGGGCGAAGGCGTAGCGATTCTGCCATCTTGCTGGGGTCCTTTTCCATCTCTACGACTCTCATTAGGCGTTGTCATTTCGTTTCACGAATAGATTGCTGCCCCACGGTGGGCGCCAAATTGTAGATCCGAAAATCTGCAATTAATTGATTCAGTCCGGAGCAGCGGCCAATCTGTGAAGGAAAAACAGAAAACACCGTAAGAGCCAAAGACCGTCGGGGGGTTGACGATCGTTGGGCCTCCGACGCTCAAGTCAGGAAAAGAAGAAGTGTAGAAAGAAACAAAATACGGAATAATTAAATAATTAAGGTGCTTAATGACGATAATCTTTATCCAGAACGTGACTAGAAATCTAGGGAAATACCGTTCGATCCTAGAAGAATGTAGGAAGAAGGCCGGATGTTGAATCGCCGGGGTGGAATTAACCTAGAAAATTGTGAGCTCAGTATTCTTAGGATGTGATGTGAAGCTTGTGGGTATTTCAGCGTCCCCTCAAATGAGGAGGGAGGCCTCCTTTTAAAGGTGGAGGTAGCAGCTAGGATTCGCGAGGATCGCGGAGGAGGTTAAAAGACGTGTCGACTCCTCTGAACCCGTCAATCTTACCGGATAAGGCGGAAGTGATCGTTAATTCAAATTTTAAATTGAATGCTTATGTATTGGAATACCGATTGTATTCTATAATTTAACCCTTCTGGGCCAGCATATCGGATTGACGAAAAATGACCACTACACCTATGAACATTAAAAAAAGAAAAACCTTGCTACAGCAACTGAGAGTGAGAGGAGGGGAGGATACGCTGATACTGGTGGGAATTAAAATAAGCCCTAAATATATTGGGCCGATAAAAGTCAAAAAGTTATATAAAATTAAGGCCCAATAACAGAACCGGGTCAACCCGTTAGCTCTGATCGCGGATCCCCTCGCTCCCAAATCGAATAGATCAATAAGTATTGTTTTTTTCCTTCTTCCGCTCTTGCTCCGCCTCCACGGCCTTCCCTCTTTCTTCCTCACCCATTTCCACACCTTCAAATATAAACATTCAAATATTTTTATTTATTTTTTATTTCTTGGATATATGTATATTTCAATAAATAAAATAATATGGAAATGGAGATCGATTATAAAATTGTTTCTTTTTTGTATTTCTATTACAACTCCAGTTTCTATCACATAAATTTATTTTTTAATAATAACTTTTAAAATTACAGAATCTCATAAAAGATTTAAAGAGATTTGGATGACTCCACATTAACTTCCAATACTAGATGCATATTGGCTTAAATCATTTCAAAATTGACCATAGTTGGAGAATTCTTAATTCCAAACTTTAATTCCCCCTATCAACCAATTAATTAGTGGCTCTGAAATATAAAAACAAATATCAAAGAATCTTCCCGAAAGTATAGAAAGTAAATAAAATTGAAATCATTGCAGCATTCACTCAATATTTTTAGTCGATGATGACTATCATTTTCGTGCGACAGCGTTATCCAATTCCAATCAGTCAACTTCCCATTTTCTATCTTTGTAGCAGTTGAAGATTGATACTCAATCCTGAAAAATAATTTATGATCCAAGATTTTAAAATTGGAGGCATTGGATTTGCTACGACTAAATCAAAGTCATTTGTGCCTAGTTCCAGAGTTTTGATAGAAATTCTAATCATATTTTAACTTCCCAAATTAAGTATATATGAGGAATTAAAGCTTCGATCCATAAACGGAAAAAGAATAAATGGATACGTAATATCACGATATGCATAATGTAGTGTTCCATAAATTGATTGTGGTTGATTTTCTTAGGCCATCAGATTTCATGTTACACTCTATATTTCACTTTTTTTTTTCACTTTTAAATGTATACGAGTGTAGGTAGCAAAAATTTAAAGTATTATATATAAAATTTTTATTATTTTTTATATATTTATTTAGTTTTGGAATCTTATAAAATCCAAAATTATATAAAGTATTTAAATAATAAAGATATTATTATATGATAAACATCAAGAGTCTTTGACAACAAATAAATATCTTTAAAAAGATATATATATCAATTTCTAACATCCAATGAGATAGTGTCACATCAGCTCTAGATCTCTCTCCCTACAACTATAAATAGGACCTCCATATCAGTTGAAAATCACACTAGAAGTCATTTGAAGAGTTCAAGAATTTGAGAACTTCCATAAGTGAAATTCTCTCAGATATTCAAGGCGTTCTTGTGACATTCAAAGGCGTTCTTCACCAAAATCATCTCGAAGACGGCGTTTGATCCACAAGCAAGACCATTTGAAAAGTTCAAGAATTTGAGAACTTCCATAAGTGAAATTCTCTCAGATATTCAAGGTGTTCTTGTGACATTCAAAGGCGTTCTTCACCAAATTCATACCGAAGACGATGTTTGATCCATAAGCAAGGTAGTCAAAGACGTTCTTCATCAAATTCATTCCGAAGTTAGCGTTTGATCCGGAAACAAGGCGTCGGCCCTCCGAGTTAACGTTATCAAGGCTAAAGATCAAGTCAAAGAAGATCGAGGATACAAATCTTCCCCGAAAACTTCAAAGGCCAAGTTCAAACAACAAGTCCGAGAAAATCAAAAAAATCAAGTTTTGAAGAGAAGAATTGGATTCATAAATTTATATTTTTGATCCGAAATCATTTTATTGTACATTGTTTTGTGTTTTACTAAATTAAATACAAAAAAAATTTGTGTTACAACGAGTTTAGTGTTTGCGGTCAAAAATTTGATTTTAGTTAAAAAAAATGAAAAAATTATTAATTTAACCATTTTATAAGATCTTATTATTATTATTATTATTATTATTATTATTATTATTATTATTATTATTATTATTATTATTATATAAGATCTTGAAATTTGACATTGTGACTGAAAATTCTGAAGAATCGACTCATTAATTTATTTAGGAATTATATAAGATCTTGAAATTTGACATTGTGGCTGAAAATTCTGAAGAAACGACGCACTAATTTATTTAGGAGTTTGCCGTTGTGATGTGTGGGTGTGCGTTTAAATTGATATATTGGTTGCATTTCTGCATATTACAAACGCACGTGACATCATGCAACAGTTAGTCGAACCATAAGTCAACTAAAAACTTAAATTCGATCTAATAATTTTATCGCAACATTGAAATTATTTAACATAATGCCAAAACCATTGTTTATGATTATGTTAACGAATCACAATAAAAAAATTGACCAATTATTCCACCAATATTTAAAGATATACCATAAATGCTCCAAGTATTAGGTATTTTTTTCGATTAATTAGTTTTCACTTCCAAAATAATTCAACTTACAAACTTCTATTAATTATAATATTCTGAATATTGATTTTACCATTATATACATCACATTAGTAGCTAGAGTGTACGTATATGTGTGGTAAGCATTACATATATATACGCTAAGAACTCGTTTGGTAGGGGGTTAATATATATGGTGTATTTGGTAAGAAAATATATATTGACCCTTTAATTTATTAAACTAGGCATGACATGCTTAAAATCGATCGACTAATCAGATTTAAGCAAACAATATTTTTATACAAATGAATATTGGATCTGTATTAGTATGTGATGGCAACAAAAATAGTCTAGAGTAGCAAAAAAGTTAATAAAAATTAATGCATCTCTATTACTATATAATGCTATCAATTTTTAAGATGATCATATATACATGCTAGCAAACACACTCGAGGTCAATTGATATTTTGGTATATATTATTCAAACGAAGTGGGTACAAATGAAAGCAACTTATAACTACACGCACGTAGGGGTTAATTAATAGGCTATTGGGCTAGGATTGTAACAATAGCATTTAAAGGTATTTGCGAAGACTATAGACAAATAAGATTTGTCAACATCATAATATAACTTGAAATTGAAGGTGTATTGTACTATAAGTTCATCCCAAAAAAGTCGACCATCAATTCAACCACGTTAGTCCACCCAAATCCATCTCCAAGAAGAAATATCAAATATATTACAGTAAAATATCTATACAGTAATATTATCGGGATAGTAAAAAATATTACTAGATATAGAAATGATATTCTTAAATAGAGGTTTACATATAAAAATTAATTTTTAAAAATAAATAAATAAATATACATTATACGCTACATGAAAATGTGCCCCTTCAAATTTTAAAACGCGTGAATTTAAAAAATAAATAAAATTCATGAATTTTTCCCTAAGAAACAAAATGATTCATGAATTTTAAAAAGTCAAATGTGTGTACATCATTATGTACATTGTGTATACATATTAAATTTAGAAGATTTATTCATGTGCTATGTATACAGGAAATGTTAAAAGAAATTATGTATCATATGCAACTTTAGATAAGTATTTCATATCATCTTAAGTTTAATGTAACATGGTTAAATAATTCTAGATATTTTATATAGATATTTAAATATATTTGAAATTTAATGTCATTTTATTATTATATGGAAGCAAATTTCTTAAGGATGGTACAAAAAAATCATTGGAATATTATAATATAGAGTTGATTTTTATTTATAATTGATCCTTGAATTGGGACCACAATTTTTTATTACTATAAGTAGGTTATTCTTTAATACTTATATAGAGTATTCTTACAAAGAGATTTTACTTGATAAGTGTGTGCATTCGTCTGTTCGAGAGAGGAGTGGGGGGGGGGGAGTGTGCATTCGTCTGTTCTTTTATTTTTTTCATTAGCAGGGAAATTGGAGATTAAATTCCAGTCACTTACTATATATAAATAATTTTGTAGCTGTTGAGATAAGGGTAGAGTGAGGTGGGGGAGTTGTGTGACTAGGAGTTAGGTATGTCAATTTAATTCGAAATTGATGTATTGGTTCGAATAGACCGAAACAATACAGGGTTAGGATCAAAAAAATTTAGTCTGGAAAAAAAAAACGGGTCGGACCGGCCGGGTTGGGTCGTCA
The DNA here is from genome assembly GCA_026008535.1 of Perilla frutescens. Classification (NCBI taxonomy): domain Eukaryota; kingdom Viridiplantae; phylum Streptophyta; class Magnoliopsida; order Lamiales; family Lamiaceae; genus Perilla; species Perilla frutescens. The sequence goes on along the minus strand of BRKX01000014.1, from coordinate 19,994,117 downwards.
GACTAGACCTGGCAGCCTTCATTGTTTTGATCATAAATTTTTTTAGAAATATATGATTCACGAACGGTCAGAGACATTGGAAAACTAGCTCAATTATCTTTCCATACATATATTATGTATTCACAAATTTCAAGTATGCTAAAATTTATGAATTTTCAAAGTTACGACCAATAGTAAATGAGTTACATTCAATGATGTAATTTTCCTTAAATGTTATATTTTCATTTACGATATACATTCATGAATTTATCAATATTGTAAGGATTATAAGTAATTATTATGATGTATAAAATATATATTAGAATATTTGATTATTTATTATTTGAGTTTGAGGATACTTGTTGTTTATTCATTTGTTGCTTCTTGAATGTCAAGACCATTCACTTTAATTTGTTAAATTATTTAATGTTTTTTAGAAAATTATCTTTCATCTCGTTATTCCTCTATTATTAGAGATCATATAAATTATAAAATATTAAAATTATATTATTTATTATGTTTTCAATTATTTAATTGTACATACATTATAATGTTATTGTTTGTTTAATAGATGAGAAAGAATATATAGATATAAGTATGTGTAGTTGAATTGAAGCATCAAATGTCATTAAAATAGAAGAAATAATGTAAATTCCAATATTTAGATCAATGACTGAGCATAGTTATTGTGATCTAATTTGAAATCATTATTTTTGAAAGAATAAACTAAGGTTGAACATTATTATCAGGAAATGTAATTTTGAGTTTTTATTTATTACTCGAATGTTCTTAGTGTGTGATGTTATTATATTACTTTTACCCTTTTATTTTATTTTCTCATATTTTTTTTACTAGCTAGCTATTATTTATCATGTTTTAAATTATTTAATTGTATAATATTATAATGTTGTTATTTATTTTAATAAATGTTGAAGACTTTGAAAATTAAATCGAATAAGAAGTTGAAGGAGATTCAAATATTATTATTGAAGTAGAGGAAGATTGTAATTCAAATTAGATCAAATATTGAATTATAATTAGATTTATGATTTGGTTTGAAATTATTGTTTTTTGAAGAACAAATTATGACTGAAGATTATTGTTATTTGTCATTTCATGTACTGTTGATTTATTTTATTTTATGCACTTTGATGTTAATGAAATTTTCTATTTGTCACATTTTTTCGCATGTTTATTTATTTCAAGAATAATAGATAGTGATCATTTTTTTGAATTATCAAAATATAATTTATACATGTGAAAAAAAAAATCATTAACATGGCGGCCCGATGGGCTAGCTCGAAAATCAAAGGTTTAGGGCTAAAAGATTTCGGCCTGAAGAAAATTCTAACCGAAAAGACCCGAACCGAATAAGCTCAAAATCGAATAGGGTTAGCCTGATTGACATCTCTACTATATATAGGAGTTGTGTGACTAGGGAACAGGCCAACAATCTATGCAACCATTATATATAGGGAATAGATCAATTGTAAATAATTCCCTAGTGTGTAAATTATAAACTCATCTCTCACCATTTATTCATAAAAAATCAGTGGCCCCGATAAAATCCAATTTAGGGTGACATTTTTGTAATATTTAACTTATTTATGGAGACAATGTTATTTATATAATTTGATAATTCTAATTAGGGTCTTCTTCTTCTTATAATTTTATGGAGGCATAATCTCTCTCTCTCTCTCTCTCTCTCTCTCTCTCTACACACACACACACACCCCACCACCACTGTCGCCGCCACTACCACTACCACTATCATCATCTTTTCCATGCTTTTCTCTTTCTCTCTTCCTTTAGCACCACTGTAGTGCTGCTACCACCACTATCGCCGTCTCTTCCATCAACACGTGATAATCCAAAAAAATAGCAATAATTGCTATGTATCATCTCTTTCTCTCTCTATCACCGACATCGCTACGCTTTCCACCTATATGAGGAAGTTGAACAACAATAGCAGTGATAAAGATCTGAATAAGAAGACAAATGCCGGTGATTGAAGCTCATCTGGAGCTGTGTTTTTTTATTTTTAGATTCTCTCACAAAATCACATTCAATTTTTTTTTCTGATTTTCATATCTGCCTATACCACTGTTGTTTTAGTATTTTTTTTGTAGATTTGATGTATTCAACATGTATTTTTTATGAGATTTAGAAGTTATCTGAATTTTTTTTAGTTTTTCTTGTCATGACTATGTGTTCTTTGTTCAAAGATAATGTTTTTGTTGATGGTTTGTGTTTTCAAATTTAAAGTTAATTAATTGTTAGTTAAATATTAGTATATATATGTTTTTTTTGTATTTTTGTTCACGTAGTATGTTGTTAGCATGATACAGTTTATCTGTTAGCATCATTATGTTTATTTATTAGCATTATATTTGTGTTGTATTGTTAATATTTGTGCTAAAGAATATTACCATGTATGCTAAGTAAGGTGGTTTTAAATGTTGACGTTGTAATAATATAATGACAAGTACCAACTCAAGTTCTCATGATTTGGGGACTACAATAGATATGCCATGATGTGAAATCTTCTACGAAGTCATTGAAATATTTATGAGACATCTGATTTTTTTCACTCCAAATGAAAGAATCTATATTTTAAATCGGCCAAATTAGCTTGTATTTTTAATTCTTTGTCATAGTTTTTTCTTTTTGTTTTTTTTTTTTTATTTCTAGTACTTTGTACCTTTAATGTAGCATGAACTAATATAAATTTTTGTTAGCATATTGTTTGAATTACATTAGAAATATATTATATGTTGTATTCATTTGACACAGTTATTTAATGATAATATTATTTTATTATAATATTAATGAAGTAATAACATATTGTTAACGAAGAACGGTATATTGACAGAGAATAATATACATTAATGTATTAAGACGTTTTAGCATTGGTTTTCCAATGCTAATATCTTATTAATCTAATGCTAACGAAATAATAATATATTGCTAATGAAAGACAGTATATTGACAACAAACAATACGTTAATGCATTAAGATATTTTTTATATGAGAATGCAAATGCATTGCTAATTAACGTTAGCATTATCATATATTAATGAAAGCATTATAATAATACTAACATAATCATGTGTCTTTCATACCATGTGATGATAATGTAAACGAATATTAATAATAGTGAATACTAAAATATTTACTAACATAAATGAATGTTAATGATATTGTTAGCATTGTCATATACTACTGTTAACATATGATATGCTAACAATAGCATTATGTAACAAATATAACAATAGCATTATAATGTTAGCATTGTTGTATGCTAAAGGAATCCTTATATATTGTTATAAGGGTTTGTCACATCAATATTAAAGTTCAATCATTTAATTAAATTGTGTTTCATCATTTACTTTTATTAGCATTGTCGTATGGTAATACAACATTATGTAATGTTGAAGGAAGTATTATATAATGTTAATGAAACAATAATGTAGTGGATTGAAATCAAATAACAATAACTTTGTCCACGATTAATATATTTTTAAAATTATTTTTTTGTTGAAAAGTATACTTGACTACATTTCCAACCATATTAAACTCGTTATTCAATTATTTCATAACAAAATCAGTTTTGTATTTAAAGTTGCGTGTCGTGCATGAAGTGATATTGCTTCGTCAGCATATGATTATATATTCGTCAGCATATGATTGTGTCTTTGTTAGCATGCGTTCTGGAAATCCGTATTTTTTTTTGTAATTTTGACCTCGACGTGAAAATTACCAATATGCAACCGCATTTTTTGAAGTTTCTTTTATTTACAGTAATGCCAACGCCGCCATTGACCAAATCTTGACCATTGAATTTTTAAGGATATGTGATGGGATATATATATATATATATAGAAAATTGATCAAATGTAAACCAATCCCTAGTGTGTAAACTGTAAACCAATCTCCCACCATTCATCTAAAAAAATACGCGGTCAAGATTTAGAGAAAATTCGGTGGTAGTTTTGTAAATTTCACAACTTTTTTCAGTCTATGGGGGTATTTTTGTCCGTTTGTTTACAGTAATGCCAACGCCCCCATTGACCAAATCTTGACCATTGAATTTTTAAGGATATGTGATGGATATATATATATATATATATAGAAAATTGATCAAATGTAAACCAATCCCTAGTGTGTAAACTGTAAACCAATCTCCCACCATTCATCTAAAAAAATACACGGTTAAGATTTAGAGAAAATTCGGTGGTAGTTTTGTAATTTTCGCAACTTTTTTCAGTCTATGGGGGTATTTTTGTCCGTTTGTTGAAAAAAAATTGATGTCATGCTGACTCAGCATCTAAAAAAATTCTAACAATCATAACTTGTTCATTTTTCACCGGATTAACTCAAATAATATATCAAATTAAAGATCTTTTAATCCTCTTTCATTTAAGATCAGTGAAACATATGTTTGTCTAGAAAAATATGGATGAAAAATACAAAAATTTCATTTTTACGCGTATTCAAGCTCAGAATACTTCGTTAGCAAACAACATGTGTTTCGTTATCATATGACAAATGTTTCGTCAGCATCAGTTATATTGCGATAAAGATTTATTCAATCATAATTAGATATGCTTCGTTAGCATATAAAAAATATTTCATTAGCATATAACAAATGCTTTGTTAGCATGTGCCATATATTTCATTAGCATCGATTATATTACTGTAAATGTTTATTACATCTCAATTAATATATGTTTAACTGACATCAATTATATTGCTTTATATATTTATTTAATCCTAATTAGGATGTGTTTTATTAGCATATACTCCCTCCTGTTCACAATTGATGTCGTTTTGAGATGCAGCACACAAATTAATAAAAAAAAATCTTCCCATATTAACCTCATTTATGATAACTAATTAGCTATTGGGGAAAAAAAGAAAAAAAAAAGATGAACTGCTAATCTTCTTCTCCAAGTCGATGCTTCCGCTGCCGTTTCTTATCACCACCAAATTTGATTTGGAGCCAAAGCAAAAAAAAAAGAGGGAATTCACAAGATTTTAGGAACAATTGAACTAAAAATTTGAAAATTTTCAAATCACAAAAATTTGAAATTTGGCCTTCTCTATTCTACAAATACGTCAATTATGGAACAAAATCTTCATATCTTCATACATGGATTCACAGTTTACAATAGATTTGAACCAGCCTCCTCCAATCGTCGATTATGAATTACAAAATGAAGAAGGAGACATTCTAATTTCTATGATGTCTTCTTCACCAGGAAACTTGTTAATCAAATTAAACAACGACAACTATGAAACTGGAACTCCTATTATAGAACTCAACTTGCAATAGTTTAGGGAAGATGATGGTGCGTCTTCATATTCATCAGAGGATGATAATGCAACGACGACAATGAACAACGAAACAAGAACTGTGGACAGACCGGAAACAAACCAAGGTATAATTTGTTGTCCTAATGTAGGAAAAGTTGCATTTTTTTATGAAATGAGAAAGGTTTTGATCTCGACTTATATAGTTGTGAATAATTCATTTCACTGGAAAAGTTTTCCTCTGAAAAGTTGATATCTTCAATATGGTTATGAGTATTATTACTTCTCAATGATTCGATATGCTTACTTATTTCTTGTTGTGATTATATTTGAAGGCTAATTAGTCTCTTAAGTTAGGTTGATTGCTTAAATGACACTTTATAGCATTGAATATAGGTCTAATTTTTCTAGAATTTTGTTTAATGCCAAATTGCAAATTGCACACTCTATTCTTGTGAATATGTTTGATGGTAAAATAAGAATTGTGAACATAATATGGTTGTGATTACAAATGACAACAATTTGGGTATAAAAATCAGTGTAATATTTAGATATCGAATTTGATAAGTATTGTAGCCTCTTGCCTTTGAATTTGATATGTAGTTCAACCCCCTTGTCTTTTTTTTTCATATGTAGTGCAGAGTCTCTCCATTTTCATTTCAAATGTAGTAAAGCTAATTGTCTTTTTCTATACGGGCTTTTGTTAATAGGAAATATTCGAGAAAGAAAATAAAATTCCTATCTGATGTCAAACGATGGGTAATTTACCGTGCTTTATTGGAGAAAAGTGTTAATGGTAAATTGAAGAAGAACACGACAAAAAAGGTACAACAAATGTTCAATGTCGAGAGTTTGTGAACAGTACAAAGAATATGGAAACTTCACAAGAGAACTCCACCAAGTATAGATGTTAACATTTCTTCAAAGAAATCAAAGAATTGTGGTTGTAAATGTGTTGTGGTTGATTTAAGTCGGATCTAAGAAATAGAATTGCATCAATGGACAACACTAACTTCTCTTTCGAATACTTTAGGAGTTAACTACTCAAAGTTGTATCGTCTTTTTAAGCAAGGCGTTCTCTGTCGTCACTCGAGTGCCATCAAACCATATTTGAAAGAGGAAAATAGAACATCTCGACTACTGTTCTGCTTGTTGATGCTTGACGAAAGCACAATGATGAACGATCCTAAGTTCAAGAGAATGTATAACTACGTGCATATCGATGAGAAGTGGTTTTACATGACAAGAAAGGATCTGATGTAACCCGGACAAATTGTACAGGATACGAAAACACGCGGAAGACTTCTAGAATCGAACACGCCAACTAAAGGAAGGATTCAATCCTACTCTAAAACTCAAATAATTCAAAAATAATCTGAATTAAAAACTAACAACTCGAAGAACAAAATAACAACTAATCTAGACCTAATTACGATACTTAGACTATGACACAGAAATAGCACACAATTCCAATGTAAAGGGGGCTGAATTGGGATGGTATTATGGCTGGAAAAATAGAGGGTTTAGGTCGAGAATTATGGGTGAAGAATGGTTAGGGAAGATAGGATATGTTAAGGATGTAAAGGACTTACGGTTTATGGTGCAGAATACGACGAACGGATCTGGAATTGAACTCGAACTTGGACCCGAACGAATCTGAATGGTTGATGATGATATGGATGAATTGATGATGGTGGAAGATGTCGTTGATGGTGGCGTTGGTGATTGTGTTGTTGAATTACAACCCGATTAATCCTCGGCGTATCTTGTACGACGAAAACGAACCTCTAAGTTGTTCTTCGTAGCGAGTTTACCCTAATTCTTCATATGAATTAGAACGTTCCCTTGGAATTAAGACTCAAAGTTTTCTAGGCTTTAAAAATGATAATTTTTGAGGAAAACAATCAAAAGCTTTGAATATTTGAGACACAAATTGAATGCAAAGACAAATTTAATCAATAATGTCTAAAATATCAAAGTAACATGGTTCCCCTATTTATAAGGCCTATTATGCATGAAAATAACTAATAAAAAGGCCTAAAAAACTGATCCAAAAGGATCTCTAACTATACTATAGAAATACCTAAACTAGAATTCTATTCAAGGTTGGAAATTGCCTTAAATACAATTCTAGTCAAACCTATACTATTATGAACGAAAATTATACTTATAAATTAATTAAAAACTGATCTAAACTATAGTCTAAATTAATTAAATAAATAATATAGTCTAGATAAAAATCAACCCTTAATTAATTGGACTAAGGGCCGAAAAACAGCTCCAACACGTTGACTTCTTCATGCACACATGCACTTCTTCTTGCTCTCTTCTTCAACTCTTCAAGTTATATTCTCCATGGTGTGATCTTGATCTTCATTAGTTAATAAATTAGCTAACATATGGCTGCCCCTCGCATCTTCCAATTCTTCAAACTTTTTGCGAATCAACACTTGTAGATAACCTTGCAATTTCTTCGCTCGAAGTCGCGTCATTGGATCTTTGAATTGCAGCTCGGGTTCAAGGCCTTCAATGCCTTGCATGGCTTCATCATGATCAAACATATTACTTACTCGATGATGAAGACGATCCTAACCGGTCATGTCAAAGTAAAAATTTCATTGAAAAAGTGATGTTCTTAATGACCACAGCTCGTCCCAGATTTGATGATGAAGAAAGGGTGACATTTGATGGTAAAATTGGGTGTTTGGCATTTGTCATCAAACAACCGGCGCAGAGAAGTAGCAGGAATCGACAAGCTGGTACTATGGAGATGAAAGCGATAACATCTATTAAGAGGGACACTATAAAAACATTTTTACTTGAAAAACTTGTTCCAGCAATTGAAGAAAAGTGGCCAAGATCAGAACACGGAGAAACTATTTTCATCCAACAAGACAATGATAGGACACATGTTCCTCCCACTGACCCTGATTTTCTAGCAGCGACTTCACAAAGAGAGTTTGACATTCAATTAACTTGTCAACCCCCGAATTCTCCTGATTTCAATGTACTTGACCTCAGATTTTTTAGGGCCATACAATCGTTGCAACAGAAGATGCGTGCAAGAACTATCCCTGAGCTTGTTCATGCCGTAGAGAAATCATTCTATAACTATTCTCCCATCAAACTGAATAATGTTTGGTTGACATTGCAACTATGTATGAAAGAAGCCATGAAGTTAGGAGGAAGAAATCACTATAAAATTCCTCACATAAACAAAGAATGGCTTCAAAGGCTTGGTTGTCTCCCTAAACGAATTTCATGTGAGAGTGCATTAGTGCAAGCAACTAGAAATTCGCTGGTATAAAAATGAAGTAATTGTCATATCTCTTTTTTTTTTTAAATAAGTTAGAAAAGTGATTTCAAAAGATAATTAAGCAACAAGGGTGGCAAAACTCATGATCAACTGGAAGCTTCGTACATGAAAATATTAATGATAAACTCCAATTTTGTGATCATAAATTTGGGACAAAAATAAGCAGCAAGTACAAATTGCAAGTCAGTTTCCAAATCAATAACTGCAAAATAAAATGATCAAACATTATCTTGCAGTATTTATTTTTTCTCAAATAATTTTGTTAGGTAAATTTTAAGCATCTCATTCACTCTTTGATCAAATATGATGGGCTTCTCTTCAACCGTAATTGCACCAGGGTGAACAGAAGATGGAAGAACGTCGTCTTTAATGTCCGAATGAGACCCGCACGAGTTCAATGGCTTTACCACTTCACTAACTTGCATTGCGATATTTTCAGCTTTCTTTAAGGATTCTTTTTACCTCCTTAATAGCCTTTTCGAATGATTTTTTGAACTCCTTAAGATAAAATTCATTTGATGTGAACTCATAATCCACATTAGCATCCATGATTCGAAACTTCAAATCGTAACCTTCACAAAAAATGTAAATTACATCAAAATAAATTTAATTATCAAAATCAAACAGAGAATACCATCTAAATCTATATTTAAATAAATTAACAAATACAATATACCAACTAAGAGAACTAACCTATTTACTTTATTCTCGAAACTCCGGTAGAAGCAAAAAGAATGAAATAAAAATAAAACTGGTGATCGTATGTAAATATTTGAAGAAACGAGAGAATATATGGAGTATATGAAGAAATAGGATAAAGTCTTGCGTATATGAAAAGTTGGGGGGAAGAAACGAGTCATCAACAGTAGATGAAACGTATATGGAAGTAATTAATGCAAAGGGAGTAATTAAGGTTAAAGTGGGTATCAAAAGTCAGAACGACATTCATTTTGCAAATTGTTAAAAAACCTTAAACGATATCAATTGTGAACAGGATGGAGTAACAAATATTTCATTAGTATCAATTATATTCACAATAAACAATACATTAATCCATTAAGATATTTTTTATATGAGGCTAATGCACTGCTAACGTCTGCATTGACATATGCTAACTAAACTATTATAATAAGTCTAATGTAGTATAATTATATCTAGTAATCGAATCATATGTGTTTAATATTGCATGTGTATTATTAATGTATAACATTCATCTCAATTAAGCATGATTCGTTAGCATATATCAGATGATTCGCTAGCATCATGATTAGTTATATTGTTATCACATCAATTTTAGAGTTCAAAATTTTAATTTTATTGAATTTTATCATTTGCTGCTGTTAACATTGTCGTACGCTAACAGAAGTATTATGTAATGCTAAAGAAAAATAATACATAATGTCAACAAAAGCAATAATGTTATGGATTGAAGCCAAATAATGCAACTAACAACCTTCAATCAAACAATTATAACTTTGTCCACGATTCATATTTTTTTGAAATTATTTTTTGTTGAAAATTAGGCTTGACTAGTTTTCCAACCATATAAAACTCGCAATTTAATAATTTCCTAACAAAATCAGTTTTGTGTTTAAAGTTAGGTGTTGTAAATGAAGTGATATTGCTTCGTTATCATATGATTATGTGTTCGTTAGCATATGAATTTGTCTTCATTAGCTCACGTCCTGGAAGTCTGCTATTTTTCTTTATTTTTTAAATTTTGACCTAGACGCGAAAATTACTAAAATGTCACCACGTTTTTTGAAGTTCCTCTTGTAACGCCCCAAACTACTCCGTTTGGCCACGTCACTGAACATACTTGTAACGTCCCAAACTACTCCGTTTGGCCATGTCACTTATCAAATACTTCATTTACATGCATCTGCATTCTATTATAAGATTGAGCGAAAGCTAAGGTCAAATTGTATAACGAGGTATATCATCATAATTTCGAATATAAATTTTTCTTCATAATTATAACATGCAACCTATCGAGATCTACCCTGTCACACACATAATATTTAACAGAAGCATAGAATCCATTTCATTCCTTCAATCATCTAACCTATCGAGCTTATAGGTCTTAGACAACCCGCCCATCTAGCACCCTAAATTAACAAACATACCATAGAAATTCAACGACATAAATATACACAATGTAGGCTCCTAGGTCAATCGACCCGCCTTTAAAACATTAACATAATATATGTCGAGTTAAACATAGCATAACTACAAAAGATCGGGCTATTCTCATCCCCAATAATCATTGATCATAAAACAAAATGATGATTAACGTAATAATAATATCATGAGTACTTCAAAAGCACAAAAGAAAACACAAGCTTGTGGGGGTTCTCTTGTGTTCACAACGCCCCTACTCGAGCCTCGACTCCTCAACCTGAAATTCATTGAATGAATGGGGTGAGTATTTAACAACATACTCAGTGGGGAACACTGCAAACAGTTATAGCTAATTGCACAAGTGAAAATATGAGATATGGACTTTTCTTCTCTCAACCTCGTAGGGTCCAAACATCATGATGCCCCTGTTAATGAACATCTTTGGCCCTGTAGGGATGCCCGCAGACATACTACCGCCCAGGGAAGACATTAACAGGTCTATTATCGATCCCGTAAGACCTCTTTGTCGATCCTGAAGGACCTCTGTATGCCCCGAAGGGTCTCATTCTTTTCTCTTGGTCCGAAGACCCCTCATACTCATACAATCAAAGCACAACAATAACTATAACCTTACACGTGTTCACAGTTTAGAGTTACCCCACCTTACGAGACGCTTTCACAATTTCTCAACCTTTGAAATACTTCTTGGCCGTGCACAAGTCGTCCTCCTCGAACCACAACACGTCACCTAACACCTTTTAATACCCCTTTTCATTTTAGATGTCGGGTTATACAATTAAATTATAATTTTGACCAAACTCAAGATATACTTTTCTTTAAAGATTTCATACATATCCATATACATAACCTTGGATATACCAACTCATAATATGATTTTGGACTCAAAATACATATTAAAACTCTTTGAAGCATTTAATCGAACACATTACGTGCACTCATTTAAACCACATGATCATGACTCAATTTAAATCATTTAAACCCAATATTTCAAATACAAATACCTTCATCCTAGGGCTCTAGCATACTTGAAAACCAATCCCATACAATCATCACAACACTTCCAAACAATTATCAACATATCAAAGGAAAATTAGAGCAAAAATCCAAACCCTAGCAATAATGTACCATAGGAATTCGATATAACTTCACATATAGCTTCAAGGAGGTAAATGAACCATATGTTCAAGATATCAAGGCGAGAAGATCAACAAAATCGAAGAACCCTAATTTTTTTGGGTAACAAACCCTAGGTTTGATTCAACAAGAAATGAGTGTTTAATCCCCAAGAAGAAGAGGTATAGAGGTTACCTTAGTTGATAGATGATGATGGAAGAATCTACTCCAAAAGTTGAAGAATTTGTAGAGAGATATGGAGGAAAATCGCCCAAGAGGAAAGAAAATGAGGAGGAAATGAATAAGTGTTGTATTTATAGGTAGAAATCCGGACAGAAAAGTGTCCCAGCCCGTGCGACCGCGCATGAGGGCTCTCGGCCAACTGCGCCCCGCGAGCGCACAGCCTTGCGCCGGCGCGCAGCCTCCCGCGGCCGTGCACGGCCCCCACGGGCGCACAACACCCCGCGGGCGCGCGGCATGCACAATTCACCCCTGAACAGTTTCAACTCCCGGACATTTCCAACTCTGAGACCCCCGATCAACTCAGTGTTAGGGTATTCAAGGTATGGCAAACATAAAAATTCAATGCAATTACAGTCATCCTTTAACACATAACTCGACATTTTAGTATTTAAAATTTAAACTGTATTATACACTCAATATAATATCACCGTGCTATGACGTATCGGCTCGAGTGGAACAACCTGCATAAAACAACGGCATAATACAAACATACTCACATGATTAATATCCAAACAATATTAATTCAAAATCATTTACTAAAATTATAATTTATAATTTAGCAAAAAAGGGTCGGGGTATCACACCTCTTATTTACAATAATGACACCGCCATTTGACCAAATCTAGACCATTAAATTTTGAAGGATGTGTGGTGTGAAATTGGGTTACAATTTACACACTAGAGGTGGTTTACACCAAAAGCACCCCTATATATATATATGTATATTCATTACTCTTACAATTAAATTCTAAGATGGTAAATTCTCATCTACATCCGAATGTACATTGAGTTTTATATTAGAAAGACGGGAACCGATTTTGCCCCAAATGTGACCCGACTAAAAAAAAATATATCACTTATAATATTGAAAAATATCATGATTATTTTACCTGCTAAAAGAAAGATAATATTTTATAATTATTACTATACTCTTTTGAATTTTTTTTAAATAAAAAAAGTATCACTTAATTCTAACATTGACGTACATGATATATACCTCTCTTCTAAGATATATTATATTATATTATATTTGAGATAAAATACAAGAATGTGTGTAACATATGTTGTCTATTTCACTATATTATTATGTATATATAATAACTAATTATGTGCACCGCAACAATATATCACCACAAAAAAATGGTCTTTAGAGGCAATATTATTAGCGACGACAAATGTCGTCATTTATAATAAACTTTAAGTGACGACATGTCATCTCTAATTACCACATGTAATCTCTAATGACATTTTTATAGTGACATTATTATCACTTAAAAATATTTTTTGCGACGACCATGTCGTCTCAAATAAAACGTCCCCAAAAGTTCTTCCCAAATAAATTAAAATTATTTTAAGTATGTTGTCACAAAAAAAAGTCATTAGAAATTACATGTAGTGATTAAAGATGGCATATCGTTAATTTAATAAATTATAAGTGACGACATTTGTCGTCGCTAAAGACTTTTTCTTTTTTGTCAATATCTTTCTATATATATAAAGAGTTCTGTTCATCTACTCCCCATGGGCACTACTTAACATGTCCGTTGTTGATGTGGCGATGCCACGTGGGCAAGTTGAGTCAACTTTTCCATCCACTGCATTTGGTAACTATTTTATGATATTTTTTTCAATCCATAATATCTAAACACTTACTTATATAAAGATACAATCTTAATTAATCTTAACATAATTAGGGAAATAAGTACATTAAATTAATGATATATTTTATTCACCGTCGTTTTTATTAATCACCTTCTTAGTTTCTTCAAAACTAATATAGCAATTCACACACACTCACGTCTTCGAATATCAAGTAGAATTTATTTTTTTCTGCAGCTTCGTTCAGTCATTTTATCGAACATATGGTGGACAAGATACCATGATATTCATATCAATTACTAAAACTATATAAGTTTTAATCACATCAAGGCAAAGATGGTATCAAATGTGCAAAAGAATTTGAACTATATATGTAGACAGACGTAAAAAAATTTAAGAACTTAGTTCGAACTATTTCACTAACTTGGGAAGCAAATCAAGGAATAAATCCGCCTCATTTCAAAGATAAAAAAAAAATCCTTATCACTTTCGTAGAAATTCAATTTAAAACAGAAAATTAAAAATGAACACATATTAAAGAAAAAGAAGTCAAGATTAGTTTATGAGAAATGAAGAGGGCGATTAATAAAGTTGATGATGAATAAATGCATCGTTAATTTCATATATTTGATTTCCTAATTATGTTGAGATTGATTAAAGTTGTATTTGTATATAAGAAAGTGTTTAGAATTTAGATTATGGCTTGAAAAAAATATGGTAAAATAATACCAAATGTGATGGTTGAAAAAAATTGACTCACCTGCTCACATGGTATCACCACATCAATGGTGGATAGGTTAAGTAGTGCCCACAATAGGTAGGTGAGCAGAACTCTATATATATTAAAACAAAAGTGTCTAGACTATAAATATAGCAATATTTTTTTCAATCTAAATTCACTTTCTATATAATATAGCAATAGTGTTAATATTGGGATAAGATCCTCTATTGCACATTTGATGTTTCAACCCGTATTCCATAATCGAATTCACAAGTTTAATGATATATATTACAAAAATAAAAATTAATTATAACATAATCGACCTAGTCACATTTATCAATAAAAGATTGAAATTTTAAAAATTATAAACCATATTTTAAAAATAATCAACCATAATAACAATTTCTTTGAAAATTAAATATTGAAAAATAATTATAAACTCTAATTGAGTTGGGTGAACCCTAAAAAAAATAATAAAATTAAACTAAGCACAATAAATTAAAATTGACGAAAAATGGAAGAAAACTTCATAAATTTGATCATGAAATACGAATTGGAATACCAAATCTGGAATATATGATCTCAATCGGTTAATATTGTATTTAGTAACTGTTAATATATTATTAATATATTGATGAATAGTTTTACTGTGCTACGTATCAATGGTTCAATATTCAATAAGGTAAAAATAATTGAAGTTAGAAAAATCAATATGTATTTATTTTATTTTGATAAAATTCCTAACGAATTCTTACACACACATATAGATATATATAATATTAGCACGTTAATAAATTATTGCTTAACTAAAACAACTTAAAAATGGGCATACATTACAATTCATATATTTCTGGCCGCTGGGTCGCACATGTGATACCCGAATTTAAAATACTATAAACAAAATTCCTTTAAATTGATAGTAGGCAATGGCAATGACATGATCTAAATTTATTTCTACACCCATATTAGTTCAAAATTATTTATTAAAATAAATAAATAAATACATATAATTAGCCACAAAAGGTGGTTTTGTATCATCCACACAGATTAAATAAAAAACAAAAGGGCCTTGTACTTACTAATATAATAATCAATATGCCACGTATAGGACTATAGACCTATGCCCAATATATAATTATTGATCGCAAAAATTGACCACATACAAAATAAATAAATAAAAGATTGATTACTAGAAAGTCTGGTACTCAAAGTTAGGCAAAATAATAAAATAGTCAATAATTGTACTACACTAATTAAAATTAATTTTTATATATTAAAAAAAAGATATGCTACTCCAAAAGCAAATCGCAAAAGAATTCTTACATGTTGACCATTGCCTAATTCAAGCATGAATTGTACTGTACTATACCAGGGTTTGCGGGTTCTCAGCGAATTGAGAGACGCCACGTGGACGTGTCGCTTTTCGTTGTACATGCTGGAACAAAAGAAACAGGGCCCACTTAGTTTGGCTTAATCCAATAATTAGTGGTTAACCCTTGGGTTAAATTGGCTTAATTATGTGGTTAGGTTTAGTGCGAGTCCAATAATTACACGCGTTTGGCGGTGAAAGAATTGTGATTGGATATGGCGGCAGTGTCAAATTTTCAGATAAGTTGCTGATTTGTACATTTGACTTAAAGCTAGTTAAGCACATTATCAAGTGTAATTATATAGAGATTTGGGTTTTAACTATGTTTGTGTAATTAATTAATAATATATGATCGTATATATCTCCATTCTCCCCCATGCTTAATCATTGAAGATGTTTATTGTTTAGCTAGGATCTTTACTTTATGAAAGATCAGTGTATATATATGGTGATTAAATTCTCATCTCAACTTATGTGAGCTAAAAGCTCCCAGTAAATGATTAATTAATTTGCATAATTTAAAGAGAGTAATTTAATTTCGTGGATCAATCTCTTGCTATAAAACTTGGATCCTAAATTGTAAAATTTAAAGTATTTAAAGATCGATGCGCATTCCATATGCTAGCTAGTCTTGTGAGCATTATAACTTGCCAATTTACTCTTGAGCATTTTTTGGATTTCTTTTGAGCATTTTTTTTATTCAAACATTTTATAGAACTACTCATAATTTTTTATTTTTTATTTTGGATTCAGACATTTTAAATTAACATTTAATAAATCGTCTACATAAGTCTGATGACTGATATAGATATATAATTGTAAATTGATTGTTCTTTTTCTATTACACTTGATCCAAAATATGAAATGCCAACTAGTTAAGTATACCTTCTCAAATTAAATTATACGCAGAACGCCGCCTATATATTAGGCTGATAAAATGTGATGTATTTTCTCAGTTTCAGAAAGATTGATGTTTTAAGTTTTAGAACAAAAATAAAAAATTTAAAAAATGTGACAAATATACCCCATCTCCTTATTAAGTTATATTTTTCTAATATATTTTAATTTCTCTTTTATTGTAATTTGTGTGTTTCTATATCTCTACTTAATTTTCTCGACATATTTAATTTAGGAGATTTTTGTTTCAGTACGTAAAATTCTTTTTAAAAATTAACAGTTAGAGCAAATGAATAAACATTTTGAAATGAAATAGAAAAGTACAATGATTAAAGAAAATTAAAAGTTATATAATTGTATGGACACAAACATTATAAGTATATGAATCTAAATATGTGTTTTGTCTAAATTTTGTCATTTAATTACAAAACTAGTATAAGATGTACACTAAAAATGATGATACGCACAAAAATTATGTTAAACCGTATAATGGGTACTCAAGATCAGTCGGATGGTATCCTATCCAGATCCAAACGCATATTCAATGATATATTTATAATTGTGTAGATAATATACAATCCCACAACATAAGTACCGCACAAATTAAAGATTATATTCTTTTTTAAGGGAGTATTATATTCTTTTAAGTCGGATAAAATTAAAAGTAACAACGTCACAGTTCTGACTTCTGAAAATGGGTCAGTTTTCCATTAAATATCTTAAAATATTTTATATTTATTGTAACTGTTGTAAACTATTCAGCATAGTGATGAGTAATATATATGTGTATTGTGCATGACATATACGTACATAGATATATAACCATTAATGCGTGTACTTATCAAGAGATCTTTATCGCACAATTTATGTCTGCTCTTCAATGTATAGCGAGTGAGACGTATTCAAATTTTTCTACACCTAATATAATGGAAGATAAGTCCAGATAATTAATTAGATCAGTAAATTCCAATATACATGTATTTTAAGTATATATAATTTATAGGATATTATACTTTAGCAAGATTTTTAAAAACAAATCATAGTGTAGCCACTGCAAGACCCACACGTCATAAATAAATAAAAATAAAATTAATTTGTTATGAGCTCCAGAGTGTATGTGTGTGTGTGTGTGTATTGTTTGTTCATAATATGCACCTGTATAAATGCATACATGTTCCTATAACTACGGCCTAGCTACACAAATATCAAAATTTTAAGCCGCTTTTAAAAGGTGAATTAAAGTTACTGATCAAGTTGTTTGTTGTAATATCCAACCTCAAATGAAAATTAATCTCATATTTCAAAAGATTTATAAGTCGGTTCAATGGACTCCTATAGAAATTTGAGTTAATCATTTTAACAAAGTTGTGACGAATATGAAATATACACTTGTTGAAGATACAAATATAGCTCAATCACATAATTAAACTGCCCACGGATCCATATATATATATATATATATATATATATACCTCATCGAACTACCTTAATTTTTAATTTTTTACTCACATGCGTGCATCATCCGGTGTAATTCGAGCACCGGAGAATTACAATTGCATAAACATTTCACGTGTGTATTCAAGAATTATAGTATAGTGTATACGAATTCGAATGGAAAAGTCCATTTGAAATTCTCAAATGAAATGAAAACATTCTGAAAAAAGTTGGCAGGTGATGAGTCGTGAATATTATTAGAAATTCGGGCAGAAAAAAATAATTGAAGGGTTTAGTCCTCCATTAATGATATTGTAGGGTCCTTTAATTTATCTGATCCAAATTAAGTTCAATGTATTTCAACAATTTATACATGATGAGTGCGACTTATCAAAATCTATGAATCGTGGGAATGGAAGATTAAAGTTTGAGGGATATCCCAAATCTTAAATGTGACCTAAAAACATGAGATGAGAAAAATCAAGCTAAGAGACGTTTTAGGGAAGCGTGGGTGAAATCCACGTGTAACTATTTGAACTGAACAGCGCAAAGATTTTGGTGCAGTGGCTGCAGTCCAATCCCAAGCTCTCCCTCCACTTCACTAGTACCACATCATAAAGGATAAAATTGTCTTTTTGACTTTTCCACATATTCAATATGGGCTGGGGTGGGATGCAAGCTAATTTCACCCAATTTATCTTAATTAGTGCCCCTTTTTAATCTACTTTTTCTTTCATGCAAACAGCTGTGTTCAATTTTTATTTTGGGTAAAGATCTTCTTCTTAATTGGTCATGTACATAATAGATACACAAGAAAATATTCAAGTATCATAAATATTATTCGCCAAAAGAGTTATTAAAACTCTATTTAATTTACATAAAATGACCTTTAATAGTTTTTTACACAATTTAATTGGTTTGATTCATTTAAAATAAGTCAGAAGTCAGAACATATCAAAATAAATAGAAGCTTATAAAGTTATAATTGAAGTTCAAAAATAATTTAAAGTCCAATAGCAATCTATGGTTTTATTCAACTGGGTTCAATTCATTTACTTTCCACTTGAGAATTGAGATACAGTCAATAAAACGCCAATTTCCATGGTTGGCATAGTATCTATTGTTAATTACTACTATTATATATGCTGATATATAGGCCACCATAAAGCAGCATGGGGGATTTCAAATAATAATAATAATAATAATAATAATAATAATAATAATAATAATAATAATAAAGAAAATATGGTAATTTTCATTTCATTATATATAATTAAGGGTATAAAATTCACTATATATTGTGTCTCAAACTATATATAAGATTTTCACAAAAATATTATGAATTATAATTAATTACACCATATGCTCCAAATATGTTACAAATTTATCCTGAAAGTTAAATTTCAGCGACCAATTTAGTCAATAAAACCCCATATCCTCATTTTCATTCTCAACCATAAATTCACACTTATTCAAGCATTTGGGTTTCATCACTCTTCTTCAAAGAATTATTAGCAGCCGTGTTGCTGTCACTTGCCGGAATTTACCTCTTGAAACAAATTTGTCAATATAGGACTTTAAAAATTGTGTGTTTCGATTTCTTTAAATTTTTTATTTATTTTTAATAATTTCAATTCTTTATTTGATTTAATAGATAATTAATAGAGGAATTTTCGTAGAAAATTAATCTAAAAATAATTAAAATAAAACGAAATCAAAACACATGATTTTTGAGGTCCCAAATTGACAATTTTCATCTTTCAGGTCTTGAATTGATAGTTTTCATCTTTCAGATCCTGAATTTTTAAATTACGCAGCTTTCAGGTCTTGAATGGATAATTCTCCATGTTTTTATTATTTTATTATGGACTCTTTATCTTCCAAATTTATCTAATTATATTTTAATACAAAAGACAAATAATTACTTTGTAATATAAGGAAACTTTCTAATTAAACTAAAATTAGCCAGAATCTTTTATTATTTTTAATAATTAATTAATTTAATTAATAAAATACTAATTATTCAATAAATTTACATTGATGTCATCCATAATAATTAGGTCTAATCCTCCAATTAATTTCCGCTTAAAAAAACCCGCTTCTAATGTCTGCTCAAAAATAAATCCGCTTCTAATGAATATTACCGATCAAATATTTCCCAAAAAATTAGTAATATTATTTGGGACAATTACAGTCACTAATTTCATGATAGAGGGGCAATATAGTAAAAACATAACATTTAATAATTAACATAATTAATCTGTTAATAATACAATTTTATTAATTATTAAAAAATCAGATTCTGGATAGCCAGAATTTGGCTGGCTAGCATTATTGTTTATGGATATGAAATAATTTTCCAAAAGAATAATGCTAGCCAGCCAGATTCTGGCTAGCCAGAATCTAATTTTTTGATGATTAATAAAACTGTATTATTAATAAATTAATTATGTTAATTATTAAATGTTATGTTTTTACTATATTATCATTCTGTCATGAAATTAGTGATTTGTAATTAATTATTAAAATCACTCCAGAAGCGGATCGGAAGAAAGGGGCGCAGCTTCATCTTCTTTCTTTTCTTCACTTATTTATTTTTTTTCCATCTTCGATTTCTTCTGAATTGAAGCGCATATAGAGTTGCTCTAATTATTATGGAGGACATCAATGTAAATTTATTGAATAATTAGTGTTTTATTAATTAAATTAATTAATTATTAAAAATAATTAAAGATTTTGGCTAGCCAGGATCTGGCTAAAAATCACTACTCTTTCCAAAATTCGACTTTGATAAATACTATTTCCGTTTCATAATGTTTGTTGTTTTATTTTTTTTATCTGGAATTAAGAATTAATTTCGTGGACAAATATACCCATCCCTTATATATGCCATAAAATCTAATTCATCTATATTTTCCTAAAAAATAACAATATTTTCTCTCTCTATATATTTTTCTCTCTTCATATATTATAGGTAAGTTAGAATCAAAAAATCTTGTAGGATTTGAGAGGGTTAAAATTGGGAGAGAGGATGTCAAATTATATAAAACAACAAACATTTTGAAACTAAAAAAAAACCTTAAACAACAAACATTATGAAATGGAGGTAGTAATTAATAAAATTGTATCATGAAAAGCATTATATGTATGTATGTGTGTGTGTATATATATATTTATTATTTTTTGTAATAGAGGGTCCAAAGTTATAAATTTTCCCTTAGGTCCCAAGTTGGACGTCAATGCTTGCAATTCATAATCTCCTATCTGGAGAGCGACTATTATATATGACAAAACTATCATATTATTGAAATCTTGAAAACATTCTTTTTTAATAGAGAGATCTACAAAAAGAGTGAAGTCATTATTCATATGAAGTTTTCATGTATTTATTATGTGTCAATTAATTATTGGTTGTAATTTATCAGCGACTACTCAATTAATTTCGCTGTTCTACACGAAAAAACTTGGTAAAATTATTTTTATATACATAAAAACTCGTCAAAGTTGGAGTTAATTAAATGAAGGCCCAAAACTAATTTCAAGAAATAATATATAACTATACACAGTGGCGGCCCTTAGGCCATGCGAAAGGTGCGCCGCATAGTGGCCAACAATATATAAGGGCACCAAAAAATAAATAACTTATGTAAATAATTATGTTAATTATTTTAAATTTTTTCTATATATAAATAAATATATACAAATCCACCTCATTTTTTGAAGTCCAAATCATTTCTAGGCTATTACTTAAGGTTTAAATTTATTATAATTTTTTACATTGATTACAAAGCCTTTTTAATTGTTCAATTACAAGATTCTATTTTTTATTTTTATTTTTTTTACTCTTCACACATGTGTTATATTAAATTATTAAATATTATTTTAGTAAACTATTTTAAACTTATGCAAAGTATGTGCATTTTTCTAGTTTAATAGGAATATTTTAATATAATGTAGACTCTAATAAAATAATTTTCAACCAATATATTTTACATTTAAAAATATCTATTAATAATAATATTAAAATATTTATATTTAATAAGATTGTTAAATATCTTTTTAGTATAACTATTTTAAGCACGTGCAAAGTACGTGCATTTTTCTAGTGTGATATAATATACGCTCTAATACAATAAATTTCAATAAGTGTACTTCACATTTTATTTCATTTTATATTAATATTTATTATATTTATGCAAATACTATATTTGAAATATTTAATAATATGATAAAACTGTTAAATGTAATTTTAGTATAACTAGTTTAATCTTGTGCAAACTATGTGCATCTTTCTAGTATAATAAATATATTCATATATACTCCCCTATGTTCACATGTTGATGCTCCTTTATATATATATATATATATATATATATATATATATATATATATATATATGTGTGTGTATACTTTAATAACATATAATAAGTATATTTTATATATTATGTAATTTGTATATTAATATTTATTATTTTACACATGATATTTCTAAAAATATAAATAGTAGATTTATTTATTATTTGAAATAGTTATTATTATTGTCCAAAAACTATTTCTCATGCCATGTTTTCTCAATACATTTTGAAAAAAATAAACCAATAAAAAAGTAAGAGAAAACTAAAGTTAACAATGAAAATAAAAATATTTGAAAAAAATAAATAAATATTAATATAATATAGCATTACATTTTTCATAAATATAATACATTATCTTACAATATTATTTAATAGTGATATACTTGACAAACTCAATTTTAAAAAAATAAAATTATTTTATCAAAGTCATAATAAATAGGAGCACCATTTTTCTTTTTTGAACAGGGCACCTGAAATCTCAGGGTCCCTGACTATACACACATGCAAGCTTGGATATAAATTAATTTCGACTTATATTTGATACAGTAGTGTGGACATACATTTAAATTTGGTCAACTAACACTAGATTACACTATTCATATAATCTGCAACACCATTCATTGTTAATTAGACGAGCAATTCTTATTATTCATGCAATCCAAGTTGGAGTGATGCGAGTCGAGATTACCATGATAGTACAGTATCAAATTATTGGAATCAAGATAAACATATTTTTATAATTAAATGGTGATATGATGTCGTTTAGCTAAGGGAAACATGATTACATTAATTAATAGTTATTTTTTCTTCAATACGATTTAATAATTAATCTGTACATAGAAATATAAAAGTAATTAATCATGAAGAAATAAATGTCAGATTACATGATTAGCGAAACCTTTAGCAAAAGTGAATTATTATTACGTAGACACACAATAATTAGGGTGTACAATTCAGGCGATCCAAGTTGTATTTGGCATGTGTAGAGTCAAATTGGAGAAATCTCGAAATGTAATACAACTTAGTAAAAGCTCAATATCAAAATCAAAGTAAGTGAGACCCATCTTTTTTTTAAAAGGATTAAGGAAAAAGGATGGATTAAAGTGAAAAATTAAAAGAAAAGAGAAGAAAATGTGAATATAAAAAGTATGGCATAATAGTGATTTAGGAGGTGAGGTGTATTTGGTCAAATTAAAAGAAATAATGGATTAGTTCAAGCACAAAAAGAAGGGTAAAACAACCTCGTCTAGTTGCTTAGAAATCACGTTTCTTTCATTCCATTTCCCCTTATGCCACCACCTATTTATTGCCCTTATGATCCTCATGCTGTTTCCTTTCTAAATTTATCTCTCTCCCCCTTTCTCTCACTTGAGTTTCCATTCCATGGCTTCTCTCTCTCTCACTTCCCCTTAGCCTTTCCACCCCATTTAGTTTCACTCATTTCTTTTCTCTTTGTTCAGTACTGAGTTTGCTTCTTGGATTTGATATATAGTCTTGTTCAGAATTCTCAAAAGCTGCAACTAATTAACTGTATTGCTTACAGCTAGCTATCCCCTTTTTTTCTGCAAACTTTTTTCTTTTATTATTTCATCAAAAAAAAGTTTGGTTGATTCTTTTCGCATCTGTTAATCCATTATATACAAGGGTCAGTCAAATCCTCTGTTTCCTTGAACCGAAAAAAGAAAAAAGAAAAATTGATGGAAAACAATTCTGGAATTATGAAAAGGGATGATCTAATGGAACTGCCTCCCGGATTTCGATTTCATCCGACCGACGAAGAGCTGATCACTCATTATCTCTGTAGAAAAGTTGTTGACGCCTCTTTTTCTGCGGTTGCTATTGGTGAAGTGGATATGAACAAGATTGAGCCCTGGGAATTGCCTTGTGAGTTCTGTCTTTCTCTCTCTCTATCAATTACAATCAGTTATTATTATTATTGACTTTTTTGTACGTGTTGTTGAAATGATGATTAGGGAGAGCAAAATTGGGGGAAAAGGAATGGTATTTTTTCTGTGTTAGGGATAAGAAATACCCGACTGGGCTTAGAACAAACAGGGCTACTGCCGCCGGCTACTGGAAAGCCACCGGAAAAGATAAAGAGATATTCCGGGGGAAGATCCTCGTCGGAATGAAGAAAACCTTGGTTTTCTACAGGGGCAGAGCTCCCAAAGGCGAGAAATCCAATTGGGTTTGCCATGAATACAGATTGGAAGGGAAATTCTCTCTAGACAAAACAGCTAAGGTAATTAATTAAGAAATATCAATATGCATAGGAAAAAAACAAAAGAGGGATAATGAATCAATTATATTATTTGTGTTGGTGTTGCAGAATGATTGGGTGATCAGCAGGGTGTTTCAAAAGACGAGCGGAGGGAAAAAAATCCCCATTTCAGGGCTGATGAGGATGAATTCAGAGCTTATAAATCCGACGAGCACCCTGCCGCCATTGATGGACCCTTCTCCCTACAACGACTCGGATTCCGGCCACGTGCACTGCTTCTCCAACACCGTTCTATCGGAAAACTTGATGATCAACAACAACAATCCCATTAATAATCTGGCTGCATCATCTTCCTCAATAATCCCCTGGGGGGCCTCCGTTCCTCTGCAGGATCCCTCAATTCTCCGCACGTTTCTTGCTACCATGAATAATGGATTCAGGAACAACAAAGAGATCGCCTCTGTTTCCCAGGAAACTGCCTTGAGCACTGAGAACTCTTCAGTTGACACTGGGAAGAGGCCCTTTCAAGACGACCACAATCCACTTCACCCTCACGATCTCGACTGCATTTGGAGTTACTGAATTCATATATATTTTCAACTTCAATTTTCCTCCTACCTACAATGTCTTTTCTTCCTACTTTATATTATCATTCTCGTGGAGATTATTTATATATATATATATTGATTTCTTTCTGTTTTATGGAATTTTATTTGTAATATTGAACCTTAAATTTTTATAAGATTTTAAAGAGAAATATATATACATATATATGAAATAGTTTAGTATGTTCTTGATTTTGTTGTAAATTGCTAGTGTTGTAGTTTAACGACATATGTGTGATCAAGTTGATGGCTAACTGATCATTTTCTCTTGTTTTTATTTAGTGGGAACGGATTCTATGGCTACATCATTCAAAATATGATCTCGATTATTATTTGATCCAACTATGATTTTCGATATTTTATTTTTATAGACTCGATGATCAGTATTTAAAATTTTTAATCCTTCTGTGGGGCTCTCTAACTCTCCCAGATCTAATTTTCCAGTTCGTTTAATTTGCTAATTATTTCTGTTGTTTATTTTTTCAGTATATTACTACAGTACCATATCTTAAACAGCATCCCTATACGCGTAACTGCTTTGATAAACAAATCACAAATCACAAAATTAAAACTAGCAAGTAGAGGATCTTTATTGCGCCCTTATATCCCGGAGAAAAGTATTATTTTTTTTATTTGAGCGGATTAATGTATATAAATTATTAATTAATGTGATAGTACGTATTACATAATTAGTTGTTACATATTTATGTAAATTAAATTAATAAATAATCTAGCATCACTTGACAAGGTGAGCATTTTCATTTTATTTAAAACCAAAAAGTTTTATATATATATATATAGGAAAATAATCAAATGAGAACCCTTCCCCCAAGTGAGAACTAGGAACCAATCCTAACTCTTGTTTGACTCAATCTGGACGGTCCAGATTAAATCAGATTTAAGTGGATGGGCGGTGACATTCCTATAATTTTCGGCAACTTTCTGGACGGAGGGTAATATAGTAATTTAATAATTCTTCCCTTTTGTTCTGAGGCTAAAATGAGAATCGCATGAGGCTAAAATGAGAATCGCATAATGCTAAAATTATCGAAGTAGGAGACTAAAATTGATATGACATTTTCCACTAGGGTTCACAATTCTCAATTAGGGTTTATTAAGTTCCTGATCCCAACAAGTAATTATGAGATTCCCATTAGGGTTCACTGTCATCAAATAGGGTGTATTGCATTTTATTCCAAGGAAATCATCGCTCCATTTTTGTTTATCAACACATGCTAAAATGAGAAATTCATGAGGCTAAAATGTGCGAAGTCGGATGCTAAGATTGAATATGGGCAATTTCTGAGTTCAATTCCGATTTTACCCTTAATGAGACGCGCGAATTGAAGATTTTCGCGATAATTAAAAAAATGCCACCGAAAATCTGGATGGATCTGGGACGTCGATTTTGCAGGATGAACGGATGGGATCGGTTCCCGATTCTCACCTAGCGACCGGTTCTCACCAGATCCCATCCCTATATATATATATATATATATATATATATAGAGAGAGAGAGAGAGAGAGAGAGAGACTAAATAAGGGGTATTATGGACGGATAGTCTAAGATATGAAAGATAATGTATTTTGATTCTTATTTTATTTTTAATTAATTTGATTCAATTATTTATTAAATAATTTATGAATAAATTATCATTCAAATTAATATAAAATTAATTAAAAAATAAATAAGAATAATATACATAGTTTAATGGACATTAATTAGATTGATAGTCCATCAATAGTGATCTAGACTGATAGTTTTTATCTTTCATATTTGGATTGATAGTTAACCCTTCTTTCATACTCCAAATTGATAAAACTTATTTAAATAAGTATATTTTTTACGACATCATATCCAAATATCCAATACATACCAATCTCTCTAGATTTTGAAAATGTAAAATTTTATTTTGTTCCGTAAAACATTCCATAAAAAAATGAATAATTTACTGACACAATCAAAGCCATTTTTCAATGTATGTTCGAGTGATGACGAGGATAACTGAATGATATATTAAATTATTAAAGTATGTAAAATTAAGTGGTGATTTGACCATCCAATATATTTCCGTTGACATATTTGCAAATAAACAATTGAATTAGTGTCTCAATGATTAAAGATAAAAATATGGGTAAAGCACATTCTCCGTTGCAGAATGCAGATATGCATAAAATGCCCAACTGTGTAATTTTAATTCAGGCCTAAATACAGCGTTAAAACCCGACTCAATTATCCAATTCAATACTGGCCTAATTCTCAAGTAAAACGTATATGCCACATTTACGGGTTAGTGAATTTAAATTTCATCAACGTCTTAAACTTTGAGATATCGGAATTGATTGTTGATATTCTGTAAAAAAAAATACTATAATTTAGCGTGTATAATTAATAAGCATATGGCCTACGGCCCAATAAATACATCCAATTCTAAAGCAAAAAAACCAATTTTTTGAGGTAGTTTAATTGAAAGTATGACGATATCATGATGAAGGTTAATATTTTTCAAATTTTGTCTCTAAAAAAATTCAAATTTCATCAATATTTTTTAATTTAAAATACATATTTTATATGTATCCACATCTTCTAGATCAAGATATTTTGAAAACTTTAACGATCGTCATGCATAAAATAAAATAATGTTATTATAAATTGGAAATGTGACAACTTAAAATAATTTGAAGAACAAGCTGTACGTCTCATGATTTTGGTAAAATGTCAATTTCTTTTAATTCTAAGCACGCTCACGTGGATTTTGACGCCTTTCATGCTCTGATGAGTTTGGACGCATCAACATCTTCTCACAAAAACAGTGAATTTTAGGCATAGCTTTTTTTATTTTCTTTTCTTTCTTTTTTTGGTTATTTACGATACAATCATTATTCTTTGAATAAATAATGCAGGTGGTACAAATTAACTGATGGATGAACGAACTATTACAGTGAGGTGGAGAGTATACTGAAGGCAATAAATACATATACCCTCTCCTATTCCCCCCCCCCCCCCCCATTCAAAATTAATTATTAAGTATATCCTTTTAGAAATTTAAATTTTTCCAAATAAATGATTGTGTTCAGATTAAATATTTTTTGTTTGAAGATAGGTTTTTTGTTTTTCTTCATAATTCACCCTCTATGAAAAAAAATAAAAATGATTGAGGTAATGAAATTATATATTGTGGAGCGATGCAGCATTAGTTAATGTTATGTAAGGTATTTTGATTTGTTTTCTTAATGTATGTGCAGTTTATTGCTCCAAAATACTTATTTTGAATTCGAAGGGTATATTTATTTTGTATTGTGAATTACTTGAAATATATAAATATCAATTTACGAACTAAATGGTTGAAATTCTTAATCTAATAAACCGTGGATTTCAATTTTATTTTATTTTTCATTTTAGTACTACAATAGTTTATAATAAGTTTACAATTACTGATTAAATTTAGCAAATTATTTATTGAAAAAAAAAATCAATTATCCGGATCTAAAACTTACTCCTATTTCCGAGTAAGTGTCATTCTGCATGAATGCACACATATTAATAAAATAAAAAATTTACCTCATACACCCATACATAAATATATCATTATATGAAATCTTCCACTATATGAAATCTATTAAAGCTAAGAAAGGGTGTTTTGCCTTTAAATTGGATATGTGTAAGGCATATGATAGAGTTGAGTAGTGCTTTTTACAAGGAATTATGGAAAAATTGGGTTTTGCAGATAAGTTTGTGAGATTGATTATGGGATGTGTTAGAAGTGTTTCCTTCTCTGTGTTGGTGAATGGATTTGTTGGTTCATCTTTTAACCCGAGTCGAGGGCTTCGTCAAGGAGACCCTTTATCCCCATTTCTGTTCCTATTTTGTGCAGTCAGCTCTTATTCGCAAGGCGGAGACCCAACACTTATTGCATGGAGCTAAAATCTGTCGGAATGCCCTGACTGTGACCCATTTATTTTCTGCAGACGATAGCATTATTTTCGGTCGAGCTAATGAAGCTGAAATTGTTCGAGTTAAGCGCATCTTGGAAATGTATGAGAAGGCTTCGGGGCAGATGGTGAATTTGGAGAAATCAGAAATAACCTTTAGTGTAGGGGTATTCTTGGATAATGCTACGTTGCTCTCGACAAAACTGTGTGCTCGAAGAGTTAAGAAGCACGACATATATTTAGGGATCCCTTATACGGTGGGCAGATCTAAGTAGGAGATATTCCAAATGCTCGAAGATAGAGTGCGAAAAAAGTTGAAAAATTGGAAAAAACAGTGCCTTTCAAATGCTGGGAGAACTACTCTTATTAAAGTGGTGGTGCAGGCTATTCCTTCATATCTTATGAGCGTCTTTCTATTGCCCGAATCGGTTTGCCGAAGAATTAACTATCTTTCAGTAAATTTTCTTTGGGGGCAAATGAAAGATAAACGTAGAATTCATTGGTGCTCTTGGAAGTCTATTTGCAGACCACGTGTTGGAGAGGGACTAGGATTTCAAGATATTGGCCAATTTAACAAAGCGATACTTGCTAAACAAGCTTGGCAACTTCTCAATGGCCGGGAGTCATTGATCACTAGAACTCTTCAAACTAAATACTACCCTCAGATTCCTTTGCTCGAAACCTCGATTGCATTTAATCCATCTTTCACATGGAGAAACATCTTGGCGGGGAAAGCAATCCTTAAGGAGGGGATTATTTTGAGGGTGGGTAATGGCAGTAGCATTAATGTTTGGAGGGATAGATGGATTCGAGATTGGCCGGGTGGTCTTTTGGATACTGGTTCAGAAATCAATGAGCCCAACTTGATGGTTGCTGACCTTATTAATGGAGAGTAAGAAGTATGGAATGATGCAGAGCTGCAGAGGCTGTTCAAGAAAGAAATTGTGGACAACATCTTGTCTATACCTTTACCTTGACATCGAGAGACTGATAGACTCACGTGGAGATTGAATAAAAACAGCATCTACTCTGTGAAATCGGGCTATCACCTGGCATGTCAAATTTGTGATCACCATCTCGAGGTACCCAGTTCAATGATTGGAGGACCGGATATCTGGAAATGGATTAATAAGCTTCAGGTGATGCCAAAAATTCGACATTTCATGTGGAGCTAGATGTGCCCGGGGCATTCTCCCAGTAGCTGTGGAACTTCAGCACCGGCAGTGTCAGGTTGAAACAGTGTGCTGAAGATGTGGTATGGAAAAAGAAACTATGGAGTATTGTTTGAAGGACTGTTCATGGAGTTTTTTTCATTGGCGAGCCTCTCCTCTCTGACTAGGTCATGAGCTTACTAGGAGTGATCTCTCAGTTAGAGACTGGTTTGCACTTACTGCTGAAGTTGACGAACCAGATTTTCATAGTTTGTTTGCTGCTTTGATGTGGATTAATTGGAAGAAACGAAACCTGCTGGTGTTTCAGCAAGTAAATACTCCTCACAATGTGTGCTTTGAGATTGCTATTGCAGCAGCCAAACCTCCTCCTTCTCGAGAGTATATTCCGACTGCAAAGATGTGGCAAAAACCTTGTAATGGCTACTGGAAAGTTAACGTAGATGCGGCGATGTGTCCAAATGGTGGAGTGGGTTTAGGACTGATCATTCGGGATATGGATGGGTAGACAATTGTGTCACGTTGCAGAAAGCTTTCTTCAAGATTGTCACCGGAAATTGCAGAGGGTCTAGCCTATCAAGAGGGTTTGGTGTTGGCAAGGGAGAATGGTGGCCGCAAAATTATGTTAGAAACTGATTATCAAAATTTGCAGCAACAGATGAGGGAGTATTGTGAAGATCTCTCCTATAGAGAAGTGATGTGCAATTCGATTAGGGTGGAGGCAACCCATTTTGAAGAAGTGATCTATACATGGGCTCGTCGAACAGCGAATGCCACTGCTCATTCTCTGGCAAAATTAGCTAGTAGCAATCCTTTAATTTTTCCTTATACCGGTGTTGTTCCGGATATAATTTTGTCTAATGTTCCGTTCATTGAACGGGTTCCTTTTTATTCAATATTTTCTTTTCCTAAAAAAAAAAAATATATATATATATATATCAAATGAGTAAAATATGTATGTTTGAATGTATGAAAAATATGAATTTTCCACTCGATTATATCGAATGACACTCTTTATGAAATAAAATTAAAATGTCAGAATAACATTTGTTTCGAAAAGAAAGAACTATTAATTTTTTTTTTATCTTCCAAGTCCCGAATTAATGGATAGTAACCTATAGGATACGGGTAATAAAACGATAAAACTTCTAAAATTATTGCTAAATCTACCCGACTCCCAAATGTGAATCTTTGTCAAACAGTGAATTTTAGGTAATACACCTCTTTCACTCATTCATTTCCGACTTTCCACCACCAACAAATATTCTAACACTTTGTACATATCCTAAAACCGTTGAAGATTGCCCGTAAGAATTAAACTCTTTTTATTTTCTCGTATTAATATTGAAAATTCAAGAAAATTTGGATTCCCCACGAAATAAATCTTTTTTTTTTTTTTTTTTTAATTTAGTTCAATTGGATAGACCTCAAAGACACATGGGATTCTACGAATATCGGGACCTAAAAATACACACTTACATACCTTTCATACGTATTGTCTTTACCTGAATTGAATTTAAATTAATGTCATTAAGCATTATAGTCCCACCATAATCCCTAATCTATTGTTGTCTGTCTCATTGCTTGATATACATTAAATTAATGACCTAATTAATTAAGGTCCCCATTATCCCATCCCCCCCCCCCCCTAATCTACTTTCTCTCATTGGAGAGTTGGGCCACCAATAAAAACTTCCTTTTGTCATTAATTATATGATTAATTACCTCATGTGATATTGTATATGGACATATTTTTAAAATTTTTTAGATACGTATTTTGTTTCTGTTTTCTATATTTATTAATTTGGTATGCTTATTTTGATGGCAAATGTTTTTAAAAGGATTTTTTTTATATATTCTATTTATAAAGAAACATCTCGTAATTGAAAAAAAAAAAAGAAAAAAAAGAAAAAGAAACATCTCGTAATTTTTTATTGATGGAATTTTTTTTCTTTCGGAGTTTGAATAAATATTCGTTTGTGATTTTTTTTTTCTTTATTAGATACGAATGGGTATATATGTCAGTTTTTTTTTTTTTTAGAAAATATATTAGGGAATAATTATTAATTAAGTACTAAAGAATTGAAGTATTTTACATTGTATTAAAGTTGGTAAGTGTATGTGTGAGTGCGTGGCTTAGAACTAGTTTCACTGTCACTAACTTTATACTCCATCTATTTCGTTTTATTTGTTGTTTTAGTTTTTTTTTTTTATCTAGAATTAACAATTAATTTTGTGCATAAATATACCCATCTTTCATATATGCCACAAAATCTTATTCAATTATATTTTTCTAAAATAAGATTTGTGATAGGGTTAAATTAGAGAGAGTGTGTGAAAATATATAAAACAACAAATATTTTAAAACAAAACAAAAAAGTTAAAACAACAAATAAAACGAAATAGAGGGAGTAGGTTGATCGTGTGTTTCCACTAAAAAATATATTTTATTAATTATTATAAATTTACAATTAACATGTCTATTAAAATGAAAAAAAAATGATTTTTCTCAAATTAAGATCAATATAATGCACTCTCATTCCAGAATAAATTAAAGAAATTAACAATTGCGAGAAAAACACACACACACACACACACACAGCTAGTCTGGTATTATTTTTTTATTATCTTGAAAATAACATATATATGAAATAGCCTAATATTCAACTGCAGTTAGTATAAGAGTGGAATAGTTCCTATCATAGAATATTATAACATTTACACACACACACACACACATATTAATATATATATATATATATATATCGGATTTATTTATTTTATATAAAAAAGTAGGAGTTGGGACATCATATGTATGTATGTATGTATGTATGTATTAATATATATCTAAAATAATATCTTAATCGGAGTGATAGTCAATAGCATACTAATTGAGTCATCATTACTTAGTTGTTAATAATATCACTTCGAACTATGGGATTATGCATAATCAAATAATTTAAAATTAAACATATATACTAGAGTAATAGAGAATGATTTGAGCTCGTATTATATATCCGTCACTATTATTTAATTTTTACTTTATTAATCATAAATGTGAAACGCGCAGCAAACTCCATTGATTCAACGCCAGGTTCTTACACCATTAAGTTAAAAAAAATATATGTAAAATTGATTTAAAAGTCAAAACTCTCTTTTATATTTAAAGAAAGTGAAAGAGAAAAATGAATTTCTAAAAGAAGATGCATTTAGTAAAAAATGAATTCAACTCACAGTCGTCATGCTCATGCATGAGGAAGAGGGGCAATCATGTAATTTCGAGGGGGATGGTGGTATGTTTTATCCGTGTCACTTGTTGTATCTGTAACCGTGTGAGTGAGGTAAGAGAGAGAGAGAGAGTTAGGTGCCTGCTAACGGTCGACACGTAAGCTAGTAGGGCCCACAAGACGGAATTTTGGCGCTTAATACGACACGAGGTTCAGGTTCCTTGCTAGCGTCACCACAACGAACACGGACTTTGGGGCCTCCCGTCACGTGCCACCTTGCCCTAATTGAAACTATCGTGGGCCCATCTCCAGCTGCCACTTTTGCTTACGTGGGCACTCATTTTTATTTTCTTTACTCTATAAAAAATTCCTAATTTTGGCACTTCGATCTCATTGGTCGAATAGACAATGGGTCAGATGATATCGTAGATTTCTGATTTTATTAAACGAAAAAGCTAAGCATCCATAATATGATTATCTAGATAGGGGGTAATTTTGTTATTTTCTCAAAAATTTATAAAATGAAATTGGTGAATGCCCTATTTTACTTTTGGGCTGAAATTTTCGAATTGAACTCAAATTTGAAATTAAATTTCAAAAATTTTATCTCTCCTTTAAATATTTTATAATATGTTTGTAGTTTTAAGATAGTGGAACATTATTTAATAGATAGATCTACTTAATTAATTCACTTCACGATTTTTCTTCTTCTATAACATTTCACCATTTTTATTCATGCTACTCTAAGCATTTCATCATTTTTATTCATGTTACATGAAATACTGTTTTGATTTTGCAAAACATTTCATCATTTTCTTCACCATTCTTCTTCTAATTCTGTAACTTCATCTTCTCATATACAATCGAAGATGGCCATCTAAAACAAGGCTGTAAAATTTTATGTTATTTTCAAAGGCGTTCAAACTGAAATATACGGTGATTAGCTTGAATGTGCGCCAAATGTTATTGGCTTTAAAGGAGCAATGTATAAGGGTTTTCCAACTAAGAAAGACGTTGTTAAAGCATATAAATCATTTATGCGGCAACATGCTAGGGTTTCCGATGAAGCAACTTCCGTATCCGATTCTTATTCGTTGTCAAGTGATGAGAGCATTTCAGTAGAAGAGTCGGTACGTGAATGGAAAGTATGCTTGAAGAAAATGGTTGGATTGATTTGGTTTCAATCTTTCTTTGTTGGTTTCATTGTTGGATTAGTTTGTGTGTTGGTAGTTGTGTTGTTGAAGTGATTATTAACAATGTTTTAATAAATATTCTAGGTTGAATGTAATGTAAGTACTATATTATGTTTGCAACATGAAATGCAAGATTTTTGATAAACATGACTTTTGTATGCATTTAGGTGTCTATTTGGATGGTATTTAAATATTAATGCATGCTTAAGTTGGTGTTTTGGTTGTTGTTTCGGCTTTTCTCGTGCGTTTTCACATTTTATTATTTTTGTTGAAGTTGGAGCAAAAAAAGATGATACTTTCAAGATCCAATTCAGTTGGGAGATAATCTAGAAAGATATAGGATCGAGTTGAGGTCATTCTGCAACTTGAATCGGGTCAATCGGACGAGAAAAGAGCGAGAATGAAGCAAAACAGTGGAAGAGGGTCAAAGCTGCCGAGACATCCGCCGATCGGCGGATAAAACCGCCGATCGGCGGTTCTCTCCAGCGGAATCCGCCGATCCAGCCGCCGGTCGGTGGGTTTGCTCCGGTCGGCGGGTCTTCACTTCTGGGTCGGCGGTTTGTCCAGTTTTTGCCTCCGGATCCATTTTCGGCCCGCGAACTTACCTTTTGGGCCGGATTTTTGATACCTAGTATATATAGGATTGCTATGGATGAAAATTACACATTATTCATTATTTTAGAGTTCTTTTTATTTTTTAGTCGAGATCCACCTGTGGAATTCAACTCTGAAGATTGGAAGTTTTATGCATCGAATTTCTCTACGGTTTTTCTAACCTTTGTTATTTAATTATGTTTCTTTATTCTTTCTTTCTTTTAGATTTCATTATGTGTGAGTAGTTCATATAATTAATTCTAGGGTTTGTAACATGTATGAAATTATGTATTGTTTTAATTCTTTATCAATTTTCCTTCCAATTATATGGTTCAAACATTCAAGTTTAGATTTCTCATGCATGATTAAGGCCATAGTCATTGTATGCTAGCTAATTAATTTGAGTCCTGGCGGAGATAATTAATTAGTGGGATTAATTGAATGATTTGATACACGTACTTGTGATCTGTAGGAGGTTTTAAATATATTGATCTATCGGGAGTTAACAATTAATCTAGAGACGAAAGTAATAGATAATTGTTAATCCACTTTTACCTTGAGACCTGGCGGAGATAGGTAATTAGAATTTTGATCATCTACCGATAATTGGATTAAATTGGAAGTTGATGAAATTAGATTAATATATGATGGATTCAAGTGTATGCATTCCCTAGGATTGATTATTTTATTTATTTGATAGTTTACATTTTCAATCTTGTTTGATTTGCATTTGATTTTATTATATATTGAGTTTAGTAATTTATTTTTAATTATTTGTCTAGGATTAGTTCAACCCGAAAATAGGTAGCCTGGATAATAGAAAGTTATTAGCTTAGTACTCAATGTGGTCAATAATTCAGTCTCTGTGGATACGATACTCGATTCACTTGCTGTATTGCATGATCTGTGTTAGTTGCAGTTAATTGCATAATAAATAGTGCATCAACTTTTTGGCGCCATTGTCGGGGACTGATTTTGATTTTTACATTGATATTATTACTGACAACAATTTATTACTTTAGGTAGTTTATGATAACAAGGTCTACACAGCCACATGTAGATCATGTTTCCAATTGCCCTGATCGAGCTCATATACAGAGGAATAAGGAGCGCAGAAGATAAGAAAAGGAGATGGCAGCTAATAACGAGAACATGGATATGGAAGTATTGGCTAGAAGACTTCGAGAGATGGAGCAGAGACTTGCTCGACAGGCTGAGCCCGAACAAGAAGCAACACCTCTAAACCAGCTGTATCGGACACCGACTAACAAATACTTAGGTGTCGGATGGGGTGGCGGCATCACCGCAAATAACTTTGAACTCCGTCCAACACTGATTAACATGGTGACCGCCAAGTGTAACGACCCGTTTCTCAAAATTTTTATTTTTAAATATGGGATTATGGTCTTGTCATTATTATTATCTCAAGTAAAAATAATTTATATTTTAGTCGCATCGCCGGCAGAGAAAATTTAAATTTTAATATCGAATTACTTATATTGGAATAAGATAGTAAATCCATAAATCCTTATGGAATTAAATCAGTTATAATCCAATAACTATTCTAAAATTTAGAAGCTGGATAATAATAATATTAATAATAATAATTTATCCAAATAGAAGTTAATTTCTCTAAATTTTCCCTCAACTCACGTAAAACTAACTGCCGAACCGCAAGATTAATTGGTTTCTTTGATTCCATACATTTACGAATTAACAATTTTTCATCCAGGCCTTAAACATTTCCCCATCTCTACAAACATTTCAATTATAGAGTTTTTATTCATTTATTGAAGCAATGAGATCCTCCTGCTACTTCGACTACTAAGGTAAATAATTTAAAATTCAAATTCTTTTCAATCACCAAATTGTAGTATTCGTGTTCTAAAATGTAATCTATTTTTTTCTCATTATCTTAATAGATATACCTTGTTAAATCAGAACAAGAGATTCAATTTAAATTTAAAACTAAGATCCAGAATCAGGTATCCAAAATCCTCATTTTCACCGTTCAAATTTTATAGTCTTGTTTAAAAAAAAATACAAACTATTTTATATATTTGCATAATTGTGTGCAATAATGCGAGTTAAGTATTCTGGGGATTAGAGATTAATTTATCATGTGATGATTTTTGAAATAATTGGCATTGAGTATTTTAAACTGTATTTTATTCTTTTCAAAATTTTGTCGATAATAGAGGTGTTAATTAAGAGGTTCTTTGTTCTTTTTGCATTTGAGATTATCAAAATTGTGATGACAAATGAGTGTTTTTGTATTCTCGCAAGTCATCCGAAACACTTCTTTAAACTATAGCATTTCTTTTCCAAAGATTTTTACCTCCTTTTGATTAACTATGATATATATATCTATATATCTATATGAAATACGTGAACTCTCTCATTTAATTTAAAACACTTAAATTAATTAAAAGTTATTATTTCTGATAACCTATATTTGGCAAGTTTATATATATTAAAAGATTAACTTACTAAAATATTTAATTTTGTGTTTGTTCTTTCACTTATCATTTTCTATATATTAT
Organism: Perilla frutescens; assembly: GCA_026008535.1. Classification (NCBI taxonomy): domain Eukaryota; kingdom Viridiplantae; phylum Streptophyta; class Magnoliopsida; order Lamiales; family Lamiaceae; genus Perilla; species Perilla frutescens. The sequence goes on along the minus strand of BRKX01000014.1, from coordinate 19,956,151 downwards.
TTCTCTCTTTCACTCTTTAAGTATTTTTCTCTCCCAATTTGTGATATAACCGAAAGCATAAGTTTAACTTTGGAAAATGTATTCCTTTAATTATCCTTATTATTATAATAAAAAAAAGGTTATATTATATTAATAGTTTTGTATACGTTCTCTTGATGATATTGAAAAGTTAATAAGCTTATTAAATAAGCAGATTTTATAATAAAAGGAAGAAACTCAGTTTACAGATTGTATATAATTTGATAAATGATTAATATTTCAGCCGTAAAATATATAATTTCTATTTAAAAGATTTAATTTATTAAAATAATTAATTATTCCTTCTGCTAGGTGAAGGCGACTTAGTTCCTGCAAGTTTTTAGCATCTTGCAATTAAAAGTCGAGTCAAAGGACTTCAAAATAAGGTGGGGAATTTTATACGCACGTGGTTATTTATTATCCATTATATATTATACTTGTGATTTATTGTTCGACTGAGTGTCTATGTGAAAGTGAAAGTTAAAGTATGCCAGGGACCGTTCATAGGTCCGGGATCGTAAAAGTTGTCCTTGGGTCGCCCACTGTACATGTGTATATGCATATACTTGTTCAGAGACCGTTAATAGGTCTGAGGCCGTGATAAGTTGCCTTTGGGCTGACTCCCCACTGTTCAAACAATTATTATTATGTGACATGACATGAATGTCTGAATATGAGTTACTTGTTTAATATGTTTTGGATAATGCGTATTCTCCACTGAGTGTATTCGTTATACTCATCCCATTATTATAATATTTCAGGTTAAGGAGTTCGGTGATGGTGATGTGGAGATGGATGTGAACTAAGTTTCTAATTAAATATTTAAGTTTTTAGACTTGTTTAATTTCTAAACTTTTAGTTGAGATGATATGTTTTGTTGGATTGTGGATTTCTAACTTTAAAATATTTAGGAGTTTGAATTATTTAAAATCGCTTCCGCTCTATGTTATTTGAATTATTATGGTATTATGGTATTTTCCTAAATAGAAGTTTATTTATGCATTTCTAGAATTAGTTTTATTACATTTTTGAGAAAATATTTAAATTCTCTTTCATGCGTTATTTTACATATTAGGATTTTATAAAATAAATAGCATTCTAGGTTTAAAAAAAAAAATGGGTGTTACATAATGGTATCAGAGCAGGTCTACGTTTCTGTAGATTTTTAAAATTATAAATTTTTATTTAAAATTTTGTAGACTTGTAAAATTATAAATTTTTATTTTTATTTTCATTTCTATAGAATTCTAAAATTATCAATTATTTATTATTTATTTATTTGGAAAATAAAAGTTTGAAGTTGAGTATTTGAGTTAAGTTTATGAAATTTGCATTAAATGTAAAATATTTGAATGAAACATCCTCTCCGCCACGCCTCACCGAATCCAAGGTAAGAAAAAATATATATTTTTATATTTTATTATTATTGAAAGTTGAAAGTTTAATTATAAATACTTTGAATAATGTTTGACTGCATCTATATGAAGTTTATTGAATTATTATAAAGTTGAAGTTCATGTTTATGTAAAGTATATGTTGATGCAGTTATTCATTATAAATCGTATTCTAGTACAGTTCACAGTTTATTTACTTAAAGTATATGTATTGATGCTATTATTAGAGTAATGTCTTTAAAAAAAAATAGTTCTCGAAATTAGATGCTTGCTTAGAATCCCTTTACTAAGTAGAAGAAATTATTTATTGCCTTAGGATAAGATGATTCGTGGACATGGACGTCGAGGAAGACCAGTAAGGAATGTCAATCGAAGAGGTGACTCGAACACCGAAGTTGAGGATAATGTCAGTCGGAATGTGCTCACTGACGATAATACTGGGCATAATACCAATGCATCTGCAACTCAAGAACAACGTAATGAGGCGCCTAATCAGAATATGAATGCGCAGATGTTTCAAGATTTCATGAATTTTCTTCAGACGGCAGCTGCTCAAAACCGTCCAAATCAGAATAACAATATCAGTATGGCAGTGGAGCAGTTTCGTCGTTATCGACCACCAACACTGAAAGGTCGAGAAGGACCCTTGGCTACTGAAGAATGGTTAAGGGAACTTGAGAGAATTTTTGTGCATATCCAGTGCACAGATGTGCAAAGAGTATCGTGCGCTGTATTTCAGCTTGCTGAAGATGCTGGACATTGGTGGGAGTCTATCTCACGTAGTATGACTGAAGAGGAGTTTAACAACTTGACTTGGGAACAGTTCAAGGAGATGATAATAGAGCAGTACTTTCCACAGTCATTTCGGGATGAGAAGGAAAATGAGTTCCTTAACTTAAAGCAAGGAACTATGACTGTTGTGGATTATGAAAGAAAATTCAATCAGCTCTCCCAGTATGCAACTCATTTGATTAACACTGAAGTCAAGAAAGTAAGAAGGTTTGAGATGGGACTACGCTCAGAAATCAGTGGAATACTAGCTGGTACTGACATTACTACTTATGGTAATGTGGTTCGACGTGCTCTAGCTATATCATCCCGTTTGAATTTGGGAAATTCAACACAGAAGACTGTTGACACTTCAAATAAGAGAAAGTGGGAGCCGCCGAATAGGCCAACTGGACAGCCTCAGCTTAAGAAAGGAGAAAATGAAGGAAATGGCAGCTGTAATGTAGCGCAAAGGAAGCCACAATGTAAGGTTTGTGAAAAATTTCACTTCAAGGAATGCTTACTAGGAAAAGGAATGTGTTTCACTTGTGAAAAACTGGGACATGAAGAAAATGATTGCCCAACTCGTAAGAAAAGAGAGACTGAAAGGAAAGAAAATGCACGTTTCTTTGCGATGACTGAGAAGAATGAGGAAGAGAACCCTGAGGCTATGACAGGTATGGTGAACATCTCTGATGTATCTGCATATGTTCTTTTTGATTCTGGTGCTACACATTCATTCATATCTGTAAAATTTTATTCAAGAATTGGTGTTGTTTGTGATAGAATAGATGATGCACTAGAGATTAGTATTCCCTCAGGAAAGACACTTAGAACTAATCGTATGGCTAAGAATGTAAAGCTGGACATTAGTGAAAAGAACATAGGTGCTGATTTGTATCTTCTAGAGATGAAAGACTTTGATGTAATTCTAGGAATGGATTGGCTTATTAAGAATTATGCTACGATTAAGTGTCGAGAAAGAGAAGTGATCTTCCAAAGACCTGGAGAGAAACCATTTTCATTTTATGGAGCAAGGATAAGATTAATGCCTCGAGTTGTATCTGCTATGAAGGCGATGAGAATGTTGAAGAAAGGAAATTGTGAAGGCTATTTGGTTAGCTTGATAAGCATTCCACCAGCTGAGTCCAAAATTAATGATGTGCCAATTGTTCGAGAGTTCCCTGATGTATTTCCAGATGATTTACCTGGAATTGCACCAGATCGACAAGTGGAATTCACGATAGATTTGTTACCTGGATCAGCTCCGATATCAAAGGTACCATATAGAATGGCACCAAAAGAACTTCAAGAATTGAAGGTGCAATTGCAAGAGCTTATGGATAAAGGTTTCATTCAACCAAGTGTCTCACCTTGGGGAGCACCGGTTCTTTTTGTAAAAAAGAAAGATGGAACCATGAGAATGTGCATAGATTATTGAGAGTTGAACCGATTGACGATCAAGAACAAGTATCCACTTCCAAGAATAGAAGACTTGTTTGATCAATTGAAAGGCGCAAGTGTGTTCTCAAAGATCGATTTAAGGTCGAGCTATCATCAATTGAAGGTTAAGGAAGAAGATAGATCGAAAACTGCATTCAGAACTCGTTATGGACATTATGAGTTCATAGTGATGCCTTTTGGGTTATCAAATGCGCCAGCAGTTTTCATAGATTTGATGAATCGTGTGTTTCATTCATACTTAGATCAATTTGTTATTGTCTTCATTGATGATATTTTGATCTATTCAAAAGACAAGAAACAACACGAAGAACATTTGAGAATTGTCTTGGAAACACTTAGAAAAGAGAAACTTTATGCAAAGTTCAAGAAGTGTGAGTTTTGGATGGATCGAGTTGTCTTCTTGGGACATGTAGTTACTGCACAAGGGATAGAAGTGGATCCTGCTAAAGTTGAAGCAGTAACAAACTGGAGTAGACCGGTGAATGTGAGTGAAGTAAGAAGCTTTTTGGGATTAGCCGGTTACTATCGAAGATTTATTGAAGGATTCTCAAAGATTTCTGGACCAATGACACAATTGACTAGAAAAGGAGTGAAATTTGAATGGTCTGATAAGTGTGAAAACAGCTTTCAAGAGTTGAAGCATCGATTAATTTCAGCACCAGTTCTAGCTGTTCCTGATGGTTCGGAAGACTTTGTTGTCTATAGTGATGCATCGAAACTTGGACTTGGTTGTGTTTTGATGCAACATGGTAAGGTGATTGCCTATGCCTCTCGGCAATTGAAGATACATGAGCTGAACTATCCTACACATGATTTGGAGTTAGCAGCTGTAGTTCATGCTCTGAAGATATGGAGACACTACCTTTATGGTGGTAAGTGTGATATTTATACTGACCATAAGAGCTTAAAGTACTTCTTCACCCAGAAGGAGTTGAATATGAGGCAAAGAAGATGGTTAGAATTGGTAAAAGACTATGATTGTACCATTCATTACCATCTGGGAAAGGCAAATGTTGTTGCAGACGCTTTGAGTCGGAAGAATAATGGTCAGTTAGCAGCCTTACCCACAAGTCAAGATCAATTAATTGAAGATTTGGCTAAACTAAGGATTGAAATAGTGGTTCCACCAAGTAGCACAACAGCGGTGTTGGCAACATTAGTGGTCAAACCTACTTTGAGAGAAAGGATAAAGCAAACTCAAATGAGTGATAAGTTCTTGGAAAAGATGAGAAGTAGAGTTCTTGCTGGAGATATCAAAGGATTTGCTTTAATTGATGATGGTAACTTAGTGTTTGAAGAAAGATTATGTCTTCCAAAAGATGAAAATTTGAGACGAGAAATTCTTGATGAAGCTCATTGTACACCTTACACTGTACATTCGGGAAGTACAAAGATGTACCAAGATCTGCGAAAAATATATTGGTGGAGAAATATGAAAGGATCTGTTATAAGTTTTGTGGAAAGGTGTATAACTTGTCAACAAATTAAGGCGGAACACCAATGTCCATCTGGATTACTTAACCCATTGGAAATACCGGAATGGAAGTGGGAAAAGATAACAATGGATTTTGTATATGGACTTCCAAGATCACGTAGAGGAAATGATGGAATCTGGGTTATAGTTGATCGTTTGACAAAAAGTGCTCATTTCTTACCTGTTAAGAGAACTACTACACTGGAGCAACACGCACAACTTTATATCAAGGAGATAGTACGGTTGCATGGAGTTCCTGTGTCAATTGTATCTGACAGAGATTCTAAGTTCACATCGAACTTTTGGAGGAGCTTACAATCAGCTATGGGTACAAGATTAAACTTCAGCACTACCTATCATCCTCAGTCTGATGGTCAGTCAGAGAGAACAATCCAAACGCTAGAAGACATGTTGAGATCTTGTGTTTTGGATTTTGAAGGGAATTGGGAAAGATACCTACCTTTGGTTAAATTCGCTTATAATAACAATTTCCACTCTACCATTGGTATGGCGCCATATGAAGCTCTTTATGGACACAAGTGTAGGTCCCCTGTGCATTGGGATGAAGTTGGTGAAAGAAAAATATTGGGACCAGAACTTGTTGAGCAAACTGTTGGAGTCATAGAGAATATCAGAGAAAGAATGAAGATAGCACAAGACCATCAAAAGTCTTATGCTGACAAAAGAAGGAAAGATCTGCAATTTGAAATTGGTGATAAAGTTTTCTTAAAAATTGCACCTATAAAAGGTGTAGTTAGATTTGGAAAGAGAGGAAAATTGAGGCCAAGATTTATTGGACCATTTGAGATACTTGAGAAGATTGGTAATGCAGCCTACAGATTAGCCTTACCGCCAGAATTGGCAAACGTGCACAATGTATTCCATGTTTCTATGATGAGGAAATATATCCACGATCCAAGTCATGTAGTTAACTATGAGACTATGGATGTTAACCAAAATCTCTCGTACGAGGAAGTTCCTGTAGCTGTGCTTGAAAGAAAGGTCCATACTCTAAGAAATCGAATGATTCCTCTCATCAAAGTTCAATGGAGTAGACATGAAAAAGACGAAGCAACATGGGAAAGAGAAGAAGAAGTACTCGCAAAGTACCCCGAAAATTTAAATTTTAATATCGAATTACTTATATTGGAATAAGATAGTAAATCCATAAATCCTTATGGAATTAAATCAGTTATAATCCAATAACTATTCTAAAATTTAGAAGCTGGATAATAATAATAATAATAATAATAATAATAATAATAATAATAATAATAATAATAATAATAATAATAATAATAATAATAATAATAATAATAATAATAATAATAATTTATCCAAATAGAATTTAATTTCTCTAAATTTTCCCTCAACTCACGTAAAACTAACTGCCGAACCGCAAGATTAATTGGTTTCTTTGATTCCATACATTTACGAATTAACAATTTTTCATCCAGACCTTAAACATTTCCCCATCTCTACAAACATTTCAATTATAGAGTTTTTATTCATTTATTGAAGCAATGAGATCCTCCTGCTACTTCGACTACTAAGGTAAATAATTTAAAATTCAAATTCTTTTCAATAACCAAATTGTAGTATTCGTGTTCTAAAACGTAATCTATTTTTTTCTCATTATCTTAATAGATATACCTTGTTAAATCAGAACAAGAGATTCAATTTAAATTTAAAACTAAGATCCAGAATCAGGTATCCAGAATCCTCATTTTCACCGTTCAAATTTTATAGTCTTGTTTAAAAACAAAATACAAACTATTTTATATATTTGCATAATTGTGTGCAATAATGCGAGTTAAGTATTCTGGGGATTAGAGATTAATTTATCATGTGATGATTTTTGAAATAATTGGCATTGAGTATTTTAAACTGTATTTTATTCTTTTCAAAATTTTGTCGATAATAGAGGTGTTAATTAAGAGGTTCTTTGTTCTTTTTGCATTTGAGATTATCAAAATTGTGATGACAAATGAGTGTTTTTGTATTCTCGCAAGTCATCCGAAACACTTCTTTAAACTATAGCATTTCTTTTCCAAAGATTTTTACCTCCTTTTGATTAACTATGATATATATATCTATATATCTATATGAAATACGTGAACTCTCTCATTTAATTTAAAACACTTAAATTAATTAAAAGTTATTATTTCTGATAACCTATATTTGGCAAGTTTATATATATTAAAAGATTAACTTACTAAAATATTTAATTTTGTGTTTGTTCTTTCACTTATCATTTTCTATATATTATTTCTCTCTTTCACTCTTTAAGTATTTTTCTCTCCCAATTTGTGATATAACCGAAAGCATAAGTTTAACTTTGGAAAATGTATTCCTTTAATTATCCTTATTATTATAATAAAAAAAAGGTTATATTATATTAATAGTTTTGTATACGTTCTCTTGATGATATTGAAAAGTTAATAAGCTTATTAAATAAGCAGATTTTATAATAAAAGGAAGAAACTCAGTTTACAGATTGTATATAATTTGATAAATGATTAATATTTCAGCCGTAAAATATATAATTTCTATTTAAAAGATTTAATTTATTAAAATAATTAATTATTCCTTCTGCTAGGTGAAGGCGACTTAGTTCCTGCAAGTTTTTAGCATCTTGCAATTAAAAGTCGAGTCAAAGGACTTCAAAATAAGGTGGGGAATTTTATACGCACGTGGTTATTTATTATCCATTATATATTATGCTTGTGATTTATTGTTCGACTGAGTGTTTATGTGAAAGTGAAAGTTAAAGTATGCCAGGGACCGTTCATAGGTCCGGGACCGTAAAAATTGTCCTTGGGTCGCCCACCGTGCATGTGTATATGCATATACTTGTTCAGAGACCGTTAATAGGTCTGAGGCCGTGATAAGTTGCCTTTGGGCTGACTCCCCACTGTTCAAACAATTATTATTATGTGACATGGCATGAATGTCTGAATATGAGTTACTTGTTTAATATGTTTTGGATAATGCGTATTCTCCACTGAGTGTATTCGTTATACTCATCCCATTATTATAATATTTCAGGTTAAGGAGTTCGGTGATGGTGATGTGGAGATGGATGTGAACTAAGTTTCTAATTAAATATTTAAGTTTTTAGACTTGTTTAATTTCTAAACTTTTAGTTGAGATGATATGTTTTGTTGGATTGTGGATTTCTAACTTTAAAATATTTAGGAGTTTGAATTATTTAAAATCGCTTCCGCTCTATGTTATTTGAATTATTATGGTATTATGGTATTTTCCTAAATAGAAGTTTATTTATGCATTTCTAGAATTAGTTTTATTACATTTTTGAGAAAATATTTAAATTCTCTTTCATGCGTTATTTTACATATTAGGATTTTATAAAATAAATAGCATTCTAGGTTTAAAAAAAAAAAAGGGTGTTACACCAAGCAATTCAGTGGAAGGGCTACAGAGAATCCAAATGCTCATCTGGATGCATTTTTGGATATATGTGACACGATTAAGATGAATGGTGCAAGTGACGACATCATTCGGATGAGGATGTTCGTCTTTTCGTTGAGGGATCGAGCCAAAGAGTGGTTTAAAAGTCTAGACAAAGAATCCATCACGACTTGGGATCAGATATGCCAAGCATTCCTCGCCAAATACTTTCCTCCGTCGAAAGCTCATAAAATCATTACTGAGATTACTCATTTTTCTCAGATGGGGGATGAGTCGATTTATGAAGATTGGGAGAGGTACAGAGACTTGTTGCAGTCTTGTCCACAACACGTATTCAGCGTTGACCAACAAATCACACACTTCTACAATCGTTTGACCAATAACACTTAGAGATTGGTGGACGCCTCAGCTGGAGGATGTCTAGTGAATAGGACTGCGGCTGAAGCGTTGCGGATTATTGAGGAGATGACGGCTACCAGTTATCAATGGCCGATGGATTATTGATATATTCTTTGAATTTTGATGGATTGTTCAAAGCTAAAGTATAAAACAATGACATTAGTGCGGTTTTAATTAATTTCATTTTATTGTCATTGACCACTAACATGTATATATGGCCTTATAGCCTATTGAAATGATATTTCAGAAATTATTATAGCATATAAACTTTAGTGAATTACATAAATAAAATTAAAAGTCAAAATATTAAGGAAGAGAACCTTCAACTCTCATCACTCCCACATAAGTCATAGATAACAAATTAAATTTCCTTAATATTGAAATAATTAAATTTAATTATTTATATTTATGATGATTGTGAAAGCATAGAAGGAAGGAAGATCACCCACTCTACCTCCCATCACTGCCCACATAACCAATTTCAAAATTTATTTCTTCTGCTAATTAAATATAATTATTTATTTAATTTTTTGTTATGATTTTCGAGGCAATTGAGTGCATGCAATGCAATGAATACTGATACATCGAGCCTGCAAATATGGTGCTTGAAGCTTAATGTTGTTTCCTTTGATAGTTTTAGTGAAAATTTTGTAGATATTCATTGCAAATTTGCATGCAACACAATAGTGCCAACTGAAAAATGACACCATTAAATATATAAAAATTAAATAAAAAGCACAATATTAAAGTCTAATACACATAAACATAAATAAAGTATATTACTACAATAAATATACATTAAAAGTTGTTCATATAATATCATCATTGACATCTTCAAGATCCAAGCTCATTAATTGAAAATCAATTCCCTCCATGCCATAAACCTCGAATAGTTCTCCTAAAACATTGAAATTAGACATGCCATGAATCCGGAAAGATCTGTTTTTGAATGATTCCGAACAAAAATATAATGTTAGAAAATAAATCTCATATATTATAAATTAATGGAATAGCAACAGAGAGATACTCACATGCTCTATGTGGTTCAATATATAATCTGCCGATGCTAGAACCCAGTTGTACTCCTCAACATAGTGAAACAACGCCAATTCTCTAGCAAATATTTGAACTTTTTGGCAACGCACGCGGTAGTGAACTTGCTTGAGCAATTTTCTAACAATGTTTTTCCGACCGACTTGAAAACCTCTTTGACAAGCATGAATTTGGAGAGATCTGTTGCATCAGCCTTTGCACGTATGAGACTAACAAGCAAAGTCTCTTCATTAGTACTCCACTCCATTTTTTAGAAGGAAATAATACAAGAGATGGTGGTCAAATTGAATTGAGAAGAAGTCGTGATATATAGAAAAAAATACAGCATTTAAGGTTACATTAATGCAGAGGTAGTTACCTTGGAGATTGAGAATCTTTTTTTTTAATATATTTTTGAGATATTATTTTTTATTTGAAATATGTGAATTGAGTAATTTTAAATTTATAAATTATAAATTATAATTTGACGAAAAATTTAAATAAAATTAAAGAAGGATTACACATAAAGATACCCTTCACAATGACAAAGTTGATACCATCAACTTGAACAACAACGACTACAAAAAAGGTTCACTTGAACAATAAATAAAAAAAAAACTAGATAATCTTATCGACTTGAACAACCACAAAAAAAGTTGATTATACTAGCATAGAAGAACAAAATCAAAGAAACAACCCTAAACCCTACTAGCACTTGAGTCGGAAATCACCACCAATGACACCTCCACCTCCTTGCTAGCTTCAAGAAAGAAATCGAACATCTGGATTAGTGGCTCATCTTCTAGAATCAAGTTGTTTATCACATTTGGATTAACCCCTTTAAGCAATCTGCTCATGAACTCTTTCAATTCGTCTTTGATCTCATCATGTTGCTTTCGCATATTTTTGTACAAAATGTCGAGAGCTTTAGGAGTCGGGCTCTTCGCCTACCATTCCCTATTCAAGCTGATTTTTGGAGATTTTGATAGGGTAGACACCATTTTGGTTTGTGTGTTTGTTGGAGATTGAATTATGAGTTATGTTGATTGAGAGTTGTGGTAGATAGCATTTGTGTGTTGTATGGCTTTTTTAAAGGGAAAAAAATGACTCTTAGCCCCCTCTTAATCCATGTGTGCGTCCATTGCCCAATTAGGATTTTCTACAATTATCGACAATTAAAATATAATATAAAATAATGACATAATTCAAATATTTAACATCTAACTACTTTAGTAGTGAAAGCACAAACACATTAACTACAAAATTAAATTCTCATTCATGCATAACATTAACAGTTGACTTAAGCCGTACTTACTTTAATAGTATCAAATGTGAGTTAGTCACGCAAAATATTAACGGAAAGTTTCACAATAACAAAATATTATATTATAACCAATATTAATATATAATTAACATAATATTATAATAAGATATTGTTGAAACCGTAGGTTTAGGGATTTATATATCTATATATTTGTGTTGTTTTTTGTCTTTCTTGCAGATGTGTTCGGTTGAGCAAAAATAGAAACATGCGGTTATATGACCGAGTCCAAGTTGTTATAGTCAAAGTGATAAGGTTGTTACCGAAGTGGAGGAAGTGTAGCCGAATATTTAGGAGTGAAGATCATGTGATAATGTTTCGATTATTTGTGTGATGATCAAGTCATTAGTCGTGTATATATAGGGATCAAATGTACAAAGTTAATGATGAGTTTTCTAGAGAGTATATTCAGATATTACAAAGATCACTTTTAGTATTTACTGATTTCTACTAGAGTTAGTTAAGACAACTTTAGTCACGACCTTCTGCGAAGGAAGAGATAAAGTGTCTTAATATTTAGTGAGAATTTGTCTAGTAGTTTTTTTGTAATTCACATATTCGTATAGTGAAGTTTTTACCCTGAGGCACTTCGCGAGATTATAGAAATATAATCTCGTGAAATTTTTAATCCATTGTCTGTTTCTATATTTTCGCTGCGTATACAAAGTTGTCTCAACTTCAGATACAACTTTGATCACAATTCTGTTAGAAATCGAGAGTTCGGTTTCTTCAATTTGTATCAGAGCATACACTTGACACACTAAGTGGTGATCCTGTTTTCGTAAAGCACAATGGATTGCACGAACCCGTTGTTCAACAAACCTCATGTTCTGGATGACATGAACTATTCCTTCTGGAAAGTTCGAATGAGATCATGCATCAATTGATTGATGCAAGAGCATGAAATTCCGTACAAAAGACATGGATGCATCCTAAGACCGCGGATGCTGATGGAGACTCGTATTGCACCCCTCCGTCAGAGTGGACCAGGGAACAAAATAAAGAAGCTACCTACAATGATAAGGCACTCAACGCAATTCAATCCTCCTTAGATGTTCAAATGTTCAAACTCATAAGAAATTGTGAATCGGCCAAGGAAGCGTGAGATATACTTCAGCAACATTGCAAAGGTGATGTTGGAATTAAAGAATCGAGGCATCGGATTCTTACCACGAAATTTGAAAACATGAAAATGGAGGATGATGAAACCGTTGGAGACTATTGCAACAAGCTGCTTGAGATAGCAAATGAATGCACTGATCTCGGTGATCCGATCACCAACAAAAGGTTAGTCTCAAAAGCTTTGAGGACACTAAAACCTCGTTTTGACATGAAGGTTATTGCAATTGATACGGCTTCAAATACTGGATGCTTGGACTTTACTAAACTGATGAATGATTTGAAGACCTTCGAGATGGAATTGAATGAAAAGGGTGGACATAAGAAGAAGGGAATTGCCTTGACTGTCGGGATAACTTCAAAGTCAACTCCAGCTTATGACGCAGAAGAGGATGAAGATCTTGAAGAAATCAATGAAAAGAATCCTGATTATGCTCTTCTTACCAGAAGACTTAACACTCTCATTCGAGCTAGCAAAGGGAAACAATAAAAGGGAGGTGGTGAACAACGCAAGCCTCGAAATGATTCTTCCGAATCCTTGGTTCTCTATGAAAGACTAAACACACCTAGAAATGAACCAAAGATCATAAAGCGTGCTGCATCAGACCATTTCAGACCTAAGGAAGTGAAAGACTTCTCCACTGTTCAATGTTATGAATGCAAAGACTATGGGCACTTTGCAAACGAGTGTCCCAACACTTTTCGAAAACTAGAGAAACATGTTAATTTTCTATCCCTTAGTGACAGTGAGCTGGACACTTCAGGAATTTATGTAGAGGAGATCCCAGATGATGCACCAAATGAGCGCGCAGCCTTAACTGCAGTATGCGTCGAAGAGAATAAGTCAAGTCACACCGAAGTTGAGATAACTTCTGAAATGTATGATGAGTCTTATTATAAAACTCTCTTTTGCTTCAACACTGTTATAACTACTGCAGATGAGGAAAAAGAAGTCTCTAAAGAAGAAACATTGGAGTTACTGGTAAAGATGCAGGGACTCTACAAGGAGTTGTACTTAAAGTGGAGCAAACAGTGCAAAGTGGTGAAGTCACTTAATGAGGAAACCACTATCCAGAAGACGTCACTGGCAAAGCTGGAAGTGATGCTGACAAAGAAAGACGCAGAGATTGACAACATGAGGATCCAGCTCAACCATGCAAATGAGACCTTCAAAAGACTCAACACCGGTACTTCCAAACTAGATGAGGTTCTTGCTCAAACCCAGGTAACTTCACATGGCATAGGCTATGATAAAAGTGTGAAGCCCGTCTTTACACAAATCATGTCTACCCATGAAAAACCATTTGTAAAAGCACAGGAAGTTCATCCCACTCTATCAGTCAGAAAGAAACGAAGGAAATACATTTGCCACTATTGTTTTCTACCAGGACATATTAAACCTTTCTGCCATAGATTTTTGCAGGAACATCAAAAGGAAATTCATCTGAGGACACTAGTCTCAAAATCAGTTTTCTCTGTCAAAAGTGACAGAACCAAGAAATTGGTTTGGAAACCCAAAGTCGTCACCAAAGACACCTGCCAAGTGGTCTTCACTACTTCAGTAGCTAATGATTCAACTACCTGGTACTTTGATAGTGGGTGTTCTCGTCACATGACTGGATCTCGATGTTACCTATCAAACTACCAGAAAGTCAATGGCAGCGAAGTGACCTTTGGAGGAGGATCAAACGGCAAGATTGTAGGACAGAGAACCCTAAACAGTCTTGGACTTCCAAAGCTGGCTAATGTATCACATGTTGAAGGGCTAACAACAAACCTCATTAGCATCAGCAAACTCTATGATGACAACTTCAGTGTCGTCTTTGATAAAGAAAGTTGTACTGTGATTGACAGCGATGGCAAACATGTGATCTCTGGGGTAAGATCTTCTAATAATATCTATGAAACCAACAGAAACAGCTGTCTGAGTGCGCAGGTGAATGAGGTGCAACTTTGGCATCAAAAATTGGGTCACACAAATTTCCGCAATATGAAGAATCTCCAAAGGCTCAATGATGTTCTTGGAATTCCAAAGTTGAACATATCAAGCCCAAGCCTATGTGGAGATTGTCAAAAGGGGAAACAAGTCAAAGCGTCGCACCCTGTTGTGACAACTTCTGAGAGACCTTTTACCACTCAAAGCTGCTTCGAATTGCTTCATATGGATCTTATGGGACCAGCTGAGGTTGAAAGCCTTGGAGGTAAGTGGTATTCTTTTGTGATAGTAGATGATCTCTTCAGGTACACTTGGGTAAAATTTTTGAGAAATAAAGGTAAAACATATGATATCTTCTTAGAATTATATACTAAGATCAAAAACTTTTACCATGCCTATGTTAAAAGAATAAGATCCGATCATGGAAGGGAGTTTGAGAACTCTCAACTCTTGAAATTCTGCACAAAAGAAGGTATTCATCATGAATACTCAGCTCCAAAGACACCTCAGCAAAATGGTATAGCTGAGCGAAAGAATAGGACTCTGCAAGAGATGGCCACTGTTATGTTAAACTCGAAGAAGTTGGCCAAACTTTTTGGGCTGAAGCTCTAAACACGGCATGTCATGTAAGTAATCGTGTGAACTTAAGAACTGGAACCACCATGACATCATACGAAATTCTAAATGGTAAAAAACCCAATCTGAAATATTTGCATGTTTTCGGTTGTGTTTGTTACATTTTGAATGATAGGGACTATCTTTTTAAGTTTGATGCCAAAAGTGATAAAGGTGTGTTTGTTGGTTACTCGCTTAACAGTCATGCCTACCGTGTCTATAACCTCAGGACCAAGACCGTTATGGAAAGTGTGAATGTGAGATTTGATGATATAGCCAGTTTGTATACTCCTGCAGACGATACTAATGATTTAATTGAGATACAGGGCAGAACAGGAAGCACTGAAGAGGAAGAAGAAAAAGTTAACCCTGAAGTTGAGCCCACTTCAACGACAAACGAGGATACACCTTCAGATGACTCTGGATCAGATCTTAACTTAGAAAATTCAGAGATACCAGAAGTAATCCAGGGAAGTGTTAGAAGAGACCCACCGAAGAGGATTCGCAAAGATCATCCAATTGATCAAGTAATTGGAGATGTTCACGAAGAGGTCAGAACAAGAGGTAAAAATGTTGTCAATTACCAGGAAATGGTAAAGATGGTGTATTTGTTGTGTGTTATAAATGAAGTCGGTACTGTTGTCTTTCTGTCCATGATTGAGCCTAAAAATGTGAATGAAGCATTAAAAGATGAGTTCTGGATTAGTGTCATGCAAGTCGAGCTACTTGAGTTTGTTAGAAATAAAGTCTGGACACTTGTGCCTAGACCTTTAGGAATAAATGTAATTGGAACTAAGTGGATATACAAGAACAAAACTGATGAATTTGAGAATGTCATTAGAAATAAAGCCCGCTTAGTTGCCCAAGGTTACACTCAAGTAGAAGGTATAGACTATAATGAGACTTTTGCACCTGTTGCACGAATAGAGTCCATTAGGTTACTTTTTTCCATTGCATGTTATCTTAACATTACTCTTCATCAGATAGACGTTAAGGCAGCATTTCTGAATGGAATCTTGGAAGAAGAAGCATACGTAGAGCAGCCCAAAGGCTTTGAAGACCCGTCAAAACCTGATCATGTGTACAAATTACACAAGGCTTTGTATGAACTAAAGCAAGCTCCTAGAGCTTGGTATAGTCGACTAACCGAGTTTTTACTTGATTTTGGTTTTTTCAGGGGACATGCGGATAGGACACTCTTTCTCAAAAAGAAGAAAAACTTTCTCACAATTGCACAAATATATGTCGATGACATAGTATTTGGGTCAACAAGTGAGAAAGCTTTGAAAGAGTTTGTGGAGGCTATGTCTACATCCTTCGAGATGAGTATGGTTGGTGAGCTTAGCAATTTTCTCAGACTTCAAGTCAAGCAAAAAAAAACTGGAGTATTCATCTCCCAGACGAAATATGCAAAGAATCTTGTGAAGAAGTTCGGACTGGAAAGTGCAAAGCACATGAGAACCCCCATGAGTACAACAGAGAAACTTTCGAAGGATGCAGTTGGACCCGAAGTTGACCCAATTTTATACAGATCGATGATTGAAAGTCTACTCTATCTGACTGCAAGCCGGCCAGATATCATGTACAGCGTTTGTGCATGTGCTCAGTTCCAATCTTATCCAAAAGAGGAGCACCTGAAAGCTGTAAAAAGAATCATTCGGTATGTTGCTGGCACTTGTGAATTGGGACTATGGTTCACAAAGGACACAACTACAGATCTTGTAGTATACAGTGATGCAGACTGGGCTGGAGAAATTGATGACAGACGAAGCACAAGTGGAGGATGTTGTTACCTTGGCAACAACCTCATCTCCTGGCACAGCAAAAAGCAAAATTGCATTTCATTGTCCACAGCTGAGTCCGAATATGTTGCAGCTGGAAGTTGTGCAACACAGTTGATCTGGTTAAAGTCAATGCTGGATGATTATGGATTAGAGAGCAATCCCTTGGTGATGCTATGTGACAATACAATTGCAATCAACCTAGCAAAGAATCCGGTCCACCATTCTAAATCCAAGCACATCCACTTAATGTATCACTTTATTAGGGATTTAGTTGAAAAGAAGTTATTAAAGTTGGAGTATATTACTACAAATATTCAACTGGCTCACATGTTTACTAAAGCTCTAAGCTATGAGAGATTCTCATTACTGAGGAAATCTCTTGGCTTATGCTCTATATGATACATCAAAGTTGACTCAACTGTTATCACACTTTCGGTATATCATAGTTGACTATGAAGTTGAACAGATTCGAGGATGAAAAAGCCTATAACAAGGTAAAACCATGATTGTTCTTATAAAACCATATAACTGGATCAAAGATCTCAGATAAATGGTATTTTTAAGATTCTTTTGGTTATTCATCTATTCATCATCTGGTCTCTTCTTAAAAAGTTTTCTATGATGTATTGAAAGTAAGCTGATTGAATTTATCTCTTGATAACAGTAGTTTTTAATAAAAAAAAATTGATATTTTGAAAGTCAGTTGAATGAATCTGGAAGTGTATCTTACTCTTTCTTTAATTTTGTCTTTGACTATATCCTTAATTTATTGATCCCTATTTATATGGCGGGACGAATCTGTTAGTTAATTCTTTTATTTAAATATTCTGTCTCCATCATTCTATTTCTCTCTCACTCAAGACTTTTGCCTTCGAAACCTCTAAATCAAAAACCTTTCCATCTTCCCTCTTTTGTCTTCTCCGTTTATTTTTTTTTCGACCATCATAAATCCGGAAAAAATGAAGCAACTCCAAGAATTTTTGAGCGATCCTGAAGCATTAGCATACATTCGGCGACTCTCTTCCTTCCCACCGCAGCCAACCCTAACTCCTTCACGACCCATCGTACCAAACCCTTTTCGGCTCTTGTCGCCGGACACTACTCCCCTCCTCCGGCCGACTGTTCTCCTCTCGCCGTCGCAAGGGAATGCACCTATGGAGATTTCTCCTGAAATTGGGAGCTCGGAGGTTCAATCCAAGCCTCTCCCATTGCCAGCGCCGTCTCCAATGCAGCCCTCCACCCTCTCTCTGTCGTCTGAACAGGCTATTATCATAGCCCCCAGTCGCATTGTGATGCCATCACTTGATTTTCCGGAACTGAATACTCCAATCCTTGTCGATGAACAAGTCGACCCGATCATCCCCTTCGAAGAAGCAGGCTATGATGGAGGCCCCATTGAAGTACCATTCTCTGAGGTTGACCAGGAGCCCCAAGAGGAAGCTCAAGAACATACTACTCCGACTCCATCGCCGCCCAAGAAGAAGCCCTCTAAGGGCAAGAAGGTTCCGCCGGCTCGTCGATCTAAACAACTACATATGGTCGGAAGTTCTCTATAGGCTCCGGTGGAACCCATCTCTATCGACAGCGACCCAGATGAAGAGGAGATGGAGGAGGCGACCTCGGAAGGAGAGTCTGCAGAGCACACTCCGTCTGCGCAACCATCGGAGACAGACGAGAATGTCAAGCCTGAGGATGAGACGGTGGTCTCCAAGAAAGGGAAGCGCAAAATGACTTTTTCGCCACCATCAAAGTCCAGAGGAAAATCTGCCAAGAAGGCTAAACGTATTGCTGAAGATGTTGTTGACTCTGATTCCAAACTTGAGGTATCAAAAGTTCTTTCTGATTTTTTATACAATGATATTGCCAAGAGAAATTGGGAATTCTTAAAAAATCGTGAGATTTTGAATGATAGGGCAGTAGACTTGAAGGATTTTTCTCAGTATAATCTTGTTGATTTTCTGAACAAAAGAAAGGTTTTGAGGAGTGTGACTTATGTCAAGCCTTATATTGCTGAAATTGTTAAGCAATTTTATGCTAATCTTAGCCATGATTTTGCTAATCCATCATCTAAGTTGTATGGAAAAGTCTTTGTCCGTGGGAAAATCTTCACTGTTACTCCGGCACGGATTAACAAATTTTTAGGAGCACCTAATGTGGTCGAACCCGATGAGGAGGTTGATGAGAAACTGGAGGCTTAGATGGGTAGTTAACAAGAGGCCGAAATTTACTTATTAGTCATGTATATATAGAGATCGAATGTACAAAGTTAATGATGAGTTTTTTAGAGAGTATATTCAGATATTACAAAGATCACTTTTAGTATTTACTGATTTCTACTAGAGTTAGTTAAGACAACTTTAGTCACGACCTTCTGCGAAGGAAGAGATAAAGTGTCTTAATATTTAGTGAGAATTTGTCTAGTAGTGTTTTTTGTAATTCACATATTCGTATAGTGAAGTTTTTGCCCTAAGGCACTTCGCGAGATTATAGAAATATAATCTCGTGAAATTTTTAATCCATTGTTTGTTTCTATATTTCCGCTGCGTATACAAAGTTGTCTCAACTTCAGATACAACTTTGATCATAACTCTGTCAGAAATCGAGATTTCGGTTTCTTCAGATATGTAATTTGCATACATATCTCGGTCCTTCACCATTTCAAGCTGGATCCAGGGGAGCACGCATCCACTTCTTGTCCACACCAGATAGGTTCATAATAATCCACTCAAAGTCGACAAACTCCAATCCCCTAACCACTAAAATCACCCTAAGAATCAGGAAATTTGGCAAGCCATGGATTCTAAAATTTTTGTGCTCCTCCAATTCCTGCCAAAGAAAGGACCAAAGTATAAAAAAGCTAGCGGTAAAAATTAATAAAACTTGATTTATGCTTACATTCTCTCCAAAGAGAGTTAGATACTCGGCGGTGGTGAAGAGTCAGTTCCTCTCTGCCAAAAAGTAGACAACAGAAATGTTGATGAACCAAATGAAACTGCAGAATTCACCGACCAGAGCCTGGATTTTTTTGGCCACTTCCACACCGATAATCGTGATCGAGTAGTTCTCCAATATGGTTTTCACCACATCCCGAAACAGGGTCCATGCGTTTACCGATTTGGAACATTGGTAGTGTGTGGCATCGCGCTCACAAGAGCCACCAGCAGTTGTTCTTCATCAGATGACCAGTTCTCCATTTTCGTCGGAATTTCGGTCTCGGTATATACTGAAATGGATACTTAAGATGAGATATGTGAATGAAGAAGAAGAGATTTGGTTGAATTTATAAAACATCAAAACTTGAATCTAGAAAGGTCGTGACCCTCAATTCAAAGTGACGCATCATTTAATGAAGAAGAGTGGAAGTGGTTACCTTTCATATCCATTGCATTTGGTGATGGTTTATTTCCCATTTAAACAAGTTTCGGACATTGAAAATGCATTTAATATATTCTCTAATCATTATATTGTCAATTCTTGTGGAAAAGGGGATTGGTTGTGTTGTCACGTTACTGAAATTAAATCTGTAAAATTAAACTAAAGAAAATATCAAATAATAAAGGTTCCGATATTTGAACTAGAATTTTGTTTAAGTCTAAACTACTCAATCATGGGCACACTGATTTTTTCATGCATTAATAAGTTACCCACTTATGGAGAGCAAATTCCTCTCTGTGTTTTCTTATTCATCCTTTCATTGTAGGTTTAAAAGTGATTCTTCGTCAAGTAAACCCCTAACCTATCACCCATCCCCCAATTCCCGAAAGAGATGTAAATGAATAGACAGCAGTGTGCCCTAGACAAACCTAAGTTTATTGTGTTTACCGATTCCTCGTGTGCCCACAACAACCCACCGATTCCCTCATTACTATATGAATCAACTCACAGTCACGATTCACTAATTCAATTAATAGTGATATGCCCTCTATGTCTAACGAGTGATCAGCCACATTGGGCATTTTAGACACACACTCACATGGAACAAGACCAAGAAACGACAAAAATCTTTCATGCATTAATATGCCCACACAGCCTCACTAGTCCAGTTTCAACTGAAACCATTTTCTATCGCTCAAATACCAGAATTAAAGATCTAGCCACGCATGCTAGATGAAACTAAACTTGCAGAATTCAAAGACTTAATTTAAAGTAAAGAACTTACTGAATTAAATTGATTAAAGACTTAACACCAACTTTGAGCATCAAAATGGTTCCTAAATCCCAAAAGCATAAAGCCTATTGGATTGTGCTTGCTGCCTAAGTAGCTTACAAAAATAAAATAATAATTTAAAGTGCAGAAAATGAAATATTGTATCAGTGTTTCGAACTCTATTTCCAGAAAATGAAACTAGCTTAAATAGATTACAATCCGAATTCAAAAATCCCCTACAAGCGGGGGTCTTCAACTGCATGTCGGCTCTAGCATGCCCTCCACACCTGACTAGATAAGCCTTATCTAGTGGTTGTTGACCAAATCCCTATTTTTTAGGGATTAAGCTTATCTCTTCATTTCCACGCCTCCCAGCAATCCTACTTTGCACAACCTCTTTTCGAATTTGCATCTATTCTTTTTTGTCTTCAACAACTTCTCAGAAAATCCGCATGTGCCCATTCCAGGACCTTGGTCAAGTCTGCCCGAGCAATGAGGGCACGACATCATCTAGTCAGCTTCATCTTTGGCGCTGTGCCCATTCTGTTTCCCGAATATTAGACGAATGTGAAGAAGTTCTTTGTGCCTCTAAGTGCTATTTATGGCATTTAGATAAGCTTGAATAATTAGGCATAAAATGCCTCTTTCGCCAAACTCGGCCTCTGAAATGCCCTTGACCACGACCTGGTTCTTTTCGACTCGAAAACAGACTAAAAAAGACATTTATAGCGAATAAAATGCCCATAAAAATACGAAATAAATGGACTTATCAGGAACCCATTTTTCTCTTTCACTAAACAAGTCTTGAAGCCATCTGTTATTTTCGAGATGATGTTCCACAAGGAATTCGGCCCATTTTATCTTGAAGGTATCTTTGTCGAGACTGTCATACACAATCCCTTTCCATTTAGTTACGACTTTGTTATAATCGGCAACACCTCAGAATTTAATGGGCAATTTTGCCATGATATGCCAAATGCAATACCGATGTATAGTACCTGGCATAACTTCATGCAATGCTTGTTTGATACTTTCATCTTGATCCGTGATAATGCCAACATAGGCGACTCCACCCATTGCAGCAGGCCAATTCGAAACCATCCATTTGAATGAGGTTATGTTTTCTCGTGTGACCAAAGCACATCCTAATAATATGGAATGATCGTGATGATTGACACCTATGAATGCAGCAAATGACATTTGATGCCTATAATAATACAAAATATTATTTAACAATCTAGTCGTGAAATACATTAGAATACATCATCAACACTAAATTATGAAATAGTTCATTTTTTATATCTCATAATTATGCAATATATCAATCCCTTAACTCCTAAATTTTCAAATGCAAAACCATTTAAGTAATTTCGCTGAAAATTACCAATCAAATAACTTTTAATTTTCAAATTGCAATCAAGCCATTAAACCTATACAAGAAATTCATCAAACCATTAAACTATACAATATTATAAAAGATATATTCTATAATTTAATAAATTATTAAACCGAATCTGAACAACATACCTATTGACGAGGTAGGTGGTGTCGAAACTCACTGCATCATGAAAATCTTTTTAAGCAGCCCGACTTTGAGGATGTATCCACAACACATTACGTAGATGACCCTCATTATCGGTTTTCATCAAATGATAAAAATTAACATCTCTTAATTTCAATCTATTGAAAGGATTGTGAACGGCTTCCGCATCACCATCTCCTATCTTCTTCCTTCGTCGCTCATCGATATAATTTTGACATTCTTTTCGAAGAGCCCCTAAATTTTCAGGACCACCACATTGAACTTCTAGCAATCGAATATTCTTACAAGGTCTTATACCCGCAATGTCGATTGCTTCTAATTATCTCTTTTGGTGTACGGTCAGCTGTCTATGTGCCGACATCAAAATTGAATAACTTGGATCAAGATCGTGATTGTGCTCGAAACAAATTTTACCAACAACCCAAGAACCATCGATTAGCTTTTTTGCATTGAGCCTTGCTTCACAGTCGGTTTTCTTTGAAAGTAATCGTGAATTTCTTTTTCCAACCTTACTACATACAAATCGAGCATACTTGATCTCTTTGTCATCATCCGTCTTGCGATTTGTTTACTTCACAACACTAAACCCACTACATCTAGCATGAGCTTGAATCGTGGAATAGGCTGTCTATAGTTGCATATAGCATACCTGGTTGAGGGCCAGCATTACCATTAACTTGGCCAGCTTCTAACTGAGAATCACTGTTGCCGGAAATAGGTATTTCATGATCAAGGGCGCCACTGACATCATCGTATTCGTCAAAATTGTAAGCTTCGGTGGTGGGATCAACATATTCATCATCATCGATGGTGTTATCTATTGAAAGCTCCATTCCCTCACCACCGCCATCCTCATCGTCAATAGTTAAATCGTAAATTTCTTGTTCATCATCTGGATTTATCCAAATATTTGTGAATAAATTTCATCATAGTTCTCCATTGACGTACGTACGTAAGCTTTTGAATATCAGATTGTGAATAAAAGTTATTTCAAAAATAAAACACAAGCAAGAGAAATATAAACAACTGAATCTGAGTATGTTAGTGTGTTAATTAGACAGTTAGTATTCCAAGATTGTTAATCATTAGAAATATTTTTTAGAATTTATTTTACCAAGTAAAATAAGGGATGAGGGAAGATTAACGACGCCCTCCAACCGTAGTTTGGAGCCAAAAATCATTAAGGGTATAATAGGGATTTTATATTATTTATGGATATCCAGATTCTGGACCAATAGCTTCATCCTTTATTAAATAAGATGTTGGGAGGTCCGAAATTGTGTTTCTATTTGCACCATGAAATTTATTAAATAAGATATTGGGAGGACCAATACCATATATATTTTCAATCTCTCTACTATAAATAGGACCTATTGAAATTAATTAAAACACACAAAAAGAACAATATACTGTGAGAGAAGAATGTATCCTTTGTTGTAATGTTTGTTTCACCTTTATTAAGCAAACACCAAGTCGTCGATTATGGCAAGACACAAATTGAAGTTTGTTGTAAATATATCTAAAGACGGAATATTTGTTTGACGGTCAAATATATGTTTGCTGATAGTGCCACTACACATACCATTCTCCAAAATAAGAAATATTTTCTTAAGTTGACATTAGCTGAGGATAATGTTAACACGATATCAGGTGCATCAAACACCATTGAAGGCTCCGGAAGAGCTTGTATCATTTTACCAAATGATACTAAATTAGATATTGAAAATGCCCTGTATTCTAGTAAGTCCAAAAGAAACTTACTAAGTTTCAAGGATATCCGCTATGATGGATACCACATCGAGACTATATCAGAAGGTGGAAATGAATATCTCTGCATAAATTCTTTTGTATTCGGCCATAAACGAACAAAAGAAAAATGATCAACATTACTTTCTGGGATGTATTACACAGTCATAAAGGTAATTGAGACAAACCATATCATGAACCCGAAGTTCAATGACACAAAAAGCTTTATGCTTTGGCATGATAGGCTTGGACATCCTGGAGCAACTATGATGCGCCGAATAATCAATAATTCATATGGGCACAACATGAAGAATCAAAAGATTCTTATGACAAATGAATTCCCATGTGATGCTTGTGCGCAAGACAAGTTAGTCATTAGACCTTCATATACGAAGGTTAATATTGAATTTCCATCTTTTTTAGAGAGAATTCAAGGAGATATTTGTGGACCTATACATCCATCATATGGCCCTTTTCGATACTTTATGGTATTGATTGATGATTCTTCTAGATGGTCACATGTATGCTTGCTTTCTACTAGAAATGCAACATTTGCTAGGCTACTTGCTCAAATTATAAAATTACGAGTTCAATTCCCAGACAATTCAATTAAAAGAATTCGTCTTAATAATGCTAGTGAGTTTACGTCTCAAGCATTTGAAAACTATTGTATGGCTATTGGAATTGAGATTGAACATTCAGTCGCTCGTGTCCATAGTCAAAATGGTTTAGCAGAATCGTTTATTAAACGTCTTCAACTTATTGCTAGACCGTTACTTATGAAGTCAAAACTCCCAACTACTGCTTGGGGTCATGCTATATTACATGAGGCAACATTTGTTTTAGGGATTGGTCACTCAAGGGGGAGTGTTGTAAATATATCTAATAGATATATATATGACATGAGTGACGGCCAAGTTACTAGCCCTAAAACCGTAGCTCTTGTACTATTATATATAGAGGCATTTGATCATCATATTAAATACATACAATTGATATTCTCTCTTATTTCTCTCTAGTTTACAACAAAGTTCTTTTTTTTTATTTTTTTATCGTTATATATACCAATCCTAATGTTCATGACATAGTTTATGAGGTTTATATTTGTACAAATTATATGTGATAGATTATATTGAATGTAATGAAGATCGACGAGTCTAATGAATAATACTTAGCTTCTCTATCTTGGCTCGACATTATTAGTTTGATCATGTGGTTATATGGTATTTCTTTTTTGTGTTTTAATTTTTTGTTTAATATAATTTTGAATTCATAATCATGCACCACATCTTTTGTTAGAAATTCGTAATGGTGCTGAGTTTCTATCATTGCTTCTACTCAATTCCATTTATTCACTATATTCTAATGAATTAAAAAATAATAACATTCTTATATAATTAATCTATACACGAGTAATTAAAAATATTAGTCTCTTTCCCTAAAAAAAATATTAGTCTCTAATATATACTAGAACTATCCAAAGTATTTAGTATATATAGGTATATATATACATAGGGTGGTTTATTTATACTTATTTTTCCATTAAAAATTTAAATGGGGTAAATTAATATATTTAATTCAATATATATAGATATATAAAAATTATTTTACTTCTAATATGCACATAATGAAAAATTATTCAAATAGTTTTTTAACTATAACTAAATGACAAAAGGATGTTGATAATTTTTTTTGGGGGAAATATAACACCCAACACTTTATTTATGCTTTAGAAGTAAAAATAATATCCGATTGAAATATTTTTGGTGTAACAAATAAACCCAACATAATAAATATTAAATTAGATTTTCATATGTAACTCTTTAATATGAAATTTTGGTTATTGATATAGTTTTTTTATTAAAATTGTGGTTATTGATACAATTTTTTTTTTAAAAACATATGTTGTATATATAGTATAATTTTTTTCCCGCGTATCACACGAGGGACTTACCAGTTTATAATAACGGATCTATGAATACTGTTTTAATTTGTTCGTTTTAGGATACTTTTAAATTCCTAAATTATACTTTTACTATTGTTCACAATAATTTTAAAACTTCAATTTCCACTCCAAAATATTTAAATATAATTAGTATTAAATCCATCCAAAACTTATCCCTCAAATCCCAAATCCTATCCCTAAACACAATCAATTCGATCAAATAAGAATCTGATAATCCAAAATTCTCTAAATTATATAGGCATCTCCTTAAACATCGTGGTACCAAATCAATTAGTGGAGCTACTATTTAAATTTTAAACACAGTCTCTCTCTCTCTCTCTCTCTCTCTCTCGTATTTGCGATCAAGAAAGATTTCACATTCATGGCTACTACAGGCCGGCAAAATCTTCCGAACAATTTACCAATGGTATCTTCCATCAAGGCCTACTATATTCCTATTCTACTTCTCGTGACGTCTATCTTCTTCCAGCTCGTCGTCTTGCCTCGCAGTTTTCCACAATCCCACTACGATGGTACGCCACCACACCCTTATCTTCATTCCGCCCCTTTAGTTCTATCTCCCCTTTTTTAGTTTGATTAATTGTTGAGAAATCGTGGGTTATCTTTATATTCGCCTTTTCGCTGTGAATTTTCAGTTTTGGGGATTCCTAAGTATAGTTCCATCGAAGAAGTAAGCCGAGCCTACGAAAAGATCACCTCTAAATGGTAAATTTGGTTGCAAGTTTAAAATTTGAACCTTCACTTACTTTTTTTTTTGGGTTTTCTGTATAGGCATTTGTTTGCGTGGTAAGCTGTTTGTTGTTGCTCGATTTGGTAGCAAGTTCAGTTTGTATGGTTCTTTACAATTAACATAATAATAATAATAAATCATATGTCTCTATAGCAATATCTGCATGAGGGTCAGGGCCAAGGCCATGGCCAACACTAACGATTCTGTTTGTAAACGTACCGTTTACGGATTGTGTTTCTGATTTTTGGCATGTACATAGTTAGTCAATGTTTGTTTATGTTTGAAATCTAAGATACGTGCCCTTTTCAAGTAGTACGTCTATGAACTTGTGCATCTTTGTGTCTCGAATTGAATTGAATTCTCATTGTTTTTGGAGTTCGTTTTCCTTACTTTTCTACAAACGAATGTTGACATAGTCCATGTTTTCTCAACTCTTGTTCTATGGCCATGAGGTAGTATAACTTAAGCTGTTTCTGGTTCACATGTTAAATAAGTTAATTGAGAGCTGCTGATTAGTTGGCATTCAGTTACCCTTACTAACGAAATAGTTGCTCTCAATGATAATGAGAATATTGACTATTATGGATTTAGTTTTGCAGAAGTACATCACAATCTACATTTGACAAGTTGTATGTTAGTATCAACCTGTATTTTCCTATAGAGTAGACGAGTGTTGATGTTATGATGGGTGGAGTTGCTTCTATAGATGAATGAGTCCCCATTTCCAAAAATTATGAAAATCATTCCTATACAGCTCCATTGCTTTTAAGTATCAGTGGAAGTGTCTCCAGGCAGAGGGAGAGGGACGCACCGCTGATAATGGCATTTTATTTGCAGAGGAATTTACTAGAATTGGCTATGCTGGGTGTGTGAAAATTAGTATGAATATATGTGGTTTGTATGCTACTATGCCCAATGTTATTTTCAGTTGGTTGGGGGCAGAAACTGCTAACTCGATGGGTTGAAATTTTGTGATTAACTTTATCAGTCAAAAAAAAAAAAAAGAAAGAAAGGAAAAGAAGAACAAGAGAAATAAAGAAAGTGTTATTCTCGCCAATCGCCATCTGTTCCTAGAACTAACTTCATCATTATTTCAGGAACTCGAGTATAGAAGTTCCTCCAGCAGTTGATCTTATCAAGGTTTGTAATACATCCGTTGCTGCAGTTAAAGTCGATGTGCTTAGCTTTCCTTTAGTCCTGATAAGATGGTTACCCACAAGAGCAGCTATCATGATAATATCTGATTTTACTAATATTTTCTGGCTAAACCAACTATTCACGAAAAATCTCTTGTTGCGATCAAACAGTATAAAACAATGGTTAATAATGCTTCTTAATGTGGCTGTTTTTTCAGGTTCAATATGCTTATGAGGTGCTAACAAATCAGTTGTTGAAGAGAGACTACGACTTGTTTAATCATGATGAATATATTGTATGGTTTTATTCTGTCATTCGTCCTATTAGTGGATCTTCTTTGTCGTATCAATATATTTCTTTACTTCGAAGACTGTACCTTTTCCTTTTCTGCTTAATCCATTCTCCATAAATGCTATATCATATTCTTTCAGAATGCTCTGATACTTTTTTTTCCTGCTCTGTAGGACGTTCTTCAAAAAGTTAAGGAGCATCATTCTGGGAAACATATATCTGAAATTGACCTTCCATTAATAGACGCTGCTTCCTTTGGTTGGTGAAAACCTTATATTATATGATCTACTCTCTTGTTTATCTCATTTTCAAAATGTACATGATTTTACCTTGCTTTTCATATTTGTGTATGTTAAATACTGATAAAAATGCCATTTCTTATATTTCTGTTAATCATCTTAGCTCCTGTTGATCAAGATCTTGGGATCATCGATTCCCAGAACTTCTTATCCACGTTTGAAGATGACAAGCCATTGCTCCTGCAGGTATGACCTGTATTTCTTGCAGTAGATCTGTCTTAATTTCACAATCTCCATCCGACACATTTTATAGTTAGCTTCCCACAATGATGCCAGAGGTATATTTGTTTATGCTGGGTCATTATCTTTAGATCTCATCTGTTTCTAGTTTCAAGCTGGATGCCGGTTTAGTTTTTTACTTTATTTTGGCTATGGCTTTCCCATATTTGTTACTGCTTTTGTCAAGCACTGCTCCTGTTCATCTCCTCATAACTAGCATCAGAGTATTGAAATTCTGTTGTTATTCTATTACTTTTATCTCTATTAGCATATCATCTGTTCATTTCTTAAGTAATCAACCCATTTCATGCATTTGATCCTGTAGCACATCTCCTATTTTAACATTTCTACGTATGTTATTTGTGCATTTTATGGCTGAAAAACTTTGACACTGTTGGGACTTGGGCGATAATTCTTCATTTTCTTATAGTATGTTATCTGTTCTGGTTCAGATAATTTCAATTGGAAGCAAGCGCTGCCTGGAATTTTCTACTGCTTGGAAGCGAATTGGTAAGTTTCTCTCCAAATGTTTAAACTTCTGTGTATCTGAATTCTCTTTTAGGCTGCATGTTTTCACATTTCCATTCTCACTCTTTTTTCAAAAAAATAATTTAGTTAATTTGCTGGATGGAGTTGCAATTACTGGACGGGTTGAACTTGGTGATGCTAAGCTTGCTGTATATCTAGCTGACAAAAAATCCAATGGCCAACCTTTCTTTAGAAATGGTAAGAGTAAATAGCTGATATGTATTTGTTCTGTTGCTCTAACTGTTCAAAATCTCTGTACTGGTGACCTAAGCATTTATGCTACAGGATTTTGGTCAAAGAGAAGCTAATTACGATTTATTTAATATTTGTCCTTACTATTTTGATTTCTTGGCCAACATTTTGCAGGACTTCCAGCACTTTTGGCTTTTCCACCTGGATGTAAAAGTTCAAGTTGTCTTCATAGGTGTTGTTCCTCTTCAAATGAGTTCTTTATGCTTTTATAGAAAAAATTTAAATAAAAATTCAAAACTTTTGGTGTTCTATTGCCTGAATGAGTACTTATTGCTCAGATATGAGGGTGAGCTCTCTGTTGATGCAATAACGAATTGGTTGGCGACAAGCACACTAAATTTACCTCGAATTCCTTATCACTCAAAGGAGTCACTGGTAATCCGTCAGATTTACATTCATCAAATTAGTAGTGTAAATTTGGAAATTCATTTTGTCAATCTGGTATTCTCCTCCAACCGGTTTCTCTTGGTTTGGTGATATATGTCTGGCTACGGCGAAAGTTATCCAACTAACCATATTGTGAGGCAATAATGCAATATACTAAGTTTTGCACATGAGCACATCTTTGCACGTATGTAGCATTTGCATTGTTATTATCTTTTATATCCTAGTAGCTTACACATGCAACCCTGACTTTAGTTAGCTTCTAACAATTATATGCATAAGATTCATTGGAGACATTCCTTGTTAAAAACTCTATATTGATCATCTTAAATTTGAGGTATATACCGAACTCATTGTTCCAACAGCTATAGAAAGTATATCTGATCTGTGAGCTTAAGTTGTCTTCGGGCAATGACAAAAAAAGACATTGATGATCATTCGTTTCTAGTTATGTTGACCTTGGAAAATCTGTAGAGTGGACACATAGTGAGTTTTCATTAGATCTATTTTTCATGAATTAAACTAGTAGAAAGATGAATTATGGTAATTTTGAAGAACTGAGTTGAATATTTATCTCAATTTCATTATCTTATTATCAAAGTTAGATATGCTAGTTAAGTAATTCTATCTGGTAAGCTCTATGACTATGTTGGAATCCATTATGTTCTAGCCTCGATGAAAGTAATCTGCACTAATATCTGAAATATACGTCCAGCAAACAATCCGAGAATTTAGTTTGCCTACTAGTTTAGTATTTTAGTCTGTAAATCTATTTGTTAAGGTCTGTTCTGTTTTTCAAACTATCATTGCAAGATGATGTTTGTGTCTTTTGAGTTTAAATTCACTCGAAAGATGTTCTCCTAATGATTATCAGCTTTGATATGAATATTAATTTCTTTTCAGGTGCAGAACTTTCTGATTAAGAGTAAACCTCATCAGGTATGGTCAGGTCTCACTAAATTTAGGAACACTGCATGCTTTTATGAACATCCATGTCATCATGAAAAGTATGTATTTTGGTGATTGCTAAGTGTTTGAAATTTTTTTGTAATTTTTCAAATAATATTTCCATCACACTCTACATTACTTTGCTGACAGTTTTTTCACCAGTGATTCTGACTAATTCAGAGTAAGGTATGCTAATAACATAAAGCATCCATTTTTAAAACTTCACTCACAATAAATTATCTGTTTGCCCACTTAATAATGATGTGAGAATTGATCCTGACCACATACGACCAGGACTGAAAATCTCCTATCAGAAGATTAATAATGACTTGCTGAACTCTTAGATAATATATAACTAGCAATAACAATTAACTGACTTCTAACTAGTTAGCTAATAAAGCAATTCCTTGAAGGATTGGTTAAACTTTGCAGCTTTGCTCCAGCATTTTGTCCATTATAAACTTCTCCTAATCTAGCATCTTGTATAGTCATAGTCTATTATGTTAATTGTTTTATCTTATGTCATGATTACCCTGCATTTTTTTTTTTGGGTTTTGTTTTCCTTCTTTCATGTTTTGTTTTAACATATGATAGGACATGTAGAAGAAGGTCAATTGAGAATTTTTTTTGCAGGATTGGTTAAACTTTAGTTTTATTGATTGCTGGGGGTTAATTGTTATTACAATTTTTTCCATTTAGGTTAAAGTGATTCTCATCTCAAAAACGGGTGAGCGTGCTACTCCTTTCATTCGTCAGGCTGCTAAAACTTACTCATCATATGCCACATTTGCCTTTGCTATGTGGAGACAAGAGGAATCTGCTTTTTGGTGGAATATGTATGCGCTACTCTTTTCTTTTCTTTTTCCTCTTCTCCATGTCAAGAAATGTCTTTTCCCTGTGAATGAATCTTGAATGCTTGCCTAGTTATTTTCTTTTCTCCTTGTGTTGTTTGGTGCAGTATGTGAAGAATGTTAAGATTATTTGCAATGCAATGAAGCAACCATATAATGATCTTATTTTGGTCCTACATAGCATTTAAAGCAGCAGGATCATATATGTGTCAATAGCATGCTAGTTAATTCCCATGCAATCTCTTTCCAGTATGGTTTCTCTTGAAGGAAACTTAAAATGCTTAGAATTCTTTTCGATTTGGCACAGTGAAGAAACATATTATCTTTCTCTAGCAACTCATGACATAGTGAGATTTATTTAATGCAATCTTGTATTCTTACAGTTAATTAATCTAGTCATGTCCACATTTTTTTTTTTTGAGAAATAGTCATGTCCATACTTGAGTTAGCTATAGCTAAATATTTTATGGACTGGAGAGAGAGAGAGAGAGAGAGAGAGAGAGAGAGAGAGAGAGAGAGAGCTTTGGATACATGCTCATTGAACTTTGAGACACATTTTTATGAGGTTTATTTTGCTTTTCTATGGAGTTGTCGTTTTTTTTTTCTGTGTAGAAATATTTGTAATTGTTTCATATTTCTCATATAACAGGTTTGGTGTGGAATCTGCTCCTGCAATAGTATTCATGAGAGATCCAGGAGTTGAACCTGTGGTGTATGAAGGCATGTACCAGCTCCTCTTTCTTCCCTGTCTAGTTGGATGAGTTTGATGGATAATTCAGTCTTAATTTGATCGGTACAAGCTAACAGATCTATAAATTTTCAGGATATGTGAATAGTTCAGTGTTCATAGATCTCATGGAGAAGAACAAATTTCACGGTACAGTTTTCCTTTCCTTACACCTAAATTTGTATGATATCATGGGACATGTACTACTTCCCAGTCCAGAACGTAGTACTACTCTATTTATTATCATTGAAATTGGTCTGCTAAAATTACTACATTTATCATTGGGCCCCTGATCTTATGCTGCGAATTTTGTATTTTAAATTGTCTAATAAGTTCTCTATTTCTGATTCTAAAATTCAGGAGTTTTCTATCCCCATTGCCTTTTGAATTGCTGGCTTGTTTTAAATTGTTACCTCTTTTAAGGTCATTTCCAGATGTTCTATACCCTAGCTTTATGGGAACTTGAAGAACAGACAAGCCTTATTTTAAGCCTTGTGCACTAGTATATCCTACACTACTACGATCTAAGAACTACGTAAGAGGCATGATTCATATAGAATTGGTTCACCCAATATTAGTCAATTCAGGCTAAGAAAACTGAGAGCAAAATTACATTACCGGATTTGAGTGTAGTGTTTCCAAGACCACTTATAACAAATAAGATGCTCTACCTTTTTGTTTCTGCTTTCTAGGTGACATATGGTTGTCGCTAGCCTGTCAAATAAGGGAATCCACAGTATAGAAGTTATTCTATGAGTTTGTGTATAAACAAGATATGTTTTTAAGCAATGTAATTAATTGAAGTACTTTTTCTGAATCTTGTGTTGCTTGCTTGCAGTGCTTCCCCAGTTGAGAAACGTGACCTCAATGGAGTTGGGTTGTGATGTTCATGGCTATTCACGTGCCAGAGAAGATACCAAGATATGGTATTGTGCCCTTGTTGCTGGAAGGCTAAGCCCAGAACTCAATAAAATGCGTGAAGTGAGAATACTTTGAATTGAGACTTACTCCCCCCTCCCCCCTCTTCCATCCTTGTTGTGAGACTATGAAGTAGATTTAATATAATGGATAGTCACAGAATTATAGGACGAAAAAGGAAAAGAAAGATGAATTAATTTGGAAGGACACGTATTTTATGTAATAAAAGTTGAATTGGGGATCTAGGGTTATATTTCTTCAAGATAGGCAAAGCTAAATAATAGCATGCTATTCATCTATAGGTTTATTAATCATATAGTAATTCAAAATCCTGACGGTGATGTAACTGACATTTGTTTAAAGACCATGCGCAGAGTGCAAGAGAAACTTTCAGATACTTGGGAGATAGACACAGTTGATCAAGACCCCACGTTTGTTCCAGCTGCATCAGCACTGAAAGAAAAACGGTTGACACTTGCCTGGCTAGATGGCGAGGCCCAGCATGTAAGCTTCGATCTTTCTATTGTCATTTGATTATTTTGTATTCTGGGTTGATGACTTGTTGCATGTTATAGTTTTATAATTCGCTAGTGCCATCATTCAAGAGATTCTCCATCTGCAGGAATTAGAATATTTGGTATATTCTATTGGATAATCTGTAACATGACTAAAGTTATCAATTAGAAACCAATCAATGTTTATTGTAATATAATGCTTTTAGAGGGGAAATAATCTTCTTGTTTTTGCTTTCTTTCCTCATCTTCCGAAAGCATTTTTTCAGTATGTTCTGTGAATTTGAAGAGAAGGTGAACTTTTCTTGCAGAGGTATTGTTTCTTCCATCTTCATTCAGAAGATAGCTTTGAGACATGTGGACCTAGACGGGGCATAGTGGATGCAGCTCGTTTGTTTATAGTGCGTTATGAGAGGTTTCCTAGGGATGAAAATTTAGATTCAAAGAAACATGATAACAACATCTTACATGCGTGGTATCAGACTGAAACTGATCCAGTGTCGACACTAGTTGCCAAGTACAATGGCTCAAGCGAAATTTCCGAGGTTAGAATTCTTTAAACTTTTAGCCATTGTATGCACATTTTCTTTCTTCGTATGGAGCAATAATAGTTCACATGATTTCTGAACAATGCTTATTTTTCAAGCATATATTACTCATCAATAGGTAGTAATGCTTTAAATAAATGTATTTAACCCCAGATCATAGGATGGATTTCTCAAACAATTAAAGATGGCGACTCCAGAGAGATCCCTCCTTTTGTAAGTTACAAGTTCGGAATATGCATTTCCTTCATCGGATACCTTATACATATATTGCTATCTTTACTATGGGAAATGATAAAGAGTGTCGTAAAATAGGATAATTTGCAGAGCTCAAATTTGCATTCTTTCTGCAGAGAACAAGAGCTCCGGAGTTGGTTCCTGAGGATGCTGATCAGAATTCGAAAAGGTTCATCTCTTCAGGAGGAAACATTAAACACTGGACCAGTGGCTTCATAACCCGGTTCTCTGATCACCTTGGTGATCCAAGAATCGGACCATCTTTGCTTTTGTTAGCTTTGATGTCATCCGGTTTCATTTGGCTAAACCAAACCCGATCAACTCAATCCAGAAACCTAAATGAGCCTAATCAGACAAAGGTATGTCAACTTTTATCTCGAGGTCATTCCCATTAAGTGCCTTCATGCATGAGCCTCGAATTGTACTGATCTTTGCCCTGAATTAGATTGTAATCAGATACAAATACTAGTGAATTTCAATACACAAGGGCTAGTTAGGGATTGCCCCTCTACTTTCTTCGTTATTACAATGCAAGTTCTCAGACATCCAAGACATAATTTTCTTTCGACATGTTCTTGAAACTCATGTATGCTGTTCTCCAATTCTGAGACGTGTTTAATGCTACTCGAACTGCCTGCAGGATGAGGATCAACCAAGGCGAAGGAGGATTCAAAGAGGAAGTGGCGCAAACCAGCTTATCCCTCCCTCCATTACTGATCTGGAGCCAAAAGATGCTGAACAAGTACGATTCTCTGAGTCTGACTCTGAATTGTTGGACTCAACCACGCGACTTCCCTTCAGTTCGACATAGAAGCATTGCATCGAAAGACGGGTTTAGTGTCTCAGTATAATATCAGATTTACAGAAGAAACGCTGTTCAACAACACATTAGAGAGATTTTTTCTTGATAGAACTCACCCTTTTTTTGGTTAGTTATATGATATGTATCTTAGATTAAGGTGTAATATAGGTTGATTTTATTGTTACCTCATTTGGATTTTCGAAATGAATTTTGGTGGACTCGTTTTGGATGGAGTCCAAATCTAACAAAATCGTTCAACAAGTATCTCAATGTGAAAGTGAGATTTAAATCATCGATGAATGACTTTGATGGAGTTATTATTATAAATTTGAGATCTTTAGCTCCATTTTTTTATGTGGAGCCTGACTATTTATAAAATTTTCAAAGTAAAAACAACATTAATTTCGCTACATTTGGTTGTTTATTATTTTGAGCTAGGTTAAACAACGGAGTGCATCGAACTGCAATCCTCGTTACTGAATAACATCGAGCAAATATTTGTTGAGGAAAAAAATGTATTGAGAATATTCTTTGAAAAAATGTGTAAATGAACATTTATTTAGATCTTTATTTTTTTTTTAAGCTTTATGAAATGTTATTTTCAAAAATATTTTGTTGTGTGTTCGCAGCTGAGACGGGAAAAAGGTAGAGCCTTGGGCGGAGAGGAGGGCATCGTGGCTCAGAATTGAGCATTGAGTGAAGAAGATGATGAATTTGACGATTTAATCGGATTTTGTTAATGCTTTGACATCAGAATTTCAATATATGTCTTACTACTGTTGGGCCTTGTTTAGCCTTTTATTTACTACTTATTCCTGGTTCGAAAAATATTTTTTAAACAATGAGCATGAGATTAGAACATGGTTTTTCGAAAATATTTTTTCGGAGGTTAGATTATTATTCGAAATTACGAATTCGAATCAAAGTCCAATTCGAGATAATTGTTGTTGCGGGTTTAAGTTTACTGGATAAAAAATTGGAAGCTTCAATTTTGAGAGATTTGTGGACTTGTGGTGGTGAAATTGTTAAATGGTGGATGAGAGGTCGAAGGCCAGTAATGGAGGAAGAAAGACGCCGGGTGAATATGTAACAGGGTGTGGTGTAAGAACACCTCTATTAAATCTAGCTGTCACATCAGCACCACATCACAAAATATCTACCTAATAATTATCTTCTCAATCATTCTACCTACCAAATAATTATTATTGGGTTCACTATCATATCCATTCACTTAATCTTTTATTATATCTTAGTAATCGGATTATTTTACTCCCTCTGCCCCAATAGTAAGGTTCACTTTATCTTATTTGGATGTCCCAATAGCAAGGTCCACTACCTTATATGAAAATAATTAATGACATCAAAGTAGATCTCACTTACTTTATATTATAATACTCCTTAAAGAAATGGACCCCACCTACTTTACCCATTACTTTAATAACTAATCTACTTTTCCTTAATCTCCGTGCCCAATAGCAAGTGGACCTTTTGCTATTGGGACGGAGGGAGTATTTGTATTACATAAAAAAAACATTTCATAAAAATATCACATTCATCAATTTTTCTTTTATTATATTTTATTAATTAAATTATTTTATTTCTATTATATAAAAAAATTACATAAAAATCATTACTAAAAAAATATTAGGTACATAAACACACGCACAATAATTCTCCATATGTATGTACATATATATATATATATATATAGACTATAATGAGTACTGGCATTCATATGAGAATTAGGAACTAATCCTAGCCCTCAAATTTGTATTGATGAATGGTTGAGATTAAAATTAGAAAATATGCTATAATTATCAATTTAATAAATAAATTATAAACAAAATAATATTAATGTAATTTTAAATCTATAATGATATGGAAATATCCAAATAAATCTTAATATTCCATTCTCTCTCTCTCTCTCACATACACACGGCTCTCTCCCCCTCTCTCTCTCTCACGCTCTCTCTTTCTTTATTTCTCATAGTCGTCGACCATTGTTGAACCACTGCAGATCATCGTTGGCACACCGTCGTTTTGTGTGCAAAATTACACTTATAGGCAAAGCCA
Organism: Perilla frutescens; assembly: GCA_026008535.1. Lineage (NCBI taxonomy): Eukaryota > Viridiplantae > Streptophyta > Magnoliopsida > Lamiales > Lamiaceae > Perilla > Perilla frutescens. Next base: position 19,918,540 of record BRKX01000014.1, on the reverse strand, counting down.
TACAAATGCTTGAATTTGCCCTCAAAATTTAGTATAGCGCCTGATAAACTCATGATTTTCATGCATTTTGAGGTTCATTTAGATGGTAGTTCATGTGCATTGCATGCATGTATTGAGAAGTTGTGCATAGTTTTTCATAAGTTGTGCAATGTCACTTTTTGCTCATTTTGAAGGGATTTAATGCCAATTATTTTATGAGATTAAATTGAGCTTTAAAAATACCTAAGAAGATATAGGATCGAGTGAGGAGCGCGTTGCAACTTGAATCGGGTCAATCGGATGAGAAACGAGCGAAAACAGAGCAAAACAGTAAAGTGTGTCGGGTGGCGACGAAAAGAGCACGGTCCGTGCTCCATTGTAGATATGGAAATACCTATTATTGTGGGAATTATCAAAATACTATGATACCATATCTAATTAAAAAATTTATAATTAAAAAGAAATAATAAATCTCAATCTAAATCTGCACCATTAAATTTAATAGATCTAACGACTGTAAATACTTCTCATTTCTGACTCAAACATGCATTCTCATTTGAACCAAATCACACACACACACACATATAGGGTAGGGTTCACATGAGAACCAATCCCCATGTGGGAACTATGAACTAATCTCAACCACACAATGTTTTGATCTCAATGATCCAGATTTAAATAAAAAGGCGGTGGCATAATAGTAAATATGAGGAAGTCAAACTTACCCCTGGTCAAAGCTGACATCAGCATCCTTACACAAAATTTATTTAAACTTTAAACATCTATAACTTGTTCATTTTTCATTAGATTAACGCAAATTATATATCAAATTAAAGCTCTTTACGTACTCTTTTATTTAAGATCCATTGTTCATATGTTTATTTGAAAATATATTTTTTCGTCCATAATAGCGTGATGTTAAACTCAGAATAGCATAACAAAATATTCACGATAACATGGAAGTATACACATAATAGCATGAAAAAATATTCATAAAATACATAAATTTTACTCATAATAGCAATAGTAGTGTTCGTTAATAGTAGGACATTATCTGTTCATACTAGCATGCATATATATTCATATTAGCATGTATATATGTTCATAATAGCATGATAGTACTCTCATTTTAGCATAGCGAAATTTATAAGAATGGGCAACGGTTTTAAAGTGTTGTCTATATGATTTCCGAAAATTATGCTCAAATATTACAAGTTTGTCACCCCGCCTTTGACCAAAAGTTGACTAAATCTAGCCATCTAAATCAAAACAATGAATGGATGAGATGAGTTCCTAGTTCCCACATAGGGGTTTCGGTTCTCATTTGATCCATCCTATATATATAAGCTAGCAGCTAGGTCATGGAGAAATGGAAAACAAAAAAAAAAGAAAAAAAAAAGTAGGGGATAGATACAACAGCTTGGGCCCACTCATTCTCTCTCTATCTAGATTTTCTCTCTCTTCTCTCTAACTCATTCTCACACTCGTTCTACTTCTTCCACCTCAGCTTCTGTATGATAGAAAAACCTTTGTTTAAAGTGCTCTAAAGAGTAAAATGCGAAGTGCATGGAGTAAGTGAATTGCAAAGAGTAAAAATTATAATGCAAATAGCAAATTCAAAAAAAAAAATCTCAAAACTTCCTCCCATTTCTTCTATTTTTCCTCATGTAACACAATTTTTTGTTTAATTTAATAAAACACAAAATATTGTACAAATCAAATATTTTCGGATCAACTTGTATTTCTTAGATCCAATCTCTATTTCTTCCCAAATAAATTTATCTATCTCCTCGATTTTTTTTTACTTGGACTTTGGTCTTTGAAAACGTTAATTCAAAATTTTCGGGAAAGATTTATCTCATCGGTCTTCTTTTACTTGGACTTTGGTATTTGAAAACGTTAATTCGAAGGGTTGACGCCTTGTTTCCGGATCAAACATCAATTTTGGGTTAAATTTGATGAAGAACGCTTTAAACTGCCTTACTTATGAATCAAACATCGCCTTCAGATGAGTTTGGTGAAGAATGTCTTTAAATGCCGCAAGAACGCATGTAATTTCTTCTCAAATTCTTGAACTCTTCAAATGAATTATAGTGCATTTTTTCATTCTCCATATGGGCTTTATTTATAGGTGTAAGGAGAGAGAATTTTGGAGAATTAGTATTGGGTGGCGCGATATGATTGGCAGATTTAACACATGTCGACTTCTGATTGGTCGAGATTATATATCCACGTATTTAAATATCAATATTTATTTATTTAATTTAAGAATTAATTCATGTAAATCCCTGAAATATAATATAAATGATATATTTTGATATTTAAATCTTTTTCTCTAAGTATTAAATACCTTTATCTATTTATTTAATTTAAAAATTAATTTAATTAAATTTCAAAAATAAATAATATAATTTAATATTTAATTATTTGCATGACACAATTTAATTAGCCATTAAAATTGGTTCGTCTGCACCTCCCTTTCTTTCATTACAACACTAACGGCTAAGACTCGATTTTTATCTGTTTATTTAGAAGAAAAATAGGCAGAAAAAAGAACACAACATATTTTTCGCATTTCTTGTTTCCTGATGTATAATAATAATATATTAAATAAAAAAATGTTAAATAACATGCAAAATCGATGGTTCAACTCGTTTCCTAGGTATTCATTCCGTGGGGGGTAAACTTGTCAAATCATATTCACACAAACAAGACACAAATTCCACTAGCAGAACTCTGCGACGACTGAACAAGTATAATTTGCTTTAGATTTTTTTTTCTGATTCATCGCGCAGCAACTCTGAGGTAAGATTTCATCCGACTCAGTATTCAATTATTTATTTCTCTGTTAATGTTCCAGATTCATTAATCCATTGCGCATACCTTCTTTTGATTTTACTTGGAGAAGAAGAATTTTGGGAAGTTAATTTGGTAGATAAGAGAATTCCTTCCCCGTAGATTGATTTTCGTGTCAATTGAGTTGATTCTATATATCGATATGTTTTTGGAATGACGCTTTAGCGAGGGATAAGCTGGTTTATTACGTGCTTTTTTTTTTTTTTTTTTTTTTGGGGGTCTGGGTAATTTTGTGTTTTCAAAATGTTGTGGAGAATTAGTTTTTTTTTTTTTTTTAGTTCAGGAGATGCGGCGTTTCTTGTATGAACTTGAGGTGTGTTCTACCGGATTCTATTAATAATTTGATGATGTCTGCATCCGTATTTTATAAAATAATTATCTGTTGTAATGTAGATTGAGCTGATATTTGTGAAAAAAATCCGTCAAATTATCCTCACTAGAATCATCCAAATTTTACATCTTGTTAGCCAGTTGCAGAATGACTGGACTTGTATTTTACATTGCATATCTTTTTTGGGTGTAGAGTGATGGGGAAGGATTCCAAGGCTAAGGATTCAGCAGGAAAAGGAAAGGGAAAACAGGCAGCCGGGGGGAGTGACGATGCTCCATCCAAGGGCAAAGGGAAAGGAGCCAAAGGGGGAGATGGTTTAGGAACTTGCACATATGTCAAAGGTTCTTCCTTTACATTTCCTTCTTGTTGAGCCCCTACTGTAATTTTAGTGTGTCTCACATTGTGTGCTTTGTAGCTATTAGATTTGTTATGTGTCAATAAAAATATGTATCTGCTGTTAACTTTTATCAGCTAGACATATCTTGTGTGAGAAGCAAGGAAAGATCAATGAAGCCTATAAGAAGCTACAGGATGGCTGGCTTGGTAATGGAGACAAAGTTCCACCTGCTGAGTTTGCTAAGGTATCAGTTGTTGATGTTATGTCTCGTTTTCAATGGATAGGAAGATCTACGTTATGGTAGTTTTGCTTTGGATATTGTGTAAGTAGCAGTATACACTTTTAGCTGATATTCAAGCAATCGCCACTTCAAATGATGGACAATTAAACTATGGACATTTATGAATCACTTGTTATCCTGTTTTTAGCATGATAAAGACCGAGGCAAAGTAGTCTCTTTACCTTGTTTCTTTATTTCTCTTCTTCAGCTAGCCGCGGAATATTCAGAATGCCCATCAGGGAAGAAAGGTGGGGATCTAGGATGGTTTCCACGTGGTAAGATGGCTGGTCCGTTTCAGGAGGTTGCATTTAACACCCCTGTTGGGGTGACCAGTGCACCATTTAAATCGACGTGAGTTTCATAGTATCTTTAAGTCCTTTTTTTTATCATACGCGTACCTCAGATACTCTGTAATTTTTACACATACTAATTTTATTTCACTTTTTGGCAAATTCAGGCATGGATACCACATTATCTTGAGTGAAGGGAGGAAGAACTGAGATGTGCGGTCTTGTATTTGCAGCTGAATCATATGCTGACCATCAAACTATAGTCTTATTTAGCCCCAGTTAGCGAACGTGTCCTAAATCAAGTTGGGTGGATGACGTTTTACTTGAGAAAATTGTACACTTTATGGCAAACTGTGCAAGATTTAATAAACAGTCTTTGCTTATAAGTTGCTTTCTTGGTAAAATCATCTTAAATTTCGGTGCCCCCAATATTTGCTAAGACAAATTTCAGCCTCTCTCTCTCTCTCTCTCTCTCTCTCTCTCTCTCTCTCTCTCTCTCTCTCACATCCTAGGTTAATAAGATATTGGAGCTTTTCCTCTTTCACATTGTTCTCTGAATTTAGCATGCCTAAATGCATTTTTTGTATGGTTTAGGAAATGTGAATTAGCGTCTGCTTAAGATCCTTGGAATAGTTGCAATTTCTTTTTACGAATTTTTGGGTTTGTCCAAATTCATCTTATTACGTTCTTATTTGAAACTCTTAATAGGGGGAGACATTTAGTATTATGACGTTCATAAATTCTTTACAAAGCAATATTCTAACTCACCACAGCTTTTCGATTGAAGTAAGGATATATGTCGTGAGATCTGTCTCCAACTTCAACATGTAATAGAAATTTTCATGTTTCTCAAGAAGACAATCAATCTCACAATTGAAATGATCAAGATAACGTTGCCCGCACCCAATTGGGGAAGAAAAAGCTCGATATATGTGACAAAAAAACAGCCTTCAACCTGGGACCATGCCGAAAATGTTATACATATGCATTATTAATTTACATTTCACTGTGGTGTTGAACCAGCTTAAGACCCCAGCTCATATCCTCACAATGCCTAACGTGGGGCACAACAGCACCCGTATCGACTCCTCTTTTCGATTTGCAGTCGTAGAAAGGAGGAGCATGGAAGCATGGCTCCATCGACATGGCCTGCCGACATGGTGGATCTGGCGCTGTGTTGTTTTCAGGCTTGTAGAGAATCCATGGCTTCAGCCCTCCAAGACCTTGAGCCACATAACCGAAAGTCGACCAAGAACTCGTCACCAGTTTGTCCGTTAAGCTAAGCAGATACATTTCTGCCCACGCCTTCCGATTGTGATTGTGCTTCTCGGTCTGTTGATAACCTTCATGACTTGGTTGGAAAACAGTAATCATCTCACCTGTCACGGTTGGATTTTCCCAGTACAAGTCCCTTACTTGTTCGAAGTAGCCAGGGCTCAAAGAGGTCATCAGCACAGCTACTCTCTTCTGCCTCGTGGATGGGTGAACGGGTCGTTCCTGCTGGCTGATTTGTGGTAGTATCTTCTCCCTCACTGTGCAAGACAAAATCTGATCCAATATGTGCTTAAACGGGCCAGGTTCAACGTCAAAGACCCTTATTTGAATTCCTGCTATTACATCAGCCTCTGATAGATAAGCTTCATAATATCTGCTTATAAGTCCCCACACCGAGTTTGCAGGATGAAACAGATACCGGCCCAAGAGGTGGAAGACTGTTTCCTTGTCTGGAAAGAGGCTGTGCAGCTCTTGTTCAAACGATGGCATCAAGAAAAGGGATGGAATGAAATAGTTATCGCTCTTCATTACCATCCACGGTATCTTCTGCATATACATTTGATCTTGATCGCAGAAGAAGAGTTTATCTTGATCGTCATAATCATGGACTAGATGGAGATATATATATGGTTGTAGCGCTGATGCAGTGGAGTTGCTCTTCAGCATATTCCCGTAACTTTGGTGTGATTTCTGATTGAAGCTATTGAACTCGTTGGTTAAGGGGAAATCCAAGGGAAGTAACCACGAAACCTCTGGAAATGGCTCGCAGAAGAGATCAGGAATGTCGATTCCCCTGTCAACAAGGAGGACTCTGTCAGTCAGAAGAGCGTAAAGGAAAGCAGAAGCCAGTGTCAAGATCCTGTTCCCCAAACCACTAAAAGATATCCAGACAATGTATTTGCAATCAGGTGTGCTCGAGTATCTGCCAGATTTAAGATCTTCCACTGTTTTGTTGTATAAATTTGTGTAGGGTCCGCATTTCTTATGGCGAGCTTCATAGCTTCGTAACTTGGATATGAGGTAAGGAGAGACTTTCTGTGGTACTCCCCGGCGATACAGGAGGGATTGATACCGACTAAGGCAAGAATTTTCCTCAAATCCTGTTGGGAGAAGATCGCCAAGCAGCTTATCCTTGGGCACCTCAACTGGCTGAGCAAGATCATTTTCCTCTACTATGGCTGCCAAAAAAAGGAACTAAGAATTAGGAGGTAAATCGCAGTATATACAGAAGACGAGCAGCAAAAACTGGGTAAGAAATGGATGTTCTCAGCTAGCTAAGAGAAAACACACTATCTTCATCATTCATTTTGCCTTTCTCATTTTTTCATTCTTTGGGGGTTGGGGATGGTTGGATTTAGAATTGACTGGCAGATATCCACGCAAAATATTTCTCGAGTAGAAAATGTGTTTTATCCTAATTGATGAAGTTCAAAGCTTACTCTCAGAGATAAGAAAAAACATAAAAAATATATAATAACACGCAGCTCATGGTTAGCTTGCAGCATATCAATCAAGAGAAGAACAGACAGATTGATTCTAGAAACAGTTCATATTTGGAAGGAATTAGACTGAAAATGCTCAGAAAAGATTTCAGCTTCTTCAAAGGTAAAACAAGGCCATCAAGTAAAAGGTTTCTATGACTTGAGATTTGCAATTACAACGAGTTGAAGTTACTACCATCCAAAGTAGAACATTCTTACCCACAAGTTCTTATTAACCGAGCACAGAGAACAAGATCCTCAGGAGTACAGAGATTTCTAGACGAATATGTTATTTATTATATTACATTATCTAAACCGAAAAATCTCGACTCCCATGCATGATTAGAGGAAAAACAGATGTTTACCCTTAGGGAATAGAATCCAAAGACATGCTTGTCCTTATTCTCTAGCAGTCCAAATAGCAGATTTAGAAAACATAATATATTCTTGGAAGGATTGAGGTTCTAAACATCCTTCTGTTGTCACAACCACTTGTTACAAGTTACTAAATTCACAACCTAAAATATACTGATTTATGGAGATGTTAAATGAAATTCATCACTAGAATAGAACATGTACTTAACTGCAGCAATGTATTCATTTGATGAATGTCTGGACTCTTGCCATCTTCGTGATTGACAATTATTGTTGTAAACAGTTCTTACAAACTAACCTACAAACTAAAGATCATCTTTTGACTCTATAAGGAAAATTTTAATGGAACCAAACTACATTTCTTCAAAACCTTCCTGGACCTATAGGTATTTCAATTTTCAACTTCTGATAAAACTAATCTCTGGAAACTTCTCCTTCTGATCAAAACATTTCATACTACTCAGTACTCAAGATGTAGGGGATCTAAACTAACATCACTTGAATGTGAAGAAAAAGGATGAAACAAGGCTATAACACAAATAATAATCGAACTTCTGTCCTGCAATTAACTTTGCAGCTATAATTTGATATATTAGTAGGCATATGAAATTATTTCATAATATATATACTTCCAAATAATCCAGTTCATCTTCCATTTCTCTGGCTCTGGGGCTGAATTCAGAAACATTACAGGATTCAATAGTTATGCGGTCCACACATTTGAAAATGGAAAAAGAATTTAGAACTAATCCAGCCAAATTACCTTGTATGGACTACACTAGTGGGAAAAAAACAACTCGATTTCCAACAGCATTAACAATCAATCACTCAACCCAAAATCTTAAATACCTCGTACACTCGATTCTACTTCATCCACTATCTTGAACTCATGGAACACAAAAGCAAAAACATAACACAAACAAGAACAAAAATTTGCATCGTCTTCACTGCTCAAAACAGACAACATCTTAAAAGAAACATACAAAAGATAAAATTAGAGAGAAAAACAAAGATTGAAGAAACAAAAAGATACCTTTTTGAAGCTTAAAATCAAGATGGCGGGCTTCAACAACGGTCCAAAGTCCATCAGACGGCGGGTCCCTGAGCACAACGGAAACCGAGAACAAAACGGAGAGAGCCATCACCAGGACAAGAAACACACCCATCAATTTCATGAGGTTGAACCCACATTTGCGCTCCGATCCCCCGGCGACGCCGTGATCGGCGGGTTGGCCGCCACCCGGAATAGCCGTGGGTTTTTTCAGCCTCTTCATCCTCCGCAGTTTGAGGTTTACTATGAAAAGTGAGTAGCAATAAATTTGTTACGGCGACCGACCAATCACCGTAGCTTGTACGATGATCTAGAATGAGTTTTGCTGCACTTCATGTATTGGTGTGTGTGTGTTTGTGTTTTACCCTTTTTACCCCTGTGGGGTTTAATGTTTTTCACTTCATGAGTTTTGCTATCCTTTTATGAATCTGCTGTCGGTCAAGGTTTTACACATTTTTACAGAATGGAAATACACAGCTTAGAATCTATGATTATATCAAATGATATATTCATGCAAGATTTATATATTCCTTCAAACATGCATATATATATATATAAATATATTTACGTGTTTAAATTTGATTTTGTTTGAATTTTTCAATATCATGTAATATCGATATTCATAAAAATTTAATTATCAAAATCCACTTGATATAATAGTATTATTATGTACATATTAAAATTACATTACTAAAATACACCCGTTTTATTTTAATAGATGTTTTAGCGTTTTTAACTTGTTTCAAAATATTTGATGTTTGTCCTATTTTGACGCACGCTCTCTCAATTTTACCCATATCTAAATATGAAATTTATATTTATTAGAAAATATATCTTAATATGATTTGATATGGGTTGAGGGAGTGGTGATATATATATGTCACTGTAATTTATATCTTAAATCTGTGAAAAAATTATAAAACATCAATTAAATTGAAACAGATTGAGTGTAAATTATTATATAAGTGTTTATACAGAGACAATATATCAATATAATATATATAAAATGTAATAATACATTATTAGTTTATGGAGTTCATATAATAATACAGTATATCAATTGCGGTGAAGCAATACATTTTAACAATGACCAGAAATAATATAATAGTATTAATTCTGATTTGTAAAATAAAGAAAAGAATATAATAGCATTAATTGTCATTTAATTAGATAGGTACAAGGCGAAATATATAAAATTTAATGCAAGTTAAGGGGGTAGTCAATTTAAGAAGATCCAAATCTACGAAGAAACAGAGCATAGACATTTGACGATGCAATATTAATTGGGAGTGGGGCTCAGGGGTTGGTTGGTGGCTCATAACTATCGCTGTTGTGCTCTCCGCTATTTCTCATGCCTCTTATCTAACCAATTTAAATTCACTCTCATCAATGTGCAACCGCCTCTCATTTCCTTCCTTTTTTTTTCCCAAGTCTATTAGAAAGTGTAACGGGTCAAAATATATAAAGTGAGTTAAAATTTGGATTTAAACACTGTCAAATAATAATAAAATTATAAATATGCACTAAATATGAATATGGAACCAATTTTTGTTACTCATCTTATAGATTTTGACATTGTTTGGCACAATTATTCGTCTTTATAAAAATAATAAATACTCCCTCCCGTCCCAATAGCAAGGTCCACCTTATCTTATTTGGATGTCCCAATAGCAAGGCCCACTACCCAATATGAAAATAATTAATGTGAACATCAAAGTGGACCCCACTTACTTTATATTACTTTTTAGAGGTGGACTTGCGTGCAATAACGGTATTTTCCGCCTATTTCAGGCGGTTACGTAACCCCACACGGGCGTGCCACGTGGTACATGGTACTTTTTATTGTAGTTGAAATGATGATAGTATTAATCTCAGGTTGATACCTTTCTTTATCGTACTTGATACTTTTCTGCTTACCACATGATACTTTTTATTTTACCGAACTCGTGTTTTGCTTTCCTTTGCAAATTCTTGGAATGGTAATTGTTTTAGATTAATCTCAACACATACAATATAAAAACTGAAAAAAAAATCAGAATTTGAACTAAATAAACTTATGTAAAATAACTAGCAGACCCTTTACTTTTTAATGATACAGATGGTACTTTTCGAATGTTTTGTGATACTTTTTAATAGAAAGGTTGGTACTCACTTTGGACATGTTTTTTTTATGGATTGACCCAATCAAAGCGGGTTGACCCGCGTTGACCGGGTCAAAGCGCGGGTTGACCCGTGTTGATTGGGTCAAAAGCGGGTTTGACTGACCCGTCTCATATAGTGTTATTTGCATCATGATGCATGCAAGTGTTTGCCTACTTTTTATTATAATACTCCTCAAAGAAATGAACCCACCTACTTTACCCACTACTTTAACAACTAATCTACTTTTCCTTAATCTCCATGTCCAATAGCAAGTGGACCTTGCTATTGGGACGGAGGGAGTATAATTTATCTCTATGGTAATGGAATTGGGGAATCTCGTGTAAGACTGTCTTACAAGTCATAATCCGTAAGATGGGTGAAGACCTGGTTCCAAACATAATTAAATACCAACAAAATTACAAATATAAATGTGGAATCTTATCCATTTTACATATTTTGAACCGTAAAATAACCTGATAGAAATTTTTATCTAATGGAATTTATAGAATCGCAAATACATAAAAGTAAGACAATGCAAATACAACAAAAAATAAATTGAGTTTTCAAATAAACTATTATTAATAGATTTTCCTAACTCTCTCTCCGAGTTCAATATTATAATGTCCCATGTTATATGAAAACCTTGTGTTCATATAGGGTTGTAAACGAACAAAGTCAATCGCTAGTTATTCGTAGTTTGATTTGGAAAAAACTTGTTCGAAGTTCGTTCATTTTCTTAATGACCTGAGCTCGAACATAGTAGTGTTTGGTTCACGCAATCCGTAAACATATTCGAGCTCGAGCTTAATCAAACATGTTTCCAAACATGTTCATGAATATTATAAATATTATATTGAGAACAAGTAAATTAAATAACTTTTTTTTTTCCGACCTCGAACATGTAAATTAAATGAGATTTCTTTCGAGCAGTCAAAATCAGGCTCAATTAGTCAATTTTCAAGCATTTCACAAACCGATTATCAAGCATGATAAATATTTATCGAGCCGAGCTCGAACAAAGGAAAAAAAAACTCAAATCAACCTCGAGCTGAGATTAGACTCAAATATTCCTTAACGAGTCGAGCTCGAACATCAAGATGTTCGGCTCGACTCGATCATTTACAACCATATGTTTATATGAGTAAAACTATCAAAGTATCATATAACATAATAAATAAAGAGTGAAATATTAAACTACTCATTTTTTTATGGCAATTACATTATCCATTTTATTATTCATATTTAAGAAATTCTCATTTTACACTGACATTCTCAATAATCCACCTGATTTAATAACTAATCAACATTTTCAGACATGTGTTGAAATTTTTTCAGCATGTGTCAGGAAGGGCGTGATACCCGAACCAAACACAATTTTTTGTATATATGATGAGCATGACATATTCAACATGAGGAGCGTTTTCGATTAATTTCAAATATGAAAAATGAGAATACAAATTTCATAGTATTGAAATACTAAGATTGAGTAAACTTTGGCTTGAAATATGGTCAACCAAGTAGAACATGTGTAAACATTCAATTAAATCATTTTCGAAGGATTTTTCGGACGAGATATTTCTTGATCTTGCATAGTAATCTGCGTAATTTGGATAATTTATTTATAACATTAACAGATAATTAAGTGCGTCGGTACAATATTTTATATACGCTTTTATCCTTGAATAATCTTCCAAACGCCACCGTTGTGTGAAACCAAATCAAGATATATTAAAATTTTAAATCAAAAAAACCCAAACATGACGCCGCCCTACACTTATCCCTGTATTCAAGGCTTAAGTGCTTAACTAGCAAAAAGATCCAAATTAATTAATTTGGGAAATTTTATTTTACTATTTGTAAAAAAATTTGGGTAATTATATTATGTTGTGTACCTGACATTTATCAATATGATAGGGGTTGAAGAGGTTGGGAAACAATAAGGAGGAGATGGAGAAGCTGAAGAATGTTGGCAGAGAAGAAGAGTGAAAGACTGAATTTTTAGGTTAAATCGTTAACCACTCAATTTGGGGAATTAATTGTTGGTTTGCCAAAGTAGATATATATGAATCAGTTCAGGCGGCTGATTTGGATCTTTATTTAATTAAGTTATTTTCTATTTCAGAAGTGACCCAATAAATTATTAGTGAGGCCCATTTATATCTTAGGGTTTATTTTGATCTTTAAGATGTAAGGTATAAATGCCTTGTAATTTCATGGGAAAAGACAAGAAGAAAATTACTCAAAGTTTCTCCCCTTTCTTCTCGTTCTTTCTCTCTAAAAATTATTCTTAACTTCTTCCATTTCTACTACCCAAATACCATCAAGACATAAAAATGACTAAAATTTCCGAGATCACAACATATTCATAACTCTCATTGTTCTTTTTAAAACCCAAAATTAATAAAAATAAAAAATATTATTTTTTACACATTTTTGTCCTTACAACTCCCAATTATTTAAGAACAATAGCAAAATAAAATACAACCCCAATGTATAACCCCTCACTACTTTAAAACTTCAATGAACTAAAACACAACCCCATTGAATATTAAATCAATTTTTCGTATTCTTTTGTTATGTCTTACAAAGGATGTTGCCGCTATATTGTAACACTTCATCCACGTTATTGTGGATTAATTGTTTCACCTTCGTGGATTGTGCGAACAGAGCCTGTCATGAAATTCGTTGAACGAATTAAGTAATTCATTGATATTACTGCATTCGCAAAAAGCCATGTACACAATTAATTTTGTCAAAAAACATATGGAGAAAATTCGGGAATACTTAATTCATAACCTTCCTTCCTCAATCTCCCACTCTTTTATCATGGGAAAATTCTTTTGTACCTTGAACTTTGATTGGGGCTACCCTAATTTATAGACCCGAGAAAGAATTTAGCTTTGTTATTTATTTTATTCACAAAATTCTGGATTAAATGTTGAAGAACATGTATGTAATCATGACAAAAAAATACTTTATGCATTCTGCTAATTAATCTTTTTTAATAACATGTTGCTTACAATCATATGAGAGATCGGTGTTGGGTAACAAGTTAGGGTTTAGGGGACGAGAGATCACCTCTAGGCTAAACTGAAAGGATAGATTGGGTACGTTGAGAAAGATCCAGTACCTTTAACCAGATAATTAGATTTGCATAAGTAATCAGCGTGCCCATGATCGGTTAAGTGTTTATTAAGTTCGACATCTGAGTTCTAATCCGGAATACGTTACTACTAATATTTTCTTGTTTTGTTTTATTTTGTTTTGTTATTTTATTTTACAGTCTTTAAATACAAGTATGGAGACCACAACAATCCTCAAACCTTTTGGAAAAGTGACACTGAAGATAGAATTCGCAGCTCCTCGTGGGATCGACCCTTACTCACATAAAGCTTGCTACGCCTTACTGTGGGCATTAGGATAACTCTCTCTTGAGAATTATTCTGACCGCGAAACGACCGCGTGTCAGAATTGGCGCCGTTGCCGGGGAGTTGGTTCTTGAAATTCTATTTTCCAACTTGTTAGCCTGGCCGGTGGATACCCAATACCTCTGAAGGAGATTGTTCGTAAGATCCAGAACCTGAGAAGACTCTGAAGAGGAGGAGAACAGAAGCACGGAGGGCACAACAAGCAGAGAGACTTGCTCGTGAAAGAGAATTGGAGCAAGAAAGAGCAAAACTGGAAAGTAACGAACAACTGAGGTTAGCCCCGATGGCTGAAGAAGAAGGAAAAACGTTGAGGCAGTTAGTCCTTCCGACTAACATGAATTTACGTCACATGGGCATAACACTTCCAACAATTACTGGAAGCTGGGAGTTGAAGGCAAGTTTCATCCAAATCTTGCCCAAATACCATGGGATGACTGGAGAAGACCCTCAGAGGCATATTCAAGATTTTGAAATGGTGTGTCAAACTCAACCTACGGATGGGGGAAAGGAACAATATGTGCGTCTTGTCTCATTTTCGTTCACTCTTCATGACGGGACACAAGACTATTTATACACCCTGCCAACTGGCAGTATAACCACATGGGCACAACTGCAGCAAAAATTTCTGGAGAAATATTTTCCTGCATCCCGAGTCTAGAAGATGAGGCGAATAATTGGAAGTCTAAAGATGGGCATAAATAAGAGTTTCTATAACTACTGGTGTCGATTCCAGAGCATATTGACAAAATGCCCACAACACCAGATCACAAATCACGATCTGATCTAATACTTTGTGTCTGGGTTGAGACCACAGGACAAGATCATAGTCAATGCTTCATGTGGAGGATCTATCCTGAACAAACTACCAACCGAAGCCTTCCGAATCCTAGCAGAAATGGCTGACGAAAATAGAGATGAGAGTGCCGAGGGCATAAGGACAGTTCCAGACACTGGAAAATCAACGCACCTTGAGGTCAAATTGGAAAGGATTTTGGACTAGATGGAGAAAGTGATGAACCATACTGGAGCACCAAAGAAAAGAGTGTATGGAGTGTGCAAGAGCGTGGCTCATTTCACTAATGAATGCCCAAAACTAGGAAATGATAAGATTAATATTCTCAATATTTTGATCAATGTTGCAGGAATGTTGTTACACATAGAGTATAACATTGAAGATAATGTTATCAATAATGTTGACAACATCTGATGTAGCACCATTCCTAACAGTTTATATAATTTTTTAAGCCTAATGTGAATACTAATTCTAAGTAGGAATATTTGAAGATATTATTAATTAATTTAGAATTGAGTGCGGTTTTGAAGCAGCTTAACACCACAGCCAATATCCTCACATTGCCTAACATAGGGCACAAGACCACCCGTTTCCTCTCTCTCTCTCGTTTTGCAATCGTAGAAAGGTGCAAACATGAAGCATGGCTCCATCGACATGGCCCGCTCACACGGCGGCTCCGGCGTCACACGATTTTCCGGCTTGTAGAGTATCCATGGCTTCAGTCCTCCAATCCCTTGAGCCACGTAACCAAACCTCGACCAACCACTTATCACCAGCTTGTCCGTCAAGCTAAGCAGATATATCTCAGCCAACGCCTTCCGGCTGTGGATGTGCTTCTCCGTCTGCTGAAACTCTTCGTGACTCGGTTGGAAAACACCAACCACTTCCCCCGTAGCCATCGGATTTTGCATGCACATCTCCCTCATTTGCTCGGTAGTAGCTGGAGCTCAAGGAGGTGACCAACACAGCTACTGTAATATTCTTCTTCAAGTTTGACGTGGATTGGCTAAAATTTCCCTTTATTTGGAATTGGGGTAGTATATTCTCCCTCATCGTGCAATTCAAAATCTGATCCATAACGTGCTTAAAAGGGTTACCGGGTTCGGCGTCGAAGACCCGTATTTGAATTTCGGTAACTATATCAGCCTTGGAGAGATAAGCGTCGTAATATCTGGTAATGAGGCCCCAGACGGGATTTGTAGGGTGGAAAAGATACCGGCTCAAGAAGTGGAAGACGGTATCCTTTTCTGGAAAGAGGGTTTGCAGGTGTTGGTGGAAGGAGGGCATCAAGAAAAGTGATGGAGCGAAATACATATCGTTCTTTATTATGAGCCGTGGTATATATGGTGTGCAGATAAGATTGATCTTCATCGCAGAAGAAACGTTTATCTCCGTCGACATAGTCGTGACACAGATAGAGATACATATATGATGATGATGATGATGATGATGCAGTAGTGCTAGTCTTGAGCAGATTCCCGTAACTGAAATTGGATCTCTGATCGAAGGTATTGAAGTCGTGGGAGGTGATCAAAGGGACATCGGAGGGGAGGAACCAGGAAGCTTCTGGAAAGGGCTCGCAGAAGAGATCGTGAATGTAGACACCCCTGTCAACAAGGAGGACTCTGTCGGTGAGGAGAGCGTAGAGGAAAGCAGAGGCCAGTGTCAATATCTTGTTCCCCAAACCATTTAAGGATATCCAGACAACGTATTTGCAACTGAATGTGCTCGAGTTTTGAACAAGATAGTCGACTGTTTTGTTGTATGAATTTGTGTAGGGTGCGCATCTCTTATGCCGAGCTTCATAGCTTCGTAGCTTTGATATGAGGTCAGGAGAAGGTGTCCGTCGCTTTAAACCTCGCCGCCGCCGGTACAGAGGGACTCATACCGACTAAGGCAAGATTTTTCATTGAATAATCCTCTTGCAGGGAAAAGCTCCTCCTCACCAACATCATTTTCATTTTCATTTTCTTCCACTATCATCGCTGCCACAAACATTCATACAGATGATGAAATGAGAATATTACAATTATTTTTTTATAAAATGCATGTTTTTTACCGCATCTTCTCCCTTATTGATAATATATACGAATTGAATTAATTAAGTTAGTGAAATTACCATCTATTTGTTAATTATTTTACACTAATATATATATATATTCTATTTATGTTTCACATGCATGCACAAAAGCAAAACGCAACATGAATTTCATGGATCAAAAACAAATTAAAATAAAGTAGCATGTAGGTGTCCCCTTGGGGATGGCCTAGTGGTGGAGTGGTGTTTCTTGAGGCCAAAGGTCTCAAGTTCGACCCACCACCAACACCACTAGGTGTGAGCCTGTCACACCTGGCTTGCCAAGTGTGGTTTACCTCCCCTGTGTGGGTTTGCAGGCTATCACACAGGGGCGGGGTTTACCCAGTGCGCACCACGGTAGCGGCTGCGGGTTACCCTCGACATCCAAAAAAAAAGAAAAAAGTAGTGTGTAGGTACCTTTTTGAAGCTTAAAATAGAGATTTGGAGCTTGAAAAAGGGTCCAAATTCCATTTGAGGGCGGGTCCCACACCAAGAACAAAATGGAGAAACCCATCACTGAGATGAAAAACACACATATAAATTTCATCAGATTCATGCCGGTGATGGCATCCGGCGTGGCTTTGTTCGGCATATGCATGTATATATATATATATAGGGAATGGATCAAATGTAAACCATTCTCTGGTGTGTAAACTGTAAATCAATCTATCACCACACATTCATTAAAAATCGGCGCTCCAGATTTGATGAAACATGCGGTGGTATTTTTGTTATTTTCGCTACCTTTTTCAGTCCATAAGGGTATTTTCGTCCGTTTGTTGAAAAAAGCTGATGTCATGCTGACTCAGCATCTAAAAAAATTCTTAAAAACTTCGAACGATCATAATTTGCTCGTTTTTCATCGGATTGACACAAATAATATATCAAATTAAAGGTCTTTTAATCCTCTTTCATTTAAGATCAGTGAAGCATATGTTTATTTAGAAAAATATGGACGAAAAATACAAAAAATTCATTTTTCATGCAAATTCAAGCTCAGAACACTTCGTTAGCATACGGCATATGTTTTGTTAGCATATGCCCATTTAAGCTCAGAATACTTCGTTAGCATACGACATATGTTTCGTTAGCATATGGCAAATATTTCGTCAGCATCAGTTATATTGCGATAAAGATTTATTCAATCGTAATTAGGTATGCTTCGTTAGCATATAAAAAATATTTTATTAGCATATGACAAATGCTTCGTTAGCATATGCCAAATATTTCATTAGCATCGACTATATTACTGTAAATATTTATTACATTTCAATTAATATATGCTTCACTGACATCAATTATATTGTTATAAATGTTTATTTAATCTCAATTAGGATGTGTTTCATTAGCATATAACAAATATTTCATTAGTATCAATTATATTCACAATGAACAGTACATTAATGCATTAAGAGATTTTTTATATAAGAATGTTAATGCACTTCTAACGTTAGCATTGACATATGCAAACTAAAATATTATAATAATGCTAATGTAGTATAATTATATCTGATAATAGAATCATACGTGTTTAATGTTGCATGTGTATTATTAATATATAACATTAATCTCAATTAAGCATGATTCGTTAGCATATGATAAATGATTCGCTAGCATCATGATTAGTTATATTGCTATCACATCAATTTTAGAGTTTAACAATTTAATTTTATTGAATTTTATTATTTGTTGTTGTTAGCACTGTTGTATGCTAACAGAAGTATTATGTAATGCTAAAGAAAAGTTATACGCAATGCTAACAAAAGCAATAATATTGTGGATTGAAGCCAAATAATGTAACTAACAACATTCAATCAAACAACTATAACTTTGTCCACGATTCATATTTTTTTGAAATTATTTTTTGTTGAAAATTAGGCTTGGCTAGCTTTCCAACCATATAAAAGTCGTCATTTAATAATTTCCTAACAAAATCAGATTTGTGTTTAAAGTTAGGTGTTGTGCATGAAATAGTTCTACTTCGTTAGCATATGATTATGTATTCGTCAGCATATAATTGTGTCTTCGTTAGCCCACGTCCTGGAAGTCCGATTCTTTTTTTTTTTTTAGTTTTAATCAAGACGCAAAAATTACCAAAATGCCACCGCGTTTTTTGAAGTTCCCTTTATTTACAGGAATGTCACCGCCCCTTTGACCAAATCTTGACCATTGGATTTTGATGGATGTGTGGTTGGAGATTGGTTTACAGTTTACACACTAGGGATGGTTTACACCAGAACCATCCCCTATATATATATATATATATAATTACCTTTTATTAAATTTAATTGAATTGAATGTTACACCACCACTAATTAAACTCGACTACACTTTATATACATATATAAGCACACACTCACTTTTTTCTGGAATTATTTAGTTGACTTTTGGTTGGAGAAATGCTGGAAAAATTAAAGTGCTTAAAAATATTCTATTAATATTATATTATATATTTTAAATGTTCATTCTTACTCTCTTTAGAAAAAAGTCTAACATACCTCGCTCCTTTCATTAAATCGGAAAATTAATGAATGAATAATTGAATATCTATTTACTTAAGAGTTTTTGGGTTTTGTCAACAGTACTGTAGTTAATACGACATTTACTGTATTGGATATTTGAAATGTAGTGTGCTTAATTAATAATGTTGATTTGCAACTTGTTTCGCGCGATGAGGGGTGCAGATTCTGCATGGTGCAATTTCCACACCAAATAAAATATTCTCGAAAAGATTATATTTTGTCTTATAATTGAAATATAAATATGCTTAATGATTTAGTATTTTTGAAATGGTAATTATTTAAAATTAATAACTATTAATTTACTTTCAAAAAACTATTCTTAATATTTTAAAAATAAAGACTATTAAATAATTATAATATATAATGCGCTTGAAATAATAAAAGTACTTTAAATGATCATCAAACTCTTATAATTAGTGAAAAATATTATGAGACTATAACACTTATGAAAATACATATAATTTGGCCTCAATACTCAAAATTAGTATAATTTTCCCACATATATTCCGTAGTGTTAGCATCTTTGTTCTTAATTTTCTATATCGAGCAAAAAAAATTATTGAAGCAGGCACTATCATTGTCACTAAAAAATGTGGGAATATTCCAATACACTAATATCATTGTTATTTGTAGTTTGTTGTTCAGCTAATTTGTAGTAATTTGTGATATGACTTCATTCTATCGCCCATTATGTTAAATTAATTGTGTTTTTATTGAACTTATTAATTAATTAATTAATTTATTGAGATGATTTATAATTTAAATTAAATGAATAGATAATTTATAAATTAAATTTACTGGATAATTGATAAACATGTTTTTTTATGCATTTAGTTGTTTATTCGAATGATCTTTAATGGTTGGTGTTTGATCATAATTTCAACATTTCTTGTGCAATCTCATGTTTTGCTCTTTTTTTAGAAGTTTTTAGCTACAAAATGGATATTTTGGAGATCCAATTCGGTTGGTAAATAAGCTAAAAAGATAGAGGATCGAGTTAGGGTCATTTTTCAACTTGAATCGGATCAATTAGACGAGAAAAATGAGTGAAAACGGAGCAAAACGGTAGAGTGCGACGGAAACCAACGACCCAGATGGTTTGATCAGCGGATTGCACAAAATTGGAGCCAAAACTAGTGACCCAACTACCGACCAACCTGCCGATCGACGGTTGTGAACAGTCCAGCAATTCAACCGCCGATTGGCGATTGTAAGAATTATCAAGGCTAAATCCGCCGATCATGTTGTCCAAAAATTGCTATTTTTCGTATTTTCAGTCCGTGAACTTACCTATTGAGCCTGATTTTTAGTACTTAGTATAAGTAGGGTTATTTAGGATGAATTATGGATGGATTTTTCATTATATTTTGGAGTTTTACAGCAGTTTCGAAAGGAGACACATTGTTCCTATACAACTGTGAAGATTCAGGTTTATTCAACACAATTTCACTACGGTTCTTTTAATCTTTTGTAATTTATATTAGTTTTTTGATTTTATTATTCTTTTTGTTCTCTTAGATTCAATTATGAGTGAGTAGTCGTTAAATTAATTCTAGGGTTTGTAAACATGATTGAAGTTATGTTAGTTTAATTCTTAATTAATCCAACGTTGGTGTTGGATTGTTTTTGTCATTAATCTAAATAAGTTTTTCATTTCAATTATATCTTTTTTTACTTATTTTTCATTGTTATTCTAAGTCTAGCATAAGTGCATGGCCAGACTTGTTATTTCGAATTGAACAAAGATGAGAATTTAATGAGCATGTAAAGAACCGTGAGGCTTATGGGCATTAAACTGTGTGAATTTGGTTCCATCTTGTCATCATTTTTGTTAGAATTTGTTGTCTGAAACAATGTGAATTACAAATGTAAATTGCAAAGTTAAATGCAGTGTTGAAGCTAGTGTTACCACATTGCCTTCAACATGCAGCGGAAATGTAAACAGAACTTTGCACAAAATAAGTTTTAAATCACACTCCTTACGGTGTGTGATTGCCTCAAGGTGGAATTCACTATCATAAGTGATAAATAAAAATAATGCAGATATTGTCTCGGTTCACTCCCTTAACAACACAGTATAAAACATACAGAGGACTATCCTAGCTTCACTCACTTGAATTCTAATGAATTCTAAATGACGAAGACGTCGAAAGATGTTGGTGTATGTTGTAATGTGAGGGGGTTGAATTCTTGTGAATTCTAAATGGAAAACTTATAATTGTTGTTACAATTTTAAGTTGGAATCAAGTTTTGACTTGATTGATTAGTGAAATAATTCAACCATGGGTTTTAGTCTCTCGTTTGAGATAAAATCAAGGAATTATGATTTTAGTCTCTCGTTTGAGATAAAATCAAGAAATTGTGGGGGTTGAATTATTGTAAATCCATGAATGGTGTGCTTATAGATTCGAGTTGGAATTTTAAGCATGTATCAAGTTTTGGGCTTGATTAATCAAGTTTTGACGCTGCATATGCCACGTTCCCACAACAATTACTAAATCTTTCTTCTCCAAGAAAGTCTTTCACATTGATAGCGCATCAATATCTAATGGGAATGAATCATCTTGTACCACGGACAATTCTAATTTCTCTCGCATTTTTGTGTCTTTTTTTGTTCTTTTGTCCTTTGTTTTTTCTCTTTTTTGAGTCGGAAAGAGCCAGTTTGGGCATAAAGGAGGCAAGAGGCAACATAATCACTTCTGGAGGGCATTCAGGTGCAAAATGATACCAAAATAAGCAACGAATTCTCAACAGAAAGCTCTCTTTCGAGCCTACCAGAAATACCCACCATTCCAGCAATGCTGAAGAGGACGTTCGTGATCGTGCCCATACCAAACCTAGGGTGATTATAGAAGGATGAGAGAAGAATGGGCACAAGGTCAACATTACCGACTGAGGCATGAGCAGTGCACCTAAGTCACCGATCGAAGAAAGTAGCTAAATAAGGCAGGTCTGATCACATCTCCGAATTTTAGAAGGCGGATCGACTATCTAAGGAAGGTTAGATCTCGATGATCTAGGCCACGACGAGTACATATTCTATAAATCAGATCTTCTAAATAAGGGAATAATCTGCCAGATATGGAAAGTCATGGGCACATCAATTTGCGGATCAAGCTAGATATCCTCCGACTTGTGGAGGAAGTTGACTTGTGTTTTGTACTCGTATATAAGGTTGTTTATGGTAGAGGCCAAACACATTCTGCACACTCGAAACACTTGATACATTCCATATTTAATTTTTACACTTTACATTCATGTTTAAAACAATCTAAGGCTTTATGCCAGCAGGATCTTAGGTTTTATTTCATGTACTTCATCCAACGTTGGTGTTGGATTGTTTTTGCCATTAATCTAAATAAGTTTTTCATTTCAATTATGTATTCTTTTACTTATTTTCATTGTTATTCTAAATCTAGTATGAACGGCTAGACTTGTTATTCCGAATTGAACAAAGATGAGAATTTAATGAGCATGTAAAGAACCGTGAGGCTTATGGGCATTAAACTATGTGAATTTGGTTCCATCTTGTAATCATTTTCTTTGTTGTATTAAAGTGGGTTAAGCTAGTTAATCATGGCTAATCACTGGTTAATTAGAATTATATTCACTGCCTCTATAAATAGTCAATGAATCGTAGTTGTGTATTGATCATAAAAGGATGTGATACGTTACGAGTACTGTGGGCAAATTAAGAGATCGGTGTCTGCAGTAAATCTAGGTCTGTTTAGGGAATAAAGCTTTCTTGTTACTTATAATCAATTGAGAGATCGGGGTTGGGTAACATGTTAGGGGCTAGGGGACGAGAGATCACCTCTAGTCTAAACTGAAAGGATAGATTGGGTACGCAGAGAGAGATCCAGTGTCTTTAACCAGAAAATTGAATTTACATAACTAATAAGTGTGCCCATGATCTGGCTAATGTTTGTTAAGTTCGAATCAACATTAAAATTATGAATACTTTACTATTGATATTTTTCTTTTTTTTCTTTTGTTTATTTTACTTTACAGTCTTTACATACAAAGTACGGAGACCACAACAACCTTCAAACTTTTGGAATTGGTGAGATTGGAAGATAGAGTTCGTAACTCCTTGTGGGATCGACCCTTATTCATGTTTGCTGGATACGCCTGCAGTGGGCATGAGGATAAGTCTCTATTGAGATTTATTCTGACCACGAAACGACCGCGCGTCACCACCACTAGCGCATCGTCATTGTGGGCCATAAGAATCGATCAATGGCCGAGAGGATGAAACTATATTTGGAGAGGTTCAATATTGGGATCAACATGTTCGAATGAGAAGTTATGAGGCCCACCATGCTGGAGAATATTCACGAACTCATCAAGACACCCCGGCTCGCAAATCCATTCACAAATTCAGCAATTTGATTATGTCGAATTTCACTCTCATATTTCTCACCACCACCACCACCACCATCACTGTCCACATAAGATATATCATCAAGATTATCATCTCTAATTGAGTCTTCATTATCATCATTTAACGTCACCAATGTTAGAGTTTCTTGAATTATTTTCTCAATGATGTTATATAACACGCTCATCCTGCTCCTGAACTAAACGAGCTAAGTCAACATCAGTTCTCAAGAGTCCCTTTAATGTCCTCCCAGCAAATGATCTCGTCAAATAACTCAATCACTACTAGAAAAACGCTGATAGGCAACATGTTATAGACAACAAGTTTTTACATAACCGTTGTCTTTATATTAGTAGACAACATCTAAAGATAAAGCTGTTGTCTAACTTGGTATTTTTCTCACAACAGTTGCCAAAACTGTTGTGTATGTATAATAGACAACGGTCAATCAATAGCCATTGTCTACTTCCACATTTTCTCATAGATGACGCTATATATACAACGGTTTTTGTAGCCTTTGTGTAGGGATGTCAAACGGGCCAGCCCATCGGTTTTGGGCCAACCTTATCGGGTTATCGGGCTATTCGGGTTGGGCCATTTCGGGCTGAAATTTTTTCGGGCTAAAAAATCTTGGTCCTAACCCTAAAACTTCGGTTTTCGGGCTAGCCCATCGGGCCAACATGTTTATGACAAAAGTTAAGTGTAAGGAGAATACTCTTTCAAATAGTAAGTTTTCATGTCCTATATTAGATCCAAAACTATAAGAGAGACACCATATGTTTATACAAGCATCATATAATTACAAGCAAAGTTGATACACGAGAACTTAAGCAACACAATCTGTATAGATGCATAGGTTAAAATCCTCACATAATCTACAGTTCTATATTACGATGCATTACAATTTATTCATTGGAAAATTTCGTCAAACAGTGGAACTGCGCATTGTTCAGTGTCAAATTGATTGCAAGTTGTATTATATTTTTTTCACTATATTCTATAGAAGAGTTTCCAAAACATATATTCTAATTTATTTGATTGGATTTATCTCTTCCGCAGCAGTGACCATTTCTTCAACAGTGAGATTTTTTTTTTGAGAAATTTAGATAATAGATAGTCGACTGAGAGCATAATCTAACTGTTTTATAATAATTTATTTGTTTACTATAAAAAATTAAAATCCAAGTTCAACAGAAGGAAAGAAGAACAAAGTATGGTGAAATACCAGTTGAAAGAATAATCTAACTATTTTCTAGTATCCATTTGTTTCTTATCAAATAATAATAAAAGCAGATTAAAAAAAAAAATCCAGCCCTACGGGCCAACCCGCGGACCTAGCGGGCTGGCCCGTTTAGCCTGTCGGTTCGTTCGGGCGGGCCCATTTGGTTAAAATTTATTTCAGGCCTAAAAAATATGACCCTAACCTGCCTTTTTTTCGGGCGGTTCGGGCCAGCCCATCGGTTTCGGGCCAGCCCATTGGTTTCGGGCTAGTTTGACATCCCTACCTTTGTGGACTGATAACAGTTATTAATTACATAACCGTTGTGTGAATAATTGGATAAAACGACGTTGTTCCGTTGAGGCAATTAATTAGATTGAGCCCCAAATTAGTCACTCACAAAATCAAATTTTCCCCCCAAAATTGAAATCTGTCGAGAGGTAATCGCCGTCGTGAGACGTCTCCCCGCCGCGCGCTTGCCTGCTCTTCTCTGCTATTCGTCGCCTTCTCTGCCCTTTTTGCTGAGAATTGGGCGCCTGATTTGGAAACGAGATTCTTTCCAAATGGCCGATTAAGCGCTGGGAGTTGGGCACCTTATTTGGAAACGCGATTCTTTCCAAATGGCCGATTAAACGCAGGAAGGCGTAGAGGGTCTTTGTATTTCAGGTTTCCATCTCTAAATTTCATTCCTTTCTTGCTCTTCTCTTTCCTCATTTCTATGTTTGGAGTTCGATCAACAATTCTTATTGTCATTGTGAGGTGATGTATGTTCTCTCTCTCTCTACTAGTTCTGGGATTACGATGAGAAGAAAGGGATCTGATATGTTAGGACAGTAGGTATCTTATACTAAAATATCCTTTGTGAATTCATAATCAGGTGGGAATACTGAGCAGAACAAAATTAGGTCTTTTAATCCCGTATCTGTAGACTCTGCAATATCCTCCTCTGCCATTCCTGGCTCGGCTCCGATAACGCAATTCCGGGAGGAGTCGGTAGTTGGGCACTGGATCCCTTCGGACCTGGAGAACGTGTGACGCTGGGTCGGAGTTTGGTGAACCAACTGGTCGCTCCTCTAGTTGAAGTATCGGGCCCCTTTTTCGTTGCCTAGGTTACACCTTCGGAATACCCCAGAAGGGAATTTTCTCTACTCCCCCAATCCTCACTTTACGCCACGCCGACTCCACTTTCGTCATAAGGCGTGGAATTAGACCAAGGAGAATCTCCATAGGAACTAGTCTCTTAGATTTTGCACATAGGAGATCGAGACACAGCCCCAGGGCTATGGGGAAAGATGTAGATCGATCGCCCTAGGTAGACAACTACATAGAGGGTCTCTACAAGTCTACATATTCTTTGATTTCGTCATCTTCTTCTTCGATTTGAAATCCAGCGAAAAATTATGTGATGCAAATAGTAAGCGTAGGAATATGATTAAGAGAATACATATATGTGTGTGTGTGTGTGTGTGTGTGATGGACAAAATGGGATTAAGGAAGGTTATAAATTATAATCAGAAACATTGAATCGGGTTATACTAATATGATTGATTTAAATAGTGTATATGAAACATGCTTTTTCTCTTTCAAGATCCTACATATAAGCTGGCATAGAAGAATTCAATTCATGAGACATAATCTTGATTTGCCACGGATTTCAATTTTGTCTATATCAATAGGAATCTAATTATCCAGAACAACAAATGTTGGATATCATTCACTTTTATTGGTTAGATAAATTGAATTAAAATATATATGCTTGTGTACTATATATTTTGTAAATATATTCAAGGAACAAAGCTGGAATGGAGATATCAGATATGATAATGATCCAAGAAGAAAGCCAATTAGCATGAAAAAAAAAAAAAAAAAAAAAATTGGAGTTGTAATAATTAAAAAGTTTGTGGTGGTTCTCCCCCCCCAAATGGTAATTCTGCTAAAAAATGTAATCCATCTCTTTATCTTGCATGAATTTTGGGGCTTCTGGTAACTTTAATATAAAACCTTTGCTATTATTGTGATTATATTTTGTGTCCGTATAATTAATTGTAATTCTGATCTGGTTGAAGCTTTTAGGTGGTTCTTTTATTGGGAATGTGTAGTCTTGAGTCTTTGATCATCTCGATTTTAATGTTTGCCCATTATAAGTTGCATTTCTTTCTTATATGGTTAATTGTGAATTCATCGAGGAGTTTATGGTACTTAAGATCGGAGCTTTTGGTTCAGTTGCATTTTACCTTTAATAATTTGCATCAAGTGATGCATGTATTCAACAAATTTAGTTTAGTGTTGATAATTATATATATATATATATATATATTTTTTTTTTTTTGCGTGTAAGACTTAGGAAATGAAGATTCATTAAGAGAAGCATGCCTTTTGGTTGCTCAGGGTATGTTAACTACAAACAGTTCAACTCCATGATCGTAGAATAAGTTGATCTCATGAGAAAAGCAAAGGTATGCACTTGATATAAGAACAAGAGACAGAGAAATGGACTGATTGGCAAATTTCAAATTCTTTGATGGAGGTGATGCTGCATAACCTTTCAAACACATGCATATTGGGCAGTTATATTTCATTTGGTGCTTTATGATTTGAAAACTGGATTCCAAAACTTTTTTTGTATTTGTTTTGCTCTTTTTATGTCTTGAATTTTCCCATGTGGAAGTCAGGCTATGTGAGCTGCACGGTACTTTTAGATTGCATTTTCCATTTATTTGAAACACATTTTCAAACTTGGTTTTGTGAAAATTAGCCTAAGATGTTTTATTTGTATTACAACAGGAAGAGGATAAGTTGTCTGCCCTTGCCAGCTTGGGATTTGGTCCATGAATCTGCCATTGCCAGCTAGCTTATGCTACTAAGCTTGTGACCTTCCTTTTCTTTTCATTACAGTTTTTACACATTGCATATTTTGTTTTGTTAAGGTTTTTATGTCTTCCTAAAAATATATACATATTTTTATCTAAAACTCTTTTTTATTTTTAATTCTTATAAGGGTGCTTGTTCTAAAAAGATTGTTGAAGGAGCATTTCAAGAGAATTTCTTTCAAGAAGAATTTCTGGATTGGAAATTGAATCTGCTCGAGGGGAAATTGAAACTACTCAAGTGAGTTTTTTTTTTTGGTATTATTTGGCTTGAAGTTTACAATATCCCTGCATGTTATTGAATAATATTTGCCAAAGTAAGAAATCAATAGATGGAAGATAAGCTATTTAATGACATTATAACGAATAAAATAAAGGAATACAAGGATGGAGTTGAATCTTTTTTTGAATTTTGCCATACAAAATGGGAAAGATCCCAACGCAATGCATTGTCCTTGTGTAAGTGAAAAACGTGAGGTTAAAAACTTTGTTAAAATATGTCACACAGACATTAATTACTAACATGAGACAATGGAAGTGGATGTTGACTTTCAACTAATATTAGTAAGGGCATATAAGACTCTTACACCACATTTTGTATAGAAAAATGAGTTATGAAAGTGAGATAGCAAAGAATTTGTTATTCCAATTTCCAACTTTGAATACTTTTAAATTCCTCCCATTTTTACAAATATGTTTGGCTCATTTACTCATCTATTTGTTCAGCAAACTGTATAAAGATTTGGGTCTCGCAAATCCTGAGCTGTTTGAATTTTTGTTTAAAGGGCATTTTCAATTTATATTGTACAAATGTGATTCAACTCAGTTTGGTGAAACCATTTGTGCTGTATCTATTTTCACTGTTTATCGTGCAGATGTCGGTTGTAGATCTGCCTTCTAAATTCCTCTTTGATTTGTTGCCACATTAAATTTGTGAAAATTCCTTGTTTATTTCTTGAATGTTGAAGAAACCTGGTCAAAGTCTTGATTTTTACACTTCTAGGTTTTTGCAGATAGAGATTGATAGTTTGCGAAGGTGGATTTCGTGTATATATTAGGACAAATACCATGTCCAATTATTATGACATCGATGATATATTAGCTGAAGAAGAGGTATTTTCTTGAATTATTGATCTGCATATTTTGAAGTTGAAAATTGATGGTTTTATTGTACGTTATTTTGCTTAGCTTGTTCCTTCGGTGTTCCAACATGCTGCAAATGGGGTTGGGCTCTTTGATTCAAGCGATGATACAGATAAGGTATTGTTGCTAGTGATGCTGGTGGCATGTATAGTAGTCCAAGTTAGCCAAGATATAGAATTTATGTTGATTTGTTCTTCAAATCATGCTGATTGTCTAACTCTGTGGCTGACTATTTCCTCAATTTCAGGTGGAGGCTGGTTCCAGAGCGGAACTGCCATTCTGGCTGGTTCGTGAATTGTATTTGAGACAACTTATATCTATAAGGGTTCCCCCATGTTTTGATAGAGAGTAAATTTCTCATCCTAATCTTAGTTTATGTTGTTATGAATTTGCCTTCCCATGGAATGTTGAAATCAAGGGCTTTCAATGGATTGTTTATTAATGCTTGTTTGAAAGCCAAAGAAATGAGACGTATATCAATATATTTCTTTAGTTTGAAAGCCAAGGAAATGAGACATATCTATGTTTTTACTTCACATATAGATGATGAAAAATGAATTTGTTCAAATTTGAAGTGATTGAATACATCTAGCTTATTTCTCCTATACTTTTAATTTAATTAATTTCATAGATGCTGTGAGCTTACTTGAGCCCTTCCCAGAACACAGAACTTCTATAGTATGTATTGAAACTTCTAGGATAATTATGTTTTCCTGTATATCGTGTTGTGGAATATTTGAATCACTATTTTATTCTCTTCATGCTGTGTTCCATGTCAGATCTAAAACACGGGAAGAAATAGCGGCTGATGCTGCTCATGTGGATTTAAGAAGTCGGTCTCAATATTTTTACGAGTTGGGGTGTAAGATTGCACTGCTGTAAGTTCTTCCAAATATTATGATTGTCTGAACATTCTGGTTTCCATATACTTGTATATACTGACCATTTCTTTAAGCTTTAAAGTACACTGGTGTGCGAGAAAATAAAACAAAACAGCTGCATGTGCGTGTAAAAACCTCGGGTTCCTTATCCATGTGCATGTCAAAACCTAATATTACAATCGAAGTTTGTCTTTTCAATATGTGCCTTTCATATGTATAATAAAGTCTGGATGTGTTATTTCAAAGTGAGCACAAGTAGTTAGATGATTAATTTTCCTGTATAGCCGTTGCGTTCATTC
Organism: Perilla frutescens; assembly: GCA_026008535.1. NCBI lineage: Eukaryota > Viridiplantae > Streptophyta > Magnoliopsida > Lamiales > Lamiaceae > Perilla > Perilla frutescens. Next base: position 19,888,533 of record BRKX01000014.1, on the reverse strand, counting down.
CGGATTAGTTAGTAGTTATACACTTATACCTCAAGCAAAGTCTCTATCCTTTCTCCTTCAAATACATCTTCTGTATATGAATGCTTCAGTTTTTCCAACAAGCTTGGCCTTCAAATGTAGTGTTCAAGATTTGAATGATAGATGCCCATATCTAGTTTCAGTCTACAGTCATTGCACTGTAACGGCCTGAATCATGTCACTTGTACACCAGACAGATGTTCTGTTTCATTGTAGTTGTTGTATAAGTTCTTGATTTATGTTGTATAAGCATGTTAGCTGCAGAAGTTTGTGCTTAATACTGCGCATTAATGGTGATAAAGTTATAACCTAGCTCGCTCTCTTGTCCTATAATGACAGCATTGGTGACAGAACAATAGGGCCATTCCTTCTTGTGGCATTCCGGACCAGATACAAGGACGTGTTGGTTAAGGCCCATACTCTGACACTGACAACGGCCCCCAAATACTTGACACTTCTAACTAATGAAGAAACAAAATGTGAGTCCACTCAATCTGTGAATGTTCTTTACAACAAATCCACATTAAAATTGAAAGTTGGATTTCTCATTTCCGTTCTCGATTTAAAGGATCTGTACTAATGGCAGTGTCTTGGTAATTAATTTTGAAGTGTATGAAGCCGGTCAGTCCTCAATAGCTGCGTTTAAGAAGTGGCAAATGGGTGGACCGAGATTTCAAATAGCTCCTGTACTTGGGAGGAAGAGGAAGCCAACTTAAATGCTGATGGTAAATGAAATTCACACTCTTTCTCATGCAACCAGCCATGTGAGAGACCAACAAATGGTACGCGTAGCATGTTACCTCTCAAAGGGCAGTCGAGAAACCAGATGGTGCAAGCGGGACAGGTGACTCAGATACGCTCTGCCTGCTCTTTGAATTACTTTCTTATGACGAGTTCAGCAACGTATAGAACGATACAGATATACTGCTTTGAATTTTAAGGTTGCCCGAATATGTGAAAAAAAAAAATTTGTTAACTATGTGCCTGCAGATTTTGCATATCCTTAATCTTTTGTTTTCTAATTGAGCAGATTTTACTTATCCTATGCTGGGATTGCTCTGTTTCTCTCTCTTTTTTACATGATTCACGCAAGTATAGATTTTGGGTGTTGGGATAAGCAGAAGATTTCGTTGAGTCTTTCCTAGTGTTGGGATGACTGATATACGAAACACGCACATAAATTTCATGAGATTGAAGCCGCCGGTGACGGCATCCGACGTGGCTTTGTTCGGCATATTCATGTGTAATTGCTGTTTATTAAACTTATTTGAATGTTAAGTAACACATCATTAACTAAATATTGTACTCTCGCAATACTATTAAACTCGACTACACTTTACATAGAGATAAACACTCGCTCACTTTTGTTACAATTTCATTCTTTATATAATTAAAGTGTTTAAGAAGATATATTATATGGTATTTAATTCTTAATCTGACTTTATCTTTAGAAAAAGTCTAACTTTTCATTAATGAGAAAATTAGTTAATGAATATCTAGTCAAATACTTTTGTATTTTGTCAACAATGTAGTTAATATGTACATTTACTGTATTGAAATATGGTGTGTTTAATGTTAATTTTTCAGCCTTTTTTTTATAAAGTTTGATACTCCATTCATCCCATTTTGATAGGCTGATCATTGAGATTTTTCATGGGGATTAAGAAAAGAATTGAGAAAGACAATTAATCAAGAAACTTCTTAATATAATATGACCTATCAAAATGGAACAAATGGAGGGAGTACTTCCCATGCATATTTGCAAAAAAATAATTCCATTTGGGGGGGAGGGATAGATAGATTAAGAGTTTAATGTAATTATGATAAATTATTTTCATGGTTAAACAATTTGAAGTTCATTCTAAATGTAGTAATCCAATTCCTTAATCATTATATAATTTATTTTATTAATTCACGTACGTCATTAAATATACATGATATATATATATATGTGCAGTGTAAATATTAGATTTTTAAATTAGTTTTCATTAATGTAAATATTGTGCAGTTTATACAATTCTCGAAAATTACATTAATTAACTTCATGCCATGGAATCAATCGTGACCCAACTCCCAACACTATAACGTGAAAATCTATTTCACGTCGTTACAGCTGCCATGCTGCATGTGTTCCATAATATAATTTTAAAATCTATTTCAGTACCATGTTAGTGTTGTGCACTGGTTTAGTTATCATTTAATTATTTGACAAATTATATGTTATGCTAATTTTAGTCTTTGTGGAGTACCAAGACGTGCACGATCTTTTTTCTATGTGCTAATTAAAGAACATTTGAATCAAGTGTTTTAAATTTGGAGAGAATATAGATCGATGTCTCTAGCTAACCGAGATTTATGTCAATTTCATTCTAGTGAGGTAGACCTTTTGCTTCTGATTACTTAGGAACCAAGCTACGTTTTTTGTTACCGTCTATGAAGAGAATTACTTTGAAGATTCGCCTAATCATCAAAGAAAACTCTTGTCTAAAATGGCAACAAATCATGTCAACATAGAAACAAGCTTCATGAAGAAAAGCTCCTATATAAAGACCATTCGATTGTTATTTAATGCTGTGCGTATTGAATAATACATTACAATCTCTAAGTAATTTTGAGTTGTAATTTTTGATAGGATTTTATGTGTCTATTAATGTTGTTCTTTCTCTAAGTACAACGTGAAGTTCTAGAGGGATAGTTTACCTAGGACAAACACTTTTGGGTACATAGTTGCTGCTGAAAATTGTGAGCTAACGAAGGTTACAAGAGAGACCAGGTGCCGGCACTTGGGATGTGCATGTTCGAAAGGTGTTCAAGTAGGTTGTCCTCTTGTCAAAATCCTTTGTTAAAACTAACGTAACTTTGAAGAAGTTAATTGATTAATTCTCTACTCGGCAAGGCCTAAGGCCTCTAGAGTAAGTGTGTTCACCAAACTGGATTATCATATTCATGTGTCATGTATGTTTTCAAAACTAAAAAAAGATTTGATTAAAAAAAATGATATAAGGTCAGAATTGATGAGTGTGGTGTTGAACCAGCTTAAGACCCCTGCTCACATCCTCACAGTGCCTAACATCCTTATCCATTCCTCCTCTTCTGGAATTGCAGTCGTATGAACGAGGGCCTTGGAAGCACGGCTCCATCGACATAGCCCGTCGGCACGGTGGGTCCGGTGCCGTAGGGTTTTCCGGCATGTAGAGTATCCATGGTTGCAGCCCTCCAATCCCTTGAGCCACGTACCCAAACGTAGACCAACCACTGGTGACCAGCCTGTCCGTTAAGCTAAGCAGATATATCTCAGCCAACGCCTTCCGATTGTGGCTGTGCTTCCCGGTCTGCTGAAACTCTTCGTGACTCGGTTGGAAGACACCAACCACCTCCCCCGCCGCCGTGGGATTTTCCAAATACATTTCCCTTATTTTGTCGTAGTAGCCGGAGCTGAGAGAGGTGATCAACACAGCGACTGTAGTATTATTGTTCAAGTTTGAGGTGGATTTATTATTATCCTTGATTTTGGGTAGTACATCATTCTCCCTCATGGTACAAGATAGAATTTGTTCCAATAGGGGTTGGATGCGGAAGATCCGTAATTGAATTCCTGTAATGACATGAGCCTTGGATAGATAAGCTTGGTAATATCTGGTTACCAGCCCCCACACGGAGTTTGTAGGGTGGAACAGATACCGGCTTAACAAATGGAAGACGGTGTCCTTTTCAGGAAAGAGTTGGTGCAGCTGTTGTTGGAACGACGGCATCAAGAAGAGAGCCGGAACGAAATAGAAATCGCTCTTGATTACGAGCCATGGTATTGTCTGCAGATAAGTTTGATCAGCATCGCAGAAGACACGTTTATCGTACTTGTCGTAGCCGTGAGCCAGATTCAGATAGATATACGATTCATCTGTGATGTTTGTGTTTGTGTTTCTCTTGTTCCTGAGCAGATTCCCGTAGCTCTGGGGTGATCTGCTGTTGAAGTGGTTGGAGGTGAAAGGGAAATCGGAGGGGAGGAACCAGGAAGCTTCTGGAAAGGGCTCGCAGAAGAGATCGGGAATGTCGACGCCCCTGTCAACAAGGAGGACTCTGTCGGTGAGGAGAGCGTAGAGGAAAGCAGACGCCATTGATAACATCTGATTCCCCAAACCATTCATCGATATCCAGACAATGTATTTGCAACTGAATGTGCTCGAGTTTTGAACAAGATAGTCGACTGTTTTCTTGTATGAATCTGTGTAGGGTGCGCATCTCTTATGCCGAGCTTCATAGCTTCGTAGCTTTGATATGAGCTCAGGAGAAGGTGTCCGTCGCTTTAAATCTCGCCGCCGCCGGTACCAGAGGGACTCATACCGACTAAGGCAAGATTTTTCATCCAATAATCCTCTTGCAGGGAAAAGCTCCTCCTCACCAACATCATCATCATTTTCCTCTACTATATATATATATATGGCAACGTACACTCGATTAATACAACATCATATCATTTTATATATATATATATACAGCAAATTAAGAGACAAATTAAAAGGTAGGTAGGCATATATATATATATAAATATAAATATACCTTTTTGAAGCTTAAAATAGAGATTCCGGGCATCATGATCAGAGGGCATGAAGAAAACAAAGAAAGCCATGAGCGAGATAAGAAATAAAGCCATAAATTTCATGAGATTGAAGCTGCTCACGCCTTCCCGCATACTACTCATCATGCATATATCATATACTAGTATGTGTTTCTTACTTTTAATTTTATTATAAAACTCATATAAGCTACCTCTCTCAAGAGTCAGGACCATTAATTAACTCCACTGCACTTAATTTCTATATAATATATAGATAGTAGATACATACACTCTCACTTTTAATTTGTTGGAATTGAATTCTTTAGTGGACTTTTGGTGCATGGGGACTGCTGGAAATATTCAACTGTTTCAAAATGTATTATTAGTAGAGTTGAATCATTAATTAAAGTAGACATGTAATTAATTAACTCTTATTTTAACTTCATGATCTCTACAAAAAGACCAGCCTTTCCTTGAATGAGAAAATTAATTAATGAATACCTTGTCAAACAATATGTTTTTGTATTTTAATTTGTCACCAATGTAGTTAATACATTTACTGTATTGAAATGAGGCGTAATTAGAGTTGATTTTTCAACTTGTTTTCAATAAGTTGATTTGACTACTACTTCTCTTGCATATTTAAAAATATATATATCATCTTTAAATTAATAAGTTTTGGATAACACTTTTGATGAGCTTATAAGCAAGTATATATACGCGATAAATTTCATTTGGAGTTGATTTTTTTTCATTTTCTGAAATTTCAAATGGTGTCTTATATATTCTGAGGCTATATTTTTTTTTAATTGAGATTGATTATACTGGATCTTTTTAAAAAAAATCTCAATTTAAAAAAAAACAAGAAGAAAAGAAAAGAAAAGAGGCGTTTGATGTCTCTCTCAATGACACTGGATTTTGGGTAAGAGATTTGAGAAGGTTGATTGAATTTTACAAATTAAGAGGCGTTCGAAATTTGGAAAAAGTTGATGTTGCCCAAACGGGCACGGTGTCCGACTTTTTCATTTATTTTTTTAAAAATATTTTTCGTGCGAATTTTCTATAATTTAGCCCATATGCGTTGGCCCATTAGTATACTGACCTTTATTTCTTACAGTCCATCACCCAAAAACAAATAATCACTACATCATTCTAAAACAATAGTATAACTATACCTCGTGTTTAAACTTTTATCATTTTTAATTTAATACAATGAAATTTAATTGTATTGGGAATGTAGTACTTTACATGATCATAAAAACTGAGCAAAGTTATAAATAAATTGTGGAATAATCTGAATTGACCGCAAATTAGAATGAAAACTGAGCAACAAAGAGTGGCCAACCATTGCTGATAACAAAATACCCCACCCCCCTTCGACCCAAATTCGCTCCGCCACGTGTCAACCCGATATCCCAACTCCCTCCGCACTATACCAACATCTTTTCCAAGTTCTTGCTTGTTTGTCCAACACTTTCACACGAAGGAAGGAACAGCAACCGTTTTTCCCTTTTATTTTCTAGAATTCTGATTGATTGCCCCCAAAAGGAGTAATCTTGGAGAAATATAAAGTATACTGTTCAAGAAATGGCGTCAGCAGCTGCTTCTTTGGGTTCTTCAGCTTTAATTCAGTCAATTTCTGGTGGGATTACCGGCCAAAAGCTCTCTTTTGCCACCCCCACTTCTCTCACTTCTTCAAGGTACCTTTTATTTCATTCAATTCTGGTTGCAGATCTTGAGTCGTAGTTCTCGATTTTTGATGGCTTACTGCCCATTTTTCTTCAACTTTTACTTGACTTGCTTTCTGATATTCCCATATGTTGAAGAACTTGAATTTTGGAATTCATGGCCATGATTATATGTTCCTTTTTACTTACAATATGAGGTATGATTCGAGGAAGTTTACTAAGCATCAATTGCCGCTTTGTTTGTATTAACTTATCTGGTTGCTCCGGTTTTAGCATCATCTGTTTGTGAATATGCTTCTTTGACCTTTATTATTGTGTGGATAAATCTCTGGTGTAATATTTTCTGGGGAAAACTAAACATTGGTGTCTCTGATTTGAAGTCGAATTTCTTCTGATGACAAAAAAACATTTTGTGTATGTTAGTGTTCGTAGATATTCTCATTATACCCGAAGTAATATGTGCTCATATTGCTTCAGTCTTCACATCATGCTAATTTTGCATTTCATAGTCACCATGCGATGACATATACTCCTTGGGCCACCATCAGTTTCTGAGTCTTGATCACTTGAGGGTCATCAATCTGTTCCATTCTTTCTAAGTTTTCAACGCTGTAAAGGTTTTGTTTGTTTGTTTGTTCTTCTTTTGGGGTGTTCCCAATATGAGCTATTGGGCTCGAAATGCTTAGGTAGCTTTACGTTACATTTTTTTCTTCCATATTGATGCAGGAGAAATTCTAGAGCTGTAGTTAAGGCAACTGCTCGTGTTGATAAGTTTTCCAAAAGCGACATCATTGTCTCTCCATCTATTCTTTCTGCTAATTTTGCCAAATTAGGAGAGCAGGTAGATTTTCATTTTCAAGCCTTTGTTTTTATATCCTGTTTTTAGATCTCATAAACTTTTCATATAGCATTTTTCTCCAAACAATTTAAGCATCACTGTGGCACTTTATAGTAAATTATTTTGGTAGGTGCTGCTTCTTTACCCATTTTATCATACAACTAGGTCAAAGCAGTGGAATTGGCAGGTTGTGATTGGATTCATGTTGATGTGATGGATGGTCGGTTTGTTCCAAATATCACTATTGGACCCCTCGTAGTTGATGCTCTGCGCCCTGTCACTGATCTCCCTTTGGATGTGCATTTGGTACTCCATTATTTGAGTTTTTGAACCTAAGTTAAGGAATACCTTGAATATCTTAACATTATTAAAGCACGGCAGATGATTGTGGAACCTGAGCAACGAGTCCCAGACTTCATAAAGGCCGGAGCTGACATAGTTAGTGTTCATTGCGAACAATCTTCAACCATTCATTTGCACCGCACAGTGAATCAAGTAAGATTTTAAACTAGTGTACTCATGTTCTGTATGTTTTGAAATTGTTTCACTTAATCACTTGTTCAAGTTCATTAGAAATTCTTGATTTTTATTCTTTGGAGGTGACCTAAAAGGGAGATGTACAATTGACCCCAACGACCAACTTGTCTCTGCGCTATTGTTTCTGAATCCCCCCTTCTCCGCCGGAGATTCACCTAGTCGTATGCAATCTAATATTAACTGTGTGTTTTCTGCCAAAACAGCAACTTTATTGCCAATTATTTTTTCTGGCTACTAAGATGAAGTAAATTATCGGCCTTCTTGTTGTATGTAGAGTAACTGAGACACTATTGGGCAGGGTTCGAGTTAGTATCGTTTTTGCTGATAGTTTTTTTTTTTTTTGGTGGAGTTATCAAAGTTCGCACACTTCTGTTTTCAACTTGCATATTGCATTTGCAGAGCAATTAATCACACTGGTGTCTTTTTCTAGATTAAGAGCCTGGGTGCTAAAGCTGGAGTGGTCCTAAACCCTGCAACTCCATTGAGTACCATAGAGTATGTTCTTGATGGTAAGGTTTAGCATATCCTTAAATTGAAAATATATGAAGGCAGGTTGCAAAGAGGATGATATCAATAACTTCTTTCTTAATTGGTTGATTTATGCTCCTCACAATAGAGAAGGTGTAGCTTAAATGGTCACTGGCGAAGAGCTAACTTAGAGTAGCAAGAATGAAAGGCTTGATCAAAAGGCATGATATATTATTGCAAAATTGAAACTTAAAAGTTATAAGTAGCATGGTAAAGCCAAAAAGAAGTTCAAACTTCTATTATCTTCTGTTCCTTGTGAGAGATGTGTATTCCTCTCAACCCTAGATTTCCTTTCAAATGGATGTATTCTTTTTTTTTTAGCCCAATCAAATGTATGTATTCTAGTTCAAGGGGAATTAATCAAATTTCCAAAAAAAAAGGGGGATCTGAGTGGATGGTATGCCTCTCATGCTTGAGTTGTTTCTTCTGTAGATGAGAAAATGAAGTGTCTCCAGAAGTGTGTTTGGTTTGGTGAATTAACTTTTCCCTGTGCATCTCTCCTTTTCTGATTTACAGTGGTTGATTTGGTATTGATTATGTCTGTAAATCCTGGATTTGGTGGGCAAAGCTTCATAGAGAGCCAAGTAAAGAAAATATCAGAGTTGAGAAGGTTGTGCGCTGAGAAGGTAGTGTGTATGTATATGTTTGCTTCCTTGCTTGCTTCCTGCATGCAATGCTTGATGATTTCCCATAATGTTTGTTTATTTATTTACAGGGAGTAAACCCATGGATTGAAGTAGATGGCGGAGTCACTCCAAAAAATGCATATAAGGTTACAATCTCTCTCTCTCTCTCTCTCTCTCTCTCTCTCTCTCTCTCTCTCTCTCTCTCGCGCGCGCGCGCGCATGCATGCGAATTATGTTTTCATATATCGTGTGTTCATTCCTGAAAGCAAAGGTAGGCACTCGGCCGCTGTCATGTCTCTCTTTTCTTCATCAAGTACTAAGAATGGGAATAAATTCTGTGACTGTGAGATTATTTGTTATCAAAATCATCAATTTAGAATCTCAATTACCCAACACTTTTCATCTTCTCTTCTTTGTGGAGAAGAAGAACAGATGACATGTGGTGGCCCTGGACCTATCTCTAAATTAACATTAGATGCATCATCTGTAGGAAGATATCAAGAGGATTGATAAACCTATGACACTTGTTGCAGATTGAATGTATGCCGTGTTGGTGATTTAGGGGAAGAAGTGATAGATATTGGCTTTTGGGTGTTAGTTTGAGTTAATTCTGCTGCATTTTATGGCATTTGTGATTGCATGATATTCTTTAGCATGGGGGGGGGGGGGGGGGGGGGGGCATAAGGTGGATAGAATTGGAAGATGTGTGATCTGCCTCTGGTTTTCCTGATTCGGCCTTCTAATTGAAGTGACATTTTACGTGAGGTCGTATTACAAGGTTAAGAATGGATTGGTGTTTGATCTATCGAGATTCTGCCACCAGAAACTCTGGAAGTTTACACAAGGCCTGCTGATGGAAATGAAAAACAGATCCTTAGGATATTTGAGGACTTTCTGCTCCTTAATTGTGATTTAGAATCTATGTCATTACCTATTTTGATTTTGATCTGTTATAATTTATGTTTTCATATTTGTGTATAGTGAAATGCATTATTATGATTATATATTGGCACAGGTAATTGAGGCTGGAGCCAATGCATTGGTTGCTGGCTCAGCTGTATTTGGAGCTCCTGATTACGCTGAAGGCAAGGATAAAACTAAAACTGCTTCATTTCAAGATTATTACATTATTACATTATTACTTGGTGATAAATCTGAATTGTAATTTATTTTGTGTGTGTGTGTGTGCAGCTATTAAAGGGATCAAAGCCAGCAAAAGGCCCGTAGCTGTTGCAGTATAAGCTTTGCATTCTGGATTTTTATTTAGGTGTTGTGTTGTATGTACCTCTTGGTTTAAAAAGAAATATACTTACTGTAATAAAGAAAAGAAACAGAACCTCATGAATTAAAATGGTGACTGACTGACTGGATCATTTACAGCTTCATTTTTCTACTTTTTTTTTTTCTTTTTCATTTTCCTCTGACTTTATTTGAGTTGATGCTGCAGATGACATGAGGAAGCAGTTGGAGATGCTGCAGATGTTATGGGATGTTACATGATGAAGAAGAGTGACTGGTTATAACTTACAACTGTCATGTGATGGGAGTATTGTTTAAAGGGAATTTGTGTAATAAAGTTCCTCCTCATATTGTTTGGACACATGGAATAACATGCGACATCTACATTGTCCCAACACTTGATTTTGTTTACAAAATGTATATTACACCATTCATTACAAACTCAGCTCTCTAGTGTTATACTGTCCGTGTTATACTGTCTACAATAAGTATAACGTTGTTATTCTTATTCTTCCCACCAAAACCTAAGAATTCATGCACAAAAATTGAACATTAATTATGTTACATGCACCTCCTTTCTTCCTCTCTATCTTTCATATTCCAACAAATGGACTAGGATCATATCATCAGAAATAACAAGTTGCTAGGGAAATTATTCATTAGAAATTCTCAGACAAAGTATCTTGCACATGAATAATGAATTCATTGGGAAGGTAATATACCCATCTTTAGCATATCTGCTTGCAGCATCATCACATGCTTAGCTCCACAATGCCCTTCGATAATGGCAGCATAATCACCCACTTCTGGTTGCAATCCACTCCTCCTCATGTCCCACAAAAACTTGCTGGCTTTAAAAACGCGGCCATTCTTGCACAAACTGCTGATCAGGATGGAATATGCGACTCTACCCAACCAATACCCGGCTTCACTTCGTTGTTCCAAGAAAAAACTGATAGCGTTATTGATCCTTCCATCCTTGCATAGTCCGTCAATCACACAGCTAAGTGTCACACCATTGGGCACAATACCAGCATCTATCATTTCTTTGTGCAACTGACGAGCTCCATCAGTATAACCATTTTTGAAGTGCCCGTCAATTAAACAAGTATATGCAACCACATCAGGCTTGTAACCTTTAATCATCATTTCATAGTAGAGTCCCATGGCAGCCTCCAATTTTCCTGCTTTGAAATACCCATTGATCAGTGTACAGAACATAACTATATTCGGTTGTAAGCCCTTCTCCATCATCTGTGAACAAATTTCCACAGCCTTTTCCATGCTTCCATTCTTACAGTATCCATCAATCAGCGTATTATACACCACGGAGTTCACCATCAATTCTGCTTCCTTCATCTTACGAAACAAAATCTCTGCGTCTTCAACTCTGCCAATTCTACAATGCCCCTTCATAAGAATGCCATACGTAACAACATCGGGAGAAATACCAAACTTCTCCATCTCTACATACATGGCCATAGCAGCAGATAAATCACCAGCATCACAGAACCCATCCATCAAACAATTATATATATAGACATTAGGAACAACGCTAAACTTCACCATATGCACGAAATAGCTCCTAAACGCCACGAGCTCCCCGATCTTGGAAAGCACATATATCAAAATACTATAGGTAATAACATTTGGCAACACTCCCCCATCCAACATTTCATAATAAAACTTCCTCACTTTCTCAATACATACCATCTTAGCATATCCATCCATTAGCACATTGTAAGTGTAGAGGTTCGGGGCCACGCCCGACTCCATCATTCTCAGAAAAATGCTTTCTGCTTCCAACATCTCACACTCTGCACATAAACCGCGTATGAGCGTCGTGTAAATCACAACCGTTGGTTTTAATCCCCTTCCAATCATCTCCTCAAGTAACAACCTCGCCTTCCCCGTATCCCCTCGATCACAGCAAGCATTGATCAGAATCCCATAAGTCACCTCACTTGGCGATAAACCATTTGAAACCATGTCATTGTAAACTTCCCACATCAACTCAACGCGGGCAGTCTTCAAAATACCGTTCAATAGCGCGTTGCAGGGCTGCACCGGCGGCAATTTCCCCATCTTCCGGTACACCCAATAGCCTTCATCAGCGAGACCTTTTTCGCATAAAGCACTGATCAGCACTCCAAACACACTTCCATCACATCCCGAATCCTCAACCTGATTTAGCGCATTGAAAATTGACGAACACACCTTGTGGGGATTCCGCGTTTTTCTCAAAATTTCTATCAGGCCTTCTATCAAACACCTTGCCTTCACGTACAGTCTCTTCCCGGTTAGGAAATGGACGATTGCTGAATGCAGTTTGAGAGTTTTCCCGGGGTTTATATTTCTTGAAGCCGAGTTGAAGATCCTCAACGCCTGTTTCGGGGTCGAGGAGTTGAGAATCGCGGCGGCTAAATTTGAGAGATACGGCGGTGAAGATTCTGAAGGGAACGACGAAGTTGCGGTAGAAAATAAGAGAGTTGATGACGGCTTCTGGTTGCAAAAGGACTTGATTTTTGGAGGGAAAAACTTCAACATTGGTCCGGCGGTAGCCCCGGTTTCCTGGTTTTTCCATTAACAAGAGGACTAAGAACTCAACAATTTGCACCGGATTGGATATGAAATGAATAAATATTTTAACTGAAATGTGTGAGAGAAGTAGGACTTGATCGCCATTAATGTTGCCGAGGTGCTCTGATTCAGTGATTACTCAACATTCAGTGATAATTAGTAATTACAGACACTGAGACACCTCAACCAATTATAAATCGGTTTAAGCTCCTCTATTTTTATTTTTACTCTTTTGCAATTCATACATTTTACATTTTACTCTTTATACTATATACTATTACTTATTTATCCTTCACTTACAAAATTAATGTTTTCATAATAAAAAACAAATTAGAACAAAACTTAAAAAATAAAAAATTAGAAAAGAGAATAGAACGATGTTGTTTGAGTTCTCTTTCTCCGCTAGTCACCTTCTTCTTACGCGAATGCTCTCCCACCGCCAATGACAACCTATTCCCACCCTCAACCAAAACGACTCTCGAGTTTGAGACCGATACAATTTCCCAACTATCTTATTTTATTCTTTTAATTGTTAACGACAATGAGCAAACTAATTTATCTTCATTTTTTTGTAGATGGGGAACGATAGCGGTCTTCAACCCGATACTCTTTTTTTATATTCTTTGCTGCTGTAATATAGAAAAATAGCTATTTTCGTTTAGTAAATTATGTTTTTTAGTCACTAACTTTTAAAAAAAATATTGTTAGCCATTTTTTTTTTTTTTTTTGTCGAAGGTAACCCGCAGCCGCTACCGAGGTGCGCACTGGGTAAACCCCGCCTCTGTATAATAGCCTGCAAACTACACAGAGGAGGTAAACCACACTTGGCAAGCCAGGTGTGACAGGCTCACACCTAGTGGTGTTGGTGGGATTCGAACTTGAGACCTTTGGCCTTAAGTATCTTCATTAAAAAAGAAAAAAAAAAGTGTGGTGCAAAACTAGAGTGCACTATTTAGGTGCACGAATGCGATGCAGCCGTATAGTAATACAAATTGACATTACTACACGAGTGGGGGTGCATGACTAAATGCATTCGTGCAACATTATAAATTCACACTGTTGCACGACTGATCGTAATTGTGCAACTGTATAAATTTACACTACTTCATGATTGGGGCTACACGACTAAGTACAATCGTGAATTAATATAATTTTACATTGTTGCACAACTATGATACACGATGGAGATATATTTTATTCAAGTGACTAGAAACATATATTTTTTTAAATTAGTGATTAGAAACATTTTTTATTAAGTAAAAATGATTATTTAAATATTTGTTTCTTATTTGTTTATACGTATTTCAGTTAAAACATTAATTTATACTTTGAACAAACGGGGATGATAATAATAACATATATAATAGTATATATTACCATTAATTAGTGATTTTAGAATAAAATAAAAACATAGTGTTTTATATCCATGGTAGATTTATAGGTACACGTACGCATTTTTAGATTTTTAACTCAATTTAATTTTTCTATATGATATAGTATAATATCTCGCAGTTATAAATATTTTAAATTTATATAAATCAATTTAATATATTAAAAAAAATTATTAGATTGATCATTTATACTCTTTTTATTATTTATTGTAAATAAATTCTTAATGAATTATATTATATCGAGGCATATTATTTATCTTACATATTGATTATATATGTATGTGATAAAATCCCTAGATCTTAATAAGTCACGAAACATGATCATGCATATGATGCTGATTATGGAATATGTTTCGCGTACTTAGATCTTAAATTAGTTCCGAGTTATATAACTGATCAAGATGTGATATTGAGCAGTTTAACTCGCACGTATAGGTACACACTCATAAGATAAGAATGTTAAGTTTCATTGACATTAACGTGGTGACGTAAATGTATATACGTGTGTTCTTATTGAAGAACAAGTTCGCTGAACAAACACATTAGAAATCCATAAATGGAATTTATCGAAAATATAAATTTCTAAATTACAATAGTACATGGTTAGTCCTTTAACTTGAGACACCATAGTAATCTTGTATTAATTATATCTCATTTTGATATAGTCTTTGGTTGCATGACAATCGTAAAGAGATTATGTTGGATGTTATATTAATTAATATGAAGATTAATGGAGTGGTCAATAAAGGATCTACTACTCGATTGTCGAGAGAATCTTCTAATTAATTTTCATAATTCATGATTCAGAAGACATTGGCCAAGGCGTGATGAATATTGATTCATTAATGAATTGATTAAATGGAAATAAAAATGTAAGAATTGGATTAATTGAGTTTTTCGTATTATTCCATAACTCAAGATCCAATCGGGAGATTAGATAATAAAAGGACCTTGCGTATATAACGATTTATAATTAAACAAGGTTACTCTCTATTTCACCTAGTGCTAGGTGATCATGCTGCTTACTAGATGTTCCCATGATTTGTAGGTTTTCGAAATTAAAGGGTTAATTTTGAGTATATTAATTTATTGCATGAATTAATAGAATAATATTTTATTCGCTAAGTTGTAAATGTTACAAGCCTACTACTAGTACTAATTGTGAACCTAATAGGGTTACACAACTATATTGAAATTGTATCGGTCGAATTGATTCAATTATTGAATCCAATTAATTAATGGTGTCAACTAATTTAGACTATTTTTTATTTAATTAGTTAAATCAAATAATCAATTAAAATGTTTAATTGGAATTAATTGGATTAAAAGTCTAATTCAAAATATGAATTAAATTAATTGAATTAATTTAATAGATATATAAATTTAATTGGATCAATCTATATTGTGTAAAATGTTATTTCTATTTTGTGGAATTAATATTTAATTGAGAATCTCTACCATCAAAAGATTGAAGAGGTCTTTAAGAGCACCTCCAACGGTGAATTTTCTCCAGACAGAAGCTGAGGTGGATTGAGGTAGAATGATTGTGGGTGGGTCAGATATTAATAGATAGAAGTTTGAGAGAGATTAGAGAATATCTAGACAGATATGGAAATTGGCGAGTGAATGGAGGAGAGTGTGAATGACACGCAGCTTTGGGGGCATTGCGTGAGCTACATGCACTCAAATTGGTCCAACCGACGCTACAGCTGGCCCCACTATCACATGGAGCAAAAATTTCAGTTACTATTCATTCAATTGGGGTGGTACTATTCATTCAATTGGGGTGGGTAAAATAGTAGACTTCAAAATTAAATTTTCCCTATCTATATATACACACATTTACGCCTATGCACACACACACACACACACACACACACACACACACACATATATATATATAGGGGTGGGTTAAAATGAGAACCACACCCCTATGTAGGAACTAGGAACTAATTACAATCATCCATCAAATCAATTTCAATGGTCAAGATTGAATTTAATTTTTAGGGGTTTAGATGCAATTAGATTGTGTTTTCAATTTTAATTAGATTTTACATGGGTAAAACAGTAAAATAATGCACCCCATAATATATCGTTCCATATATTTAGGAGTCATGATGGCAGAGAATCCTAATAGGTATGGAAACTTATTCAATATGATTAAACGATTATTTTCCTTTTTCTATGCAAACTAGCAAGAGATACAGAGAGAGAATAGCAAAAGTCAAGACAGTGATAGATCACTAGTTCAAGAAGCTTCCGGTGATTTTAGCAAATCGTTGATTTTTTTAGTTTTACCTTTTTCCGATCAGATTTATTTCACTGCGATTTCACTGGGTTTTCCGATGACTACGTGAGAACAATAAAAACAAGAAAAAATGCCAGATTGCAATCGCATATGGCGCGTAAAAGTGTATCAAGAAGGCTTCCAGGTTTGCTTGGGATTTTTGTTTTGATTTTAGTGACGTATTCGATTTTCTTTTTCTATGAAATTCCTAGTTTTCACTTTCAAAATGTTGTTCTTAATAGTTGAATATGTGTTTGCATATTAGAGTTTTAAGCTTTGGATTTGTTTTTGCTATTCGAATGTTATTGCTCTAGTATTTTTTTTCTGCCATTTTCATATGCTATTTGGATATCTAGAAAATTCAAAAATGAGTAATGGTCTCATTTGGTAAAATGTCGATTTAATTGCATGTTTCCCATATTCATATATTTTTAGCAAATTATACTTGGGTTGATAGCAAATTATTCCTTCGTGTTTAGCAAACCGTGCAACTGGTTATAGATTCTAGAAAATATTTTATCTGTTTGTTGCTAGTTATACATATGTTGATAATAAATTGATATAAGTTCATAGTAAATTTTTGTAGTGTTGGTAGCCAATAATTATGTTGAGTGTGGGTAAAAAATTATTTAATGTGTTTATAGTTTTCAGAAATGAGTAAAGATCTACTTTTCTAGGATGTCGATTTAATTGGTATTTGTTGGTAATTTTTTTTTCTTTTTTTTTAGCAAAATATTCCTCTGTTGATGGTAATTTTTTACTCGGTTAGCAAATTGTGCAGTGGTTTTTAGCAAAAAAAAATTAACAAATTTTTTCCCGTATTCATATATTTTTAGCAAATTATGCTTCGGGTAATAGCA
This sequence comes from Perilla frutescens, assembly GCA_026008535.1. Classification (NCBI taxonomy): domain Eukaryota; kingdom Viridiplantae; phylum Streptophyta; class Magnoliopsida; order Lamiales; family Lamiaceae; genus Perilla; species Perilla frutescens. The sequence goes on along the minus strand of BRKX01000014.1, from coordinate 19,871,386 downwards.
ATTTATTCCTTGGTGTTTAGCAAACTCTACAGTTGGTTATAGATTATAGAAAATATTTTATATGTTTGTTGCAAGTTATCCAGCTGATGATATCAATTTGATATATGGTTATAGCAAATTTTTGTAGTGTTGTTAGCTAATAATTATGTTGAGTTTGGGTAAAAAATTATTTAATGTGTTTATAGTTTTCGGCTTTCTTGAGATTCATGATTCCTCTTTAATAAATTATCCCGCTGTTTATAGCATTTGTATCCGTATGTGTTTAGCAAAATGTGCACTTATTTATAACAAAGTATGCATTCTTTCGTATTACTCTTTTTCTAGTAAATTTTCCCGATGTGTATATCAAATTGTTCATTTGTTTTTAACAAAGTTGCATGATTTTCATATTCTCCTTTTTTTAGCAAAATATTCATTTGTTGATAGCAATTTTTTACTCAGTGTTTAGCAAATTGTGCAGTGGCAATAATAAAATTTAAAAATTTCCAGTGTTCATATTTTTTTAGCAAATTATTCTGCAGTTGATAGGAAATTAATGCTTGGTGTTTAGCCAATCGTGCAGATGGTTATAGCAAAATTTCACTTTTAATAGAGTGAATCTCTTGTACTGTGAATCTCGTGGTTTGCATATGTGCAATAATAGTGATCTTCGACTGTCATTCCCATATATTCCTATGTTTTTAGCGAATTATTCTTTGATTATAGGAAATTGACATTTTATTTATAGCAAATAATTTATCTGTTTATAGCACTTAATAGTATTTTATATCCATCTGTTCATCGATTTTTTAGGTAGTAATCAGAAAGCTGACAGTAACGTATACAAGCAGCGCATATTCGTTGAGACAAGCCTCTATTATAGGATGTCATGTGATGATGAACCACTGAATATCGACACCATGGTTATGAATAATATCTAGATTGAATGAAACGTACAAATCTTTTATAATTATTAGAATAATTCGTCTGTTAGATAGCAAATATTTATTCTTTGATAGCAAATTATTCATTTGTTTTTAGCAAATTATGATTCGACTTATAGCAAAATGTTCATGTTTTAATAGCAAATTATACTTTTGTTTTTGGAAAATATTTATCTTTTTATAACAAATTACTAATCGATTTATATCAAGTTATATCAGTCATTGTTAACAAATTACTATTCAATTTATACCAAATTGCTATTTCTTTTATACAAAATCGTTATTCTTTTACAAAAACTGAAATATATATAAAACCACATATTCTCAAAATGAGCTAGCCAAATATTGTAGCAATCATGCAAGGTCATCATAAGATAAACAACAATTAATTAAGTACGAGAGAACAATTAACTTGATCTTCGTCACAATGGCTATCATATTATATCGTGGTTATTTGCTCTGTTAACCAATTATTATTAAGTTTATAGCAAATTTCCCCATTTATTTTAGCAAATTATTATTCATTTTATATCAAATCATTCCGGAGAGTTTACCAAATTATTCCCTATATTGCATTTAAAATTCAATGGCTTTTAGCAAATTATTTTGATGTTGGTAGCAAATTATTATAATATTTATAGCAAAACTATTGTACACGTGATAACAAATTAGTCTTGATAATGCAAATAATGAATTATGTGTAAGCACAGATTATCATATTGGATAAATATAGTCTGACCCCACAGAAGTAACTAAGTTATATACAAATATTTGCTAATACCTAGTTAAGTATTTGCTAATAAGAAGAAAACATAAAGTAATTAACTGGTTTGTACTCACGTTGCATAAATTCATGCTGTAAAATAATCATTTAAAATAAAACTAATATCAAACTATATAATAAATCAATAGTCATAACAATGAAATGAACAATCCACTCTTCTTAAAACTCTACATCTCTTCTTTTTCTTCTTCTTCTTCTTATCATCATTATTGACTTCATCTAGAAGTGGATTTTTTTTTCCCTTCACAATTACAGACCAAATACTTCCAAATAATAACACCATCATCAGCCTTTTTTTTCCGATCCAAGACAAATATCGAAACCACTTTCTTCAGCATAAACCCGATAAAAAATAATTGTTTCTTCAAACCAAAAAACAACATGAACCAATTCAATAAAATGGAAGATGAATTTGCTAATTCAAACTTAAAAAATGTCCACCTTATCGTCAAATCACAAATTAAACTCACAAATAAAAATATGATTGACGTGATATTAACACATATATAATTTGCTAATAAACATACGCATACGCTGCTAAAAATACATTATTCTTTTGCTCACATACATTCATGCGATTTTAACTATTTTTTTTAAGAACTTGAAAGCTTCCACAACCAAATATGAAAAAGCATCTATCTTCTATAATAAATATGATATGATTATTATATGTGAACATCCCAGTATCATGTAAAACACATTGAAATAATTTTAAAAAAAAATGTCCACCTTATCATCAAAAAACAAATTAAACTCACAAATAAAACTATGACTAATTTACTATTAATACATATATAATTTGCTAATGACGTGTGAAAAATTTGCTAAAATTCGGACATACGAAAACTCACAAATAAAAATATGATTGACGTGCTATTAACACATATATAATTTGCTAATAAACATATGCATATGCTACTAAAAATACATTATTCTTTTGCTCATATACATTCATGTGATTTTAACTATTTTTTTCTTAAGAACTTGAAAACTTCCACAACCAAATACGAAAAAGCATTTGTCTTCTATAATAAATATGATATGATTATTATATGCAAACATCTCAATATCATGTAAAACACATTGAAACAATTTCTAAAAAAAATGTCCACATTATCGTCTAAAAAAAATTTAAACTCACAAATAAAAGTATGACTGACTTGCTATTAAAACATATATAATTTGCTAATAACGTATGAAAAATTTGCTAAAATTCGGTCATACGATGCCCTAACAGATTCCGCCCAGAACTCTACACCTACAGAGAAACATTAATGGAGAACATAATACCTGTATCTTTCATAATATATACGATAAATGGCGTGATGGTAATATCCGATCGAATAAGAACTTGTGAAATATACGATCGAATAAGAACTTGTGAAAAATGACTCCTGCAGATGAACAGACAGACGATGAAAACTAATCTGGAATGGCTTCTTCGATTGTAAGAGTCGTTACTTTGAAGATGTTGAACAGGTGTGTGATGAGTTAAAATATGAAACAACGATAGATACAACTCTGTAAAAAAATATCAGAGATAACCGCTAAAAAAAAAAAACTATTCCAATCTAAAATTCCACTATATATGGAACAGATATATTTACTGCAAATTTTTAATATGCATTACAATGACATACATACCCTTAACTTAATATAACTATTAACATATTGCATTTTTTACCCCATTTTTCCAAGATTAATCTCAGTCTTACAAAATAAATGATCCAACATCTATATATAATTCTTACTTTTTTTATAGACATTCGGCTGTGTGTGTGTGTGTAACTCTTTTTTTTTTAGAATATAGATGTTGAAATATAAATGATAATTTTTTCACGTAAAATTTCATTATAAATAGAAGTAACATACTTCATTTTATTATATCAAGTTCAGAATTTTCTGCAACACAACTTCTCAAATCTCTCACTTCCAATACCATTTTCTATAAAATCAAGAATTTTTTCCATTGAAATGGAACCTGATCTAAACACGAATTTCTTCAATTCTTCTACCTTTCAAGCAAATTCTTCTTCTCAAATGTCCAATATCCGTCCCAACAATCCTTACCCAAATTGGTCCCCAAACTCAAAATTTTCCTCCAGACTTAAATTTGAATTCCTTTTCTAAAATATCTAATATCCGTCCTAACAATCATCACCCAAATTGGTCAAAAACTCAAAATTTTCCTCCCTACTTCAATTTGAATTCATTTTCTGAAAGAGCCAATATTCGTTCCAACTATCATTCCCCAAATTGGTCACAAACTCAAAACTCTCCATTTAATCCTATGTCTGGATCCAGAGCTGCTTATTTTCAAGGGTTTCCTCCTTATGGATATTATCCTCACGGATTTAATCCTCAAGGATTTCCGACACAAGCTTCAAACACCTCAAGGAGGAACAGCACGGATGGAACAAGCACTGACAAAGATGACAGTACGCCATCTTCTGGAAAAATGTCTTCTTCTCAACAATATTGTTCTCCACAAGGGCTCGATAGCATCAGACTCAGCTTAGATGAAGACACCGACAATCAAGTTAACCCTACACGACTCAAGAAGTTGGGTTACTCTTCTGCAGAAAATGAACATCTTGTAAAATATTGGATCGATGTCAGCATTGACTCTATAGTTGGCATTGATCAAAAGTTGGATCAAATATGGATGAGGATTGCTGAACACTACAACAAAAATCATCCAGCTGACATAGCAGTTAGACATTGGAATTCCTTGAAATCACATTTCTACATACTTCAGAAGCAAACAAGATGGTTTTGTGATTGCTACAATAAGATTGCTAAAGAGTGGGGAAGCGACAAAAATAACAGTGATATAATTCAAATGGCACAAGAAGAATACAAAGAGCGTCACAACAAATTTGGTTATAAACATATTGGAGTGTGGTTACTTCTACATGAGTGTCCCAAATTCTCAAATGTAGATGGTAATGTCCATAGTAAGAAAAAGACCAAGATTTCTGAGTCCGAAGCATATACATCTTCGAGTGTTAATGAAGATGATGGTGCAAATCAAGTTCGTCCAATCGGGCAAAAGGCAGCAAAAAGGAATGTTAAGGGCAAAGGAAAGGAACAACTTCTTAAGGAAGCTAAAGAGTTTATGGATGAAAAAAGTGAACGTGCGAAGAACATAATTGACATAGAGGAGTATAAAATTCTCATGCAAGATGAGGATAAAATCAAGCCAGAGAAACGTGCCATACACAAAAAGATGTTGGACAAAATCAAGAAAAAATGGGGAATGTAATTTTTATGTTATGTTTTTTATGGATGTAATATTTGTTTTTTATGTTATGTTTTTTATGAATGTAATATTTTTTTATGTTATGTTTAGGGAATGTAATGTTTTTTATGTTATGTTTAGGGAATGTAATGTTTTTTATGTTATGTTTAGGGAATGAAATTTTTTTCATTTTATGTTTTTAGGGAATGTAATTATTTTTGTAATGTGTTTTTATGTAATATTGTTTATCCGTATGAATTGTTTGGAATTTTTTTTTAACTTGAATTGCTTAGATTTTGATGTGACAAAGATTGAATTGCTTAGATTGTTTATCTGTGTCACGGCTATGGAGTCAGAAGAAGGAAGATTTGGGAAAATTGAAGGTTTGGACGAGTTGGAATTGGGAGGGATTGAAGGTGCTAAAGTGATTGAAGATAAAAACCCAATCTTGGGCGAATTAGGGTTCGAAGGGAAATTAAACCCGTGTGAACTGATTCCGGGTCGGGGCATGGTTATCTCTGGAGCGGCCATGTTGGGCTTGAAGGACTTGGGCCGCGAAGGCATCAATGTTAAAGAAAGTGGCTAAGGAAGCCCGATTAAAAGCATAGTAATTATTTAGCATATTTCGTATGGTTTGTATTTGTTTTACTTTAGGGTTTTTGTATGTGGAACCTGAACCAAGGGATATTTATACCCTTTATCTTGCAGTAATGAAGTAAGGAAAAAGTTATCTACTCTCTCTATATATTCTTCTATTCTCCCCTCTTCTATTCTATTCATTGCTCGATCAAATATCCTTACAAATTATCATATAAATCCCAAATTAAATCAACTGAAATCATAGTAGCTTGGTGTTGATCGCTACAAGTGGTATTTCAGAGCCTCGTTCATGTAACATGGCTGAGGGCACTCGATTTAAAGACCTGCAAGAAGCGCAGAAACGGCTAGATCAAGTTGTGGAAGTAGAATTAGTAAAAAGAGAAGCTGCTAGGCTCAAAATGCAAGAGAAACTGAATGAAATGAACAATCAGATGCAAGATCAGCTGAAAGGGGTAAGGTCAAAATATGACAATCTTACTCAGTCCCTTAATGCTTTACAGTTACAATTATCTAATCTTACCAAGGGGAAATGGACTACTGAAGAGCACTCTATTTTGGGTCCTCCCCCTAGCCCCTATGTGGCTGAAAGTAGATCTCCAAATCAGACCCAAGTCACCTCTGGAACTAGGTGGACTGTGGATCACCCTAATCATCAAGTTTACAATCCTATTCCTAAGGTGGATTTCCCTAGGTTTGATGGAACTCAAGCCCGGGCTTGGATTCTTAAGTTCAATCAATACTTTCAGTTGGTGCCAAGTGTTCTAGATTCCCAAAAGATGGTTTTGGCTTCCCTACACTTTGAAGGGAAGGCTGAACAATGGTTCCAAAACTATAGCTCAAAATTCAAAAGCCTCTCTTGGGATCAATTCCTGGGTGTAGTTGCAGCTAGATTTGAAGAACTCAAAGAAACCAAAGTCATCATGGAGTTTAACAAATTAAAACATCAAGGCTCCTATGATGATTATGTGGAAAAGTTTAAGGAGTTAAGAGCATGTATGGTTATGTTCAACCCCAGTGTGTACTCTGAAGGGTATTTTGTTGCCAGCTTCATCAGTGGACTCAGTGAAGACCTACATGCAGCTGTGGCTATGTTTAACCTTACCACTTTGCACCAAGTGATTGAGTTAGGGAGGAGCCAATTACACACTGTTGATGCAATTGCCAAGAAATTAAAAGGTCCTGTTAGAAATTTTCCTAGCCAATCATCTGTGGGTAGGAGGTCTGACCCTGCTCGACCAAATCCACAAGCCAACAAACAGTTCAACCCTACTCTAAAGCCACCTACCAAACTACTCTCTGCTGCTGAGATGGATGCAAGAAGGGAGAAGGGACTGTGCTATAATTGTGATGAGCCTTATATCTATGGCCATAGATGTAAAAATAGGATCAATTACATGATAATGTCTAAGCAAGAGGAATTGACATACTTGGTGGAACATCAGGGACGAGAAGAAGACAACTTACATCCAGACCCTGGAGATAGCAATATGGAAGAAGTTCAAATGTCTCTCAATGCTATGTCTGGTTCAGATGACATAAAAACACTCAAGGTGTTGGGAAATGTGGGAGAGCATAAGTTACTTATCCTAATAGACACTGGGAGTACTCTAAGCTTCATTCAAGAAGCTACAGCCAAGAGGTTGGGATGCACAACTGAACAAGCCAACCCCTTACTGGTCAGAGTGGCTAATGGATAGAAGATGGTCAGCAACTCACAAGTCACAGGGTTTAGTTGGAATGTACAAGGTCATGAGTTCATATACTCCCCTAGGGTGACTGAGGGTTATGACTTGATCTTAGGGGGTGACTGGCTGAAGTCTTGCACCCCTATAGAACTAGATTACCATAACATGACTGTCACAGTCACACAAAGGGGCAAGAAAATTAAGTTACATGCCAACAAATCTCAGGTGGACTGCCAGGCTATTTCTGGGCATTCACTTTACAAGATTTTGCACACCAAGGCCAAGTCTGAGGTGGAAGAAATATATATGATTAGGCTGCAAGCATTGGACTCAAGAGAGGAAAATGGGGTTGAAGAGTTGTTGGAGGAATACAGAGATGTATTTGAAGAACCTACTGAATTACCACCAGAGAGGGGAATTGAACATAACATAACCTTGAAGCCTAACAACATTCCTAGGCATCAACACACTTATAGAACATCTCATTGCCATAAGGATGAAATTGAGAAGATCATTAAGGACCTTCTCAACTCAGGGCAAATACAGCACAACAGGAGCTCTTTTGCTTCTCCAGTTATTCTGGTTAAGAAAAAAGATAACACCTGGAAAATGTGTGTTGACTACAGGTATCTAAACTCACTCACTATCAAACATGAGTTTCCTATCCCTATTATTGATGAACTGTTGGATGAGTTGCATGGTGCAAGGTTTTTCTCTAAAATAGACCTCAGATCTAGGTATTTCCAAATCTTGATGAAACCACAAGACAGGTATCTCACTGCCTTTAGTACTCACCATGGTCATTTTGAGTTTGTGGTCATGCCTTTTGGCTTATGTAATGCTCCAGCTACATTTCAGGCACTAATGAACCAAACTTTCAAGGAATTCTTGAGGAAATTTGTTCTAGTGTTTTTTGATGACATCTTAGTCTATAGTACTAGTTGGGAGGAACATTTACAGCACCTCAGATCAGTGTTGCAGATACTCAAAGACAACAAGTTATTTGCTAAGAAAAGTAAGTGCAGTTTTGGGGGCTCTAGTGTGGAGTACCTTGGGCACATCATCAACCAAGATGGGGTTTCTTCTGATCCTACCAAGGTGGATTGCATGTTAAATTGGCCTGCACCAAAGACCCTTAAGAAGCTCAGGGGATTCTTGGGGCTTACAGGATATTACAGGAAATTTGTCAGAGGGTATGAGATTATCAGCAAACCTCTTACTGACCTCTTGAAGAAGGACAATTTTCATTGGGGGCCTGAGGCAGAAACTGCCTTCCAACAACTTAAGGTAGCTATGTCTACAACACCAGTTCTAGCCCTGCCCAATTTCCACAAACCATTTGTTCTTAAAACTGATGCTAGTGGTTCAGGAATTGGGGTTGTGCTAATGCAAGAGGGTAGACCTATAGCATTCATGAGCAAGGTTATTTGCCCCATGAATCAGGCTTTGTCTGTATATGAAAAGGAATTCCTAGCTATACTAATGGTTGTGCAAAAATGGAGGGTATACCTACAAGGACACAAGTTTGTCATCAAGACTGATCAACAAACACTTAAGTACTTATTGGATCAAAAGGTTATGAACCCCTTACAACAAAAGTGGGTTACCAAATTACTGGGCTTTACTTATGAAATCCAGTATAAGAAGGGGAGTGAGAACAAGGTGGCAGATGCCCTCTCCAGGAGAGACCTGCCTGAAACAGATTGTACTGCCCTTGCTACTGCAGTCCCTCTTTGGATATAAAAGGTGATGCTCAGTTATCAACAAGACCCCTACTTCTCTAAAATCCTCAGTGCCAAATTGGTGGAAGAGTCTTCCTATCCTGACTTCCAAATTACTGAGGGAGTAATTAGATACAAAGGACGGTTAGCAGTGAGGAATTCTCAAGAACTAAAGTCTCAAATTCTGACTGCTCTACATAATTCTTCTAATGGGGGACACTCTGGTACTACTGGCACCTATATGAGGTTAAAAGGGATTTTTTACTGGCCAAATATTATGAATGAAGTACTACAGTGGGTGCTTCAGTGTGATGTTTGCCAAAGAAACAAGTCAGACCATGGGCTCTATCCTGGACTCCTGCAACCCCTACCCATTCCTAAACAGTGCTGGACTCATATCTCAATGGATTTTGTGGAAGGTCTTCCAAAATCTAGGGGGAAGAATGTTATTTTGGTAGTGGTGGACAGATTCACTAAATTTGGACATTTTCTAGTCCTATCTCACCCCTATTCAGCAGAGTCTGTGGCAAGATTATTCCTGAATAATATTTATAAGTTGTATGGGCCCCCAATCAGTATTGTCACAGACAGGGACTCCATTTTCACAAGCTCCTTCTGGAGGGAGTTATTCAAACTCATAGGAGTCAAGTTGGACATGAGTTCTGCCTACCATCCTCAATCAGATGGTCAAACAGAACGCCTAAATCAATGTTTGAAGAATTATCTTCGGTATATGGTCAGCTCTACACCTAGGCAATGGCTCAGTTGGCTTCCCCTGGTTGTGTATTGGTACAACACCAATTACCACAGCAGCCTCAAGTGCGCCCCATACCAAGCTCTGTACAGGGTCACACCCCCCTCACTCTCAGTATCTGCCTATGTCGACTCTCCTAACCCTACAGTGACTGACTTCATGCAACAGAGGCAACAAATGATTCAAATTCTCAAGGACAACCTACTTCAAGCCCAAAATAGGATGAAGTAGTATGCAGACAGGAGGCGGCAAGATCGAAACTTTGAGGTAGGGGATCAAGTTTACTTGAAACTTCAACCCTTCCATCAAAGCTCGGTGGCCCTGCGCCGAAATCTCAAAGTTTTCCCTAAATTCTATGGCCCCTTCACAATCTTAGAGAAGATTGGCCAGGTTGCATACAGGCTGGATCTGCCCCCTACGACTAAAATACACCCTGTATTTCATGTTTTTTTGCTTAAGAAGTGCATTGGTAGAAAGCACATACCTTCTGCAGAGCTTCTAAACACCACCGATGAAGAAGACATCTCCGTCGTGCCACTGCAAGCTCTCTCTCATCGTCTGCTTCCTCGGCAAGGTCTGCAGATCCCCCAAACATTGATTCTCTGGGAAAACTCCGACCTCACCCACGCCACTTGGGAAGATGATTCTTTCATCCGCAAACAATTCCGCTCTTTCCATTCTCGAGGATGAGAATCTGCTTATGGAGGGGGTATTGTCACGGCTATGGAGTCGGAAGAAGGAAGATTTGGGAAAATTGAAGGTTTGGACGAGTTGGAATTGGGAGGGATTGAATGTGCTAAAGTGATTGAAGATAAAAACCCAATCTTGGGCAAATTAGGGTTCGAAGTGAAATTAAACCCGCGTGAGCTGATTTCGGGTCGGGGCATGGTTATCTCTGGAGCGTCCGTGTTGGGCTTGAAGGACTTGGGTCGCGAAGGCATAAATGATAAAGAAAGTGGCTAAGGAAGCCCAATTAAAAGCATAGTAATTATTTAGCATATTTCGTATGGTTTATATTTGTTTTACTTTAGGGTTTTTGTATGTGGGACCTGAACCAAGGGATATTTATACCCTTTATCTTGCAGTAATGAAGTAAGGAAAAAGTTATCTACTCTCTCTATATATTCTTCTATTCTCCCATCTTCTATTCTATTCATTGCTCGATCAAATATCCTTACAAATTATCATATAAATCCCAAATTAAATCAACTAAAATCATAGTAGCTTGGTGTTGATCGCTACAATGTGTCACTTGGCATTTGATAACAAGAAAAGATGAAAAAAAAACTATTTGGAATTTGTTTTTTTAACTTGAATTGCTTAGATTTTGATGTGACAAAACTTGAATTGCTTAGATTTTTGACGTGTTACTTGGCATTTGATAACAAGAAAAAGATGAAAAAAACTAATCTAATGTTCTCATTCATGTGGATACATAGGTTTAGCCATGCAGAAAGTATATACAACCCATGTCTATTCAAGAAAAAATGCAGGACTGCTAGCTATGTCTAGTCTAAAAAAGAAAAAGACGAAAAAAAACTATTTTGATATTGAAAAAATGCACCCATGTCTATTTATATAATTGCAGGACTGCTAGCTATGTCTAGTCTAAAAAAGTAGACGTTGAAAAACTGTAGCAATGTCTTCACAATTTCATTATATATTTGATAATGAGATATTCAATTTTTTACACTTCACAAATTTCTCATATCTCTCTTCTACTCTACAAATTTATACACAACCCAAAATCACCCAAGCATGTCTTCATCCGATAACGACTCTACCACTAGTCATAATGATGATGACTATCAACCTCTTGATAGCACAATCTTTAATTGGCTAGTGGATGATGCAGACGAATGAAGACTTCTCGAGCTTATGGAACAAGTTGCAGGTTCAAGCTCTCGATCAAGAAGGTATATCCATCGCGTGAAGAGGCTCATGCTCGACTTATGAAGGATTACTTTGATGAAAATCCAACATATAGTCCCAACATATTTTGACGGCGTTTCCGAATGCGTAAAGAGTTATTCACTCGCATAGTCAATGCCTTGGAATCTCACTCTGAATACTTTCAGTGTCATTATGATGAGTACTTACGTGTTGCAGAAACAACGACAATCGATTGTTTGTTTAACTTTTGTCGATGTGTGATTGAAGTATTCGGTGAATATTACTTGAGGCGGCCGAATGCTTCTGACTGTCAACGCTTAATACACACGCATGAATAGAGGCATGGTTTTCCAGGAATGCTCGGTAGCCTCGATTGCATGCATTGGGAATGGAAAAATTATCCAGTCGCTTGGAAAGGTCAATATACTCATGGCGATCATGGAGTCCCAACAATTATGCTTGAAGCGGTCGCGTCTGCTGATTTGTGGATATGGCATGCTTTCTTTGGCATGGCGGGATCAAACAACGATATCAATGTGCTTAATTAGTCCCCGTTGTTCAACGACGTTTTACAAGGTCGCGCGCCAATGGTGAATTTCACTATAAACAGTACGCATTATTCACAAGGGTATTATCTAACAGATGGAATCTATCCAGAATGGGCCACTTTTGTCAAAAGCTTTCAGTGTCCTCAGGATCCGAAGAGAAAAAAGTCCAAGAAAATGCAGGAAGCTGCCAGAAAAGATGTTGAACGGGCATTCGGGGTACTCCAAGCTCGTTGGGCAATGATTAGAAATCCAACTCGTTTTAGGCAGAAAAATAATTTGAAAGAAATTATGTTAGCTTGCATTATCTTACATAATATGATTATCGAGGATGAATGAGATACAACACCTGATTGGACAGACGAACCCGACATCAACGAATCAAGCAACAATTATCCAAAAATGAACCAAGACTCTACCAGAGCATTTCATGATTATCTCAGGAGAGGTTCTGAATTGCGTGATAGGGAAAAGCATCACCAACTTCGAGCCGACTTGATCGAGCACGTGTGGGCAATATATGGTGATAATTAATAATTTGTTAATTTAAATTTTATGTATTTTGAATTATGTTGGATGTTGGTTTGAGTTGTAATTTTTTTTTTCATGTATCAATTTAATTTGTGTTTTAATTTTAATATTGCGGAATTTTTTAGGGATTATTTTTAAAATTAATTTATTAATTAAATATATATTTAAATTTAAATATGAAAGTAAAAATAATTATCTATATATAAAATAAATAAATTAATAATAGATAGATTACTTTTAGGTAGAATGATTTTGTATGATGTGTGAATGATAACACCTGAAACTGGGCAGAATTATTGTGGATGCCCTAATATGTTTAAAGAGGTCATTAATGTGATTAAATGGAAAAATCAATTACTATTGAATTGATTTTTGATGATATGGCCGAATGTATGAAATAACATGTGATAATGTGATCATTCATATTATTCTATTAATTTTTCATATGATTCTCTAGTTCTCAATTTTACACTTAATATATTTTTCTTCGTGTATCGATTGCTAGCTAAATCGAGATACGGGTTACAATTGAATTATTGGACTTGATAGAGGAGATACGTTTGGATCTCTACAAGTAGACCAACAATTGATTGCTACACACCCCATCATCAATCGGATTGTGAAAATGTGTGTATATAGTTTTATACATACATACATACATATATATAATGATTAGATTATTTTATATTACATTCTATTAACATGAATTCGATGATACATATTAATATAATATAATTGTTATTTCATATTTTAATAAAATTTTATTTTTCCATTGCGTTTACGTATCCGATTCTATAACTTTCATGGTGTGGGAGGAAATATTTTATTTTTGTTTATATCTTCTTATTTCTTTCTCTGGTTTAAACTTTTGTGATCTATCAATTTCGTGGTAGATGTTGAATGTCCTTTTTGAAGTGGACGTAGTCCTTTTTTCTAAGACTTTCATAATCAAAAAATATGTTGTGAAAAAAAAAAAAGTTGCTTCAACTCTTGAAGCAATGGGATTCATCCAACCGCTTGGAGCCTTGGAGCAAAGAATCACCTCATATTTCTTATGTATTTTATTTGCACACCACAAAAAATTAAAATAAATAAAAATAATGATTTTTGAAATTATGAAAATATCATTTTTTTTTTTACTTCCAGATACCGCAAAATAAATAATATAATAAATGTAAACACATAAAAAAAGAGAGAGAAGTTGCATCGTCTTCCCCACAACCTCCCTTCCGTCTCTCTTCATTTTTTTAATTATAATGATTAAAATTTTATTTTAAATTTTTTTAAAATTGAAGAGTAAAAGAGCCTTTTAGTATGGTTTGTAAAGAAAAAATAAAAATAATAATATTTTTTGTGGTGGTAAAGAAAATATTGTTGTATGAATAAAAACACCCTTACTTTAACTTAAAAAAATTATTTGTGCTTCATCCTTCTTAAATTTTTTACTTTTTATTTGAATATATTATGCTTTAGTTTAATTTTAAATTTTTATTTAGAATTCATTTTTTTTCAAGTAGAATATATTAAAAAAAAAAAAATTATGCCATAGGAGATCTAACACGAATTCTTCACACAGAAGATCTTATCTACATCCACAACTTCTCTACTTTCGTATAGTTTTAGTCTTCAAATCCCTTCTAGAATATACTTGTATTCGATAATCTTACATTTAAATTTCACTTATATATGAAAATACAAATTTATCTAAAATTTGAATCAATCTCTAACTCCGTGATAATATCTGATTTTAACTCAATTATTAAACCTCGTTAAATTGGTAGTTAAAGAAATTAATTAAAAACTCGATGAATTAGTAAAACATTTTTTTTAAGGAAAAATAAAATAATAGGTAACTTGAAATAAGAGGTTATCGCAAACCTTACATAGGGTACAAGCAAATGCTAATTCCTTGTGTAGGGGCAAAACAGTAACCCCGTTACGCATCCTTCTTTCGTGTGCCCATTTCACACGTATTCTCTCTCTCTCTCTCTCTCTCTCTCTCTCTCTGCAATCTCTCTCTAAATACAACGACGACAGTACACAACCCTTCTTCTCTAAGCTAGCTACCCACTATTATACATACATGATAATTGATACACCTATCAACTACGCATATATACACGTACGGTACGGACTCAATTTGGCGCCCAATCTCTCATTATATAACTGAGTAAGGAAGAAACAAAGAAAAAGAAGCAGAAAAATGGCGGAAGAAAGATCCGAGATAGCGTTCTTCGACGTGGAGACCACGGTCCCGACCCGACCCGGACAGGGCTTCGCTATTCTGGAATTCGGAGCTATTCTGGTTTGCCCCAGGAAGCTGGTGGAGCTCCGGAATTACTCCACCCTGGTCCGACCCGCCGACCTCTCTCATATTAATTCTCTCTCCGTCCGCTGCAACGGCATTACTAAGGACGCCGTCGTTTCTGCTCCCAGCTTTGCTGATATTGCTGATGTCGTCTACGATCTGCTCCACGGTAATTTTCATGGGGAATTGCTCCTTTTATTGGAATTTAATTGTCTCTTTATGTGTTTTGAGAATGAGAGTTTGATTTCATGAGCTGGTTTGTTATTTGTTTATTTTTTTTGCATTTGTTCGTTTTGAGTATACTTGTTTGAATGTGCGATCGGGGGTTTTATTCAGTAATAAAAATTAAAACATCGAGTGTTGGATTTGAGATTGAAACGATCATAAAGATACAGTTTATGGAAGTTCAGTACAAAGGTATAGAAACTGCAATTGTAGTTTTTGTCATTTGTTTTGTTGCCATTATTCTTCATTTTGGTTTTTCTTTTGGTGGTTGTATGGAAAGAATGTACATATCTTGGATCATGTACTTTGAATTCTGGGTTGCTTTGTGATGAGTTTTTTTTTCGACCGAGTCTGGAAAAAGTTCTCATTTTTAGGTTGATTTATCTATTTGATTTCTGGTTGTATGGCTTCAGAATTGAGGTAGTAGTATAATTTTAATATTTTTATGTTCTACTCGCCAGGAAGAATATGGGCCGGTCATAACATATTGCGATTTGATTGTGCTCGCATAAGAGAGGCATATGCTGAGATTAGCAGGCCAGCTCCAGAGCCTAAAGGAACTATTGATTCACTAGCACTGTTAACGCAAAAATTTGGAAGAAGAGCTGGTGATATGAAGGTACACTTTTTTCTGCAGTCAGAATTGTTAGAGCCTTCCATCAGCATTGGAAAAAAGAGATCTAGCTATTTATTTAAATTCAGCTTTTAGTTCTGAAATGCACATTAGAGCGTTTAGATTTACCGTAAAATTAAGCATTATTTTTTCTTTTATTCTTATTAAGTTGCTTTTGCCTTTTCCATTGCACTGCTTGATAAAGAGAGGTTAGTCAATATTACTGCCAGCATCCCAGGTTGATTGATTCTGAACAATGTAGCCTCATACATCATATATATCTAAGATTAATTTTTATGAGCATGCTAGGATGTGTTATTTAAGTAATGATGCTGAGATTTGCTTCCAGATGGCAACTCTTGCAACTTATTTTGGGCTTGGACAGCAAACACATAGGTGAGTGTGATCTCTTTATTCTCAATTTCATGTCCTTATCTTTTACTTTAAATATTTATGAATTTTATCTCATCTGGAAGTCTTTTGTGTTTGGTTCATTCTAATTGTGAACGCGGACTTATATATATATATATATATATATATATATAATAGGCAATTTTATGACCACCATGGTTAACTAATAATTGAAATGCATCAAATGATAAACTTCGAGTCACATTCTTTCTTGAAATTGCAAGATCAAGAGTCTTTCTACAATCAAATTTTATTTTACTGACTATTTGATGTTATTCTTCAGGAGCCTGGATGATGTACGCATGAATCTTGAAGTCCTCAAGTACTGTGCGACAGTTCTGTTTTTGGTAAATTCACAGTTTTGTAGCTCTCATGGAGATTCTCAAGCTCAGTTAATTGAATCTTACACTCTCATTATCTATTATTTACTCTCACTTTTTGGCTGCACTTTTGCCACATAAAATATGACATTATCCAATGATATATTGCCCTCATAGCTATGTCGAAATCTTCTTGAGAGTAAGAAAATGAAAATATAATGATATAATGGTAGTGTGTTTTAATTTAATTTCAAGAACACAGATGACAGATGGGCAAAATGAGTTGATAATCCTAGCATCCAGATATATAGATGGCCAGAAACCTGGAATCTTAATTTTGTTACTCCTTGCTTGATTGAAAACTGTGCTTTACTTGCAACTGTCTGAGTTTTATGGTTGTAACTACTTAACTTGAATGGAGCGAGCCAACATGAGACCCTTCTTTTCTGTATCAGCTTGTTGTTATGTGGCAGTATGAGGCTTGAACCAATAGCTTTGCAATTGGATGTAGAAACCAATAAACTTTGGAATTTGAAACAGAAACGAGCTGCCCTTTGGCCAACTCTAATTGAGCAATTTATTTACATTACCCACCACCTGGCATCAAATTTTCAATTAAAGTGCTGAAATCAGCTTTGATATTGGCTCTTCACTTCACTGGCAGGAATCTAGCCTTCCAAACATATTAACAGAGAACAGCTGGGTCTCCCCCAACGCAACCACGAGAAGTCAAAGCAATGGAAAAAATCCCATAGAGCAGACTGGGAAAGATGAAAGTATTCAATCATCGAGTGTCAAGTTTGAATTTCCTTCAACATTGTCTCCATCTCCACTCAAGCTGCTTATGACACCCGCCACTAATGAATTGAACTTGTCTCTGATTAAACCCAATCCAACAAGTGTTAACCCATTTGACTGGGGTGGGATGCGTGCTGGAATTAACGAGCCTCTCCCTGAGGACAATATGGAAGAAGAGAAAGCTGGCTTAATATCTCAAGAATCTTCTACTTCAGTAGGTGATGGATGTTCCTATAGCTGTAATGACTTCTTGGAGCCTGATGGTGTTTCAATCCCTTCAATATCTGTTACTCTTGCACCCATTTACCGAGGAACTCAAAGAATACAAATATTACACCAAAATTTCCCATTGCAACTTCAATGTGCTGGCCTGAAGGTTCGTTTTGGGATCAGTTCAAAGTTCGTAGATCATGCTGGTCGGCCACGATTGAGTTTCGTGGTGGATGCATCACCGAATTTGTGCAATGTTCTGGACGAAGCTGATAGTCTAGCCCAGAAGCTTGCCACTGCTTCTGGTAGCCTCTCTGAGTGGCATCATGTAGTAACTAGGAAGCCAGGGTTCTTCAACTCTCCCACTGCCCGATTACAGTAAGTTTTTCATTGTTTTAATTGGCATTTATACTATTTCTTTCCATGTTATTCTTTGTTTTAACTTGTTCTATCATTCTCCGGAATTTTTTAATCCACGGTTTCATGGTATCCACTCTCCTGTTTGTCTGGTTTCACTGGTTTCTGAACCAAGAAAAGCACGATGATATTGTCAAAACAGAAAATAGCTGAATGTTGTTGCTTGCCATTGATGCTGGATGGTATAAATTATAAAACACTAATGTGCAGTATTATTATAATTGAAGATTCACATTGTTTTTGTAAATGCACAGCCTACCGACTGTAGCAGACGGTGAAATCAACCGTTGGACAACAGAGATATACCAGAAGGATGATTCAGCCACACAAAAGCTTATGTTTAGTAGATTCGACATTGTTGAACTGGAGACGCTGTTCACTCCGGGGAACTTTGTTGATGCCTATTTTTCGTTGGCTGCCTATGATTTTAAGCAGAATGCTGGCATCCGATTAGTGGCGAAGAAACTGATTGTCCGTTCAAGCTGATTGATAAAATAAGCTTAATTTACACCCAAACTGATGGATAGGTTACTCTTGAATAGTCATGTAGGAATCCAATACTGATGCTTTAATTGATTGGTAGTGTTATTTATGAGCTTCTCTGACAAATTGTTGATTGAAAATGAAGATGTGAAGATTAACCTTTGCTGTAATTTAGGAGCAGTCAGAATATTTCATCAGGAATAAATGGAATTCCGTTCAATGTTTTATTGATTGAAAGCAATTACGATAATTGAGATGCAGTCTCTTTACCGCGAAGACATGAAAAAAGCGCTCCAAATAAAACATTTTCAGCTTTCCGTTAACTAATAAATCAACTACAAAAATTACAAGAATAATTTGGGATAGAGAGTACTAAAAACAAGCATCAAGCCCATAACTCGATCGTAAAAGACAAAAACAAGAAGGCAAAAAATCACAAACCGATCATATAACAATACAAAATCATAAAATAAAATACAAAACTTGTATTTTAAGACATTCACACTCTTGCTGTAGAAGAACAACAACAACAACAAAATATATAAAAAATTAATTATCAAAGCTGACGAATTAATGGGTGAGCTTGAAGTAAAGAATTACGATAATTGCAATAACCAAGACTGCAATAATTGTTCCAATGAGCCACTTGTTTCTGCTCATCCTTCTCGACATATTAGTGAGAATCTTTTTGCTCCGACCTATGTTGTCATCCACTCCATGAAGCTGCACAACAAAACTCCATTCATATATTTAATCTAGAGAACTAAAACAATCTCACGATTCATTGCTTCTTACTACCCAACGTCTGTAATAGATTAAATCTTGTACTAACGATTCATATTAATTGACACAGGTGACAAACTAAAAACCAAAATGATGGTCAAGTGTAACAAATTTAAACCAAAACATTAGAAGACTGAGAGAATGAGGCATACAGTGTTGTGTGCATGCAGAAGTGATTGGCGTTGCTGATGCAGATCTTGAAGAATTGAGACCCCAAGCTCCTCAGTTTCGAGCATTGTTTTTCGACTTTCCCTGATCCTATCACCGGACTGATTTAGTCTCCCAGTTGACATAATCAACCTTGCTCTTTGATCAGCTGATGCCTGCACAGTAGGATATTAGCAAAGAAAGAACCAACACTGGAGAAACATAAAATCCTTTCCAGGTGTCAAAACCACATTCAAACAGCCAAGAAAGACACTCAAATAAGTGGCAGCACGTGTTCGCTTTTCACTCTATAGATGTTTGACAATAATACCTGCAGCATTCTACATTGAAAATCACCAACTCATCTGAAGGACAATCACCAAAATCTCCAACATGCCTATGCAAATTATAATATACTGTTTCAATGGTTTAGAAAAAAATTATATGCTGACACATTTAAAGGACAAAATATATGTAGTGCGGGACAAGCACCGAGACAAAACAATATCTCATTCAAAGCATAAAATATGAAATATGTAGAAGGATGCAAAAGGCAAAAGAGATGGAATAAAGGCTTTGTTGATCATTCTTCTATTTAACCAAATTTATCAAATAGTAAAACAAAAATCATCCAGCAGAGTACCATCGTTGTATCTGTCATTCCAGATTGCAACAAATCATCCCTTGCAGTTTGATTGGCATCAGCTGAAGTGATTCTCTTCACTTCTGTTTTCAAGTTGTTCAGATCAGTTTTATATTCTCTCAATTTGGCAAGAAGTGTGGCCTTCACACTTGGTGGCAAGCTCCTAGCTTCAAGGTCCATTTTACGTATCTAGATGATATTAAGCCAAAAGTGTAAGTTTACATTTTTAGAAGTCCTTACATGTCGCTATGTCAGTTATATATGTTTGATATAGAATACCAATGCCTCCGCATCCTCCAATCCTCCTTTGACTTCAGATAATTTCTGTTTCTTCTGTTCTGCAGCAAGAAAGAATGGTATATTCAGATAAACTTTTTTCGTGAGCTGACAGTTCCTCAGTTAGATTATATCTGCTGCTCTTAAGTATATAAAAGCCCAGAATTCTGGTATTCATGGTTGAAGTTTTCTCCTAATTTTATCAAGGCCTCCAACAGTACAAACTTACAAACTTAACCTCTTCTGAAAATGGAAAATTATTGACAATTTATAATCAAACCTACTTGTAATATCAGTTTACAGCGAAGTATGGCACATTTCATGCAAATATCCAAAAGATTTAAAGCAGATTCAAACCTGAAACCTATTCGGGAGGTTGGACTAAATAACATAATCAATGTTGTGTGTTATTGAAGGGGCAGAAAAGTAGAAAGTGAGGTGTAGTGTAGTGTGGATGACATTGTGCAAAATAAAAATCATGAAACCAGTTATGTGACTGTACATGGATTAATTACACCATATGTATAGGCTAAGAGCTTGAAATGAGTAACTAAGAATCTTGTTCAGCATGAACATGCACGTGCAAAGACGCCTAAAAAGAACAACTCCGGAAAAGAGGCAACAGAGTACCACTCTCATGTCACAAATTTCCTGCAATTTCTGGAGACATTCCAGAAACCATATCAATTAATATTTTATTTTTCAATTTCATAGTCAAAGTTTTATTTAAGAATGCCGCATGCCTCTCTACAAAGAAGATGGATGTATGACTTGAAAACTCATGTAATGTTACGGATGAGAATAAAATATAGTAGAAAGAAAAATCTGCATCCCGAAATTCTCTTCCAATGTCAATTAAATTGTTACCCCTGCTGCTCTTAAGGAAGCGGAATTCAATACATTTACATATATTCCCATGCATTTCAAAATAGCTTTTCCAAATTGGAAAAGCAGTCGAGCAGGTTCAGAAAGCACATATAATTTGTGGATTGGACTTAATCCACCTACTCCAAGCTAATCTATACGAAAATTAAATCAACAAAACAACAACGATCGAATCATAAAATGCGTAAAACTAACACTCTTCGCCTCACCTCCATCAAGGAGACTGGCTGAAGTTATCTTTTTTGATAAGTTAGCAGACAGCTCGCAGTATTGCCGCTCGTAACCTTCGAACACTTGACTCATCTTTTCCCCAAATTCTGCAAGGAAATGAGGCGTCAGTTCACCACCAAATAACGATCAATCCAAATCAAGATCAATCGCATTGACGTTAGTTTATTAACATGACTTCTCTAAAATTTCGATTAAAAAATATACACAGAAATTTACAAACAATCTAAAATTTAGAATACTTAGATGAAATTTGGAGAGGATCTAAGAATAGATTCGGTTTACCTTGAAATTGAACGGATCGGCGCCGGAAAAACGGCCGAAGGCTGATCGGAAGAGAACGACGGATCAGCAGATAATTATTTGATTTGATCAACAACCGCTACACGCTAGAAAGCCTCAGCCCTCAGGTGTACTGGAATGTCCCTTGAAAAGATGATTAGCTCATTTTCATTTTAACAAATAAATAATTTTTAAATAATTGATTACAATATACAGTCTCTTTACATAAGAATAAGATGAATGCATCCTGAAATATGGTGAGCGCATAAGCCATGCTTTGGCTATATTTTCCAAGGAATACTAATTCAACCTAAACAAGTGTTTCTATTTGCATTCCAAAATTATAAAAAATAGAAATGAAATAATTTTAAAGTTAATTAAATACTCTTTTAAGTTTACGAAAATTTAACACTGGTCCGTTGAAGGTGGTTCGAAAATTACAAACGAGTTTCGAACCAGTGTTAGATTTTCAAACATAACTAATTTGGCTTGTGTTACATTTTTTTTAGGATGGAGGGTAAATAAGTCATATTGTAATGTGTAAACAGTAAAATGTGAAAGTATATTGCAAAGAGCAAAATTTATAGTGCAAATAACTACACTTATCTGTTTGATTGTTAGATCACTTTTAATTGAGCTAGTTTCTACCAATGTTTTTAAATCCGAACCGGTCAATTTACTTAATCATTGAGTTACTAGTTTGATCGGTCGAACCGTTTTAAAAAAATCGAATGATCAGTTATATGATATTTATTTATATTTTATCTATGTGCAGATTAAAATATAAAATAAAATAAACAAACTTGTATCATGATAAATATATTAAATTAAGTTTAAAAAATGCACTTGATTTATATCGATGCTAAGTAAATAAATTGTTTATCGACACTTTTTTAATAAATTAAACAATTAAAAATGTAGTAATTATTAAATTAAAATAAACATAGAACATCAAAATATTAGATTATGAGAAGATATATAATTAAATGCCAAAAAATTAAATATTAATTTTATTTATAAAGAATATTGTATAATTAATAACAATTAAAATATTGTTCATCTTTATTTTATAAGTCACTATTTTATATTTTATTTATTCTCTCCATTTATTTTAACTAAAATGATAAATTAGATGTATTTTAAACATTTATTTTAATTATATACTAAACATTGATTTTAATTAAAATGAGATTTAGTTATTTTCAAGTTGCATATGTGTGTGTGTGTATTAATATCCAAAAAATAATAAAAATATGCATTAGCACAGTTGGTTAAGTGTATAATACAAAATTCTATATTTTTTGGAGATTCTAGGTTCGAATTCTATTCTATATTTTTTGGAGATTCTGGGTTCGAATCCTCCTTACGCATGAAAGAATTAAATATGGATCGATTTGATCGGTTCGGTCGATTTTTACCGGGTTTAAGAGATTCGATCGGTTTTTAACCGGTTCGCTGCGGGTCATTATCAACCCCGAAATTATATATAAGCGGACCGGACACATAACCGATTCATGGTTAAACCGGTTCGATCGGTCGATCCGGTCCGAATTTAAAAATACTGGTCTACGGGCTTCTGATCACTCTTTTTTTACTTCTTGTTTTTCAAGTTTCTCCAACTTTTTTTTTCTTTTTTTTTTCTCAAAAATATATACCATAACATGGTATTATTAAATCATAAAATTTAAATCACCAGCGGCTCATGCACCACACTCATTAATTAATTTTTTTGAAATAAATACATACTTTAAAATGGAATTAATGAACCATAAAACTAAAATGAATTACTGCATGGGCTTGTGTACTACGCTCGATAAATTTTTTTTCAAATTAAATATAAACTTAATTGAGATTGATAAACTCTAATTGAGATGAAAAAATATTTTTGAAAAAAAAAAGATTGAAAAAATCTGAATTTAAAAAAAAAAAAAAAAAAGCTACTGGAGCATGTGAGTTGGTCCATGCCAGATATGGGGGATTATGGATCGAGTTTGGGTTATTTTGGACCGGATTATAAATTGTTAGACCATCTCATATAATTTTTTATTAAATTATATGAGTTTATACCTAAAACATATACATTATATTGGGGATGGCCTAGTGGTGGAGTGAGGTTGCTCGGAGGTCAAAGGTCACGGGTTCGAATCTCCTCAATACCACAGGTCGGGTGTGTGAGTAAAAAAAAATAAAAAATTATGCCCAATAATATAATGTATATGTTTTAGGTCAAATTATAATTAGAGGTTTAAATGAGTCAAGTCGAACTCAAATATACATTGGTTCAAGTTTTTGAAATGATATCGAGTTTTAAAAATTATATTTAAACTTATTTGATTATCTATCAAGTTGAGCTTAAACGAGCTTTAATCAAGTTGAAAATGAGTCGAGTTAAGTACTTTAATATTTTTATACTTGTTTGCTCAACTTATCAAATTCGAGTTCGAACCGAACTTTAAATCTTATTGAACATAAAATTATGTTCAAACTTATTTGATAGACTCATTGAATCGAGCCCAAATTAACTTTTAACAAACAAACACAAATTAAATATCAAACTATTTAGTTTGATTTTGAGCCCTAATTATAATTAAAATAAGCATTTCGTAGTAAGTAGAGGATAAAAAGGAATGATAGTAAAGCCAAATACAAAAACATAACTTTTTGTTTAGTACAAAAAAGTAAGCTCTTTTTTTTTCATTTAAATCTTAGAATACTTTGGAGTTTTATTTATTCTGTTCGCGTCACATCAATGCGAATATATTATGTTCATATTAAATATCTTGCTACATATGATATTAATGATTTTTCCATACTCTACCGTAAAATATATAATCTCATACAATACTCAATCCTTTTAGGGAGTTGCAAGTAATTTGGTTTCTTCTAATGCATTTTTCTCACTCCACTACGTTGAGTATCAATTATTGGTTGGTAGATACATACCATATAATAGAATACTTACAATGAATATTATAATAAATTTATTACGCAATCATAGTAAATTCGATGATACTCTTAAAGGTGGTGCCCTAACTCTTTAAGATATATATAATTCATTATTTTTAAACGATTTTGAACTAACATTTCATGTAAAATTAATACTTGTGTCCCGATATTATTATTTTTTCCTAGATGATATCATAAAATTTTTATTTTGTATAGTGTGTTATAGATTACATGTAAACGTCACCTCAATAAATTTTAGATGATTTGGGCACTAACATGGAATTTATGTGTGACTCATTCTGTTTAATGAGATTGAAAATAATAATTGAATAAGATAGAAAATGGAGATATGGAGAGAGAGGTGCAGCAAACGTGAGAAGAGTAAATGGAAACACATGGGCAACATAACATCCCCACCAAACACTAATTCAATTTAGTAGCACATGTCAATTGTCAATTGAATCTTCTATGTCTACAGCTGGTCTATTGGCTATTTGCATTTGCCGCCTATATATATATATATATTATTTCTTTTTTATTCCAATCTAACAATCTACGCATATATTATATACTTTTCTTTTTTAATTATTCTAAATTAATGCCATGTCGGGATTCAAATGCAAATTTTGTTTGGACCATCCGAATATCCGAATCCGATACCAAAATTAACCCGAATGTAGTAAGACTCCTTCATTGTTACTCGGGTCAAATACAATACATTGTACTAAATGAATTCAATTTAGAACTACAAAGATAAAAATTATTAATTTTGAGCTTTAATAATTTAAATTATTAATTAAATGCCCATTAAAGTATGTATTTTAATTTTTAATTATTTTTCAATGTAAATTTCTTCACGAACTATCATTAAATTTAATAGATAATTTATTAAAATAAGAATCAAAATAACTTATTTTTCTAACCCTTAGATTGATAGTTTAATGGTTAATAAACATCTAAATTGATAATTTTCATCTTTCATTATATATTTTTCAAGTTCTAAATATTCAAATGGCAAGTGTTTTGTTCAATTTTATGAATATATTAATCTTTTTCATACAAGATCCACCCCAAATTCAACCGATTAATTTGAAGTCACGGGAATTTCAAATTCATTTATTCAAAACTTCCTAGACCTTTAATTACAACACACCCTTATAATGGATTAGTTCAAATTTTAAAGCAATGGATTAATTAAGAATCACCCTTATTATTGGTGATTTTCTTAACCACTTTCAATATTAGTAACTCACACTATCATGCGTAACTCTTGAGAGTATATTAAATGGTTCTAATATGTGTATTAAAAGAGAGTGCTAATTAAAAAAAGAAAAGAAAGAAAGCTAGTTTTTTTATTCTCACACATGTTCTACTCTGACAACACTCATGTCAAAATTTCAAACAATTAAAATTACCATATTGCTGTTTTAATAATCACACTAAACTAACAAATTAGATAATCCGACACGTCTTAGTGGGGAAAACAATACAAATTAAAAAGTAAAATAAAAAATATACAACTTAAAAAAAATTGCCACGACAATGCGTTATAAATAGATACACAGAATAAATAGTAAAATTAGGACGGTCATCCACAATTTGGACAGATTGCGCAGTAAATTATATTGTATGTGATTGAATGTAGGTCAGAAAATGAAGGAAATCCCGATTCGGTAAATATAAATGTACAATGTAAATGATGAGAAGTAAATAGATTTAGATTTGGTAAGAAATCCATGGAAGATTAGGAAGTAAACACGAAATTAAGAAACGAGTAAAAAACAAAGGGAGGGAGAGAGAGAGATAGAGAGAGAGAGAGAGAGTGAGACGCGTTAAATGAAAATCCAGCCCATAAACAGCGGCTTTGTCTACTCCATTGATCGTCGTCATCAACCATCCAAAAATTATTATTCAAATTTCCAAACTGACCCCCACAAATATTCATTAAACAATTCAAAACCTCCAATTAATTAATCCTAAAAAATAAAAAGAAGAAGAAAAAAAACGAATCACAGTCGGTGCTTCCTTCTTCACCTCCACTTCCTCTTCCCACATCCATCCGTCCCATATATATTTTTCTAGAGAGAGAGAGAGAGAGGAGGAGGAGGAGGAGGGGAACGAGAGAGAGAGAGACAGCTAGAAGTTGAGTGTATGCATGCTGATTTTCTCGACCGAGGAATGAACCACTGAACCCACATTCACACTGCTCATAAACCCTACTTTTTTTTTCTTCCTTGGAGTTTGGGGGACTTGATTTTGACTGGATGGGATCGGAGGGCACGTTTTCCGCTCAGAAACGGACCTCCGGCGGGCTACCCACGGCCAACGCCGCCGTGAACGGAGGAGCGCGCGGCCGCGCCGCCTCCCTGCTCCCGCGGGGGCGGCAGATCCACAAGACTTTCAACAACATTAAGATCACTATTCTCTGCGGCTTCGTCACGATTCTCGTACTTCGCGGCACGATCGGGCTCGGAAACCTCGTTTCTTCAGAAGCTGACGCTGAGAATCAGCATCTGGTCGAAGAAACGAATCGGATTCTTGCGGAGATCCGATCCGACAAGGATCCGACCGACCCGAACGACCTCCCCGAGGAGTTTCTCAGCCTGAATGATACTTATAGTTTAGGGCCGAGAATCAGCACATGGGACGAAGATCGTAAGGTATGGCTTCAGAAAAATCCTCAGTTTCCGAGTTATGTTAATGGAAAACCTAGGATTCTGCTAGTCACTGGTTCGCCGCCTAATCCTTGTGATAATGCCATTGGTGATCATTATTTGTTGAAGGCTCTGAAAAATAAGATTGATTATTGTAGGATTCATGGGATTGAGATTGTGTATAATATGGCTCATTTGGATAAGGAATTGGCAGGGTATTGGGCCAAATTGCCGTTGATTCGGCGCTTGATGCTGTCGCATCCGGAGGTGGAGTGGATTTGGTGGATGGATAGTGATGCTTTGTTTACAGACATGGTGTTTGAGATTCCTGTTTTGAAGTATAAGGATTATAACATGGTGATTCATGGATATCCTGATCTGTTGTTCGATCAGAAGT
Source organism: Perilla frutescens (assembly GCA_026008535.1). NCBI lineage: Eukaryota > Viridiplantae > Streptophyta > Magnoliopsida > Lamiales > Lamiaceae > Perilla > Perilla frutescens. The sequence continues at coordinate 19,843,683 of BRKX01000014.1, read as the reverse complement.
CGTGGATTGCGTTGAACACCGGTAGTTTCCTGTTCCGGAACTGCCAGTGGTCATTGGATTTGTTGGATGCTTGGGCTCCGATGGGGCCCAAGGGTCCTATACGTGAGGAGGCTGGGAAGATCTTGACAGCTAATCTGAAGGGCCGGCCTGCATTTGAGGCTGATGATCAGTCTGCTTTGATATACTTACTGGTTTCGCAGAAGGATAAGTGGATGGACAAGGTTTTCGTGGAGAACTCATTTTATCTGCATGGGTTTTGGGAGGGATTGGTGGATCGTTATGAGGAGATGATTGAGAAGTACCATCCGGGCTTGGGTGATGAGAGGTGGCCGTTTGTTACCCATTTTGTGGGTTGCAAACCCTGTGGTAGTTATGGGGATTATCCAGTGGAGAGGTGTTTGAAGAGTATGGAGAGAGCTTTCAACTTTGCTGACAATCAAGTTTTGAACTTGTATGGGTTTAGGCATAGAGGCTTGGTCAGCCCAAATATTAAGAGGATCAGGAATGAAACTGTTACTCCTTTGGTGAATGTAGACCAGTTTGATATTCGGCATGCAGCTCACCACAGCAGTGAACCTCAGAGCTAGCTAGTCCGCCACTACCTTTGAGAACATCTTGCAGGTAAATATCTACTAGGTTTTTGAGTTTGATGGCAGTCTTTTTTTTTTTTTTTAATTTTCCTTTACATCATTGTTTACCTGCTGATCTGGTTTGTATTTACTGCTCTCGGAAGGGGTGTTGTTTCTGGATACTAGATCTGAACTTCATTCAATTAGTACTTCTATCTGAATTCACATCGAGGTGGTTGCATAAGTTAGTTTTTGATGCTTGAACCTTGTGGTTCTACTTATTGCTACCAGATTAATGGATTTTGAAAACATGTTCACTACCTGTGATGATTGTGATCTCTTTAGTTCTAGTAATCCATAACCTTAAAATTATCATCATTTTTTGCTCAAATTGTGAATTGCTTGAATTTATTAGTAACTGTCCACTGTTATCTGTGCATGTTTGCTTAGGCTACTAATACAGAGGTAAACGATTAGTATGCCTACTTAACAATATCCCCACTGTTCTCCCTACTACCACCTAGGTAGCAACATTATTTAACTAATAACAAGCAAGTGTAAGATTAAAGCGGGCTTGTTTAGCTGTTAACTTCTTATAAGTTTTCATATGTTTGTTTAGGCTATTCTGATGCAGAAGTAAAGATTGCCACACCTACATAACACTTTCCCCATTGTTCTCTCCATCACCGAGGTAGTAGGCTAGTAGCCTGATTTATTAATAACAACCATGGTTAGAAATGAAATGAAATTCATTGCATGACCATGCTTTGGTATTCATTTGCTTGTAATAACCCCTGACCCCCTCTAATTTATAATTTGAAAAGTCTGCTGGTTAATCTAGATTTCCATATTTGGACTTATCTTGAGGTCCACTTCTTTAACAGAAGACAGAGAAGGTTGATACTTGCTGCGCTTGCATTTTGTTGTATTTCTTTATGTGTGTGGTTATTGCTGCACTTGGCATTAAAAGATGCATCATAAAATCTAGGGAAAATGATACTAGGATCCATTGAGCTGTCAAATATGAATTTATGCAACTCTCATGGTAATTGTTTGCTGGAAATGCAACTTTTATTGGATAACTCTGTTAATTTTTGGGAGATTGGCTTTGCATAACAGCTCAGTTGTGTATTGTCTTGTTGTAGTTTGCCGACCCCATTCAGAAGGGGTGGACCAAAGATATCGTCAGTTCATAATTATACAAAGGAGCTCATGGTTGGAGGTGTTCCCCGGACTTCATCTGGATGTACTGTTTCTGTAAAGCCAGAAAACATGGAGAAAACCTTTCTGATTTTTATTTATTTTTTAAAAATAGCTGCTGTTTTAGTTTTTTCATTCGTTTAGGAATAGTGTGAGTCTAAGTTAAGGGGGGGAAGATTGTTTGAAGCTTTAACTGGCTAAGAATTCTGCTGCAAATTGTCCATTGGACTGGGTTCGAATGATGTACTACTACAAACTATGAAAATGTTTGATATAAAGATGAAATATTTATTTAACTGGCAGAATTTGCTAGTTTTAGAAATCCAAGGATAATAAGTTTTTTGTTATTGTGAGGATTGCCGTGTTGTTTTTACACTATTCTCAGATTCTGTCTATTAACTTGTTAGTTGATTGGTTGGACAAACACTACTCCTTAAGAATATTGAGAATCTCCTTTATTGCTAAGTAATGGAAAAAATAGAAATACAATCATGCCATCACTTATAAATTTGAATGAATGGACACAAGTTTTTGTGTTAAATCATTTGTAATGTTGCAAAGAAGCAACTCCATGTAATCTACTAGGGATGAGCAACAAAACAATTTGTACAACGTGTAACTTCCTACTCTCTCAAATTTATCCATCGAATTCATAGCCTAAGTAGTGGGACTTGTTTTTTGAATTGTAAGCAGCACCTCATTCATCCGTGATATTTGATCCAACAGCTCTTTGATTTTCTGCAAAACAATTTTTGCATATTGTCACAAAATTGCACATTTATGTTCACATACACATTTTCACCAACATTTGCATACCTCGTCTCTTTTCTTGATCATGCCAATGAGCCGATCCCTCGACTCTTCTCCGCCGCCCAATCTCCTCCTCCTCCGCCGCCGGAAATACAGAAACGCCACTACAACAGCCGCGAGCGCGGCGGACCGGAAAGTCAACAACGACAACCGCGAGGAGGTGAACGTACTGCAGAGGAACCGCATCCATCCATTCACCTTGGAATTCAATATCTCAGTCCACGAACCGAACCGCCCAGCCGCCGGTCTCGGCCGGAGAGCCGAGGAAATCGGGGAGCGCGGCGACGGACTCGAATCCGGAGGCGAAAACGTCGCTGACGAGTTAAAATCGGAATCCGAATCGGAGTCCGAAAACGAAATTTGATGATTTCGGGCGTGAATGGTGTGGATTTGGTAGGTAGAGGGAGGTAGTTGGGGAGAAATGTGAAGATTTTCGTGGTCGATGGGAGGGAAAACGACTGGGGGATTCTTGTGGTCATGTTTTTGGTGATTTGTGATGGCGACCATTGATGAAGGCGGAGAGACGGCGGAGACGCCGCAGAGTTGGTCCCAGTGGAGTAGTGTCAATGGCTCCGTTGGATCTCTATCTTCGACCACCATTTCAGCGGAAGTGGAAGCTTTGGGTTAGCGCTCTCTCTCTCTCTCTCTCTATAGATTTGTTTTTCACTAATAACTAATAATAATTCCCTTTTAGTAATTAATGGTTTGTGATTGTGGGTTTCAATTTAGCATGATGCATTGGGCCCATGAGATGAGGCCCAGTAACTGGTTTATATTGGGCTTTATAATCGAGTTTTTTAATATTTTTGTTGTTACTAACGATGAAAATAAACATGTTTTGAGGAAATGAGATCACATGGGTTGCAAATCATATTCCATTCCCTTCCCTATTGCAACTCTTCAATATTTTTTCAATTTTTTAATTTATTATAATTTATTTTAATTTAAATTTTCTATTTAGGGTTCATCCATCCCAATTAGGGTATATTAAAAAAAAATTTAAAAAAAAAATAGTTATGCAACATCAAATGTAACATAAATGGCAACACAAGATCTGCTCTGTGTTTTGAGTGCACAAGCCATTTATTTATTTATTCAGAAAGTAAATTGTGCTCTACCTTTAGTGTTAAGGTACGCAAGTATCTCCATAAGGATCCTTTAAACTCAACAAAGACAATATACACACTAATACAAATATTTCATTTGGAAGCACGTTGATTTCATCGACTGAAACCTAAATAAAATGAAGTAGAGAAAATTTATTTTCTTTCTTTTGTTAGTTCTACTTAATTCATGTAAAAATAAATTCCGATCACACCAAATATAGCGAGGACCAAAAATTAAATATAAAAAAAAAAACCTTGCATCCATCGTGTTGTGGAGAAGCTACATCTAATAATGTAAAATTACTCCAATATATATGTATTGAGGAAGTCCCAAACAATATCGGAGTATTCAAATATTTCCACTCAGTAGATCAAGTAGCAAACTACGAGCAATTAATACCAATTATGCATACACAAAGCAAGTAAAGTGACACCGTAAATTTTATATGGAAAACCCCACAAATTATGGGTAAAAACCACGTACCTAGTACAGAGAAAATTTCGCTATGTAATCACAAGTTATACAATATCTTCTCTCTACTATAATAGGGGAATCACAACACCATCACCAAAGAAGCATCAAGAACATAATTTTTGGAATACACTTATTAATCTAGGAAGAGAAAAATCTCCTGTAGAACCTATTGGAGAAGATTTGAAACAAATCTAAACCATCAAATTGAAGCTCTAGTTGTCACATATCATTCTTTGAAATTTCAGATGAATGAAAGATGATTGGCCTCCCAAATCTCAAACTCCTCTCTCTTACTTTCTTCTATCTTTTCTTTCTTTAGTTTCAGCTACTACAACTCTAGGAATTTGTTTCCAATTCTCACGTCTCTCCATTCACATGAATGAGATACAAAAGTCAAGACACTTTTGTTCCTTTGGGCCTCAACTTAATTGTATCTATGACAGACAACCCGACATACTTTTTATGTTTCTCTCTTGTGACTGATTTAGTCAATATGTTTACCACATTGTCATTGGTGTGAACTTTCTCCACTCTCATCAACTTCCTTTTCCAATACCATTCGAATCCAATGGTATCTCATATCAATGTGCTTTGTTCGAGCATGATACATAAATTTTTGCTCAAGTGTATTGCACTTTAGCTATCACAAAGTACAACATACCTCTCTTGCTTAAGCCTCAACTCTTGCAACAATCTATTTATCTACATCATATCCTTGCCAACTTCATTAATTGCAATGTATTCAGCCCTAGTGGTAGATAAAGTAGCATATTTTTGCAGTTTTGATTGCCACGATACAGCTCCCCCTGCGAAAAGTAAACAAGTAGCATGAAGTGGATTTTCTGCCATCAAGGTCACTCGCCATGTCATCATATACAAACCCTTCAAGAATTGGTTTTGCACCACCAAACCTCAAACATAGCTTTGAAATTTCTCACAAATATTTGAATATCCACTTCACAGTTTCCCAATGATCTTTTCCAGGATTGGAAAGAAATCTGCTCACCAAACTAATTGTATGAGCAATATCTGGCCTCATTAAGACCATATCATACATCAAAGAACTCATTGCAGAGGAATAGGGAACCAATTCCATCTCCTTTTGATGAGCTTATGTTGTAGGACACGTTTTCTTATTCAACTTGAAATGATTGGCAAGTGGTGTGCTAACAGATTTAGCATTCTTGATATTAAATCTTCAAGTACTCTATCAATGTACTTCTCTTAGGACGACCACATCTTCTTAGCTTCCATATCACGAATAATCTCTATTCTGAAGATTTTCTTGGATGAGCCCAAATCCTTCATGTCAAAGGATTTAGACAACTCCTTTTTCAGCTTCCCAATCATAGTAATGTCATGTTCCACAATCAACATATCATCAATATACAACAACAAAATCATGAAGTTATCATTAGGGAAGTGTTTCACATAAGCACAATGGTCTCCTCCGTTCTTTTATAACTCTGGCTAGTCATAACAGAATCAAACTTCATGTACCATTGCCTTGAAGCTTGCTTTAAACCATACAAGCCCTTATTTAACTTGCAAACCAAGTGTTCATTCCCTTTAACCTCAAACCCTTCTGGTTGACTCATATATATCTAGTCATCCAAATCCCTATATAGAAATGTGGTTCGAACATCAAGTTGTTCGATCTCCAAATTCAAGCTCACTGTTAAACACAAGATAATTCGAATTGAGCTCATCTTCATCACTGGTGAGAAAATCTCATCAAAGTCAATTCTCTTTTATTAACTCACATTAAATTCCCTTCAATCACGTTCTTTCTATATAACACATACTCAAGTTTTACAGAATTATCCTTCAGTGTACTCACACATTAAAAATGAGCATGATGATTACTAACTCATAGAATTAATACGATACGTCGATTTCACAGATTAATGGTCTAGATTAATTCATAATTTATAAACTAGGCACATGTATGCATGTTAACCCTCCCCATATATATATATATATATATATATATATATATATATATATATATTAGAACACAACATATGTTTGATCATAGGCCTAAGTTATTTACATGTACCATCTTAAAACCAAACCAATACCAACTTCCCACTTATAATAAGCAACTTCCCATCAATGAATTTCTGATCATATCCTTCTTTATTAAGAACATTCATTGCAATATAGTTATGGCGCAAGTGTGGAATATGCCTCACATTTTTAAAAGTCAACATGCATCCTAAATCTATTTCAACAATCATATCATCAGTCCCAACCACTGGTGCAACACTCTTGATCCCCTTATACAACTGGCCAAAATCTTCAACTCGATAGTTTGTGAAAAACTCTCTCTTTGGAGCACAATGATGAGAAGCTCCAGAATCAACTATCCACTTGACATTTGGATCTTCCATGTGGTAACACTCATCACTGACACAAATAATTATATGATCATCATTGGAGTGTGTAATAATGGCCGTTGTATTCTCATCATCAGACTTCTTCTAATGAATTTCCTTTTACTCCTGCTTCAGTAACCTGTAATTTCTTTTCATGTGGTTAGATCCACCACAATTGTTGATTCGATTGCCAATAACAAGCAATAGTTGCAGCTTCAAGAATAAGAATACACAAAACCCTAAACATGCAAAGAATGGAGAACACTTGATTTACGTGGTTCGATTTAGAATGAATCTACATCCATGGGAGAAAAAGAGCCTTCTTTACTGATTAAGATTGAAGCTAGTATAGATTACAATGATAGCTCAGACTAGGATCAATCTAATCTCACTCAAACTTCATTTCTACGAACAAGAGAAACTCACAGTTTTTCTGCTCTCATTCACTCTTTATTTTCTTCTCTCTCTCGACTGAATCTTTTCTCTCTACTGAATTGTGTAAACTGATTCTCAAATCTACACATATAAAACTAAAATAGAAGATAACTGCTGCCATCCTTCTCTCCACGTGGCAAACCAACTGGAAAGAAAACTGTTATAGCAACAACAAATCAACTAACTCTTCACAACTGCTACTAACTGCATTAGGTTGAATAATCAGCTAGTAAACAGTCTTCATGCACCGCATACCCAAACTGAAACATGCAGCAGCATTTTTATCCTTGTGAATGGATGATCATTGAGCTAAACTTCAGCTTTACAATCATCAATTCTCCACCTTAGCTCACTGATAATCTTCTTCATGAGCTAAAGCATTTTCTGACTTTACTTGAGAATAAATCCGTTTCTTTACTTCAGTGTAACTCCACCTTGAGCTACACTCCTTCATATCTCTATTAATTCAGACCAATCAGACCTAAGCTCAGATTGAACTTAGGTGTAGGTAAAGCTTTTGTGAAGCAATCTACAGGATTGACTGCAGTGTTGATCTTGCTCATAACTATACTGCCTTTCTCCACCAAATCTCTAACAAAATACATCTTGACATCTATGTGTTTTGTCCTTTCATGATAGCCCTTGATGCTTAGCTAAATGGATTGCACTTTGGTTATCACAGTTAATGATCACCTTCTCTTGATCAAGACCAAACTCAGATAACAAAATTTGAATCCATAAGCTCTCCTTAATTGCTTCTATAAGAGCAACATATTCGGTCTCTGTTGTTGACAATGCCACAATAGTCTGGTATGTTGATCTCCAGCTTACAGCAGTCCCAAAGAGTGTAAACACATAACCAGTCAAGGATTTCCTTAAGTCTACATTTGCTGCAAAATCAGCATCACATAAACCTTCCAAAGTATTCCTAACCTTATCACTCCTCTTAAACTTCAGCCCTTTGCTAGTAGTTCCTCTCACATATCTCAAAACCCACTTTACAGTTTCCCAATTAATCTTCCCAGGATTTCTCATAAACTTGTTTATCACACTCATAACATAGGTGAGATCAGGCCTACAGCAAACCATTGCATACATCAAGCTTCCAATAGAATTTGCATAAGGAATATGCACTATTCATCAGGACCTTGATGAATGCTTAACTTCAAAACTTGCTTAACAGGTGTAGAGACAGATTTACACATATTCATGTTATATCTACTCAACACTTTAGCAAGGTAATTTTCTTGGCTCGGACAAATGCTTCTTTCTTGTCTATTTCTGGTAATTGCATTCTAAGAATCACCATAGCTTCTCCGAGATCTTTCATCTCAAACTCAGCTCTTAATATCTTCTTTACACTTGAAATTCATTTGATTGAATCACTAGCAATAATCATATCATCTACATATAGGAGAAAATAAGTATAAAAATCATCTTCCTGTTTGTAGTAGACACAACTATCAAAACAAATTTTTTTGAACTTTTTTGACACCATATAATCATCAAATCTCAAGTACCATTGCCTAGGACTCTGCTTCAGTCCATACAATGACCTTTCTATCTTACAAGCCTTCCTGCTTGCATTCTCAACATGAACACCTTCTGGAATCTCCATATTAATGTCTTCAACCAACCTCCCATGTAGAAAAGCTACAGTAACATCCATCTGGTGCAATTATAGATCATACTGAGCTGCTAAAGCAAGAAAAATCCTTATGGAGCAGTGTTTCACAACTGGAGAAAATATCTCATTGTAGTCAACTCCATCTCTCTGTGAATACCCCTTTACTATAAGCTTTGCCTTGTATCTTACTCCTGCTCCTTTAATTGCTCCAGGCTTCTTTTTAAACAACCATCTGCATCCTACTAGCTTTTGTATTTTAAGCTTATCTACCACTTTTTATGTCTGATTCTTGCTTAGAGATTCCAACTCTTCTACCATAGCTATAGCATACTTCTCTTTCTCAAAGCAAGATATTGCATCAGAATATGAGTTAGGTTCATAAGCCTCAACCTCAAGTGTTGTATATAGGGCAAAAGAGACCATATCAGTCTGCCCAAACCTTGCAGGTGGAATGATTGTTCTCCTGGCCCTATCCCTTGTCAACTGATAATTGCTAATAGTATGTCTCTCATCTTCTGGTAAGTCATCTTCATCATCATCTGATAAATTACCATTATCTTTATCACTGTGATCATGGCTGACTTCAACAGAGGTGCTTGGTTGCATCTCCTTGTTCTTAAAATGATATTTTGCCTCATCAAAAGTGACATCTCTGCTAATTATGAACTTATGTTGTTTTAGAGACCACAGCTTATAGCCTTTGATCCCTACAGGATATCCAACACACTTCACAGTTCTTGGTTCTAATTTGTCTTATTTTGTGTGTGCATAGGCCAGACACCCTACAGGCCTTAGAAACTTGTACATAGCAGGTGCTCCATACCACTTCTCTTGAGGAGTTTTGAACTGTAGTGCAGAGCTAGGACTTCTATTAATTAGATATTCAGCAGTACATGCTTATTCACCCCAGAAATCCTTGGATATACCTGAGCTGCTGAGCATACATCTCACTCTATCCATGAGTGTCTGATTCATTCGTTTAGCAACTCCATTTTGTTGTGGAGTGTCTGGTGTGGTCCTATGCCTGCCAATACCCTTTTCTTTGTAGTAGGAGTTGAATTCTTCTGACAGATACTCCAAACCATTATCTGTCCTTAAATTCTTTAACTTCTTTCCTGTCTTATTTTCAACTCCAATGTGCCATTCTTTAAACTTCTCACATGCTTCATCTTTGGATTTCAAGATATAAATCCAAAGCTTTCTTGAGTAATCATCAATGATACATGAAGAATCTGCCACCTCTTTTTGTTGTTGTCTTGGATGGCCCCCATAGATCAGAATGAGCATAATCCAATATTTTATTAGAGTTGTGTGTTGCAGTTGCAAAAGGTTTTCTTCTTGCTTTACCAAGAATGCAATGCTTACACAACTTCAGCTTTGTAATCTTATCTCCCAGTAGGAGGCCTTGTTTGGCTAGTTCATGTAATCCCTTTTCTCCTACATGAGCCAATCTTGAATGCCATAGATATTTATTATCTTCACCTGTAGCTGTATAGAGCTGACCAGCTACAGTCCCCCCTACCAGAAAATACAAATCATCCCTCTTGCTACCCTTAATCACCACCTTTTCATCTTTAGACACTGTCATTCTACCCCCTGAGAAGTAAACTTATATCCCAGAGAATCAAACATATCAAGAGAAATGAGATTTCTTCTAAGTTCAGGAACAAACCTGACATTCTCAATGATTCTCACAATCCTATCAAACATCCTGATTCTTATTGACCCAATCCCTTGAATCTTGCATGTCTGGTCATTTCCTAGCATAACAGTGCCACCACTTATAGGTTTTAGACTGTGAAACAAGTTTCTTATGGGTGTCATATGAAAACTACACCCTGAATCCAACACCCATTCATATCTTATTTCCTCTGCAGTGATACAAAGGGCCTCATAATTTTCATATTCAGCTTCTTGGGAAGTAGAAGTTTGGTTTACCTGATGTTTGTGAGGCTTCTTGGCATCCTTCTCCTCAAACCTTGCCATCATCTTCTACCACTTTGGACATTGTTTCTTGAAGTGTCCTGATTCTTTGCAGTGAAAACACTTTAACTCAGGATTGTTTGGGGACATGTCCACTTTCTTTTCTTGCTTCTGATTTCCTTTTGCAACATCTTTCTTTGCTGCTTCTTGGGTGATTTTCCCTTCTTGATGTGCAATCCTTCTCCTCAATTTGAGGAAGAGGAGTTGACTATATTTCTCTATAGCTCTTTGCACTTGATAGCTACCTGCACATCTTCAAGGGTGATGGTAGTTCTGCTACCAAACAGTAGGGTGTCTTTGAAATTTTCAAAGGATTTTGGCAAGGCAGACAAGAGTATTAAAGCCTTGTCTTCTTCTTCGATAGTTACCTCCAAATTTTCTAGATCATCAAGCGTACGATTGAAATCATCAATCTGCTTAAGAATAGGCTTTTTTTCAGTCATCTTGAAGGCATATAGCTTCTGCTTCATGTACAGCCTATTGGCAAGGGATTTCACCATGTACAGACTCTCCAGTTTCTCCCAGATACCAATGGCTGTGGTTTCCTTGGATACTTCTCTGAGTGCTTTGTCTCCAAGGTACAGAATGATCATGTAGTTTGATCTTTTGACTTTTCTTTATCTTTGCCGGGGCCACTTCCAAATTTCTTCACCAATGCACTTCACGATCCTTGTTAAATTAGGAGGGCTTTCATCTTTACTTTCCAGAGGCCGAAATTAATTCTATCAGTCAATTTCTCAACCTCAAACCGTGTTGATCCCATCCTTGATCGGCTGTGCTTCTCACAGACGGCGCTAATTGTTGATTCGATCGCCAAGAACAAGCAATAGTTGCAGCTTCAAGAATAAGAATACACAAAACCCTAAACATGCAAAGAATGAAGAACACTTGATTTACGTCGTTCGATTCAGAATGAATCTACATCCACGGGAGAAAAAGAGCCTTCTTTACTGATTAAGATCGAAGCTAGTACAGATTATAATGATAGCTCATACTAGGATCAATCTAAACTCACTCAAACTTCACTTCTATGAACAAGAGAAACTCACAGTTTTTCTGCTCTCATTCACTCTTTATTTTCTTGTCTCTCTCGACTAAATCTTTTCTCTCTACTGAATTGTGTAAACTGATTCTCAAATCTACATATATAAAACTGAAATAGAAGATAACCGCTGCCATCCTTCTCTCCATGTGGTAAACCAGCTGGAAAGAAAACTGCTATAGCAACAACAAATCAACTAACTCTTCACAACTGCTACTAACTGCATTAGGCTGAATAATCAGCTAGTAAACAGTCTTCACGCACCACATACCCAAACTGAAACATACAACAACATTTTTCTCCTTGTGAATGGATGATCATTGAGCTAAACTTCAGCTTTACAATCATCAACAATGATAGCACTTGAAATTTTCTTTAGACTTGGAACTCTCTTTAGATTTTCCACGACCTTTAAGTCCTCTATTTTTGCTTCTACATCTGCTCTCTGTCATGAGTGCTTGGAAAGAACTGGCTCCATTCTCCTTTCTTCTAGTATCTTCACTGAACATACTCTCGTTCACGATATTCAATGTTAACTTCCCATTTGGAACCGTGTTGCTGAGTGTAACCACCATTGTTTCCCAACTATCATACAGAGAACTCAAAAGAAACAAATCTTGTATTTCATCATCGAATACAAGCTCCATGGTAGAAAGTTGATTCACCAAGTCTTGAAACAAATTCAAGCGCTTTGCTACTGAGCTTCCATCTTTATACTTCAATTCACCAATTTTCTGATCACAAATGCTTTGTTTTGTGCAATTTCTCTTTCATACAGCTCTTGGAGCTTTTTCCACAAATCATATAGATCTATCTTCTTAGCTACGTGATGGAACACACTAATGTTGACCCATTGGCATATAGTACCTATGGCTTTCCTCTCAAGTTTTGCCCAATCTTTATTAGACATATCATTGAGCTTGACACTAGCACTCTCCATGGGATCATACAAATATTTGCAATGAAGCAAATCCTCCATCATAGCCTTCCATATCGAATAATTATTAGATACCAACTTAATCATAGACCCAATACTGCTATTCTCCATAGTGTCTGCTCTCTAACCAACGTTCTGGTACCACTATTGTGGAAGAAGCTACATCTAATAATGTAAAATTACTCCAATATATATGCGTTGTAGAAATCCCAAACAAATATCGAAGCATTCAAATCTTTCCACTCAATAGATCAAGTATCAAACTACGAGCAATTAATACCATTATGCACACACAAAGCGAGTAAAGTGACACAATAATTTTTACGTGGAAAATCATACAAATCAAGGGTAAAAACTACGAGACCTAATTCAGATAAAGTTTCACTATATGATAAGTTACACAACATCTCCTTCCTACTATAATAGGGGAATCATAACATCAACTATTGGAGAAGATTTGGAACAAATCTAAATCATCAAATTAAAACTTTAACTGCCATGAATCATTATTTGAAATTTCAAACGAATCCAAAATAATTTGACCTCCCAAATTTCAAATCCTTCTCTCTCCCTTTCTTCTCTCTTTTATTTCATTAGTTTCGGCTACTACAACTCTCGGCGGCAATTTCCAATTCTCACGCCTCCTCATCACGTGAATCTATATATTATCTAAAAGTAAGATAGTCGCTTAAAACAGAAATCATAAATTTTCCCGCTCAAAATATATTTCTAAATATATAAATATTTAATATGAAATCAAAATAAGTTATTAGTAAACAATTTTTCAAAAATATATCTAATAATTTCCATAAATAACATGCAATCAATTGGGAATAATTGTTTTCCTAAATCCATAAAAAATCAATTAATCATAGAAACAATAACAAAATATGTTGTTGATTCCATAAAATATATAATAACACATATAATACACATCATTTTAATTTAACATCTATACAAACATATATAGTATTAGGTAGAATTTAGTTAATTAATAATGAATTAAAACATAATCTTAATTTGAAACTAAATCTATTCTATATAATTGTGTATCATAATCTTTATCTGTATAATACTACCTCCGTTTCATAATGTTTGTTATTTTGTTTTTTTTATCTGGAATTAAGAATTAATTTTGTGGACAAATATACCCATCCCTTATATATGCCATAAAATCTAATTCATCTATATTTTCCTAAAAAATAACAATATTTTCTATCTCCATATATTTTTCTCTCTTCATATATTATAGGTAAGTTAGAATAAAAAAATCTTGTAGGATTTGAAATGGTTAAAATTGGGAGAGAGGATGTCAAATTATATAAAACAACAAACATTTTGAAACTAAAAAAAAAACCTTAAACAACAAACATTATGAAACGGAGGCAGTATATATTAAGTAATGCAATGTTTCATACATCAAACACAAAAGTACGTCTCTTCCCATCTATTTGATTTTTCTGTTTTAAAAATTAATTATATAGTATTAAAAGATCTCATTATTTAATTTAATAATAAATTATTCATTTAATTTAGTAGTTGTTATAATTTACATAAAATCAATACTATAAAACCCGACTAAAATTTTCTTTAGACTATTTTATGATTATCTAATTATGTGTATATATAATTATTTTTAATTGTGGATAAATATTTCTTAAATACTCGATAATTGATTTCATTATATACTGTATAAGGTAAGTTGCAATTTTCCTTAGAATATTTTATAATACCCTAATTATGTGTATGTAAAATTATTCTTAATTCTAGATCAATATTTCTTAAATATTCTATAATTGATTTCAATATATTTATAAGCTTAGTTGCAAAAAAAAAAATCCCTTAAATAATGACACTAAAATTTATGGTTAAACACACATGGAGAGATTACATTGATATATTATACTATAAATTTATCATAATTGTAATATTAAGTCGTACATTTAAAATGGATTACCCCAACAAATAAATTTGTATAATATATAGATTCACCATATAGATGTATTAAGACTAATTTGGTGGATTGTAAGCTAAAACAATACAGAAAATAATGTTCCATTATTATAATATATCTAATAGTAAAATTAATTTTTCCCGATCATGTCTTACAGATGCATGCAACATGTACCAATATTTTAAAAAAATTATATTTAATATTCGTAAAACCAAACAAACTCGATCATAAGAATATATTTATTTTCTATATAATTATCTTAACCCCAACATAAATTTCATTTTATTTTTTTGCTTAAAATTATATATTTTTCATTGAAATTATGGGAAAAAATTATTTTTAAGAAGGTGATTGCTTTTGTTGCAAGTTATGATAACCAATTAAAAAACTACATTATATTAATTTATTTTTCAAGCTAAATATTTTTATTTTGGATTTCATTTCTTTATTTTTTAAAATTATATATAAATTGAATTATGTTAATCTTATTATGACATTTTCTCTCACTTTAATTTTAACTACCCCTACAAGTTCAATATTACAAATTGGTCAGTCCAATTACTACATATACTCACAATCCAAGATTTACTTATATTACAAGTTAAATTTGGATAATATATAGTCATGTTAAGTGAATTCTGAAAATTTTACATAAGAGTTTCAAATGTTTGAATGTCCTTAATAGATTAGGGAAAGTGTGTGTGGGTATTTGATTAGTTAATTATCAACAAATTGTTTAGCAAAAAAAAAAAAAAGACCAATTGATTAATTGTTGGGGAAGCTATTTGCAAATGCTAGACTTTTCTCAGTTTCATGGTTTATATTTTGGTGGGACTTCATGTTATTTGGATTAATAATTTTAGCTCTCTGTGAATTTTTATTAATATTTGGCAAAATTGTGAAATATTATTTATGCCATGAAATGTGAATTTTCTCATCAATAATATATATGATTGGATCTTATTATTGGTTAAAATATGAATAAGATATAAAAATGAAATAAGAATGAAAAACATTGTTGCGCCGTGGACAAGTCACGACCTTAAAAATTAATCCATTCCAATGGTATAATATACATCGGTCGATCAATAACTTTCCAAGGTTAAATATTGTTTAATCGGTATGTGCACCAATGACGAGCGTACTGAATCACTAAGAATAATTGCTCATATGAATAATTCTAGGTGAAAGGAAATAAATATTTAATGTAAATTGATTTGGTTCGTGTTTAATTTGCAATTAATTCAATTCGTTTATTATGGTTATTGGAGGGAATGTGGTTATTCATTTTATTTTATTTATTTATTTTTTGTAAAAAATTATTTCTTACTAAGACAAGTGATTGAGATTCTTATTTGTTGGTTAAAATTTGCAATACGAACACTTTTTTTTTACTTTTAAATAAGTTATGGATGTTTTAAAATTTATTCTTTGTCTACTACTTGATATTTATATAAAATTTCCAATATTGTCTGTCATATTTTTACAAATGCAAGGGTAAACGCCCCTCCATGATTGTAGCTTTCTCGTGCACTATGATGCGAGATTACTACCGAATGATCCTCATAATTGGAAATGTATGGAAGATGTTCGGATTTTTTACTCATTAATTTTAGATTTTTTTTTCTTATAAATGATTTATTAATGTACATCTTTAATTTTCTTTGTATATATTTTTTCTAAATTGTTGGAATATCAGCTATCTAATATGTCTATTTATTAATTAGTACCACGTCTCACATGAGACTTTTAATGAAGAAATCTATTTTCAATCAGAGTTAACTTTATGTTGTTATTTCCAGGTCAAAAGATGTAGTCGTTTAAAAATTTGAATGTGTGATGAATATAATAACAATTCATATACCACTACGTGTATAAGAAATTATTTCCATTTATTTTATTAGTATCAAATATATTTATTTATCTATATACAATTTGGAATCAAAATATAACTTCTATAATTTTAAATTTTTAATTGATATAATTATTTTTGTATTTATGATAAATATCTTATATTATATATATACATTATGATAATAGAATACAATATTTAATAACCGTGCATCGCACGGGTGATATGCTAGTGAGATACAAAACAAAAGAGTCTTTTGTTCCTTTGGGCCTCAACTTAGTTTTGTAAATGAGCCCAATTATTTTGGGCCAAACCCAACACATCTTGAGAACTGGCCAATGGCTTCACCATTATTTCCGCCTAATAATAAATTTGAGGGAGGCGCGGATTAACTCTTGGACATTTTCATTAATGAGGGTTTAGGGTTTATTCCATATTTACTCATATTTTGATTAATGAGGTTTTAGGGTTTATTAAGAAAAAAGGAAAAAAAAAAAAAAGGTTTATTCCCTTGCAAGAAGACGTCATGTTGATTTGGTATCTCTTCTTAATTAGGTAGGTTTTGAAGCTTCACAAATTTATCTTATTTGGGAGCCACAATGTTAGAATAACATTAAATAAATCTGGAAAATCCTTGTTTCGCAATCATATTTTTCTGAGTATTTCTCAAGACCAGCAAAAACAGACTCGAATTCTTTAATATAAGAATAGTTACTATAACCCCATTCATGCCCCCGAGAATCCATTTAAATTTATTTCTGCAGATAGGCATAAGAATAGTTTATTATAACCCCAAATAGCTCTAGCAAACCACTAAATTTCGAACATCCAGCTTGAATTGGGAAACCGAAAATATCTTTCAAGTGATCAATTCTAACAATTAATTTCTCATTGACCCAAGTTTTATTTTGAGAAAATAAAAACACTACGATTATTTATTTTAAACTTAGAGTGATCTTACATCATTTAATTACTATAAAATTAAATATGATGGCCACTAAAAATCACATAATATGAGACAAAGACTTATTAATTAAACCAATTTTTCTAACAAAGATTGGTCACCAAACGAAAATCCCCTTATGCCACAAATGTTGTAGGGTGGATATATATGTCATCTTGAGTAGCCATACAGACAAGTTTGAGCTCTACTAGTTTCAACTTGATCATTTATTAATGTTAAATAATTTATACTATTATATTACTATTACATGTGTTCATCAAATATCAAAATTTGAAATAAATCCAATTAGTTATGAAATACTCCTAATCAAAATATTAAAGACAAAAATGTAAATACATTGAAGTTCGATAAAAGGCTAGTGAATTGAAAAATGCATTTTGACCTAGTATTGTTGGCCTCGAGTTGGAAAGCTACTTGAGAAGCTCGAAGTCAAGCTCAATTAATTTCAAATGAATTTGAAATTTTATCTCGATTCAATCCAAAATAGCTCACGAACTAACTCAATTCAGTTACACCCATAATTGAGTCATCCAAAGTTCACCTACAAACAACGATACGTTGTCGGGAGTTCTTAAAAATCTCACTAATTGATGAATATAGTTGGCCAACTAAAATTCTAATATATATATATATATATATATATATATATATATATATATTAGAACACAACACATGTTTGATCATAGGCCTAAGTTATCTGCATGTACCATCTTAAAGCCAAACTAATACCAACTTCCCATTTATAATAAACAACTTCCTGCAAACCACACAGGGGATTTATAATAAGCAGCTTCCTGCAAACCACACAAGGGAGGTAAACCACACTTGGCAAGCCAGGTGTGACAGGCTCACACCTAGTGGTGTTGGTGGGATTCGAACTTGAGGCCTTTGGCCTCAATATATCACCACTCCACTACTAGGCCATCCCCAAGGGGACAATAAGCAGCTTCTTTACTTGTATGTTTGAGAGTACAAGTTTTGATACGGCTAATATATGATCATGTCACTTATTAATTTAAAAATAAAAAAATGTTTACCTTAGCGCGAATAATTTATATCAAATTGGAGAGATCCCAATTCGGCCTTTTGTTGGTACATGAAAATTCAAATGCTTTAATATTGTTAAAATATTAAATGGTGACCACTGACCACGCTATCGATATGCCAAGTAATTAAGTAAACCGGCTAATTGAGGTTTATTTCATTTTAATTTGATTAAATTCCTTATCATATCTCATTCAACTGTTGGATTTCGTTTTGTCACGGAACAAATCACCGTTGCGCAATTGTTTTCTCTGATATTCCTCAACTTAGTTAATTCAGACAAAAATCAAAATTAATGGATTCAATCGCCGGAAACGTGATGATCATAAAATTAATTTTAATAAAAACACTTTACACGACAGGTTTTATAAGAGACCACCCCCTACTCCCTACCTACTAGGGGTGAGCATTCGGTTAATACGGTCGGTTTCGGCCCGAAAAATGAAAAACCGAATAAACCGAATTTTATAAAATTGTAACCGAACCGAACCGAATTGAAAAGGTTAACCGAACCGAAATAACCGAATTGTAAAGGCTAACCGAACCGAAATAACTGAAATAACCGAATAATCAGAAAGCATAAATTTAATCATAATAACAACAAATAAATCCACATAAAAATAACTAACTGTCTAACCAAGAGTCCAAGACTGTCTAACCAAGACAGTAAGACATAAAACAAATCATCCAAGACAATAATACAATAAAATCATCCAAGTATCCAATCTAATAAAGCACAAATCCACCATCATTAATTCATTAAGAAAAATCCAACTAACTTTAAAAAATAAAAGTCCAACAAAATGATGAAGCTTGACTGCTTGAATCTTGAGACTTGATCACATAAAGTCTTGAAGAGTACAACAATGAAATCCAAGTATCCAACATCTTGAGTATTGATTCACTTGAAATTGAAGCTTTAATCGGTTGAAGATTCTATTGCTATACTCCGCAAACCTACAAATGAAAAAAGGAGAACTTAAATAAAGTAGTAACCATTAAAAATAATGCAATACACAAATAAAATATTACCTTGTTCAATTTTGTCAACATCTTCTATAGTTTCTTCAATATCAACCGGAGTCACAGATTTACGTAGCCAATCTTGAGCACAAACGAGAGATTGTACCACTTTAGGAGTTAATGAACTCCTAAATGGATCAAGGACTCGTTTTCCAGTGCTAAATGCAGATTCTGATGCCACAGTAGAGATAGGAACGGTCAAAATATCACGAGCCACTTGAGAGAGAATTGGAAATCTAGGCTCATTCACTTTCCACCATAATAGGATATCAAATTTTGATCCACTTGCCTCTGTTTCTTCATTGTAAAATTTCTCTACCTCTGTCTTGCTTTGACCACCATCTTTTTTGTTCTTAAATTGTTTGAACTCAGACTCCACCATCCTCAATGCTATCACTGTTGGATCATCAACATCTAATTCATTTGACACTAACATGGAACTTTGTTCATTGTCCTCCACCTCTGGCTCAGGTTTCTTGTACTCATTATACAACAAAAATATCTCTTCTTTCACCTCATTTCCAACTTTTGAACCCACAACATTACCATACATATTAGTAAGTGCAAATTGCACCCACTCTAATTTGTATCGAGGGTCAAGTGCAGCGGCAATGAATATCAACTTATTCATCTTTTCTGGATCTCCCCAATACTTATCAAATTTATCTTTCATGCTCTTTGTCATTAGAACTAACTCTTTATCAGCACTCTTCAACCATTCTCTCAACACACAATGCACCATATAAATTTCACGAAAACACATGTTAGATGTAACATACAAAGATCCAGAAATTCTACAAGTGAGTTCATAGAAGACTTTTAAAAACCCTATCATCCTTCTTGCATTCTGCCAATCATCCTTATCCGGTACCCCCTCTGTATTACCACTTTCAAGCTCAATTCTATAAGTTGGGTCTTGCAAATCAAACTTAGAAAAAGCCTTTTCAAATTTCACTGCTGCCTCTAACATCAAATAAGTCGAGTTCCAACGTGTAGGAACATCTAAACACAACAAACTCTTAGTTGAGATTTTCTCATGTTCACAACATTCTTTGAATTTTCTCAACCTAGCAGGTGATTGTCTAACATAACGTACTGCATTTCTAACCCTTTTCACAGATGAACCAATCTCTTTCAAACCATCACCCACAATCAAATTGATTATATGAGCAACACATCTCATATGCAAATGTTTACAGTTACGAATGCTAGACCTCAAATCACCCATTTGTTCTTTCAGGTAAGACATTGCAGTATCATTTGACAGAGCATTATCAACAGTAATAGTAAACACCTTATCAGGTAAGACATTGCAGTATCATTTGAAAACAGTCACGTGACACAGTCCACCTAGATGGGATTTGAAATCTAGGGCATGCTACAGACATAAAATGTTGAAACCCCTCATTTTCAACAAACTTAAATGCCAATTCATCAATAATAACCATATCAGATAAAGCCTTCCTAATAGCTTCCTGGTCAAACTTCCAAGTACCTAAGGCACCAGGTTGCAAATTCAACTCTATTTGCTTACTAGCATCAATACTTTTAGGGATTCTTTTGCATGATTTAATGTGAGTACCAAGAGAAGCTGTACCATTTTTCCTTGAATCAGCAAAGTACTCCTTATTACAGTAAATGCACCTAGCTTTCCTTTCCTCATTTTCATTCACAAAAGGTTGAAAATGCTTCCAAACATCTGACCTCAAGTCCATGGTTCTCCGTTTTTTAGTTTTTGAAGTTGCAGCTGAGTCCGTTTGACTTGAAGGAGGAAGTTGAGAACTACCATCTTCAGTTGGTTCTTGTTCGGCCATCTACAATAATTTCAAACAATAGTTAATGTGACGAATACAAAATAAATCAAGAAATTAAAAATCATGAAACAACAGTTGGAGTTCAGCAAGAAATATGCAATCTGGACAGTTAAACTATAGCATATGCAGGTGAAATTTCCAAAAGTTGGATTTGTCTGTTTCTTTTTTTTTTAATATTAATGGCCTGCATCTGCTAAGTTAATTTATTTATATTCATCCAAGCATGAAGCATCATCAATCGTCCAAGCATCATCAAATTGAATTCGTCCATAATATTAATCTGATTTTCAAATTTCAATCTTAACATCACCAATTCGTCCACTGAGATAACATATAATCTTAAATATAATATTAAATCTGATTTTCAACCATAAATCACCAATTCGTCCACTGAGATTAATTCTTCCAAGCATAATCAATTCCAAAATGCAAAAAGGCTCCCACATATAATCTTAAATCTAATTTTTCACCATAAAATAGAGAAAATCAGAAAAACATTAAAATAAAACGCCACCACATAATGAATTTATTTATGAGCATCGTACTACTCGAAATCAAACCCAAAATAAGAAAAATACAGGAAAAAAAACTTGAGAGACACATACATTGCAACTCCAACTATCTATTGCGAAGTGTCTTTTGCTCCTCCTCAGCCAATGAAGTTGAGAATTGAGAGAGGAGAGAGCTGCTTCTGTTCAGATCTGTCGAGAATTGAGAGAGGGGAGGGCTGCTCCTGCTGAGATGCTGCTGCAACGCTCTTGACGAAACCACAATGGCGAATTTAAGTGGGGAGATGAGACTTGAGATGAGTGAGGGGAGATGGACAGATGGTGGTGAGTGCCGTGGTGAGTGGTGACGACGGGAGGGGGGTCTGTGAGGGAGGAGGGTGAAACTGAAGTGAACGGCGGAGAGTAGCTGAGCGGGAGAATGAATTTCAGAATAATTAAGGACTACTGGACTAGGGTTCTCTCATTCTTTGTATTAGCGTACTATTGTAATTTAGTATATATAAATTATAAAATCATATATTTTTTAATTAGGGGTCGGTTTATTCGGTCGGTTCGGTGCCTTTTTAACTGAACCGACCGAAAACCGAAAAACCGAATTTTTTAAAAAATTTAACCGAATTAACCGAACACCCGAATAAACCGAACCGGATAAGCCGAAATTAGTTCGGTTCGGTTCAAAAATCGATTTTTTCGGGTTCCTGCTCACCCCTACTACCTACCATGTGGTGATACCCGATTATCGTTGTTCCGTGTGACAATTATTTATTACTTTTAATGTTAAAGTAATGACTTTTTAATTATATAAACTCCAAACTTTAAGATTATAAGTTCTTAACTTAAGCCAACAAGGCAAGAACTGTAAATCGCGTATAACTTTATACTCTACCTAGATTATAATCACGAACAATAATTCCATTACTATTTAATTTCGAATCTCCTGCAATTTATCATAATGTCACATGAATTGTTGGTGATTCATTCTTGTGATTTGACCACGAAAACGACACTAGCCTCGTGTTGATACGACACGATGCGATAAAAAGAATAAAATTTTAATAATATTAAAATAACGAATTAGGAGAATTATCAATTCAAGGCTTATAAAATGATATATTTATCAATATAGAGCTTGAAAAATAGATTGTGTCGATTCAAGATTTGAAAGATCTAAAATTATAAATTTAAAACTCGGAAATTTAACGGTATTAAAACTTCATCTAACAAAAAGTGATGTGATGACTGTTAAACATTCACATCTTTTTTATCATATATTAAATCAAACAAAACACACATACGCACACACAAATTTACATTAATTATTTTAATTGAGAAGCACTTCTGTGCACCATCAGGCACATTGACTGGGTCAACTTAAAAAAAAATACTTCAAAATCAGTATCAGTTGTAACACTAAAAAGTATCATTCAAAAGCCCAAAAGTATCACATGTATCCTTAAAAAGTACTGACCAAAATAAATAAATAAATAAAAACCCTCAAAATTAGTATCAACTGTAACACTAAAAAATATCACTCAAAATTCAAAAAGTATCGCCTATTTTACCATTTATCTTTTTTGTGAGTTGACCAGGTCAACGCGCGTTGACCTGCTTTTGACTCGGTCAAACACGTTGACCTTCTGATATAAGCTTATATACATCTAGTGCATGCAAATTTTTGCCATTTTAATTAAATTAAAGAGCGGGTTTTATTAAATCCCAACAAATAAAAACCACCTTTCCACCATTTAGGTCTCATTACTTTGTATTGTGAAATTCATCTATGTTTGTTTAATAAATTAAATTTTATTATATTTATAATTAATCATTATAATTTTAATTCCATAGTCAACTATTAAATCTTATTGAAGCATTTAATAAAGTAATTATTTTAATAAATCCCTCTATTTAATTTAATTAAGATAATTAATGTAAATTTGTGTTTATTTTTATTTAATTTAATTTAGGATAAAAATAATGTGTTAAAATGATATAAATATTTAACAGCCACGTCACCCTCTTTTGGATGAAATTTTAACATCGTTAAATTTTTAAGTCTTAAATCGATAGTTTTAGATCTTTCAAAACTTAAATCGACAGATTTTATCTTTCAGACTATATATCAGTAGAGGGGTTGGTTATAATGGCTACTAGTTATTCGTGTGAGAACTAGGAACCATGCTTATTTAATATGATTTTGTAGCTTATCTTGTTGTATTTTAGTGATATTTAGTGTTTTTGACACTAACACTAAGGGGGGTATATTGGATATGGATTTCGTTGGATTTCATTGGACTTTTAAAAGGGTGCAATTTTTATTTCGACAAAAGCATATAAGAAAAGGGAAAAAGCAACAGTATTTAAAAGTGAGAAGTTTTTTCGACAATGTCTACTTATTTTATATAATATACATGTACTGGGTCCCACCAAATCACTCTTTATTCTAAAAAAACTGACATATTCTGGGCAAAGCTGCAAAGAGAATAAATTCTCCCATTTTTGAATTAATCACCCCACCAACCCCACGTCCATATCTATCTCTCTCTCTCTCTCCCCCATGAATATTATAGATTTGAAACTAAAAAAGCAAGAAAAATAACTGTTGCTTTCCCTTAATTTTTTTTTGATCCGAAATAGATAAAGGGTTTCAATCCCCTTCAGTGTTGTCGCCGCTTTCTGAACAAGTTAAACAGGTTGGAAATTTTATCTCTCTCTCTCTCTCTCGCTCTCTCTCTAACTAACAGTAACATTGCTCATAGTTAATCGTCGCCGACAATGGAGGAACGATCGGGAGCACAACCAGAGACGTCTTCATCATCACATGTATGTTTTCGATTTCTGCTTTAAATTTATTTTTGAATCGGTTGATTAATGTTTTCCCTAAAAATAAACGATGTTTACTTTGTCAATTGTGGTTGATGATGGTATTGTTTAAAATAATCGATGTTTACTTTGTTAAATGTAGATTTATATGTTATTTGTGAATTATTATGCTAACCGAGGACTGAATTATATTAACTTTTGCGTTTGAATTTAATCGAGGAATATATCAAAACAATCGAGGAACTATATTAGACTAATTGATAAATCTTAATTAGTCTAGGTTAATTAATCGAGGACTGAATTATAGTAATTGTTGCGCTTGAATTTAATCGAGGAACATCTCAAAACAATCGAGGAACTATATAAGACTAATTGATTAATTTAAAAAAAAAACTAATCGAGGCCTTCCTCAATTAATTTAAAAAAATAAAAACTAATCGAGGCCTTCCTCGATTAATTAAATACTAATCAAGGCATCGATTAATTTAAAAAAAATTGAGGCCTTCCTCGATTAATTTAATACTAAATTGAGGGACTAATTGATTAATTAAAAAAAAATTAATCGAAGCACTAATCGATTAATTAAAAAAAATTAATCGAGGCACTAATTGATTAAGTTAAAAAAAACTAATCGAGGCACTAAATCGATTAATTCTAAAAAAACCTATTACCTTAAATATTAATGTAAACTAATTGATGAATATTTAATTAATCGATGAATATTTAATCTAAAAAAAAGTAATCGATTAATTTAAACAAATCTAATCTATTAATTTAAGATTAATCGATTAATTCAAAAAAAAAATAAGGGATTAATTTTTTAAAAAAACTAATCGATTGATATTTAAAAAAATCTAATCGATTAGTTTAAAGAAAACCTATTACATTAATATTTAATGTAAAAGAACTAATAGATAAATATTTAAATAATCGATGAATATTTAATCTATAAAAAGAAATCGATTAATTTAAACAAATCTAATCTATTAATTTAAGACTAATCGATTAACTATTTAATGTAAATCGATTAATTCTAAAAAAAATTAATCGATTAATTTAAAAAAAAAACTAATCGATTAATATTTAAAAATAACTAATCGATTAGTTTAAAAAAACCTAATAGCCTAAATAAAACTAATCGATTAATATTAATTGTCCTCGATTAATATTAAATTTAAATTTTAAGAAATTCCAATTTATATGAAATATTAAAAGAATTTACTTTAATAGTTTTAATTTTGAAAATGTTGTTAGATTGATTGGGTTAGACTGCCGTTACGGAGTCGGAAGACCTCGGTCGTCGTGTACGCCATCCCAGGTGTTATTAACACGATTAGAGACACACTGCTCGCGATTGGTGGTGACGTCGTCCGACTATTCAGATCGGGCTGTTTCGGATATTTTCTTGTAATACCCCAAAATTTTATTATCTAAATTTAATTAGGAATATATATATATATATATATATATATATCTAATAGTTAGAATAAGTAAAATATCCATTTTTTTTAGTATTAAAATAATAGTCTTCGATTACCTTAAGGGTAAGTTAGGGAAGAAAATAGACCTTTAAATTTATATATATTTTTTTTTGGTAAGTATGCTTGTTGAGTAAGTTAGAGATACTTTGATACATTCTTGTATTTTTAGTACGAATCACGATGCCATTTTTTTTAAGAAACCTAAAAATGTATTTATTATTATCATTTCGGGTATTAAAAGATCATGTGTTTAGAATATATATATATATATATATATATATATATATATCCAAGCCTTAATAATTATCTAAATATATATTTTTATTTAATGATTATCTAAGTAAATATTATTTACTTAATGGTTATCCTATTATATATATTATTATATTTCAATTCTATCTAAATATATTACTATTATATGGGAAACCAATTAAATAAATAAAAGTGTATATATATGCATGCATGCGAGCCAACATTTGGTTGTATACTAATTATGACTACTTGGATAATTTTGCCAATTATATATATATATATATATATATATATATATATATATTATATAGGGATGTACATGCAACACCATGTAGGGAACACTTGTCACATTTTAAGATTAGCACTTTGCAAAGATTAGTACGAAAATTTTAATGATAAAAAAAAAAACTAAATTATTCAAAATGAGGCGGTGACTATAAAACAATCAATTATTTCGTTTTCTATAAACTAAGATAAAGCAACTAAGCAGTACGTGAGTCGCGTTGGTAGAATAAAGATTGAACAAATATAAGGTGAGATTTTAAATTTATTTTAATTGTATTCTTATAAACTTTATGGTGGAAAATTGATAATTGGTGTAAAGGTTTTGAGAGGGAATCAAAATTTTAATATATTGGTCATTATTTTTGGCGTGTTTATTTTATAGTACAAACTTATTAGAATAGAAATTCCCCATATTATTGTTGTTGGTATACTGAAAATGCATAAAAGCAATTGGAAATTTAGATGAAGAAGATGATATGTGATTTATAAATATATGTGTGCTTGTGGAATATGAAACTATCATGTTACGTTAAATTCGAAATAATGACCAAAGTATAATTCTACACTATTTCGGCAAGAAATTATATGTCTTCATATTAAATTATTAATAACAATATAAATATGATTAAGGGTGAGAACAATTATATTCCTCAAGTTATGGTTAATGGATATATTTGAGTCAGATTATGTGTTGTACCAAAATTAATTGGGTTAGAATCACAATATCAATTATATACATTTATAAATATGTATGCTGGACATTGATTATGTAATATTAAGCTAGAAATATTAAGTGTTAAGGGTAATCAAATTGTAAGTAATAAAAAATAAAATTTTAATGAAAACTTAAAAGAAGCTTAGAGGTTGAGTTTGATAGTGCCCTTTAGCAAAGCTAAGCCAAGACTGGTTGTTGTAGACTCAGAAGAAGTAGCAGAACCTGTGCTAGACCAACCCAGAATATGGAAGCAAATCTGATTTCCAGGTGGGCTATTATATCTTTGTAAATTGTATCTTTCGAGCTATTAAGCTCTTCTTTGTTAAAATTGCATATGTGACTATCTGTGTTAAATATTTACGTGATACTATATGTTGTCGGAGTCTCATAAACCAGCGCTGCGTCAATGTGAGTAGCTATAGTATGCATACATTATTCGTCATGCCCTACTCCTTGTCGATGAGACTAAAATGAAACACTTATTGGTTACACTCATTGGGTATACTTTGGCCATACTCAACTTTACGCATTGGTGATGTAGTACGGGTTGCGGATAATGACTGATTATACTCTTAAGCACTTCACGATAAAATGTTTTGGTGAACTTAGGTTGCTTTCAATTTTAAAACCTCCTAAGCTTCACTACATGCATGAACACAGATAGATTATTTTAACAAAATGATTTTCATAACTTGAATTGTAAAAACTTACCCACTGAGTGCATTAGTACTCAGCCCAAATCTTTTCAAATATTTTCAGGTCAGTAGGCTGGAGCGTGAAGGTGATGAGGCTGAGAAATGGGCGATTATAGTTTACATATTTTCCTATTGTCTCTTTTATCTGTTAAAAATTCAGCTTCCGCTCTTATGATATTCTCTTACTAAATGCTAAGAGCTCTAATCTTGGTATTATGGATAAGTATAATTTATTATAAATTGTGTTTGATTGTTCTAAGTCTTCTGTTGAGGTTTTGTTAATCATATTACCCCTTTCTTTCCCGCTTCTTAATTCCAACCCCCGTGGCGTCCATTTCCATGATCTTTCGGGATCGGGGCGTTACATTTCTAGACTACAGATGTGGTGACGTCCAGAAGAGGATCATACACATGCTGATGACGTTTGAGGTGCACGCTCCGGATCGTGCACGTGTGGGGCGGGAGGCATGGTTTCACATTCATCACTCCCAGTTGCGGTTCGGTCCGAGTGAGTACTTGTTGGTGTCAGGTTTACAATTCGGCAGCTCGACATTCGATCCTCATGGCGATCATATTGTTCCGTCGAGATCTGTGTACCACCGTTTATTCGAAGGGAAGCGTACGACAATCAAACAAATGGAGGACAGGTTCAAAGAGCTGGGTATGGCCAGAGACGCTGCGGATTATGTGAAGGTTGCGAACATATTGTTCGTATACCGGATGATTCTGTACCTAGATCAGTACCGGTACGTGGATCCATGGGTGTGGGCGCTAGCGGAGGATGTGGAGCGATGGAACTCTTTTCCATGGGGAGCATATTCTTACCAGTCGTTGATGCACTACATTGGCCTCGTCCCCAGGACACGAGAGGCTATGGGCGGGAAAGGATCGGGACAGTATCATTTTTACGGGCCGATCTGGGCACTCCAGGTAATTAGTTAAAATTTAATTGTTCTAAATTAGTTGAAATCAAGTGAATACGTAACTAATCCATTAATCCACTTTACAGGTATGGGCTTGTGAGGTGATACCGGAGTTGGCTAGTGAGGCTGGTGTGCATAGTGGACAGCTCACTGTGCCTCGATGTTTGAGGTGGACATTCAGTCTCCTTGCCACCGACCCAGCCACCTTATTACAGTGAGCAGTACGTTTTGATGTTTCTTGATATATTTAGAATCTTTGATCTATATTTGTTAATTCATCTTAATGATATTATTATTATTATTTCCATGCAGTCACGTGTGGTTATGTTGGAGCCATCTCCCGAGGAGACGGCAACTTCATATTACATGAGCATGCAGTTGGAGCCTGGAGCTCAGAGCATGAGATTTGTTCCCGCTCGATCCGGGAACAAGAAGAAGATGCTTGCAAATGTGGCATCTTGTTGTTCCACATCGGCAGAGGAGGTTGTCCCCCCTATCAGCCCGAGGCACCAGAGCTTCTCGGACACCACATACGGGCCGTCAGGCGACCAGTCAACCCTCGAGTAGCCGGGCATTGAGGGACGAGCCAGATCATACTGAGACTGGAGCCCCGCTTCCCACTGAGGATGCACCAGTGCACACAGTAGATTCGATTGATCCAAAGAGCCCTCCTCGAGCTTGGGGAATGAAGCATTCGAGGAGGGATCGCACGCCGAGTAGTGGAGAGCCCTCAGAGAGTTTCGTTCAGAGGGTTGTGAATCGAGTGATGCCCCGTGTCCAGGAGCTTATTGACACGACTATTGCGCCCCGTGTCCAGGAGTACGTGGACCGGGCTATTGATCGGGCATTAGGCGGGAGGACTAGCCATGCCAGGAGGTCATCCACGTTTGACGTTAGAGCCCGCCACAGCCCGGAGCTGAGCCACCGTAGTGCAGCTCATCGGCCGCCCAGCCCACCTGGTGTGAGGGCTCCACAGCCCACCGTAGTCCAGGAGGGTCCTAGCACTTCGACTCCACACCATGGTGGTTTTAGCACGACCTATCAACTCATGAATGGCATTGATGATAGCAGCCTCCAGGTCTCCTACTCACGATTCAGACTTCAGGGTCCGGAGGCAGTTGTTCAGCTCTACTTCAACAGCGATCGCCTGCGGCAGCCCTGGTTTGACGAGCTTGAGGATCCGAGGAATGAGTTGAAGGATATGCACATGAGCTACTTTCTGAGCGCGATTGCTCGACGAGTAAAGAGGGACCCTAGTTGTCCAACAGCGGTGGCTAATACCGGTCTATATGTGAGTTCAAGTACTTGTTTGAATGTTTTTTGCAAAACATTGTTAGTTAGTCTTTTTTTACTCCAGTCATAATCGTAATTCAATTTTTGCAGGAGGCCCTCGTTAGAGCATGAAAGATCCTTCATCCTATTGACCCCCTGTGCAGAGCGACATACGGGGACGATGACTACCGGCGGTGGAGACCTGCAGAGGGCCTGGTACATCGGATCCAGGGCAGTGATGGGCGGTATCAGGTGGCATGGAAGGGGCGTGATTATGTAAGTGAGCTTCACAAGCAAATAATATATTGTCATATATTATTTACTGACATTAATCTTGATATGATCCCGGTTTTATGTTGTAGGCTATCGTGGTATGTGACGTCTCAGGTGAGCACTGGGTAGTGGTTCGTATCCGCTTTTCTGATTGGGTAGTAGAGTTGTACGACTCACTACTATTTCAGATGGACGATCCGAGCGACCGCATAGAGTACGAGAGGCGAGATAGAGAGTTGATGCCCTACTCCGCCTACTTCCACGCCTACTCATATGTGCCGGTTTTTGGGAGGGTCATCCGATGCCCCCCGATGTGCTTTTGCGATGACCCTGGACAAGTCTATACCGGATCAGTACGTGTAGACGGACGCAACGAGCTGTGGGGTATATGCCTGCATGTACGTGGAGCGGCTATTGGGTGCAGGACCTCCACCCGATATATCAGAGCAGACAATACATGAATATCAGAAGGTTATAGGGGCTCGGATATATTCATTGACTTACATCCAGAGGCCTGACGTGTAGATGCTTACATTAACACCTTGACATTAAGATGTTCGTATGAGTAGACTATGACTTATGTGGTGTTTTTGTTCATTTTGTACTTGAACTTGATTAATGTAAATGTTTTTGTGAAAGCCTACTTCTCGTGACAAAACAAGTTGCTTAGTGACAAAACAAGCCTCCACAGCATTTTTAATGCTCTGATGCTGATCCGAAACGATGAGAAGATCATCTATATCACCCAGAGCCATGTGCAAGTGGGCCAGGAACCATATCCAAGATTCGTCGTTCTCTATCGGTCCGAGCCCAACTGCAACAGGTAAGATCTGTTCGTTGCCGTCCTTCGTCACAGCGACAAAGAGAACACCCTTGTTCTTTCCCTTCAGGTGGGTCACATCGATCACAAGCACTGGACGAGCATACTGGATAAATGCATTGACACACGCACTGAGAGCAAGAAATGAATGCTTGAACCGACTATCACTCGTGATCTCCATGTCTACTACAGTCCCCGGATTCATCAATTGCAGAGTGTGAAGGAAAGCGGGCAACTGTGTGTAGGACTTGTCAAAGTCTCCATATACCATCTGAATGGCAATGTTCCTCGTGCGCAGAGCGAAACTGTAGTCGATATGGATGCCAAACTCACGCACAAGCTCCGCCATCATCTCCTTCGGCTTCAGAACAACCCGTTCGTCCACCAATCTACGAGCAAAGTATTTTCCAAGCACTCGTGCAAGTACCTGTCGCGGAGCAATTCGACCCATATCAAGATGGCATGTGTGAGTGCCGTTGAACTTGTATATTCTCCACATATGCCCATCAGCAACCGCAAAGCACTTGAACGGGTAATCACCGCCATGCTTGCAAACATAGCCCAATCGTGACCTATTCGAGCAATACACGACATACTCCACTCGATTCTGCATGTGATAGATACCGACCGCCAGGGCGAGATCATCCTTCGTCCGAAAAATAGCTCCCTGGTGCAGTGTATCTGAGTCTGGTGCTGGTTCCTCATCCCAAGATAGTGGGCCCGTAATGTCCCAGTCAGCAAGGGGAACCACCCAATTGCTCGAAGGCCCGTCAGATCTAAACGGAACACCAGTGGTAGATGGTGGGATGACTCCCGTCAAGCACAACAATCTGTTTGTACGATCAGCAGAAGAACGAAGCCAGCCACTGAATTCTGTCAACACTGACTCCACCAACCTCGTTCTATCATTCACCTCTTCTTGTTATTGTTCTTCTTCTTCTCCCTCTTTTTCTCCTTCTGCCTCTTCTTCTCCTTCTACCTCTTCTTCTGCAGTAGGACCATGCGTCTCTGCATGTGAAAAGTAGGGAACATAGTCGTCCCTCATAGATGGTCCGGCTCCAGAACCTTCCAACTGTCTTGAAATCACGTACACGACCATGTCAGTAGTCTGCTCGTGAAGCAAATCGAGCAAATCTCCATCATCTTGCAAAGATGCTCTTATCCGTCTTTCAGTATTGGTGCTGGTGAGGTAAAATAATTCATACTCGATCCTGTTCAGGTCAGTCCGCAACAACTTGTGAACCTCCCTCACCAGTGAGCTAAAACACAGCTTATCGGATGACATCGTCACGAGTTGCTCGTCCCCATCTACATATTCTGATCTCTCCCATCATCCACTGTGTCGTACAATAATGCGGCGTCTAACCATCTGCAATTTATAAACAATGTTACATGAGATCACAATTTAACCCTAAACCCTATTACACCCTAAACCCTATAAAACACTAAACCCTAAAATCGTAAACCCTAAAACCCTATAAACCCCAAGCCTCTATTAACTTTAAATTAACCTCAATTAACAAAATCTCCTCGATCAATTCTAAAAACTAATCGATTAATTATTAATCGATTAGTTTTAATTAAATTATTAATCGATTAGTTTTAATTAAACTATTAATCGATTAATTTTTTTTAAAATTATTAATCGATTAGTTTGTTTTTTATTAAAGTACTAATCGATTAGTTTTTTTTAAAACTATTAATTTTTCTTAATTAATAAATTAGTGCCTCGATTAATTTTTTTTTAATTTATCGATTAGTGACTCGATTTAGTTTTTGTTTCTAAAATTAATCGATTAGTAACTCGATTAATTTTTTTAAATATTAATCGATTAGTTTTTTTTAATTATTAATCGATTAGTTTTAATTAAATTATTAATCAATTAGTTTTAATTAAACTATTAATCGATTAGTTTTTTTTAATTATTAATCGATTAGTTTTAATTAAATTATTAATCGATTAGTTTATTTTTAATTAAAGTACTAATCGATTAGTTTTTTTTAAAATTATTAATCGATTAGTTTGTTTTTAATTAAAGTACTAATCGATTAGTTTTTTTAAAAACTATTAATCGATTAGTTTATTTTTTATTAAACTACTAATCGATTAGTTTTTTTTTAAAACTATTAATTTTTTTTAATTAATAAATTAGTGCCTCGATTTTTTTTTAATTTATCGATTAGTGACTCGATTTAGTTTTTGTTTCTAAAATTAATCGATTAGTATCTCGATTAATTTTTTTAACTAATCGGTTAGTTTTTATTTTTCAAATTAATCGAGGAAGGCCTCAATTAGTTTTCATTTTTGTAATTTAATCGAGGAAGGCCTCGATTATTATTATAATTATCGAGGAAGGCCTCGATTATATTCATGTGTTCCTCGATTATATTTATGTATTCCTCGATTAAGTTATAAAAAATATTGAAGTGTTCATCGATTATATTTATGTGTTCCTCGATTATATTTATGTATTCCTCGATTAAGTTATAAAAAATATTGAAGTGTCCCTCGATTATATTTAAGTGTTACTCGATTATTTAAAAATTAGCCTTGATTAATTATAAAAATTTCCCCGATTAAATTTGAAATAGCCTCGATTAATTCTACGAGCCTCGATTAATTCTAAATAAAACCTCCATGAATTCTAAAATAGCATCGAATAATTCTAATAGCCAAGATTTATAGTCTACCACATGCAACTCTTCAAAATATAAAAGAAATAAATGCATTCATTACTCGTGGCTAGTTAAGATATTAATCGAGAATCTCTTAAAATTAATCTATATATTTTTTAATAAATAATCGAGGCCCATTAAAAAATAATTGAGTCAATTTAAAAAAAATAATCGATGCTTTTTAAAAAAATAATCGAGACAATTTAAATTAATAATCGAGACTTTATTTTAAGGGTTCAAATCTTCTTAAATAATCGAGGCTTGTTATAAGCCTCGATTAGTTTTATCTCAAGTAATCGATGATTGTGCACTAATAATCGATGAAGTCTAAAATAATCGAGGCTTCTAGTTAATTGGGTCAAGTTAAATAATCAATTAAAGTTAAATAATCGAGTCAAGTTAAATAATCGATTAAATCTAAAAAAAAAACAAATCTTCTTAAACCATCATAATCGAGGAGCCTCAATTACTTTTAATTGAGGCTTCTTATGAAATATTCGAGACCACTTTTGTAAACTATTTTTTAATATATAATCGAGGCTCAACTTATAAAATTAATCGAGTCTTGTAATTTTAATCGAGGCAATTTACAATAAATAATCACGGCTACAAAATAATCAAGGCTTACTATAAATAATCGAGGCAGTTAGAATTGTTAGGGTTTCATTTTTAGAATTAGGGTTTCGAGCTGTTAGAGTGCATTTAATGCCTGACAAAAGTACACTGTGTCAATCATTGGGTGTGGGGACCAAGTCTATTATAGTACAAATTGCCTAACAAACTACCTATTTTTAAAAATTGTTGATTTTTCCCAATTACTATTTACTTTTGTCTACTTTTATCCATTTAGACCTTTTAAAATCTGGGTGTATTCAATCTAGACTTTTAAAACTCCAACGAAATTCTGGTGTATTCAATCAAGACTTTTAAAACTCCAACGAAATTCTGGTGTATTCAATCACGACTTTTAAAAGTCCAACAAAATTTTGAGGTATTCAACAATCCACGGACTTTAAAAAGTCATTGACTTTGTTGGATTTTAGATGGATTTCACGTGAAAATTAAGAAGGATGAATTCCGACCTCCAGACATGAGATTTCGATGGAATTGAAAAATCCGACGAGCGTTGTGACCCAGCGACCGGTGGATACACAAAATTGGGAAACCCAGCAGTTACCTGAAGCCAGCGGTCGCTGGCTTCACTGAGGATGACTACCCAGCGGCCGTTGGGTTCCAGCCGCCGTTGGGTTTAAGGCGGTGGCATCCCAGAGGCCATTGGGCCCAGCGACCACTGGGCCTGGCCCAATCCGCTATAAATATTCGTGCACGCCCGCTTTTTGATCCACAATTTTTTTTACGAACGGCAGTGGCATTTTCAGCCATATCATTATTCCCGAGTGGCGGCTACTACAATCTGCGTCAGGTACTCTCGTGTATTCATTATTGATTAAATTTGTCTTCAATTTATGACATGTAAGAATAAAATTTTGAATTTACTCTCTTTTGGTGTTGATATAATTTGACTGATTATTGAATCATAGAAAACTAGTATATATGGTGTTATTGTCAATGATATGATTATTAATAGTGTATACACAATACTATATTAGCATTATCATGGGGGACTCACAACAAGATTCGAAAAAGAGGACAGCTTATGAACCTTGGACTAAGGAAGAGACTGACCTTCTGCTAGAACTTATGGTTGATGGTGCGCGTCGCGGATGGCGTGATAATATAGTGGCATATTTAGCAAAGCCACTGTGGAAGAAAGAATACTTACTGTGTTTAATTAAAGACTCGGGTGTAATAGGACCTACAGTAATTATCAAAGCCAGCTCAAATGGTTTAAGAGTCGTTGGATCCGGTTATTCGAACCTGTTGAAGTATAGTTCTGGTTTTGGATATGACCACAATACGAAAAAATTCATGGCTACAGATGAAGTGTGGGATGCGTACTTATCGGTATGTATCATATTGAAATAATATTATTCAATATTTTTATTTAACTAATAAAGTAAATTAATTATTTTGATTTTATTTTTTTATAGTCTCACCCGAAAGACACACACTTGCGATATGGAAAAACCACTGATTATGAGGATTTGAGGATTGCGGTGGGTAATGATGTTGCTGTCGGAAGAAATTCAATTGGGTTGGGAATTGCTACTGATGCAAATACATTAGGAGAAGATGAAAATAGAAATGCGCGCATAGAAGATTTAACGTTTGATCCTGAGAATGATGCGTTTGTCGCACTATCACAAGATGACCAACCGCCGTCTAGTTTCACACCACCTTCTGGGCAGCCTGAGGTGACTAAGAGCTCCACTCAAAGACCGAAGCAAGCCAAAAGAAGTAGAACTCAGTATGAAGCAACTTCTGGCTCTAGTGAAAAGATCATGGAAGAGGTGAAAACACTGTTTGGTGAAGTTCACGGTCTCTTACTGAAAAGAGATAGGGAATTGGAGAAAAGAGAAAAAGAAAGATCGTACACTACATGGGATGCAATCAAAGAGATCCCAAATTTGGATGCAGACACTCGGATTAAGGCATTTGACTTGCTTGTCACAAAGTCCCAAAAAGATGGTTTTTTGAAGATGAGTGTTGAGGAACGAGCTCAGTGGATAGCTTACAAGATTAAGAAATAGGGATATTTTGTTTCATATTTGACGTACTTTGATGTTGATTTATTAGTATTTTTTTGGATGTCTTGTTAGAATTTATGTTGATTATTTATTTGATGTTATGAATTATATTTTTTGATTATTTAACATGTTTGGTTTATTCGAAATTAAACATTATGTTTTTTTGGGTAATTTTTTTTTTATTTGTTGATTTATTAAGTTATATGCATTTGGATATATTTTTTATTTAACACAATCGCTCTAATCAAGAAATTTTATTTTTTTAAATGCAGCATGGAACATCATGAAATATTGGAAGAAGAAATAGAAAATGAAGAGATGGAAGAAGAAATTGATGAGGAAGAGGAGACAGAATTCTATGAAAATGTTAAGCTCTTGCTATTAATAGCAAAGACAGTGTTAACACTATTAGGGGGGAAATTGATATGATGCGTCAGCATATTGAACGTTCTTTGCAGCGACGACCAATTACGAGAATTGGATATCATTTTGTTAAAGATATGATTGAAGGAGATCCACAAAGTTTTCGACAGCTGTATAGAATGAATCATGATGCGTTTTTGTAGTTATGCTCTATCATAAGAGATAAAACACCTCTACAAGATACAAGACACATATGTGTTGAAGAAATGTTGGCTACATTCTTGATCATTGTCGGGCACAACGACAGATATTGTAATGTTCGTCAAAGATTCAGTCGTTCTCATTTTGCCACTAGTCAAAATTTCAACAAAGTATTAAAGGCATTGAACATGATAGCACCAGACATGATGGTTAAGCTGTCTATATCGACCCCAGCTAAAATTCAGGATTGCACAAGATTTATGCCTTTTTTTAAGGTATGTATCATTTATTATGTAATGTATTTTAAACGTTTTATTTGTTTATATCTTATCTTGACTTTATTTTAGGATTGCATCGGAGCTATAGATGAAACTCATATCCCGGCAATGATAACAGGCCGAGAAGTAAGCAGTTTTCGTAATCGTCATAGTATGCAATCACAAAATGTTTTGGCAGCTTGCAACTTTGATTTGCAGTTCATGTATGTGCTAAGTGGATGGGAAGGTTCAACACATGACTCCAAGCTTTTAAGTGATGCATTATCTAGAACAAATGGTCTTCAGGTGCCACAAGGTATGTACCATAATTATAATTGTGTGTTTTTTTTAAATAGTGTAAAGGCAGCTATTTGATAAATAATAATAAAATAATTTTGTTGTAGGTAAATATTTTCTGGTGGATTGTGGATTTGCTAATAGACGTCAATTTTTAGCTCCTTTACGTGGTGTTCGATATCATTTAAAAGATTTTGGTGGTCAAGGTCGTCACCCCAGAAATGCAAGTGAATTATTCAATCTCCGTCATGCATCATTAAGGAATGTGATTGAGAGGATTTTTGGTGTCTTCAAATCTAGATTCACAATTTTCAAAACGGCACCTCCCTTCTCATTTGAAATACAAGCTGAATTAGTTTTGGCTTGTGCTGGTTTACACAATTTTCTCTGAAAAGAGTGCCGATCTGATGAATTTCCAGTGGAATATGAAGGAGATGAAGATTTACCACCTCCTCCTCTGGAAGAAGAAAATATGGAATGGCTATCTCAAAGCCAACTACAACAAAGAACGGAAGCTAATGCATGGAGAATGAGCATTGCCAATGATATGTGGGAAGCGAGGCCCACGTATAACGACGATGGAAATGATGATGATGAGACTCAAGATGAAAATGCTGAGTAATGTTTTTTTGTTTTTCCGCATTATTTTTTATGATTTTAGTGGTATTTTGAAAACAACATATTCGTCATGTGTCTAATTTAAATAAACACTTAACAAATATTTTTATATTGTTGATGCATTTTTTCTTAACATTTTGTGTTCCTAATCTATGTATCCAATCAAGCATTGAGTAAAAGTGAAAAGAAATCAACATAATAATGTAGAAGATGTTTAATACATAATTATCCAACATAAATTCTAAATAAAAGAAACACATTGTCTGAAATAAAAGAAATTCAACACACGGAAAAAAAAAAAAAACAGTCCAGCGGCCGCTGAGTGCCAGCCGCGGCTGGGCAGGAGTCCAGAAGCTCCTCCCAGCGGCCGCTGGGTGCCAGCCGCGGCTGGGCT
Source organism: Perilla frutescens (assembly GCA_026008535.1). Taxonomy (NCBI): domain Eukaryota; kingdom Viridiplantae; phylum Streptophyta; class Magnoliopsida; order Lamiales; family Lamiaceae; genus Perilla; species Perilla frutescens. Next base: position 19,804,971 of record BRKX01000014.1, on the reverse strand, counting down.
CCTCTCCTGGCGTTTATTTTCTTCGATCCAGCACACCTACACGGTTCAAATCAACCAAACATCTTTATATTTCAACAAATTCAAACACATTGCGCAACACAAATTCAAATTAACTCCACAAAATTACAACTTAAAAAATGAAAAGTCCAACAAGTGTACAACATATTCAAATAAACAAATCAAACTCTAAAATCCAAAACTCCAACAATTGTACATCATATTCAACTCAACAAATCAAACTCTAAAAAATCCAAAAAATATTAAACATTATCAACATCAACTTCAATCACTACCAATTGAACAAAAAATCCAACCAATCCAATATGCACAAAAGTCATCAAATATATAATTAAACTCCAAACTTAACATTAACATAAACATATAATCCATGAAATTCAAAAAACAAACCTTTAATTATGAGGTGGTGGATGTGGTGGCGGATAAAAGGCAGTCCAAGCATCCCACTGAGCCTGTAAGGATGCAATTTGTGCATCATTCGCATCAAAGCGGGCGTTCATCTGCTCGGTATACGCGTCAAGTCGGGCGTACATCTCCTAGGTATGCGCATCATACCTATCGTCGATATGCTGCCTCAGTGATCTAAATGATGCGTCCATATGCGCCCTCATATCATTTTGGAACTGCGCATAGAAATCTCCGAGCATTGTAAAAGGAGGTTGTTGAGGTTGCTCTTTCCCCTCCTCCTCCTCCTCTTTTTCCTCCATCTCGACATCTCTTTCACCACCAGTCGACGAGCCGGCACCAGCATCACCTTGGACTCGGGTAATATTGTCATTTATTTGCCTGCTTACACATTGCCTCTTCGCATGAGGGACAAGGGTGAACCGATCAGAAATAATCTGAGCTCCTTTTAGCTCACTGAAGTCGATCGTGTACGCCCTGATCTCATCTTGCCCCTCTTGAGGCCCCGTCGTGGCACTGAGAATCCCGAGGCTATGTGCCAACCACGTCACAATAGGAGCAAGCGACGGGTGCATTCCTGCGCGAGTCTGCATCGTCTTCATAGTCGCCCAAATAAAATTCGAAATGCAGACTTTTTTTCCCTTCAACGCACAATGCAACAAATACACTTCACTTGCATTCACCTTGTTCCCCTGCTCCTTTCCCGACACATTATACGCAAGAAATTTGTGCACAACTGCTAGTGCCGGGTCTTGGATGTACCCATTCGGCCTACTCGAACTATCCCAATTATCAAACCCAGTCAATTCATTCCACGCCGCCTCCACACTAAATGTGGGGGGTCTATCCCGTTCCCCGCCAATAGGAAACCCAAACACATTTTTCATCTTCGTCAAATTAATTTGATAATCTCAACCGTTCATCCTAATACCAATCTTCTTCTTATCCTCAATCACATACATAGTGCACAAAAACTCATAACAAAGAGCCTCGTAACCAGAAAAATCAACATTTTTAGCATAATCTTCAAGCCCTAAAACCTTCAAATATTTAGTAACTTTTGCAATGATTTTCAAATCCCTCAACAAATCCCAATCAAAATAACGAGGGTTTGTAACGAAATGCTTGCTAAATTTCGTATATAAATCACCTTCATGCTCGGTTCGTATATGAAATGGAGCCTCGTACCTTGTCGTGAGGTCCTCCTCTTCGACCTCTTCATGTAGCCCAACATTGGGAATTTTCATCCGAGGCATGGTGATGTTGGTAGCGGTCGTGGACTTCGAACGGGGGGTGGTCGGATTTGTGAGGGATGGCTCGAATCGAGCGACGGCTGAAGAGAGGCGGGCGTGAATTTTTTTCGCTGTTTCTCGGGTGTTTTTGATTTGGGGATCTATTCTGGGGCTTTCTGTACTTAAACCCGCTTATTTCCCAACGGCCTCTGGGTTCCAGCAGTCGTTGGAATCAGCTAATTCAACTCCCCAGTGACCGCTTGGTTCCAGCGGTCGCTGGGCCTCCCGACTTGGCAACTGATGTGTGAAATTTTAGTTTTAAAACTCGAATCAACTTGCAAGTGAACAAGTAAATGTAGTACAGGGTGAAACGAGGTCGAATCCACAGGGAAAAAGAAAGTTTAAATAAGCACGTACTATGACATCGGCTCCTATTTGTTATCTAGACGACGAAATGGATAATTGTTTGATTTAAAACTAACTAAATAATAAAGCAAAGTAAATAATTGCAATTAACAAATAAATTGGGCAATTAAGGAAAGGAACACTCTCGGAGTTGGTTTTATTGGATTAATTAACACAAAATCTAATTATAATGGATGCTTAATTTCCAATTCAAGATTACCAAGGCGATCACAAATTTATTCTATATCTCCTCTCGAAGCATATAGAATATGGGGCACATGCATAGGATTATTATCTCCAACTAATACCTAAGTGTGCTTACCAAGAGCACCAAGAATCTATGCCTCAACAACTATCTCAAACCTCTCGATTTTATTGATAATTGCTCTTTAAATTCTAGGATCCTATGTTGAAGCTCATCTCTCGAATTTTGAATCAACATACATAATCATGCTAATTAATTATCAATTAGTTCTCACCAATCAACAATACATAACAAGAATTCAAAGCATAATCAAGAACCATTAAACATCCAAAATAAATATCATTTATATTTCATAATCCAAATAAAACCAACACCCAAGAGTATCAAAGATTTAGCTTCTCATAATTACACGGGTAACCAAAATCTCTACAAGAAGGAACATAATTTTAACAAAATTAAAGAACAAAAGAACCCGGATGGATGTTTTGGCCTTCAAATCTTGCTTCAACTTTGTTCTTCTTGCCCAATCTTCAATTCCCTTTCTTCTCTCTTCTTCTCCAAGTATTTCTCTCTCTAAAAGTGGATAAGGGTGGAATGGAATGACCTAATTTTGTATTGGGTGAGTTTATATAGTGGAGGAATAAAAGAATTAAAAGAAAATCAAAAATGGGGGAAAAAAGATGAAAAATCCGAAAACGTGACACAGAGGCGCGACATGGAGCCGGTCGCGCCCTGCGGCTTCATGTTGGGGCTGGGAGGCGTGACCCGGGCAGAGGATGCTGGCTCGGGTCGCGTTGCAGGTGGTGGAAAATCACCCGCGGACACGGAGCGGCGGTCGCGGTGCTGGGCTGGCTCGGGTCGCGCCTACAGCCCTGCTCCGATACCTTTCACGGTTTTGCTTCGTTCTCTCTTGTTTCTTGTCCGATTGAGATGATTCAACTTGCACTGTGCTCCCAATTCGATCCTTTATCTTCCCATGGAATTGAATCACTCAAAAAATTCATTTATTCATCCACAATATTCTGCAAAACTCAAACAAGAAATAAAACTCTCAAGTAAGAAGGTTAAGAGCGCAATTTGGGTTAAAACACATGCAAAACTCTTCAATTCATTTCATTTAAACCTCAAAATATTGTGCAAAAATGCCACTCATCAACTCCCCCAAACTTAAAAGATTGTTTGTCCCCAAACAATGAAGAAAAGAGAAATAAGGTTTAAATGATTAAATGCGGATAAAAGGATGGAATTTGCTTCAGAGATTCAAAACACACTTTGTACATTCAAGCATGATATTCAAAGATCAAAAAGCCTTGACAAATTATATAATGCATGGCCAAAAGAACTTGTAACCTCTCTATGATTAAAGATCACTCATCACTCAAGTGTTTAGGCTATAAGTGTATACACTCAAAATCAAGTCATACGAGAAGTCTACCATAGGCTTGTAATGTGTCTATTCTCTCCACCACCTATGTGTGCTTTCAAACAAGAATCATTAAGGGCTTTTTCAAGGTTGTAATAAAGGCTTTTTGGTAAGGTGGGGATTGTTTGGCTAAGTGACTCAATTAAGAATTAATCCTCAATAATCCAAATCTCCATACTAACCAAGTAGAACTACACAAGCGCTCTTCCACCTTCCAAGCTTTCACAAAATCTCAAAATCTAGAAATTTTGTCTCATTTCTTGCTCTTTCTTGCTCTTTCATTTCAATGATAAACAATATTACTTCTCTTTCTTGCTCTTTCATTTCAATGATAATAAAAAAATGTGAACACATCATTTTTTTTTCTTTTTCTTTTTTTTTCAACTTTTCTCTCTTTTCTTTCGTAAGAGCTAAGAAGGGTTATTTGGCATTTTCGTCTCAAATACTCTAAAATGCAATTTTTATTTCAAGCACTCCAAATTTCTCATAATCATTAATTCTCCATTACTAATTATTCTCAACCCAAGGCAAAATAATGAAATATGGTCTCATTGCTCAAAGGGGCTAACAAGGGATTTAGTGTTGGAATGGTAAAATTTGGGTAGAGTAGGCTAGATAAAAGATGGCCTTAAATCCTTTTCGAGTCATCAAGCACACTATTGCAATCTCGAGTTAGACACAATGCAAGTTCTAGAGACAATTCAAGTATGCATGATTACCACACATGCAAGGAAAAGATTGTAAAATTAAAGCAATCTTTGGCTCAAAATCTCACATGGGCTCAACCAAGATCAAAAAGTAATACATTTAATAATTTATCAAGGCAAATATCAACAAATTATAACATGTTTTCATGTCATTTTTCCAAATAAAACCATCTCATCATAAGCAACATAACAACCCAATCCACACTTCAATCATTTTCAACCACAAGTCTCCACAAGATCAACAACCAAATCAAAAACCACCGGTTATTGAAATCAAGTAAACGTGCAAACAAACTAAAAATTTTAAAATTTTATCAAAATTTTAATGCAAACTACATGAAAATGCAAAATAAAAAAAAAAGAAACAAACGAAAAGGAGTCCAAAATAACCACACTTCTCCCTCCCCCAAACTTATTCGGAACAAAGTACCAATAAGTTTGAAAAAGAAGAAGTGGTTTATTTTGGACGGACTTACAACCGTCAAGGCGGGTTTGGTGGCACTTGACACCACCTTAGAACTCTTTTTTTCTTTCTTTGAGGCTTAGAAGTCAAATCCGGATCAAAGATTCTATAATATTCCTTGGGCATCTCCTCTTCTTTCCTCGCTTTCATGTTCTCAATTTGTGGCTTTATCTCTTGGACCACCTTGGATTCTTCAATGCTCTTAAGCTCATCATCTTTTATAGCTTCCCTCCTCATGGAAATAGGGAACATGGCTCTTGACTCATGCACTCGAAGGATAAGCTCACATTTCTCCATATCTATCAATGCTTTCTCGGTGCTCAAAAATGGCCTCCCCAAGATAAGAGGCACATTTTTGTCCTCTTTCATATCAAGCACCAAGAAATCAATTGGGAAGATGAATTTATCTACCTTTACTAGCACATCTTCTAAGATTCATTTTGGATAGGTAAAAGTGTGATCCGCCATTTGTAAGCAAATACTTGTTGGCTTGAGCTTCCCAATGTTGAGTTTCTTGAAGAAAGAAAGGGGCATGATATTTATGCTTGCTCTCAAGTCACACATGGCATTCCCCAAGAATTTCTTCCCAAAACTACAAGGAATGATGAAACTCCCCGGATCCTTGAGCTTTGGTGGCAATTTCCTTTGAATAATTGCACTACATTCCTCCGCGAGGCTCACAATCTCATGATCCTTTAACTTCTTCTTATTTGCTAGCATTTCTTTAAAAAAATTGGCATAATTTGGCATCCTTTCCAAGACTTCCACAAGTGGGGTATTGATGTGAATTTTTCGAAACATCTCCAAAAATTTGGTAAATTGCTCCATCATGGTATCCTTCTTCAATCTTTGAGGGTAAGGTATAGCAATAGGAATGGGAGCTAGGGGTGCCGATGACGGCTTATTTGAAGCATCCTCAACCAATTCCTTTGCTTCTCCTTTTTCATCATCTTTTTTACTTTGGGAATTTTCACATTCAACTTCCAAAAATTCCTCACGTGGCATTTTTACCCCATCAAAAGTTTTCAAATTCATCACGGATATAGCTTTGCATTGCTCCGGGCTTTGTTGCGGTCGTTTTCCCACTACAACCTCCAATTTATCTATCATCTTCTCAATCACGCCCATTCTTGTTCCAATGGTATCCACCCGTGCTCCAATCATGCCTATCTTACTTTCAAATTTCTCAAAGTGAACTTGGGACTCTCCCATATATGTCTCCATTTTACCCATGAATGCTATCAAAAGATCATCCATCTTGGGATTATTTTCATCATCAACCATGTCATTTGTTATGGTAAAGTTAGGTGGAGATTGGCAAGCACCATTAAGATTACCATAAGGAACATTTGAATAAAATTGTCGGACTCCTTGATTGTAGTGATTTTCTCCTTGAAAACTTTGGTTTGGGCGGCCATTGTTGCTCCATTGCTTGACATATTTCATCGCTTCAACTCCTTGGATTTGCTCATTCCTTGAGCTCAATGAAGAATGAGTGATGGTTTCAATCTTTTTATTGAGAATCGTCATTTGGGCCGCCAAGATTAACAAAGGTTCGACTTCGGATGTAGGAGTCACATTCTTCTCAAGTGTTGCACTTGTTGTCTCTCCACGGGCCATTGATAGGAATTCATGGCCATGTCCTCAATAACTTTCATGGCATCATCGGGCCCTTTTCCTAACAATGAGCCACCTGATGCGGCATCCAATAGTCTCTTCATGTCTTGATTGGTTCCATTGTAAAATATGCACACTTGGTGGTCAATACCAAACCCATGAGTAGGGCACTTCTTCAACATTTCACAAAATCGTTCCCATGCATCATTAAAACTCTCATCATCCCATTGGCGAAATTGTGTGATCTTACCTTTCAACTTCAACATCATACTCGGAGGGAAAAATTTATGTAGAAATTTTGAAACCAAATCAGCCCATGTTTCAATAGATCCAACTCTCAAACCTTGATACCATGTTCGTGTTTTTTCTTTAAGAGAAAATCGGAAAAGTTGGAGACGTATTGCGTCATCCGGGACTCCATTAAGCTTCACGGTCCTACACACTTGTAGAAATTGATCAATGTGCTCATTTGGATCTTCATCGACTCCTCCACCAAATTGGTTTTGTTGTATCATTGAGATTAATTCGGGCTTCAATTCAAAGTTATCGGCTTCAATCTTGGCCCATTCATCACTCTTTCATTTACAATGGGTTGAAACATGTTTCTAATGGGTGGTTGCTCCACTTGAACTCGGACATCTCGTTGCTCATTCAATCTTTGTTGCATCTCCTCAAATTGTCTTTGTAGATGACGAACAAGACCTTCATTTTCATCTCCCATGACTATTTCTCTTTTTTCAATCTCCCTTTATCCACGAGAAATAATAACCTCACGTTCAAGGAGTGCTCTCATATACCGTGTGATCATGCACCACCTTCAAAGCACCAATAACAAAAAGTGAAAAACAAAAATAAACAAAAAATGTCTAAATTAACAATAACAACCTTATCACAATAGCACAAATTTAAAACACTAATTCCCCGGCAACGGCGCCAAAAACTTGATGTGTGAAATTTTAGTTTTAAAACTCGAATCAACTTGCAAGTGAACAAGTAAATGTAGTACATGGTGAAACGAGGTCGAATCCACAGGGAAAAAGAAAGTTTAAATAAGCACGTATTATGACATCGGCTCCTATTTGTTATCTAGACGACGAAATGGATAATTGTTTGATTTAAAACTGACTAAATAATAAAGCAAAGTAAATAATTGCAATTAACAAATAAATTGGGCAATTAAGGAAAGGAACACTCTCGGGGTTGGTTTTATTGGATTAATTAACACAAAATCTAATTATAATGGATGCTTAATTTCCAATTCAAGATTACCCAGGCGATCACAAATTTATTCTATATCTCCTCTCGAAGCATATAGAATATGGGGCACATGCATAAGATTATTATCTCCAACTAATACCTAAGTGTGCTTACCAAGAGCACCAAGGATCTATGCCTCAACAACTATCTCAAACCTCTCGATTTTATTGATAATTGCTCTTTGAATTCTAGGATCCTATGTTGAAGCTCATCTCTCGAATTTTGAATCAACATACAGAATCATGCTAATTAATTATCAATTAGTTCTCATCAATCAACAATACATAACACCCATACATAACAAGAATTCAAAGCATAATCAAGAACCATTAAACATCCAAAATAAATATCATTTATATTTCATAATCCAAATAAAACCAACACCCAAGAGTATCAAAGATTTAGCTTCTCATAATTACATGGGTAACCAAAATCTCTACAAGAAGGAATATGATTTTAACAAAATTAAAAAACAAAAGAACCCGGATGGATGTTTTGGCCTTCAAATCTTGCTTCAACTTTTTCTTCTTGCCCAATCTTCAATTCTCTTTCTTCTTTCTTCTTCTCCAAGTATTTCTCTTTAAAAGTGGCTAAGGGTGGAATGGAATGACCTAATTTTGTATTGGGGTGAGTTTATATAGTGGAGGAATAAAAGAATTAAAAGAAAATCAAAAATGGGGGAAAAAAGATGAAAAATCCGAAAACGTGACACAGGGGCGCGACACGAAGCCGGTCGCGCCCTGCGGCTTCGTGTCGGGGCTGGGAGGCGCGACCCGGTCGGAGGATACTGGCTCGGGTCGCGTTGCAGGTGGTGGAAAATCAGCCGCGGACACGGAGCGGCGGTCGCGGTGCTGGGCTGGCTCGGGTCGCGCCTACAGCCCTGCTCCGATACCTTTCACGGTTTTGCTTCGTTCTCTCTTGTTTCTTGTCCGATTGAGGTGATTCAACTTGCACTGTGCTCCCAATTCGATCCTCTATCTTCCCATGGCATTGAATCACTCAAAAAATTCATTTATTCATCCACAATTATCTGCAAAACTCAAACAAGAAATAAAACTCTCAAGTAGGATGGTTAAGAGCGCAATTTGGGTTAAAACACATGCAAAACTCTTCAATTCACTTCATTTAAACCTCAAAATATTGTGTCAAAATGTCACTCATCAGCAACTCAGCGGTCGCTGGATACCAGCGGCCGCTCGGTACGGGTTTTTCGCGTGTCCAACGCTCGTTGTGTTCCAACGATCGTTGAAAATTAATATTTCAAATCCATTGAAATCGTTCCAAATCCATGCGAAATCCGTCAGACTCCGCGTGGAGTTGACAGACTCTACATGGAGTCTATGGATTTTATAAATCCATGGACTTTTAAAAGTCCAATTAAATCCAACGAAATCCACATCCAATACGCCCCCTAAAATACAACAAGATAAGCTAATTTTTTTTTTTAAAAAAATTATCACTAAAATACAATAAAATAGGCTATAAAATTGTACTAAATATGCATGGTTCCTAGTTCTCACATGAATAACTAGTACTCATTTGAATCTATTCCTATCAGTAGATTATTCATCTTTTGCCTTGAATTGATAATCATCCTATAAAGCAATTAACACAATTTATCTTATATATTACAATAGTATAAACTAATACATGATAAAGTAATTACAAAAGCCTAAATTACCTAAACAAATAATTATCGTGTCGACACAACTAAAACATGTATCTTTACTACATTAACACGATTATATCACGGTCATTACGATAAGTCTACACACTAAATTCCTTATTTTTATATCATATTTATATTGCACCATCCAATCTTTTCAAAAATTAACCCCACAAACTCCTTTTCTCTTGAAAAAAAAACGACCAACTACAAGGCATGGTGCTATAAGCTATGGAACCAGATTTGTTGCAACAAAATTAGACTTCAATTATTTGACGTGTAGCAGAATTCAGCCAAATGTTGATTGAGGCGACGACACAATCTACAAACACAACCATATTTGACGTTATCCAAATTTTGGGTTTGTCGTAGCCACATTTTTTATTCATGTGGGGATACATGTATATATAGATAGGATAACATGTTTCTAATTTTTTGTGGACTAACTATTTACAACGTCACATTCACAATAATTTTTTTAGATATTCCACTTCTCATGAATATTAATTATTACAGTCAAACTATCTTGAATGCATCACTCGGTGTAAAAAAAAATCCCAGTTTGTGAAATAAAATCTATATATTGATTATACACCTAATTAATATTTATGGTAAATATTAAAACAAGTTATATTTTTTATAAGTTAAAAAATATAGTTACAATGTATAAGTGAGAGCGATCTGATCCCATGAGAGGACAAGTGGTGGAATGACGAATTCATGAGATGGATCTCTATAAGAGCGAGTGATATATATGGAGACGAATTCGTGATGGAGAGATTAATTAATACTCCTAATAGTTGTGAGTTGAGATCTTTTTGTGAGTAAGGTAAGTAATAATTAAGGGTGAAGGGGTGCTGCCACAATGAACCTGCCCACTTTTCTTTTAGCATCATTTAAGAGATGGTATTAATTACCTTTTGAAATTCGGCTACCTCCTTAAAGTATTATAAATGTCATTTGAAATTTGCAGCTTACTTTTTAATTTGTCAAAAATAGGAATAAAAAAAAGAAAAAGAAAAATAGGTACTTATGAGTTATGAGTGAGTATTATTGTATGTTGATTTATCTCATCATTAAACATTAGATGAAATTAGAGTGTTATCATATGCTTGATATGAAATGTAAGTAATATAAAATAGATGGTCCAGAATAATATAATTTTTTCAAGAATTTTGGATGTCTTTTTATGATTTGGAATGTTGGTAAAACCCAAATGACCTCTTTTGTGAGTATTAATGTAAAACAAAGATGTGAAGTTCCTAAAAAAATGGAACAAATATATATGATGTTCTGTCGTTAGGTTTTTGTAATTCAGTAATTCTATTTGTAGCCCCCTAACCTAAGTATTGACGGACCTCCAATTTGTTTTCATCGAATATTTGGTCGGCTTAACTAGCTCCAGTTCATCATAAATATTTATAAATTATATTTGTAGTTTATAGTGAGTAGTATTTTACTGAACTTCAATTCTTACAGCTGAAGAAAGTAAAAAAATACTTAAATCTTTATATAGACACCAACACCTTATTCAATACAGTATAAACTTTATTTTAAATTAAATACTAATGAGTTTTGAATGGTTTCTCATGTGTAAAGGATTTAAAAATTCAAAGGGCACATCACATATTCACATGAGATGGAGTAGCTAATTAGTAAATTACCATTTTTAAAATTAATTGAAAAAATATATAGGGAACAGTCAAAAAAAATCCTCTTTCATTTCCTTGAGCGAAACCCACATAAATTACGATTGCAGAATTTTACATGCACAATTGCAATTGGTACGCATGATTCAATTTGGGCATAGAATAGAAGAGAGAGAAAGTAGTGGTAGTGACTAGTGAGTGGGAAAGGAGAGAGAAACACGTAAACGAATAGAGTCCAAGCGAACAACGAAGGATACAGGGGCGAACACGAAGCTTCCACTCTCACCACCACCGTCGCCGTTTCACTTTCTCACTCATCAATTTACTTGCTTTTCATTGGTTCTACGTCCCCCTCTTTCGTTTAGATAGACGACCACTTAACTTCCATTTTTCCACTCTATAATTGATCCATGCTCCGTCCAAAATCTCTAAATCCTTGCCAATCTTCGCAAAATGTCGACTTCTCCTGCTTCCGGATTTAGCTTGGAAGGGATTGATGATGTGCAAGATCTTCCATGGGTTTGTTTCTATCTATGCGTCACTCAAGAGTTGAATTTGTATGCATATATGTAATCATAATTGGATGGTGTTCAATGATGTAGCAGAATGGTGAGGGATCATCTATGTCGCTGGAGCGGTATAGCCATCTCTACGATCTCATGCACAGGGGGAACACGGCATTTCGGGAAAATCGATTAGATCAGGTTCGTTTTTCTGCCGTCCTTTATTTTGTATTGAGATTGATTTTTTCATTAACTTGGTAAGGTGTGTCTTTTTTCTTAGCAAAAAAATAAAATAAAAATATAGATGCTTTTATTTTAGAAATGTTTTTTTTTGTTGATGGTTTGGTTTTTCTGTCCTGCATCCAATGAGGTTACGTACCTTAAATGGCATGGCATTCAGAGAGCTTGACCTTATTATTTGGGTTGTTTCAATTTTGCCACGAAACCAATGATGCCGGGTATAATCTTAATATCTTCACGAAGCATAATTTGTTAAGACACTTCTTGATTTATATTTGAAGTGGTGCCGCAAATCTTGATGGGAACGTCTGGAAATTTAATGAACCCTACTTGTTGGATTCAGTGTTCCTCATCCTATTTTTTTTCATATACTCCAATCAGAGGCTAATGCGAAGAACTTTCCCTGATGAGTTAACTCATTAGAAGTTAGAAAGCAAGCTACGGGTAGAAAGTAGTAGACATTGGCATGTCATTGGAGATTCATTGACATTCCTGGCTCGAAATATGTTTATAGGCTTATGGTTCTGATATTGGTGGAACGTGAATGCAATAGTCCCTTCAAGACTTCAGGAATAATTATTCTGTTGTTGCTGCTTGTGGAAGATGTGTTTGGATCAGTTGGGTGCTTAGATTCTGATTTGATGCTGCAAGATAGTGTTTTATCAAGATTATCAAAATAACATGTTTTGGAATGTGAACAGATAGATTTCGTCAATTCAGACATAACAAGTTGGGGAATGATGGTTGAATTAGTAGGGGCTTAATCTGTTCATTGGATAATCATGGTTTCTTATTATGCTGAGAAGGCACACCTAATTCCTATATTTATTTATACTTCTTTTTCATCCATCATTTCTAGGTTTCACATATGTGAAGTCAGAATAATAAGGGTTTGCTCAAAGATCATCAGCTTTTTGACCAACGGGAGGAAGTTTCCTGTCTGAAAATGTTGAGCATTCAGTAGTTGTCACCACACATAAAGCTCTATCAAGTTAATAATGCCAATTGAAGCTACCCTAGTCATTCTACTTAGTCTTGTGCATTTAGTGTACATAAATGAATGGACCACACATTTATCACTGTGTAGTCTATATATTTGTATAGTGTGCATGAATTCGCTGTTTATCCGACTCAAATACTTAACTTGAGCTATTTTTAAGATAGCTTGATTTCATGTGGCCTTTTGAGATATTCTAATCGTGAAATCATGGCGCTTTTATCATATCATACTTGTTTATCATTTCGCTGTTTGTTTTGATCAGGCAATTGAGTTATACTCAAGAGCTAACCACATTAAACCTGGTGATTCTATTATTCTGAGCAACCGATGTGCTGCCTATCTCCGGTACAACCATAATTTCTTATGAAAAAACATGTTTAATTAGAAATTCAATCCTATTAATTTGATTGGCACTCGGTATGACCAAATTTTTCTTATCTTGTTTTTTTCTCAAATGTATCTTTTCCTCAGGATTAGTCAATTCCTAAGAAACAGGCCCCCTTCTGCTTCAGAATACAGGCCATTGAATGGGTTGGATCCAACAACTCATGCTGGGGTATGTTCCCACATCTTAGTCTTTCTCCAGACTACGTTTTCTCCATATTTTCTTGGAAGGTCCTAGTAACTTCATGTTTCAAATGCATGTTAGCTTGCTTTGAATGATGCGGAGAAGGTGATGAGTCTGCAAAGTAATTTAGCAACCTCCTACATTCTAAAGGCAAATTCTCTTATTCTGGTAAGGATGCCCTTTGGTTCAGTTTGCTTTTACAATAAGTTGTGTTTAGTATTGACTTTTATAGGCTTAAATGCTTAATAGCAACTGAAAAAAAAAAACGATATGTTATTCGGGAGGCTTACTTTCATTATTATGTTTACATATTCCTCAACAGTTCACAATCGACAGATATCTGCATCTAGAGTTCTTTATGTACTAGGAAATTTGCTTTCTATTGCCTATTATAGCTGTTCTCATATATGCCCTTATGTGGGTTCTTGGTGCTGTATCTTGCTGTGTAATGAATTTCATTCCTTAATGTCTCTCCGGCTTGACATTATTGCACAGTTGGAAAAGTACGAGCTGGCTCAAGATGTTATTCGTTCAGGCCTTCAGACTGATCCTCAAAGGTAATACAGAAACAGCGAGGCTTGTAAAAGGGTTCCTTGTCAGTTTTTATTGGTCTGAAACTAATAATATTTTTCCTATTTATAATCAATAAAAATGTTTCTTTCTACAGCAATGCTCTTGTGAATTTAGAGAGATTAATAGTTGATACATTTTTGAGGAGAAACCATGTAAAACCTCAACGTACTGATGATTATGATTGCACTCTATGTCTGAAGTTACTGTATGAACCAATCACAACTCCTTGTGGGCATTCTTTCTGTCGGTCATGCCTGTTTCAGACTATGGACCGAGGTGTTATTCCTGCCTCCTCTTTGTTTCCCTTTCTAATTTTCTACAAAGATGTCGTTTCATTAGCATCTTATATTCTGCTTATTGTTTCAATAATGCATTTTTTTATTCAAAGCTTGCATATTTATTTTCAGGTAACAGATGCCCTTTGTGCCGTACTGTTTTATTTATTAGTCCCAGGACATGTGCAATCAGGTTAGTTTTCTACACTTATTGCTCAACGAGGTGTGGTTGAGCTGAGCCAAGTATTAGAAATTTTGTTTTTGGCTCCTTATACTCGAGTCGAGCTCAAGTTTAATTTTCCAAACACACATGCTGTCCAAAGTGTCCTATGACAGTGCTCATTTTTCTGACACGGAACATTTGCATTGGGGGTGAAAGTATTGAGTTAGTGAAACTTTATTTTCTAAGCACAGTAATGTAGAATATTAATATAGAGATTGACAATTTAGGTTTATGGAAGGTCTTTCTTTGAGTTCAGTGTTGCAATAATGTTAATATGTCATCCATAATATCAGCAAGCACATAAAAACACACATTACCAATGTGACAGATTTAACATATCAGTTGATTGGCATTTGCAGTGTCACATTGAACAACATCATACAGAAGAACTTTCCAGAGGAATATGCAGAGAGGAAGTTGGAGCATCACAGTTTGACAAACCTTGGTCCTGATTTGTTGCCTCTTTTTGCCATGGATGTTATATTACCTTGTCAGAAGTTACAGCTTAACATATTTGAACCGCGTTATAGACTTATGGTGAGTTGTCAAATAGCTCTGGCATGTCGTGATTCCAACATTAAAATTATATTTAGTTTCAGAAGATATCAGATAATACATGTTTCCTATCTGATAATATAAGTCAAGGCAAATGAAGAACTAGCCTTTAGATTACACCTTTTAAATAGAACCCAACAAAATTTTATAAATTACAAGTACTTCCTTAACGTTTGTTTCTATATATAAATTGCAATGATTGAGGATGTTATTTGCGAGAGAAACACAAATCTCAATGGGGTGTTTCCGCGTTTGTTGTATATGAAGGAGTTTTTGCAGCTTTGATATATAATTTCTTTTTTTACACCTATAAATAGGTCAAACTGCACGGGTAGTGTTTGTAACTAGCCCTTTAAAACCTTCTGCTACCACCCAAAGATGAAAACATGACCTTGGCCTAGCCAAAAGAGAATTCTGCCTATATCTGAAAGAATAAAAATGAAAACTTCCTCACCCTAGAATGCATGCCATTTCAATATAGTGCTCGTTCTTAAAATGATACAAATTAGGGAGCCCTGCGATGGAAACAAGCTATGTTTTATGTAAATCTAAGTAACTTATAAGAGTAAGTTTTATGTAAATCTAAGTAAATTGGAAGAGTGGACCTGGGTCCTGGAATAAGGAAATAAATTTTAGTTTCGGCAACGAGTTGGTCGAAGTAGGGTAACTAAGTTACACAACTCAATATGATATTTCAAGTAGTCATCTTGTGAACATGTTAAGCGCGTATAAGTTTAGTTACTTTCTTGATGGTGGCTGATTTTAAGTCCCACATATTGTGTCGCAACAGGTGAGGAGGATAATGGAAGGAAATCGCCGGATGGGAATGGTATGTTACTGTATAGATCTTACTTGAGTTGTTTCTTTGTTCTTAAGTTATGAGAACTGTTATGGTACCATATATATGCTCATTTTTCCTTGCATGTTGTGTCTACATTTATGGCGTAGGTTGTGATCGACTCATCTACTGGTTCTGTTGTTGATTATGCATGTGAGGTGGAGATTACGGAGTAGGTGATTGCTAATAGTTGGACCATACTTTTATGAGTTTTTACTTTATAGATTGCTTAATTGACACTTCTGTAACATATATGATCACTTATTCTGTTATTAATGCAGCTGTGAGCCTCTTCCAGATGGGCGTTTCTTTTTAGAGGTAAAATTATAAGTAAGCTACTTCATTAGTTGTAGTACTTCACCCTTTCTTCATTATCGTCAGTTCCACAATATTTATGTTGGTATCAACTTTTGCTCCATGGATCAGAGACCTCTGATTTTGTCATATAAGAGACTGGATTTTTGTTAAATTTTGGTATAGAATTTTAGATTGAAATGACTCATTTTCTTAGCTAGACCTCGTAACTGACTGAGCAACCTGGTGTAGATGAATTTATGGTTCCTTTTCTTTTGTTTTAAGGGGAGTCTAGTTGTTTACATACACTGTCACTGTAAATATTGATTTTTTTTTAATAACAGATGCAATTTCTGAAAGGACCATTTTATTTCTTGAGTTTATCAGAGAAGGAAATCACTTTGGGATTTGTTCATACACTTGTAGACTCTCTCTGAAGATTTAATATGCTTCTTTTGACCTTTCATCTTTAATATGCCTATTATTCTACCTTTTGATTGTTTGGTTTTTCTCCTGGTATCAAAAAATAATTGATGCAGGTAGAAAGCCGACGGAGATGTCGCATTATTCACCATTGGGATCAAGATGGGTAATTTTCCACTGCTGTTTAGTGACCATATGATATTATATATTTACTTGGTCCATTCTCAATGGTATAGCTTCCTTAATTGATTAATTCTGTAATAAACATTGGATATGAAGGTATCGTGTAGCTGAGGTTGAATGGGTGGATGACATACATCCGCCAGAGGGAACTGAAAGAAATGATGTAAGTGCTAAATTTTTCATTAAGCATTATGATACTAACTTTTCAAACTTGTGCTGCTTTGATATTGGAAAAAAAGGCCTTTATGTTAGCTTCCTTGGGTTACATTCATTCTTAATAAGGTGTAACTAAACTCGACTGATATCAAATAGTTGGATTTTCTTGCATACTTTTCATAATAATTACCTAAAGTAGCAGATTAAAATCACAGAAGGAAGAACACACATCATTATCCTTAGTAGGAAATATTGGAAGCTTCACTGTGCTTCCGCTGCTGCCATTTTCTCTGCTTTTCCCTTTTTTTGAAGCAATTTGTTTGTTGAAAAGTTTTGTGTCATGTATTCATTTCATTTAAGGTTTGTAAGCTTAGGGTGTATGAGTATACCACTTCTGGTTTGCTTGGATTGATTTTTCAAAGCTGACAGTTATTGGAGATGACACGTAAGGCGGCAGTTTTTGCTCGCCAATGGATAAAGGAGGCACAAGAAGCAGCACAAGGGGGTAATTGTGCGATACTTTTTCATAGCATTTATGTTCGTATTTTCTAACCACCACCCCCTCCCCCCCCCAAATGATAATTCTGCCAATTTTTTTAATCTTTGAGAAAATTCCCTTGCAGATAGAGTAAGGCTTGCAGAGCTTTTTAAAGCAGAAGGATTGATGCCCCCCACACGGGATCCTGAGCGATTCAGTTTTTGGGTATGCTTCTTAATGCACATTCTACTCAAATCATTACTAAAACTTAAACCTGTAGGTGTTTGATGACTTACTGTACTATGCAGCTTGCTACATTGACAAATCGTAGGCCATCAGAGAGATTAGATCTCCTTCGGCTTAGAGATACTCCGGAGGTACTCATGCTCTTAAATATATCTGACAATTTTCTTTATTTCTAGCAGAAGTCATACTTTCATGAATCTCATTGTTGCACAGTTTATGTTGGAAATAAAACATGGTTGTTGTTGTTGTTGTTCCTTATTCACACGAATTTTAGGCACGTTGAGCTATATTCGAATTATCAGTATATCTAAAAAGCCCTCATGTATCATCTAAGTTATTCGTGTCTTGTTGCAGAGGATTAGAAGAGGTCTTCTTTATATGAAGGCGGAGGAGCAAGGATGTAGACTGCAGTAAAGAGAGTTTCAACATCACGTGACATGTATTATTTGACAATTTAATTATTAATATTCTATTCATTTACAATTACAGGTATTCATATTTATTCGTGGATCCACATAGCAGTGGATCTTCCATACCTTGAAAATTCGGGAAACAAGAAATAGATACAGAAAGGAAATATAATCATGTTGCTCCTTTCATAACCAAACTTCTTATACTGTAAAGTAAATACAAGTTCAACTCCATTTTTGGTTTTGTCGTGTTCTTTTCCTTGCTCCTATTTAATGGTTTGTTTTTAATTCAGTTCGAATATTAATTTGGAAAGCCTACTAATTTTTTTTTTTTGATGAATTAATATATTTTTGTGGCGTGATGATGCTTAGCCAATAGTGACAACGTATTTCAATCAAATTTAAATTCACTGAGAATCATGTCAAGGCGCTTCTGATATTGATATGCAACAATATACGCATAGATAGGTAATTCTCATATATAAATGCAAAACAAATCCTATACGTCTGACATGTGCATATAACAGTATTTACATAGACGTTACAAACTTTTTAAATATATCCCATATGTACAAGGACAGGTAGTTCTCATATTTAAATGCAAAATAAATCCAAAAAGTCGGTCTGCACCCTACATGTACCATGCAGATCACAGTATTTAGATCGACGTTACAAACTCTTTTAATATATGCAATATTATATACAAGGGTAGGCAAATTCTCAAATTTAAATGCAAAATAAATCCTAAAAGTCTACGGGTGCAATCACAACATTTACATCGACGTTACAATTTTTTTTTCAGTAGTGAACATACTAAGGAACTCGAGCCGCGTCATGAAATAGGCACAGAAATCCAAGAAAAGGAACACAGGACCATTAAGCCTCTGCAGATCAAGCAAATACTCCACTTCGCTGGTTTTGTAAAGCTATCATCACATCATATACATTATAGTGAGGGTCAAATCGTAAAAATCGTTTTACTATCGGGAGAAGCATCCTGATAATATCAATTTAAACAGGAGAGCATCAAGAAATATCAGTATTAAGTCTAACCTGTATTTCAAACTTCACAACAGAGTTTGGTTGCGGTACACTTGCGCTGCTGGGAGTTATACCATTAATGTAATGGTTGGCGTTTATGTGATTACTAGTGGGCAAACTGTCTAGGTTGTGGATTCCACGGGTGAACAGGCATTTCATGTTATAGTGCCCGATCTTTTTCCACCTGACGTTTAATCCTTGCAAAGCTCCAAGAATCTGGGTCATTATCACTCGTGGACGTGCTGGAGACTGGTAAAGTAGTGAACATGAGAAACTATGGCACTTAACCAAATACACTACTAAAATTAAATATGCTACTCAATATTAGCAAGATGGATGCAATAGTTATTGTTACTGAACATTTGAAGAAATTTTGGGTGCATACAGGTTCCATACGTACTACAGCCTTTCAAAATCCAAGAGAAAAAAAAGTTGAGTTGAACAGTTTTAACCTGAAGTCCAACAAGCCATTGCTTCTTTCTTGAGATCTGGGGTGACGAACTCCCAATAAGTGGAAAGGCTTGGACATCAGGATCTGGATTAGGTCCCGCAGAAAAAATTTCCTGGAAAGTGAGATGAACCAATTTCCAAGTATGAAGCTTCAGAAATACAAAGACGTCATACACACGTAAATAACAGAAAGAAAACCTATCTGTATTAAACATTAAACTTCTAGCGGCAGAAAGTGGAAACAGTGCACGGAGGAATGAAATAGGCATGTACTTTGAAATAATAAAAAATAGTCTATCTTGTGTAGAAGGGGGATTTTTTGACCATTCACGCTTTCACTTATCTATCTTATTAGATAAAACATGTCTAACATAGAAAAATCATCAAAACGGCACCATGATAATGCAAACTTTGACATTTGTTTGCAGAGAGCAATAAGTGTCATATATGTATAAAAAAAAAAGGGAAAGGGGGAAAAAGGAATTCATACCACAGATTCTTGGATGTTAGCACCAAGATAGCCAGTCGAATTGGGGGACCGCCTGTCTAGTAATAGATAGTATGCTACGGTGGCCTGCAATATAATAAGGTCATAAGATTAACAATCATAAGGTTAGGGGTAAGATACTGTAGACATGGAGTTTATGTGGTTGTTTACATCATTTTGTAGCCTGCTCTGTAGTGAATCAATCAGCTGGCTCCTGTCAATCCCCAACCTAAGAACTTCTTGAATTATCTCCTCATCAAGCTGCAAGAATAATAAAACTTATTCAGAATTGTCAGTGCACGTGAATTTGGAAATTTGGAAATTTGGAAAATTGATCTGGGAGATTATACCAATTGTTATCTGTGGTTTATGTCTGGAAGCATAATGAGAAAAGTAGCTCCAGGTTTACTTGGCAAACAAGATGTTACACAGAATAGTGCATATCAAAGTTCCCCAGAAAAGTTAAATGCATTGTCAAAGTTAAGACAAAGGATGAAGTACTTTCATCTCCTCAGTTTTATAAGGTTCAATCGACTTGAATTGGGAAGCTTTAGATAACAGTTACCCGTTTTAGATGTTCTGTTGCATTGGGTGGAGTGACAGCTAAATAGCGAGGAAGATAAGCTTTAAACCAAGGATGTTGTCGTATCTCACGAGTGGTTATCCTCTTCATGGGGTCCACCACCAGCATTCTTGGAATCAACTCACGAGCACCAGAAGACAAATGACTTGGAAGAGTGTATAGTCCACTCTGAGGTATATCAAAAGTTACTTACATAGTGATCTATCTCAAGCATTACAAGCTCCAGGAAGCACTTAGTACATATACCTTTATCTTCTTGAAGAGGTTGGGAATGTTTTCATCATCGAAAGGAAGAGCGCCACAAAGAAGAGCATACAAAATAACACCGCAGCTCCAAATATCTACCTCAGGCCCAGCATAAAGTTTTCCAGAAACAACCTGCAATCAGCTCCATTTAATGAACTTAGCCTTAACAAACAGTGTCATGGCAAATATTGCAGTCGCTATTGTAACAGGTATATTTAAAAGCATGCTGATCGTACAACCTCAGGTGCAGCATAGTTTGGGCTTCCACAGCTTGTTCTTAGAAAATGTCCATCCCGCATAATGTTGCTCAGTCCAAAATCAGCTATCTTCACATTGCCTTTTGAATCTAGAAGCAAGTTCTCAGGCTTAAGATCACGATGGACAACCATGTTTCTATGGCAATACTCCACTCCCGCGATAATCTGCCCCAAAACACAAACATAAGTCAGCATATCATGCTGACTGAAATAAATTTACCATACCATCTGTGCAACGTGGATAGAAGACAGCAATTCGAGACAAAGAAAACACACAAAGGATTCTCTACCTGCTGAAAAAAATGTCTAGCTTCATCCTCTTGTAACCTGCCCCTTTCTACAATATAATCAAAGAGCTCTCCTCGCGTCACGTACTCCATGATAACATATATATCCGTTGGTGTCTCTATAACCTCATAGAGGCGGATCACATGTGGATGCACAAACAACCGACATATTTTTATTTCTCTTCTCACTGCATAACACAATTGACTCTTAGAAAGCTGTAAAACACATTTTCTAATCTTAAATGGAAAAAGGTAGTGCCAAAATGCGAACAAAATATCACCAAGTTAGAGAAACTAGAACGGGTACTTTTGTTGCCATGCGAACAGAAAGCCTTGCTATAGAAGTTACCAAAAACTTGGTACAGATTATTCTTTTATTTTTCTTAATGAAGCAAAACTTCTTACCCTTTTCTTCCATGTCAGGACTCCCCATCCTCCGGCGATTAAGAATTTTAATGGCCACTTTAAGCCCCGTCCGAATATGTTCGGCAATTTTAACTTTTCCAAAGGAACCATGGCCGAGAGTTTTTCCAAGTCTGTAGTTCTTTCGAAGTGAATCAGCAGTCCCACCTCCACTCTCCATATTTCTATACAAGAATAACAATTTAGTGTCTATCAAACAACTGCATGCCCACTCTGAAACTAATACTTCTCAGAAATCCTAATGTAAATATGTTCTCGAAAATCATCGGCACAAACAAACCATTCCAAGATTGAGCAGGACGTTTCTTGTGTAAACAACAAAAGTTACTGGACGCTACTAAAAGGTCATAGAGCAATATATGTCTGCAAATAAACTAATGTTTTCAAACTTTCGTCCCCTATCAAAAACTCAACATTATAACCAATACGTCACTATGCAAATATTATGAACGACAACAATTTATAAAACAAGAAAAAGGGTGTGAAATTTGCGCGATTGCGCCAGCTTAGAGTAACCTAATATATGTGTGTGTGTGTGTAAAATAGAACTTTAACAATCACTTCAAAGTTGGTCAAACATGCTCTATGCATAATCTGCTCTTGGTAATCACTAATCAGACATTTAAACCACAATAAATCACAAAATCAATATCCAAAACGCAATCTACAAACAAATCCAGATTTGAAACACTCCTAATTCCAAAATCACATGACAAAGAAACAAATAGAAAAGCAGGTTCAGAGAATTGGAGTGGCTGATCAACTCTAAAATCGCGATTCTTGAAGGGGAAATTACCTGATGAATCAGTACGATTACATGCAAAGAAAATATCTTTCTGCAACACAGTTCTGATATTGAATTTGAGAGAGAGAGAGAGAGAGAGGTAAGAGTAAAATACTATAATTAAGAAAATGGATTTTAGAATAGAAAATGATTAAAGATATGGGTAGAGATTTTAGGGTGCTGGTGCTGACTCATCATTTTCCAACAGATATGTACAAATTCACCTCCCATTTCTACTTCAAACTACATAATAGATAAACAATATATACTGTAATAATACATTCACAAAGTAATCAACGCATTTTTTTCATCGAAGCTTTAAACCTATATTTTTTTTATTTTTATTTTTAAATATACCAAATGAAAATATTGATAAAGCAGCACCTCCCCTTTCAAAAAAATTTACAGTATCAGAAATCCTAGGTGGCTCCCCGAATTCCAGAATTGAATTTTGGCTCCATTAAATGAAATTACTTGGAATTTTCTATATTTCCACATCAATCAATTGAATTTAAATCATTTTTTTTTTTTTTACAATAAGTGTCTTGTTAGACTCTGTTACATAAAATTAGAGAGCTAGATGTGCGGGCTACGGGCTGACGCCGTCAAAAAATAAAATAAATAGGTAGTGTTTTGTCAAGTATTTTCATTAAGGAATTTTTGAAATAGTCCAAAATGCAGGTGCCAAATTGCAATATGTCATTTTTAAAATGATAAAAATCATCTCTTACAGAATGTAAGTAACTAATAAAACTTCACATTGTGCATGAGATGTAATACTAGACGTGCTTCAGTGAACCTTTAGAATCCTGATTCATCCATAATTTCATCCTATTAGTAAAATTCTATTCCATGTGTAGACACATTACATACATCCATACAAGTATAAACATGTAGAACAAGAGTCAAGAGTTCCAACTTCACTTCATTTCTCTCTTTATTTTTTAGATTTTGTTTCACATATTCATACGTGCATTGATGTGTGGCAAACACTTAAGAGTTTTCCAATTAGCACCTAGGTTGGCTGCCTAGTCAATATCCAAATAGTCAATATGTTTTTTAAGACAAAAACATGTGTTGGACGAATCATAATTCATTAGATGAGTCAAATTGACATTTGATTCAAACCAGCCCAAAAACAATCCAAGTAGCCTAAAAATTGCCACACGCATGAGGTCCACGTGAGCGCGTGAACCTTATGCGCTTGGGAAACTTTATTTTTTTGGCTTTTTTGTTCTTTTTTTTTTAATTTTTTAAAATTATTTATTTTGCATTTAGCATAGTGCACAAGCTCACGTGTTAGCGTCAGACGAATTCATTGCAAAAGACGTCGGATAGAAAAATAAATTAATTTAAAAAAATTAACTCAATTTAATTTTATAGTTCACTAATTCAATTTTAGGGTGTATACTTATTTCAAAAAAAATAATTATTGAGCGCAGTGAATGAGTCCACATATCAGCGTGGACGAGTGCATTGTGCGAGATACCGGATAAATTTTTTAAATTAATTCAATTTAATTTTAGGGTTCATTAATTCCATTTTAGGTGTATATTTATGTTGAAAAAATTAATTATCGAGCATAGTGCACGAGCCCACATATTAGCGGCAGACGAATGCACTGCGCAAGACACCAGATAAAAAAAGTTAAATTAATTCTATATAATTTCAGAGTTCACTAATTACATTTTAGGAAATATATATTTATTTCAAATAAATTAATTAGTAAGTGTAGTGCACGAGCCCATGCCTTAGTGTCGGGCGAGTGCACTATGCGAGACGCCAAAAAAAAATCAATTTAAAAAAATTGAATATATATTTGTAAAAAAAAAAGAAATTAAAAATAGGAATAGACTGAAAAGAAAATAAAAAAGAAAAGGAGACCACCTAAAAAGAAAAAGGAAAATGAGGGGACTATCTTATTTGGTCAAATAATATATGTCTAACGGATTGTGATCCGTTAGACGGTCTCACAGAGACCTCTCCGTTTATTAATAATTTTAATTTTAGATTGACTCATGTTATTAAATGAGTTTTGTTCTTGTTATGGTAAAAATCAAGATATTATTCACAACTCAGAAGTCCCAAGTTAAGGTCATGTTAAGAAACGAAGATGAATATTGTAAATGGCATTTTTTTATAGGAGAAAATGAAAACTGAAGCGATGAATCACAAGAGCATCTCCAAGAAGCCTCTATTCCAAATCTGCAAAAATGCATCTCCAATACAACGCCGCATTTCCCTCAATTGTACAATACCTCTTTACCAGTTATTTCTCTTACTTTTCTTTTTCTTTTTCTTTTTTCCTTTTATTTTTCTTTTTAACTTTATTTTTTTTCTCTTTTGTTTCATTGCACTAATTTTCCTTTTGTTTTTATTAACATCTTAAAAACAAAATTTTGTTATTTTTAGGTTTACTATTATGTTTACTCTAACTTAATATAATAAAAAAAATCATAATGCAATTATAAAAAAAATTCAATAACTCAAAATGCATAAAATACATTACATCATAATAACACTTAAAATTAACATAAAATACCTTACATCAAAATAAAATTGTGATTTTCAAATAGGATTATAAAATAAATATGAATGAACAGTGGTGACTCAATTCACTTAATTTTTATATAAGATTATGATTAAATGATGCATAAATAAAATCACAATGACCAATAGTGATTCAATTATTATTAAATAACATGTGGCGATTCAAATTAATTTAAATTTAATTATAGCTCTCTAAAATAATTTATATATAAATTAATTTAAATTAAAATTAAATATTATTAAATACTAAATGTAAATATATTTGAATATATATATATATATGATACAAAATAATTTGATAAAAAAATCAATATTTGAAAATATAAAAATATAATATTTTATTATAGAGTGAAATGTAGAATTGATGATTGTAGATATATTTTTTTTACAATAGGGTTAGAGAGACTCTACAATTGAAATGAATTGAATTAACAATAGTAATAGATAGATAGAGGAGAGTGAGGAGAGTGGAGAATCGTCAATTATAAAAAGATGCAACTATAGAGAAACCCAATCGATCAACAAAATTGGGAAATTGGGCCTTTTTTATTTATTATTTGAAAACGTTGCAATAAATATTTCTAGATAACCCACTCGGCCCGGCACAATAAGTTATGCTAACAGCCACTATTTTATACTCCCTCCGTCCCATAATTATAGTCCACTTCCTCTTTTCACACAGATTAAGAAATCACATTTAATATGTATTAGAAATATACAATTTACAATAATTATCCTATATTGCCCTTATTTTTTACTATATTAATTGCATTCATACTATATTAAATAGGGTTATATTTGTAAAAGAATATTTAAATACAATCCCAATTTATAATAGGACTATAATTTTGGGACATCCCAAAAAGGAATAATGGACTATAATTATGGGACGGAGGGAGTATTCATTTTTCAATTACGAATTTGATTAATCCAAGTTATTGCACAACTTTCTACCGGACTTCCATATATTTTAAACCATTAACGTGTGTGCGCTCGTTCAGCCCGCTCGACAAATACTTTTTTCGAAATAAAAATATACTATAAAAAAATTGGTGAATCATATAATTAAAGTGAATTTTTTTTATTCGCCGACTCATACACTATGTTCGATAATTAATTTTTTAAAATTAAATATAAACTCTACTTGAAATTAATAAATCATAATTAATAATACTAGACCCTAATCTAGATGTATTGAACTATGATTGAGATGTAATAAACTCATAAAATCAAATTAGTATGGAGATATTTTTAAAGCTATACGTAAGACATTTTAGTGTAATGATTGATACTTTTCAGTTATAATTTTTTTTCCAAGTCAATCATGGTTTTAGACTAGTGTTTGAGTCTGAAAAGTTTATTTTGAGCAAGTACGGAAAGTTTCTTGGTCGGGGCTATCTCGCCAATGGGCTTTTTAAAATGAATGTAATGGCTATGTGCCGTGTTGCAAAAGAAAATGCTAATAAAGTTGATTCTTCTGTTTACTTGCTTGTTGAGTGCTCGGATTTATGGCATTGTAGATTAGGACATGTTAATCTAAATGCTATAAAACGTTTATTAAATTTAGATTTGCTAAAAGTGAACCAATTTAATACACAAAATAAATGTGAAGTTTGTGTCGAAGCTAAATTGGCTAAGTTACCATTTCAATCGGTTGAACGGAGCACTAAACCTCTAGAGCTAATTCACACAGACGTGTGTGACTTAAAGTTTGTGCAAACTAGAGGTGGTAAAAAGTATTTTATTACTTTTATTGACGATTGCACAAAGTACTGTTATCTTTATCTTTTAAGAAGTAAAGATGAGGCGATTGAAGCTTTTAAGAACTTAAAAAATGAAGCCGAAAATTAACTAAGCTGTAGAATTAAAGCAATTTGAAGTGATAGAGGTGGAGAATATGTTGCCCCGTTGAGGAGTTATGCGCAGAGGCGGGTATAATTCATCAAACTACGGCTCCATATTCACCACAGTCTAATGGTGTTGCTGAACGCAAGAATCGAACTCTTAAAGAGATGATTAATGCAAGCCCCTGACTGGATTCTCGATCTCCCTGGCCTGAGTTTGGACGAGTGGGTAGGGTTAGGGGTTAGAGTTGGGTCGGGTAAAAAAATAAGCAAAACGACGTCAGTTTCGGTGCACTTAACGGAGCCCGTTAGGGCTCCTTCACGTGGTGGCCCAATTGAGCCCAAAAAAGTTATAGTGGTCAATTGAGCCCCCAAATAAGTTCAGTGGCCAATTTGACCCTTATCCCTACAAAATAAATAGTGGGAAATGCTAAATGATCCAGATAAATAGTAGCAAAATTGTAATATAAATAAAAAAATATATGTTAAATAACTAACTTATTCTTATTAAGTTTTTTTACTTAAAAATAACTTAAAATTTAACGATCTCTCGCTCTCCATTAAATTAATGTTATATCTCTCACTTTATAAATTGATTCATTATATATCTTATCAGCATCATTAGTAGTGTGTAAAATAAAATCTGCATATTCAACTTCAAGTTCTATCAGAGTTTTTTTAGTACAATTCTATCATAGTTATCGTTGTACAGTTATCGTTGTACAACGCGCACTGACGCACTATCTTTGATATATCAATTGTAATTATATCTCAGTTAAAATCTTATATAAGTAAAATACAAAAATTAAATTCATTATTTGATAATATATCATAAATATGACTTGTTGATTAGTATAATTATAGTTTATATATTTATATATGCATATTAATCTAGATTAAATATTAGTCCAATTTTTTAATCAAATTTAACAGATAAATTTGTCAAAAAGTTTTTATTTAAAATTAATATAAAAATAACAAAAAAAAATAAAAGAATCAAAATACATCTTTTGCCTAAAAAAGACTTCATTTACCGTATCTATTTTGAGATTAATTAATTAATTAATTAAAGTAAAAAATAATTTCAGATTCTTCTTATAAGGAAATTCATTTTTAATTTATGTACTTGTGTATTGATCATTCATAATGCATTGATTATTTTTTTATTTTTTTATTTTGAGGGAGAGAAATAGAGAATGCATTAAGTTAAACATTGGGAATTCTCTACTAATAATGTTGTGATTTGAAGCTGCAACTGCAATAGTTTATTTTCAAGAAGATGGGCTGTCAATTTACAGTCATCAACTCATCATGATCTTTGCTTTCGCATTGATTGGATAGGATATTATCAAATTAATTCTCGACATTGATTGTATTTAATGTGTCTAATTAAATCAGTATTTATTATTATTATTATTATTATTATTATTATTATTATTATTATTATTATTATTATTATTATTATTATTATTATTATTATTATTATTATTTTCCAAAGATACCTCTGTCCTGAATTAAATTGATAGGCAACGAGTAAAAGTATTTGCTTGCTATTACCTACCTACGTGCAGGGGATGGCCCTGAGGGCATGCTTGAGGTGCGCTGTATAGGATCTTTCGAATTATAGGAGCACTAAAAATTACATATACATGTAATAATATTAGTTTAGTTTTACTTTTTAGGAGAATTTTCGATCTAGGATCTGAAAGATGTGCAATCTATCAATTTAGGACCTGAAAGGTGAATATTCTTAATCCAGGACTCGAAAGATGAAAACTCTCAATCCAAAACCTCAAAAATCACGAATTTTAATTTTAATTTTTACTTTTTAATTAATTTTATATTAATTTTCAATGAGAATTCCTTTATTAATAATCTATTAAATCTAATACAGAAATTGTTAAAATTAATTAAAAATAAAAAAAAATCGTGATTTTTGAGGTTCTGGATTGATAATTTTCATATTTTCAGTCCTTGATTAATAGTTTTCATCTTTCAGATCTTGGATCGATAGATTACCCATCTTTCAGATCCTAAAATGACAATTTTCATAATTTTTAATAAAAAAAATTGTGTATTAAATCTAATACTCTAATATAAGGATGTTTCTAAATACCCCATAATTTTTTCATTATACACCACTAATTGAAATAACTTAAAAGAAATTATTTATAAAATTACTTAAATGCCCATACTAATTCAAAATTAAAAATAATTGAAAAAATAAACAAACAAAAAAAATTAAAAAAAATATCTTGCCTTCTTCCCCAACCATCTCCCCCCGTCCAGGCCCTCACCCCACCTCTCTCAATCTCTGGCCGCCATCGCCTCATTTCACCCCAACCTCTCATCGCCTTATAATGTTATTGCATTTAAATCACAAGAATTTCAAAAATTTCATAAAAAAGTTGGATCTCATTTCCATTAATGAAACCAAATGATGACAGGGCGTTCGCCATGTTAGATCAGATATTTTCTATCAAAAATAGAGAGAATGTCTTCTCATATATTTTAGTTAAAATCTCAAAAATCTACACAAGGAGTTGGGTTTATTGTATTTATACACAACCATGCAAAGCATATGCATTAAGCTAGAAATAGAATTAAGCTCCTAATCTATGGTGGAGATACAAGATCCGCATCATAGTATGATCGACGGATAGAAAACAATACAAAAGTGGTCCATGCATCCCTATATGGACACGTGGACATCTACACGCACATGCATGCATTGCATGCATGACCTAAAGCGGCTGCATTGCTGCGTTCACGGCTATGCTCCTTGCTGCTCTTGCTGCATAGCTTCAACACCCCCCGCAGGCCCGACGCGGTGTAAATCACCGAGGTGGAGACTAGAAAGGAGTGATCGAAAGCGGGGACCGGGTAAGGACTTGGTAAACAAGTCTGCAAGCTGCGCGAGAGAAGGAACGTAAGTGGGAAGAATAAACCCCTTTTGAAATTGAAACCTTGCAAAATGACAATCAATGTCAAGATGCTTGGTTCTCTCATGGTACACTTGGTTTTGTGTGATCTGTATATATGCTTGATTGTCGCAATGAATAAGAATATGCAACTGAATAGGAACACCAAAGTCATGCATCATGAAAGATAGCCATAATAGCTCACGGGTAGTATAACCAAGACTCCGGTACTCGACCTTTGCAGTGGACAGAGATATAGTGTCTTGCTTCTTACACTTCTATGAAATAAGACAATTGCCTAAAGTGATGCAGTAGCCAGTAAGAGATCGTCTGGTATCTATGCAAGCTCCCCAATCAGCATCACAGTGTGCATTAAACTCAAAGTGATCTGAATAGGTATAATGAAGGCTAAGAGAAGGAGTCCCTTTAAGATACCTAAGAGCATGTAATGTTGCATCCCAGTGGGCTTGTGTAGGGAAATTAATGAATTGACTTAGTTGTTGAACTACATAAGAAATGTTTGGTCTTGTGAGGTTCAAATACAAGAGCTTGCCAACTAGTCTTCTATATGAATCCATTGCTTGAAGGGGTGCTCCTCTTTTTGTGAGAGTAAGGACAGAGGGAAAAGGTGTGCTTGCGGGTCTACTACCACTCATTCCAGCTGATTCTAGGAGATCTAATATATATTTTCTCTGACATAGATAAGTGTCTGTGCTAGAACGAGATATTTCCATGCCTAAGAAAAACTTAGTTTCTCCCAGATCCTTAATGGTGAAAGCAGTGTGTAAAGAATGTTTAACACCAGATATCTCATCAAGGGAAGGCCCAAGTAGTAGAATATCATCTACATACACCAAAAGAGCAACAAAAGTAGCACTTGAACCTCTATGATAGAAGCAATGATCACTGTTGGACTGAGTGAAACCAAGAGAGTGAAGATGCTTACCCAACTCTTGAGTCTTGATTCCATTCCCCAGATGCCTGTTTCAATCCATAGAGACTCTTTACAAGCCTGCAAACCTCTCTCTTCTTCCCTTTAGAATAACCCTGTGGCAAGTTCATATAAATTTCATCAGACAATATCCCATGCAAGAATGCATTATTTATATCTATCTGATGTAGATGCCAACAGTATTGAGTGGCTATGGCAAAAAATAATCTCATTGTCACCATTTTAGCAACAGGAGAGAACACCTCATGATAGTCCACTCCCAGGGCTTGATTATACCCTTTGGCAACCAAGCGAGCCTTGTAACGCTCTATGGTGCCATCTGCATGTAATTTTACTTTGAAAACCCACTTGGAACCTATAACAGTCTTCCCAGTAGGCAGTGGAACAATCTCCCATGTATGATTGTCTTCTAGAGCTTGCAACTCCTTTTCCATTGCTGCAATCCACTCAGGTGTGTTACAAGTCTCAGCATAACTTGTAGGCTCTTTGATCAGCTGAACATTCATTAGAAAACCAGTGAATTTTGAAGAAAAAATAGGTGAGATATGATAAGGAAAAGTACAAGGGATAAGATTGGAAGTTGGTTCAGGTATTTCTGAAATCACTGCTGAGTTGTAGACATAGTCCTACAAATATGTAGGAGGTCTTCTAAGTCTGGTACTCTTTCTGGATTGATGAGTAACAACATGATGATCACTTTTAGAGCAATCCTGCTCAAGTTCTGGGACATAGGAATCACAATCAGCCCTTGTTGTATCAGTGGACTGTTGTAAGGTGTCTGGAAGTAAAGGTTTATGGATAGTGTTTGTGTCATTATTAGCATGATCTGACTGTAAAGGAAAATAGTCTGAAAAACTTTGGAAATGGAGTGTAGCTTGCTGTGAGTTTTGCAGAGGAAAACGGGTAGAATCAAAAACCATATCTCTACTGGTACAAACTTTCAAACTCACCAAATCATAAAGAGTGTATCCTTTACTGTGAGAAGAATATAAAAAAAAAACACACTCTCTGCTCCTTTCATCAAATTTGGATTTGGATGGCAATACATTACCCATATGAACCAAGCAACCAAATGGTTGAAATTGCCCTATATGTGGTGGCTCTCCAAATAGGACTTCAAAAGGTGACACCCACCCTAGCACAACAGAAGGTAATCTATTGATAAGCCATGTTGAATGAAGAATAGCATAGGGCCAAAAATTGGAAGGCATCTTACTTTGAAACACCAAGGCTCTAGCAACTTGTAAAAGATGTCTATGCTTCCTCTCAACCACCCCATTTTGATGTGGTGAGTAGGGGAATGATTTCTGATGATGTATTCCATTCTCTTGCATCAGCTTCTGCACCTTATGATTAAGGAACTCTCCTCCATTATCTGTCCTGATATGTTTAATCTCTTTTTGAAATTGAGTTCTTACCATGGCAATATAACTCTTTATCAACATCCAAACGTGTGCCTTAGACTTGAATAGATAAGTCTATGTAGCTTTACTGTTATCTTCTACCACTGTGAGAAAATATGAGGTACATGTAATGTTGTCTTGATTACAGGGACCCCACACATCCATGTGGACCAAATCAAAACTCTCCTCATTCCTTCTGTTCAACAAAGGAAAAGGATTTCTTTGTTGTCTAGCCTTGTGACAAACTCTGCAAGATCTGATAATCTCCAAGTCTTCTGCTCTTATTCTTTTCTTTGAGCCAGGTAAGTGTTCCATTGCTTGAACAGAAGGGTGTCCTAAGACTTCATGCAACCTGATAACATCTGTGTCTGTACCAGCTAAGTTTACCATAGCTGTGCAGGAAGAGTCTTGTGGGAACACATACAGTGAACCCCTTAACTTGCAAATTCCCAACACATTATCATCATGTCTCTTCTGTACCAGGCAATGTGAAGCCAAGAACTGAATTCTCCCATCAAGATCCTTAGTTAGTTGTCCCACATAAAGTAGGTTATGAGTAAAGTGTGGAGCAAAAAGTACATTCTTCAATATCAGATTCTTGTTAATTCTTGCAGTACCAGCTAAAAACACCCATACACTAGTACCATCTGGTATGAAAATTTGTAGAGGATGTTTCAATCTCTTTATGTCTGCAAGCAAGCCAATATGGTGACACATATGGTGACTTGCTCCTAAGTCAACTATCCAATCCCCTTTCTCAACTCCTATAGAAGCTGTAAAAGCATAGTGACCTTTGAACTCTATAGGTGAAGAGCCCAAATCCACTTCTGCCGTGCATGCCAAACTTCATGGTCTCTCTGTTACCTCTCCTTTATTTCATTTCTGGAAATATTGTGCTAAATGTTTTGCTAATGCAGTCTGAATCAGCTGATCTACTCCTGCAAGGTGATCCTTAGTAGGATCTCCTCCTCCTCTAATAGACTTACTAGAGTCTGGATCAAAATTATAACCTTCCTCTTCTTGCTGACTTGTAAAATAAGCATTTCCCTTCCATTTCTCTGATTTAAATTTTCCTGCACCAATCTGGTACTTCTATAATATCAAAACAATCAGCTTTCACATGTCCTGTGCCACCGCAATGATCACACCTCAACTTGCTCTTTTCTTCTTTGGTAAGCCTTTTCTTAAAATCACCATTATATCCTCTTTCTAGACACTATACAAAGCAGTATGCTCAATCCCTACCTCTGAAAGTTGATTTGTGACTTTAATCTGCTCTTCCAATTGCAGTATCATGGAATAAGCTTGGCTAAGGTTAGGCAAAGGATTCATGATAAGAACTTGTTGTCTTATGACCTCATAACAGTCATCTAATCCCATTAAAAACTGCATGAGACGTTCATCTTCAATATCTTCTTTGATATCCTCTTGTGCAACACAAATACAAGCATTTGAATTCTTAAGTAGTGCTAGATCATCCCATAAAGATGTGAGGTTGTTAAAATATAACATCACACTTTGATTACTTTGGCTGTAAGTAGCCAATTCCCTTCTTAACTGGTATATGTGTGGGTCATTTCTTTTACCAAATCTCTTTTGCAATTCCTCCCATAGTTGCTGCGAGGTTTCCAGATTCTAGAAACCCCTAGCCACTTCTTTGATCATAGAATTGCTTATCCAGTTGAATACAATATAATCTACCCTAAGCCATCGTTTATAATCCAGTGAATCCTTTCTAGGTTCAGGTAGACTACCATCTATAACTGCTAGCTTATTTCTAGACAAAAGGCCTCTTTTGATTGCCCTACACCAACTATGAAAGTTATGGCCATCGAACAAATCCGCAGTAAGTGACATACCAGTGTGCTCATTAGGAGCAAGGTAGAGCTCATCATTGGCCAATGATCGATGGTTTGTATGTTCCTGCTTGTTGAATCCAATCTGTAAACCCTCAGCATGCTCTCGATTATTTTGAGAATTGAGTTGCGGAGTGGAATCAACTTCTGAATTTCTAGGATTTCTGCGTAAATTTCCAACGCTGCTTTGCTCTCCTCGTTCAATTGATTGTTTGTGGTGAATCCAAGCTCCTCGTCGCGAGCTTGTCTCCACGAAAATTGGTTGTTTTTCTTAGTCATGATCAATCGATCGATAATCGTCGATAATCGAAGGTAAAATGAAAAATCAATCGGTGGAATTAGATATACGAATGAAGAGAATCAGATTTAGATCTATGAATTGCGAAATAACAAGGCTCTGGATACCATGTTAGATCAGATATTTTCCATCAAAAATAGAGATAATGTCTTCTCATACATTTCAGTTAAAATCTCAAAAATCTACACAAGGAGTTGGGTTTATTATATTTATACACAACCATGCAAAGCGTATGCATTAAGCTAGAATTAAGCTCCTAATCTACGGTGGAGATTCAAGATCCGCGTCATAGTATGATCGACGGATAGGAAATAATACAAAAGTGGTCCATGCATCCCTATATGGACACGTGGACATCTACACGCACATGCATGCATTGCATGCATGACCTAAAGCGGCTGCATTGTTGCGTTCACGGCTGTGCTCCTTGCTACTCTTGCTGCATAGCTTCAACACGCCAGCGATGACTGTGACAAATACTCCGGTGAAAGATCTCGCCTATTGCTCCTTGCCGGCAACCCTCCCCCTCTCCTCACACCCATCCTCTCAAATGCCAGCCACCACCACCACCGCCGCCCACCTTCCCCTCGCCTCTCTTTACTCCTCTCTCACCCTCATCCTCTCAACTGCAGACCACCACCACCACCGCCGCCGATCACCCTCCCAACCCCTCGCCTCCCCTCACTCCTCTCTCAGTTGCCAACCACTCCGAGGTGGGAGTGTCGTCGGAGAAGAAAACAGTTACTACTCCGTGTTTTTTTTCCTTTGTCATTTTTAGGTTTTTAATAATTAAAATTTAAATTTTAAAATGAGAGGGACAAAGGGTAATAAAGACTTTTATTATGGTGTATAAAGAAAATGTGAGAAAAAAAATAATGTGGTGTGTAAAATAAATGTGGTGTATGATGAAAAATAGTGGTGTATTTAGAAACACCAATAATATAATTTTAAAAGTTTAACTCACTTAAAAAATGATAGTTCAATTAACTTTAACCTATTACTTTATTTTTAAAAAATAGTCTTAGCCACTTAATTGATAAGCCCTACATTATTATGTACTTTTAAGGTATTAATTAAGAGTAAGTCTTTTTTAAAACCTCCAATTGAATTAAGAATATATTTTTTAAGACTCTCCAATTGAATTCTATCTCTTTATATTCAATTATTTCCTTAGTAGATCAAGCAACTGGATAACTAAAAAATATTTGATCAATTCACTTCATATGAAAAGAACTTTGGATTTTTATTTTCTTCTGATTAATTGAATTCACAGTTGGATGATTCTACTTGAAAAACATGTCGTGAAAATTTTATTGGATGATGCTATTTGAAAAGCATGCTGTGAAAATCTTAAGAATATTATAAAACATGGAGAGCTTAGTTATCCTATTTTGATCATTAGTTGTTTCAACAGTTAAACGCATTAAGATATCTTTTACCTAAAAAAAAAATACAGCTCTAGATATATTAACTTACTTGAATAGGCTAAATAGTTGTCATAATGCATATATTGCTTATAAAATTTTATTAACCATACCTTGCATATATAGAAAACAGTTTTCAGAATTGAAAATATTTAAATATTATTTGCGGTCGATCATGTCACAAGAATGATTAGACTTATTTGATATCCATTGAACATGATTTGCTAGAAAATATTGAATATTAAATTTATAAGTGAGTTTGCTTAAAAAAAAAAGGAAGAAGTATTTTTAAAGGGTATTGTATAAACTAAATTGTTTATTCTGTTTTATGGTTTTTCAAAGATGATAGTGAACTCACGATTAGTTGGATGATTTTGAAATCTTCAAAGAATTTGAGCATATCAAATAGTTTTCACAATTTTGAACATTAAAGATATTTTTGAGATGCAATTTTTTTTTATCTATGATATGTATTATAAATTTAGCTAATATTGTTGGGAAAAAACATTCAAATATGATTGTGCTACTTTTATTATGCAGTCATTTTTCATTCAACAAATAAGGACATCATTTTTAATGTTCGAACATGGCACTCCAAATTTCAGGGCCGACCCTGCCTACGTGGTAATCAATGTATATTTCTTCCAGGATACAAACCTAATGTCATTGCTAATTCAGCAATTCATAGAATTTATTTATTGAAATTTCTATTTACACTACAAAATTTGCTCTTTTGTACCATAAATTTAAAAACAAAATGAAACAATTGTAAAAAATTATTTAAATACCCTTTAAAATTTCAAAAATCGGTTGTGTTCAAAAATCTAACACTCATTCGAAATATAGTTTCTGAACCTGATGAAGGTGGTTCAGAAACTAGTTTACTAACGAGTTTTAGGTTTTTGAACACAATTGATCATTTTGCTCGTGTTAGCTTTTTTTAGAGTGAATGGTAAATAAGTCACATATATTGTGTGATGTGAAGAGTAAAATGTGAAATGTAAAAAGTGGGTGAAGTGCAAAGAATGAAATTTATAGTGCAAATAAAAATACTATTTGTTTATTTTATTTTGAACTTGTATTTCTAAACAATACTCCCTCTGATCACATTCTAAATAAGTATCATTCCGGATAAATGCATACATATTAATGTAGTGATCAAATTACCTTGTATAATCTTATGTGAATACATTAAATGAGTCAAATAAAGAAGTTTGAATGCATTAAATAAGGACAAATGTGAGAAAAATATGACTTTCCCACCTCGATTGTGTATAATGATACTCTTCGTTAAACAAAATTAAAGTGTTAGAATAATACTTATTTAGAAACAAAGGAAATGTATTTGATAACCATTGACATGTAGCTTAATTAGTTGACATTCCTCTACTTTGGAAGGGTGACTTGAATACAGATCTCAATCCTCCAACTAAAAAAAATCATATTTTTTTTAGCAAATTTACGTGAATAAGTTAACTTGATTCTAAATTTCTAATGGGTAACAATTAATAGAGTGATGCTATTCGGCCACACTATGGCCGGCCATAATTTTATAGTTATGATATATTTTCATTATATGGTAAGTTTTCAATTTAATCCTTAATTAGTGATTAATAATGTTTTACTATTATAACATTTCAATTAATTTTAGAAGGATTTGACCTTTTAATTTTAAAAATTTAAATCATCCACAAAATCTCATTAAAATATGAAATATCCTAGCTAATAATATTGAATCAATTTGCTACCGAAAATTTAATTGATTTGGTGTGCATTTTTTATTCAAAATCTAATTAAATTATGAAAGATCCTAGCTAATTATATTCAATCAATTAAATGACCGAAAATTAAATTGATAGTGCAATCATTTGTTATTCAAATATTATGGTATATATATATATATATACTAAATTATATTATATGGTGTATCCATTTCCGCAAATTTATATTTTTTGATTTGTAATATAATATGGCAAAATCATTTGTAATCCAATATTTATACATAAGTTCATTATTTTATTTGTAATATTGATGTGGCAAAAAATAATTTCATTATTCATTTATATATTTTTTAAAAACTTCATGTAATTATTATATAGAGATATTTATACCATAATATTTTATAATTTACTCCCTCCGTTTAGTTTTGTTTGTTGTTTTAGGTTTTCTTTTTGTTTCAAAATGTTTGTTGTTTTATATATTTTGACATCCTCTCTCTAAAATTTAACCTTACAAATATATGGAGAGAGAAAAAATTTCAAATTTTTAGGAAAATATAAGTGAATAAGATTTTATGTAATATAAATGGGAGTGATATATTAGTCTAAAAAATTAATTGTTAATTCTAGATTAAAATTCTAAAACAACAAACAAAACGAAACGTAGGGATGGAGTAGTATATATATATATATATATACACACACTAGTATTTCTCTCGTGCAATGCACGGAGATCATTTTATGCATTTTAGGTTTGAATAATATAAATTATTTATGAATACAAATAAATAATTTTTACAAAACTGAAGTATAAAAAATATTGGAATTGTATAGTGATTTTTGGATATAAGTAGGGATGTGCAAAATCGAATTAAAACCAAAAAACCGAACCAAACCGAGTTATTTAGTTCGGTTGGTTTGATCATTTTTTCTTTAATTTTGGTTTGGTTTTGAATATTAAAACCAAAATATAGTTTGGTTCAATTTCGATTTAAGTAAAAAAACATTTTGGTGAAAACTGACCCAACCAAAATATATATATATACACACACACACTATATTTATAATTTATGATTTATAATTCTAATATTAATTATATCTAAATTAATAAATTTAAAAAGTATTATACCTAAATAATACTAGTAATTCTAATATGTAGTTCAATTTTCTAGTTATAGAATTTTTAAAATATTTAGTTATTTAATATATGGTTCGTCATCTATTAAGTACATGTTATTCTCTTTAGATATAATTATTTCGAAAAAATAAAAATAAGCACTAAAAATTCAGTTAAACCGAAAACCAAACCAAACTAACCAAAAAATTATGGTTTGGTTTGGTTCGGTTATCTATATTATTTTTGTTGGTTTGGTTTGAATTTTTTTAAGAAATTTTTTATTTAATTTTGTTTGTTTAGCTCAATTTTGCACCAAACCAACCATTTGCACACCCCTAGATATAAGACAATATGAATTAAATAATTATCCTTGTATTGGACTTGTAAGGAATAAATATATTGTGTGCACTTTATTAATCTACAATGTTTTGTTTCCATCAGTTTTATTTATTGAATACTACTAAATAATGTTATGAACACATGTAAATAAAATGCATTACAATATTATGAATTATACATATATTAAATTGATAAATAATTAAAAAAGGAAATAAAAAATAAAGTTATTTTGATTTTTCGAAAAGATATTACTATAATGGATATTTAATTGTTTACAATGGTTTGTGGCAAAAGTAGTAAGCATTTTTCTAAAATAATTTTTTGGGTTAATTCATTCTTAGGTTGCTAAACTTTTATATACATTTTGTTTCAATAGATCCTTCAACATTTTTTTTTGTTTAGTAGATCATTCTACTTCTATAATACATTTTCTCAGGTTCTTGTATTTTCTAGTTACATTTTGAGAGGTTCCTGGATAAATTTTAATTGTTTTAATAGCTCCCTCTACTTATCTATTTGATCTCAGTAATTAGTCTTTATTTAATTGAACTAACAAAGTTGCTAACTTCTTTGTTGTTTAATCGAACCAATTTATTAAAAATTACTAATGAAACGTTGATCAAATAATTGAAAAAATAAAACTTAGAAGAGAACACATAATTATCTAAAATATGATAAATTATATTATGGCAGACAAGGAGGTCGATCATCTAAAAAAAAATGATATGAAAAATTATTCAAATTAAATTTGTATGTTATAAGTTAGGATGAAAATAAGATAGAAAATATAATTCTTTAATTTGAAGGAAGAGAATATTTTTTGGACAATTAATAAGTAAATTTTTGATTTTTTTCCCTAAAAAGATGTTTTTTTATTTTTTGCTGACTTCACAGGTGTAATGCATGTTGAAAAATGCAAATAATTTCTAAATATAAATATATACTATTAAAATTTGGAAGGATTGTTTAAATATGAAAATGATTTTTGTAGAACATGCAAATAATTAACAATGAAGAAAATCTAAAAAATTGAAATTCCGAATAATTGAACATAAAAGCATAAATAATTATTTCAAAACTTATACACTTGCTCATATGCTCTTGGAAAACTAATTATATTGTTCAAAGTAACTTCAAATTTTATTCGTAAGTTTATGCAACCAATTGATGTAAATTTTGTTTAAACGTTTTAATAAAATATCATAGTAATTTATGTTAGTTTGAATATGAATAGAAAAACAAAATATGACTAAAAATAAAACGAAATACATTCAATACACCAACATAGTGACCCACAAATATATATCTTGATCAAAAAAAATATGTGGATGATCAAATGAAAAGAGTAAAAATTTCACTGCATACAGTAAAAAAAATCACATCATCCTGGCGTACATTCTTTAGTATTCAAAACTATATAGAGAGAGATCTTCTATTACAAAATGAAAAAATTTAGAAGAAAAAAGGTTAAAAATTTAAAATTCGCAAATTAAAAAACACATCATCCAGAGGAAACTTTTTGGATGATCTCGCTATTGTAAAAAATAATTGAATCAATTGGCTCAAATTGACCTTCTCCTAAAATATAAAATTCAATTAACAAATACACATTAAATAATTATTGTGATAATATTGTAGCATTAATATAAACAACAAATACAACTTAAGAATTCCCAATAGTTTATTCCAATTTCATCTTATACCTTTCAATTCATCATCCTAATGCAATATGTGTGTGTACGCTTGCGTGTGTAAAACAAAGTCAAGAAAAAGACAATGGTAAAGAAAAAATATATAATATGATAAAAATGATTATTTCAAACAATCACGACCATCACTCTTTCAATTTGCAACATTATAAAAATCAGATAAAAAAGATAGCAAAAAATAGAAATAAATGTAATTATATTAAAAAAGACTTCACATAAATAGAAATGAATAAAATTTTGTAAACATATTATTATTATTATTATTATTATTATTATTATTATTATTATTATTATTAAAACTTACATTGTTTGATTAACGTAATTGAAGATCGTTTACATTGTAGATTGACTAAAGTAATTGTAGGATATGTAATTTATTTTGTATAGACGTGATTAACATAATTATATGATAATATTCTAATTAGTTATATAGAATATAATGGAATTTATTAGGAATAAATGAATAAACACATGTTAATTTTAGTAAACATATTATTATTATTATTATTATTATTATTATTATTATTATTATTATTATTATTATTATTATTATTATTATTATTATTATTATTAAAACTTACATTGCTTGATTAACGTAATTGAAGATCGTTTACATCGTAGATTGACTAAAGTAATTGTAGGATATGTAATTTATTTTGTATAGACGTGATTAACATAATTATATGATAATATTTTAATTAGTTATATAGAATATAATGGAATTTATTAGGAATAAATGAATAAACACATGTTAATTTTAGTAACATAATTTGCATTAAATATAAAAATATTAATGATAGAAATTTGCATGTAACATTAAATTAAATACTTATTAAATTATTGTATTGTTAATTATCTAAAATACCCTTATAAATGGGAGGGAAAAAGTGGGTTGCATGAGTGTGTTATAATATATATATATATATATATATATATATATATATATATATATATATATATATACCATAATATTTGAATAACAAAAGATTGCACTATCAATTCAATTTTCGATCCTTTAATTGATAGAATATCATTAGCTAGGATCTTTCATAATTTAATGAGATTTTGAATAAAAAAATGCACACCAAATCAATTAAATTTTCGATTCAATATTATTAGGTAGGATATTTCATATTTTATTGAGATTTTATGGATGATTTAAAGTTTTAAAATTAAAAAGTCAAATCTTTCTAAAATTAATCGGAAGGATATAATAGTAAAACATTATTAATCACTAAGTAAGGATTAAATTGAAAACTTACCATATAATGAAAGTATACCATAATTATAAAGTTATGGCCGGCCATAATGTGGCCAAGAAGCATTATTGTAAATGTTATTTAAATTGGGACGTCCAAGTGATACGACCTTTGAAATATTTATTCTAAAATAGTAAAATTTGTAACATATGATGAAAATACCGATACCAGACATAATGAGTAATTAATTTATCGATACGAAAAGACTATATATTACTACTATCATTTAAGAACAGGCTATTTAATAAAACATGGTATGCTTTATTGAGTTGCCTTTCAATTTTCAAGCTAGGATTTTTGTAGATTTCTTCTTTAATTAGTTTTAGACTACGCTATTGTAAAAAGAAAAAAAGAAAGTTTTAGACTACGCCCCCCTCAAAGAAAAGGATAATGGTATTCGGCCATAGTATGCCGATCATAAATTTCAAATTATGGTATATTTCGATTATATGGTAAGTTATCAATTAAAGTTTTAATTAGCAATTAATAACATTTTACAATTATACCCTTACAGTATATTTTAGAAAGATTTGACTTGTATATATTTAAAATTCTAACCATATATTATTCAAAAAAAATAAAAAATCTAAACATATATATATAAAATATCTCTAAACTATGAATGGGTTATGAAACAAATTAATCATCCGAAAATTGAAGTTGACTAGCTAGCTTAAGATTCATTTCACTTATATGTCTTATTCTCGCTTAGGGTTTGAAATTAATAAAAATATTTCGGTATATCTTTATCAAAAATTACAAGAAAATATAACTCTAAACTATATTTCATAATTCCATATAATTTATCATGTTATATAATTAACTATTCAATATTATCTTATTAATGTAACCCAGTTCCCTAGCCATGCACAAAGGGCAGTAATTGGATAATTAATAAATATATTGAGTTCTAATTAAATTTTTTCATTACAAGAAAATAATAAATTTTATAAATATATTATTGTTGTGAATAAAATAATATATTCTTAAAAAGAAATCATGAATATTTAAATTTAAATTTAAATTCAGAGAGTTCATTTAGGCTCAATTAACCTCAAATAAAATTATGAGCCTCAGTATTCGATAAATAAAGCTTGAAACCTGCTCGATAATAAATGAGTCAAGCTTGAGCTTTGCACTACTCGGTTTGTCAACGAGCTTGTTAAATAAATTAACTTGAAATATAAAAATACTGACATGATAAAAATTATATTTTTATACTACAATTATTAATAATTATATTGACTTCTAGCTAAATTTATTCATTAAAAGAAAATAATGAATTTTAATAAATATATTGTTATTGTGAATAAAATAATCTATTCTTAAAAAGAAATAATGAATATTTAAATTTAAAATATATAAAGAGTTCATTTAGGCTCGATTAGCATCGAATAAAATCGTGAGCCTCAAAGTATTCTATAAATAAATCTCGAAGCTCACTCGATAATAAATTAATCAAGCTTGAGCTTTACAATACTCCATTCGTCAGCAAGCTTGTTAAGTAAATTAACTTGAAATATAAAATTATTGACATGATAAAATTTATATTTTTACACTATAATTATTAATAATTATATTAAGTTCTAACTAAAGTTGTTCATTACAAGTAATTAGTGAATTTTAATAAATATATTGTTGTTGTGAATAAAATAAAATCTTAAAAAGAAATAATGAATATTTAATTTAAATCTAAATTTAGAGAGTTTGTTTAGGCTCGATTAACATTGAATAAAATCAAGAGCCTCAAAGTATTCTAGAAATAAAGCTCGAAGCTCACTTGATAATAAATGAGTCGAGCTTGAGCTCAGCAGTACTCGGCTCGTCAGCAAGTTTGTTGAGTAAATTAACTTAAAAACATAAAATTATTGACGCGATAAAACTTCATATTTTTATACTATAGTTATTAATAAGTATATTAAGTTCTAATTAAATTTGTTCATTACAAGAAAAGAATGAATTTTAATGAATACATATATTTTTATTGCGAATTTTAAGAATATAACCCAGGTTCCCTTAGCCATGTAGAAAGGGTTATAATCGATTAATCAGCACATTAATAAGTG
This sequence comes from Perilla frutescens, assembly GCA_026008535.1. Classification (NCBI taxonomy): domain Eukaryota; kingdom Viridiplantae; phylum Streptophyta; class Magnoliopsida; order Lamiales; family Lamiaceae; genus Perilla; species Perilla frutescens. Next base: position 19,760,945 of record BRKX01000014.1, on the reverse strand, counting down.
CATTGATAATTAATTTAAATTTATTCATTACAAGAAAATAATGAATTTTAATAAATATATTGTTGTTGTGAATAAAATAATTTATTCTTTAAAAGAAATAATGAATATTTAAATTTAAATCTAAATTTTAGGCTCGGTTAAGCTCAAATAAAATCATTTATTATCAAACGAGCTTTTTGCTCTATTTAACGAATACTTCAAGGCTTATGATTTTATTCGATCCTAATCGAGCTAAAAGAATTCTCTAAATTTAGTTTTAAATTTAAATATTCATTATTTCTTTTTAAGAACAAATTATTTTATTCACAAGAACAATATATTTATTAAAATTCATTATTTTCTTGTAATGAATAAATTTAAATCAATTATCAATGCACTTATTAATGTGTGTAGCCTCAGAATCCCTCTCTTTCGGGTGGATTCGGTTCATTCATGTGCCCCTTCGCTTGGAAGTTTTACAGGAGCCACTCTTTGTCCGTGCCTTGCACCGGCGATCACTCCATACTTCGGCCCCGGACGTCACAAACGACAACTTCAATTAATTCTCGGATGATTGATTCATTTCTTAATTCATTCATATTTTTAGAGATATTTTAGGTACATTTTGATTAATTTTAAGTATACAAATCAAATTTTCTTAAAATAACATCAAGGATATAATTGTAAAATAATATCAATCACTAATTAAAAACTTACCATATAATTGAAATATACCATAATTTTAAAATTATGGCCGGCCATCCTGTGGCCGAATATCATTACCCCAAAGAAAAAGGGTAAAAAAAAGAAAAAGAAAAAAGTTTTAGACTACGCTTGACTGCTTGAGTTGTGATTTAGTATGGTCTGTGTATTTACAGATAATTAACTAATCATTGCTATATATTTTCCATTTTTCTACACTATCGGTGCTATTTTCAGTTGATAAATATGATTATGGCATAAATAATATTTCCCCGATAAATTCGTATAGCATTTGAAAATTGATGGAATAGCTTTTTCAAAAATATGAATTCCAATATCATTTGAGAATCGGCAAGATTTGTCGGTTCATAATTTTGCAATTATTTGATCTGATATTATATAATCCTCACTGTTCATGAGTTTTAGTAGTTGGTGCGAAACATAATCCAAAATTATTTTGTTAATTATGAATTGTCCTTTTCTGTTAAAAAAAAATCAAAATAAGCTGTCAACTTATATATATGAAAGAAATTAAAGGAAATAGTTTGTATAATGCTTTATATGTGTGATAATAATAAAGAATGAAGGCGACACAAATTGTTATATTTAATAGAACATAGCAAATAAGACAAATAACTATTCTCCTTTTTCTTTGTTGATTTTACTCAGACTGTCAGACACAGTGATTTTATGCTAAATTTAATATTGAGTAATGAAATATTTACATCTGTATCTATCTTCGCCACAAATATAATAATACTAATAATAGAAAATATTATTTTAAATTACAGTACAACACCTACCATTTTGATCATATTGTGCATCATAATCATTATGATAAAATATAATTTGATGCCCAGCGTATGTGTCGGAGTGTGTGTCTACGTATACACACACACACGAATATTTTTCCAGTTACATCGTCTCATACAAAATTTTTGAGATATAATTTACAACATTGAAGGTGAAGGCGACTAGCTATAGCATGTTCCTCTTATAACTACTTTATTAAATTAAACATTTCACTTTATTTTGAATTAGAGTGCTGAGTAATAATGTGGAATCATTTCTTAATTTTACAATTTTATTATTAGGCATTTAAGTTTTAACCATTGTAATCATAAGACTTTTTGGCCAGAAACAAAAGAGAGGAATTCAAAATGCTAATAATGTCTCCAAATTGAGAACTACCCCTGTCGATGGATAAATTACTGTAACTATGTCTCAGCAGTCATAATTATATATAGCCCACCGATTTAATTTAAAGAGTTAGCAACCTACACAAAAATACTTAAAAACATTGGGATGATCACCTATTTATTAATACAAAATTGGTGTGAGACCGTTTTACGGATCAAAATTTATAAGATAGGTTAAAATTTGAATTCAAACTCATATTCATTAATTAGCATATGTGCACTTTTGTTGGGTATGCTAGTGTAATCATCTAAAATGTAATAGTAGTCGGCAAATCATTATAAAGATTCACTATTCCAATTAAAGTATAGTATTATCTCATGTGATTATTATTGTGGGCATTTTAACGTACGGATATAATTCTCTAGTCTAAATTAAGTTGTATTTAAATTCAAATCTTAACCTATACATATTACAGAATTTGACAGGTAAGACGAGACTTTCCTAAAAAAATTGATATTAAAAAGTTGAACTCATTTAATGTGAAATCAACATTGGAAATTTGTGAAATTGGGTAGTTATCATATCCTACCTCACATATGAATATATGATGCAACAATTAAACATATTAACCCTGTTATTTTCTCCTCATCTTTAATTGTCTGTTTTCTCCCTTTACTGCACTAATTTCGCTTTAATTATCTCGAAACTCTGCATATATATAAACTTAAAACTAAAGTGCTTAAAATATTGATGAATCACGACGAATGTGGCAATCTATATCTGATTATGATATCTGCTAACAATTGAAGGCAAGATTGATTCTCCAATGATTACAATAGTCATTATTAATTTATTCCATCAGCTCACTCCATAATTTAACTGATTTATTGATAATGTGAACTTTATTCTTTAATTTACCCCCCACAAATACAGATATATCTTCATGACTAAATTAAAAGAGCTGTATCTATTACAAGGAAGTTAAAAGTACGTTTAGGTCTTTTAATTTTCAGCTATTCTTCATATATTTATAAAGTTTGAAACTTTTATAGACCGCATATTTAATTAATTCACGTAAACTTGTAAAATTGTATCTAGATGTTCAGCTTAGGGTGTAAGAGGCCAGTATATATTCAAAATTTATGGGTATAAAGGATATGTCGACTGTTCCATTTAAATGGCGATGATTTTTCATATATCTACTTGTTATATACTTATATATTGATTTAAATGGATCGGACATGAGTGATGATAATTGCCTAACCCGTTTAGAAAGTGGGTTTGGGATTAGGTAGTCAGCATTCAGCAAACGGGTTGACCCAATTCTTTTAATTTTGTCTTACTCTTCCACCAACTAATTAAAAAATGCCTAGTCTTATGTATTCAAACCGACTATATTAATATTCTTATTAGATTGTTATGCTGGAGAAAGTTCGCCGATTTAATATTTTTTTCCCCTTCTAAATTTACTTACAGAGTTCAAACAAATATTAATATATTTTTATGTTTCATAACTAATCACCGCCTAATTACTTAATTAATTTGCTTAGTAACATCCTTATTCCTTAAGCCCTATACCAAAGCACGATTATCTTCTCACATTTAATTTGTTCCTACAAATCTAATTAGTTTTGAAATTGAGGATGAATCTTTTATACAATTTTATAATTTTCGAAGCAATATTTTTTAAGTATATAATTTCCACGTCATGTAAGTTATTTTCTCATAAACTTACCAAAAATACGAATGTCCTAGTCATACCAAAATTTCAAGCCAAACAACAAATAAGAAAACCAAGTACTGTATAAGATTCTTCTAATTATTAAGTATATGTATATAAGGTGATCGAGCAACCAACCAAAGTAGTATTGTATAATTAAGGTCAATATACTGCCCACCAAATTTAAACTTCCATTAGACTTTTCATTGTCATTAAGGAATCATGGATTATATTAAATATTAATTGATTTTATTTATTTTGCACAAAAATCATAACTTTTACACCAAATAACAAATATATAACTTTTAAACTCCATCAATTTAACACCACTTTTAAAGTTTGATGCAAATTAAACATGTTCGATTTTTAATTTTTTTTTTCTGGCAATCAGATGTTGACGTGGCCGGCTTTCTTTTTCCACGTGTACTTGTATTTGGATCTGATCTCGTAATTCACACATTGCTACTTCTGTTTATTGATTTAATTAATTGTTTTTTTTTTCAATATTAGATCAATAATCAATTAGGTCAGCAGTCAAATTCTGTAGCACCAAATGTGCATTTGCGAGTAAGGTACTACTCAACTTGTGAAAGGATTAGGTTCATGCCCACTTCATGGAATTTCTACGTGAAAACCACAATCTAAACTTTATTGTCAATGAGTTACTATTATTCCTAATTTCACTCTGTCTTTTTTCTACAATTTATAATTAAATATATTCTTTTTCTCGAAAAAGGAAAAATTAAAAAGAAGCTTTATCTAGCCTTAACCTCAACCGTTGATTGGGTTGTTTAAAAAAGAAAAGGGTTCGCAATTTTCAGTTTCAACTAATCAGGAAAATTGGGTAATTACATGCAATTTATAACTTAATTACACTCATAATTACAGTTTTTATTTCTCTATATGTATTAAATAGATACACATGCATGGTGTCTTATTCCCATAATAATAAGATTTCAAATAATAACTCCTTCCGTTCCATTTATATACTCCCTCCGTCCCATAATTATAGTCCATTATTCCTTTTTGGGATGTCCCAAAATTATAGTCCTATTCTAAATTGGGATTGTATTTAAATATTCTTTTACAAATATAACCCTATTTAATATAGTATGAATGCAATTAATATAGTAAAAAATAAGGGCAATATAGGATAATTATTGTAAATTGTATATTTCCAATACATATTAAATGTGATTTCTTAATCTTTGTGAAAAGGGGAAGTGGACTATAATTATGGGACGGAGGGAATAGATTTTTTTTATGTCTCAATACATAGACGTGTTTCTATATATATTTATGTAGCTCACCTACTAATATATCTCTGTTCATTTCCAATCAGTTTCTTAAACCTTGTGAAAATACAATCAATCTATATGAATAACACCGAGAAGTAATAAACAACATTCCATGACAAAGTAAATTAAAAGGCGGGCAAAACGGACAAAATAATTCCACAAGTAAAAATAGCTTTGTGTTATTGAACCTCGAAGAGTATATTCCAAGTCATAATTAAAAAGGGCTTCTTTAAAAATAAAAAATAAATAAAAACAAATCAAGCAATTCACCAAAAAGCCTAACTTAGATCCGAAGCTGTCACCTAGTGATGATGTCACATTTCTTGGTGAAATTAAAAGAGGCAATTCACATGCTGAATAGATCAAATAGAATCAAATCCAATATTATAGATTATGAAATCAAAATTCAAGGCGGGCTTCTAAATGAGGATAAAAATAAATTTCTTACAATGAATGCTATTAATGTTCTTATACTTTACTATTCAATTGCTGTTTTTTTTTTAACTATAAAAAGTCTATAATAACAACTTAATATGGAACATACCAAATTTTAATTAGTAAAAATATCAGTAAATCTGAAGGGAAGGTAGTAGGAGAACTCAAACGATCAATGACCAGCAACGAGTCCAAACAAAATTAATAGCTCAAGAAAAGAAAAAAAAAACTCCACCTCAGCTAATGATGTTAGTTCACAGTTGTTGGACGATCCCATTCCAATTCCATCCAAAATTCACAACAAAATAGTAAATAATTAATAATACACACACACACACACACACACAATCTCGAATCATTTTATACCTCGTATTCTTCCCATATTTCCTGAGGGCATCAGATTTCGAAACAAGGATGAATTTTCCTAATAATAATAGTCCATCAAGAATGATGAGAAGATCCATCTTCACATTCCTTCAAAACTTCCACCACCTCTCCTCCACTCCCTCCCTCCTCCTCCTCCCCTTCGCTGTCTCCACCCTCCTCTCGCCGCCCCTCACCGCCTCGTCTTACCTCTTCCCATTAGTCCACGGCCGCCTCCGATCACTCTTCCTCGCCGCCGGCATCCCCCCACAATCCGAACTCTTCGCCGTACTCAATCTCAAGCTCTCCCAAACCATTCTCTCCTTCATCTTCTCGCTGCCCTTCACACTCTCTTTCCTCCTCCTCGCCAAAGCCGCCATAATCAGACTCCTCCACCACCACCACCACCACCACGATCGTGATCTATTTTCTTGGATCAAAACGCTCAACCGCCTCCTCATCACTCAAATCTGCAGCTCATTACTCATTCTCTCCGCCAACGCCACCTGCTTCTGCCTCCTAGCCATCTCCTTCAACATCTCCGACGTTTTAGGCCTCTCGTCGCCGCGATTTCAGCTGCTTGTGTCTGCAACGGGGGCCATAATCTACTCCATAGTTCTGGCCAACGCCTACATAATCTGCAGCCTAGGTATGATAGCGTCGGCAGCAGAGGGCTGCAGCGGATTCAGCTCGATTCTGAAGGCGGTGGTGGTGATCCGCGGCAGGACTTCGACTGCATTGTCTCTTGCAGTGCCGGTGAACATGGCACTCGCCGCCGTCGAAGCCCTGTTCCAGTACCGCGTCGTTCGGGCTTATAATCGGGCTATGAGGCTCGATTCACCCATGGTATTTGAGTCCATTCTGGTGGCCTACTTGTACGCTATGATTCTTGTTCTTGATACCGTCGTCGGCTACGTGTTCTTGAAAAGTTGCAGAGCAGAGTGCCAGAATATTCATCACCACTCGGAATCAAAGGATTTTGAATCAGTGTTGTAAAGATTTAATTTGGTGCGGAAAGAAAGATGAAGTGAAGAGATTGAAACGTATATAGTTTTTGTAAGTAATGGAAAAATGTAAAGAAGGTCACAAATTAATTCTTTCTACTTTTAACGATTGTGTCGCTAGCTAGGATTTAAGTTCAAGAAATTGCAGAGTAATGATCAAGTATTAGATTTAGGTTGAAGAATTGAACATGAAGTTTCTTGAGATTTATGTTGTATTAAAGTGGAATTCTTGTTAATCCATTCATATATGTTATATTTAAGTTTTTAAGGTCAGAAAGAAACTCCCCAACATGCATTAAATTGTGCAAGTACTTTTTCACCAAGTCAACCAAGAAAAACAATAGTCAACCCTCTCTCTCAAGTTATTAAGAAGCTAGGTGTCACAACTTGAATTCAATCACTCAGTTTGTTTGGGGTGGCACCTACTAAAAAAATTCTACTTATGTAAGTATTCAAATGTACTAATGGAGATCTGTGTGAAAATAATATTGTCTTCTTGCAACTTGGTTATACAAGTTTTTGTGGGAATGAAAGAAATAGTTATTAGATGAATTCGTTTTGCCTACTAGGCCCCTACCCTGGCTGTGAATCATGACGTACACATTTACTCAACTTACAAATATCTCAACATTTGTTTTTTTTTTAAACCTTAGAAACCTGACAGATAGAAGAGACTAGAGAGAGTTTTTCCAAGAAAATATAGTTATAAACTGTTGAACTGCAAGTTTTAATTTTGTCTTGAGATGGAAGTAATTAAAGGTTGTTGAGATAGTTGAACTTATTAGAATCTTCAACTCCACGCAGTGTAGGATAAATATTCAACAGAAATGGAATTAACATTCCAGAAAATATAGCTAAATAAATATTTGATAATCATCACCATTTTACATGACTTGTGTGGGTTAAGTAAAATAGGATGGAGATGCAACAGCAACACAAACATGTTGACCAAAAAGAAAAATCGTTTAATTACTAAGAGAACATATAACAGGTTGACATCGAAGAATACAACTGAGTTGGAAAAATGATGCTTCTTTTTTCTTCACTAATGAATGATAATTTCTCATTTCTCAAAAGTGAATTTGAAACAGATGAGAAGTTTCATACCAAAAACCTATGCTCGACTACATCACTATCTAGGGATTTAAGAGTTAAGACTATATATATATATATATATGGAGTATATATCTTCTCTGATCCTTCTATACAACAAGTTTGAGGAAAGGTTCCACATTCCAAACCTTAGCGTTATGAGGAACCGAATCGAAACCTATATACTACAGTCTACAACAAAGAATTAGTGTTAATCTAAGTACAGGGTTAGAATTCTGTACAAGCTTCATCCTACATTCTGGCGACGACGTGCTTTACAATCCTCACGATGCATTCTGGTGGTGACTGAAACCACCGAACAATGGTTTCTCGCTTAGAAACGAGCCGACTTCACTGCAAGGTAGTTTCAAGACACGTGAGGGCCAAATACATACCTCTTACTAAGGTAATCCATGATCCATTGCGTGATGAGATCAGCTGAGAACTGCCACAGGCCAATTCTCGAATTTCCTTCTCTATACAACTTCAGGTTTTGTAATGCCTCGACAGCACCCTCAGCACTGCGTTTCCAGAAATCACATACTGGCAATACATTCTCCTGGCAGCATTCTGCAGTGTCCGATGCGCAGCATCCTGCACACGTGCCCGCCAACAATATTCAACTCAGTTCTTCGCGCCTTCGTTTTGTCAGATTTATTCCTGGGGAATTCTCCACTTCAGCTTCCTTCCGAGCTTTCTTCTTTTCTAGTTCAGCTTGTTTACAATTTTCTTCATGCGCTTTACGGAACATCCTGACAAAGTTCAGGAGGGTTGCAATAACTGCATACACGAAAAGCCATGGGATCAGCAACGTGATATGTCCAAATATCAGACAAGAAGAAAGCATATTGTAATGTTACCTTGCTCAAAAGGGCATCGTGCAGGGTCCTCACCAAAATATAGAGCTAGTGCATCTGCATTTCTCCCCTGCCATAAAAAGGATGAACGGCGTCGCCAACAGCAGAAAAATTATCTGTTAGTATGCCATAATATATTACATTGTTCGGGAGACATTTGTTTGGAGAAATTTACCGCAATAGAATATAGATGTGTCACAGAGGCCACTTCACTCTCAGCAACACCAACAAATTCCTTCAATGTCTGTCAAACAGAACAAGCTTCTCTTGTTATGGCAAAACATAATGAAACCTTTGCAATCCCTTCTTAAGGAACAGACAAGATAAAATTATAAAAACATGGTCCCGATGATGAGAAGTTCAAATTAAGAATCAACAAGAGAGGGAAGATTGGATTTGTCCCAATGATAGAATGCCATATTTATACAGCACAGGCATAATGAATACATGAAATAAGTAGAAACTGAAAACACATTGGTATATAAGAATACCTTGCGAAAAGATTCAGATACGGGACCATCGTTCTCCGAAGCAGCCAACTCCTGCTTCACCTTTTCTAAACCTTTGATAATGGCTTGCATCTCTTCTGCCAAAGATTTCAATTGTATCTACAAAAAAAACTCATTACTCTTTAAATGAACTCTGGTATTAAAATCCATCCTACAGATAAGAGGGTAACTATGAACCTTAGAGCCAGCTTCCAAGCTAACAAGATCCTTGTGAAAATCTAAAAGAGCTGGTGTCTTTGAATCAAGAACCTGAGAAGAAAAGGAAGAGTGCATAACCCAACCAGATTTACTAGGTATGCACAGCATTCAAAAATAAATAGCCACATTGTCAGTGGTTGAACCAATTAGATTGGTCAGTGCTGGAACTTGGAAGGAGGTGATGGTCAATCCAATAATCAACTTTTGGGCATTGTAATTGATTCAAGTAGGATTACCGTACATTTTCATGTGGCCATTGATATCTTTTGGTGCACAGGAGATATTGGAGAAGAAACAGCAAATAGAAATATGAAAAATAAATAAACAAAAGAATAATCAATACCTTACAAAGATAATGCATGAGTGTCATCTTGTTGTTGGATGCACGTGTATCTATGAGTTTCAAGAGACTGTCTAATTTGAATCCGAGGGCAGAACCTAAATATAGAAAGTAAATATTGAGCTTTCAATGTGCTTTTAGCCTCAAAATCAGCTTTCTGCAACACACAAAATCAATCTGCAATATTTTGATTTTGAAAGAAAGAGGGTAAAATGCATGTTTAGTCTATAACCGTTAGTAGGTAGCATTATTGTCCCATAATTAAGAGGGGCCACCAAAAAAGTCCAAAAACTTTCAAAGTGCTTAGTCATTTTTGCCCTGATTTTATTGGAAACCTTGAAATTTGGGATTTTCTGTCAATGAATAAAGATTATAGCACCATTTTGATAAATTCAAAACCCCCCACCACCCCCCCCCCCCCAAAAAAAAAAAACAACTTTAAATATGCATGAGATCTTCATATAATAACTTGAAAATTGTTAAATTTTAAGTTATTTATGAAAATTTAGTGTAAAGAACACCAGAGTCGTAATATTCTCACTGGAAAGCCCCATATTTAGAGGTTCCAAAAATTAGGGCAAACATAACCGAAAATGCACTTTGAACTTTTTAGGACAATTCCTCCCCCCCACCCCCCACACCACAAACATAAAATAAAATCAAAGGACTCAAAATACTATTACCAAAATTGCATTTTTTTAACCTAAAGAATGAATATATGATATTATTTGAGTCAGTTACAGAGAAATCAATTATGTTGCGCACATAAAGAAAGATGATATGTACAACAGCAAGTGGGGTGGAGAAAGATCAACGGGCATCAATTCAACACATCAAAGAAAATATTTCTAGCCATGGTGAAGGCTCACACAACAGATTGAGATTCAACAAAGTTCAAATTCATGGTTACAAGGATACAAAATGAAACTTGATAAATTAATTAGAATCATATGATTCGCTCTGTCCATAAGGGTGAATCTTGCTGTCTGACATAACATGTGAAAATCGCAATTTCCTCATCAAGGCAGTAAATTAGAAAATATATGAATATACCACAATGAGGTAGCTTAGTTTGGCATCATATACACACTTTCCTGAAAGAAAATCTTAGTTTCAGTCAGATGCACCAAAGCAAACTTATAGATGGAAAGATTCCTCTTGGACGAGACCCCCAAACATAAAATCCCCAGTATGTTGGCAAATGTCACACCTATCTGAGTAGAAACATTAAGTTCTAGATAGCTGGTACATTGTTTAATAAAGATTTTAGACAAAGAGAAGTCCTGAAGAAAATTCTACATTTTCATAGCTTCAAAGATTCTCGATAAAAAGGTCCATACCTCTAGCAGTTCCTTGGTTCAATGTATTTCCAAGACATAAAATCATCTTCATAATTTCTTTCAGTTTGAGGGATTTCCGGACCTAGCATGAGTAGAGTTATGTTATTCAGGTGTTTTTATATATACGGATTACTTTTCAATAGAATTTCAGGTGTACCTCTTCACAAGCAGAATTTACAGTGTTCAAGCTTTTCTTGAAATCAGAAACCTGAGACATAATGCAAATTTAGAAAACTCACACCATGGTAACCTTCAGGATTTTATAAAAATGGAGCAGACCTGAGAGTTGAATTGGATCTTGAATAAGAAAACCCTTAATTTAGATTCAACACGTGGCACCTTCATCAGCTCCAGGAAAAACTGAAAGAAGTAAGAGATCCAAACCCCCCGTTACTGATCATAGAACACCAATAAAAATAGGATTACTTGGAAGAAAGGGAAAAATGGGAATTGAGGCAAAAAGGGGAAAACAGAAAAGAAAAATGCAGAGGTTAAAGATTCAAACCCCTATTAGTCTTCATAAAGCACCAACAAAAATAGGGCTATTAGGAAAAAAGGACTGAAAGCGAGGCAAAAGAAAAAAATGCAGTTCTATGTTAAAGTGCCATCACAATAGGCTCCACTCATCATAATTTTTTCCAATGCGATACTACGATTAAGGATTTTAACTCTTGCATTTCCAAAAGACCAATTCATAATATGAATGAGAATCTAGTACAACTGATAAAGAACCTATAAGAAACTTTTAAACCTTTTTCCTAGAAAATATTAGGTGGACAGATATATATAAACAATGACCTGATATGCAAGTAGATTGAAAATGCTGCAATTCACAGATATGCTACTAAAAACCCACATATTTCTCAGCATATTGCTCCCCATCTAAAACAAATAAAGCTCAATTGAATTAGTCACAGACAAGATTCTTAAAAAACCAGTCAAACAAATCTTCGGTTCATAGGCTGTGCATTTTCATTATAAAAATGTAGAATTGTCTTGATTATACACAATGTTAAAAAAACTGCACCTAAACACAGTATGGACACATTTTATCAGGAAGTCTGAATCTCATGACAGCCTGGACAATCATCATTTCACAAGATGAAACAAAACAAGCCTTTTCAAATAAATATTGGCAACTATATCCTGAGACAGATATAAAATCTAAGTTTACCAGAAAAACATATCTTCAATTAATACTTAACGAGAAACTTACAAGATCTTCCTGAAAAAGAGGTGGACTAACTCAAATCTTAAGAACACAAATATCATCAAGCCAGCATAAGAAATAAACAAGATTCTATCAGCAAAAGGAGATGAACCAAGCTCAGTCCTTACAAGCAAAAATGAGATCATAATGCAGCACAAACATCATAGCTCAATAAAATTAGGCTCTTGTCCACAAACCTGTTCGCACTTCCCAAGATTCTCCTTGTCTCCTGTGTAGCCCTAAATAATTACAATGGCATTCTAGTTAAAAGGGGTAATGCTTCTTGATTATTGCAAAATACTTCAGAATTGCAACAGTGCAGAACACAAGACATGCACATATAAAGCCTCACCTTAAGAAGTTCCATCTCTTCTTTAGTTGGACAAAACTTAATGAGATTTTCTACTTGATCCGCATCCAAAATTGATGCATCCATTGCAAGTGCAGCAGCCTGTCAAAGTTATCCAACAGTGATGTTAATATGAAACAAAACGAAACAATGCTGAAGACTGAATTTGCACACTAGAGAGACATATTGAACTTCAGCTACAGAATCTTGCATGAACAAGAAGAATAAAAACCAGGGTAACAATTTGGATCCAATAATTAAATTCCAGACCTATTTGGCCTTAAAATTCAAAAAATTGGAATCCTAAGTAAATTGCATTACAGATGTTAAATAAAAAGGTAATAATTAGGGAATCCATTTCCAAGAACCTACCAGTAACAACACTTTCCTGTGTAAACATCAAAAGGAATAATGCATCAAATATTCGTTCACTTATATATAGCTGCAACATTACAATTACAAGTTAGTAAAGGGTATCTGTCTTAATTTATTTAATCTTATTTGAAATTTAAATATTGATTATGAAAGATTTGGAGAATTTTATCATATAAGAATTCTTAGGCTGTGGAGAGACCTGGTTAACATGCACATATAACTTAACATATATTTCTCCAATTCTTTATGTATTTATTATCTTCTGTAAAAGAAGTGTGGCAAACAGTTTATTGACGTGAATTTTTCCATTGTATAGCAAGCCAAACTTCTATGACATTTGATTACTAGTTCTGTTCGTCATGTCCTCTCCAGAACTTTAGTTTCTAACTAGCATTCTTTTCTTACATAATTAGGTATTGTTGCTTTAAATGCCATTTTCTCGCTTCCTACTGCAGGAACTTTCAGAAGGGACAAGTGTGCATTTTTGTTATATTGATACACATGCATGTCAATCTTAAGCAGCAAATGAACTAAACTATTAAAGGCGAGATGATATAAAGAAAATTAACAATAAAAGATAGAAGTAAAGAGAAGGCAACAAATATTGGTGTAGAAAGAAATGCATCATTAAATAATATCTCAAGCTACATTTCACATATTATAAACACTTATACCAATAGAAACAAGTTGAACAGGAAAGTTAAATGCTCAACAGGAAATGTGAACCAAAGCTTACCATCATGTCAGGAAGGGGCATTTTCACTTTTGTAAGCATAATTTCAGTGTTGTTGGCTCTCCTAAGGTCAACCTACAAAATAGAATCAGTAGGATTGAGAAACTAGTAAAAGGAAAAGATTGAGCCAGTTAAATTACTCCAACCTCTGTCTACAACTCTGCACTAACAAACCCCCAATGTTCATGTTCTTCAGCATTTTAGTCATCTTTTTTCATGAATATGTAGCTATGGATCATGTCTTTACTACAGCATATACATGTTTGCAGTAACTGATTGTAGCTTCTTGGTGAATGGGAGAGTGATCAATATCAGTCATTAATGGCCTCTTCTAAGAATCATTCATCTGGCACAAACAGGACTCCCAAGTATAGGTTCCCCGGTGAGTTAATTATCAGAATTCAGATTCATTAATTTAATAAATATGCACATTACATGACACTCTTACCTCCCCACCCCCCCCCCCCCCCCACTCCTCAAAAAAAAGGAAAAAAAGATTATACCAGAAATGTAAACCGGATTTATTTAAAATTACCAGATGGACTTTTTCAGGCTTAGATCCAGTAGATTTTCTGCGCCCTCCAGATTTACCTCCAGCATCTGACTTTGGTACTGTGGCAGAGAAAAGGGTCTCAAGCTCTGACACATCAAATTCTGGTGCCCTAGAGTAAGAGAGAAGCATATCAGTCATCCTAAGGAGGCAATAAGTGACAAAAGAGAAGAAAGAGAGAAAGGAAGATTTTGCACAAATCTATTCCATAATACATTTGATTGAGAGATATAAAGATGAATGCATAAAAACAAAACCGAACTAATATAAAGTTTCTTATCTTTTCCACAAAAAGGGAGCCAAAGTGATGCTAAAAAAGAGTGCTCAGAGTAATCTAAATAAAAGAAGTAAACAGTAGAGAAAGAGAAATACACTTGAGGATCTCCGAATTTCTGCAGTTCTTCCCACAAGCTTCCTTGTAATACCCTCGTCACCTTGCTCCAATGAAGTGGTTTTAAAGTAGATCTTCGAGGTGCTGTAGTATTTGCCATTGGACGTGGAAGGCCACGCCCTCTACCAGCAAGCAAACCTTTACCATCTGTTGCAGGTCCCTTTGCACCAAATGGAGGAGGTGGGGGTGGTGCACCTCCTGGAGGTCTGGGAGGTCCTGGAGGTGCAGGTGGACCGGGCACACGACCTCCAGGAGGTGGTGGTGGAGGTGGTGCTCCTCCTCTGGGTGGGGGTGGTGGAGGACCGCGCACTGAAGGTGGCGGCGGTGGAACTGGGGCTCCACGTGTTGGAGGGGGTGGAGGTGGTGGAGCTCCATGAGGAGGAGGTGGAGGTGGTGGTGCTCCACGAGGGGGAGGAGGTGGTGGTGCAGGCATTCCTCGTGCTGGAGGTGGAGGTGGAGGCGGTACGCCAGGAGCACGAAGAGGAGGCGGCGGCGGTGGTGGAGGTGGAGCACTACGCAGAGGAGGAGGTGGTGGTGGAGGTGGAGCACTACGCGGAGGAGGAGGTGGTGGTGGTGGTGGAGTTTGATGGTTTTGAGAAGGAAAAGAAGTTCCATAAGTGGGAGGTGGAGATGGAGCTGGTGGCGCACCACGTGAAAAAGGAGACGATGGAGGAGGAGGAGGTGGTGGAGGTGGAGGTGCACCATGTGAAAAAGGTGACGATGGAGGAGGAGGTGGAGGTGGAGGTGGAGGCGCACCACGTGAAGGAGGTGGCGGTGGAGGTGGGGGTGAAGGTCTATGTGAATGAAAAGAAGGAAGCCCATATATGGGAGGTGGGGGTGGTGGAGGGGGGGGGAGAGAACTTGATACTCCTATAGGTGCTGGCCTTGAATTCCCAGATGAGAAGGGGGGTGGAGGAGGTGGTGGAGGTGGCAAAACTCTACTGGTATTCCACACACTGGAAGAGTGGGGAGGAGGGGGAGGGGGAGGGGGAGGTGGAGGAGGGGATTTGGGAATGGCTTCCTGCAGAGCTGTCCACAAGCTGGTACTGGTGGATTGAGGATGGTAAGATGAAGGTGGGAACTTGGTAAAATTTGCATCCTGAGAAGATGGCAAGGTGGGAGGTGGAGGTGGAGGTGGAGGTGGGGGTGGGGGGTGGCGGTCGCAGGGATGATCTTGAAGGAAATAACGTACCAGCATTTTCAGATGATGGAGGTGGAGGTGCTAGGGTAGGAGGTGCAGGTGGAGGTGAAAGAACGCTGCCCTCACCATCATGAAGCATTGATGTAGGAGTTGAAGAAGGTTCATATATAACAGAATTAGGATGAGGAGGTGGTGGTGGTGGAGGAGGAGGTGGTGGTGACGAAGCTGAAGGTGGTTGAGATTCTAGACTATGTTCCTGGGCTTCACATTCCACCTCTGAGAGTACAGGTAGAGATGGGGTAGAAGCTTCTTGAGCTGGTGATGCATCTAATGATGATGGGCTAGATGCATGCTTAGGACGGCCTGATGCAGTGCTTCTCTCAGCTGAAGCTGTTGCTGAAGATGAAGTAACAAACGGAGGCTTAGATTTCCCCCCAGGCGTGGAATCTTTGCCAAGAGCTAACGCTGCCGGAGCACTGTTATATCTTGATGGAGGATAATAAACATGCATTGAATTAGTGTAAGAACCTTTATTAGTAGGTATCCACCTAGATACAGCATTTGGCTTTGCCTGTCTAGCTGCGGTGCCCGGTGACTCTTGTGGTTTAGATTTCTTGTTGGCACTGACTGCATCAGAAGCAGATTTGGAAATGGAAGAATTCTGCTTTTTAGATACAGTTGAGAGGCTTCTATCCAACTTCGGCTTATTATTATCAGTGGTAGATATCTGTTGTTGGCCCTGCTTTTCGATATTTTTCATTAATTGAGGAGATTCTTCACTTTGCTTATTGTCTTCTTCTTCAGACTTATCACCCATTCCATCATTAACGGATTCAGTTTCAGCATTACTGGCTATGTTATGAATCTGAAATCCAGACTCTACTTTAGCATTCCTGTTCCGCAGCATACTACCATTTGGAAGCACATTGCATTCACTTCTATGGATTCCCTTATTTTCTTCTTCTTCAGACTTATCACCCATTCCACCATTAACAGATTCAGCTCCAGCATTACTGGCTACGTTATGAATCTGAAGTCCAGACTCTAGTTTAGCATTCCCATTACGGAGTGTACTATCATTTGGGAGCACATTGCGCTCACGTCTCTGAAGTCCCTCGTCAGATGCGCAATCTTCAAATGCATGATGATCCAAATCTTCCTTCACGGCTTCCTCCTGATAACTTTCATTGACCTCAGAACTAGAGATAATTGCATAGTCATCAAACTCCACCTTGCCATCCTGAGCATCAACTGCACTGCTGAATATCTCTTCTGCCTCAAAGAATTCCTCAGGTGAAGCACCTTCTGCTTCATTTCCATATTCACTTACTGCTTCTTTAGTGTTTACCACAGAATGAATAGAATCTGCATCTGAAAAGAGTACCTAATGCAGGGGGGGGGGGGGGATATTTAACTGCTAAAGCTTCAAAATTGACAAGCACAGCACAAGCAACACAAAACCTTACCTCTGCTCTGAAATCCCTAGAGAATTGGTCCTTAGCATCCCAAAGAACATCAGCTTCATCACGGGTCAGTATCAAAACATTAGAACGGACAAATGCTGTATGGAACATCACTCTAAAAATCATCTCTTCCCTCACCAAGTCATCCTCCAAGTGGATGCACTCAATAACAATATCTCCTTGAACACGGCAACGAATATTAATTTTTACTAGTTCACACTCTTCCTGCGACAACAAGACATAAGAACACCTTAAATTTGTGATATATATATACATATATATATATGTATATTTGATGTGAGTTTTACAGATTGTGGCATTACCTGTCTATAGAGGCGGATATTTTTTTGGACTTTAGAAGTTGAGAACAAAAGCTTGGAACTTCTAGTAGATGTTTTTAAAGTGGGATCCTGACCATATACACGAATTACTGGCCGGCATCCTTTCCCACCATCATATGAAGGAAGGATCCTAAGAATAATACAATCCAGAGCCAGAGGTGTATCTGATGGTGGCCAGTCGGACCCAAAATTTCTTCTAGAGATGTATTGAAGATATCTGAGCTGAGATGGTTGGGGATTCAAAGGAGACAAAAGATGAAGAAGTTCCTTGGGTGCTTGTTTATATACCATTTCAAGAGTCTTCTGCTCACCAGTGTACTGTTTCCTGTACAGAAGAAGGCCGGCAAGCATAAACGCAAGCACAGGCCATCCTCCCCTTTCGCAGTGCATTAGAAGCACATTCTGCTGGCCCTCAAGAGACAACCAGCTCTCACTGGATCGCAAGAAGTGGTGAATCATCTCCAGCGGTAAAAGTGGACACCCTTCATACTGCCGAGGGTAATCCATTACTGTCATGTCATACTGAGATAACACGTCAGATAATTGGCTCCTTCTTTCGCCTTCTTTGAAATTGAAAACCATAAAGGCAGCATCAGGGTAGTGGTCCTGTAACTGAGCAACAATTCCATTCATATATGTTCTGTACTCATCTTCGTCAAGTACATCGGTGGAGAAACAGCAATCAAACACTACAGTCAACAAATAAGAAATGGCATCAGCATATGTCACAATACACACAAGTCTGGCAAACATTCATGTCACCGAAACCAACATCAGTTTTATAAATCATCCACAATTTCCAGCATGCAATGCTTTAACAATTTTTCAATCTCACTAAGTCCACAATACAGAAAATCTAGAGATGAATTAGAACAATAGCATTCATATGACAAATCCAATATAAAATTCCAAAGCTACCATGCAATTCATAACTATGAGAAGAAATAAGGCTGGCATTTTAAAGATGCGTGTATACTTTAAGCACTCTTAAAACCGCTAGTTGACAAAATATCCTCAAGTAATGCAACCAACAAAAACGGCATCCATTTGAAATCAGCTAGATTATCCAAAAACTACTCGTTGCACCATATGGAATCATAATTGGCTTGAGTTTGTACATTCAGCACAGAATATTAAGGATTAACTAAAAAAATTCCAAGCTTGATGATGTCGAGCAGCTGTCTTTGAAATCAAAGATATAACTTATTTATCCCATTTCCAAAGTCCATCCAAATTGTAGACAGCACCCATAAAATAGCTCCAACATTCCAACCAAGTTATACATCAAGAGAAAGCCAGGAACACTTGAGGTAGAGCTATAATTTAACACATTGTGGGATGATTAACCCAATAAAACTTCGAAGAATCGGTCAAAACTCCAAAGCACAATCCACTGTAATGTCTTCAAAATTAAAGAATTTCTAATGCTGAAGAACTAAAATTCTTCATAACTAAATGAAAAACAAGTAGTTGAAAATGCATACCGTAGACCCTCTCGGAGATCTCGAGAAGCCGATCGGGCGGCTTCCTATAGAAGAATCTTCGGAACAGCGCCATCTAATGGCGCTGTTTTCCCCCTCACCGGATCCAAAACCCTTTTTCCCCCAATTCAGTCTCCCAAAATCCAAAGTTCACTGCAATTTGACCTAACTAACCAACAGATCTTCAATCACCGCCACAATGCAACCAAAAAAACTCAGCAGCTGAGCAAAACCCAGATCAAGAGACCACCAACCACCTCAATTCAGCTGAGGAATTTGACCTCGCAGCAATCCAACAGTAGAATCACCGCAGCCCCACTTAAGTAGAAACAGAAACGAACAAGAAAAGGATTCAATGACCACAAAAGGCACAACTTTGAGCACAGAAGCAGTCAATTAGCAAGGGACCAAGAAAGAAGCAGCTTATGATCAACCGAGAAAACTAATGCTGTGCTAGCAGAAAAGGATAACGATACACAATTCTTGATAACACGAATCATACATACTAGGACCGTTTGTCATTAGAAAAAGGGGGATTGATCACATGGGGGGGTAAAGAGAGAGATATGAAGGGTTGTAGAGAGAGAAAGGGGGGAAACGTAGTGGACTGAAAAGGTAAAAGGAGAGCCGTCAAGGGAGGGGAGACAGATCCGACCCGTACAAACGGTGAATATGACCCGACTCTGCAGTTTGTCGATTTCTAATTCTTGAATTTGCTGTGTGTTTTTTTCTTTTTGAACTCTGCGTATTTGTTTTTGGATTGATTCATTGCTCTCCTCTCTCTTCTGGTGGGACGTGGATGTCACGTGGGTTAATCTTGACAACGATTAAGGGACAAATCACCTTCTTCTAGCTGGAACTCATCTAATAAAATTGCAATTATTGTTACATTTTACTTTTTTCTACTTCAATTCTTCCTCTAATCCTCTTAGACTCATGTCGCTTCTACTTTGACTTTAATTTTGTGAAATTCAGGCATTTTTTCCTTCAAAAAACTCATGTAAAATTTTTACTTTTTTTTTAAAGAGATATTTTATTGACTATTATATGTTGATTTATTTTGTTGTGAAATACAGAGATGTCGTCTCTTATAATAATATGAAAATAATGAATTGTGTTTAGGTCCCGTTTGGTTTGTCTGATGTGATAGACAAGATTGATTTGATATGGTGAGATTGTATTGTTCGACCTTGTTTACTTTGATGGATAAGGGTGGATTAATAAGTTATTTTATATTTACTTTGCATGATATTAAAATGATGGATAATCTAATGTCCATGATAAATGAGTTTTGTGTGCTTATTTGTGGGATATGATTTATCCATCCTCTCATCTTCTAAACTATATATTCACTCAATTGTAAATCCATTAAGTAAACAAACCCTTCATGAATTAACAATCTTATGTTTGGATTGCTTGATTGCGAATTTAATTATTCAAGATAATTTTATGAATATTATGTTTGGATTGTATGATTCAGGGGGGTGTATTCGTTTGGGATTTTGATGGATTTTGATAGACTTTTAAATGTTTATGGATTTATAAAATTCATAGACTCCACATGGAGTCTCCCAACTCCACGCAGAGTCTGGCAGATTTCGTGCATGGATTTCGGACCAATTTTGAATGATTTCAATGGATTTCAAATCCTTCTTGTCAGTGATCGATGGAACACAACGATCGGTGGACCCAGAAAAAAATTGAACCCAGCGACCGCTTGAATTGAGCAGCCACTGGAAAGTCGAGTCGAGAGAACCCACATGCTACTCCAGCGGTCGCTGGGGTGCCCGAGTTCGGATTCCAGCGGCCGCTATTCTGCACCGGCCACGGGATTTTTCAAATCCATCAAACTCTCGTGTCCAGGGATCGGATTTCATCCTTCACATTTTGAACGTGAAAATCGAGTTGAAATCCAACGAAGTCAATGACTTTTTAAAGTCCACAGATTTTTGAATACCTCCGGATTTTAAAGGACTTTTAAAAGTCTGGATTGAATACCTCCCTATTTTAAAGGACTTTTAAAAGTCTGGATTGAATACCTCCGGATTTTAATGGACTTTTAAAAGTCTGGATTGAATACACCCGGATTTTAAAAGTCCATTAAAATCCATCAAAATCCCAAACGAATACACCCCCCCTCAGATTAAAATGTACCAACATACCAAAATTGCCCTCCATGTTATTATTTTTATGAAATTTTAAATTTATAATTATTAAAATGTTATAATATTTATAAATAATTTGAAAAAAAAATTATAATATTTTACAAAAAAAAATTATAATTAAAATTGTAATTATTAAGATTTAAAATAATTAAATGGATTACACATAAAAATATTAAGAATTTCAAGTTCTGGAGAAAAAATAATAATAAAATAAATAAACCAAATAAATATAAATAATAAATATGAAAACAAAGTGAGGGTAGTCCTATCATTAAACATCACAGTTTATTAGGCTAGATTAATAATCCGAAGGGGGGAGGGGGGATTACTAATCAATTAAACATGGGATAAACAACTGGGTTCTATATCAATCCCGGGCTCAAATCCAGTAAACTAAACGTTTGATTAGATGGGATAAGTCTATCAATCCTTATCTCTATATTTCACAACAAAACAAGGTGTTCATATTTTGGAGAAAGGAAAATACTATCTTCAAATTTAACAATCATAGTATGATTCACTGAATATTTACCTATTCTGCAGCATAATACTTCAGTTGGATCTTTATTTTATTTTGTTAAATAATAAATAAAACCATGCAATTTATATCAAAAGAAAGCTCAGTGCATAAATTATATCAGTCGCGCGTGATGTAAGAATACAATTTCAGTTCACTACAAATAATTTCTAAAAAAATTGAAATTACAATCAAACAGAAGGGATTTATTTTTTTCTTGATCAAGATCTCCACAACTATTTATTTGTCATAGAAAGATATCTCAATTTAAAAAAATATTTGTAGGATTCGAAATCACGATTTCGTCATTCAGCGAATTAGATTTCCGATTGCGGGTACCAAAAATGGGATCATAAACGTTTGATAGATGAAAATCCAATCTAATCGACTAGACAAAATATTGAGTTTATGAATTGTTATTTGGATAAATTAAATTTGTATCCCTTTATAGAAAAATATGTGCCCAACTAAACATAAAGGCTACGTTCGGTGATTAATTCCTCCAATTTATCATCGGTATTCTGTTCCAAAAATCAATGAATTCGATCAACCATAATTGTAGTTTTAATTGTTTTTATTTTTATTTTATTGAATAAATTGTGCGTAGTTTTAATTGTTGGTTGTCAGATATTAATGAGAATGAATTGCAAAACAGCTACATCAAAGAAATATGTAACTGCCGCATTACCCAAATTTCATGTGACGGGCTCCATATATTTATACTAATAGTTTGGTAGGAATTTGAACACTATGATATATTTTTATTTTCTTGAAAAACTTACTTTATATTAATACTTAATTACATCATTTTAATTTCCGCAAGATTTTGAAGTCAGTGGAAAGATACCACTCCACCCACGGTTGAAATTTCTTGTTGCATTTTTCAGTGTTTCACTCCATATTTTATTATCAAATTTATGATTTTGATAATATTTATATAAAATAAAATTTAATTATAACATAAATAATCATAATCAACATTTATCAACAAAAAAATGACTTAAAAATTATAAAACATAATTTTGAAAAAATCAACCATAATAATGAATTGTTAATTAAAAAGTGAAAATTAAATATTAAAAAATAATTATAAAGCTTAGTTGAATGGGGTAAACCCTGAGAAATAATCAGAAAATTAAACTAAATTAAAAAAAAATAAAATTGAAGAAAAATGCATAATTTGAATTGTGCAACACAGAGAGTGCGGCATGAAATTTCATGTGTTCCACTGAACCCCATAAGTAAGGAAAATAGAAAATGAGAAATTCTACCCTACCAGTTGGGGTACTACCCAACCACTAATACATTATAATAATTTTATTATTTTTTAAATGGTGTATTAATGTACCCAACCACCAAGATAGAATTTTCTACAGAACATTGAACTAAAGCATGCGCCACACGATTGACAATGCGATACATGTGTTTAAAACTAATAATCAGCCCAGATCGAATTAACCTTTTAAATTATGTTAGTTCAAATGAACAAATATTACTTTGACATTAAATTATAATTTGCAGATCATAAGTCATAACTGAGTTGCGTAAATATTAAAGTTAGTTAGAATAAATCTATGAAGTCATTACTCATCATTTATTTCTATTTATAATTTTGTACGTATAAGTGAAAAAACACAACCTATTTTTCAAAACCTAGTAGCTAGGTACGTAGGTCGACTGATAATTAAATGATGGTGTCATCATAGTTGCCATTGACCTTTATGTGAGGGAAATATTGCATTTACACATAGGTCTCGGGGTGGAAAATTATAAGGTAAGGGGATGCATGCGCGCGGCAAATTCGATCCTAAGCTCCACGCACCACACACCACCACCAGAAAGCTGCCACGTGTCACCATTCCGATATGAGTGAACAGTACTCCACAAAATCGACTCAGTTGGTGAGCCATCTCGGTGAGTCACCGATTTAACTTGGAGTATTAAGGGGGGAGGTTGTCAGATCCATTAAATGCACTGTCAGGCAGATACGTAGATTTAAGGGGTTTTCATATCCGGTCGACTGAAATATCGTCTCAAAATTTTGCAATTGATTTATACTTGAATTTGTGTGAATTTTTTCTAGATATATAATGTTTAGAGTTGTGTAATTTGAATTGTCGAACAATATTTTCTGTCCATTGTATGAATTATTATAACTTGTTTGTTATTTTTCTGGATTAAAATCCTTGATTTGACCATTAACAGCTGTAATTTATGTAGATAGATAATTTGTTTGCATATGTTTCATTTCTGTAAAACATTTCTAAAGTTTATGAAAGCTCCCTTGCATTTTATATCTAAAAAAAAAGACAAAATACTCTTTTGTTAAAGTGTTTCGATAGATTTCGCCCAGAATTAAGATGAACTCTTCCTCATCCTCGAGTAACAAGAGTGAAGGTAAAGCAATCCCTTGTTTTTTTGGCGACGCGAATTGTTAAATATTCACTAACTGAAATTTGCTCTGTGATTTCACACTTGTATGATAATGTGGTGCATGCAGTGTTTATCTGAAAGGGGGAAAAACATGGCATCCTATCCAATTTTTGATTCATGTTGTCTTTATCTTGTTTGCTGCATTCTTTAACTTACTTTCATCTTTTCTGGCAATATTAGTGTTTCATTATCGCTCATTTCTTTCAAAATTTTCTAACTTTTTTATTTTGATGACTTTGAATTCTATATCCCTCTTCTTTGCAATTCTGATGATTTAGCGTTTAATTTGTGATGACTTTGTTTCCCGTGTCCTTGTTCTGAGTCAAGAGAGGCGGAAATCGTGTTGTATAATTTTAAGCAGTAGGTTTCTCTCGTCCTAATGTTGTATTCACAGTTAATTCTCTTAGTTTCGTTGATGATTTATTTAATGTGTTGAGTACGTATTATATGTTTGGATTATTAAGTTAGGGTTCTCAGGATCACTAGTTTGATTGTATATCTAGCGGTCTCTGTCCTTCTTGTATGTGAGTTATTAAATTATGTTTTTATCTATCTGAAAATTTGCAGCCAAGAGTCCTTTCGTTATGGCGGCTCTCGAATAATTGAATGTAGACCGGCGTCTGAAACAGAAGTTAGATTTTGATCCTGATCCATACTTGAACGACCCTCTGAGGGAGATTGGTTGCAGCATTCTCGGGCCAACGAGGAAGAAGATCACTCTACATCTGAGAGATGAAACTGTAAGCCAACCATTTGATGATCTCAAAAGACCGACTGAGATTATTGACCTTGTTGGAAAGAGTGATGAACCAAAGGAAAGCTATGCAGGTTCTCACGATGTTCCTAACTTCTTCTTCCTAAGAAATCTTTACCCTCATGTAGGAATGATCTGTAGCCGGCCAATCGTCAAATTCTCTAGGACATCATCTCACATACCTGCAAAGACATCTGACAATTTGGTTTGTTGTTCTTTTTTTATTGAATAATAATTCATATTTTATGAAACATCATCTTATTATTATACTTCACATTCTCACAAAATGTTATCAAGAAGGTTATCAACCAAGCACTGCAAGATCGAATAGTCCAGCTGGAGGCTGAACTGGAGAGTTTAAGGCAATCTATAGAGAGCAACCTCTTGTTCCAAATGAAAATTGTATAGGATAATATGAATATGTCCCCCCCCTATTGAGTCAGAAGATGGGCATGCATTTGAGGATTGGTATATCAGCTCTGATCCCTTGAAGCAGTGAGTATTGAAGTCTGTCTCTATTGACTGTTATCATCCTATATGAATTTCTGTAATTGCAAAATTCAACATTAGAATTACTTATTTGAATTATGGGGCAATTAAGGAACATGAGGATACTTGTGCCTACCATGGAAGTACAAATGGTGCCTAGAGATTGGTTTCGGGCTATTTTGGACAGACATAAGTTTATCTCTGACCAGATAACTGTTAATATGTGAATTAGTGATAGCTGTGTATTTTACATAACTTTTGGATATGAATTGACGCTCTTTATTATATGAAGTTGGTATTTTATATGGTTTTAGTGCTTATATTGTGATCATTTGGAGTTTTTTATGTATTTGTTAGTTTTGCAGTAATAGTTGTATTTTGACTGCATATTTGAAGCAAAATGAGCAAATATGGTCGAGGGGAGCTAATAAGGTGCCTAATTGGGCTCTTGAGCTTAATTAGATACTCCATCCATCTCAATAGCAAGGTCCATTTACTATTGGGCACGGAGATTAAGGAGAAATTGATTAGTTGGTTAAGTAGTGTGTAAAGTAGGTGGGGTCCATTTCTTTAAGAAGTATTATAATAAAAAGTAATATAAAGTAAGTGGGGTCCACTTTAATGTTGACATTAATTATTTCCATATTTGGAAGTGGACGTTGCTATTGGGACAGCCAAATAAGGCAATGTGGACCTTGCTATTTGGACGGAGGGAGTACTATTTTGGAATTAATGGACCGGATTAAATGAATGAAGCCCGAAGAAATCCGAAGCCCAGTGAAGGAAGATACCGGGTCGACCCGAAAAGTGTCGGTCAACCGGTCCCAATGCAAATTGCAAAGGGGTGGGTCGACCCGACCCAAGTCACCTGGGTCGACCATGTGCAAAATTAGTCCTCTGGGTCGATCCACTGAGCTCATTCGACCCATACGAGCGAGTTCGTGGGACTTGATTTTATCCACTCTAACTCAGGATTTTTGACCTAAATATAAAAGCCTCACTTGATACACACAAGAGGATGAGAAACATCAAATAAGAAGAAGAAGAAGAAGAAGGAGGAGGAGGAGGATGAGCACTAAACCTCGATTGAAGTCGACAAGGTTGATAGAGACGAACTGCTGTTGCAGTGAAGACAAGTCTACTGGATTACTCTACGTTATTCGGTTTTCATATCTTTGTAGTCATGAACACTTATACTCTAGCTTCGTTTGTCTATTTTATCATGTTTAGCTAGATTTCTAGCTAGGTTTTAGGGTGTGGAATATTATGGATTTTAATCTATAACTCGATTGCTT
This sequence comes from Perilla frutescens, assembly GCA_026008535.1. Lineage (NCBI taxonomy): Eukaryota > Viridiplantae > Streptophyta > Magnoliopsida > Lamiales > Lamiaceae > Perilla > Perilla frutescens. The sequence goes on along the minus strand of BRKX01000014.1, from coordinate 19,734,281 downwards.
TTCTTCCTGCTATCTCTCGAGATTTAATTTTTGTGATTTATTTAATATCTTGTATGAATGCTTGATCACCATTTATGCATGCTAGTCGTTAATCTGAAGCACTAACCAAAGAAGGATTAATGATAGAAATGATTTTATGTGTGCTTGGAAGGATCGACTAAGTGAACAAGTATTGTATAGGGTTGAATAGATCTTCGTATGCTAGATCAGAAGTAACAACATGTGTGAAGAACCGACCGCAGTGAAGCATGTGCTTGTTATATCTATGTTATGGTTTATGCTTTTAAAAGCAGCATGATAACAACCTAGTGATCCCCCACCATTGATAGATTAAAGACAAGAAGTCAGGTTGAGAGAGTCAATGATCAACTGTAATACTAAAAATTATCACTTAAAATTCAAAAAGTATCACTCGTATCCTTAAAAAGTAAGGGGTTTGCTAGTTATCTTATACTATTTTATTTAGTTCAAATTGTGATTTATTCTATTCCAATTAATGTTCGGAGTTTAGAAGTTCAGAATTTTTTTAGGGTTTATGGTTTTTAGGGGGTTTTCTAGTATTTTTAGATTTTTATGGATTTATTTTGTATTTTTTAGGATTTATGTTTTTTTTTAAAGTTTATTAATGTCAATTATGTGTTATATTTAAGTTGAAAAAATTAATTATCGAACGCAATGCACGAGCCCACGCGCTAGCGTTTGGTGAGTGCATTGCATGAATCGCCGGATTTTTAAAAAATCAAATTAATTCATCTTTAATTTAGGTTCACTAATTTCATTTTAGAGTATATATTTATTTCAAAATTAGATTTTTATTTTTCAATTACCATTTATATCTATTTCGAAAAAATTAAATTAATTATCAAGTACAATACACGAGCACACGCGTTAGCGTCGGGCGAGTGCATTGCGCGAGTCGCCAGATTTTAAAAAAAAATCACTTTTATTTTAGGTTTTTATTAATTCCATTTTAGGATATAAATTTATATTTATTTTGAACAAATTAAATCAATTCACTTTAATTTTAAGTTTTATTAATTTCATTTTATGGTATAAATTTATATTTATTTCAAACAAATTAAATCAATTCACTTTAATTTTAGAGTTTACTAATTTTATTTTAGGGTAACTTTTGAAAAAGAAAAAAGAAAAACAGAAATAAAAAAAAATAAAAAAAATGGAAAAAAATTGTTTAGAAAAAAAATGGACGGGCACGTGAGATACACGTGCTGCGCATGTGGGTCACGAGCCTGTCTGATATTGACGCAAACAATAGCTTATGGACGTTAGATTTATTCATCATCTACTAAATTCTAAATATAATATTAGGAAATTTTGTACCCTCGATGATGTTCAAATTGACGGTGAAGACTCCTATATAAAAAAAGATAGTAATAGTATTTAGATATAAAAAAACATTTAAAATTTAAAATTTACCGTTTTCCAATCTCCAACTCATTAAAAGAAGAAGAAAATTTGAACCTAAACATCTAAAATGGTTTTCTATTTAACTATATGGTGGTGAAAAGTATATTAACATGGTAGGAAAATCAATATACGAGAATAATAATAATAATAATAATAATAATAATAATAATAATAATAATAATAGTAGTAGTGGTAGTGGTGGTGGTGGTGGTGGTGGTGGTGGTGGTGGTGGTGGTAGTAGTAGTAGTAGTAGTAGTAAAATAAATCCAATCATTTCCACTATTTTGTAATTTGGCCAATTCTTACAATTTTGTCACAGTAACTAAAATTATAGCTAATTTGAGGTATTGTCAATTTAATGGTCACACCTATTGAATATTACACCATTGTAATGAATAATGTAATACATATAATATAATATATATTAATTAAATGAAATATAAAATGCAATACGAAAATATAATAGAAAAATGAACCTGAAAATTTCACTGTTGTATTAGATAGTGGAACTGGAAAATTTGCGTGATTACTGGAGCTCGACAAATTTTGCAACATTTCAAAGGGAATGCACCATTAACAATTTATAACGGCTTACTAGTAAAAAAAGTCCAAACCGTTATTTGTAATTTTAGGCAATTCTTTAAATGAAACATAAATTGTAAATTTGGAACCCATGAATTAGGCAATCAATTGTAAATTTGGCCACTATATGATCTGGACATAATAGAGACACATCAAGTCTTAATGCCACATATAATATAACCTATCTTAATTAACCAAAGTCTACTAGATTCAGTCAAATTTCACGTTTATCTAACACACGCACACAAATAGGGAATTGATCAAATGTAAACAATTCCCCAGTGTGTAAACTATAAATCAATCTACCACCACAGATTCAGAAAAAACGGACGCTTCAGATTTAATGAAAATCGCGGTGACATTTTTGTTATTTCGCTACTTTTTCTGGCCGCGGGGGCAATTTCGTAATTTAGAAATTCTAATTTCCATTTCCGTTGCTGATTTCCTTTCCTTATCGTGATTTCATTCCATAAATCATGGATATATTCACTGATCGATTTCATCGTTAAATTTTGAATGCAAAACCCATAGATTTTGTTACACGATCGATATCGATTCTTTCTACAGTTCATCGCTGGCTATTCATTGTTTAATTCGAGGATTTGATGAATTCTATAGGTAATGTTATGTTTTTTAAGTTTTCTGTATTTTTTAAAGATTTGTTCATAATGTTTTTTTATTAGGTTTTTATGGACTGCGACTTCTTTTTCGATGATGATGTTGTGTTGATAAAAAGGTGATTTTAATCTGATGTATGTTGTTAGCATGTTGTTGTTTTTGTTCAGTAGTTATGAGATGACATTTTTGTGTTTTTGATCGATTAGAATGATTTCAGCATCATACGGTCTGTTTGTTAGCATCATGTATTTTGATTGTATTTTTAAAGTTTGCGTTGATAATTTTTCGGTTTGATGTTATCGTGATTGCATTTTGGTTGAATAATTACTGTATTTGTGTTTTTCTATTCTTTTAATAGATTAGCATCATACGTTCTGTTTGTTAGCATCATGTGTTTTGATTGTAGTTTCAAAGTTTGCGTTGATAATTTTTCAGTTTGATGTTATCATGATTGCATTTTGGTTGAATAATTACTGTATTTGTGTTTTTCTATTTTTTTAATAGATTAGCATCATACGTTATGTTTGTTAGCATCATGTGTTTTGATTGTAGTTTCAAAGTTTGCGTTGATAATTTATCGGTTTGATGTTATCATGATTTCATTTTGGTTGAATAATTATCGTATTTGTGTTTTTCTATTTTTTTAATAGATTAGCATCATACGGTCTGTTTGTTAGCATCATGTGCTTTGATTGTAGTTTCAAATTTTGCGTTGATAATTTATCAGTTTGATGTTATCATGATTTCATTTTTGTTGAATAATTACTGTATTTGTGTTTTTCTGTTATTTCAATAGATTAGAATTATAAGGGTTGTTTGTTAGTATCGTGTGTTTTCAGTATATGTTCATGTTGTCATTGGGCTAACGAATATGGTGACATATGCTGAGTAAGATGAGTTTGCATGTTGAAGTTGTAATATTTTGATGACAGGTTCTAACACAAGTTCTGACAGTTCGGAGACTAGGATAGTTATATCACCTGGTTTATCTGAATATTATATACCAGGATGTGAGTCTTCTATGAAGCCATTGGTGGGGATGATGTTCAAGAATCTCTCAGATGGTATAGAGTTTTATAAGTGTTATGCAGCACATTGTGGTTTTGATATTCGATTAGGTACTGCAAAAAATATAAGGATGGCACAATTTCTTTGAGGTATGTCTATTGCAATCGACAAGGTTCAAAGAATTTAGCTACGGAGTATGATGATGCTGCTGGTCATGTTATGAAGAAGAGACGTAGAGTATCTGGGAGGATGGATTGTATGGCTCATATAAGTCTTAAGTTTATGGATGAGCATGAGTATGTTATTCATTTGTTTGAAGACCGCCACTCACACGGTCTGTTACCTGATAAATACAAGGAATTTCTAAAAGTGAATAGAAAATTAGATCATGTACATAAAAAATTTGTGTTGAATTGTGTTGGGGCAAACATTGGTCCAATGAAATCTTACAAGCTTTTCCAGCAAGTAGTTGGGGATATTCTAATGTTGGATGCACAAGCTCTGATGTTAAGAACTTTACTCGTGATCTGAGGGCTTACATTGTTGGTGCAGATGCTTAAATAATTCTTGACAATCTTTTTAGGAAGAGAGAGTTGTGTTTTGCGTTCTTCTTTGACTATTGTGTTAATTCTGATGATCAGTTGACTCGTTTAATGTGGGCAGATCCAATCTGCAGAAGGAACTTTGCTTTATTTGGGGATATTGTGCCATTTGATGCTACTTATTCAACAAACAGATTGGCAATAGTTCTTTATTTGTGTTTGTTCATGATCTAATTGTTGTCGTAATCTTTTTATGTATGATGCTAATGTAATCTTGACTTTATGCTAATGATAGACTTTTTATAATGCTAACAATATAGTGATAGAAATACTAATAAATATTAATGTTAACGGAGGCAATATGATAATGCTAATGAATATATTATAAATGCAATTTTTTTTGGAATACAAAAATAAATACATATTGCTTAAATTTCCCCTATTATTCTTTGTATACCTTTTAAAATGTTATTATTTTGTCTTGTTGAGTTCCCGACTTTTTTTGTAATTTATATATATTTTCATGAATTATGGTTTCTTAATTGGGTAAAATGATAATATTTTTGAATTTTTAATATGATTTAATTTGAATTGCATCCATTCGAATTAATTATTGTGAGTATTTTTAATAGAGGTAGGTTTGTATGTGATTTGCTAATCACTTGAAATCATGATGCTAACGAATAAAAAAACAATATAGGGATAGGCATACTAATAAATATGAATGCTAACGGAGACAATATGATAATGCTAATGAAGGTACTATAATAATGCAAACGAAATACAATACAATACTAATACTAATAAATATAAGTCATAATAATTATGCATACATTACAGGGGAAATAGAAATATTGTTTGGTAAGTAAATTAACTACATGCCATTGTTAATTGTTTTCAAAATATAAAGACATATGTAACACCCCATCCCAAAATAAATCTATGAATTACTTCAACCATATAGAAAGCATGTGTTGATTATAGGATGCTTTGAAATGATTTTAGAAAATTCGAAATATAGAGAAAAAGACTCTCAAAGTTGGCTCAATTCTATTCTTAAAATCATTTTGTACTCTAAATCTTTCTCGATCACATATTTTGTTCCTCGTGACGAGATATTTTCATGAGCCTTTTTCATTCGCCATTTAGACATTTATTAAATCTTGTATGTCCTACTTATTAAAAGAGCATATTTTCATTCCGAAAATAAAATCTTACCACTTTATGTTTAACTTCAAAATTGGTTTCGTCTTTGACTAGGAGTTACAAATCTTTTCATAATCATGTGGTCGTTAATTTCATTAAAAATGGAGTTCGTTTGACCTTCCAACCTAATTTTATTCATTCTCTATTTCAACCCAATACCATATATTAAAATACATCACAAATTGATTGCCACCATTCAACCTTGCATTGCTCCAAGTGTCAACCTTATCTTTTTTCAAGTGTCACCGTGTCTTGCTCCAAGTGTCACCATGCATGACAAGAGTGCTCCATGTGTCACCATCTATTCCAACTAGTTAGATGCATGTCTTACACATGTTTAACATAGTTATTGGCTGAATCAAGTAGAGGGGGGATGAGCAAGAGCCCAACTTTCTCCCACATTCTCTTCTTCACTAGTTTCTCTCTTCCCCTCATAGCAACAACCTTTCTTTTCTTCTAATTTCGACCCTCAATTCTGAAATTTTACAGAGAGTTTCCCACTTTGATGTAGATGATGTTAGCTGAAGAAATCATCCAATTTGGTTCTCATATGGTCGAGAATGAAGGCAAACATTGCAGTGGTCGCTGTTTTCCGCCAAGCTGCAGCAACAATTGTATTCTGTATATTTCGACCTTCAAATCTCCACCAACATAGCTGAAATTTTGATATGTTGTTCCTCTCTTCACTTAGTTGATGTTAGCCACTGGAATCACTCAATTTGGTGTACGGAAAGTCAGAAATGAAGACATGTAAAATTGGGGCTTCTAGCTGTAAGTTTTATCATTAGTGTAGGAGTTGTATTTTACCATTTTTGTCCCTTAAATCTCATCCATAAATTCTGAAATTTTAGTATGTTTTTTCTCTAATTATGTAGATGATTTTAGGCTCAAGAATTTCTCAATTTGGATCTCTGAAGCTCCTAAACGAAGCTCGACTATTTTCTTGGTGGTTTAATTTTCGTAACTCACCAAATCCATTTCCGACATCTTTTTCCCATAGATCCAGCCATTATATTTCTATGAGATCTACATCATTATAAACTTAACTCTTCAAGGTTTCCAGAATAGGTCTCGGTTCATCGATATGATATCATTTGGTTTATCAAAGATACGTCGCAAATCGACATGTCAAATCTGCCGCAAAAATCGTTGTGTTGCGAGTGCAACTTCGGAGGCTATTTTCCGTCAATTTCTCCATCCTCTTGACTTGATTTTTGGACTGCACAATCTTTTCATATCAATCTTTCCAGACATATTTTCCAATCCATGATCCAATATCATTTGTTCTTCCGAAATCGAGTCGTAAGTTTCCCGAAAACCAACTTGTTTCCGGCAGATTATGTCTTATGTTAATAATGCTGAATTTCATGCTCATTTACAGCCGTTATACATTATAAAATCTAAATCTATTTGCTGAATTGAAATCTTTAATTCCTCTAGTATCAAAAATTTTATTTTTGAGCGAAAATCTGTTGAGTATCGAGCTCGTTTGAGCCTCAAACTTTTTGACGAAAAATCTATTCTGGGAACAGTAAATAGTACCTTTTCCAGCCAATTTCAGGCCAGGATGATCGGAATTTGTCTCCGACTCCTTCTAATGGATTGTAGGTCCCATCGTGGTGAACGTGTGGCCACTGACCGTGTCTCAATCCGATTTGAATTGAATTTCCTATGATTTTTCGAAGTTTCTGCCCTGCTTTAAGTTGTTCCATTTTAAGTTGAATTTGTTTCAAGTTAATTGAAAAGTATCATAAGAACCAATTATCGATTTGTGTTGGGTTTAAAACCCGAGTAATGTGCATTCCTAGTTGAAGTAAAATTAATAACGCTTCAACTAAATTAAAGCAAATATTAGATTAATTCCAGAAGTAGTTATTGATCTTAAAGCAAGATTGATCCTTGTAGGACTTGCTTGACTTATGAGGAAGGCGAATGATTAAATCTCGAGAAGGTTAGAGCAGCTTAGCCCTAGGGAAATTCGGGAAGGAACTCCGGACCGTTGCTTCTTCTCCAGTACCACATTTGAGTGTTGGATCCTTATTAGGACTTCTGTATGTATAAGGTGGGCTATACTATCTTTGCAAATTATATCTTTCGAGTTATTAAACTCTACTTTGTTAAAATTGCATATGTGACTATCTATGTTAAATATTTGTGTGCTACTATATGTTGTCGGAGTCTCATAAACCAGCGTTGTGTCAATGTGAGTATCTACAATACGCATGCATTATTCGTCATGCCCTACTCCTTGTCGGTGAGACTAAACTGAAACACTTATTGGTTACACTCTTTGGTTACACTCATCGGGTATACTTTTTTCATACTCAACTTTACGCGTTGGTGGTGTAGTACGGGTTACGGGCAGTGACTGGTTATACTCTTAAGCGCTTCACGATAAAATATTTTGGTGAACTTAGGTTGCTTTCAACTTTAAAACCTCCTAAGTTTCACTACCTGCATGGACACAGATAGATTACTTTTAGAAAATGATTTGCATAACTTAAATTGTGAAAACTTGCCCACTGAGTGCATTAGTACCCAACCCAAATCTTTTCAAACATTTTCAGGTCAGTAGGCTGGCGCGTGGATGTGACGATGCTGAGAAATGGGCTTTTGTTATTTATCTATTTTCACGTTGTCTCTTTTTGTTAAGTATTCTGTTAAGAATTTGAGCTTCCGCACTTATGATATTCTTTTGTTAAACGTTAAGAACCCTGATCTTGGTGTTTTGGATAATTATATGTATTAAAGAGCATGTTTGGTTATTCTGAGTCTTCTGTTGAGGTTTTGTTAATTAGATTATTCCTCTTCCTTTCCCGCTTCTTAATTCCAACCCCCGTGGCGTCCATTTCCACGGTCTTTCGGGACGGGGGCACTACAGCAGATTTCAGAAGTTTGTTAATATCATTCTGGGTTAGATAATACTGTGCCATGTCAATTGGGCTATCTTTTGAACGCAGCTTGTAGAAGGTGTTGGCTTGGGAAATGTTGGTCTCTCTATGGAGGTTGCTTATATGGCAGCACAATACTTTATCCTCAAGTATTTCAGCAATCTTGTAGATTTTTTCCTCAATCCACAGTTTCACATTTTTCAGATTACTCTATCTGTAAGTCTCCATATGCCGCATCACATAAACCCCACAATCTGTTGTGTTTGAACTGTTTTTCCACGGCATTTGCATGAGATCAAGGTGGGTGATCTTTTTCTTCACATCTTTTGCAACAACATCAAGTCCCATTTTTCTCAAGAAGAGAACGGAATTAACAAGCTGCAAGGTAGATGTGACAGTAAAAGAATTTGTTAGCTATGACATTTTAAGGTTTTTGAAAAAAGATGTATTATTGTTCATTTTTTTTCCTTTTAACATTACCAATTTTCCAGGAACTTGCCCATACTTCAATCGGACACCATTTCTTTCCCCTTCAAGTGCAGTTGAGTTGTCAATGATGTGAGCAATCATTTCATTTAAATCAATGCTGATGAGGTAGAAGTGTTGTGCTTCATATATTGGGAACAAAAACTGCAAAAATTTCTGACAAATTTTAGTTTATTGTCAAGATTTAAAAAAAATACAGATCATACCATTTTAATTTCAGATATTTTGAATTGGGGGAAGACTTTGATCTCAAGCTCCAATTTCTCATGGAATTTGTTCATTTCATCTTTCTTACTCATTCTAGCAAGGTGATTAAAAGTTCCTAGTTCGACCACACGCTAAACTACTACGAACCGGACCCGCAAGAGGACGAGGTCGATTATAGGACGGTGAGCTAACTCAGGTCGTGTCTCTCGAGAAAAGCTTAGAGGAGACTATCTCTTTATGCTAAACATGCACACATGTCTGAAAATTTAAATATAAACCTAAACATTCTAATCATGAATTTGAGGGTTGTTTTAAACTCAAGCAAATTAACTAATAAAGCACAAACAATAACAAGATCAAGAACGAAATAAAAGATTATGATAAGAGCATTAGGGTGTAGACTCTCTCATTGGTTTCTCACCTAGCTTGTTTCAAGTTGGTTTTATTAATCTTAAACATACAAAAGTCCCTTCAAGTGGTTTAACTTCAATTACTGTCACCGTCTATCCATTAAACCCCTATCGGTTATATTATACGAACAAGATTAGCACTTTAGGCTTATGTGACCCAGTCCACCTAACATTGAAAGAATCTAAGTCGAGTTTTAGAATCTCCTCTCGATCTCATCTAAAACCTAGCAATGCAAAGTGGTGATCAAACACTGAACATGAACAAGCACATTTCCAATAACAAGAACATAACAATAACAAGCATGGATCGAAATCAAATAGATTAGCTACCCCCTAATGTAAGAATTAGCCCATCATCATGCTCAAAACAACACAAATATCATACAAGTTCATCATCTCATAATCAAATGTCAATAACATAAACTTCTACAATATTTGATGTTTCAAGAGTTTTGGGACAAACCCCCACAAATAAACTAAGCTTAAGAAAGAAAATACCAAAAGGAGATCCTCTTATCGAGCCTAGCTTCCACGGATGGCTTAGAGTCGAGTCTTTCTTCTCGTGTCTTCTTCCTCAAGCTAAGCCTCCTTGCCTTTTATCTTCATCTTCTATCTCTCTCTTGAACGGTGGTGGTGGTGGTGAAAATGGTGAAGAATGGTGATGGAGATGGTGAGGTACGGTGATGAAGATGGTGAGAGAATGGTGTTGAAGTGATGGAGAAGAATAATCAATCAAGTAGTGAGAGAGAGAGAGAGAGAGTTATTGTTAGATGCATGAGTTGATCGGTGGTGAGAGGATAGATATTGGGAGATTTTGTCAAAGATCTCCTTTTTGGGAGTTGGGGGACAAAAGCTTAAGATGTAGTAATTATGAAATTAAATCCCACACTCCCCTACTAATCTAGGTACCAAAATTCCACTCCTATTCTATTTTCCCCAGCTAGCCATGTGGTGAGAAATGAAGGATTAGAGCCTTGGTTTAAAACGGGGATTGGAGAAGGAGAGGAGCAAAACTGATCGCGGGTGAAAAATGGATTGGGAACTAGACTGATTGCACCCCGCGTGCAGGCGGGGTGCTGCGCACCCATGGGCTGAGAGAAGGCGTGCGCCGGTGGGGCTCTGCGCACACGCGCGGGCCGCTTGGCCGAGAGGTGCTGTCCAGCTGTGATCTTCAGTTCAGTTTCACTCTTGCTCGCTCTTCATCAGTTCTGGCTTCCCGTTCAGTTTGGTCCATCAAACGGCACATCAGTTGGAGCTTAAATTCGGAACTCTGCATTTTTGCCACCTGAATGTCATAAAATCCTGCTTTTGGAAACAAAAGCTCAAGTTTTGCATAGACTTGGCATATTCCACCATGAGAGCAAAAGTAAAGATAAAAGCATAAAATCGACACAGAACATACTAAAAATAATAAAAATAGCCTACCAAAGAGTGCAAAGTTACCACAATAAAATAATAAAAATAAACACTAAACACAGGGGCAGAAACAATTGAGTATAATTGCTATAAGAAAACAAGAAAGAAGTAAATGTACTTTTTTTTTCAATTATATATACTGCTAATGGAACATGTTTATAATGCAAAGTAAGATATAACATTTTGCTAAATGATGTATAAAAGTTTTTCTTACACAAGTTGTGGTAGTGAAGTAGAATCTTGTAGGTGATGTCTGTGTACGGATCTCAACATGATTTATTATCGTACTCCAAACATCAATGATTGCATAGCTAATGTAGTTGTTCTTATTCAATGTCATCAGCTCACACCTTCTGATCTCAACTCGATTATCATGGTATAAAATTTTCTCACTGAATTTGAGTAGTTATGAATTGTTAGTCAAAATCAAAAAATACATATATGTATTTTTTATTCATTTGTGTTTACCTTTCGTTAGGATTATTGTCTTCAATCGCCCAGTAATAGAGTTGAAACTCTATTTCTGTCGGTCTTTCATTTGCATCAATAACTATTTGCAAGTTCTCTTCTGGATTGTTCGATTCATTTTTTCTTAGTTGCACATCTATGCTCCCATAGTCCCACCAAGAACCTCCTTGACAACTTCGTTCTGCTTATTCTTATTTCCATCACAGTCTTCATCTTCATTATTCTCTTCATCAGACAACTCTGTCTGCACATCTTGATTCTTTTCAGCAACCTGCAAAAAATGTATCATATATGAGATGACAACTAATTATTGCATGTGAATGTACATTTAACAATGTTTAATATATTCACCTGAATATCTTGCATTATATATTCTTCTCTTTCTGTCAGCGCATGCAAGATGTCCTCTATTGTTGATTTATGAGATGGTTCCAAAAGGGCTCCATCATCATCATCATCATCATCATCATCATCATCATCATCATCATCATCATCATTATTATGTTCACAGTTTTTCTTTTTAAACAACACAAGTTGATGTATTGCCTCAAATGCTTTTGTTAAACCAATATCATTTAACATTTGCAGAGGTGCTTCTTTCAGCATTAGGATAAGCTTGAGCATTGATCCAGTCATGCTCTTGGCATGTTTGATCATTTTTTCTGCATAGTCGATTGGATTCGATGGCAATGGAGAGCTAGGACTTTTTTCAAGGATGTTCTGGAAAGCAAGATAAGTTTAGTGCTGGCTTAAATCCAGATATTGGATTCTCTTGGAGCATTTCTTGTCTACCGTGTGGTGGGCAGGGGTATCCTCCACCAAAGTCATCCGACACAAGCTCTGTTGCCTGTCTGGCACTTAATAACTGAATATCCCAACCACGAAAAGTTGGGATACACCTTGGCACCTCTCTGTTGTAAATTTCCACTATATCAATATAGAACATCTGTTTCAAATGAAAAACAAATATGATTATGTTATTTGACATTTGTTAGGTACTATAAATGCTAACAAGAATAGTTTATTATAATAATGAATAATACCACGACCGCTTACCATCAAGAAGAAAATTGGTCCTACGTAGGGTTTGGATTTATCAATCTTTCATTGAACTGTGTGTTCCACCAAAATTGTCAAGATACTGCATTAGTTGCGGGAAAACATACCCATTGCCACAACTTTCTATCATGCAATTTGTTAGCAGTACCATGAAATGGCATTTGAACCATTCCCCTCCAGACTTGTCATCAATCATGTTCTTACACACACCACTTGCTAATATTCAGTCACTATCTTTACCAAACTGCATCCGCCATTTAGGCACCAGGTCATTTGGTTCGCTGCGTTGCATCTTTGACATCTTGCATGGTCCTCTGGAGAAATTGAAAATAAGCGATACATCATCAGCTTCTATGTGTAATCTTCATCCATGCATCAGTTTCAACTCACGTGAGAGTGGGTCGAAACTATCTAAAAGCCAATATGCAATACTGATTAGCAAGTATTTGAGATTCAAATGCAGTACGCTCTCAAACCCCGTTGAAATAATTACAGTTTTTTGGGCTGCATTCATCTATTTAACACTACTGGATAACGACGATGAGCATGTTCTAATCTTCAATTTTGGGTACCTATTTACTATTTCATCTGCTATGCTTGTGTTTTCAGCAGAATGCTCTGATGTGTTCCATGAAGAATCTTGTTGAATTCTTTTAAAGAAGTCCGGGGGGTTGATCTATTTTTTTTTTGTCTGGATGTCATTTTTACCTCTGTCCTTTTTTCATTTCTTACAATATCAGTGCTTGTTTCATCAGTTGAGTCTGTTGGTGTTCTTCCCCTTTTCTGAGTCTCTGCATTTTTGTAGATGTATTCTAAAAAATGAGAAATGACAACGCAAACTGAATTCAGTTATGTGTATGTTTGTAATGCTAACAGATCTCAATGATAATGCTAACGTTTATTAAAATATATGCTAGGAAAACTATACGTATTGCTAACAATTATCAAAATACAATATTGTATGTGCAAGTATGTTTATGATGCTAACCAAGCTATATCATGTTAGGAAGTATTCAAATGCACAATAAGGTTTTGTACAAGAATCCAATTTATATTTCCCTTGCTAACAGATAACAGTTCGAATGCTAACAAAGTAATAGAAAATATGTAACATACATAATTCTGCAATGTTTGTAATGTTTCCATGTATAAATGATAATGCTAACTAGTACTATATTATAGGCTAACGGGGTGTATGATAATGCTAACCATTATTACTATTCAGGCTAACCTGGATATATGATATTGATAAGAATTACTGTGTTCATGCTAACAGACCTCAATGATAATGCTATCCAGTATTGCGGTTCAGGCTAACCTAGATATATGATATTGATAACAACTACTGTGTTCATGCTAACATATAACAATTTGAATGCTAACAGAATAATATAAAATATGCTAAAGATGTTACCATAAGCAACATATATAAGTTAAGAAAGTATTTTTCTGAGACTAACATATCTCAATTATAAAACTAATGAGTAATAAAATACGATACTAACAACACTATATAACAAATGCTAACGAAAACTTAAATAAATCATACAGATGCTAACAAAAAGTCAAACTCCATTCCTTATCAGACTTATTATCTGTTGAATTTCATTACCCAGACTGAGTATTATCAATTTAATCTAATTTTAGCGAAGTCTCTTACAGTAAAAATCAAGTAAAATACACTTGTTGTAGTATGAACTCACCTTTCTTAGCCATTTTATCTGCGGAGGAGGCGGTCGCTGTTGAATGTCTTGCTCGATTTTGCAGCGATTTTTATGTTTTTTGGAAAAACCCTAGATTGCTTTCTTCTTTAGATCTTCTGTATAATGATTTTTTTGCGATTCGGTGCAAGAGTTATGTTGAGAAGACGGTTCGCAATGATGCCCGTGAAAAATCAAAGAACGTGTATAATTTTTTTTCCGATAATACCCTTAATGAATTCGCGCCATCCGTCAAGTTTGATTTATTTACAAAACTGCCACCGCATGATTTTTTAAATCTGGACCGTCGATTTTTTCCGGATGTGTGGTGGTAGATTGGTTTACAGTTTACACACTAGGGGTGGTTTACACCAGAACCACCCCACACACACACATACACATATATATATATATATATATATATAGTATTACAAACCATTTACTCAATTAAATTATGATAGAATGCGTAAATCGTCAAATTCCACATAATTTCCAATATCATTACTAAACTGATAATTTAAAAATAACTAGTTTTGCACTCATGCGATACACAATAATTATTGAATTTAAGTGAAATAATTCAAAACAAATCCATATTATAAGTTGATAGTAAACCAATAATTAAGTGAACTAAAAAATAATAATATAATGGAGTATTATGGAAGAAATTTTCTTTTTTAAATATTATTTACAATCAAAATAAGTATTTTTTGTTGCATTCAAAGTTATCAGCAGATATATACTTACAGTTGTCCTCAAACAATATTTTAGGAGGTATTTTGTGATATATTAATTACTCGATAAATTTTTGAAGTAAAGTATTTAGTTGAATGTCCATTAGTCATGTGTGAACAGGCTACCAGCAACATAAAATGTTAATAAGGGGAGTGTATTCAATTTAGATTTTATTATATTTTAATGGATTTTAAAAAGTCCATGGATTTCTATGGATTTATAAAGTCCATAGACTCCGCATGGAGTCTCCCAACTCCAGGTGGAGTCTCCACGACTTTAGGTATGAATTTCGGACCGATTTCAAACGATTTTAATGGATTTTAAATCCTTCTTGCCAGCGCTCGCTGGAACACAGCGACCGTTGTATGTGGACAAAATTGAACCCAGCGGCCGCTGGCTACAACGGACAAAATTGAACCCAGCAACCGCTGGAAGCCAGCGGCCGCTGTGAATGACTGTCCGATGGTCCCAGCGGCTGCTAGGAATGAGTTTCAGCTGAATGGGAGGGCGAGCTTTATACCAAATTTAATGGGTGCAATTTACAATAGAGGATATATCGTGCCACAAATACAATCATGGAATATGTATGTGTATATGTATATATATATATATTATATATGTATAATTGTTATATATACGCGAATGCCGGGAAATCATCGTAGCTGGCTTGGAACTGGAAGAACTGAGTGAAGAAAGAGAGAGTTTCATTGGTGGTCCCCATGGTGGCGGTGGCGGCCAAGGCAGCGGCAACGGCGCAAATCCTTAAAATGAAGTAAAAAATGGCGGCTCCTCTCTTCCATCCAGGTTGCGGGTGTGGAGTTGCTACTGCATAAATAACAATTTTGGGTTTGGTAGACTTCAGTTGAGCAATGTTGATGGCTGTTTCGCCGTTACTTTTACTCGAATCCATCCTAATTAATATATATTTTCTTTGATTTTTCTTGTTGGAGATGTTTGATAGAATTAATTAGCTAGCTAGTGGAGATTGTTGAGACGATGATGTTAATTGTGTTGAACAAGTTAGGGATTTATATATGTATAATTAAGGGGTTTGAAGATGGATTAGTTATCATTTTAAGGTTTAATCATTCATACGTATAGTTAGTTATCATTTTAAGGTTTGAAGATGGCCGCGGCGGTCGCTGGGAACCGACTGCCTTATTCTCAGCGACCGCTGGACCCTAGCGGCCGCTGGAGTACCCTCAGCGGTTGTTGGGGTGTCCGAATTCAACTCTTAACAGCCGCTTGAGTACACCGCGCGCTGGGTTTTACAAATCCATCAAAATCTCGTGTCCAG
Organism: Perilla frutescens; assembly: GCA_026008535.1. NCBI lineage: Eukaryota > Viridiplantae > Streptophyta > Magnoliopsida > Lamiales > Lamiaceae > Perilla > Perilla frutescens. The sequence goes on along the minus strand of BRKX01000014.1, from coordinate 19,718,228 downwards.
AGGTTGGATTTCATCATTTGTATTTTTAATGTGATTTTGAGGTGAAATCCAATTGAATCAATGACTTTTTAAAGTCTATAGCTTTTTTAATAAACCCGGATTTTAAAAGACTTTTAAAAGTCTCGATTGAATACACCCGGATTTTAAAAGACTTTTAAAAGTCTTGATTAAATACACTCGGATTTTAAAAGTCTAACAAAATCCTACAGAATCTGAATTGAATACACCCACTAAATCTTTATTGCCTACTGGGGCCATTGCTAAGCTATTTTCAGTTGAGTACTTGATAGATCCACCAACAATTAAGAATCGGTGAAAAGAATTGGGCCTTAGAAACCAAGAAATTTAAGAGAAATGATGGAAAAGTTTATAGCTATCACTCAATAATTTAATAATTTTTTTTATCAATTATATGTCATTTATGTTCCCAACTTATAAGAAATTTAGAAAGAACTTATAACTTTTGACAAGACCAAAATAATTTAACAAAATTACAAGCTTCCAGCTTGATCATCCATTTGTATATTCGGCTCCTCCAAAGTTTGGCTTGAAGAAATTAATTAATATTGCTTGCCAATTAATGTTGGATTTAATTTTGGAAGGAGAAAATAAATTAAATAACGGGTCAGAGTTACCAATTATATATTTGCACAATTTATAAGAGAACACTTTATTATGTGAACTAGCCTTCTGTGGATCTAAACCATTGATAATTGGCCGTTATTTTTATAGAGGCTAAGTAAAGAAAATGAACTCAAAATCATGCGTGCGTCTTCAGTAAAACAATAACAGCAGAATTAAAGTGCATTATAAAGTTGATACACCGTAGGCATAAATTTTTAGCCATCTATCATCGAACCCATTATACGCATATATATTAGGTAACTGTGCAACTGCATGTAAAAAAAATGTCTTCAAATTTGGCATTATCTTATCTGTATCATATCAACCAAATATGTCATATGTTCAAATAGATCACATGAAAATCACAGAAATTAAAAGCCCTAGTTCAAGGAACATGAGGAAAGAAGTGCATAATATTTTAGAAATGAAAAATAGGAGAGCAATTAAGCAAATAAAAGAAATAATGTTTGGATGATTAGCACGCATGCAGCAGAAGCTAGCATATATATACTTTTTGAGGTTGCAGGGATGTTACATTATTTTACATAGGAGATATATGGTGGATATGTAGCAACTAGCAACACACTTGTCGCATGAGCGAGAGCTTCCTCGGATTGAAGTCATATTATTAATTCTACGCATGCAATTTCTCTCTCTATTATATTCCATAAAATCTTCAAATACGTACCACTGCATATTCATAATTTGTACATGTATTGTAATAAATTGACTCATTTGCATTCATTATCCTGTACTCAGAAGAAATAATTAATAAAACATTTCCAGAATTAACGTACAAACAACACAACACTTGGTTAACTTGGATATATATATAGAAACAGTCGATCATTGAGAAATTAGGGTTCATATATAACTGAAAATCTCTATATACAGATTTACTATATGCTCCTCCAGTTCTTCGACAAACGTCGCAAAACCCGTAGAATGGATTGCTTTTGATTTTGCATGGAAGAGAGGAAGGTCAAGAAAGCAAGCAGTTAGATGGAGAAGAACTCCGCCACTTTTCAACCAATTTTGTTTTGGGTTCTGCAACTTAATTTTATTTTCTAAAATTATTCTTCTCATAATTAATGATCAGGGTTAATTTGTGAGTTCTTGCGTCTCACTCTACAAACTCATATTGCAACGTCGCTCACCGATCCTCTGTTACAAATTAAAATGGCGCCAAAACACACCTCCGTTTCAAAATGTTTGTTGTTTTATTTTTTTTATCTGGAATTAAGAATTAATTTCGTGGACAAATATACCCATCCCTTATATATGCTATAAAATCTAATTCATCTATATTTTCCTAAAAAATAATAATATTTTCTCTCTCCATATATTTTTCTCTCTTCATATATTATAGGTAAGTTAGAATCAAAAAATCTTGTAGGATTTGAGAGGGTTAAAATTGGGAAAGAGGATGTCAAATTATATAAAACAACAGATATTTTGAAACTAAAAAAAAATCTTAAACAACAAACATTTTGAAACGGAGGTAGTATATATATATATATATATATATATATATATATATAGGGATAGGATCTGGTGAGAACCAGTCACCAGGTGGGAACTGGGAACCAATCTCATCCCTCCATTTCAAAATCTGGACGGTCCAGATTAAATAGATAAAGTGGAATAGGGGCAGTGGCAATCTCATAATTAAAATGAAAACTTTAAATTCACGCGTTTCATTAAGGGTAAAGTTGGAACAAAAAAAAGTGACATCATCATGTTTTGAAATAATTCTTAAAAACTTTAAATGATCATAATTTATTTATTTTTAATCGGATTCCCGCAAATCTTATATCAAATTAAAGCTCTTTTCATACTCTTTCATTTAAGATCCATATTGCATATGTTTATTTAAAAAAAATAGATAAAAAATACAAAAAATCATTTTTAGGCATAATTTTCGCAGAGAGTAACCCCAGATTTATATTAGCATGTTGTATACAACATTTTAGCATGACCTATATAACATTTTAGCATATTGTGTAATACATTTTAGCGTGTGATATTATGAATATATTTCTAACAGTTTTATATAAACACCTACACCTATATAGATACTACAAAATGAAAAAATACGAGTTAATAATAAAAAAAGAATGAGAAAGTGAAGCAACGAAGGAGATGACTGACAACTAAGAAAGAAAATACGTAAATATTTTTCGAAACAAATATCAAATTTAGCCTCCTACTTCGCTCGTTTTAGCCTCATTCATATCTCATTATAGCATGTTCTGATAAACAAAATATGGAACGGTGATTTCATTAGAATGAAACACAATACACATATTTGGGGACAATGAACCCTAATGAGAATATGATAATTACTAATTGGGATCAGATGAACCCTAATTGCAATGTAATAAACCTTAATTAGAAACGGTGAACCCTAGTGGAAAATGTCACATCAAATTTAGCCTCCTACTTCATTCATTTTAGCCTCATTCATTTCTCATTTTAGCATGTATGTTCTGATAAACAAATATGGAACGGTGATTTCATTGGAATGAAATATAGTACACCCTATTTAGGGACAGTGAACCCTAAAGGGAATTTGATAATTACTAATTGGGATCATATGAACCATAATTGGAATGCAATAAACTCTAATTGAGAACGGTGAACCCTAGTAGAAAATATCACATCAAATTTAGCCTCCTACTTCACTCATTTTAGCCCAATTCATTTCTTATTTTAGCATATATGTTCTGATAAATAAAATATTGAATGGTGATTTCATTGGAATGAAATATAATACACCCTATTTGGGGACAGTGAACCCTAATGTGAATTTCATAATTACTAGTTGGGATCAGATGAGCCCTAATCGGAACGTAATAAACCCTAATTATTGAACTCAGAAACTGCCCAGATTCAATTTTAGCCTCCTACTTCACTCATTTTAGCCTCATGCATTTCTCATTTTAGCATGTGTTGATAAACAAAAATGGAACGATGATTTCATTGGAATGAAACGCAATAAACCCTATTTGGGGACAGTGAACCCTAATGTGAATCTCATAATTATTAGTTGGGATCAGATGAGCCCTAATCGGAACGTAATAAACCCTAATTGGGAACGTTGGACCCTAGTAGAAAATGTCACATCAATTTTAACCTCCTACTTCGATCATTTTAGCCTCGTATGATTCTCATTTTAGTATGTGTTGATAAACAAAATATGAAACGGTGATTTCATTGCAATGAAACACAATACACCCTTTATAGGGACAGTGAACCCTTACTGGGAATCTCAGAATTACTAGTTGGGATCATATGAGCCCTAATTGGAACGTAATAAACCCTAATTGGGAACGGTGAATCCTAGTGAAAAATGTCACATCAAATTTAGCCTCCTACTTCAATCATTTTAGCCTCATGTGTTTCTCATTTTAGCATCTTCTGATAAACAAAACATGCAGTGGGAATCTGACAAGGTATTTAACTTCATGCTTCCGTTATTTTAGCATCATATTCTAAACAGTAACCGTGGTTAATAAAACTTAATAGTAATATAATTACTGCAAAGAAAATGTCATAAACACTTTTATTAAAAATCATATATATTCTTAAAAATGAATGTGTTGAAAAAAATTCACAAGCATGGTAAAACATGATATTAAACTATGCCCAATCGCTATAATAACATCAAGCTGGACAGTTCCTAGCATCATGATCTAACAACTTGTAGTAATTGCTGCATATTCTGAGTGGTTTGTTCTCCTTTCTTGTCGCTGCCTCTTTCTTAGATATCAAACGACTGTCGCTATCTTTTGTTATAACTAGAATAGGTGGATGAACAACAACTTCAGAAGAGGCACGTAAATCGTAGAATTGCTCAAACATCATCGTCTTGCTATGTGAAGTAGAACCCTCCATATCACCGTGTGAGTAATCTTACTATGGTCACTTCAAACAAAAGAAGCTGACACATTAAAATCAAAAAATTATATACCGAACAAGGTAAAATAATAATACAATCACATCAAGAGATGTTCAGACACACAAATTGATTTTTAGCATTAGGTATGTCTCATTCTAGCATCATGGAACATGCATTTTAGCACCAAAGTATTCTAATATTTACATGGTGTCTATAACATTGTGTAGCCGAGTCATAAAAAAACACACACACACACACACACAAAAGAGAAAAAAAAAGCAAAGCATGGTTTGTATGGCAAATAACATTAAACCAGCATGTTGTCATGCTAAAACATATGTGACGATAGACTAAAATGATTACATTAATAGGCTAAAACATATGTGACGACAGGCTAAAACGACTACATTAATAGGCTAAAACATATGTGACGATAGGCTAAAACAAATACATTAACATGCTAAAACAAATAAACAGATCAAATTAATACATATTCTGTATATTCTCGTAAATACTAAACCCTAAAATTCCTAACAATTAGAAAACTGATATTTTTCTATAAAAAAAACTGATACAACCCAGATCTGAACGACAAAGATCAAATCAATCAAAAATATCGAATCTTCGTAACAAAACGATGAAGCCATAAACTAAAATACGATGAGAAATAAAAATCACGAGAAGAAACGAGAAAAAAATCGACATACCAAACTGCTAAAATAAATTGAAAAAAAACACATACATGGAGTCACCATACAAAAACAGCGCCGCCGATGAACTCTACGAATCACAGGGTCGGATCCTCGCGATAAAAAGAAAGTAGATGCTGAAAAATAATGAGAAATCAAAAGGGAAGAAGGAGAAGAAGAAGAACGACGTAAATCAACGAGAGAGGGAGAGAAAAGGGGAAAAGATCTGAAGAAAGAAAGTTGAAGATCTGAATTACTATATTGCCCCCCTCTTGATCAAACTTGCCAAATATTACAATTATGCCACCGTCTCATTCACTTAATATGGGCCGTCCAGATTAAATCAATGAAGGGATACGATTGGTTCCTAGTTCTCACCTAAGGGAAGGGTTCTCATTTGATCTCTTCCCTAACATCTATATATCAATACATATATTAAAGTAAAATCGTGTATTGGAGCAAAATTGTGAGGACATAATTTTAATTTAAAAATTTTGGTAAATAATAAAGTTTAAAAATATTATTCTTCCAAAAATCTTTATTCACTTGCCTTTGGTATACTGGTTTTCTTTGCCTCCTAAGTACCATGCTGGGCCTAGCAGTCCAGGTTTGAAACACGCAGCTTAAGCGATATATTTTTTTATATAATTTATGATTTTTTAATGTTTTTTTAGCTGAATGCATTTCAAATTTAAAAGTATAATAATATAATAATAAAATTTGAAATGCATTCAATTAAAAAATCATTAACAAACCATATAATAATTAAAATTGAAACGCATTCAATTAAAATATCATAAAAAAATCTATAGCTTTAATTATATATCAAGGTTGATTTTATTTTCAAGAGTCGAATACACCGTTTTATATATATAAAAAGAGCTTAAAAATTATCATCAAATCTAATCATATAACATGGAGTGAATCCTCAACCCTAGGGAAACACAAGAATGCAACCTAATAAAATTTGTGTCTAACTTGTAAATCGTGCAAAGTTTATGTATTTAATGGTCATCAATCTTCACAAATAATTGTAATTGATGGTGTCCCTTAATTTATGTGTCCACAATTGTTATATTATCATTGTTGTAACTGTATATTTCATTTCATATCACCGTTACAATTTTTTTTAATTACTTATTGAAAATTTAATATATTTTTTTGTGTTATTTACAATTTATTTAATTTTTATGCTCTTACAAATATATAATATAACATATAAATTTTCTAATATCTATTTCTTCCGTGAATAAATGTTATATTTTTGAATCTTTATCAAATCCAATAAAATAACATATATTATCTAATATTCATATTTTTAATGCTACCGTATATATAATATCTCCTTTTTCATGTGCATATTATTTTTACATATAAAAAATATAAGAACTTAACATAATTTAAATATGTTAACATAAATAATATAAAATATAAATCCGTGCACGTATGGGAGAAATACTAGTATAGTTACATTAAAACAAGACCAGCTTTTTCTACAACAACAACTCTGCCACTCTATTCAAGATATAGAGATCAGAGTATCTGAACAAGAAACAATCAGGCTGAAAACCTTCCAGGAACAAACAAATACACAAATCAAAGCATTTTTCTTTACAGCTACAGTGTGTGTGTGTGTGTGTGTGTGTGTGTGTTCTCTTCAGGGTTTCCAATGAACAGACAGCATGAACAGAGGCTAAGTAATTAAGTAAATGTGATTTTCTTCACACATGTATCAGAAACATAAAAATAATAAGGAAAAAAAAACAGAAGAGGAAGAAGAATAAAGAATCATGCAGGTTGGTGTAAGGATGGAATCATGGAACATTTGAATAACTATTTGTGGAAACTTTCTGTACATTAGTGGAGCAGTTGAATAAAGTAACACATAAACGAAGATGTGGAATCTAAATGCTAATGGATAGAATTATCATTGAGAATTTTCAGTCTATCAAAAGAAGGAATGGATGATGAAGAAGAAGCCCTTTCTTTGTGTTGCCTCACGAGCCAAACTCAAAGAGGAAGGATCCAGCTTACTTGGTGTGTTGTCGAACTCAAAAATGAAGGGGAATCAAACTTTGATGATCCCACAGCCTCACTGTTTACAGTCTTTGTTATGCTTGTTAGTGGGGAGGACAGAGAGAGAGAGAGAGAGAGAGAGAGAGAGAGAGAGAGAGAGAGAGAGAGAGAGAGAGAGAGAGAGAGGGAGAGCGCAAAATCCTCCTTTGTGCTGCAGCAATGCTTCATGTAATGGCAGTCGTTGAGCTTGCTTCGTTTCCATGTTGCATGCCTCTATCCCCATGAAATGATTTGGCTTTAGCAAATACGCAGTTACTTCCCATTTCTTTTTACTGCATATAAGAATATGATATATTACAACCATTGGAGTTTTAACACCATTACCCAGTATTCTTTCCTGTTCCTACTTCCAATTGTAAAAGCAATTCTTCAAACTTAATTCATTCACTTCATGAAGCAATTTGTAGCTTAGCTTACCTCTCTGGAACCATGATCTTCGAACTGCTTGTCGGATATGTCGCTCGTGTTTCTCCAAGAGTTCATCGATTCTTTGTGATTGAGATAGCAAGGGTCCTGAAAACTCAACCTTCTCCCCTTGATCATCATGATAAACCTGTTTCAAGTCCCATTTACATTAGCATACAAGGTTAAAGCTGAAAGAACTTGCACAACATAAAAAAAGGATTATGAACTGTCTTCTTAGCCACCAGATTCAGCTATTTTGCTGTATGTCTTTGTGTATAAATTCAATCTATGCATGCTAGTGTAAAGTAGATGATTATGCAAGTGAAGCTAACAAATATAACTCAAAATGGCTGTTTGGTAGCAGTAGTCTAACCAAGTTGATTCTCTTAGCAGCTGCTTCCTCTTTATGGTAGAGTGCCATTGAGAGTTCTTGAGAGTGGTATCCATCCGAAGCATCAAAAGAGTCCGGACGCTCTAATTGGCTCCATTTTTTGAGCATTGAGCGTTTGAAGGTTTCATAAGAGTCGTGGCCCTTCGTATTGGCCATCTGTCCTTTTACAACTTCGCAGTTCTCCTCCCCCGTTGAATCCAAGTTATTCCTCAAATGCATAGCACCAGAAGATTCAATGATCAGACTTCTTGAACTAGACCTACTTCGCGATCTCAAGGATGAATCCATCATTCTCTTTTTCGCCCAGGCAAAACCACTCGATCCTGAAACTTGTAAAGGACCTGGATATACATCGTCACCTTGAGATGCATTCTTCACATGGCATGCCTCTTTGGTCACACCCGTTGATTGCTTAGGTGGCTCGTGATCCAATACTTTATCTGCTCTGTGAATGCCGACACCAATTCCATTCATTTTCTTTTCACCTTGCTTTTGAGGGGGCAAGTTCTGTAAATTATAAAGATCATATACAAGAAGTAGAATCTCAGAATATAGATTTAGAAACCAGTCCTACAGATAAAAGTTTAGAAGGTACACAAGAGAGAGAGAGAGAGAGAGAGAGAGAGAGAGAGAAAGAGAGATGACCTCTTCCGGGGCTAGTTTATTCATTCCATTTTGCTTCCTCATTGGTTTCCTTGTTTCTGGCCCCCGCGATCTTCCAGCAGGCCTCTTCCTGAAATGTACACTGTTGAAGTTCAACTTTGGAAGAAGTAGCACATAGTGTTTAAGACTCCACATTGATACGAAAAGCATTACCTGCTAGCCTCCTCATGGTGCTTAATGTCTATCTCCTTACTAGGAGGGTACTTTGGCAGGCTCGATGGATCACAGGCATATGGCTTCGTCTTGAAGTACTGAGGATTACACACACAGAATAAGTGATCAGAACAATCCTACTTGAAAGGAAATATCCAAAAAAATGTTCCAAATACTGTGATTATGGAAAAAGAGTACCTCTGATGCCAGGGCTGAAGTAGCAGTACCCCTCTTGTACGGTTCCACAGATAGAAGGGTTTCGATCAGTGTGACAGCAGATTCCGGTAGGGCTTTGAAGGCTTGCCACAGAGAGCTCTTATAAGGATGCTGTGGTTTAAACAAAGTTGCATGAGGAAGCTTCGACTTCTTCCAGTAATCGTCTGGTGGGGATCCACAGAGTTTGAATATTTTGTGCAACTGTTCAACCTGTTTTGTTTATACAAATAACATAATCTCACTATTCTAGTGCAGTTGTAAGAAAAAAGAATCCCAATAATGGAAACTATGACCAATACAATCATTTTCCTTCAACTGCTGCATATGAGCACTTTGCCAGGGAAGATAAAAGAGCAGGATTAGAGTGTTAACCTCAGTTCTCCCTTGAAGGATAGGTCTACCAGTGAGAAGTTCGGCAAGTAAGCAACCTACACTCCATAGATCCACAGATGCACCATAATCTGTCGAGCCTAACAAGAGTTCTGGAGGGCGATACCACAGAGTCACAACTCGACTAGTCAAAGGTTGCCTCTGCCCGTAACAGCTGAAGTTTGCTAATCCGAAATCAGCAACCTTCAGTACTCCTCCATCATCTACTAAAAGATTTGCACCTTTAATGTCCCGGTGCATCACTCCTCGAGAATGGCAATGCTCAATGCCAGATAGCAACTGTTTCATGTAGCATTTCACCTGTAAAATCATCCAGAGGGATCAATGAACATAATCAATCAATCAATTTGTTCAAAGAGAGTGATTATGTACAGGAATTAGCCATCTTGCAGTATATTAGATGCCATACATTTAAGGAAGAACAATCCAAACCTGTGCTTCAGTAAAAGTAATCTCCGGGGAAGATAGAAGCCCAGATATATCATGCTCCATATACTCGAACACAAGATAAATGTTGCACGAAGATCGGGATGTAATCAGGCCTTGTAACTTAATAATATTTGGATGGTCAAGTCTACGAAGAATTGTAATCTCCCGAGCCATGAAACGAACACTTTCAGGCTCAAAATTGTCAAATCGAACCTTCTTCAAAGCAACTATCTTCCCAGTTTCTAAGTCACGTGCCCTGAATACAGTGCTATATGTACCCTGACCAATCTGTTTAAATATATTCAAAATTTTACATCTTATCAGCCAAAAAAAAAAACCCAAATTTTTTGAAAATGCTCATGAGAACAATAAAATGAAAACAGCATGGATGTACGGCAACAGGGCAACTTAAACAGCATGACTCATGTAATTGTTCTTGGCAAATCAGGACAAAAACACATGATTCGGAATTCAGATTTGCTTCGAAAAGAATCATGTAATGAACTGTTATTTGAACTACGGCATTCAGCATTAAGGGAAGAGATGTAGTAATCCAGCTTCAAGCGCAGCTCAAGTGATGAATCCAACCAATGAAAAAGCATTAATCTTGAATATTTACTGTAGGTTATGCACAAAAAAAAACTAGCAAAAGAGATTATTAAATATACTTCACCCTACATATATTAGGAGGGTCTCATCGCGTTCCAATTTTCATTCTACACAACTCATGTTCAATTGGAGAATTTTAGAATCTCAAAATAGTTTAACAAATGATCAATAAGAAGCAGTTAAATGCATTTTAAGCTCACTTAATTTTATTGATAATGGAAACAAAAAAAAAACTTTTTTTTTTTAATTATTATTACTAAAACTCAATAAATTAGCTATCTAGGGACCGTTTCAGGCAGGTCAGGCATAACAGCAATGTAACTGCACCAACTATACAATGAAGCCTCCACCTTTAATGATACAATAATTGTTCCATCAAATTACCCCTATCCCTATACCAATACTGATCATACTATCCACGCCTAAGTAAGATACTAGAAAATTTCAATACTGCAACAGAATTTCTCAATATCTCACTTCAATTCCAATTGCCAGATCATGATAATTTAACAGAAAATTAAAGAGAAAACAACCCCAGAAAAAGAAGGAAAAAAAAAAGAATAGAGAAGTTTCTGGTTAGGCAGACAATTCAATATGAAGGAAGTATAGCTCATTGAGCTCTGGAACTCGGAAAATGCAAACATAGTGAAAAGAATGATTTAATCATTAATTTTCCCAAAGAAATGAAGACACGACACAAGCTAATTACTGAAAAAACAAGATGATAATCAAAGTGGGAGAAGCAACAACGTGAGTAATAGTGATTAATAATTCTAACTAACCTTTTCAAGTTTCTCAAAGGAGTCTGCTTTGAGTGGCACCCAGCCCTGAATGGCTTCACCCGCCACCGCGCTCAGCCACGCCGGCCACCCCGCCGCCACCTGCTCCCCCTCCACATATTTGTGCAAGTTTCCAAGTCTAAAGCTCACCGACTCACTCCCACACCCATTCGAACTCGTCCGCCCTGACTCACCCGCCTCGCTCCCGGACTCAGTCGACCCCCTCTTCTTCACCTTCTTCAAGTTCGCGTCCAGCTCCGCCACCAACCCCCCGCCGCCGCCGACGCTCCCACCGAAACTCCCCACCCGGCTCCGACCCGACCCTCCGTTGAACGCCCCGGAGTGATCCAGTGCGGCCGGTGTGACTGACACCGTTTGCTTCGACGACACGCAACCCATAACAGCCGTGCCACCCCAATCGTTACCAACCCATCAAAACCGCCTCCGCCATAATCGTCGGAGTAGATGACTAAGTCCGACCCAGATCAGAATATTCCAAATCTTGACCCGGGTCAAGCTCTGTTTTGAGAAAGCAATGCCGGTTTGCTAGATCATTGAAAATTTAAGCTTTCCGCTTTTATACGATAATGAAGAAAAAGATCTTTTTCACTCTCTCTCTCTCTCTCTCTCTCTCTCTCTCTCTCTCTCTCTCTCTCTCTCTCTCACCTCCGCGGCAATTGCGGGATAGCTTCCCTCTTAATGGGGTTGGCAAAAAACAGCAAGAACTCAAGCGGAATCAACGGAGTGTCAAAACGAGTCGCCTCCTTTTTTTTCCCTTTCTTCCTCCCACTCTCACGTATACATATACTGTATCTAATCTATATAATCTGGTGATACGTATTTTTTGCTTAATTATTGTCTCTTTTCTTAAACAAAAGCAGCGGAAATCTGCAGTGTAAAACCAAGAAAGTTGGCAGAATTATACAGAAAAAAACTCTTGCCCTGTTTTTGACTTTTACATGCATTTGGATTTGGATTTCTAAGCCATTTTCATTTTTATTTTTATTTTTAATTTAATTTATTGTATATGATAGTATATTTTTCTTGCCTTCAAAAGCGTTCAACTTCAAAACTTGGTGGGGTAAGTGGGGTTAGGCATACAACACAATAGTGACAGAGAATGAGAATATAAGGTGGGGGCACAGGTTTTATTTATGGGTTAATTATAATTATAATTATAATTATAATTATAATTCCTTCCACATTGTAATTATGTAGTTTTTTTTCTTTTTTTTTGCATTTTATCAACTAATTTTTTACTCATGGATCACATTATAAGTTTGCTTCATAAGCTCTCGGAAATGGGTAGAGTTCATTTTGGTTGACGAATGCCTACTTTTGGTCCAACAAAGTGAGAGTTCAACAGCTCTAAACATGAATTGACGTATTAGTTAAAAATAATTAGATGATAAAATACAAAAAATAAAGATTGGGTGTTTTTATGTTCTTTTCTATTTTTCTTTTTGGTTTAGGTTGGGGGGGAGGGGGCAATAATGGAGCGCGTGTGAGACATTGGTTGGGTTGGTGTTCAGTGTTGACGAATGAGTAGTGTGTTTACATTAATTATATACATTGCTGTGTATTGAGACTCAGAGACAAAAAGGGAGAAGATAAAATAATAGTCATTATTATTATTCAAATTCCACTATAAAAGTTCTACTATTTACTAATATATCTTGCATTTTGATCTGGATGAATCATTTTGTGCAAGATGGCTTTTATTGCCTGTTTCTAAAGCTGAGATATATCCCGGAATGTGTATGGGCATGAATCATCTCATATGTCTTATTGAGTTATTGTTACGAGTTTATTCATACATTAGGTTAACTATACAAAAATATCAATCTAAACTGTTGCTAGCAGGACTTGAATTTACACACTATGTTTCCTAGCAATACAGACAACTATCCACCATTGTTCTCATAGCAAATGAAATAAGCACTATGATTGATTTCCATGATTTTATTTTATTTTCTGTCGAGAGTAACCCATATCTGTTATTGAGGTGCGCACTGGTTAAACTCCGTCCTTGTATAATAGTTTGCAAACCACATGAGAGAGATAAACCACATTTAGAAAATCAGGTGTGACAAACTCACACCTAGTGACCTTTGCCCTCAAACTTACATCACTAGGTCATTTTCAAAGGGACAAATCTCCATGAATTAGTGTCCAATGCTCAAGTGGTCATGGGCATATTAGTGCAAATAATTTGTATTGATTCTACTTGAAATGAAATATGCATAAAATTGAGGATGTTTGTTGGCACTTCGTTTGTTAAGACCTAACAATTGGAGAATAAGAAGAGATGATGGGACCAAATGAAAATATCATATATCATTCTTACGAAAATATTGGTGGATATATATATATATATATATATATATATATATATTGATATGTTTAATTAATACATAAATATTGATTTTATTCATTCCTTTTTTAATATTTGTATATCGGACGAGCCTCTTCCTCAAGTACAAAATGAAGCGTGATCAATTGTTAAATTGAGTGTTGAAAAAGAAGATACCACAAGAAAATGAGAAGTGAAAGCATTCAAATGAATAATTGAATATATAGTGAAAATAAAGTGTTGTTATCTTAAGAAATTTAATTAATACCTCCAAAACTCAAAATGGTCATCCGAACAAAATAAATTTGTTTCATTACTTTCATATTCGTAGCTAATAATTAATCGATAACAACTATAATGATAAATAAACTCAAGAAACTATTTAATCACAAAACTTGAGTCTTTTCAAGAGGTAAAAAAAGGAGGAAATTAAAATAAAAATAGAAAGGAAGAAAGAAGGAATTACTCGATAAAGACAATATAAACATATAATAAAACAAAAAGAAAAAAGAACAAAAAAAGCAAAAGTGGCAAAAAAAAAAAAGTAAAAAGAAAGCAGCAAATGATTAAGAGGGTAAAACTTCCCCATCCACTCTGTTTTAGGATACTCCCAAACCTTTTTTTATTTACTTTCCATTTTTTTCCCCTCAAGTTCTTTAACTAAAAATATGACTGTGTTTATTTACAATTATATTGTGCTACCACTTTTAAGGCAAAATTAAATGCATTAATTTTTATTGCTTGCTACCATATATAACCCAAAATTCAAAGCACGGCACATGCATCTTCACTAAGGAAAAACACACCATTCTCCCTAGTTTCCACAGTGCAAATAGCTTTTCTTTTAATATATATATATATATGTGGCGATATTGGGTAAGTAATTAATTGAAATTTTTAATTATTGATTAATACGTATGTTTTTATATTTATTGTAAAAAAAATTGCACATTATGGTCGACGTACAATGAAATCCATGCTTATTTCTTGTAGATATTAGTTTAAGTTTTTAATTTTAATTTTGATTAGGGAAAATCTTTCATAATCCAAAAATATATTTCTAGAGATTTATATGTAAATTTTTATTTTTATAAAAAAAATAAGTCAACTTCTTCCTAAAATTAGCTACAAGGGTATAGTGCAAGAATATATTATTATAAATCAATAATTGAAGTCTATATTAATTATTTACCAAATGTTATAAACTTACCTTTATTATGTATTATGATCGGTCACACATGTGACTAAAATATGATATATTTTTAGTTGCATCTTGTAACATGTAAAATAATAATAATAATAATAATAATAATAATAATAATAATAATAATAATAATAATAATACATAATGGTATGTCAACAATGAAATCCATGCTTATTTTGGTTAGATATTAATTTGAGTTTTTAATTTTAAATTTTGATTAGGGAAAAACTTTTCATAATCCATAAATATATATATATATATATATATTTGTAGAGATTTTTATATAAATTTTGAATTTTTAAAAAATACAAGTCAACTTCTTCATAAAATGAACTACAAGGTAGTGTGTGTGTGTTTATATATAATTGTAAAAGCATATTAATCAATAATTAAAATTTTAATTGATGACTTACCAAATATTTAAAATATACATCAATTATTAACTATGGTCGGCCACATACATATATGTGGCCAAGTGGTTAAATAACATTACCCTTGTTTAAATGGAGAGAATTTTATTTTCATGACTGTCTTGTCACGTATGTAAAGTGGTTTTGTTTTGTAATATTTATTTCCAAACTTTTTTGAGGAAAACACAGAGATTATATTTAAGAGAAATCATAGGCAGCTAGCTGCTCTTCTATATCCAGAGGGTTGCGGAGGGGCGAGAGATTTTGGGGATTATGATGATTATTGATGAAACAATCTTGTTCACTAATGATTCTAATAAAGATCTATTAAAGTGGAAATAATTACTCTTTATCTTTATGGTTGTGAATGAGTTGACTATGGAAATAAGGGAATATATATATATATATATATATATATATATATATTTGGAATATTGTTAATTTTAAGTTAGTTACTATAGGAGTTTCATGGATGAGAAATATTTATGTCAGATATTCTAAGAGATCACAATTTGTTAGACGAGCTAAATCAATCCAAACTCGTCCAAAAAAACGCAAAAAAAGTAAGCTTGTGTATTATTATTATTATTATTATTATTATTATTATTATTATTATTATTATTATTATGAAAAACACTTTATTTCATCACAATTAAGATTTATAATTAATTCAAAAAAATTAATTATAGAGCATAGTGTACAATCCCACACGTTAGCGTTGGGCGCGTGCACTGCACGAGCCTTCGAATCATAAATTAAATTAATTCACTTCAATTTTAGAGTTCTCTAATTTCATTTTATGGTATATACTTACTTCCAAAAATTAATTACGAGTGCGGAGAATGAGCCCGCACATTAGTACTAAATGAGTGCACTATGTGAGACGCTGTTAATTCTATTTTAAAATTTATTAATTCCGATGTATTTTTATTTCAAGAAAATTAATTTCGCACGAGCCACCCATGATTTAGTTTTAGAAGTCTGTATTTTTGCGACCGTCTCACAAACGACCCGGCCTGGACGGATTTGTAGAGTAAATTTGAAATGTTTAGTTAATTCCCACTAATAATTAATAAAATTGGTCACACACACACACACACTCATGTTTCCTAGCATTGACTTGGAGTCTTCTTCGATGCCCTCATTTGCTTGCTCAGGCAACTGTCTATTGAGTATTGACCAAGTTAATGTCTCTCTCTCTCTCTCTCTCTCTATATATATATATATATATATATACACACACACACACACACATTTAATTTTTATATGTATAAATAGCCATGATGAGATCATGAAAAATATCGTTCTCTTTGGATTCCACTGGTTTATTTTAAAAGATAAAATTAAAATAATAGCATATTGAAACGGTCAAAATAACTATACAAATTAAATTTGAGTGCTTAATTTACCATGCATCCATAATGTAACGTTTTTTCACAGTGTTTCTAATCTAATTCATATTAAGCGTAGTTAAGCGCAATATTGATTATTGTTTTTTTTCATTTAATGATTATGAAAATGACTTCAATTTGGAAATTGCCTAGACTCGTACATCATTTATCTTGTGGCGCTTGATAAGAAACTAACGTGACATTTATACGAATTACGTATCGATTTGTATATATTGATTATTCAAACATCAAGCTAGCTTCATCTAATTTAATTGGATTCGGGACCTCACCAAATTATGTATGCACGGGCCTTTATTTCTTTTAGGATAAATACAAATTATAACAAAAATAAGAAATTGAACAACGATTCTTTAATTATAATATATGTTATAATACCATGTTCATGGTTCAGCTTCGAACATTCACTTATACTTTTTCATGGGAGTCGCATATGTACATTTAAATGTAAATAAATTAAAACAATTGCACATTAATCGTTACGTTGAAATGTAAATTTACTTTGACTGTAGTCTGTATGTATCTAATCATAATTAAGGGCTCTTATTTTATTTATAACTTAAAATGAGGAAAAAGAAACAAATAAATAATAAGTTGGGCATCATGCTATAATTGCATATGGATGACTTGCACTAGCTATTGGGAGGGTTGTGGAAATCTTGGGACCATTTAATTTGGTTGGAGAACCATTCTTTCCTCCAACCTATATACATACATACATTGATATAATATATATATACACATGCCCCCTTGGGGATGGCCTAGTGGTGGAGTGGTGATATCTTGAGGCCAAAGGTCTCAAGTTCGAATCCCACCAACACCACTAGGTGTGAGCCTGTTACACCTGACTTGCCAAGTGTGGTTTACCACACATGTTACACAGGGGCGGGGTTTATATATATACACACACACACATATATATATTATTTAAATTGTGAAGACTGTGAGAGGTTGAGATTGAAAGGTTTATATGAGATATTGGTATAATATATATTATTTAAATTGTAGGATAACAAAACTCTCCAAATGTAATCTTATAATATAGAAATTTAATAAGTAGATATTTTTTATAACACTCTTTTTTACAATTTAATTTGTCAAATATTTTAGAAAATCTCACAAGTTGTTTAATATTTTATGGGCCGAAATAAAGAATATATATGCTAGCAAAAACACTATGTATAAACAAATAAGTCTACACACGAACTTTGAGTTTGAACACACATTATATCATTCATAAAATTTCAAGTTAAGGTTCAACATTGGATCGTTGTGTTGACTAGGTGATTAATTACTATTTACATTCCACATGAATTAAAAGTTAATTATTTTTTTGACTTTTGACTTGACTTAAATGGCATGCATGATTTTCTAATTTCCATTTTCAAGTGTGACATGACAAGCAATGTATGCGGCAAGGAGTAAAGAGGTATTTTTTCTAGTTATATATATATATATTATATATAGATCATCATCCAAACCTATATATTCTTAAGACAAATCAAGCACAAAATATAATTATATTTTTATATTTATAACATTTGTAGTCCATCGACCAGATAATATATCCTTATTCAATGTGCATGTATTATTGACATGAATTATATTTTTCAGTAACTTATGCAAGAATAAATTATAAAATATAGTTATATAATTGACCTCTCGAACACAATTTTTAATCTGAATTAATTATATACCTGCACAAAAGCAGTAACAATATTGAACAATCCATCTCCACAATAATGATTACTACTCTGCTCCATTTTCCAACCATATAATGATTATTTATCACTTCCACAATGATAAAATTCGATATTTGTACGTACTCGCAAATTAAATTCTTCCACAATCAAATACAACAAACGTCTAGCAAATAATGCCCTATAGATTTTCCAGAAACAAAAAAAGATAATTAATGTGAAAATAAGAGGACTTAGAATGTTGGGAATTTAAAGTTAATTGATAAATATAAATAGCTGCTGTGTTAGTTCAATTTTGTTAGTATGTATCCAAAATTGTAATTACTTTTAATTTGAGAATGATATATATTCGCTACATATTCTAAATTTGACTTTGTTTATAAGAAATCGAACTAGACTTGGATTTGCTGACTCTTTCAATTTCCAATATACAGTATCTTCTAAGTATCTATTCGATTCCAGCATCATGCAAATTAATAGTTCGATTTTGTTTTTATATCAATATATATATATATATATATATACATTCTATTTTGTATTTTTATTTTTATAAAAGAAAAACTAACTAACTTGAATATAAATTGTCGAGCTGGCTTCACAATAATTTGAATATCTTCAAATTTAAAATGATACTATTCATTTCATGATTTTTGAGTGAAAATGAATTGGACATTAAAGAGAAAGGGACCCTTTTTAAAAAAAGGAGATATTATTTTCCAATTGAAAGTTGAAACAGGAGTATACATAAATGAGCATATTTATAGTATATATAGTACTATATATTTTCCTCTTCTACAAATTTATTTATTTAATATCTGACAAGTCCGTATTTATTTTGGTTACGATATGATGATTCTCATTGAATTCTAATAATTGCGTTTGTTAGTCATCGTTAAGGTAAGCAAATAATTTTTTCGCTCAATAGTAATTGATGTAGAATATAAGAGTGGTTATAAATCTTCATTAATTAATACTCCCTCCGTCCCATTTATATAGTCCCTATTACTATTTTGAGGTGTCCCAATTATATAGTCCAATAACTATAAATAGTACTCCCTCCGTCCCATTTATATAGTCCACTTTATCCTCGCACGTAGATTAAAAATATTTATGAAAACAAGATATTAAATCTTAACTTCCATTATTACCCTTACTTAAAATTAATGACTCTAAAAAATTTAAATTGTTGAGTTTTAATTTCCAATACATAGCAAGGGTCTATTTGTAAATTACCATGATAATTAATACTATTTATAGTTATTGGACTATATAATTGGGACACCTCAAAATAGTAATAGGGACTATATAAATGGGACGGAGGGAGTATTAATTATCATGGTAATTTACAAATAGACCCTTGCTATGTATTGGAAATTAAAATTCAACCATTTAAATTTTTTAGAGTCATTAATTTTAAGTAAGGGTAATAATGGAAGTTAAGATTTAATATCTTGTTTTCATAAATATTTTTAATCTACGTGCGAGGATAAAGTGGACTATATAAATGGGACGGAGGGAGTATGAAGTTTTGGGAAGTTCAATACTAAACTAATTCGGGTTTTACTCCAACCTACTAATATTTAGGGATATTTTTCTCAAAAAAATAAATAAATAATATTTAGGGATACTTTATATTTCATATTTAATATTTAGGCTAAACACTTATTTCATATCTAACACGTAATGTTGTGTATTGGGTGTCCCTTTAATTAATTTAAAGACACCAAACGATGAAAATATCTTTATAGACCGACCACCCTCACACTTCACCAACTAAAAAAAATGTTGTGCATTGGGTGTAATTAATCTTATTACCTTGTAAACATATATGATTGTGTGGATCATAAACGTGATTGATATGATGTAATGAAATGATCATTCATATGTTCATTCTCATTCCTATAATTGGCATGCTGTACGTATGAGTTAAAATAGAGAATCATCATTCTCGAAAGAAACATTATTCACAAAAGTAAGAGAATAGTCATTTCACCCATCCCATAGATTTAGTTATTCCAATTAATTAAACCAAAAAAATGAATATATGATATGTTTACACATAATCATGCTCTATAATATTATTTTATTATATTTAGAAAAATAATTTCAAAATTAGATTGAATAATTTATTATTATTATTATTATTATTATTTTATAATTATTTTTATATTATTTCCAAAAATATACACTAAAATCAAATTTTGATAGTTTTTAAATTATATTGAAGAAAAATGAAAGTGGTACCAAAATAAATATAATATAAATATATTCTAATAAAAAATAAAAATAATTGTGTATTTGATATAATTTAATACATTCAAATGAATATTTGAAATAATAACATATTTTTCTATGAAGTAAAAATATTTTTATTAAGCTATATATAAAAATTATTATATATATATATTAATTAAATATTTTATAATTAAGCTTTTCAATAAAAATAAATAAATTATAATTTGCTAAAACAAAAATAGAAAAAAAATCACATATTAAAAATGAAAAATGCATCTTAGAAATGTAGAAAAAAATTAAAGCATGTGTTGATAATATTAGATACTATGTACAATTATACACTTTATTCAATTATAAGGAAATTTGGAAGTACATAAAATGTTTATTTTATAAAATAACAAAATGAAATAATATTTCATTATGTTTTTCATTTCATAAATAAATAAATTATAAGAATTATCATGTTATTCATACTTAATTCCATTATATCATACAATTAACCTTTATCTGTTTATAGATATAGGCGGATGATGCTAATGTTATGTAATTCGCCTTAATTTTATTTACGTGTGCCGTAAACTTCCTAAGTAAACAGATCATGAGTTCGAATCTGTTCAATACCACAGGTTGGGTGTGTGAGTAAAAAAAAATAAAAAAATTCCTATGTAAATGATATTGTCTTATAATTAAATGACAACAAATTGCTCTTACATTATGAGTTTTTTTTTTTCTTCTTCTTTTTTTTCCCTTCCAAAAACCATTTCACTTAATATTTTTCAAAGGAAATAATTCAAAATCAATATCAACTGTAACGCTAAAAAGTATCACTTGTATCCTTAAAAAATAACAAGTCTGCTATTTGTCTTATACGAATTTCTTTAGTTCAAATTGTGATTTTTTCTATTTCAATTGATGTTTAGAGTTTAGGAGTTTTTGTTTTTTTAGGGTTCATGGGTTTTTAGTATTTTTAGAATTTTTTAGATTTTTAGGGGTTTATTTTGTGTTTTTTAAAAAGTTTATTAATCTTAATTAGGGGTTATATTTATTTTGAAAAAATTAATTGTTGAGTGCAATGCACGAGCCCATGCGTTAGCATCGCGTGAGTACGTTCTGCGAGTCGCTGAATTCTAAATAAATTAAATTCATTCACTTTTATTTTAGAGTTCACTAATTCCATTTTAGGGTATATATTTATTTCAAAATTAGTTTTTTTTTTCAATTATTGTTTATATTTATTTCAAAAAAAACTAATCATCGAGTGCAATGTACGAGCCGACGCATTAGCGTCGGACGAGTGCATTGTTAGAGTCGCTAGATTTCAAAAAAATTAAATTCATTCACTTTAATTTTAGGGTTCATTAATTCAATTTTATGAAATATATTTATATTAATTTCAAACAAATTAAATCAAATTACTTTAATTTTAGAGTTCATTAATTTTAGTTTAAATTATATAATTTTAAGGAAAAAAACAAAAAAAACAAGAAAATCGTAAATAATAATAATAATTGATAAACCCTTGTTTTTTAATAGTTTCCATGCATTTTGAAGTCTAGTTGGATGGTAGTTGATGAGCATTGCATGTATGAATTAACAAGTTGCGCATAGTTTTCCATATTTTGTGCAGTGTCACGTATTTGCTCATTTTGAAGGGATTTGATGTCATGTATTTCATGAGACTCAATTGAACTTGAAAACTACCTAAGAAGATAGAGGATCGAGTGAGGAACGCGATGCAACTTGAATCGGATCAATCGGATGAAAAACGAGTGAGAACGGAGCAAAACGGTGAAGAGTGTCGGGCGGCAGAAGCTGGCGCACAGCCCTTGCGCCAAGAATCCTTGGTGCACGGACCGTGCGCGTCTTTAGTAAAACGGATCAGCGAGTTACGCACGGCCCGTGTGTGAGAGAACCCTTGGTGCACGGACCGTGCGCCGTGAGACGATTTGTGGCGGATTTTCCTCTCTTTCCTTGCTCGACTCCAATACCCATCCAAACTCGGCCCAACTATTTAAGGCTCTTATTTGCACGAAAATTAAAACAACTTTTGCCCTATAGAGGGAGCAAAGAACATCGTGGAGAAGACAGAGAAGAGACCATCGAGAGATTGAAGAAGCACATCGTAGACTAAGTTTATTTTATGCCTTATTCAATTAGAACTATCATGTTGATTACTTTTGTGTATTTATTTTCTTTGGATCTTGAATACAACATGAGTAGCTAAATCCTTTGAGATCATAGGGTTGTTGAATGTTGATGGATTTATGATTTGACGTAATTTATTGTTCCGTTCTATATCTTGTTTATGCATCCTCGTTTATTGTTGTCTTGTGTGGATGAATTGATCAGCACTTACACTTGTGTAGTTAATTTATTATTCACTCGAGAGAGGTTGATAGATTAACGGATTAGGATTGCATAACACGAGTCTGGTAGATCGAGAGATTGGTAGGTGTCGTGAGGAGAATAAATCCGAGGTGTTAATTGGAGTTAGATAATAATTCGAGATCGAGAGATAAGAATTAGAATCTAATCCACGTTTAGAACTTACTCGAGAGATGACCTAGATAATTTAGTGATTCTCCTACAAGATTTAGAATTAAATTGGTTTAATAAATTATCTAAAAATCGAAAAATCCATTTAGCAGCAACATCCTTGGATCCGTTTCTTCATCTGTTTATCCAGTTTTCTGTGCTTGATTTATTTATTTTATTTACAGCATTTAGTTTATTAAAATCATCATTTAATTCGGTTCTCTAGATAAAGTAGAACAATGAGATTGGGTACTTAGTTGCATTACTTAGTCAGTCTCAGTAGATACGACCTTGCTCATCATAATTTTGCTACATTTACCTCGTACACTTGCGAGTAGTATTTTTAGTGAAATAAAATACCGATTAATAATAATAATAATAATAAAAGCTCGTGTACTCCATATGCCGCGCATGGGGTCCACGTACCTGACATGCTAACTTTTTTTTTTACCCTTTTTTATTAGGTTTGGGTCAGTCTCATGGATTCATGTCATACACACTTTATGCATATGAAAGTGTCCCTTTTTTTAGGTTTAGAGAAGGGGAGCGCCGGAGCGGCGAGTCTCACACCCAAAATATTTTCCTTATTATACAGAAGTCTCTTTCATTTAGGTATCTTGATGGGACAAGATATAATCTTATAAAACAATTATCTATTAGGTATTTCTAAATACAATACTCATTTTTCTTTATAAACGATTAGTAAATTTAATTCAAAAATAAATAATTATTAATTTACTTAAATGTCCTTTCAAGTAAAAAAAATACTTCATTTAATTAAAACTAAATTAAAAAAAAACACCCCGTGTATCCCTTCTTCCTCCCACCCCTCTCTCTCTTCTCCCAAGCCTCCACCATTTCTACGGACTCTTCTCTTTCTACAAACCTCCACCGCCGCCTAGTCCTGATAAACTTGGTTTTTCAACGCATCTTGAGGTCGAACTTGTTGCATTTTGTGTAGTTTTCAAGCTATTTGAGTGCATTTAGGTTTAATTTCCGTTTGATTGTTGGTTTCACGAGTTTGCCGAGTTTTGCATGTGATAAAGGGATGAAATAAGTTAAAAGACGAGAGGCACAAAGCCGGAGATGAAAAATGAGCCGAATGCTACTCTAGAAGTACCGCACGGATCGTGCGGTGGAGTGAGACCGAGCGCATGGCCCGTGCGGGCGTGCGACGTAGCACCTCGAGTCCAGAAACCTCCGTAGTGCGCAGAAAGTCACGTTTTTTACAAATTACCTTGTGCGATTCCTACTCTTTCCAAATTCATCCCAACTATAAAAGAGTTATCTTTTGGCGATTTTTGGACATCATAACACACCCCAAGCCCTAGAGATACAATTGGAGAAAAGATCAAGAGGAGTGCAATCAAGAAGGATTCAAGAAGCGATCAATACAAGCCACAATTCTACCTCCGGATTTATTTAGTTCTTGTCGAATATTTACTATGGATTGTACTGGATATTTGATATTATTTTCATTCTTCATGGATAACTAAATATCTTAGATTCTAGGGTTAGAGAGTAATTTACTATGATGCATATTTGATTGTGATCTTAATGTTTAGACCTTGTTCTATTTTAATTGTTCTTGTGTTTAATGCTTTCCGTTAATTGACCATTAATTGGATTGATTATTTGCATTGTTCCAAAATTCGAGAGATGAGGTCGAATGCATGATTGTGAATAATTAACACCTTAATTAATAGAATTGAGAGATTTGAGATTAAGAGTAAGGACATTTGATCTTGAGAACTTGCTGGAGTTGTAAATTAGAAAATAAACGGAGACGTTGATTTTAGTTTCTATGATTTAAATGCTTCGAGCGAGGGTTTAGATTATTTGAGTGATCGTCTTAATAGAACACGAGTCGTGATGAACATTGAGTGAAATTGTCAATTGTGTTGAGCGGTTAATGAAATCGATTCCCTAGAATTCCTTCGTTTAATTGATTTCTTCCTGACTTGTGATCTTTGGTTTATTGCGTTTTATTTTAATTGTTGAAGTTTATTTTTAATTAAGTTAATTACAATTCATATCTTGATAATTGGTTAGTCTAAATAGTATAAGTTAATTGATATCATAGTACTTAGGATTGAATTAATTAATCTACGTGGATACGATACTCTTGCTTGCCATATTTGCTATAATTGCACCGTACACTTGCAGTATAATTTTAGTCGAATTAAAATGTCGATCAAGTCCCCATTCTTCTCTCTTCCCCCACCCTCACTTTGTCCCTCCGCTGCCCTAACCCCTTCTTGGTGCATGTATCTGCACTTTGATTTGAAAAAAACGTTCTTACATGTGAGTATAGTTCGAAAAACAATTTTCAAAAAAATGTTTTCAACATGGTGGGAGTGAAACTCTGGTTTGAAAAATATTCCAAAAATTATTTTCGAACTTGGGATTCAGATTCAAAAATCAGTTTCGAAACTATTACACATTCGAAAAATTCACTTTGAACACACTAATTCCAAATGTTTGAGTACGGATTGTCTGTGTCTGATCCCTCTAAAGTTGGAAGAGAATGGACGAATTCATCAAATAGGAAAAAACTTTTGGGTTGCAGTTCGCACCTCTTCTATCTTCTTCTTCTTCTTTTTATTGGTTTAAATTGATATTTTAATTGAGGGATAAAAATGGAAATGGTGATGTATAAAGTAAAAATAATTATTTTTTGTAAAAAAGTTTTGATATATTTAATAATATGGTGTATATTGGTGGTGCAAATAGCAAACCCCTTATCTCTTTTGTAACATTTTGTGAAAAATGGAACCTATTGTTTATTACCAGATATTTTTTATAATGAAAATGTAAAACTTGTATTCATCTATATCATATTGCAAAAAAGTAAGCAATTGTCTCATCATCATTATTATTATAAAGATCACTTATAAAATAAGAAATAGTATACCGAAGAAAGTGAAGCAATAATATATACTATCTCCTTATTGAATAAACGCATTTACGAGTAGCAAGTGCGAAAATTTCTTTAAAAAATTAGGTTAGCCCATCCCCTTGCATACGTTCTTCTTTGTTGAATATCATACGATTCTTATAATAAATACTTGTTTTTTTCAGTATTACCCGAGATAAATGTCTATTTCATGTTACATTTCTCAAATTTTACATAACACAACATATATATATAACCTATTTGATGGAGTATATATTATCATCAGTATTTCTACAAGCAATAAAAATTACCGCGCTCGGCATTTGTATCACCAATAATTTATGAATCACTATACAGGGTTGGATTCCCTATAAATAAAGTTAAAATTTGCAGCTAGATTATATGGATTTGTCACGTCACATACCATTTTCACTAGAAAGTAGCATGTGATATGTTACAACACTCCACTCCCAAATCTTTTAACCTTAATCATTGCTGCTTCCCACGTCCTAGTTCTCATTATAATGCTAATTCCACTCATTATTTCACATGATTTCTCTCCTTTCACATTTACTTATTATTTTTTCAAATTCTTAAAAAGTTTCTAATTATATATACTCTTGCCATCTCACTAGTTTTTATTATAAAAAGTTATTATAACATACAAGTCCTAATTAGTATTTAATATTACTAAGAATTAAAATTTTAAAATTATATATCCTAATTAAAGATTAATCAACCCTAAAATTAATTATTAACTAAAAATATGAAAATTGAATTGTAGAAAATAATTATAAACTCTAATATGTAGGTGAAATAAATCCTAATTGATAATTGTAAAACTAACTTAAATTAAGAAAAAGTAACAATAAACTGGTGAGGTGGTTGCATATATACAGGTGATGTTCACAAGAAGTATGCATATATACGTAGGTTGTCATTCCTATATATAGATGAGTTCATATATTAAAATATTTCAAATGGCTTGCCAAAAAAAAAGAAGAAGAAGATGATGCAGCAGCACTTGTTAGGAAATTTTTAAGTGAGTACCTACCAAAAAAGGCTTATTTTTGGAACTTGGAATTGAGTAAAAAATACTTGAACCATCCTAGTAGTTGGTAATAGAAATATATATTTTTTTCCTATGAAAATTTAATATTAAATCCCAATTAAAATTGCTAACAAAGCCCACCTCAGATTAAAGTTCCAACTGTTGAAAGGTTTAGGTTTAATTATAGAAGCCCTCATTTATTTATGGCAAAGGTTGAGCACATAATGACCATTATTGGAAGTATATGCATTTGTCTGTAGTTGGTACAATATTGAGGCCACTCATCATAATTAAAGAAATTAATCAACTCTTCAATAAAATCCCATCAATCAGCATCCAGACTTCTTTATTCAGGATTTGTTTTCTCTTCTAATCCCATAACTTTTTCTTTTTTCCTTTTTTGAGGATGACAAGAATAATTTACATACACTACCTGAGAACACACACTAGCTATAAGTAAGTCATCTTTAGGTGTTTTTTCGATGGTAAGGATAATATGCAACCACATTCAAAAATGCGACTGGGTAAACTCTATTAGGTATAACTTCCTAACACTTAGGGGGTGTATTGGATTGAGATTTCGTTGGATTTCGTTGGACTTTTAAAATCCGGGTGTATTCAATCCAGACTTTTAAAAGTCCAACGAAATTCTGGTGTATTCAATCCAAACTTTTAAAAGTTCAACGAAATCTTGGTGTATTCAATCCAGACTTTTAAAAGTCCTTTAAAATTCTGCGGTATTCAACAATCCACGGACTTTAAAAAGTCATTGATTTCGTTGGATTTCAGCTGGATTTCACGTTAAAATTACAAAGGATGAAATCCGACCTCTGGACACGAGATTTTGATGGATTTGGAAAACCCGGCGAGCGCTGTGTTCCAGCGGCCGGTGAGGAGTTGAAATCGGGCACCCCAGCCGTCACCCGACCCCAGCGGCCGCTGGTCTTGCCGATGATGGCACTCCAGCCAGCGGCCGCTGGCACCCAGCGACCGCTGGGATCAAGGTCGCTTGATTCTAGCGGTCGCTGGGTTTAATTTTTTTTCGGATACACCGATCGTTGTGTTCCAACGAGCGTTGGCGAGATGGATTTGAAATCCATTGAAATCGTCCGAAATCCATACACGAAATCCGCCAGACTCTGCGTGGAGTTGGGAGACTCCATGTGGAGTCTATGGATTTATAAAATCCATAAAAATCCATGGACATTTTAAAGTCCAACAAAATCCATCAAAATCCTAATTGAATACACCCCCCTTAAAGATAATGGTATAATTTGAAATAAAGACCTTCAGTCACAAACTCTACCACTCGACCATTATGTTATTTCCAACGGGACAATCACTATTATTATTAATACACGAGTACGTGCATATTTATATGTATATATTAATGAAAAAGTGTCATCCTCACATTACTAGCCACGTTAGCGTGTCAATCAATGGTGTGTTATTATCATATAGATTGTCATGTGCCATAGGGTTGAAGGTCAAGTGCCTAATGTTGTAATTTGTGGTAGCCTATGCAGAATTAATGGATATACTAATATAGCCATTGCAGTGTGGGAGAGTGGTACCGTATGCTAAAAATGTCGAAATTAAGAGATGCAACACCGTTAGGGGGCGGGCCGGGGTTGTGCCCATCACACAAGCGCATTATATATAATTTTATATAACATGTGTCGTGTCGTGTCGTATCGACATAATAATATGAACCAAACGAGGATATTTCACAAATAATCAAGTTATCAAGAGGGGATTGGGGTGTGGGTCAAAGGGCAGGTCTAATGGAGTGGCTAGAGTGCCCATCAATCACTATCCAACAACTTCACTCACTAAGCTAGGCAAAGGATGAAATAGTAATTATGTATAAGAAAAGAAATGGTTTTGATAAGTGTTGGGAGGTATGGTTGGTGATGACATTAGTATGCTAATTAATGGGGGCATAGATGGAGAATCTTTTTCAATCCCAAAATATGTCATGCACAAATTTTCTTTTTTTTTTTTGGGATGTGCCATTTCATTTCTATGATGTTACCACTTATTGCATTGTAAAAAGTCAAATAAAAAGAAAGCAAACATCATGAAAAAGAGGAGAGCAGTTTTTGCTATTCAGGATCATTGTACTACTTTCCCTCAGCAGTGAAATGATGTGTCAGCTAAAAAATGGAAAGTAAATATTTAAATATTAGGCAAGTTTATGTATAATAATCTCTGTTAAAAGTCTATATAGGGGTCATCTCTGCAAGTTATGAACAGGAAAATTAGTGCAATCTGAACATCTTGATCAACCTAGGTTAATGAAATCTCAGCAAATTAGCTATAAATTAGTGGCAACCATCTATGATGGTGAAGAGAACGTGCTACGTGTGTATTGATGATGATGATGATAAACAATAGTCATGAGTATTGATGATGATGATGATAAACAATAGTCATGACGAACAACGAGCAAGGTAGTTGGAAGAACTACAAATAAATTAGACGAAGACATAAATCCAGTTGACAACACCTCAGAGAAATCAAAGTAAAAAAACTTTGGTTAGAAAACCTGCCATTCCATCACATAGAAGAAAATGCATCTACTATTTGATTCATCGATAAATGCTACTCAAGTTAGGTGGAGCTACGTAATTTCAATCTCACTGAAGAGGGCAAAAAGAAGATCACAAGGGCTGCAATGGACCATACAGTTCATAAATGACTAGAAACACAGGAAACATGGACCACAAAACAAATGGCAAGCTTAATTTATAGAAAAATCTAATAACAATGTAATCAGCCCCATAAAAAAAGGCAACAAATTAATCCAGTTGGGATTTAAGCCTGTATGGTGTTTCAAGAATCAATTTAAGTCGACTGAATGTTAGTTGAAGAACTATATCGAGAGGCATATAGTTGATATTTCTTGAAAGCTGAATCTTTGCTTTTCTCTCACATGTATTCACTTCTCTGAGGAGTTGTTGTCATAGGGCAACTTGCAGGGAGACAGTCGATCTTTGGGTTTATATTGCCCGAGCATTTCAGCTACAGTTCTGCAGCGACATTGGTTTCCTGGCCTAATAACATCTCCGTAGACAGCCATTTCAACAATATCAAGCTCCTTGTCTGTAATTGAAAATGAGTGTAACTTTTCAAGTATTATAAGTAGAACCAGCAGCTACAGTTTATGAACTGAATATAACCCAAGAAAGATGCTTTAACAACTATCTAGAATAAATAGGCACTCCCCGTCACGTAAGTGATTCTTTATCAATGCGACAATGCTTCAATCATAAAATCTAAGGCAGGTCCACTTTTTGCTTCAAAATCCACTCCCTGTTTGAGTCCTGATGAACTCTTTCAAGAAACTAGTGTACAGGATACAAATGATGTATCCCCCCCCCCCCGTAATATGAACAATAAGTATGAGGAGCCAAAACAACTGGTGGAAAAAAGGCAGAAAGAGCTCAACAGGCCAATCTTTTTTATGAGCACGTCACAAACTGAGTCAATCCATGGTGCCCAAGGCCCACTTCAGATGCACATTTGTCTAAGCTACTTCATCATCAACAAGATAATGTGGGAGCAAGAGGGACATTCTCTAGTTATGACCAGGCGGGTCTACTTCTATCAACAAGATCATCTAGTAATCTAGCAACAGGACCGGGAGGCCAAAACGGCACATCATTTGGTTTAAAAATTTTGGATTATGAATAGGTTGCCCCAGCATCTAAGTCATCCAAATTAATCACCAATGCCATCATACTCAACGATGGCTCCTTCACATTTTCATCTTTCAGGTCAATCGTGTTTGAAAGCTGATGGTAGTTAGGAAGTTCGCATTAATTCCACTGAATTTGCACCTAATGTTGTGTCTTGACCCCAGACACTCAAACAACTTGAGGAAAACAAGAAAGCTTCATCCTTTGTAGACATTTTAAAATATTTCTTTGAATACATGATGACACAATAGTTCTCAGACATATCAGGCCACTCCCCCCCCACCTAACAAAATGATTAACCAAGGAATTTTTCCTCATCTTTATGACGGTTTTTAACAGCAGAGCTCTAACATCTGTTGTGGACTGCAATCTATTAAGGATACAGACAGCATAGAATTTCCCTATCGACAAAATTCTCTCTCTGTCATATTGAAGATTTCCAAAAGGTGGCAACAAAATTACTGTTAAATGAAATAGTTACTTCTTAACATGTATTTTTAGTCATTTGGGCAAAAAATACTGCTATCAAATTCACTATTAACAAGGTCCATTCCACAGGGAAGGTCTGGAGGGACGACTATACTATACATGCAGATATAAAAAAACATATATCTGAAGTGAATTAATTCATCATTATCCACAAAGCCCATTCCCACTAGTTGCAAGGTAAGCTAAGGATATTAATTTGTTCTCCATAATTTACCCTAAAAGCCTGAAATCTAAAGCCAAAATTATCTAATTAAGAAACGATTGTAGTTTCTCTATCAAGATAAAACATTGACTAATTTACAGATTGAGAGTCAGGGTTATGAAGTTGATATCTTCAAACTATAAGTTTGTATTTATTTGTTTGATTGAAAATGATTAGAACATTTAAATTACATTAAGCACTTCACTTTCAAGTATATGAAGAAAAGCCGCTCACTTACAGGATATAAGACAACTATATCACTCACAGCCTATTTCATATGAGTCAATTCATCACAATATAAAATCTATCTCAGATAAATTTTATTTTTCTCTAGCACCACACAATTGGTTGAGTTGGTCATTCCCCTACACAAGATGCTTCAATTGTCATTACAAGCACTAGCAGCATATTATAGAACAAATAACTCATTGCACTGACGGTATAAGAACATTGAACAAAAACAGCAAGAAGCAAAGCTATGTATACCTGTGAACTTAATGTCACAAGAGTAGCCTTTCAACGTCGAACCATCAATATCTTCCTTATCCGATTTAAATCTGTTTACCCTTGTCTGTAGAATCTGGCAATTCTCCACTACAGACTCACCACCTGCACAAAACTACCACAACTTACTTCCAACCTCCTGAAAAAAATCCATGAGAAAGGAATAGAAAAACAAGTTTCAGAAACCCTACAAATTAAAGCAGCAATCTTGAATTATCAACAATCAAAAGCCCTAAATTCTTGCAAATTCCATTACAGTAAAAATGCCAAATCCATGATAAGAAAACACAAATTACCAATGTCTCCCAAACACATATCCTCTAATTCCAAAGAAAACATCTTTCCAGTCCATCAAAATCAATTCTCCAAGACCAATGTCGCCAGAAACGGCTGGAAATAAAACCAAATGAGATCACACCCATCAACTAACAAGGGCACACATAAAATCAAATCAAACACGTCAAAGAAATCATCTTTCTTGAAATTACATTTTGCATTTTTTTTTTTTTGGAATTCATTTAAAATGAGCGGTTAACAAAGAAGAAAGAAGTAAAATAGGAAGAAGGGACCTTTGGAAAAGGGAACGATGTGGTCATACTCAAAGCAGAGACAGCCTTGGCAGTTGCAGAAGCGTTTGCAGACAACGTTGCCGGCGGGGTCCTTGCGCCAGCGGTCGGGGTGGCGGCCCGGCACCGTGTCGGCGTTGGCCCAGCACATGCTCTTCGCCTTAATGTCGAAGAATCTTGGCCGCTCCTCGTCCTTCTGCTTCCGAGCTCTCGGCGGCGATGACGAAGCCGACGCAGAGCTCATGCTTTGCTTTCCCGTTGAGCTGGAAACTGGGAAACGGGAATTTTGTGTTCACTACTCTTTTCATTGGTTAAACTCCAAATAATCAATTCATCTTCCTCAAAATAATAATAAAAATCAATTGATCAAACAATTTATGGATCAAATTTTAAAAATTTACATATATTATTCTAAGTCTAATTTTTAATTTTATTGTATAAACTTAAAGATAGTTTTCACTTTTATCCTTAATAAAAATATTTACCAAAAAGATTAAAAGGTTGATATTTCTTTCTTACTTTAAAATTAAATTAAAATAAAATTAAGAGACTTGTGAAGTATCCGAAAAGGGTGATTCTAAATCCGCTACTCAATTTTCTTTATACACCACCAATAAATTTAATTCAAAAAATAAATAATTACTAATTTACTTAAATATCCTTTTTAATTAAAAAAATTTATTTAAAAAGAAAAAGAAAAAAGAACGTGTATTTCTTCTTCTTCTCAAGCTGCACGGCGGCATCCTCTCCAGCCCCTCCGCCGGCTTCTCCAGAATCCAGCCGCCGCCCTCACCAACTCCTCCCACTTCAGTCGCCACCGCCGCCGCGACCTTCTCCTCCGGCAACTCCCAATACTTTGGTCCCACAATCATGAACAATGGATTCAACATAAAAAATCAAAGAAAAAAAATGGCAGATTTGAGTTCATAAATCTCGGTGACCATGGCGAGATTCACCACCCTCAACCTTCATTCAAAATTTAAAGTTCAAATTCCTTTCTACAGGTTCCAAAAACGGTTTTCGAATCTCCTCATTTGGGTTCGAAAAATAGTTTCCAAACCTCTCAATGTGTGTTTGATTTGAATATAATTTCGAATCACCTTCTTTGGGTACGAAAAATAATTTTCGAACCCAAAGATGGAGATTCGAACTGTATATTTCGAAGCATAATCTGCCTTTTTTTCGTTGATGTTGTTGGAGAAGATGAGGTAGAATGGTGGTTGGGCTGGTGTCGGAGATGGCCGGTGTGGCTGGTGGTGGAGGAGGAAAGAGGAAAAATGGTGGCTGGACTGATGTCGGAGATGGCTGGTGTGGCTGTTGGGGGAGGGTGGAGAAAGGGGCTGGCAATGAAGAAGAACGAAGACGACGGTGATGTTCATTTGCAATCTCTCTCTCTTCATTTTTTTTTTAATTATTATTATTTTTGTAATTAATTTTATTTTTAAGTAAGGGGTAAATAAATTTTAAGATAAAAGGTAAATAAGTCTTTTAGTGTTGTGTGTAAAAAAAAAATGAAAAAAAAAATGAATTTTTATGGTGTGTAAAGTAATTATGGTGTGAAAAGAAAAATTGATGGTGTAAATAGAATCACCCATGGGAAAATTCTCTCTTTATGCATAAGACGTCACAAATTAAGTATCCACAAAGTGATAAAATAAAATCAAAATGTATGCGTGAGCATGATCAATAATGCGATATTTAAATATTCAATTTTTTAATTTGCACTTATTATTAGGATATAATAATAAGTTAAAATTATAGGATATATACTACATATGATTATAATTATAATTTTTATTCGAAAAACTAAATCTTTAATAAATAAAATCGTAATTCAATATTTATTTTATTAATAAAAGTTCTCCATATAAAAGACCGCCATATACAAAAAGTTGTAGCAGATGAATAATAAGTTGCCCAATGTCTGTTTTATATTGATCACAATCAAGAAGCAGAGTTCCAAATAATCAAATTTTGAATAACATATGCATATATATATTTATTAATTTTTCCGAAGAAAACAATAAATAATGAGAGATGTAAAAGGATATTAACACAGCGAAATTGCATTTCAAAAATCTTCAACTCGAACGGCATCACGCGGCATTTCGTATGCATCTTTGGCTCTCGATTTCTTCACTCCCGCCGTAAACCAAACTTTATCAGACTTGTAGCCTTCCACATTGATGCTGGTCACCTTCACCCACACCAGAACCTTGGTCTTCATTCCCTCGATTCCCGTCAGCTTTCCTCTCGACAATGTGGCCTTCACACGAGTCGAGTACCTCACAACGGACGAGTCCTTGAAGCATACCTCACAGGGAGAGGACATGTACACAATGAG
Source organism: Perilla frutescens (assembly GCA_026008535.1). Taxonomy (NCBI): domain Eukaryota; kingdom Viridiplantae; phylum Streptophyta; class Magnoliopsida; order Lamiales; family Lamiaceae; genus Perilla; species Perilla frutescens. The sequence goes on along the minus strand of BRKX01000014.1, from coordinate 19,683,304 downwards.
CTTCGACTTCACCTCGTCGAATTCATAGCATGTTATGTTCTGAGGAAAAACTCCCGGAGGAAGATTGTTCTCTCGCAGGAGATCGGCCAAGGATTTCACTGGCTTTCCTGATAATCAATCAAGAAATTAGATGCATGATTGTCTGATGTGCTTCAATTTCTTAACTTGAATGAAAAGAAAGAAAACAAAACAAAAACAGGTTAGATGCATCCGGATAGAACAGATCTTTTGATTTTCTTGAACATCAATCACTACCTACATTCATATTGTGTGAATGATGATTAACTCAAATTAAGATTATTATTGTTCATACACGTGAACTGCAATAGGTAACCATTACAAGTTACAAGTATCAAATTTAGCATATTCGTGCAAAGACATGATTCTAAATGAATGAGAATAAATCAAGCTCATTCAACATATGTTCAATGTGAAATAGAAGCACGTCTTTAGGCCATTCCAACTTCCAAGAGAGACATTTGTATAGGACTGAGGAAAAATATGAATCTAATATTAATCCTCATCATTCAATTAACCGGATAAAATTTTTATGTACCTTTGAGCTTGTTGAAAATCCATTTCGCCTTCTCTTCCACGGTGTTTGAGAGTGTCTGGAATTTGACAGAGAATAGAAACATAATACATTAAAGATTTATCTCCATAGATGCCAGGAAAACTCAATCTTTAATGGGATCAGATCATGTTAGGATTGTCGTGTTCTTTGCCTAAATGTCAGCATCACGAAACAAGAAACATCATGCAAGAACTCCACAGTTTCAACAGAATAGATATTGAATGAAATACTACTATCAATTAGAAAGAGAATGCTGAACCTAGTAACATTGATCTCTAGTTGCTGGATAAGAATCGGAGTAAAAGAAAATGTCGATAAAAGAGAAAAATAAACGCTACTAAACTCAATCCAAAGAGAATGGCTCTAAAGGAAAATCAATTAATCCAACAATCACATATCATTCCTAACTGCCATTTTTATTTTTATTTTCATTTTCATTTTCATTTCAATACATGAAAATTCAATTCTCTCAATGAGCAATAGAAGAACAATATCTTGGCAGAATTTATCAGCAGATTGGCATCATAACTCAGAAGTAACTTTGATGAAAATTTTAAATTTAACTAAACATACATATATATACATACAATCTATAACGTGAGAATTTAAAATTTAGCTAACATATTGAATCTGCAATGGTGATACAAATGTGTAAAAAGCAGAATTCAACTCTGAAGCATCATATCTCCCGTTCCATCAACACATTTCACACATTAAATTTCATCATCAACTAAAATTCTTTCATATGACCCTGAGTTTCAAAGTTTTTTTTAAAAAAAAAATGAAACGGTTTTTTTTTTTCCTTTTCTTTTTCAGTCAAGTTTCAAACTCTAGCATAAAATAAACAGACAGATCTTCAACTGATGCACTAAATACACCCAATTCAGAACCAATCATAAACAGGGCTGATTCAACACAAACAGCATTATCAACAAACACAAACAAACAATCATTCAAACACATAAAAACACAAACTTTCTAACAGGAGAAAGAAAAAAAGAATAAAATAGAACCAAAAAAAGCAAGAAATCAAGTGAGAGAGAGAGCATACAGAGAGGTCTTGGGAGATGTTGGAGATCTCTTCTTTAGCTTTCTTGGAAACCCAAAATGTGCCTGCTTTTATGCTTCCAACTTTTACCAAAGCTTTCTCCATTTTCCTTCTTTCAAAACCTCTCTCCCTCCGTTTCAAAAGAAACAGAGAATAAAAGGTTTCCTTCTCACCCTTTATCCGTGAAATCTCTCTCTCTCTCTCTCTCTCTCTCTCTCACTTCTCCCTCTCTCACACAATAGTATGTGTGAGTGTGACACAGCTCATCTGAGATTGGCAATTTGGCATTTCACTAGCACAGAGTGAAAAAATACCGGCGCCCCGACAAATAAGATTGAGACTGGACTCTCTTATTTAACTCAAGAATTACGATTTTTCGGCGTCATGAAATAAAATAGCACAATTTTCTTTTTGAGAGACCAATATTTTCATATTTTTTAAATTTGGTTTAAGACTTTTGTTTCGCTTTATACTAAATTTTGTACTATGTAATAATTAAACATTTCTTTTTTATTTGTTTTAAAAATATACATCAATTTTCTTATTAGATATGCAAAAATGTTATTTTTTTCTTTATTTACCACTATTTAAATTTTTTAAAAATTAATATTGCCAAAAAGAACACGAAAGGGAAATTTATTTTTGCACCCAAAAAACCACAACATAAATAAATGATGATTTTCTCTATGTAGATTTTGATTTGAATGTGAGATGATTTATTGCCTCAGATTAATTTCAGAATATATCTTTTCAATGTTTAAACTACGTGTGTGTGGGTGTGGGTGTGCATATATAATTTTTTCAATTTAGAAGTCATTCGTACTAAAATAAAAGTATGATATAGTCACGCAATATTCAACTCTATGATTCTTACTACACACAAAAAATACGTTATTTATTTAATTTTTTTATATAACAAATGTTGAGGGTCATAATGATGAGTTACCGTTCAACCTAAAGTCTATTCCAAATCTTGAAATTTACTCAATTATTGGAACATTTAAAATACCATCATGAAAATAATTGAATAAGACATATTACCTTAATCATTATATGAGATCTAGTCCAGCATTTATCAGGTGAAGAAGTGTTTATTGCTTTAAAAAAAAGGGAAAACTTTTAACGGCTATTCAAATTAGAATAATGCTAGCCAGCCAGAATCTAATTTTTTGATGATTAATAAAATTGTATTATTAATAATGTTAATTATTAAATGTTATGTTTTTACTATATTATCCTTCTGTCATGAAATTAGTGATTTGTAATTAATAATTAATATCACTTCAGAAGCGGATCGGAAGAAAGGGGCGCAGCTTCATCTTCTTTCTTTTCTTCACTTCTTTATTTTTTTTCCATCTTCGATTTCTTCTGAATTGAAGCGCATATAGAGTTGCCCTAATTATTATGGAGGGCATCAATGTAAATTTATTGAATAATTAGTGTTTTATTAATTAAATTAATTAATTATTAAAAATAATAAAAGATTCTGGCTAGCTAGAATCTGGCTGAAAATCACTACTCTTCAAATTAATGATCTAGGTTTAGTAGTAACGATTCATCAAGTTTTTATTGAGATTGTTTTATATAATATTTTTAAATTTTATGAATTACTGAGTATGATTTTAAATTTGGGTGTTTCTATTTACCTTATGAAATTTAATGTTATACCACAAATTAAAAAAAAAAATGAAATAATTTTGATATTACTTAAATACCTTTTTAGTTTTTCAAAATCAATTGTGTTAAAAAATATAACACTCGTTTGGAAACTAGTTTCAAACATGTTGAAGGTGGTTCAGAAACTAGTTTTTGAATGTGTAACGGTTTTTGAAAATAAATTATGTTCGAAACCCTAACACTCGCTCGGAAACTCGTTTCCAAACCTGTTGAAAGTAATTTGAACACTAGTTTCTGAACCCGCTGAAGGTGATTTGGAAATGAATTTCCGAACGAATGTTAGATTTTCGAACACAACTGATTTTGCTTTGCTTTGCTTGTATTAGATTAATTAGGGTGAAAGGTAAATAAGTAGAAAAGTAAATATGAAGTATAGAAAGTGAATGAAATGGAAAGAGCAAAATTTGTAAGGTAAATAACAGCACCCATTAAATTAATCAAAATGATTCTTGGATGAGTCATTTCAGGTCAAATTTCCCAATCTTATCCTCAAATCCTAATTTTCTAAATGTTCCAAGAATTCATGATGAGAATAATACATTGAACGTTAGAATTTAAAGAACATGTATTTTTCGTGTAGGGATAAATATTATTCACAAGACACTTGCATGCACTAGTTATAAATAAGCCTTATTTTAAATGGGTCATTCAAATTCACATGTCAACATACAAAAAAAAAAAAAAAGAATCGGTTAAATTAGTATCAACTTAACACTAAAAGGTATCACTCAGAATTCAAAAAGTATCACCAGTATCCTTAAAAAGTAAGGGGTCTACTAATTATTTTATATCAGTTTATTTAGTCCAAATTGTGGTTTTTCCATTCCAATTAATGTTTAGAGTTTAGAAGTTTAGAGTTTTTTTAGGGCTCAATAATTTTTAGGGTTTTTTTTATTATTTTTATATTTTTTAAGGATTTATTTTGTATCTTTTATGGTTTATGGTTTTTTTTAAGTTTCATTAATCTCAATTATGGGTTATATTTAAGTTGGAAAAATTAATTATTAAGCGCAATGCACGAGCCCATGCGGTAGCGTCGGACAAGTGCATTGTGCGAGACGTCGAATTTAAAAAAAAATCATATTAATTCATTTTTATTTTAGGGTTCACTAATTTCATTTTATAGTATATAATTATTTCAAAATTAGATTTTTATGTTTCAATTACCATTTATATTTGTTTTGAAAAAATTAAATTAATTGTCAAGCGCAATGCATGGGCCCACGCGTTAGCATCGGACGAGTGCATTGCACAAGTTGACATATTTAAAAAAATCACTTTTATTTTAGGGTTTATTAATTTCATTTTAAGGTATAAATTTATATTTATTTCAAACAAATTAAATCAATTCACTTTAATTTTAGGAGTCACTAATTTTATTTTAGTGTATCATTTTTTTGGAAAAAAAAAACAAAAAGAAAAACAGAACATCAAAAAATTGAAAAATCGAAAAAAATAAAATAAAAAAAAATCATCAAAAAATAAAAATAAAAATGACCGACGTGTGATGCCCACACGCCGTCTGATGTTGCTGCACCTATGGGAATTGTGCACGCAAGTGCTGCTCAATATTATTTTGTAACAAAAACATCATAAAGCATAACTAATTACACCTTTATGTCCCAAAATATGAAGATTTTAACAAAAATTGTATGAAGTATGAATAATTACATCTTATGTCCTAAACTATTGATAAATTAACAAATTTGTCCCTATGGTAAGTTCTAGCAACTGAAAATCTATGAAATTGATAAGATACGTAACAAAATTGTTAAATTCTCATTAGTTTGGGATATATGGTATAATTAGTCATAATCTAGGATATTTTTGTGAAAACCTTAGTAATTTGAGACATAAATTATTTGAGTTATAGTTTAGGAAATTTTGTTAATTGTTACAACCCTTATAGTTTAGGACATAAGGTATGATTTTTCCTTATTTATAGCATACTGGATAAACTCCGCTTTTTATGCAATAGCCTATAAATCATACTTGAAAAATCATATGTGAATCTATAACAGACTCACATCCAACATTATAGGTTAGATTTAAACTCGAGACATTCGGTCTCAACTTATCTTTACTTCATCACCAGATCATCATCTAGGAACACAAATGATATTTTCTGTGCATGCGGGGAGAGAGAGAGAGATCTCACATGGAGTGTGCTTTAGTGATCACTTAGAGTATCCTTTTGTGAATTGAATTATTTTATAAACTTAATAAAAATGCATATCAATTACAATTACATACTTTTTTGGGCAAATTACATGTTGGACCCCTTTGAAAAACAATTCATTTTTGAAAATTAATAAAACACTCTCCACTTTTTTTGAAAGTTTTTACAAATCAAATTGTAGATAACGAAATTTTAATATTATGTATAATATTTTTATTGATTTTTATATATTTATTTAGTTTTGGAATAATTTAGATAAAAATTTAAATAATAAAGATATTATTATATGATAAACGTCGAGTTTCTTTGGCAACAAATAAATATATCATTTAAAAGATATATATTAATTTTCAATAACCAATGAAATCGTGCCACATCAGTCCTAGACACATATTCCTACAGCTATAAATTGGGGTCTCCATATCAATTAAAAATCACATCATAAATAATTTGAAGAGTTCAAGAATTTGAGAAAAAAAAAATCCATAAGTGAAATTTCTCAAATATTCAAAGTGTTCTTGTGGTATTTCAAAGACGTTCTTCACTAAATTCATTCTGAAGTCGACGTTTGATCCATAAGCAAGACAGTCAAAAGCGTTCTTCACCAAATTCATTCTTCATTCTGAAGTCGGCGTTTGTTCCATAAGCAAGACTGCCAAAAGCGTTCTTCATCAAATTCATTTTGAAGTCGGTGTTTGATCCAGAAATAAGGCGACGATCCTCTGGATTAACGTTATCCAAGTCAAAAAAAAATTGATGATATAAATTTTTCCCGAAAACTTCAAAGACCAAATTCAAATACCAAGTCAAAGAATATCGAGGATACAAATTTTTTCCAAAAACTTCGAAGACCGTTTGAAGATCAAATTTTGAAGAGAAAAATCAGAGAAAAAATATAGATTGGATTCGTAAAAATATATTTTGATATGTTTGTACACTGTTTTGTATTTTATCAAATTAAATAAAAAAATTTGTGTTGCACCAACATTTGATCAATTTTACGGCCCGAAAATTGTGCGTAATAGAAATCTAACATTTGATCAATTCATTGTATTTTAAGATTTTTTTTATTTGAGGATTTATTTTTAAACGATTGGGAAAATAGAAATATTAAAATACAATAAATTGCGTATGATTTTCGGGTTGTAAAATTGATCAAATGTTAGATTTGTAAAAATTTTGAATAAATTAGTACTATTTTTTTTATTTTTTTTTTTTAAAAATGAGCTATTCTTTAAAAAGAACCCAAGACATAAATATAAGAGTGTAATTTACCCTATTTGGGTGATTACAATTGTAGATTAGGTTTTTTATTCCCAAAAACAAAAAGAAGTGCCAAAATTGGAAACATTGATCTTATATATTTATGTAAGAAAGGAAATTCTACACACAACCCCAAATTCACTCTATGTAGCCCCCAATAATTTAAAAAAATAAAAAAATTATTTCAATGTTCTTTTTTACGCTTTAACCTTTTATTTTTGTTGTAGACAATTATTTAACTTATAAAATTATGGAAATAAAGAAGAAAAAAATAGTCTCGTATCAGTAATCTTCCTTACAATTTCTACAAATTCACGAGTTCTATGAATATATATTCACATCTATTAAAAGTTTTGAAATTTCTACTAGAATAAACTTCTTCTTTAATTTCTTTTTCATATCCATTCAAAAAAATAATTAATATGCTTCTCTAGCTATTTTGTTGTATGTGACATCTTCTCCACTACATTAGTCCCTGTTTTATCATCTCTTGCTTTTCATTATCGCAATAAACTTAAATAACCCATTAAATTGTCAAGGCGGTGGGAAGTTCTTAATTTTCCGATAAGAATTCACGGCCTTCTAAACAGTAGCTAGTGATTTACAAAGCACGTATCTATTGCCCTCCATCAAACCATTTGTGATAAAAAAAAAAAAGGATGCTGCTTTCATCCTCTCCAGCTTTTCCCTTCTCCATTTAATATTCAAACTTTAGTATTTCAAATTAGCTTGTCGTGAAATGCTAGAATTAATTACTATGGCTTTATATTCCCATTCATTTTCTATCGACTAAGTAATTCACATAAATAATTGGGGTGGGCGGAGGGAGGAGTTCCGTGGTGGACTTTAATAGCTTTAAAAAAAGTAGAAGAAAATGGGTGAATAAAAACCGACAGTTTCATGGCAATGGAGAAGAGGATCGACCGACGGCGACTATGAATTGTGAGAGCAAAACGGAATAAAAAAAAAAAGGATTGTGTGACAACGGCTATGAATTGTGAAAGCACAAGGAAAGAAAGAAGGATTGTGTAAGGGTAAAATAAAAATTTGAAGTATTTTTTATATTATAATATATATTGAGGGCTATAAAGAATAAAATAAGAATTGTGTTTAAAATTTCTTATGTAAGAAAATAACCGTAATCGTCCGGTGAGGATGACCTAGTGGTGGAGTGAGATTGTTTGGAAACTAAAGGTTATGAGTTCGAATATCTTCAATACCACATGTTGACTGTGTGAGTAAAAAAAAAAAAAAAAAAAAAAAACCATAATTGAAATTTAAAAGGGAAATTGTCTAGCCCAAGTCAACCCCGAAAATAGAGTTGGGCTCGTTTGAGCATGGGCTTTAACATGTAATGCAGCTACGAATTGGGGGAAGATTCCATGGTTCCGCAAACACTAATTTTCAAATTTTAATTAAAAAATAATAATTTTCAAATATTTTTGTAAATAATTTTTTGGGAACATATCTTACACAATAAGGTCCTGTTTACTTTGATAGATAATGGTGAATTAATAAGTTATTCTATATTTACTTTGCATGATATAAAAATGGTGGATAACCCAAGACCCGTGATAAAATAAACTTTAAGTGTCTATTTATAGGATATATATCCCACCTAAAGAGGTGTGATATGATTTATCCATCCTCCTATCCTTTAAACTGTCTATCCACCAAATAGTAAATCATTGAAGTAAACAAGCTCTCATAGATATTAATTATGTTGATCTCATTTTTTTCCGTCTCATGCTATAATATTAATGACAATTTTGTGATATTTTTACAAGATGCTATCGTTAAAAAAATACACAAATATCATTTACACAATAGGAGATGAAAAAAAAAAATAGGACCAACATAATTAATAGTATCTACTAAACAATCATATACTTTCAGGAATTGGGTTGTATCATGCTTCTATTCCCCTATTGACTTTCATAGAATATAATATGACACTTCTCTTTCTTAAATTTTTAAACCACATTTACAAAAACTTATGTCACACCGTTCCACTGCTAGTGGAGACCACACCAGATCACCTATTACATTTCTGTTTTAAGTTTTTGATTTTTTAAAAAAATTTAATTTATTATGATTTTATTTAATTAATTTTTTATTTATTTAGGATTCGTCCATCATTCCATCCCCAATTGGGGTATATTATTATTATTTTTAAAATAAAATTTAGTTATACAATACCAAATGAAATAAAAATTGCAATAGGGGATCTGATCCGAGTGGAGACCCATGTGAGACAACAGAAGTGTGCAAAAAGAAAAGGGAAAAAAGTGAAGGAACAAAAACTGCCCAAGACCAAATTTGCCAGAAGAAATTTATCATCATAGACACATAAAAGAAACAACAATATTGAAGAAGAAAAGAAAGGCGATGGTTGTCTGAAAAACAGTTAAAAAATGTGTTGAACAAGGCTCGATTATTACAAGAACAAGAAGAGGTGGGTTTGGAGTTATTAATTTTGACAAAATTGGGCACCTCGATTACACAGATCTTGGACTAAATTTTACAAAGCACCCTTTTTAATATCACTTACAATCAAGTTTTCCCTTGCAGCCACAGCTTCAGAGATTTTCCTTAATTTTGTGTAAATTCAATTCTTCATCATTGTTTTCGTTTCTTAAAACATTTTTAGTAGTTCCCTATGTTATTAATGGATGATATTTTTCTTTGTTAATTTTTTGTTTTTGGCAGTGTTTGAGAGGAATTAGCAATGGGGGAGATTGATACAAAACCAATTGAATCAGTTCAAGCTGCACTTACTTTCTTTGAACAGAGTAATGAACAGAGGAAAAACAGTCCTGCAAATGATCAAGTAAGTTCTGATTTACTCATTCAGAAATGAATTTCTTCAACCAATTCTAGATTGATCTCAGCAGTTAACAACACCTCATAAACAATGACTTATTTAACAGGTTAATTTACTGTTTTCTTGAATAATTTATCAAGGCTGTGTTTGTGTCAGTCTTTAAAACAGCAGGAAGTAGAGAAAGAAGGCCTAGAGAGAGAGTTGGCGAGTGTGAAAATTCAACTGGAGGCTAAGGAGTCTGCATACAAGCAAGCCCTTCTCAAAGTGGAGCACTATCAGAAAACAGCAGATGAGCTCTCAACATTGCTCAAAAACTCTGATCTGAAGAAGAATTTCTACATAAACGAATCACGGGAAGCCGCTTCTCGTGTAAGTGAGCTTGAATCAGCCCTCGAGGCAATATCCCGTCGCCTATCAGAATCCGAAAGGGCTCAGAAACAGCTTGCAGACGCCGCGAGTGAGCTGGAATCCACACAAGGCCGGCTGCTGAACTTGGAGGCAGAACTCGCTATCCTTGGAGAGGCAAAAGCGGAGTCCATATCACAAATGCAGGCAATGGAGACGCACTTGAGCAAGGAGAGGAATCAAAAGGAGGAGCTCTCGAGGCAGGTTTCAGAGATGAATGAAGCTATAACGCGCTTGAAGATGGAAGGTGCCCGAGTTGAAAGAGAGCATGCAGATGCCTTGGCCGAGCTGAATGATTTGGAGATTCAACTAGTGGAAAAATCGGGCCATATTGAGTCGTTGCAGGTAGAAATTTCACAAGCCAACGAGCTAAAGAAAGATTTGGAATTGCAGGAGAAGAAAGTGTGGGATCAGGCAGCTTATATCAGTGTGCTTGAGGCTGAGCTGGAGCAAAAAAATGAGCTGAAAATGGAGCTGGAGAGAAGTAAACAAGGAGAGAATGAGGCACAAGTTGAAATAGCATTGCTTAAATTCGAGGTGCATAAAGGGAGGTCGAGACAGGCTGCTGCAGAGGCAGCTGAAGCACGAGCCCAGAGCGAGAAAACAGCACTATACAACGCGCTGCAGCAGATGGGATTCGAAGCTGAGGAGACGAAGAAAGAGAACAGAAAGCTGAAAGAGGCATTGATGAATAAAAAAGACGAGGCAGAGGCAGAGGCAGAGGCAGAGGCAGAACGTCATGAAGAGGAAGAGGAGAATAAGCAGATTGTTGTTATGATGCATGAGAATAATGGGGGAGAAGAAGCGGAGGACGTGAGGAAAGAGTTACAAGTAGCAATGTCGAAAATCGGAGAGCTTCGGACGAGAGCTGAACAAGCGATCACCAGAGCTGAGGCTGCGGAGAAGGCCAAAGCAGCATTGGAGGAGCAGAACAAGAAGAGGAGAGAGCACAAGGAAAGGCGAAAGGCGGCATTAGCAGCACTGCGCCAAGACTCCATCTCCAGAGAGTTTGAGTTTCAATCCATCAACCATCAACATCATCATCTACAATCTGCCAGCAACTATCAGCCTCTTGGCAAGGTTCTCAACATGAAGTTCTAACTTGTGGTGTTGTTTAACATTCACCCTTTTATACTACAAATTCTTGCACTCATCAGTACAATTTTAGCCTCCTTTCACTACAATTTTAGTGATTGCAGCTGCCTAAGAATTTCATCCACATACAATTTCCTATATGGAATCAATTCATTTAATCATGACTCAGAATCTATTTTCTCAATTCATATATGATTTCAATTCTAACCAAACTCACTTTTTTGGCCTGTTATTATTAAAAAAAAAAAGGTTTTCTACATCAATGTATGTAGGCCGAGTGTAATGAGAGAGTAAAAGGAAGGATAATGTTTGATGCATGCCGCATGTGGACATTGCCTCTTTATGTAAAATGTCGAATTTCATTTTATACTTGAAAACTTTAAATTGGAATAATATGTAAATCCATTCTAGTTTTCTACATTACAAAATTACATTATCTTTAATGATTCTCACGTAATCACATAATTGATAGAAAATTGCGTACTTTTCTCCATGATCAAATCTGTAACTGCACCAATGAATTTCTTGAGAAGAACAGTAAACCAGTATTTCACCTCCTTAAGGTTTTTGAGAATATTTTTATACAAGGAAGTGGAACAGTTTTACGATAATGAGTTTTTATTCCTATAAGCCCACTATTCCTATTAAATAACATTGTAATACCCCGAAATATTTTAGAAAGTTTTATTCAACTTATGTTAACTGAGGGTAATCTAGGAAAGAAGTTGGGTCCTTAAAGACTCAAATAAAGAAAAATCGCAGCCAGAGAAATCTGTTAAATTTAATTTGGTCAAAAATTGCTTTAAAAATATGTTCTGATGTTTTTATCGGGTTGATAGAAAAAGTTTCAAGCATCGTGCCAAACTTTGAATTTTTCAATTCTGAGTTTAAGTGAACACTTGGCACAATTTTAAACTGAAAGGTAATAGATTTGGATAACATAAGACACATCCGTCATTATCTAATTTCTTTTTCAAAATATTATCTCATTCTTTTTCCATCATTATCCTGTTCTATTATTATCCTCTTTCTTTTATTCGTTATTATTCTATTTATTTTTCAGGTTAATGTTTCATTTTTCATTTATTTTCAAAATCAAAACGCCGAGTAATTTCTAGAGAAAATACGATTCTTATTTCCTATTTCAATTCTTTGAAGGTGTCAATGCGTAGATCACGAACAGGTGATTGAAATGATGACATGAGGACGATCACGATGGAAAATCGTCGTGACCGCCGCTAAAAGTCGCCACCACTCCTCAAATCGGTGACTCTTTCAGGTCGCCAGATCAAAAAGTGTCTTTAGGGTTTTATGTTCTATGTATATTTATATACATTTTCCATGTTGTCACTTTTTAATTTTGGGTATATTTTGGTATCCGAATATTAAATTGTGGTCTTTTTCAGATCTATCCTTCATGGATAGCCCGATTGTACTTTTAGGCAAAAATGTTGTTCCGTGTCAAAATATAGTATTTTTATTTAAAGTTACATAGTTTTCCAATGGACGGATCTTGCAGTATAAATATATTTATGCCGAGTTAATTTTAGGATACGGGTTTGACCACCCCGTATGCCAAAACTTCCAAAAGTGTTTTTCTTTATAAAAATGTCCTGAGTAAAGTTCCCTTAAGTGTCAAAATATTTTGATGACCTGGGTGCTGCGTATTAAGATAGTAGACATTATAAGATTTACTTCATAGCTAAGAAATGTTAGATTTTGACCTAATGATAGTCTTTTATCGAAATTAAGTTGCCGGATAATCTTGTAGGCACAGAAGAAAGAGACTTATAGTTGAGATTAGAACCAGAATCTAGATCTAGTTGTTCCAGATCTGATTTCCAGGTGGATTTTTATTTTATAAAAATGGATTTCGGGTTATTAAGTCCTGATATTTAGAAAATGAATGTGATTGAATATCCAACTCATGACTGTATTTGATGTGTTCTCCTGACTCATGTAAGTTTTACTAATGTTTTTGGTGATGAAACTACAATGGCTCACGATATTGAGCCCCAAGCAAACAGGGCAGTGTCCAACCTTAAGCAGCCGGGTTATGTACACGAACCGACTCATCATAAATGTTCTAGGGGAGAGTGGCGCGCAATGATGGAACTAAAATAATTTTGTATACATGGAATTCACAAATTTTCTGTTTTAAAAGCTTTCCATGAAATGCTTGAAATATGATTGGATATTTTGTTTTATAAAATAATTGTGAATGTTTTTTTTTCAAAAGTACCCACTGAGTGCATTAGTACTCATGCCCAAAATATTTTCAAATATTTTCAGGATGAGTTGCGGGATGGTGGATGGCTATGCTAAGGCTAAAGTGCTATCTTGTGATGTATATGTTTCTTTTATGTACGAAGTCTAACTGAGAACATGCTTTCTTTTGAATTTGAATAAATTTACTACGTTCTTGTGACGCCCGGGGCTGAAGTATGGAGTGATCCTATAAGACTTCCAAGTGAAGGGGAACTTGAATGAACTGAATCTACCCGAAAGAGAGGGATTCTGAGGCTATATAGGAATGAGACTATATAGTTGAGGAGAGCTTAAATGATTTGATTGGTGCTACTCATACTAACAAGGTGCATCTTTTTTTCTGGCGTTCGTTCCACCAGAACTCCAAAGTTAAGCGTGCTTGACCTGGAGCAATAGTGGGATGAGTGACCCACGCTGGAAAGACTTGTGTTGGTTTTTGAGGACAACCGTCAGTCCGGTAGCCGGGTCGTTACAGGTGGTATCAGAGCCGAACCTCTCGCAGTAAGGTGTGGTTCAGGGATGAACCAAGCAGAAGCTGGTGGGCATGTGACGCCCGGGGCTGAAGTATGGAGTGATCGCCAGTGCAAGGCACGGACAAAGAGCGGTTCCTATAAGACTTCCAAGCTGGGACTGTATAGTTGAGGAGAGCTTAAAGGATTTGATTGGTGCTACTCATACTAACAAGGTGCATCTTCTTTTCTGGTGCTCGTTCCACAAGAACTCCAAAGTTAAGCGTGCTTGGTTTGTGAGGACAACCGTTAGTCGTGCTTGGTTTGTGAGGACAACCACCAGTTCGGTAGCCGGGTCATTACAGTTCTTCTCGGCTTACTCTGATTATTGCTGATTATTGTTGCGGAGTGTTCGGTTCTCTGAATCCCGTTTTCTTTATTGTTATGGAGTATTTGGTTCTCCGAATCTCATTTTCTTTACTGCTATAGAATGTTCAGTTCTCCAAATCCTGTTTACTTTCCGTTCCTGACAGGTGAAAGCCATAACATTTATTTACTTTCCTTATTCAGACAGACGCAAGCCTAGCTTTACATTCATTTCCATGTTAAGGCAAAAGCCTGGCTCTATATTTTGATGTGTGAAATTTTAGTTTTAAAACTCGAATCAACTTGCAAGTGAACAAGTAAATGTAGTACAAGGTGAAACGAGGTCGAATCCACATGGAAAAAGAAAGTTTAAATAAGCACGTACTATGACATCGGCTCCTATTTGTTATCTAGACGACGAAATGGATAATTGTTTGATTTAAAACTAACTAAATAATAAAGCAAAGTAAATAATTACAATTAACAAATAAATTGGGCAATTAAGGAAATGAACACTCTCGGGGTTGGTTTTATTGGATTAATTAACACAAAATCTAATTATAATGGATGTTTAATTTCCAATTCAAGATTACCAAGGTGATCACAAATTTATTCTATATCTCCTCTCGAAGCATATAGAATATGGGGCACATGCATAGGATTATTGTCTCCAACTAATACCTAAGTGTGCTTACCAAGAGCACCAATGATCTATGCCTCAACAACTATCTCAAACCTCTCGATTTTATTGATAATTGCTTTTTGAATTCTAGGATCCTATGTTGAAGCTCATCTCTCGAATTTTGAATCAACATACATAATCATGCTAATTAATTATCAATTAGTTCTCACCAATCAACAATACATAACAAGAATTCAAAGCATAATCAAGAACCATTAAACATCCAAAATAAATATCATTTATATTTCATAATCCAAATAAAACCAACACCCAAGAGTATCAAAGATTTAGCTTCTCATAATTACATGGGTAACCAAAATCTCTACAAGAAGGAACATGATTTTAACAAAATTAAAGAACAAAAGAACCCGGATAGATGTTTTGGCCTTCAAATCTTGCTTCAACTTTGTTCTTCTTGCCCAATCTTCAATTCCCTTTCTTCTCTCTTCTTCTCCAAGTATTTTTTTCTCTAAAAGTGGCTAAGGGTGGAATGGAATGACCTAATTTTGTATTGGGGTGAATTTATATAGTGGAGGAATAAAAGAATTAAAAGAAAATCAAAAATGGGGGAAAAAGATGAAAAATCCGAAAACGTGACACAGGGGCGCGACACGGAGCCGGTCGCGCCCTGCGGCTTCGTGTCGGGGCTGGGAGGCGCGACTCGGGCTGAGGATGCTGGCTCGGGTCGTGTTACAGGTGGTGGAAAATCATCCGCGGACACGGAGCGGCGGTCGCGGTGCTGGGTTGGCTCGGGTCGCGCGTATAACCCTGCTCCGATACCTTTCACGGTTTTGCTTCGTTCTCTCTTGTTTCTTATCCGATTGAGGTGATTCAACTTGCACCGTGCTCCCAATTCAATCCTCTATCTTCCCATGGCATTGAATCACTCAAAAAAATTCATTCATTCATCCACAATTTTCTGCAAAACTCAAACAAGAAATAAAACTCTCAAGTAGGAAGGTTAAGAGCGCAATTTGGGTTAAAACACATGTAAAACTCTTCAATTCACTTCATTTAAACCTCAAAATATTGTGCCAAAATGCCACTCATCATATTTTTTTCATGATAAGCGGGAGCCTAACATCTCTTTACTTCATGTATTTGGACAGACATCAGCCTGACCTTTTTCATACCTAACCTATTAACAGTTAACCTTTGAACAGTTATAATTTACATTGAAGTTTGGCTTGATTATTCTTTTATGGGTTCATCCAAAGAGTCATGGTATCTGGTTTGAGTCATTTTAGACGCTTTAAAAGTGTGGATTGATTCAATTATAGAGGTTATACTGACCAAATTTTTGGGGCACTAACCCTAGTTCTTTGATTGTCTCTATTCAACAACCCATTCCCCTTTCTCCCAAGTAGCGCACTGGTCCCCTGCCCTTCTCCCGGGATCGGGACGTTACAAACTTTTTATAATAATACTACTTCATGTTAACCCTGATAAAATTTAGTCCATAATTAATTGATTATTTATTTATTAGTCCTTAGTAATCCACGTAACTTTACATGAGACATAAATAATCTTACATAATAAACTTTTAACTCAAAATCATGAGCAACTTTAATTATTCCACCTCAACATTGTTGAATATTTTAATTAAAAGTTGAAAATATATGATTGTTGGGACATGATATATAGCATGTCGTAAATTTTTTATTTTTATTTTTTATAAAGTTCCATTTGTTGGAATTGAAATCAAATTATATATTTTGAAATTACGTTTCGAGTAAATTAATTCGATGTATTTATTTTCTTAAAATTAATTTCAGGTGAATGGAAAATGAATGCATGAATTTTGAAGTGGCATATGAAGATGTGCTTACGAATAATTACAAGAATGTGATAATTTGGTGCGTCATTTTTCACCAAAAATAATCCGACACGCAGTCAGTATGCCCACACTATCCAGAATAGTGGCAAGCAAGATCGTCTCCCAAAAGACCGGCGAGAATTATCCAACATTTTAGTCTGCAAGTAACCAAATCTTCCAACGAGTATCTTGGTTATAATGTAAAAATGAGAATAAAAGAAATTAAAAGTAGATTTCTTCACAGATAAAAAGGTATTCCGGCTTCCAATTAACTTCACCCGAGCTTAATTATTCTGCTCATCGATGCAATGATAACTTCAATTAATAAATACTAACCAGTTATAACCACCGAAGACACTTCTAACGTGGTCTTATTTCTCCTTAATTGTTCGATAATCAGGAAGACACTTTATCAATTATTTCTCTAATCGACTGACAACCGTAAGAGATACTCTATAGATTTAATGAGCCGACAACTTTAAGAACTAGAGAAACCTGATTCAAAACCAATAAACTCTGACACAGGATTGTCGAATTAAGACTGTTCTTTCCTTGATTCTAAAGAATCAATTTACCACTAATTAAACCTAAATCACAATTACGGATGACCGATTTAATTGACTACTAATTAATCTCGAACTAATAAATATCTCGAGCTACCTAGCAGAACCGAAACAATTAACAACTTTAAACACAGAGAATCACAGATGCATACATATAATTAAAGTATAAGAACGAATTAAATCTCACAGAATAAATATGATAGGGCTTCGTTAATCTTCACCGTAATAGAACGCGCTTAGCTCGAATTCATAATTTGATTCGTACTTCAAAAAGTAATTAAGAGAGTAACGATGAAGAAGAATGAAATTGAATAGTGAAAATAGTTGCAGAACACATTTCTGGCATCTCTGGCGTTCTCTTTGGATTCTGGAATGGATAGATTTCTACTCTATCTAAGAGTCTTTTAATATAAATCTTTAATTAAGGAAATAGAGTCCTAATCCTAATCTAACTAGGAAAGTAATAAAAATAGAGTCCAACAGTAATAAAAGACTGCAAAAATTCACCCAGGCCCAAGAGCTGGTGAAGATCCACTATCTCCAGCCCAATATTCGCATAATCCATCCAGTCAGTATGCCCATACTGACTGCCTTCCAGACTCTCAAGCTTTTCTTCAATCAACTTGAGTTCAAAACCTCCAAAAAAAATGACAATGTCTCCACTTCCGTGTCAACCATCTGCAATCATCCACAAGACATGAATTCTTCCACAAAACCTGATCATGGGGTGAGTAATGCTGTAAAAGTATACTAAAATCAACCCAAAATATATATGAAATAATAGCCTAATCAAACCCCCTCACACTTAGACAATGCTCATCCTCGAGCATAACTAGACAAAAGACTGACTCTAAAAAGACTCAAAGACGACAAGATAATCATTGGCAACCTTAAACGGAAAACAATCAAAGTTAGAGGCAAGATACAATCATCCACAGGCCACAAACTAATTTCTTGTTCTATAAAGATATACACATGCTCTCCATTCAAGTCAAAAATATGCAAAACCAAGCCTGCCTCACCAAGATTCGCTCAAATTCTCTCAATAGAAAATAAGGACAAGGATTTAATTCACACAATTCGTAACTTGATGCCTTCAAACATGGATTTACCCATATGTCAAAATCTCTACCGTTCAAATGAATCCAATGCACAAATCAAAGGGTCTTTTGCACTGGTTGTAGAGGGGCTAGGGTGCATAGGTAGGATAAAAGGATGAAATAGCTCAAATAATTGAAAACATGTAAGCATATCAGATACATTCATCAAGTTCGTCTGCAATTTCTCAACTAGATCAACAAAATCCAAATAGAGTACTGGTTTCCAATACTACAAGGTGGCAAGAGAAATAACCTCAACTAAGTACAACCTTTTCATTCCATGCTCGTTCTATTCCTTATTTTTTTCTTCTCTTTTTTTTTTCTTTTTCGCATTTTTTTATTTTATTGGAATAGAACAGAGATATATATACACATTTTTGCAGCTCTCCAGTACCAAAAGTCTTCAAGAAGACTTTAAACTCTTCTCAACACAAACCAATATAACTTACATGTTTTCAGGGGACAAGAGCAGGCCAAAAAGCTAAGGCTTAATTATTTAGTGGCTATTTATAATAAAAAAGGAATGGATTAGGCACAACGGGCTCACTAATGGACAATTAAGGACAAATAATTTATGCAAGCCAAAGCAAAGGTGTCCTAAATGCCTTAATCATTTTCATACAAAGAAACTCAAAAGCGGTTTGACTAAGGCAACTGGGCAAATAAGAAATCTAACATTCAAGTACGATACACTCAGCAAGAAAATGAATTGAGTTTTCTCATATATAATGCTCATCATGCTCAAATCTCACAATTTAGAAAGCTTCAGAAATTTTGATTAAATTTCACATATTTCCTTATTCAAGAATACATACTAGCATGTGCACATTTTAATCACAAGAGATAAACCATCAATTCAGGACTAATCCCATATCATACTCCTTCTTATCATGCAATCTATCTCAAGTAAGCCAATGATTTGACACACCAAAACCAAGGAAAAACTTATTATATATATATATATATTTTATATACTAAACAAAAAATACAAAAACTAACTCTCCGCCCTACACTTAGACAACACACTGTCTTCACTGTGCAGAGGAGAAGATCAACACAAAACAAAAACAAATAAACAGTAAACAAAAACTAGACAGAGGGGTGTAGAAGGCTCCCTGGAAGGAAATCACGAAGGTAGCGATGGAGAGAATTTGATGATAGTCTGTTCAACGGCAACAAGTCGATCACTGAGGGCATCGAGCTTGCTCTCGATCTTACACTTCAGCTTAATCACCTATCTGCTAAGAGAGAGAAAGAGAAATTAGGGCTCTTTAAATCTGATTAGGGATTTTTTTCAAAATAAATCCCCAATTTGAGAAAGAAATTTACAATCAAGTCCCTACTTTTTTTAATATCCCCTAACTCCCCCACACACTTGAAATATGGCCACGGAAGGTCCTCCCCCTATTTTTCATTTTTTTAAATAAAAAAAATTTAAATAAATGCTCGGGCTGCCTCCCGAGGAGCGCCCTTATTTAATGTCCGAGGCTCGACACAAGTAGAAGCACAATCACGAGATGATTTGGGGGGTAGCCAGATCTATCCCGTCGAAAGTAGTTGTCTCGAGCCCAACATAATATGGCTTAAGTAACTGGCCATTCACTTTCAACAATTTCTGAGTGTGGAAACTTCGAATCTCGACTGCGCCATGAGGGCTGACACTCACAACTTCATAAGGCCTTCTCCAATGAGACTTCAACTTGTCTGGCATGAGTCGGAGTCGAGCATTAAATAAGAGTACCTTCTGTTCAACATCAAAGGTCTTCCTTCGAATATACTTGTCATTTACTCCTAGAAAAACATATTTCAGATGCTCCAGGAGCACCTTCAATTCAAACTTTGGAGCTTTCACAACAGATGGCAAAATCGGCTCTGAGTTGGTCGGTATGGGCATATTGCTTGACAGCTGCCGAGTGGGAAACTCACTGGTAGAATACAGCTGCATTATGGTATCTCAAATTTCCTCATCTTCTCCCGTTACTGTATCTGTGCCAGTCATCCCACCAAGAAGTACCTGTTCCAACTTATCTTCCCTAAAATGATTCTCAACAAAATCGTCAACTAACGAGTCGACAACATCAATCATATACAGAGCTCTAGGATCCTCAACATGCTTCATAGCTTCGAAAATATTAAATGTGACAATATCCCCATCAAATTCAAAGCTAAGCATGCCTTTATCAACATCAATTTTAGTTCTAGTCATTTTCATGAATGACATTCCTAAAAGAATCATAGATCTATGTGTAGAGAAGGAATCACCCATGTCAACTATATAAAAATCCACAGAAAAAATCAATTCATTAACTTTTACTAGAACATCTTCAACCAAACCTTGAGGATATGCATTAGACCTATCAGCTAACTGAATGATAACACGAGTGTCTTTCATAGGACCTAATTGCAATTCCTTATACATAGACAGAGGCATAAAATTAATAGATGTGCCTAAATCTAACATGACTCTCCCAACCTTCTTACTACCAATAATGCAAGGAATAGTAAACATACCAGAATCTCTACATTTTTGTGGTAATTTTCTTTGAATAACAACAGAAACATTTTCTCCAACTTTAATCCTCACATCTTTCCCATATCTCATCTTTTTAGCACACAATTCTTTCAAAAATTTTGCGTACCTGGAAACTTGCTTAATGGCATCAATCAGAGACAAATTAATCTCTACCTTCTTGAACAACTCGAGGATCTCTTTTTCATGATCCTCCTTTTTATTTTGAACCAACCTGAAAGGAAAAGGGGCTGAAATAAGAGATTGAGAATTAAAAACTTTGGGTTCCATACATACCTTAGGTGGAAGAGATTTATTAGGTTGTTTTTCCTCTGCAATGGATTCCTTCTTTTGCACTTCAACCTGCTCTTCTGTCTCTGTTTATTTCTTCTTAGTCTCCAATTCGACTAACTCATTCCCACTTCTTAAAGTTACAGTGCAAACTTGCCCTTTTGGATTCGTTTCAGTTTGAGATGGGAGTTTGCCCTGATTCACTTGCATCTTGTTCATTTGAGTGGCGAGTTGGGTGATTTAAGTGCCCATACTCCCCAAAGCAGCTTGTGTCTCTTGTTGGAAGACTTTTTGACTCTACGCCAGACTATTGACGAGTGTACTGCTCTGCTCCAAACACTTCATGATATCATTCATGCTTGGCACAGCACGATCGGTATGGGCATACTGACCACCTTGTGACTGTCTCTGAGGTAAAACTCTAGGCATCTTCTGATCCGGCTGGTTCCAACCAAAATTAGGATGTCCCTCTAACTTAGGTTATATGTGTATGAGTACGGATCATAATTCCTCCGTCTTAGGGCATCTTGTTGTGCATCCCCGAACCCATAACATGTTTGCTCAGTTGAAGGATCTTGCAGAGTGGGACAAGAATCAGTAAAGTGGCCATTCTCCGCACAAACTCCACAGCGGACATTTTGAGTCTGTGCTACAGCAAGGCCTCTGATCAGAGAAGTTAGAGCATCAATTTTCTCATTGACACCGAAACTTTCTGCTTGCTTAACTCCTTTTACAGGCCGGTATCTGTCATCATCCTCATCTTCATACTGTTGGCCACCAGAGACCATATCAATGATGAGTTGCTTCACCTATGCTAAGGTCTTGTTGGTTAAAGATCCTCCACTAGCAGCATCAACTATCTTCCTGTCAAAGGTAGACATACCACGATAAAAGTAGTTAGTGAGCAACTGATATTCAGAGAAATCGTGGTCCGGACATTTACGGTACAATTGTTGGAATCTCTTACAGTAATCAGCCAAACTCTTATTTTGCTTCTGCTTAATGCTGCTGATTCTCATCCTTAGGTTTGCAGCTCTGGATTCAGGAAAGAACTTGTGTAGGAATTGTTCTTCCAACTTATTCCAAGTGGAAATTGAGCCCGATAGAAGATCAAATAGCCAATCTCTAGCCCTGCCCTGCAAAGTATGAGAAAAAGTCAGTAATCTCAAATTATCCGAAGAAAAACCTTGAGGGCGTTGAATAGAGCAAACTAGATCAAATTCGGCAAGGTGCTTATGTGCACTCTCTCCAAGTAAATCGCTGAACTTGGGTAAAACTTGAATAAAGGTAGGCCTTATTTCAGAATTTTGAGCGATAGTAGGTAGCACGATACAGATAGGTCGGTTGTTTCTGTGGTGACCCAACTCCTTGATCTAAAGTTCTTGTTCAGGTAATGGATTGAGAGCTCGTCCCCCCTCATTCGCCATATCTTCTTCGAAAAGATTATCAATATCAAATGTTTCTGGATCAGATGTGGAAGCCTTTTTAGACTCCCTTGCCAACTTTCTCAACCTTCATAAAGTCCTCTCCGACTCTGGATCAAAAACTAAATTTTCTGTACTTGAGGATTGAGTCATACACTGAAAAATAAATAAATATTAAAAATGGAAGACAAAAATATTAGAATAATCACTACTTAAAAATCGATCCCCGGCAACGGTGCCAAAATTTGGTGCGTCATTTTTCACCAAAAATAATCCGATACGTAGTCGGTATGCCCACACTACCCAGAATAGTGGCAAGTGACAAACAGGATTTTCGTCCGTATTTCTGAGCATAACATATTCGTTTTATTGATCTTTTCATATATTTTTAACGTTCTAATGCTCTTTTCCGTTTTATTTTATAATAAGTGTTTTTAAACACTGTCGTGCAATTTCAGGGCAAAATCGATCGGGTCGGGGCTCAAAGGAAGACCGTCAGCACGACCCGGGTGCAGGAGCGGCGCAAGTGCGTGTCCATGCAGAGGCCTCGAAAGTACGGTGCCCGGCGCAGCCCGAGCCCTGATGGCCCAGCGCGACCAGCTCAGTCGCGCCCCCTGGCGCGGCCTGACCGGGGCGCGACCGAGCCCGTGTCGCGCCCCCTTTGTTCTGTTCTGATTTTTGGCATTTTTATTTCATTTTCATTTTATTTTTATTGTGCAGATTTATGGGGGTATAAATACCCACTTTTGTTCAAACTAGGGCAACAATTCAATTTCCTAGCCCCCAAAATAGAATAGAGACTTGGAGAGAAAATTTTGTAATACAAGCTTGAAGATTGTGAAGGTTTTGGAAGAAAAAGTGAAGTTGAAGATTGTTTCATTCCTTTTTGGGTTTACTCTTATCTATAATTATGATTTTCTTCTTCTTTGTCTACTTTTGTTTTATTTTATTCTTAAACATGTCTAGCTAAATTTTGTAGTCTTAGGGTGATATGATTTGACATTAAATGGTTGGGTGGATGGATGAAAAAGCATGTTAATTCTCTCTCTTTGTATTTTCCATGAATCAATGGTTTGAGTTTATCTAACTAGGGTTGGCCTCCTTGAGTTGGACTTTATGTTGATTATGTTTTGAGAAAAACTAATTAGCATTTGGAGTTGATTTATGGGACCTATTAGGTATTAAATGAGAATTTATGCCTAGTTGGATTTTCGGTTGATTAATTGTGCTTGAATTTGAGGAAATTGGAGTTTAGTCCTAGAGATAGGAGAATTCCCTTTTGTTCAATTAAATCTTAGAAACTCGAGAGAGTCTAGGATTATTTTTAGAATTAATCTTGAACGGAATTAATTTGCTTTCTAATCTTGAAACCCATCGTTTGTGTTGATGAATATTACCCTAGGATTTTTCCCTTTCATTTGTTACCCCTTTTTAGTGGATTTGTGATTGTTTGAGTTTATTCTAGTTTATTTCAACAACTTGTTATTTTCCACGCTTAGAGTAAAGAAAAAAACAAATTCAACCCATGATTTTGTGATGCTTGACTTGTAAAACGACATGAATATGGTGCTTGCATGCCTTGGATTATCTAAATTCCCTGTGGATTCGACCCCGATTTTCCTTGTACTACAATCTGCTAGTATACTTGCAAGTTAAATTTGGGTATTAAAACTCTTAGTAGGAAAAATCTTCCATCAAGTTTTTTGCGCCATTGCCGGGGAGCTTTAGTTTTATTCAAGTCTTTTTATGCAACATCAATATAAGTGTTGTTTGCTAGATCAAGTGGTTCTATTTTATTTTATTTAAGTATCAAACTTACTATAAGTTGTTCACAGATGGTGTATGCATACAAGGGCACGTGGTGATCCGTTGCTCGAGTTAGATATCGAGATCAAAGCCACGAGTCATCATAACAACGCTCGAAGAAGATGTAGACATAGAATGGCGGATAATCCACCACCTCCGCCTCCCATCCAAGATCTGTTGATTCTTCAAATGCAAAGACAGCTTGAGGAGATGAGAGGACAACTTCGGACCCAAGAGGAAGCTAGGGCTCGAGTCGAAGAAGCCCTAATTCGGAACTTATTTCAACCAATGCTTAATGAGGGGGTTATTAATGGGCCGGCTATACAAGCCAACAACTTCGAATTGAATCCGGCTTTGATGGATATGGTGTCCCAAAACCAATTTGGTGGGACGGCACTTGAAGATCCGCACGAACATGTCCACTAATTTTTAGAGATCGCTCGAACGGTCAAGATTAATGGGGTGTCCGAGGATGCAATCCGTTTGAAGTTATTCTATTTCTCATTGCGGGATAAAGTACGAACATGGTGGTTGAACCAACCACCCGGTTCTTTCACATCATGAAATGACTTGCTCTCTAAATTCCTTCAGAAGTTTTTTCCTCCTGGAAAGACACTAAAGTTAAAGGGAGAGATAACTCAGTTCAAACAAAGGGATGAAGAGTCCTTGTGTGAAGCTTGGGAGTGGTTTAGAGAGATGCTTCGCAAGTGTCCGGGCCACGGTTTTGGCACGGATCATCAAGTTTGTATTTTTTATGGCGGTTGTAAGTCCAATGTGAGAAGTATTCTTGATGTGTCGGCTGGAGGATCGTTACTAAATCGAGGACCCGAAGAAGCCGTCACAATCATCGAGGAAATGGCCTCCAACGCCTATCAATGGCCGGGGGAGCGGGAAAATGTACAAATCTTGAAAAAGGTGGAAACTATAAATAATGATGCCATAGCCCTTTTAGCCGCTCAAATGACTACTATGAATTCGAAGATAGAGGCTTTGGTATCACCAAAACCGGAGCCATCAATTATGCCTAACTTGGAGGAAGCAAGCTTCGTTGGTCAAGGGAACTATGGGGGTTATCAAAAGCCTTTTAATCAAGGCTTCAAGCCTCAGTTTGGAGGACCACAAGGACAAGGTGCTAATCAATACCATCCAAGGCCACCTCACCCGAATCTATCCTACTCCAACCCGAACAACCATATCCAACCGCCTCCTGGATTTTCCGTCACTAATGGAGTCATCGATGATGATAAAAATCCCAAAATGGATGAGCTCCTCATGGCCTTCATGAGCAAGACAGAAAAATATATGGGTGAGAGCCAAACTTGTTTTGAAAAATTGGATAATCACGTGGGAATCGTCGGTACCCAAGTGAATATGCTAGAGAAACAAATGAGTCAGCTTGCTACATACATAGGGAATCAACACCAACAAGGAAAATTTCCGAGTAATACAACCATCAATCCAAATGAGCAATGTAAGGCTATATATGTGTTGAGTGTTGAGGCAAGGAGGGATTTGGAGGTTTCTTGTGTAAATCTTGGTGAAATAAAAGTTGAAAATGGATTGAAAACCAATGAAGGTGACTTCGGAGTGGAGAAGAAATCGAAGGAGCAAGCATCAAGTAAGTCATTACCATTCTCTTTGCCTCCCATCCCTGTTGTTGTCCCTTATCCTGAAAGATTGCAAAAGAATGAGCAAGAAGCACAATATAAGAAATTCTTGGTGGTATTTCAGAAAGTCCACATCAATTTTCCTCTTTTGCACCTGTTGCAAAGAATGCCAAACTACGCAAAAGTTTTTAAGGAAATGTTCGCAAAGAAGAAAAAGTTGGATGAGTTTGAAGTATTGAGCCTTACAGAGGAGTGTAGTGTTTTTCTTCAACAGAAGTTACCGCAGAAGCTGTAAGATCCGAGGAGTTTTGTTATTCCATGGGAAATTGGTGAAAAATTGATTGGGGAAGCACTTTGTGATCTTGGTGCAAGTGTGAATCTTATGCCCCTATCTTTCTTTTATAAGCTAAATGTCGGGAAGTTGAAGCCAATAAATATTAGTTTGCAATTAGCAGATCATAACACTACTCATCCTAAAGGAATCATTGAGAATGTTCTTGTGCGAGTTGGTAAATTCATTTTTCCAGTTGATTTCTTAGTGTTGGAAATGGAAGAGAATGAAGAAACACCACTCCTCCTGGGAAGACCATTTTTGAATACCGCAAGGGCCTTAATCGATATGGAGAAGGGTGAACTCACTCTTAGAGTTTGTGAGTTGTCGGTCGTGTACCATATAAAGAAGAGAAGAGAAATCCCCAAAGAAGAAGGCACAAAGACCCGGAAGAGTGTAAGGTAATTCGAGAAATCAAACCAGGTAAGTTGAGCAGACAAAAGAAGAGTGAAGAAGACATTCCCAAGAAATATTCTAGAAATAAAAAAGGCACTCTTGCGTGGAGAAAGAAGCTACCATACCTCAATGGTTGACAATTGGCTTTGGTAACCTCGTCGAGCTAACGACGTTCAACTTAGCGCTTATTGGGAGGCAACCCAATGTTTACTTTGTTCCTTTTATTAACTTTTTATGTTTTCTTAATTGTTGTTAGTTTCTTTTATAAATCTTGTCATTTTTTATTTGGTTGTTTTGTGGTTTTTAATAGTTTGTTTAGTGTAGTGCAAAAGTGCAGGGGATAGGGCCAAAATTTCATCAAGTATGGAGCCCCGAGCATAGTGTGGCGTGACCCGGTGCTAGAGTCAGTGCGAGTGCGCTTGTATACAGAGGGTGCAAAACATCGTTGATCAGGGCGACCCGACCCAGAAGCGGACTGACGCGAGCAGCTCAGTCGCGCCCCGAGGCGCGGCCCAACCGACGAATGGCCTGGCGCGAGCAGCGAAGTCACGCTCCCTGGCGCGACCCGACTGCCCAGCGAAGTCGCGCCTCCCTCAGTCGCGCCCGACTTACGGGTTTTTAAACCCCCTACCCCTTTCATTTCTTTTCACTTCTTCTTCTCGATTTCTCTCAATCCTCTCACACCCACATACAAAAGCATCACAATTTCATCTATTCTTCATTCCCACAAGCACTTTAACACTCAAATCCAAGGTATGGATCCCTCTTTACTCTTTTCTCCAATTGTTATGGTTAAAATTCATCATTTGGATTAATTTAGGGAATTTAGATTTTAGAGTTGCAATGTGCTTGTTGTTGGTTGATATGTCCTCCTATCCATGAGTTTGAGTGAATTGTATGAGAAATTTGGTTGTGTATGGTGAAATTTTGGTGTACCTACAACTAGGGTTCTTAGAAATTAGGTAAAAATTGGAGAGATTTCCATTTTGATACACAATTTACTTCTTGTTTGGTATGATTGATGTTTATTCTTCCCATAGACCACGAGCATATAGGAATTTTGTTTGGATTATGGCTTGGATTTGCAAATTTTTTTATTTTTCATGAATTATGGTGTTTGATGATTTGGGAAAATGCTATTGATATAGACCCATTTGCAATTTCAAGATGTTTTAGACCAAATATTTGTCTCATTGTTGTCTATTGTTGTTGGGAACCCAAATGAAAAGCATGATGGATTGATGAAGCATGAATAGGGATTATGGAGATCTTAGGGGATTGTGTGTGTCATTTGGAATTTTGTCCCTTTGATGAGCTTCATTTGTGCAATTATATGCCCCGTGATTTTTGATTGAGAATGACACCCCTTATGCTAGCTTTTGGTGCAATTTTGACATGTGGAGTTGTGTATAGTTGAAATGAATGTTGCTTGGGTGTAGTGAGTCGTTGAAGGGGTTGAAATTGTGTAAGTGGTAGTTTTACTTAAGTGTCGGCTCCTCATGGTCTAGAGTGGTGCCTACGCCCGTTATGTGTTATGTCCTTTAAAATATATGTTTGATGGAATTATGCTTTGTTTATTCAAGGTATGGCTCGACGAGGTAGGGAGGCACGTCGAAGGAGATAAGTAGAGTCCAAGAGTAGTGAGGAGGAAGCTCGGGACTATGATGAGGATAATGAAGAAGAGGAAGAAGAAAATGAGGAACATGATGATGAAGAGGCAGGGGACGATGAGGATAACGAAGGAGAGGAGGAAGAAGATATTGATGAAGATGAAGTAGAGGAGAATGAGGCCTCGTTTTCCCCCCTTAAATTGGAATGGAGATCACCCAAGCGAAGTGGGAGTCCATTTACTAAAACATGAGCATAGAAAGAAATGGTTGAGACTGTCTAAACATTTTGAGATTAAGGCAACCAAGTTTGCGGATGCGGCGGCTACCCTACAGTTGGGAATCAACGAGGATGTTTGGAAGTTGTTTGGACGACTGGGGTGGACACACGTGTTGGAAGGAGGATGGGTGACTTACCCAGTGTTAGTGAAAGAATTCTTGGCTACACTGAGAGTCAAGTCTACAGATGCAAAGGGGCCCATTTGGTGCAAGTTTCGACTGGGAAACCAGAACTGACGGTTTACTATGGCTGAGATGAACCGTATTTTTGGCACTCCGCATGATGAAATCTTTAACTCGCACCCTACTTTCTGCCTTGAGGACTTTTGGAGGCATATCATGGATCCCGATCCCAGGATGGTCCGTTATGACTCGAGCAAGGCTAAGGCCTCCCACATCCAGAATCTGGTCTTCCACTACATTCAGCGGGTCCTCTCATCCACAGTTTTAGCCCGTCATGAGAATAGTGGTTTCCGCACTCAGAAAATCCACATTATATGGTGTATGTTGAAAGCGATCAACGTGGACTTTGCAGCTCATTTTGTCGACCAGTGCAAGAGGCAAGCTGCACCGGGTAGTGGAAAGATATGTATTGGAGGACTGATCACCCCAATTGCTCGAGCTTCGGATGTGGACCTCACCAATTATGTAGATGTGCCTGGGTCCAGGAGGATCAACCTGCAGCACCTCCGTAACGCCCGCATGATATGGTCGACCGCTCCACTTCCATTCCAGTTCATCTTGAAGAATCAAGTCCAGTTTCCTCTCCCTAATCCCACTCTCACCTCAATTACCACTTTTGAGGATCAGTGAAACTGGATGATGAGCACACCAGAGCACCGCGCCTTGATGACCGTGATTGATACCGGTCCACGTAGGCCCCCTCAAGGGGAAGCATCTACATCTCAGGCGTCCAGGGCAGTGAGGCGGTCTAGGGAGGATGTGCAAGAGGAGAGGTTCAACAACATGGAAGGGATGATGACAGAGATGACGGCCAACTTGGGGAATATGCGGGTAGATATGACTTTCAGGTTTTTGGGATATGCGCACGGAGATGGATTTGCGCTTCACAGGGCTGCAAGAGAATTTTGATGCACGCTTCATAGGATTGCAGGAGGATTTGGACGCCCACTTCATGGGCATGCATGAGGAGCTGGACACGAGGTTCTCCAACCTCCAGTCGCACGTCGATTCTCGCTTCATCGGGATCAGTGCTGAAATCCAGGGCTTGCAAGGAAATTTCAATACTTTCCAATCTGGTTTTAATGATTTTGCAGGTTACATGAGGCAGTGGACTGGACAAAGCTCATCTTCACAGCGGCCTCCTCAACAGTTTCAGCAGTACCCTCCATATCCGTATCCATATCCGCTCTATCCTCCGTACCAGCCACAGCTGCCGCCTCAAGACCGAGATCGCACCGAGAACTAAGTTTGTCTCTCTCAATGGTCCCACAAGTCTTTCACCCAAACTTGACCTACCCTTGGCATGGTGCAAGTTTGGGGGAGGGGATATGCCAGTGGTGACCTGTTGAGCTCAAGCCTCTAGTTTCTCCTAGTTCTCTTGAACAATTTATGTTTTATGTTATTTGGTTATGTTATTTGGATACTATGGTATGTTTATTTAGGAAAATTTGATAGCCCTGCTGATTTGTATGGATATATTTGATCGTTAGGATTTTATTTGGGCTATGTAATAAGTTATGCTTGGATTTGGGTGTGAATCTTGTTTCGATATTTTTACTATCTTTGAGCATTTATTTGTCCTCTTTGCATGAGTAGAGGAAAGCAGGATGAGATTGAGCATGACTAGGGATTTGTATAACCTTGCCTATGATGATGAATTTGTGCAAATTTTTTTGAAAAATCATGCATGGAAATGAGTGATTGGTGATTAGCATATAGATTAAATTATGAAATTTTGGCATGACTTGCATAGTACGTGAGGTTTGAGCCATATTACTTTTGATTGCTTGAGAGCCATCTTCAACAATGCTAGCATCTCCAGAACTTGCTTTACAAACTCATATAGTTATGTATATGCTCAAAGTAACATGAAGATGACCTAAGACGATTCTTGTTAAAACTTTTGAGCCTAGAATTTTCTTTTGCTACTAAACACATCCTTCGTCTACCCCTTTTGAGCTATGATGGTTATTATTTTGTTGAAAAGCCAAGAGTAGTGAGATTGATGAAAATAGTAGGCTTGGAATGACAACACTGGGGGAGCATAAAATGTGAAGTGTTTTGAGAATGATAAATATGATTCTAGCCTTGATAAATTCAAAGTGAGTCCTTCTCCTAGAACTAAAAAGGGAAACAATAGAGTGAAGATAGAAAAATGATAGAAGAAAAAAAAAACAAATGATCACTCTAGCTCTTGCTTTGAAAGTAAAGAAAAGTTTATAAGAGAAGTGAACCAAAAAGTAGGCTAAGGATTGTCCATTTTATGGCTACATTTTCCCCTAGAAAGTTTGTGGAGGGTAGAAGAAAGCTGTGTAGATTGCTTTACTTAGATTTGCATTAGGAATGGGCTTGAGTTAGAGCCACTCTTCCCCATATTTTCCTACCCGTCCAAAGAGCCGAACGCTTCAACCCGAAAGACCTATGTGATTCTTGTTTCTAGCACATATTGTGATAATATTGAGTTATTTTGCAAGCCTATGGTTGCATGTTGGTATTGCTTGATGTTGAGTGAAAATATGCCTTTCTTGACCCCCGTGAGGTTTAATTGTGTGATTGATTCTTCAACTAAAAGAGGGGAGCCGAAGTTTCATGATTTGATCTTTATGGACTTTGATCTCATTTTCCTTGTATGAGCTTTAGCTATTTCTTCTGAGGCATCAAGGCTTAAAAATCCCATACGATTGTATCTTTCAAATTCTGTGCATTTCTATTTCTTGTTTGAGGACAAACAAGTGTTTAAGTTTGGAGAAGTTGACAAACGGGATTTTCACCCGTATTTCTGAGCATAACATATTCGTTTTATTGATCTTTTCATATATTTTTAACGTTCTAATGCTCTTTTCCATTTTATTTTATAATAAGTGTTTTTAAACACTGTCGTGTAATTTCAGGGCAAAATCAATCGGGTCGGGGCTCAAAGAAAGACCGTCGGTGCGACCCAGGTGCAGGAGCGGCACGAGTGCGCGTCCATGCAGAGGCCTCGAAAGTACGGTGCCCGGCGCGGCCCGAGCCCTGATGGTCCGGCGCGACCAGCTCAGTCGCGCCCCCTGGCGCGGCCCGACCGGGGCGCGACCGAGCCCGTGTCGTGCCCTCCTGTTCTGTTCTGATTTTTGGCATTTTTATTTCATTTTCATTTTATTTTTATTGTGCGGATTTGTGGGGGTATAAATACCCACCTTTGTTCAAACTAGGGCAACAATTCAATTTCCTAGTCCCCAAAATAGAATACAGACTTGGAGAGAAAATTTTGTAATATAAGCTTGAAGATTGTAAAGGTTTTGGAAGAAAAAGTGAAGTTGAAGATTGTTTCATTCCTTTTCGGGTTTACTCTTATCTATGATTATGATTTTCTTCTTCTTTGTCTACTTTTGTTTTATTTTATTCTTAAGCATGTCTAGCTAAATTTTGTAGTCCTAGGGTGATATGATTTGACATTAAATGGTTGGGTGGATGGATGAAAAAGCATGTTAATTCTCTCTCTTTGTATTTTCTATGAATCAATGGTTTGAGTTTATCTAACTAGGGTTGACCTCCTTGAGTTGGACTTTATGTTGATTATGTTTTGAGAAAAACTAATTAGCATTAGGAGTTGATTTATGGGACCTATTAGGTATTAAATGAGAATTTATGCCTAGTTGGATTTTCGGTTCATTAATTGTGCTTAAATTTGAGGAAATTGGAGTTTAGTCCCGGAGATGCAAGCAAGATCGTCTTCCAAAGGACCGGTGAGAATTATCCAACACTTTAGTCTGCAAGTAACCAAATCTTCCAACGAGTATCTTGGTTATAATGTAAAAACGAGAATAAACGCAATTAAAAGTAGATTTCTTCACAGATAAAAAGATATTCTGGCTTCCAATTAACTCCACCCTAGCTTAATTATTCTGCTCATCGATGCAATGATAACTTCAATTAATGAATGCAAACCAGTTATAACCACCGAAGACACTTCTGATGCGGTCTTATTTCTCCTTAATTGTTCGATAATCAGGAAGACACTTCACCAATTATTCCCTACTCGACTGACAACCGTAAGAGACACTCTATAGATTTAATGAGCCGACAGCTTTAAGAACTAGAGAAACTCGATTCAAAACCAACAAACTCTGACACAAGATTGTCGAATTAAGACTGTTCTTCCATTGATTCTGAAGAATCAATTTACCACTAATTAAACCTAAACCACAATTACGGATGGCCGATTTAATTGACTACTAATTAATCTCAGACTACTAAATATCTCGAGCTACCTAGCAGAACTGAAACAATTAACAACTTTAAACACAGAGAATCATAGATGCATACATATAATTAAAGTATAAGAACGAATTAAATCTCACAGAATAAATATGCTAGGGCTTCGTTAATCTTCACCGGAATAGAACGCGCTTAGCTCGAATTCATAATTTGATTCGCACTTCAAAAATTAATTAAGAGAGTAACGATGAAGAAGAATGAAATTGAATAGTGAAAATAGTTGCAGAACACGTTTCTGGCGTCTCTGGCGTTCTCTCTGGATTCTAGAATGGATAGATTCCTACTCTATCTAAGAGTCTTTGAATACAAATCTTTAATTAAGGAAATATAGTCCTAATCCTAATCTAACTAGAAAAGTAATAAAAATAGAGTCCAACAGTAATAAAAGACTGCAAAAATTCACCCAGGCCCAAGAGCTGGTGAAGATCCACTATCTTCAGCCCAATACTCGCATAATCCATCCAGTCAGTATACCCATACTGACTGCTCCCAGACTCTCCAGCTTTTCTTCAATCAACTTGAGTTCAAAACCTCCAAAAACAATGACAATGTCTCCACTTCTGTGTCAACCACCTGCAATCATCCACAAGACACGAATTCTTCTACAAAACCTGATCATGAGGTGAGTAATGCTGCAAAAGTATACCAAAATCAACCCAAAATATATATGAAATAATAGCCTAATCATAATTCAAATGGGTGTAGTCATAAACATTTGATCGATATGATTTAATGCATGGTCTAGATTTTTCTTGATGAAATGGTGCCATTTTTCATCAATAGTCACCACATATATTCCTTTCATAATTATCTCGACTACAATTGTATACATACATTCTAGCACTGTAGTTTTATTTCTTGTCCTACCCGATCCCGAGTATCGAAGAGTTCATTGAAATCTCGAATTGTAGTATAACAACTCGAGTTTGTTGTAGTTGTCGTATTTTGGGGAGTTTGTTGTAAACAGTGTACAATTATGGGCAATTTCATCTTATGAAGAAAAAGTCTAACTCTTGCCTTGACTACCGTTTTATTTTATTTGCTTATAATTTGTCATTTTTTATTACATTGCTTTAACAATTGTTGGAAATTTTAATTAAAATTTGAAAATGTGTGATTGTTGGGACATGGTATATAACATGTCGTAAATTAATTTGTTGATGAAGTTATGTTTGTCAGGATTGTAATCAAATTTTATATTTGGAAACTACGTTCGAGTACATTAATTTGATGTATTTATTTTCTTAAAGCGGATTTTAAGTGAATGAGAAATTAATGTATGAACATGAAGTAGTATATGAATAAGTGCTCATGGGTGAAAGAAGTAGTATATGAAAGGTGCTTATAAGTGAAAGGGTGCCACAATTTAAATGGGTGCAGTCATAACCATTTGATCGTTTATTTGATGAAAAACACGATCTAATGACCTAGATTTTCCTAAATAAAATGTTGTCACTTTTCATCTTCAGTTATTATATAAGGTTCATTTCATAATTATCATATCTACGATTTCACACGTACATTCTAACATTCTTCTTCTAGTCCTACTGAATCACGAGTATCAAATTAAAGAATTTGCTGGAATCTCGACTTGTGGTATAACAACTCAAATTTATTATAGTCATTATATATTAGGTGTGTTTACCGTAAACTGTGTGTACAATTACGGAGTAATTTTATTTTACGGAGAAAAATCTAATTCTTGTCTCGATTACCGTTTTATTAGATTTTGTTAATTCATCATTTCCAATTACATTGTTTTAATAAACATATTTGGAAACAAGCATAACTGTATATATTTTGTTACTAAAAAATGACCAACTTTAATTATACTCCCTCAGTCTCATTCATACATGTCTATTTATTTTTTTATTAAGATTAAAAAAAATATTGAAAAAAACAATTAAACAAGTAAATTTCAATGTCTACATTCATCTCCTTGATAATGAATTAATGCGTAAGAGTAAACAAGCTATAAATATATTTAAATCAATCTATGTAAATGGAATAAATTAAAAATATATTTAAATCAATCTATGTAAATTGAAGGACACGAATTGTAAATTCCTATTCTTTGAAGCGGAAACCTGTTTGTGGAGAAATTCTACAGTACCCCAAACACTAATATATCATTTAAAAAATAATAAAATTATATTATATAGATACTAAAATATTATTAAAATGTATCAGTGGTTAGCGTAGAATTTTCTGTATTTGTGTTTGAAATGGAAGGTAAATCCGTACAAGTTGATAAAAGGGTGTGAGAATAATGAATATGCACCTTTCTTGTTTTTACACCCACACCGTTGATTTTTTCCCCTTCTAGAAAGTGATTCCACTTATTCTTATTTATTTTTTTCCTTTTTTGTTTCGAAGAACAAAATGCCATCTTTTTCTCATCAAAAGAAACAAAAATAATGTGATCGATGCCATTTTCTTTCTGATTTGTTATGCTGGTCATATGCCCTCATTTCACAATCAAAGACTTTTTTCCATTTTTATTTTTATTTTCTAAATGGAGATTTTTCGATAATTGTTAATTATGAAAAATATGAATAATTATAAAATATTATTTCTTATGAATCACCTCGGTATCTAATTGCACTTTAATTAATTATAGAGTAATTTATGATCGAATTTCACAGTGCTTATCTGACATCCTGTATCTTGTTTTCTGATGTACTGTATTATAGCACCCGAAAACTTAATTATCATAAAATCTTTCATATCGCTGAGCAAAATATATAAATGAAATTTATTTTTATTTTATAAACTTGTCGTAGTCCTACTGTTTTTCTTTGTATTGTTTTTTGACTAGCTACTACTGTCAAGATTTATCATAATTGGACTCGGGCATTTATCAATATTGAAAGCGATGGGATGATGCCGCATTAATTCTTTTTTGTGAAAATCATGAGTCACGATCAATATATTTTATTTATTTTGCTCTTCAATTTTGTATATTCTCTATCAAGATTTTTTTAATATTATTTTGTTTAATTATATAAGATGCAATGCAAGCCCTTTAATTTTATATTTTATTTCTTTCTACCTCATTTTCCCGTCAATAGTTCAATTATATATCAAAGGTCGGCCCAACAAATTATAAATTCAAAGGATATAGAAATATTCTTAATTTCACAAGATCCAAAAAGATTTTGTATGCTATATATTAAATTCTAGCTAGAAATCTAGAATAAGATAAATGATGGTGTTTATCGGTGCACAGGCTCTACCATTATATACGAAAGGAATTTTGATTCGAACTTCATCGTGCATGTTTCTTCTCATATTCATAATTTCATGCCAATAAACTTCAACATATATGCAGGACCGCTCCTTACATGAGACAAGTGAGTCAGCCGTCTCAGACCCTAAAAATTACGAAAAAAATAAGGGCCCAAAATTTATTTTATATATATATATAGCTATAAATATCCACTATTGTTTGTCCAGCCGTTAGAGTGTGTATATTAATTGGAGAGGGCAAGGGATCAAAATCCCTTAGGGAGGGCCAATTTTTATTTATACCATTTTTTTTGGTACGGTTTTAGTTTTTACCAGTTTTTTTTCTTCTTTTTATAGTCTAAATTTAAATTTTATTATGTTTGCCTAAAGCCCTGAAACAGCACCACCCATTTTTTTTTCTTTTTCTTTTTAATTTGTGATCCTGAATTTAAATTTATTATAAATATAAAAAATATTCCTTTTTTTCCCTTTATAATCCTAAATTCAAATATATTATAAAATAAAAATTAGGGTCTTATTTTTTCACCTCAACTCAGGAATGTAAAGTTTTTTATGCCAAAAGTCCCTACAAACAACATCACCAATTTTTTTTTCTTTTTCTTTTTCAAATTTGTAATCATGGATTTAAATATATTATTAAATGAAAATGGTATATTTTTATTTGTAATCATAAATTCAATATATAAGATAAAAAATCAGGACCTCATTTTTTAGCTCGACTTCGACCCTAAATTATTAGAATTGGCCTTGCATATATGCATACCCATCAATTATTGTTTTTTTTTTTCTTTCAAAAACATATATACTTTTAATTTTGCGTTTTAAAACATTTGTTGAATCTGAGATTTTTTAAAAATAGGAAAAAAAAAATGCAACTTATCATCTGTACGTGTTTTCTCGAAAATAAAGTCTCTAGTTGTTTAATAAATAGCGTAAAAACTTTTTCAGCTATTGTAAAATTCATCAAAATGGCAATTTATTTCAAAATAATTATGAGTGAATCACGCTAGGAAGTAATTAAAGCGAATAAGATGTTTAAAACTTACATGTGAATTACCGGCAAAAATGACGGACTGAAAATATAATTAACACTAATATTTGTCTAAAAAAACTTTGTGAACGAAGGGGAATTATTCTCTACACTGAACCGTACGCGGTACGTGTTTAGATTTATTTGGATTTAGTTCAATTTTCTTAATTAAAAATAATTCGGAATACTTTCTTTTTCAATATGTTTACAAATATTACGAGGCAGTCCAAATTAAGATTGTACGTAAATTAAGAAAATTGATGGGATTTTCATCATTTGGTGGTATGTAATTGTTGGGACTCATCAAAGGATAGTGATTAGTGAAGCGAGAGCTAGAGTAATTAGTTCTGCATTATGAAGGCTAGAAAACAAATTAAGGATTAATTATATTATTATTTTTTACTGAATTTGTAAATTGAATACAGTGTTTAAAAATTGTAATGTTAAGAATGAATTTTAAATCATATTTGAGGATGTTCCAGTTGATGGAGTAAACGATCCCATTAATAAAAAATCATTAATTCAAATTCTACTAATACATTTTAGCCCGAACCATCAAAATTGCATATATATGTATATGTAGATTTCTTTAATTCTTTTTTTTTTCTTTTTTACTTAAGCTAGAATTAAGAAAAATATTGCATTTTCACGATTGTGGAGTTTGAATGTTTTTTTTTTTTTTTTTTTATAATCTGAAACACTAAAATTAAACATGCATTAAATATATTGTGATTGAAATGAAACCAAAAGCCAGAGAAAGCTCTAACAAATATTCTGGTCAAGGCTCTAGAAATTAATATTCAAATATTATAATACCTCAAAAAAAAAAAAATCAAATATTATAAGCGTAAGTGGTTAACTAACTTCGCACGTGTGTTAAGTTGTTGACCCAAATATTTCTAATTAATACTAGTTTAGTCTAATCGATCCTCTATTTTTGACCATCTAAGATTTGATTAATTAGGGCCGTGGGCCCCATCGGACGGCTAGGCTATGTGTGTCGGTTTTGTATATTAAAAGATCTGTCTTTTGTATACATTATTAATGATGTTTTATGATGATATAGAATGAATACAATTGCAGTCACTGTTTGTATTTAAATTGTTATATTTACATGCATGTTCACTATACTTACATTGTAGATGATATGGTGTGGGTAAACACACGGTTAGATCATATCATCGGTTCCTTGTAATGTATTAAAGAGAGCTCACAGCTTAGATGGTCCTGAACCCGCCATCGGTACACCGTAGAATAATCTGATAGTTGGTTTATCTAGACTAGTTGATTATTCTAATAAATGGGCAAGTGTATTGAGCATGATCTACTTAGGATTATA
Organism: Perilla frutescens; assembly: GCA_026008535.1. NCBI lineage: Eukaryota > Viridiplantae > Streptophyta > Magnoliopsida > Lamiales > Lamiaceae > Perilla > Perilla frutescens. The sequence goes on along the minus strand of BRKX01000014.1, from coordinate 19,644,687 downwards.
TTCTCTATTCTGACCTTAAGTGAGAGAATAAGAATTCACAGAGTTCGGGTTCTTAACCCTTATATGTTGGCGAACATATACGTGTAGTGTTTGCAACTTTGATTTATCAAAGGGTGAGATTGTTTCATAGGATCAATAATCTCGATATTTTGGGTTGTAACATTTACACTTATGATGGGTCGTGCAATATGTAGGAGCATCGTGTCCTGGTGCGCCATGTTGATGGTGTCTTCTTGAGGAAACACAAGTTCATGTTGAAACCCCGCAGGTGGAATTTATTCCGTACATGAGTAAATCTTGTGTGGTACTACTCAAAGATAAGATATTAATTAATTATAGCTGTCAGAAGCTTACATAATTAATTAATGGGCATTATATCCTTAAACACAGGGAATTGCTGGACTAAAGGAGAAAGCATATTCAGAAATATGTATTAAATTGGTAGGTCAGTATTATTTCTTTAGTGGAATAAAAATAATACTTAATTTATTTAATAATATCCTAAGTTTATTGGATATTGTATATTAAATAAATTAGCAGACCAATTTAATATTCTTCTAGATCCCCGTTGTAGCCCAATATGACTTTAATGGACTGGAGATGGAAAAAGAGATAGAGGCCCAAGCCTAGTAAGTCTGGGACTTGTAATTTCGACCACCCCCTATAAATAGGGAGATGGGGATCGAAAATTATGGTGTTACAATTCAACTCTCTTTTGTTTACTTTATCTCCACAGATTCCATACCGATCTAGTAGATTTCAGACCACCCTGAATCTAGATACAGTTTGAGAATACAATAGAAGATCAAAGAGTGGAATAGCATAAGGGGGCACCGACTATCATCACACACAACAACAAGATTAGACCTTTAATCTTGTCCTCAACCCGTCGTTTAATTTGTAAGTTGTTTTTCGGTATTCTATGTTTCCGCTTTAGTAGAATTAAAAACTGGCTATGCATGTTTAATTGAACTCGGTTAATTAAAACATATGAACTGCATAAAATTATGATCTACATGACATTAGGATTAATGAACATCCAATTAGATCCTGCGGTGGTTCAATTCGAAAAAACCCCAACAATGTAAGGATGGTTGCAATAATAAACCTAAAAAGCAACTCTAATACTGCCACATCAGCGCCATGTCAAAAGTTTAAACTCACCAACCATTTCAAACTTATTCCCACAATCATGAACTCAAAAATCAACTCTATATTGGGTCCCACTACTACATATTATATATATATGCTACTTACTTATTTATTTATAATATTCTTAATTTATGTTTCATAAAAATCAATTTAATTTCATAATATATAAAATTTAATTTTTTTAATTTAATTGAATAAATATTATACTATATGTGTATATATATAGCATATGTGTGTTCTTAAAAAAAGGAAGAAAGAGAAGAAAGAAAGAGAAAAGGTGAAAATGCGAACAAGAGAGAGAAAACAAAAAACAAAAAAGAAGAGAGAGGAAAGAGAAAGAGTAAAGGTGAGAGAAAATTGGTTTAAAAATTTTACCATGTCATCTTTGCCACAATGGTAAACAGAATTAGTTTAATTTTCAAAATTGTAAATTTTTAAACCATTGCAAGCACCCTTAGAAAGAGAGAGAGAGAGAAGTGGGGCCCATAATCATAACACTTTCCTGATTAAACTTGGCTTTGACAGTGCATAGCCAGTTTTGAAAATCAAACCAAATTATTATTCTGCAATGGTTTTAGAACTAGCTTTGATTTTTAAACTTCAAAAATTTCCAACCATTGCAAGAACCCTAAGGGCATCCACTGTCGTGTTATCCCATAGTGGTGCCACATAATCAACCACTTCCTTTTTTAATTACCCAATATTTTCCCCACTATAACATTACTTCATTTTTAACTATTCATGGACCCCATTATCATTACTACTTTTACCACAATATATATATATATATATATATATAATTTATGTATTTTTATTTTTATATTATATCTTACTTTAATAAATTTAATATAATTACACGAATAAAATAATTTATTTAAATAATAAAATATAATTCAAAAATTAATATAATTATGCTAAAAAAATTTAAAATTAAAACACGCATATTATTGAAAATAAAATTATTACAACACACAACTAAAATTAAAAATACAAATAAAAAACACATAGCAACATAATTTAAATACCAAATAAACACACACATAAAACTTAATGATAACACTAATCATCACCGAATCGTGCCCACACGTGCTCAACCAAGTCGGATCGAAGTTGGTGATGTATTTTTTATCACGAACTCTAGCACCTCTCATGAGGTACTCGTTGAATCCTCCCACTGAACAATGACTTAAATCTCCAACAATATTATTGCTCGACGTGCTTGGTTCGTCTTCGACCCTGTAACAGCCCGGTCCCGAGATAGGGATTAACGAATGGGGATGGGGTGTTATTAAGGGATTAATGAATAAAGATGAGAGATTAACAAAGAGGGTTTACGAGTCAAGACATACTTTCGAAGAATAGACGATGATACTCGGGTTTACTTGATTAAAATGGAAACATGCTCTAGCAGAATAAAGCGACTAACTAATCAGATACCAACAAGCATAGACTCATTCCTAGGTCAAAACGAATAACAGATATCAACGTGAATAAGCCTCTTCATAGGCGAAAGGAAATCATACTCGAGAAGCGGAAATAAAACTTAATATGCATCTTATATATATAATCATGTCTGGAGAATATTCATAGAGTCTTGATAATCATAATAGAACTTAAACGGAATTCAGAAATAGTGTATCAGAGTAGCAGACCACATAATGGGGTTTCAAAAGGACATAGATAATAGCAAAACAATCTTGGCAGCCAACCCACATCCACAGCCACCAACATCCTCAGCATCTCAACCTGAAAACACTTTAATAATCCCAAGATATCCAACAATTAACTGACGGTATATGGAGAGCAAAACGCAAAAGCCCTCTCCATATCCGTAAAACCTTTTCTTTTCTTTTAGGCCCAACCTGGCTCAAACCTGATGTCAACTGTACCCTTAGGCATGCCATAGGATAGAAGAGGGGTTACCTCAAATATCCAAACAAGTTAGCGAGGGAATTAACCCAACAGTGACTCCCTTAAAAGTTCTGAGCTCAAATCGTGCTTAAGCGAAATGCTAAGTTCCTTCCTTCCTTAATCTTACTAGCAAAACTAATCTTAGAGAAATGTCTAAGGGCTAATCCTTTAATATAGCGTGATCTCGACCTATAAGGGATTTAACGCTACTCTAACAAGGCAATCCTTAATCCTTGACTATACGAGCTTTAATCAAAGCATAAACATTCAAATACCAAGAAGATGAACGTAAATAAATACGAATTTTAACTAAAGACAATTCTAAATATCTCATGCTAAGCATAAACAATCCTTTAACATTTCTAAACATGCTATACATGCTTGAGAGCTCAATTATAACATAATATCTTCCTTTCCTTCCTTCCTTGTACAGAGATCAATCAGGCAGAGTAAAAATGCTTTATTGGATATCTCATTTGCCCTATATTCTTCTAGAGCTTATTACCTCAAACTTTAGATAAGTATAGATTTACCCACCTCGATCACGGAGCAGTAGATGAGGCAACGAGTTGATGATCCTTCCTCGAATTCTCACGAGGCTCACTTCCTCCTACAAAAGTCGAATTATCAACTTAGCGGCCTACTTTGGAGATTTTTAACTATTAACATGAAATTAAATAACACCCAACTTAAATACCCTTAATTAGGACTTAAACATGGATAGCACGACTTTACGACTTATTAAGATTTCGAGAAGGATTTATTTAAAGGACATCTCGTCTTGATTTCTCAATTCTTTTGACGGAAAATAACTTGAAAAATTTACTCGAAATAAATTGGAAATAACTTGAATTCTTTTCTAAAATTAACCTTGGAAATATCTCCGAAATAACACGACTTGATAAGCTCGAAAAACTCGAAAAGGGAGTACGAAAGATAGCCGGAAAAATCAGCGGAAAACAATACGGGGAAGGGGGTGCCGTGGCGCAGGGGTGCGCCGGCGGGCTCCCCCCTCTCCCCGGTGCCCCCTAACGCCGGCGGGCTCTTTGGGGGCCGAGGGGGGTATGGCGCGGCGGCGCACCCCCCGTGGGACTTCTTTTTTCTCTCTCTTTCACCCAGTTTCTGGGCAATCTTCATCTGGATTCTTCGTGTTCGTTGATTCCTTCGACGAACACGAAGAACACTTTACCAATTTTTTTTAAAACATGCTCCAATAATTAACACGAAACGACATGCTTTATCTTAAAAAGAATTTTGGCATTATAATGGCATAAACACGATAATCCTCCTTAATATTTAGAATCACGATGAAATTTTTAAATATAGCTTGAACGGAATTTAAACGGAATAAACGAGGCTAATCTCAAGAATAATAACGACATGAATAAAGCGAGAAATATAACGTAAATTCTATTAACCTGGACCTTCGATAAGAATCAAAATATAACTTAGATGGAAGGTAAACGAGCAATAATGAAGAACGCGAAGAACGTAAAGAACGGAAAGTAAATGCAGAATTTAAAAGATGGAAAAAGAAATGGAGTCGAGACTGATGAACAAGAATGGACGGAGTTAGGTGCGTCGAAGGAAGGTGGCTAGCTCGGCGTCTCGTCGAGTCGCAACAGCGGCAGAGCCACCTGCTACGACTCAACGACACCCCTAACATATTCCATCACCGCATCCCTTCCACGCCACTCCGCTCGTCGTCTAGCAAAACACTCACGAAGAACGTTTTTTTACTTCGGCAGAACTTTCTTGGCTTTCAAAGCTTTTTATTCTCTCGATTTAGAAATGAATGGATGGTAAATGAGCAAGTGAAAGCAAAAGGGGTGGTCCCCTATTTATAGGAGGGAGAGAGAAGCCACTCCAGTGCAGTAACACTGCAAAAGTTACCCTGGGTTCGGTTAAAAGCTACTTTATTCAATGTCGAGGTCCAAATGACCTCGGACACAAAATCTAAAAATACCGAGAGACTCCAGTGCAGTGAACAAACATGATTTGTGAAGAAGACGGGGTCGTCAGAAGAAAGACGAGCAAAGATTCCCTTTTTGGAATTACTTTTTACTATTTACTCAGACTGATAGATTTTGCTCCCGAGCGTTCGATTGACCTCAGAATGAAAATTCGTGAACGCCTACGGAATCCTTGAGTCGTTTCCCATAAGAGAGGCTTGACAGAATAAGACTCGGATCAACGAGGAGGATTTCATAAATTTCTCAAAACACGAACGCACGCAAAAGTTACTATTCATTCATCTTGTTAAATACGTTTTTCATCACCGGGAACTCAGATGACTTCAGAATTAAAATCTGAAAACACCGGCATACTCCTTGAGTTAAAACTTTTCTAACGAGACCACGAATGACCATAAAAGGCTTAAGATCACATTTTCTGAAAAGATAATTTTCACAAAACTGACCCTTAAAGTCGTGACTCACATCCGACCTCAATTAACTTATTTAAATTTCTTCATTAACTAATTAATTAACATTAACAATCCTCTAACCTTTATCCGAAAATCTGGGGTGTTATATCCTACCCCCCTTAAAGAAATTTCGTCCCGAAATTTACTAACCATGATAAGCGATATCAGGGTACTTCTTGAGCAGCTCGGATTCAAGCTCCCAGGTTGCCTCCTCTGAACCATGATAGTTCTAGATTACTTTCATGAGACTGATCCTCTTGTTCCTTAACTTCTGGATCTTTCAATCCATAATGGCCTGGGGCTTTTCTTTATAGGCTAAGTCCTCATTCAGGATTATCTCTTCCTTGCTAATCACGTGCTTTGGATCAAACACGTACTTTTTCAACATTGAGACATGAAAGATGTCATGAATGCCACTCAGGTTGGGTGGTAAGGCCAACCTGTAGGCTACTTCATTCACCTTCTCTAAAATCTCAAAAGGTCCAATAAATTTGGGCCTTAACTTGCTTCATTTGCCAAAATGAACTACTCCTCTTGATGGAGACACCTTCAAGAACACTTTATCTCCAACGTTGAAACTAAGCTCCGTTCTTCTCTCGTTCCCATAAGCCTTCTGTCTATCTTGAGCCTCCTTGATTCGTTGACGAATAAGCTTGATCTTCTGGACAGCTTCCTGGACCATTTCAGGCCCAAGTATCCTTCTCTCTCCAACTTCGTCCCAATACAAGGGCGATCTACACTTTCTTCCGTACAGGGCTTCATAAGGGGCCATGCCGATCGATGACTGGTAGCTGTTGTTATACGCAAACTCTACCAAAGGCAGTAATTCCTCCCAACTGCTTCCTTGATCGATGACTACTTCTCTAAGAATGTCTTCTAGAATCTAGATAGTCCTTTCGGACTGGCCATCCGTTTGAGGGTGAAATGCCGTGCTGAAATTGAGCTTTGATCCCATTACTTCTTGTAGGCTTCTCCAAAATCTTGACGTAAATCTTGTATCACGATCTGATGTAATCGAGACCGGCACTCCGTGCAAAAGCACAACTTCCTTAACATATAGCTTGGCTAATTGATCTAGCCCATCCGTTATTTTAACAGCAACAAAATGTGCCGATTTAGATAATCGATCAACGATTACCTAAATAACGGTATTCCCCAGCTTAGACTTTGGCAAACCTACGAAAAAGTCCATATTGATATGATCCCACTTCCATTCAGGAATTTCTAAGGGTTGGAGCAAACCAGAAGGTTTTTGATGCAAAGCTTTTACTTGCTGACAGTTCAAACACCTTTCCATAAAGACGGCTATCTCTTTCTTCATGTTATTCCACCAGAAGTTCCTTTTGAGGTCTTGGTACATCTTGGTGCTTCCGAGATATGCTGCATATGGTGTGTCATGTGCTTCGCATATGATTTCTTCCTTTAGTTCTTCCTTGCTTGACACACAAAGACTTCCTTTGAATAAGAGCGCGTTATCGACTGCTTCCGTAAAATCTTGCGAGCTATTTGATCGTGCTTCTAACCTTTTCTTTTCGAGAAACTCATCTCCTCTCTGAGCTTCAATTATCCTCTGCCTTAGGTCGGGCTGAGCGACTATCATGGAAACTTGAGCTTGAATGGTCTCGGGTGGTGTTAGCACCTTGATCCTTAACTTCTCGAACTCCTTGCGAAGATTTTCCTGGACTGAAATGAGTCCTAACTCTACCCTCTCTTTCCTACTTAGGGCATCTGCCACCACATTCTCCTTGTTTGGGTGGTAGTGAATCATGCAGTCGTAATCCTTTACAAGTTCTAGCCATCTTCTCTGCCTCATGTTAAGATCCTTTTGCTCGAAGAAATACTTCAAGCTCTTGTGATCTGAGAAGATCTCACACTTAGCTACATAGAGATAGTGCCTCTAGATCTTCAGCGCATGAACGACTATTGCTAGTTCTAAGTCATGCGTAGGGTAGTTCTGCTCGTGATTCTTAAGCTGCCTCGAAGCATAAGCAATCGCCTTTCCTCTCTGCATTAGTACGCATCCTAATCCTTTCTTCGATGCATCTGCATAAACCATAAAATCTTCATTCCCTTCCGGAATGGCCAACACTGGGGCCGTGGTTAGCATCCTTTTCAAAGTTTGAAAACATTCCTCACACTCAGGTGTCCACTTGAACTAGGAGTCTTTCTTTAACAGTCGCATCATTGGCTTAGATATGGTCGAGAATCCTTCGATGAATCGATGATGATATCCCGCGAGCCCTAGAAAACTTCTTATCTCGTTCACGCTCCTTGGAGACTTCAAGTTGCTTGCAGCTTCAATCTTAGCTGGATCCACCTTGATTCCTTCTACTGAAACTATATGACCTAAAAACATAACTTCCTTGAGCCAAAATTCACACTTGCTAAACTTAGCATAAAGTCTTTCTCTTCTTAACGTCTCCAGCACCACTCTGAGTTGCTCTTGATGCTCCTCTTCATCCTTAGAATAGATGAGAATATCATCTATAAAAACTAGAACAAACTTATCTAGATACAGGTGAAAAACCCGGTTCATTAAATCCATGAACACTGCTGGGGTGTTGGTAAATCCGAATGGAATTACTACAAACTCGTAATGTCCATAGCGAGTTCTAAAAGCAGTCTTAGGGATATCCTTCTTTCGGATCTTCAACTGATGATACCCAGACCTTAAGTCTATCTTGGAGAAGACACTTGCTCCCTTAAGCTGATCGAAGAGATCGTCTATTCTTGGGAGAGGGTATCGATTCTTGATGGTCAGCTTATTAAGCTCTCTATAGTCGATACACATTCTCAATGTACCGTCCTTCTTCTTTACGAACAAGATTGGAGCTCCCCAAAGCGACACACTAGGTTGGATAAAACCTAGGTCTAATAACTCTTGTAGTTGAACCTTGAGTTCTTGCAACTCCTTAGACGCTATTCTGTAGGGGGCTTTCAAAACTGGGGCGGCTTCTGGTTCCAACTTGATGGAGAACTCTACCTGTCTGTCCAGAGACAGTCCTGGCAGCTCCTTTGGAAATACGTCGGGGTATTCTCTTACGACTGGAAAATCTTCGATTGAAAGATCTCCTTCCTCTTTCCTTATCAGGTTAACTAAAAATGCTTGGCAGCTATTCTTCCTCATCATCTTGGTGGCCTTCAGGGCGGATATCACTAGGACTTTGGTTCCCAGCCTTGATCCGTAGATCTTCACTTCAGGTTTCTCGAGTGGTCGAAACACTACTTCCCTCTCAGGGCAGCTTATGGAGGCATAAGTTGAGGCTAACCAATCCATTCCTAGGATTATATCAAAATCCTGAATCTTTATTACATAAAGATTTGACTTAAAGGTTTCCCCTTCTATGTTCAATTCTAGGTTAGAGCAGACCTTCCTAGACATCATTCTTTTTCCAGAGAGAATACTGATCTCAAGAGCATTCTTAGCATTTTTGGGTTTTATCTTCAGTTTCTTACAAACAGACTCAGCTATAAACGAATGCGATGCTCCAGTATCGAAGAGAGCTAAAACCGGTGTCTCGAGGAGGGTAATCATACCTGCCAGATTACCTGGGGCTTTAGCAGCTTGCTGCTGATTGACAGCATAAGTACGAGCTGGCTGAGCGGCGATTGTCCTTGATTAGACCTTTGATCTCGTCCTTGGTTCGACCTTGGATTCATTCCCGGCCTTTGACCCTGAGGTCCTCCTTGCTGCAGCCTTGGATGATTTCCAGGAAATTGCTGAAGCGGCTGCAGGTACCGTGGTTGTTGTGGTGTTTGGGATCGTCTATTGTTTCCTTTCGGACACTTCCTCCTGAAGTGCCCCTCTTCACCAAAGTTGTAGCACCCAGTTTGATTTGCTCAGCAGGCTCCAAGATGTATCCTTCCGCACTTTTGACACGGCCTAAGGCTAGGGGTGTTGTCAGGCTAACTGAGAGACACTCTTGATTCTCAGCTTTGCCAGTGTGGTTTCTTTCCTCTGTCATCTCTTCTTCCTCCTTCCCACTTTATTTTTCCCCTTGGATCATTCGATAGCTGAGGGGGTTGAACCTTCTCTCGAGGGAGAATGGCTTCTATGCTTAAGGCTTTGGCTAAGGTTCGAGCATAAGACATGTCTTCTTGCCCAGCGAGGGCTATGCCAATCTCGGATCTAAGTCCTTTCTTGAACTTGCGTGCTTTCTTCCCGTCTGTGTCCACTAGATGTGGAACATGCCTTGACAATTGATTAAACTCCATGTCGTATTCTGATACTGTCTTATTTCCTTGCTTTAGGTTCCAGAACTCCATCTTCTTTGCCTCTCGATAGCAATCTGGAATGTATTTCTGATATAAGTCGTGCTTGAAATCTTCCCAACTATAGTCCTCCCATTGCTCTGGGGTTATGGTCCTTCGAACGGACTCCCACCAGTAGTTTGCATCGTCCGTCAGCATAAAAAGAGCGCAACTTAGCTTCTCATGTTCTGAACAAGCTATGAAATTGACAATTCGTTCTAAGGAGCGAACCCATTTCTCGGCATCCATTGGATCTCCTAAACCATTAAACGATGGAGGGTTATGCTTGAGAAACACACTTTCAGCTCTTGGACTGGGGTTTGGGACTTGCTCGGGTTCGTTCTTATCTTTATTCTCGGCTTGACGTCTTCGGGGCGGCATCCTAAAGAACTAGATATTGGCGACACTCGATTGAATTCGCACAGAGCAAGGATGCCTTTCGATAAGGTCTTTAATTTATGCAAGATAAATCAAACAAGGCGGAAATTTAAACGTCACTCAAGCATGATGGGGAAAATTGCCTCATTAAGAGGACTTTGGCATCGATATCATAGAATAAGTTACGGGTTACAAACAGAATAGAGCAGTCTTTTGGAAAATTCACTACCACTATTAGAATCTAGAAAATTAATGAATATAATACATATTAGGATCTTGGTTAAAGTGGATTAAACGGACATCAGAAAAACAGATAGATCAGACAGACGGATCAGACAACTAGGTGTTCTAATAGCAACACCTCCTACACTTCATACTAACGCTTAATCATAAGCCCGGCCCTTTCCCTTCTCCTTGCATGACGACCCCACTTCCTCTTCGCCCTCCTCCGGGTCCTCTTCTTCTTTGTCCTCATCTCCAACTTCAACTATCTCTAGGACGCTGAACTTGAATGTCCTCATGCAGATGCTCCATTCGGGATACTGATGGGGCATACACTGTCCCAGACCCTGCGGATGCAGGGGTCCACTGGTTTATTTGAGGAGTGCAGGAAAATAGGAACTCGGTATGATTCATGATTCGGAAATTTGAGGGTCCCGCTCCTGAGGTATCTTCGTCGTGAGGGCGTGGCGCTTGAAATCTAGGGGGGTTGTTGAGAGTCGCCCTTTGCAGTTCTAACTCTACCACGAGAGAGGGGTTTTGCTCGTCTACTTGCTGCTCAGCTAAGGCATGCACGTGGCCATACTCCGACACCCAACGAGCCATCAAGGCTGATGAGAACTCCGTCAGATTTCTGATCTTAGTGTACGTCTCGGGATCACGGGTGATCATACTTTGCAGGATATGGTACATCGTATGCCTCTAAGCAGGTGACGCGTGCTCACACATGCGGATGCACGTTTCCAAGTCGGATACGCTTTCAGGCTCTCCTCCGTAGCCGTTCGCCCAAGCCCACCTTTCAAGGTACCTCACCATATAGGACAGCAACTGCTCATTGCCATTCCATGTCTCTCTTCTGAACCTCTCGACCCTTTCTTGCACAGGGCGAAAAAGAGGCACGTTTTTCCTAGCTGTCGAACGACGCTTAACCATCTAGAAGAGAATAACTTAATCAGTCTAGATTATGAAAGGGAGACCTAAGGTCCTCCTGAAATCATACTATGTCTAGATTTTATCTTGCATGTATAGCTCCTTTTTAAGCAGTTGACAGTTTTTATAAAATTTTTGGTACGCAACGTCTTTAAACATCATATTTACCTTTTCCTTGAGTCAAAAATTTCGAGAAATGAATTTAAGCCTTTTTGGGATCGAAAAATCTTTTCAAAAACTTTTCATCTTAAAAATCGTCTTATCCGAACACCTTTTACTTGGAATTTCATTCTCACGGTTTTTCTCTTATCCATAAAACAGGTATGCTTGCTCAAATCTTTTCCTTTCCTGTATTCCAAAAATCATGAATCCAACATCCAAAATCTCTATATTATCATACCTTGATTTTTGGTTGAGGATACGAGGGTGATGGCGAGCTGTGGGTTGCTACTTTAACTTATCACGAGGTAATTCATATGCACATAAACACTTAGCTTAACTTTAAACAAAGAGACAGGTCTGCAGAGTTGCAAGCCTACTCTGATACAATCTGTAACAGCCCGATCCCGAGATAGGGATTAATGAATGGGGATGAGGTGTTATTAAGGGATTAATGAATAAAGATGGGAGATTAACAAAGAGGGTTTACGAGTCAAGACATACTTTCAAAGAATAGACGATGATACTCGGGTTTACTTGATTAAAATGGAAACATGCTCTAGCGGAATAAAGCGGCTAACTAATCAGATACCAACAAGCATAGAAGAATTCCTAGGTCAAAATGAATAACAGATATCAACGTGAATAAGCCTCTTCATAGGCGAAGGAAAATCATACACGAGAAGCGGAAATAAAACTTAATATGCATCTTATATATAATCATGTCTGAGGAATATTCATAGAGTCTTGATAATCATAATAGAACTTAAACGGAATTCAGAAATAGTGTATCAGAGTAGCAGAACACATAATGGGGTTTCAAAAGGACATAGATAATAGCAAAACAATCTAAGGGCTAATCCTTTAATATAGCTTGATCTCGACCTATAAGGGATTTAACGCTACTCTAAAAAGGCAATCCTTAATCCTTGACTATACAAGCTTTAATCAAAGCATAAACATTCAAATACGAAGAAGACGAACGTAAATAAATACGAATTTTAACTAAAGACAATTCTAAATATCTCATGCTAAGCGTAAACAATCCTTTAACATTTCTAAACATGCTATACATGCTTGAGAGCTCAATTATAACATAATATCTTCCTTTCCTTTCTTCCTTGTACAGAGATCAATCAGGCAGAGTAAAAATGCTTTATTGGATATCTCATTTGCCCTATATGCTTCTAGAGCTTATTAGCTCAAACTTTAGATGAGTATATATTTACTCACCTCGATCACGGAGTAGCAGATGAGGCAACGAGTTAACGATCATTTCTCAAATTCCCACGAGGCTCACTTCCTCCTACAAAAGTCGAATTATCAACTCGGCGGCGCACTCCTCCCTCGCGGGGCTTCTTTTTTCTCTCTTTTGCCCAATTTCTTGGCAATCTTCATCTGGGTTCTTCGTATTCGTTGATACCTTCGATGAACACGAAGAACAATTTACCAAATTTTTTTTAAAACATGCTCCAATAATTAACATAAAATGACATGCTTTATCTTAAAAAGAATTTTGGCCTTATAACGGCATAAACACGATAATCCTCCTTAATATTTAGAATCATGATAAAATCTTTAAATATAGCTTGAGCGGAATTTAAACAGAATAAACGAGGCTAATCTCAAGAATAAAGCGAGAAATATAACGTAAATGTTATTAACTTGGAGCTTCGATAAGAATCAAAATACAACTTAGACGGAGGGTAAACAAACAATAATGAAGAACGCGAAGAACGTAAAGAACGGAAAGTAAATGCGGAATTTAAAAGATGGAAAAAGAAATGGAGTCGAGACTGACGAACAAGAATGGACGGGGTTAGGTACGTCGAAGGAAAGTGGCTAGCTCGGCATCTCATCGAGTCACAATGGTGGTAGAGCCGTTTGCTATGACTCAACGGTGCCCCTAGCACATTCCCTCACCGCATCCCTTCCACGCCACTCCGCTCGTCGTCTAGCAGAACACTCACGAAGAATTTTTTTACTTCGGCAGAACTTTCTTGGCTTTCAAAGCTTCTCACTCTCTCGATTTAAAAATGAGCAAGTGAATGCAAAAGCGGTGGTCCCTATTTATAGGAGGGAGTTTGGCTTCCTTAAGAAGCCACTCCAGTGCGGTAACACTGCAAAAGTTACCCCGGGTTCGGTTAAAAGCTGCTTTATTCAATGTCGAGGTCCAAATGACCTCAGACACGAAATCTAAAAATACCGGGAGACTCATTGGCTTGAATACTAGTGAACCAACTTGATTCGTGAAGAAGACGGGGTCATCAGAAGAAAGACGATCAAAGATTCCCTTTTTGGAATTACTTTTTACTATTCACTCAGACTGACAGATTTTGCTCTCGAGCGTTCGATTGACCTCAGAATGGAAAATCCGTGAACACCAACAGAATCCTTGAGTCGTTTCCCATAAGAGGGGCTTGATAGAACAAGACTCAGATCAATGAGGAAGATTTCATAAATTTCTCAATACACGAACGCACGCAAAAGTTACTATTCATTCATCCTCTTAGATACGTTTTTCATCACCGGGAACTCAGATGACTTCAGAATTAAAATCCGAAAACACCGGCATACTCCTTGAGTTAAAACCTTTCTAATGAGACCATGAATGGCCATAAAAGGATTAAGATCATATTTTCCGAAAAGACGATTTTCACAAAACTGACCCTTAAAGTCATGACTGACATCCGACCTCAATTAACTTATTTAAATTTCTTCCTTAACTAATTAATTAACATTAACAATCCTCTAACCCTTATCCGAAAATCTGGGGTGTTACAAACCCATTGGCTAGCCATTTCCCCTTCATCCTCAATCATCATATTATGTAAAATAATGCAAGCATACATAATGTCAGTGATGTTTTCTTTATACCAAATGCAGCTTGGACCTCTGATCATTACCCAACGAGCTTGGAAAACCCCAAATGCGCATTCGACATCATTTCTCACAGCTTCTTACATTTCCTTGAACTTCTTTCTTTTTGGATCTTGAGGACATTGGAAGCTCTTGACAAAAGTTGCCCACTCAGGATATATACCGTCTGTTAGGTAGTATCCATGGGCATATTGCGTGCCATTTACTGTGAATGGAATGGAAGGAGCTTGTCCTTATAGAACATCGTTGAACAAAGGAGACTGATTACACATGTTTATGTCATTATTTGACCCTGCAACGCTAAAAAAAGCATGCCAAATCCACAAATCTTGAGACGCAACTGCTTTAAGCATAATTGTTGGGACTCCATAATCACCGCGGGTGAACTGGCCTTTCTATGCTACTGGGTAATTTTTCAATGTCTAGTGCATACAATCAAGACTCCCAATCATTCCAGAAAAGTCGTGCCTCTGCTCGTGCATTTCCATCATTCACCAATAATCATCAACAGTTGGCCACCTCAAGTAGTGTGCACCGAAAATCTCAATAACACTTCGCCAAAAGTGGCGGAAGCACTCATACCCTGTTGTTTCAGAAATCTGCAAGTACTCATTGTAGTGATCAACTGGGCCACTATATGCCAACTGTCTAATCGTATCCGTGCATTTTTAGGATATATTTGAGGATTAAGCATATTTGGCCAAGATAAATTTGTAAAATTCGGACGAACATCGGAATTTTAAGAAGGATTATCAGAATTTTGAGAAGGGAAACTTGAATTTTGAGAAGCAGAATTTTATCCATATGGATCAAACCAATTTGGGAATCCACTCATAATTTTCTTGAAATTTTTGAGAAGAAAGAAATTTGAGAAATAAAAAGAAGGGAGATTTTTGTGTAGGAAACAAATGAGTATGCTATCATATTTATAGGAAAAAAAATTGACCGTTTAAAAAATTTTACCGTTACAATTTGATTGAGGATAAAAAAAACAATGGGTGGAAGCTTGAAAATGACAAAATGTGAGATAAAAAATAATTAAAGAAAGAAAGGAAAGAAAAAAAAGAAGAAAAGCACCGAAAATGCAATAGAGAAGGAGAGAGAAAATATTTGGGCCCACTATTTCATTCAAGAACCGACTTCTTGCAGGAGAACTCGATTCTTATTTTGTTCCCTTGAATTGTGTCCCATTATGGTGGAACTTGCTTCTTATCTTGCCACATGGATATAAGCACCTCCCATAGTGGATGGCCTAAGAACATAACCATGGATAATTATGTTTGGTCTAAGTTGGATAAAAATTAAACCCGAGTTATTACATCTCTCTCTCTCTCAAAAAGAGAACATTGGTTGACTTCTCGAGTGTTAAGATTAATATATAATTCCTCCATCCAATTCATATAACTTTTTTTTTGTTTTTCTTTTTATAATTTTATCATATTTAATATTTTTACATTAAGTATTAATTTATTGTAAAAAGATATATTAAAAAATTTACTTCTTTAATTGTATATTCTAAAAAAAATCTTAATTTAATGAAAAATACAATCACTCTATGTGAATGGGACATATGGTATGCTCAATGTTTAAATATTTATTAACATTTTTTTAGGGACTGGTCTCTTAACAGACCCAATAGGGTGTGACACGGTCAGGTGGGCACATGATCAGTAAGGACCCGTCCTTTTTTTTCATTGTTTTTTCTTTTCTTTTCTATTTTTTTGCGTGTTTTTCCCAAAATATCATATATCTCTTAAATTAAAGTTAATTAATTTAATTTGGGACTCGTGTCGTGCACTCGTCAAATGCTAACGCGTTACGCTCGTGCACTGCACTCGATAATGTTGGAAAATTGAATTAGTAACGTGAACCGTGACACATTTTATCCGATTTTTGGTGACCGGATTATTTAATTTTAGAGGATTAAATAGTATACGATTGATTATGTTTGTAGTAGATAATCGTAGTATTTTTATTTTCTCAAATCCGATTTTCGGTGAGTCAGAAATAAATGGTTGAAGTCGGTCACACGATTAAGCATTTATGGTGTGTGGGATAATGTGTTTAAAGCACATTTAATTATCTCACATTGATTTCTTAATTTAGTTAAGAGGTGTATTTAAGTGTATTAACACTTAAGTGTAATAACTAAGTGCACAAGGATATGGGCCGTGATCCCACACGCGCACACGCGCGCGCGCCTGCCCGTGCCCGTGCTCGGCTGTAACTTCTGGAGGTTACACCACTTGATTTGAATGACCTCAAACCCTAGTTGTCCTCTACAGTGGAGATGTGCCTATAAATAGGACATTCCAGCATGCTTCAAATGATACATTCTGCATAAGCATCTATCATATTGTCTGCATAAAATTCCCTTTGAGTCTAAAGCTCCTAGTTCTTGACGTTAGCTAGTTCACCGGGGCCTTGCCGGATTTGTGGTGCTACTGCCGGAAGGACGAAGCCGTTTCATCTTCGAGAGACAATCCGCCTAACTTTGAGCACTAGTCGGGGCGTATTTGTCTTGCGAAGAGAGGTCCCCTCGACTCGGCTTGCCAGAACCTGCTTCAAGTTCCAGTTTGTTCTAAATTGTTTATTTTAGTCTATTGTACTTGTTTCTACTCTTCTATTCCTTTCGTGTTCTTTGTAATTAAGAGTGTAACGAATTTCAAAAGGTGTAATTCGATCTAACAATCTCAAGATAGATATTAACTAAAAGAAATAATTACCTTTGCTGGAATGGCGTCATCATCAACTCCAGTTGCTGCATCTACGAGGACCATTCCCCATAGCCAAGCTGAGAAGCTGGAGAAGTTCTCCGGTTTAGACTTCAAGAGGTGGCAGCAGAAGATGCTTTTCTATCTAACCACCTTGGGAGTTGTGGGCTACATCAAATAAGACACTCCGGTGATTGTTGAAAATGAGCCGGACATCAACAAACCGACAACTTATGAACAATGGATCAATGGAGACTTTCTTTGTAAAAACTATGTACTTAATGCTTTGGTAGATAGTTTATATTCTGTATATGGAAATGTAACTAGTGCTAAGGAACTTTAGGAGGCATTAGAAAAGAAGTACAAAACAGAGAATGCCGGAACTAAAAAGTTCGTGGTGGCAAATGATCGACCTTTTATTCAACTAGAAATCAAACCGCAAGTGTACGGTACAATTATAGCAAATACGGCAAGCAAGAGTATTGTATCCACGGAGATTGAGTAATTCAATCCTAAGTACTATGACATCAATTAACCTATACTATCTAGATGAACCAAGAATCAAGATATGAATTATAATTAAATAAATTAAAATCAAACTTCAACAATTAAAATGAAATGGAATGAACCAAAGATCACAAATCAAGAATAAATCAATTAAATGAGGGAATCCTAGGGAGTCGATTTCATTGACTAATCAACACAATTGATAACTTCACTTAGTGTTCATTACAACTCAAGTTCTATTAGGACGATCACTTAAATAATTTAAACCCTCTCTCAAAGCATTTAAATCGTAGATTATAAACTAAAAACCAACGTCTCCATTCAATTCCTAATGTGAAACTCCGACTCGTTCTCAAGATCAAATGTCAGACCGGGAGGAAAGAATTTGTGGAGAAATTTGTGTGCCAAGCTCTCCCAGGTATCCACCGTACTGAGATCTAGCGAATGATGCCAATCTTTGGCCGCATCTCTCCGTGAAAATGAGAACAGGAGAAGCCGAATAATGTCATCCGACATCCCGTTTATTTTGATTATACTGCATATCTCCAAGAATTGTTGCAGATGTGCATTCGGATTCTCAGTCTTGTGCCCTCCGTACTGATGTTATTGCACTATGCCCACCAGTCCCGACTTCAGTTCGAAATTGTTAGCATTAATCCTGGGCCCGGGAACATGTCCATGGTTGAGCACCGGTGTGAACAGTTTGATTTATCGGCACCGGAACGGCTTCTTGCTCTTGGAATCTCCGCTACATTTCCTCCAACTGTTGTTGCATGCGGATCATCTGTTTAGCTGTAACAGGAGCTGCTGGTTGTTGTTCTGCCATCTATCTCTTTCTTCTTGCATTGTTTTGTCGAGCAATAGCTTCAATCTCTGGATTAAAAGGTTCCAACTATTGCTTGTTGGAATGGGTGTTCATGCACTACCTGTCGAGGATAAAATGAATAATTAAAAATAAAATAATTAAAAGAAAATTTTCTAAAGTAGCACGATTAATCTTATCACAATATTACAATTTAAACTAAATAGTCCCCGGCATCGACGCCAAAAAATTGATCGACCTTTTATTCAACTAGAAATCAAACCGCAAGTGTACGGTGCAATTATAGCAAATACGGAAAGCAAGAGTATCGTATCCACGAAGATTAAGTAATTCAATCCTGAGTACTATGACATCAATTAACCTATACTATCTAGACGAACCAAGAATCAAGATATGAATTATAATTAAATAAATTAAAATCAAACTTCAACAATTAAAATGAAATGGAATGAACCAAAGATCACAAATCAAGAATAAATCAATTAAATGAGGGAATCCTAGGGAGTCGATTTCATTGACTAATCAACACAATTGATAACTTCACTTAGTGTTCATTACAACTCAAGTTCTATTAGGACGATCACTTAAATAATTTAAACCCTCTCTCAAAGCATTTAAATCGTAGATTATAAACTAAAAACCAACGTCTCCATTCAATTCCTAATGTGAAACTCCGACTCGTTCTCAAGATCAAATGTCATCACTCTTAATCTCAAATCTCTCGATTCTATTAATTAAGGTGTTAATTGTTCCCAATCATGCATTCAACCTCATCTCTCGAATTTTGGAAGAATGCATAAAATCAATCCAATTAATGGCCAATTAACGGAAAACATTAAACACAAGAACAATTAAAATAGAACAAGGTTCAAACATTAAAATCAAAGACAAACGTGCATCATAGTCAAATACTTTCAATCCCTAGAATCCGAGATATTTAGCTATCTATAACGAATGGAAATAACATCAAATATCCAGTACAATCCATAGTAAATATTCGATAAGAACTAAATAAACCCGGAGGTAGATTCGTGGCTTGTCTTGATTGCTTCTTGAATTCTTCTTGATTGCACTCCTCTTGATCTATTCTCCAGTTGTGTCTCTAGGGTTTGGGGTGTGTTATGGTGTGTCAAAATCGCCAGAAAATAGCCCTTTTATATCTGGGATGAATTTGGGAAGAAGTAGAAATCGCACAAGGTAAGTTGAAGAAGTTGGAAAATTCACGTCTCTTCGCGCACAGGCCGTGCGCTCGTTGGTGTGTGGCCGTACAGTCTATGCGCCACCTTCTGGACTTGAATTGAATTTTCTTCACGGTTGCACGGGCCGTGCGCTCACTCTTTCTCTACCGCACGGTCCGTACGGCACCTTTCAGCTAGGTTCCGACCCAATTTTTCATCTCCAACTTTGTGCATCTCGTCTTTTGACGTATTTCATCCCTTTTACACATGCAAAAACTCGGCAAACTCGTGAAATCACCAATCAAATGGAAACTAATCTTAAATGCACTCAAATAACCTGAGAACTACACAAAATGCAACAAGTTCAACCCTGAAATGCGTTGAAAAACCGAGTTTATCAACCTCCCAAACTTAACCATTTGTTTGTCCTCAAACAAGAAGAGAAAAACACCTCAAGAAAAACTCGAGCATAAAGAGTTAAGACAATTCATGCTGCTTCAGGCAAAACACAACTTTAAACTCCACAGAAAAGATTAATGAGCAAACAAAACAAGGCAATCCAGCTACTAACTCGTAAATCACCTTGCATTAATGAACCTCACAAGTGTATCAAATATCTCAGCTCTCAAGTGTTTAAGGTTAAACGTATATGCTCTCAATTCAAATAACCATGCACAAGTTTACCATAAGCTTGCTCAAAATCTCACCTCTCCTCCATTGGCTATGAATGTAAATCAAGAATCAGAAAGGTCTTTACATCGGGTTGTAATATAGGCTTTTTGGACAAGGTAGGAAAATATAGGCTAAGTGATTAAACTTGGACTACATGAGTTAGGTACTCTCAAATACTCTTCATAGCCACCTATTCCATACAATTCTCAGTAAAGAAATACTTTGTCTAACCCTCTTCTTCCTTCCCATCAACCAGAAAAAAAATTCTTTTTTTTATAAGCTAGCTTTGCTAAGCTTCATTTCATTTTTTTATAACATATACCAATTTTCTTCTCGATAGTCCCCTACTTATTCAAACAAACTCTTTCACCATGCCCTTTCTCCACAACACCAACAAACTCAACCACCACAACATTAATGTTTCTTTACTCACTCAGGTAGTCCAAGCAAAGAAATAAACATAAGAACAAGTTAATATTTTTTTAAATTGGCGCAACAAATAAAATGGCTTTAGGCTCAAAAGGGCTCACTAAGACAATATATGAGTTTTGGTCAATATTTAAAGGATAAACAAGGCTAGAGAAAGATGACCTAACTTCATTTTCTATCTTCACACTCAAATTATGGATTCAAGTAGATCATGAACAAGTTCTAGAAACAAGTAGCATGCATTTGAACAATTCACACAAGAAAAAAAATCAAGCTCAAGTCTCACTCGGTAAAATCATCAACCAAGGCAAACAAGCAATTCACCGCAGTGGATATCATCGTTAATCTCATCATCTTTTAGTCAATTTTTTTCAGAATTTTACATGATCATAAGCAGCTTATCAAATCCCCTCATGTAAAAGTCTCAAATAAGGCCAAGACTCCAATTCTACCCAAATCAAAACCTACTAAAGCAAGTAAACGTGCTTCCTAACACTAATAATGCAAATGCACCTATCTAATATGCAATAAAGCGAATAAAAGACACTCAAAATCCACCGTATCACCCCCCAAACTTATTTAAAACAAAGTAAGGAATAAGTTTGAGAAAGACGGTGAATTTTAGAGTGGAACCTGTCACTCTGAAGGAGGCTGAGGGTGACAGGGATGCCACTGCTGCATCATCTGCATCATCATAGCAACATTAGCATCAATGGTGCCCAACCGATCATGCACAGAATCCACGCGGCCGCTCATGGTGTTGACCGTATTTTTGACTCCCTGCACCCTATGCTCCAATCTCTCAATCTGATGACCCATAGTCTCAAGGAGCTCGACTTGAGAGCACGACCTCTCTCTCCGTCGGCCTCTAGTAGATGGCTCAGGCATATCGACATCGTCTTCGTGGACATGTGCGGGCTCAGCGGCCCCTGGACCACCCTCTATGGCCATGAACTAAGGAGGAGTACCCCAATGTGGGTTGTAACTATGGCGCAAAGGCAACCGAACGGGATGAGCTGCTATGGCTTGAGCATGGGCAGCTTTAGCCATCTTCCAATTTCGTCGATCTTCCCATCAGGACAGAAACGTGAGAGCGGGATTGGGAAAAGGTAAATGGTCGCTCGCTCATTGAAAGAAGAAACCCTGACATTGACTATCAACTTTGAGGAAATCCATACTCTTCAGCACATCCAAAGTAATCAACTCCTCTCCTGGGGCTGCGTCCCAAGCATCACTGTCGATCCCGCAGTAGTCAGCAATTGAAGTGATAATGCCTCCACAGCAAAATGTCCCGCCGCGCTTGGAAGCGGCTCTCTCCAAATGAAGATCGACATAGGCCCCCAAATCAATGGTCGGACCATGGAGCATGTTCCATAGCAAAAATAACTGAGTGGTTTGCACAACCCCACTATCATACCTAGAAAAAGGCGAGCTAGCACACGCGCGCTGGAGATATTAGAGGATTGGATTTTGGATATGTGTGGATTTAGCCGACTGAGGTGTGTACACCTGGGGCCCATCAGGATGTGGTAGGGTAATTTGATTCCAAAAGGTATCCCTATTGTAATCATTCGGCTCGAAAAATACATCTCCAGAGCAACCAATGATAGCGTTCAATTCTTCTACGGTAACCATAAAATCACAGTTATCAAGCCGGAATTCCAAATATAAGACTCTTACTGGTGATTTCGATTTCACCACTTTTAGTGTGCTTAAAAACTCGAGAGTCATGCGCCTGTAGGATGGCTAATGCCTCTGGAAAATGGTGGTAAGTCCACCACGTCTACTCAACTCCCAAAAACAGTTCTTGATCCCCAAGTTCAACAAGGCATTAGGATCGGGGTATCTGGATGGTTGAAAATCCAACTGAATCAGTTTTTCTCATGTGGCTAAATGTTTTGCATCAGTAAGGACCACTCCATAGTGCAATAGGTGGTTCGGATCCACGGGGCGTTGATTTCCACGTCGTCTCATGGCCTCCGAAGTACCTTGATATGAGGTATGGCTGCACGGACCGTACGGAGGTTGCTGGACTCCACATGGTGCTTGAAATACCTGGTACGAAAAAAAACAAAACACACCAAAACCACATAAAAAAAACTAAAAACTAAGAGGAAACATGATGCAACAAAAAGATACCAAACATGTTGGGTTGCCTCCCAACCAACGCTAGTTTTATGTCGTTAGCTCAACGTCTTCAAGCTCACGCTTTAAGTAAGTCGAGGACAAAGACCTCGTTCTTTTGCTCCGAGCTATAAAATTTCTTCACCCTCTGGCCATTCACTATGAAGGTTTCTCCACTTGGTGCTAATAACTCGATGGCTCCACTTGGTAAAACCTTTTTGATCACAAAAGGCCCGAACCACTTCAATTTCAACTTGCCCAGAAACAACTTGAGACGGGAATTGAAAAGGAGTACATTGTCACCCCGAAGAAGCTCTCTTTTGTTGATCATCTTATCATGATAGTGTTTCATCCTTTGCTCATAGATGGAGGAATTCTCATAAGCTTCATTCCGAAATTCATCGAGCTGGTTAAGATAGAGTACCCTTTCCTTTCCCGCTTTTGAAAAGTCGAGATTTAGCTTCTTGACAGCCTAAAACGACTTGTGCTCCAACTCAACAAATAGGTGGCATGATTTTTCGAACACAAGCTGGTACGGCGACATACCAATAGGAGTCTTGTACGCCGTTCTATATGCCCACAATGCATCGTCAAGGCGCAGAGACCAATCCTTTATGCTAGAGTTCACAGTTTTCTCCAGTACTTGCTTGATTTCTCGATTAGCCAACTCCGTTTGACCATTGGCTTGAGGGTGATAAGCCGTGGTGACTCGATGCTTCACTCCGTACTTAACTAACACGCTTTCCAACCACTTATTGCAAAAGTGGGATCCTCCATCACTGAGAAGGGCACGTGGGGCTCCAAAACGGGTGATAATATTCTTTTGAAGGAATTTAATTACCACCTTAGAATCATTAGTTGGTGTAGGAATCGCCTCTACCCACCTCGACACATAATTCACCGCAAGGAGGATGTACTGGAACCTAAAAGAAATAAGGAACGGGCCCATAAATTCGATGCCCCAAACATCGAAAAGCTCCACTTCAACAATTGTATTCATTGGCATATCATTCTTCTTTGAGAGTCTACCGGTTCTTTGGTACTCATTGCATTGGCGCACGAAAAGCTGACAATCTCCATAGATGTTAGGCCAGTAGAGACCACTTTGGAGCACTTTCATAGCCGTCCTATTAGCTGTAAAATGTCCCCCACTTGGAGCTAAATGACACTGGCGAATTACGGCTTCCTACTCTTCTTAAGGAACACATCACCGAATCACAGTATCCGAGCATCGTCTATACAAGTATGGCTCATCCCCCAAATAAAACTTCAAATCATGAAAGAATTTTTTCTTTTGATAGGGATTGAGCTCCGAAGGTAGTACCTTGGCAGCAAGGAAATTTACAATATCAGCATACCACGGAAAAGTAGCTTAGGCAAGCATCAGCTGCTCATCGAAAAAGTCCTCGTTGATAGGAACTCGAGGATCTTCACCTTCTATTGGATTCTCTAAATGAGAAAGATGGTCAGCCACCACGTTCTCGCATCCCTTCTGATCCCGAATCTCAATATCGAATTCCTGAAGGAACAAGATCCAGTGAATCAACCTCGGCTTAGCATCTTTCTTCTCAAACAGATGGTGGATGGCGGCATGATCTGTGTAAACAATTGACTTGGCCCCGATGAGGTAGGATTTAAACTTGTCAAAAGAGTAGACCACTGCAATCATCTCTTTCTCGGTAGTGGTGTAATTCGCTTGAGCCGAGTCTAGAGTCCTACTAGCATAGTAGATGACCCAAAATAGCTTGTCCCTTTTTCTGGCCTAAAGCGGTACCAACTGCTATGTCACTGGCATCGCACATGATCTCAAACGGCTGTGACCAATCTGGAGAGATGAGAACTGGAGCACTGATTAATGTTTTCTTCAACGTCTCGAAGGCCTGCAAACATTTAGCAGAAAAATCAAAGGCAACATTTTTTTCAAGTAAATGACACAAAGGCTTGGCTATCTAAAAGAAATCTTTGATA
Source organism: Perilla frutescens (assembly GCA_026008535.1). Taxonomy (NCBI): domain Eukaryota; kingdom Viridiplantae; phylum Streptophyta; class Magnoliopsida; order Lamiales; family Lamiaceae; genus Perilla; species Perilla frutescens. The sequence goes on along the minus strand of BRKX01000014.1, from coordinate 19,619,967 downwards.
AACCGTCTATAGAATCCGGCATGTCCCAAAAAACTATGCACAGACTTCTCATTTGTCGGAGGTGGAAGCTTTTCAATGGCAACAATTTTTGCACGATCTACCTCCAAACCTGCAGCAGAAACTTTATGTCCAAGCACAATACCATCTCGAACCATGAAATGGAATTTTTCCCAGTTAAGAACTAGATTAGTTTCTTCACATCGCTGCAATACTTGGGTTAGATTTTCCAGACAACGATCGAAAGAATTTCTAAAAATAGAAAAATCATCCATGAAAACCTCCATAATGTTCTCAATTAAACAATGAAAAAATGCCATAATACACCTTTGAAAAGTAGCAAGGGCATTACAAAGACCAAAAGACATTTTACGAAATGCAAAAATGCCATAAGGGCAAGTAAATGCAGACTTATGTTGATCCTCAGGTGCTATCACAATTTGATTATAACCAGAGTACCCATCTAGAAAGTAATAAAATTCATATCCTGCTAACCTATCAAGCATTTGATCAATAAATGGCAGAGGAAAATGATCTTTCCTAGTGGCAACATTCAAAGCACGATAATCTATACAAACTCTCCACCCCATCACTAACCTAGTGGCAATCATCTCATTCCTCTCATCTTGCACTACCGTCATACCTTTTTTTTTGCTACAACTTGGATAGGGCTCACCCACTCACTATCAGATATTGCATAGATAATACCTGCATCTAACTACTTCAACACTTCTTTTCTCACAACTTCTTGCATAATCAGATTAAGCCTACGCTGATTTTGCACACGTAGTTTATAGTCATCTTCCAATAAAATCTTATGCATGCAAATAGAAGGGCTAATCCCTTTTAAATCAGAAATCGACCATCCTAAAGCAAACTTATGCTTCCTCAACACTCTCAACAGTCTATCAAGCTCAGACACAGATAAATATGCAGACACTATCACAGGAAAAGTCTCATCTTCACCAAGAAATGCATACCTTAAATGCGCAGGTAGAGGCTTCAATTCCAACTTGGGATTCTTCTTCTCACCTCCATCATTTTTCTGGACTTCATCATTTTCAACTCTCAGAGGTAAGAAACGATTGGATCGCCTTGGAAATTCCTGTGGTGAATCAAGAGCACCAATAAAATCAACAACCTCAGAGTTATCAAATAATGCATCAGAAGTAAATGAAGAATAAAGTGAATTTAGCAAACAAGTCTCCAATGCATCCTGCGAGGTACAAAAATCATTCACCACTTCAACCACTCTAAGAACCTTGCACTCTTCTAATCCTCTGGATTCTTCAGCATCATGGAATTTTATAGCATTGTAAATGGAGAATGTAACGCTCTCATCATTCAGGCGAAGTGTGAGCTCTCCCTTAGAAACATCAATTAGTGCATTTCCCGTGGCTAAGAAAGATCGTCCCAGAATCAGAGGTACATTCTTATTCTCCTCCATGTCCAACACCACGAAGTCGACTAGAAAAATGAAGTTATTAACCTTCACCAACACATCTTCCACTATACCCTTAGGATGAGTAACAGTCCAATCCGTCATTTGCAAGGTGATAGTAGTTGGCTTGATGAAACCAATCTTGAGCTTATTGAAAAAGGATAGGGGCATTAAATTAATGCTCGCCCCTAAGTCGCACAGAGCTGTACCAACTTGATTTTCCCAATGATGCATGAAATAGTAAAGCTCCTAAGGTCCTTCATCTTTGCCGGAAGCTTCTTCTGAATCAAAGCACTGTAATTCTCAGAAAGATTTACCATCTCATATTCTTCCCATTTTCTTTTCTTGGAAACTACATCTTTGAGGAACTTGGCATAATGGGCATTTGTTGTAGAGCTTCCACCAATGGTATGTTGATGTGTACCTTACTGAACACCTCCAAGAATTTAGAGAACTGGTCATCTAATCTTTTCTTCTGCAGCCTTTGAGGAAAAGGAACAGCTACGGACTTAAGAACAGGAGAAGCTGAAATTCGCTTACTTGGAGCAGACGAGACTGGAGTAACGACTGCTGAATCTGGCACATCTTGATCATCCTCATCCAATGATCATGAGTCCGACATCTTGGGGCCCTCATAAGATGTCCCACTCCTCAAATATATGGCTTTACACTGCTCTTTGGGATTTATAATGGGCTAGCTCGGAAACTGACCCTGCTGATGCTGATTTCCCACAGTTGTGGTGATTTGTCCAATCTAATTCTCCATCATCTTCATTTGAGTACCTATAGCACTAACAGTATTCTCCAATTTCTCAAAACGGCTTTAAGAATCCCCCATGTATTTCTCGGTCTTACCCATGAACGCCATCAACAGTTCATCCATCTTGGGTTTCTTTGGCTCATTGATCATTCCATTAGTCACTGAAAACCCCGGTGGTGGCTACAATGCGGCATTGGGATTACCATAAGACAGATTGGAACGGTTGCCTTGGTAGAATTGATTCTCACCTCAGTAATTGTTATTATTTCCGTAGCCTCTTTGATTGACGTAATTCACGTCCTCCAGGGCATTCCCCACAGGATTTTCTTCCCCTGATCGTGTCATAACATCAAATCAGCTATTGATGGTGGCATTCAGAGTAGACAGCTGAGCGGCCAGCTTAGATATCGGATCATCATCTTCTACTGCTGCAGCTCTCTTCATAATCTTCACATGCCGATCATTTGTCCACTGATAGCTATTTGTGGCCATGTCTTCAATGATAGACACGGCTTGATCATGTCCTTTATTCAATAAGGACCCACCTGCAGAGGCATCCAGAAGCCTTTTCACCTCTGTGTCGCATCCGTTGTAGAAGATGCATACTTGATGGTCTACCCTAAATCCATGATTGAGGCACTTCCTCAGCAACTCTCGAAATTTCACCCACGTTTCATACAAATTCTTAGCCTCGTATTTACAAAGCTGAATGATTTCGCCTTTTAGCTTCAGAGTCAGACCGGGAGGAAAGAATTTGTGGAGAAATTTGTGTGCCAAGCTCTCCCAGGTATCCACCGTACTGAGATCTAGCGAATGATGCCAATCTTTGGCCGCATCTCTCCGTGAAAATGAGAACAGGAGAAGCCGAATAATGTCATCCGACATCCCGTTTATTTTGATTATACTGCATATCTCCAAGAATTGTTGCAGATGTGCATTCGGATTCTCAGTCTTGTGCCCTCCGTACTGATGTTATTGCACTATGCCCACCAGTCCCGACTTCAGTTCGAAATTGTTAGCATTAATCCTGGGCCCGGGAACATGTCTATGGTTGAGCACCGGTGTGAACAGTTTGATTTATCGGCACCGGAACGGCTTCTTGCTCTTGGAATCTCCGCTACATTTCCTCCAACTGTTGTTGCATGCGGATCATCTGTTTAGCTGTAACAGGAGCTGCTGGTTGTTGTTCTGCCATCTATCTCTTTCTTCTTACATTGTTTTGTCGAGCAATAGCTTCAATCTCTGGATTAAAAGGTTCCAACTATTTCTTGTTGGAATGGGTGTTCATGCACTACCTGTCGAGGATAAAACGAATAATTAAAAATAAAATAATTAAAAGAAAATTTTCTAAAGTAGCACGATTAATCTTATCACAATATTACAATTTAAACTAAATAGTCCCCGACATCGACGCCAAAAAATTGATCGACCTTTTATTCAACTAGAAATCAAACCGCAAGTGTACGGTGCAATTATAGCAAATACGGAAAGCAAGAGTATCGTATCCACGGAGATTAAGTAATTCAATCCTGAGTACTATGACATCAATTAACCTATACTATCTAGACGAACCAAGAATCAAGATATGAATTATAATTAAATAAATTAAAATCAAACTTCAACAATTAAAATGAAATGGAATGAACCAAAGATCACAAATCAAGAATAAATCAATTAAATGAGGGAATCCTAGTGAGTCGATTTCATTGACTAATCAACAAAATTGATAACTTCACTTAGTGTTCATTACAACTCAAGTTCTATTAGGACGATCACTTAAATAATTTAAACCCTTTCTCAAAGCATTTAAATTGTAGATTACAAACTAAAAACCAACGTCTCCATTCAATTCCTAATTTGCAACTCCGACTCGTTCTCAAGATCAAATGTCCTCACTCTTAATCTCAAATCTCTCGATTCTATTAATTAAGGTGTTAATTATTCCCAATCATGCATTCAACCTCATCTCTCGAATTTTGGAACAATGTATAAACTCAATCCAATTAATGGCCAATTAACGGAAAGCATTAAACACAAGAACAATTAAAATAGAACAAGGTTCAAACATTAAAATCAAAACCAAACGTGCTTCATAGTCAATTACTTTCAATCCCTAGAATCCGAGATATTTAGCTATCCATAACGAATGAAAATAACATCAAATATCCAGTACAATCCATAGTAAATATTCGACAAGAACTAAATAAACCCGGAGGTAGATTCGTGGCTTGTCTTGATTGCTTCTTGAATTCTTCTTGATTGCACTCCTCTTGATCTATTCTCCAATTGTGTCTCTAGGGTTTGAGGTGTGTTATGGTGTGTCAAAATCGCCAGAAAATAACCCTTTTATATCTGGGATGAATTTGGGAAGAAGTAGAAATCGCACAAGGTAAGTTGAAGAAGTTGGAAAATTCAGGCCTCTTCGCGCACGAGCCGTGCGCTCATTGGTGTGTGGCTGCATGGTCCGTGCGTCACCTTCTGAACTCGAGTTTAATTTTTTTCACGTCCGCACGGGCTGTGCGCTCACTCTCTCTCCATCGCACGGTCCGTGCGGTACCTTTCAGCTAGATTCTGGCCTGATTTTTCATCTCCAACTTCGTCCGTCTTGTCTTTTCACGTATTTCATCCCTTTTACACATGCAAAAACTCGGCAAACTCGTGAAATCACCAATCAAATGGAAACTAAACTTAAATGCACTGAAATAACCCGAGAGCTACACAAAATGCAACAAGTTCAACCCCAAAGTGCGTTGAAAAACTGAGTTTATCAGCAAAGTTCCTCGATTACAAGATGGTGGACACCCGATCAGTGATGGACCAAGTGCAAGAGCTTCAGCTCATTGTGCACGATGTTCATACTAAAGGGATGGTCCTCTCCGACTTTTTCACTATTGCTGCAGTGATTGAGAAGTTGCCACCATGTTGGAAGGACTTCAAAAGCTATCTTAAGCACAAGCGAAAGGAGATAACTCTTGAAGACCTTGTGGTTAAGCTTCGAATTGAAGCCGATAACTGAAAGGCGGATCCGAGACCATGAGTCCCGATTGAGGCCAAGGCTAACTTGATGGAACGTGGTGGACAATCAAATAGCAACAAAAGGAAGCTCCCGAGTTAAGTTAACAAAGGGAAGAAGCCAATGATAAAGTTCAACAGTAACTGCTTCAATTGTGACAAGCCGGGACACATGTCCAAACATTGCACGGCTCCGAAGAAGAAACGTACCAATTATGGTGCACACATGGTGGAACACAACAACAAAGGTAAAGGCAAAGCACGTCAAGAGGATTAAGATGACGATGACTTGGCTGCAGTTGTGTTTGAAGCTAACCACGTGGACAACCTGAGAGAGTGGTTCATCGACACCGGGGCCCCTTATCATGCTTGCTCCAACAAGGGCTCATTTACTACCTACAAAGCTATTAAAGGTAGAAAGTTTCACATGGAAAACCAAGCCTCGTCTGAAGTGGCTGGTGTGGGCAACGTGATTCTGAAGTTAATTTCAAGCCAAGAGCTAACTCTGAAGGATGTGCTGTATGTCCCGGACATCCGTAAAAAAATTAGTTTCGGGCTCGTTGTTAGTCAATCATGATTTTAGACTAGTGTTTGAGTCTGAAAAGTTTATTTGAAGCAAGTATGAAAGGTTCCTTGGTTGGGGTTATCTCGCCAATGGGATTTTCAAAATGAATATAATGGCTATGTGCCGTGTTGCAAAAGAAAGTGATAATAAAGTGAATTCTTCTACTTACTTGCTTGTTGAGTGCTTGGATTTGTGGCATTGTAGATTAGGACATGTTAATCTAAATGCTATAAAACATTTATTAAATTCAGATTTACTAAAAGTAAACCAATTTAATACACAAAATAAATGTGAAATTTGTGTCGAAGTAAAATTGGCCAAGTTACTGTTTCATTCGGTTGAAAGGAGCACTAAACCTCTAGATCTAATTCACACAGACATGTGTGATTTAAAATTTATGCAAACTAGAGGCGGTGAAAAGTACTTTATTACTTTTATTGATGATTGCACAAAATATTATTATCTTTATCTTTTAAGAAGTAAAGATGAGGCGATTGAAGCTTTTAAGAACTTCAAAAATGAAGCTGAAAATCACCTAAGAGGTATAATTAAAGGAATTTGAAGTGATAGAGGTGGAGAATATGTTGCCCCATTTGAAAAATTATGCGCAGAGACGGGTATAGTTCATCAAACTACGGCTCCTTATTCACCACAGTCTAATGGTGTTGCTGAACGGAAAAACCGAACTCGTAAAGAGATGAAGAACGCTTGTTGATAAGTTTGGGACTACCACAGAACTTGTGGGGGGAAGCTGTGTTGACAGCTATCTATATCCTGAACAAGATTGTACTTACGAGCTATGGAAAGGACGCAAGCAGCATTACAAATACCTCAAAGTGTGGGGGTGTTTAGCTAAGGTTGAAGTGCAACTTCCTAAACAAGTTAAAATCGGCCCTAAAACGGTGGATTGTATCTTTGTTGGGTATACACTCAACATCAGCGCATATCGGTTTCTTATTCATAAATCAGAAATTTCCAAGTTAACTGAAGGAACGATAATGGAAGCGAGGAATGTAATATTCTTCGAGAATGTCTATCCTTGTATAAATAAGGATAAACAAGAAGGGAGTTCTGAGAGATGAAATTCTGAAGCTACTACTAGTTCTAATCTTGTGGATGAAGAACCGAGACGTAGCAAGCGAGCTAGGACGGAAAAAACTTTTGGTCCAGATTTTATCACCTATATGTTAGATGATGAGCCAAAGTCATTGAAAGAAGCTCCATCTAGTCCAGATGCTACATTCTAGAAAGAGGCTATCAATAGTGAAATTGATTCCACTGTGCAAAATCACACTTGAGAGTTGACGGATCTCCCGAGTGGGTGTAAGTCGTTAGGATGCAAGTGGATCCTGAAATAAAAATATAAGGCAGATGGTATTGTTGATAAGTATAAAGCTCATTTGGTTGCCAAAGGCTTTAGATAAAAAGAGGGGTATGATTTCTTCGATACCTACTCACCAGTAATAAGGATTACTTCTATTTGGGTGCTTTTAGCCATTGCTGCGTTGCACAATCTCGAAATTCATTAGATGGATGTAAAGACCGCGTTTCTAAATGGTGAGCTAGAAGATGAAATATACATAGAACAACCTGAAAGGTTTGTTGCACCAGGGCAAGAATGAAAGGTGTGTAAACTTGTTAGGTCATTATATGGTTTTAAACAAGCACCAATTCAGTGACACCTAAAGTTTGATAACACGATGTTATCAAACGGTTTCAAAATCAATGAGTGTGATAAATGTGTGTACATAAAGAACAGTTCTAATGGCTATGTCATAGTCTGTCTTTATATAGATGATATGTTAATTATGGGTAGTAGCCACAAAGTGATCGTTGAAATGAAACAAATATTGAAACAAAATTTCGACATGAAAGATATGGGCTTAGCTGATGTGATTCTAGGAATCAAGATAGTTCGGACAAGTGGGGGAATTGTCTTAACACAATCTCATTATGTTGAGAAAGTACTTAAGAAATTCAACGCTTTTGATAGTCCGCCGGCTAAGACCCCGTTGGAACTCAACGTGCACTTGAGTAAAAATCAGGGAGAACCGGTAGCTCAAGAAGAGTATGCAAGGGTCATCAGGAGTTTGATGTACATCACTAACTGCATTCAACTTGAAATTACGTGCTCTGTGAATAAGTTGAGTCGGTACATGAGCAATCCAAGCAAAGAGCATTGGAAAGCTCTAGTACGAGTTCTAAGATACTTAAAGTATACTCTGAACTTCGGGTTTCATTATACAAGGTTTCATCCTGTACCGTTCTCTTGAGAAAACTAAGTGTGCACCTATCAATATGGTGAGGATAAGTCCGATGACTTTTAATAATTTCTAATTCTTATGAGGTTGAGTATGGCAGGATACTCGGGAAGAGGAGATCACCTATATAAGTGAGAAGTATAGGCACCTTCTAAAGATACTTATGAATTCAAAGAGGTTGTCCATGGCCTAAAATGGACACAAATGTGAGAACAAATAATGTTTGAGACATAGCTGTTTTCAATACTATTGTTTCGGTATACACTAAGGATGTATAGTTCAAGGCACCATGTCCACTAAATAGCCGGTATACTCGATAGTATTGGAAGATGGAAGGTTCAAAGTCACAAGCTACCTATCCTGTTGCAGATATTTCTCTTGGGGGCTGGGTTGCTTGTCTGCATCCATACATGCGCTATTTCCACTCATGTGGAGGATTGTTGGAAAATTGGATCAATAAAGTGAGACATGACTCATTTTATCTGATTTTTAGTGACCGGGTTATTTAATTTTGGAGAAATTAAATAGCATACGATTGATCTATGTTTGTAGTAGATAATCGTACTATTTTTATTTTCTCAAATCTGATTTTCATTGAGTGAGAAATAAATGGTTGAAATCGGTCACACGATTGGACATTTATGGTGTGTGGGATAATATGTTTAAAGCACATTTAATTATCCCACTTTGATTTCTTAACTTAGTTAAGAGGTGTATTCAAGTGTATTAACACTTAATTGTAATAACTAAGTGCACAAGGATATAGGCCGTGAGCCCACACGCGCACACATGCATGCGCCCGCCCGTATCCGTGCCCATGCCAGTGCCAGTGCTCGGCTCGTCTCGTCCTCATCCTTAGATTTGGATCTTGGCAATTGAACTTTAGGCTTCCGGGGTCTAGCCGTTACGGTTTTACGGTTCAAAAACTGACGGGTTGTGGAGCGGGTCGGCAGCGGTTCTATAGGTCAATTGATCGGTTCCCGGGTCGCGGATGCACTTGGTGGTGCACGTCTAGCTAAGTTGTGTAACTCCCACCTGGAGCTAGTGGAGTTAAGTGGCTTCATGGGTGTAACTCCCACTTGGAGCTGGTGGAGTTAGTGGGGCTGGAGTGTAACCGAAAGTAACTCCTGATGGAGTCAAAGTCTGCAGCTGCCCTTGGACACATGTCGGAATCCATGGGGACAAGGGACACTTGTCGGGATCTGCAAGAGCTAGAGGTTGTAACTCCTGGAGAGGCTTGATGACAGAGCTATAATTCTTGGAGTTTACAGCACCTGGTTTGAATGCCCTCAAACCCTAACTGTCCCCTACAGTGGAGATGTGCTTATAAATAGGACATACCAGCATGCTTCAAATGATACATTCTGCACAAGCATCTATCATATTTTCTGCATAGAATTCCCTTCAAGTCTAAAGCTCCCAGTTCTTGACGTTAGCTAGTTCGCTGGGGCCTTGCCGGATTTGTGGTGCTACTGCCAGAAGGATGAAGTCATTCCATCTTTGAGAGACAATCCGTCTAACCGTGAGCACTAGCCAGGGTGTATTTGTCTTGCGGAGAGAGGTCCCCTCGACTTGGCTTGCCGGAACCAGTTACAAGTTCCAGTTTGTTCTAAATTGTTTATCTCAGTCTATTGTACTTGTTTTTAGTCTTTTCGTGTTTTAACTCCTTTCGTGTTCTTTGTAATTCAGAGTCTAATAAATTCCAGAAGGTGTAATTCGATCTAACAGATAATTGATTTTTTAAATTAAATATTTACCCTAAAATTAAAGTGAATTAATTTATTTATTTTTATTTTGCGACTCACGTTGTGCACTCACTTGACGCTAATGCTCATGCACTGCATGCGTTCGATAATTAACTTTTTTAAATTAAATATAAACCCTAATTGGTATTAATAAACCCTAAAAAAACCATTGAAAACCCTAAAAAACCTAATAACATTCTAAAAAACACAAAACCCTAAACCCTTAAGCTCTAAACATTAACTGGGATGGAACAAACCATAATTTAAATTAAAAAAAACACTTATATACGACAAGTCCTGCCTAATACTTTTATGGTTATGGTTACGTTTAGGACTTTGGACCGATATTTTTTAATGTTAAGAGTTATACTATTTTTGGTGAGTATTTTTTTTTTCTGGGCGAGATAGATCTAGATGAGATCCTATATTCCAAATTTGGTGTTCGAATCCATATTCCACGATCAAATTATAAGTTTTTCTTCCATTTTTTTCGTCAATTTTAATTTATTATATTTTAATTTAATTTTATGATAGTTTTTTAGGGATCACCCCACCCAATTAGGGTTTATAATTATCTTTTAATATTTAATGTTCAAATAAATGATTATTATGGTGATTATATTAAAAATATGATTTATAATTTTAAAATTTTCAATTTTTTGTTGATAAATGTGACTAGGTTGATTATGTTATAATTAATTTTTATTTTTATAATATATATTATTATATTTTTAAATTCGATCATAGAATACAGGTTGAAATACCAAATTTGAAATAGAGGATCCCTCTTCGGACGGATCGGGTCAGAATTGACCCGCACTTAAACCCATGTACCCTGTCTAGCTGACCGTATGATTTTATATATTTTTTAATTTTCAAAATCTAAGAAGTAAGAAGTGACTTTGTGTTCTTTTATATATGTAGCACGATTGAGCGTGCACATGCATCTCTATCTAAAAAAATACTCATATAATTTGACTCTATGATATTATTTTGATCATGAATATACTGTATATATCCTTACTCCACCGGCTAATGCAGTCCATTCGAGGCTTATCAATAGCATATTTAACACTATAGATCCTTGACACGCTGTCGTTTAGCGTGCAAAATTACACCTATGGGCGTAACCCGGTAGATGCTTGAATGTGCCTCCAGTAACTAGTATAGTGCCAGAAGGCGGATGTCGATCCCATAAGGAGTGTTAACTTTCCTATCCTAATTGAACTCTTCTTGAACTTTGAGAGAATTACTATCACTAATTTGTTCCTACAAACTTAATGTAAAACAATACTAAAAGTATAAACTATATCAAGCAATAAACAAACATGTTCAAGTTAAGTATGGAATCGGACTAGTAAATGCATGCAATCCCGGGCACATACACATGAATACCTCATTCTGACCGTTTGGTTATAGGGAGCAGGTACGGTCGCTTTACACCCCCAATTCCTTCTTACAGTGTATGCTAAGAGCGATACAGTCGGTGACTCTTAGTCTCTTACCATCCAGGACCTAAAGAAGAGAGTCATGCAGAGGGTTTGCAAGGATGGCAGCCTTCAATCGGAGGAACCTAACGCTGGCATATGGGACCCCTTTGGCGCTGTGCTCATATTCACCTATACTTCAATCTCCGGACTTAGTCGTCTCTAGGCTTCCTCACTTGGTTTATCACTTAGTGGCTCATCAGGGAATCGGTCACCCCTTACTTACACCCTGATGTACAACAACAGTGATTTGGCTAAGAGTGATCAGCCACATAGACTCCTCACTGTTGTGTCATCGTTTGTCCCTAGTTGAAGTTGGGAATCTTTGCGAGGTGTGTTAAGTCCGATTAGCCTCATGCATTGTCATTCACAGTAGTCTCCATCCTGGTCAACTCAAACACTAATTAAATAGCCATGTAACATATTGAAAGACAAAAGGCAAGTAAATGTACAATTCATGATAAAGGAAAATATATTAAATATGTCTGGAACTAACTCCAGCTAATAAGCAAAATCAAGCCGTGTATAAGCTAAAGGCAAATTGCCCAGACTATACCAACTGTAAGTATCCAACTGAAAGAGAAATAAACTTCGAAGTGCTGAAAACTAAAGCTAGATTTTGCTACTATTTTCCTCATTTTTAAATAAAACATAAAACAAAGTATTTATAGTGAGTTCTTAAACTGCCACAAACGGCCCACTTCAGCCCACGCAGGAGCATGTTCATGTTGACTCATTCCACTCATCCTCAACAGCTTGTGTGTGAGATTCTCAGCTTCGACTCTCTCTCTCTCTCTCTCTCTCTCTCTCTCTCTCTCTCTCTCTCCTTCTCTACATTCTTCTCCACCTCCTCAACACTAACGGTTGACTCCCCTGAATTTTCGGAACAGTTTGGACGTGGTCTTCGTTTGTTGGAGTGATTGAAGCTGAATTTCCGCGCAGGATTTGCAACAGACTCCCCAAGTTCAGCTCCCTCCATCATGCATTCAGCACAAACGGTCTCAATTTATGCCCATATTGGATATTTTCCATTCACTTTCCCCTGCTTCACTTTAACTCCCTAACTGATTCAAGACTCGATATAAAAGACTAAAAAACAGATAAAAAGATATCAATAAAATACCCCACTTTGAGTATGCATCAATCCTTCACTATTAGTTGACACAATTTTTTATTAATATGTATATATATATATGCATGAAAATGAAATAATATATATAGTCAGTGGCGGATTCAGGGGGGCTGGAGAGGCAGCCTCCCCTAAACTGAAAATCGCCGAAAAATAGGTAGCCATGGTGGTTGATGTTTTTGCTCAGCCCCCCCCCCCAATATTTCGGAACTTGTGGTAATTCTGGAAGGTGTCGAAGATCTACGGCCGTGAGAAATTGAGATGGGGGAAATAAAAAATGGAAAGGGATGAGAACATGAACTGAATGTCTGCAACTCCATTTGAAGCTCAAGAACCGAGAAGGAAATGAGGGAGAAGAGAGATGAAAGAGAGAATAAAAAAAGAAAGTAATTAAACGGTGGGTCCATATCATTTTTAAAATCTAAGGAGAGAGGGGGTGAATAAGAAAGAGAAAATAATTAGAGGGGTGGGTCCAAGATATTTTTAAAATCTATTATTTTATATTTATTTAATGGATGTTAAAGTTTATGATAACTATGATTAAATATAATTATTTATATTATTCCCCTTTTGAATTTATATTTATGTATAATATAGTGATTAATTTAATAAAATATGAATAAAAAGAAAACTGGTTGTGTTATTGAAAAAAATATCATATATAGATTAAAAAAAGAGTAAATTTCATTTTTGGTCCATTAGAATAGGATCAAAACACTTTTGGTTCCAAAAGTTACTTTTTTGGTCCTAAATGATTTTTTTCTATAATTTTGGTATTTTTTTTTGACAATTTTAGTCTCATAAGATATTTTTCCAATAATTTTAGTCCCATAAAATATTTTTTTCAACAATTTTAATACCAAACTAACAAAAAAAGTTAAATCACGACAGTTAAAGTTCTGTGTTAGTTTGGGACCAAAATTATCGAAAAAATATCTAATGGGACTAAAATTATCGGAAAAATATCTTAAGAGACCAAAATTGTCGAAAAAATATCATTTGGGACCAAAAAAATAATTTTTGAGACTAAAATTGTTTTTTATCCTATTCTAATGGGACCAAAAGTGAAATTTATTCTTAAAAAAAAGTGGCAACCATTCCTTCCTTTCGTAATTTTGTTTCAAATCGCACGAGCAAATATAACATGAAGAAGTCATCGCTCCATTACACAACAGTGTAGTCCCCCCTAACAAAATTTTCTGGTTCTGCCACTGTATATAGTAACATTTAGTATGTACTCATGTAGGAAATTCTACCCCACATGTTGGGCTATTATCCAAACAACTAATACAATTTAATAATTATTCATTATCCATCACACATAATTTTAATAATTTTTAAATAGTATATTATATGTTGGGTAGGGTAGTACCCAACATGTAAGGTAGAATTTCCCATACTCGTTTATTGAAGGAATGATAATGTGAACCAAAGAGGTTTACAAGTTCCGACCACAAACCTTTCCCCTTCATCCTTTCTCAAATGGGGGGAGGGGGTGGGAAAATTGTATTGTTTAATACTTTTAATACATATTTTTCCCATTTTTGTTTCGCATTGTAGTTAGTTTTTATTTTATTTTATTTTTTTGTTCTTGTTTTGTGTGTGTCCATTATGTGGAAGTGATATGCTTCCTTCCGTAAAAGTAGTCATCTTCCCTTACATGGAAGTTTCTTATCTTCGAAAGTATTTAATGTCATCGCATTAATGAGATTTTTTAGTTCATTTTATGTGTCTCATTCTCGTGCCCATTATTTTTTTAAATGAAATGTATAAATAAAAGGAAAAAAAAAGAGACTGAAACCTAAGAATCCCGGAAATCACAACTTGATAACTCAAGGGACCAGGGCCTCATCAAAACCCATATGGAAAACCCGTAGTGGGAAAAACCATATGGGAAAAAGAGTACCCTTCTAAGAAAAATGAAAATAACCAGGACCACAGAAATCCTGTCTAACAGCATTAGCAATACAATCAATCTCAGAAAACCAAAAACCAGTCGAAACCCTATGAGAGGCCAAAATATCCGCAACACTGTTGTCTTCTCTATACACATGAGAAACACAAAAATGAATACTAGAAATAAAATCAAGCACACGCCGCCATCTGTTCTTCACAAACCAGGGTACCTGAAGAGTCCGAGAAGATAATAACGCCACCACATATGTGGAGTCCGCCTCTAGCCAAATAAAGTCTAAAGACAAAAGAGCCGCCCACTCTAAAGCCACAAGCACCGCGAGAAGCTCAGCTAAGAAAGCAAACCCCACTCCCTCGTTAGTATGAAAACAGAACGAGACCATACCATCCGAACCACGAAAAACACCGCCCGTACACATATGACCAGGAGCCCCCAGCGAAGAACCATCCGTGTTAATCTTAATCCAGCCAGTAGGGGGAGGCCTCCATCGAACCGAAATAATAGGCCGAAAAGGCGGTGGTCTAGAGATTACCTTTAACTTCTTAAGAATGGGCAAATCCCGAACTACATTCCTCATATATCCGAGCGATGCGCGCATAGAAGACAACTCCCGACAAGCAATCTTGATGTAGGAAATAATCCGCATCGGAGTAGGATTTATATCATCATAGATCGCATGATTGCGTGTATTCCAAATGGCCCAAACCGCTGTAATTACCGACGTCTTCCAAAGAAGAAGAATCTGAGAACCAAAGTCACAATTCATGAATTGCACAAATGCCTCATGAATCGAAGCGGCATAAATGACATCAATCTGAAACACATCAAAAATCCAACGCCACACTAAAATAGCCAACGGACAGCTCCAAAACAAATGATCCAAGCTCTCATTCGCCCCACGACACATCATGCACACTTGAGGACCAATAAAGCCGTGGAGTTTATCCACTGTCGGAATTCGAGCAAGAAGCAAACGCCAAACAACCATAGAACGCCTCACCGGAATACAAGAATGCCAAATCCACTTACCCCATTTAACCATAGGGAAACGCACACGCGAGTGCATACGAGCTAGCTTAGCCGTAACTTTGCCATGAAGAGATTTAGACCAAACCCTTTCATCTTTTCCCGTCACGATCGGAATACTCAAGATATCATTCATAACGTCCGGAAATGAGGCAACAAAAGCAGACGTGAACCTCCAAATTCCATTAACCAAAAAATCACTAACCTTGTCATCAAAGGCAGCATGCACATGCAAGGGAAAAGCAAGCTTATCAACAAGAACATAACCCAACCAATTGTCGTGCCAAAAATCAATAGAAGATCCGTCACCCAAGATACAAAATGAGTCATTCAAAAGATTGACAACCGGCTCGCGAACCCCTCGCAAAATTGAAGAATACGCAACCCTTTTTACCTGGCTAGACTTCGGCATAAATCGGGAATGAGCAATTTGCATGACGCGGCCCTCCGAGGTGATCAACTTCCATGCAAGCTTCATAAGCAATCCTCGGTTGATCTCTTTAAACGAAAAGACCCCCAGACCACCTTCCTCTATCATAGCACATGTTCGAGCTTAACTAAATGCCGTATAAGAACGATTATTGATGTCTCCATTCCACAAAAAATTACGGGCAGTCGTATCCAAAGAAGAAATCAAAGATGCCGGCCATTTATAAACCATCATGGAATGGATAGCCGAGCTCATGATAACAGACTTAATTAAACAAAGTCTGCCCGCCATCGAGAGAGTATTTCCACGCCAACGATCAAATTTTGAAATAATATTATCCGCCAAAGGCTGCATTTGACTCATCTTAGGAGTACCTTCAAAGAGAGGCACTCCTAAATATTTGGTAGGAAACGATCCAACAGTGAACCCCAATAATTTTTTCATTTCTGAGCGAACCCTAGGTGTCACACCTTTCCAAAGACTTTAATTCTATAAGTGAGAAGTTTAGAACAGTCGACCTCAACATCCGTAATGCGGCGCATTACCACAATAGTTGGATCACCTTCAAATTTAGATAATCCAGGAGAAGTAGTCATAGGAGTAAGGCTGCTTTTAGCTTCAGACATATGAACTCTTGTTAAAAGATCACTTATGTACTGCCCTTGACTGAGATGAATACCAAATGAAGTTTTGGAAACTTCAATGCCAAGAAAATGATGTACTTCACCAAGTTCTTTAAGGGAGAAATGATGGCGAAGGTGTTGAATAATTGTCATGACTTCAAGAGAATTATTGCCTGTAATTAACATATCATCCACATAAAGAAGTAAATATGTTATGGAGCCATTGAAATGCTTGAAGAACAAAGAATGATCTGCCCGCGACTGAGAAAAACCGAACTTCAGTAAAACAGACTTGATTGTGAGAAACCAAGAGCGCAAAGCTTGTTTAAGACCATAAATTGACTTGGATAATTTGCACACTTTGGTTAGATATTGCTCACATCGGTACATCTTCCTGTAAATCTCCTCTTCATTCTCGTGTCTTTATTCTCAATAAACTTTTCCATGTACCTTGTATTACCAAAAATCTGCTTAGTGTGTCGCAATTTGCTCGTGAAAATAATGTCTATTTTGAATTTCACTCTCGTGTTTGCTTTGTGAAAGATCAGGTCACCAATCAAATCCTTCTCCAGGGCACTCTTAAGGATGGCTTGTTCCAGTTCAATCTCCAAAAGACCAAGTCTTCTCCTAATAATTCTGCTGCTTCATCTTCCAACTCTTTTGACCTTAAATCTACTTATGAATTTTATTAGTTTTTTATATATTTTTTTAATTTTAATTTCTCCCAAATTAATTTAATCTTACAATTATTAATCCGAATTTATTCCACCTAACTAAAATTTATAATTATTTTTAATATTTGATTTAATTGATTATTCCATAATTATAGTATACCGTACCTTTTTAAAATTTTGAATTATTACTGATAAATGTTCATCATAATTTATTTTATTATAATCATTTTTTAATTATTATAATAAATATTATTATACTAATGAATTTGATGTCGTAACACATGAGCGGGACATATACAATGGAATGGAGAATTTCATATCATCTCCTTTTTTCATCCCATGTATTTGAAGATTATATTTTTCTTTAGAATTTGCCGATTTGATTCATTTGAAAAGAATTTGGATTTATATTATTTTGTTCTCATTTGGAATTTCAAACAACTACTATTCCAACAAATATTTGGACATTTGACGAGTTTATCATATTATTGTATTATTGATTTCGTTATATATTCCTCTTCTCGTTTGTATAATTAAGGACATAAATTATTCATTATCTAATTATGATTTACACAAAAAAATATGCATGCTAATTAATCTTCTTTGTATTCTTCCCACTTTTGTGGAGTGGGATTATTTGAAACAAAAGTGGTTGTTTTAGACTAAAGGCATGATTGGTGGTAGAACGGCCATTTCAATTTCTATCACTAATCTCATGGTTTGTATCATTTTATGATCAACAATTATCATTACTCCAGAAATTCTCATTATGTCATTCACATAAACACGAGATTAGTCATTCCATCTCCCCTATGATACCATGCATTCTCAATCATCAAGTAATCAATTTTATTTATCCCTTTTCAAAATTATGCTTATTTATTTTTTATTTCCACAAATGAAAATACATATCCTTATAAAATATAAAGTTTTGATATTTTTTTTTAAGAAAACATAAAATAAAATAAATCATAAAAAATTGAATAGAATTATATACAAACTCAAAAGTTATTAACCATTTGTAAATAAATTAGACGAAATTGTTTTAAGCAAAATTATAAAAAAAAAACTTTGAAAAAAATTGACGCTAAACAATATATATTTTTTTAATCTCACTATTAGTTTTTTCACGAGTCATCAAATTCTACAATAATTCAAAAAAACTACAACTAATGTTATACAATTTAATTTTTTTAAACAATATATCAAACTCATTTATCATGAAAGATATTCGATTTTTCACAAGTGTTAATAGGCTAAAGCCGTATAATATTCAATAATATGTTCTTAAAATATAATGTTATCTCTTGAAGGGTAATTTTGTTTTTTAAAAATAAATTTAATTAAATTTATGTATTTTATTTACTAATTATAAAATGATAAAAAATAAATTCATGAATATCAGTTTCATTCCTATCTTATTCTTTGTGGATAACAGTCATATAAATGACTCAATATTCATTCCATTTCATTCTCATCACCATTCTATTGCTAAGTTTATTTTATTCTCACCTAATTTAATTTCATTCCTACATACCAACTTAGAGATAAACCTTGACACATATCAATACCAATTCATTACCAAGCATTTATTAATTCGAAATCTCAAGTCTTTTCTTTATATTTTTCCGATTATAAATATTACTATTTTGGAAAGTGGAGTATGATTCAAACGGTCAAATCCATTACAAATTCAACGTGCTTTAGTACATTCCCAACGAAAAGATAAAATAAAAATTTGAAGTCATCTCAAATGGCATATATCAGTAGACTTTATTAATTTTAGACGTACGGCATCAAAATATATATATATATATATATATATATATATATATATATACATTCGATGCACAGAATACTGTATATAGTTCACAAACTATAATACTATTAGTACATATAAACAGGAATATTTGATCAAATATAGCCATATAAGGATGGAGATATTTTCTAACGACTTCAAACGTGTACACTTAATTTTCTAAAGTATTTCAAAAGTTCATAATTACAATCTTAAATCATGTGGTCTACGATTTCGTCTTTTTCTTTTTTTTTTTCGCACAAAATAATTTTTAAAGACTGGCTGATATAGTCAATAGATAATTAATTAGATCTTGATAGTTGTGAAGAATTGTTCTATAGGTGCATTCAATATGGTCTCAATATGTAATATTTAGTTATAATTAAATTTTGATAAGTATGATATTAATAATAAAACGAAGATTTATTAAGGGCGAACCCTATTTTTATATTTTAAGACTCTCAGTACTGTCCCACCACTAATAAATTAAACCAATATTTTTCATACTATTTTGTAGGAAAACCTTGAAGTCTGACTATTTTTGCAAAACCATTTGTATCCCGGATAAGATCATAGTCCAAAGTCTGTCACAAATGTGTCCCAATAATAAAAAAAATACGCAGTTTAATAATGTTTATAAAAAAATAAATTTTATTATATTATAACCGATCCTAATTAATATTTATTGATCATGATTAAATTTTTTAAAAATTATATACTTGAATTTTAGAATATTCAACCTTAATAATCAACTATATTAACTATAAAACAAAAATTAAATACTGAAAACTAATTATAAACCCTAATTGGATGGAATAAACCCTAAATAATAATGTAAAATTGAACTAAATCAAAAGAAATTAAAATTGAAGAAAAAAGGGAGGAAAAAATAATAATTTTAATGTTGGGATATGATCATATATAGTGACATACACTTGGGACTAGAGGATATCATGTGCTTATATCCATTAGATTTGTTTATAGTTCTTGCTTAATACATATATATTTCGTATATATGATAAGTAGACAAATGAAATTAATAATAACTTCTGTTAGGGATACAAACAAAGCCCCACATAAAATTAAAATTGGAAGGACAGAGTCTCATATTAAATTAGAAATTTGGAATGACATATATAAAAAAGAGCTAAGATAAAATGCTCAATTGATGTAAAAATCTTTTAGAAAGTTCAAAAGTAATTAAAATCACTCGAACATGAGAGTTATAAATTGGAATGAATTGAAGATCACATATATCAATATCAAGATGCATGTATTTATAATCTACGAACTATTACAAAAAAAAAAAGAAATAACGACGAAAATATCCGTCTCCAAATTCAACATTTCCATATGTAATAACTATTATATATATGTAATTTTGAATATATATATATATATATGTGTGTGTGTGTGTGTGTGTGTGTGTGTGGGTGGGTGTCGCGCGGGCACATGTATTTTAGAATAATTTTGACTATAATTATAACTTATAAGTAATTAATTATCCGCTTAGTTAATTTTGACTTGAACTATATATCTTAAACACTTTGACAATTATCTCTTGCAAGTTGAAGTATATTAACTTGTGCAGGTCAATACAATCAATTGTCTATGAATATATTGCCAACTTTATATTATGAGTAGTTTCTGAAGAGTGCGCGCTCGTGTGATGTGATTCGTGAGTAAATTAAAGGGTTTAATTGTTTAATCCATCGTTTTGTATATATTAAGTTTGATAAAGTCTCCTATACATCATTTCTAGTTCAATAAGACACATATATCCATCAGATAGGTCGAGATGAACGCGGGTCAACTCGCGTTGACTCGCAAAAAAAAATGCCAAAAAGCAGTATCAATTCTAACATTAAAAAGTATCATTCAAAATTCAAAAAGTATCACTTGTATTATTAAAAAGTAACCGGTCTACTACTAATCTTATATGAGTTTATGTAGTTCAAATTGTGATTTTTTCCATCCAATTAATGTTTAGAGTTTATGAGTTTAGATTTTTTTAGTATTTTTTAGATTTTTTAGGGATTTATATTGTGTTTTTTAGGGTTCATGTTTTTATAGGTTTATTAATCTCAATTAGGGGGTATATTTATTTTAAAAAAAAATTAAATTCGTTCATTTTTTTATTTTAGGGTTCACTAATTCCATTCAGTGTATATATTTACTTCAAAATTAGTTTTTTTTTTAATTTTCAATTAATATCTATATTTATTTCGAAAAAATTAAATTAATTGTTGACCGTAATGCATGAGCCCACATGTGACCGTAATTGTTGACCGTAATGCATTGCGCGAGTCGCCGAATTTAAAAAAAATCATTCACTTTAATTTTATGGTTCATTAAATCAATTTTAGTGTATATATTTAAATTCATTTAAAAAAAATAAATTAATTCATTTCAATTTTAGGGTTCACTAATTGTATTTTAGGGTATACAAATTTAGCAGGGGGCGGAGGAAAATCACAAAAATATTAAAAAAATGAAAAGATAAAAAAAAATTAGAAAAAAATAAAAAAAAAATCTGGCGTGTGGCCCTCTCGTGTGTGGTACACGCGCCTGCATGGCCCACTTTTTATTTTTGAATCGTTGGGCCTTAATTGACTTGAGAAGTCTGATGGGTCTAGATCCATACATCTAATACTTAAGGGACCACCTCATTAGATTTTCATTTTAAAAAAAAAAGAAGTAAAAAATACGATCAATTTTCTAGAATTTGGTGTGGTCCAGGGGCACATATATATGTCTGTTTGTATCTTTGTAATAATATCTAATTAAGTCTTAGAATTTTATCTTATAGTTTATATAGACGTTGCTGAAACTTGAACCACTGGGTTCGTGCTTTCCTTTTAAGAAAGTTGTCACTTTATTTTATTATTGAAGCCATGATGAGTCTCACGACTCCGGAAGTACTTAAGAGTAAATAAGTTTATGATACATCATATCTTGGAAAATTGGATTTATTAAATTGAGTTTTGACTCATTTTATCCGATTTTTCATGATCGGGATATTTAATTTTGGAGGAATTAAATACCTTACGATTGTTCTATGTTGTGAGTAGATAATCGTAGTATTTTTATTTGCTCAAATTCAATTTTCGGTGAGTGAGAAATAAATGGTTGAAGTTAGTCACACGATTGGGCATTTATGGTGTGTGGGATAATGTGTTTAAGACACAATAAATAATCCCACATTGATTTCTTAATCAAGTTAAGAAGTGAATTTAAGTGTATTAACACTTAAGTGAAGTAATTAAGTGCACAAGGATGTGGGCCATGAGCCCACACACGCGCGCGCGCGCACCCGAGCCCATGCGCATCTCGTCTCGTCCTCGGACTTGGATCTTGGCAATTGAACTTTGGGCGTACGTGGGCTTCCGGGGCTTAGCCGTACCAGTTTTACGGTACAGAAATTATCGGATCGTGGAACGGATCGGTGGATCGGCTATCTGGATTGCCGGGTTGTGGGTGCACCAAAACTGGTACAGAAACGGTCGGGTCGTGGAGCGGGTCGTGGGTGCACTTAGTGGTGCATGTCCAGCATTGAAGTGTGTAACTCCTAGCTGAGTTAAGTAGCTTCAATTGCATTTCAAATGTGTAACTCCCACCTGGAGCCGGTGGAATTAGTGGGCTGGAATGTAACTCCTATCGGGAGTCAAAGTCTGCAGCTATCTGGACACGTGTTGGGATCCAAACCGACATGGGACACTTGTCAGGATCAAACCCTAGATGTTGTCCCCTGCAGTGGAGATGTGCTTATGCCTATAAATAGGACATCGAAGCCGTTTCATTTTTGAGAGACGAATCGCCAGACCGTAAGCACTAGCCGGGGTGTAATTTGTCTTGCGGAGAGAGGTCCCCTCGACTCAGCTTGCCTAAACCTGCTTCAGTTCCAGTTTGTTTGTTCTCAATTTGTGTTATTTCGATTCTTGCATTTGTTCTTTTTCTACTCCTTCTGTTTCTTTGTAATTCAGATTGTAACAATTCCAGTCAAGTGTAACGTTGCTTCTATAACAATCGCAAGACAAATTAGAAACTAAAAGAAACAACTACATTTGCTGGAATGGAGTCATCATCCACTACCATTGCTGCAAGAACCATTCCCCATGGCCAAGCTGAAAAGCCGGAGAAGTTCTCCGGATTGGACTTCAAGAGGTGGTAGCAGAAGATGCTCTTCTACCTAACCACGTTGGGAGTTGCTGGCTACATCAAAGAGAATGCTCCAGTGGTCGAGAAAAATGAGCTCTTCTACCTAACCACGTTGGGAGTTGCTGGCTACATCAAAGAGAATGCTGCAGTGGTCGAACCGGACGTCAACAAACGAATGACGTATGACCAATGAATTAATGGAGATTTTCTTTGTAAAAATTACATTCTTAATGGCTTAGTAGATAGTTTATATTCTGTATATGGAAATGTAACTAGTGCTAAGGAGCTGTGGGATGCTCTAGAAAAGAAGTACAAAACGGAGGATGCCGGAACTAAAAAGTTCGTGGTGACAAAGTTCCTTGATTATAAAATGGTGGACACCCGGTCAGTGATGGACCAAGTGCAAGAGCTTCAGCTCATTGTGCACGACGTTCATGCTGAAGGGATGGTCCTTCCCGACTCTTTCACCGTTGCTGCGGTGATTGAGAAGTTGCCACCATGTTGGAAGGACTTCAAGAGCTATGTTAAGCACAAGCGAAAGGAGATGACTCTTGAAGACCTTGTGGTTAAGCTTCGAATTGAAGCCGATAACCGAAAGGCGGATCCGAGACCAAGAGTCCCAATCGAGGTCAAGGCTAACTTGATGGAACGTAATGGACCATCAAATAGCAACAAAAGGAAGCGTCCGGGTCAAGTAGACAAAGTGAAGAAGCCAATGACAAAGTTCAACGGCAACTGCTTCAATTATGACAAGCCGGGGCACATGTCCAAACATTGCACGGCTCCAAAGAAGAAGCGTACCAACTATGGTGCGCACTTGGCGGAACACAACAACAAAGGCAAAGAAAAGGCCCATCAAGATGATTGGGATGACGATGATTTAGCTGCCGTTGTGTTTGAAGCCAACCGCGTAGACAACCCGAAAGAGTGGTTCATCGACACCGGGGCTACTTGTCATGTTTGCTCGGACAAGAGCTCATTTGCTACCTACAAAGATGTTCAAGGTAGAAAGTTGCACATGGGGAACCAAGCCTCGTCTGAAGTGGCTGGTGTGGACAACGTGGTTTTGAAGCTGACTTCAGGCCAAGAGCTAACTTTGAAGGATGTGCTGCATGTTCCGGACATCCGCAAGAATCTGGTTTCGGGTTCACTGTTAGTCAATCATGATTTTAGACTAGTGTTTGAGTCTGAAAAGTTTATTTTAAGCAAGTATGGAAGGTTCCTTGGTCGGGGCTATCTCGCCAATGGACTCTTCAAAATAAATGTAATGGTCATGCGCCGTGTTGCCAAAGAAAGTGCTAATAAACTGAATTCTTCTACTTATTTGCTTGTTGAGTACTCGGATTTATGACATTGTAGATTATGACATGTTAATCTAAATGCTATAAAACGTTTAGTAAATTTAGATTTGCTAAAAGTAAACCAATTTAATACACAAAACAAATGTGAAGTTTGTGTCGAGGTAAAACTAGCAAAATTACCATTTCATTCAGTTGAACGGAGCACTAAACCTCTAGATTTAATTCACACAGACGTGTGTGACTTAAAGTTTGTGCAAATTAGAGGCGGTAAAAAGTATTTTATTACTTTTATTGACGATTGCACAATACTGTTATCTTTATCTTTTAAGAAGTAAAGATGAGGCGATTGAAGCTTTTAAGAACTTCAAGAATGAAGCCGAAAATCAACTAAGTGATCGAATTAAAGCAATTTGAAGTGATAGAGGTGGAGAATATGTCGCTCCGTTTGAAGAGTTATGCACAGAGGTGGGTATAATTCATCAAACTACGGCTCCCTATTCACCACAGTCTAATGGTGTTGCTGAACGCAAAAATCAAACTCTTAAAGAGATGATGAATGCTTTGTTGATAAGTTTGGGATTACCACAGAACTTGTGGGGGGAAGTTGTGTTGACAGCCAACTATATCCTGAACAAGATTCCACTTAAAGGTAAGGATGTAACGCCTTACGAGTTGTGGAAAGGACGCACACCGTCTTATAAATACCTCAAAGTGTGGGGGTGTTTGGCTAAGGTTGAAGTGCCACTTCCTAAACAAGTTATAATCGGCCCTAAAACGGTTGATTGTATCTTTGTTGGGTATGCACTTAACAGTAGTGCATATCGTTTTCTTATTCATAAATCGGAGATTCCCGAGTTGACTGAAGGAACGATGATGGAGTCGAGGAATACTATATTCTTCGAGAATGTCTATTCTTGTAAAGATAAAGATAGGGCAGAAGGTAGTTCTGAGAAATGAACTTCTGAAGCTGCTACTAGTTCTGATCCTGTGGATGAAGAACCGAGACGCAGCAAGCGAGCTAGGATGGAAAAGTCTTTTGGTCCGGATTTCATCACCTATATGTTGGATGATGAGCCAAAGTCTTTGAAAGAAGCTCTATCTAGTCTAGATGTTGCGTTCTGGAAAGAAGCTATCAACAGTGAAATCGATTCCATCATGCAAAACCACACTTGGGAGTTGACAGATCTCCCAAGTGAGTGTAAGCCGTTAGGATGCAAGTAGATCCTAAAATGAAAATATAAGGCAGATAATTCTATTGATAAATATAAAGCTTGTTTGGTTGCCAAAGGATTTAGATAAAAAGAGGGGTATGATTTCTTCGATACCTACTCACCAGTAACTAGGATTACATCTATTCGGGTGCTTTTAACGATTGCTGCTTTGCACAATTTTGAAATTCATCAGATGGATGTAAAGACCGCATTTCTGAATAGTGAGCTAGAGGATGAAATATACATGGAACAATCTGAAGGGTTTGTTGCACCAGGGCAAGAACGAAAGGTGTGTAAACTTATTAGATCGTTGTACGGTCTGAAACAAGCAGCTATTCAGTGGCACCTGAAGTTTGATAATGTGATGTTATCAAATGATTTCAAAATCAATGAGTGTGATAAATGTGTGTATATAAAGAGCAGTTCTAATGGCTATGTCATAGTCTGTCTTTATGTAGATGACATGTTAATCATGGGCAGTAGCCACCAAGTGATTATTGAAACGAAACAAATTTTGAAACGAAATTTCGACATGAAAGATATGGGCTTAGTTGATGTGATTCTAGGAATCAAGATAGTACGGACAAGTGGTGGAATTGTCTTAACACAATCTTATTACGTAGAGAAAGTGCTTAAGAAATTCAACGCTTTTGATAGTCCGCCGGCTAAGACCCCGTTGGAACTTAATGTACACTTGAGTAAAAACCGAGGAGAACCGGTAGCTCAAGAAGAGTATGCAAGGGTCATTGGAAGTTTAATGTATATCACTAACTGCACTAGACCTGATCTTGCATGTTCTGTGAACAAGTTGAGTCGGTACACGAGCAATCCAAGCAAAGAGCATTGGAAAGCTCTAGTACGAGTTCTAAGATACTTGAAGTATACTTTGAACTTCGGGCTGCATTATACAAGGTTTTCTCATGTACTTGAAGGGTACAGTGATGCGAATTGGATATCAGGCACAAAAAAACTCATTCTCGACTAGTGGATTTGTATTCACTATCATGGTGGAGCAGTGTTGTGGAAATCCACGAAACAGACTTGTATAGCCCGTTCTACCATGGAATCTGAGTTTATCGCTTTGGATAAAGCTTGTGAAGAAGTGGAATGGCTTCACAACTTTCTAGAGGATATTCCATGTTGGAAAAAACCAGTGTCGTCAGTGATGATTCACTGTGATAGTCAAGCGGCTATCGGAAGGGCACACAATGCTATATACAATGGTAAGTCTCGACACATACGTCGTAGACATAATATCGTGAGGCATATGATCTCAAGTGGAGTTGTCTCAATTGACTATGTGAAGTCATTAGACAATCTAGCGGATCCGCTAACCAAAGGGTTAAACGAGATCAAATGGCTAAGTTGCTAGAGGGAATGGATTTAAAATCCACACTCTAAGAATGCTTGTAGTGGTAACCCAACCATAATGATTGGAGATCCTAAGAACTTGATTCAATGGGAAAACTAAGTTACAAACATTCGGTTTGGTAGCACTTGGAAACTTATAAGTGAACCTTTCCCTGTGAGCAAACCAAGTGCACACTTGTCAATGTGGTGAGGATAAATTCGATGACTTTTAATGATTTCTAAACCTAATGAGGTTGAGTATGGCAGGATACTCGGAAGAGGAGATCACCTATATAAGTGAGAAGTGGGGGCCGCTTCTAAGAGATACTTATGAATTCAAAGAGGTTGTCCATGGCCTGAAACGGACACAAACGTGAGAACAGATAATGTTTGAGACATAAGCTATTTTTAATACTATTGTCTCGGTATACACTAAGGATGTATAGTTCAAGACATCATGTCCACTAAACAGCCGGTATACTCAATAGTGTTGGAATATGGAAGGTTCAAAGTCACAAGCTACCTATCCTGTTGCAGTTGTGTTTCTAGAGAACTGGGCTGCTTGTCTACATACATGCATGCACAATTTCCACTCATGTGGGGGATTGTTGGAAATTTTGATTTATTAAATTGAGTTTTGACTCATTTTATCCGATTTTTCATGACCGAGATATTTAATTTTGGAGGAATTAAATACCTTACGATTGTTCTATGTTGTGAGTAGATAATCGTAGTATTTTTATTTGCTCAAATTCGATTTTCGGTGAGTGAGAAATAAATGGTTGAAGTTAGTCACACGATTGGACATTTATGGTGTGTGGGATAATGTGTTTAAGACACATTAAATAATCTCACATTGATTTCTTAATCAAATTAAGAAGTGTATTTAAGTGTATTAACACTTAAGTGAAGTAATTAAGTGCACAAGGATGTGGGTCATGAGCCCACACGCGCACACACGTGCGCGCCCACCCGTGCCCGTGCCCGGCTCGTCTCATTTCGTCCTCGGACTTGGATCTTGACAATTAGATTTTGGGTGAACTTTGGGCGTAACGTTGCTTCTATAACATCATACACGTACAATATATTTTTATATATGATTGTATGGAAATACTAAATAGATTATAAATATTTTTTGGTGACACAAATAGTCTGCGTCACCTAGCTAGCCGAGTGATAGTCTAATAGAATATAGTTTATAATCATTGAAATATATATGTGTGATTAAAAGTAAAATGACGGTAAAATTTAGTGAATTTAAAATATAGAAATATTTTGTTTAGAACGTGCGAAGAAACAGTAAGAAAAGAGGCAGAAGAAATAGGGGGTAGGTCGATCCTGCATAGCCACTAGCTAGCTGGTTGTAGCTAACCTAGTATTTAACGTTATTATTTGATGAAGTGATTAGTTAATTATATATGATTAATACTCCTACTATTACTCAAATGACACGTTTTTCACCACAATAAATTTAATTATTCAGCAGGTTCTTATGTTTAATTAACGTGTTTAATGCTTCTATATATGTGAGTGATACATTTGCGCTGAGGCAAATTAATTAAGTTAAATATATGGACTTGTTTTTTAAAATACAGCAAATTATATGTAGGATTGTTTTCTCGATTTTGGAGATACTCATGATAGCCACTACCTGTGGTATTTACATATACGTCGATAAAAGGAAAAGAGAGTCAGTGAAAGATGATTTAGATAGACGAGGAGAAACAGAGAATGACTACATACTTGCAACTTTTGTTTTCAATACTCTAGCTAGAACCTATTGGTAAGGTTGTTTGGATGATTTTATTCTCCATTTAATTTACAAGTTAGAGAATTAGCGTTTTTTTGTTGATTATTTGGTTAGGATATTATATGATGTTTAAGGAGTTTAAGCATATGAGAGAATTTCTTGTACCTGGTGCTCAAAAGAGAAAAATGAAACAAAAGGTAGTTGCAGTAATTCTAAGTCAAGCAAGAGACATGAAAAAATAATTGATTAGTTAGAATACACAAATTTGATAATATATTTGTCTCTAAAACTACCATACGTGATGTATTTAAATGAAAATAAGAAATATTTCCTCTTTTGGACTAATGAAATATTATCATTGTGTTGACATGTTAGTACGTAATTATTATACTAGTATATACATGAATATTAGTTTGTTATCTGATACATTATTCTTCTTAATTAGTTCTGATATTGGCTAAAGTAATTATAATCTTTTGTTGAATAATTACACAATTTTTTTTTTCTTGATCTAGACCGATATTTGTTATATATATAAGGACCCATTTAATTAAGTTGTGGTGATCATGTGATACACGAGAAATTGTACGGGATTAAGAAGTGACGAAATTAGTAGAAATGTTGATTAATTAGTTTATGAGGTTAAATTAAAATAAGAAGTCGGTTCAAAGTTGATCTCTAATATTAAGATTGACTTTCCAACTAGCTAGCTCATAACCTTCATGCTGTATATTAGGGCACCCCACCTCTATATTTTTTTAGTGTAGCTTGGTTGCTTTCTTTATTTGTTTATTTTTTGAGTTTGGAGGAAGCGAAGCTGTTGGTTTCTAACACTTACAAAGCCATAAATTTACAACTAAAGTTGCCTTATTAAAATCTAATAAAACTCAATTTTAATATAAATTATATAAATAATTCACAGATATCAAAACACACCAATAAACCATTAGTAAGACTAAAATTCTAAAGTACATCAAAGATTTTTTGAAATAATGTCTGAAATACATGGAATAAATTTTAAATCCTTATTAAAAATATAGAAGGGCTTTAAATACATATATAGATTTTTTAAGTAATTTTTTTTTTTTTACTCACGCACACGACCTGTGGTATTGAAGAGATTCGAACTCGTGATCTTTGGTCTTCGAGCAATCTCACTCTACCATTAGGTCATCCCCACCGGGATGATTTTTTAAAATTTACTCCCATAATCTTCGTACTCTATACATTAATAATATACTTTTTTTTAATAAAACTTAATTAAAAATATTAAAATTTGAGGAGGGCCCTTGGGCTTCCTAGGCCATATGTTGCTCCGTCCCTAATTTTAAATCTGCGAAGTCTCATTTTTATGCATGAATTTTTATTATTTGGATGTCTACGATAACGTGAATATATATTGTACTATGAGTTGATAAATATAGTATTCTTTTGGAGTTTTTTCATATATTATTTAAATTAAGATGCCACATATTATTCATCATACTGATACACATTAATAAATTTCATAGTAAGGGGTAATTGGGGGGGGGGGGGGTCATTAATTCATTATTCATATTGTATAAATATAGAAGGGCGTGCGGGTGCGCGCATATATATATATATATACTACCTCCGTTTCATAATGTTTGTTGTTTTATATAATTTGACATCCTTTCTCCCAATTTTAACCCTCTCAAATCCTACAAGATTTTTTGATTCTAACTTACCTATAATATATGATGAGAGAAAAATATATGGAGAGAGAAAATATTGTTATTTTTTAGGAAAATATAGATAAATTAAATTTTATGGCATATATAAGGGATGAGTATATTTGTCCACAAAATTAATTCTTAATTCCAGATAAAAAAACAAAACAACAAACATTATGAAACGGAGGTAGTAATATTTAATATGATGTTATGTATATATACTTGTACATTTGTTAATTTTGCTTACATATATGTCATGTTTGACTGAATATATTGTGCATTTTATTTGTCAATTTTACTAATTATTTGATTAGGATTATTAGTGTATTCTATATTTTATTAATTTGCTTTGGAGTTAGTGTTCATTCTTCATGTCAATGTCCAAACTTTCGTTACGTAGGTGGGGGATTTAGGAAATTAAATTAAGTTTCGAAAAAGAAAAGAAAAGAAAACTCAATAGCACAGGTCAGCTGTTTAAGTAAAAAAGAAAAAGAAAAAGAAAAATGTAGTGCAGTTTTTAAATTAACTTCTATAATGTCGTTATTTTTATTTTCTACTTAGACTATTTGCTTTCCTTTACTTTTAATCAATTTATTATGAAACTTGAATTTTACCCTCCAACTCAAGCTTGTAGCTAGGGTTCATGAATATGACCCTCATTTCGCAATAGCAAAATTCAATATTATAACCATAATTCGGGTAAGAGAAAGAGAGAAGAAAAAAAGAAAGAAAGAAAAAACATAATATGACTTTTTTTTGTAGGTAAATGGTTTGATTCAAATATAGCCGGTAAGAACATAGAAAAATCTGGTCAACTTGGGTGGGCGGCTTTCAATTTTGCTCAAATCTGGTTAACCTCTTCTTCTCTCTTTCCCACCACCAACAAATTATAATACTCAAACTAGAAAAACCAATCACTAAAACTACAACCCAAAAATTCATATTATTTAAATCATCATCCTATATTTAATAACTGTTTTTCAAAATCTCTCTCTCTCTCTCTCTCTCTCTCTCTCTCTCTCTCTCAATAAAATAAAAAAAAAATAGAAAAGAAAAGAAGGTACTGTGTTTCCGACCAATATAATATTTCAGCGTACGTGCAGCTCTTTCCAAGTTTGGTTTTGTCCGTCTGCAGGCGCTCTCTCTTATTCAACTAAACTTTCACAACATTTGACCCAAACATTAAAAAATCCATTCTTTTCTTTGAAACTTCACATTTCCATTCTTTTCCTTTCATTTTTTTTTTCCATTAATTTTTCAAGAACATGAGATCCCAACAACTTCTCTGACAATCCCAAATATCGAAGAAGATCAACAGAAGCTAACTGATCATGTCAGAAGACGAAACCGATCATTTTCTGCTTCGCGCGGCGTTTCTCTTATTCTTGATCTTCATTAAAGGTAGATTTAATTTCATTTGTCTGAACAAATTCTGATTGTTTATTCGAGTTGGGACTTTCGAGGATGATTGTCCGAGTTGACCCGCATTTATTACAACTGAAAAAAAGAAGTCCTCTTTTTGTTTTTGTTTTTGTTTTTGTTTTTCCCTCCTTGTTTTACGTCGGGAAATCTCAACAGGAGAGCTCGTGATTGGGCAGTCGCTAGTGAGAGACAGAGAAATATTGCTGCAGCTGCAGTCATTTCTCAAGAGTGGAAATCCCGTTTTGTTGAATCAAGGAAAATACACCAACTGGAACTCCGACAACTGGTCTCCATGCAACTGGCCGGGAATCTCGTGCGACAATTCGACGGAACGAGTAGCGAGAATCGATCTCTCCGACTGCAACATCGCTGGAGAAGTGTTCGGGAACTTCTCCGCCTTGTCGGAGCTGTCCCACCTCGACCTGTCGGGTAATACGATCGGCGGCGCGATACCGGAGGATTTAGGCCGTTGTCGGAACCTTAAATTCTTGAACTTGTCGCACAACATCATCTACGGTGAGGTTAATTTAACCGGCCTCAACAATTTGGAGATTCTTGATCTGTCCCAGAACAGAATTCAGGTCGATATCCGCCTAACTATACCGGAAAACTGCAGCAATTTGGTGGTAGCTAATATCTCCAACAACAATTTCACCGGTGAAGTGGGGAGAATCTTTGAAAATTGCAGGAATTTGAAGTTTCTTGATCTGAGCTCGAATCTTTTGACGGGAGGTATATTGCCTGGATTCGATCGAATGGAGGAAGTTTCGTTGTCCGAGAATAGATTTTCAGGCGTGGTTGCGACGTCGGCTTTCTCGGATGGGTGCAGATTAAGAGTGCTGGATTTGTCTGATAATAATTTGAATGGAGAATTCCCAGGTGAAATTTCAAAGTGTAAAAATTTGGAGATGTTGACTTTGTGGGGGAACAAGCTAACGGGGGTAATTCCTGAAGAGATAGGATGGTTGCCTAATATTCAAGCACTATATTTGGGTAACAACAAGTTTTCAAGAGAGATTCCAGAGAGTCTAGTAGGCTTAAGGAGCTTGAAATTCCTTGATTTGAGCAGAAACAGCTTCGGAGGTGATATTCAAGAGATTTTCGGGCGATTAAGACAGGTGAAGTTCCTTCTGCTGCACAACAACTCCTACGAGGGAGGGATAGTTTCATCGCGAGTTCTTGAACTGCCTAACATCGTTCGATTAGACTTAAGCTACAACAAATTCTCCGGCCCCTTGCCTATCAAGATATCTCAGATGTCTGCTACCTTAAAGTACTTGATTCTTGCCTACAACAACTTCACCGGAAGCATACCGCCCGAATATGGAAACCTTTCGGGCCTTCAAGCACTCGATCTTTCCTTCAATAGCTTAAACGGCTCCATACCTTCCTCTTTTGGCAACCTCACATCACTTCTGTGGCTGATGCTCGCAAACAATTCACTAACAGGTGCTATCCCACCAGAGCTGGGGAGCTGCAGCAGCTTGTTGTGGTTGAATCTTGCAAACAACCACCTCTCCGGTGAGCTGCCACCTCAGTTAACCTCCATTGGCAGCAACGCCACGCCTACTTTCCTGCTCAACAGGCTGCACGGTGAGCAGATGCCAGCTGGCTCCGGTGAATGCTTGGCTATGATGAGGTGGATACCGGCAGACTACCCGCCCTTCAGCTTCGTCTACGATCTTCTTACAAGGAAGAAGTGTAGGAGTTTGTGGGACAGGATCCTTAAAGGTTATGGTCTGTTTTCAATGTGTTCACCGGGATCCAACATTCGGACTATGCAGATTTCGGGATATGTCCAGCTCAGTGGAAATCATCTCTCTGGTGAAATCCCTGCTGAAATCGGCAACATGTTGAATTTTAGTATGTTGCATTTTGGTTTGAATCAGTTTGAGGGGGAGCTCCCTTCTGGACTCGAGCGGATTCCGTTGGTTGTGCTGAACGTCACGCGCAATAAGTTTTCTGGTGAGATACCGATGCAGATTGGGAACCTAAAGTGCTTGCAGAACTTGGATTTGTCCTACAACAATTTCTCAGGTCCATTTCCGAGTAGCTTGAACAATTTGAGTGATCTCACTAAGTTCAACATTTCCTACAATCCCTTAATATCTGGATCCATTCCTGCGATTGGACAGATGGCTACGTTTGACAAATGGTCGTTTGTGGGAGACCCTCTTCTAAATCTTCCGCCTTTCATCAGTAATGAAACCAACGTTGCATCACCAGGAAAGAGCAAGACAGGCAGGAAGGTTGATCATAGAGGAATAGGTGCATTTTTAATGGTGTTGGCCTTGATTCTTGCTGCCTTAGTTTGTGGGGTGATGACACTTATAATCTGCCTTCTAGTTAAGAGTCCTATACAGTCACCACCCGGGTATCTGTTGGGGGAGTCCAAGGGTCTCGAGTTCGTGTCAAGCTCAAGCTCATCTTCGCCATGGATGTCTAACACGATCAAAGTCATTCGTTTAGACAAAACTGCCTTCACACATTCAGACATCTTGAGGGCTACTAGGAGCTTCTCAGATGACAGAATCATAGGCATGGGAGGTTCGGGGACAGTTTATAGAGGCGTGTTGCCCGATGGCAGGGACGTAGCAGTTAAGAAACTGCAATCTGAAGGCATGGAGGGAGAGAGAGAGTTCAGAGCTGAGATGGAAGTTTTAAGTGGAAATGGATTCGGTTGGCCTCATCCCAATTTAGTCACTCTGTATGGATGGTGTTTGAATGGATCAGAGAAGTTGCTAGTCTACGAGTACATGGAAGGTGGGAGCTTAGAGGATCACATCACGGATCGAGTAGGCATGAACTGGAGGAGGCGTTTGGAGGTAGCAATAGACGTGGCTCGTGCTCTGGTGTTCCTACACCACGAGTGCTACCCTAGTATAGTCCACAGAGACGTGAAGGCTAGCAACGTGCTGCTTGACAAGAGTGGCAAGGCTCGGGTGACAGATTTTGGGCTGGCTCGGGTGGTGGATGCTGGAGGCAGTCATGTGAGCACAATGGTTGCTGGGACAGTGGGGTATGTTGCACCAGAATACGGGCAGACGTGGCAGGCGACTACAAAAGGAGACGTCTACAGCTATGGCGTGCTAGCAATGGAGCTAGCCACAGGGAGGAGGGCCGTGGATGGTGGAGAGGAGTGTCTGGTGGAATGGGCTAAAAGGGTGATGGGAGATGGTAGAGTAGGGCTCAAACGGGCCACAGTGCCCGTTGCATTGCTCGTATCAGGCCTGGCAGACGGGGCGGAGAAGATGAGCGAGTTGCTTCGAGTAGGGATATGGTGCACTGCTGAGACCCCTCATGTTAGGCCAAATATGAAGGAGGTTTTGGCTATGTTGTTTAGGATTTCTTGCAGCCTCAAGGATTTTGAACATGTGTGATTGTGTCTCATCTCAGATCAATGTATAGGTTAGGTTTTCTTGTTATGATTCTTTATGTAATTAAACACAAATTCTGACATCGATTGTTAGAGACCATTTTTGTTCGTGAAATCAGATTCTTCTTCTTGCTAGAAATAAAATATTTGCTGTTTGTAGTTAGGCTCACTTTGTAAGTAGAGTTAGGCTATTGATCAGCTTGATTGGAAGTGAATAAAGATGGATTTGAAGCAGAAGTGTTGTAGCTTCTGATGTTTGTCAAAGCAAATAACGAATTTATTAAACGAAGAGATATAATTGAAGGAATATTATTCATGTAAACCACCTTTTCAAAAATTTATAAACCCCCACATACCTTCTAGACTTATAAATAGGTTGCACTTGCACAGGAATTACTCCAGGTCATCCGAACGACATCATTTCGAGGGCGTCTACATTTTTTTAGAGGAGGTTCTCTTACAGATTCTGTTACAAATTAGTTGTAATTTTCTACCACCTCATTTTTTCACTTTTTTTTTTGAGGTAATTTATTCCATCCTAAATTTATTCTACTACCTTTTAAATTATTTTCAATCTTATTACATTAACTACAATATCATTTTGTAGAACTATATAAATTAAGATTAATTAACCTTTAGTACTCAACACAAAGATTTGATAACATTTTTGTCTGATGTGTAAACTGTTAGAATTCGTTGCCCAAAATACTGAAAAATACAAATAAGTGCAATTGTTAGAGTTAACGCACTTTTGCACAAAATGTAGTTTTAAATCACACACATTTAGTATGTGATTGTCTGAGGGCGAAATTACACTATTTCGCTAGTGTTGAAAATTGCAATGTTGATGTTGTCCAGGTTCATTCCCTTGACAACACTGCATACAATACAAGAATCCTATTTTAAATACAACCTTAAATGAATTCTAAATATACTATCTAACACTAGATGGTATGGTAATTTCGAATCCTAAACTCTCAATTCACTCACCTAATCTACAAACACAATCAATGAACATGTATTGCTTGATCACAACAATAGACTTGTTGCAGAATTGATTGCCGCGAATTTCGAAGAAAACTAAGGACTCAAACTCTGGATTTTCTCACTCTAAATGGTGATATTTTCTCTGCTTGGGTACCTTTTCCAAGTTGGTTCGGTTTCTTCCCATGTTCTCTCATTAATCGTGGGTTGTGTTAACTGCTGCACCTTTGACGTACACCTGGAAATTAACCATCCCTCAACGCAGTTGAGGTGTCCACCTACGTTCTCTTTCTCTGTACTCAACTGCTCTAGCATTGCACTACTGAAATGAGTCAATTAGAGAGATGAGGAAAGAGATAACATGATCCCTAAATTGTAGGAACCATTTTGACTATTTCAAAGCTATCCTAATCACTAATTTAACCGATTATGTCCACTCAAATTAAATCCAAATTTCATGGAGATAATTAATTAAGATAGACAAAATAAATAAGGTTAATTCAAAATGAATTAATCCTAAAATCTAGAAAATGATAAGATTATTATTATCAATGTTATGGTCAATATTGCAGGAATATTGTTACACATCAAGTATAACATCGAGCACACTGTTATCAACAATGTTGAACACAGCTGATGTAACACCATTCTTAACATAAACATTTTAGATTGGTATCAGATCTTTGAATGCTTTAATAAGTTGGACGAGAGTGAGATTTCGTGATCTCAAATGTGGACTAAACATCCATGTAACAATTCGGTAAGCTACTTCCTTCACATTTGAGTGTAATTTGCATCACTTCCTATATTTGTCAAAATATATAAAGGTCAAGTATCGATCTTTCATTTTTGAAATGTTGGAGCAAAAGTATTAACGAACTAAAAGTTAGGTACTAAAATATAATTAACCCTAAATTATATTGAATATTGAAAAGGGTGTTGTTAAACCGCTACAAATTTTTCTTTACACATTACACACTAAATTAATTGAAAAGTAATTATTTATGATTTTACTTAAATATCTTTACTAAATAATCTAATAAATTAATAACTATAAATTAAAAAAAAAACAATAATAATAAATGCAAAGAAAACAATACATAATATATCAAAAATTAATTGAAAATGTAGTAGAAATCAAAAGAACTGAAGAATGTAGCATAAATGGAGCACAAACCCTAACCATTCTCAAAAGTTTCCAAAATCCATTTAGATTGAGGTTTTTGGTGGAAATCAACCATGGGGCACGAAAAGAATGAAGAAACAGACAATGTAAGTCATTTGCTGTATATTTTTTCGATTATTTTTAGCAATTTTTCCGATCAGAGAGTAGTGTTCGTCGTAGATAAGTCGAAAAACACAATCTGAAACCTATCACAGGGCGTTGAAAATATATTTTTGACCATATGATAATACGTTAAAAATATATTTCTGAAATAAGAAGGTTCTTTCAAAAAATAGTTTCTAAAAATCACACAATGAATCATAAATTATTTTCTGAAATCATCGATTTAGGTCATAAATTATTTTTCAATATTAACTAGCAAGGTTCCAAAATCTATTTTCGACCCTAATACATTCAAATATTTCAGAATCTAACAGTTTTTCACCGATTTTATAAGTAATAGAGAGTGGTGTTGTTGGCCCATTGTATGAGTTAGCTCCTGATTACTGAGATGTATTCTACACTATGGAGTGATTTTGTTCTCGGAAAATCTTGATCAATTGGGTTGGTGAGAGAGCTCTTCCACTTGGGATTAGCGTCGTTGTTAAATCTTCAGAAATGGAAAATAAAGAAGACTTCCTCGTTTAGAATTGGCATGTGAACGAAGCGGGCACTACCGTGAGCCTAGGAAGAATCCATCAAAGCTTATTTATAATAAGATGGAAGGAAAATTGGACAAAAGTGAAGATATGGAAAATGAAGTTAAGACACTAAAAAATGAAAAGCTATTTGGAACAAAAAAATATGGATGTCATTTTCTTCTAAAGGGCCGCTATTTTCGAGAGCATGATCAATGGTTATTGGAGGTTGTTTGGGGTTCTCACAATTTTTGCGTCGGTGGCATATCAATAAGAATATCATTGCTAATTGTAAGAAAAAGTTCCGTACTAATGATCAATTGAATTCATTTCTTAATTCTTGGAATATGATGGTGTTAGCTGATATCGAATCTCGATATGATGAGTTGTTTACTAGATTTAACAATGACTATTCCACCCATCTAGAGGTTGTGAAGTACGTTGTAGACCATCGGATCATCTCTTATAAAGAAAGATTTGTGAATTGTTGGACAAATAATGTGCTGCATTTTTACAATACCACAACATGCAGGGCTGAGGGTGCACACGACAAATTGAAAAGGTTTATGGGATCAAACACTGGCAATCTTGAGACATGTTAGGAAAAGATGTACGATCTCCTTGAGACATCAATCAATGCAGTAAAATCTTCATTTGAGAAGAGTATCAACGTGGTCCAACATCGATATAAATCTCCTATATTCCAATTTCTTTAAGGTATGGTTTTAATTGCAGCTTTAGATAAAGTTCTTGATAAAATGAAGTGTGCCAGAATCTGGAGTAGACCTTTTATTGTGCGGTTGTGTATTGCGAACAAAATGTAGTCTTCCTTGTGCACATGAGATTGATGAAATCTTCGTAGTTCTGTGCCCATCTCTTTAGACAAAGTGGATAGATTTGGGAGAAAGTTGGATATGGATTCATTGGCTGGTATTGAGATTGATGTAGAATGTGATGTTGGTAATCGTTGGATTCAGACTTGGAGTGAGGCAAATGAGAAGTTCCAAAATGCAAATGAGTCTGTGAATTTGTTAATGTTGAAAAAATTCAAAGAGATTATCAATCCATGCATAGGAGCCAAACTCATTAGTATGCTCAAACAACTTCAAATAATGAGTTGAAACTCGTTCACTAGTCTTATCAATAAAAATTGTACATCCTAGAGTATACAGTAAGAAAGCCCTCGCCTCGTGCAGTGCAATGGACTCATCATCGATAGATATAGTATCACCAAACTTACTTAGCAACCAATTCAATTTTACAGCATTACCACACTTCTCGCCGACTCCAATAGATGCATCAATACTCAATACTCCCAGCATATGACATATGATGTTAAGTTCAACTTCATCATCACTAGGGCTGGCAAAACGGGTTGCTCGGCCCGGCTCGAAAATTTGGGCCGGGCCCGAAAATTTTCAAGCCTATTTTTTTGAGGCCTGGCCCGACCCGAAAAGGCGGGCCGGGCCGGGCCGCCACTAGCCTAGTGTATTTTTTAGTGTTTTGGGCCAAAAAGCCCGATCCGTTCGGGCCTCTCTCATTTTCGGGTCGGTTCACCCCAAAATTGTTACGGGCTTAATTTTTTTTGGCCTAGACCGACCCTAAAAGCGGGCCGGGCCGGGCTGAAATTGCTAGTCTAATCATCACCACCACCACACTTCACTATATGACCCGTAATGTTAAGACCAATGTCCGTCGTCTAAAGTAATCATCATCTCTCCAAAGCGCATATGGAACGAGTTGGCCTCCGGCTGCCATTGTTCCACAAAAATTTTGTTCGATTCTGCCCTTTTTATGACATCGTTCTAAGACGCATCAATTTGGATCTCTTCACCAAATCCCTCCACAAAGCACTACTAGAGTCGTTGCAATATCTCCATTTCAGAAGTTTGCTTGTGAGGTAGTGGCATCTTAACACATCTCTCTCTTGACCCTCCCATATAACCACTCCTACATGTGTTCTAAAGCTGGAAAGTACAGAGGGATCGGTAGGGCCTCCTGAAAATGCGTCTTTAACTATCTCGGCAACATCATTATCCTCAACTACATCGGTGTTCGGAACTTCTTATTCAACCTGGATTGGAATTGCATCTTGTTTAATGATGATTAGAGTTGTTTTTTCAACTTGGATTCTAGTAGCTGCAAATTGTCTCCTTGCCGAAGCAGTTGACCTTCTCCGAGAATATTGTCCTAAAAGAGTGTATATTAGTATGAGAAAATAAAAACAAGTTAACTGATTCGAAAAATATTTTTTGATATCAAGCATATCATATCAGAAAATATTTTTCAAAATGAAAGAGAGCGTATCAGAAAACATTTTTTGACAGCATATCAAAAAACATTTTTGAATTGTAGTGTATCATATCAGAAAATATTTTTCGAAATCAAAATTGCATATCAGTATTTTTTGATAGCATGAGGGTGTAGTACATCAGAAAACAACATTCAAATTCAATGGGTGATATTAGAAAATATTTTTTTGAAACATAAACAACACATCAACGTCACCAATAAGCATATCAGAAAATATTTTTCAATTAAAACATCTCCCATCAACAAAAACTAGTTTGACGACCCTAATTTTCCATAAACGAAGAATGAAGAACAAAAACGAAGAACGAATACCATTTTTCTCAAACAACGAAAAAACAAAGAAACTAGTATTTACATTATTGCATAACAATAAAATAAAATAAAATCAAACATTTCCCCCTTCAAAAAATCAACTAAGAAGTCAAAAAGTCAACAATAAAATAAAAAAAAATAAAAAAAATCAACAATGAAAATCAAACTTACAAATATCCTCCATGAACTTCGTTTTGAGTTGGGTCGAAGAATGCTCACTTCGAAGAACATTTCTCCCTCCGATTTCAATTTTTGCCTCTCAAATCATAAAAAAGCTCTCGAACCCTAGCAGATGTGTTTAGCAAAAGTTTTTTGATATGTTTCTTGATTTTCACTTAATTGTGTCGAGCTAGATAGATGTATTTAGAATGTTTTTTGATTTTCTATTTTAATATTATTGATTATTTTAAATTAATAATATTGTTAAAATTGATTTTTAGGATGAAGCGTAAAAAATAGAAAAATTTATAGTGTGGAGAGTATAAAACATAAAAAAAAAATGTGTAGAATGAAGAAATTATAGTGTGTAAAAAAAAAATATATATATATATATATATATATATATAAAGTGATGGGATCTGGTGAGAACCAGTTCCTAGGTGGGAACTGGGAACCAATCCCATCCATCCATTCGAAAATATGGATGGTCCAAATTAAATAAATAAAGTGGAGGGGGGCGGTGGTAATTTTGTAATTAAAATGAAAACTTTAAATTCACACATTTCATTAAGGGTAAAATTGGAAGAAAAAAAGTGACATCATCATGTTTTGAAAAAATTCTTAAAAACTTTAAATGATCATAATTTATTCATTTTTAATCGGATTTATGCAAATCTTATATCAAATTAA
This sequence comes from Perilla frutescens, assembly GCA_026008535.1. Taxonomy (NCBI): domain Eukaryota; kingdom Viridiplantae; phylum Streptophyta; class Magnoliopsida; order Lamiales; family Lamiaceae; genus Perilla; species Perilla frutescens. Next base: position 19,578,581 of record BRKX01000014.1, on the reverse strand, counting down.
AGCTCTTTTCATACTCTTTCATTTAAGATCCATATTGCATATGTTTATTTGAAAAAAATAGGTGAAAAATATAAAAAATCATTTTTAGGCATAATTTTCGCATAGAACAACCCTAGATTTATATTAGCATGTTGTATACAACATTTTAGCATGAACTATATAACATTTTAGCATATTGTGTAATACATTTTAGCAAGTGATATTATGAATATATTTCTAACAGTTTTATATAAACACCTACACCTATATAGATACTACAAAATGAAAAATACGAATTGATAATAAAAAAGAAAAAAGAATGAGAAAATGAAACAACGAAGGAGATGACTGACAACTAAGAAAGAAAATGCGTAAATATTTTCCGAAACGAGATAAAGTTTATGAGAGCAAAATATGTGCTGCAATTCTAAGTGCAGACAGTAACATACAAATTTAGCCTCCTACTTCGCTCATTTTAGCCTCATTCATTTATCATTTTAGCATGTGTTGATAAACAAAATATGGAACGGTGATTTCGTTGGAATGAAACACAATACACCCAATTTGGGGACAGTGAACCCTAATGAGAATCTCATAATTACTAATTGGGATCAGATGAGCCCTAATTGGAACGTAATAAACCTTAATTGGGAACGGTGAACCATAGTGGAAAATGTCACATCAAATTTAGCCTCCCACTTCGCTCATTTTAGCCTCATTCATTTCTCATTTTAACATGTTCTGATAAACAAAATATGGAACGGTGATTTCATTGGAATGAATCGCAATACACCCCATTTGGGGACAGTGAACTCTAATGGGAATCTGATAATTACTAATTGGGATCAGATGAGTCCTAATTGAAACGTAATAAACCCTAATTAGGAACGGTGAACCATAGTGGAAAATGTCACATCAAATTTAGCCTCCTACTTCGCTCATTTTAGCCTCATTCATTTCTCATTTTAGCATGTTCTGATAAACAAATATTGAACGGTGATTTCATTGGAATGAAACGCAATACACCCTATTTGAAGACAGTGAACCCTAATGGGAATCTGATAATTACTAATTGGAACGTAATAAACCCTAATTGGGTATGGTGAACTCTAGTGGAAAATGTCACACCAAATTTAGTCTCCTACTTCGCTCATTTTAGCCTCATTCATTTCTCATTTTAGCATATTCTGATAAACAAAATATGTAATGAGAATCTGACAACGTATATAACCTCATGCTTCCGTTATTTTAGCATTATATTTTAAACGGTATTATGATTAATAAAACTTAATAGTAATATAATTACCGCAAAGGAAATGTCATAAACACTTTTATTAAAAATCATATATATTCTTAAAAATGAATGTGTTGAAAATAATTCACAAGCATGGTAAAACATGATATTAAACTATGTCCAATCGCTATAATAACATCAAGCTGGACAATTCCTAGCATCATGATCTGACAACTTGTAGCAATTGCTGCACATTCTGAGTGGTTTGTTCTCCTTTCTCTTCCTTACCTCCTTCTTAGATACCAAACGACTGTCGCTACCTTTTATTTTAACTGGAATAGGTGGATGAACAACAACTTCAGAAGGGGCACGTAAACCGTAGAATTGCTCAAACATCATTATGTTGTTATGTGAAGTAGAACCCTTCATATCACCATGTGACTAATCTTACTACGGTCACTTGAAACAGAAGAAGCTGACACATTAAAATCAAACAATTATAAACTGAACAAGGTAAAATATAATAATACAGTCACATCAAGAGATGTTCAGACACATAAATTGATTTTTAGCATTAGGTATGTACCATTCTAGCATCATGCAACATACATTTTAGCACCAAAGTATTCTACTATTTACATGGTGTCTGTAACATTGTGTAGCCGAGTCACAAAAACACACACACACAAAAGAAAAAAAAAAAAGCAAAGCATGGTTTGTATGACATGTTTCACAGAATGCAGTAGAAATAACATTAAACCAGCATGTTACGATGCTAAAACATATGTGACAACGGGCTAAAATGAATACATTAACATGCTAAAACATATGTGACGACAGGCTAAAACGAATACATTAACATGCTAAAATAAAAAAAAAGATCAAATTAATGCATAGTCTGTATATTCTCGTACTAAACCCTAGGATTCCTAACAATTAAAAAACAACTGATACATCACAAAACTGAACAAAACAGATCAAATTAGTCAAACATAAAAACGTAAATACAAAACCGTAATGAACTCCAATAGAACGTACTGTAAAATATATGCAGATACAACGAATTGCGAAATTAATCAACATTAAAATTTCAAAATTAAATCAAACAATGCAAAATTAAAACCATACCTGGAGTCTCCATCGAATCACAGATATAGAAACTTCATAACAAATAGATAATTACAGAAATAAAAGGGTGTTGAGAAATAAAAAACGTGATCCAAACGCAGATTAGGAACGATGAAGAAGTAGAAGACGAACTAAATGAGAGAGAGAGAGAGGAGAAGAGAAGGGAATGATAATTAAATACGGGAAAAAAATCTGAAGATGGAAAGTTTAATTACTGAATTACTATATTACCCTCCCCTCCAACAAGTTGTCGAAAATTACAGGAATGTCACCGCACATCCACTTAAATTTGATTTAATCTAGGTCGTCCAGATTGAGTCAAACAAGGACTAGGATTGGTTCCTAGTTCCTACCTGGGTGAAGGGTTCTCATTTGATCATTTCCCTATATATATATATATATATATATATATATATATATATATGTAGCGTGTTTGGCGACACCCTATTGAAAATTGAAATTGAGAAAACCAAAACAAATAAACCAACTCCAAAGTTTCCCCCTTTTGTTCATTCCAAATCCCTAGTTCGAATGGTATTCTAAAAAAAGCCCTAATTCGAATGGTGAAGCTTGGCATATATGCCCCATGTTTTTCAAAATACCATTTGCCATAGGTCATTTCAGCTTTATTTATGGTTAGTTGATAAAATAAATAAGAAATGTTGAATTATAGAGAAGGCCTTCGGCAGCTGCTTCGAAATTCCACAACTAAAGTGTCAAGCAAAAAGTATTTCGTGGGATGATGTGAACGTGCCTATCACGTGTTCGACGAAATGCGTGACAATGGCGGGACACTTGGAATGGAGCGATGATAGATGAATGAGATGAGAATTTGGGTGTCTGTGTATGCTACTCTGATATCTCAATGTGGAGTTGTTGATGAAGTGAGACGGAGTTTCCTCATTGAAACAAAGAATGCATGATCCTAGGAATTGCTTTGAATGGAGAAGGTCATTCTGTGTTGTGGGCTTGCTTGAATGATAATCAAGACTTTTTCGTGGTTGGTGCATTCTTGAATTTCAACGCTTTGTGTTGAACCTTGCGTTAGTTCGTTCACGGGTACAGCATTGGAGTCAGCTCATTCATGAACGTGGAAATCGGGATGCCATTGTTTAGTTACTTGAGCTTGCAGCAAAGAATGGCCAAAAGTTGAACAGGATTTAAAATAATAATTGTAATGATGAGATGATGAAGGTGATTTATGTTTCTTCTTTCAATCAAGCTGCAGTGAACTTTGCTTGGGCCTTAAATTTAGTTGCTGAACTTTTTTCCTTTTTCCCTTATTTTTTTGTTAAATCGGGAAGTTTGCCATTCATGGAAAAGGCAGTAAACTGAGTCGATGGGCAACAGAAAGGCAGAGCTACAATCACTTAACAGAAATTTCAACGGCAGGTAAATGAATGAAAAAATATTCATTGTAGAGCATCACTGATGCGATTGATCAATGTTGATCATGTCACACGGTAAATTGCTTCATATATTGTTTTCAAGACATCATCATGATTCATTCTAAAGAATAGATACATAAATTTGGCAAACAGAGAGACAAAATTGCTTCCTTTTCTCAATATGAAAAAAAAAAATCTTTTATTTTAAAATTCTACGATTGTGAATTCATTTGTTACTAGCAAAACAACAAACACATAATTATGTGGAAAATATGATAAATATATCTATGCAGTTCATAAGGTCAAATCTTCATGACCGTATTGAGTGAAGTGAGGGCTGCTATATGCAACTTGAAGCATCTCTTCATCTTTTTCATACGATATTTCACGGTATGTCTCCAAATTTGTTTCAGCATTGATTAATGCTGACACGCAAAGCTCTTTCCTCCACTCCTCTAAATGTGGAAAACCAGTGTAGTCTGCATATTTATCACAGTACTGCAAACACATGGAAGTAGCACACACATTAATTGCTCGTTCAACTTTTTTTTTTTTTTGCATTCCACTTGCTGATTCTTATAGTAGCAGCCTGTGATATGATTTATGTGCTAAAATTAGGCTAGCATTTGAACTTTCTAGATCATCTGCCTAACTTTAGGCTGCATGCGTATCTTTGTTAAACCATAGTAATTACATTAGATTTCAGAAGTAGTAATTGTTATATGGTGCATCTTAGAGACAAGTATTATTGTATTTCTTTATACTGAAACTGACTTAACGCTCAATGAGATGTAGGTGAATTCCATTTATGAAAAAACAACAGGAGAAGAACTATATTAAAGAAGTAAACATAGAAGTAGGTTTTACCTCAAACTCTGCAATATCATGTGTATAATGCTTTGGGATGCCAGCAGCATCCCTTGAGTCATAAAACTCCTTGATTGATTGCATCATATCATCCCATGATGGCAAACTCCTTTTTCCAGACAGGAGTTGAGCAATCCATTTTGCTTGGGATTCAAAGAAAGGAAACCCTATGATCTACATAAATCATAGTGCCGAAATTAGCAAAACTTGAATTAGAATTCTTTCATGATCTTGAAAACTAGCTACATACATAGACTAGTGTAGCGTTATATGCCAATATTTTATTTGGTTATAAGTTGTGACTGCACTCATGACTATCAACTACTCGTACATGGTTCTAGCACTCGACTCTCTTGACTCACTCTAGAATTTTATAAAATTTACTAGATAAAGAATAGAAGATTTACCTTTTTAGGGATGCCAATAAAAGATAGAGAAGGAGCTAGTGAAGGAGGAAATGTATGCTCATAGAGAGGTCCCACCCTGTCATCATCTATTCTTACTATTCCTTTAGTATCAAGAAATGGAAATGAATAAGAGTACCTGCACAATCCCCACTTTTACTTATTAATTTTGTCAAGAAAAAGTGTATGCTTTAAGATATGGCCACATCAATCTCAATAAAGTATGGTTTAGAGTCTTTGGACTTAGCAAGTTCAGAAGCAAGAAATTATTGATTTAATAATTCTAGTCAATTTCCTAACTTTTTAATCAGAACCAATAGAGCTTTTAATAATATGTTTTTCTACCCATTCTATTTTCTTGAATGTCTGTAATTTTTCAGATGCTAGAAGTAAATTGACAGTTTACCCTGTACAGTAAATGATAGTGTCAGCAATGATCCATGAGCCATCGGTGAATAGAACCTTTCCATCCTCATGTAGTGACTCTATCTGCAAGATGTAGAAACTATATCAATTTCATAGTAATTTCTAAAATTTCTAGGAAATCGACTATAATTCTTTCTTTCTTTTTTCCTTAAATTTTTTGCTCTAAGTTTTGCTGAAGCCAATTGATATACCGAACCTGTGGACGAAGGTGTAGATTATCATATTTAGAAATGACTTTTGATAAGCCTTCAGAAATTGCAAGGGATTTGGAACTTAGGTGAATCTCCTTTGCCACATTCACAAGCTCCATTGAGATGTCCTGTCCACTTAAAGAATTCCCAACAACCACAACTACCTGTAAAGATTAATGATGTGAAAACGAAACATCGAGTTACAGAGATTTGTAGGATGTTTGAGAACAAAGTAATCAACCCTTCACCCATAAATTTGATGAGATATTAGGTATGCATGTCTTCATATATATAATCGGCAATTAAAACTTTCCTTAACAGGAAATGCCATCCAAGAGTGACCCCACCTGAAAATTATTATGCTTTTCTTCACTAAAAACATTACTCTCTAACATTAATTACAAGAGTGTTAATTCTGATTATCACGTGTGATGTGTGACAGATCATGAAGAATGACCAATACTTAAGTTCACCTCATTCTTAAAAAGTAAAAAAGAAAAAGAAAAAAAAAAGTCCACCTCACTCTTGAATGGATCTGGAACCCTGTAAATGTGACTGTGCATCTGCTTTCGCCTCCATGCATCCATTCCTGAACATATGAGATCAAATTAATTTTGATCAGCTTGATGAATATGAGATAACTTGAATGAAAATGCTACTATATATATATATATATATATATCATACCTTTTATTGCAGGTAACCTTGGATGAGAATAATGGCCGGTGGCCACAACCACCGCGTCATAGACTTCCTCCACCGCCTTCTCCGCCTTGCTCTTCACCACCCATTTCAAATGCTCCGTGTCCAGGACAGGGTAGTCCAACATCTCCACATTCTCAACCCGAGTGTCGAACCTTATCATCTCTCTCAACCCAAATTTGTCACAGAAATCTTGTAGGTACAAAAGAAGTTCCTTATGGCCAGGAAACCTCCTCATATCCCTACCTTTCTTGGCTCCAAATGGGAAATCGGTGAACCCCATGATTTCTCGAGGCGAAATTAACCTCAACGAGGCATAAACACTGCTATGAACCTTCAAAAAATGATTTTTTCCCAAAGGGTTTTCTTCCTCAACTTTAGGGTCATACAGCCATTGCCCTCCAACTTCATGCTTTTGTTCAATAACCACCACATCATGGCCTTCTTTCCTCAGCTCCCGGGCGGCAACCAGACCGGCTGGTCCAGCACCAATCACACACACTTTCTTGGACAGGTTCTTCTTAGAAACCATTATTATTTTGGGTTGAATAAGATTTTTTTTTTTAAAAAAGGTTTTTGGGTTGATGAGTTTATCCCACTATTTTTTAGTATGAGCTGTAGCAAGAATTGTGTGAATTGATGGTTGCATGGGAGGGTATTTATAGTCGAAAAGAATCCCATATGTTGAATTAGGGGATTGCTAGTTTGGTAGATAGGCGACAAACGTGAAAAATCATTATCATTTTTCGTACATATATTGTTATTATATGTGTTGGGAGTCATCTTTTGGAATCTTAAACTGAAAGAAATAATGAAAAAAATTTCTCTCATTCTTGTTTGTGAGTCAAGCACCTACAGAAAGCAGCGAAATTAATGATATATACTTGTCTTGTACTAATTTCAATATATGAACGCGCGTCTGTGTGTTTCTCCTAAAAAAATATGGAATAAAATATCATTTGAATTGGAGATAAGACCCTTTGGCAAACTCTCTCTATCACTTAATTGCAATTGACGTGCATGGGGTGCGACCCTTGTTACTAGCCCGCAGTAAATTAAGTTGGTGAGACTAACTTTAATTTTTATTGAGCCAAGAAATAATAAGAATCGAAGAATCAATGCATTAATATATCATGAGATTATCAATAACTAATTTTATTATTTGGAAATAACTACTACTTATGCTTTTTTTTCATTTCTTTAAACTAATAAAGTATATAGCTAATCATATTCTTTGCGAAATATGATTACACAATCTTAAAGATGGTGAGATTTTTATTTCCAATCCTTCATTTTAAAGAAAAAAACATAACTTAACAAATGATTAGTTTCAATTAGTAGTTTAGAATTGTGAGTCATAGTTTGCAAATTACCTTACCATTTAGTATTTTAGAAGAAAAGTCAGATACATAAGGTAGGTGTAAAGCTGTATGACTGACACAAATTTTAGAAGTGCCTTAGCTACAGTTTCTCAATTTCTACGCAAAATTGCAATTTAATTAAGGCCTAATAGCCAAAACAAAACCAAACTTTTTTAAGTTTTTGGGAAAGATACAATTTAATCCTAAAATGTGTAATAATTAATCAAATACTACTATAATGGTAATACAGTGGGGCCATAGCAGAACGTTTGACGTGAGCGTGTACCCATGTGTTAAAACGACCGAAATATCTGGATCACAATCAGTTGTGTACACATAGAAAAATGGCTACTTTCTTTAATATACTTTAATTTTCTGATTCCTAAAATAAGTCAATCACTTTAAAATAGACACTAACATTAACCAAACTTCAGTCGATACCTAACATCTTAATATGGGATTTGTGTTTGGAATACCGAACCGACACAATATGATTTTATCAAATACATACAATAAAACACTGATTAGAGAATGAAAGTATTAGAAGCATAGAGGAGAGATCAAATGTAAACATTGTCCTAGTGTGTAATGTAGGGATGAATCATATCGATTAGATCTTGTTACATGTATGGTTAGGATTAGTTTTTATTTATTTTACATTTTACATTAATTTTGTGGAAAAGGTCATTACTGTCATGCAAAATTAATCAATATCTTAATAAATATTTCCTCCCTTAATTTGCACATTTTCCATTTGTGCAATCATCCATTGTAAATTTTTTTATTTTTTTTTGAAAACGTGTAAATATATATTAACATTATCAAAACATTTGTTAATTTAATAAAGCATAATGATTAATTAATTAATTAATTAATTAATTAATATACATAATGACTATATTAATTTTATTTTTCGTTATATTTTTTATTTAATTTTTCATTTTGTTTCTGTGTTTCATTTTTCATGAGATTTAATTGTGTGTAATAATTTTTTATTTAGTTTTTATTTAATTTATATTTTAAGAATTATTTTGAATACAGAGTCATTTTAGTGAAGCATAACATATTTATAATATATATTAATTGATTGTGTATTTTTTTTATCATATGTTTTGTTTTTGTTTCTTGTGTGGTGTGAATGATTTTTATGTAAATATGTTATTATTGAATTTATTGATGCCTCAATGGGCTATTGCCTATTGGTGATGCTAGTTTTTGTTATGAAATGTTGCGGATTTTTTTTTCACTTTGATTCTCTTGGTAAAAAAATTATTTAATATAATGATTTTTTACGTAATGGATTTTCAAAATTTACTGTAATGATTGTATATTTTTTTGTATGTATATTATTGAATTTTTATTTATGATATATCAATTATATTTGTGATAAGTTGATAACATAATATTATAAATGAGAAATAATAGCATTTTAATTTCAGTTTCTTCAAAATAATTTGTATGATTTCTTTGCTAATTACTTTATTTCTAATGCTTTTATTAGTAGTTTTAATGCTAATATGTGTATCATATGTTTTTTTTCCTGATGTTTTTATTATTAGTTGGTAATTTTTTTTTAGGATTATTAGTTGGTAATGTTGTTGTACGAGTTAGATGCTAATTATATTTATATTTAATGCTTTTATTAGTAGTTTTTAATGCTAATATACTGAAGATGTGTTCGATGCCAACTTGTGTGAGTTCGATGCTAATTACTTATATTTCTAATGCTTTTATTAATACTTTTTAACGCTAGCATATTCTTTTTTATGTTAACTTGTGTGAATTCGATGTTAATTACAAAAATTATTTTTTTATGCTTTTATTGGTAGTTTCTAATGCTATTATACTGAAGATATATAAGTTCGAGGCTAATTTTTTTAATTTCATAACCTAATCAAATAACAAACATTTTCATATCATAAATTAAGCATTATGTATTACAAAATAAACATCAAGGTGTAATATATCGAACATTCCAACTCAGAGAACAAACATTAATATGTATTGGGAAAAAAAATCATCCAATTAAACATATCTAATTAGTCAATTAATTACAATTAAATAATTATTCTATTAATCATAAATTTTCGTTTGATTACAGTACCTTTAAAAAAGAATAATGATTCCTCAATTTCCTCCAAATATGCTTTCGTGGCTTGTGTTCTTTTGGTGTGGAGGATTTATTTGCTCTAATAAATAACCCAAATCTCGGTGCCCTTCAAGATATGAAATAAAAAGTTACGCAACTATCCTTCATGCTTTAACACAATTAAAAAAAATATCAATAATCCTAATAAAATCATCTAAATTCCAAACCGTCCAGATTAAAAGATTAACGGATATGATGAATCCCTAAATTACACATAAGGCCTTGTTTATATGATAACCCTACCCGTGAAGTATATATATAAGCTCAATCTACTTTTTAATAATTTGTGCTACCATTTTAGCAATGCGAAAATAAATATCAAGTAGTTATTAATGGAACTCATTGTATCATCATATCATTATTGAGGGAAAAAAAAAAGTATATGCCTTACATAATTTGCGAGTTCATGTTTTGATGGCATGAAGAACGAAATCTAGTAATGATATATAGTTTTCTAAAATTAAAATAGAAATATTAATTTCTTAATTAATAGTTTGTCTCTAGATTTTTAACAAATATATCTTGTGATTGATTACAAAAAAAATTAAGCTACAAATTATAAGGTGAAATGCTGACGTAAAACTTAGTGCAGAAATTAGAATGGTGATTAATTCAGTATATGGCATGGAAACAAGTATATAAACTGATTAAAATAAATTAAATGTTTAAAGAAAATTTTGAGTAAACTTATAGTATGCAAGTTTCTACAAATTGTGAAAAAAATAAAATTTAGATACCTAAAATGTTTAATTAATCAAATATAATATTGTGACTAATGATGATTATTTAATATAGAAAGGTAGTAATCATTCTTCTACATGATGGGGAAAGTTGTCCCAAAAAAATGGGGAAAGCTAATGTGAATCACAAGTAATAACATCAAACTAAATTGGCCTCACTCAATAGAAGAATAGAGAAGAAGTGTGTATGTTTACATTTTGGACTAAATTCAATCGTATATATTTTATAAGATTTCTATTCTCACATATGAAATTCTTGTCAATCGTATTTGTCTTTAATTTGTAGGTGATTGAATTAGTCTTACCGTCTAAACATATATCAAAGTAAAAGTCGAAGTTGTTATCTCATCCTTTTATTCAGAGGGCATTTAAAGAAAAAAATTAATAAAAAATGTTGTGGTATCGGGCCCAGTTGGGGGTTCACCGCTTGCTTTCCGGCCTCGGCGGTCCTCTGCACGGCTGCTCAGGCAGCAAGAGAAGCCTCAGACTTCAGATCTTTGAAGATATTGAAGAGTTCTTCACAGGCTTTGAGCGAGTGGACCAGATCTGTAGTCACAAGCCAAGCAACCGTTAGATTTAAGATAAATAAAGCAACTGTGACAGAGAACTGGAGAACTAAAGTAAAGAACACAAGAGATTAAGAAAACATAGAGTTGAAAGGTGGGAAAATGTGTCTTGGAGACACAAATGGGCCCAAATTTTCCCACGGACGACGGCTATGGTATTTCCGGCGACTGATCAGACCCAGACCACAAGGGGATGGTGAAACGATAGGCTTGAAGCTCTCACAGGCTAGCTCAGCTCACAAAAGCTCTCTGCCTTCTCAACTCACAGGCCAAATAGGATTCCAACAACAGGAATCCGGCCAGAGACACCGAGAAAACAGGCAGAGCTCACTCAGGAGGCTGATTAGGGTTAGGGTTCAAGTGTGAGGCTTATCAAAGAAGGGGAATCGGCGCAACAATTTATAGAAAGATTAGGGATCTAATTGTGGAAAAGTAGGGTTAGCAAGATATATATGGAAGGAACCGGGTAGCGGGTTAGGGTTTAGGGTTTTGGGCTTTAGAGAGATGGGCCAAGGAAAAATAAAGATGAGAAGCAATTGGGCCACAGAAAGAAAAGAGCAATTGGGCCAATTTCAACATTTCCACCTTTGGCCCATTTGATCTTTTCAGTCACCAAGGAGAACACCTGCCAGCTTTTTGAGATTATCATCATTGCCTTTATTTTTACTCTTTGCCTATCACACAGACAAGGCAAGAGAAGGAGGAGTCAATGCTATGCGCATCAGTTCCAGTCTCAAACACAAGAGACCAACCCAGTTACAGTAACAAGACTCCAGTCAGATTTGACCTTCCTTGAACAGGTTACACCTAGCAAAAAATACCAGCAACAGGGAAATCACCAGAAAGAACAGATTGCCCTCATGGGCAGGTTAAGTATCCAAGCATAAGGCTTGGGTTACTCTTCATCCCTTATAGTTCAACCCAAATCCATGTTCAAAGATTTCATGCAGGCCATCAGCTTTGCAACTGGAAGGCACTTGGTGCCCATATCTGCAGGGTTAAACTCTGAGGGAATCTTATCAAGCAGCACATCACCTTTTTCAACTATGTCTCTGATGAAGTGGAATCTTACATCAATGTGTTTTGTCCTGTCATGAAACACAGGGTTCTTGCATAGTTGTATGGCAGATTGACTGTCAGAGTATAACATAAGTTTATCATCAATAAATTTGATTTCAGATAAGACACCATGAAGCTAAATAGCTTCTTTCACAGCCTCTGTAACAGCAATATATTCAGACTCAGTAGAGGACAAGGCAATAATACTCTGCAGTTGAGATTTTCAGCTTATACAAGCACCACATAATGTAAACACATATGATGTAGTTGATTTTCTCTGATCCCTATCATTTGCATAATTAGAATCAACATATCCCACACATTTCACACCATCAGAAGACTTAGAGAAGATTAAACCACTAGACATAGTTGATTTCAAATATCTAAGCAACCATTTTAAAGCCTCCCAATAAGGCAGCCCTGGATTAGCCAAGTATCTACTTAAACATGAGACAGCATAAGAAATATCAGGTCTTGTGCTAATCATTAAATACATTACAGACCCTATAGCATTAGCATATGGAACATCTTGCTTTTCATTGATTTCAGACTCATTCTTGGGGGATTGATCCTTACTCAGCAAAAAATATGATGCAAGAGGCACAGAGACAAGTTTACAATTTTCCATATTAAATTTTTTTAGAATTTGTTCAACATAGGCAGTTTGATGCAGCACAAGAGTGTGTTTGTTCCTATCTCTGTCAATATTCATGCCAAGAATTTTCCTGACATCTCCAAAGTCTTTCATGTCAAAATTAGCACACAAACATGTCTGAACATGCTTCACAGTTTTCAAGCAGGGGCTAGTCAAAAGCATGTCATCCATATAGAGAAGAAGGAACATAGGCACTTTGGATTGCATGTAGTATAAACAATGATCAAATTTGCTTCTTGTAAAATTCATACTTTGCATGCATTTGTCAAATTTAATATTCCATTGCCTTGGTGATTGTTTCAGACCATAGAGAGATTTTTTCAGCAAGTAGACATGATTAGGATGAGTTTTATCAATGAAGCCCTCAGGTTGATGCATGTATATGTTATTCTCAAGTTCACAATGCAAAAAAGTTATTGTAACATCCATCTGCTTATGTTCCCAATCAAAGTGAGCAGTTAAAGCAAGCATGATTCTAACAATTGTGAATTTTACCATAGGAGCAAATATTTCATTGTAATCTATGCCCTCTTTCTGAGTGAAGCCCTTTACTACAAGTCTAGCTTTATATCTGACATTATCAATTTCTTGCATACAACCATTTGCATTCAACAACAGAACAACTTCCAGGTTTTTCAACAAGTACCCATGTATTGTTATCATGCAAAGATTTTATTTCACTTCTCATAGCATCAATCCATTTGTCAGATTCAAATGAGCTCATAGCTTCTTTATATGTCTTAGGCTCAATTTTATCCACATTACTAAACACATTAAAAGCATATAAAGACAAGTTGTAATCATCATATCTTGCAGGCAATCTGACATTTCTTCTAGGTCTATCCCTAGCAAGTTGATAATTTTCTAAGTTTACAGGTTCATATTCATGTCCAGCATTATTCTCAGGTTTAGTTTCAGAATTAGAACTTGTATCAGTTCCAGACACATTCATGTTATCAGAGGATTCATTTTCAGATTCATTATTAGAGACAAAATCATTAGCATCAATATCATCAATCACAGGGTCATTCATATTGACAATATCATGATTCTGCACAACAAGCTCAGGAGGTATAGGGTTAGGAGCATCCACCTTAGTGGTAGTAGGAGGAAATAAGAAATCAGGTAAATTCTCCACCTCATTTGGAGTATCAGAGAGTGAGGATTCATGTAAATAAGAAAAATCAAGTTCATTGAATGTGACATCCCTGCTTATACAAGTTTTAAACCCAGACACATCTCTATCCCAAAGTCTGTAGCCCTTAACCCTTCAGGATATCCAAGGAATATGCATTTTATTGCCCTAGGTTCAATCTTACTTAATTTCTGATGAACATAAGCAGAGCAGCCAAAAACTCTCAGATTAGACAGGCAAACAGGTTTATTACAAAACACAGATTCAGGTATTTTTCCCAGCAAAGGAACAGAGGGAGATCTATTAATCAAATAGCATGTAGTCATCAAAGCTTCCCCCAGAATTTCTTATCAAGACCTAAACCAGCTAGCATGCTCCTAACTCTCTCAAGGAGAGTTCTATCCATCTTTTCTGCAACCCCATTTTGTTGAGGATTATATGACACAGATTTGTGTCTTTTTATACCCCTGTCAGAGCACCAATTATCCATAGCAAGATTGCAGAATTCAAGACCATTGTTTGTTCTTAAACATTTAATGTTTTTCTTAGATTGATTTTGAATTTCAACAGCCCATTTTGAAAATTTTTGAAAAACTTCAGATTTATTTTTCATAAGAAAGATCCAAGTTTTTCTGGAAAAATCATCAATCACGGATAAGAAGAAAACATTTCCACCATGTGTGGGCTCCTTGGCAGGGCCCCAGACATCAGCATGAAGGTATTCAAGAATTTCAGTGCTTACATGCTTTCTAGGATAAGGGATAGAGGCAGGAAAAAGCAGTTTATGTTGTTTTCCCATCAGACAAGGTTCACAAAATGGCATGCTTGTCACTTTATCATTTTTAAAAGCACCAGCTTTATTCAATATATCAAGCCCCTTGTTACTCATATGCCCTAGTCTAGTATGCCAAAGAGCAGTCTTATCATCATGCACAACATTAGCAACAGGAATAGGTACAGAGACAGCTTGCACAACATATAAGTCCCCCTTTCTGGGAGCATTGAAGTACAGCATGGAGTCTTTTTTAAATTTGAATCTCAAGTAGTTCACATACCCATCAAGCATTTTGTCAGCCATTTTAGACACAGATAGTAAGTTAAACTTCAGTTCAGGCACATATTTGACATCATTTAGAGTGAGCATGCTTCCATTTTCAAATTTCAAGCATATATCCCCTTTCCCAATAATTTCACAGTGTTGACCATCAGTCAAAGCAACATGACCAGAGTTCAAATAATGCAAGTTGTGAAACATGTGCTTGTAGGGTGTGACATGAAAGGTGCATCCAGAGTCAATTAACCATTCATTTTCATGTACATTCTCAGAAACAGCATTGGTGAAATTAATGAATTAAAAATTATATGCAGTGTGAACCATGTAAATGTCATCTCCTTCATGATAATCATAATTCACACCTCCTTCATACACATTATTAGCTTGATGATCATAATGCACAACATTATTAGCATGATTATTCATAAATCCTTTATTTCTTTTAGGTTGCTTGCACCTATTTGAAAAATGGTCAGATTTCCCACAGTTCCAGCAGGTTTTTCTAGGTTTTTGATCAATATTATGATTCTGAGCATGATTGGGAGCAGGATTTGATGCATGAGGATGATTATGAGCATAATTAGATGCATGAGCATGATGATGAACATAATTAGATGCATGAGTATGATTATGAGCATACTCCTGATTCAGATGTTGATTTTGCCCTAGTTGCATATCTCTTCTATGCCTTTCAGCAGCAAACACACTAGGATTCTCAGGATTTAGGGTTTTATGGAAGCCATGATGAGAATTTCTGTTGTTATTTCTGTTCACATACAAGATTTCATTGTGCAGGGGTTTGGATTTCAACATTTTAAGCTCATTCTCTTTTGCTTTTAACCCAGTCACAATCATGTCACAAGTAACCTTAGAACCACCATATTTTAAAGCAGATTTAACTTCAAAAATGACTCAGAAATAGCACCAAGCAAGATTTGGGGAGCATATCTTCAAGAGTATGGTCACCAACAAGTTTCAAATCCTGGAGCAATTTATTAAATTCTTCCATATTAGTGTCAATATATTTAGAAGTATCCATCTGATAAGTCATAAGTTGATTTTATAAAGAATAAGTAGACTCTTCAGATGTGGCAGTATACAGAGAATTCAAATTATCCCACAAATCTTTTGCTCACGTATGATGAGACACTTTTCTGACCACAGAACTGTTCAAATTTAACAAGATGGTGGCTCTGGCACTATCATTTAATTCATGCAGTTTCTCATCATCCATAGATTCATTGATTTTAGTCAAAATAGCTTTATTAACCTTTTCTTTGACCAAAATGCACTCAATTTTTGTTTTCCAGACCTGAAAATCATCTTTACCATTGAAAGGAACCATATGAAGGTTATTCATGATGCAGAGCAAGAATAAAGGTCAAAACACACCAAATTTCAATGCAGAAGGCAGAGGACAAAGCCCAACAAAACCAGAGACACCAGAAAGTGCTCAGAGGTTCTTAAAAGGCCAAAAAAATAATAGAACACTTAGAAAACCAGGAGACAACTCCAGAACACTGAAATCAAGTTCTCCGGGGAATGGAGTGTTGAGGCTAGCCCAGTTCTCAGCACAAATTTATCTGTGGAGCACAGGGTCACTCAGGACAATGCCATACTTGATTCAGCCAGAAGATTACTGACTCAATTACAAGAGTCAGTTCACAGGAACTCAAAACACAGAGTTCCACTCAGATTCCACCGAAAAACCACAAAAGGACAAAAAAACAGCAGGAATCAAACAGATAAAGATCAATAAAAAACAGGCAGAGAACGGCCACAGAACCACAAACTCACAGAAATTACAGCAGAAAGCAAGTAGACCCCAGAAAACACTCAAGAATACATTTCTCAACCCTGCTATCCGGGTAACTCGCATGAGAAGACCCACAGGGGAATCCAGATGATCCGGACCGTAAACAAGGGTTGAGATGGCTTGGAATACCAAGGAATTCAAGAGAAAACAAGGCGGAATCAACTAAGAGGTAGGATCACAAGATACCACACAGAGTTTTAGGGTTTTGAAGTTATACCAGATCCGGCTTTCCCAGGCAGGGGAGAGGCCGGACTTACCTTTTGTTTTGAGCCCGTCGGGGATGAAGTTGGCGCGGCCCTTACCGGTGGTGGGGTGAAGAGAATGGAGGTAGGAGGGTGCCCCTGGCCAGGTCACCGTGGCTCTGATATCACTGTTGTGGTATCGGGCCCGGCTGGGGCTTCACCGCTTGCTTTCCGACCTCGACGGTCCTCTTCACGGCTGCTCAGACAGCAAGAGAAGCCTCAGACTTCAAATCTTTGAAGATCTTGAAGAGTTCTTCACAGACTTTGAGCGAGTGGACCAGATATGTAGTCACAAGCCAAGAAACCATTAGATTTAAGATAAATAAAGCAACTGTGACAGAGAACTGGAGAACTAAAGTAAAGAACACAAGAGATTAAGAAAATAGAGAGTTGAAAGGTGGGAAAACGTGTCTTGGAGACACAAATGGGCTTAGATTTTTCCACAGACGACGGCTATGGTGTTTCCGGCGACTGATCGGACCCAGACCACAAGGGGATGGTGAAATGATAGGCTTGAAGCTCTCACAGGCTAGCTCAGCTCACAACAGCTCTCTGCCTTCTCAACTCACAGACCAAATAGGAATCCAACAACAGGAATCCGGCTAGAGACACCGAGAAAACAGGCAGAGCTCACTCAGGAGACTGATTAGGTTTAGGGTTCAAGTATGAGGCTTATCAAAGAAGAGGAATCGGCACAGCAGTTTATAGAGAGATTAGGGATCTGATTGTGGAAAAGTAGGGTTAGCACGATATATATGGAAGGAATCGGGTAGCGGGTTATGGTTTAGGATTTTGGGCTTTAGAGAGATGGGCCAAGGAAAAATAAAGATGAGAAGCAATTGGGCCAGAGAAAGAAAAGGGCAATTGGGCCAATTTAAAAAAAAATGACTTTATGATTAAATGAATTAGCTAGACGATATTAATTAATTTAAAATTTGCAGAACTATCACCGTGGCAATATATAAGATATCAAAGAATATCCATTAGTAATCTATTATTTGGAACAATTTTATATGGTAGAGATCAATTATAGCAAAACTACTATTGAAATAAATATAATATATTACATGAAAATAATTAATTATAATATATTATATTATCTTTTTACTCTTAAATTAAGTATAGATTATGTATATAATGGTGTTGGGAAGAATATTATTATGTTTTGAGTGATGTCAAGAGGATTAATTTAGCAAGTATAGAAAAAATTGATCGAGTCATGTAATTATCATGTATAGAACTAAGTTATGTAAAACACAAATAAGTTATGATCAATTCCGAGTTGAAGAGGAAGCTCAGTCAAAGGACTATTGATGAGATCAGTTGATAGTTGAAGAGAGACGAAGCCAATTGATGTAAATTAGCTGAGGACACGAAAAGATGCCGACTGATGTAAATCAGTTGAGATAAAGGAAGTCAACTGAAGAAGAAACAGACAGTCAAGAATGCAGAAGTGAAAAAACCAACTGGAGCAATTGGGTTGGACCGTTCTGAAACACTGCAGACTTGCATTAAAATAGTCAAATATGCAAGGGGTAGTTCTCATGATCAAATTGAGAAGTTACCAAAAATGGAAAATGAGTCGATTAATCACAACAACCGACTCACTACAGAAAGAAGACAATCTCAATGATTGTCTTAATCAAGGGTTTGAGATTCAACCCTGACATGAAGATTTAAACTCAAGTTGCAATGACTACTTCTGAGATGAAGCTCTATAAAAGGCGACATCCATGCATTAGCAGGAAGATGAATAATGAAAAAATAAATGATCAATTAGAGGGGATGAGAAGACTCTTGGTGAGTTCAAGAGACAGTTGATGAGAGAATCTACGAGAAGAAAGACAGAGAGGAAGAGGATGAGACTCTCTGAGGATAAACAAGGCTGAAGATGCAATTGATGAGAAGAACAAATAAAGAGAATTAAGTCTTCAGACTTTGGAGATCTAAGAACTTCTAAGACAGTTGCTACTATTTAGTTTTGTAGGTGCCTCTTTGTATAAATTTGGGAGATTTAAAACACCCAACTCCTAGCAATAATAGTGTCTTAGTTCTTAGTGGAAAACTGTAAGTTGTCGAGTGTCTCCACCAATAGCAGTGGAAACTAAGTGTTGCAAGTGTGAGATGCCAGTTGTAATAGCACATAAGCACTCAGTGAAGCCCTATGAGTTGAGAGATTGTCGTACTTGAAATAGACTTAGATCTGTAGCAATAACAGTTGAAACTAAATATTGCAAGTGTGAGCAGTTGCCCAGCTGTGTAGGTGTAATTTAACAAGTGTATTCCAATTTGAAGATAGAGGACGTAGAATCAGTTTAAGAATCATACCTCCATATATTATGTCTTCTTTACAGCTTTCCTTAATTAATTTATTATTCAGTTATATGTCGCGTGATTTCTCAATTTGTGTAAATGCTTATCAATTCTACATCTATCTTAACTAAGCAAAATCAACTGAGTTACAAACTCAGTTGAGAGGTTAGCAAATGGAAAACCATTTGAAACTTTTCTTTCAGTTGAGAACTCTCTTCTGCAAGTTAGTTGACCAAACATTTTCGCAACTTGGATAATTTTATTTAAGTGATTTGACTTTGATTATTCACCGTCTTCTAATCACTTATTTAGTCTTTTTTTTTGGACCCAAATCAAATTTTGTAAAGTACTTCTTAGATATAGATTAATTAAAGTTAACTAGCCAAAAAATTAACTATATCACCCAATGATGAAATACTCAACGTAATTAACAATTATTAATTAAAAATTAAAAACAATTATAACCTTTAATATGAAAGTAGTGAATCTTAAATTAAATAAATGAAAAACTGAACATGATAATATGAAATTTGAGACATATTACGCTCAACTAGAGTCCAACTCTCCATCATATGGTGCATGCCATAAAACTCACCATGTCATGTGAGCATTCTATTTTTTTTTTCTTTTTTTTTTTATGTGAGCATTCTAATTTCTCAATAGAATAATTAGTGATTGTAGTGGAGGAATATGAATATAGCATATTAGCATGATGTTAATGCACGTATTGTGTGAAATGTATATTTGTGTAATTGTGTAAAAAAATTTAGTCCATAATTTTATGTCGTGCATTTATGTTTTTATTTTTGCATGAGGAGAGTAACTTATAATTGTTAATTGTTATTTGAGAGCGTGTACTGAATAAATCATGATGTTGTGTAATAACCGACAAATCATACTGAAGAGTCAAATCATACTTGATAGTTAGAAAATCAGAGAGTGCGCACAAACAAATAAAAAAGATAAATCATACTTGGAAACCAAGTGCTACAAATGTTTGTGGTATTTGAACTTGAGATCTTCAGTCTTAAATTATGCCACTCAATCACTAGGTCATTCCTAAATAATAAAAGGATCGTCCCGCGTATTTTTTGTTCACTATTAATTTGAAATTAAACATTTAAGTAAAATATAAAGGGTTAATCATATATGATTAAATATGTAAATTTTAACAATATTTATCATTTAAACACAAACTTTGAAATGTTGCAATTAAAACATAATTTTGCAATTTTTTGCAAAATAGACACTCCTAAGTTTTCCTACAAATGAAAAACTAATATATAACATGAAATATTACACAATTGTATAGATATATAATATAATCATAATTTGAATTTCATTAATAAAATAAAGATCCACATGAAACATTGTGTTCGGTTTTTATATTATTGAAAATTGTGTCTATATTGCAAAAAATTGCAAGATTATATTTTAATTACAACATTTCAAAATTTATGTTTAAATTATAAATGGTATCAAAATTCATACATTTAATTGTAATTAACCAAAATATAAAAATAAACTTCGTTGTAAACAGATGTAACCATTACTTTAAAATTTGCATCTTTAGGACCTTAATGAGATCACTAATTTATGACTTTTTCTTGGATTTTTGCTTAAATGAAAAAAAATAAAATAAAAAAAATTGCACCGACTAAAAATATATATATATAAAAAAACTGCACATTTGTGTGGGTTCACGTGGATTGCTTCTTGCAAAACCAACAAAACACGTGGTTCCCATTTGATATCAAGATAATATATAATAAATTACTTGGGTTGTCTCACGCAGACCTTTATATCTGACGGAACAAAAATATCATATTTAATATTGAAAAATATCACATTTAATTATTATAAAGTACTGCCAAAAAAAAATGGTCTCATTTTTTTAATTATCAGTAGTCTTTTGACTGAAGAGAGTATCATTTCTTATAATGAAAAATATAATTTCTAACATTGAAAATTAAAGTATATGTCTATATAAGGCTTGTATGCAATCATTGCACAGAAGAATTTGCCAATTTTTTTTAATTTCTTTATCAATTTCACCATATGCCTATTTTTTTAGTTTTAATTGCCTTGTCCTAGTAAAAATAATTAGGTATTTGTTATAAACTAGAGAGAGACGAGAGAGAATATCAATTGTATGTATTCAATATGAGGACCAAATGCCTCTATTTATAATAGTACAAGAGATAGGGTTTTAGAGTTAGTAACTTGACCATCACTCATATCATATATATCTATTAGATATATTTACAACACTCCCCCTTGAGTGACCAATCTCTAAAATAAATGTTGCCACATTAAAACCTTGCTTGAAAAATCCAGTGGGAAAAAATCTAGTCGAAGGAAAAAGAGTACAACTGCTCCCCCTGATTTTGAGATCACTGTAGATCTTTGAGTCGGCACATGCCGATCTTGTGTACCAACTTTCTGAATGTTGATGTTGGTAATGCCTTTGTGAATAAGTCCGTCAAATTGTCACTTGAGCTAATTTGTTAAACGTTGATATCACCACTCTTTTGGAGATCGTGTGTGTAGAATAACTTGGGAGAAATGTGCTTCGTCTTATCACCTTTGATGTATCCTTCCTTGAGTTGCGCGATGCAGGCAGCATTGTCTTCATACAAAACAGTTGGATTGATCTTTGATGAAGCTAATCCGCACGACTCTTGGATGTGACTTGTTATATTTCTCAACCATACACACTCTCGACTTGTTTTATGGATTGCAATGATTTCAGAATGATTTGAGGATGTTGCAGTCAAGGTTTGCTTCACAGACTTCCATGATATAGCAGTTCCACCACATGTGAAAACATAGCCAGTTTGTGACTTGACTTGATGTGGATCGGATAAAAATCCTACATCCGAATACCCTACCAGAAAAGAATCGGAATTTTCCGAATAATATAATCCAAGGTCTATGGTACCCTTCAGATAACGTAGAATGTGTTTAACACCATTCCAATGTCTCAAAGTGGGTGCAGCGCTATATCTTGCGAGAAGATTTACAGAAAAAGCTATATCTAGTCTAGTATAAT
This sequence comes from Perilla frutescens, assembly GCA_026008535.1. Taxonomy (NCBI): domain Eukaryota; kingdom Viridiplantae; phylum Streptophyta; class Magnoliopsida; order Lamiales; family Lamiaceae; genus Perilla; species Perilla frutescens. The sequence continues at coordinate 19,556,120 of BRKX01000014.1, read as the reverse complement.
TAGCCAGGTAAGTTAATGCTCCAATTGCACTTAGATATGGTACTTCAGGACCAAGTATCGTTTCACCATCTTCAATAGGTCGAAATGGATCTTTTTTTTTATCAAGAGATCTAAAGACCATTGGTGATGCTAATGGATGTGCATTATCCATGTAAAAGCGTTTTAACACTTTTTTGTATATGTGGATTTGTGAATAAACGTTCCTCTCCGGACACGTTCAATTTGCAAACCAAGACAAAATTTTATCTTTCCCAAATCTTTCATCTCAAATTCTTTTTTCAAATATTCAGCAGTTTTATTGAGCTCTTCAGGAGTCCCAATTAAATTCAAATCATCGACATAAACTGCTATAATTGCAAATCCACTTTCGGTTTTCTTTATGAAAACACAATGGCAGATTTCATCATTTTTGTATCCTTCTTTCAACAGATACTCGCTCAATCTATTATACCACATACGGCCATACTATTTCAGCCCGTACAACGATTTTTGCAGTTTAATTGAAAACATGCTTTTGGGTTTTAAATTTAATGCTTCAAGCATTTTAAATCCTTCAGGGATTTTCAAATATATGTCATTATCTAATGACCCATATAGATAGGCAGTTACTACATCCATAAGGCGCATAGCAAGCCTTTGTGACACAACCAGACTAATCAGAAATCTGAAAGTAATTGCATCCATTACTGGAGAGTATGTTTCCTCATAATCAATTCCTGGTCTTTGAGAGAAACCTTGTGCTACGAGTCTTGCTCTATATCTCGTAACTTCATTTTTCTCATTTCTCTTTCTAACGAATATCCATCTGTATCCAACAGGGATTTCAGATTCCGAAGTTAGGACTATAGGTCCAAATACTTTCCGGTTATCACAAGAATTTAATTCCATTTTCATAGCTCTTTTCCACATTGGCCAATCATTTCTCTGTTTACATTCTGTAACTGATTTCGGTTCAGGATCCTCCTCATTTAAAATTTGATGAGCTATGTGAAAGGCGAATATATCATCTACAATGATATGTTCTCTCTCCAGTATCTGATTGGAAGATAAATAATTTATTGAGATCTCATGATTTTCAGATACTTGTAATTCTTCAGGAATTACACCATTTTCATTTGATTGATTAATCATTTTAGTCATTGCTTGGTTTCAATCTTGCCCCTTTTTTTTCCTAGGCACGGAATCTTTGGAACCAACCGGTCGGCCACATTTTTGACGAATTTTAGACTCATTTGCTGCCAAAGCTATTTGTCCTTCAGGGACATCAATTTTGGCTGGAGTATTTGCAACATGTATGTGAGATTGTGTCACTTTTCTTGTGTCTACAAAAGCATCAGGAAGTTGGTTTGCAATCTTTTGCAAATGAATAATCTTTTCAACTTCTTGTTCACATTGATTAGTTCAAGAATCAAAATATGACAAGCTTTTCTCATTCCAAGATATTTCCTTGTGCTCTTCTGGATGTAGATTTGTTCCATCTAATGTTGGAAATGTCATTTCATCAAAATGACAATCTGCAAAACGTGCAGTAAATAAATCACCCGTTAAAGGTTCAATATACCTTATAATTGAAGGTGAATCAAATCCAACATATATCCCAAGCCTTTGTTGGGGACCCATTTTTGTTCGTTGTGGGGGTGCAATTGGGACTTGAACCGCACAACCAAAAGTTCGTGAGTGAGAAACATCTGATTCTCGACCAAAAATAATTTGCATTGGGGAGTATTCATGGTTGACCGATGGTCTAATACGAACTAATGTTGCCGCATGTAATATGGCATGACCCCAAGCAGTAGTTGGGAGTTTTGAATTCATAAGTAACGGTCTACCAATAAGTTGAAGACGTTTAATAAATGATTTTGCTAAACCATTTTGAGTATGGACATGAGCGACTGAATGTTCAATCTCAATTCCAATAGCCATACAATAATTTTCAAATGCTTGAGACGTAAACTCACTAGCATTATCAAGACGAATTCTTTTAATTGAATTGTCTGGGAAAGAGCTCGTAATTTTATAATTTGAGCAAGTAGTCTAGCAAATGCTGCATTTCTAGTAGAAAGCAAGCATACATGTGACCATCTAGAAGAAGCATCAATCAATACCATAAAGTATCGAAAAGGGCCACATGGTGGATGTATAGGTCCACAAATATCTCCTTGAATTCTCTATAAGAAAGATGGATATTCAATATTAACCTTCGTATATGAAGTTCTAATGACTAACTTGCCTTGCGCACAAGCCTCACATGGGAATTCATTTGTCATAAGAATCTTTTGATTCTTCATGTTGTGCCCATATGAATTATTGATTATTCGGCGCATCATAATTGCTCCAGAATGTCCAAACCTATCATGCCAAAGCATAAAGCTTTTTGTGTCATTGAACTTCGGGTTCATAACATGGTTTGTCTCAATTGCCTTTATGAATGTGTAATACATCCCAGAAGGTAGTGTTAATAATTTTTCTTTTGTTCGTTTATGGCCGGATACAAAAGAATTTATGCAAAGATATTCATTTCCACCTTCTGATATAGTCTCGATATGGTATCCATTATAGCGGATATCCTTGAAACTTAGTAAGTTTCTTTTGGACTTACTAGAATACAGGGCATTTTTAATATCTAATTTAGTATCATTTGGTAAAATGATACAAGCTCTTCCGGAGCCTTCAATGATGTTTGATGCGCCTGATATTGTGTTAACATTATCCTCGGCTAATGTCAACTTAAGAAAATATTTCTTATTTTGGAGAATGGTGTGCGTAGTGGCACTATCAGCAAGACAAATATCACAAGATTTCATTTTGGCTATGTTTGCCATTCGTGCAATTCTGCACAAAGAATCAAGGATATATTATCCACATGTTTAATTTATTTGCTCTTTAGAGCATGTAATATTCTTCAGGAATATTAATTGTGCTACTTTAATAGCATCAATTTATGATCTTGAATGTAATATTCTTCATGAATATTACTTGTGCTACTCAAATAGCATCAATATTTAATTTTTCAAGATTAAATCGGAAAAGACCGATTATTTTAATAATAAGAAAAACAGACATAATATATTAAAGTCAATAAACATGATGTAAAAAAAACATGTACCTTCTAGGATTGATGGACTTCTAGAATTGAAGGAGCGTAGAACAATCGTGCTGATAACGTGTTATAAACTAGAGAGAGACGAGAGAGAATATCAATTGTATGTATTCAATATGAGGACCAAATGCCTCTATTTATAATAGTACAAGGGATAGGGTTTTAGAGTTAGTAACTTGGCCATCACTCATATCATATATATCTATTAGATATATTTACAACAGTATCAACCTTAATAATTAATTATTAACTAGAAAAGTAAAATAAAATAATAAAAAATTTAGAAATCCTAATTGAGTGAGTAAATTTTAATTAATAATTGTAAAATTAAAATAATCCATAAAAAAATAAAATTAAAGAAAAAATTAATAAATTCAAAATGGGACATCTAAAATGTTACTCCATCCGTCTCAGTTATATAATCTCTTTTCTAGTCGCGTGCATATTAAAAATATTTATGAAAACAAGAAATTAAAGTTAAACTTCCAATGATACCCTTATTTAATACTTATGACTTTCAAAATTTAAGTGGTTAGTTTTTTAATTTTCAAGAATTAATAAGGGTATATTTGTACATTACTATGAAAATTAATGTTACTTATAGTAACGAGACTATATGATTGGGACACTTCAAAATAGTAATAGGAACTATATAATTGGGACGGGGGAGTATAAATTAATAAAATATAGGCAAAACCCTATTTTGGGTCCCTGTACTTTTAAATTTTTTCGAATTGGGTCCCTCTACTTCATTTGGTTAAAATGAAGTCCATATACTATCAATTTAGTTAAAATGAGGTCCCTGTACTATGAATTTAGATAAAATCAAGTCCTTGAGGGATTTGATTTCATCTAAATTGATAGTAGAGGGACTTGATTTTAACTAAAATTGATAGTATAGGGACACAATTTAAAAATAAAAATAAAAATTGAAAAACTAAATAAACAACAATAAAAAATAAATATATATTGAATTTTTTAAATATAAAATATATTTAAAATTTAAAAAATAAATTTAATTATTTTTTTTATAACCACTATAATTTTATATTTTGATTTTGATTTATTATTTTTTGAAAAAAAAAATCAAACAAAAGTTTTAAAATTTGTTTTTATTTAATTGATTGTTTTATTTAACTATTGTTTGATTATTTTTTTTAATTTACTCTTTTGAAAAAAAATTAAAATTGCATAATTTTATAAAAATTAAATTATTTATTTTTTGCAATTTATTTTTAAAATTAAAAACATGAATAAAAAATTAAAGTATTTTTTTATTTAAAAAAATAATAAATAAAACATAAAATTACATTGGTTTCAAAAAATTAATTAAATTTATATTTTATTTTTAAATAATTTTTTACTTAAAATATTAATTTATATTTATTTTATTATTTTTTCAATTTTTATTAGTTTATTTTTAAGAAAAATGAATTTTTATTTTTATTTTTAAATTGGATCCTTGTACTATCAATTTTCGTTAAAATCAAATCCCTCTATTATTAATTTAGATAAAATTAAGTCCTCCAAGGACTTGATTTTATCTAAATTCATAGTACAGGGACCTCATTTTAACTAAATTGATAGTACAGGGACTTCATTTTAACCAAATGAAGTAGATGGACCCAATTCAGAAAAAATTAAAAGTACAGGGACCCAAAATAGGGTTTTACCTTAAATATATGGTGTGGTATATTGGAGTCTTAATTATGAGAAAATTTAATAGAAGTAGCAACATGAGAAGACGAAAATCATGATGGATTTGTGTGTTACTTTACGGGATTGCCTCCACTCCAAGTGATCAAGGGGGCCATTCAATAATCATTGAATTTGTTATGCCATCTTAACTTTAATTGCCCTCATCAAATCTCTGCTTGCCTTTATAGTTTATATACATATATATATATATATATAATTATTATTTTAATTGTCTCTACTTCCTCTTTTGCAACATCATCTTGTCTAAAAATGAATGAAGGACGCACGAAAAGAGAAAAATAAAATCTGCAATAACTAGGATTGATCGATCTATTCCTGATGTAAAAATCAATACTATAAAATAGTTGTTAACATAATTTGTTGTGCATAATCCCACTTCATCGATCCTCTCAAATCTCATTTCCTTGTGTGAAAGACAAGACTCCAGTGTTACTAAAATTAAAAATATTATCAAAATCTAAAAGGACTGCTAAATATTCGACCTATTTCTGATAATATATTTCCATTAGACTTTATTTCATTATTAATTTGAACTTTCAAGACAAACTAAATTGATGGTGGGGTTTGGCCAAATCAAAACTTGTGAACAATCTTTTGTGTGATGGACCACTTTTTGACGAGTTTCAACTTACAAATTAAGCTTTATGTGCTGCACAAACAATTATGGCATGTTTGTTGCATCTTTCCTAGGGTTTAGCTAAGTCGCAATTCCTAAATTAAAGATTTTTTTTTTTACCATATTTTTTTTGCTTTTTCAACGCAAATAAAGTAGACAAGATTGATTAGACTTGGGGATTCTACAAATGAAAATTCACTTTTCACTTTTGATCAAATTTTATATTTCTAAATCTGATTTTTCTAAAATCTGTCAGGATGAAGCTCTTACTCAATAATAAAGTACTTCCCAAATTTCAATTTAACTGTCGTTTTAAAAAAAGTTCACAATTGTTAATATTTACCATTAGATTTTGATGGAACTTTGTTTAGTTCTTGAAAATCAAACCTGCAAGAGCATGGAGCAAATTTTAGGTACAAATTTTTAGTATGTACTATAAAATTAAGGTACACTACAGTGAAGGTTGAAAAAAAGGGTATAAATTTAATACTTAGTACAACTGCATGTACCAAGTATTTAGGGAAAAAAGGTATGATGTGGGGCCCACTCATCTTTCTTTATTCTTTCTCTCCTCACTTTTCCTCTTTTCTCTCCAATTTAATGAATTTCGTTCTACGCTTTCCAGCCGGCAGGAAAGTGTGGAAATATAGTATTCAGCCTATGAGGTTTAATTCTATTTTTTAATAAGAACATGTTATTAAAATAATATTTTTCTCTTGCATTTAAGAAAATATTAATTAATTTATTATAATTCTATTAATATATGAAATTAATTTTTTAATGATAGCTTTGATATTTTTATATCAAAAAATAATATTTAAATAAAAATTAGTTAAATTATACATAAAATTAATATATATATATATATGTATATATATATATTTTATTAAAATGAGTGATAAATATGGTGGACCCCAAAAAGTTATGTATGTACCATATGTATAGTGGGTGATTGGAAGGGAGTGAGTATTTAAAAAAGTAGGTACATAGTTTTTGATGTGGCGGAGTTATGTACCAAAATTATGGTACACCACTGGAGATGCTCTTAATATCAGATTCTTGTGCGGATATAAATTATCAGAATAAGTTCAATTTCGAAAAAAAAAAATAAAGACAACCTTTTATTTTATTAGACCAAAAAAATTACAAATATGAAATCAGTGAAAATATATCAATTTCAAACATATATCGAATAAAGGGAAAATTTGATGCTACCCAAAAGGGTATCGTGACCGAATTTGATTTTTTATTTTTAAAATTATTTTTAAAATGTATTTGCGAAAAAAAAGATTGGGATATAAATGGCAACATTAGTAGATGTTAATTATGTCTGTCATGGTTTTTTCAATCTCCTATTATGCAAACGACATAGGAGTGTATTTTTTATGATATCGTGTGAAAAAAATTCACAACATTTATTGTAGTTTACATAGTAAGAGGCGAAATAAAAAAAATTAGGACCGACATAATTAACATCTAATTAAAAAGTAAAATACATCCCAAAAAAAATTGCAAAAATATTACTAAAAAATAAAAACACAAATGCGGGCTCGCCACCCTTACTGATAGTATCAAATTTTCTCAAATAAAGGATGTGTAACCTGAATACAAAACTCGTAGAAAAGGCCCAATTCCTCAATTGGGTTGATCCATTGGGCTTCTCACTAGTTCAAAGCCCAAATAGTTACACCTTTTTTAATTGTCACTCCAGTCTTACTCTTTCTCTTTTGCACAAATAGTTACACCTTTTTTAATTGTCACTCCAGTCTTACTCTTTCTCTTTTGCCCAAATAGTTACACCTTTTTTATCTCAAAAAAAAAAAAAATCTCTCTCTCTATACATATATTATTATTTGAAGGGAATTTTAATTTGAAATTAAAAACACTATCCTCTCACAAAAATTACTTTTTTTAGTTGGGGAAGGGAGCGCGGATCTCGAACCGAAATGTGAAAGTCTTGGAAATTTACGAAATTTACTTAAGACACCCTAACTTCAAGGCATATATGCAAAGTAAAATCAAGCACAATAAAATAACTTAAGTAAACGAAGATTCTGATGCAAACAGCACGACAGTGTATATGAAAAGGATGGACCATAAATTTAGTAAGCAATCATCAAGTAGAAAAGGTGTTGCCTAAATGCCTAATAAAGGAAAGCTTTTACTAAAATCACAAATGCCGTCTAATGCTATCTACAGTCTACTCATGGCATTTCCAATAACTTAAGCTAAATCATACGAAGCTTAAAAACTGCACAAGAAATACTAAATCGCATGATTCTATTCAAGAGTTTCATGATACGTACATAATATAGATAGATTCACAGAGGTTTAGTGGATGCTTCCTGTATGTAACCCGAGGCTTCCTCTTCCGAGAGCTGCTTTCCTCCGACCAGCCCTTTGATCAAGGTATTAGCATACTCTCTGCACGGTGGATTGATCGGGAACTTACCAGATTTAAAGTTGTCAACCTCAGAGAGACTGCACCTGCATTTAGGCAAGCAACAAGACAGATGTGAAATCGGAGTGCGTTTGCATGAACTGGAAATACAATACATGTGGATGTAAGGATGTACAAAGTATATAGGGATGGTAAGCATACGTCATTGTGAGAATCGGGATATCTTCCTCTGTTCCCAAGTAAACAACATTGTGGTACCAGCCTCTCTGTGTCAAGGGGAAATGACCAATAATTATGCATAGCAATGCTATCAGAATGAGTATAACAAACTATGAACATAGGTGCATCTGAAGAATTACTAGCCTTTGTGCAACATATCATATCACACAACCGGAAGAAAAAGCTTTGCTTAATTTTTAATTATTATGGACAGAGTGTAATGAGCTTAGTGATCAAGGAGTGGACTCCATTATGTGCACCTTCATCTTATTTAATTTGATATAATATTATCTCCTAGCTCTTATGCTAGGAGAAGGGTTCTAAAGGGACATGTTCGTTTCTGTACCAATGCTACATGTGGTTAATTTCAAGAGGCGGCACTCCAGAACTGGGGCGTTAATCACTCTCAGATCTTGTTGAAAAATATGAGACCAAAATCATATTATCATAAGAATTCTAATCACTCCAAAAAATAAAACTACCAGAAGAAAAGCAGGACTCTACTTACATAATGCATCACTCTTCAGAATTACATGCATGAGACAATTAAAGTTGCATACTCAGGGTCGTTGTAAATAATTATCGTCAGGCAAACAACATACCTGCACGAACTCCACCGAAATGGATTTTTCAGTTTGAATAGTCTGTAAAGCGGCCAAATCAAACAAAGGATGGCTCATGTCATGGTTTGAAATATTCTCCTGAAGCAGCACATCATTAAATTGCTCCAGCCTAATGCAAAGGATATCAAGGGGAAAAAATCATCAAAATCGAGATCCCAAAGTATTTTCAAGCTAGCCCAACTTCGATAGTTCAAATGACGCATTTTGTCCCAAAATAAGCACCTATCAAGTAAGTTTTTAAGGACAATTGATGCATGCTGATTACAAGAACTAAAAGCATATATGATTTAATAGTGAACAAGGGGATGTCATGAGGAAACGACATACGTAATTTTGTACAGGCACATGTAAGTTTTCTCCTGCACATTACTACTGGGATGAAGAAAAGCAACACCTCCTGGGCCCCATGTAGCCGTACGATCTCGAGCGAAGAACAAACGATGAGGGAAAGTTTTCCAAATAACATCTTTGGGTTTGCTTTTGTCCATTGAACCCACACATGGCCTTTTCATTCCTTCTATCTGGAAGTTGTACAGCAGGGGGATTACCAAAAAAAAAAAAGAGCACATGCACACATGAAACTCAACTAAAGAGAGAAGGATTTCCTTTTTCTCCAATTACAATTTGCATAAGACATGATGTACTCCACACTCAAGTCAGGTCTTTACCTGACCACCTTCAATATAGCAGCAAAACCTTGACATGTTCATGTTTGATCCGAAGGTTGCATACCATATGTTAACTTTTGAAAGGTCTGATCTCCATGAAGGTTTCATTGCAGTCGTCTCCTGGTCTACATTCAGCCAGCACTTCATTCAGCCGAACTATTTGAAGAAGCCCACTCAACTTTTGTGATTTAGAAATAATTTTAATGTGTTTGTTACCTTGATTATCTGAATTGACTTTCAGGTTAGAGAAAGATGGTATAACATCCTCAATACTCTGGACTTCTTCTGGAACAGTGAGAGTAATATTCTCAGTCTCGGCTTCAGAATCAGAGCTCAAGATCTGATATTAGAAAGTTTATCAGAACAGAAAGCTGACCTCGCATATAGGACTAGGAGCACCGAAATCCACACAATGTGACAACATCGTGAAGGTGTGCAATGTAAATTTAGTAATCCAGTTGACATAGAACATATGAAGAACTGGAATAGTAGAAAAGATCATACAATCTTACCTCAATTTGAGCTGTTTTACATATCATCTTCTCAGGTAATTCTACAGCTAGTACTGGCCAGTATGAGCTTAATTCTCGACGTACCTGACAGATAAACCATGTGAAATTACTGACAGATCCTACCATGAAGTCCTAAGATTAGAAAGTTATGTTCCTATAAGTACATCAATTGAATTAGTAGAAAGCTTTCAAAATTATCTAGTGCACTGCATTGAAACTGTTACCTCTTGTATCACGCGCCATGTAGACGCAAAAGGGTAAGCCTCCAACATCACATTAGGAGGATTGTCATGTAGCAATACTTCAACACATGCCCGGGCAGAACTTGCTATTGAGTTGAGATTGTATCCTCCTTCAAGTGCCAAAACAATCTTTCCTCCAGCAAACTCCATCAACTACATCAAGCATCATATGTAATTACAAAAAAACTAGTGGTTAAAAAGATAAATAAAATGTGAATAGATATCCAGGCATGGTGAAGAAATAAGAGATACTTAACAGAGATATGTAAATAAGGAAAGCAAACCAGACAGAAAAATGAACAGTACAACTATTTTAAGTGCTAACCTTGTTAAGCATAATTGAGTACCCATATGGACTAATACGACATCCCCCCAGAGGATCCCCTATGGCTGTTCAAATTCCACACCACAAATAAAGCTTTATTTAATGAATATGCACTTCAAAATTTCAATTTGAATGGGATGAAAATGAAATGACAAAAGCACACAACTTCAATCGCATGACACAAATAAAGAATGTAAATCAGCATCTTTGTGATTTATAACTGAGAACGAGAAGGAAGAATCTAGAACTCTGGCTCAGGCTGTAGGTGTTGTTTGACTTTTTTGTGATAAGTTAATAGGTGGCCACAAGCACAACTTTATTACTTTCTAAATGGGAACATAGGATGAATAATGTGATTCACTGCTACATTGCCCTAGCTTTTATTACACAACATCTAACTTGCAATCTTCAAACTTTGAAGGCTAAGAGGTGATTTTTGCAGGAGGTAAGTTTGATGCAGGAGTTTTGAAAACTCCAGCTCAGGCAAATTTCATATTGTTTCTTATTAGGTCAGTAGGAGTCAATAAGCATGATGAGGTTGCTACTTAGAAATAAAAGAGAAAATTGCAATTGAATTCATGCGATTAACAGCTACAGTGTTTTTATGGCAAAACATCTAACTTCTAACTTTCCAAATTTGTAGCAGAGAAGGCACCCTTTAAAAAAAATAAAAAATTGGGAAGTAGGTTTAATGTGAGACTCAATATTACCAAGAAAGACAGTACTTTATTACAGATAAGTCAGAAAGGGATGCATTAAAAGATGCAAAAAGTATGTTAAGATGTGCATACAGGATGAGCCAGGAAGTTCATTAGGAAATCAACTAACCCGCATCAAAACCGGCAGAGATGATTATCATATCGGGATTGAATTCCTTAGCAACAGGGATCAATATGTGGTCCCAAACAGCAAGGTAGTCAGCATCTCCGCACCTGCCATGCTCCCAAGGGACATTAATGTTGTAACCAGCACCTGGCTCTTCGCCGGTCATGATATATGAGCCATCATGACCAGATGGATAGAAAGTCCCATAATCATATCTAATAGAGAAAAGACAAAAGACAAAAGTAAACAATATCAAGAATAGCACTAAGTGCTAGTATCATATTTACGGATTTTAGAGACTTTCTTCAATTAGGTCACCCTTGCAAGGAAATAAATATCTACAAGAGGCAACTCCATAACTTAGTTAAATTGGGGCGATTAATCATTCAAAAAAGGCAATAAGTTAACATTTTAAAAGAACTGATAATCGTAAAATAAAATATGAAAATGAGCACAAGGAATAGTAGATATATAAATAGAAGAATTCTAACTCTGGGATTTTCATTGAAGGAGACCCACACAATCGACCCATCCCTTTATTTTGATTCAACTGACTCGGAAAGAAAATAGGATCCTAATCCTCCTAAGTCTTCTCTCTTCCACGGGATGGATCATAGATGGACTGTAGTTGGAGTCGGCGACTTTCCCACGGTCTGTCATCTGACATCCTGGGGAAGAGAATCAAGCTGGCCCTTGCGAATAGCTTGGTGCGCTATCTCCCTTCAACCCTTTGAGCGAAATGCAGCAAAAGGAAGGAACAGCCATGGACAACCCCATCGTCTCCACCGTGTAGGAACTGTGAGATCACCTCAAGGGCGCAACCAACCATAGAACCATGTTCAATAAGTGGAACACTTTAGCTGTCCGTAAGGATCAGAGAAGGGCAATCACTCATTCTTAAAACCAGCATTCTTAAGACCAAAGTGTTAGGCGGAAAGGGGGAAAACCTCCAGAACCACAAGAAACCTTAGTTAGAATGGGATTCCAACTCAGCACCTTTTGAGTCGAGGGCATGAGAGGCGCGGTGGTTTACTGTGCGGCAGATGTGAGTTCGAGTTCACTTATCTCCAACTCACAAACTTAGCCAATACAAAAGCTATATGATAGCAATCAATTTTTCCTATTCAGCAGTTCGATCTATGATTTATCATGCATGGACGTTGATAACATCCATCCATTTAGCAACACCTAGGAAAGGCTTACGGTGAATACCTAGGCACCCACAGACAAGGAAGAGCCTAGTAATCGACGAAAATGCATCAAGGAATTGAAAATAAGTACAGATCCCGAGATTCCCAAATAGGGAAACCTTTCGAACTGATGGATCCATGGGCAAGCAAGAGACAACCTGGCAAACTTAAACATCTTAGTAGCCAAAGGAAAAGAAAGCAAAAGCAATTCTTGTAATAGCGGCGAACGAAATAGGAGCAGCCTAAACGTGAAAATGAGGTTGCAGGAGGGCAATACAAGTGTCGTGCTGGCAGGCGAGGCAGGCAAAGCATGCTATGCTGCACTAGGGGTGAGCATGGAACCAACCAAAACCGAGCTGACCGGCCAAACCAATCGGGTTAGGTTGGTTCGGTGCAGTGCTATTTGTAATCAGTTCGGTGGTCAGTTTAAAAAATGGCTACCAAAATTTAAATCAATAGATGGTTTTTTAAGAATTTTTTAGTTAAAACTGAACCAACCTATTTTTTTTATTATGGATACACATTAGATTACATCACCCCGAGCCTTCCACTAGTTTTTCAGAGTTTCCTCCCATGGGCCCCACTATCAATCAATTACTCACACTCTCCCACTCCTCGACCCCCTTACTCAAACCACCATCTCTCTATCAATTAATTAACTCCTTTCCCTCCACATTCTCTCTCTCTCTCTCTATATATATATATATATATATATATATATATATATATATTCTTTCTCATCATCTTCATTCTACAGACTACGTACCATAGCAGGGTTACCATATGAAGATCCCAACCCCCTCTCATCATCTTCCTTCTACAAACTTCCTATCGTATGCCCTAAGATAAGGCTGAAAGGCATAGTCGATGAACATTGTGATCCTTGAGCGAATATGTCCAATGGCTAGTCGTTTACTTGCTCACTCATCTTGAATTGAATTGGAATATTAGCTTTGTGTTGATAGATGAATGAGACCTATGTGTGTATTTGATGAGTCTGGAAACCTCGAATGAGTTAGATTACTAGATATAGTAAGAGCATGCGGGTGGCTAAGTGTTATCACAAGCTAATGTTGAAACTTCATTCTCTTATCTAACAATAAATCGTTATTCTCATCAGTTGGTGCTTTGGAGTTTAGGGGTGACTAAGAACTTGAGTTCTATCTCATGTCACATGTTACGATCCTTAGTTCCATATTCCTTCTTTCTGTAATGATGGGCATTATGTCTACGGATCTTTCATTGTCGTATCATTTATAGGTGTACAAACACCCGAAAAGCTATTTTTCACCAGCCAGAAACTTACAATGATTGGTGGACAACCTATGTTGGGCTGACTAAGCCCAGTGTCCTACCTAATACAGTCCCATGTTGTGTCAGATTAAGGGCGCTTCGTGGAACCCAATTTCTTCACTTGTGCTCTAGGGCTTTCAATGGCTTCAATGCATCTTGCTTTCCAGTTTCCGATTAAACCTTTACTCTCCTATATCAGTCTATAGGCTTTGGTTTAGGTTCAATCTTGTATATAAGTATAGCTTAGGTCCATCGATCAATCTCTCACAAACCCCTAAGTGGGATCTATTAAGCTAAAATCCATATGGGGCCTTGCATTCGGCCAAAAATTCCATGTGACGCTCTAAGAGGGTGGTAAGGCTTAGATTGAAGAGAGTTCAACTTGCACTGGTCTTTAGTTACTTCGTTTGGCCTCTTTTCAATAGTAAGAGGCCAAGTTCAACGAATGGAAAATAGGATGGGTCTTTGAATAACTGAAAATAAGAAGAACCACATCAAAATCAATATCATTCACATTCTTCCATTTGAATATATTTCATAACCTGCCAGTGTATCGCTTTCAAGGTAAACGGGCCAACCTCTCACTCTCAATAAGTTGAATTGGCCATCCGTCCACAAATCATTTGAAAAAATCAGTCAATTCCCCCACCAATGCTTAATCACTCATTTGGTCCTTTCTTGAAAGAGATGCTCATCTGCTCGGTAGAGTTGCGGGCGGCAACATTCATTTCTCTTTATAGATAGAGTAGGCTTGCGATAGATGGTTTGCCTTTCCTAAATAAACAATCTCAAATCAACTTTTTTATTTTGGCAATTATATGAAAATAACAAGTTTTTTAAAGTTATTTGTTCGTGGCATCTTATCTTCCAGTTGAAAAATGCAAGTCAACAAACATTTGGAGGTAATAAATATTTTTTCCTTTAAATCGGATCTAAAATATATTTGTAAGAATCTCTCTCATGCTTATATGCTTGTAGTTCTGACTCATGTAAATTATATTATTATTAATTCCAACTTACTCATGTAAATGTAAAATTTTCTTCTCCTAAAAATGCAATTCCAACTCGTCAGAGAATCAAAGGACAGATGGTATGTGTTTAAATCTATCCTGTTTGAAATTCAAACTCGATTTTATGCGAGCAAACTTCAAAACAAGATAATTTGTCCTTCTATCTGTCGAATATACAAAAAACAATAATAAAAAAAATTCTTAATTAGTATTACATAAAACACTACATTACATAAACAACTTTCCTAATGAATTACCATTTTAAAAGCATTCAATTATACTAACTACATTTCAAAACACAAATAAGTCAAAGGATAGGCCTTAACAAGTAGAAAGAAGAAAGAAGATGAAGTAAATACTTATTTTTCTAGTCTTCCCCACTGTCCTCGAATGTGTCAATCGGGACACACAACTTCCAAAATGATTTCGAGCAATTCCTTCCACAAACCTTCCAATCTTAGCTCCAAAATCATTATGCTTGTTTCGGATGTGTGAATACATTCATTTGCCGCACCTGAATCTACTTCTCAAATATTCTTTAAAAATAAATTGAGAGTTCTCCGAGGGTTCTGAATAGCTTGTTGTATTTGATTTTGACTAATTGACTCATTTTGACTTCAAATGCAAAAAGTCTATTAGAAATTTTAGTAGCTTTGCTACTTCAAAATTTCTTTAATTTGATAAAAAAACATTTATTGAGCCTTCATTTATAGAGACGTAGAATAATCTCGCCATGGAGTATGAATTGCATGGTTGACACAATTATGACTACGATAATCACGTTGCATGTATGAATAAACAAACTTCGTAGAACTATTTCACCTAATCGATTGTGGTAAAATCAACAATGGATTCAGCGGATTATCCTCATCACGACTTGGAAGACGGACACAATTTTGACTAGTTCTCCGTGCTACTTTTTTGTAGTTGAAAACTATTATCCATAATTGATGGCTTTAACTACCTTGCGGAGCAAAGAAAATCTACCCAAACCACACAGCTTGTATGAACAAACATACTTTGTACAATCAGCTTATATGGAAAAGATTTCATATTCTATGCAAATAAACTCATGATATCCATGCAATGAGTCATCAACATAGAAATATGGAATCGTTTCCACGTATGCTGGTTGTACAAAGTTCGTTGGTTCATACTAGCAATGTGATTTGTCGATAATTTATTTGTTCCGCAAAGTAGTTAGAGAGAGATAGATTTTCATTAAACACGTATGATAGTTTTCAACTCCTGCAAAATAAAGTGGAGAACTAGTTAGAATTGTCCATGCCATCCAATTCGTGACGTGGATGTCGCTGAATCCATTGCTAACTTCACCTCCTTCACCAATCGATTAGGTGAGACGGTTCTCCAAAGTTTGATTATACATACAACAACGTGCTTATAGTCAGAACAAATTGCATGGCAAGATTACACTACCACTCTATAAATTGAGCCTCAATAAGTGTCTTATTCATCAAATTCATTAAAATCAAAGAAATTTCGTAATAACATTGCTATAGATGTTGAAATTTCCAACAAGGTTTCCGCATTTGATATGAAAATGCGTCAAATACAACAGGCCAAAACCGTCAAAAAACTCTCAATTTATTTTTAAGGAATATTCAAGTGGTAGATTCAGCTGACTGACAAAAGCATTAGCACTTACAAAGCAAACATAAGGAACTTGAAGCTAATTCTTTTATCTTCTTTATACTTCTTTATACTTCTTAATGCATATCTTTTTACTTATTTCTATTTCGAAATAAATTAATGTAGTTAGCATAATGGAATGCTTTTAAAACTCTAGTTCTCTAGAAAATACATATTTTGGTTGTTTATGTATAATGCAGTATTTTATGTAGTAGTAATTAAAAAATATTTTGGATTAATGTTTTTTCTCGATTGATAAGAGGAATTATCTTATTTTGAACCTAGCTCACATAAAAGTCAGATTTGAATTTCAATCTCTATGGATAGACATATCATCTACCCTTGATTCTTAGGCCGAGTAGGAATTGCATTTTTAGTGAAAGATTGCATTTTTAGTGAAAGAAGTTTTTACATTTACATATAAGTGGGAATTAATAATAATATAATTTACTAATAGTTACTAGAAAGATTGAGTTGTGCTAGACAAGCAAATGTCCGCACTACAAACAAATAGACAGGGGAATGATCCTTACCTGATCCGGCTTAAAAGAAAAAGGAAAAAACATCTATTGTATTTATACAAATACAGATATTGATACATTGATGTCTTGCACTTCCAACCGAAACATAAGATGCCCTGGACAGACAACTTATAAAAACCTATTATTTTTAGCTAATATAAAAGGCCAATTTGAGATCGTTTCTTCAGGAAAGGCAACAACAATCACAAACCTTAAACTCGTGATTGAACTAAATAAAGGAGGCCATGAAAAAGGTTTTTCTCAATGCACGAGTAAGAAGTTACTAGCCACCTACTCTATATCTATAAAGAGAGGGGTCTCGTGTGCCACTCTACCGAGCAGATGAGCATCTCTTTCAAGAAAGGATTTAACAACATAATTCACATTAAACTTTTTGTCATATTTAATCATGATACAATGCAATGTTAGGAAGATATATAATAGACTAGAAGTGTATATACACATCATTTCGAGAAATGATTGTGTGTTTTCACTTCCCAAAATAAGTCATGTGAGCGAGGAGCCTCCTATTTTGGTACTCTGATCTACTATCTCTGTCTCATTTTTAATAATAGGACCAAGAAGGCAACAATAGTCATATGATGAATTAACAAGCATTTGACATCCTACTTTCTGAGAAAAAGCATGTCATGTTTATCATATGATTCATACATCCATGCTACTTTAGCAACATATTAAAACTTTAAAAACTTAAAGTTTCCATTTACCTATGCACTGAGAAGAAAAGTACTCGAGGATCTTTGTAGAACATCTTTTGAGTACCATTTCCATGATGTACATCCCAATCAACTATAAGGATCTTGTTTATCCCCAACTCACTCTACAATATGAAAAGTAGTTTCATAAGGTTCAATAAACAGAGGTACTGAATCCTCACATATTCATGAATAAGACTTATCAAAAGTAAAAAACTAAAACTGATGCTCACTCTTTCATTCAGTAGAAAACTTGTGGCAATACCAACATTGTTATACAGGCAAAAGCCCATTGGTTCACCTTCCTCTGCATGATGACCGGGAGGCCTAACGATAGCGAAGGCTGAATCCAATTCCCCCTTAGCAACTTTTTCTGCAGCCTACAGTAGCAAACATCCATAGTTTGAGAGAGAGAGAGAGAGAGAGAGAGAGAGATCATATGTTTACAGAATTTATGATGACATCTACTTTAAAAATCAATAGACTACATGACAAGTAACAAATATATTTTCCATATAAATCTCAACGATAATTCCAAGTTTTTCTTGCAAAGAAAAAATATGAGAAAGTATTACCAATAAGAGATTATAGGATACTCCCAGGGAAATAAATGAAATTTTATTAAACTTCAAAACCAAATGATTGTAACACCTCAATTGCTACTTCCAGAAATGTGGGGACATCTTTTCTAACTTTCACCAATCTCAAGAACCATACCTCTATGACAGAGCCAGCAGCAAGAGAAGCAGACTCAGTTGAGCCTTCATTGAAATATATAGAGTTAAACTTTGCGGCAATTCTTTTTCTCCTTGACTCAGAGTTTCTGGAACTAATGTTCTTAATCAAATCGATATGATTTTTGGTGTGAACCAAAGCTAAATGATTATCTTCTGCATCCTTGGCATCCAAAATAATACATCTGGAAAAAGTAAGGTCAATATAATTCAGAATAATTTCTTGAAGTTAGAAAGTAACTCAGAAAGAAAAAAAAAACACTGAACATTTATTCAATTACAGTAGAAGTTAAAAGTTTAAATAGTAGAAGGACAACTAACTAAACTATATTATCTTAAGGACTTAAAAAGAGAGCATGGTGTTACGGGATTAAAGTCCTCACTGAGCATCAGAATCAGAACAAGGAAATTTGGAACATAATAATTACAGGATAAACATAATCCCACCAAACACCAGCTAAAATAAGCCACAAGCACTACACTCTCTCTCTCTCTCTCTCTCTCTCTCTCTCTCTCATGCACAAACAAACAATTGGGGTCAAAGAACAGACCTTTTGGCGAGGCCAGAAGAATTGAGGCGGTCCCAGATGACCCGAATCCGATCAGGGCATTCGGGATGATCTTCATCGTCAGGGGCGTAGTGTTTACACATCCGCTCATTAAATATCAAACCCACCCGCCGATCTTTACCGATAACAGTGTCGTTGCTTCTGCTCACGGAACTCCCTATCTCAACATTTGACTCCATTTCTCTCCACTTTCCTGCCGAGTTTGAATTTTGCAATATAGAGGAGAGAGAAAGAGCAAGTGAGAGGGAATCTTTTATCAAGAGAACATTGAATAAATCTTAGAACTGAAACGTTTTGTTAATTTCCCCCCTTTTCTACTCAAAATAAATGAAATATTCCCCCTTTTGACTCTCGGTTGGGGGTTCTTTTGAGGTGGGTCACACAAATTTGGTTCCAGTTCAGAAAAAGATGTGTAAAATACCAATCAATAAAAAGAAACAACAAAACTTGTATCATCAGACCGTCTCAAATAAGATCAAAATCCATCCCAAATAACCTAAAACCCAACAGCCCCATTCCCAATTTCAGCCCACGCTCAGCAGCCAGCCTTCTCTGCGCCCCCACAGATTTTTCTCTTTTTTTTTTCAGTTTTGTTTTAATTAAATTTTTATTTTTTTTTCAAAAATCTTCTATTCATCCTAATTAATTATCAGCGTAATGCACAATTCCACGCGTTAAAATTATATATGTATGTATGTATTAATGTATGTATAGTTTTAATGATGAAAAGTATCACATTTAATCTATTATTATTATATATACTATTATAAAAGTGTGATTTTTACAAATTTTGATTTACCAGTAGTATTATATTTCTACTACAACTTTAATTTAAGGTTAATTGTGTAATATAATATATAATATGTATTTATAATGTAAAATCTAATATAATATATTAGTTTCCATGTGAATCTACTACTATACATAAAAAAATATATATATATTATTTTACAAAATTGAATTTAACTAATATATCCTTGTAATATATTTAAATTAGGCACAATAGGGTAATATAATAAATCTACAGGATGAACTTTTTATTATAATACAGTAGTAGATATAAAATTTATAGAGTGATTTTTAAACAAATGATCATTCATTTTATATGAATATATATATATATGGTAACAATTAATAAATATTATTATTGACTTCCATAATATTATATTTAAAATACATATATAATTTTGATTGGTGCATCAATTTATATGTGCGTGTGTATAAGTTTCTAGTTTCAACTAACATATTATTTTTTAATTAAATGCCAGACAATTCATTAATATCTTTGTAAACCAAAAAGATATAAATAATGAATTAATATATGTACAATGCATATCACATGCATTCATGTCAATTATTTTTATTATTCTTTTTTTTATATGATGAACTTTTGTTCTAATTTATTTTTTAGCAATAGTTTAGGAATGTCAAATTTTCTACAATTCAAAAGGTGACATTATTAAAACATTTTAAAAATCATGTTGGATTTCAAAATTGGTCGAGTATATAATAATTTAATTATCTGTGAATTATAAGTATAATTTATTCAATATATTTAAAATTTAAATTTTTACTTATAAATTACTGATTCACATCATGTGATTCAATAATTCAAATATTAGTGAACTGAAATAGATAAAAAAATAGCAAAAATGTTACATAATGTATATATATTGAAACAATTTCATTGCAAAAGAACGATGTAAACTTATACGAGCACCAAAAAAATTATCATCGCCTACATATTTGTATTAAAGATAGTATATGTAATTAAATGTTATTTTGGCCACTCATCTATTTTTATTAAAGATAAGTTAATTAATATTATCAAATTAATTAAGTTGTAAAAATTATGTCACACCCCCCCCAATCATAAAAATGTTATTTCTAAAAAAATGCATATTTTATCAAAATAAACTTCACAATTACTTATCAATCTAAATAATTTTTTTAATATTAATGTAAAATCATAGAGGATTATTTCAAATATATAGATTGGAGAAAAAAATATTATTCATAAGTGAATATATTAATTTGAATATTATTACAAGTAATTTAATTAAGATATATATAAATCAAGAATATGTGTGTGTATATATAAAAATGAAATAACACTATGTCGTTTTTATTATGAAGCAAACGAGAGGAGCGTCTTAGGCCTCATTATTTTCATTAAAATAGTTAGTTATATAAATATATGTATTATCCACATTCGATTAACAATATTTTTGAAGTCAAATATTTTAAATATATAAATGATCAAAAGTTTATCATGTCTTAATCTCTAACAAATTATTTTTTAACCATGTAACTTATCTAACATTTGAAAACAATTAGATATTAATAGCTTTGATTTATTTTCAAAATTAAAGTATACGTTAATAGAACATAAGACATAAAATTAAATACAAAATTATATATTGAGATATTATATTATATAAATAAATATTTCCCAATGCATATATTACATATCGGATATTATTGGATATGCTAATTATAACATTTTTTTTTATTGAAGTAAGTTTTTATGTTGAATAATATGTCCCAATTTGAGATTTAGAACATTTAAAAGTGGTTTTATTGTTGATAAAACGAGAAGTAATAAATAAACTTATTTAAAACATATTAGTGTATTATCTTAAAAAAATATTTTACTTCTAAACATATTCATTATTTCGCATTGGACCCCATATTGTCTGAAAGCGGCCCTAGCAAGTCACCATGTATACAACAATTCATTTTAGAACGTTACTAATAATTCTAATACTATTTTAACTAGGAAGAAATTTAGAATAATTACACTATTATATATATATATATATATTAGAGCATAATACTACTTTTATAATAGCACATACAAATGTTATGATTAAAAATAAAGACTTTAGTCGCTCAATTTGGGCAAATATAACAATTTATTTTTTAAATATCCTTTCTTGCAGTTTTCAACCAAATATTTATTTTATTACATTACAATTATTCGACTTCTCAGTAGCTATCCACAAGTATACAAAGTATCTGTATTACAATGTTGAGCGAGATCGCATTCCATAGAGACTAAAAACTTAATCATAATGTGAGTATTGCAACGTCAATCTTCTAAGTATTAAATAGGTAGTGCATTCAAGGTTTTATTTTATATCAACTAAAGATAAATAAATAACTAAAGGCAAATAAAGATAAATGAAGAAAAGTAAGAGTTAATATAATAGAGGAAGAAATAATCTAAATCATCAATTTCATAGATTCATCCAAACAATTTCAATTCAAATAAATGATTTATTTACAATTCAACTTTATTTAGACAATCACCATATTAGTCAAACGGGGAAAATATAGCAAAAAAATATAATACATTTTAACGTGAACATATGAGTTTTAGATATTAAAAAATAAATATATTTTTAAGCTTTATTATTTCCAATAATTAATATTAGAAAGAACACATAAAGTGTTTATAAAACTAAATATATGTGTATATATATTATTTTATATAAATGTAAATGTATAAAGGTTAATATTTCAACTACATGAACTAATGAAAATTTATGCTTACAAGTAACTTTAAGATAGTGTGGTATATATACATAGTATGTAAATCAAGAATATACATTCTTTTAGTATCTCTTACACTATAATGACAGTATGACAATCAATATGTACCAATCAATGAATTAGTGATGAGAACATTAACACATCTAAGTATTAATATATTTATTGATATCAATTTAATTTAGATCATAAGCATACAAGTTTACAGTGTTTATGATACATGAATCATTTCAAATTAATTAATAATATGAATGGGATATGAATATATATACGAGCCTAATAAAATAGATAAAAAAAATGTATCTCTAATATCTCTAAACTTTATTATTTTCATAAATGACAAAAGTTTGTGTAAGACCATTTTATAGGTCAAAATTCATAAAACTGGCCAATGTTCAGATCCAATTTTATCCTCATTTAAAAAAAAATAGTTTTAACAAATTTAAAAACATATATGATTCATGTATGCTACAAGAGAGAAATTTTCACATGTGAGCGAGAAGTGTTCATGTTTGAGAGATAAAAAGAAGTGTCATAATTTAGTTTTCAAATTTGAAAAGAGGGAGGCAGAAATGCCAGAATAGGTTAATAATTGTCATGTATACTTTGAATTTGTAATAAAAATGTGATTTAAATTTGTAAATATTGATGTTTTGTCGCTCAATTTTGGATCTGAAAACTATTGAATTACAAATATGATCAATAGGTTCGAAAATTCGTTCAATAATTTTTTTTCATAAGTTATTGATCATGTATGTTCAAAAATATATTTTCAAAGCTTTATATTTTTTAAAATCAATTTTCGAACATAGCCTTATATGAAAAATATGTGAAGTATTTAGAAACACACCTAACTATAAAGTGTAAATATTATAATTTTAATATACTTTCTTCAATTTTTACTAGGATATTGATTTAAGAAATTAAAATCAATATAACCATAAAAGATATGTCTCTCTTTGAAACCATAATGAATTTTGTTTGATACCTTATATAATGCATGAAAAGTTTTTTTATCATCATAGGTTCGCCCAAAAATCGTTAGTAAAAAAACATTGACAAGATGTTTTATTAGTATAAAAATATATTAATTCAAGAAGAATTTCAAAGGGATGTTTGATCGTAATAAAAAGTTTGGTTATTGTATTCACATATATAAGAATCTACACTCGCCCAATATATATAATTTTAAATTTAAATCAATTTAAATATTATTCTTTTGTTGTGCACATTTTTATTATATTTCACATATATGCTTAATTTGTACTTTAGAAGATATACATATAATATTCAATTTATAATTTAATATAATGATATATTACTTTTTTTTAGATAAAAGAATTCATTTTAATGTTATTAATATATATATATATATATATTATTACTCTAATTATTTATTAGATATATATTAATACTTTCGAATTATAATATAACTTATAACTTTAAATTTTAAACTTTCAAAAGAACTTTTAATTTTACATATTTTAGTAAAAATTCATACAATGTTGCACGTAATCTTCTCTAGTTTTATTAAAAGATACTATTTAATTTTTATAATTTTTAATAATGAAAAATATGATTTGTAAATTAAAAAGTTACCGTTTATATAAAGCTTATATTATATACAACTGCTGTACCAAACGAATTTGTCAAAATTAAAAATACTGTGAAATTGACTCATTCATAATTTTTTAAAAATTTGCTGTAAATTTTTTTTAGAAGCACTTGTGTGCTCAACTCATTGACCGATCAATGCGGGAAAACGCGCGTTGATCCGGTCAACTCCAAAAAAAAATTCTTCAAAATTAGTATCAATCGTAATACTAAAAAGTATCACTCAAAAGCCTAAAAGTATCACTTGTATTCTTAAAAAGTATCAGCCAAAATAAATAAATAAAAAAATACGTCAAAATCAGTACCAACCGTAACAGTAAAAAATATCACTCAAAATTCAAAAAGTATCATCTGTATTATTAAAAAGTATCATCTATTTTATCATTTTTCATTTTTGCGGGTTGACCGGGTCAACGCGCGTTGACGCGGTTAAAAACATTGATCGTCTGATATAACCTTATATACATCTAGTGCATGCAAGTTTTTGCCTTTTTTTTGCCAATACCGAGCTTTCTCATTGTTCAGCGGCTCCACAATTTTGAATTAAGAAACTACCACACGACACCACGGTTTCTTAAATTAAGACATTGTTAAGCAATGCATGAAACATTTTATAGATCAGTCGGCATTCTGGGAAGTAGGGGAATCTTCTTCTTCCAATATTCTCTCTAGAACTCCGCACTTTCCCAACTGTTCTCAGTCTTTTTGAGACAGTCTACAACTCGACATTCATTCGAGTGCATGCAAGAAGCAAAGCCAATATCTTCTTTTTTTTCTTCTAATTATTCAAGTTTAATTTTTTTTTTCAATTTTGTGAGTTCAATTTTGTTTGGGGATCTATATAACGTTCCAAACGTCGATTGCGGATTCAATCAAGAAAAGCATGATTTCAATTGCATTGGATTAAAATACTTGGTTGGCTCTCTCTCTCTCTCTCTCTCTCTCTCTTCTCTGTCTCTCTTGAGCTTCCCAATCCTATTCTCAAACCATTAACTAACAAATGCCATTCTTCAAAAAAAAAAAAAAACAAATATCCAATCGTTGTTGTTTAAGCTTTTGATGTCGTGACTGCTTCACCGATCATAGCCATTCATGTGGAGACTTCGTGGTGCGTAGGCACTGATCATGAGCCTAACTTATTGGCCATGGAAACGATGGACTCTCTATACGGTATTGGATCTTATATGCTTTATATCTATGCCCATGGAAATTATCTGCTTTACAGTTGGAGATGACTTTTTTAGGGGAAATAATGATATGATCACTTTGATCTCAATCTCAATTCTGTTTTTTAAATGTGCACTGGCTCAAGAAACATAAGAAATGTTAGAAAGGAAATAATTTAGCAGAATAAAAATCCCATAAATTATGGGATTAGATTAGGTAAGAGATATTTTTCCTTTTACATTGTTTTGTTTAGCTATATAGAAGGCTTATGTATCTGTATTCAATACAACAAGAAATATGCAATTACAATTTAAATCCATCGTCTACAATTCCTTCAAACTACTTCTACAAACCTTACAATATCCATTCATCATGTTTCAATACATCTTTCATCAGATACCAAAGTTCAACTAGAAAGGCTAATCTTTATGAATCAATTGAGAAATTGAAGACGTTTTTCTTAGTTTACTCTCACTCTCTGTCTCTCTCATGTATGCATATGTTTGTGCTTATGTATTGGTGTTGGTGCAGTTTTGATCTAATTCAGAATTATCTCATTGATATTAACAGTGATTCGATGATGGATTTTGAAAATTAATACGCATTTCGAATAAATTTGCAAATAATTTTGTTCCGAACGAGAGACAAAAAAATCAAAGGTTTAGAGAATCAATAGATCTCATTTGCACTACAATCAAATTTCCAAGAGGGAGTCGACCAACTCAACATTTTCATATTTGTGTTAACACTGAATCAGCAATGCAGATTATTTATAGTGTTAGGAATAATTCTTGACGCATTGCTAAATTATGGGTGATTAACTCTTTATATATGCAATAAAATTTATTATATGTTTTTGGCCTAACATTTACAGATGAAGTGGTGGAAATCTTCAGAAAAAGAGAATCAAATTATAGAATGCATGGCAGCAAATGGTACCATCAATTCATATATACTATTTGTGTTTGTATAGTCATTTTGAAACTTCATATAATTTAATCATATAACATGAAATATGTTTGTGCAGATAAAAGATTTTAATATACAAGACAAAAAACATTCGGGCGTCGAGATGTGAGCAATTTATCTACTCATCATGTTCAGCTAGCTCAGGATTGCATGTCTTCTATACAAATTGTGTTACATGAACTATCATCTATCTTGGACTATTAAAAATTTCAAATTAGGACCGTACATATCAGCTCTCATATTCTATATATGTTTCATGTGCTGTGTAGTCAAATTGTTTTCAAATGGATCGAGGGAGTTGGAGCAACAATACGTAAATTTACGAATTCAAGCCTCAGAGTAAGCATAGCTACACGTACATTTTTGTTGAATCAATTTTATGAAAAGTTCAGTTTGCTTTAAATTATGATCTGTATTTGTTTTTATAGACTGCAATATTGGTGTACCCGATGGCTGATGGATGCTGATATTGAGGTTGCGTCATGCATAATATATTACAAATTGATGATGTCTTCGTCTAATTAATACTTATTTTTTTTAATCTTATGTAGGAGCATTATTTTTATTATGATTAACCGATCTTAAAAATTTTGAATTTTTTATATTTAGGCTATACTTTTAAATTTGAAACATATAGGTTTGAGTTGCTTTCGAAATTCATGTTGTGTTTTCACAAATACATATTATATAAACTTATAATATGGGACATTTTAAATTAATTCAATTAAGTTCAATGATCACTGTGCATCGCGCGAGTGCAAAACTAGTTTAGAGTAAAAGAAAGACAATTGTCAATTTCTAAAAGCTGGAAACTATGAATGTAAATCATCAATGATTAAAACTATCAATCTAAAACTTAAAAATCATTTATTTTTATGCTTATTTATTTTTTTCATTATTTTTAATAAGTCGGTATAATTTTAAAGTAAAAACTATATAATATCCCACTTCCCACCCAAGTGTCTCGTTAATTAAGATGAATCTATATCTACTTAATGGTGAAATTAATAGACCAAATTGTGAAATAAAAAATAAAAAATTGGGAGATATTAGTAACCCACCGATCGTACCAATCAAAATTAGCTCCTGCCACCAATTTAAAAAATATATATACAGTTATCAAAAAATTAAAAAATCCGATATGAAAAAATACTTGTCTTTTAAGAAGTTGAAATATTTTGTATTTAGAAATTACCATCCACTTTTTTCATTTGCAATCAAAATATTTTACATAAATTAATCGGTAGACAATTTCCAACAATCATTCGATAAAATTCAAATTAATCAAAATTAATGTTTTTGATATCCTATTTGGACGTGGCTTGACGCCCACAACGAAGGCACTCACAATAGACAAGGCACCCAAAACACGAAACATTATTCCTCACAAAATCTTGAATTTATGTCATCTAACATCAAGAATGGTGATTGATACTTGTCATAATGAGAGATTCTGAATATTTGAGGATTTTTATGGAGCCTCTCATGTAATCCAAGGCTGCCTCAGCTCCCTCTTCTACCACTACCTTCAACTGCGATATTTCTGTAAGCCTTTAGGAAGCCATCTGCACATTTTAGACAAAATGAGTTACTTTTGCAGCAACATTAATGGAGGAATCCTGCATATTATAGCAACAACAATATTTGACAAAGCGTTTACCTAAATGTCAACAGCAGCAGCTTCTCTGCCCATCCCAAGTCTACGACAGTCGCACTGGTCCTTCTGAAATCCGCAACGCACAGAGTTAAATCAGTAGCAAGACAATATCTATGTGCTGTCAAAGGAAAACATTCAGCAGCCATTAAAGGAATGTGTACCAGATGTTTTATTCCTCCTGAATCATCCAAGAAAAACACGAACCTAACATGCTGAGTGGCTTGCTTATTTACCAGCACGAGGGTGCATCAGGACTCCAGGAAGACTACCAATAATCCCCACAGGAACAAGAGCCGTCTCTGAAGTGGTGGAAACGGTTAATATCTCTAATAATGATATCTCTCGATACTATCTTAGAGATGCACTTGAATGTCGTATGGCAGTCCAAACAGATACGGAGGTTCTTCTTCACCCTAATAGGAGCTCCAGGTGGGGTAGCAATAAGTCCAAAAGCCACAGCAAGCTTTTCACTGTGATGTAATAGGAGAAGTTCCTTTTCTTTATTTTCAACATGATGGAGGTCAGTGTCTAACATAGGAACATAACCAGCTTTGGCCATGAGATGTCCCAGCTCCTCAAGTTTCGAGTATATCTCTTCACTTCTAGGATGGCTTCTGTCTCCAACAATAAATGTGTGTATATTGTCTTTAACCTCCATCCAGCTCATCCCTGGTTCCTTCTTCACTTTGCTGTCTTTCATAAATCGTCGCACCTTAACAACATTTTCCCATAATCCTGCTGAAGCATAAATGTTAGCCAGGAGAACATGGGTACCAGATTTTTCTGGTTCAAGAGCATAAAGCATCTCAGCAGCACGTTGTCCTAGCTCTACGTCCTTGTGAATTCTGGCAGCTCCAAGAAGTGCCCCCCAGATGGCACCATTAGTTTCAAATGGCATACTATTAACGAGGTTCATTGCTTCATCCAATTTCCCAGCTCGGCCAAGGACATCAATCATGCAAGCATAGTGCTCTTGTGTTCGTTTTATGCCAAACTGCTCCTCCATTGTCTCAAAATACCATTGAGCTTCGTCAACTAGACCAGCATGATTACATGCAGAGAGGACATTGACTAATGTTACATGATTAGGAGCTACACCATCTTTCAACATGTTATTGAACAAAGCAATGGCCTTGTTACCCTGGCCATGTTGTGCTAGTCCACCAATCATTGCAGACCAGGAGACCACACTTCTCTGAGGAACCTCAGAGAAAGCATGATCAGCGTCCTCTATACTTCCACATTTGGCGTACATGTTGACTAGTGAATTCCCAGAAAACATATCCGACATAAACCCCATTTTCAATACATGAACATGAATTTGCTTCCCCTGCTCATATGCTGATAAATTTGCACAGGCATTAAGAAGAGAACTGCAAACAAAAGAATCTGGCTTCATATCCATTTCTAGTAGCTTCAAGTAGAGCTTCAAAGCTTCTTCGCCTCTTCCACATTGTGCATACGTTGTCATTAGTGATGTATAAGATGGTAGATCCACAGCTGGACAATCTTCAAAAACTCTAGCTGCGTCATGAACCTGGCCACACTTTCCATATGAATCAACAAGGCTGTTCGTAATGAAATTATCAGCTTGGTAACCTGATTTCACAATAAGTGCGTGAACTTGCTTGCAGATGATAGTGGACTCCAAGTCAGCAACTGCATTAAGGACTGCTAGTAAAGTAGCATGGTTATATTCCATCCTCTGCTTGTGCATCTCCTGAAATAGGGTAAAAGCTTCCCTCATCTGCCCACTCTGTGAGAGTCCAGAGATCAATGCATTTGTTGCAACCAAGTTCTTTACTGGCAACAAATGATAAACAGTTGCTGCATACTTCATCAAATGACACTTACTGTACATGTCAATGAGGCCAACACTTACAAAGGGATCTTTCATTGTATCCAGTTTTATCAATTTGGCATGAAACTGTTTACCAAATTCCTGGACACCTAATGCTGCACAAGCTTTAAGAGCACTTGACATGGTAAACAAATTAGGATTTATCCCAGACCTTTTCATCTGATCTAACAATTCCAAGGCCCCAACATGATATTCATGTGATACACAACCAGCAATAAGAGCATTCCAAGAAACAATATCCCGTTCTGGGATGTTACCAAAAACAGTTATTGCATCTCCAAGATCTCCTGCTTTTGCATACATGTCTACTAGTGCATTCAATGAGAACGGATCACCCTCGTATCCAAGCTTTATCAAATAGCCGTGAATCTTCTTTCCCTGACCAATATCTCCTAGACCCGTGGCTGCATTCAATACAGTTGACAAACTATACTCATCAGGCTTAATTCCACTTGCAATCATTTCCAGGAACAAATCCATTGCTTTCCCAAAGAGATCACTTTGAGTATAACATGTCAATAAAGCATTCCAAGAAACCACATTCCTTTCTGGGATATCCTCAAACAACCTCCTGGAATCTAAAATACTACCACATTTTGCATACATAAGAACCAAAGTATTTGCAACAAAAACATCTGACTCAAACCCAGTTACTACTACAATTCCATGAACTTGTTTCCCGAGTACAAAATTAATTGTGCTTGCACATGCCTTGAGCACGCTGGGGAAAGTGAACTCATTACCTTTAACGCCCAAGACATGCATCTCGTGAAAAGCCAAAAGGGCCTTTTCCCCAAGGCCATTCTGGGCATACCCCGATATCAGTGAGGACCAAGAAATCAAATCCGGTTCTTGGCTCTCTTCAATTAGCTTGCGGGCATCAGAAAAAACTTTAGACTTAGAATAAAAGGTTATCAAATGGTTACGGTGTTTCGGATCATGGGATAGTCCAAGCTTAATTAACTTGCCATGGATTTGGAGGCCTTCATTTGTGGACTTGGTTTGCCTGAGCTGTGACAGGAACTTTGAGTAGGATATATAAGTTGATCTTAACTTTTGAACTGGTGGAAGAAACATATACTCCAGCTGTAGAACAGACTGAAATTCAAAAATTCAAAAATTCAAAAATATAAACAAACACAATAGCATTCAACAAGAATTCTTCATCTAAACTAGTTCCTAAATCAAATACATAGAGGTAGGAAAACCATGTTAAATCAATCTTCTTGACTTCACTAATTTCACAGGCACATACTCGTAATCATTATATTCAGGTAAAGGTTGGTTTTTGGTTTTTAATATCCACATTCAGCAATGCAAGAAACAACAACAACAACAAACGATAGGAAAAGAGACCACAGAAGTCGATAATGAGCAGAAAATTTGCAAGAGCGATTACACGTGTCAATTCAAATAATCTAAACCATTCTGAGAAACTGAAGATTAAAATAAGCAAAGAAATTGGAGTGCGGGACTACCGTATGGTTTGAAATTTGGGAGAAAATGTTGAACCAGTACTGACGGCGGCTTCGACGGAAGAGTTTGCGGCTGCGGCTGGTTGTGTGTTGAGAGCTGTTATTTTATTATTTTATAATTATTATAATAAAAAAATATTGTTTTTAATGTATAAAAAAAAATAAGTCGGATATGGGTATAACCGCATGAGACCATTTCCAAGGAAAAATACCAAACTCAAATCCAAAATGCAGTACGTGTCACGTCATGAAGAGTAATTTATCTCCAACCAACAAACTTATTCTCAAACTCAAAAGAATATTTTTAGTATATTCTTTCTTATACAACTTTTTTCAATAACACATTTATAGTTATCAAAATTTACAAAGTAGACATGTTAACTTTTTATATCCACACAATATTTACTAAATATAATTATCAATTAATAACTTAATACTAAAATAATATTAAATTAAATATTTATTATATTAAGAAAATTAAACAACTTGAAAATAAAATTACATAACTTGAAAATAGAAGTACATAACTTGAAATGAAATTACATAACTTGAAAATGAAATTACACTAAAAATTATTCATACATATGAATTTAGCAAAATAAAAGTAGACGGTAACTAAGTCTCGGAATTAGTATACTCCTCCCACATATGATCAATTAATGCATTCTGAAGTGCGAGATGAGCATCTTTATTCCTTATTTGTCAATATTGAGCGACAAATTTTTCAAATTTTTCATTTTCATCCATCATTATTTCGACCTCCGGCGGTGGTGTCTCCACGATAATTTCAATTGGTGCACTCATATCACGTTCATCCTCAACTATCATATTATGCAAAATAATGCATGTAGTCATTATGTCATGTAAGACATTTTTTCTCCAATAACGTGCTGGTCCTGCTACAATATCAAAACGGTACTGAAGAACTCCAAATGCACGTTCAACGTCTTTTCTACAGGCTTTGTAAAATATTTTTTCTTGGGAGTTCGGGGATCATGAATCACTTGCACAATGGTAGACCATTTGGGATATATACTATCAGCTAGATAATAACCAATATCATATTCTTTTTCTTGAATCACATAATGAGCAGATGAGAAATACCTTGAGTGACATTAGGAAAAATATGAGATGATTCCAAGACGTTGATATCATTGTTGGTGCCTAGCAACCCGAAATAAACATGTCATATCCAGAGATCATAATCTGCTACAACTTCGAGAATAATCGTAGGACTTCTATTGCGTCCTACATATTGTGCAGCCCAATGTGGTAGGACAATTCTTCCATTTCCAATGCATACAATCTGAACTTCCCAACATCCTTGGAAAATCACGTTTTTCACCAATATGGAGTAACCTAGCAATATCATTATTGTTTGACGACCTCAAGTATTGAGCTGCAAATATCTCTACTATTGCTCGATAAAATTTGTTCATACTCTCAATTGTAGTGGAATCACCTATTTTAACATACTCATCTGTGGCATCTGCAGCTAAGCCATATGCCAATGACAAACGAGATTTTTGCCTGTATTTCCGAGCATAACATATTCATTTTATTGATCTTTTCATATATTTTTAATGGTCTAATGCTTCTTTTCCGTTTTATTTTATAATAAGTGTTTTTAAACATTGTCGTGCAATTTCAGGGCAAAATCGATCGGGTCGGGACTCAAAGGAAGACAGTCGGCGTGAACCGGGTGCAGGAGCGACGTGAGTGCGCATCCATGCAGAGGCCTCGAAAGCACGGCAGATGGCGCAGCCCGACTCAGGCCAAGGAGGCGCGATCACCTCAGTTGCGCCACCAAGGCGCGACCCGAGCCAGGCGTGACGCGGGTACAGGCCAGGCGCTATCGAGCGTCCATGCAGAGGCCCCGAAAGTGCGGCAGACGGCGCGGCCCGATCGGAAGAGAATCGGCGTGACCAGCGGAGTCACGCTAACCGACGCGGCCTGACCGGGGCGTGACCGAGCCCGTGTCGCGCCCCCTGTTCCGATGCGACTTTTGGCATTTTTTATTTCCTTTTTCATTTTCTTTTAATAAGCGGAATTGTGGGAGTATAAATACCCACCTTGATTCAATTTTAGGGCAACATTCAATTCCTAGCCCCCAAATTTAGAACTTAGACTTTGAGAGAAAATTTTGCAATACAAGCTTGAAGGTTGTGAAGAATTTGGAAGAAAAAGTGAAGTTTGAAGATTGTTTCATTCCTTTTCGGGTTTACTCTTATCCATGATTATGATTTTCTTCTTCTTTGTCTACCTTTGTTTTACTTTATTCTTAAGCATGTCTAGCTAAATTTTGTAATCCTAGGGTGATATGATTTGACATTAAATGATTGGGTGGTTGGATGAAAAAGCATATTAATCCCCTCTCTTTGTATTTTCCATGAATCAATGGTTTGATTTTATCTAACTAGGGTTGGCCTCCTTGAGTTGGATTTTATGTTGATTATGTTTTGAGAAAAACTAATTAGCATTAGGAGTTGATTTATGGGACCTATTGGGTATTAAATGAGAGTTTATGCCTAGTTGGATTTTTGGTTGATTGATTGTGCTCGAATTTGATGAAATTGGAGTTTAGTCCTAGAGATAGGAGAATTTCCTTTTGTTCAATTAAATCTTAGAAACTCGAGAGAGTCTAGGATTATTTTTAGAATTAATCTTGAACGGAATTAATTTGTTTTCTAATCTTGAAACCCATCGTTTGTGTTGATGAATATTACCCTAGGATGTTTCCCTTTCATTTGTTACCCTTTTTAGTGCATTTGTGATTGTTTGAGTTTATTCTAGTTTATTTCAACAACTTGATAATTTCCACACTTAGAGTAAAAGAAAAACCAAATTCAACCCATGATTTTGTGATGCTTGACTTGTAGAATGACATGAATATGGTGCTTGCATGCCTTGGATTATCTAAATTCCTTGTGGATTCGACCCCGATTTTTCTTGTACTACAATCTACTTGTATACTTGCAAGTTAAATTTGGGTATTAAAACTCTAAGTAGGAAAAATATTCCATCAAGTTTTTGGCGCCGTTGCCGGGGAGTTTAGTTTTTATTCAAGTCTTTTTATGCAACATCAATATAAGTGTTGTTTGCTAGATCAAGTGGTTTTATTTTATTTTATTTAAGTATCAAACTTACTTTTAGTTGTTCACAGGTGGTGTATGCGTACTAGGGCACGTGGTGACCCGTTGCTCGAGTTAGATACCGAGATCGAAGCCACGAGTCGTCATAACAACGCTCGAAGAAGACGAAGACAGAATGGCGGATAATCCACCACCTCTGCCTCACATCCAAGATCCGTTGATTCTTCAAATACAAAGACAGCTTGAGGAGATGAGAGGACAACTTCGGGCCCAAGAGGAAGCTAGGGCTCGAGTTGAAGAAGCCCCGATTCGGAACTTATTTCAACCAATGCTTAATGAGGGGGTTGTCAATGGGCCGACTATACAAGCCAACAACTTCGAATTGAAGCCGGTTTTGATGGTTATGGTATCCCAAAACCAATTTGATGGGATGACACTTGAAGATCCGCACGAACATGTCCACCAATTTTTGGAGATCGCTCGAACGGTCAAGATTAATGGGGTGTCCGAGGATGCAATCCATTTGAAGTTATTCTATTTCTCACTGCGGGATAAAGTACGAACATGGTGGTTGAACCAACCACCCGGTTCATTCACATCATGGAATGACTTGCTCTCTAAATTCCTTCAGAAGTTATTTCCTTCTGGAAAGACATTAAAGTTAAAGGAAGAGATAACTCAGTTCAAGTAAAGGGATGAAGAGTCCTTGTGTGAAGCTTGGGAGCAGTTTAGAGAGATGCTTCACAAGTGTCCGGGCCACGGTTTTGGCACGGATCATCAAGTTTGCATTTTTTATGGCAGTTGTAAGTCCAATGTGAGAAGTATTCTTGATGTGTCGGCTGGAGGATCGTTACTAAATCGAGGACCCGAAGAAGCCGTCACAATCATCGAGGAAATGGCCTCCAATGCCTATCAATGGCCGGGGGAGCGAGAAAATGTCCAAATCTTGAAAAAGGTGGAAACTACAAACAATGATGCCATAGCCCTTATAGCCGCTCAGATGACTACTTTGAACTCGAAAATAGAGGCTATGGCATCACCAAGACCGGAGCCTTCGATTATGCCCGACTTGGAGGAAGCAAGCTTCGTTGGTCAAGGGAACTATGAGGGTTACCAAAGGCCTTTCAATCAAGGTTTTAAGCCTCATTTTGGAGGACCACAAGGGCAAGGTGGAAACCCATACCATCCTAGGCCACCATATCCGAATCTCTCTTACTCAAACCCGAACAATCACCTCCAACCGCCTCCTGGATTTTCGGTCACCAACGGAGTCATCGATGAGGAAAAGAAGCCCAAAATTGACGAGCTCCTTATGGCTTTCATGAACAAGACCGATAAATATATGGGGGATTCTCAAGCACATTTTGAGAAGTTAGAAGGAAATCAAGCCGCAGTGAATACTCAACTAAAGGTGTTAGAAAAATAGATGGGGCAACTTGCCTCGGCTTTAGGAGGTCAACACCATCCGGGACAATTCCCTTCAAACACCACCATTAACCCTAAGGAGAATTGCAAGGCTATAACCCTTCGAAGTGGAATATCTTATAAGAAGCCCGATATACCCGATCAAGAGAAAGAAGCTTTGGGTGAGGATGAGCCAAGAGAAGAACAAAGATGGGATGATGAAAGTGAGAAGGAAGATGCTATAAGGAAAGTAAAAGGGGTCCCTAAGGATCAAAGAAAAGTCGAGTCAAGGATAAATGTGCCTTATCCTCAGAGGCTCTGAAAAATTAAGCACGAGGAATAATTTTCCAAATTTTTGGACATCTTCAGAAGAGTGCAAATAAACATACCCCTTGTGGAGGCTTTACAACAAATTTCTACATATGCTAAATTTCTTAAGGAGGTAGTCACGAAGAAAAGGAGGTTGGGCAATTATGAGACCGTTAACCTAACGGAAAATTGTAGTGCATTGATTCAACAAAAATTACCCGCAAAAATGAAGGACCCTGGAAGTTTTAACATCACAGTGACTATTGGAGATATCCAAGAGAGGAAGGCCCTTTGTGATCTGGGTGCAAGTATAAATCTCATGCCATTGTCATTCTTCCTGAGGCTAAATGTGGGAGAGATAAAACCTACGACAATCTGTTTACAAATGTCGGATAGGTCGCTAACCTACCCAAAGGAAATCGTGGAAAACGTTCTCGTCAAGGTGAACGACTTCATATTCCCCATGGATTTTGTCGTCTTGGACATAGAGGAGGACAAAAACATGCCCCTCATTTTAGGACGACCATTTTTAGCAACGGGGAAGGCACTCATAGATGTGTCGAGAGGGAAACTCACACTCTGACTTAATGATGAAAGCAGTACATTCTCCATTTATAATGCAATGAAATTTCATGATGATGAAGATGAGTTAATGAGGGTGGAGGAGTTCAAGGTGATGAAGCTCGTGGAAGCATGTGTGGAAGAGAAGATAATGGAGCCCTACACCTCCCAAGACACCTTGGAGACAAGCTTGTTTGCATCCCTTTACTCTTCTTCTTCGTTTGAATTACTTGATAATAACCCCGATATATTGGATTGTGTTTGTGCCCTTGACTCTTTACAGGAAATTCCAAGAAAAGAGAACCGATTCTTACCTCTGAGGGATGAAAATGATGAAGCATTAAAGAATGAAGGAGAAGGAAAAAAGGAGACAAAGGAAGAGTTGAAGCCCCTTTCGGGACACTTGAGGTATGCTTTCTTAGGTGAAAATAAAACCTACCCCATGATTGTGTCGGCTTATTTGTCAGCATGTGAGCTTGATAAATTTCTTAGAGTCTTGAGGAAGTATAAGTCCACTCTAGGTTGGTCTATTGCTGATTTGAAAGAGATTAGCCTGTCTGTGTGTATGCATAGGATTTTGCTTAAGGACGAGTATAAACCACGTGTGCAACCACAACGTAGGCTAAACCTCATTATGCAAGAATTTTTGAAATGGCTTGATGCGGGCATAATTTATGCTATATCTGATAGCGAGTAGGTTAGCCCCACTCAGGTTGTAGCCAAGAAGGGAGGCATGGCAGTTGTTCAAAATGAGGATAGTGAATCCATAGCTACTAGAGTTGTCACAGGTTGGAGGGTTTGCATAAATTATCGAGCTCTAAATGCTGCCACTAGGAAGGACCACTTTCCCCTACCATTTATTGATCAAATGTTGGATAGGTTAGCTGGATATGAGTTCTATTGTTTCCTAGACGGCTATTCTGGGTATAATCAAATTCTAATAGCTCTTGAAGACCAACATAAGGTAGCATTCACTTGTCCCTATGGAATTTTTGCTTTTCGCATGATGTCTTTCAGTTTGTGTAATGCTCCAGCTACTTTCCAAAGATGTATGATGTCAATCTTTCATGATTTGATTGAAAAGATAATGGAGGTCTTTATGGATAATTTCTCGGTCTTTGGGAATTCTTTTGATAATTTCTTGGATAACTTAACACGAGTTTTGCAGCGTTGTGAGGAGACTAATCTTGTCTTAAACTGGGAAAAATGCTATTTTATGGTAAGAGACAGAATAGTCCTTGGCCACAAAGTGTCTGCTGCGGGCTTGGAGGTGGATCAAGCCAAAATAGTAGCCATTGAGAAGCTTCCACCCCCTACAAATGAAAAGGGAGTCCGGAGTTTTCTTGGCCATGCCGGGTTCTATCGGTGTTTCATTAAGGATTTTTCAAAAATTTCTAAACCTTTGTGTAAATTGCTTGAAAAATCTAATGACTTTGTGTTTGATGGCGAATGTGTACAGGCGTTTGAGACCCTAAAGAAGGCCCTTATGACGGTCCCGGTACTTATTGTCCCGGATTGGAGTGAGCCGTTTGAGCTCATATGTGATGCAAGCGAGGTAGCCGTGGGGGCCGCACTAGGACAAAGAAGAGAAAAGTTGTTCCGGGTGATCTACTATGGAAGCAAGACTTTGGACCCGGCACAAATTAATTATACAACCACGGAGAGAGAGTTGTTGGCGGTCGTATACGCCTTTGATAAGTTCCAGCCCTACCTCATTGGGGCCCGAACTATCGTGCATACAGATCATGCGGCCCTGCGACATCTATTTGCCAAGAAGGATGCCAAACCTAGATTGATACGTTGGATTTTGTTGTTGCAAGAGTTTGACGTAGAGATCAAGGACCGGAGAGGTTGTGAGAATGTGGTGGCGGACCACCTTTCATGGCTTGAACATACCTCGAATGAGTTAGAAGACAAGAGGCCAATAAATGATGATTTCCCAGATGAGAGAATACTAGCCATAAGAGCCACCACACCGTGGTTTGCGGACTTTGTGAATTACTTGGTGGCAGGGGTCAAGCCCGTGGAGCTTGAGAGTTATAAAAGAAAAAAATTCTTTTATGATGTGGAGTTTTTCATTTGGGATGAACCATACCTCTACAAGCGCTGTGCCGACTTGATTTTGAGGAGGTGTGTACCTGAAGACCAATGAAGAGAAATCCTTGAAGCATGCCACACCGGGCCAAGTGGTGGCCACTTTGGTACCAACCGAACCGCTAGGAAGGTCCTCCAAAGTGGATTTTATTGGCCTACATTGTTTATAGATGCCGGAGGGTTTGTAAAGAGTTGTGGACAATGTCAGAAGATAGGTTCAATTTCCAAGAGAGACGAGATGCCTATGAGAAATACAATTGAGGTGGAACTCTTTGATGTATGTGGTATAGATTTTATAGGTCCGTTTGTAGCCTCTGAAGGAAATATGTACATACTTTTAGCCGTTGATTATGTGTCCCGTTGGATAGAAGCGGTGCCCACAAAGACGAATGACTCCAATGTGGTACTCAAATTCTTGAGGAGGAACATACTCACACGTTTCGGTGCTCTGAGAGCCCTCATTAGTGATGGTGGCTCCCACTTCTGTAATAGATGGATGTCGATGCTACTTGCTAGGCATGGGGTGAAGCACAAAATCACCACACCATATCACCCCCAAGCCAATGGTCAGACGGAGTTAGCAAATAGAGAAGTTGTTTGGTGTTTATTTGTAAGTGTTTTGTTGCATGATTTTGCATGTTTCATTTGTATTTCCTAGTATTTTGATCTAGTTTATCTATAGGTTTTGTGTGATTTTCTTCTCTTGTTGCTCTTATGATGGAATAAGCCAAGTTTTGGAAAACTTGAGCTTTTGTACGCAAAATCTTGATTTATAGGTGTTAAGGATGCATGGAGCGAAGATAGGCCGGGAGAGATGAACCCGGAGGGAGAAGCCAAGGGCTCCACGGCCGCGCAGAGCCCCGCGGCCGCGCATCATGTGACGCCCAAAGACCCCGCGGCCGCGCGAGGCCCGCGCCCACATGAGGGTGCTCTCGGCGGAGACACCCCGCGGGCGCGCGTGATGCGAGATATTTTCTCTCCACAATGGTTTCAATATTTATAAAACTCGTG
Source organism: Perilla frutescens (assembly GCA_026008535.1). Classification (NCBI taxonomy): domain Eukaryota; kingdom Viridiplantae; phylum Streptophyta; class Magnoliopsida; order Lamiales; family Lamiaceae; genus Perilla; species Perilla frutescens. The sequence goes on along the minus strand of BRKX01000014.1, from coordinate 19,516,421 downwards.
TCATGCCTACAAGTGTATAAGCATATGATTGTAGATATGATGATACGAGGTCGATCCACAGGGAAAATGAATTAAATGTGAAAATGCAAGTACCACGATGATAGATTGATGAAATATGCAGACTATGAATAGATGAGGGGTGATTATCATAACACAAAACCAACACATAAACTAAATAATGCAATATCAAACAACAACAATAAACAATCTAAATAGAATTCAAGAAACAAGATCAACAAAGGAGAGAGATTTGAAGATAAATTTAGACAAGACTCTAGGATATGGATTCACAACATTCCTCTTGATCAAACAACAAGGGTTAAACACACAATTATGCTAAGTTCATAGATAGGAAGACCACGAATATAGAAGGAGCATCTCTCGAATATCTCCTTAATTGCGAATGCGACAAGGATGGCTATCTCTAACACATTCCAAGGTCGCACCTACCAAAGACTCTAAGGGGTCACATTTCCTTCCACATATTCGACATTCAACGAAGTGTACAAATACATAGATTCAATCCATACATGCTTATGATCACAAGATTGACTAGATGCATATGATTCAAACATTTGATGTTAAATGAATGCCACTTCAAACAACATCATACAAGAACTAGCAAAGATTGAAATCTTGACAAAACACACCCATAGATTAAACCCTAGTCAAGAACAAGATTCACATTGTTTCTCCACATCCTAGAGCCCTAAGGCTCTACCCAACCATATTTACAACAAAATCAAGAATACAAAAGGAAGAATAAGTACAAGAGTAAAAGATGGAAGGAGAAGATAAAACCCAATGTTGAACAATCTCCTTCAATCCCTTGGCTTGAATCCTCAAATGAATGGATGGATCTTTCTTCTTCTTCTTGATCTTCAAAAATCCCCAAATGTAGTGTTTCTTCAAGTGTATTTCGAGTGGGAGGAGTGTTGGATTCGTCCTTTGAAATCCCTAATAGATATATAAAGTAATGGACCAATAATTGGATGCCAAAAGTCAACTTTCAATTTCGTCAGTCCGAAACGCGACCCTAGGTGCTAGGGCTTTGGGGTCGGGCTTTGCAGTGTATTTGAAACGCGACCCCAGGTGCTAGGGCTTTGGGGTCGGGCTTTGCAGTGTATTTGAAATGCGACCCCAGGTGCTAGGGCTTTTGGGTCGGGCTTTCAACAAAGAAAAACTCCTTTCTGAAGTGCTCTACAGTGCGACCCATGAGTAGTTTTTTGGGGTCGGGCTTTGCAGTGTATTTGAAACGCGACCCCAGTTGCTAGGGCTTTGGGGTCATGTTTCAGCTTGTGTCTTGGTTTTCTTGTCCTTTGCTCATCTTTGTGCTACCTTTTCGATCCAATTTACGAACTTGACTTATTTTGCATTGTTTGAACCTAAAAACTCCCTAAATTGGTCACATTACACCAAACATAAGATTTAAACAATATTAACAATATTTACAACATATATACATGATAACCAAGTGCAAATGCACTCAAAATGAGTGCAATTTATGCACTAATCAGTGTGCATTCCAGACCCTCCGCGGGCGCACGGGTCGCTCTGTTCGCCTGATCAATGTCAACCTACACTCGTCTCTCGCCTCTTCTTCTACAAGCATCATATCCTTCTTCTTCCATCTTTTGGCACGTTGGAAACTAGACTCTTAAGCCACCCTAATCTAAGCAATAGAGGGATAGGGATTGATTTTCCCTAAGCTCACTTTGTGGACTTTTGCTCCCAACAAATCCTCCCCAAATCCCTCTCATTTAATGCTCCACCGCCATCATCTTACCACCATGCTCTCCACTATACTCTCTCTCTCTCTCTCTCTCTCTCTCTCTCTCTCTCTCTCTTACGTATCTCACTCCTCTCTCTCATATCTCATATAGATTTTGGAGATATCAATACCATTCAACATCCCTCTTGGCTTCACTCTCTCACCACTCCATCCTCTCTACCATACTCCATTTCCATTTTCTCTCTACACACACACTACACACACTAAATCTCTACACCATTTTTCTCACCATTTTCACACCCTCACCTTCATCTAAGAGAGGAGGAGAAATGGAAAAGCAAGGGGATCAAACCAAGGGAGACGGAGAAGACACGAGACAGACGACGACGAGCCATCCACGAAAGCTAAGCTCGAAGGAGGTTTATCTTGTGTTTTTCTTTACATTTCTTGGATGTTTGTGGGGATTTGTCCCAAAAACTCTTGAAGGATATACAATATTGTAGAAGTTATCTTCATTTACATTTGATTTTAGCTAACTTCCCTCATTCTACGGGATGCCGGCCGAAGATGCTTTGAACTTCATCCGGGAGTTCTATTCCATTGTTCAAACCTTTTCACTACAAGGTTTGAACGAAGATTAATTGAAGATGAGGTGTTTTCCTTACACCTTGAAGGATCGAGCCAAGACATGGTTCATGTCTCTTCCGGCCAATTCATTGGCCAATTGGAATGCCGTCTACGAGAAGTTCATGGCCAAGTACTATTCCAATCAAAAGACCCAAGACTTGAGAGCTCAAATTGTTACTTTTACTCAATCTTCGGGTGAAGCATTTCATGAAGCTTGGGATCGATTTCGAGGTCTCCAACAACAATTCCCTCACCACCATCTCGCACCCGAGTTGCTCAATCAATTCTTCTACGATGGGCTTTCACAAAATTTCCAATATATGGTGGACAATGCATCGGGAGGAGACATTAGAGGACGGACCACCGAAGAGGTCTCAAACATTTATGAGACCATGGCCACTACTTCTCAACAAAAGAGTGCTAGAGGGAAGAGAGCTTCGGTCAATGAAGCCAATCCGAGTTATGATGTGACGAAACAACTTGCCGAGTTGACAAGGCAAGTAGAGATGCTTCGAACCTCTGAGAGACCACCACAACAAGCGATGACCGTTGAGACTTGTGGAATTTGTGGAGAGTATGGCCATGGGGCCAACTTATGCCAAAGGACGATCGAGCCGGAGTTAAGTGAAGAGGCTCATTTCTATGCTCTTCAAGAGCAAGTACATACCCTTCAAGAATTCCAACCACGTCAATCTTACAACCTGTACTCTCAATCATACAATCCGAGGTGGAGAAATCATCCAAATTTCTCTTGGAAACAACCTCAACAACCTCCTCAACATCAACAACCACCTCCACCTCAACAAACTGGAGGTAGCCAAGCTGCACAATATGCAAGATCTCCCCAATTTCCAAATCAACCAAACCATCCCACAAGGCCGCCCTTAGAAGAAACACCACAAGCCTTCATGCAGGCCACTCAACAAAGATTCGAGTCCGTGGAAGCCTCTATTAAGCGGATTGAAGTCCAAGTAGGCCAAGTTGCAGATACGGTGAGTGACCTGTCCAAGCGGGTAAAGAGCGGAAAATTGCCAAGCCAGCCCCAGCAAGTGAACGCTATAACTGTGCTCAAAAGTGGTGGCATTGAGGAGAACAAGGTTGGAGAGCCCAACTTGAAGAAAGTTACCTTTGAAAAAGAAGAGGAGACTCCTCGACAACAACAAAGGGAGCCTGAAAAAGAAAAAGAAGAAGTGAAGAAGCCCACACTCCACAAGGCTACCAATCCCTACAATCCTCCAATTCCATTTCCAAGTCGGTTGAGGAATGAGAAGCAAGACACCCAGTTTCAAGAATTTTACAAGCTCCTTTCAAAGGTGAACGTCAACCTTCCACTCCTTGATGTCATTCGCAATGTACCGGCCTATGTTAAGTTCTTCAAAGAACTAGCTTTCAAGAAGAGGAAGTTTGGGGAGAATGAGAAGATAGTGGTGTCCGAAGTGGCAAGCACGATTCTACAACAACAACTACCGCCAAAGCTCTGTGATCCAGGTGGTTTTACTCTTAAACTTGCTTTGGGGAATGGTAAGGAAGTGTGTGGGATGTTGGATTTGGGAGCAGGAATAAACTTGATGCCTTACTCCTTATTTAAGCAACTAGAATTAGGGAACTTGAAACCCACTACAATGTGCCTACAATTTGCTGATAAATCTATTAGATATCTCAAGGGAATTGTTGAGGATATCCTTGTGAGAGTGGGTGGGTTGATAGTTCCCGTTGACTTTTTTGTCTTAGACATAGGGGAAGCCCAAGAAAATGAGAAAGAATACACATTGCTTTTGGGTAGATCTTTCATGGCTACCACAAACACCCTCATTGATGTTAAAAATGGAACATTGAAAATGTCTATTTTTGGAGAAACTGTATCTTTCTCTATGTTTGATCCTCTTATGCCTGCTAACCCCATAATCAAAAATTGTTCTTCCCTTGATGCTATTGATGCCGGGCCCGAGGAAGTTTTTGTGTAGGAAGGAAGCTCGGAAAGCGAGTGCAAGGAGATTGAGAGGGAAAAAGTGAAGAAAGTCCCTGATAAATGCACTTCGAGTAGGAAGGTTGCCCAAGAGCTTCAAAAGCTTGTATCCAATACCCACAAGAGGTTGTTCCTGGGCAAATCTAAGTCTAAAAAGAGTAGGGAGTCAACGACTGAAGAAGCATTTTCTTGTGGAGAACTCGAGCTTTTCAGCCCATGGACGAAATGTTCCATCCAAGTCAAGGGACACAAGTCATCGCGCTCCACGAACCCCCATGACCTCTAGCCAAGGACTTCGTCTAGCTCGAGACATTAAAATGAGCGCTGCATGGGAAGCAACCCATGATTATCTTATTTTTACTTATGTTATTTAATCTCTTTTAGTGTTTGTGTGTTTTTCATATTTTTTTTGGTGTTTGTTTTGCAGGTACGAGTCAGAGTGATGCTGGGGCAAAATAGCAGAAAAATGACTAAGTAATGGCCTGCGGTCGCGCACCTCGTGCGACCGTGCGACCCCTCTCTAGGCGGACAAGCCCCGCGAGCGCGCAGCCCCCACGGGCGCGTGACGTTTGTTGGCGGAAAAAGGAGTCCCGCGGGCGCACAAGGCTCCGCGGGCGCGCAACATCACCACCTTACCTTCACGACACCCACCGCAGCGTCCCAGCAGCCACCTCCACCATCTTATGATCCACCGCAGCAGCACCAGCACCTGTTGCCGGTCTTCTACGATTTCTAATGTATTTCTCTTCCCTTTTCTATTATTGCATCTTGTTTTCATATATTGAGGACAATGCATGTTTTAAGTATGGGGGAGAGCTTGTTATGTTATGTTGTGAATTTTGTTATTCATGAGAAGCTTTTGTTTTAAGTTATTGTTGATTATGTTGTTTTAAGGTTTGTTGTGATTCTCCCACTTAGTATCTTATTTGCCCGATGGTCAAATTTGAAAAATTTTCGATATGAATCTTCAAGGAATTACTTTCAAGTCGATCGTGAATGAATGAATTGTTTCGTGGTTTCACTCTTAACATGAATTATTTTTGAATGTGATCACAATTCGATGATTGACTTGAAGAGTCTTGCCCTTGTTCTTAAAAACAAAAAAAAAAGAGAGAAAAGAAATACAAAGGGAAAAGAAAAAGGGGAAAATAAGGATCTTTACTCCTCTAGTTGATTTATTAGACTATGAGTATGGGAAACCACACAAGGACACTAGGGATGCCCTCTCTATGGTTTTACCTTGTGATTTTTGATCCATACCCCCATGAATTTGTTTAAATAAATGGGATTGCATTCCGGATTCTACTTCTCTCATGTGTGTGTCAATCCTTTCACGTGTTGCATGATGAGTATGGGAAACCACATTAGGAAGCTCGGTTATGCTCGATGATTTGACCTAATGACCCTTATCCTGTGTTTGCAATCCCCTTTATCGCTTTATGTAGTATCTTAATAAATGTGGATGTGATTTGTGGGGATGTAATTTATTTGAATATGGGTTGATGTGTTTTTCCTAGACTTGAGAGGACAAGCAATTCACTTGATTTGATATTGTGTTCACATTCATGGATAATAAATGCTTTTGTGGGAACCATGCAAATTGTAGATTACATGATCACCTTGTGAATATTTCCTTCTTGATTCATATTTTTAATTTCGTATTTGCTTGAGGACAAGCAAAGAGCTAAGTGTGGGGGAGTTGTTTGGTGTTTATTTGTAAGTGTTTTGTTGCATGATTTTGCATGTTTCATTTGTATTTTCTAGTATTTTGATCTAGTTTATCTATAGGTTTTGTGTGATTTCCTTCTCTTGTTGCTCTTATGATAGAATAAGCCAAGTTTTGGAAAACTTGAGCTTTTGTACGCAAAATCTTGATTTATAGGTGTTAAGGATGCATAGAGCGAAGATAGGCCGGGAGAGATGAACCCGGAAGGAGAAGCCAAGGGCTCCAAGGCCGCGCAGAGCCCCGTGGCCACGCATCATGTGACGCCCAAAGACTGATGAGTGGTATTTTGGCATAATATTTTGAGGTTTAAATGAAGTGAATTGAAGAGTTTTGCATGTGTTTTAACCTAAATTGCGCTCTTAACCTTCCTACTTGAGAGTTTTGTTTCTTATTTGAGTTTTGCAGAAAATTGTGGATGAATAAATGAATTTTTGACTAATTCAATGCCATGGGAAGATAGAGGATTGAATTGGGAGCACGGTGCAAGTTGAATCACCTCAATCGGACAAGAGACGAGAGAGAACGAAGCAAAACCGTGAAAGGTATCGGAGCAGGGCTGTAGGCGCGATCCGAGCCAGCCCAGCACCGCGACCGCCGCTCCGTGTCCGCGGCTGATTTTTCACCACCTGCAATGCGACCCGAGCCAGCATCCTCCGCCCGGGTCATGCCATCCTGGCACGACGCGAGCCGAAGGGGCGCGACCGGCTCCGTGTCGCGCTCCTGTGTCACGTTTTCGGATTTTTCATCTTTTTTCCCCCATTTTTGATTTTCTTTGAATTCTTTTATTCCTCCACTATATAAACTCACCCCAATACAAAATTAGGTCATTCCATTCCACCCTTAGCCACTTTTAGATAGAGAAATACTTGGAGAAGAAGAGAGAAGAAAATGAATTGAAGATTGGGCAAGAAGAACAAAGTTGAAGCAAGATTTGAAGGCCAAAACATCCATCCGGGTTCTTTTGTTCTTTAATTTTGTTAAAATCATGATCCTTCTTATAGAGATTTTGGTTACCCATGTAATTATGAGAAGCTAAATCTTTGATACTATTGGGTGTTGGTTTTATTTGGATTATGAAATATAAATGATATTTATTTTGGATGTTTAATGGTTCTTGATTATGCTTGGAATTCTTGTTATGTATGGGTGTTATGTATTGTTGATTGGTGAGAACTAATTGATAATTAATTAGCATGATTATGTATGTTGATTCAAAATTCGAGAGATGAGCTTCAACATAGGATCCTAGAATTCAAAGAGCAATTATCAATAAAATCGAGAGGTTTGAGATAGTTGTTGAGGCATAGATCCTTGGTGCTCTTGGTACACACTTAGGTATTAGTTGGAGATAATAATCCTATGCATGTGCCCCATATTCTATATGCTTCGAGAGGAGATATAGAATAAATTTGTGATCGCCTTGGTAGTCTTGAATTGGAAATTAAGCATCCATTATAATTAGATTTTATGTTAATTAATCCAATAAAACCAACCCCGAGAGTGTTCCTTTCCTTAATTGCCCAATTTATTTGTTAATTGCAATTATTTACTTTGCTTTATTATTTAGTTAGTTTTAAATCAAACAATTATCCATTTCGTCGTCTAGATAACAAATAGGAGCCGATGTCATAGTACGTGCTTATTTAAACTTTCTTTTTCCATGTGGATTCGACCTCGTTTCACCCTGTACTACATTTACTTGTTCACTTGCAAGTTGATTCGAGTTTTAAAACTAAAATTTCACACATCAAGTTTTTGGCGCCGTTGCCGGGGAATTAGTGTTTTAAATTTGTGCTATTGTGATAAGGTTGTTATTGTTAATTTAGACATTTTTTGTTTATTTTTGTTTTTCACTTTTTGTTATTGGTGCTTTGAAGGTGGTGCATGATCACACGGTATAGGAGAGTACTCCTTGAACGTGAGGTTATTATTTCTCATAGATAAAGGGAGATTGAAAAAAGAGTTATAGTCATGGGAGATGAAAATGAAGGTCTTGTTCGTCGTCTACAAAGACAATTTGAGGAGATGCAACAAAGGTTGAATGAGCAACGAGATGTCCGGGTTCAAGTGGTGCAACCGCCCATTAGAAACATGTTTCAACCCATTGTAAATGAAAGAGTGATGAATGGGCCAAGAATTGAAGCCGATAATTTTGAATTGAAGCCCGAATTAATCTCAATGATACAACAAAACCAATTTGGTGGAGGAGTCGATGAAGATCCAAATGAGCACATTGATCAATTTCTACAAGTGTGTGGGACCGTGAAGCTCAATGGAATCCCAGACGACGCAATACGCCTCCAACTATTTCGATTTTCTCTTAAAGAAAAAGCACGCATATGGTATCAAAGTTTGAGAGTTGGATCTATTGAAACATGGGCTGATTTGGTTTCAAAATTTCTATATAAATTTTTCCCTCCGAGTATGATGTTGAAGTTGAAAGGTAAGATCACACAATTTCGCCAATGGGATGATGAGAGTTTTAATGATTCATGGGAACGATTTAATGAAATGTTGAGAAAGTGCCCTACTCATGGGTTTGGTATTGACCACCAAGTGTGCATATTTTACAATGGAACCAATCAAGACATGAAGAGACTATTGGATGCCGCATCAGGTGGCTCATTGTTAGGAAAAGAGCCCGATGATGCCATGAAAGTTATTGAGGACATGGTCATGAATTCCTATCAATGGCCCGTGGAGAGACAACGAGTGCAACACTTGAAGAATGTGACTCCTACATCCGAAGTCGAACCTTTGTCAATCTTGGCGGCCCAAATGACGATTCTCAATAAAAAGATTGAAGCCATCACTCATTCTTCATTGAGCTCAAGGAATGAACAAATCCAAGGAGTTGAAGCGATGAAATATGTCGAGCAATGGAGCAACAATGGCCGCCCAAACCAAAGTTTTCAAGGAGAAAATCACTACAATCAAAGAGTCCGACAATTTTATTCAAATGTTCCTTATGGTAATCCTAATGGTGCTTGCCAATCTACACCTAACTTTACCATAACAAATGACATGATTGATGATGAAAATAATCCCAAGATGGATGATCTTTTGATAGCATTCATGAGTAAAATGAAGACATATATGGGAGAGTCCCAAGTTCGCTTTGAGAAGCTTGAAAGTAAGATAGACATGATTGGAGCACGGGTGGATACCATTGGAACAAGAATGGGCGTGATTGAGAAGAGGATGGATAAATTGGAGGTTGTAGTCGGAAAATGACCGCAACAAAGCCCGGAGCAATGCAAAGCTATATCCGTGATGAGTTTGAAAACTTTTGATGGGGTAAAAATGCCACGTGAGGAATTTTTTGAAGTTGAATATGAAAATTCCCAAAGTGAAAAAGATGATGAAAAAGGAGAAGCAAAGGAATTGGTTGAGGATGCTTCAAATAAGCCGCCATTGGCACCCCTAGCTCCCATTCCTATTGCCATACCTTACCCTCAAAGATTGAAGAAGGATACCATGATGGAGCAATTTACCAAATTTTTGGAGATGTTTCGAAAAATTCACATCAATACCCCACTTGTGGAAGTCTTGGAAAGGATGCCAAATTATGCCAAGTTTTTCAAAGAAATGCTAGCAAATAAGAAGAAGTTAAAGGATCATGAGATTGTGAGCCTCGCAGAGGAATGTAGTGCAATTATTCAAAGGAAGTTGCCACCAAAGCTCAAGGATCCGGGGAGTTTCATCATTCCTTGTGGTTTTGGGAAGAAATTCTTTGGGAATGCCTTGTATGACTTGGGAGCAAGCATAAATATCATGTCCCTTTCTTTCTTCAAGAAACTCAACATTGGGAAGCTCAAGCCAACGAGTATTTGTTTACAAATGGCGGATCACACTTTTACCTATCCAAAAGGAATCTTAGAAGATGTGTTAGTAAAGGTGGATAAATTCATCTTCCCAATTGATTTCTTGGTGCTTGATATGAAAGAGGACACAAATGTGCCTCTTATCTTGGGGAGGCCATTTTTGAGCTCCGGGAGAGCATTGATAGATATGGAGAAATGTGAGCTTATCCTTCGAGTGCATGAGTCAAGAGCCATGTTCCTTATTTCCATGAGGAGGGAAGCTATAAAAGATGATGAGCTTAAGATCATTGAAGAATCCAAGGTGGTTCAAAAGATAAAGCCACGAATTGACAACATGAAAACGAGGAAAAAAGAGGAGATGCCCAAGGAGTATTATAGAATCATTGATCCGGATTTGACTTCTAAGACTCAAAGAAAGAAAAAAAAGTTCTAAGGTGGTGTCAAGTGCCACCAAACCCGCCTTGACGGTTGTAAGTCCGTCCAAAATAAACCACTTCTTCTTTTTCAAACTTATTGGTACTTTGTCCCGAATAAGTTTGAGGGAGGGAGAAGTGTGGTTATTTTGGACTCCTTTTTATTTGTTTTTTTTTATTTTGCATTTGCATGTAGTTTGCATTAAAATTTTGATAAAATTTTAAATTTTTAGTTTGTTTGCACGTTTACTTGCTTTCAATAACCGGTGGTTTTTGATTTGGTTGTTGATCTTGTGGAGACTTGTGGTTGAAAATGATTGAAGTGTGGATTGGGTTGTTATGTTGCTTATGATGAGATGGTTTTATTTGGAAAAATGACATGAAAACATGCTATGATTTGTTGATATTTGCCTTGATAAATTATTAAATGTATTACCTTTTGATCTTGGTTGAGCCATGTGAGATTTTGAGCCAAAGATTGCTTTAATTTTACAATCTTTTCCTTGCTTGTGTAGTAATCATGCATACTTGAATTGTCTCTAGAACTTGTATTGTGTCTAACTCGAGATTGCAATAGTGTGCTTGATGACTCGAAAAGGATTTAAGGCCATCTTTTGTCTAGCCTACTCTACCCAAATTTTACTATTCAAACACTAAATCCCTCGTTAGCCCCTTTGAGCCATGAGACCATATTTCATTATTTTTCCTTGGGTTGGGAATAATTAGTAATGAGGAATTAATGATTATGAGAAATTTGGAGTGCTTGAAATGAAAATTGCATTTTAGAGTATTTGAGACGAAAATGCCAAATAACCATTCTTAGCTCTTATGAGAAAAAGAAAAGAGAGAGAAATGAACACCTTGGAAAAAAAAAAGTTGAAAAAAAAAGAAAAAAAATGATGTGTTCACGTTTTTTATTTTTGAAATGAAAGAGCAAGAAAGGGGAGTAATATTGTTTATCATGACAAAATTTCTAGACTTTGAGATTTTGTGAAAGCTTGGGAGGTGGAAGAGTGCTTGTGTAGTTCTACTTGGTTAGTATGGAAATTTGAATTATTGAGGATTAATTCTTAATTGAGTCACTTAGCCAAACAATCCCCACCTTACCAAAAAGCTTTCATTACAACCTTAAAAAAGCCCTTAATGATTCTTGTTTGAAAGCACATATAGGTGGTGGAGAGAATAGACACATTACAAGCCTATGGTAGACTTCTCGTATGACTTGATTTTGAGTATCATGCTTGAAGCAAATTCCATCCTTTTATCCGCATTTAATCATTTAAACCTTATTTCTCTTTTCTTCATTGTTTGGGGACAAACAATCTTTTAAGTTTGGGGGAGTTGATGAGTGGTATTTTGGCACAATATTTTGAGGTTTAAATGAAGTGAATTGAAGAGTTTTGCATGTGTTTTAACCTAAATTGCGCTCTTAACCTTCCTACTTGAGAGTTTTGTTTCTTATTTGAGTTTTGCAGAAAATTGTGGATGAATAAATGAATTTTTGAGTAATTCAATGCCATGGGAAGATAGAGGATTGAATTGGGAGCACAGTGCAAGTTGAATCACTTCAATCGGACAAGAGACGAGAGAGAACGAAGCAAAACCGTGAAAGGTATCGGAGCAGGGCTATAGGCGCGACCCGAGCCAGCCCAGCACCGCGACCGCCGCTCCGTGTCCGCGGCTGATTTTTCACCACCTGCAATGCGACCCGAGCCAGCATCCTCTGCCCGGGTCGCGCCATCCTGGCACGATGCGAGCCGAAGGGGTGCGACCGGCTCCGTGTCGCGCCCCTGTGTCACGTTTTCGGATTTTTCATCTTTTTTCCCCCATTTTTGATTTTCTTTGAATTCTTTTATTCCTCCACTATATAAACTCACCCCAATACAAAATTAGGTCATTCCATTCCACTCTTAGCCACTTTTAGATAGAGAAAATACTTGGAGAAGAAGAGAGAAGAAAAAGAATTGAAGATTGGGTAAGAAGAACAAAGTTGAAGCAAGATTTGAAGGCCAAAACATCCATCCGGGTTCTTTTGTTCTTTAATTTTTTTAAAATCATATTCCTTCTTGTAGAGATTTTGGTTACCCATGTAATTATGAGAAGCTTAATCTTTGATACTCTTGGGTGTTGGTTTTATTTGGATTATGAAATATAAATGATATTTATTTTGGATGTTTAATGGTTCTTGATTATGCTTTGAATTCTTGTTATGTATGGGTGTTATGTATTGTTGATTGGTGAGAACTAATTGATAATTAATTAGCATGATTATGTATGTTGATTCAAAATTCGAGAGATGAGCTTCAACATAGGATCCTAGAATTCAAAGAGCAATTATCAATAAAATCGAGAGGTTTGAGATAGTTGTTGAGGCATAGATCCTTGGTGCTCTTGGTACACACTTAGGTATTAGTTGGAGACAATAATCCTATGCATGTGCCCCATATTCTATATGCTTCGAGAGGAGATATAGAATAAATTTGTGATCGCCTTGGTAGTCTTGAATTGGAAATTAAGCATCCATTATAATTAGATTTTGTGTTAATTAATCCAATAAAACCAACCCCGAGAGTGTTCCCTTCCTTAATTGCCCAATTTATTTGTTAATTGCAATTATTTACTTTGCTTTATTATTTAGTTAGTTTTAAATCAAACAATTATCCATTTCATCGTCTAGATAACAAATAGGAGCCGATGTCATAGTACGTGCTTATTTAAACTTTCTTTTTCCCTGTGGATTCGACCTCGTTTCACCTTGTACTACATTTACTTGTTCACTTGCAAGTTGATTCGAGTTTTAAAACTAAAATTTCACACATCAAAGACCCCGCGGCCACGCGAGGCCCGCGCCCCGCGGGCGCGCAGCACCCCGTGGGCACGCGCATTCCAGACCCTCCGTGGGCGCGCGGGTCGCTCTGTTCGCCCGATCAATGTCAACCTACACTCGTCTCTCGCCTCTTCTTCTACAAGCATCATATCCTTCTTTCTCCATCTTTTGGCATGTTGGAAACTAGACTCTTAAGCCACCATAATCTAAGCAATAGAGGGATAGAGATTGATTTTCCCTAAGCTCACTTTGTAGACTTTTGCTCCCAACAAATCCTCCCCAAATCCCTCTCATTTAATACTCCACCATCATCATCTTACCACCATGCTCTCCACCATACTCTCTCTCTCTCTCTCTCTCTTATGTATCTCACTCCTCTCTCTCATATCTCATATAGATTTTGGAGATATCAATACCATTCAACATCCCTCTTGGCTTCACTCTCTCACCACTCCATCCTCTCTACCATACTCTATTTCCATTTTCTCTCTACACACACACTACACACACTAAATCTCTACACCATTTTTCTCACCATTTTCACACCCTCACCTTCACCTAAGAGAGGAGGAGAAAAGGAAGAGCAAGGGGATCAAACCAAGGGAGATGGAGAAGACACGAGACGGACGATGACGAGCCATCCGTAGAAGCTAAGCTCGGAGGAGGTTTATCTTGTGTTTTTCTTTACATTTCTTGGATGTTTGTGGGGTTTTGTCCCAAAAACTCTTGAAGGATATACAATATTGTAGAAGTTATCTTCATTTACATTTGATTTATGAGATATTGTTCTTCTATAGTGTTTGCATATTTTTGAGCATGTTTAGTGGCTAATCTCACTATTAGGGGGTAGAGGATCGATGTGGTTTTGATCTATGCTTGTTCTTGTTGATTGTTGTTGTTGGAATCGTGCCTTTTCATGTTTAGGTAATTGATCACTACTTGAACATTGATAGGATTTAGAGGAGTCTTGATTGTGAATCTAAGTCCGGAAATTGGTTCCTTCAACGTTAGGTGGATAGGGTTCCTAAGCCTAATATGTTAATCTTGCTTGTACGGTATAGCTAAGAGAGGTTTAACGGATAGACGGTGACAATAATTGAAGTTAAACTAATCGGAAGGGTCTATCGTGTTTGTGAGAATAACATGATCAATTCGAATTAAGCATAGTGATAAAACCATTGAGAGAATCTACACCTTAATACCTTAATCCAACTTATTTCCTCTAATTTTGATTTAATTTGTGTATTTGCGTTTACTTGTCTTACTTGACTGTCTATTTTGAATTCCTAGCTTAATCATCATCAAACCCCTTGTTAGAATGTTTAGATTGTATTTTAGTCATTTTGTTGAAATCATGTGTAGTCTTTAGATAATTCTTTCATATAAAGTTTTCCTTGAGAGATCGATTCGGGTTAAGCTTATTGCTTCTACAATTGATCCCATCCAATTGCGGGTGTGGTCCTAAGTAGTGTCTAGTGAGCATAAACCGGAAATATAAATAATTTGTGGACCGCGAGACAGAAGTCAAGCAAATTCTGCAGAAGGTGGTTAGGACTAATGGCAAAGACCGGGCCTCATTGTTGGATGAGGCACTTTGGGTGTATAGGACCGTCTATAAGACGCCGTTAAGAATGTCACCATATCAACTCATCTTTGGAAAGTCATGGAACTTACTAGTTGAGCTCACTCACAAGGCTTTTTAGGCGACAAAAAAGCTCAATTTTGACCCTATAGCATCGAGGGGAGAACAGATCTTTCAATTGGTAACCCCGTCGAGCTAATGACGTTAAACTTAGCGCTTATTGGGAGGCAACCTAATCGTTCTTCTATTTTCTTTTTTCATTTTTTATTTGTTAAGTAGTTTTATGTTTGTTATGTGTTTCTTGGTGTTTTTGGTTTTTGTGTTTTTGGTCTTTTAATAGTTTGAGAAGTAAGTGCAAAAGTGCAGGGGATAGGGCCAAAATTTCATCAAGTATGGAGCCCCGAGCATAGTATGGCATGACCCGGTGCCAGAGTCGGCGCGAGTGAGCTTTTACACAGAGGGTGCAAAACCACGTTGCCAGGCGCAACCCGACTCAGAGGCGGACCGGCACGAGCAACTGAATCGCGTCCATTGGCATGGCTCGATCGAGCACAGACTGGTGCAATCAACTGAATTACGCGCAATGGCGTGGCCCGACCGGCTAACGCGGTTGCGCCCCCTCAGTCGCGCCAATTTGAGGGTTTTTAAAACCCTCACCCATCTTCATTTTACTTCATTTCTTCTTCTAAAATTCTCTCACCCTCTCGCACCCACACATGAGCACACTTTATTTCTCCACAATTTGTCACTCTTCCACACACAAGGACACCCCAGTCCAAGGTATGAAGTTTCTAATCTCCCATTTTTCATTTTCTATGGTTCAAATTTAATTTCCAACATCTTTTGGGAAAATCATGTGTTATTCTTGAAAATGTTTGTTCTTAGATTAATGATGCTCCTACCCATGAATTCTAGCTGATGTTGTGTTTAATTTAGGTATATATGGTCGCATTTTAGAATTCCCAAAACCTAGGGTTTATGCAATTGGAAAAAAATTGGACTTTTGTTGTTCATTATGCTTTTGTTGGCACAATTGAAATTAACCTCACCCATAGACCCTAGTCATGGTGAAATTTGTGAAGTTATAGCTATTTATGTTGAAATATGAATTTTGTGCATTAGGGTTTTGTTAATTTTGGAAAAATGCTATGTCTCTTACAACCTTATGCATATACCCATGATAGCCAACTCCAATTGGGTCACATTGTGGTGTTTGGTTGTTGGGCACCCTGATGAGAAGCATGAAGGGGAGTTATGGAAATCTTTGGGGATTTTTAAATGTTTTTGTTTCAGTTCTATGTGTGCAATGTCATATACCGTACTGTGTGCTTGAGCATGTTGCCCCATATACTTAGTTTTGATGAAAATGTGGTTGATGGAGTTGGGTAGACTTGAGAGTTGATATATGCTTGATAGTGTGAAAATGTTTAAGGGCTTGATATGGTGTACATGGAAGTTTTTAACTGTAATGTTGATCCTCAAGCTTATGAGTCGTGCCTACGCCCGTTATGTGTTATGTCCTTTAAAATATGTGTTTGATGGAATTGTGCTTTGTTTATTCAAGGTATGGCTCGATGAGGTAGGGAGGCACGTTGAAGGAGACAAGTAGAGTCCGAGAGTAGTGAGGAGAAAGCTCGGGACTACGACGAGGGTAATGACAAAGAGGAAGAAGAAAATGAGGACCAGGACGATGAAGATGCAGGGGACGATGAGGATAACGAAGGAGGGGAGGAAGAAGATATTGATGAAGATGAAGTAGAGGAGGATGAGGCCTCGTTTTCCCCCTTAAATTGGAATGGAGATCACCCAAGCGAAGTGGGAGTCCATTTACTGAAACATGAGCATAGAAAGAAATGGTTGAGACTGTCTAAACATTTTGAGATTAAGGCAACCAAGTTTGCGGATGCGGCGGCTACCCGGCAATTAGGAATCAACGAGGATGTTTGGAGGTTATTTGGATGACCGGGGTGGACACACGTGTTGGAAGGAGGATGGATGACTTACCCAGTGTTAGTGAAAGAATTCTTGGCTACACTGAAAGTCAAGTCTACAGATGCAAAGGGGCCCATTTGGTGCAAGTTTCGACTGGGAAACCAGAACTGGCGGTTCACTATGGCTGAGATAAACCGTATTTTTGGCACTCCACGTGATGGAATCTTTAACTCGCACCTTACTTTCCACCTCGAGGACTTTTGGAGGTGTATCATGGACCCCGATCCCAGGATGGTTCGTTATGACTCGAGCAAGGCTAAGGCCTCCCATATCCAGAATCCGGTCTTCCGCTACATTCAGCGGGTCCTCTCGTCCACAGTTTTAGCCCATCATGAGAATAGTGGTTTCCGTACATACTTTGGTGTATGTTGAAAGCGATCAACAGGGACTTTGCAGCTCATTTTGTCGACCAATGCAAGAGGCAAGCTGTACCGAGTAGTGGGAAGATTTGTATTGGAAGACTGATCACCCCAATTGCTCGAGCTTTGGATGTGGACCTCACCAATTACTCCCTCCGTCCCAGAATTATAGCCTTTTTGATAATTCACACAGATTAAGAAATCATATTTAATGTTGTATATAATTCCTATTCTACCCCTAATTATGATTATAACCCTTTCCACTAGTTATTTAATGTGTTAATGAATTGTTTGACTTTTAATTTTGTATATATACATTCCATCATAATCTGACCTTTGATTAATATGGCTTTTGGAATGAAAATTTGGCTCCAACAAGTTTTATCTCACGAAAAAATATTTTGACACAAGATGCAAAAGAAACAAACTCAAATTTTGGCTCCAAAATATAATACCTCCAAATAAGGTTTGAACTTTTAGAATGTAGTTATAAATAATTTAGGAATTCATCTATCAGAAAACAAAATGACTACTTTACAAATCATTTCTGATGTGAATAGTGATGTGCAAGAAAATATGTCATCATCCAACAATATCAATTTACATCCAGAGGAAGACGATCAAAATATTGAGAGTCTTCACACCAATACATCAACCACGTAAGAAGTTCGTTCCAGAGGCAAAAGAAGATATGTTGATTGCAAAACAAAGAGACTTATTTATGATACATTGCTTCATGAAAGCTGTGAAGGGAAGATAGAAAGAGGAGTGTTCATTAGAGTTGCAAGATCATTCATGGTATGTCCAAAAACAGTTTCTCGAATATGGCAGGAAGGGAATCATGTTCGTAGTACAAGTGGTATTGCTCCAACATTTTCATCCAAGTACGTAAAAAATGCTGGTCGTAAGAGATCAATTGAAGTGAGTTTAGACAAAATGAAGGAGATCCCGTTGCGACGTCGAACAAATATAAGATCATTAGCAAAAGCTTTGAAAATGTCCCGATCCACTGTCCATAGAAGGATCAAAGAAGGTTGTGTTCGACCCCATTCAAATGCCGTGAAACCAAGTTTGACGGAGGAAAACAAAAAGACAAGGTTAGAGTTTTGTTTGTCAATGATTAATAAAGATGTGGTTGCATCTAACCCTTCATTCATAAACATGCATGACTACATTCATATAGATGAAAAGTGGTTTTACATGTCCAAGCCAACCCAAAAATTTTATCTTCATCGAGAAGAAATTGATCCACTACGCACATGCAAAAGTAAGAGATTTATAACAAAAGTGATGTTCATGGCTGCCGTTGCTCGACCACGTTTTGACACAAGCTCTAATACATATTTCAATGGAAAAATTGGAATATGGCCGTTTGTGTTTTATGAACCGGCCCGGCGAAATAGTAAGAATCGTGTAGCGGGTACTGTGGAGATTAAACCTATTTTATCAGTCAACAAAGAAGTCATTCGAGCTTGTTTTCTTGAGAAATTGTTGCCTGCAATAAGAGAAAAATGGCCATCTTTGACTGATAGAACTATCTACATTCAACAAGATAATGCAAAACCGCATCTACGTGTTGATGATCCCGAATTTGCGGAGGCTTCAAAAAAAGATGGGTTCAATATTCGCCTATGTTGTCAACCTGCGAATAGTCCCGACTTGAATGTGTTGGATCTTGGCTTCTTTAGAGCTATTGATTCACTTCAACACCAGGAAGCCCCGTCCACAGTTGAAGAATTTGTTTCAGCAGTTGAGAAGGCATATGAAATGTTCCCGACAGAAGAACTAAACAATGTGTTTTTAACATTACAATCGTGCATGGTTGAAGTGATGCGAACTTTAGGTGGCAACAACTATAAGATTCCACACATGAATAAGAAGAAATTGAAACGAAATGCACAGCTACCTGAGACAATTGACTGCGATCCTTTGATTGTTAATGAGGCAAGACTAAATCTAGAAAATGGAGTATAAATTGTTGGGTAGTGCTAGGTTCTCTGTTATAAGTGTAATTCCATATTTGTTGATCGATTCTTCATCATGAAGCCTGGAGATCTTTTTTTGTTTATGATTCTTTGTTGCTTATTACACTTGATTTTTAATAGCAACAAGAAATGGAAATATCAATAAACAACAACTAAATAAAGAGTACTTCTTCGATCAATAAAAAGAATTGTGAATAAACAAACTAAAATAAATTTGGAAAATATACTTTAAGCATTTTAGAAATAACAAGTTGACGTTCCTGAGCTGGTGAAACGAAACCATTTTCCTTTGGGGGAGCATTCAAATCAAGTAATGTTCTCACGTTTTTGTTCGGAGCATGATTTTTTGATGCAGGTGTAGCACTGTTGTTGATGCTTTCGAGTAGAATATTTGGATCTTCTTCTGATTTGATAGTCATGATATATGGAAGCACATCATTTTAAAATGATTGTAGAGGTGTATATATGTGTGTGCATGCATGTATGTAGTGAGAAAGAGAGAGTTAAAAAGACAAACGAAACAAACAAATTGGATGAATTGTTTATCCACACATTTAATTTACATTGGTGAATGTTAAGATTAAAGGGAGACTTTACTCATTTCACACAATTCCATGTTGACCATATTATTAGTTCTAATTTAATAAGGTAAATTGAATAAGGTTATATGTGTCAAATAACATTATATTTTAGTTTAAATATAGTAAGGGACTATAATTTTGGGACATCCGAAAAAGGAATAAGGAACTATAATTTTGGGATGGAGGGAGTATGTTGCTGTGGCCAGGTCCAAGAGGATCAACCTGCAGCACCTCCGTAACACCCGAATGATAGGGTCTACCGCTCCACTTCCATTCCAGTTCCTCTTGAAGAATTGAGTCTAGTTCCCTCTTCTTAATCCCACTCTCACCTCAATTACCACTTTTGAGGATCAGCGGAACTGGATGATGAGCACACCAGAGCACCGTGCCCTGATGACCATGATTGATGCCGGTCCAAGCAGGCCCCCTCAAGGGGAAGCATCTACATCTCAAGCGCCCAGGGTGGCAAAGATGTCTAGGGAGGATATACATGAGGAGAGCTTCAAAAACATGGAGAGGATAATGACAGAAATGACGACCAACTTTAGGAACTTGCGGGTAGATATAACCTCCAGGTTTGGAGATATGCGCACGGAGATGGATATGCACTTCACAGGGCTGCAAGAGAACTTTGATGCACGCTTCACAGGATTGCAGGAGGATTTGGGTGCCCGGTTCATAGACATGCATGAGGAGCTGGACACGAGGTTCTCCAATCTCTAGTCCCACGTCGATTCGCACTTCACAGGGATCAATGCTAAAATCCAGGGCTTGCAAGGAAATTTTAATACTTTCCAAACTGGTTTCAATGATTTTGCAGGTTACATAAGGCAGTGGACTAGACAGAGCTCATCTTCACAGTGGCCCCCTCAGCAGTTTCAGAAGTACTCTCCATATCCATATCCGACCTATCCTCCGTACCAACCACAATAGCCACCTCAAGACCGAGATCGCTCCGAGAATTAATTTTGCCTCTCTCAACGGTCCTACAAGTCTTCCACCCAAACTTGACCTACCTTTGGCATGGTGCAAGTTTGGGGGAGGGGATATGCCAGTGGTGACCTGTTGAGCTCAAGTCTCTAGTTTCTCCTAGTTTCTCATGAATAGTTTAACCTTATGTTATTTGCTTATGTTATTTTGATACTGTGGTATGTTTGTTTAGGAGAATTTGATAGCCCCGCTGATTTGTATGGATATATTTGATCGTTAGGATTTTATTTGGGCTATGTAATAAGTTATGCTCGGATTTGGGTGCAAATCTTGTTTCGATATTTTTATTATCTTTGAGCATTTATTTGTCCTCTTTGCATGAATAGAGGAAAGCAGGATGAGATTGAGCATGACTAGGGATTTGTGTAACCTTGCCTATGATGATGAAAATTTGTGCAAAATTTTGAAAAATCATGCATGGAAATGAGTGATTGGTGATTAGCATATAGATTAAATTATGAAATTTTGGCATGACTTGCATATTGCATGAGATTTGGGCCTTATTATTTTCCTTGTTTGAGAGTTCTCTTCAAACAATGCTAGCATCTCCAGAACTTGCTTTACAAACTCATGAAATTATGTATGTGCTCTAAGAAACATGAAGATGACCTAAGGCGGTTATTGTTTAAATTTTGAGCCTAGAATTTTCTTGTGCTACTAAACATATCCTTTGTCTGCCCCTTTTGAGCTTTGATGGTCTTTATTTTTGTTGAAAAGCCAAGGATAGTGGGATTGATGAAAATAGCAGGCTTGGAATGAGAACAACGGGGGAGCATAAAACATGAAGTGTTTCGAGAATGATAAATATGATTCTAGCCTTGATAAATTCAAAGTGAGTCCTTCTCCCAGAAATAGAAAAGAGAGCAAAAGATTGAAGATAAAAAAATGAGAGAAGAAAAGAACAAATGATCACTCTAGCTCTTGTTTTGAAAGTAAAGAAAAGTCTATAAGAGAAGTGAACCGAAAGAAGGCTAAGGATTGTCCGTTTTATTGCTACATTTTCCCCTAGAAATTTGTGGTGAGTAGAAGAAAGCTTTGTAGATTGCTTTACTCAGATTTGCATTAGGAATGGGTTTGAGTCAGAGCCACTCTTTTCCATATTTTCCTACCTGTCCAAAGAGCCGAACGCTTCAACCCAAAAGACCTATGTGATTCCTGTTTCTAGCACATATTGTGATGATTTTGAGTTATTTATGCAAGCCTATGGTTGCATGTTGGTATTGCTTGATGTTGAGTGAAAACATGTCTGTATCCATGCATAACATATTCGTTTTATTGATCTTTTCATATATTTTTAATGTTCTAATGCTTCTTTTCCGTTTTAATTTATAATAAGTGTTTTTAAACACTGTTGTGCAATTTCAGGGTAAAATCGATCGGGTCGGGACTCAAAGGAAGACAGTCGGCGTGACCTGGGTGCAGGAGCGGCGCGAGTGCGCATCCATGCAGAGGCCTCGAAAGCACGGCAGATGGTGCGGCCCGACTCAGGCCAAGGAGGCGCGATCACCTCAGTCGCGCCACCAAGGCGCGACCCGAGCCAGGCGCAATGCGGGCACAGACCAGGCGCGATCGAGCGTCCATACAGAGGCCCCAAAAGTGCGGCAGATGGCGTGGCCCGACCGGAAGAGAGCCGGCGTGACCAGCGGAGTCGGGCCAACCGGCGCAGCTCGACCGGGGCGCGACCGAGCCCGTGTCGCGCCCCCTGTTCCGATGCGACTTTTGGCATTTTTTATTTTCTTTTTCATTTTTTTTAATAGGCAGAATTGTGGGAGTATAAATACCCACCTTGATTCAATTTTAGGGCAACATTCAATTCCTAGCCCCCAAATTTAGAACTTAGACTTTGAGAGAAAATTTTGCAATACAAGCTTGAAGGTTGTGAAGAATTTGGAAGAAAAAGTGAAGTTTGAAGATTGTTTCATTCATTTTCGGGTTTACTCTTATCCATGATTATGATTTTCTTCTTCTTTGTCTACTTTTGTTTTACTTTATTCTTAAGCATGTCTAGCTAAATTTTGTAATCCTAGGGTGATATGATTTGACATTAAATGATTGGGTGGTTGGATGAAAAAGCATATTAATCCTCTCTCTTTGTATTTTCCATGAATCAATGGTTTGATTTTATCTAACTCGGGTTGGCCTCCTTGAGTTGGATTTTATGTTGATTATGTTTTGAGAAAAACTAATTAGCATTAGGAGTTGATTTATGGGACCTATTGGGTATTAAATGAGAGTTTATGCCTAGTTGGATTTTTGGTTGATTGATTGTGCTCGAATTTGATGAAATTGGAGTTTAGTCCTAGAGATAGGAGAATTTCCTTTTGTTCAATTAAATCTTAGAAACTCGAGAGAGTCTAGGATTATTTTTGGAATTAATCTTGAACGGAATTAATTTGTTTTTTTAATCTTGAAACCCATCGTTTGTGTTGATGAATATTACCCTAGGATCTTTTCCTTTCATTTGTTACCCTTTTTAGTGCATTTGTGATTGTTTGAGTTTATTCTAGTTTATTTCAACAACTTGATAATTTCCACACTTAGAGTAAAAGAAAAACCAAATTCAACCCATGATTTTGTGATGCTTGACTTGTAGAATGACATGAATATGGTGCTTGCATGCCTTGGATTATCTAAATTCCCTGTGAATTCGACCCCGATTTTCCTTGTACTACAATCTACTTGTATACTTGCAAGTTAAATTTGGGTATTAAAACTCTAAATAGGAAAAATATTCCATCAGCCAACATACGAAACACTGTTGCCACTCTTTGAATAGGTGATAATCCAAGCTTGCCAGCACGATCCACTCGTTGTTGGAAGTAGGGATCATGATCTTTGACTACATCAACAATGCGATTGAACAAAGAACGAGACATTCGATATCTTCTATGAAACATGCTCTCATTGTACAATGGATTATCTGCAAAGTAATCACTATACAATCTAGCACGAGCAGCCTCCCGATCACGATTAATGACTATATGGCCTGGAACTAAACCACCATGAATGGTTGACTCGTCTGATGATTAAGAAGATACACAATCATCGCGTTGTTAATAGCGATAATTTGACCCATCACTCTTTGTCTTTGTAGGATAGTATTGACAACTACATCGTCATCATTGTTTGATGAAGATAAAGAAGATGATGAAGATAATGGATTCATTTTGGGAAGTAATGAAATTTGAGTGACAAAAGTATGCTACAATTTTGTGTGGGATAAATATGTTATAATGATTTGGTAAAACCATACAATGTTATATAGAGTATTGAGGAGTTGAAAATGTGAGAATTCTTACAGAGTGTAGTCACACTCATCTGCAAATATGTTGGGGGAGTTGAAAAACGTGAGGAAGAGTTGAAAAACATGAGATGCTTTTGCAGAGTGTAGTCACACTCATCTGTAAAGAGATTGGGAGAGTTGAAAAATGTGAGAATCCTTGCAAAGTATTGTCACCCTCACCTGAAAGAGTGTTATATAGTGTAGTCATTAACAATTCAATAAAGTCCTTAGAATTTGTATATAAATAGAGATCATAGTAGTTGTACTCACCACACACATCTACTATTTTCAATTAACTATCATCTAAACAATGTCTATTCAATCTACAGACTTTAGCCATGATGAAGATACCCTCTTATGTCGAGTTGACATGGACATTTCACAAGATATCATTGTTGGGGTGCCCCAACAATCTGAAAGATTTTGGTGCCGTGTAGAAACAACTTACACCAAAGAAATGCCTACGGATTGGGAGTTGCGTATGTTCAAATCCTTCCAAGCTCGAATTCAATTGATTGAGAAAGCAACGATGAAATTATATGATGCATAAGAGCAGTTCAAGACATACATCAAAGCGGAGCTTCAACTGAAGATATTGTAAATACTAAAATTACCAATATATTCTCAATTGTAGAAATTATCATTTTATTATGAAACTAATTATATATAATTATTACAGATGAGACAAGCTAAGGTGTTATTTAAGAAAGTTGTGAAGTTTAAAGTAGGTTGGAAATAAGATCATGTGTGGGATCTAATTAAGGTTTTGCAAAAATTTCAAGATGGTGGTAAGAAAATGAGACAACCACATTTAAGAGTCCCCTCTTCTGAGTCGGAAGGTCCTACTCTTGATAATCCAAACTCTCTAGGTCTGTCTCCATTCTCTCTAAATTTAGATGATGATGATAATGTTTTTGGTGGTTCTCCATCTGAACGACCTATTGGGGTGAAGAAAGTAAAACTAAAAAGAAAACAAGATGGAAAAATGTCTTTTTTTTTATTCTATGCAAGAAGAAAATAAGCTATTAGGGAGGAGATGAAGATGTCACACATACAACTTGCTCACCTTTTGGAACTAAAAAATGAGAGTAATGAAATTAAACTGATGAAGGAAGAAAATAAAATTCTTATGCGAGACGCGAGTTCCATAAAAGATCCACGCATTCGTGCACGGCTTGAAGCGGACCAACTCCGTATTTTATAAAAAAGAGCTCAACAAGATGATCCGCAAGATTCTTTTGCAACCAATTCGATGGGCCATTTTTTTGATAATATTGGAGGATCTGGTTCTAGTTTAGGGGATTACTAAATGAATTTCACCGTTAATTGTTATTTCATAGTGTGTTTGATTTTCTTATGTAGTTTGTTATGTATGTGGTTTTATTTTTAATGTGCCTTTATTTAATTTTGTAGTTTGTCGATTAGTATAAATTTCATTGTGTGTAATGTATTCCAATTTTCAATTTATGGAATATGTTATTTATTTTAATGTTGTACGTTATTATTATTTTAAATTTTTATGTTCATTTTATAAATTTTAAAATTTAAATAATGTTGTTTCTCTAATATCTACGATTATAATTTTAATACATATCAACAAAAATATTGAAATTATAAAAGGATTAAAAATATATATTTAAATTATTAAGTAATAAGTATAAAAATAAAATAAAAATCACTAAATATATAAACCACAAATTGATAAGTAATTAAATACATAAATGATAAATACTAATTTTCAATAAGGACCTGCATATAAATAAAAAAGGACTGAATAGCAATTAAATCATTTCAGATCTGATTTGCGTTTCTTGAACAGTAATACACAAATTTGCAGTTCCAGGAGAGAGAAAGGGAAGCAAAACACAAATTGCGTTTGAGTTTAATTACAGCTCCATTGGAGCAATTCTTCTACTGTAAAATGAATTTTGGTGTTCCCTTGGAGATGTCTAAGAAAGAAGGAGAATGAAATCACGATTCTCAGGTGAGATCAATAGCAAAAATAGTCGTTTAATATTGTGAAAATTTTATTTTTGCTACTAAATAAAATTTAATTTTGGCAACTTTTAGGATAAAGTTACAATCATGCTCTTAATGGTATCAATAAAAAAAATCATAAAAAAAGAATAATTAAAAAAAAACTCGTTTTCATTCTCAATTTTATAATTACTACAGTATATTTTCCATTGGAAAGCATGATTCTCGAAAGAATACTTGTTCTAAGAAGCATGGAATTAATCATTCCAACGGTATTATATATTTTCAATCATCAATAGATACTTTATTATTTTCAAAAAAATATGTTTGTGTTGTAAACTAGAGAGAGACGAGAGAGAATATCAATTGTATGTATTCAATATGAGGAACAAATGCCTCTATATATAATAGTACAAGGGATAGGGTTTTAGAGTTAGTAACTTGGTCATCATTCATATCATATATATATATATATATTAGATATATTTACAACACTTCCCCTTGAGTGGCCAATCTCTAAAACAAATGTTGCCTCATTAAAACCTTGCTAGAAAAACCCAGTGGGAAAAAAATCTAGTCGAAGGAAAAAGAGTACAACTGCTCCTCCTGATCTTGAGATCACTGTAGATCTTTGAGTCGGCGCATGCTGATCTTGTGAACCAACTTTCCGAATGTTGATGTTGGTAATGCCTTTGTGAATAAGTCAGCCAAATTGTCACTTGAGCGAATTTGTTGAACGTTGATATCGCCACTCTTTTGGAGATCGTGTGTGTAGAATAACTTGGGAGAAATGTGCTTCGTCCTATCACCTTTGATGTATCCTTCCTTGAGTTGCGCGATGCAAGCAACATTGTCTTCATACAAAACAGTTGGATTGATCTTTGATGAAGCTAATCCGCACGACTCTTGGATGTGACTTGTTATATTTCTCAACCATACACACTCTCGACTTGTTTTATGGATTGCAATGATTTCAGAATGATTTCAGCCTAAAAAGCCCTATTGATACTAATGCATCATGGTTTCTGGAGAATGAACAGCAGAACTTTGGCAAACTTATGGGACGAATTTGCATAGAATTACAGCCAAAATGAGAGTATACACTGAGTGAAGAGAGTCTGTGAGGAACACCAAGCTAAAACTCATTTTTGACCTATTTTAGGTATGCTGAAACTTTACATTTTTTGGATTATTTCTGATGTGCCCACACTGAGTAACAGTTTGCATACTTGTGTCTTGAGTCTATTTCTTTTCTCCTTTTTTTTTGTTTTTGTTTTTCTGGATGCGTTGCACCCCATGCTTGAGGACAATCATGCTTAAAGTGTGTGGGTGTGATAAGTCCATTTATTTCGTGTTTTTATGGGCATTTTATCCTCTATAAATGTCCTTTTTAGTGTGTTTTGAGTTGAAAAGAACCAGGTTGCGGTCAAAGGGCATTCCAAGAGTCGAGTCTGGCGGAAGGGGCATTTTATGCCCAGTTATTCACGTATATCTCACACATATGTTCATTAGAGGCACATGGGACTTCTTCAGTATCCATTCCACATTCAGTCAGTGAAGTGGGCATATCAGATACGGATGGAGCTGACAGATGATGCCGTGCCCATAGTACTCGCACAGACTCGACCACAGGGCAGAATGGGCATGCCAGTAAAATTCGGGATTAAGTTGAAGGATAGCTACATATCCGCAGGAGAGTTGGAGCTAAGCTGGACTCCTGAAAGGTGCTGCAACAAAAGGATAAGCTCAGACGAGGAGATAAAGCTCAATCTGAGGAGATAAGAGCGATCCCTAAAAAATAGGGATTTGTTGAAGATGAAGCTTATCCAGTCAAAGTCAGCGAGGGCACACCGTTCCGGATTTTCAGCAGAAGACCCCCGCCTGTGGGGGAAACTCTACTCGGGAATGTAGTTATTTAAACAAGTTTAGTTTCTGGAAAAACAGATTTTAGATAGTCTGAACATTTTACATTTTTACATTTCTGCATCTTTAATTTCCACACGCTGCTTAGGCAGCCAAACAATCCAAAAGGTCTTAAACCTTCGGGACTTAGGTTATGTTCATGTTCATCGACGTTGGAGTCGAGTTTTTGCTTAATTAATTCAGTAAGTTCTTGTTTATTTTTATGTCTTTAATTTCTGCAGTTTAAATTATGTCTAGCCTTCTCGGCTAGATCTTTAATTCTGGCGTTTGAATGATGAAATTGGATTAAGCATAAATCTGGACTCGTGAGACCAAAATGGGCATAGTAATGCATGATTAGTTTCCGTTAATTCTTGTGCCTTGTTCCACGTGAGTGTGTGTCTGAAGTGCCCAATGTGGCTGATCACTCGTTAGGTAAAGAGGGCACACCACTATTAATTAAATTGGCGAATCGTGACTGTGTGTCGGTTCATAGTAATAAGGGAATTAATGGGGTGTTGTGGGCACAAGAGGAATCAGTTGAACACAACAGATCTGGGTCCGCCTAGGGCACACTGCTGCTTGTTTGCTTACATCTCTTAGAGGAATCGGGAGGTGGGTAACTGGTTAGGGGTTTAATTGAAGAGGAATCACTTTTAGACCTAAAATGAAAGGATGGATGAGGAGACGCAGAGAGGAATCCGGTCACCATAACTAGATAACGTATCATGTATGAAAATCGTTGTGCCCATGATCGAGTTGTTTTATGTTTAAACCAAGTTCTAATTCAAATGCCAGAACCTTTTGTTATTTGATATTTTCTTTAGTTTCTTTTGCAGATTTACATTCAGTTTAGTGACAACACCAAAACCCTTTGTGATTGGTTACTTGGAGATTGAATTGCAACAGCTCTCTGTGGGATCGACCCGTACTCATTGGCTAGCTACGCTCGCTGTGGGCACAGGAGTTTACAAATATATTTTTGAGCGCGAAACGACCGCGCGTCACCTTTCTATAGCTCTTTTCCACATTGGCCAATCATTTCTCTGTTTACATTCTGTAACAGATTTTGGTTCAGGATCCTCATTTAAAATTTGATGAGCTATATGAAAGGCGAATATATCATCTACAATGATATGTTCTCTCTCCAGTATCTGATTGGAAGATAAATAATTTATTGAGATCTCATGATTTTCAGATACTTGTAATTCTTCAGGAATTACATCACTTTCATTTGATTGATTAATCATTTTCGTCATTGTTTGGTTTCCATCTTGCCTCTTTCTTTTCCTAGGCACAGAATCTTTGGAACCAACTGGTCGACTACGTTTTTGACAAATTTTAGACTCATTTGCTGCCAAAGCTATTTGTCCTTCAGGGACATCAATTTTAGCTGGAGTATTTGCAGCATGTATGTGAGATTGTGTCACTTTTCTTGTATCTACAAAAGCATCAGGAAGTTGGTTGCAATCTTTTACAAATGAATAATCTTTTCAACTTCTTGTTCACATTGATTAGTTCGAGAATCAAAATGTGACAAGTTTTTCTCATTCCAAGATATTTCCTTGTGCTTTTCTTGATGTAGATTCGTTCCACATAATGTTGGAAATGTCATTTTATCAAAATGACAATCTGCAAAACGTGCAGTAAATAAATCACCCGTTAAAGGTTCAATATACCTTATAATCGAAGGTGAATCAAATCCAACATATATCTCAAGCCTTCGTTGGGGGACCAATTTTTGTTCGTTGTGGGGGTGCAATTGGGACTTGAACCGCACAACCAAAAGTTCGTAAGTGAGAAACATCTGGTTCTCGATCAAAAATAATTTACATTGGGGAGTATTCATAGTTGGCCGATGGTCTAATATGAACTAATGTTGCCGCATGTAATATGGCATGACCCCAAGCAGTAGTTGGGAGTTTTGACTTCATAAGTAACGGTCTAGCAATAAGTTGAAGACGTTTAATAAACGATTCTGCTAAACCATTTTGAGTATGGACATGAGCGACTGAATGTTCAATCTCAATTCCAATAGCCATACAATAGTTTTCAAATGCTTGAGACGTAAACTCACTAGCATTATCAAGACGAATTCTTTTAATTGAATTGTCTGGGAATTGAGCTCGTAATTTTATAATTTGAGCAAGTAGTCTAGCAAATGCTGCATTTCTAGCAGAAAGCAAGCATACATGTGACCATCTAGAAGAAACATCAATCAATACCATAAAGTATCGAAAAGGGCCACATGGTGGATGTATAGGTCTACAAATATCTCCTTGAATTCTCTCTAAGAAAGATGGAGATTCAATGTTAACTTTCGTATATGAAGGTCTAATAACTGACTTGCCTTGCGCACAAGCCTCACATGGGAATTCATTTGTCATAAGAATCTTTTGATTCTTCATGTTGTGCCCATATGAATTATTGATTATTCGATGCATCATAGTTGCTCCAGGATGTCCAAGCCTATTATGTCAAAGCATAAAGCTTTTTGTGTCATCGAACTTCGGGTTCATGACATGGTTTGTTTCAATTGCCTTTATGAATGTGTAATACATCCCAGAAGGTCGTGTTAATAATTTTTCTTTTGTTCGCTTATGGTCGGATACAAAAGAATTTATGCAGAGATATTCTTTTCCACCTTCTGATATAGTCTCAATGTGGTATCCATTATAGTGGATATCCTTAAAACTTAGTAAGTTTCTTTTGGACTTACTAGAATACAGAGCATTTTCAATATCTAATTTAGTATCATTTGGTAAAATGATACAAGCTCTTCCGGAGCCTTCAATGATGTTTGATGCACCTGATATTGTGTTAACATTATCATCAGCTAATGTCAACTTAAGAAAATATTTCTTATTTTGGAGAATGGTGTGTGTAGTAGCACTATCAGCAAGACAAATATCACAAGATTCCATTTGAATGTCTAAGACGTTTTTAAAAGAATATCAATTATTATTGAGTAAAAATATGAAAGGAAAATAAGCAATTGTTTTTAATGGAAAAACAACGATGTGAAAGTAAATAAGCAATGTCTTCTTATCAACTAGAAATAAATGATAAAGGACTAAATAATGTCCATATGATCGTCTTCAAGCACACCACCACCAATCAACTGATCCATATTATCTTCTTTTGGGTCATCAAAGAAGTCGGAGACATCTAAGTGAGTAGTATCAATTGGGCTGTCAAAGTCAATGACATTGGTTTCTTTCTTATCTTTTCCCTTGATCGAATCTTGATATAGATCTGCAAGATGTTTTGCCGTTCGGCAAATACGTGACCAATGTCCATTCATGCCACATCTATGACATGCAGCTTCCTTTTTGGATGAATTGTGCTCGTTGGATGTTTTCTGCCTTTTGTTGCTAGAGGTTGCATCATTTGGTTTACCGCGTCCACGACCGCGACCATATCCACGTCCACGTCCACGCCCATGTTCACGTTGGTTCCCACGACCACGTTCATTGTCATGGTTAAAAGTTGCATTGACTTCAGGCAATGCAGCGGAACCAGTGGGGCGGAGTTCATGGTTTTTCATGAGCAATTCATTATTTTGCTCGGCAACCAACAAACAAAATATTAGTTCAGAGTACTTTTTGAAACCACGCTCCCTATATTCTTGCTATAACAGCACATTAGAAGCATGAAAAGTGGAGAATGTTTTCTCAAGCATGTCAGCATCAGTGATACTCTCTCCACAAAGTTTCAGTTTTGAAATAATTCTAAATAATTCAGAATTATAAGCACTCACAGACTTAAAGTCTTGCAGTCTAAGATGCATCCACTCGTAACGAGCTTTAGGAAGGACGACAGTCTTTTGATGATCAAACCTTTCTTTCAGGTTTGTCCACAACTCACTCGGATCTTTGACGGTCAAATATTCTGTATTTAGATCATCATGAAGATGATGACGAAGGAAAATCAGCGCCTTAGCGCAATTTTGGTGAGATGTTTTGTTTCCTTCTTTGATTGTCTCTCCTATACCCCTTGAGATCAGATGAACATCAGCATCAAGAGTTCATGACATATAATTCTTGCCCGAGATGTCAAGGGAGATGAACTCAAGTTTGGCTATGTTTGCCATTCGTGTAATTCTGCACAAAGAATCAAGGATATATTATCCACATGTTTAATTTATTTGCTCTTTAGAGCATGTAATATTCTTCAAGAGTATTACTTGTGCTACTTTAATAGCATCAATTTATGATCTTTAATGTAATATTCTTCATGAATATTACTTGTGATACTCAAATAGCATCAATATTTAATTTTCCAAGATTAAATCGGAAAAGACCGATTATTATAACAATAAGAAAAACAGACATAATATATTAAAGTCAATAAACATGATGTAAAAAAAATACCTTCTAAGATCGATGGACTTCTAGAATTGAAGGAGAGGGTAGAACAATCGTGTTGATAACGTGTTGTAAACTGGAGAGAGACGAGAGAGAATATCAATTGTATGTATTCAATATGAGGACCAAATGTCTCTATATATAATAGTACAAGGGATAGGATTTTAGAATTAGTAACTTGGCCATCACTCATATCATATATATCTATTAGATATATTTACAACAGTTTGTTCCTTTTTTTTTTAACAAATAAAATCTCATATCCTTACAAAATCATTTATAAAACATAAAATTATAATAACTTGTCTTTTTCTAAAAAAAAATTAAATAAAAACCATAAGAACTCTATAAAATTATATAAAAACTCAAAAGTCATCAACGTAGAAGTTCATACACAAAATTAACACACACACACACATATATTTATCTATATATATATAGGTTTTGGTTCAGGTGAGAAATATTTATTGGTGTGAGAAATGAGAAAATGTTTTTCTCTTTGTAATTTACTGCTTAATAGGTACAATTTTATTGCACAATTATTTTATCTCACGTGTGCAATGAAATTATAGCAATTAAGCAATAAATCATTTAAGCAATAAAATTCTGGCAATTGAGCAATAAAATACAATACGATAAGCATTGTTCTCATTTCTCACACGAAGATCTTTTCTCACCTGAACTCAACCCTATATATATATATATATATATAAACTTTTAAAAAATGACAATAAATAATATAAAATGTTTATATTTGAAAATTTTATGAAACTTTTTAAAATCTTGTTATTAATTTATTCACGATTCATAAATTTCTATAAAAAAAAAAAATTTAACACTAATATTGATATTATAGAAAACAATTACATAAAATATACTAAACTCACTAATTTGTAAAATACTTATTAGAAGGATACTCAATTTTTCACAAATTAACATAGGGCAAAAATTGTAGGAGTATATTTTATTTAAAGCAGATTCGTATATTTTATTTATAAATTATAATTATGATAATAAAATTAATTCATGAATGTCAATTTAATTCATATATTATTATTTGTGGATATCACCCATATGTATATGAATATTAATATTTATTTCATTTCTTTCTAGTCATCATTCTATTACTAAGTTTATTATTCAAGTTTTATGTCTTCTAGAATTTTGCATGCATTTTCTAAATTAGAAATATGAAATGATATTTAATATTCCGCAAGGATTATTTTTTTATTTTCTTATTTGAAGACACTTAAGAAACTGTTTTTACGTTATAGTACAGATAAATTTCATAACATCCGTACACTTTAGCTATATCCTAGTCACTATATTGTGCTAAAATCGATTAAAAATTGTTCACGCGAGTTGGCAAGGTAATTTTAGGTGGAAAAATATTTCTGCACAAGTAAACACGTGGTGATTGGATTATTTTTTCAATAATTATGACGTGTAACTTATAAGTTGTGTATTTTAACTCAAAAGCCTGTAGAAATCATGTTACTGACTTTGTTTTTACAACTAACGGACATCACGTGTGTTGCATATTTATTTGTGTATTTATATATATCTTAATTAAATTACTTGTAATAAAATTCAAATTAATATATTCACTTATGAATAATATTTTTTTTCTCCCGTCTATATATTTGAAATTATCCTCTATGATTTTACATTAATATTAAAAAAATTATTTAGATTGATGAGTAATTGTAAAGTTTATTTTGATAAAATATGTAATTTTTTTAAAAATACCATTTTTATGATTTGGAGGGCATGGCATAATTTTTACAACTTAATTACTTTGATAATATTAATTAACTTATCTTTAATAAAGATAGATGAGTGGTCAAAATATCATTTCATTTTATATACTTTCTGTAATACAAATATATAGACAATGATAAAAAAAATTTGGTGCTCGTATAAGTTTACATTGCTCTTTTGCAATGAAATCGTTTCAATTTATGTACATTATGTAACATTTTTGTAATTTTTTTATCTATTTCAGTTCACTAATATTTGAATTATTGATATCACATGATGTGAATCAGTAATTTATAAGTAAAAATTTAAATTTTAAGTATATTGAATAAATCAACTTATAATTCCCAGATAATTAAATTATTATATACTCAACCAATTATGAAATTCAACATGATTTTTAAAATATTTTAATAATGTCACTTTTTGAATTGTGGAAAATTCGACATCCCTAAATTGTTGCTAAAAAATAAATTAGAACAAACATTCATCATATAAAAAAGGAATAAGAAAAATAATTGACATAAATGCATGTGATATGCATTATATATATATATATATATTAATTCATAATTTATATCTTATTGGTTTATAAAAATATTAATGAATTGTCTAGCATTTAATTAAACAATAATATGTTAGTTGAAATTTGAAACTTATGCACACACACATATCAAATTGACGCACCAATTGATATTATATATGTATTTTAAATATAAAATGAATGATCATTTGCATAAAATCACGCTAGAAATTTTATATCTACTACTATATGATAATAAAAAGTCATGCTGTAGATTTATTATATTTGCCTTATTGTGCTTAATTTAAATATATTATAGGGATATATTGGTTTAATTCAATTTTGTAAAATAAAGATTTTTTTTATATATAGTAATAGATTCATATGGAAACTAATATATTATATTAGATTTTACATTATAAATACATATTATATATTATATTACACATTTACCCTTAAATTAAAGTGATAGTCGGAATATAATAGGTAAATCAAAATTTGTAAAACATCACACTTTTATAATAGCAGTAGATTTATTTGTTGTATGGTATGAATATATAGAAGAAAAAATTGGAGCAGCAAAATAAATGATAAAGCAGAGACAACCAACCATAAATGATTTCAGAAAAACCGGATTTAAATGTTGAACCACGGAAACCTGTATAATTTCTACAGCAGGCTCATATCTATACATCTCCAAAATCCACCGCCAATAATCGTGCATATTTCCAGATCCAAAATTCCTAGAAAAGATCGATCATCGCCCCGTTTGTAGCTTGTTTACTTCTCGATCTCGCACATTGTCCGCCGGAGATGAGGAACTCTGGATTCTCAGCCTATATACCTCCTCGAAGCCAGGAGGAATGAGATCACAGGACTCTATTTTGACATTTGGTGAAGGCGGAGCAAAACCGCTGCTTGAAATGGAGGTAATCTTCTCGGCAGACTCTGGCAAGACCACAGCAGCAGCTGTAGGCTCTCCCATTCTAAGAGCTTCTCTTTGAACTGGAATTTCGATTATTCCGATGTCGATGCCACCAATCATGTCAATGTCCATGTCAACTTCTTCACGGTCGTTCAGCAGACACTGATCACGATTCACATCATCTTCAATGTCCATGTTGACCTCTTCATGGCCGTTGACCTGACTCAGATCATGATTCACACCATCTGATGGTTGCAATATCAATGATAACTCCAGTAGCTTATTATCTGAGCGCGTAATTGTATCTTGTTTCAGATGATGAAATACTCCCCAAAGGTAGTACTTTCCCTCCCAACCTGGAACACAAATGCATCTTATTGCCTTAGTTTTTGAACATTTGCTGACTCCAGAAACCCGAGAGAGAGAATGAAAATCAGGAGAACATAAAAGGAAACAAATATAATGAAGTTTGACGTCAATAAACAAAATTAATCATAAGAGTATATATGATCTTATTAGGTGATTGAAAAGACTGGTGTTCTCAAGGTGGTTCCTAGAAATCAAGGAAATGGAAAATGGTGTTGATATCTTAGAATAAAACTGAGATCATGAAATAAAATGAAGGGTCCTCGTCGTTGACTAATGATGTTCTTGTCTCTACTAGAATGTCTGTTCAACAAAACCTATGCTACTAGTTGGTAACAAATCCATGAAATCCAAGAGAATCTAAACAGCTAAGGATCTAATACGACCTCTCAACTTATAAATTGACAATGAGTGAATGTAACAATTTTACAGCTGACGTGACATCAATTTCATGTATGTGTTCAACTAACCTGGTAGGACAAAATATAAGAGTAATGATAGCATTAATTAGATGCACATAAATCAACATTTCCATAAACAGAATAATGAATTAACATATGAGAAATAATGACCTCACATTGACAATTGACAGGCAAAAGTTTGGAGCTGAAAACCAACAGCTCAACATCTGCAATCTGTATCCTCAATGCCAAGTTC
The DNA here is from genome assembly GCA_026008535.1 of Perilla frutescens. Classification (NCBI taxonomy): domain Eukaryota; kingdom Viridiplantae; phylum Streptophyta; class Magnoliopsida; order Lamiales; family Lamiaceae; genus Perilla; species Perilla frutescens. The sequence continues at coordinate 19,480,059 of BRKX01000014.1, read as the reverse complement.
TTCGAACTAAGAGACTCCACTAGGAGGATATAATTCTCCTCCGATCTGCCATTAAATGAGGTGAGCATTATGTTAATATCCAGAAACTACAGCAGCAGTTGAAAGTTAATTTACTCTAGTCCAGGAACACTAAACAAAGGCGCACCTCTCTCCAACTCCCGGAAAGAAATATAGTGCAATGTCCCTTTTATCTGGAATATATTCATTGAATAAATTTTTCCAAAATGTTCCTGAAGGAACCGATTCAAATTGAAGCACTTCAGGCATTTGCTTTGAGAATTCATATATCTTTCTACGAACTCGTGAGGGAGGATGAGCTTGAACTAAATGGTTCTTTTCTGCCTGTATATGATCATCCTGGATCCTGAAGTGTCCCCTAATAGCCAGAAAAGAAAAAAAAAAATCTTATGCATGCAGAATTTTTTCGCAGAATAGGAGTGTAAAGAATGCAGGTCATGGTTGCAAAACAATGTGGTAGGGGGCAAGGGGCATCTCATTTCTGGAAACAATTCTAGCATTCGACTAGAGATTTCACTAAATGAAAAAAATTAGGAAGCTGAAAGATGGCGAATGCATTTGATGTGGCAAGCATCAATGAAATGTCAGGAATGAGGAGATCCGTGCATCATGCATGGATTTTATTCACTTCTACAACTGAATATGTTTGCAACCATGGATAGAACTAACTTTGAAGAATTCTTTTATAATATTCAATTAAACAACTTTCATTCTCAGAAATCAAATACCAGGAGGTCATATTTACTTGAAGAAGACTTCACCAGATTTAGTCCTCATCCTTGCCAATAGAGGCACTGGACAGAGACTAGATTGTAGTTTCAAAGAAGTATATATATCCAGGCTTCCAGCTGGGGGGGGGGGGGGTCTTATGATTACCATAAATAAAACAATACAGAAACGTGTGGATTTGGCTCATAATCCTCGAAAGAGTGGCATCATTTTAAACAATAGAAGAAATACAGGAGACCTACCAGCAATTGGCCCACAATCCTCTTCTCCTTGAAAAAAAGAGGCTTTGTTTCCTATTGTTTGGAGGAACATCTCTTCAAGGAGCTAGAAAAGGAAATAGAACACAAAGATTGAGAAACTTACTTCCATAAAGCATCCAAAGCAGGGACCTGTGAGTATTTCTCTGAATCCAGCAAAAGATTGTTACTCATATTCTCAGCATAAGAAGTGTTAGGATCAATAGCCTTATTATGACCATCAAAACCTACAAAATAAAAAATCTGATTGAGGACTAAATGTCACCAAAAAATAATTTAGTTCTGCTAACAGTCAACCAAATTTAAACAATTTATATTACAAACAACAGTGTAACATGATTCCATGTGAAAGACACCTTCTATTGATATGTCGGCGGTATGCCAGGCAATTGAATATGAATAAAATCTCATCTCTCACAAAACCATATCTTGTGCATAATAAATAACTTCCAAGATCCTATCTGAAGGATTAGTTAATTTGTTATGCAGACTCATTGAAGAAGGTTTAGGTCATTCCCTGACCACATATTTCATAACAATTGTATCATAAATTATTTTAGCACCAGACAAATACGTTAAAAGGCTATTACGTGCAATTTAAGTCACTCCCTAATGTTGATATAATTAATAAATTTATAATAATAGAGAAATCTCTGATTAAAACATAAAATTAGTGCGGGGTTGGAAGTTGGAAGTCCCTTATATTTAAATCTTAAAAATTAGAATGCGATCAGAACTACATATTGAAGCAAAAAGGTCCACCCTTTCTTACTAATATGTAACTAAGGCAGCATGCTTATAGATATAAATGCATAAAAAAAAAACACTAAATCATGAAGCAAATGAAATGCTGCTCTTGCCTGAGATGGCTACTGGTGAGGTATTCACTAATGGCACAGGAGACTGCTTCACTAATCTGCTTGTTACAGGCGATTGAACTTCACTTGGCAGCTCCTTAACCTTGTGTGTGTCCTTTAGGGTTTCAGATGGCTGGAGGCTGCTCACTGATCTAAGCTCTTCTGATGAAACCATCTTGAAGATTAGCATACATGCAATATGTTTTCCGACCAATTTCATAGTTCATAGCATTTTAGACATGAAAGATGTGACACAAGGTATAAACACATCACAGCATGCACTTTCACTAACAAACTGTTCTAGCCACAGGCAATCTAGTGATGCTAGAGTCCCTAGATTTGCAGTAATAGGCAATTATTCTCATTTGATTTCTCCAATTCTCTTGCTGGAGTAAGAAAAATAACTTTTCCACAAAGTCTCCCCCATTTAGCAATTTTTTGATAATGTCTAATGTTAATCCAATGAGTTCACAAATAATTATTTAACTACTCAATATTTAATCCAATTGTATAAAGAGAGCCAAGCATGACTTTAGACACATAAGTCAAGTTGAAGAGTGCCAAATCAAAACAGACCATGATGACCGTCTAGAAGCATGTGTACAAATCAATACAAATTTGTATGCTTGTACAAATCGTCTAAACATCAGAAACACAGTGGGCTTTTCATTCAAGTATAACAAGCAGTACAAAAGTTAAATAGACCCTTTTCATACAAAATGGCTCATATTTAAAAGCAACAACCTAGGTGCATAAATATACACTGATTCCACAGGTAGTGTGTGTGTGTGTGTGTGTGTGAGTATAGCACTGAGGAGAAGGTAGATGAGTGAATCCGCAAAGCCCAACATTTTATTCTCTGCATTTATGAGTGTCAATATTCTTCCTCATTAAAATTTCTTTTTCTTTTCTTTTTTTTTTGGCCAACATCCCCCCTCTGCCTTCACCTTCTCCACTCTATTACAGCAATTCTATATGATCAAACCTCTTTTCAAGATTCCCATTTAATTCCTCCACTCAAGAAGTACAACTAGAGATTTCTTGACACTTTAGAAATCTCATTATAGAAATGAAGAAACTGTACTCAGTGGTCAATTTCTAAATGACATTGCTGGACCATAAATTTGTCTAATTCAGCAGTCCTAATTTTCTTTAGTTTCCTTCATTCTTAATCGTGATCATACATTTCAATGTGCATGGATAAAGGACCAGATGGAAACTGTAATTACTGCAATATCAATTAGTAATATTTGCGGAACCTCAGCATCAAGTGGAAGTATGTTTTTTAATTACAGATTAGATGAAAAAAAATTACATTCTTACAATCGGTCTTTTAACACATTGAATTTATGGCCACCATCCAAAATCCCACTTCCCCCACAAGCTTTTCAAGAAAACACCAAGAGCTAGTATTCTAGAAAAGGTGGCAGCTTAATCTTTTTACTCTTGATATATAAATAGTCTGTGTATGACTTAGTCACCTGTGAGTTTTTGTTTTTTTGATTGTTGCCGTTGCTTTTCACGGATCTCCATATTGCCAGGTCTTTGAGGCTTTGGTGGCCGCAAAGGTTCTGAAGCAAGATTTTGGGGAGAGGAGAAGTTTAGCAGTACTGTTCTAGGCTTGATTGCTGCCCTGTCTAATTTGCACATCCCACTTTTATATCGTGGGGTTTTTGGCTGGCAAGTAATACTTGAAGAAGGAAAATATTTCTTCTCTCCAATAGAGAGCATGAGAGCTTCTTTAACACTAATGTATTTTGTCTTCCCGGTCGGTACCCTCTTTTCCCAATCACCAGCACCCGCCCTTGATTCATTCGGCAATTTTCTAGTCACTGCACGCAGCTCACCACCTTTGCGTACTTCCGATGAATCAATTTTTGATTCATCGGTCAACTCTCCAAGTGGGCAAGACGAGAGTGGCTTTGGCTTAGAGCAAGATCCACATTCATCACAACACCAGTCATCGACACGCTCCTCAAGAGGGATTCTCATGCAATACCTGATATCAGGATAAACACAGTCCACTATAGGAAAAACCAATAACATAACTCAAATTCAGATAGAAAGCAAATATGGTTTGATATGAGTACACTAGATACACCAACACAAGCAAACATTTTCCTAACCATTTGCCACCACTGAGTACCATCCATAACACCTCTGCTTCCCCTTCACTCCCAAACAACCAAGACACAATACCAAAAAAAAAAATCTTAAACAGAAAGACAAAGTTAGTGAGCAACAGAAAGTCAAAGAGAAACATAAAGATCTTACAAATGCTCAGTATTTCTTTTACATTGACAACAAGTCATTAATGCCTCCGAAACCCCAATGTCACCACAGATATCACAACACTCCTGCAAGTAGGAAGCCATGCATAAGATTATACATGTGATTTTTCTCTTGCCTCAATGATAATCAATATAATTAAACCCAGCATTTAGCTAACAATCAGGCATGCAGAATCTCCTGTCTAACAACTACATAACTCATATGATCCACAATTCCACATTGAAGATGGGAACATAGATCAAATAACAATTTTTGTCATCTGAATCTCTTTTCTTACAACTGACTTAGCCTTGAGATTTATTCAGTACGAAGATTATAAAATAAATTACACAAAAACATCACAATCATTTAAAGAAAAACTGTAGAAAGCTACAACAAAGTATGGCACGAAAGCATACTAGCACAAAATGACAATGCACGAAAATATGGTAATGCGGCCAATATGGTTATGGAAATTATTCATATTTCACCTTTTTAAGTTTGTATACCTGCACATTAAAGTTGGAAATGATACCTATAGAATCCCTATAGAGCTAGCTAGTTAGCTAAAAAAATCATAATGCAGATGTATAATCACTTGACCCGCTAAATTCTATTGGAAAATGGAGTTTCATCTTGTGTTCCATTTCCCAGTTCACTGATAAGTGATAACATGCATAGCATCGAATGTAACATGAGGAGAAAATAAAGTATGAACTGAACATTGCAGGCAAAATGCAAAAGGTGGTCTGCCGAAATGTCCACGACAGCATAAATTAGAAGCTATCAAGATTAGAATAATAAAATCAATATATCATTGTACATTTGTACATGTTCTTCTTGGACCTTTGCTGTCTGGAATACTGAATAGATTTAAGTGGAGGCACTAATTCTGGTGAATAAGGAGACGCATCTTACAAGACATTACCATAAGCCCGTGCTTTAGCAGGAATAATTTATTTTAGGATGTGTGTGTGTGTGTGTAAAATGCCTACATCGGATAAACTAAATTTGCTTACATCAGCAGCATTTTTGCTAAAAGACTAAATTAAATTTAATAATGCTACCTGACTCAACAGTCACCCTCACATGGACTTTTTATGGCCTCTTATTCAAGCACCAAAGACAAGTCAAACAAGAATTGCACAAATAAAATAAAAAACAAAGTAACAACAAATTATTTTCATAGTATTGCTCAAAAGCCATGACGCAAATCAATGTTAGGAATTCCTCAAGATGAAGAGAAAAGAAAAGGTAACTACTGGTAAGAGAAGTGAGGTCCCACTAATTGAGAATTTTATTCCTAATGTAACCCCACTTCTTCCTGATCCTGTTTCATAGATGCTTGTAGCAATGAAAAATCCCAAAATTCAAAAGATTACTAATACACACACACTAGAGTCTAGAGTAATACTCATACATTGCACAGATAGAGACAATAATAGGTTCCACCTATGCAGGTTCTCACGTCCAAACTCATTGTGGGTCAAGAGAGACAACTCAATAGATTTGCTGTAGAAAATTATTATCATAATTATTATTAGATAGAATGTATATAATAATTATAATTTTATTAAATATTAATTTAATCTCCGGCATTAAATTAGTAATTATATACATATACAAACACATTGTTTTATGCTTCAAACATATTCATAAGCACATGCCCAACAGTTTTTAGGTGGTCAAAGTTAATTTGATTTTTCAAATATAATATAATATTATATCCTGTAGTTATTAACATATAACATTTATAAAAAATAAACTCCCACAGAAAATATGTAATCAACATATAAAATTTATTATATATGTGTGTGTTCAGCCAAATTATAATAATATGTACAAATCTAATGAGAAACCATTATTGTTCCACAAAATTGCAAAGTGCTCGTTTTTTTTTTCAGAGGCCTTTTATTTGACCAAGAAAAGAATAATCTCTACTTTGCAATTTTGTGCATAACACTTCAATATTTCACATCTTCCAACTTAAGCAATTGTTCAAGATTATATAAGTAAAATCTATCTCCCATTATCCCCCCTACACTATAATCTTCAATTAAATAATTACGAATTGCCTCAAACAACGCTGAGTTCCCATCTTACAAATTCACAAAGCCAGTTACTTCCTATCTAGAGCCCATACACATTCATCCTAAAGTTACAATGAACATCAGCAATTTGCAATTTGCAATTTGCAGATAAACATGGATCGTAAAAATTGCACACACCCATATGGCCATATCGGTGTACATGGATGAACAGTGAATATTAGTAATCCAAATTGTTTTGAAAAACGCCTAGTTCTCCATTCAAGACAGGGACTTGTCTTGTCCACACTCACATAAATTGTCTTAATTTACACAAACCACCTTAATCTACAAGACACGCGCATCCAAAGAAATATTAAATTCGACACCGTCAAATAGTGTCGTGTAGCATCTACGACACTCCTTAAATATAGCACAGCACCATACTCACACTGTCACACACAGGCATGAACAAAAATCAAGTTATCAATGCAGGAACTAAAACCAAAATAAATAATTTAAAAAAAAAAAACACTGAATAATCGAAAAAATAAAAAATTGAAGAAAGCATCATGAAGGGTTTTAGGTAGGGTTTCTCACCATGAGGTGGGCCTGTAATGTTGGAAAGCAAGAACTTGTTGGGGGCGGGCGGGCTCTTTTCCTCGGAACTCTAGATTTTAATTGTCTGTTTCCTAGCAAGAATTATTGAAAGTTGAAAAGTAGTACAGCAATAGCCAATAGACAACGACGTATGATGGTGTGTGGATAGAGAGAGAGAGGTGTGTGAGAGCGAAAGAAAAGCAGGTGACTGTGTGCATAGAAATGGACGATACGTGGGGCGTGGGCGAGGTGAGGGGAGGACCTACAGTCAAAGTTGGACAATTTTCACTTTCTTCTGGATAAAATAAATTAAGTGTTTAACTTCCGATCTAATTCTTTTTTGATGGATCTAACGCTCTTAAATCAAATTCGGAAAATTACTAGAACTTGAAAAAAATTACTAGTAATAATATAAAGAATTTACTAGAGAGTAACTAATTCAGATAAGGATTACTGACTTACTGCCCCTACGGCTTTGCTATGTCGGATTAGGAATTAAGTTTTTTTTTTTGTGTTTTTAATTCCTAGATAAGTGATAACATCATTTTTCAGTTTTACTATATATATATATATATATAGGTTTTGGTTCAGGTGAGAAACATTTGTTGGTGTGAGAAATGAGAAAATGCTTTTCTTATTGTAATTTATTGCTTAATAGGTATAATTTTATTGCATAATTATTTTCTCCCACGTGTGCAATAAAATTATAGCAATTAAGCAATAAAGTATTTAAGCAATAAAATTATGGCAATTAAGCAATAAAATACAATACAATAAGCATTTTTCTCATTTCTCACACCAAGATCTTTTCTCACCTGAACCAAAACCTATATATATATATATATAGAATTTGGCTTACCCGTCCCGTCACGGATTTTATACATCTAAACCCATCCCACCGCGGGCTTACCCGTCAAAGTCCATCAGCTAAAAGACTTAAAATTCAAAGCCTAACCAACCTAAAAAAAGGCAGTCGATTTTGAGAGGTCTGTATAATTCGAATTATATAATTAGTGACACCTATACAGAAAATGGGATTTTATTTTTAAATTTTTAATTGGGCATGGACGGACAATTATTCCTACCTTATTCTTTCACCAAATAAATTTTGATGAATCAAACGCTTCGGCCCTATTTGGATGGGAAAATAATGCATTCCTTATTTTTAAATTCACTAGTACGCGGCCCGTGCGTTGCACGGTGGAAGTAAACCGGTATGTGAGCCGTGCGTTGCACGGTGACAGAGAATTGTTATTTCATATGACATTGCTCAAAAAATAAAAGTAATTAAAATTAATATTATATTCTATTTTTATGTATTTTATATCAATTAATTGGTCATCCTCCATTGATTCATTAATTGTTAAATCAACAATTTGTTCAGATTCACTTGTTCCTTCACCTTTTATAATATCATAATCTATTATTTCAAAATGTAATTAAAAAAAATAACAAATTAAATATAAATAAATTATTAAATAATTTTTTTTTTTAAATTTGAACATAATTTTTAACTTACCTGTATAATATTGCTGCCAATTAGGATCATACTGTTCACCTAATGAGGCAAAAAAATTACTAACATCATATTCATATAATTATTATTCAAATTTGATTTTCTTACACTACCCACTAACATTTGTATTTTTTTAAAAAATTTATTCCAATTTTATTTTATTATCTGTTTTTATTCGTATTTATAGATAATTAATTTTTTTAACTGCCCAGTAACATGGATTTTTGTATATTTTTCAGCTATTTCTTCTTACTATTATTTTTGTATGCTTAAGGTAGATTTATTATTTAATCTTTATGGTATAATTTAATTTTTTTAAATAAAAAATTATCGCAGTATTTTTTTTGAATATTTTCAAATTAAAAATTTGTACAATATATTTATACATAATACAGATTATCGGTTTTATCACACTATTGTACTTTTTTTATGTAATACTCTTTTGTGTTATATATATTGAATTGTTTATTTTTTTTTATTTTTTTAAATCAGTCTTACACTTTCTCCAAATATCTATATTTAAATAATTAAAAATATATTTTAAGAGTATTACAATTGCAAATATGTATCCTTAGATAAGTAGCTGTATGTAAATTATTAAATTAAATTGTTTTAATAGAATATATTAATTTATTATTGTTGTAGTTACATTAGCATATTTATTTATTTATTTTTTATTATATGTATATAATATGTGTTATAAAAAGTATGAAAATCTGTATTTTATTTTAAATTTATTGTAACAGTTACAATTTTTTTAACTTAAATTATTAATTATTTTAATAATAATTGGATGTGTTTGTAAATTATGGTTGATTTTTTTACTAATCTTTTCTGTTATATGCATGTTTTAATGTTATAGGTAAAACTATGTTCCCCTCTTCTAAAGCGCAAATCTGGTATTAGTTCTCTTCTCTTTGTATGTGGAGTCCGGTCTTTAGATGTGTTCTCTTTGGCTAAATCTAGGTTTGTATGTTTTAAGATATTGGGCTTCTTTTTTCTGTTGTGCTGTGATCTGTGCTTTCATTTATTCAGATCTGTGTGATCTGTCACTGTTCTTTTTTAGAATAGTGTATGCGAAAGTGTGGCAGTAATTGTATTTCCACTAAAAATATTCAGAAACAATTGGTCAATACATAATAAATAAATTTTTAACAACAGCTTTTAATAAATAATAAACAATACAGAAATTTAATATTTTTATAATTAATGAATACATGATACTGAAATTAAATATTTTACAATTACTGAATACATAAATTTTTTTTAATTGCTTAATACATAATACTGAAATTAATTATTTTATAATTAGTGAATGTAATACAGAAATAAAATATTTATTTACTGAATACCTTATACAAAATTTTAATATGTTCACTTATTTTTATAATCAGTAAAACTGTAAAACAATAATCATATTGACATAAATTTTTATAATACAGAAAATTGCATACTTTTTGCCAAAATTAAATATTTTACAATTAGTGAATACATAATAAAAATTTTAATCTGTAACTTATTTTTATAATCAATTAAACAGGGTAGTCAATAATCAGATTGATATAAATTTTTATAATACAGAAAATAGCCTACTTTGTAAATAAATTAAATATTTTACAATTACTGAATAGATAATACAAAATTTTAATCTGTTAACTTATATTTATAAGCAACAAAACCATAAAACAATTATCATATTGGCTTCTCCATATATCATTGATATAACATATGTAATATATTAAAAATCATTTATCTTAATTTTAAAATAACTTACTTCAAATCTTCCAACACCAAATCCATCAACTTTGTTAGCTTTCCATTTATCTCTCTTGTAAGGGGTCTATAGTGTGACACTATAGTTCCCATCATATCTGCCCAGAAAAAATAAATAAATAAAAATTTAATATCTGCATATGTAATATTATATATTTTTTCGTATATATTCAAATATCTTACCAAACATTATTGCATCTCCTATGTTCTCCATATTTGCAATATCGATAAAAGTTTTATCTCATATAAATGCTGTGGAAATTCTTTGTGGAAAACTTCAAAGATCCGGGTGTGTTTGAAGACAATTATCTTATACAGACTTGTTGTAGTCTTGTACTTCATGATATTTAATCCAATAACAAATTCGATTACAGCATAAACATTGCCTTCAATAAGGCGATCTTTAAACTTTTCGATATTTGTTTTCGGAATTGTTACATGAATTCGTTCACCCTACAAAAAAAAAAATTAACTCCTATAAGTTTGCATTTCTTTAAGGAAAAAAAATTGAAATTTTTATAAAATGATTGTACCTCTCGATCATGGAAAATGCATTGCATGCTAAGTGTGTTTGTGTTTTCGTAGCATCGAATCAACCGCAATTCTATACTGAACGTATTTCTTCCAGGCCTTCACATCTGTACTGTTTCAAAAACCGGAGCCATATTTCTTTAAATATTGTGACGACAGAATCAAAAAATTCAGAGAAACTTTGGATTGTTTGAGAGGAAATGAAATGCAGAAGGCTACGTCTATGTTTGAATACGTATTCTGAAAGCTTTTAATGTATAATTTTAGATTTCAGTTTTCGATTGATAGTGGGAAGTGGAGTAGCAGTTGAAGTTAGTGGGGGAGTGTATGCCTTTTTTCTGTATTTTTAATATTTAATTATTATAGATTGTTTTTTTATATATCCATAATTGTATTTATAAAAATCCGTAAATTCACTTTTTAAATAATTCACAAACAACAAATATGCTATTCATTATTTAACTTTTTATGATTTTTTTAATACATAAATATAATTAATGAAATATAAAATATTACAGCTTCCCTAATTTTAATTCGGATAGCTATAGTTATTTGAAAAGAAAATGCGGATACATATTCAAACATGCAGCGCACGTTCCAGTTTCATAACTAATTTATATTTTAAAATTATTTATATAATATTTGAAATGAATAATATTTGGAAAATTAATGGCCTCAACACACGTTCCACTTTCTGATCTTTTAAAAATATTTATATAATAATATTTTAAATGAATAATTAATGACCTCAACTTTTACATTTTATTACAAAATTGCCATCAATCAATTTCAAATCAATTTCAATTGAAAACCTTCTTTTTATATATAGTATAGATTTTAATAGATTTTAGGAAAGTAATTATATTTCCCAAAATAAGGAAAATGATGAACTTTCTTAGATTTTGAATACTACCCCACATAAGTATTATGATTATTTGATTCTGAAAATCTTGTGTATGATAATTTTATTTTTCAATTTTTTCATCAATTATATTTTATCTTTTATACTATTCAAGAGCCAATGAGATCGCGCCACGTCAGTCTTAGATACTCCTACCTACAACTATAAATAGGAGCCTCCATATCAGTTGAAAAACATACCAGAAGTTATTTGAAGAGTTCAAGAATTTGAGAAGAAATTCTATAAGTGAAATTCTTTCAAATATTCAATGCGTTCTTCACCAAATTCATCCTGAAGACGGCATTTGATTCATAAGAAAGACAGTCAAAGACATTCTTCATCAAATTCATCTCGAAATTGGTGTTTGATCCGGAAATAAGACGTTGGCCCTCCGAATTAACGTTATTAAGACTAAAGACCAAGTCAAAGAAGATCGAGGATACAAATCTTCCCCAAAAACTTCAAAGGCCAAGTTCAGACAACAAGTCCGAGAAAATCAAAGAGACAAATTTACTCTGAAGATTTCAAAGATCGTTTGAAGATCAAGTTTTGAAGAGAATAATCAGAGAAAATAGAGATTTGATTTGTATAAATATATTTTGATTCAAAGATCATCTGAATTGTACACTATTTTGTGTTTTACCAAATTAAATGCAAAAATTTGTGTTACAAATTTTGGAGTTCAAGAATTTGAGAAGAAATTCATAAGTGAAATTCTCTCAAATATTCAAGGCGCTCTTCACCAAATTCATCATGAAGACGGCATTTGATTCATGAAAAAGACAGTCAAAGACGTTCTTCATCAAATTCATCCCGAAATTGGCATTTGATTCGAAAATAAGGCGTCGGCGCTCCGAATTAACGTTATCAAAACTAAAGACCAAGTCAAAGAAGATCGAAGATACAAATCTTCCCCAAAAACTTCAAAGGTCAAGTTCAAACAACAAGTCCGAGAAGATCAAAGAGATAAATTTACTCTGAAGATTTCAAAGACCGTTTAAAAATCAAGTTTTGAAGAGAAAAATCAGAGGAAAAATAGAGATTGGACCCGTGAAATTACATTTTGATTTGAAAATTATTTTATTTGTACATTGTTTTGTATTTTATCAAATTATACAAAAAATTGTTGAAGGCTCTTTGATCCGAGTATAAACTATCTAATAAATTCAAATTGAAGAACTCTTGAATATGAGTACAAACTATTCACAAGTTGAAGTTCAAGAACTCCATGATACTAATATAAACAATCTAATAAATTCAAGTTCAAGACTCCTTGATACGAGTTTAAACTATCTAATCAATTTTCGAGACTCATTCATTTCAAACGACAAGTCATCCATGAACAAGTCTCGAGGGGGCATTTGTAGATAGTGAAAATTTATAAAATATAAATAATATCTTTATTAATTTTTATATATTTATTTAATTTTGGAATCTAGTGAAATCCCAAATTAAATAAAATATTTAAATAATAAATATATTATATGATAAATATCAAGAGTCTTTGGCAGCAAGTAAATATCTTCCAAAAGATATATATCAATTTCCAACAGCCAATGAGATAGTGTCACATCATCCCTAGATCTCTCCCTCTATAACTATAAATAATGGCCTCCATATCAGTTGACCGTTTGAAGATGAAATTTTGAAGAGAAGAATCAGAGAAAAATAGAGATTGGATCTGTATAAATATATTTTGATTCAAAGATCATTTGAATTGTACACTATTTTGTGTTTTACCAAATTAAATACAAAAATTTATATTATACACCGACTGTCATCCCGCACCGTCCGATAGGTATCAAGTCAGTCGATCGGGTAGGTTCCGGTGCAGCATTTGCTCACCCCTAATATTCTTGAACAACTTTACTTTTCTACTAATCAAACGGAACTTTTAAGTATTTTCGTGTTAAAAATAAAAAATAAAAATTGGGGAGATTTTAAGAGTACTTTTCAAACTTGTCCGTGCTAATTTTTTATTATTATTTTATCTCTGTTTTTTTTTTGAAACATAATAATTAAGTTCCTTTTTTTTAAAAATTGTCTAGTGCTATTCTTTCAGAAAAATACATTCATAGACCATTCTTCAAAATCATTAAATGGCCACCTCATTCTTTGATGTATGGTGGGATTTTAGTTGCGGAATGGAGAATGGTGAATTTCAAACGGAGAAGTCTTTCTCTCTTTCTTTTTATAATGGTCTCCATTATTTGGTTTTTCTTGTCAGGTGAGACGGGAAATTCTATGTTGTGACCGGTCGTATTGTACCATGTGCTGTGATAGATCTATTGTGATACATGAAAGTGTCACAATAGATCTATTACAGCATATGTAGTGTGTCATGTGCTGCGGCATAGAATTTCTCCAAGTGAGACATTCTACTTTGATTTTGACGTTGCGGCTATTTTATAGTATTAATTTAATAGATATTACTTTAACGCAATGAAAAACGATGTAGGTACACAAAATAAAGATAATATTAAATGACCAGGCTCTAGCCTGTCCATATAAGGGTATAATTATCATTACTCGATGTTGCTTTATTAAGGTCGTCTTCAAAAGATGCACCAAATGCCAAAAATAATGCAAAAAACAGCTCCAACAATAGTTCTATTATTCGGATATGAAAATTGCTGCTTCAATTTTGAAACAACATTGTTCATCTACTCTATAATTTTTTTTAATAGGTTAATTATATTTTTTCCCCCTTTTCTCTTCTCTTTTTTTTTATTTCTTTTAACAGTTGAAATAATTTTTTAATTATTTTTTATTTTCAATGTTGAAATAAAAATTTGTGTATATATCAGATTACATTAGAAAGATCATATTGCATCAAGTTGTATTTTTTTTGCAATATTATTATTTTTTATAATGTTTATTTATTTATTTTTGCAAGATTAAGATCAATTAAATGCATAAAAATGAATATTATGGAATATTCTTTTTAGTGCATAATTTAGAACAAACTGTTAAAGATGAAATGCAGATTCTGCTGTAAAATAGAAATGTAGCAGCTGTAAAATGAAGCAAATAATTGGAGATGCTTTAAATGATAATAGTAATTAGTGATATATTGTATTTTACACTAGTGCCATTTCCCGCCTACTCTAGATAGAGAATAAAAGGGAGTTTCTGTTTGCACCCCCATATTTACTCTTTGCACCATAGTTTTTCCATGCACCCTCTTTTTTACTCTTTGCACCCCTAAAATTGACTATAATGCCCTTACTTTAAAAAAAACATAAAATCTGAAAATTAAAAGTATAAAAAAAATCGCGTTCCATTCGAAGTTGTGTATTCGAACATTCTGAATATGTTCGAAGTCTTGTGTTCGAACGGTACTTAAAAAAAATTCATGGAGTGCGTTCGGAAATTAATTTTCGAACATGCCATGTTTGTTCAAAAATCAATTTTCGAACAAACATGATGTGTTCGAAAATTAATTTCCGAACGTGACTTATTTTAAAAATTATGTATATTCAAAAATAAAATTTCGAACAAACACGATGAGTTCGAAATTTCATTTTCGAACCACACTTAATTTCTCTGTCTTAGCATTATTCATTGTTTAGTTATTTCCAATAAAGATAGGGGCTTATGGTTGAGGATCCTTATATTCTCAATATCTTTATCCATTTCAATTTGTATTACTGAGAATGTGATAGTTGTTAGAGCGATGGAGTCAATTTATATGATGAATCGAGCAATTATGGAATTAGATCAAAAAATACATACAAATGAAGAGTGCAAAAGTGTTGAAGATCTTCGAGCCATCCTAGCTTCCACCTTGGCTCGGGTTGTTGATCTCTTCTTCTCCATCCCCTTCTCTGCTCATGTTTCTCCAAAACTCCAAGTTGATCAGTTTGAGGGTATCACGTCCCTCAAACTGATCATCTCTCTCTCTCTCTCTATGCGGTGAAGATGATGGAGTGAATGGAACGGACCCTCCCAAACTGGTCTGAGGGTGTCACATCCCTAGAACCAGTTGGGAGGTCCTCCCTTTGGGAGTCTTCTTTTCCTCTCGGGAGCCTCCTTTCTTTTTGCTTTTCTCTGCTCTATAAATAGGGAAACATTCTCGCAGTCTCTCTCCGCATGAATTAAATGTGGTGGTTAAGAGTTAATGGATAGCAATAGCAAAAAGGTGGAGTTATTGGTAGATGGTAGATTGTTCCCCAAACTTCTCCTACTCCTAGCTCGAAAAGTCTCCGTATTTAATTCTCCTAGCTGACAAAGTGGTTGGAGGGCATAAAGATCAAAACTCCCGAGAAATGTAGTTGGAACTGATAAAAAATGAGGGCCCAACCGATCATCCCACGCCGGTAGGACTTGGATGCCCCGCGACGGTGGGGCGGCCACGCGTACAAGGTGCGTTTATCGTGGGTACGGTCGCAGGGGTCTCCGCGTCGGTGGTTGCTCCAGCTGCAGTTTCAGCTTCCGTCTTAAGTTTTGGCGCTTCAGTTGGGTTTCCCCAGTTGGCTCTCCAGTTGACTGCTTCAGTTAGGCTTTCAAGCTGAAGCTGGAGCTGAAGCTTAAGCTGGAACTGGAGCTAAAGCTGAAGCTGGAACTGAAGCTTAAGCTGGAACTAGAGCTGAAGCTGAAGCTGGAACTGGAGCTGAAGCTTAAGCTGGAACTGGAGCTGAAGCTAAAGCTGGAACTGAAGCTTAAGCTGGAACTGGAGCTGAAGTTGAAGCTGGTACTGAAGCTGAAGCTGGAGCTGGAGCTGAAACTTGTTCATCAGTTGGGAAACTTTAGCTCATCTCATCAGTTGTGCCTCCAGCTCAGCTCCAAATTCTTGGCTCTTCAGTTGCAGCTCCAGTTGAGCTCCAAGTTCTTGGTTCCAGATTGAAGTCTCCAGTTTGATCCCAAAACTGGTCAGTTTGGGGTGCTATTTTGGCTCGGCCATCAGTTTGGCTTTAGTTAGCTCCTTCAGTTGGAGCCTTCAGTTTAGTTGGAGCTCAGTTTGAGCATCAGTTTGGGTGTGTCCTCAGTTATGGTCTTTAGTTTGCCCCCCTTCAGCTGGGCTTCCGGTTTTTCCACCTTTTGTGCCATAAAATATCGGCTTTTGGAGCAAAAGCTCAAAGTCTACGCAATACAGACATAACACACCAAGGGATCAAATATGAAGCTAAAAACACTAAAACAACACGGAAATAAGAAAATACACGCACAAAAGACATACAATCCACATAGGAAAAATATCACAAAAAGACACTAACCACACATGCATAAAAGTTTGAAAGATTATCCGTTATGAGTATGTCAGTATCATTATGACCGCTTCCCCAACCTTGCTTTATAGAAATGTATTCTGCATTTAAAGCAGTGATACTTCTTTGAGCCGTATAGTAACGTGTCTTCAATGCTTCCCAAGGTCTCACCAGAGTGTTAGTTGGATGATTGTTATTGTACTTTTTTGCCACCCTTATCCAGAACTGATCTAGTTTCTGATCAGTTTCGACTAGAGCTGTTAAAATATCGGGTCGGGCCAGCCCGGTCCGAGTCCATCGGGACACCGACCAAAAATCGCCCGCCTCGAAATTTCTCGTGCTCCAGATTTCCAGGCCCAGCTCACCCATGGATTGCTCGTCGGGCTGAAGAAAGACCTGATTTAATTTTTTATTTCTTTTAATAAACTTTTTTAAACAATTAAATGAAACATAAAAATTAAGAAATTATGCAAAAACTATTTTAAAAAAAATATGTTTTTTTAAGTTGTAAATATAGAGTTGTAGTTTGGTAAAAAAAAATTAGCTACTTTAAATTACCAATATCAGTCGACCTTAAATTACAGCGCATGTATGATAAATTTTAAATCGAGAGCATTAATTAAATTGAATTGAAACGCATATATGCAACCATCTATAACTTCATAGATCTATCATCTTTCATATTCATATCTACATATCAAATTATATATATGGAGTAATGAGCATGCATTAAAACAACTTCCTTGAAAGTTGAAACCATACACATTAAAATAATTGACGACACACATAATTACATAAAGAAGGGGAAAACGGAAACCTATTAATTCAATATTCAGTTCTGAGTTTTGACTTTTTGTATTGTTTTTTTTTCAATTCCTTGGATTCAATTATTCATTGTTTTATTTTATTTTTCTTTTTTCAATTCTATTTCTATGTATTCAGTTTTTAAATTATTGGCGTATTAACTCATAAATGTAATTATAATTTATAAATCAGTAAAATTGTTTGTAAATCCAATTCATATTACAAGAAAAAAAAATTGGGCCACTTGATTTGGCCCAAGGCCTGATTGGCCCAATGGGTTGGGCCATATAGGCCTGATTTTTTTGGGCCTCTAATTTTTGAGCCCAGTCCAACCCATTAGTCGGGTAGGTCAGACCGGCCTTTCAGGCCTGGCCAAATTTGACAGCTCTAGTTCTGACCATCGAATCTTCGCTGGTACTCACCTAATAACATGCAAGAACGTTATTCTCTTTTGATGTCCATCTTATCCTTCTTTGCTGCACAACATTTCTTTCAACTTCAAGTTCAAAATTTACTTCAGGATTTATGTTATCGAGCCCTAGATGAAATGAAAAACGTACAGAACTAGGAGTGCTATCTCCATTTTTACTAACCATTCTTGTCGATTTTGAAGGCACTTATAGTGGACTTCCATAACAAAATCCATGAGGAGGGGGCTTAAACGGAGGGTATTGATAACAATCTGACGGATACATCATATACACAGTAGCTTTTAGAGTACCCAGTGGATTCATTTTAGAGTTTGGGTTAAAATAAAAATTCTCAGTACCCATTGGAATTTGGTGGGGGAACGTTGAGATTTTGGGAAGGATAGTTAAAATTTTCTTCTGATTTAGAAGAATTGAAGAAATTCGTCCAATAGTTTTTTATCCATTTTGAAATTTGGAGAATTTGTAAGATAAATATAATTGATAAGCAAAATGATTCTACTTATAGACCAATTTTCTATAAGAAAATCATTGAGATGGGTTTCCATAATGACTAATGTGCTGGCAAAACAGATCATCTACAGTAGGAAAGACACATGACTGCAAAAGTTGATACATGCATGCAAACTCATCTCATTGGAAATTGCTACAAGACTGCCAAAGCTGATAGATGCATGTATTAGTTAAAGTTGATAAATGTCTGCTGACTACCAAGTTGACAAATGCATACATAAAATTAGAAAATTAATTATGCTTAGTCTAATGAAATGAAATCAGAATTTTTATTGCAAGGTCTAAAATTCAAAAAAATTGAAAAGATAGAGAAAGAGAAATAGGGAGAGAGAAATGGAAAATAGAGAGAAAGAGAAAGAGAAAGAAAAATGATTGGAGATGGAGAGAAAATAAGAGAAAGAAAAGGGAAATTGTGGAGAGAGAAAGAGAGAGAAAAGAAAAAGAAGGTGGCCCCACGCCTGATCCAATTACAAACAATTCAAATAATTTTTCCATGCGTTTAGAACACGCGTTAGGAATGTTGTTGCGGTGCCTCTCACCTTCACCACAAACTAAGCTTCCTCTCTACTTAAAAAAATTGGTACATGCAGCTAAATCAATTTGTTAGTTTGTACTATTTTTTTCCTCCACTGTAGTATACCTTAATTTTTAGGATATACCATCTAATTTGTACCCAAATTTTGAACCGATAGTGGATGCTCTTACACATTTTGTGTAGCACTCTCTATTGTCAGATTAAATTATGAGTTTTTTCTATATTTTTTACTTCAATTTATTTTTTGTGCTTTTGTTTAATTTTTATAATTGTTATTTAGGGTTCATTCTATACAATTAAGGTACATAATTATTTTTTAACACTTACTTTTAAATTTTTAGTTAATAATTTATTATCGAGCACCACTTGCATGCACGAGGTCATATATACATCTATATCCGGCAGGCGCGTGGAACCCATGCGCTTGTCATTTTTTTTTCTAGCGATTTTTTTTTCGATTTTCTTTGTTTTCTTTTTATTTTTCCCAAAAAAATTATACCCTAAAATAAAATTAGTGAACCCTAAAAAAAAATTAAAGTGAATTGATATAATTTGTTTGAAATAAATATAAATTTATACCCTAGAATGAAATTAATAAACCCTAAAAAAGTACAAAATAAACCCCTAAACTCCTTCCCCCCCCAAAAAAACCCCAAAAACACAAAAAAACCCTAAAAACACCAAAAAAATCCTAAAAAACACAAAATAAACCCCTAAAAACACCCCCAAAATCCCCTAAAAAATAAAATAAATCCCCTAAAACTCCCCAAAAATCCTAAAAAACACAAATAAGCACCTAAAAAACACAAAATATATCCCTAAAAAAATCATGAATTCCTAAACTCTAAACATTAATTGGAATGGAAAAAATCACAATTTGAACTAAATAAACTAGTATAAGATAAGCAACAGGCGTCTTACTTTTTAATGATACAGGTGATACTTTTCGAATTTTGAGTGATACTTTTTAATGTCACTGTTGATACTGATTTTGCTGGATTTTTTTTTTGCGGGTACACCCGAGTTAAAGCGGGTTGACCTTTAAATTAGACCCGCCCGTCTGAAATAAGCCTTATATGCACCTTGTGCATGCAAGTATTTACCTTTATTGTCATATTGAATAATTAGAATTCATAATTTTTTTAATTTAATTTTTGTTATAAATTTTGATTGTGGTGGATTATATTATAAATAATTTTTATTTTTATAATAACTATAATTAAATTTATAGTTTAATAATGTAACACAAAATGTGTAACTACTTAATGGATTTTTCTGGAGAATTTCGTAATCAAAGTTTATGGTAAGCATGAATTGCAGTGTATTTTCAATCACTTTCTTTCAAATATAATAAAAATCAAAATGGAACGCCACGTGGAATCGAGGATTTCATTTGCTCCAAGTATAGTTAAATTGAACCATACACGCTAACAGAATAAAACATAAAATTTAATATTATATTATGGATAAATCACCACGTGTATCCTGCGTACCTTTTGGAATTTCTAATAAAAAAATACCATGATTTTTAACTATTTATAATTTAATACCGACCTCTCGAAGCTTTAATAATTATATCATAGAGTTCGATTTCAAAATTAAAATTAAAGGTTGAATCTAGCTAGCTCAAAAACATAAAAATGAAAACACATTTAGAAAACCAGTGGCGTAAATAATCTAATAGAGTAAATAAATGATTGAAAAAGATGGATAAAAAAGAGGCGTAGAGTCGCCGGCGGCAACATTTTGCGGTTACATTTTCAGCGATTTATACATATGTTACAAGAAATGACAACATTACACCAAAGGTACTAAGCCTATATATATAACAGGCCACCATGCATACTACAAATTCGAAAAGGAAAAAAGAAAAAACCATCTTCGTTTTTTTTTCTCCCTCGCATGCACATGAGCAAGAAAAGAACAAAGCCAAACAATCATATAGGGCTATAGTTAAAATAGTTATATTTTGGGAAAGCTTTTCAAGGCAATGGAAGTCCGAAAATAGTTACAATAATCAACAAGAGTAAGAGATGAATAATGGTTTGGGGAACTAGAATATTGCATCCAAGGTTCAAGTTATTGTCGAAGCCTGATGGGCTTAACCCATTGCTTGCCCCTCCTAACACGCCCGTCTTAGGGCTTGTTACGAGAGGCGACCCACCGTTGGGTGTTGTGGTGGTGGGGACCCCCGTGGGAGTCGTGGTGGTAGTGGTACTGTTAACAGAGATTCAATAATAAGAGACAAATAAATCATAGATTCAATTTTTAAGAGAGGCTCAAGTGCTAGTCATGCATATGTGTGATAGCTAAACTTTGAAATAAATCAACTCTTATATTAGTCCTTGCGATATGATCCTACTATGAACATATTTATGAGTAATTAAAATTACTTAATTATCTAGCTCACTTCAATAATATATATTACATATGAAAATATGATATCGAGAGTAATTAACTGAATGCTAATAAACTCAACCAAAAGTAAAAAGTAGTGGAGCAAAACCTTCACATGCAGTGTAAAACCATTAAATCAAAATAATAAAACTGCATATATATATATATATATATATATATATATAGCCAAACTTTAATTTATAACCCTCAGGTTTTTTTTTTCCCTTTTGTTTTCTGATTTTAATTTTTATTAAAATACACACACGTGACACAACTAGGCAATTTCATAATTCATAAAATTATATTTTGCTAAACTTGCCAAAGTTGGTCAACAATCTTCAAATTTCCACCACTTTTTGACCTCGATCAGGAACCATTTTAATTCAAATTTAAACTACTCATAGTGTAAAAAGGTTTATCAATAATTAAATAAAGTCGCAAATGTGCGATCCTCTTTTTGTAATTAATACACTTTATACTTCGATTATTTACCCTTAATTAAACGGTGAAAAAACACAAAAGTTAAAGTTCATAAAAAAGGGGGCCGGAGAGATGGTGATCATTGAATTATTTTGTGCCCACATAAATAGTAGTATAGATCGACTAACCCTTTCAAATATGGTATTGATGACTAGTGGCAAATCAGTCAAACGTATCATCATATGTTACTTTATGTTATGTTACATTCGATATATTTTTATATTAAAGTAATGTTACATTCGATAAATTTTCATATAAATGTGAAAATAATTGGAAATTAATGTGTGTATAAATATAAATACGTAGTTTAAACTCCAAAATGACATTACAAACTCTAATGCATGCCATTTGAGTTAAAAGATAATATATTCATTAAAACAAAGAAAATATATAAGTAATTCGTAACTTAATTAATAGATATATCTTAATGTTACATATCGTGCATGCATAAATAATAAACTATAGTACAAGAAAATACTCTATCAATATCTCTTTTCTAGATTCAAGATATTAATTAAGTATCACAATATGTATAGTTTTTCTCGATTCTTGTTTAATTCAAAAAATATATATGTGTGTGTATATATATTATAAATTTGCTCGAATAACATATATTTATTCTATATAATATTTTGTGCAAGAAAAAGTATATATGAAATGTTACGACCAAGTCCTAGAGAATTATAAGAAGTATATATTTCAGCAAATACCCATTTC
Source organism: Perilla frutescens (assembly GCA_026008535.1). NCBI lineage: Eukaryota > Viridiplantae > Streptophyta > Magnoliopsida > Lamiales > Lamiaceae > Perilla > Perilla frutescens. Next base: position 19,457,498 of record BRKX01000014.1, on the reverse strand, counting down.
TAACTCCGGACCTGACAATATATTAAAAAAATGTATATCCATTTATAATATCTACCAATAAAATAAATGAAACGAATGTACTAGCAGATCATTAATAAACTAATCAATTCAACAGTGCGGTATCAAAACTTTCTAAATAATTTAGCACCGATGATCAGTTCGTGAAGTGACACACAATTTTTATATTTTTTTTCCTATATAAATCCAGAATTCCAAATTTAGAATTTTTACTTTCATAATTCAACATTCTTATAGCTAGCTAGTTAATTAATTGCCGCAAATATAACCCAATCGTTTCCGTGATGAGAATATTATTAACGTGTCTCATTTAATTTGCTACTATGCATGCATGACATGCTCTTTTAATTTGGAATAACATAATTATGAGAACATAAATATTATTTTAAAATCACAAGTGTATTCTATATATATTAATATATATATATATATATACATAGATAAATATTTCAACAAAAAGAATAATGATTAATAATGAGAACACACCTTGCAGTAGCAGGATAAGCACAGCCAGCAGTACCTGAAAAATCAACCAATTACCCATGAAAATTTAATAAAATCAAATACCAAGAAGAAACCCCAAATGTAACATTCTCATATTTCTAATATTATGCCAACATATCGTTTTTATAAAACGACATTATTAATGTAAATGTAATTAACTAGATCGCGATATTACAAGAAAAAGGAGGCCCATTTGCAATATATATAAAAAGAAAAAAGAAAAGAAAGAGAGAGAATAATTATGTAGAGAGAGAAACTGACTAGGATCAGAAGTGACGACTGTAGCAGTGCCGGAAAAATCACAAGCAGCGGGAGCCTGGCGATATCTCTGGAAATAGCTGTTGACGGCGTAGTTGCAGTGAGCCCTAACGGTGTTAGGGTTGAAGCAGGGTCCGTTTTGATGGGTCGGGTTACAATCCGCCCCGGATCCGCATGCGTAGTCCAGAGTTTTCTGCAGCACTGCATCACCCACTCCCTGCTTGCAAATGCACCACGTGGCGCCTGCACAAAATTTGTTTTTATTAATTTCTTCCTCACGAAATTTCACCTGCTATGCTACATATAATTGATCTTGATTGTACGTAAAAGCAGACGAGAAAAATTGAGCTTACTGGAGCGAGCGGCCATGGCGAGAAGCAGGAGTAGAGAGAGAAGCAAAGAAGCAGAAGCCATGATGAGAGGGAAAATAGAGTGGTGGAAAATCAAAAGTGGCGATGATTGGTGTCCGCCGCTCTTTTTTAAGGCTAGCTACCTCATTTGTAAAAGGTACGTACGTAGGGGAAATTAACAATTCCAAAAAAAAAAAGTTGGGGAAAATAAATTTAAATATGTTGATTACATTACATACACAGTACATACTACATACCATGTAGTATGTAAAAGTAATATTTGGAATGGAGGAGTGATTTCGTAGTGGATAAATATCATTTAATTTGTCTACAAATTAAAATGTCGTTGAAAGGCCATTGCTCCTTGATCACGAGTTCTTCCTCAATCTTAAAAAATATACATAGATTTATTTAATCACCATAAATTAGCGATCCAAATTAATAAACTACTCGCTTCCCTTTCATAATATTAGATGTTTTGGAGTTTCAATCTTTTCTCAAATTATTTGATGTTTTAGATTTGTTCACACTTTACTCTCAATTTTATTTCTTATCAAAACACTATAAAATCTTCTACATTGTAAACTTACCGCTGTATATTATGAAAATCTAACTTATTATAATTTGATACATGGTGGAGAGAGATAAAGAGAGTAGTTTAATTTGTCATATTTTTTACTTCTTAGTTTTTTTAGAAGAGACTTGTTAGAAATTGATATATATTTTGAGTCTAATTCACCCACAAAAGACTTGTTAGAAATAGATATTGGGTCACAAAAGAATTGTTAATTATAAACGGGTATTGGATCTAACTCTTTGTAAGGGGAGGATCACCTCTCTCACCTTAATAAGTGGCACATATCATTTTACCCAACCAAATGTGTCACTTTACCCGACCAATGGGGGACAATTTACTACACCCGTACCAACCACTTTACCCAAACCAACATGGGACAATTTAATACTCTCTTCACATGCAATGTCACTTTATCCAACCAATGTGGGATAATTTAATACGTCAATGTCGACCACCTTATCCAGCCAATATGGGACAATTTAATATGGGGTGATTCTATTTACACTACTAATTTTTCTTTTCACATCATAATTACTTTACACACCACAAAAATTCTCATTTTTTTTTCATTTTTTCTTTACACATCACACTAAAAGACTTATTTATTCTTCACCTTAAAATTCATTTACCCTCTTACTTAAAGATAAAATTAATTACAAAGATAATTAAAAAAAAGAAGAGAGAGAGAGATTGCAGATCGTCGTCATCTTCTTCTTCTTCAACAACGCCGGCGATGCAATTCTCGTTGTGAGAAAGATATTGTTGATGTACTCTATTTTTCTTTACCCCCTTGCTCCACCCTCCTCCAACAGCACCGCCGCCAATCCTCTTCTTTCCTCGTCCACCACCGCGAGTCACGATTCTTCGTCTTCTCAATCTTTTCCTCGACAACTTGATGTTTGAAACTGTAAATTAAGAATTCGAAAATCATTTCTCGGATGACACATTGATGAATCGAAATATGATTTTCGAAGCTATGGATGGACGTTTGGAAATAAATTTTCGAAGTGTTATTCGAAAATGGATTTTCGAATCATGCACTGTACATTCGAAAACACATTTTTTGAATCTATGTGAAGGGATTCGAACTGAAATTTTCGAACCCAGTTTCCGACATAAAGGTTGCCGGAGAAGATGGAGGGGTTGGAATCTGAAATGTTGTGGATCTATGATTGGAATCTGAAATATTGTGGGGAGGGGTTGCCGGAGAAGATGGAGGCTCTGCTGCTGCTGCCTGCCCCGGAGAAGACGGAGGCTCTGCTGCTGCCACGCAGGAGAAGATAAAGTTTTTTTGCTTTTTTATTTTTATTTTTATTATATTCTGCCGCGCCGGAGAAGATGAAGTTTTTTTGCTTTTTTTATTTTTTTATTATATTATTTTATTTTTATGGTGTAAAAATAAAAATAGTGTTGAAATAAGAAAATGGCATCCTAGTAATCTAAAAAATAATTATTTTTGTATTTATTTTTTTGTGGTGTGAAAAGAAAATTTAGTGTTGTAAATAGAATCACCCTTTAATATGTCCACTTACACGCAATGCCACTTTACCCAACAAATGTGCTGCTTTACCCAACCAATAATATGTCCATGCCAACCACTTTACCCAGCCAATATGGGATAATTTAATACTCCCCCTCACATGCAATGCTATTTTACCCAACACATGTGTTTTTACCCAACCAATGTGGGACAATTTAATACATCCATGCCAACAACCACTTTATCTGACTAATGTGGGATAATTTAATACTCCCTCTCGTACACATTGTGGAACTAACGATATTGGGGGCTCCCAACATTGAAATTGGGTTTGGCTTTGTTACCATGTTATAAATTGATATTGAGTCTAGCTCACTCTCACAAAATCGACTTGTAAGAGGAGGCTTGCCCTCACTTTAATAAGTGGCACATGCCATTCAAGGTCGGCTAGAGTGATGGGGTAAACAAGGCGGCCGCCTCAGGCCCTCAAAAAAATTAGTGTCTAATTTAGTGGCATTGCTTTGTTCTTGGTTCCCAGTTGGCTTGGGTTCGGTTCTTCTTAGTCTCTCTTTTCATCTTTTTTTTTTTAGTTTCTAAATTATAATCCTAATCTAGTTGCACTATTCTCACTTTTTTTTTAGTTTCTTTTGTTACATATTTTATCCGTTTCATTTTGATTGTTGTTTTTTTTGTCAAAATGTTTGTTGTTTTATATATTTTCACATTCTCTCCTCCAATTTTAACCATATCTCAAATCCTAAAAGTATATGGAGAGAGAAAATGTTGTCTTATTTTTAAGAAAATATAAATGAATAAGATTTTATGTTATATATAAGAGATGAATATATTAGTCCATAAAATTAATTATTAATTCTAGATAAAAAAAACTAAAACAACAAATGAAACGTGGAGAGTATACAATAAAGAAAATCATAATTGCAAATTTAAACAAATGTCTTAATTTATTCATCCTAAAATTATAATCATAATCTAACCGAACTAATCTAAACAAATATCCTAATTCAATTATCCTAAAATTATAATACTAATCTAGCCGTGCTCCTAAAATTATAATCATAATCTAGCCGAACTAATCTAAACCAATATCCTAATTCAATTATCCTAAAATTATAATACTAATCTAGCCGTGCTCCTAAAATTATAATCATAATCTAGCCGAACTAATCTAAACCAATATCCTAATTCAATTATCCTAAAATTATAATACTAATCTAGCCGCACGCCTGAAAAAAAAAATCTTATATAACTAAAATGCAAAATCTCATAGGCTCATCCGGTTCTTCTTGGTCTCTCTTTTCATTTTTTTTAGTTTCTAAATTATAATCATAATCTAGTCGCATTTTCTCACCTTTTTTTTAGTTTCCTTTGTTACATATATCATAAATAAAATCATAATTCTAAAACAAATCTAAACAAATATCCTAATTAAGTCATCCTAAAATTATAATCCTAATCTAGCCGAACTAATCTAAACAAATATCCTAATTTGTCCCGGTGGGGATGACCTAATGGTGGAATGATATTACTTGGAGACTAAAGGTCACAGATTCGAATCTCCTCAATACCACAGGTCGGGTGTGTGAGTAAAAATAAAATAAAAACAAAAAAAAGAAAACAAATATCCTAATTCAATTATCCTAAAATTATAATCCTAATCTAGCCGCATACTAAAAAAGACTATATAACTAAAAGGCAAAATCTCGTAGGCTCGTCTACTGATATTATGCACATAGCTATAAAAATACAATATTTCAATTTAATTTACAACACACCACAAACATCATGTTTTCTCAACTCTCTAGTCTCTTCTCTTTACTCTTTGATATTAGGCATTTTGTATTTTTAGTTTTAATTCTTTATGTTAATTTGTATGATATTACCGTATTCGTTCAATAGGTTAATAAAAATCATGTCTAGTAGAAAGTATGAAATTGACCATGGAAAATTAAAGAAAACTTATTGAATCATGCTATATATATACATTTTTAAGCTTTTAAGTTTATTTTTTTTTAAAAAAAAAACATCACCTCAAACCCCTAAATTTCTTAATTTGGCTCTGATGTCGCTTTACTCAATCAAGGTCGGACAATTTAATAAGACTAACATATCAAATATTATAAAATGGTGGTAGTAGTTATTAATTAGAAAAAAGTTGCTTACATATTTTTTTTTTTCATGCCTGATAGATTGAAAATTAATTAATGTATTGTATGAAAGATTCGAAGGGCGGGATCTTCTGTTCTTCTTTGGCTTGGCCATGTGAATTAAATTAGGGAAATTCATGTGTAACTTTATCCAAAATTATACATGTTGGGCAAAGTGTTGCATTTCCAACAAGAAACGAAGCCATGCAGAGCTAAGTGAAGAAGGGAACACATCAACTATGATCCATGCACAGGCTGCTGACAATGCATGCAGAGAAAAGGGAGTTGGTGAAATAATCGAACTGTCCACGTGTCATCCCAGGACCACAGCAGCTGCATTATCCATTGTCAGATCGAAGAAGGCGCGGATCGAGCTTCTCAGCCATTGATCTACTAGCGTAGCATGCAAGCAATGTAGTCATATAAATAGCAAGAAGAACATTGTTCATAACTGATTTTTGTATGAGCACTATTGCAATATGAATAAAATTTTCTGTATTTCTTAAAATCTTCACAAAGTAGCACACAAGTTGCGTGCTTGCGTCAAAATGAATATATATTGAATGTTAGAATTAAGAAAGAATTATTTCAATTTAAAATTTTGTATTTACAATTATTTGCTCTAAGGCCATATTCAGTTTCCTTGATTATAGGTTTGTTTAGATCCAATTGATAAAATTATCTAGCCTAATCATTTGTATGGTTCACAGGATTGGAGCCCATTATTGATGATGATCCAAAACTATTTTACCTATTTGAATCCTATTAGAAAGCAGAACAAAATCCCATATATTGTGGGATTAGATTAGAAAATCATGTGTAATTAGGGAAGAGATAATTTCCTTATATATTCTAGTTTATCTATATAAAGGAGACTAGAGGTTGTATCTGTATTCAATTCAATCCAATACAATAATACAATTCAGCAACATTAAACCTACTACAACCTCTACACTATGTCTTATTCTTTCGTATATTTGATACCAAAGTTAAACTTGGTATCAGAGTAGGTTGCTCTGGTATAAGCCGGACTCAGAATTTATCATCATCGTCCATTCCTTCCTCAAACCAATCAAACCATAGATCAAACATAACCATCCCTTCCTGCAAAACCAATTCCAATGACAAACAATAGTCAAATAACAGAGAAGAACCAAACTGAATTAACCCAACAAACCGAATTAACCCAACAAATTGCAAATATGTTCAGAGGAACAGAAAACATCATGCTGGGAATCAAGCTCGATGGTACAAACTATCCATTATGGTCCCGACTCATGAGAGTCGCAATCAGAAGTCGAGGAAAATCAAGCCACATCACCGGAACCCCTTCACCTCCGGCGACAGATGACCCAAAATATTTCCAATGGGAAGAAAGTGATCTAACTGTATTCTCTTGGATCATCCAGAACATGGAAACCAAATTAGTCCATAATTTTGCACAACACCAAACCTCAAAAGCACTGTGGGATAGCTTAGCCGTCACTTACGAGAGTGGAGCCAATCCCGTGCAAATTTACGATCTAGAAACTCGAGCTAATAAAGTAGTACAGGGGGAAAATACCTTGGAGGATTTCTCGAATGGGCTACAAGGGCTCTGGATAAATATTGATCGGAGGCAGCGTGACCCAATGGCATGTTATGAAAATGGCATAAACCAGTACCGAAAACTTACAGAGACCCGTCGGCTCTACCAATTCTTGGCTTGATAGTATCCGATGAGATATTGTTAAGACAACTCCTCCACCCTCAGCCGAGGCTGCCTTCGCCACAGTGAAACGAGAAGCTACCTGGCTTCAGATTCTAAAGCCAGCAACTATCACCGGCGTTGGCGGCGATACCTCTTCATCATTGGGCATCAGCATCGGCGCAGGCCTCGCAGTCCGAAGCGGATCCGGCCAACAATAGTGGACCAAGTCCAAAAATAGAGAGAGAGAGAGAGAGAGAGAGAAAACAATGATCTGCTCGTGTGTAGCCACTGTGGGATAAAACGCCACACCAAGGAGCAATGTTTCCAGATCGTCGGCTTCCCAGATTGGTGGGAAGACAACCATAAAAAATCAAAGAGAAAAGCCACCGTCGCCGGCGCAGCCGTGATGATGGGTGACTCTGGGGTCGCCGACACCCCAGACAGCAACACGGCAGAGTTCCAGCAATAGGCGGTGGGAACTCACAGTGGAGAGACTGAGGCGGCTAGGACTGGTAATGAAGGGGGCGAGCCTCAGTACAAGCACCTTCCATCTATTTAATTATGATCCGTCTAAGACTCGGGAACAACCTTATAATTATAAAAATGATGGAACTGTGTCAGCCGCTTGTACTGCTCGAGCCAACAAAGATGTTAAAATTACTCGGTGGATTTTTGATTGTGGTGCCACTGATACAATGACTTTTGAGGCCTCTGATATTATACAATCCTCAATACCCCTTAAGACACATGTTCAGACTGCCAATGGTGCCATTACACCTGTCCAGGGTGCAGGGACAATAGAAATTTTCTCTACTTTGAAAATTTCAAATTGCTTATATGTGTCGTCCCTATCTCATAAGTTGCTCTCTATCAGTCATGTCACCAAAGAATTGAATTGTACTGTTCTAATGCATCCTCATTTCTGTCTCTTACAGGATATCAGAACGGGGAAGATTATTGGGCGTGGCACTGAGAGATGGGGATTGTACTATGTGGATGAAATTGCTCAACAAGGCACTGTGATGCTGGCTCACGGATCTCAAAATCGGGACGCTTAGCTTTGGCATAGACGTCTTGGGCATCCATCTTCGGGTTATTTAAAGATTCTTTTCCCTAGCTTAGATTTTTCTCAGGATTTGTTTTGTCAAACATGTGTTTTAGCCAAAAATCATCGGTAAACTTTTAAACCGAATAATACTAAGGTTGATTCGATATTTGCTTTAGTTCATTCAGATGTTTGGGGTCCTGCACCTATTTTAGGGGGCCATGATTTTTGATATTTCTTGATATTTGTTGATGATTGCACACGTATGACCTGGATTTACTTCTTAAAACATAAATCTGAGGTTTTTTCTAAATTTGTCCAGTTTTATACCATGGTCCAAACCCAGTTCCAAACCATCATCAAAACACTCCGGTCCGATAATAGGGGCGAGTTTGTTAACACTTCTATGGCCCAGTTCTTTCACGCCAAAGGCTTAATTAACCAAACCACGTGCCCTTATACTCCCGAGCAAAATGGAGTCGCCGAACGAAAAAACAGAATCCTCCTTGAAATCACCCGAGCACTCCTTCTTAAATCTCAGGTACCCACCCATTTCTGGCCTGAAGCCTTAGCCACTACTACCTACCTTCTCAACCGCCTACCTACCAAAATCCATAAACTTCAAACCCTCCGTCCATGTCCTCTCTACTCATTCTAACATTCCACCCGCCTTAAACCTTCAACCTCGGGTTTTTGGTTGTTCTGTCTTTGTCCATATTTCTAAACATGAACGCACCAAGTTATCTTCTTGTGCCATCAAATGTGTGTTTGTAGGATATGGGGTCACTCAAAAAGGGTATCATTACTATGATCCCAAATCCAGTCGCATCTTCACCACACTAAATTGCGACTTCCTCGAAACCGAATACTTTTACCATCACATCTTAGTAGTCAGGGGGAGAGGGAAAATACTTCTATTTCTGACCCACTAAGCTGGTGTTCTATGCCAAGTCCTATGCCAAATTCACACCCGAATAGAGATCCAACAGAGATAGTTAACAGTTCCGCTGCGCAGACCTCAGAAACAGAAATGTAAACCCCAACTCTCAGTGATACAGTCCTACCATCTTCGCCGCTTCTGATACCCGAGGTAAGTGATACTTTTGAGGTTGATAATACTGAGATTTCTAATGTGCACTCTGATTCACCTATGTTACCTGAGATAAGGGAGCAAACAGAGACTACAATAGGTGATGGGGATACAGGACAGTATGTACTGCCGCCAAGAAGTAACAGAGGGGTCCCACCTAAATAGTATACCCCAGAGAAGAATATAAGAAAGACACGATATTCGGTGGCAAATGTGTTCAGGGAGAATCTGTCTGAAATAGCAAAGGCCTTTGAAACCTCCTTATATGAAGAAGAAAGTGTACCAAGGAATGCCAAAGAGGCCATGGAATCTGAACAGTGGAAGAATGTAATGAAAAAGGAAATGGAAGCACTGACAAGAAATAACACGTGGGAGAAGTGTAAACTACCAGCCGGGAAAAGACCAGTTGGATGTCGGTGGGTTTTCACTATTAAAAGAAAACCTGATAGAACAATTGAAAGATACAAGGCTCGATTAGTGGCAAAGGGGTACACTCAAACCTATGGGATAGACTACTCGGAGACGTTCTCACCTGTTGCCAAAATGAACACCGTAAGGGTCTTACTCTCGATAGCGGCAAATCAAGACTGGCCACTTCATCAGTTTGATATCACTAATGCATTCTTACATAGTGACCTGAACAAAGAAGTTTACATGGAGACACTACCTGGCTTCCAAGATGAGTTTGGAAATGGGGAAGTTTGCAAGCTGAAGAAAACATTATATGGTCTCAAGCAGTCACCGAGAGCATGGTTTGGGAGGTTCACCACCGCTATGAAGAACTACGGGTTCCATCAAAGCAATTCAGACCATACATTGTTCTTGAAGAATAGAGGAGAGTTGATTACATGTTTAATCATCTATGTCGATGATATGATTATCACTGACAGTGACGTTGAAGAAATCAAAAGGCTCAAAGAGAATCTGTTTACTAAATTTGAAATGAAGGATTTGGGTGCTCTCAAGTATTTCCTCGGCATTGAAGTTCTTAGGTCAACTAAAGGAATCTTCATCTGCCAGAAAAAGTACACACTGGATCTTCTTGCAGAAACTGGGACGGTAGACTGTAAACCAGTTGATATACCCATAGCGGTAAATCATGGCTTATAGATAGTTGAAAGTACAGAATTGGCAGACCAAGGTCGATATCAGCGTCTAGTGGGAAAGCTCATATATTTATCTCATACCAGACCAGATATTGCGTATGCTGTTGGGGTGGTAAGTCAATTCATGCACCGACCACAAGTTGATCATCTGGAGGCAACAAATAGGATTGTGCGGTATCTCAAAGGCACTTTTGCATATGGATTGTTGTTTGAGAAATACGGCCATTCAGGGATTCAGGGGTACACAGATACCGATTGGGCGAGTAATTTGACAGACAAACGGTCTATAAGTGGATACTTTACCTTTATTGGTGGAAATCTTGTTACTTGGAGAAGCAAGAAACAAAAGGTAGTGGCTCTCTCCAGTGCCGAGGCAGAATTCAGAGGCATCAAGAGTGGGTTAACAGAAATTTTATGGCTGCGAAAATTATTGAAAGAAATGGGTTACTGTCCTACCCAAACATGCCAGTTATTTTGTGATAATAAAGCAGCAATAAGCATTTATGAGAATCCGGTGCAGCATGATCGTACCAAGCATATGGAGATTGACAGACACTTTATCAAGGAGAAGCTAGAAGCTGGTATTGTGGAGTTGCCTTTTATTCGATCAGAAGACCAGTTAGCAGACATTTTAACCAAGACTGTCAGCTCCAAGGTCTTCAAGAAAGTTCTGAGCAAGTTAAGTTTCGGTGATCCGGTAACTTAACTTGAGGGGGAGTGTTAGAAAGCAGAATAAAATCCCATATATTGTGGGATTAGATTAGAAAATCATGTGTAATTAGGGAAGAAATAATTTCCTTATATATTCTAGTTTAGCTATATAAAGGAGACTAGAGGTTGTATCTATATTCAATTCAATCTCATACAATAATACAATTCAGCAACATTAAACCTACAACCTCTACACTATGTCTTATTCTTCCATATATTTGATACCAAAGTTCAACTAATCCTAATATTAGGGTGATTATTTTCATTCATCCTTAATGTAACTCAAAATTACCCAACTATAATCATTTTTCTACATTTTAATTATAATCCATCATTCCAAACAAAATAATAACAATTTATTCTAAATCATTAAAATTACAACAATCCAAACACATAATTATTTTTTTACCAACAATGCAATACTACTTACTTTATCCATAAATCTTATTTATCCCATCAACCATATCAAACGAAACCTAAAATTTATCCATATTACATTTCATATGAAATTTTGATTTGGAAAGTTAGAATAATTCTTTACACAAAGACACCAGAAACGCTATTTCCAAACCCACAAAATCTCTCTTATCATAATTGTCATTATGAAAACTTATATATGGTCAACAAATTTCGTCCAATTGGTGAGGATCTACTGATGGAGGACGATTTGGACGTAGGAGATAATTTGAACCAAGTAGATAATTTTTAATTATAATTCAAACCAAGTAATAGTCAATTAATTTCAATTGATTTTGAATGCGGTTGTTGTTGAGATCGATTTGAAGATTGAACCTGTATTTCTGAATTTTTTTTAAATATTTTGAAATTCATAAATATTTATTCAATCCGTATGTGTGTAAAAATTATGTTAATGTGTTTAAAGAATATGTTTTAGTATGTGTCAACAAACCAACTTACAACATTGTTAATCCATATATATGTTAGTTAAGCTGTCAACGAGAGGGGGGAATTGGATGAGCATAAGATTTAAGACAAAAACTTGTATGAGACGGTCTCATACATGAGACGGATCAATACATGTGAGTTAATGATACTTCACTCATAAATAATGATACATGTGAGTTAATGATACTTCACCTATAAATAATGATACTCACATGCGGGTATAAATAATGATACTCACATGTGAGTTAATGATACTTCACCCATAAACAATGATCCCCATATGTGAGTATTGACCCGTCTCATATATAAGACGGTCTCACCCAAGTCTGCCCCAAATTAGTATATAGGTGAAATTGCACCATATTCCTTGGAATAATATAGCATCAGCACATCAATACAATGTAAAGCAAACATGCCGACATAACGGGAAAAACACACACTCATACCCAGACACACACTAACATATACGTATATATGTATATGATGCTATTACAAACATGGAAATATATATAGCTAGGCTTGATAGACATGAGGCGCCAACCTGGGCTTGGGGTACACAATTAAGGGCTCGGCCCGTTGCAACGTCAGCCCATAAGCCTCCTCCATATTCAGTTTTTGGGGCAAAAGCCCATTTACCAAATCAAAATCAAACGCATGGATCAATGTTGCAGTAAGTAGTTGGACCATCCGTATTCCCAAGCTCATTCCAGCGCAAATTCTACGGCCCGCTCCGAACGGTATCACTTGGAAATCGTTGCCACGAACATCGCCTCTGGGCCTTTCCCCGCCCGGTAGGAACCGATCGGGGCGAAACTCGAGTGGTTCGGACCACTGGTTCGGATCACGAGAGATGGCCCACACATTGACTAGAAGCGTTGAGCCCTTAGGTACGCGGTATCCGTTGATGTCACAGTTCTCTTCCGCGATTCTCGGAAGAGAGAGAGGGGTCGAAGGATGGAGCCGGAAGTTCTCCTTGATCACGGCTTGGAGGTAGACTAGTTGAGGTAGGTCGGACTCGGACACAAACCGATTCTGACCCACAACTGAGTCCAGCTCTTGTTGAGCTCGACTTAGTATTTTAGGATGTCGTATCAGTTCTGCTATGGCCCATTCAACCGTACTAGACGTGGTGTCTGTCCCAGCCGTAAATAAATTCTACAATAATTTTATTCAAGAGATCAGTGAATCAATATTTTTCTAAATCACCAACTTTAATTTAACTAACCCTCCCAACCAAGACAGATAACAACATCAAATAATAGTTCTGTAGTACGTGGTTGCATTTATGACATGATATTAGCCATTTCACTTTCTATGCGGCCCACTGCCTCCAATAATTGCATTCTAATTTCACTCTGGAAGAAAACACAGAGAACAATTGCCATTAATAAACAATACATGCATACGAAAGATGCAATCTGACCAATCATGAAAATACGAAAGATACAGATAGGTAGTTCACTTAAAGCTTAAAGGGCCCAGATTGATTCAAATTTCCTGTCAAATTTTAAATTTTAATAATATATTTTATGAAATAAAAATTACTTATAACATAAATAAGCATAGACAACATTTAGAAAAAAAAAAAAAATTTAAAAAGCTATAAATTTAATTATAAAATAATCAATAACAATAATGAATTATTAATTGAACACTGAAAATTAAATACTAAAAAATAATTATAAATCATTATTGAATGGGGTGAACTCTATTAAATAATTATAAAATAAAATTGAATAAAAAAATACAAAAAATTCATAATTTGAAAATGCAATACAAAATAAAATTAAAGAGTATAATAAGAAATCTCACGTACTATTATGTACAACACCAAAATTAAATTTGAAATAATAATAATAAGGACGCCGCCGCATCTATTAAAACTCTTAAAAAAAGATATAATGACATACCAAAAGTAATGCTTTAATTTCTGTGTCCGTGAGCGTCCCTCCATCGCTGTCCTTAAATGATATCAGTGTGCTCAATAAGTCCACGTGTCCATCGGCGGCGACCTTGTGGTCGTTGACGATCGCGGTTAGAAAATCATCGAAGCGCTTGTGCAACTTCTTCATCTTCGCGACGACGCCTTGCAGATCGAATCTCTCCAGCGCCGGAATGAAATCGCCGATATTGAAGACGCCGGCCAACACCATTAGCTCAACCACCATCTCCTTGAACTCCTCCGCCTTCTTATCTCCTCCTCCTCTGCCGCCGACCACCCGCCTCCCCAGCATCACTCGCGCGATTGCGTTGGTCGCGCACACGCTCAGCATCTGCCCCAGCCTCACCGGCGTTTCTCCTGCACTCGCTAGGGCTAGGGCGCGGCTCATAATCGCCACTTCTTCCTTCAAATTTAAATACATAATAAATCACTAATATTTATTTATTTATTTATGAATGAAATTTATTAAAAAACTTACATGAATGCATGTATTTTTCATATTTTTTTAATAAATACAGTTTTAACAAATTAATACAAACTAATTAAGATGGCTTTAGGTCTATAATTAAAGGAAGAATATAATTTTAAAAAATTGAAAATTTTACAAAAAATTAAATAAATTTTTAGTGATGGGAAAAAACATGAATGATAGTGCATTTTTCACAAAAAAACAAAAACTATTTAATTTCGAGGAGAGAAGGGTGAATTTACACAATTAAAAAAAGTGAATTGGCTCATCAAGATAAACATTAGGATTTTGTTTACACCTTTTCTCATAAAAAATAATTATAAACTAATATTGAATGTAATAAATCCTAAATAATATATAAAATTAAATTAAACCGAAAGAAGTTAAAATTGAAGAATAAAATGAAATAAAAATTAATAATTTTAATTTTGAAATGCGAGTGTAACACACACCTTGGATTAGAATATTATGTGCATTTATACTGACACATGCCTACTACATGAAATTTTCTATTACACTCTATATGTTAATTACACTCTTTGTTACACTTTTAAATTACGAGTTTTTCTTATTTTTTTTCTTTAATTTAATTTTTTGTGATTTAGTTTAATTTTATGATTGTTTTTAAGATTCACCCCACCCAATTAGGGTTTATAACTATTTTTTAATATTTAGTATTCAAATTTTAAATAATAATTCATTATTATTGTTGATTTTTTTAAAATTATGTTTTATGATTTTTGTAATTCTTCCTTTTGTTGATAAATACTAACTTGGTTATTTATGTTATAATTAATTTTTATTTTATAAAATATATCTTTAAAATTATAAATTCGATAATGAAATACGGAGTATAACACGAAAAAAAGGTGTTACAGGAAATGTCAAACCCACACCTACTTACCATGACTTCTCATTTATTTTTAGGCAAACACTTGCATGCATCATGATGCAAATAACACTATATGAGACGGGTTAGTCAAACCCGCTTTTGACCCAGTCAACGCGGGTCAACCCGCGCTTTGACCCGGTCAACACGGGTCAACCCGCTTTGACTGGGTCAACCCATAAAAAAAACTGTCCAAAGTGAGTACCAATCTTCCTATTAAAAAGTATCACAAAACATTCGAAAAGTACCATCTATATCATTAAAAAGTAAGGGGTCTGCTAGTTATTTTATATAAGTTTATTTAGTTCAAATTCTGATTTTTTTTTTCAATTTTTATATTGTATGTGTTGAGATTAATCTAAAGCAATCATCATTCCAAGAATTTGCAAAGGAAAGCAAAACATGAGTTCGGTAAAATAAAAAGTACCATGTGGTAAGCCGAAAAGTATCAAGTACGATAAAGAAAAGTATCAACCTGAGATTAATACTATCATTATTCCAACTACAATAAAAAGTACTATGTGCCACATGGCACGCCCGCATGGGGCCATGTGGCCGCCTGAAATAGGAGGAAATAACCCCTGTTGCACGCAAGTCCATCTCTAATTTTATTAATATCTAGCTCGTGGATTTTAATTATTGGTACGGAGTCAATAAATTAACAATAATGACTTAACTATAGTTTGATCATGATCTTTTAGTGTTTACTCGGTAACTCAATTATCAAAGAAAATAGAGAAAGCATAGTTATGCCTTTTCAGAAACTAATAATAAACACTAATACTAATTATTATTATTATTAGTAAAAAAGTAAGTTTCTCTCTCTCTCTGTCTCACACACACACAAACACAGATGACAACTCTAACCTGTCTGACGTGGCGGAAGTCGTCGAGGGCCTTAGCGGAGAAGAGGTGGAGCGCACAGATTTTGCGGAACAAGCGCCACCGCGGGCCGTAGGGGGCGAAAACCAAGTCCTGATAGTTATAGGCGACGTGCTTGGCGCCGGCGTTAGGCGGGCGGCTGGAGAAGTTGGCGTCGTGAATCTTGAGGAACTGCTCCGCCACAGCGGCGGAGGCCGCCACCACCACATGCACGAACCCCATCTGGAGGTGCATGAGGGGGCCGTACACCTGCGCCAGTGCCGCCATCGACTGGTGGGGCTTTGGCCCCAGCTGCGGCAGGTTCCCGACGATCGGCCACGGCCTCGGCCCCGGCGGAAGCGGTAGTGAATTCGACGGCCGCCGCCTTGTGAGGATGGAGTAGACAACGAAACCTACAACGGCAGTGCATATGACTAGGGTTACGGTGGTCATTTATTTGCATGCGTACGACCGATATTATTCTTATTTAACTTCTTGTTTCTTTTTTCTTATATTTCTTACCAATACAATACATATTCACATAAATAGATGTGCCGTGTGCGTGTGTGAGACAGACAGACAGGCTGTCGACACGTGGATTAATCGTACGGTGACTGGTGGTAGTTGGCTATTAGGAATCCAATTGGCTTATCGCTTTTTATCACAACTGTATTTTTTTTCCTTTTTTAATTGTATATCTCAGAGTGAGTAAACAAGCTCTTTAAGAACTTCTTTGCTTTAATGATTTACAATTTCAGCTGAAATTTAATTTCATTTTTATTCCGCTCATATATTATAGTGACGCAGGATTCATAATTTTAGTAAACAATACTCATTTGCAGATCTATAATTTTTTTTTGAGGAAACGACATTTATTATTGAATAATTATTATTTTGTGCTTACGAGTTTACTTACATAATATATTGACATAGAAAGAATAATGAGAGAGTAATTATCAACCTATTTATAAGTTTTACGTATGTCAGTAGAACCATATTATTTTGCTAATACACTATTTTTTCTTATTATTACTTAGAGTTGATGACACCGCTCTATTTTTTCATTTTCCTTTATTTCTCCTAATTTTTAATAATACAAATTAATATTAATGAATTCTTAAATTAAAGAGTTTTTTTTAATAACATGTAACATTCATAAACCATAATTTTAGTTGAGAACTTATAATTTTTCACTTTCATTATAATCAATAAAATCCATAATTTAATATTTCAGAAACAATCTCGCATAATAAGATAACTAGTGCATAATAACAAAATTGAGCAAATAACCATTAATAATAATCTAAAAATACGTATTAAAATTAAAAAAATAAAAAACTTTCGGTAAAGTAAGAAATTTTGAAATTTTCTTAATACTGAAAAAAAAAGTTTATACTTAAAAGAAACATGCATTTTTTTCAAACATTTAACTATTTTGCGTCTTGAATAAAAATTGAAAGATATTTTTTATATATTTGATTGTGTGGGACCCACATATTGACTTTCTCTCTCTCTCTCTCTTCTTCCCACACTTTCTTCTTCTTCTTCTCTCCTCCATTCTCTACGACTTTACCCCAGCGGCAGGGCCGGCCTGAGGGCGGGCGGGCCTGGGCCACGGCCCAGGGCCTCAAAAATTGGAGGGCCCAAAATTTTTAATATAGCCCATTAGTTATAGGCATTATGTATACTAAAAAAATAATATTAGACTTATTGGTTTTGGGCTCAGCAGATGCGATCCATGATGTCAAAATTTATTGTCTAATACCATTAAATCATTCATTAATCAATGGCACAATTAATTCTCACCCCTTCCAACGTTATTCCTATGAAAAAAAAACTCTTCATCTTCCCTAAGTCGTTGGCTAGTTTTCTGAAAAATAAGAACTAAGAACTCTTCAACTTACTTTTCTTACCATTGAATCATATTCATGAATATAATTATATAAATAGAAGGAACCACATGAATTCTCTATTTCTCTTATACCAATTTTTTATTTCTTGACTATCGAGTATCGACCTAATTGTCCGAGTATCTGGGCCAGCGCAGATTACACAGCAGCACAGTAGCACTAGCTGGCCATCTCCATCCAAACTAGAGAAGCTATATACGGAAAAAAAAATAAAAAATTACCCCATTTGGATTCCCCCTTGACAATACTAACAAAAGAAAAAATTCTATAACGCGTGCACGCGCACGTAATGTGTCTTTCTCACACATAATAAAAATATAAATTGACTCATTATTTAAAAATTATTATTATCTATGAGAAGAACACACTACGTGACCATACATCATAGAATTTTTCCAAACAAAAGGCTGTATTTATAACCCCCACCTCATCACAATAATGCAATATATGTTTTGTTATCCACTCAAAATAATGTGTGTGTGTGTTTTGTTACAATTACAAACTTTTTTTTATTACGGTTAATTACCTTACAAAATTGAACTTTGGTCAATTTTTTTTTATAATCATAACATGGATTTTAAATTGTAGTAATTATAACACTAATTTCCAAAATTTCCGTAACTAGAACATGGATTAAATCGGATAACGAAACCCAACAAGCCAAACAAGACGATGTGGTTTTGACCGAGTTCTGCCAAAACATGAATTTATTATATAAATAATTTTATGGATATTCTAATTGTGAAATTAAACTTGTTATATATTGTTGCAACTGCACTTTAAAAGAATAAACGGACCTTATATTGCAGCGTGGCAAGATGGTTCTCCCTAATTAGTCAAAGGGAGTACAGTAGCGTTTTCATTACGATTTCTATATTTGGATGATAATATTTCTGACAATGTCACAATAACAACGTAAAAAATAAAGAAACTAAAGGTTGTCCTTCAAATCTTTTAAAAATTATGTTGTAATTAATTTTTAAAATGTTTCTAATATGGTCTGTTCATTTTAAATCTAATTTACAAAAAAAAAATATTAAATTAAAACTCTCTTTTTGCTCTTTCATTTAATATATTGGAATGCATATTGTTTAGATGAAGAAACATGGACGAAATAAGGCTCATTCATTTTTACGCATGCACCAAAACTCCTATACATCACCTCAGACCCAATAAGGCTCATACATCCATTAGACGGGTCGGGGTAATGTGGGTCAACCCGCGTTGACCGACATTGACCCGTAAAAAAATAGTAAAAATCAGTATTAATCTTTATACTAAAAAGTACTCATTTAAAGTTCAAAAAGTATCATTTGTATCATTAAAAAGTAACTGGTGTGCTACTTATCTTATATGAATTTATGTAGTTCAAATTGTGATTTTTTCCATTCTAATTAATGTTTAAAGTTTGGGGGGGGGGTTAGGTCTTTTAGAGTTCATGGTTTTTAGGATTCATAGTTTTTAAGGATTTTTTTTAGTATTTTTAGTGGTTTTTGTTGTGTTTTTTTAGGGTTCATATTTTTTTAGGTTTATTAATCTCAATTAGGGGTTATATTTATTTAAAAAAATATTAAATTCATTCACTTTTATTTTAGGGTTCATAGTCTTCCAAACATCATCATCCTCCCAACTTTGTTGAATGTAATCACGTTCTATTGGAGGAAAATTCGGCATTTACTTGGAATTCAAAGAAACAACTTATTGTGACTTTATCTACATGTGAAGCCAAGTTTGTTGCTGCTACCTCGTGTGTTTGTCATGTTGTGTGGTTGAGAAGTTTGTTCAAAGAACTTAACATGCCACAAGAAGATCCCACTGAGATATATGTTGATAACAAATCAGCTATAGCATTGGCTAAAAATCCGGTGTTTCATGATAGGAGCAAACATATTGATATGAAGTACCATTTATTAGACAATACATATACAAGAAACAAGTGAGACTCAATTATGTGAAGACCCATGATCAAATTGTGGATACCTTCACAAAGCCATTAAAGTTTGAAGACTTTCGAAGATTGAGAGAATTGCTTGGAGTTACTAGAGAAATTTCAAATTAAGGGAGAGTGTTGAAATAATTAACTTAATTTATAATTTATTTTCATGCATTATCTACATTAATGTAATAGTTAGTAGGTCATGAGTTATGTGTGTGTTTTAATGTGATTGTCAGTGGAGGGTGTGGTGTTGATAGTGGAAGTAGTGGTGATAATTGTGAGAGTAGTGGAGGATAGTCTTAATTGAGAGGTTATATTTGAGACCTATAAATATCATATGTATCTACAAAGATTAGGACTACAACAACACTACACAAAAGAGTTTGAAATTGCACACCCGTATGAAAAGTGTCTATCTGCACAACATTTACTGAAAAGTTGCTGAACGTTTGAAAGATGTTAACAATAAAGTTCAAGAATGTTATTGTGAACGTTAAGACGATTACATAAAGTAAAGCATGCAGATGTTTAATAACCATGTTCGATCAATCGATCTACGTCAGAGGGATTTGTCTAGTCCGTGGGAAATAATTCACTACTATGGTGATACGTTTACTAAGTATTTTACATGACGTTGACCTCCTGTCACTCGCAACATGTTCTATCCGTACACCCTCTTTCGCTGAATTGAATCGTGAGATCCCCTCACAACCTAGATGTCTAACCTATCTAGTTCCCACAGGAAATCTCTCCCTAGACTCTTTTTGACAGTTTATAAACAAGTGTGTTTCAATACACGATGACTAGAACACTATTCTCTAGTCTAAGACACAACCGTAACTAAGTGGCTCAAAACAGTTAGAGCTCTTAAACAATTCTTGTGCAGTACTTCTGTTCGGTGTGTTCTCTGCACTCCTAATAAGTCTGTATCCCAGACTATTTATAGATGAACAAGGATAGCCTAAATATGGGAACAAATGGCCTAATTTGATTCGGAAACAAACAAGGAAACTTTCCTTGTTTGGAACCGAGATCACGTTCGATTCATGTTAAGCTTTCTTCCAACTTTAAAAATCTGCTTTTGACTTCAGTCTTGATCTCCTTAGATGAATATGGCAGCTTTTAGATAGATCTCTGAATCTCTCCTTGGTTGTAAACCTTAATCAGCTTCATCGATCTTGGAAGAATAATCTGGACAAAGAATGTTCATATAAACGTTCAAGAACGTTACTATGAACATTGTTGATCTTTGAGTTTTTTCTTCATTGCAGATGTCCATGTACTTTGCAATGTATATTATTGATCTTGAATCTTCACTTCAGGTAGCACACTGGAATCTTTTGTATGTTCACAGGCTGACTTCAGGCTATCACTCAAGCTAGCTGGCAGTACTCAGCATGTTGAACAATCTCTATTGTTGTATGATGCATAATAATCTTCTTCTCAACTCAATCCAAACTCCTTAATTTGACTTGTCTTCAAGAAGTTCAAATCACGTTCATGTAAATCGTTATGAACGTTGTCCAGAACAGTGGTAATGTACTTGGAAAAACCAAATACATATGTGATTTATGAATTGCCATTGTAACGCCCCAGTCCCGGAATAATAGTGAAAAGGGACCGGTGCGCTACTGGGGGAAGGGGTTGTTGTATAAAGATAATTAAATGAAATAGCTTTGAGACAAGAATAGGTTATATTTTCCAGAAATTTGGGCAGCATAACCTCTATAACTGTAATAGAACCTCGCACTAAGGCGTTCAAAAAGAACCTGAATAAAATACCAATCATCAAAGGGAACTTATCCCGCCAACAATTATAAAGGAACATTATAGCAAAATGCTGAAATTGTAACATGCTTCAAACAATTGAAGACAAGCTATATCAGAGTGAACGGAACAAGCGCGGAGCACAACTCAAGTAAAATTTGTTTACAAGCACTTAATTGATTTAGAGTATATAAGATTTCTAAACAACGCAAAAAGAGCAAGCAAATATCAACAAAAATATAGCCCTTGCCTCAGCTCCATCATCTTCCAGCCACCTCTCAACCTGAAAATATTTAGAAAAGATTTGGGCTGAGTACTAGTGTACCCAGTGGGAAATTTTGACAAACAGTTCACAAACATTTTATAAATATGAATATCGTATCCACACAAGTATAACAATGGAAAGGTTTCAAATCTCAAAAACATTCCATGTATACAAAGCTTCTTTTAACCTTACTTGCACGCTCTATCTCACTGTCCCTTCCTACAGTGTCTTAACTTACATACACGTCCTCCAGCCCAGCTGTCTAATAAAGGATAGTGTATACGGTTCCAAAGCTTTAAGGATCCGAACTCGAGTCTAGTTAAGCACTCAATATTTTCGTAGGATACTGGCGAACGTGAACAGTGAGCTAAACCATTTTGATACAGATATTCATGCATTACAATTGATAAATAATTGAGCTTAATAGCTGAACATAATTTGAGGAAAAATATAGCCCACCTGGATGATGAGCACATGGCGGCACAATAACTTCAAAAATGGTTTCATTAATCCTATCAGGCTCTGCAGGTCCTACAAAGGTTGATCTTCGACTCAAAATAATCGCTATATTTTCGGGAATTAATATACTATAATTCGAGCTATTATTTAATTCTATTCTTTTCAAAAATATATCACACGACTCTAGAGAGCTCGTATGCATTTAACGCAGAAGGAAATAAATTCTAAAATATTATTCTTGATTTACTGGGATCAACCGACTTGATAGAGGTCTCTTTCCAAAACTTGCCATTTTAATCAATTTTTATCAGATTTGTGCCACGACACTTTTTAACCGTTCAAAAATTACGAAAATATTCAAGGACCATCCTATATATGCTAAGACTATAGTATGAGAATTTTAGAATTTTTCAATAACACATGCTCCCTGTACAAAAATAACTGCTTAAATTAAATAATCGAGATTTTTCAAAACTCGTCTAAAAATTACGAAATTCGACAGGCATATAGGAAATATTATTTCGAGCAACTTTTGTGAACAAACTTTTTCGATTTGAGGAGCCGAAAGGGCCTGAATTTAACAAAATAGGGGCAGATCGGTTCTTTTATTAAATTTAAGTTTTCCGGCTATTTCGCCGGTTTTCGGCCATCGAATGGCAACGAAATCAACATACGAAATGTAGTACACATTTAAATACACGACATATTAAAATTTGGGATAAAAAGGAATAGAAATGGACCAATACGACGACGACGAAAATGGGTGCTGTAGGGGGGTGGTATCTCAGCCTTGACAGCGGCTGTGGCTGTTCACTGGCGCTCCGGCGATGGCAAGGCGGCGGCGGCACGGCGGCGGGAAGGCGGCAGCAGGTCGGAGGTGGTGGCAGCAGTCCACCCTTGTCTCTCCTTCGGACCTCTCTCTCTCTCACTCTCAACTCTCTCTCGGCCCTATCTACTCTCCTCTCCTCTTCTCTCCTCTCTCTTCTTTCCCTCATCTCTATTTTGTTTCTTTCTCTTTCCCTTCGTTTTTTTTTATATATCAACCTCTCTCTTGTCTATAATAGATAAGGTGGACAATGGCGGTGGAGAATGAATTGGGGGGGGGGCTGGTGGAAAATTGTGATAAGATCAATGGGGTGGGGGGGATTATAGATATGTATTAGGTTAATATGAGACAATAAAATATTATACCGCCATTAGTTATTAATAACATATTAATAACTTATTTAATATTATATCATTAATAACTTATTTAATAAGAGTATCGTCCATTAATAACATATTAATCTTAATGACATATTAATCGTTTAATATAACATATTTAAACATATTAATCTTAGATAATATATTCCCTTGTTAAACATAAAAAATTACTATTTATTTTACAAAAAATATTATCAGGAGGTCAAATAAAAATTACTATTTATTTAAATTGAATAAAAAAATTACTATTTATTTTACCAAAAATATTATCAAGAGTTCATTTGACCTCTAATTAAAATTTTAAAAGTATCATTGAAATTCTCAGGTCGTTCTATTTCCACAAAAATCATTATTGACCATGCGTCAAAAATATTTCAACTATAATTTTTTTTCAATCTTAAATAAAATTTAAAGTCGCATCTTTTATCTATTTTACTTTATTTTAGCTCCAATAATTTTTTTGTAACCTTCTAAATAGATTTAGAAAACTTTTAACTATAATCCAAAAATACGGGGTGTTACAGCCATAAAAATGAATGACAATCAACCACTTATAACAAGAGTGTCCTGCCACCCTGGAGAGCACTTGGTCTTGGCAAGTCATCCCACCCTCGATGTGGGAGACATCCCATCCTAGCAAAGCCATGTCTCCTTGAAGACTCCGTATGTCCTGATGCATCTTGCCAAATTGTATCTCCCGTGGCACCTCAGAAGTACTCGCTCTCTTGTGGGAGGACTCAGGTCGGTCCTCCTGCTCGTAGCCCTATCGTCTCAGCGGGGCCTCACATTCTGTGGAGGCATCTCATAAATTGGTGGTGCTCTCTCCTGTTCATCTTCTTCTTCGGTACTCTCCTCCTCATCTCCTTCAGTCACCCTCATAGCTCGATGCTCGGGCGTGTCCATCAACTAATTCGCTTGTTCATAAGTCATGGACACAATGGTCATCACGGCGTTGGGCAATGGAAAACTGGCCCTCTCCTTTTATAGCATCAAGTATGGGGGATGTAACGACTGAAGAAACCTCAAGCGCATCAATGCATGAGCATGCATGTCGATTGATCCTTCTATGATCGTCATCCCATCAAGTGATATGCTAAGGTGGAGAGCTATGGGCGTGATGAGGCCGCCTAGAAAAATCTCATTAGTACTCGCCATACTGGCCCGACTCAACCAGTGGACCACCAACAGCTGCCCCAAGTCCAAACTGGTGCCCGACATCATGCACCAAAGAGTGAAGATTTTAAAAGTGCGGACTACGCTGCTGTCCTGATGCCCAAAAACTGAGTATGCCATCACCCGTTGAATGTATTAAATCATATGATTGTAAATGCTTTGTGCTCGTGCCTTGTGAGTAGCAAACCGGTGTTGTATGTGTTCTAACTATGCAATTTGTCTCCAAAAATACCTGTAGCTGAAAGCTGGAGGTGAGTCATAGAATCTCTGAACCATGGTATGATAAATTATGTTGAGCTCCTCATAGCTCAATGAGTGTCTCTCGTTCCCCAGCTGGAAAACTATGCCAATGTTCAAGCATGCAATCGTGCTCAGAAACTCCCAAACTAACCTCGGGTAGGTCAACCACCTCTTTTTCATGATATAGGCCCACTGTACTCTCTCCATTAGGGCCCACATAGGTTCCGAAATGCCTAGCTCTCGACAGAGCCCGTCGTAAATGTACTGACTAGGCTTGATAGTGTATCGACGCATTCTGGCCCAACGGGCTGGATGTCCTATAGATCGAAATGAAACTCTCATCCTCTATGCGTCACAGTTGTTGGTATTTATTTTCTCTGCACACAAACAACCACTAAAACTCTATACAAAATCAACAACCACCACTACTCCAAAGCCAACAAAATCTCATCCCCCATTATCAACTAAAATTCAACAAAGTAAACAAATAAATTCCAAATAATTCCATGCTTACTTAAATCAATACAAAACCATATGCATTCAACTTCCAAAAATTAAACCAATGTAAATAATCAATGATAACTTCATGGTAGACATAGAATATGCAAATCCCAATTTAGCTAAATCTCTACAATAATCATTCCTTAATTAACTAACATGCTTGCATAATTAGACAAATTCCTCTTAAACTAAGCATGCCCAACATCATAAGAACATAATTGCATAATCAATTTAAGCATAAGCATTTCATACAAGAAATCCCCAAATTTAAGCCCTAATTACATAATTAACTTAAACAACAATTTGCACCGATTAAACTACTAAAACATGAAGCATAATCATAATCTTGCATAAACATAGAATTTAAACAGAAGGAATTTAACATATCTTGAAGATGTGGGAGAAGGGATGAGAGGATTTGGAAGTAGAGAGTGTAATGTGTGTGAAAATGTGAAGAAAGTGAGGTGAAAGTGTATGTATAAATCCGTGACTCGGGTTGACCCACGGGTCTACCGGAGTCTTTGAATTTTGTGCATGGGTCGACCCTGATATGCTTAAAAACATAGGGTCTGGGTTGACCCACGGTGCTCGACCGTGCCTTGTCTGAACCTTACCTCGTTCTCCAAACTCTCAACTTCTCAACTCATTTCTCGGCTCAATACCATCAACTCTAAGTTCCTAAACTAAAAAAATACATAAAAACACAAAAACAAATGAAGAACAACAAGAAAAACTAAAATAAAAAGTTGAGTTAAATTAAATTCAAGTTCCCCCAAACTTATTTGTTGGAAATGAATAAGTTCAAGAATTCAAGGATAACTTAACTCGAGAACTCACAGTGATTAGGGACGATCTGGTGGCGCATTACACCACCAAGTGAATCCAATCTCTTCATCATCCAAATAATCACCTGGACTAGCTCACCTGAGGCTTCACGTACATCATCTATAGCATCAAAAATGCAGTCAAAATCATGGAATGAGACCAACCACACATACTCCTCTCATCCATGGTCGGATGGTTGAGTTTGGAAAACCATCCCAAAATCTTACAAGTGTCTTTGTGGATCCTCTCCGGGCATTCCGTGGAATTTTGGTAAGATTTGGATAAAGTTACATGAATATCCCAATTTTGAGTCACTGCTGAGAGTGTAATGCCTATCGAGCGTAGATTCATGTTAGTCAGGAAGACTAACTGCCTTAGAGTTTGATTGTCTTCGGCGTTTTCTGTGGCCATGTTGTGGATTTGGTCATTCTCAAAATGTCCTTCCTCCTCGTGCCCTACGTCTCCTTGATCTTCTTGATCTTCTGGTGGTGGTGTGGGCTCTCGAGGTCTATTCGCAACTCATCGTGCCTTCTTCACTGCTGCTCTATTTTTCCTCAAAGTTTTCTCTATCTCCGGATCATATAATAGAGTCCCTTGTGAAGAGCTCATGGGCATCAACTTCCAGGCACACCAGCTTGGAAAGTAAAATCACTAGAAATAAGCTCCCCGACAATGGCACCAATTTTGATGCGCGGTTATTTCACGTTCAAAAGAATATTTATAACTCCTATGCCCGTTCAACCTAAAAGTTACCCTTAAGATCGCTCGCAATAGAACGAGGTCAAATGAAGGATGGTAAGATTTCCCAAGTCGTATTCTTAAGAAAAGCTTAGAAGGGCTTGGTGTTCATGCTACTCACATTAAATGAAATGGTCCTAAACATTCTAAACAGTTTGGTACTAATTTGGTCACGAATGTACTAAGAAAATCGCTATATCAAATTTAAACAAGCAAATAAATAATTCAATTTAATATATAGATAAATGTCTAGGGTGCCGGGTCCTTCTTCTCTGAGAATTATGATTTCACTATGATTATCAAACAGAATAGTTATCCCAATTAACTCTCATAATTAAGGATATCGATCCCCACTCTCGCACGATGATTGAACCTAAATTATTAGAATTACTCATTATAACTAATTATTATGCTATGCGTTTCCGATTAAGCACAACTCTAATTGAACCTAGGTCACACACGAATCTCATCTATCGATCTCAATTGATGCATCAAACAATCAAACAATGGCCAATTGAATAATTGAAATAACAATTTAATTAGGAGGAGGTAATAATCAACGATCAATCAAATCCTCAGAGTCGAATTCTCCTAACCCTAGATGAGAAAATTACCTACTCATATTCAAAAAATCTACCAAAACTAAATAAAAATTCATCTCAATCACAAATAAAGAGTGAATAGAAATTACTGACGAATCGCTTAAATCGAACAAAGTATACTTGCACAGATCCCAATCGAAATGTAGATCAATTCCAAAAAGAAAATAAGGTAGTTCTTGTCTCCAAACTCTCTCTCCAAATTTGTCATCCCCAAAACTGTATAAAACCCTCATTTTTAAAGTTCAAAATCACGTTTAAGATTTAAAAATCCCGTACCGCTTCGGTGGTTAACCCACCAAAGCGGGTTTCTTCTGCAGCGCTGGTGAACCCTCGCCAGCTGCAAAGGCCGCCGCGGCGGGGTCTGCTTCTCTGTCAGAATATCAACCTTTTCAATATATTTTCCTCAACTCAAGTGCATAGTTTCCACTCCAAATACTCGCTCTTGCTTCCAAAATAAACTCTCAGTACTCCAAATCCTAACAAAACAACCACCAATACCAAAACATAAATCTGAACACAAAAATATAAATAATACGACACAACGACACACAACATCAACAAAAACACAATGCAAATAACATGAAAATAAACACAAAATACTACCAAACAATGCCCATAGCGAGCATAGCGAACTTATGAGTACGGGTCGATCCCATAGAGAGTTGTTGTGATTCCGACTTCGGGTAACCAAGCACTAAAGGGGTTGGTTTGTGTTGTCACAGTACTAAAAGTAAATCTGCAAAATATAAATTAAAGAAAATATCAAATAACAAAAGTTCTAGCATTTAAACTAGAATTTGGTTTAAGTTTAATCCACTCGATCATGGGCACACCGATTTTCCTGCATTACTAAGTCACCCAGTTATGGAGACTGGATTCCTCTCTGTATCTTATTATTCATCCTTTTATTTTAGGTTTAAAAGTGACCCCTCTTTAATTAAACCCCTAACCTATCACTTATCCCTCGGTTCCCCAAAGAAATGTAAATGAATAAGCAGCAGTATGCCCCAGACGAACCCAAATTTATTGTGTTTACTGATTCCTCATGTGCCCACAACAACCCACCGATTTTCTAATTACTATATGAATCAACATACAATCACGATTCGCTAATTCAATTAACATTGGTGTGCTCTCTATGTCTAACGAGTGATCAACCACATTAGCATTTCAAACACACACTCACATGGAACAAGACTAAAAATCGGCAGAAACATTTCATGCAGTGATATGCCCATACGGCCTTACGAGTCCAGTTTTAACTTAAACCATTTTCTATCGCTCAAATATCGGAATTATAAATCTAGCCACACATGCTAGATGAAATTAAATATGCAGAAAATAAAGACATAATTAATCGGAAATACTTACTGAATTAAATTGATAAAATGCTCAACACCAACATCGAGCATATAAATAATTCCTAAGTCCCAAGGGCATAAGGCCTCTTAGATTGTTCTTGTTGCCTTAGCAGCTTCAAAAATAAAACAAGAACTTTAAAATGTAGAAAATGAAATATTGTATCAGTGTTTCGAACTCTCTTTCCAGAAAATGGTACTAGCTTAAATAGATACAATCTGAAAATTCAAATTCCCTCACAGGTGGAGGTCTTCAACTGCTCTCCGGGTCTGGCGTGTCCTCTCTAACAAACTGGATAACCCTTATTCAGAGGTTGTTGGTTGAATCCTGAGATTTTCGGGATTACTCTTTATCTTCTTAGTTCTACACCTTCTAGCAGTCCAACTTTGCACCACCTCTTTTCGGATTGATCTTCATCCTTTACGCTTCCCTTGACTTCAACTGCACCTTAAAAAATCTGCAAATACCCATTTCAAGCCCCTGGTCGAATCTACACAAGAAAAGTGGGCACGGTATCATCTAGTCAGCTTCATCCATCTTTAATATGCTCAGTCTACCTCCTGAATGTTGGATGAATGCTAAAGAAGTTCCCATGTGCCTCTAGCTACTTTTTATGGAGTCGAAATATGCTTGAAATACTAGGCAAAATGCCTCTTTCGCCAAATTTGACATGTAAAGTTCCCTTGACCAATTCCCTAGTTCTTTTCGACTCAAAACGACGAAAAAGAACATGTATGGCGAAAAAATGCTCATAAATACACGAAATAAATGGACTTATCATTCACCAAATGATTTTTACCCTATTTAGTGGTTCTACAAGCTCCCACTGTTCATGGTGATCCTTAGATCCCATTTTGGATTCCATTGCAGTTTTTCCAAGAAACCGCATCCTTATCTTAAACCACTTTATCATAGATTCTGGGATCCAATTCATTTAGTCTTTCCAGAAAATTAGAAGATTTTTCTAGACTAATGAATCTATTAGTTTGGCACACAACCCTCCCACTGCGATGAGGTATTTTTTGTACCTTAATGACATATTGTGCAGTATAGGGTGGTACCTCTTCTTGTACACTTTTGGTATAGGATTCTAATGTCATTTTCTCATATCATTAAGAACGGTCTATTTCACCTTGTACTTTATCACATAGTCTTCTTCTAAGAATCGAGCATTAGTGCTTATAATGACCTTCTGATTCTTAGGACTATAGAATAAACTACCTTTCATTCATCTTGGATATCCAGCGAACAACTGTTGTTTCTAGGGCATATCCTCAAAATGAAAAAGACAACTTTGAATAGTTCATCATCGATCTAACCATTTTCAATAATGTTTTATTTCTTCGCACCAGTATGCCGTCATGCTATTTGAAAAACAGACGCAGTCAACCGGGATGCAATCCCATCCTCTGCCAAGTGGTCCCTAAAGTCACCTAAGAGGTACTTATCACTATGATCAGAAATATAGTGACTTGATACTTTTACTAATGCGTTCCTCCGCTTCCATCTTAAATTCTTTGATTTCTCAATGTTGCCGCATTATGTAAATATATTAAAACTTGAGTAATCATCAATTAACGTGGTGAATTATTCATAACCATCTCTTGGCATGTACCGTCATAGGGCCAAATAGGCAGAGTGAATTAAACATAATACCTCTTTGGATCTATTCCCTTTAGCTTTAAAAGGACACTTGGTCATTTTACCCTTTTAGCATGATTTGCACAAAGTAACGGTTCTAGGACCAATGAGCCCAATGGACCATCGTTTTCAAACTTTGAATCCTCTTTAGAATAATATATCCAAGTTTTTGATGCTAAAGATAGGTTTGATTCTTTTGCGAAGATTTTTCCTTTTATTGAAGTTAGTCGATGTATTCAACAGGTGCTTTGTAGAGTTATGCATAGGTTTTAGTTATAAAGATATCCATCCAATGTGCTTAGAATAGATAAAGTGTTTCCCGTCCATGATAACAATCTTATGATTAAAACTCTAATGTGCCTAGAATAGATAGTGTTTCCCATCCATGATGAAGGGGTTTCGAGCCCTTAACCTTTAATATAAACACTAATCTCCAACCATTAGACCAAATCCAATTTTCAAAAATAATTTCATGATTTTAATTAAATATAGTCATAATTACATCCATTAATTAAAATAATAAATTACTCCCAAATGGATTTGAACCTTACATCTTTTAATGCAAAAATAATTACCTATCCACCAAATTGGCTAGAATTTAAATCTTTAAATATAACCCAAGATTTATAACTAAATAGAGTTAGGAAAAAAAAATCTACATTGATTAAAGTAATGAATTGTCGGGGAATTTAAACATTAGACCTTAGTATATAAAAATAAATAATTACCCACTAGAGATATATATATCAATTTATCAATCAAACCTTTAATTAATATTTCATGAATATATTAAAAAAATAAAATAATAAAAACAAAAATTAAAAGGTCACACACACGCTGATTCTCGTACACATCTACACATAAAATTCTAACATTTAATTTAAAAACTCATTTCCCCATTTTCATACATTCTAATTCCACCGGAGCATCAACAAAATCCATTTATCTCAAAAATCACCATTAAATTATATAAAATGAAACTAATTTCGTGGATCTTCACAACTCACACACATGCATATTATTTCTACCAGCACAAATTCTTAATATCACAAAAATAGCCCCTAAAATATAAAATAAATAGCTTAAAAGTTCCAAAAATTGAAGAGAAAAAAAATAAGAGAAATTTTCTCAAAGGCTAGGGATTTTCCCATTTTTAGATCCGAAAATCAAAGGCCTTATCATTGATAAACTATAAAAATAGTTAAAAAATCAAGTAGAGGAGGATGAGAGAATTTGAAAATTGATTGCATGTGAAAAATTTCGCCGGAAAATCTATCCGGCGGTGGAAGAGAGGGGGCGACGACTGGCCGATGGTGGCTCCGATGGAGAGAAGGGGAGAGAAGAGAGAGGGAAGGGGACTGACCTAAAAATGAACCCCCCAACAATGACCTAGAATAGAAGAAAAATGGGTATTTATATCACTTCGCAAATAAACCCTAAAATTTAATTAAAATAAGAATTAATTCATAACTTGGTCAAATGAAGTCCATCTAAGGTGAAATCAAGTTCTATGATTTCATATTGACGAGCACTATTATATTTGATCACCTCGTTTCGATAATTATAGGTCTCGAAAAAAATTATGAATGGGCTTAAAAGCCCATAAATTGGGCCTCAACATTTTATACTTAGGTATTTGGGCCACATGCAAAATTAAATAAAATAGAAAAGGAAAAGGTTCATATAGGCCCTTAAACTATTTTGTCAGGCTCAAGTAAACCCTTAAACTATTTTTGAGTCCAACTAGACCCTTTAACTCTTAAAATGGGTTCAAGTAAACCCTTCTGTTGCCTTTCTGTTAAGAATTGTTAAATCACTGTATACAATAAAATATCCTCAAATATATGAATCCTAAATCCTCAAAAATAGCCTGGAATATAAGATTTCTCCCAAATCATTCTTCTTGATATTATCCAATAATCTAAAAAATGGTAGGTGGTGTTGTAACTACGTCGGAAGAGCAGGAATTTTCGATCTGAAGCGGAGCAATTTTCTCAACTTTCTTGTCGATCTGAAGCGAATCAATTTTTGATCTGAAAATGAGCAATTTTCTCAACTTTCTTGTTGATCTAAAGGGGAGCAATTCTCTCAGCTTTCTTGCCGATCTGAATCGAACCAAAATCACCATTTTCACTTTCAAGAAAGACTTCTTAATTCTCTCAATTGCGCTCTTATTTCTGGAGAAGTTGTAGCTTCTCAAGAACAATGCCTTTTCTCGAGCTCTGTTTTGTTGTATCCCGTCTCCATATTGTTGTGTTTCAATGCTGCCCCATATTGTTGTATTTCAATGTCAGTAATGTAAATGTCTCTTTAATTTTAGAGACAAAAACGGAGAATAGGGAATTGCAAATCTATATTTAATCATCTTTTATATCTACTAATAATTAAGATTTCAACTGTGTATTTATTTATCTATTTTGGGTGAAATTGAGTATATGATGATTGTGAATGTGCAGTGTAAGAGTGGATTTGTACAGGCTATTGAAATGTTTGTTTCCAACTGATGTGCAGTATATGATGATTGTGAATGTGCAGTGTAAGAGTGGATTTCAACTGATGTTTGTTTGAGTCCAGGTTGATAGTTGATGAACTGATGTATCAATGAATAACTTTTGACTCAGAGGGCCTTCTCGTCTTTCCTGAAGAATTGAGAGAACCTCTTTCTTGCAAAGAAGACTCAGCATTTGCTGGAATCCTATAATAGTATATTAAAGAATTCAAGTAAAGGTCACAAACAATTCTTTCCCTCAAAATTACCAAAAATGAAAAACATAAATGACACAACTAAATATACTTGTTCATGATGACTAAGGAGATTTAGAGCTCAAAATCCTAGGACTATCAAGATCACAGAACACGCTAGTCCACAAGAGAGACGACGTGCAACAGAAACACAAAACAAGGGAAACATATAAAGAAGCATCATGCTCGTATTTTTAAACTTCAAATGTTGAATCATTGCAATGAGATGGTTGCATGTGAAGCAATAAGAAAAAAAAAGAAATCCTGCAGGTACTTGTCTTTTCCTATTTATCAAACAAACATAAACAACTTCTCTATTTCAATTATGAAAAGGAAGCAATAATAGCACTTTCAAGCTTTAGAACTATGAGATGTGCATAGGAATCCAAGCAAAATCAACCAATCATAACATAAACCAGTAACATAAGCAAACATTTTTCAATAAACATCTCTAAATGCAAGATTTCTCAAACCAGTAACATAAACACATGTGCATAAAATTTTACACACAAACATATCAATGAGTAAAAAATATGTTGAAAAATAGACATTGACGAACTCAGAATTTTCACCTCAGCACCAAGACAAGTGCACAAAAACTATTGCAGAAAGGTGACTTGTCCACAAAAGACATTGAGGTGATATTTTCATCTACAAAATCTAATTGATTCCACATCTCAATATGATTTACACTCATTCAACATAGCCACTGTCGAAGTTTCATTTCTTGGCCATTTTAGTATCCCTTTGATTCTGAAGTTGTCCGGTAGTTATGCAGTGGTGCTCATTCCATCTTGGTGCTGGTGGTTTGAACGGGAGATTTACAGGTACAATGACTTGAGTTCCATCACCTGCGAAAGCAA
Organism: Perilla frutescens; assembly: GCA_026008535.1. Classification (NCBI taxonomy): domain Eukaryota; kingdom Viridiplantae; phylum Streptophyta; class Magnoliopsida; order Lamiales; family Lamiaceae; genus Perilla; species Perilla frutescens. The sequence goes on along the minus strand of BRKX01000014.1, from coordinate 19,423,213 downwards.
TTCTTCTACTTCCATTGCTCCTAGAAAAAACAGAAGCCCGTTGTTTTTCTCTAAGTGTCTTCTCACTTGGAATGGGGTATCTAATAATTGGATCAGAATTTGAACTTAAGTTCTGACAAGCAACATGATCCCTTTGAGTTATAGTGGTTTCCGAGTTCATGCCAGGCTATATAAGAGTTACAAAAATGTAAAAGTGTATAATTAGTACACATAAAGCTTGTAATTATATCAAAATAAAATTTGTATATCTACTCACATTAAGAGTCATATTTCCTGAAGCCTCATCTATATACAATCTAAGTCCAACTAGTCTTCTATTTCTTCTTAAGCATGTGCTACCAATGGAAGTATCAATTGCTTTTTGTTTGTCCTTTTCAAGTCCAACTGGAATTGTAGCGCCCCGGTCCCGAAAGACCGTAGAAATGGACGCCACGGGGGTTGGAATTAATAAGTGGGAAAGAAAGGGGATAATAAGTGGGAAAGAAAGGGGAATAATCTGATTAACAAAACCTCAACAGAAGACTCAGAATAACCAAACATGCTTTTTAATACATATAATATTCCGAAACACCAAGATCATGGTTCTTAACCTTTAACAAAAGAGTAGCATAAGTGCGGAAGCTTAATTCCCAACAGAATATTAACAAAAAGAGAAAATGAGAAATAAATAAATAACAAAAGTCCATCACTCAGTACCGTCACGTCCACGTGCTAGCCTACTGACCTGAAAATATTTGAAAAGATTTTGACTGAGTACTAATGCACTCAGTGGGCAGTTTTCACAATTTAAGTTATGCAAATCATTTTCTATAAGTAATCTATCTGTGTCCATGCATGTAGTGAAACTTAGGAGGTTTTAAAGTTGAAAGAAACCTAAGTTCACCAAAATATTTTATCGTGAAGCGCTTAAGAGTATAACTAGTCACTGCCCGCAATCCGTACTATATCACCAACGCGCAAAGTTGAGTATGACCAAAGTATACCCAATGAGTGTAACCAAAGAGTGTAACCAATAAGTGTTTCATTTTAGTCTCACCGACAAGGAGTAGGGCATGACGAATAATGCATGCGTGTTGTAGCTACTCACATTGACACAACACTGGTTTATGAGACTCCGACAACATACAATAGAACATAAATATTTAACACAGATAGTCACATATGTAATTTTAACAAAGCAGAGCTTAATAGCTCGAAAGATACAATTTGCAAAGATAGTATAACCCACCTTGATAGCTATTAAAGCTGAAGCTTTAGCGATTCTTCTAGAAGTCCCCTAAGTCCGATGTTCCGGGTTTTGTCCTACACATAAAGACTAAGACTTAGAAGCTTGTTGAGGTCATTAACCTATTCTATAATGTAAATACAGGTATAAGGGTATAAAGACAAGTCTATAGAATAAGGTCATGAAAAGATGACGCTTGGAGATCAAACAGGTAATCCTAGCTTTAAGAAGTTATACTGAGTACTTGATCGAGAAAAATATATTCTAATCACGTAGATTAAAATCATATGATTAAATGAATGGTTAAAAGATAATAATATCCAATAAAGTAAAGTGTCACTTATTATATACTTAATTTTAAATTAAATTCTAAAGTTAAACAAAATAGAAAAAGAAATAAATTAAATAAATAAAATTGTATTCAAAATGATTTGAACTCATGACTCAATTATAAAATAATGAGACTTTAACCACTATACTAAATGATTTTATATGACATAAAACAAACTGCTTTAATTAAATGATTCCATAAATGCTTTGAATTAAAATACAAAACAAAAATTAAAACTGCATCAAGGGGTTTTCAACCCTGGACCCCTTAATTATAATTAGAACACTAACCATTGGGCTAAGCCTCATTTTTGAAATATATAACCCATCATTACTAATTTATACAGTCCAGAAAGGTCTTATGATAAAAGATTAAAAAGCATAAATAATACTTCAATGAGATTCAAACCCTAGACCTCTATACTAATAACCTAGATTCCAACCATTAAACTATATGCCATTTTCGAAAATTACAAGAAGATATTAATTATATAAGGTCCAAATTAATCTTAGATAAAAATAACTAAAAAAAATTAAAATTGTGTTAATGGGACTCGAACCCTTAACCTTTCAATTAATAAATCTAAAACATATCCATTAAGCTAGATGCTATTTTTGAAATCTATAACATGATTTTAATTAATTATAGTTGAAACAGAAGATATTAATTGCAATAAAAGAGATCTAAAAATGTGTGTAATAAGGTTTGAACCTTAAACCTCTTTAATATAAACATTAATCTCCAACCATTAAACTAAATCCAATTTTCAAGAATAGCTCTATGATTTTGATTAAATATAGTCATAATTACACCCATTAATTAAAAAAAAATAAACTGCTCTCAAATGAATTTGAACCTTAGACCTTTATATATCAAAACTAAAGATTAACCATTTGGCAAGAGATTTAGCTTTAAACTATAAGCTAATCGATCTTTTTAATTAAATAATTTAAAAAAAAAAAAACTAAGTAACACACACAATCACCGACGCACACACACAATTTCACGGCAACCACACTCACAAAATCAACATTTCATGTCCCAACATATTACCATCCAAAATATCAACAAAAGAAAAAAAAATCATTTCTTCTAAAAATTCACCATTAAATTGCATAAAGTGAAACTAATTTCATGGGTCTTCACAACTTACACACATGCATATTATTTCTACCAACATAATTTTTAACATCACCAAAACAGCCCCTAAATATAAAATAAATGGCTTAAAAGTTTCAAAAATTGAAGAGAAAACGATAGGAGAAATTTTCTCAAAGGCTAGGGATTTTTTCATTTTTAGATCCGAAAATCGGAGGCCTTATCATTGATTAATCATAAAAATATTTAAAGAAACATGTAGAGAAGGAAGAGAGCATTTGAAAAATATAATTGCATGATAAAAATTCCGCCGGAAAATTTTTCCGGCGGTGGAGGAGAGGCGGCGGCCGGCGCTCCGGCGGTGGTTCCGACGGAGGAGAGGGAGAGGTGAGAGGGGAGAGAAGAGAGAGGAAAGGGGGCTGACCTAGAAATGAATCCCCAAAAATGATCTAGAAAGGGGATAAGGGTGTATTTATATCATAACCTAAAATAAACCCTAAAATCTAATTAAATGAAGAATTAATTCATAACTTGGTCAAATGAAGTCGATCTAAGGTGAAATCAAGTTCTATGGTTTCGTATCGACGAGCACTATCGTCTAATGTATTCATTCATCTCGTTCCAATAACTATAGATCTCGAAAAAAAAATTAAAATGCGAATGGGCTACAAAGCTCAAAAATTGGGCCTAAACATTAAAAGTTTAAACTTCGGTGTTTTGCGCCAAATGCAAAATAAATAAGATAGAATAGTGATTGGGCCTATTCTAACTATTATATTTATATTTCTAATTAAATTTAGATATTAAAAATTTGGGGTGTTACTTAATTCCCCCTTAAAAGAATTTCATCCCGAAATTCACGTACCTTAGAATATCTTAGGGTATTGTTCTCTCGTCTTGCTTTCAAGTTTCCACGTTGCTTTTGATCGATCATGATGATTTCATTGCACAAGCACCAATGGAATTTATTTGCTTCTTAGTACTTGAACTTTTCTATCAAGAATCTCGTGAGGTCTTTCCTCATACGTCATATCAGAACGTAGAACCAACTCACTATTTTTTTATAATGTGTTCCGGATCAAATACATATTTTCTGAGCATTGACACGTGATATACATCATGAACTTGTGACAGGTCCGGTGGTAGAGCTAGTCGGTAAGCAACCTCACCAATTCTTTCTAGTATCTTAAATGGCCCAATAAATCTTGGTCTCAATTTGCTTCGCTTTCCAAAACTCACAACGCCCCGTGTTGGAGATACCTTTAAGAAAACCTTTTCACCAACTTGGAACTATAGGTATGTTCTGCGTTTATCTGCATAAGCCTTCTGTCTGTCTTGTACTTCTTTCATTCTTGCTTGAATTTAGTCGATCATCTTGACAGTGGTTTGCACGATCTCAGGACCCAAAATTTTTCTTTCTCCAACTTCATCCCAATATAGGGGCGATCTGCATTTGCAACCATACAAGGCTTCATATGGTGCCATTTTTATAGTTGATTGGTAGCTGTTGTTATAAGCAAACTCCACCAATGGTAAAACATCTTCCCAGCTTGTGTTTCCATCCAACACAAGTCCTCGGAGCATGTCCTCCAGAATCCATATCATTCTCTCTGATTGGCCATCTATTTGAGGATGAAGTACGATACTGAAGTTCAGCTTCGTTTCCATTGTTTCTTGAAGACTCTTCCAAAACCTTGATGTGAAACGAGTATCACGATCCGATGTGATAGAAACTGGAATTCCATGCAAATGAATAATTTCTTTTACATAAGTCTGTGCTAATTTGCTAACTTCATTGTTGTTTTGATCGGCACAAAATGTGCTTACTGAACACGGTAAGCCTACCATGAAATCCATCGTTATATGCTTCCATTTCTACTTCAGGATTTTCAATGACTGCAACAACTTCGAAGGTTGTTGATGTACGTCTTTTATTTGTTGACATGTTACACCTCTCTCTACAAAAGCTACTATCTCTCTTTTCATATTATTCCACCAGAAAAATTAGTTCAAGTCCTACAAGGATCAATATAACAACTTCCGGAATTAATCCTACTTTAATTTGATTCAACCTTTATTCATTTTACTTCGACTAGGAAATGCACAGTACCCAAGTTTTAAATCCAGCATGACTCGATAAAAAATTTTACAATACTCTTCAATTAACTTGAAATAAATCCAACGAAAGAAAAAAAAATGGAACGACTTAAAATAGGGCAATAATTTAAAAAAAAGTCATACAAAATTTAATTCAAATATGATCGAGGCATGGTTAGCAGCTACACATCTGCCACAAAGGGACCTATAATCGGTGAGAAGGAGTCAGAGACAAATTATGATTACCCTGACTTGAAATTGGCGGGAAAGGCAACTGCTATTGTTCACCAAACAAATTGTTCAACAAGAAGTTTGGGGCTCGATCGAGCTTGATACTCAATGGGGTTTTGATCAAAAGTATAATTTTTCATAGAATTTTAATGAAATAAATGGTTCAAGAATATAATGGCTACGAAAACTGGAAATGATCAAGGAGTATAACATCTTCAACTTAGATGAAATCTGCTAGAAAATAGTGTGGTTTTGGGGAAACTTACAACTTGAACTCGGAGGATTAGACGATATCTGATCTTAGATCAGACACAAGGGATTGAAAGATTGCAAGGAGGAGTTTCTATAGACCAAAAATCAAGTCCATACAATGAAGAAAATTATGGGAAATAGCCTCTGTAGTTGCACTCGCAACACAATAATTTCTGCGGCAGATTTGACACGTCAATTTACGATGTATCTTTGGTAGATCAAATGATATTGTATTGATGATCCAAAACCTATTCTAAAAATCATGATGAGTGAGTTTTACAATGATGAAAACATCACGGAAAGATAACCACTAGATCAATGGGAAAAGACATCGCAAGGGGCTATGACACAGCTCGGGAACCGGCAACATTGCTACTGTTCTAGGCCCGATATTTCTACTTTGTGGGGATAGGATGTGAATGAATACTTCACGAATTTTGTTTTTCTGTGAAAGAAAGAAGGTTAGTATAAATTTTGAGAATTTTTCTCAATGAATTTCATTCCAAAAACTTGAAGTAATGGTTGGTGCTGCTGGGGAAAAGAAAGGGCCGAGAGAGAGGAGATAAAATGGGTGAATGTTTCCTTTGTTGGGGTTTTTTCGAATTGAACCACCGTAGGATCTAATTGGATGTTCATTGATCCTAATGTCATGTATATCATAATTTTATGTATCTCATATGTTTTAATTAACCGAGTTAAAATAACATGTATAGCCGGTTTTCGATTCTACTAAAGCGGAAACATAGAATACCGAAAAATGACTTACAAATTAAATGACGGGTTGAGGACAAGATTAAAGGTCTAATATTGCTGTTGTATGAATGATAATAGGCGCCCCTTGATGCTATTCCACTCCTTGATCTTCTGTTGTATTCCCGGACTAAATCTAGTTTCAGGGTGGGTTGAAATCTACTAGATCGGTATGGAATCTGTGGAGATCAAGAGAACACGAGAGGGCTGATATTTTATGATAAAAATTTCGTGCCTCCACCCTCTTATTTATAAGGGGGTGGATGAAATTTAGTGTCCCAGTTGGACTAGAATTCTATCTCTATCTCTTGTTCTATCTCCAATCCAGTTCAGTCTCTTTTTGGGCTACAACAGGGATCTAGAAGAATATTAAATTGGCCAATTAATTTATTTAATATCCAATATCCAATAAACTTAGGATAAAATTAAATAAATTAAGTATTATTTTAATTCCACTAAAGAAATAATACTGACCTACCAATTTAATACATATTTCTAAATATGCTTTCTCCTTTAGTCCAGCTATTCCCCATGTTTAAGATATAATGCCCATTAATTAATTATGTAAGCTTCTAATAGCTATAATTAATTAATATCTTTTTCTTGAGTAGTACCACACAAGCTTTACTCATGCACGGAATAAATTCCACCTGCGGGGTTTCAGCATGAACTTGCATTTCCTCAAGGGAACACCATCAACCTGACGCATCAGGACACGGTGCCCCTACATATTGCATGACCCATCATAAGTGTAAATGTCACAACCTAAGATATCGAGATTATTGATCCTATGAAAGAATCTCACCCTTTGATAAATCAAAGCTGCAAACACTACACGTATATGTCCGCCAACATATAGGGGTTAAGAACTCGAACTCTGTGGATTCTTATTCTCTCATTTAAGGTCAGAATAGAGAATAGAATCCTAAGTAGATCCTCCTCAATACACTTGCTCATGTATTAGAATAATCAGTTAGTCAAGACAAACTAACTATCAGATTATTCTACGACGTATCGATAGCAGGTTCAGTGCCATCTAGACCGTGAGTCTTTTAATACATTAAAAGGAACCGATGATATGATCTAACCATGTGTTTACCCACACCATATCATCTACAATGTAAGTATAGTGAACATGCATGTAAATATAATAATTTAAATGCAAACAGTGACTGCAATTGTATTAATTCTATATCATCGTAAAACCATCATCAATAATGTATACAAAAGATAGGTCTTCTAGTATACAAAACCAACAATCTCCCACTTATACTTGAAGCATGTCTTTCAAATATAAAACAAACTGGCTAACTCTCCAACTCTAACTAAAATCTCAAACAGCAACCCCGGGTCTGCATCTCACTCCCATTTTCTCCACGTGACCATAGAAGGTTATAGCTGGAAGGCTCTTCGTGAATGGATCAGCCAAATTGTCCTCAGATGCAATCTTGACCACTGCCACATCTTCTCTCTTAACGATTTATCGTATAAGATGGTACTTTCTCTCTATGTGTTTACTTGCCTTATGGGCTCTGGGTTCCTTCGAATTTGCCACTGCACTCGAGTTATCACAATATACCGTAATACTCTTAGGCAAATCAGGAACCACGCTTAAGTCCAATAAGAAGCTCTTGAGCTAGACGGCCTCTTTTACAGCCTCAGAGGCAGCTACATATTCAGCCTCCATGGTGGAATCTGCAATGCATTTCTGCTTTATGCTCCTCCATGCAATGGCTCCGCCTCCCAAGGTAAACACATAGCCTGAGGTAGATTTACTCTGATCTTTATCGGATTGAAAATCTGAGTCCGTGTAACCCAAAGGCACTAGACTATCAGAGCGGTATACCAGCATATAATCTCGAGTCCTTTTCAAGTACTTGAGTATATTCTTAACCGCAGTCCAGTGACCTTGTCCAGGGTTAGACTGATATCTGCTTACCATGCCGACTGCATAGCATATATCAGGTCTAGTGTATAGCATAGCATACATAAAGCTTTCCACAGTTGAAACATATGTAACGCCCTTCATCTCATCTATCTCAGCCTGTGTTGGGACACATCTATTTGGATAGATAAATTCCTTACCTGAAAGGTATAAAACCTTTCTTGGAATCCTGCATGTTAAACCTAGCTAGCACTATGTCGATATAGGTCGCCTGAGATAAGCACAAAATCCTTTTCTGGTGATCTCGAATTATCTTGATACCAAGGACGTGTCCGGCTTCTCCTAGATCTTTCATATCGAACTGCTTGGACAACCACACCCTTATGTTAGATAATACTTTCTTACTGTTTCCAATAAGTAATATATCATCAACATATAGCACGAGGAAAGCCACCACATTTCCGTCACTCTTCTTGTATACACAGCTCTCATCCAGACATTGCATGAATCCATATGACTGGATAACCTCGTCAAACCGGATGTTCCAAGACCTTGACGTCTGCTTAAGTCCATAAATGGATCTCTTAAGCTTGCACACTAAGTGCTCTTGGCCTTTAGCAATGAAACCCTCTGGTTGCTTCATGTGGATGTTTTTCTCAAGACTTCCATTCAGGAAAGCTGTCTTGACATCCATCTGTCAAATCTCATAATCCAAATGAGCGGCTATAGACAAGAGAATCCGGATTGACTTAAGCATGGCTACCGGTGAAAAGGTTTCCTCATAATTGATCCCTTCTGTCTGAGTGTACCCTTTCTCCACCAATCTTGCCTTGAAGGTTTCAACCTTTCCGTCAGCTCATCTCTTGTGTTGGTAAACCCACTTACACCCAATGGATTTTACCCCATCTTATGGTTCTACAAGCTCCCAGACTTGATTATGATCTATAGATCCAATTTTAGACTCCATTACAATTTTCCAAGAATCTGCATTTTTGTCTTGGATCGCTTCGTTGTAGGTCCTGGGATCCAATTCATTTAGTCCTTTAGGGAAATTTGAAGATTCACCCAAACTAATGAATCTGTCAGGTTGGCGTACAACCCTCCCACTGCGACGAAGCAGTTACTGTACTTCTGTGACATGTTGTGCAGTAATATGTGGTTCCTCTTCTTGTACTGTTGGTGTCGAATTCAAATTTTCTCCTCGAAGCTCCTCAAATACTATCTCACTTCTTGGCTTGTGATTTATTACATAGTCTTCCTCTAAGAATCGAGCATTGGTACTCACATTGATCTTCTGATTCTTAGGACTATAAAATAAACCACCTTTCGTTCCTTTGGGATATCTAACAAATAGTCTAACATTTGTACGTGGTGCCAGCTTATCAGCTTCCTTATCCAGCACATGTGCTAGACTACCCCAAATCTGAAAATGTCTAAGACTGGGCTTTTGTCCAGTCTAAAGTTCTGTGGATGTAGATGGGACTGATTTTGATGGAACCACGTTAAGAATATAGGCTGCCATTTCCAAGACATATCCCCAGAACGAAATAGGCAGATCTGAATAGCTCATCATCGATCTAACCATCTCTAACAATGTTCTGTTTCTTCTCTCCGCCACACTATTTTGTTGTGGCATTCCCGGCGCAGTCAACTGGGATGTAATCCCATTCTCTGCTAAGTAGTCCCTAAATTCATTCGAGAGGTACTCACCACCACGATCAGACCGTAGTGATTTGATACTTTTACCTGTACGTTTTTCCACTTCTGCTCTGAATTCTTTGAAAGTCTCAAAGGATTCTGACTTGCGGCGTAACAGGTATATGTATCCATACCTTGAGTAATCATCAATAAATGTGATGAAATACTCATACCCTCCTTGAGCCTGAACTGACATAGGGCCACATAAGTCAGAGTGAATCAAATCTAATACCTCTTCAGATCTATTCCCTTTATCCTTAAAGGGTCACTTGGTCATCTTAACTTCCAAACAGGATTCACACAAAGGGAACGATTCTAGGACCAATGAAGACAAGGACCCATCATTTACTAGTCTTTGTATCCATTTAAGGTTAATGTGTCCAAGCCTAAGATGCCAAAGATAGGTTTGATTCATTTTCGAAGGTTATTTTCGTTTGTTAGGGTTTATGATTGATGTATTCAGTAAATGCATTTGCGCAGTGTTTTGCATAGGATTAAGTAAATAAAGATGTCCATCCAATGTGCCAGAATAGATAAAATGTTTATCACTAAAGATAACAACTTTGTTATCAAAAGAAACAGAATATCCATCCATAAAAAGTTTAGAAACTGAAATCAAGTTTCATCTAAAACCAGATACATAAAGATATTTCTTTGAAACTAAAATTCTATCACTACTAAAAGATAAGGTTAAGTCTCCCACTGCAACTGCCGCCACTTTCGTAGCATTACCCATGTAGACTGAAATCTCTCCATCACTCAGCTGTCTTTTTGCCAGGAACCCCTGTAAAGACATGCAAACATGATCAGTAGCTCCAGTATCTACTACCCATGACTGAGTAGAACAAGTAGCTAAACATGTTTCCACGATGAGAGATTGAGACATAGCCTTCTCCTTCTTCTTCTTGTTAGGACAATCCGCCTTCCAGTGACCTGGTTGGTCGTACTTGAAACACTTTGTCTTTAACTTAAATTCCTCAGGAGAAATCTTAGTCTTGGACTTATTCACCTTAGGTGCCCCCTCTACAGCTTTCTTAGGCGCATTCCTCTTTTTCCTATTTTGAGTCAGGCTGATATCCCTCTTAATCATGTTAAAGTTCAGGTTGAACTGCTCAAACTTCGAGGACAAGCTAAGAAGAACAATGTCGATTTGAGAATCAGCATCCAGCTCTCCACCCAAGGTCTCGATCTCAGCCAGATACCCCATCATCGTGAGAACGTGATCCCTTACAGGTGTGAGTCAGCCATTCTCGCATCCATTAACTTCTTCATTGCCAAATGGTGTGTCGAGCGGTTCTAATGACCGAAAAGCTGCCTAAGGTTGTACATGATATCATAAGCGGTTTTCATAGGCTCATGCTGATGTTGCAACACATTCGACATGGATGCCAGAATGTAACAGCGCACTATCTCATTAGACTAACCCACTTATCATATGCAACATTTTGGGCTTCGTCAGAACCTTCATCTGGTTTCTGAGGACATACCTCATCAAGTACAAATTTGTGTCCTTCCGTAGTGAGAACAAGATTAAGGTTTCGAATCCAGTCATTGTAATTTTCACCGATTAACTTGTTTTCTTTGAGAATAGAGGACAGGTTGGAGAGTGCCATGATGATATAGAATAACTGAAAAGTAAACATGCAACACAATCACAAACTTTAGGATACTCACATATAATCGTATACCTCAAAAATTATATGTAATCCACTGACATTTTAAAAATATTTTTTATAAGTCACGTTAGTGTGAACATTTATAAAATTCATCCTTTAACAGGTAAAACCACCTTTAATTTACCTCCAGTTAAATTTTCTTATGACAAGTAAATTAATAGTAGGAAATAACCACGGTCGTGTAACCTTCCAATTAATAAGCCACGTTAGTGTGGACGTTTATTAATAAATTACACCTAAGTGTGAACACCATCATCTTAGCACCAAGTCCACTATTTCGAACTCCTTGCTCCAGTTGGAGGAGTCAGTTTGTTCTAGTAGTGTTCTACAGCTATCTTGATTAAGAAGTTTAATTTCTAGAGATAACAGTGATATGACACATCCGTTATGGAGGAAGACCTATTGTCAAGTCGCATGTCAATCACATCTTAATTAAACCAGATTAATGGAGACCGTTTGAGATTTCTACATACTTTGGTATAAATCTCTCCCACTTAGTTATTTAAGATTGAGATTTCATTTTATCACATTGTAAAAACATGCAAACATCACATAAAATGATAAAACACCATTGCATGCTTCAAACAACATAATAAGCAATAATAATAAAAACCAACTATCATGGTTTATATCTCATGTTACTGAATGAGATAAAATTGGAAAGTCAGCTCCGGAAAATCGGGCATGGCCGCCGCCCCCATCACTGCACCTCGCCGAAAATCCTAGCTCCAATTAGGATTTCGGGATGTGAATCAGTGATACTTCCTTTCTTGAGCTGCACTAATCTCCTCCTTTGAGTTGATCTTCAAACTTTATTCAATATAGAATATCTATTCCTTAAAGGAAAAAATCTAATATATCTAGAATAAAATTACAACTCAATAACTTGGTCTAACAGTTTTATTTCTATTACATTAAAACAACATAAAATAAAACCTAGACCTAATCCATGGATTTTCTCATGGATTAAAATCACGTAGCCAAACCGGCATACAACCCATCATACATCCAACACAAATTAAAACATACATCACATAATTAAGGAGCCATGATAGTCGGTAACCCTGCAAACAAGTCAGTCTACATATCCAACAATCACAATTACATGATTAGCATAAAATAACATATGATATCCACACATGACATGATTTTTGAAAATTACAATTAATTAAAATAATAATTTCGAAAATAGCTACAAGATATAATTTGGAAATTAAAATAATTATCCACCAAATTAAGACTTGTAAATTTCGAAAATACCATAAAAAATAAATCTGGAAATTTATTTCTTAATTTTCGAATAACACCCTAATTAATTAATATTTGGAAATCTTGATATAGATCAAAATTCTATCCAAAATATTTGGATAGGCTAGGATCGAAAATTACAAAGATAAAATCTGAAATTTGATCCACTTCAAATTCCATCCAAATTTAAATCTTATCTTCAATCTTATCTAGATTAGAATTAATTAATTTATGATATACATCAAAATCACTTTTCCAATTCTTATCTAATGGATTTTCGAAAATTGCATGAATAAAAATCTGGAAATTTGATCCACTTCAAACTCTTTCCAAATTTAAATTCTATTTTCAAATCCTTTTTGGATTAGAATTAGATAACTATTGATATATATCAAAAAATTACATTTTCCAATTCTAATCTTCATAGAATTTGAAAATTACAAGGATATTAAATCTGGAAATTTGATCCACTTCAAATTCTATCCAAATCTAATATTCTATTTTCAAATCTATCTAGATTAGAATTAGGTAACTTTAAGATAAACATCAAAAATACCAAATCTAATTTTACACATATAATTTTCGAAACCCCATATTAAATAAATCTGAAAATTTGATTTTAAATAAAAACCTCTCCAAATTAATTTAATATGACCGAAAATTACATAGAATAAATTAGGGAATTTAAACACCAAAAATTTGAAAATTTTTGCACCATAATTTTTGAACACCTATCAAAATAAATCTGGAAATTTTGATATCATCAAAAATCTATTCCAAATCTAATTTTAATATAATTGAAAATTACAGCAAACCTCAAAACTAGAATTTTCAAACTACATCAAGAATTCATCCAAGTTTTGATCACAACCATTCGAAATACATCAACATATAAATCTGAAAATTTAAGCAACATAAATATTTCATTAAATTTATACATATATTTCGAATTAATCCTAGGATTAAATCTAGAACAGTGTCAAAACCCGCTCTGATACCAGTTGTTGGGGTTTTTTCAAATTGAACCACCGTAGGATCTAATTGGATGCTCATTGATCCTAATGTCATGTATATCATAATTTTATGTATCTCATATGTTTTAATTAATCGAGTTAAAATAACATGCATAGCCGGTTTTCGATTCTACTAAAGCAGAAACATAGAATACCGAAAAACGACTTACGAATTAAACGACGGGTTGACGACAAGATTAAAGGTCTAATCTTGCTGTTGTATAAATGATAATAGGTGCCTCTTGATGCTATTCCACTCCTTGATCTTCTGTTATATTCCCGGACTGAATCTAGTTTCAGGGTGGGCTAAAATCTACTAGATCGGTATGAAATCTGTGCAGATCAAGAAAACACGAGAGGGCTGATATTTTATGATCAAAATGTCATGCCTCCACCCTCTTATTTATAAGTGGGTGGACGAAATTTAGTATCCCAGTTGGATTAGAATTCTATCTCTATCTCTTGTTCTATCTCCAATCCAGTTCAGTCTCTTTTTGGGCTACAACAGGGATCTAGAAGAATATTAAATTGGCCCATTAATTTATTTAATATCCAATATCCAATAAAATTAGAATATAATTAAATAAATTAAGTATTATTTTAATTCCACTAAAGAAATAATACTGACCTACCAATTTAATACATATTTCTGAATATGCTTTCTCCTTTAGTCCAGCTATTCCCCATGTTTAAGATATAATGCCCATTAATTAATTATGTAAGCTTCTGACAGCTATAATTAATTAATATCTTTTTCTTGAGTAGTACCACACAAGCTTTACTCATGCACGGAATAAATTCCACCTGCAGGGTTTCAGCATGAACTTGCATTTCCTCAAAGGGACACCATTAACCTGGCGCACCAGGACACGGTGCCCCTACATATTGCACGACCCATCATAAGTGTAAATGTCACAACCCAAGATATCGAGATTATTGATCCTATGAAAGAATCTCAACATTTGATAAATCAAAGCTGCAAACACTACACGTATATGTCCGTCAACATATAGGGGTTAAGAACTCGAACTCTGTGGATTCTTATTCTCTCATTTAAGGTCAGAATAGAGAATAGAATCCTAAGTAGATCCTCCTCAATACACTTGTCTGTGCTTTAGAATAATCAGTTAGTCAAGACAAACTAACTATCAGATTATTTTACGCCGTACCGATAGCAGGTTTAGTGCCATCTAGACCGTGAGTCTTTTAATACATTACAAGGAACCGATGATATGATCTAACCATGTGTTTACCCACACCATATCATCTACAATGTAAGTATAGTGAACATGCATGTAAATATAACAATTTAAATGCAAACAGTGACTGCAATTATATTCATTCTATATCATCATAAAACCATCATCAATAATGTATACAAAAGACAGGTCTCTAGTATACAAAACCAACATCCTTATTCTTGCTAATTATTTGCGTGGTTAAGGATGGAAAGACAGTCTTTCAATAATTAAGACTCACAAGATTCAATAAACGTCCAAATAAAGAGGGAAATTGAGGGAAATGGGCTGATGGAAATGTCTCATCACGACGAATAAGATATGTGATCGAGAAAGATTTAGAGGACAACATGATTTTAAGAGTAGAATTGAGTCAACTTTGGGAGTCATTTTCTCTATGTTTTGAATTTTCAAAAATCATTTTAAAGCATCTTATAAACAACACATATTTCCTATATGATTGGAGTAATTCACTGTTTTATTTTGGGAGGGGGTGCTACATTCAATATCTACAAAAAAAAAATGCCAAGTTAATCTAACCACAAATTGTCAAACTTGATCCAATAATATTGCACAATCCTCTATGGCCATCGTATGTTCATCATCTTCCATCTGCTCATTGTCGAGTGGCTTTTAATGATAAAGTTCAAACACAACGCATGCAAAATGCATCAGCAACAACTTCAAATGGTGGTGCCAAAGTCGTCCATGAATTCGTTATCGCTTGTTGAGTAAACTTTATAATCTCATCTCCACAGGTATGTATAAAAGGTGGTGATCGACCTACCTCGATATTTCGCCAAGGTGACAATTCTGATGTTGAACCTTGTTTGTAGTAGCCATCATCGTCTAGCATATCTACTCATGAAAATTCTCGGTTTTCACATAGATCGTTAAGCTACATTTTTTTAAAAAATATTTCGTTGCTTAATATGTCCATCTTTCTAGCACCATGGAAAACTCTTGGTCAACCTTAACACAACCTCAATCTCGACTCCCATAGTGTAACAACCTGGTCCCGAAGAAGGATAATTAAGTGGGGACGGGGTGTTTATCCATAAGGATTAATGTTAGGGATACAATTAACAATTGAGTAGGCCAAAGATAGAATATGTTTTCCAGAAAAACGGACATCATAACCTCTGTAACTATAGAAAAACCCCGTTTATAAACGGTTTATAAGAGAAAGATGGTTGCAGAAACAATACAATAAGCCCATCCATAGGCTATATGGAAGCAAACAAACCAATACCAACAGTTCATAGACCCGTTCATAGGTCGATAAAATTAAACAAAACTAACATGCTGAACAAGAAAAGCCCCTTCATAAGCAGAAAGCAAATAAACAGATAGACATATCAAAAGATGGGACTTCATTCCCTTAGATTAATATAATAGACATCAATAGTTAAGCATATTAAACATGCCAAACTAAGAGTGTAGCATAAGCTCAATAATTCAAGTAGCAACATTATAGGATTTTCATGATGATAATACTAATTGTTATCAGAGTAGCATAACTTAAGAGTTATCAGAGCAGCAAAAAGCATAGTGGGGTAAATACTATAATAGCAAAATAAGATCTCGGCAGCTAACCCACATCCACGGCCACCAACGACCTCTGCATCTCAACCTGAAAAACATTTGAAAAAGAGGGCGTGAGTACTAATGCACTCAGTGGGGTTTTATGAAAAAACACTGTAAATTTTAGAAATATCCAATAACAACGAGTAGTATATGGAAAGCAAATCACAAAAGCCCTTCCCATATCTGTAAAACATTTTTACTTCCTGTGGGCCCATCCTAGCTCAAACCTGATGTCCACTGCACCCTGAGGCATGCCTTAGGATAAGAGAGAGGTTACCTCAAACATTCCATCGAGTATGCAAGGGGATTACCCAGCAGTGACTCCCTAGTGGTCAAAAGACCACAACCTAGTGACCCAAAGGCCACCACCTGGTAACCCGAAGGTACAACCCATAGATGAGATATCATAGCTCCAATGAACACATTAACCTGCTTAACAATCGTTTAATCTGAACCTTCAATCCTCCATATCCAATCTTAACAAACAATCCTTAATATTCAATTCTACTAGCATAGATCATAACCTAGAATGAATCATCTAGGTCTAATTCCGCATTCATTAGCATAGTCTCATTGCTTATAAGGGATACTACCATCAACTTATAAGGCATTATCTATATAAACAACTTCCACATCATAATATCAATACTAAGGAATCAATCCTATGATCATATATATATATATATATATATATATATCTCAAATCAATAGGCCATATAACACCTCATGCTAGCATCCATAGCATATCATGCTCAAGAGCTTAAATAAAAATTCATATCATCAATTCCCATAGCATAATAATTCCTTGTACAAAGACTAATCAGGTAGAGCATAAAATCATTTAATTGGATATTTCAATTTTCCCTAACATGCTGCTAGAGCTCGCTAGCTCAAATCATAGATGAGTATAGTATTACCCACCTCGATTACTATTCGGAGGATGAGGCAACGACCTGTAGTTTCTTTTCTTGGTTCCCTTGAGGCTCAGCTTTACCTACAAAAGTCGATTATCGACGTAGCGATCTATCTCGAAGATCCTAAAGTTCTAACGAGAAATTAAATCAGGATTTATCCCTTCCTTAACTACGATGTTGTTACAGATTGCACGACTTTAGAGATTTCTATTCCACTCAAAATATAAAGGAGGTTCGACAATTTATTTATTCGAGATTGACCGGATCGAGAGGTTGGTAAAAGACGATACTCCGTCGACTCTACCTTTTCTCGATAATTACCCAAAAATTCAACAAAGCATAACACTCTTTAAAAAAAATACAAAATTAATAGACAACAATCCTGGACATGCAAAGACTAACATATAAAAATTTTGAAATTTTCCGAAATCACAAACTTTCGATAAAAATCCGAATCAACTAGATATTTAATAATAAAATTTCAACAAGGCTCTATACTTATCCAAAAATTATGAAATAAATAGAAAGGCAATCCTTAGTATATGAGGATCAAATCATATAGATTAAGAATTTTTTTTCGACAACTCATTTTCCAAAATAAAATTTTAACGCTTATAACGCTTTAGGCAAAAATTCAAACGACGGGATATTTAAAAATAAAATTCCACAACATGCTATCCCAACGTAAAATAATATTCCGAACAACTTTTCAGTTGCAACTTTTTCGATTCGGGACCCCGAAAGGCCCCAAAATGGCATATTACAGAATCTGCCCAGAAACGGCTTCTACGCCCGTATTCCGGTGATTTGGGCATTTTCCGGCGACCGATCAACAACAATATCAAGAGATGAAATAAAGAACACATATAAATACACAACATATCCGAAAATCAAAAGAAAATGACGAGAAGTGAACCGAGATGAGGGTGTCGAAGTGAAGCGGCTGTGAGGGGTGGTGGTGTCGGTAGTGATGGCTGCAGCTGCTGCCAGCAGAACTCCGGCGACCTGCTGTACTTCCGGCGATGCTTCGGCAGCCGGTCCGGCAACTGCAAGCTGGCAGCCCCCCCCTTCCTCCCCCCATGGCCGATCCCTCACCCTCTCTTTCAATCTCTCGCCAATCTCTCTCTCTCACCTATTCTTAATCTCTTCTCCTCTCTCCTTTCTCAAATTCTCAGTTCCCTCTCTCTTTCTAGAAGTGTGTGGTTGAAGAAAATGGGAGATAAGGTGGTGAGGTGTAGCCTTTATAGTCAAAGGTGGGAGAAAAATAATAATAAAATATTCGGCATTAAATTTGGATATAAAATACTAACAAAGTATTTTTCGAAATCAATTAGAGTTGTTTTATTTAATGACGAGGTCCAAATGACCTCTGATACAAAATACAAAAATATCGGGAGATTCGTTGGCTCGAATACTATTGAACCAACCTATCATAAAAAAATAAAGAGGTCGTTTAAAAAAAATCGAAGAGAAATTTATTTTTTGAAATGAAAAATTACTATTCACAAAGAAAGATAAGAAATGCTCCCGAGCATTCGTTTGGCCTCTGATCAAAAATATGAGAACACGAATAGATTCCTTGGATAATTTTCCAAAAGGACGACTTTTAAAAACTTGACCTGAATGAACACACATGACTTGAAAAAAAATCTGAAATCACGTCTTTTCGAGAAAATACTATTCATAAGTTAACTCTTTGCGTATTTTAATATCAAAATACCCATAGAACTCAAATTAAAATTCCAAAAATATCGACAGACTCCTTGGGCCGTTTTTTTTCAAACGGGCCTAATATCAGATATTTTTCGATATTCTTTATTAAATTTGAAAGAAAAATTTTTTTTTACAAAATTGACTCCTAAAGTCGTGACTTACATCTGCTTCACCTTAATTATCATTAAACTTTCTTCTAATCACTCCTAATATTAATTAGGAATTTCATAATTATGCTTTGAAAATCCGGGGTATTACACATAGAGTAAGTTATTTTTCCAATAAACTCGAACATCGAATCAATCTCTTTCTTGGTATACGTATGAAATCTCATAATCCGCTAATCAATCGTGATGTATGTGTGGAAGTTCTTCTGAGCCATAAGTTTATGTTCATTCATAAATATGAAACGTTTCCTCAATCAAACTATGTTCTTAGCAATCTCATAAGTGTTTACAAGTCCAATCTAAGTTCAGCAACTTTAGGCTAAGTTAATCTTACATTATCAAGCTTTCAAGTTCTCATTCTCATTCCAAAGTATATACAACAAACACTTTTCGGCTATCACAGTTCATAGTATGCATTCTGCACATTTCTAACATCACAAGTATGCACAAGGCATAGATAAACAAGTTTATACAATTATGTAATCAACATAGTTTTTAGACAGAAACCAATGTGCTCACAGACATATTTTAAAATCAGTATGCTATCAAAATAGCAACAGGGTACACAATCAGCATAGTTAATCGGAGTATGCAATTAGCATAAAAATCAATCTTTCAAGGAATTCCCGTCAACGCGGTAAATCCTAATCTTTCATTTTTAGACAAATTTAACATTTTAACAAATAATGTAAACTTTTAAAAACTAAAATCCGCATAAAAACATGCGTACCTTTTAGGCTGTTGCGTGAGTGACGAGCTGAGGGCTTATATAATATCACACGGGAATTTAATGAAAAATGAAATAAGTTGACCCAGCAGGTCTGCAGAGTTGCAAACCTGGCTCTGATACCACTTTGTAGCACCCCGATCCCAAAAGACCGTAGAAATGAACGCCACGGGGGTTGGAATTAAGAAGCGGAAAAGAAAGGGGAATAATCTGATTAACAAAACCTCAATAGAAGACTCAGAATAACCAAACATGCTTTTTAATACATATAATATTCCAAAACACCAAGATCAGGGTTCTTAACGTTTAACAAAAGAGTAGCATAAGTGCGGAAACTTAATTCCCAACAGAATATTAACAAAAAGAGATAATGGGAAATAAATAAATAACAAAAGTCCATCACTCAGTATCGTCACATCCACGCGCTAGCCTACTGACCTGAAAATATTTGAAAAGATTTGGGCTGAGTACTAATGCACTCAGTGGGCAAGTTTTCACAATTTAAGTTATGCAAATCATTTTCTGAAAGTAATCTATCTGTGTCCATGCAGGTAGTGAAACTTAGGAGGTTTTAAAGTTGAAAACAACCTAAGTTCACCAAAATATTTTATCATGAAACGCTTAAGAGTATAACCAGTCACTGCCCGCAACCCGTACTATATCACCAACGCGCAAAGTTGAGTATGACCAAAGTATACCCAATGAGTGTAACCAATGAGTGTAACCAAAGAGTGTAACTAATAAGTGTTTCATTTTAGTCTCACCGACAAGGAGTAGGGCATGACGAATAATGCATGCGTACTGTAGCTACTCACATTGACATAGCGCTGGTTTATGAGACTCCGATAACATACAGTAGTACGTAAATATTTAATACAGATAGTCACATATGCAATTTTAACAAAGCAGAGCTTAATAGCTCGAAAGATACAGTTTGTAAAGATAGTATAACCCACCTTGATAGCTATTAAAGCTGAAGCTTTAGCGATTCTTCTAGAAGTCCCCTAAGTCCGATGTTCCGGGTTTTGTCCTACACATAAAGACTAAGACTTAGAAGCTTGTTGAGGTCATTAACCTATTCTATAATGTAAATACGGGTATAAGGGTATAAAGACAAGTCTATAGAATAAGGTCGTGAAAAGATGACGCTTGGAGATCAAACAGGTAATCCTAGCTTTAAGAAGCTATACTGAGTACTTGATCGAGAAAAATATATTCTAATCACGTAGATTAAAATCATATGATTAAATGAATGGTTAAAAGACAATAATATCCCAATAAAGTAAAGTGTCACTTATTATATACTTAATTTTAAATTAAATTCTAAAGTTAAACAAAATAGAAAAAGAAATAAATAAAATTGTAGTCAAAAGGATTTGAACTCATGACTTAATTATAAAATAATGAGACCTTAACCACTATACTAAACATCAAAGGGTTTTGAAGCCTAGACCACTTAATTATAATTAGAACACTAACCATTGGGCTAAGCCTCATTTTCGAAATATATAACCCATCATTACTAATTTATATAGTCCAGAAAGGTCTTATGATAGAAGATTAAAAAGCATAAATAATACTTCAATGAGATTCAAACCATAGACCTCTATACTAATAACCTAGATTCCAACCATTAAACTATATGCCATTTTCAAAAATTACAAGAAAATATTAATTATATAAAGTCCAAATTAATCTTAGATAAAAATAACTAAAAAAAAAATTAAAATTGTGTTAATGCGACTTGAACCCTTAATCTCTCAATTAATAAATCTGAAACATATCCATTCGGCTAGATGCTATTTTCAAAATCTATAACATGATTTTAATTAATTATAGTTGAAACAGAAGATATTAATTGCAATAAAAGAGATCTAAAAATGTGTGCAATAGGGTTTGAACCTTAAACCTCTTTAATATAAACATTAATCTCCAACCATTAAACTAAATCCAATTTTCGAAAATAGCTCTATGATTTTAATTAAATATAGTCATAATTACACCCATTAATTAAAAAAAAAAAAACTGCTCTCAAATGAATTTGAATCTTAGACCTTTATGTATCAAAACTAAAGATTAACCATTTGGCAAGAGATTTAGCTTTAAACTATAAGCTAATCGATCTTTTTAATTAAATAATTTAAAAATATCTTTTGTTCCAAAAAAAAAAAAACTAAGTAACACACACACAATTTCACGGCAACCACACTCACAAAATCAACATTTCATGTCCCAACATATTACCATCCAAAACATCAACAAAAGAAAAAAAAATCATTTCTTCTCCAAATTCACCATTAAATTACATAAAGTGAAACTAATTTCATGGGTCTTCACAACTTACACACATGCATATTATTTCTACCAACACAATTTTTAACATCACCAAAACAGCCCCTAAATATAAAATAAATGGCTTAAAAGTTCCAAAAATTGAAGAGAAAGATAGGAGAAATTTTCTCAAAGGCTAGGGATTTTCCCATTTTTAGATCTGAAAATCAGAGGCCTTATCATTGATTAATCATAAAAATATTTAAAGAAACATGTAGAGAAGGAAGAGAGCATTTGAAAAATATAATTGCATGATAAAAATGCCGCCGGAAAATTTTTCCGGCGGTGGAGGAGAGGCGACGGCCGGCGCTCCGGCGGCGGTTCCGGCGGAGGAGAGGGAGAGGTGAGAGGGGAGAAGAGAGAGGAAAGGGGGCTGACCTAGAAATGAATCCCAAAAATGAGCTAGAAAGGGGATAAGGGTGTATTTATATCATAACCTAAAATAAACCCTAAAATCTAATTAAATGAAGAATTAATTCATAACTTGGTCAAATGAAGTCCATCTAAGGTGAAATCAAGTTCTATGATTTCGTATCGATGAGCACTATCGTCTAATGTATTCATTCGTCTCGTTCCGATAACTATAGATCTCGAAAAAAAATTAAAACGCGAATGGGCTAAAAAGCTCATAAATTGGGCCTCAACATTAAAAGCTTAAACTTAGGTGTTTTGGGCCAAATGCAAAATAAATAAGATAGAATAGTGATTGGGCCTATTCTAACTATTATATTTATATTTCTAATTAAATTTAGATATTAAAAATTTGGGGTGTTACAGAAATGGAGTTTTTTTTGCTTCATGGTGATAGATTCCTAATTGGCACATTAAGGCAAGTTAGTTAATACAACAATAATAAAACTAAATTATTACTGTAAATGTCATCAAAATAATGTACCTCAACACGCTTATTTGGACATGATGTTCGATTGTGATCTTGAGAATGACAAATTGAACATGTCATCTTAGCAAACTTCTTAGATATCTTTCCAGATGTTCTTCCTTTCATTGACTCTTTGACACTTCTGATCCTCTTATTCCTTGGTCTACCAGTTAGTTTAACAACAGGAGGTGGTTCCAATTTTTTAGAAGAATCACACTCCATAACCCTCTTCCCAGGCATAGGCTGTAGTGCATGCTCATAAGTTGCCATATATGCTGTTTTGTGATACCAGTGTGAAATAAAAGTCTTTGGATCCTTTTTTGCATGGTTTAAGGCACATATTGCATAAGAACATGGAATATCAGTAAGATCCCATGCCCTACAAGTGCACATATGCTTGTCCACATAAACTGCATGTCTATCATCACACCATCCCCTACCTCATAACCATTTGCACCATTAAAAATAATCCTACACCCAAAAGCCGCATCCATGTTATTTTGGTATTTTTCCATGCAACTTGGACTCCACTGGCTTGTCCATTTCTCAACCAACACCTTGTGTGATGTTAATCTGTTCATTGCATCTCTTTTAATATCATCCAACATAGATTTAATAGGTTTATACCTAGCATTGACTAATATGTTGTTGAAGCTCTCACTTATGTTGTTGTCAACCATATCAGACTTGCATCTACTGCTGAAGAATGCCCTACAGAATGTCTGCGGATTATAAATAAAAAAATCAGATGCTGCTTGTTGGCTGAGACTTCCTAACAACTTCAAATTGTCATCAAATTCCTCCTCATATGTGCTCCAAGCACACATCCAAAATATTTTTTTTTAATCTCCATTATGCCAATTTTTACTCCAATTAGCATGCATATGTCTAGCACAATATTTATGTTCAACCCGAGGTAGGATATCATCGACAGCATGTACTAAAACCCTGTGTTCAGTAATTAACAAAAATAAGTTAAATATATGAATAATGATGGTCAGATAGATGAGTAAGGAAAAGAAAGTAAAAAAGATGAGTTGTGAAAAATGATGAAAAAAGTACCTTATGCGTATCTGAGATGATGGTCAAATTGTTCCCGTAGTCCTCTATTTGAAGGTCTTTTATAAGCATCTCCAGAAACCAAGTCCAATTTTCAGTATTCTCTTTATCAATCACTGCCCAAGCAATTGGAAATAGCTGGCCTGCTTCGTCTTGTCCAACAGCAACTAGTAACTGACCCTTAACAACCCCTTTCAAATGACATCCATCTAGGCCTATAATAGGTCTACAACCTGCCTTCCAACCTCTCCTAAGAGCATCAAGGCATAAAAATACCCTCTTAAATACAAACTTCCCTTCTTCTAGTGAGTCCTCACGAAATTCTAATTCAGTAGTGGTACCCGAATTTTCCTTTTTCACTGCAGTTATATAAGTACCTAGAGATGAAAATTCACCCAAGTAACAGTCCTCTAACTCGGTGGTAATAATTTTTTTAGCCCTTTTACACTTGGATTTTGACACATATAACTTCATTCGTTTCTCAGCTTCATTCATCAGTTCTCTTGCAGTTGTTTTTGGATTCTCATAAATATTTTCCTTGAACTCATTAGCAATAAACTTCCCAGTTGCTAACCTATTGTTTGCATCTCTATGACAATTATGGTCAGTATCAATTCTCTTCACAACAAGTCCCTCAGAGTTACCATCATGTGATATAAATAAATGAAATGGACAACCTTCACTCTTACACTTTGCCCTTATTCTTTTTTTTCTCATTAGGCTTCAACTTCAAAGGGGTGCATTTGGCTATACTATACCTAGCAATAGCATTTCTTGCCTCTTTAGCATCACCAAATGTCATGCCTAGCAAGAAATGAGGATTGTTATCATCCACATCATATTTGACAATTCTTTTGCTTTGATTCATTAATGCCAAGTCAATTTCTTCATCTCTTGATTCTAAGTCAGTCTCTGATTCATCTAAGTGAATCTCCAGGCAAGATTTTTCTAGCTCATTTTCACCCTCATCACCGATTTCTAAATCAACATCTATTAAGTCATCCACATAGTTATGTATTATGAAATTAGTTTCATTAATCAACTCATTTTCCCAACCAATGAATTGTGATGGAGAATCTTTGCCCATAACATGCTCAATATTATTAACTACACTGGATTGAGTTCATAAACAAATAGTATTTGTGACATT
This sequence comes from Perilla frutescens, assembly GCA_026008535.1. NCBI lineage: Eukaryota > Viridiplantae > Streptophyta > Magnoliopsida > Lamiales > Lamiaceae > Perilla > Perilla frutescens. The sequence continues at coordinate 19,397,943 of BRKX01000014.1, read as the reverse complement.
TTCATCCACTGGATAAATGTGTATACTGCATTCATGAGTCAGTGCCCTGAAACATTTAACCATTTCAATTATTCCAGCATCATTTTTAATCATCATTAGACCATTATCCAATGTTTCTCCAGGTTTTAGATTATACAATTTACTAACATTGGGCATTCCTAACTCTTCCTTGTACTTTTTAACTATGTGGGTAAATGATAGAAAATCTAAATCTCCCTTTTCAACTAATTCACTACTTTCAATATATGTGCGGAAAGGTATATGTACCCATCTAACCCTCGAATGATAAACCAAACTAATAATTTCTACATTCATGTCTACAGAGACAAAAAACCAAAGATAAAAATCAATTAGTTTACAAAAAAAAAATGACATAATTTATAGTGTTATTTAACTAGTCTACTACCAAACAAAAACCCACAATGGTTTCATAAAATAGGTCTGCAGATTTCTCACCTTTTGAAATCGTTTAGAGCGCGATGTTTGGACCACAATGTTCTTGATTTTTACTCTGTGGGAGACATGATTTTCATTCCATTCACCACTAATTCTCTTTGGTTACAGCACCACCGAGCCTTTCTTTGATTATTGGATGATATAAAGAAGAACAATTTTGGGAGAAATCTTAGATTGAATGGTATTTTTCAGGATTTAGGGTTCATATATTTGGGGATATTTTATTGTAAATAGCGATTCAACATTTCTTAACGGAAAGGTAACAGAAGGGTTTACTTGAATTCCATTATAAGTTTTGAAGTAATTTTGTACATTCATCATTTGTGAAGACATAATATATGATGACAATATTTATAAACTTGAGCATGGTAAATTTATAAATTTTAAAGTATTTTAGTTCTTTATTAAATTTAACACACGTCCCATGATTTTGTTATAAATAATTAATAACATTTTGCAATACATCTATATAAATTTGATAAATTCTTTAAATTTAATTTAAACTTTAGATATATGTTATATATAATTAATAACATTTGTTAGACCTAATAGATTGTTGTTAATTTGTCATTTTCGATTAAATATTAGCACAATTATCAACATGAAAGAAAAACAGTAAATTTTGGATAATTTAAAATAATGAAGCCACGAAGAATGTAACATCGATTGTGCCCAAATTAACAACACCAACAAATGAAAATCAAATAGCCTAAATAGCAGCACGTCTAATTTTATATAGAAATATACCAAGGAAATAAACGTAAAAAGAAAGTAAAAAATACTCTTATTCTTTTTCTTCTTCTTCCTCACTTTATTCAGACGTTTTTCCTTGCTAACTTCATAATCAGTTTTCTTCAACTTGCGCTGGAACTTAAGAGAAAGAAGCTCTTTCCCTAAAAAAAGAAAAGAAGCTTTTTTATGGAGAAATTTAGATTTTATATTTTGAACACAGTCCAGACTCACTATATACATGCCATAAAACTTAAATTATGAAAAAACATTCTCTCATGCATCAATTAAAACTTTGAAAATTAGCTATTTCTCTTCTTCCTCAACTTCTCTTCTTCCTCAACTTCTGTCTGGAGTCTATCTATCTCCTCTCGAACTGCTTAAAACCTCCGTCAGTGACAGTATTAACACAATAACCAAAATTACTATCTCGATCTTACCATAATTATATTGATAAACTATTGAATAATGGAGCCATTCTTGGCAACCTCGCGTGTATTCTTGGAAGTCACAAACTTTACATATAAATTAATATAATAATATGATATACTATTATTTTTCCAAAAATAGATGGTGCAGTTGGGCGGGAAAAGTTTTCACTTCCTATTTTAGTCACGATTTTGTTATTAAATAGATAAAGATTTCCCCTTTTCTATTATTATTTTTGTAATTGTTAGCATTGATGGAGTGCAATTAAAAATTTTAATATTAATGATACGATTCTGGATGGGGTGCCTGAAGGACCCGTGATGCGATCGTGAGCTAAGAGGTTCAAGGAGAGCCTCAACGGGTTCATACGAGAGGTTTGGGAACAACAGGCATCAAGGAAACCCATGGAAGGAGCCAAGGAGGGGGAACTAAGCTGGAAGGTGTTGATTTCGTCACTTTGTTGACATTGGAAGATCAAGGTTAAAATCCAGTACAGGAGCCTTTGGCGAATAAGGCGTGACCATGTTTTAGTTGCCAGAGGCCTAGACGAATTTTGAAGAACATACTTGGAAGAAATTCAAACCCTTATTTAATATTTGGGTCTCGAATTATCTTAGATCTTTTATTTAATTATTTAGATAAGATTTTAGTTATTTTCTTATTTATTTTTCAATTTTTAAGAGTCATAGTTTGACTAGGATTTATTTAAGACAGATTCCTACCTTGAATAGAATTCTAGTTTAGGAAGTTTCCTAGTCTAGTTCAGATTTTTTATTCATTTTCCTACATATTTTCATCCATCCATACATTATAAATAGGGATCCTTTGTAAACATTATTAATGACACCATTATTGAATTCAATTATAAACTTGCGAGTTTATTTTCTCTCTGGAGAACTTTATCCGAATTTCATAATATTTGTGAGATTCAATTTCGACTTATCAAATGGGTTCATCATCCCCGCTTGTGGCGTCTACATCAAATCCAAGTTCGTGTTTCCAATTGATCGCGGGTTAAGAATTTGACTAGTTCATAGTTCAACATCTTTGTGAGGCTAGGGTGTGGATCCATCCATCCAAATCGATGAAACTAATACAAGTCCTGGGAAGTTCTACAGCTTTCTTTGTCATGTGTCGGTGAGGAACGCATCAAGTGGTATCAAAGCTTCGGCTTTGTATCAGGTTCCATCTATCCTTTAAATTTTGTCCTTAATTTTCGTTCCTTATATATAAAAAAAATCCGTTCACTTAAAAAAAAAAGAGGCGTGTACAATACCGTGAACAGTACACGTGAACAGTTAAAAAAAAGAATCTGGAAAATTGTGTTGTTCGATCTTAGTCTTTCGTTCTTGTTGGATTTTTGGAGACACGTTAAGTTATTTGGTTGTTGAATCCTAGATAGGTCGTTTGAATCGATTTGGGTATTTTTTATTTTTGGATTTGATTTCTTTGGAGAGGAAATTGAGAGTTTAGAGATCTGTAGGAACTGAGTGCATAGATAATTGTAGGAGTTTTATTGCGTAGAATTCTGGTAGGAATTAATTTGTTCAGCTTTCCATTTAATTTCCGTTGTAATACGTTCTTAGTCTTATCTTTTGAGTTCATTGTGATATAAAAAAAAACAAAAAAACAAAAAGAAAAAGAGGCCAAAAAAAAGTGGACGAAAAAAAAAATGTCCAAAGTTACAGGTACTTGTGACAAACTAGAATTCGACGCCATGTTGGAATCTTTTCAACATGATACGAGTCGAACAATAAAGACGGAGATGGGGATATTACGTGAGCGAGTGGATGCTATCTCACATTCCTGAGTTCATGGGGGTTGTGGAGATGGCTGAGAAAACAATAAGTGATTTCTATCCAATTCTCACTACCGGGAGTTGTACAGGGACTTGCAAGGCTTGAAGCAAGGAGATAGTAGTGTAAGAGGTTATTACACGAATATGAATAAGTACATGTTTCGAGCTGACGTACAAGAAGGTCAAGAAGCTACAATGACTCAATTTTTAGTAGGGCTAAACAAGGAGATCCGAAATATTGTAGAGTTACAGCACTATGAGGAGCTTGAAGACATGGTACAAAAGGCTATACAAGTAGATAATCGGCTTCAAAGGAAGAACATGAAAGTCCCGTCAGATTCCTATTCATGGAAGTCAGATTGGAGTACCTTGAAAAGTCTTTTGACGTCGTTCGTGGGGGCGAAGGAAGTAGAGCATTGGAGTGCAACTGAAGCTGGAAAGATGGAGGCCGTTGAGGAAGTTGTTTCCAAGGTTCCAATTCCAGTGGCCGATGAAGCATCCATTGATGAGATACCAATTGTTTCTATATGCCAAGGTGTTGAAGAAATCAAGGAAGTAGTTGGAGAGTCTAGATAAGACATGGATGAGCTAGAAACAATCGAGTTAGAGATGCCAGTCTTGGAGGAGTCTAATCTTGAAGAGCTAGATTTAAGAGACTGCAAGATGGAGTTTCCAGCTGTAGAAGAATCAGCTCTTGAAGAATCTATGGTGGACGAACAACTGTTTGCAAACTTGGAGATGCCAGATTTGGGAGACAACAAGGGAAAGATTCTACAGTCATATGCGGCGGCAGATCAAATGGAGCTTGTACAAATGAATTTGGTTGATGGACCGAGTTCTAACAGTCTTTATCAACTGTTTCTTCGTAATGTTGTTATTCTACAGGCTTATGAAGATGTCCCATTAGATGTTGAAGTACCACCAGATTTATTGACGTGTCACATGTTGGAGCATCGTGTGGTGAATGGGGGGGAGTTGTTTGACACATGTTGGGTACTTTGAAGATGTATCTTACGCAGTTCGTGGTGGAAGAGTTTGAAGAACGGATCATGTTCGTCTTTGATCTAGGCGGAAGTTCGGATTTGAGGAAAAATCCTTTTCAAGAGAAGGGTAATGATACGACCCTGGATGGGGTGCCTGAAGGACCCGTGATGCGATCGTGAGCTAAGAGGTTCAAGGAGAGCCTCAACGGGTTCATACGAGAGGTTTGGGAACAAGAGGCGTCAAGGAAACCCATGGAAGGAGCCAAGGAGTGGGAACTAAGCTGGAAGGTATTGATTTCGTCACTTTGTTGACATTGGAAGATCAAGGTTAAAATCCAGTACAGGAGCCTTTGGCGAATAAGGCGTGACCATGTTTTAGTTACCAGAGGCCTGGACGAATTTTGAAGAACATACTTGGAAGAAATTCGAACCCTTATTTAATATTTGGGTCTCGAATTATCTTAGATCTTTTATTTAATTATTTAGATCAGATTTTAGTTATTTTCTTATTTATTTTTCAATTTTTAAGAGTCATAGTTTGACTAGGATTTATTTAAGACAGATTCCTACCTTGAATAGAATTCTAGTTTAGGAAGTTTCCTAGTCTAGTGAGGATTTCTTTTTGGATCAGATTTTTGATTCCTTTTCATACATATTTTCATCCATCCATACATTATAAATAGGGATCCTTTGTAAACATTATTAATGACACCATTATTGAATTCAATTATAAACTTGTGAGTTTATTTTCTCTCTGGAGAACTTTTATCCGAATTTCATAATATTTATGAGATTCAATTTCGACTTATCAAACGGGTTCATCATCCCCACTTGTGGCGTCTACATCAAATCCAAGTTCGTATTTCCAATTGATCGCGGGTTACGAATTCGACTAGTTCGTAATTCAACATCGTTGTGAGACTAGGGTTTGGATCCATCCATCCAAATCGCCGAAACTGATACAAGTCCTGGGAAGTTCTACAGCTTTCTTTATCGTGTGCCGGTGAGGAACGTATCAATTAAGCTTCATTTCACAACAATAAAACCTTAATACAAGAACTATGTTTAGTTTTTATTTTCGTTTTGTTTAGAGGGGTACTCTTTTTTCCCAAATAATTTTTCCCACATTGGATTTTCCATTTGGGTTTTGACGAGACCCCGATCCCCTGAGTTATCGACATGTGATTTCTGGGACTTTTAGGTTTTGAGTTTTTTTTCTTTTTATTTATACAACTCATTTAGGAGTGCAGTTAAAAAATTTAATATTAAGCTTCATTTCACAACAATAAAACCTTAGTACAAGAACTATGTTTAGTCAAATATCATGGTTTATTCTATCAAATATTATGGTTTATGTTTAATATTCAATTGTGTTCAATATCCATACTTTCTACTTCATACTCAATTTTCAATTTATGTTGGTGTGACTTTTTCAATTTTTACATATCCATTTAATTTGTGTGTTAGTTGTAACCAAATTTGTCAATTTATTTTTGTAAGGCGTATTAAAGTAACATCATGGGAATCTGACTCTTTTTTTTTAAAAAAAAAAAAAAAACTTCTTCAAGCAAATCAGTCATTGTAGCCATCAGTGACTGCTGAAGCTCTACTTGGGAGCTTGCAGCTTACTTGTGCAATGTTGTTATGGTTGAAAAGTTATTGTAAGCAATTAAATTTTAATACCAATCAAATGGTGCCACATGGAAATTGAATAATTGAAATATCCAAATTATATTATTTATTTATATTTTAGGAATTTTAATTCCTAAGTTAAATATTTAATATGTGAAAAAAATCTCGGCCAATAGAAATGCGACAAATGGCGAGCTCACACAAAGGATTAACACATTGTTGTAGAGAATCATGAAATACAAGGCTCCAATTAACTTGTGCCACACAAGCCCTAGTGAGGCACCAATAGAAATATGTCACGTAAGCCCTAATGAAGACACCAATGAGATGACGCCACATAAGCCCTAAATACACTCTCATTTGCCTATAAATAGAGGCCTTGGGCAAATGAAATGGAGACAACTTTAAGAGCTCAAGTTTGGAGAAGGATTCCTTAGAGAAAGCTCAAGTTTGGAGAAGGCATTCTCTGAAGATTCAAGACATTGTTCACGTTGACATTGTTCGCGTTCTTTGCCAAAATCATCCCAAATTCGACGTTTGATCCGGAATCAAGGTGTTCGACCCTTCGATCCGCGTTATCAAATCCAAATCTTCAAGTTGTTCTTGAAGATTCAAGACTTTCTTCCCGTTCTTCACCAAAATCATTCCAAATTCAATGTTTGATCCAGAATCAAGGTGCTCCACCCTCTGATCGGCGTTACCAAGCCCAAATCTTCAAGTTGTTCTTACAAGATTCAAGAAGTTCTTCATCAAGATCAACTCAAACCCATTGTTCAATCCGGAATCAAGGTTCTCAACCCTCCGAATTGACGTTATCAATCCAAATCTTCAAGACGTTCTTAGAAGATTCAACTCGTTCTTCAAAGAGACGACACAATCTTCATCAAGATCATCCCAAATCCATAGTTTGATCCGGGACCAAGGTTTCGATCATTCGAATTAACGTCATAAACTCATAAACATCAAATTCGTAAAGATTGAAGACACAAATCCACCTTGAAGATCTTGAAGAACATGAAGATCAAATTTTTGAAGAGAAGAATCACAAGATCAAATAGAGAATCGAACCACAACTGTAATTTCAATCTAAGAATATTTCTTTGTGCACATTTTTTGTGTTTATTAATATAAATACACGAAATTTGTGTTGCAATTATCAACATAGGTTTTTTGATGCTGCACTCAATTCGTCAATTATGATTATATTCCTAATTCATTTTTTTATTGTTTCTATGAATTAAGTCACGATAATTTTATTTTTTTATCCATAAAATTTTTTACTATAAATATTTGTTTATTTTTCAATATTCTCACTGTGCATTGCACGGGTGAAATACTATACATAAAAGTTTCGGACCCTATATTAATAAAGCTCTTTATATATTACTATTTATATGAAGTCATGGCAAAAACATGAACATATAATTTCCCTGCCCAAAATCATTTACTGTGTGAAAAATACTATTATTGCTCACTTTCATCAACTAACTTGATCGACAATAAAACGAACCTAGACAACTTTTGAAGTGAACATGTGTAGAAGCAATGATGTCAGAATGGAATGTTCTCATATATCTTATTATCGATGTATATTTTGAAAATGTCCAAAACAATTTTCACATTTCAATTAAAGAGTTATTACTATAGTTGAGACTTGAGAATAACAAGAAAGGTCAATTTAAATAGCATTTAAGGCATCATGTAATCATACTGTTCATGTGACTGTAAATAAATAAATCTTAAAAATGTGCGGTAGTGATTTTATAGATATTTTAATTTATAAATTGTAAATTTGAACTCGTAAATAAATGGCTCATTAATTTTAGTAAAATCGCACGATGCTAAGCGTGTTATAGTATTACTAGTTAAGGGGGAAAAGGGAAACATTATTGAAATAAAATGAACCCACAATTTCCAGGCAACCACAGCAGTAAAACGAGGAATCAACAATCTAAAAAGCAATGCATAATAAAACTATACTCAATTCATTTGAAACATTGATTGTAATTCGGGAGAATCATGATCTAATTCGGGACCAAAAAACTACTTATAGAAGTAAATATAAATATAGCCTGTCGCTTCAGTTCTATAAATCATTTACAATTATAAAACTTAATTAGAAGCAAAATTCCATGACAATAGTGTGCTTAAATTTGGCAGAAATTTGACGGTAACATTTAACAAGGTTAATAAAGCATAAACGTACATGAGTGGTTGGTTTCACCGACAAATCAGCTCGTCAACTGAAGATTCTAGAAAAAGGTTGGCCAATGGATGGAGAGCTTCTCCTGCAAAATCCCAAAAATCCTGTTCTAGTCCTCATCACTCTCATATACCATTTTCATTCGCCGATGAGTTGTAGTTTTCCTGGGAGGAGAGTCCTCATCAGATTCAATGCCCTTCCTTTTGAGCCCGCCTCCTGAATCCCTAACCTTCTGTTTGGGCTCCTGATGAAAAATAAAAATAGTGCATAAATGAAAACTGAACTAGCTAACACTTAAAGAGCACTGTATTTTAATCATCAAGAAGATATCAAATGGAAACAATTAGCTACATCTCCATTTAACTACATAAAACAAATTATTGATAGTAGTAAAATTTAGGATCTTCCATTGGATTGAATCACTTTACACTTTAACATATACTTCTACATCCTAGAAACCAATAGGTCATTTAGAATACTCAAGGAATATATTATTTGTAAATATAAAAAAATGTTGCCTACACTAACACAACTGAAATCAGTCCAAAAGTGATTTTAGAATCAGCAACCCTTACCTCAGCTTCTTCTTCTGATTCATCATATGCCTCTTCTTCCTCTCTTTGTTCACGTTCCTCATCTTCATCCCCATAATCTTGCTCTGCTTCCTCATGTCTTCTATGTGGTGGTGAACCTTCATCCTCCTCCCCTTCAGTTTCATACTCAGATTCCTCCTTCTCACTTTCAGAGAAATCCACTGGGCGTCGAGATGATTTGGTAGCTTGAAATGCTGACTTGCGAGGGATATCCTTTGACCCCTGAAAGCAAACCCAAGAAGAAGAAATTCAGTTGAGAAGAAATAAAAAAAATTCAACAGAAAGACTCTAGGGTAGAGATGTCTTTCTTTCTTATAGGGTTTTGGGGATGAGATAATCATTGGCAGTAGTCACATGCCTTCTTTGCATTAATTATGCGCTTCTCGGCTCGAGCTTCCATTTCAAGGTCTTCATCAAAGCGATGCCGAACAGCAGAACGCCGAGGTTCGTAATAATCTTGTTCATCCTCCTGATTAGGTAAACATGATTTTCAAAAAGTTACATTCATAATAGAGACGCTTTTACTGCAGTAGCATCATGCAAGAAATGTTTTTCATTACACTTGCAGACATAATAAACCCCCACACCCCCCACCCCACCCCCCCAAAAAAATAGCTGATAAATACCGCAAAAGGACATCTTAATACTCCATGTATCCTCACAATATGAGTGTCATATATAGATATATCTAACCTCTTCAAGGGCATCCTCTAAGAAACCAGGAGAAAGTTGGCGCTCCCTGCGGATGGGTTGTGTATATTTACGATTTACCTTCTCCTTCTTCCGGCTAAGAAGTTCATTAGCTTTAATTGACTGATTGGCAGCCTAAGAAGCCACATATGCAGGTGGAACTGAAATCAGTTTACTTGATGATCTATGCCAGATATATTAAATAGCTCATTGATATACCTTCTCCTTTTGCTCCTTCTCCCTCTCAGGATCAATGTCAGTGATGCAGTTCTTGACTTTGTATACCTTCTTGTGCCGTGAATCAACAAGAGCAGTTAACATCCTATGAGAATTTGAAGCTAAGGACGACGGCATAAACCTCATTTTTGTTGAAATTCGCCCCTGAGATTGGAGAATACCCTGAGAAGAGGAATACAGAATGTTAACTGCTGGACCATCAAAGACTTTTCATTATACATAACATAAGATGTATCCAGGAAAAAGAAATTTCAGATCCAAAATCCAGACCTATGGCACCTATTGAAGGTCTGATGCAAAAAGGTATTCTGTATTGCCAAATCACTACAAGTTAAGTACTAGGGAGGGTAAATTACACCTAAAAAGGAAAAAGTTACCCTTCCATGTCTCACAAAAAGGTGTGCCTGTTCATGTTGAGCATCTTGCTTAGATATATCAAGCACTTCGTTTCCAATAAGTAACTGCAGGCTGCCATCTGACCACTCCACAAAGCGAGCATTGCTTTCGATCTACACAAAGTAGTCTCAGATTTACTATGCAGTCAACGAAAAATTGCATCCAAACATCTGGATTTCACCCATTTCAACAGTGGTCAATTACAGCATATAAGATGTACTCTTAATGACAAAGCTTATGAAAAAATATGAAATCCAGACTGCGAAGTTGACCAAAGAGCAAGAAAATCTGGAATTGTGAGATTAACCTGTCTATTACACTTTCAAACAAGGTAAATAAGCTTATGCAGAAACTTCACATTGAAGGCGTACAAGTACAAAATAGCAGATTTCATATATTAGGTCATATAGATGGGCTTAGTAATGCTACTATATTTGATTGTTTGTTTATTAAAGAAGTTAGAAATTAGATATTATACTGCAAGGAAAAGTTTCTCATGTGCTTTTCTCTGGTCACCTTTGCACCAGAAACAAGGAGGGGAAGCCTATTTTCTAATAAATTTTCATCGTAACTATGAAAGGGGTCAGGTCTCCACTCCCCACCAGATGCCTGCTATAGAAATCAAATTGATCGGTCATCGGTGTACTGATGCTCACCCCAACCCAGTGTAGTTGTAGGCTTCCACTAAGAAAAATAGCATAAAGCAGAAATTATTGATAAAGAATTAAAGAAATACTGCTTTACCTGAAAGATACTTATACAAATCTTGTAAAAGCATTCACTTTTTTATTAGCTAACAATATAACAGTTGAGGCACATAAAGGAAATACCTAAGTTATTATACATTCTGATCTCAATCCTTAGAGAAGGTCGCAAATGCATTTCTGACAATTTTATTTGATTTTCCTGGCAATACATGTGATCCAACTCAAATAATGCAAACTGCAAACCTGATCAATTAAAGTAATAGCCTTCCATGCTTGTGATTCAGTCAATTTCAGAACTTTCAAGCAACCAAGAGATACACACTTCACTGTGGAACATTATTTTTTAATAAGAAAAATGATTATTCTTTTATTAATAAAATACAAGTCTATAGTACATGTAGAGGACTAGTTGTCCACACAAGTAAAATACAACATCATTGAATGATACTTCAGTCTCAAACATCAATAAGACGTCCTTAGGCTCCTATCTTATAAAAATGCTAGAAAAGTAAGTTGTTGCACCCAACGATACTTGAGTTTCTAGGAACTTCATGTAAAATAAAAGACCACATGCTTTAACTGGGTGCGAAATTCATTAACAAATTCACTTACAGATGTTCTGCCATCAGGTTGCTTGACCTTCCTCCAACGAACGACATTGTTCTCCAACCTTATTCTCTTTTTTGATCCAGATTCCTCTGTTTCATAATGATCCTCTTCCACATATGTATGTGGATCAAAAGGTGTAGGATCTATTCCCATTATATTAGATACTTTGATCATATTCATCTGCAACAGAAGAAATTGCCATGAAGAACTGAGAAGCATCATGCATGAGGAAGACTGGAAGAGACACGTGCACACCAACCCTAACCTTAGGTATATAGCATATACAAAAGTGTTTTAAACAACGAGAATAAAGGTTTTGGCAACATTCCACCAGATGCTTAAATATCACTTAATTCTCCATGGTCAAACACTCAAACATGGTAAAATAGCATCCTTCACCCAGCCACACTTGAATGTGGTACATAGCAAGAAAGAAATAAAATTGATGGATATAAAGAAATCATTGAAAGAAGGGCAAACAAAATAATCTGATACACTAAGCATACTAAAACTATTTTAATCTTTCTTTATAAGATAATAATCCATTTTGCTAGCCTCTCCCATTTTCCTAACATAACCATTCACTTCATTCATCTTCTCCATGGTCATAGTGTCATACATGTCCCAGACTTTATAAAATTCACCCACCATCATTTCATTTATGTATATATCGAAGTTCTTGGAGCAATCAGAAATTTGAGAAAGAATGTAAAAGCTAAAATATACTTTCTACTCATCCTGTGATCCAGCCAAATTTACAATTAACAATTGGAAACTTGACAGGGCATAGTTACAGAAAAACTCAAGCAAATGTTGCAAAGCTTTGTAGGGGTTGCAAAATTATTCTAAAAACAGACAAGAATATTTGCAGGGAGAAGATTTCTAGTGAAATAACTCCACTGTAGTTTAAACTTTAGACCAATATGAAACTACGATTAGGCAGCCATAATGAACTTGCTCAAGGAGTGAAACAGATGTAGCTATCACTTAAATTTAATCTCAATCAAGAATCCCAAAAACCAATTATAGGGGATTGACACTAAAAGTGAAGGTTAACCTTGTCAGATTCAGATGGAGGATGGCACAGAGGAATTTCCAGCTCCAGTGGGGGGCCAACTGGTTTTTCCTTAATTTTAGCCTCAATATGCTCTTCTTCAGAGTAATACGGTGCATCTTCATCAGGTATCATATCCTCCGGCCTCAATTCTTTCTCATAATTTCCCATTTCTTCAATTGGTGATCTCTGTGTTAGGGAATATATCTTAACATATTGCAAGATGCTAACAAAACAGAGTGAAAGAATAAAACAGCGCTATTATAATGCAGATCAGCTAACAGTTTCATCTTCTTCAATCTGATTCTGAACTTTGTAATCTTCCTGTTCTTCATCATCAGAGTCTCCGAAAACATCACGAATCTCTGGAGCTGACTGCATAAATTGATCCTCGTCTTTCTCATCACCAGATATACTGCAGATCATAGAATCCAGACCACTGAGCATCTTGCAGTAATTTATTATAGGCGCATAAAACACAAAAGAGCAGTGTCACTGGATGTTTTAGTATAAGAAGAAAGTCAACCAATGGTAATTATCATCTCTTTATCCTCTGAAGGTTACAGTATTCTTTTCCCTTCTTCTTAATGTTTCAACTTTCAACCAACTAAACTACATTATAATCAATATTCTACAATTACATTAAAAAAAGTTGCAGTGACACTAAAACTTCAGTTGAAACCTAATCTTACAGTCAACTGATATGCGCGCAAGCAATTTCTGAGCCCACAAGCAAGTAAACTAACATTTACCGGTATGACATAGAAAGAAGCAAAGGTATATAAAAGATTCTTAGCAAAAGCTGTGACTTCAGAGTATACTTTTCCATAGTCTTTCCCCAATGATAAAAATTTGGACTCAAACCTTCTCCACTTAGGCTGTGTTAATTTATGTTCCCTCAGTACATTACCTGATGAAATCATTCTCTCCAAACACAACCAAAAATATTCACATCTTGTAAATACATTTTTCTCTTAATACAACATTTTTTCAACATTCATCCTGAATATATTATCAAAGAAGAGATCCCCAAAACATCCAAACATACCCCATTAAGTTCAAAAAAATACCATAAGGTTAGGTCACAGCAAAGACTGCATAACCACCACAAGTAGAAGATGATAAAAAATAAACAGTTGCAGATTATTTGCAGTTATATGTATCCAGTGCAGGAGGTAGAATTTCCATCATTTTTCTATTCTAGCTGGTAAAAACTATACTGGATAGCTTAACATAACCAGAGTATCCCTTCGATAGGCAGGAAAGTAAGAGATAAGAAGAGAGAGGTGAAAAAAGGACCTATGACTCCTAGCCTGATTCACTTCGTCATCTTCATTAGCAACATAATGGTTCTCCCCAGATCGTTCTGATCCACTTTCAACTGCATCATGTCTTCTACTAGTAACAACCCGTTGGCCATAATCCACCTTCTCGTCACTCTCTGAGTACCTTTCTTCACTCTGTTCCCTTTGATTACCTATCTCCAATTCTTGAGAACTTTTATCTCTTTCACCCTCACTCTCACCCTGTAACGGATCAAGATCCTGAGGTTCACCCTCGCTCTCAATTTCTGCCTCTCCTTGACCTTCAACTTCACCTTCACCTTCAGCCTCTGGTCCTTCATCCCCTTCATCCTGAAAAGAAACACTCATAATTTTGATGAAGTCGAAACAAGGAGTAGGAGTGCACATGGTTTCGCCTTCAGTAATGCAATGCATGTTACCGAGAATTGAAAATAAAAATGACATTTTAGGAAAGGTGCAGTTAAAATATAATATAAGAAACACAAAGAAGTGTAGTGATCCCACCACCACTGAAGGCTTTACAAGTTAGATGAATCTAGTAAAGTATGCCTTTTTTTCCCCTAACACCAATATATAAGTAATTGGCATCCAATTCAGAAATTCATGCACCATATGAACCCATATACATAACAAATTATCATAGACTCTAACACTGTCTGAATTGAATGAAAATAAAATTGTGAATTATGAAATAATTTATTAAGAGATGGTAGGCCTACACATTCAGGACAGTAAATCAACTAGTTCATACTCATGTCAAGTCGTATTGTATGTGTGTAAATATGTAAGTACAATGAGAGAGGAGGGAGTGTTTATTTACAGAACAATGCCACCTAGTCAGTGGCAAACTGATAAAGGTCTAAACGGATTGAAGTTCAACCATTATAAATTAACTCATCACACAGACCCCAGGCCTAGCAATTCAATTAAGGTAAGAATTGCCTAAAATTAATAGCAAGTTAGAAATGACTAAACTTCAAAAGATAGGAATAGCGATCACTTTAAAAAATGTATGCATACTGGCACGTAACCACACCACGTACTGCATGAGAAAGTTCTCAGGCAAAACAATACATAAACAATAAATGATATAAAATTTTACAAACAAATAACTTTGCACCCAGGCATGCAGCTAGTTAATTGCAATGAGAAACAGATACTGGTGAAATCCTTCTGGAAAATAAAAATAAATAATAACAGCTAGGAAAGTGTAGAATAATAGATTCATTACAAAAAAAATGAAGTATCAATTAAATGACTCCTCTTGCACTTAAAAACTACATGTCAATACACACCAAATAAACCACAACCATGCAAGGACTTTAATGGTGGGAATTGAATTCTCCAAATAAAATCGATGCAAACAAAAATAGTAACATAAATTGATTTCACATAGCATACAAAACAAACTGGGATATGATTCTGAATAAAATTAGGCCTTCGCCCCACCAAAATTTAAATTTAAAAAAAAAAAAAAAACCACAATGCCATCACGCGCACCAATTAACCGAATCGAATTGCGCAAACCGTGATTTTGGAGAGAGAGAGAGAGAGAGAGAGAGAGAGAGAGAGAGAGAGAGAGTCCATACGGAGGCATAATCAGGTTGACGATTGGACTCGTGCTCGGATTCAACCTCCTCCTCCTCTTCCTCTTCTTCCGATTGGTCGCCGAACAAATTCTGCATCATCTGATGCCGCTTCTCCTCTCCCACCATTCTTACTGAGTGTTCTCTGAGTGTAATTTAGTGCTTTGGACAGAACAATTTGAGGCTGCTCGAGGAGAACGAGAAGGTGTTGTGCAACTGTGTGTTGTATGTGTAAATTTGGGGATTTATGTGTGTGTGAATTTGGAATCATATCGCGGAAAGGTTCGGCAATGGCGGTATTTCACCCTTTTTGCGGTTTCGCCCCCATGGAACTCTCTGTTTTCGCTGTTAGGCCCTTAAACTATTTGAATTTCTCAATTTTGTAAAATAATAATTTTTCGCCCGTGCAAGTGTGCGACAACATTGTGTGTGTACAAAACTAATACTCCTGTGTCATCTTGGGGATGGCCTAGTGGTGGAGTGGTGATATCTTGAGGTCAAAGGTCTCAAATTCGAATCTCACCAATGTGTGAGCCTGTCACACCTGGCTTACCAAGTGTGGTTTACCTCTCCTGTATGGTTTACAGGCTATTACACAGGGGCGGAGTTTACCCAGTGCACACCTCGGTAGCGGCTGCGGGTTACTTTCGACAACAAAAAAAAAAACTAATACTCCTGTCCCCTTGGGGATGGCCTAGTGGTGGAGTGGTGTTTCTTGAGGCCAAAGGTCTCAAGTTCGACTCACCACCAACCTTGGGGATGGCCTAGTGGTGGAGTGGTGTTTCTTGAGGCCAAAGGTCTCAAGTTCGACTCACCACCAACACCACTAGGTGTGAGCCTGTCACACCTGGCTTGCCAAGTGTGGTTTACCTCCCCTGTGTAGGTTTGCAGGCTATTACACAGGGACGGGGTTTACCCAGTGCGCACCACGGTAGCGGCTGTGGGTTACCCTCGACATCCAAAAAAAAAACTAATACTCCCTCAAGTGCGCACCACGGTAGCGGCTGCGGGTTATCCTCGACATCCAAAAAAAAACTAATACTCCCTCTGTCTCAATAGCAAAGTCCACATTTTTATTATTTACTCTCTCTATTTTAATAGAAAGTGGACCTTGCAAACCGGACGGAGGGAGTATTTCTTAATTATTAGGATATGTATACATATTAATTGTTTCATATGAATAAATGTTATTTTCTAAATTATATCACACACACACATATAATTTATTTATTGTATTTATATATTGACATTTAACGTACGTGAATTTCTATTTGCCCTACTGATTTTACTCTTTACACTTCACCTATTCAACGCACCATGAATTTTACTATTTGCGCCACATACATTTATATCAATATCCTTCACTCTAAAAATATTTATTTTACTTACAAAAGAATCAATTTAAAAAAATAACTAAAATCCTTCAGGTCGCCATCCTCCCTCCTAAGCCCCCAACCATCGTCGCCACCCTTCTTCCCAGCCACCGTAGCTCAAAACTCCACCCCTCCATCTTCTCTCCGGATTCCCACCACCCCACCCAAAACCCCACTACACCCCTCCTTCTCCAAAAACCATGCCCTTCTTGCCTTTACCAGATGTTTAAAAAATAATTTTTGAACACATTCAAAATATTTGAAAAATAATTTTCGAACGATGCTGAATTTGTATTCAGCTTTGTTTGAAATTTTAATTTTCAAACCACTTCCATAGTTTTGGAAATGCATTTTTGGACACTCTTCACTGTTCAAACTGTAATTTCTGAATCACTCGACGGGAAAAAAAATAGTATGGTAAGCGACGGTGGTGGTGAAGAAGAAGCGTCCGGACACTCTACACTTCAATTTTTTGGGCATAGAGAAGGGTTGACTGTGATAATGAAGGTCGTCTTGCAGATGGTGGTGGTGGGTGGTGGCCGGTGGTGGTTGCAGTCGCTTGAGCGTGGTTGAAGATGGTGGTGTTGTATTCTTTTTTTTTTGCGGTGCATTGTGCAATTTTTGTGGTATAATAAATTAATTATATGATATTTAATTAACTTCAAAATTATTTTATTGTTCTTTTATTTATTTTGTGGTGCAAATAATAAAATTAGTAGTGCAAATAGTCGCTCTAGTAACGTATTTGTTTGAATTTTATTGATTTCGTATATGTGTAGAGGTTCGATTTCTACAATTGATAGGATGCGGGATTCAGGCTCTGGCGACCTACAAGACAAAAATGAATAGACGTGAAGTCGAAGGACTGTCGGGGAGTTGACGATCGAACGAACTCCGACGTTCAAGTCCAACACAAGAAATAAATCGATCTAGATGAAAAAAGAAGAAGCGTAAAGTTTTCTAGAATGATTCTCTCCAGTAATTGATCGCGAGTGTTTTTGTATGTTTTTTTATGCTGCTCCCCAAGGTTCCGTCTATCGATTATATGGAGCTTTGCAACCATTTTTCGATTTCCTTGGGATGACCATATCCATTTTAGGGTTTTGATCGGGTCCTTCCTCTATCAACAACAGGGTTTTGACTTGGTTGTTTTACAGAGGTTTGAACATTATCTGTCATGCGACCTCAACTCCTACTCTCAACCCCCGACCTCTCGACTTTGGACGGTCCTGGCATTATGGGCCTCAGTTTTGGGCCTTATAGGGGAAAAGGCCTTTATAGTTAGCTCTTCATTACTTGATTCTTGTATTTCAAGGATCGGGTAATTAATGTCGGTGTCACTAGTCGCTACCCTTGTGTAACCTCAAATTTAGATACCAACCTTGGGATAACCTTGGAGGCGCGAGAGGAACTTAAGGAGCTCCGGATTTGGAAACAAGTCTCATGGGAACTTTCAAGATCGAGATAGCAGACCTCAAAGAGCTCCAGACTTGGAGACAAGTCTCGGGGGAGCTTTCGAGGTCGTGAGAGCAGACCTCATGGAGCTCCAGACTTGAAGACAAGTCTCGGGAGAGCTTTCGAGGTCATGAGAGCAGACCTCATGGAGCTCCAGACTTTGAGACAAGTCCGATCATTCAATTTCGGTTTACTTTTATTTTTTTCTAGGTAAAGATCTACCGTTCGATTAAAATATGCGGTCTAGACTGCGTCGATTCATTTTCCCAATATTTCAAATATCGAGGAAGGCATTCCATCTCTTCCATTTTCATCTTCTTCAAAATTCAGAAAGTCTCGATCAAAAGAGATTTTACTGATAAACCCTAACCGCACCGCGAATCTTTCTACAAATCTCGCTCCATGATTTTCTCCAATTGTCTCCTCATTTTCCGCGTTTAAACCCATTTGGGGACTTTACTTTGGACACGAATACTATCAGTCTCTCAGAGAGTCTATTTAAGCTGCAATTTCAAGTTATTTTCTTATCTCTCTCTTTTTAATTTTTGCGCGATGTGAGTGTTTAGATTTTAAAACTTTTCACAGGGCTTGGTGTTTTCTGGAATCTTGAGGGGTTTGTTGGTTGCTAGGGTTCTATTGGATTTCTAGGTGATTTTGTTGAGTTTTCGGCAGGTTTTTGGATTTCTGATGGGTTCTGGTTGAATTTCTGGTGCAATAAGTGCTAGCGATGATTCAGCCACTAGAGAATAAGGAAAAAGTTGGGGCGATGGTGCGGAGAAGAGCTTCACCGGCTCGGAGCAATCCAGTGGCTCTGACTCTGATTCTCCCATAGTCATTGCTCCAGTGGTAAAAATCTCGGGCAAAGGTAAAGCCCCGGTAGCTATCATTCCTCACTCCATTAATGGAGCGGCGGTTAACAAATGCCCAGCCTCGGCAGCAGTGGGTACCCCTGTGAAAAAATAGAAGACTCACTCCCGAGACGTCCAATCTACTAGGGAAAGGTTCCGGGCTTCGAAGATCGCTCCAAATGTGAGCGAGGAACTTCTAAAACGGTTAGCCTTGCCACCGATTTCGGGAGACGGGGTCGAGATCTAATCTCTTCGGCCCTCCGAACGAGCACATTGACCTCCGTTCAGGTTCACGACGTTCTACACGCTTGTTGCCGAGAAGGGAGTCGGACTCCCTGTTCATCATTTCTTCGCCAAGATCACCTATTTCTATAGCATAGCCCCTGCTCAAATCACTCCGATAGGGTGGTTTCACATGATGGAGATGTACTGCTTGTGGAAGGAGCTCGACTTTCCTGAACCTAGTGTCGATAAATGGCACTCGATATATAGATTGGTTGCTAATGTTGGGCAACTAAGGTTTTACTACTTCACGAAGTGGGTGGGAGGTCGAACTCCCTTGATATCCAAGCTATCTTCTTCTTCAGGCGACTAAAAGCCTAAGTTTGTCTTCGTTCCGTCTCGTACCTCAGAAGACACGATCGCTTCAGCTGCATTCAGCGAAGCCCGTGGGTCTTCAAGCTGAATTCTACCTTTTCATTCTATTCTCGTCGTCCATACTTAATGATTCTCTTGTGCAAGGTATCCTCCACGTTGAGAGCTCACCGGCATTGAAGCTGATCACATCGAGGAGGCTTATCTGCTCCCCGAGAAGCTTTGAGAGTTCGACAGAGTTTGTGATGGTCGATTCTTATTCGACATGGGAAAGCTCAAGATTAATCCCTCAGACGCGAAGGCCAAGGCTTTAGCGGCCGCTAAGCGGGGAAGCTCGCAGGCTTCAGGAGCAGAGAGGTCGAGGGATGCGAACCCCTCTGGAATGGTTTTCCTTTCTCCCAAGCACCCCAGGGCCGATGCCCCAAATACTGCTATGGTCTCACTCCCCCTGCCTCGGTAGTGATCGATGTGAATGTCTCTCGACCTCCCCAGATGAACCCTCTAGGGTCGAGCTCTCAATTGGCTTCCTTGAAGCCCTTCTTCGTAGATGTGTAGAAGTCTATCGCGGGTCAAGGTACCCCGAATGACTTCAAAAAGGACAGCCTCAAGCAGCAAGCCTTCTTGTCGTTTGATCAGATGGCCAAGGTAACTCTCACGTGTGTGTACATATACTTATATATACATATTTTAACCTCATTTGAACATCGATCTCAGGTCCTATACAGCTAATATCTTCTCCGCCAGCGTCTTACGACTCATGCGGAGGGATTACAGAAGAGGGTCTCCGAGCTCTCTGAAGAGCTGGAGAATGTTACCGAGGAGAGGAGGGATATGGCTGCTAGGGAGTCGGCTCTCATAGGTAAAAGAGACGTGGCTCGGGCTGCAGCGATCAGAGTTCAGGTACTGCTTGAGAAGAACTTCGAGCTTTAGGCCAAGACAGAGATAGAGAAGGCCACTCTTCAGGCCTCGTTAAGTGTTGCAGATGCGAGGATTAAGGAGCTCGAGGCCTCTCTTGCTGTCAGAGGTCTGGAAGAGTGGTTCGCTGACCTCGATGCCCTTGTGGATTACATAAAGTTCATCTCTTACAAGGAGGCCTTCTACTAGAAAGGAGGAATTGCGGTCGTCAAGGAGATCAAGGAAAGAATGTCTGATCTTGATATGTCCTTCCTAGAGGTCGAGGATAAAGCTGAAGCTCGAGCGAAGAGTAGGGCTGCTGAGGTTATAGTCGAGGTTGGAGACGAGGCCGCTGCTTATCAAGCTTAGCTGATGTTTTACTTGCTATTTTCAATATGTATATACATTTTTGATTCATTTGAACTAAAGGCGAATATGACATGGACAAACAATTTCTCCATTTTATGTTAATTTTCTATTTTGCTCGTCTTATTATATTTTTTTATCTCTTACTTTGCTTTATTGCTTTGATGTGGGATGAGATCTCCGAATTGGGAAATCTCTCTGTTTGAGATAAAAGATTAAGATAAATAGTAGGTGTTTAGAGGGTACCGTACAGGATTGAGGCCGATTTTGAATTCAACTTTCCTGCTGAGGCTCAAGGTCTCGTTCGGAATTAGAGGGTGCTCTGTAGCTCGACCTCGTTGTTATCTTAAGGGTCGGGACCCCTGTGCTTGGGGTTTGTTCAGAGTTCGAGGGCATCCTCGAGCTCGATCTTGTTGTCTCCATGGTCGAGACCCTGTGTTTAGGGTTCTGTTAGTCACTCCGATGCTCAAGTTAGTAAACAAATAATAAATCAACAAAATAATTAAAATGGGTTCAGAAGTTTACTGTTCAGAGTTCGAGAGTGTCCTCGAGCTCGGTCTTATTGTCTTGAGGGTCGGGACCCTTGTGCTTGGGGTTCTGTTAGTTACTCCGACGCTCAAGTCAGTAAACAAATAATAAATCAACAAAATAATTAAAATGAGTTCAGAGTTTCAAAGGTTTTTAGAAGTGATACTGTTTTAGGTGGAGTAGATTCTAGCTGTTGGCTATGGATCGGCTTTCCCTCATCTGTAGCTTGTAAGCTCAATTGCCGATGACCCTCTCGACCTGGTAGGGGCCATCCCAATTTGGTGTCAGTTTTCCGGCCCCGTCTTTCTTCGTATTCCAGAACACTTTTCTGAGTACCCAGTCTCCGACTTTGAAGGAGCTTAGCCTTGTGTTCTTATTAAAATGTCTGCTTATCATTTGTTGGTATGCTGATGTCTTCATTGATGCCCAATCTCGAAGTTCATCAATCGAGTCGAGGTTTGCTTTGAGTTTCCTACTGTTGGATTGATTGGGCCATTCTGTCCTGACTGTACGGTAACACTGCTTCCGAGCCATATGTCAATGCGAATGGGGTCTCTCATGTACTTGTCCTTGAGGTTGTTCTATAGGACCATAAAACCCCTGGGAGCTATTGGACCCATTGGTTATTGTGTTCAGAGAGCCTTTTCTTTAGAGTATTCATGATCGTCTTATTTGTGGCCTCTGCTTGTCAATTTGTTGCGAGATATCTCGGGGTGGAGAATGAGAGTTTGATGTTCCACTCTTTGCAGAATTCTTGGAACCTCGCGCTTATGCATTGGGACCCATTGTCTGTTACGACTTCCTTGGGAACTCCGAACCTGCATAAGATATGTTTCCATAAAAAGTTTTGTACCCCCGTGTCTCTGATTTGTGTGAAGGCTTCGGCTTCAACCCATTTGGTGAAGTAGTTTGTTAACAACAAAATATAGCATTTTTTATTCTAGTCTTTTGGTAGGGGGCCAACGATGTCCATTCCCCACTTTATGAAGAGCCACATGATGGTTGCTATGTGTAGGGATTCTGGAGTTATGTGGTTTATTTGAGCAAACCTCTGACATCGGTCACATGATTTGGCGTGATTTTTTGCGTCTGCCCTCATGGTCGACCAGTAGAACCCTGATGTTAGAGCTTGGTTGGCAAGACTCTTATATCCTGAGTGATTTCGGCATTCACCTTCGTGGAGTTCAGTTAAAATATACTTAGCTTGTATAGGGCTGACACATTTCAGGTAAGGCCCGGAGAAAGACTTTCTGTATAGGGACCCAAAGATCATAGTGAACTTCGGCACCTTTGCTTTGATTCACCTTGCCTCAATGGGGTCCTCGGGGAGTTCATTTTCCATCATATATCTGCAAAGATGGGTCATCTAATTGTTTCAATTTTGATCGGTAGAATCTCGAGATTGTCCTCTTTCCAAACGGTAGGCCATTTTACATATAAGATCGAGATGTTTTTAGCTTTGATGGTCTCTATTGTTGATCCCAAATTAGCCAGAGTATCGGCATGTCTGTTATCTTCTCTCGTGATATGTTGGGATTCAATCTTTTCGAATTTTGCAGCTGCTTCTTTTGCCATAGCTAGATAAGCGATCATTCTCAAATCTTTGGCTTGGAACTCCCCTTCGAACTGGTTTATTATCAGCTGAGAGTCGCTTTGGACTCAAATCATCCTGGCTCCGAGGTCTTTTGTTAAATTTAGTGCTGCGATAAGGGCCTCGTATTTAGGTTTGTTATTGGTTGCTTTGAATTTGTATCGGATCGATCATTCCGTACTTTCACATGTTGGATTTGTTAGGACCATGCCTAGTCCACTCCCCTTCGAAGTACTGGAGCCATTGACTTGAAGGGTCTAGTAGTTTGAAATCTCTTTATATTGAATATTCAGTAGTTCAAACTCTGCTTTGGTATGGTCTTCGTGGGAGAATCCGCAATGAAATCTGAAAGTACTTGGGATTTTATCAAAGTTCGGGGGACATAGTGGATGTCATACTCCCCGAGTTCGATGGCCTACTTGGAGAGTCTCCCCGTAAAGTCTGGCTTTCTTAGCACAGTTCTAAGTGTGAATGTTGTGACCACTTTAATCGAGTAGCTTGGAAAATAGGACTTCATTTTTCTCGATACCATGACTAGGGCCAGGGCTAATTTTTCTAATTATGGGTATCTGGTCTCGGCATCGAGTAAGGAGCGGTTGGCATAGTAGACTGGGTGTTGTCTCCCTTCATCTTCCCTGATTAAGACTACGCTAACAGAGTTAGTGGAAACAGATAAGTATATGAGTAGTAGCTTTCCATCACGGGGTTTCGATAGTAGTGGGGGACTCGCCAGGTATTCTTTTAGCTCTTTTAGTGCCTTCGAGCACTCGTCAGTCCACTCGAAGTTTTTGTTCTCGTGTAGTGTCTTGAAGAAAACATGGCTTTTCTCCGAGTATTTAGAGATAAAGCGCCTGAGAGCTGCGAGTTGTTCGGTTAGCTTCTGGACCTCTTTGATGTTTTGAGGTTGTTAGATATTTCTAATGGCTCTAATCTAATTAGGGTCAGCTTCTATGCCTTTTTTTGTGATGAGGTATCCTAGAAATTTGCCTGAAGTTACTCCGAAGGCTCACTTTGCAGGGTTTAGTTTCATATTGTAGCGGTGAAGGACTTCGAAGGATCTGCGGAGGTGATTTATGTGATCTTGAGCCCTTAGCGACTTTACCAGTATGTCATCGATGTATACTTCTATGGTGATGCCTATAATTTCTTCGAACATCCGGTTCACTAACCTCTAATATGTTGTGCTTGTATTTTTTAGTCTGAAAGGTATAACTTTAAAGCAAAACATACCTCAGTGGGTGGTGAAGGCCGTCTTTTCTTGGTCTTCTGGATGCATAAAAATTTGATTATATCTGAAAAATGCGTCCACGAAGCTCACCATTTCATTCCATGTGGTTGCATCGATAAGCGCATCAATATAAGAGATGGGGAAGGAGTCATTTGGGCATGTCTGGTTGAGGTCGGTGAAGTCTATGCACAGTCGGTTTTTTCTATTTTTTTTCTTTACCACCATGACGTTGGCTAATCATTCTGGGTATTGTACTTCTCTGATGTGACCATTTTTTAGTAGTTTTCTGACTTCTTCGTCCACGATTTTATTTCGCTCCGTGGCAAATTTCCTCATCTTTTGCTTCACAAGGTTCTTATCTAGATTGACCTGCAGTTTATGTGTTATAATTGAAGGATCGATACCTATCATGTCCTCGAATGACCATGTGAAGCAATCGTCATGTTAGGTGAGGAATCTTATCATTTGTTCCCGTATTTCTGTAGATAATCTTGACCCTATGGGTACTCTGTGGTTTGTAAATTTGGGGTCTATTTGTACTTTGTCGAGGCCTTCGATCTCCGGTTCTTCATAGCAACGATTCTCGATGTTGGTCAAAGACGATCCAGCTTTGATCTGATTGACCTCCATCGAACTCTTATGTTTGAAACTGGAGACAGTGCATTCTCGGGCCATGATTTGTTCTCCTCAAACTTCGTGAACTCCTCAAGGGGTAGGGAACTTCAAGACCTGATGATAAGTCAATGGCACTACTTGGAGTTCATGGATCCATGGTCTTCCCATGATGATGACATTTCTTCCTCTTGAATAACTTCCAGCTCACTGGAACGTCCACCAATTTGTTCATGAACTTCTTCGCAAACCTTCTTCTTCTTGGTAGCAGTCTTTGATCTAGTCTCTCTGCTAGTGGTATATTTCTTCAGAAAGCTCCCTAGAATCTCTTCTGAAGCTTGGCTTCGAGTCATTGGAGACCGGGTAGACACATGTACAGATCCCTTGGTAGACTTTCTCGGGATTTTCTTCTTCATGGATACTCCTGTAGATGGAGATCCAATAGCAAAAGGCTCGATAGTGTACTGAGCACTGGCAAGCAACTTTTCGGCTTGAGGTGCGGGGGGCTTCCTTTTCAGAAGAATAAGAGCTCTGAATCTCTTCTTCTGGATCTTCAGCGACCACAGATCTATGAATGATCTTGGCCTTTCTCTTCTTGATAGCAGCTTTCTTGGCAGATAACTTGTACTTTTGAGCAAGGGAAATATGCTCATCTTCATCAGTAGGTTCATGAACACATTCTTAAACATCTTTGGTAGGTTCTCCTAGGTGTGAGCATTCAGTTCAAACCGAATCAATGTCCCTAAATCGAAGTAAACTGAAACTGAAAATATATAAATCAAAGCCGAACCGAATTAAGGTAAGCACCGAACTAAATTGAAACTGAAATAGTCAGTTCAGTTCAGTTGGTTTTCACCAAAACTGAAATTTTATTAATTTTATGTATATATTTAATCTGGAAATAAAATTTTACGAAAATGGCTTGTAGCCTAGTTGGTTAGACATGCAAGATTTTATTTAAGAGGTGCCAAGTGCGAATCCTTAAACATGCATTTCATTTTTCTATATGTTTTTAATTAATAATATTATATTTATATACATAATATAATAAAAAAATAATATAAAAATTAATAATAAATTAAAAATTTATAATCGGTTGGTTCAGTTTAAATCGATTTTCAACATGTTCAAACTGAAACCGAACCGAACTAATATCGGTCCTCATTGCTCAGATCGAAACTGAACCGAACTCATAATTGCTCGGACCGAACCAAACTAAAATCTACAGTTTGGTTCGATTTTTCAGTTCCAGTTCGGTTTTGCTCACCCCTAGGTTCTGCAGCAGCTTTAGGTGTAGCTTCTTCTCCAGCAGCAGAAGCTTTACCAGCTTCACGATCAAGGTTTTTGAAAGCCTCTTCCACGATCTTCTTTGATTTCTTTGCAGTGGCTTTTTTCTTAATACTGCTCTTTGTTTGGGCTTTAGCAGTAACATCGGATTTGTAGGTCTGAGATACTTGCTTTATTAGATCATTAAGCTTTAAGGGCTTGCTCTTTTTGACCTTCTTTGATGCAGCAACCTCTGCTTCTTCTTCATTTTCAGAGATGACCTCATCATAATCACTTCCGTGATATTCTTTAATATAGCGGTCTTCAGAATCTCCTGATTCATCTTCTTCATCACGTAGTCTTCTGGACACTTTCTGCCTCTTGGAATCAAGTCCCATGACTTGTCTATCAAAATCATCAAGACCCGTGTCTTCATCCCAAGTTCTTCAGACATATGTAACCTTTCCAGGACCCTTTCTTGGTTTGGAAGGTATTTTTCTTTGGGGAGCCATAAGATGAATAGAAAGAAAGAAGTAGGAACAATAGAAAGCAAAGAAATTTTCACTGGCAACGGTAAATTACAGAGAGAGAGAGAGAGAAAGAAAGAGATGGATAATGACAGAAATTCAAGAACGGAAAAGTGAATTTCTGGATGGGGAGCGTGTCCTTTTAAGGAGATGATCTCTTCTCTTTAGTGATATCGATCAAATAGTTCTGTTAGACATAGAAAATTTGGAGTGAAATCCGTATTTTCTGGTTTTGAAGTTGTAGAGACACCAACTAGTCGTTACTAACAATGTACATGATCATCTTCTGGAAGATGTTCATGAACATCTATGGTGAACTTTATTCACAGATTCTCCAATTCAGCTCATCCTTTTTGTAGGTTATTTATGTGACCTGCTGAGTGTGAAATAAACACACTCACACACACCATTAGGCTGATTAATGGTGAATGCAAAGACCCAATGAGGATCTAAGCTTCTCAAATCTTGCAGTATCCAAGCCTTTGGTGAATAATCTGCTAGTTGATCTTTTGTGTTGATATGTTCGATCTTCAGTACTTCATCTTCAACTAGAATTATGATGTAGTGATGTTTGATATCAATGTGTTTAGTCCTTAAGTTCTGTACTGGATTCTTAGATATGTTGGTTGCACTCATATTGTCACATAATAGAATTAAAACATCATGAGAAGCTTCATAGTCCTTCATCATCTGTAGAATCCATACGATCTGAAGACAACTACTTCCTGCTCTGATGTACTCGGCTTCAGCTGTAGAGAGATATATACTATTTTGCTTCTTGCTGAACCAAGAAACAAGATTGTTCCCTACAAAGAAACAAGCACCTGATGTACTTTTTCTGTCATCTAGAGAATCTACCCAATCAACATCACTATATGCCACAATGCTTGAATGTGTATCAGTGGAATACCAGAGACCATACTCAGTTATTCCATTGACATATCTGATGATGTTCTTCACAGCATTTAGATGGCTTTCCTTTGGACATGTCTGATATCTGGCACAAACTCCCACACTGTATGCTATGTCTGGTCTGTTGGCTGTTAGATATAGCAAATTTCCAATTATACTTCTATAGAGAGTCTGATCAACTTCAGTTCCAGCATCATTCTTAGTGATCTTGGTTGTTGTCCTTATAGGAGTCCTCTTGTGCTTGTTATTCTCAAGTCCAAATTTCTTAACAAGACCTTTAGCATATTTAGACTGAGATATGAAAATACATTCTTCTGTTTGCTTGATCTGCAACCCTAGAAAGTATTTCAGATCTCCCACCAAGTTAATCTCGAATTCAGTTTCCATGTCCTTGACAAAGTTCATGACCATCTTGTCTGACCTTGATCAAAAAATGATGTCATCAACATATATCTAAACAATGATCACAACAGTGTTCACCTTTCTGATGAATAGAGTTTTGTCCTCTCCTCCCCTTTTGTATCATTTGCTTAGCAGAAAGTTTACAAGCCTTTCATACCATGCTCTAGGGGCTTGTTCAGACCATACAAATATTTCTTAAGCTTGTAAACATGATCTGGATAGTGAGGATCTTCAAACCTTTTTGGTTGAGCAACGTACACAGGTTTGTTGAGAAAACCATTAAGGAAGGCACTCTTCACATCCATCTAATGCAGCTTGAACTTCAGTTGACATGCTATGGCAAGAAGGAGTCTTACAAATTCTAGCCTTATCATAGGAGCAAAATTCTCATCGAAGTCAATTTCTTCAATCTGCGAGTAACCTTGTGCAACCAGCATTGCCTTATTTCTTGTGATATCTCCTTCTTCATCAGACTTATTTCTGAAAATCTATTTTATTCCAACAATGTTGACATCTTTTGGCGCAAGAACAAGATCTCAAACATCATTCTTCTTGAATTATAGCAGCTCCTCTTGCATGGCCTCGATCCAGTACTGATCTTGTAGAGCTTCCTTTACATTCTCAGGCTCAGTCTTTGATGTATAGCAAACATTAGCAACTAAGTCTTGAACTTTTGCTTTATTCATTATCTTCAGAGAGTCATGTGCATCTCCAATGATTGTTGTTGTTAGATGACTCGTAACAAGATATTTGTATGTCCTTCTAGGAGTTTCAGATAGCTCTGTGTTGGTAGAGCCTGGATTCTCTGAACATGCTTCAGAATGTTCAAAGACATTTTCATGAACTTCTTCGTCATCACTTCTGAAGTCTTGAGCATCATCAAACTTGACATTTGCAGACTCAATAACAACTTTTGTTTCAATATTGTAGACTCTGTAAGGCTTGATGTTTCTTGAATATCCAAGGAAGATGCCTTCAACTCCTCTATTCTCCATCTTGGTGAGATATTCTCTATCATTAAGAATATAACATGTGCAGCCAAATACATAGAAGTATTTAATTGTAGGCTTACGTTCCTTCCACAACTCATGTGGAGTAGCTTGAGTTCCTGGTCTACAATGAACTCGATTGCTGATATGGCATGTTGTATTGATTGCTTCAGCCTAGAAGTGAGTGGCAGTGTTGTTTCCAGCAATCATAGCTCTAACCATTTCTTGAAGTGTCATGTTCTTCCTTTCAATTGTTCTATTCTGCTGAGGAGTATTTGGAGCAGAGTATTCATGGCTAATTCCATGTTCTTCATAGAAATCATCAAATAACTTGTTCTTGAACTCCTTTCCATGATCATTTTTGATTCTCTTTATTGGAATACCCTTATCTATAGAGACTTTACAAACTAATTTCTTAAAAGTTGTAATAGTTACTGTTTTGTCCTTCGAGAATTCAACCTAGGTGAACCTAGAGAAATCATCAATGCAGACAAACACATACCTTTTTCCTCCATAGCTTTTTGTAGTCATCAATCCCATTAGATCCATGTGCAGAAGATCTAGAACATTGCTAGAGGTGATGTGTTGGACATCCTTGTGTTGAGATCTGACTTGCTTTCCTAATTGGCAGAGACCACATACTTTGTTGCAGTCAATCTTGATCTTTAGAATCCCTTTAATCATATCATTATTGATCAGCTTCTGGAGATTTCTAAAATGAGTATGGCCAAGCTTCTGATGTTATATCTCAACTTTAACCATGAACGTTCTCTGACAAGTTATTGAACATTCAGAAGGAACATTAAAACTGTAGCAGTTGTCAAATGATTTTTTCCTTCTATGAAGACTTAATTGTCCTTCATGTAGACCTTGCAATCATCTTTGGTGAAGATTACAGTCATATCATCATCACAAAGCTAGCTGATGCTGATCAGATTGGGTTTTAGTCCATCTACCAGCATGGCTTTCTTCAGATTGGGCATTTCCTCGACATTCATAACTCATTTTCCCATGACTTTGCCCTTCTTTCCATCTCCAAAGGTAATAAAGTCTGATGTGCAGGTCTTCAAGTCTCTCACAACTGTACTGTCACCTATCACGTGTGTTGAGCATCCACTATCAAAGTACTAGCTATTTCTACTTTCTGCTCTAAGAGATGTGTGAGCTAACATGCTCACATGCTGTTTCTTCACAACCCACTGCTTATTTGATGAGTGTTGATCCTTTCTTATATTCTGACAGATTGCGGCAACTTTAGTTTTAATAGGAACAAACATTCTCCTCATTCTTTTAAGATCTCTAAGATAATCTTTACAATGAGGTCGGATGTGACCTGCAGCCTCATAATAGTGATAGATGATCTTCTTTTTATCTGATGTATTGTGAAAAAAAACGTTGGAGTTATTTCTGTTGAAGATCTTCTTGTGAGATAAATTAGGAGGATGGATGTTCTTTGTAACGTTCACAATATTCTTCCGGACTTCCTCTTTTTTCTCAGGTTCTTCTTTTGATTTGATAAACTTGATTTCTCTTGAGCTTTGTCTAGAATATCCAAGCCATGTCGAACTTTTATGGTCTGTATTGAGTTGAGAATCTTATCCAGATTCTTAGTACCATTATTGAACATCCTTATGTTTCTCATAAACACCTTCAGATCTTTATTAGATTGCTCGAGCTCCTTCTGCTGGTCACAGATCTTTTCTTGTAGAGATGCTTCTTTGATGATTAATTGATTATTCTATTGTCTGATTTTCTGATCTGATTTTGTTAAACAAGTTGTTTGTGGATCTCCACAACCTACAACCACTTGTTGAACATATCTTGATAGGTTTTCTCAATATCAGAACTACTAACCTCATCATCATCATCATCCGATTCCTGATTGATGGCAAATGGATCAGGATGAGAGACTTGATTATCTTTGGCAACAAAGGCATTGGTTTCATTATCAGAATCAGATTCATCGGAGCTTGATTATTCATCACTCATTGTGGTGTTGTAGCTTTTTTTCTTCTTCAAAATATTGGCACACTCTCTCAGAATATGTCCATAGCCTTCGCATTCTTTACACTTGATTCCTTTACCTTGATCTTCATCTTGATTAGATATTTTTTGGTTGGAAGACCTTCGAGAAAATTGTTTCTTGTTGTTGTTGTTCCTATTGAAACCTTGACTTCCAGCTCTCCTCAACATCTTTCTAAAGTTCTTGGTAATCAGTACTATAGAATTCATTAGATCTTCATCAGGAACATCTTTGAGAACTTTTTCAGGAACTTTCTCTGATGATTCAGCTTTTAAGGCAACTCATTTACCTTTCTCCATGTATTTGTCTTCTTCAAGATTCATCTCAAAGGTTCTGAGAGATCCTATCGGTTCATCTAGCCTCATGCTTCTGACATCCTTGGCTTCATCTATGGTAGCAACTTTGTAGGCAAATCTTTTTGGTAAAGATCTCAAGACTTTCCTTACCAGCTTTTCATTTGACATGACTTCTTCTAATGCAAAACTTTCATTAGATATACTCCTCAGACATGCATTGAATTGTCCAATAGTTTCAGAATCTACCATTCTCAAATTTTCAAATTGAGAGGTAATATTTTGAAGTCTTGAAAGTCTAACAATGCTGGTTCCTTCAAAAGTATCTCCAATACATCCTATGCAACTTTGGCAGTCTCACAAGTTGAGATTAGATTGAATGAATCTATATCCACAGCGGAGAATATGATGTTGAGAGCTTTGGAGTTTGCATTGAACCATCTCTTTTATGGTTCAGTCCAGTCTTTTTCTGCAATGATAGTATACTTGTCATCCTTGACTACTGTGGGTTGAGTTCATCCTTTAGTAATGCTCTTCCATGCTTGATCATCGATGGACCTGAGGAAAGCATGCATCATTGCTTTCCAGTAGAGATATGTATTGCCTTTGAGAAGATGTGGCCTAGTAGTGACACCTTCTTCTTTGATAGAACTTATGGCTGAAAAACCAAATACTTCACACAAAGATGTACTTTTCTTTATCATTTTAAACACAAAACGATCTGCTCTAGTGCCAATTAAAATTGCACAGTCATGTGAGAAGTATCTGTCTGCACAACGTTCACAAAAAAGTTGCTGAATGTTATAGATATCTAACCATGTTCGATCAACCAATCTACGTCAGGGGGACTTATCAGGTCCGTGAAAAATAATTCACTACTCCGGTGTCACATTTACTGAGGATTTTACACACAGTCAATCTCCCGTCACTCGCTACCCTTTCTACCCATACACCCTATTTCACTAAATTGAATCGTGTGATCCTCTCACAACCTAGATGTTAAATATATCTAGTACCCATAGGAAATCTCTCCTGAGACTTCTTTTGACAGTGTATGAATAAGTGTGTTTCAATACACGATGGCTAGAACACTAATCTCTAATATAAGAAATTACCGAAGCTATGTGGCTCAAAACAATTAGAGCACTAAAACAATCTCTGCATTTCTTCTATTCGGTGTGTTTTCTGCTCTTCTAACATGTCTTATACCTTGGCTATTTATAGATGAAAAGAGATAGCCTAAACAAGGGAACATAAGTCCTAATTTGATTCAGATATAAATAAAGAAACTTCCCGTGTTTAGAACCGAGATCAAACTCGAACCATGTTAGGAATTCTTCCATGTATAGAACTCTGCCTTTGACTTCAGTCTTGAACTCTTCTTGTAGCTTATGGATAGATCTCTGAATTTTCTCTTGGTTGAAAACCTTGAACAACTACATCGATCTTTGGAGGAATAATCTAGATAAGGATGTTTCTGTAAACTTTCAAGAACGTTACAGTGAACATTATTGATCTTTGATTCTTTTCTTCAGATGTAGACGTCCATGTACTTTGCAATGTACATTGTTGATCTTGAATCTTCATATCAGGTAGCACAGCAGAATCTTTTGTTTGTTCACATATTATCTTAAGGCTATCACTCAAGCTAGCTCGTAGTACACAACATGTTGAACAATCTCTTGTTGTTTCACGATGCACAACAGTCTTCTTCTCAACTCAATCCAAACTTCTTGCTTTGAGCTGTCTTCAGGAAGTTCAAATCATGTTCACGTACATTGTGATGAACGTTGTCCAAAATAGTGGCATGTACTTGGGAAAAACCAAATACAAAAGTGATTTATGAGTTGTCATAAAGATGAATGATAATCAACCACTTATAACAAGAGCAATGTAGAGCTCTTGATAAACAAACATAGTGCTTTGACACTGTTGAATCCATCTTAACAGATTGATATCATAAAGGCACTAACAGAAAGAATCACAAACCCTAACTTACCTTCTAAGTAGATGAAGATTGGAGATCAAGTCAACTTGAAGAAGGAATATAAGAAGGCCAATTATCCTCATAATTGGTGGGTGATTTATTATTAATTCTCTGAGTTTAGTGTTTGAGAATCATGGGTTTGTGTCTTTGTAATAGCTAGTAGTTGTTCATTAAACTGTTCAATATGATAGACTAGATTTGAGTGTTTTCATGAGTGAAACACGTGAGGGGTTTTTTTAGACTATTTTGTTTGTATTTTCTAGAGAGATTATAAGTTGAAGTCGTGGGTAGGTAGAGGGAGTCTAGTGTCATAGTTGTAAGGGGATCTCATAACTTTCATTCATCAAAGAGTTCGTGTAGTAAGAAAGGGTGGCATAAGGAGGGAGTCATGTATGTTTAAGTATCCTAAATAGTCTTCATGGATGAGTAGTGAACGGATATTCAAGTTTGGACGAAGTTCCCCCAGAGTAAGTTGTTTAACCAAACTGGGTTGTCAATCTCGTGCATATTTTTACTTCTTTTGTTTATCTATTCTTGTTTCTGTTCCAGTCACTATCCAAAACACATGTATGCAGTAACCTTAAATGCATAAGTACACGAATTATATTATTTCATCTTCAAAATTCATTTACTTATTTAGCTTCAAACTACACCAGCTACAATTTTGAATTGAAAATCCACAAAATATTAAAATTATATTATTTATCATGTTTTCAATTATTTAATTAGTTCAAAAATTGATTTATGATGAATCCTAAGAGGATTCGAAAACTAATTTTCGATTGGCAATCAGGATGTTCGTATTTTGAATGAGCTTAAGGGGGTTCAAAAATCAGTTTCTAAATGTGCTAAGTGTTAAAAAATGGATATTTGATATCTGCTAAGGAGGTTCAAAAAACTATGTTTTGAAATGAAATTTCAAGAGCTCCGATGAAGTTTTCAACAATTATAAGTTTTTATAGTATAATGAATAGATGTAGCTCGATGCTTATACTGTATTAATGATGTAATATGGTTGATTTTAAGGTATTAACTATATTTTGGAATTATCAAAATGTAAACTTGATGACAAGAAATAGGAGAAAAATTCAGAAAAAGAGTGAGGAAGAATAGAGAAGTTGGGAAGGAAAATAGATACTTTTCATTACTTGTCGTTTACATGCATAACATTGGTATTTATAGTACCCCATAAAGTGGAAATGAAACCCTAAAGCATATAATAAAGCTGGAATATGAAATAAAGTTAATTGGGCCAAACAGTTGGGCCGCTTGATTTAATAAAATAAATTGCCAAGCTGCATCCGGTCCACTATTCTTGATCCATCTTCTGACCCGATTCGGTAGCCCTTTTACCTGCGAGTTCAGCAACATCAATAGCCAAATTTTCCAATTTAAGATTCAACCTTTCTTCGCCCCTTCAAACCCTAATCTCTAATTCACTGAATTCATCCTGGTTCATGACATTACTCCTTCCATTCGAAGATCCTTGTTCGCAAGGATCAGTCTTTCCAAAGGCTCGATCCAGAAATTTTGAATCTTCCCAGGTAATTATGTCGGCCTCTGATTTATCCCAAAGAATTAATTTTTGCGCGACCTCTACTAATCCCCTGGTAATTACCCTTTCTGCAAGGACTATTCCGAGTTGGATGAGGAAGATCCCATCATGGTCGTGAGCGGGAAAGGTTTCAGAAGCCATAGCATATTTTTCCAGCACCTTCTTCAGTAAGGACACATGGAAGACCGGGTGGATCTTCGCCCCTTCAGGTAATTCCAGGCGATAGACCACCTTTTCAATCTTTTTTGTGATAAGATAGGGCCCGTAGTACTTGGCCGAGAGTTTCAGGTTCTTTCAAAGAACTACGGAGCTCTGTCTATAGAGCTGTAGTTTAAGAAAGACATAGTCTCCTACATTAAATTCTCTCTCGGTGCGCTTTAGATCCGCATAAACCTTCATCCTATTTTAGGCAGCCTGTAGATTTGATCTGAGTTCAGATAAGAATTTTTGACTCTCCTCCAATATTTCCTTGACCTCTACATTAGCCGTAGGGAAATAAGTTTGTAGGGAGTGCTGGGGAGGGGGTAGCCATAAAGTGCCTCAAAATGGGTAGATTTCAGGCTAGAGTGATAGTTGGTGTTGTACCAAAACTCAGCTAGTGGCAGCCACCTAGACCATTGCTTAGGGTGTAGATGAACCTTACACCTTAGGTAGGTCTCAAGGCATTGATTTACCCTCTCAGTTTGGCCATCAGACTGAGGGTGGTAAGAAGATGTCATATCTAGACTGGTGCCCATAAGCTTGAGCAACTCCTTCCAGAAAGAGCTTGTAAAAACATTGTATCTATCTGTCACCATGCTTAATGGTTGCCCATGTAATCTGTAGAGAGAGTCTAACAAAACTTTTGCAACAGATTGTGCAGTATAGGGGTGTGATATAGGAATGAAGTGCTTATACTTTATGAGTCTGTCAACCACCACCAGGACTGCATCCTTCTTATAGGACATATGTAACTCTTCTATGAAGTCCATAGAGATGTGTGTCCATGCCTGAGTAGGAATCTGCAGTGGTTGTAGTAAACCAGGGTAGAGCCCTTATGTAGGTTTGCTGACAACACATGTGGAACACTGGTTTACCCATTGAGTTACATCCCCCTTTAAGTGTGGCCAATAGAAGAGTCTCTTCAGCCTCATATATGTTCCATAAACACCAGAGTGTCCCACTACTCTTGATCCATCTTTTGACCCGATTCAGCAGCCCTTTTACCTGCGAGTTCAGCAATATCAATAGCCAAATTTCCCAATTCAAGATTCACCCTTTCTTTGCCCCTTCGAACCCTAATCTCCAATTCACTGAATTCATCCTAGTTCGTGACATATAGTTTTTTCAATCTCTACTATGGGGGTTTGAATAGGGATGACAATTCTACTCGTGGGTATCCATCCCTAATGAGACGGGTTTGGGGATAAAAAATCGGGTATGGGACGAGGGCGACTATAAGTTTTAATACCCCGATCGGGTTTGGGGCGGAGGAATAGAAATCCAACTCGAACCCTTCTCGATTTAATATAATTTATAATTATATATTTAATAAATAACGATTTTAAAATTATAATTTATGCTTAACACTTTCATACTTGATTTTTTAATCTTTAAAAATAAAAAAATATATATATTTAATAAATATAGATTTTCTTGCTTGATTTTATAATTTTTAAAAATAAACAATATATAAAATATAACGAGTACTCGATAAGTGCCCTTCCCCTGTCGGGTAATTCCTACTATGCTTAGTATCCGTCTCTATTTTTTTAACAAAACACCCCTAAGGGCGGGGGCATTCGGCACCATGCCCAACCTGTAAATAAAACAAAATATATCGTCTCATACAACATCATGAGCGGGATATGCCCCAAAAGTGAACATATCCCTAACTAAGAACTGTAACCTGTAACAAAAAAACTAACACATGGAGATGTAATCACAAATCGAGAGCTATCTCCAAAACCAAAGACAAAACCAAGATGTGGAGCACAGCCACAAAAACACTGACACTCCAAACAGCTGAAAAGAAACCACAAATAAACCAATAAATAAAGAGGCCCCATCATCTAACTATATCGAAATCTGAAGTTAGGATAACCAAACTGATCCATCTTCACAAGGGAAATGAAGTACGGTGGAGCTGAGACATCATTGTAAAATGTAAGGACAGAGGTCTGAGCCCCTCTGTCTGCTAAGAAATTAGCAACCCAATTTCCCTCATGATGAATATGGGAGAATCGAACCCGCCTACCATGACAAAGTAATCTAATGGATGTGAGAGTGTGACGAATCACATCCAATCCGGAGCGACCTGACTGTAAAACAGAAATCACTGAAGGAGCATCCATCTTAATCCAGATGTGATCCGAATACTGAACTATCAATCGAAGACCATGGAGCAGATCCTAACACTCTGCATCGAAGCTAGAGGCCGCCCTCAGGGGCGTACAGAAACCAGCAAGGAATGACCCATCATGATCACGAACAAGACTTCTACCACCAGCCGCCATTTGCAGATCAGTTGAGAAAGATCCATCGGTGTTAAGCTTTACCTAGGGTGACTCAAGAGGCCGCCATGACTCCATTCGAGACTGGAGAGACCTCGGAACGGGATCAGTGACGGGTATAAAAGGTACCTGAGGATAAGAGCCCCACCAGTACTGAGAAATGAGCTTCCCGGCCACAACAAGGATGTGGAGATGGTGTTGTACCTGCCAAAAAATATGAAAAATAAGAAAAGGAACACCGCGATGCTTGCGGCTGTTCCTTTCCATCCAAATAAACCAAAGAGCCAAACATGGAATCAAAAAACTAATGTGCTTCGATAAGAATCATGGGAACAACCCCCGCCAAAAGCCAAGTGTATGTGTAAGATCGTGTGTGAGTGGTGCAGAGACATTAAACCAATTCGCAACATATGTCCAAATTGATTTCGCAGACTCAAACCAAATGAAAACATGCTCAACAAACTCGACCTGTGGAGACACACAACACTAACAACAAGATGCAAGATAAATACGACAGGACTGAAGCTTAACATCAACATGGACATGATTATGCAAGAGACGCCAAAGGAAAACAGAAATTGTGGGAGTCAAGCAATCATGCTAAATGGCCCTAGAGATAGCTCGTTCAGGCCGCCGGTACCTGACCTGATCCCAAGCAGAGGTCAAAGAGAACTCACCAGTAGATGTCAAATTCCACCGCATGTTATCCCTCTCACCCCACAGCACAAACGTCCGGCTCAACGAATCAATCAAATTAGCAGACAAAGCAAAATGGGCATGTAAAGCATGTAAACGAGGCACAGACAAAAACTCACCAACCAAATACCAATCAACATGCATATGATAAAAAACAGTAGCAGGACAATAAGAAGAAAGAGGAGCATCCTCGTACCACACATTATCCCAGAAACTGACCTGATCATAGAGCCTAGAGACAACCTGATGTGCTCCTGCGCCTGTGCGCCAACATGGACAATCCTCTTCCAAACCCGGCTGTCATGATGACCAATAGGAACCCGCTCAGGATAGAAACAACCACTGCAATACTTAGCCCACATATAGTGAGCCCATAGAGAATCCCGACCTCTAAACCTCCACCACAGCTTCTAACTGAAAGCTGTAACCAAATTTGTAAACCGACGTATACCCAGACCTCCCTCTGAAATAGGTAAACAAATCTGTTCCCAACAAATCCAGTGCATCTTTTTCTTCTCACCCACAGAACCCCAAAAGAACCTGGTAATCTTCTACTCGAGCTGATGTAGGACCCCCTGAGAAGGCTCCATGACCTGAAAGATGTGAAGCGACACCATAGCCAGAGTGCTCTTAATCAGAGCCAGATGACCACCAAAAGAAAGATGTCGATGAGATTAACTGTGAATCCGGGCGCTCATGCGCTGTCTGAGAGGTAAAAAGAGCGAGCTCTTCAAAAATCCTCTATAAATAGGAACACCGAGGTATGCGAAAAGCAATGACCCCCTCTGATAGCCACAAACAGACTGAATCGGTTGCTGCCAAGCAAGAACAAACTTCTTCATGATGTAGAAGTTGCTCTTACCTCGATTCATCAACTGACTCGAAACCGCAGAATAATGCTCTAAGCACTCCACCAGCTTACTCAAACTCTCTGGCACCGCTCTAGTGAAGATGATGATATCATCCGCATAAGAGAGGTGAGAAACAGGAAATCCTCTCTTCGTTGTCCTGAAGAGCATAGCTGGGTCCCCACAAATAAGTCTGTCCAAAATTCGAGACAACTAATCCGTAACAAGCACAAAAATGGAAGGTGGAAGAGGGTCACCCTGTCTCAATCCTCAAGAAGAAAGAAGGAAACCAATCAGAACTCCATTCATGAGAATCGAGAACCAACAATCCCGGATACACCTGTTGATCATATCGACCCAATGCTCCGGGAAACCTATATGTCTAAGCACACCCAGCAAAAAAGACCACTGAACCCGATCATACACCTTTGCCATATCAAGCTTAAGAGCCATATTGGGGATATCCCGACTGATGTGAAGATCCCCAATCATCTCCTGAGCCAACAAGACATTATCACTGAGCAGGTGACCCTTCACAAAACCACTCTGATTCGGAGACAGCACAGCAGGTAAGAAAGGAGCCAACCTAACAGTCGAAATCTTTGTGATAATCTTATTGGTCACATTACACAGGCTGATCAGACGAAAATAAGCCCAAGTAGTCAGCCTCTCTTTCTTCGGCAGAAGGACAATCGTGGTGGCAATGAGCTACGCGGCATGTGAGCTCCTGAAAAGAAATCAACAACATCACCAACAACATCAACACCAATAAAATCCCAACAATGCTGAAAAATAGAGAAGTAAAACCATCTGACCCGGACACACTGTCTCCACTAATCCCAAAAAAGTAGCTCTGATCTCATCCACATCCGGCACCCTGCATAATCCATCAGAATCCATATCCTGTGGTATACTATGCAAGTAACCAAAATCCGGCTCGGCAAGCTGTGGAATATCCAAAGTCAACAGCCTCTGGAAGAAACCAGCAGCAAATGCTTTGATCTCAGCATCATCTTCAATCAGACGTCCGTCGTCCTCAATAACATGACTACTGGATTTACACCGTTTCTGCTTCATCCATCCTTGAAAAAACTTCGAATTCCGCTTACCCTCAGCGGCCCATCTAACAGTTGTCTTCTGCTTTCAGAAATTCTCCTCCATTCTCGTCCTCAGCACATACCAAGCCACACAATGACTGAGCTCAGCACGGGCTTCGGGAGAAGGAGAAGAATCATAAATGCTCTGAGCAGCAGCAACAACAGCATCAGCCTGTCTAAGTCTGTCAAAAACATCACCAAACACATCCCAGTTCCACTGTCTCAGCCGTTTCCTAACCCGCTTCAGCTTAATCTACAAGTTCATTATACCGCCAAAACCAGTAGTACCAATCCACTCCTCCAGCACTGTATCAAGAAAAGTGTGATGCCAGATCCACATATTCTGAAATCTGAATGCAGACTTAGGAATCTCTGCTAGAAATTGACATCAAACTAATAAAGGAGCATGATCCGATGAATGTCTCGAAAGATAAGTCACCCTAGTCACAGCAAAAATCGATGTCCAGAACTCTCCCAAAAGAACCCTGCCAAGCCTCTCTCTCAAACTGGAAGACGGTCTCTCCCATGTGAACCAAGCCCCATCAAAACCCGGATCCACAAGCTGACAATCAGAAATGGCGTCACCAAAATCCATAATCTCTCTATGCTGATCCGACAACCCGTTCTCCACCTCCTCCTCAGTCAAGAAAATATTGAAATCACACCAACAAGCTAGGGGCGACCATCAATGGCAACATCAATATCTCTCAACTGGTCCCACAACTCCAGTCTATCATCACGGGTGTGCCTCCCATAGACGAGAGATAAAAAATAGGCTTACACAACAGTGCCGACTACACCCTCACATACAACAACTGAGCAAAATCAAACTCCACAACCACATCAAACCCATGAGCACAAAAAATCCAAATATGATTAGAAATATTATGTGCCACCAAGCTCATCCCAAAACGTCTCCCAAAAAACTCAGAGTCAAAACCAACCTTAGGCTCAATAATCACCAAAATCGAGAGCCTATGCATGCAAATCAAATTATGTAAATATCCACACTTGGCTTTAGATCTTAAGCCTCGAGCATTCCACAGTAAAAATTGGACTGACATAATGGAACAATTTAATTGGCAATAGGAGGAGAAGGTACCTCTGTTTCTTGACCATGCGTCGCTGGAGATGTATGCATGAGAGATGAATTTAAACAGGAATGAGGGCAGGAATGGAGGTTAATTTAGGAGGTGGATATGGGGGTGGGGAGCAATACCCGATCCCATCCTGCCTCATTTACATCCCTAAGTTTGAATAGATTAGTTCGAAATTTTTGCAATTTTTTTGGTAGAAAGATGGTAGTGGTCGGCATGAAGAAAAAGATGGTCGGACATTGCTGCTGCATTTTTTTTGGATTCTGGCCGTTGTTAGGGAAGAAGAAAATGGCAGAAATCTTTTTTCATTTTAATATTTTGTTTTATTTGATTTTTAAATTTGTTGTGAATGGAGTAATTTATGTAGTGTGGAAAATAATTTAAATAACACTTTTTAAAAAAAAAATTATAGTGCGAAGAACAAATTTTGTAGTGTAATTACAATCACCTATAATTAAAATCTTGCTAAATGAGGATCAACGAACATTTTACAGATAGTAACCCTAAGTAGCTCAGTAATAACTCTAATCGAGACATACTAGTCGACTCTAGTATCTGTGCTCATCTGAACTCAAATCATATCACATGTAGTAATTATTTTATGATAAATCGTTATTTATTGATTCAAAAAATAAAAATAAAAAATCGTAATGTTTTAAAAGTAAATTTATGCATGAAATAATGAACAAACCTAGTAACTTGGTGTAGTATCCAATTACCCTTTACTAAACCGTAAACACCACACCCAATCAAGCCTCGGTACGCACCTAACTTTCTCTGACGCAGTTGGTTGAAAAAATTCGCACGCTTTTATCTATGAGGCTGCACAAAGCTGCTTCTCTCTCCTTCCTTCTCTAGAGCTCCGGAGCTTCCGCATTTATTTGTGCCGATTCAAACCCTAGTTCAAGAATTCTACGCGTGTGGAGATCCATCTCAAGCTCCATTTTGTATGCTCTTTTCATATCCAAGTGTTCACGTAAGTCTCATCGCGAACCCTAATTATCTCTTATTGTTTTGCGTGTATATGAGTTCGTGTATGTCTGGGCTGTAGGTTGCTTAGTCGTGAGCATATTTTTTGCTAGGGTTTTGAGCTTTGAGTTGGGGAAAGCCAGTATTTTAGTTCGTTTTAATGCTCGGATTTTAGTTTTTTGAGTCAATTTGTGATTGTGATGCCGTAAAATTGTTGAGCGTGCTTAGTCGATCTTGTTTGCGAGTTCGTGAAGAATGTTAAGCATTGTAATTGATGTGCCTGGGTTTCGTAGCTCTCAGAGGTTTTAGCGTTGTTTATCTGGATTTTTTCTGAGTTTGGTATTGGAAATTTGGAATGGCACACAGCACACTCGACATGTTTGACAAACTTACCTTTCGACCTTTTTACTGGCTGTGCGTCCTTTTTCTTTAGTTTTTCCCTCTAGAGGCAATCTATCTTCGTTTTTGGTATGTGAAGAAGAAAGTGCTAGGTGATAGTCAAGTTCTAGGTAAGTTGAATTATTTTTAAATGACAAAGTAAGATTAATTACATTCCCCAAGCAATGCCATTTCACTCTAACAAGGAAATTTAAGGAATTGGAAGTTGATATAGTTAAAGAAAATAATCTAGCCACTACCGAGAAATCAAGCAATAATTTTCGCCACTACTGTGTACCAATGGTTTAGAAATGCAGCCATTAACCTTATTGAAAATGCATCATCTACCAGAAACTCAGCAAGGAAAACTGAATGTAAGATGTCTCTAGAGATACAAATGTATGTTAGCGTGTATCTGTTTTTTGCACGGAAGAGGTGGGCGGGGGGGGGGGGGGGAGGGGGGCTATGTCGAAAGGGTTTTGGAGATAGGGATGTTCTTGGACTCACTCTCTTTTGTTTCATGGTTTCTACCCTCTTAAATGTGGATATATTTATTCTTTTTTTTTATGTGGCTCACTTATCTATGTGATTAGGCCCCAATTCAGTTCATATTTCATGTTTTTCTAGAGGGATGTAGTCACAATTGGATCATGTTCAATATGTTAATTTAGTTGAGTAATAATTTCAATTGCAACAAATATTAATATTTCATATCATTTGTTAGTGCTTTTGATTCATGATTGCTGTTGGATCACAAATTCCAATTCATCCCATGTTTTAATATCAATATTTCATGATCTTATAGAGACCTTCTGAATTATGGGATGCTACTATTATCACATTGTTTATATTTTTATTAAACCCTA
This sequence comes from Perilla frutescens, assembly GCA_026008535.1. Lineage (NCBI taxonomy): Eukaryota > Viridiplantae > Streptophyta > Magnoliopsida > Lamiales > Lamiaceae > Perilla > Perilla frutescens. Next base: position 19,354,651 of record BRKX01000014.1, on the reverse strand, counting down.
ACTTTATCAGCGGCACATATTTTACTGTGAGTATGTTTTTTTTTTTCATAAAGGTTGTAACAAGTGCTTTTGGTTGTTCTTCCCCAGGCCATGTCCTTGAGGTTAAGAAGCCAGAACAGGATCAGCAGTTACTTTTCTTGAGAATCCTGATTCGGCAGTAATTATTTGTTGTTTTTCAAATGTAATTTGATTTCGTTGTTGTATATAAGGATACAAGTGAGCGATATATTCAAACTTAAAGTGTTTGATTCTTTATGTATCAAATTTAAGCATACCAAGATTCTGGGTGTCAACCATCTATGCCTGGCAACGAACTTCAAGATAGGGTTCACAATTTTTTTGCACAAGACAACTCATTGCAGGGACAGCATCCTTCACAAGCTGTGGAAGGGAATTGGCCAGTGCTAAATAGCAATTTTTGGGTTGGCAGCCATAGACAAGATAACTCGTTGAATTCTAGTAACATAAATTATAATTCCCAAAACTCAGGTACATATGGCTCCCTGAGTATTAGTTAAAATTTAATTCCAAACTGTTTAGCATTCTTTCTCATTCCTATGCCAAAGATCTAACTTTTATTGCCATACATCATCTAAATGTTGATTTATTAACTGACCTTGTGATATTTGTTCTATTTGCATGAGCAGAAACAGATCGAGGGGCTGGAAGCTATCCCCATCATGTGACTCATGGCTTGAACTTTACTCAGTCCAATCTGAGGCCTGATTTTGCTAAAAGTCAGCCCCTAAATGAACAGCAAAATTTGAATGGCTTCATGTACGAGAATCAGTTTTGTCAGTCAAGACAAAATGAAGCAAACTTTCTGGCAATGGATAGAAACTCCAACCAGCGTCATTTTATAACATCAAAAGGCTTATCTGTTCATGAATTACAGCAAAGTGGGGGTACTGACCATCTAAGCAGAGCTTCAGTTAGATCGGAAACGCCAGAATCTCCCGTTAATTTTGATCTATTTGGTTCTCAGCAGCAGAGGAGCCATCAACAATCCATCATACAATCTCCTTTGCAATTCCAGCAGTCTGGGATCAACAACATGCAGCAACTGCAGCAGCAACTCATGATCAGGAAAATGCAAGAGCTTCATAGGCAGCAACAGCTCCAACACCTTGATTTGAGACAACACAATTCGAATAACGAGGGTAACCCCTTTGCTAAACTGACATGCAGCAGCCAGTCCTCATTCGTTTATGGCAATCCAAATTCCGATACACTACATTATCCTTGGGCAGCTGAGCGTGGCACAAACTTGATGAACCAGGGTTCCCCAACCTTGCAAGGGTCTCCCAGTGGACATGGTTTTTCACCAAACCTTGGCCAGACACAGCGCTTAGTGAATTTGGTGCCTCAACAGGTTGATCAATCTCTTTATGGAGTTCCAATATCTAGTTCTAAGGGTTTATCTGCAAACCCATATTCGCAGATGATGATGGCTAGATCTTCTATGCCTCAAATGCCTGTATCTAGTAGTCATCTTCAAGGCAATGAACTTAATTTATTGGCAGATCAGGTAGGTGTACAGAATGAACCTTCCATTTCTAGGCATAAGGTCCTGAATGAAAACACTTTTGGGCTTGTTTCTGGTATAAATACAGGGATGAGAAATATGGGGGGGCTCCAGCAGGTGAATTCCATGCCGAGGAGTGTACTTCAGCAGGACTTCCTTGGGAGGCAGGAGGTAGGTGCGCGACCAGAGACCTCACATGAAACACTAACCAGATACGTTTCACCTCAGAATGAAGTTGCTCTAGATCCGACTGAAGAAAAGATTTTGTTTGGTTCAGATGATAATATATGGGATGCTTTTGGCAATTCACCTCATGTGAGTGGAGAATCTGGTAATGCATTTGATAATGGTGACTTATCAAATGGCTTATCTTCTATTCAAAGTGGTAGCTGGAGTGCTCTTATGCAATCAGCTGTTGCTGAAACTTCTAGCAGTAATATAGTGCCGCCGGAGGAGTGGAGCGGTCTGATTCTTCACAAAAATGATGACCTTTCACGGGGTCAGCCCCCTTCGACACACAATGTCTATCCCATACAAACATCTTTGGATAAGAATATACAAATCACTTCAGCACTGAATTCTGAATCCTTCCTCCCTGCTAATGATATTGGTACAGCCAAAGCCATGGGATTTAATCGATTTGGTGAGAAATTCCAAAACGAACCTGGCCAAACTATGCAGACTGAGATATCTGAAAGATTTGTCCAGTCTTTGGAGGAATCTGGCAAGAGGCCGGACAGTAGTCCGCTAGACCATTTAGTTTCTGAACGAAGTCAGATATGTGGGGAGTCCTCACAACATTCTTTTCTGGCAGAAACTAGTACTAAAACAAATTCTCCAACCTGGATGCCTGGACAGGCTGGAACTGGACTACAACCAAATGGTTGGAATCCTCAGGCTGCTGTACCACCTCGGGGAGATAGGGTAACCATTACTCATGAGGCTGAAAAGCTACAACATAATTTTCAAAATAGTGAAGTGAGGACGATGCAAGGGGACATGGGCCACAGAAACTCTGTATGGAACTCAAATTCGGTTCCTAGTTCTGTGATCAAGTTGGGTCATGTAAATTCTAGAGTTGGCAATCACCAAGAAAATCAGGGTATCATGAATTCACAAGATGCTTCAGTAGCTAAATCATGTAATGCCCAAATAAGTGATAAAGCAAGTTCATATGTTGAGAATAGTTATTTGCTTAATCAGTGGAAGAATGCACATCCTCCAGCCAGATCCCAAGATGGTATAAGTCTGGGAAGATTGCTACATCAGGCTAATGATATCAATCATGTTGTAGAATCAATAAATAGCCACGAGAAAGGTGAAATCCCAAGAAATGTGATGGAAAATTGTGATGGAAAGGAAAATTCTAATGATAGCCATCACTCAAACTTATCTCAGCACACTTCTGGCAGATTTAGAGAAAGTGGATTGTCAGATGCGAGTGATTCACAAGCTTTTCCAACTGGGAAGAAAAAGTCAACTAATCATCTTTCTAGGAAAGTTTCTGCCCCTCGCAAGTTTCATTACCATCCCATGAATCTGGATGAGGATGCCAAACCTACCTATGATCTGAAGCAGTCTACCCGTTTACAGGCCATGTTCCAGCAAAATGTTCATTTTGGCCCGTCAAAAATATTTGGTCAGATTCCCAGGAATTCTACTGTGAAAGAGAAGGTTATCTATAAATTCTTCAAACATCTATGTCACACACTTGCTTTTTTACTAGCCATAAAGTAGGATTAATATTTAATTGACAGGGACAGTCTTCGGAGCTCCATAGAGATACTAGCTGTACAGCTAAGGAGCCATTACATGGCAATCTTTCTGATCACACACCTAATGTACCTTTGTCCATTAGTCGAACTGCTGATGCACGCACCTCAAACAATGCTTCTCTATCAAGGTAACTCCAGTATTCATTTTCACTATTAGTGTGTGAAGTACCAATACTACGCAATATTATTTTGATTTTACCTGTTTATACCAGTCAAAACATGCTGGAGCTTCTTCATAAGGTTGACCAGTCAAGGAACCATGATGCTATGATGCAGTTCAGATCATCTGAGTACAATTCATCATCCGGGCAAACTGAGGCAGAAAATTCTGATGGAGTTGGCCGCCTCCAGTGCAGTCAGTCTTTTGTCTCTCAAGGTTTTGGACTTCAACTTGGTCCTCCATCTCAGAAGCTGCAGGTTCTGGACCATTCAGTTTCTTCTCAAAATGACCAAGGCACCTTTAGTTCTAGTACTGCTGCTGCTGCTGCTGCTGCAGGAATGGGAGATAAGGGCCATCAGATGGTTCCCTCCCATTTATTTCAATCTTTTCCTCCTGCTGAAGAAACTCAGGTTGATTTTAGACTTAGCAGATCTGCAACTTCGGGGCCTGGTAGTAACGATAACTCTTTTTATAAGACACCTGAAAGCTTTATTTCAGCTCCCCATTCTGGAACTCCACATTCCAGAGGTATTGTTCAGAATCAACAAATAGCAAGGGTAAGCGGACAAATGCCAATGACACAGCATTTGGATTCCTTCAATGGAAATGCTTCACATCCTGCACAAAGAAGATCTTCAGAGAGTCTCTTGCCTGATGCTTCTAGCAGTTTTCGACTAGATAATCATGCTTCATCTGGTGGCAGGTATCAACAAAGCCATCCAGATAATGTAACAGAAAGATTTCGAACAGATGGTGCATCAAGTAGTGATCAGGAGAAGACATCTGGGCAATTTGCCATAGCTGGAATTAGTCAACAGGGAAATTCTGCTCAGCAAAATATGTGGACCAATGTTCCTAAACTTCAGCATAATATGGGTGTTCAATTTCAGCAAGTATCATCACGTATTCCGGAGTCACCCCTGTCAAATATTGTGGAATCAAGTTCGGCTTCTCTGATGCAAGGTTATGTAAACTCTGAGGGAGTTGCTAACGGGGAAGAGCAAAGGTTGAAAGAAAGCTCTGATCACCCTATAGCATCTGTAAATACGGACACAGTCACAAAGATGATAAAATCATTAGGAAAAACACCATCCATCAAACAATTATCAGATGATTCTCCTTCAAGTTCAGCTTTAAAACAGAAAGATATTGAAGCCTTAGGTCAATCTTTGAAACCTAATAGCATCTCTCATCAAAATTCTGTCTCACAAAGCCAAATGGAGGTCTTGAAGGATGGAGAGACGGATTCATATGATAGGGCCTCAAAGAGGATGAGAGGACCAGATAAAATTGAAGATACTCAGCAAGGAGGTCTGAGAGCTGGGGAGCACAATGAACATAATGCTGCAGTTGGAGGTTCTATAGGTTCAAGCAGTGGACCTCAGACTGAGGATTGTAAAGTTCTAGGTTTTTCTAGGCCACTTGACATCTTGCAGAGAAAAATTTCTCATCAGGGAAATGTAGCCTTAGGTGATAGTTCGGGACTTAATAGGGATGTTTCTCAGAGATTTTCTTGTAGTAATCATATGACTTCTGTTAGAGCTGATCAACCGCAGCAGGTTAGTCCCCAGCTGGATTCATCATGGTTCAGTCGGTATAGGACTTTCAGTAATGGGCAAATGTTGCAAATACATGGTGCACACCAAGTTACTCCCATAAAACCAGTAGAAACTCCTTTTGCAAAGGCTTCCAGTGATTTGGATCCTGCGACTCCAGAGGTGAGAGGAACTGCTACCCCAAGTGATGTGTACCAAATAAATAGTAGCCATCAAACTTCCTCACTGGTGGAGAATGGACATTTCACTTCTCCTTGGCCACCACAGCTGAATATCACTGGTCAGCATCAGTTGGTCTTGAAACCGAAGAAACAGACAAAAGCTTCTCCTGGACTTCATCCATGGCACAAAGAAATATCACAGGATTCACAAGATCTGTGGTCTCTGAGGTGCCATCTTGAGTCTCTTTTACTTTCTATTTTCCTTTCTTTGAATTATTTTTTCTGTATAATCAATCTGAGATAATGGAATTTAGCATCGATTATGATCGTGATTCAATAGGCTTTTGTGTGCTTGACATTTATTTTACTAATTCACATGATTTAACAGCATGGCAGAGGCAGACTGGAATAAAGCTGCTAATCGTCTTACTCAAAAGGTCTGATATAGTTAATACATGCTTTTCCTCAATTCTATGAACTTGAATTTTTATATAGTTTTTCACATTCATCATGGCTTTTCTTATAACAGATCGAAGATGATGCTGAGTCAATTGAAGATGGACGTCCAGCGCTTAGATCCAAAAGAAGGCTTATTTTGACAACACATCTTATGCAGCAATTGCTTCGCCCTGCACCTGCAGATGTTATCTGTGCTGATGCTAGTCATGGTTATCAGAATTTGGCTTATCATGTCTCCAGGACAGCTCTAGGAGATGCTTGTAGCATGGCATGTCGCTCAAGTAATCTGGATGTTCCTTGTGACAATACAGACCTGTAAGAATGAACTTTGACATTCTTAAAATTCCTAAATACAGTATTGAAATTTTATTCCTCCTGAATTTCTTATGTTGTTTGTGTCGATAACTTGCTCCTTGTTCAATATATCCTAGACTTATTGCCAAGGGCGAATCGCCAGAGAGAAATGGTTGTTTGAGCCATGCAAAAGCTACCGAAGAGCTTATGGAAAGAGCTAGGAAGTTAGAATATGATTTATCGAGGTAGACTTTTGTTGGTTGAACTTATTGTCTTGAGTCTTTAAATAGCTGTATTTGATTTACCAACACCATCTTGGGTTAGTGATTCAGAGTTTGCAATATCTTATCTCGGCAAAGGGTGACTGAATTATCTGGTCAAACTTTAGCAGCATGCTCAAAAATTTCTCTAGAACCTTTAAGGTCTCTTTGGTGTAGAAACACATATTCTTGCAAGTTGGCACATTTTACTTAGTCGCTTTGCTTTCTTTTGCTCTATGCTTCATGACTTTCACTTCTTTTGGAGGGGAAGGGGTGGATACTGCGTTTAGGTTTGCGTTTTTATATAGTAATTTTACCTTTATGTTTTCTGTAGTATGCTGGTCTTTCAGGATTGTCTTTAGTCTTGCTCTAATTTTCCTTTTGTATTCGTGGTTGTATGTTGGTCTGCCCTCTTTTGATAAGGAAGTCGGTTTTCTATGCTGTAGATTGGACAAAAGCGCATCCATATTGGACTTACGAGTAGAATATCAAGAGTTGGAGAAGTTCTCGATCATCAATCGGTTTGCAAAGTTCCATGGGCGTGGGCAAAGTGATAATGCAGAAACAGCTTCAATTGATGTGAATGCAAACATGCAAAAATATATCCCACAAAGATATGTAACTGCTCTTCCCATGCCTAAAAGTCTTCCTGACAGCGTACAATGTCTATCACTATAGTAATTAATTGAGTGATCTTTCCTGGTTGATGGCCAAATCTCTCCGCTTGTTTATACCCTTGCACTTGCACTATGACCAAACACCCAACATAGATGCCGTCTCTTTAAATGTTTATTTAAGCCACAGATCTCATTTTTGAGAAATATGAAAAAGTCCAGTTAATGTATTATCATATAAAAATTGAAAAAGAAATGGGGTTCTCCATTTTTGCCAAAACTGGTTAATGGAAATGCAGCGTGGCGGTTCATGTATATTGGCAACTAGGTAGAGGAAATTTATAATGTCACTTCAATCTCTCTCTCATTTCCTTTTTTAATCTTGAGTATCATACGATGTTTATTTTTCATCTGCAACGAGTATTTGTCAGGCAAATAGTGCCTTTCATTTGGATTTATGTACATGTAAATTGCAATCGCAAATGCTATCCTCTTCTACTGGTTTGAACTTTTTAGAGGATGATACCTTCAGTCAAATTATGACTCCAATTATGCTACCAAACTTCTTGTATTTATTATTGATATTAGGTTCAGCTGCCATTTCTGTTGTTTCGTTTTTAACATTTGCATTTCTGGATTTCACCACTGCAGTCATTTTGATTTAAGCTAAACTGTTTATGTGGAGCATAAAAAGACTAGGATTGAGATTTGGGAAATATTACATAAATCTAAGAGTATCAGGATCGGGATTTCTTAGCCTCGGCTGTTTTGTTAAGTATGTGTTAGTACCAGCCTTTTGCGATGTTGCATACAAATACACCGTAAATCCAAACACACTTGATTGAATGAAGTATTATCATTTTTTACCTAGTTAGCAGAAGTTTGAATAAATTGTTAGTTGCGCCATATGAGAAGTCAAATCCTTCTTTTGTGATGCATTAGGTGAGATTCCCGGTAGTTGGTTTTGCGAAGCGTTGAAACAGGGGTTCTCTGGTAGTTTCGTGCTGAAATGCTACCGTGTCTGCTGCTAATCTGCTTGGGCATTGCCAGAGAGATCATATCCTTCTACTGTGTAGCTAACTAGCTATCGATTCAGCATCTTCACTGCGTTTAGATGTGAAATCGAGCATCATCATCAACCAGATGTTTCAAGAAAGTCGACATGCATCTCCCCTCCAACAATAGCAAATATCTCGTCCACCCTGTAAATGGAAATAGTTACAACTACTATGCAATGATCACAGAATCCGTTGAAAATATGCAGACGTTATAATTCTTGATAACAGAGATACTTCCCAGGCAATAGGGCTTAACAGCCGAGCAAATCCAAACTGAAAAAATAACCTAAGTTTTAATATCATGGACGCGAGGTGTCTTAAGCTCTGTAAAAAGATAGCAAGTCTTTAGAGGGTCTCGGCCAACCCATTCCTAGCTCGATTTGTTTGTATGCAATATCTATGTATAACTCCTATAGACACACATATTTGAAACTACTCATACCACAATCACGTGCACAATTAATATTTAATAACACATCTGAACTGTTATTTTAAAGATATGAAGTAAGCACATATGTGTAACATCCTACCTTGAGAAATCAGAAATTATCAACTTCAGAATGAGCTGATGCAGAACAGGGCAAGCTTAATTAGGTTTGAGTTGGGAAGAAACAAAATTAAAGCTTTAAAGGGGAATAGGTTTGCTCCAATTCCGCCATTTCAAACCCACTTCCACCATCCAAAATGCATATGAATTTGAACGTGGTTCATTGCTCTTCAGATTTCTATATCGCACTCTAAAGAGCGAGAAGAGAGAACTAAAAAAATGCAAAAACTGGCAATCAAGCATTTAGAAGAATCTGAGAAGGTTGTAAGGGTGATTTTACCTGCATTTATCTATGTTCACCTCTGCCAGCCAGGTTGTTATGTAAATCTGTATAGCAGAGACAGATAATTAAATTAAGATTAAGGAGGCATCTTTTTGAAGCAGCCAGGTTGTTATGTAAAGACGCATAATTATGCACATAGATATCCACATTATGCACATATAAATGACGTGTAATATATGTCCATATATCAACATGCGAGCATGTAAACATATATCCCTACTCACTAGTTGCATATACTGAATCAATGACTTGACAATATACATACATATCCCGATGTTTGCACAATAATGAAATTTTAATGTGCGCATTGCACTTATTGAAGATATAACGAGGGTCGATCAGTAACTTGGAGATACATCGTATACATTTGAGATAAACATTACATCATAACTTACTATACAAGCATGAAAAGAATGTGAAAACAGAACAAGTTCAATAAGGGACTCAATTAATTGCATTAAATTGATTTATTTATCAGGACTACATAACATTATGTATTCATTTCCAAGCAGCAGTGCATGCTTTAGTGCTTTACTATTCAGATATTAATAGAAATAAAAGCAGGGACTTTTCTGCGGATCTTCACAGCTAAATTGAAGCGAATCCAATACCTGTAAAACATTGCTATCTTGCTGCCGTTTAGATTGCATGTGAGAAGTACTTAAGTTGCAAGTTCTAAGGGATGGGAGTATTGGTTCATGAGTTTCTTCTGAGTATAAGTTCAATGCAGTCAGATCACTGAATTCTCCCTCATAAAGTTCATCAGACCATTCCAATCCCATGGCTTCTCCAAATTTTTCATCATTGATGGAGAGGAATTCAATCACAAGTAACCGCTGCAACAGGGTATTTCAGATGATAATGAAGAAATAGGTAAGACAGAAACAAATTAAATCTTTCAAAGAGGTCTACCAGAATTCAATTTACCTTCAAATTTAATTCTAATATGAACATTTGGGCAATCTCCAAGGCTAACTCTTCTGTAATCATTTAAAATAAATTTTAGGTTATGACAAAGACATCGGAAAAATAATCATAACAAGGTCATAAAAATAGTTCAGCATTTCAAGCTGAAAAAATTGAATTTCAGGGTTGAACTAGAACTTATGCAAAATACAGCTTAACAAAAGAATACAGTAAGAGAGTATCAAGAACTAGACAGGAAATGAAACAGAACTAGAAGCTGAATGTATAGTTTGGCGAGTATAACTTATCACCAAAGGTCACCGAACAATCAGACAAGGATTCAGATTATAATTGAAGGATAAATTTCTACCAGCGATTAGTTGACAATTAAATATGCCACTTCAGATAACAATGTTCTTTGTTCTGCTTTGGTGCCACGAGTGGACATTTTAACTTAACAAATTTGAGAAAAGATTTACTTAAAACCAAATACCCACTGTTTTTGACTGGCAACAGAAATATACTAATTCAGATAACATTATCTGAATATAATCCTCTGGATGATTGTCTTACCTTTTTTAGCCTTTTATTGGACTCGTGTTGCAAACAAAAAGGAGCAAGAGATGGGAATATTACAGACTGCTTTCACAGGCTTCAGAAAGTTATGACGCAGGCTGAAAGGCTAATGATTACTGAAGTTGCAAGAGTGCACATACCAAAAGAAGCAATTGAACAGAATGTAAAAACAGGGATTCCACCACAGTCGCCGCTGTCACTGCCATCTTCTGACGTGAAAGAAAACTGAGCCAGAGGACTGTTACTTGTCCCTCTAGAATAACACCTCATAGATTTACATATCTTATCCATATGAGTCAGAGCTCCAACCTGGAAATCAGTTTTCAGATATTTATATATATACGTGTGCGCGCGCGTGTATATATATATAAATATATATAAAATTGTGAATGAATTTCCGTTAATACTAACTTCAAGAAGGTGGAAACTAAGAAAACAGAACAGTTTGTACACTTCAAAACAAAACATTTTATGAGAAAAATATGCACCGACAACCTTTTGGAATATAAGGAATGACTCTGTTTGCCTAGTTCAATAAAAATTGTATGTCTCTAATAAAAAAGAAAAAAAAAAGTTCACCAACTCACATTACTCCAAAACAGATAAAAAATGGTAAAAAGACTTCATATCAGACAAACTGTACTAAACTACATAAATCAGATAGTATGTTATTACCAAGAAAAATTGATACGTACCATATCTCTGTAAGATGACAATAGTTTGCCTCTATAAAGCTCCTGCAGAAAGGAACTATCTCATATTTACAAATATAGACCTTGTGGAGAAAGGTAGAGAAAATATGCCATTTTTTGTTTTTAAACTAGGCTCACCTCACTTCGAATAGCGTTAAATAACTTGCAAGAAAATGCAAACTTTACGGTTATAAGGTATTAAATTGACATCGGCAACATCCCATCTTTAAATCGACATATTAAATATCACTATTTGTTTAGTATTTAGAACCAGTGTGGCGTTGAGAGTCTAAAGCCTCGCAAATCTAATGAAACCTCTTCATATCAATAATTACAACTCAACATTGATATATAGTCACAACTCACAACATGATGTAATAACAGCACCATCAGAGTCCAGTTAAATTTCTTGGTTCTTTAAAAAAAAATGAAGCACAAGATATATACATCACTCCAGTAGTTTGGTAAAGTTATAAATTAGCCATATAAAGTAATGCTACACTTTTATCATAGAAGAAATATTTCTAGCTCTACAACCATTGTCATTTTGCTCTGCCGCTGCAAACATCATAAAAGGCAAGTGTCTCACATTTTTCACATATCTGTTTAATCAACAAATCTCATATTTTGATTAATTTATACCAAAATGCTGTTTTTCCATCAATGCTATGGGTTATGGCAATAATTGAAGAATAGGAGCATATTCAAATCTTGATCAAACCTAAGCACTTTCATCGTCACTTTCATGAACTTCAATAATCCGCTCCATCAGAACAAGTACCTCGGTGCAAAACAACATTGATAGACTAGAAAATTGATTATTTACTTTGTTTTTCATATACCCTTTGGGAATACACTCCCATGTATTAAAATGACATGGTACCAGAACTCTCGAACGAAGTCTAGGTCCAAACTGTCTCTTCCCATGAAGCAAAACGGAACAAAGAAAAGAAAATGCAAGAACTGGATGAAACCTGCTGCCTAAGCAACTTGTAAGAAGCTTTCTTTCGAATATTAGGCATGTCACTCAACACACCAAAGTCCATTCCATCCATATACCTACAAATATTTAAAAATCAATCCCTTTAACCAAAGAGGAAATCATGCATACAGCAAAATGCAGAAAGAAAAAGTGAAAAACCAAACTTAGGTACTTACTAGGATGATGTATATTTAAGAAAGATCTATAATATCAACTATAATCCTAACCTGACTTCTGATAGTCTCATATTCCTATTATAACAAATCAATTTCAATGAAAAAACGGAAGCAAGATTTGCATGTGTTAGGCACGAATTAGATTGCAGCTCAGTAAGTACAACCATCTTTATACATAAATAACACATCTACAACTATCAGAGAGTACGACAATCTTCAAAATACAAGCACCTAAAACGTTTACATCACTTTTCAAGTTGGCACCATCTTTGTGATTGATATGTGTCCATTTTTTCCTAGTTCGTTCACAACATATACAATTTCCTGATTGTGTTAATTAACTTACACACACACACACACACACATATGTATGTAAATGTGGTTTACTTCTGAGAGAGGTAAGAATTGGCGATGGCGGTGGCGTGAGAGCGGCCGGCGGAGGCGGCAGAGTGCCAGTCATGGCGGAGAGAATTGAGCTTCAACCACTGGTTCCTCAGGTTTCGTTGAGCAGCTGGTCTCCACAGCCGCGCCGCCGAGGATGACGGAAACGGTGACGGCGGCGGCGCGAAGTCTTGAGTAAGTGGACGGGTTTGATGGGGAGGAGTCTGAGTCTCCATCCCTCAACGCAGTGCATCATTTCATTTAATTAATTAATTTATATTCACTCACAAATACCAACTTCTAATCCCTAATCAGTAATTACTTTGCCATACTAAAAAAGAAGGGATTTACTAAATGCAACACTAAAATAACTTTATACACCACAAAAGTAAATAATAATAATAATAATAATAATAATAATAATAATAATAATAATAATAATAATAATAATAATTATGGAGTTAAATAAATGAGGAAAATTTTATGCTCCCCGGATAATATCTGAGACCCGTCCAAATGCGGCCATGTGTCCCGCTAACTCAAAATAATTTTTTTTTAATTTCTAGCCGTATATGAGCGTATTTTGAGTCAAATACGTCATTTAGCTATTAGAACACTTTTCGGACAGAAATGATTGCCTTGCAAAGTGAAAAGTAGGTTGTGGGTCCCACCTTCATATCGGGGAATGTCGGCAATATTTTTCTGGCAAGAACGATACATTTTCCGACTACTTTTTGATGTCGGCGCCGGAACAGTTATGGAGAAATGGCTATTTCTGTTCAACTCACGTGTTTTCAGATTTTTTTTCGAAAAATCGTAATGCTTAAATGGGTATGGTTATGTTTTCAAGATGGAAATAGTGTAAAAGCAAAAAATTTGGCGGATTTTGAATTTTGGGCGAAAATTTTGAATATGTATTATATTTTAATTGTGTTGTCTTCTCCAATATGTCATTCTCCCAAAAAAATAGATTTTGAAATTCAAAATGTTTTTGTTTTTGCGTCGATCAAGTTGAATTTATCTGTTAGAAATATAGCGTGCGATTTCAGAAGTCTGGTTAGCTGTGAGATATATAAATTTTTAGGGTTTCTGCCATCTTTCGATTGATGAATAAAATTGGGTATACAAATTTTCAGGACATATGCAGAATATCGATAGATGATTATTGATTCATTGTGTTCTTGTCGGATGAATTTGGGTATAATTTTCATGTGTGTGTGTCCCTGTTTTAGGGGTTGATTTTGTGATGTATTCTTAGAGTTATATTTTTATGCATTTGATTTAAGGTGATATTTAAGGGTTTTATTTTTTTATTATTGAGAGCTGTTAATGAAATGATTGTATTGAATGCCCAATCATTTTGTGCGTATGAAATCGGAAATTGAATATTTGATTTAAATTGTTAATTGATATTTAAATTTGACGGGGGCCCTTGTTTTGGGGCTAAATTTTGTGCTTTATTTCTACGGTTATATTTTCACGTGTTTCCATTTAAGGGTGATATTTAAGGGTTTTTACTAGTGAGACATGTTAATGAAGTGATTATATTGAATATCCAAAAATTGTTTGCGTATGAAAGTGGAAATTGAGTGCTTGATTTAAGTTATTATTCGATATTTAAATGTTCAATTATTGAGAATAAGAAGTGCTTTTATTAGTCAGACGTGTGACTCTTTTGTATATAAATGCTCAAATTCAATTTGATGTAGTTATTTATCTTAAATATCTTGTATATAGATTTATGTCGAAGATGAATGTTACTTGAACGTTTCCCTCCAGACTGATGTCTCGGAGATAGGGATGTCAATCGGGCCAACACGTTCGGTTTCAGGCCAACCCTATTCGGTTTCGCACTTATTCAGTTCGGGCCTATTCGGTTAAATTTTTTTTTCGGACTGAAAATTCTTAGCCCTAACCCTAACCCTTCGATTTTCGGGCTAGCCCATTGGGCCGGCATGTTAATGAATTTTTTTCACATGTATAAAATATATCTTGATAATTCTAAAAAGGATCACCATCTCTTATTCTTGAAAAAAATAAATACACGAAAATAAAAATAAAAATAAAATATGACAAATATAAAATTTTATTAACATCAAAGTGCATCAAATAAAGAAATTAACAATACATGAAATGATAGATAACAATAATCTTCAACCATAATTTCTTCTTTCAAAAACAACAATTTCAAACTATATCATAAATCTAATTATAGTTCAATCTTCGATCTTATTTGAAGTACAATTTTCTTCTACTTTAACAATAATATTTGAAGCTTCATGTTTGGATTTCATTTTTAAAGTCTTCATTATTTATTAAAAAAATAATAACATTATAATATTATACAATTAAATATTTAAAACATGATAAATAATAGTAATTAGCTAGTAAAAAAAGATATGAGAAAATAAAAGGGTAAAAAATAATATAATTAACATCACACATTAAGAACATTCGAGTAATAAAGAAAAAAATCAAAATTAAGTACATTTCATGATAATAGTGTTCAACCTTAGTTTATTTTTTCAAAAATAATAATTTCAAATTACATCACAATAACTATGCTCAATCATCGATATCAACATTAGAATTACATTATTTTTCTACTTTAAAAACAATTGATACTTCAAATTACGTATATCTTTATATTCTTTCTCATATATTAAAAAAATGATAACATTGGAATGTTTATACAATTAAATTATTGAAAACATGATAAATAATATAATTTTAATACTTTAAACTTCAATTATATATAATAATAGATGGATAACGAGTGAAATTTAAATTTCTCAACAAAAATAAAATAAAATAATAAAACAAATTAAAGTGAAAGGTTTTGACATTTGAGAACCAACAAACGAATAAACAACATGTATCCTCAAACTCATAACAAATTATCAAATATTCTAATATATTTTATACATCATACTAATCAATTATAGTCTTTATAACATTGATAAATGCAATACTGTATTTCATAAATGAAAATATAACATTTAATGAAAAATTGCATCATTGAATGATACTCATTCAATATAGGTTGTAACTTTAAAAATTCATAACTCTTAGCATACTTGGAATCTGTAAATGCATAATATATGGATGGAAAGATAATTAAGTTAGCTTTCCAACGCCTCTGACTCTTCATGAATTGAATTTTTTTAGAAAAAGTTATAACCAAAACAATGCAGGTTGGCAGGTCCAGCCCGTTTGGCCCGTCAGCCCTATCGGTCCGGCCCGTTCGGTTATTTTTTTTAGGATGGAATCTTTCAGCCCTAATCCTATATTTTTTCTGTCTATTCAAACCAATCCATCGGTTTCGGGCTAAATTAACATCCCTACTCGGAGGAGAGTAGCACGGTGGAAAAAAATGATGGGGAACAGTCTACTAGTGAGGTAGAAGCAACACGTTCTGTTTCTATATTGCTAATGGAATTAGAGAATCAATTGGAAATTGGAAATATTGTCGGTAGTCTAGATCAAGTATGTTTATTATATTGTGAGTATGCTGGATGTTGTGGGTTTAGTGTGAGGAAGAGAGATTGATGCACTATTTATTATGCACTAAACTGCAACTAACACAAGACAATGCAATATAACAAGCGAATCGAGTATCGTATCCATAGGGACTGAATATTTGATAATACTGAGTACTAAGCTAACAACTCTCTATTATCCAGGCTACCAATTTATGGGTTTACTAAAACTAGACACGAATTTAAATGAAATAATAGAAAATAACAAGAACCAAATAAACGCAAGGAAAATACACTAAGCAAATAATCAAACTCAATCAAGTAATGAAATACTAATCCTAGGGAATGCAATACACATGTATCGTCTATGTTTTAATTCAATTCTAATAATTCCCAATTTTAATCCGATTATTGGTGAGGAATCAGAAATATATTTACCTATCTCTGCCAGGTCTCAAGGTAAATGTAGATTAATAAATTACCTATCACTTTCGTCTCTAGGATAATTTACTAACTCCCGATTGATCAACAGATTAAATACCCTACAGATTTCACGGAATGTGTATCAAAGTGTTCAATTAATCCCACTAGTCAATTATCTCCGTCAGGACTCAAATTAACTAGCTAGCATGCAATTAATTATGATCAGTAATCAAGCATGAGATCAAAAGCACTTGAACATTTGAACACAATAATCGGAAGGGAAAAATGACAGAATTAAATTAAATACATAGCTTAAACACCCTTCGCAAACCCTAGAATTAATAAAAGGACTACTCACTCATAATTAAAACCATGGAAATAACGAAAATAAGAATAATCATAAACATAATATAAATATGCGATAGATTAGAAAAACCGGAATGACGATTCGTTGATTAAAACTTGAATTCTTCAATGTTGAATATTGCAGGCAAACCTTGAATGTAAAATAATATTTGGAACTCTAAAATAATGAATAATGTCTCCCAAATTCGTCCAAAACAAACCTATATATACTAGGTATCAAAAATCCGGCCCAAAAGATGAGTTCGTGGGCTGAAAACGCGTCTGGGAGCCAAAAAACGTCGCGCCTGCCGACCCACAAGTCAGGACCCGCCGACCGACGGCCAGGACCCGCAGATCGGCGGCTGAATCGGCGGATTTCTCTGTCCAAATCCGCCTATCGGCGGCCTCCTCCCGCCGGTTGGCGGGTTACCCGGCAGCTTTGACCCCCTTCCACTGTTTTGCTTCGTTCTCGCTCGTTTCTTGTCCGATTGACTCGATTCAAGTTACAAAATGACCCCAACTCGATTCTCTATCTTTCTAGCTTATTTTCCGACTGAATTGGATCTTCAAAGTATCCTATTTTTTAGCTTGAGTTTCAACAAAAATAGCAAAACATGACATTGCACAAGGAAAACCGAAACTACCACAAAACCTCAACTTAAACATGCATTAATCTTCAAATATGATCCATAAGACTACTCAAATGCATGTAAAAGCCATGTTTATCAATCCCCCAAACTTGAACCATTGTTCGTCCTCGAGCAATGAGAAGAACACTAAGAAATTATAAACATGGGGAAGAAAATTAATCTCGATCATAAATGCTTCACGAACAAGCTCCAAACAGTTTTAATTGCGCCAATTCAACTTCCATTAACTCATCCAAATTTAAGCACAAATAATATCCATAAATAAATCATGAACCTCACTGGCATGTGTATCGCTCATCTCACAAGTGTATCAAATAATGCTCATCGAATTAAATGCAATGCAAAAGTGTTACCCATAGGCTTACCAATCGTCTAAAACACTCATGCTCAATCATACAAGAATAAAGATCAATGAGGTCTTTGACTTGGGATATAATGTCGGGACATTGGTTAAGGTTAGGCATTTTTTGCTAAGTGACTCAAAATTTTCAACCCACTAACAACCTTTTTGTACTCCAAACCCAAGTATGGATTCATAACCATCTTCCAACTCTTTCCAACTCCCTTGCACTTCAAAATATTCTTCTCTTATGCTCATCTCAACACAAAAAGTACAAATAAGCCAACAAATAACAAACATTCTTAATTGCTACCTTTCAATATTTGACTATTTTGTTTCTTTTCCACACAATTCTTTTTTTCTCTTATTCTTTTTTTTCGATTTTTTTCTTTTTCTCTTTTTTTCTTTTCCAAATCGAACCTATGAGAATATTTTCCACCTCAATTTCAACATCTCCATTCTCTCCCCACAAAAACACTATTTTTCACAACAAGATACCCTTATTCACCTTCCGAACCCCCTATCATCAAAGTTGATGGACAAAAGGCAATTATGGCTCAACATTGGCTAGCAAAGGTTGATTTTTTTAGTTAGTGTTTAGGAATTAATGTGGCTATGAAAAGATGGCCTCAAATCACTTCTAAATTCTACATATAATCAAGCTTATTCGAATAGAAACCATGACAAGTTCTAGACACACCAAAGCATGCATGACAAACACTCATGAAAGAAATCAAACTGTGCATTGATATACAATTAAGGCTCAAAAAGCTCACAAGACTGTTCATGCTCCATCTATTTCAATTTCGAGTACATCAATTCAAATAAGTCAATATCAATCAAATTCATGCAATCTTTTTCACAATAATGCTCCTTTTCATCATTATCATTTCACGAGTTTACCAAGACATGACTCTTAACAACAAAAACACACAAAAATAAACAGACGCTAAGAAATAAATAAAAAACACGTGCCAAACATATCATATCCATCCCCCTCCCCCAAACTTATTCAACTGCAAAGAGAATAAGTTTGGAGGGAACCAAATAAAGATGTGTTTGGAACGAACTCATCGCATACAAACATGGAGAAAAGAACCTTGAAACCGGTATGGATAATTTCTTTAGCTTTGGGCTCCAAAATGCCTTCCTACATGTTAGAATATGAAAACAAAACACAAAACAAAAGAAAATAAAGAAAAACAAAGCAAGTAAAATGATGGGTTACCTCCCATCTAGTGCTTTATTTAATGTCTTTAGCTAGACGATACCTCAGTAGTCAACGAGGTCGAAAACAACACTCCAACCAACAGAAGGATCGTCCCTTTCAAGGACTGCTATCCACTGCCACTGTTGGCTTCTCCGGTGCCACTGCAACAAGTATAGCTCCTCTCACATTTTTCTTTCGGAAGACCCAAAATTTAACTCTCATCTTCTTGGGTGCTGGAGTTACAGAAAATCCCCCATCATCTTGCAAAACCATGCACATCTCAGATAGTTGTGCTTTTGGAGCTTTCAGAACACGCGTTGGAGACGCCTTTATCACTGGCTTCTTTTCCGGCTTGTCATTCACATCGTCCATGAAGTTGTGGGCCAAGCTCACCTCATCACACTGCGGGATTTTCTTTGGTGGAGGATTTCGAAAAATGACTCTTTCTCTATCAATCCCCAAAGTCGCCATGCCTTTCTTCATGTCCAACTCTGCCTCACAAGTAACAAGAAATGGTCTCCCCAAGATTAGAGGCATCTTGGGGTCTTCAGGCATGTCCATCACCACAAAATTTGCATGAAACATCAAGTTCGCTACTTTGACAAGCACATCTTCGATGATTCATCGTGGCTTGGCACATGATCTATCTGCAAGCTGGATTTCCATCTCAATCTCCTTCAACGCTCCCAATTTCAGCCTCTTGTAGACAGTGAAGGGCATCAAATTTATGATAGCTCTAGAATCGCATAGCACTCTCTCAAAATAGGACCTCCCAATCTTCACCGGAATGGTGAAGCTACCCGGATCTGCCATCTTCAACGATAGCTTCTTCTGTAGCCAATCACTGCACTCTTCCACCAACTGGACCATCTCCACATCCTCCATCTTCTTCTTTCTCGAGATGGCCTATCTTAAAATTCTAGCTCCACCTGGCAAACCTCGTAAAGTATCTAGAAGAGAGATATTAATGTGTATCTTCTTAAAGATATCAAATAATTAATTCGTCTTCTCATCTTCTTGCCTTTTTCTTGGAGGAGTAGTGAAAGCAACAACATGTGCATGAACAACAGGCGCAGGTGGCGCCGATTTTGGTGTAGTAGAGGACCCGGTTGTAGAATTTTCCACTGCAGGATTGCTCTTTGTCTCACCATACACCACTTAAATGGCATTACAGTGCGCATTTGGGTTGACTTCAGTGTGGCTCGGGAACTGTCCCGGTTTGTGCTGATTTGCCAATTGACTTACTTGAACCTCTAGCATATTGACTTGCTTAGACAAGGCGCTCACTGTTTCTTCAATCTGTGTAATATTTGTGCCAGTGGCCCCGATGAAAGTGTTTTTATTAGCAATTAGCTGAGTCACCATGTCTTCAAGTGACGGCTTCTTCGGCTCAGAGGGACCTGCAGCATGAGCAACATAATCCGGAGGTTGCAAGGCATTGTTGGGATTGGCATTGGAAAAGTTTGGGTGATTCATATTGTTCGGATGATACACCATGTTGTTGTTTTGAAATCCTTGCGGCCCTTTGTTGTAACTTCCGATGCTGTAGCTTTTTTGATTGACAAAATTGACACCTTCATGTGCAGAGGCTTCAGAATCTTGCTATTGTACCGCATTCACCTCCATAGTCGCATGTCGCTCCTCGAGAACTTGTTTTCTCAATAATTCAATTTCAGCCCTTAGTTCATCCACTCCAGACTCGGCTACTGCTGTTGGTGGCATTGTTTCTCATCTCTCCAGCAGCCATTGATAACTGGTGGCCGCCATCTCCTTAATAATGTGCAGTGCTTCAGCTGCAGTCCGATTGACCAGACATCCTCTAGCTGAGGCGTCCACCAGTCTCTTTGTGTTGTTGGTCAAACCACTGTAGAAGTGAGTGATTTGTTGGTCAGCGCTGACGCCATGCTGTGGACAGGACCATAGAAGGTCTCTATACCTCTCCCAGGCTTCATAAATGGACTCATCCCCCATTTGAGAGAAATGAGTAATATCCGCAATAATCTTCTGCGCCTTCGATGGAGGAAAGTACTTGGCGAGGAATGCTTAGCACATCTGGTCCCAAGTAGTGATGGATGCTTTGTCCAAGCTCTTGAACCATTCCTTTGCTTGATCCTTTAGTGATAAAACAAACATCCTCATTCGAATGATGTCGTCACTGACACCATTCATCTTGATGGTGTCACAAATATCTAAAAATGTATCCAGATGAGCATTTGGATTTTCAGTAGCCCGTCCGCCAAACTGCTGTGTAGCCACCATGTTGATCAGAGCAGGACGGAGTTCAAAGTTATTCGCGGTGATGCCGCCACCCTATCCGATGCCCAATTATCTGTCTGTCGGAGCCCGATACAGCTAATTTTGAGGTGCTGCTTCCAGTTCGAGCTTCGCATGTTGAGCAAACCTCTGTTCCATCTCTCATAGTCGTCTAGCCAACCCTTCCATCTCAGTCTCGTTGTTGGTTACCATCTCCTTCTCTTGCAATCTGCGCTCCTTGTTCCTCTATCTATGAGCTCGATCAGAGGAATTAGGAACAGGGTCTACGTGTGGATGTGTAGACCTTGTTTTTATATACTATCTGAAGTAATAAATCATTGTCAGTAATAATATCAGTATAAAAATCAAAATCAGTCCCCGGCAACGGCACCAAAAAATTGATGCACTAAACTGCAACTAACACAAGACAATGCAATATAGCAAGCGAATCGAGTATCGTATCCATAGGGACTGAATATTTGATAATACTGAGTACTAAGCTAACAACTCTCTATTATCCAGGCTACCAATTTATAAGTTTACTAAAACTACACACGAATTTAAATAAAATAATAGAAAATAACAAGAACCAAATAAACACAAGGAAAATACACTAAGCCAATAATCAAACTCAATCAAGTAATGAAATACTAATCCTAGGGAATGCAATACACATGTATCGTCTATGTTTTAATTCAATTCTAATAATTCTCAATTTTAATCCGATTATTGGTGAGGAATCAGAAATATATTTATCTATCTCCGCCAGGTCTCAAGGTAAATGTAGATTAATAAATTACCTATCACTTTCGTCTCTAGGATAATTTACTAACTACCGATTGATCAACAGATTAAATACCCTACAGATTTCATGGAATGTGTATCAAAGTGTTCAATTAATCCCACTAGTCAATTATCTCTGTCAGGACTCAAATTAACTAGCTAGCATGTAATTAATTATGATCAGTAATCAAGCATGAGATCAAAAGCACTTGAACATTTGAACACAGTAATCGGAAGGGAAAAATGACAGGATTAAATTAAATACATAGCTTCAACACCCTTCGCAACCCCTAGAATTAATAAAAGAACTACTCACTCATAATTAAAACCATAGAAATAACGAAAATAAGAATAATCATAACCATAATATAAATATGTGATAGATTAGAAAAACCGGAATGACGATTCGTTGATTAAAACTTGAATTCTTCAATGTTAGACAGAGACAAATCGATATTGTCTGATTTGTGCACCATTTGTTGGCATTAACCATCATATGAGAAATGTGATGTTTGGTTTGGGCTTCTTATCCAACGAGACCACATTTTTTTAAATGTTTGTTTGCTAGTTTTTTGGATTCCATGCACGGGAAGGAGCCGCAGGTAATATTTTCTGATAAAAGTCAAGCACTAATAAATGTGATTGATGCCACCTTCAAATCCATAAGTCATCGTCTTTGTTAGTGGCATATTAGCCAAAACGCCCCCTCTTATTTTGGATCCCTAAACAACAATAGTGAACTCAAGCGGCCAGAATTTATTTTGGGAGATTGAAGGAATGTTATGTCAGCATATATTCAGAATTTATTTTCACATGAGTGTGACTAAGCTGCCAGAATGAAACTTCATGCCTCGTTGGTGTAAATCTGCGAAGCAACGACATGTTAATGAAATTGGTGACTATTGCATTGCAGATGGTAATGACGTTGTTGATGAATTAGGCTTTGTAAATTATCTGATGAGGCTCACTCTTGAGGTAGCGTACGGTGTGAAAAAACACAAACATGGAAGGAAAACTTGTGTAGATCAAATACGTGCTTTGAAGGCTGAAATGTATGTGATGATAAACAAAAGTGTTCCACATAAAAACTAATATGTTGGAAATTTTTCAGGAGAAAGAGGGGATATAACTCATATTCGTGATCCTAATATCACTAAATGTCGTGCAAAGACACCAATGACCTTGCATTAGAAGGGAAAAAAACCAAAGTCAAATCTACATCCTTTAGTTCCAAAGTGGCCAGGTTTCCATTTTTCCATTTATGTAATGGTATGGAATGTGAAATGCATGAAGCAAAATTCATTTGTTTTAGTTATGTGTTGGCACTACTTCTTTGTAGAGGTAGAGTGTTCACAACAGCAGGATACAAATACTCATCGATCTAATGAGATGAATGGTACCAAATCAATATCAAGGTGATGGGAGCCCCATCGTGAAGCTCCAGTGCACTCATTTGGAGTATGTTTTCATACATTTATTTTACCGTTTCACCCAATACACATGAATTTTTACGTGTTAAGTTTTCATACATACAAAATGAAGAATCAAGTTTCTCACAATACTCTCAGAATGTGAATCTGGACGAGCCTCTTGATGTGTCTTCGCTTTTCTAAGTATGAATTCCATTTATTTAATTTAACAATGAATATGCATGTTTTTAGCCTTCAATATACATGAGTGTGAGAGTAAACAGTTTTTGTCCCTATTTGAAGTCACAGAGTGGTCAGTCAGTCAGCCAATCTAGGGTGCCCAATAGCTTGTGGTGGGTGTAGGACCTTCTGAAAAATATCAGCAACTATATCCGCAAATACAACAAACAAACTTCTTCGGATAAATAGTTTACGTGAATATATATTTTCGTGTTGTTGTTGCTTTAGTCTTCCAATCCATCATGTTTGTCCAATAATGTATTATTTCTATGTAAAGATTTTTCCAACTGAATATTATGTGATTGAGACAGTGCATGAAGTAGACATGTGCTATAATTGTATTAAATAAAATTTTGTAAATGCACGTAAACCTACACATGAATTATTAGCATGTTCCACACCTTCTATTTATATTTTTTGCTCCAACCCTAATTTCAACACAAATATCCATTTCTCAAAAAATGGCTCCAAGAGCTATACCGCAGGATGATATTTTTTCGTCGAGCTTTGGTCAAAGTATGTTGAATAGGTTTCCCTGCTTGAGCTGGAATAACAGTTTTATTTACTTGGCATGTGGACTATGGGCGATGATGAGGAAAATCTCTGAGTAATTCATAACATCCGTGAAATTCTGGAACGATGTCTGGAGATTCCATTTACAAATGAAGAATTTGAAAGTAAGGTGACTCAGTGGCGTGAGAGATATGAAATGTTTTCTTGACTTTTGGACTTTGGAAACCCACATTCCTATGATGAAATCACCAACTTCGTTGACCTGCATGATAGTATGTGGATAAGGGTGAAGCAGGTATATTTACATTGCATGTAGTATGTTACTTATTCACTTCATTCAAACTTTATTTGTAATTGTAGGCACAACCCGCGGCCTTGGTGTATAAGGACGAGGGTGAGGAATTCTGGCACGTAATGAAGGCCTCGTTTGAAGTGAATGATCCTTTAACTGATGAGAGTGATAATTCCGATGCCACACCCCCACTGCCTAAAGTTGAGAAAATTGATGTCGATAACATTAACATTGGAACACTTCCCACTGATACCCATGCCGATGTACTTGCCGACAGATGTTGCCGACAATGCTTCTGGCGTGTAAGATAATGCTGCCAATATGCTGACGTCCTTTTCTTATGTTGTTTTTAGCCTTGTTAAGGGATAATTATCACTAAGTACTCATGATATTTGAAGTTTGTATGCATGTTTGTTTGTCATTGGTGTGTGTGTGTTATGTTGAACATCTTTTAATATTTATCGTTTAGCTATTGTCTTTACTATTTTTTTATTTTCAATGTTGTATTTATCCTATTTATCATCTTCTATAAATACAACATAGAGGGAGACATGTTCTAAAGTAAAGAAAACTTGAGAGTGACAACCCTAAACCCTAAATTTATCTTCTGCCCACCCTACATTGCAAAATAATCCAATGGCATTACCGGTGTCAATCCCTCAAGATTTAGTGTTCTACACTGAACCTTAGACCCGAACACTGAAATCATTCTGCATGTCAGAACTGTACTTATTTGTGCATAGGAAATTATGGATCCTCACCGACCCCAAGACACACTGCATCTACCTTGTGTATCTGCAATGAGAGATTCGACAGCAATGCGAGCGTGAAATAACAATGGAACAACTTGAGAGTCGCCTTGAACACTGACGTCACACGTATGAAATGTTTGGATGGTTAATTAAATTTGTAGGGGCAGACCGCCTAAACTTGTGGAATAAATGAGTCAATGTTGATATGGTAGTATGGAAACAGATTTCACAGGTACTCCTGGATTCCCTAACCTAGTTTAACCAAGTTTCCATATTTATTATCATCGAGTAGGAAGACGTAAATATTAGTTGTTGTCATTTATATATATATATATATATTCGTCCTGAGGTGCTGGTGTACATGGAGAATGGTGAAGCTTCTTGGACATTTCTAAAAGTAATGTTCGATGTCGAGGAGACCAAGATGTGCTCAACAATGATGAAGAAGTCGATGACGTTGGACCACCGCCGAATGATTCTGAAGACGATGAGTAAACTGTTGTTATCGAGTGAATTTCTATAGATGTTAGACTTAAATAGGGCTTTATGTGTTTGTATTTTAGGAATTTCATATGTTGTGTGTCGAATTTTATTTTCTGTTTTAACTTTGATGTGTTGAATTGTCATGTTATCAGTCACAGTATGTCTTGGGCTTAAATATTCTACAGCACTTGCATACTCCGCATCATCATCGTGCGGGAGTTTGATCTCATCAAAGACTTGGGATTTCTGAAGGGCATCAACATTCACTTCTAGAGAATTGATGGCTTTTTCCAAGCTTTCAATTTTAGCAATCGTCGTTGAATTCATTTCCTGTCAACAAGTACAAAAGAAACATAATGATCAGGTTGATGAAATTAAATAAATATCACATATTGTTGAAAAAGAATATTGTCTGCAAAACTTACAAATATCATCCGGGAAACATCCGCCAATGTCATCGGAGTTCCATCATCCGTCTCACTTTGCTTCTTAGATTTCTGTGGTAACTTCAAAGTCGATTTCGACTTACCAGAACTCACACTACTAGGATGTTTTCTTAGACATCGACGCATCTCAAATACAATAGCATCTCGTGCTCCAACTATCCCCACATCAGTCTCATCGTCAACAATATCATCATCATCATCAATGAGATTTCTACACACTGCTCGGGGTGGTGGGGGCCCGACATCCAGTGTTAAACCAGCAAGTTCCAGTCTCTCTTTTTCATCAGTCGTTAAGATAAATGATGTCTGGAAGAAAATATCAAAACCACAGTCAGCTTCTGTAGATTTTAACTAAATGAAATAAATGACAATTAGGTAAAGAATGTACCGTCAAATCTAACTGTGTTGAATGGAAAAATGGTTATACAAGAGAATATTGAAGAAGGCATCCATAGACCAATGTATGAATCTAGGGAACGTCTTAGGGAGTCCATTCGCGCAATGCAATGTTAGTCTTGGCATCACCTCAAAGGCAAAGATCTGTAAGACCAGTGAAAACCCACATATATCCGTAGAAGGCCTCGGTGAGAAATGCCTCAATCGGGCGATATTACCGCAGGCAGTATGCGTCTAATGTACTAGGAACTGGTATGCAACCTCCTCCTAAGAGTAATTGTTGAATCTATCCAAGTCATCAACAAGATGCATGTACTCCACATCTATCTTCTTCGATAGTTGGTCTTTATTTAATAGTAGATCGTAAACGACATGGAGCAGTGCCAATTTCAAAACCAAGCTACCATTACCCTTATGTAAGGTGTTGTAGTTATCAAATGCTTCCTAGATATGTTGGGCCTTCAGGTTATGAATACCTCGAAAAATGTCAGTGTGCATAGATGAGGACATTAGTGGATCCTCAACTTCATTAAATTTCAAACCGTTCATGCAAAGGATTCTTGGGGGCCTAATTCCAATCGACAACCATTAATAGAAAAGCACAATCGATTCCTTACTTCTGATTCGGGTTCAAGCACATTCAATAATAATAAAATGAGTTGCCCTTGATATTGGATGTTGGGCACATCAATGAGGTGACCAAAACATGTAAGACGAAATTCATCCAGATTTTTTCTACTTAACCAGCTACGAACTTGGTTAATAATCACATTAAACTGCCCCCTCATAGATATTTGGCGAATTAAAATTCAAACATGTAATTGAAAATGTAAAGGCTTCACATCGTATAAAGCTAGCAATCCGTAAATCAATTACATAGAATCCTAAGAACATATCAATATGCAATTCTGATAAAATCAATTAATTAAAACAAAATCCAACATACGACATAATATGAAGATCGATGAATTGCAGTTATACTACAACTTGATAAATACAACAGATTTCAACCAATTTCATAACCTCAGTAAATGAAGCACAATAATATATTAACCAAATTCATATCCTCAGCAAATGAACCACAACAATATCTTAAGAATAACTTCATAACCTTAGCAAATGAACAACAACAAATGAACCGTCATTATCAACACATTAAATTGAAAAACTTGTCACATTATCACCATCTGCTCAATATACAAGTTTCAAACTTCTAAAAAATTAACATAAAAGGAATAACCTTTAACGCCGCGTCTTTGCTAAACTACCATGCTCCATTAATGCAGGTAAGAACATATCAATGAGCAATTATGATGATTCACAAATAATGTAAATTTTCAACCAATGTCATGAAAGTGGTCATGTATACCTGTTTCTGAACAAAAATAAATTAAAAAATTGATCAAAACATCACAATTTACGCATAGTTCAAATTTTAACTTAAAAAAATATAAAAACGGAATAACCTCTAACACCGCCTCTTTGGCTCCTTCTTCGCTCCGCCGACGCCGGTTCAGCCTCTGTAGACGCATTTGAACGACTCGGTCTCCCGAAAGACATATTCACACGCTATTTCTTTCGCATAATGAAGAATGATCAAAGCAAATTCTTAGATACTTTCTCTAAAATGTAAAACGGTCGAATGTGATGAAAAATGGAGTTTAGCCGTATTATAAACATATCTCACCGGTTGCAACCGACGCGATGGTTTCATTCCCTAAATTTTTGGACGCCGGTTACGGTGCTGGAGCTCCGGTGAAGAATTTTGGAAAAATGGTGTTGTTCGTTCGTTTTTCTAAAAGATTGAATTACCCACGTGTGATTTTTAACGAAAGTGACTTTTATGCAACCCATTTTATTTTTTGTAGTATTATTTCATTTATTTTATTATCGATTAATATGAAATTGTTCAAAATTATATATCTTCATATTTTCAAACTAAAATATTTCACCGATGTCAATTTCACCTATAAAATAAATTTATAACAACAATAAAAAATTTACCGATAAAGAATATTTCCTTAATATACCTAAAAAAACATTGACGACGTATGTGACTGACAGTTGTGTATTTTACACAACTTTTGGACATATTCTGATATCTTTTATCTTAAGAAGTTGTGTGTTTTACTAGCTTTTATGCTTTAATTTATATCATTTGGTATTTTTAATGTGTTTACGAGTTTTGTAGCTAAAGTGATGAAATTGTTGAATAATTGATGAAAAATGAGCAATTGAAGTTGGAGGAAGCTAAAGAATGATTTAATTAGGCCTTGGGCTTAATTAATGACTTAATTATAGCTTAATGGAGTGGATTTTTATGATTAAAGCCTGTTGGATTTTGAAGCCCAAGTTGAATCAGGGTTGGGTCGACTAAGGAAGTCTCGGTCGACCCACTCATGAGCAGATTACAAAGGACATGGTCGACCTGGCTCAGGTGGCTTGGCTCGACCCTGTACAAAAATAGCCCTCAGGGTCGACCTAACTTTCTTGGTCGACCAGAGCTTCTTGGCTCCGCGGATTAACGAGTTTTCACCTATAATTAGGATTTCAAACCTAATTTGAAGACACAACAACACACCCTTCGACACTCTTGCCTCTCTTTCGATTACCACACACTTGAGACGCCATCTTTACACTCAAGAACACACTCAAAATACCATTGATACATTTCTCTACACCCCGAAGAGACGAAAGATGCCCTCAACCCGTTGAAGAGAAGAGACGACAAGAGCTGGAGAGAAAAGTATCTTAGAAGACGATTGAATGCCACAAAGGATTCCCGGTGTCATTTATATTTATTCTAAGATGATTCGAACTCTGTTTTTATTTCATTTTATGTATGTCTAGTTAAATTGTTGCAGAGATTCTAGGGTTTGCAACTATTATGGATTGAATGACTTGATTTATTGAATTATATTTTCCGTTCATTATTAGGCATTTGATTATCTAGTTTGGATTTCTCATATCTATGTTGATGGCCACATCATGTGTATGCAAGCTAATTAACTGGAAAATTCTAGTCGTGATTGGTTAATTAGTGGGATAAAATAGATGAATCATTTTATGTGATGCTAGGAAGGACCGACCAAGTGAACTAGTGTTGCATGGGGATTTAAGTCCAAGTAACGAGGTTATGAGTAATAACGTGTGCGAATAACTGACCACAGTGAAGTACATGCTTATTATTTATATGTTATGACATGTGTTCTATGAACAGTCTGATAACACTTTAGTGATTTCCCACCTTTAATGGAGTAAAGAAGGTTAAGTAAGCAATAAATCAATCTGATATATGTTTTATGCGCATCATCCCAAGAATCCCCTATTTCTATAATTTGTTTAGTGATCGTGTTACTATTTGCATTCGTTTATGTTTTTATTCTGTTTTACATTTTATTACTCCTTGCCTTTGAATTCAGAGTCTAGATATTGAACTTATACCGGTGTTTTGGTCTAGTAGTTTACTCGAATCTCAGTCCTTGTGGGATACGATACTCTTGCTCACCTAAATATTATAAACACACCGTGCACTTGCGGTACAATTATTTGTTAATAAATAACGTGTCAGTGATGATAAGTAAAAATTATTTATTTTTCAAAAGTCTAATTTAACAAGTTGTTTGGAAATTTTAACTCATTAAATAATATTTAAACATAATTACATTTTATAAAATTATTTCATTTAATTTAAGATCAATTAATACGAAATTAATTAAAATTATATATCTTCATATTTTCAAACTAAAATATTTCATAACCAATGTCATTTTCTCCCATAAAATAAATTTTTTTAACAACAATAAAAAATTCACCGATACCAAATATTTCATAAAAAGAACTAAAACAGAATTGTCGACGTATGTACCAATATGCAAAAATTATTTTTCAAACGCCTATATTATTTTTCAAACAACTAATGTTTGCACATTTTAACTTATTAAATAATATTTAAACATAATTACATTTAACAAAATTACGCATATTTTTAAGTAACAAAATAAAACAGGAAATCCATTTAATTCATATTCTCGTAAAAAAATGTTATAGAACAAATTATTTAGATTTTACAAAACATATTTTTTATTCGCGATTTCATTTTTTCCCAACTAAAATAATTTAATACCAATAATTAAAATGTTGCCCATACATCATTTAGATTTACATATTTTTTTAATACACTTATAATTCTAAAATAATATAGTAATACAATTCAAAATGTCAATAAATAAAATAAAGTGAAAATGAGGAACTGTGCAAGTAATGATGAAAGAAAAGTACCACAATAGCTAAATGGTGCGTATCTACAAAAATACGCCGTATTTCCATCGTTTTTAGCAATTTCTTTTTATTAGGTATATTTTCAGGTCGAGGGACATGTGACCGCATCTTAACGGTCTCGGGTATTACCTCGGAGATGCTTAGAATTTTCCCTTAAATGTTCTTTACTTAAAAAGAAAAAAGTCCAAGAGTGGTTCGAACATTAAATTTCGAACTCACCATGTTTTGTTCAAAATTTAATTTTTGAACAGACAGAATTTTTAAAATAGTCCTGTTCAAACTCCTATGTTCGAACAAACACGGTGTGTTCGAAAATTTATTTTTGAACGGACTTCATGAATTTTTGTTCAAGTACCATTCGAAAATAGGAGTTCGAACACACCATGTTTATGTTCGAATAGAATGTAATTTTTTTTATTAGTAAGAATTTTTAAGTAATAATTTATAATTCAAATAGTAATTTTAGCGGTGCATTTAGCAACTCAAAAAAAAAATCGTTGCTAATTTAAATTTGAAACATATAAATGAAATTTAATTACGTTATACCTAATAGTATTCACTCTGGTAAATACGATCAAGCTTTACTAGATTCAAACAGAAGAAGTTATAGTATGTCTTAAAAGTTTCGCATTAATTTTAGAAAAAAAAATATAAATTTTGTCAAATCAGTTTATGGGTTTATATTTCATCACCATACAGTTATTATATATATATATATATATATTTACTCATACACCTGTTGTCTTGTTTTACACCTCACTGGAATTACAATGGAAGTACAGAAAGGTAGAAGTATAGAGGAATAATAATTACAATATTTAACTGAATTTAAACAAAGCAAGAAGATAGGAACCGATGTGCAGATTCCGGCAAGCCGAGTCGAGGGGACCTCTCTCCGCAAGACAAATACGCCCCGACTAGTGCTCACGGTTTGGCGGTTGTCTTTCAAAGATGAAACGGCTTCGTCCTTCCGGCAGTAGCACCACAAATCCGGCGAACTAGACAACGTCGAGAACTGGGAGCTTTGACTCGAAAGGATTCGTATGCAACAATATGAAGGTGTGATCGAATATGCAGAATGTAGCCTTTGGATCCATGCAGTCAAAGGATTCATATGCAACAATATGAAGGTGTGATCGAATATGCAGAATGTAGCATGCAGGATGTCCTATTTATAGGCACATCATATGCAACAATATGAAGGTGTGATCGAATATGCAGAATGTAGCCTTTGGATCCATGCAGGATGTCCTATTTATAGGCACATCTCCACTGCAGGGGACAACTAGGGTTTGAGGGCATTCAAACCAGGTGTTGTAACCCCCCTGGAGTTACAGCTCTGCCATTAAGCCCTCCAGGAGTTACCTTCTGCAGATCCTGACAGGTACTTTCGGTTACTGTCCAGCCCACTAACTCCACCAGCTCCAAATGGCAGTTACCTGAAGGCTCCACCAGCTCCAGTGGCAGTTACTCACTTGAAGGCTCTTAACTGATGGCAGTTACCTGAAGGCTCCACCAGCTCCAGTGGCAGTTACATGACAGGTACTTTCGGTTACTGTCCAGCCCACTAACTCCACCAGCTCCAGATGGCAGTTACCTGAAGGCTCCACCAGCTCCAGTGGCAGTTACTCACTTGAAGGCTCTTAACTGATGGCAGTTACCTGAAGGCTCCACCAGCTCTAGTGGCAGTTACTCACTTGAAGGCTCTTAACTCGTTACACCCTTCAAGCTCCACCAGCTCCAGTGGCAGTTACTCACTTGAAGGCTCTTAACTCGTTACACCCTTCAAGCTGGACATGCACCATGTGCACCCACGACCCGGTCCACAGCCGTTATAGACCCGGATAGTCGATCCGCTGACCCGCTCCACGACCCGACCGTTTATGTACCGTAAAACTGATACGACTAAGCCCCGGAAGCCCACGTACGCCCAAAGTCCACCCAAAGTCCAAGTCCGAGGACGAGTCGAGACGAGCCGAGCAAGGGCACGGGCACGGGCGGGTGCGCGCATGTGTGCGCGTGTGGGCTCATGGCCCACATCCTTGTGCACTTGATTATTCCACTTAAGTGTTAATACACTTAAATATACTTCTTAATTTGATTAAGAAATCAATGTGAGATTATTTAATGTGTCTTAAACACATTATCCCACACACCATAAATGCCCAATCGTGTGACCAACTTTAACAATTTATTTCTCACTCACCGAAAATCGGATTTGAGCAAATAAAAATACTACGATTATCTACTCACGACATAGAGCAATCGTACGGTATTTAATTCCTCCAAAATTAAATATCCCGGTCACGAAAAATCAGATAAAATGAGTCACACTCACTTTATTAAATCCTATTTTCCAACAACACCCGATCTGATAGTCTTGAGGAAATTCGAACATGTGATATTTAATCTCCAAGCAACCTCACCCCATCACTAGACCATCACATAAATAAAAAAAAAATCCGCAATTCAAAATAAAAAAAAGTTATCTATTAGACATGACTCAAATACAAAATATATTTAAGGCCTGAAAAAAAATGAACTATCAATTTAAGGAACCTAAAATTATGTATTTAAATTATTTTTAATAAATTATTTATTAAATTTAATGAATAATTGATAAAAACATTTTCATTGAACAATAATTTAAAATAATATAAAAAAATCAAAACACATAATTTTTTTTTTTGAAGTCTGAAATGGTTAGTTTTCTTTTTCATGCTTTTTTTCTTAATTGAAATTGTTAAAACACTAATTTAATTAATTTAAAACCTCATCAAATAAAACATATACTTGTGCAACACAAAATAATAAATTTGTCACTATGTTGAAATACAAGAAGTATCACTTATCAATGTTACATTATTACATCATCGTCAATATATAAACACACGTAATAACGTATTAACCCCCCAGATGTGTGCAGCCAAGCTAGTAGGAACACCTCACACAGTGTCAAAGAGATGGCGTCGCAAAACAACGATCCACGGCTACCATCGGCGGCGCGGCCGTACAAGCCACCGATCATCTCCCAGCAAGATCTTCCCGTCGATTACTCCGGATTCATCGCCGTCGTGTTCGGCGTCTTTGGCGCTATGTTCCGGGTATGAATTTTTCCCTCTCCATCTCCGATCTATGTTTTCCAGCAGCGTTTTCATCCGATTGCGGCTGTAACGTACTTATAATTCGAGAAATTGACGAATCATCGAGTTTAATCTGAATGAAATCACCTTTTTTTCTTATCGAGACTGATTATACTCGTATTATCGTGGATTTTGATTTTTTAAATAACTTATGCAGTACAAGGTTTGCTCGTGGCTAGCAATCATATTTTGCGCGCAATCGCTCGCTAATATGAGGAATATGGAAAACGATCTCAAGCAGATCTCCATGGCTATGATGTGAGTTTCCGGTTGTATTAAATATTTCTAACGCTTTCATATGTATAAATGTATACAATATTTAGCGTTCTAACTTCTAGGTGATTATATTTTCAAATAATGACTATTGCGTGTGATATTATAATGAATTAGCATGTAGTTGTAGACTTACTCCGTGATTTGGAAATTTTATTTAGTAGCACTCAAAATGCAGACTTAGGAGAAGTGATGTAGGCAGACGCTATTGCTAACGTACAAGTTAATGTGTGGATAGTTATTGAATTTTCAACCTTTCTAGAATCACTTGGCAGATGGATCCCTTTTTCTATTGCTAATGCTTTTATTCTCGCTACTTCTCTGTTGATGAGAGCACAAAGCCTCTTAAAACCTTCATGACTTGTTCCTTGGCTGCAATAGGTTGTCAAAGTGTTTGTCATTGCTAATTACCTTTCCCCATTGTGTTAACTATGCTATCACTGTTACTATTTCTCTACTTGAGCTTATTGACCTCAATACTGGTCTATGCTGTCCCCATGGAATCAGGCAAAGCGTGATTTGAGCACTTCAATGTTTATTAATATTTTCCCCCAATATTGATATTCTCTGATGGATTAAGTTTTGTAGAAATGAGAAAAGGATGAAAAAACTATCTTTATTTTTGGGTTCCTTAGTACTTACATTAGAGACATTGTTAGGAGCATGAGAAATCAGATGATTAACTGAAAAAAAATATTTGGTAAATGGATTTTTGTTTGGTGTAATTGACTCGCTCGCCTACTGTTTCTACTTGAAATTAGGACTTTTCCAGTGCATTTCGTCTATTTGACTTGAACTTTGCAAATGATGTACACACATTGGAATTAGAAAAGCCTATAGAAAGATCAGTGGAAGATGTCAACCCTTGTACAGCAAATAACATTTTTAGACCTATTGTTACATAAATTAGGCTAGATGTTTGGTGTAGATTAAACATATCAAACTGTTCAGTTCCCTATACGATTATTTACGTTGGTTTCTAGATTATTTTGTGAGTTATCCATTATGTATAGACTATAGTTAATCAGAACTACAGAAAGAGTACATGATTAAGGAGTCAGTTTTTCTCTGTCGTGCTTTACCAGTTTGCCTTTTCTGCCCCACCCCACCTCTTTTTTATAGTTTCCTAGGGGAAGACACATAATCAATAGATGCAATCCTGCTTCAATTTTATGATGAATTTTTAGGTGCCCTTTTTTTATAGTTGTCTTTCTTGAATAATTCCCTAGGGGAAGGCACATGATCAATAGATGCAATCCTGCTTCAATTTTCTGATGAGTTTTTAGGAAAAGGCCTGGCAATTGTGACGAGTTCGCACTTCACAGATATAATGAAAAATGAATTGAGATTGTCTCTACCATTAGTTTGAGGAGGTCAACCAAATTCACCTCAAATCTTTACTGCTTTTGGTAGTGATTTCATACTTTGTGACAATTGAAGTTTTTTCACTCAAGGTGTTGGAATTTTAACTACTTGCAAATAATTTATTACAAGATACTAAACCTTCAAACTAATGCTTATATATGTTCCAGTGAATCTTGTAGTTTATTATATCTTTAGACCCTGGGCAGTGATGACTGTGGCATCTATGATTAGATTTTGAAAGAAGTCTTTTGCAATTGTATTAGTTACTCTTGTGACTACATCCTGTGCATTTGAGATAGATTTTTTTTGGGTGGGGGGGTAAAGATGTGGTTTTGCTGGATGTGGATAATTATATAACTAGGATGCTCTTGAAGTTCTCATTATTAAATCATCATGAAGTTATTGGCCTTGTTGCTTTCAAGACTACAGCCCGTGCAAATTCATTGACGACCGTATTTCACTTTTATAGTATAATAAAGAAGAAAAGACACACACACACACACATACATAATGGCTAATGTTTAAACATCATGTGAACAGGAAATAGAGCTGTATGAGTTTAGTTGTCACTTACCTTTTGATTTGACGTCCCAGTTAAAAGAATTGGGCCTAAGCTAGGTTCTTTAATAAACAGCACTAATAATTCAACCATATGTAAATTGTGAAAGAGTTGGACTTATTAAGGGATTTGAGAAGCCTCTAATCTTCTTTCTGTGTGATTAGTTGATCACCATATATATATAATTTAATGCTGTTTTCTTAGAAGATTATGAAGCTTCATTCGTAATATTGATTGTCATATATATATTCTTGCCATTAAATTTTCTTTTGGACGCCAGGTTTGGTATAATGGGGTTGGTGACGAATTATCTGGGGCTGGGGCCTCGTCCAAACCCAAAAAGTCAGTAGTATCCTTGGCGCTGGATTTCCCCATTGAAAACTTTCCACCTTCCTTCTAAATGGTGGCAGTCAGTCATTTAGCAGCATTCCATCACTGTAAGACTACTATTGCCTCGTTTAGTTTTATTATCGTGTTGAGTAGATTTTGTAATAGATAATTGGATTGTATGTTCAGCATTACCAATTGGAGGTGGATAACTCAACATTTTTTTGGGATTGTGGCCGTAAAACTCAATCTTAATAGCCACATATTTATGTGGTTTCTATTGTTCGATGGAGTCTAGAGAAGTTGAAAAATGAGAAGGGTTTGTTTCATTTGTTATAATAATATTGATGCCAGTAACAAGAAACGTCCATCCATATTTTTTTGTTTTCTAGAATTTGGTCTTTTTTTAAGAATTAGAAGTTGGTAACTTTTGGTGTAAATGTATGTGATGCACAACCGATTTGAATTATATTATAGGGTTAATGTATGTGATGTACAACCGATTTGAATTATATTATAGGGTTAATAGGTTCTAATATCACAACCTTTTCACCTTTTTATTTTTATTTTTTCACACAACGTTTCAATTTTTATAATAATGCCAAAATTTTATCTTTTTATTGGAATTAAGCCATTAGATGAAAATTAATCTGACATGGCCTAAATTTTTATACACATGCACTCTTAATTTGATGTAGTATAAATTAAATAGAGTATCTCTACCGTGCTATGCACGTGTGTGGTATGTATATTTTATTTGTTAGAAATTATAATTATGAAAAATTTAATAAAATTATTACAAGAAAATAAAATTGATTTATAACTTTTTGAATTATATAAATTTTCGTATTATTCATTTTTTGTTAATTATAACATACATTTGTGTTCACTATTAATCTGATGCAGCATAAATTAAAATAGAATATCTTTCGTGCGATGCACACATGTGATATGTATAATTTTATTTGTTAGAAATTATAATTATAAAAAATATGAGAAAATTATTACAACAAAATAAAATTATGTCATATCAGATTAAGAGTGCACATGTGTAAAAAAATTAAGCAACCTCAAATTAATTTTCATCCCATGACCTAATTGCAACAAAAATATAAGGTTTTGGAATTATTATAAAAATTCAAATGTTGTGTGAAAAATAAAAAAGTGTGTAAAGTTTGTGATATTAGAGTCAATTAACCCTATGTTATATACTACTACTAATGAAGCTAAACTTTTGCAATGAACATTCAATTGAAATATAAGAAATATATCTGGTGTTTGAAATATTTGTGAATCAAGTAATATTGACAGGAATTATAGTACAAGGGGAAAAAAGCTTTTTAAGCAATTTATTAGTTTTGGAATATATTAACCTCACATAAGTTCGACGGACAAAACTAGGGGTGGCACGGTAAGGTATACCTTACTTTTTTTCTCATACCTTTACCTTACCTTACTTGTACGGTATGGAGAAAATCCATACCGTTACCTTACCTTAAGGTTCAGTATATCTTCCAACGGTATACCTTAAGTTCGGTATGAAACAAATGGCATACCTTTACCGTACCTTTAGTTCGGTATACCTTACCGACATCAGTATACCTTACTAACATCAGTATACCTTACTATATCGGTATACCTTACCGACATCGGTATACTTTATTGACATCGGTATACCTTATCATACCATCCTATGATATATCATATATCTCATATATTTACTCAAAATATATGAAACACTCCTAATAACAATCAAAATTTAACAAAATAAAATAAATATCTTCATGTCACGATAATTAAAGTCCAATAAAATAAAATAGATATAATAATTCAAATTTAACACTCCAATGCAAAAATTAAAATAAAAACAACCAAGTGATATCCCAAGTCCCAACAAATACAAGAAATAAAAATAAACCGAGTCTAGAATGTTTCCCAAAAACTAATACAATCTTCAAATTTGAATCTCAAGAAACCTGCAAAATTAACAATTATATTAGTACTTTAATTACAAATTACAACATACAAAATGAAAAAAAAAAATATATATATAAGAACATAATCTTACTTTTCAAGTTACACCCAACACTAAGTGGAAACGGTAGAGAAAGTTTTTATAACATATTTACTAGTATTATATATCAATCACGTTTTTATAGTATTATATATCAATCACGTTTTTATAAATGTATAACATATTTACTAGTATTATATATCAATCACGTTTTCATAATTAATATAAATTGTATAAAAATATTATAAACTTATTAAATATTACAAATTTGAAATTTTTTTACTTAGAAATCGTAAGAATTATTTAAAAAGTATATAATATATTAACAAAGAACACACTTAGCATTACAATGCATTAAGTATAACATAAAATTAATTATAAGTGTTAATATTATAAATTCACTAGAGATTTATAAATGTATAACATATTTACTAGTATTATACATCAATCATGTTTTTATAATTAATATAAATTGTATAAAAATATTATAAACTTATTAAATATTACAAATTTGAAATCTTTTACTTAGAAATCGTAAGAATTATTTACTAAGTATATAATATACTAACAAAGAACACACTTAGCATTACAATGCATTAAGTATAACATAAGATTAATTATAAGTGTTAATATTGTAAATTTACTAGAGATTTATAAATGTATAACATATTTACTAGTATTATATATCAATCATGTTTTTATAATTAATATAAATTGTATAAAAATATTATAAACTTATTAAATATTACAAATTTGAAATCTTTTACTTAGAAATCATAAGAATTATTTACTAAGTATACACTATAGTAACAAAGAACACACTTAGCATTATAATGCATTAAGTATAACATAAGATTAATTACAAGTGTTAATATTATAAATTTACTAGAAATTTATAAATGTATAACATATTTACTAGTATTATACATCAATCATGTATTTATAATTAATATAAATTGTATAAAACTATTTTAAACTTACTAAATATTACAAATTTGAAATCTTTTATTTAGAAATCATAAGAATTATTTACTAAGTATATAATATACTAATAAAGAACACACTTAGCATTACAATGCATTAAGTATAACATAAGATTAATTATAAGTGTTAGTATTATAAATTCACTAGAGATTTATAAATGTATAACATATTTACTAGTATTATATATCAATCATGTTTTTATAATTAATATAAATTGTATAAAAATATTATAAATTTATTAAATATTACAAATTTGAAATCTTTTACTTAGAAATCATAAGAATTATTTACTAAGTATATACTATACTAACAAAGAACACACTTATCATGACAATGCATTAAGTATAACATAAGATTAATTATAAGTGTTAATATTGTAAATTTACTAGATATTTATAAATGTATAACATATTTACTAGATCAATTATAAGTGTTAGATATTTACATATATATCATATATACTAAGTATTATATATCAAGTATTTATAATTCACATATACATATATTTATATAATATCACAAAAATAACGGTATATACCGTTAGTTCAGCATATACCGTTGTGACGGTATATACCGTTGGTGCGGTATTTGCCGGTATATCGGTATACCGGTACATACCGCACCAACGGTATATGCCGAACTAACGGTATATACCGGTACAACGGCATATGCCGAACTAACGGTATATACCGAATTAACGGTATATACCTTAAAAATTCGGTATACCGTCGGTATCGGTATACGCCGGTATACCTCGGTTTTTAAGATTCTATACCGTTACTTTACCGAAAAATCTCAGTACGGTATCATATCTTACCGAAAATACCGGTGTACCTTAAAGTTCGGTATTACGGTATTTTTTCCGGTACGATAAGTACGGTATGACGGTATTTTTCTCCAGCCCTAGACAAAATTCGAACAATTTTGGCATTACACACTCGAGCAAACGTCGTAGCTCAACATAAGAAATACTAATCAATCATGTCATTATCATATTATACTATTTCATCAGAAAAATCAATTTCAACCCCTTGGACTCTATTTTTGTCTCCCTATTCTCTCATTAAAACATCATCTACTCTACGCAATCGTTCTACCACGTTTGTGCTTCATTTGTGTACTTAAATATATTTATATGCCCACACAATAAATAGGCGGTCGTTTGGCTGAGGGCTCCTCAAAAGCTTCTTAAAACATCTTAAAAGAATTTTGACCATCTATAAACCATCGACATTTATTTAGCAAACTTTTTTTATGGAAAGAAACTCGTACGCTCTTAAAACAATTTTAGAAAAAGTAAGTGGCTTATGGAAACAATATTTTATTTCTACAATTGAGGCCATTTTTTATTTTGCTAAAAAAAAGGCCATTGTTTTTAAGGAAAGTTTGGACATCAAAGAGAGATTTATATTTTTTCACGACTTTTTGTTGGTAACACTGAATTCTTTCATAAATAGAGAAAATGGCAAACTTCACTACTTCAGTCAGCAATTATATTTGCAAGTAGTCAAATATCAATCTTATTTACCCAACCTTATTTGCCAATCTGCATATAATAAACCCAAAACCCCCCATATTTTTTACGCTTTCTCACAGTCACACTGCTTTCGGCTTCCGCTCTCTGCAACTTTACTTTATCTCTCTCGCTTTACACTACGCATCTGCATCTGAAGGTTGCTATTTCCTTTCATAATTATTCTTGTTTTTGTATGTGTATATACATATTCATGTATTAATGTGGTTTGTATTCAATCTGATGGATTAGTTTATAGAAACCTGTCGATTCTTTTCTGTTTTTTGGTGCAACCTGTCGGTTCTATTTTTGTATGTGTTTTTTTTTTCTTTTCCGTTTTTTTCCCTGAGGTTTTGATTGATTGGAAGCAGATTTATTGCTTTGATTTATACACGTTTGCAAATAGTTAGCGCTTAAGTAGTAGCAGCAGGCAAGGGAAAAAAATAAGAGACTATATATGAATCTGGAACAATTGGGTTGATTTCGTCGCACAGTTTGTTTGCTCAGACATTAATGGCGGGTTGCCCTGCAACTATTTGCTTGTTTAGTTCTGTGTATGTAATTAGAATCTGTCGCTTTATGCGAAATTCTCTATATGATTCTAGCTGAATTACTGCTCAAATGTGTGTTTTCTTAGATGCAAAATAATTAGTTGGATACTGGAAAAGGTCTGGAAGTGCAGAAGCAATCAATAAATGAGATCATCATCTTGTAGTTCATGCACGGATTTTGACTTTCTCGAAGCATTTAAAGATTTGATATAACGTATTTAAAAACTTTTCCTTCCTTCCTTCCTGCCAAAGGGAGCCTTCAACTGAGACTATCTGTCTTTTCAAGATTAGCAGCGGTCAAGAAATAGTTAGTGTCCTTTGATTTTCTCCACTATGGTTGTTTGCTATCTTTGTGAATGGAAACTCAAGTAATAGGCTTGGCTGTTTCTATCGGTGTTGCTTCCTGGTGTTCTGCATCCTGCCCTTTTTAGGTTCGAACATCACTGGCATTAATTTGAAGATATAGAGTCTTTCAGTAATATCAATTGAGTAGCTGCTCTTAAAAGCAGTAGTAATGGTATGTTTTTGTGATTTTGAGTTTGTATTCTTTGTATATGG
Organism: Perilla frutescens; assembly: GCA_026008535.1. Classification (NCBI taxonomy): domain Eukaryota; kingdom Viridiplantae; phylum Streptophyta; class Magnoliopsida; order Lamiales; family Lamiaceae; genus Perilla; species Perilla frutescens. The sequence goes on along the minus strand of BRKX01000014.1, from coordinate 19,312,664 downwards.
TAACAATGAGGAATTTAATTAATCTTCCAATGTCAATGGTAGTAACTTTTGTGTTGGTGTCTGCAAGTATGGAGGTAAATTGACTTCATTTTTTTTCTCTGACTTCTGCGTGCAAAAGTCATCTATTTGAAATGCATATGATCCTCTTTGACAGCCTATATCAACATGTGCAGGGTATCTTATTTAGTGTATGTATGCTTTCTCAATGTGACTATGAGTCGTTAAACCTTTTTTGGAGTATAAAATTGATTAACTCCAGCTGTTCTATTTAAAATTTCACTTTAACTGTAATTTGATGATTCTGTTCTGGAGTTCCAGCTGGGTGGAGGAACATAGGGCAAATGAGGGGTGTTCTGCGAGCAACATGGTTGCATTTCTGTAAATTGTTAAGGGTATGCTAAGTCCCTTTTCTCTATTTTTCTTTATTGATTTAAATTCTCAATAATGAGGGTAAGGTGAAAAACTCATCACTTCTTTTTGTTGGCTCAAAATAATATTGGGAATGTATTGATGTGGAATCAATTCTTCTCCAGTGTTCTCCCCCTGCTCATACATCTTTGAGGGACAAAGCTATAGCAGTAGCAGGGAGAGTCACTACTGTGAAGGATAGAGAAAGCTCAAAGGTTTCTTGTCCAGTGTGTTTGGATGTAATTCGGACATCAGACAGCGCTGATATAAGAATGACGCTTGCAGTACACCTAAGTTTATGGCACCCTGATGATGTTATGTTGCAGTGGGATATTATGGAGAGGAAAAACGAATCAATTGTTCATTTGCCTTCTATAATTATTGGAGTCGGTGTGGCTGCTGGATTTGGAGCTCTTGTGGCCATTTCAGCTAAAAACCGGACCCAAAAAGTGAGGAGGTAATCTTGATTGAAGTTTAGATAGTAAATCACAAAATCAACTCCAATGATTCTGCAACGAGTCACAAAGTGTATACATCTTCCGATCTTCGAGTCAATTTTTTTATGCGTCTATGCTGCAACATGAAACTAAAATACTTCAGATTTGGTACAAATATATGAAGACATTAGTTCTCTCCTGTTCTCCCCTATATTCCTTCGATGAATTTGATCTTGTTACATTACATTTTTGTTCTTATTTTTTTATCGCATATTTTGTGAACAAGCAAGTTGATGGGGTGATAATCTCTTGGTATATCATTTTGCTTGGATATGGATGTTTGTTGATTAGAACGAGAGATCATTTCATGCATCTCGGAAAGAGAGGATAGTAGTTCAAATGATTCGCGAGCCATCTTGAATCAGTAGTGTTATATCATTTCTTTTTTGTCCATTTGGCGTGGTGAAATCATACGTGCATGATATAATTCCATAACTGCAAATATTATCAAGAATTTCCATGTCCATTAAAAATATAAGCTAAAACCAGTCAATTAGTGAATCTCTTAATAAAAATGTTGAAATGGGATATATGATGCCTCCGGTTCCCACCATGTGATGCATGAAACTTACGAATAATAATAAGAGTGCTTGACCTTATCTAATTGGTGGAGTGAGTGAACTTAATTGTGATCATATATCATGAGCCCCTAATTTAGTTTTTCTTTTTCGTATGATTTATGGACTATTGTACATGAGCAAGATTTGTGTAGAATAGCTCGTCTCTACTAGTATAGTTTTCTTTTTCTGCATGGTTTATGAGTTATTGTATTTATGAGCAGCGGCTACTAATGTTTTCTCATCATAAAAAGAGTAGTAAAGTTACCACCCCAAAAATAATGAGCTTGTAAGGATTGACAAGAAAGCATGACAAACGAAAAAAGAGTAAAACAAAATTTAATAAAGAGGAAGAGAGAAGCAAAGAAGGTACCCCCTAAAAGTAATGAGTTTCTTAGGATTGATAAGAAAGCATGACAAAATCACAGAGAAAAAATAGCCATAACGAATGCATGATCTCAATTCACACACATATATACATATACACAAAAGATTGCATTGTGTCAATTGATTAATAAGCATAAAGGAAAGATGATGAATGAAAACATTGAAATATTCCACGAAAACCAAAAAGAATCCGCAGGCCACATTTTGGTTGTGTCCTCCCATCTCCAAGGGCATGCAGCACCCTTGATGAAACTATCCCACAAAATCACCAAATATGGGATTAAGGTGACATTCCTGACTATGGATCTGACACACGCGCGTGCAGCTGCAGAATCGAGTGATCAGCTGATCGGAAGTTGGAAGCAGGGGTTGCGCATAGTCTCAGTTCCGAGCGGGATGGAAATTGAAGGTGGGTGGAGAGATCAGAAGAAGTTGCATGACAGAGTTCAGGAGGTGTTGCCTGCTTACATGGAGGATTTGCTTATGCAATCCCAATCCCAATCCAAATCCCAGATCAGTGGCGTCATAGTTGATTCACCCTTGACTTGGATGCTTCCAATTCCTAAGAAGATGGGCTTCAAAACTGCAGTTTATTGGTGCTCCAATGCTGCCTGCTTGGCTTTAGGCTTCAAAATTCCGTACCTTCTTCAATCTAAATTCATCGATGCTGATGGTAAGCATACCGAGTACGTACGTAGTTAATTATAATTTATATATGTATATCATGTATATATGTTGGGTGCATGCATGCAGGGACTCCATTAATGAAGAATGAAACACTGAAACTGCTGCCAAACACACCAGAAATGAGAGCCACCGATGTAATATGGTACTTCCCATCAGACAAAGACATGCAGAAATCGATGTTCCATGCAATCAAAGACATCTGCCACTACATGAGCAGCGGCACCGCAGATTGGATCATCGGCAACTGGTTCCACCACCTCGATCCATCAGCCACGGCCATAGCTCCGAACATTCTGCCGCTAGGCCCGTTGCTGGCCGACGGCGGCCCATCCGCGGGGAGTTTCTGCGCGGAGGACTCCACCTGCCTAACCTGGCTAGACAATCAACCCGAGAACTCGGTGGTCTACGTTGCATTCGGCAGCACGTCAAGGTTCAGCCAGCGGCAGCTGGACGAGCTGGCCGCGGGGCTGGAGCTGATGGGCCGCCCCTTTCTGTGGGTGGCCTGGTCGGGGCTGACGGAGGGTTCGTCGACTCCTGCGTACAGCAGGGAGTTTGCGGAGCGGGTGGCGGGGAGGGGGAAGATGGTGGAATGGGCACCGCAAGAGGCGGTGCTGGGGCACCCCGCGACGGCGTGCTTCGTGACGCATTGCGGTTGGAACTCGTTTGTGGAGAGCGTGAGCAATGGGGTGCCTGTGGTGTGCTGGCCCTACTTTGGTGATCAGATGTATACGCAGAGATGCGCATGTGATGGTTGGAAAGTGGGGGTGAGATTGGAGGGTGCTGCTGCAGATGGGATTGTTTCCAGGGATGAGATTAAACGGAGGGTGGATGAGATTGTTTCTAATGGGCTTCTCAGAGAGAATGCTTTGAGGTTCAAAGCAATGGCCACAGAGAGCATCCAGGAAGGAGGGACGTCTGCAATTAACCTTAATTATTTGCTGCAACAAATGAAGTATTAATATTAATTTATTATATACATATATTGCGAATAATAACTCTACTATTGGCTTACAATCGTACCTAAAAAAAGGCCAGACTCCAATTAATATATTTTAATATAACTATTTTATATTTTATTTCATATTTGGAATACTGTACTTTTTCTCGGTGTATTTTATTAAATACACAGAATGATACTTACCAGTCGACCAACCAATCAAAATTTAACAAACATTTTCCAAACTTTCAAAAACCAATCCTGATTGGTCAGCAATTCAACATTCATCGTTCGTGAAACTCACGTCCAAGGGGATGGCCTGGTGGTGGAGTGCTGTTTCTTAAGGTTAAAGATCTCAAGAATATTATCAAGAATATTGATTATTTAATTTATACTATAGCTACGAAGAATTATTATTATTATTATTAGTGTGTAATGAAATATTATTTAAATATGCTATGGCTACGAATTAACAATTAAAATATTGATGGAAGTGGGTGTGTGAAATATTTGATATTGAGTCAATTTTTTTACCTCACCTAAAATTCTAAAAAAAAAAGTATTTTACCCATTAATTTTAAAAATTATTTATTTGACCTAATTTAGATAAAATTTCTCTAGTTGAAAAAATTGAAAAAAACTAAAAAATTGAAAATGTTATAAACTAGAGAGAGACGAGAGAGAATATCAATTGTATGTATTCAATATGAGGACCAAATGCCTCTATATATAATAGTACAAGAGATAGGGTTTTAGAGTTAGTAACTTGGACATCACTCATATCGTATATATCTATTAGATATATTTACAACACTCCCCCTTGAGTGACCAATCTCTAAAACAAATGTTGCTTCATTAAAACCTTGCTAGAAAAACCCAGTGGGAAAAAATCTAGTCGAAGGAAAAAGAGTACAACTGCTCTCCCTGATCTTGAGATCACTGTAGATCTTTGAGTCGGCGCATGCCGATCTTGTGTACCAACTTTCTGAATGTTGATGTTGGTAATGCCTTTGTGAATAAGTCCGCCAAATTGTCACTTGAGCGAATTTGTTGAACGTTGATATTGCTACTCTTTTGGAGATCGTGTGTGTAGAATAACTTGGGAGAAATGTGCTTCGTCTTATCACCTTTGATGTATCCTTCCTTGAGTTGCGCGATGCAGACAGCATTGTCTTCATACAAAACAGTTGGATTGATCTTTGATGAAGCTAATCCACACGACTCTTGGATGTAACTTGTCATATTTCTCAACCATACACACTCTCGACTTGTTTCATGGATTGCAATGATTTCAGAATGATTTGAGGATGTTGCAGTCAAGGTTTGCTTCACAGACTTCCATGATATAGCAGTTCCACCACATGTGAAAACATAGCCAGTTTGTGACTTAGCTTGATGTGGATCGGATAAAAATCCTGCATCCGAATACCCTACTAGAGAAGAATCGGAATTTTCCGAATAATATAATCCAAGGTCTATGGTACCCTTCAGATAACGTAGAATGTGCTTAACACCATTCCAATGTCTCAAAGTGGGTGCAGCGCTATATCTTGCGAGAAGATTTACAGAAAAAGCTATATCTGGTCTAGTATAATTAGTCAGATAAGTTAATGCTCCAATTGCACTTAGATATGGTACTTCAGGACTAAGTATCGTTTCACCATCCTCAATAGGTCGGAATGGATCTTTCTCCTTATCAAGAGATCTAACGACCATTGATGATGCTAATGGATGTGCATTATCCATTTAAAAGCGTTTTAACACTTTTCCTGTATATGTGGATTGGTGAATAAACGTTCCTCCTCGGACACGTTCAATTTGCAAACCAAGACAAAATTTTGTCTTTCCCAAATCTTTCATCTCAAATTCTTTCTTCAAATATTCAGCAGTTTTATTGAGCTCTTCAGGAGTTCCAATTAAATTCAAATCATCGACATAAACTGCTATAATTGCAAATCCACTTTCGGTTTTCTTTATGAAAACACAAGGGCAGATATCATCATTCTTGTATCATTCTTTTAACAGATACTCGCTCAATCTATTATACCACATACGGCCAGATTGTTTCAGCCCGTACAATGATTTTTGTAGTTTAATCGAAAACATGCTTTTGGGTTTTGACTTTAATGCTTCAAGCATTTTAAATCCTTCAGGGATTTTCATATATATGTCATTATCTAATGACCCATATAGATAGGCAGTTACTACATCCATAAGGCGCATAGCAAGCCTTTGTGACACAACCAGACTAATCAGAAATCTGAAAGTAATTGCATCCATTACTGAAGAGTATGTTTCCTCATAATCAATTCCTGGTCTTTGAGAGAAACCTTGCGCTACGAGTCTTGCTCTATATCTCGTAACTTCATTTTTCTCATTTCTCTTTCTAACGAATATCCATCTGTATCCAACAGGGGTTTCAGATTCCGGAGTTAGGACTATAAGTCCAAATACTTTTCGGTTATCACAGGAATTTAATTCCATTTCCATAGCTCTTTTCCACATTGGCCAATCATTTCTCTGTTTACATTCTGTAACAGATTTTGGTTCAGGATCCTCATTTAAAATTTGATGAGCTATATGAAAGGCGAATATATCATCTACAATGATATGTTCTCTCTCCAGTATCTGATTGGAAGATAAATAATTTATTGAGATCTCATGATTTTCAGATACTTGTAATTCTTCAGGAATTACATCACTTTCATTTGATTGATTAATCATTTTCGTCATTGTTTGGTTTCCATCTTGCCCCTTTCTTTTTCTAGGCACATAATCTTTGGAACCAATTGGTCGACCACGTTTTTGACAAATTTTAGACTTATTTGCTGCCAAAGCTATTTGTCCTTCAGGGACATCAATTTTGGCTGGAGTATTTGCAGCATGTATGTGAGATTGTGTCACTTTTCTTGTATCTACAAAAGCATCAGGAAGTTGGTTTACAATCTTTTGCAAATGAATAATCTTTTCAACTTCTTGTTCACATTGATTAGTTCAAGAATCAAAATGTTACAAGCTTTTCTCATTCCAAGATATTTCCTTGTGCTTTTCTGGATGTAGATTTGTTCCACTTAATGTTGGAAATGTCATTTCATCAAAATGACAATCTGCAAAACGTGCAGTAAATAAATCACCCGTTAAAGGTTCAATATACCTTATAATTGAAGGTGAATCAAATCCAACATATATCCCAAGCCTTTGTTGGGGACCCATTTTTGTTCGTTGTGGGGGTGCAATTGGGACTTGAACCGCACAACCAAAAGTTCGTGAGTGAGAAACATCTGATTCTCGACCAAAAATAATTTGCATTGAGGAGTATTCATGGTTGACCGATGGTCTAATACGAACTAATGTTGCCGCATGTAATATGGCATGACCCCAAGCAGTAGTTGGGAGTTTTGACTTCATAAGTAACAGTCTAGCAATAAGTTGAAGACGTTTAATAAATGATTCTGCTAAACCATTTTGAGTATGGACATGAGCGACTGAATGTTCAATCTCAATTCCAATAGCCATACAATAATTTTCAAATGCTTGAGACGTAAACTCACTAGCATTATCAAGACGAATTCTTTTAATTGAATTGTCTGGGAATTGAGCTCGTAATTTTATAATTTGAGCAAGTAGTCTAGCAAATGCTGCATTTCTAGTAGAAAGCAAGCATACATGTGACCATTTAGAAGAAGCATCAATCAATACCATAAAATATCGAAAAGGGCCACATGGTGGATGTATAGGTCCACAAATATCTCCTTGAATTCTCTCTAAAAAAGATGGAGATTCAATATTAACCTTCATATATGAAGGTCTAATTACTAACTTGCCTTGCGCACAAGCATCACATGGGAATTCATTTGTCATAAGAATCTTTTGATTCTTCATGTTGTGCCCATATGAATTATTGATTATTCGGCGCATCATAGTTGCTCCAGGATGTCCAAGCCTATCATGCCAAAGCATAAAACTTTTTGTGTCATTGAACTTCGGGTTCATGGCATGGTTTGTCTCAATTGCCTTTATGAATGTGTAATACATCCCAGAAGATAGTGTTAATAATTTTTCTTTTGTTCGCTTATGGCCGGATACAAAAGAATTTATGCAGAGATATTCTTTTCCACCTTCTGATATAGTCTCGATATGGTATCCATTATAGCGGATATCTTTGAAACTTAGTAAGTTTCTTTTGGACTTACTAGAATACAGGACATTTTCAATATCTAATTTAGTATCATTTGGTAAAATGATACAAGCTCTTCCGGAGCCTTCAATGATGTTTGATGCACCTGATATTGTGTTAACATTATCCTCAGCTAATGTCAACTTAAGAAAATATTTCTTATTTTGGAGAATGGTATGTGTAGTGGCACTATCAGCAAGACAAAAAACAGTACTTCAAGTAATCGGTGAGGAGGCATCCTTTGGAAATAACGATTTTAAAAGAAAAATAACATTAAAGATGTTCAGATATTTTGCAAAACAGTACTTCAAGTAATTGTTAGATTTTTTTTAAGCGGTGCTTTAAGTAATTTATTAGCGAAGAGTTGCAATGCTTTAATACATTCGTAGAAAATATGTTTGATTAATTAACTTAATTATGAATTGACAAAAACAACCTCACTATTCTCTTTTTATATAGTATATAGATATAGATTTTGTGTTATGTCTAAGTATTAAAAGTTCTTAAATATTTACATACTTACAGTAGTAAATTTTCTAATGTTCTACGTAATTAATAGACTATTGTGCAATTTTAATTATGATTATATTGTTTCTCATTGCTTTCTATTTCTGAACATCACATCATGTCCCCTATGATTCATACCAACTCTGCTTTGATACATTTATAAGATGTGTCAAAATTATGTATTTCTAGCAAACATAATCTCCCATTGTCGTAAATTTGCTCACCAATACCCTAATATGTTGGTTTGGTGGAAATTAGATTTATTATGAATGAATTATATTTCTATTATACTGTCAAGAATGATTATAGAGCTTAAATTGACGGTGTTGTTATTTTTATTTTTATTTTTGAGTGAATGTGTTTCATTGCTATGATCCATGTTAGGAAAAATTGGGTAATGAAAGTCTGATTTGTGCTTTGCGAGAGGTATTTTAGCGATGTTAGCTTCTTGATATCACAAACTTGCTTGCCACTTTCTGATGTATATCTTGACGCTAATCCTTAGTGTAATTGCAACACTTAAGTTGTGTATTTTTTTTAATTAATACAACGCGTTTTGAGTAAACATTAATAAAATATTATTACCAAATTAAAAAATGTAAAACCCATGCAGCACACGACGGATTATTCTAGTTAAGCACATAATATAATAGTGTATATATGTATACAAATATACATAAATATACATATGATATATAATATAATAATTATATCTACAATACAAAATTGTAACACCCTAGTCCTAGTAGAACCAAGACGTCACCAAAAGATATACGTACATGCTTACGTGGAAAATATTTTTCAAGAAATTAAATTAACTTTTTAAATAATTTGTAAACGAGCAACATCTCAACTTAAAAATGTTCAAACCACGCACTCATACGTTCCAAAGACAACTTCCAACAAGGCTTTTCAAAATCATTGACTCACATGTAAGTATATTTATAACCTGTTAACATGTAAGTTACATAACCAATCAGACCACACATTCAAAAATTCAACGGTCAACTCCTTCTATATATTCAAAATATTTGTATATACAATCAAAAACTGACCAGTCAGGTCAATAATTTTCAAACTGAAAAGTTTTGCAAAATATTAGCGGAAGCATTCAATATTTAATATACAAACATAAGTTTAAAGATGGCTTAGACAAAAACCACATAAAGGTCAACCATCAAACCCACTCAAGAAGCTCGTCATCAACCAGCTCGATCTCCAGGACCTGAAAAATATTTGAAATGTTTGGGTTGAGTGTAAGAAAACACTCAGTGGGCATTAACATTCGTCCAAGTCATACTTTCATGCTTTAAAATTGTTATGCTGCATAAATCATGAGAATCAACCATGAACATACTTTATAAAAAAATTTACTCTTCTTAATTGGATGAGAGACCCAATGTGATCACATGAATACTTTACGGTTACTTATCTAGATATTTAGTCACAAAGTAAACTGTCTATGCTTGTAATTCAGAATTTCTCTTTGCATGAAGTCTCAAATATCCAATCATTGCGTAAACAATGTTATTAAAACATTTAATATACTTTTCATGGACGAATTTAAAACATAGTTGTGAGTTATTGAAAAATTCACCTTGATGATCTCAATATATAGTGCAATTATGTGTGAAATGCTACTATGCTTCTCGTTCGACTCGACCTATAAAATTGAGATTCTAACTTAAGATCCTCAATTAAGTCTATAAGATAATAACTTAGATCATAAATAACTTAAATAAGACATTCCTATGATTTGGGATCGCTTTTAATTTTTGAAATGGAGCCAAACGAGCAAATAATGTGCATTTGACGGACTTAGTCAAGACAGTGACTCCGTTTGAGAATTTATCAGGCTTCCCGAATCAAATCGAAGAGATATGGAAGGTGAATTGAACTAAATTTAATGACTAAGAAATTTAAGAGCTCAATTTAAAAACTTGTGGACCAAACTTGAAAATTTATAAATCAAATATTTGAGCCCAAAATCTTTTCAAACATTTCATTAGACATTTGTCCTTCATCACCACATTCTCGTCACCTTTTTCCATCCTTTTGTTGGTGATCCCATGCCAGGCAGCCACCCTCACACACACATAACTCACAACTATTCACAAAATGAGAACAAAAGAAGGGAAATCAGTCTTGACATTTTTTCGACAGATTTTTCGATGAACTTTTGACATAAAATGAGGGTTCAAATGATTTCTGATTGAAGATTCAAGACCATATATTTAAAGCCTATAAGAGAGGTTCGAATTGGCATACAATTAAGCAAAAACCAATAGTTAAATCATCGGGAAATGGCTAAACAAGTTGCTGCGTCGCCCATCGAGAAAAACCATACCTCTTAAATCCTCCCTCTCTTCTTCCTTTTTTTTTTCTTTCTTTTCCCATTTTTTTCTGCTGCTTCTGTACTCTCCCAGCTAACCTAAAAATATATACCTATAGCGACATCTATCACCGGGTACTCCCCAATGGACACTCATTCTAACTAATGACTTCCAAGTGGCAAAGTTGGTTTGGTAGAGGCAATTTTTCATCCAAATACTTTTCATTTTGAACTGGATTTCTTTATTTGATTAGTCACATATATAGTATTATACAAATATGTACCAATAATAAATTGGTAGGAAATAGGCCTAATTATTGAGTAAAAAATAATTGATCGATTGGGCAAAAGTTGGGCCGAAAGTATTTTGTTTAATTAATTGGACTTCAATTTAATAATGTTGGCCTTATAGGAATAAATTGAGTTCAACTTATTTAATAAAATAAATTTTTGTGATGATTCAAACGAAGTACGATTTGAGCGATCTTGATATCAAAACGATCACATTATCATCTATTTTTATAATATAAATTCTAATTTTAACTTAAATGCTCAACTAAGGTCAAGACTTGTCCTACTATTATGCATTGTTTAAGCCCATAATTAAATAGTTCAAATAATTTGGGTTATAATCTCATGAAATTTCTTGCTACATAATAAATTTAAATACTATATTTTTCAGGGTGTTACAAAAATAATATAATAAAGTGATGTTTTAAATATATCCAAGTTGGATGCTGTTATCAATTATATATATATATATATATCCCATACCGAATAATTTATATATGTTTAATACCAATATTAAATATATTTTGTATTTATTGTATTTATAAATTTAAAAAATAAAATTTGAATTAAATATAAAAAAATGAAGTAAATTCATTTAAAAATTAGGATTAAATATATAAATTTTTCTTATTAATTTTGTTGTTAATATATATAAGTTATCAAATTAAAATATATTTAATTTTTGAAACAAATTTTATCCACAGTGTGAGCGACTAATAAATATTATTGTGCATGAACTAACTATAAATTGTGAAGCCCAACAATGAATTTTCACATTTTCAGTCTTTCAATGGAGATCAAGTGTAATAATATATTAAATTACTAATTTAATATGAAATATATTTTAATTTATATAATTTAAATATTTTAAAATTAAAATTTTTAATTAAATATGTTAAAATTTACAAATGTAAATTCTTTTTAAATTTTTTAAGTTAGTTAAATATATTAAATATTCAAGATCCACATCCTAAATTTTTTAATAATTTCAAATATTTTAAAACAATGTACTTGACTTTTTTAATTAAATATAATATATAATTTTTAAATCACTTCTCACTCCTATTTTTCTTGTAGATTCATGAAGTTCTAACCATTTTATGCAATATCTAGACCCATGGTGTTGTGTTTCTCTACCCCTAGGTTAATAAAATTACATGTAATAATATATATCAATCCATTGAAAAAACAAATATCATAACCATTCATCATATTTGAATGGATTGTACTTTCTCTTATACAGTTGGAATAGACGATTAACATATATTCTATTGAAAAATAAACAAGAAATTCATAATTCATATATTTATATTTTAAATTCATTACTGAAGATATATATATATATATTTATTATACGTATATCTTTTTTTAATAGTATTCATTGTGCATTATTTTATATTTATATATTAAATTTTTTGGATATTTTGACATCACATTTTCACATGTGCAATGAATATTTCATAAAATATTAATAAATTATTCATTTATTAATTTAAAATATAAACTAGCAAGATCACCTTCCACTGATATATTGAAAAATACACGACATAGGCTATTCACACGGAAAGGTTCTTAGTGTATAAAATTTTACCTTTTAAATTTCATGCACAATTACCAAGTGATGATCTATTCTATAATAACTCATATCGTTTTATGAATATTTTGTGCAATATAGTAGGTACTAGAAATAAATGGTGTAAAAATAATATAAAATTTATGCTTAAAGTATGTTCTTCACAAGATTGAAGATAGACCGGAAGGTGAAGATGAAATTAACATAGTAGTGTTAGTAGCAAATGCCAAAAAAAAATCAGAAAGAAAAATATTTTTGATGAAGAGTGAATCGACGAGAGCCAAAAATGGGAAAGAAAAATCCAAGAAAGACAAACCTATAATATAGAATATATTTTATGGGTTGAATTTTTTAATATTTTTTAATTTAGAAAGAATCATTGTATTAATTTTTTAATATTTTTTAAATTTATTAGGTACATTTAAATTTATTTTAATATATTCCACACGTTTTAATGTTGAAATAAAAATATTTTTGAATTAATGTTTGACCATTGAACAAATAATTTTTTTCATTGGTGAAGTTAATGTGATTAATTTTATGTTTGTATAGAAAATTCCTATTGGTTTTATTTAACATAAGTAATTAATTTCTTATTTATGTTTTTTTTATTATTTTTTATATTATCATATAATAATGATTCATTTCAGACAAATAATTTCTCTTATCGATATTGTTTGGTGAAGTGGTTTGTGGCTCTAAAATCCTAATTGAGTTTCACTGATATGAGAAACTTCAGGGTTATTTTTAGAATTTTGATTCATGGGCAGTCAAATTATGTAAAAAAATAAATAATTTTTTTAGTTAGCAGATTTAAATTATAATGAGTTTCAAATATACAAGACCTCGTGTTTGAATATATCTATTCTACTATATTCGATACAAAAAGTTATTTACACATTATATTTCAAATTTTTAAAATTTTTTCTTTAATAATTAGATATTACATGTATATTTTATGTATCATACATAAAAATGATCAATGTTTAATTTTACACTAAATATATATAGTCCAACATTTTACAATAATACAATTTAATACATTCATATATATGTATAAGGAGATATAAAATAATATGATGTCAAGATGTGTTTGAGCTGTTCTCAACAATCAAATAGATGATGATGAAGCTTTAATCAAATTGTGGAATACTCAAGTCATGACAACTATCCTTCGATTATGTCCTATATATCCACTTCATGCAGTATAAAGTGTTGGGAATTATTGGAAAAAACTATCAAAGTAACCCAACTGATGGTTTTGATGAAATGCCAAAACATATGGAAAAGGTATATGAAAAACCGTAGGTTATTCAGGCTGGAAGTCGGGGGTAATGACCAAGTAAGACTTCAAATCTCAGCTCAGCTGAAGCGAAAATACAAATGCCTTGAAGCATGGTCAACCAGCTTAAAAGGATGTCGCATCTAGACCAGTCAAGGTCTACTCTTCAAAGCTTAAGAAAAACTGTAATGAGAAGAGACTGGAAGGCATCAACAGATGAGTAAGCCATCAGTCCAGTTGAAAGCCGAGAGAGACTGATGAGGAAAGAGCCAGCTTGAAAGCTCAAAGACCAAACTGAACTGACCTAGATCAGTCAGTTGGGAGAAGAAGGCTCAAGTAAAAGCCAACTGGAAACAAGAGCTGAAAGCTCTAAAGCCTAGCTGCCAAGGTCTCAAGCTAAAAGCTAAGGCAGCTGATCTAAGGCATTCCAGGACTAAAGCATGAGGCAGCTGAGGAACTGCCAACTGGACAATCTCAGAGCTGAAAGTCGAGACAGCTGAGACCTCATCAGCAAGTCCAGAACTGATAGCCGAAATAACTGCTCTCCGACAAGCAGTTAATGAAGAATCCTGGCAGGAAATCGCAGGAAGATCCTGGAGCAGAAGCCATTAAATTCAACGGCTAGTCCTTTCAAGCTTCAACGGCTACAAGCATTAAACTGCTGCTAGTGGAATCAACTGAACCACCAATCTCAACGGTCACTAAGATCACTCATCTATATAAGAGAGTGAATCTCATTCATGTGTAAGACTTTTCAAGCACAAGACTTTCGCAAAACTAACTTTTGCTATTTTGCAGAACGAGCTTTTCTTTCTCCCTCCCCACAGCTTAAAGCTTAAATCTCTTAAGTGCGAAAAGTCCCAACTGAGAAGGAGTGCTTCAAGTTCTAAGCAGACAGCTAGCTGACGAAGAATTCCAGCCAGAGCAAAGCTTCTCAGTTTCAGTTCTTCAAAGATCAACCACTCAGCTCAAGTTGAAGGAGCACTCCAAGTTGATAACAGATTCAAGACTGTCTTCTTGAAGATCGAGAGAGATCTAAAATCTTGTAAAGACGGACAATAGCACCTAAAGTCTCAGCGAGTAGTTGGGACTGGTAAGTGTGAGTTGTTGACCAAAAACCGGCTGAGGAGGGACATACTGACAAGTCCGTTCTTTCGAGACAACAACAGTTGGAAAGGAGGTCGCGCTCGATTAGAAGGGTGTTGTTTTCAGCTCCAATAGGATTTTTCACTGTGTAACTGTAATAAAGAAACTTTACACTTACATAGTGGATTGCCCTTCTATGAAAGAAAGAAAAGACGTAGAAGCAGGAAGCTTCGAACCTCTATAAGTCTTGTGTGTGCTATACTTTATGCTCTAAGCTCTTGCATGTTCTTAAACTGCATACCAGCACACAAACTGCACTGACAAGCCAAGCTCTCAAGCTATCATTATCAACTGATTAGCTCACAAGCTAAGCTATCATCAAGCTGACTGATCTAGACTGATCAGTTAGTCAAGCTGGCTGATCTCAACTGATCAGTGCACGGATAAATTGTCATAAGCGAGTCAGGGCCCTATATAATCCGCACAAGCTTAAAAGTTTTTTGAGTCAGTTTATTCATCCCCCCTCTAAACTGATATATACTCACACCGGGACCAACATAAATGGATGACGAGAATGTATATATATATATATATAATATTTTCCTTAAATGTATTTTACGGTGTTGTATCATTTTTTTTCTCATTGTACTTAAAATTATAAACGATTTCAATTATGTTTGTAATTAATTGAATGAAAAGTGTAAGTTTATTCAAGGATATGAAATGTTTACCGATAAAATATTGAATAAATATACATTGTAGATTTGGAAAACTGTAATTAATTGATTCAGTTCAGAGCAACAGCCAATCTGTTAAACAAAATCAGAAAATACCATAAGAGCTAAAGACCGTCGGAGGAGGGGGGTGACGATCGTTGGGCCTCCAACGCTCAAGTCAAGAAAAGAAGAAGAGTAGAAAGAGATAAAATACGAAATAATTGAATAATTAAAGAGCTTGATAACAGCAATATCTACCAAGAATGTGACTAGAAATCAGGGGAAACATCATTTAATACTAGTAGAACGTAAGAAAGATGCCCGGATGTTGAATCGCTAGTGTGAAATTAACTCAGAAAAAAGTAAACTCGATGTTCTTAGGGTATAATATGAAGCTTGTGGGTATTTCAGCGTAGTCATCAAATGAGGAGGGAGACCTCTTTTTATAGGCAGAGGTAGTAGCTAGGGTTTACGCAAATTATGGGAGTGGTTGATGCATGATTTGATTCTTTTGATCGCGTCAGTCCTTCCAGATAATGCGGACGGTTAATTCAAAATAATTCAAATTACCTGATCTTTATGAGACTGCTTAGTTAAACGACAACGTTTAACCTTCATGGACCAGCATAGCGGGCTGACGAAAAATGGCCACTGCATACATAACCTTATATTATTTATATATTTTATAATTGTTTCTATTAATTATTTAATTGTAATTTAATTATTTTATTTGTACAAACTATTTATGATAAATCATTTACAAATCTTTCGTCGTGCATCACATGGATGTAATATTAGTTATTTTAAAAGAAAACATGGGATGAGTGCTAAATAACACTTGGTGGGCATGCTTATCATATTCGTCTAAGTGTATGTAAATATTTATTATGTTAAAAGCTAATAATTCAATATTTTTTGGGATGTCAAGGGTAACCCACAGCCGCTACTGTGGTGTGCACTGGGTAAACCCCGCCCCTGTGTAATAGCCTGCAAACCTACACAGGGGAGGTAAACCACACTTAGCAAGCCAGGTGTGACAGGCTCACACCTAGTGATGTTGGTGGTGGGTCGAACTTGATACCTTTGGCCTCAAGAAACACCACTCCACCACTAGGCATTCCCCAAGGGGACACTAATAATTCAATATTTGTTCTCATGTCAACATGCTTAAGAATATTTATTCAAAAGTCAATGATTGAATTTCATTCTCATACTAATGCACTTGAGAATATTTATTTAAAAAGTAATGTGCTCAAATAACCATGCATGGAGACAGACCTTGTATGATCACATAACTGTTTCAAAAAATTAACAATATCATAATTCATCATGTATGTTGAAGCATATCCACATTGAGCGAAACAAGCGAAATTCACATATAGATGGAAGCATTTTAAAAATAAATGTTTTAATTAGCAAAACTCATCTTATAGCTATGATTGTTTAAGGCTTTATCATGTTTCTGGTAGTTCCTAAGCTAAACATTCTCTTGGCATATAAGGAGAACTACCTAGCTCTTAGTGTACCTTCGTAATAACCTAAAATCTATATTATAAGGTAGATACAAGCCTAAAATACACTTCTCATAAAATTTGGGGTCATACGGGCCTAAATTGACATATTGGGCCCTTGTCATATATATAGTTTAATTTGGGCTTCAACATACTGGATCTATAAAAATTATGTAGGCCCATTTCTATTGTTTTGGGGTGTTACCGTGTTACATATGTATTTTCAAAAGAAGTATCGGAAATTATTATTATGAGAATAATGATTAATGAGTAGCAAAAAAAAAAAAAAAAAAAGAGGGAAGAACCTATTAGTTTAAAAATCTTTTAGTTATTTAAAACGACAATTGCTACACTTGTCGATCAATTTGTTTTCGGCAATGGAACCTGGGAAAACGAAATCTTAGTGTACATAGTGTATTTATTATGTAAAACGACATTCAAATACAATGCAAATTAAACCCAACAAAAAAAGTATTGCACCTAGTTGAAACTGGAATGGGTAATTAAGAGAAATATTTGGGTGTTGGTATCATCATTTTATTACCTCGTGGTGAAGTGATATCGTTATAAGTTATGATATGATGGTGATGGTGATGATGATGATGATGATGATGATGGATATAGAAAAGTAGGCAATGTGTTGGATGGAATTTTCACTAGTGAAGAATAGAATGAATACGAGGAGATCCCGTTAGAATTGATGTTGATGTCAAAAGTTTGTACAAATAAATGTGCTAAAACCAGAGGTGCCTTTTATTTTGGGCACATTATGGGGGTATCTTAAGACGAAGTCCTATATATTTTTTTGATCAAACCTAATTAATAGTTTAATTTACTCTTATAAATATTAATAAAGTGATATATAGATTCTATATATATAGTCCATGCAGTTTCAATGAATTATAGAAGCATATATATCCATAAATAAATTAAAATTAAAGTGAGGTATAGATCATCAAATAAAATGGGAGTGGAAATTAAGGGGAAGAGAGGCGGTCATGTGTTGGCGGTGCCATGCCCAGCTCAAGGCCACGTCACACCCCTAATGAAACTGTCACGCCTCATCGCCTCTCACGGCATTAAGGTTACATTTGTTAACACAGAATCCATACACAACAAAATCATTAATAATAATAATAATAATAATATTGGTGATAGTACTGATACCGACGTCGACGTCGTACTGGCTTCCATCTCCGACGGAATGGCCGTCGACGACGATCGAAGAAATGACTCTTCCATGATGTGGGAAAGCCTCCAAAGCACGATGGCTGGAAACTTGAAAGATCTGATTGAGAGGATTAACAGTGCTTCTTCAAACTGTGATGAGAAGATCAGCTGCATCATTGCTGACATTTCAGTTGGCTGGATTTTGGAGATTGCTGAGGATTTGGGAGTTGAAGCTGTGGGTTTCACGCCTGCTTCTGCTGCTTCCTTGGCTATGGTTCTTCACATTCCCAGCCTCATTCAACAACGAAATCTTGATTCATATGGTATGTACGTGGATTCTAGGTTTACCCACTTTTCAAATATTAAATTTGATGGTCAGAATTAATTGGACTAGAGAATCTTATTTTAAATATTTCAAATGAAATCCTTACTTCACTTTCTCTATCCCATCCCATCCGGGATCCATTTTTCTTTTCTTCAATTTCAATATCTTTTGGTGTAGTTTAATTATGTAATGATTATATGTTTAGTATTTATTCCATTCAATTATGATTTATATTTGTTTTTTATTATTAAATTTTCATTTTTTTAATTAATATAATTGATTATATATTTCATAATTAATCGGGATATGTAATTTTTTAAAATTTTAATTTTTAGCAATAAATGTTAATTATGGTTAGTTCTATTATGATAAATTTTATTTTTGTAATAAACAATTAATTTCAAAATATTAAATTTGATGGTGTGGCACAATAGTAAGATATGGGATGTAAGTGGACTAGAGAATCTCATTTCCAAATATTTGATCCAGTAATATTCTATATATTTGAAGTCTAACAATTATATAGTCATTTCTAGTTAATAATTGGTTATTTCATAATTAAGTAAATATTTTTTAAAATTGCATTCATTTCTTAGCAATATATGTTAATTATAATATGTATATTATAATAATTTTAATTTTTATAATAAATATTATTATAATAGTGATTTTGATGGTGTGACACTAGAGTGTACATGCATGACATACAGTATATAGAAAGTGGACTAGATGAGATATTATTGTAAATCTCAAGTTTGATCAAATTAATAAGATCGAGTGATATATAATTAAGAGAAGCTTAATTATATGAATAACTCATTTTTGAAAACAATTCTTAATTTAATTATGTGAGACTGCAAAATGGACTAACTATTTAGGAAAGATGGAGTAGGGGTGGGACGGTAAGGTATACCTTACTTTTTTCACCATACATTTACCTTACCTTACTTGTAGGGTATGGAGAAACTCCATACCGTTACCTTACCTTAACATTCGGTATACCTTCCAACGGTATACCTTAAGTTCGGTATGAAAAAATGGCATACATTTACCGTACCTTTATTTCGGTATACCTTACCGATATCGGTATACCTTACCAATGTTGGTATACATTACCGACATTGGTATACCTTATCCTACTATCTTACGATTTATCTCATATATTTACTATAAATGTTAGATATTGTAAATTTACTAGATATTTATAAATGTATACCATATTTCATATTTACTAAGTATTATATATCAATAATGTTTTTATAATTAATATAAATTGTATAAAATATTATAAACTTACTATATATTACAAATTTTAAATCGTTTACTTAGAAATCGTAAGAATTATTTACTAAGTATTAATTAAGAACATATTTAGAATTACTATACATTAAGTATAACATAAGATTAATTATAAGTGTTAGATATTGTAAATTTACTAGATATTTATAAATGTATAACATATTTACTAAGTATTATATATCAACCATGTTTTTATAATTAATACAAATTGTATAAAATATTATAAACTTACTATATATTACAAATTTTAATTCGTTTACTTAGAAATCGTAAGAATTATTTACTAAGTATTAATTAAGAACATATTTAGAATTACTATACATTAAGTATAACATAAGATTAATTATAAGTGTTAGATATTCTAAATTTACTAGATATTTATATTAAATGTATAACGTATTTTCTAAGTATTATATATCAATCATGTTTTTATAACTAATATAAATTGTATAAAATATTATAAACTTACTATATATTACAAATTTTAAATCGTTTACTTATAAATCGTAAGAATTATTTACTAAGTATTAATTAAGAACATATTTAGAATTACTATACATTAAGTATAACATAAGATTAATTATAAGTGTTAGATATTGTAAATTTACAAGATATTGTAAATTTACAAGATATTTATAAATGTATAACATATTTATTAAGTATTATATATCAATCATGTTTTTATAATTAGTATAAATTGTATGTAAAATATTATAACTTACTATATATTGCAAATTTTAAATCATTTACTTAGAAATCATAAGAATTATTTACTAAGTATTAATTAAGAACATATTTACAATTACTATATATTAAGTATAACATAAGATTAATCATAAGTGTTAGATATTGTAAATTTACTAGATATTTATAAATGCATAATATATTATCAATCATGTTTTTATAATTAATATCAATTGTATAAAATATTATAAACTTATTAAATATTACAAATTTGAAATCGTTTACTTAGAAATTGTAAGAATTATTTACTAAGTATTAATTAAGATCACATTTAATTATCATTAATATGCATTAAGTATAACATAAGATTAATTATAAGTGTTAGATATTGTAAATTTACTAGATATTTACATATGTATATCATATTTACTAAGTATTATATATCAAGTTCAAATATTTATAATTCACGCACACATACATATATTTATATAATATCACAAATATACCGGCATATACCTTTGGTACAGTATATACCGTTATAACGGTATACCGGTATATACCGCACCAAAGGTATATACCCGTACAACGGTATACTGGTATATACCGTTCCAACGGTATATACCAGTACAACGGTATATGCCGAACTAACGGTATATACCTAAAAAATTTGGTATACCGTCGGTATCGGTATACGCCGGTATACCTCGATTTTTAAAGTTATATACCGTTACCTTACCGAAAAATCTCAGTACGGTATCATACCTTACCGAAAATACCGGTATACCTTAAAGTTCGGTATTTCGATATTTTTTTCAGTACGGTAAGTATGGTATGACGGTATCTCGGTATGTTTCCCCAGCCTAAGATGGAGTATATATTAGTTTGTCATGCAACTAATTAACTTAATTTTCTTTGAAACAAAAAATGTAATTAATTATTAATTATTTGATGCAGGAACTCTCAAAGGGAGTGAATTTATAAGTCTGTCAGATGATATACCGCCATGGTGGAAAAATGAATTTGCTTGGAGCTTTCCGATCGACTTAACAACTCAGAAAATCTTGTTAGAATGCTGTTTTTATTGCGAAAAAGCAGCCAAATCTGGATCTAATTGGCTTCTCTGCAACACTTTCTATGAACTTGAATCCTCAGCTTGTGATCTCAACCCCAAACTGTTGCCAATTGGGCCATTGCTCAACAACTCTAGCAGCAGCTTTTACGTCGAAGATACGTCGTGTTTAAGCTGGTTGGATGAGAAACCAGCTGCCTCAGTCATCTATATTTCTTTTGGGAGTTTGGCAGTTTTCTCCCAGCACCAGCTAGATGAGCTGGCTCTAGGGCTTCAGCTATCGGGTCGGCCCTTTTTGTGGGTCGTGAGATCGAATCTCACCAATGATGGATCGCGGGTTCAGTACCCGAAGGGGTTCTTGGATGGAGGGCTTGGAAAAATAGTTCAATGGGCACCTCAAGAAAAGGTTTTGTCTCATCTTAGTGTCGGGTGTTTTTTATCGCACTGTGGGTGGAACTCGACTCTGGAGGGGCTGAGTGCGGCCATGCCCTTCTTGTGTTGGCCTTATTTTGCAGATCAGTACCACAATCAGAACTACATTTGTGATAAGTGGAAGATCGGATTGAGAATTGAGAATGATGAGAATGGGATTAGGCCAAGGGATGAAATCAAGAAGAAAATTGAAATGGTGTTTGTTGATGATGATATGAAAGCAAATGTATTGAGTCTCAAGGCAATGGCAGAAAAGAGTGTTGCTCGAGAGGGAATGGGATCCTCATTTATGAATTTTCAGAGATTTATCGATCACCTCAAGGGAATGAAGGCATGATTTAATAGATTGATATGTTAGACCTTTTTCATAATTTGGGTAGATTTACATTACTGGTGCTGCATTAATAGTCTGTTTGCTCAACATTTTCATATTGAATTCGTTATATATCTTATTATATAGTATATGATCACAGATGATAAATATTTAGAAGTACCTAAAACCAATAAATATGAAAAAAGAAAATTAAACCCGGCCAATTAGCGCTCGATCTAGTTAAGCTGTACATGATTTAATTATATTAGTGCAGCTCATCTTAATTCCTTAAAAAAAGGCTTATTTTGAGTTTCTAAATTACGAATGCTTAATCAAAATTGCATTTCTAATGACATGTGCAACTAATTTGAAATCGACTAATTTTTCCATACAATTATTGGTGGTGGTGAATAATGAAGGAAAAGATATTGATTTGCTGTTAATTTTCTCAATATTCACACACACACACACACATATATATATAGATATAGAGGGTTAGGTTCTGGTGAGAATGGGAATAAATCTGATTCTATCTATTTTCATGGTTGGTATTTAAATTAGGGATGGTGGCTAATTTAATGTGTCGTTGTATGTTAGATATATTGATTAATTCATGGGTTATTATTGTAAAATTATCATAAAACCATTAAGATGAAATTTTATTAGGTGGATGAAATTAATACTTAATATGTTACATATTTAATGATTAGAATCCCCAAGGTTTTCCACCTCTGTAAAAAAAAAAAAAAAAAAGTCATGGGAGTTTGATGAAACTCTAAAAGAGGAAGGTCAAACAGGGGTAGATTTAATTGCTCGTTTGAAAGAAAAATCAAGCAACTTGAAGAACTGTCTCGGATTGTAATGAAATTACAACAATTAAGTAGTAATTTTTTTAAGCAATAAAATAATAGTAATTAAACAATAATTTGAAATAAGATAAGCAATGTTCTCATTTATTGTACAAATGTTATTTCTCACCTGAACTCAACCTTGTATATAATATATGTATTTAAAAATCATTTAAACAATATGATCACAAAATAAATTAATGTGTAGTATTATTTTTTATTGTTTATTAATGTGCATGGATTTAGTGGTTAATACATGTTGGCATGAGAAATATGAAAATGATTATAATTTATTACTTAATTGTTAATAATGCATTGCATAATTACTTTGTATGACATATGTAATGAAATTATATAAATTAAGTAGTAATACCTTTTAAGCAATAACATAATAAAAATGAGAAGCACTTGTGTGCACTAGGTGCACCATCAGGTGCATTGACTGGGTCAACACCGGAAAACGTGCGTTGACCCGGTCAACTCAAAATCAGTATCAACTGTAACATTAAAAAGTATCACTCAAAAGCCCAAAAGTATCACTTGTATCTTTTAAAAGTATGGACCAAAATAAATAAATAAATAAAAACCCTCAAAATCAGTATCAACCGTAATACTAAAAAGTATCACTCAAAATTCAAAAAGTATCATCTGTATCCTTAAAAAGTATCACCTACTTTACCATTTTTCTTTTTTGCGGGTTGACCGGGTCAACACGCGTTGACCGGCATTTGACCCGGTCAAATGCGTTAACCGTTTGATATAAACTTATATACACCTAGTGCATGTAAGTTTTTGCCAATAAAAATTAAACACTAAAATACAGTAAAATAAGCAATGTCCTCATTTATAGCACAAATGTTATCTCTCACTTGAACCAAATCATGTATTTAATATATGTATTAAAAAATCACTTAAATAAAGTATATAGATTTTTTTGCGTGATGCATAGAAATTTGTTTCTTAATGTGTATGGATTTAGTGCTTAATGTATTTGTTGGTTTGAAAAATGAGAAAATGATTATTTTATTGCAATTTATTGCTTAATTGCTTATATTTAATTACTTAATTAATTGCAGCTCATCTTAATTCCTTAAAAAAAGGCTCATTTTGAGTTTCTAAATTACGAATGCTTAATTAAAATTGCATTTTTTTTTAATGTCAACAAGTCCGTAATGACATGTGCAACTAATTTGAAATTAGGGCTGAAAATCAAACCAAATAGCTCGATACTCGGTCTGTATTCATTCGTTAAAAGCTCGTCCGAGCTCGGTTCGATAAGCATATTAAACAAGCTTGAATATAATTTTATGTTCGATAAAATTTAAAGCTCATCTCGAACTCGAGCTCGATAAGTAAAAAATGAGCATACATGTGTAAAAATACCAAACTACTCGAGCTCGACTCGTATTCCACCTGATTAAAGCTCGTTTGAGCTCGACTCGATAGATAATCAAACAAGCTCAAACATAAAATTTAAAACTCGATATCATTTCAAACAAGCTTGAACATATATGTGTTCGGACTCGACTCGACTCATTTACACCCCTATTTGAAATCGACTAATTTTTCCATACAATTATTGGTCGTGGTGAATAATGAAGGAAAAGATATCGATTAGCTATTAATTTTCTCAATATTCATATATATATATATATATATATATATATATATAGGGATGAGATCTGGTGAGAACCGGTCGCTAGGTGAGAACCGGGAACCGATCACATCCGTCCATCCTGCAAAATCGACGCCCCAGATCCATCCAGATTTTCAGTGGCATTTTTGTAATTATCGCGAAAATCTTCAATTCGCGCGTCTCATTAAGGGTAAAATCGGAACTGAACTCAGAAATTTCCCAAATTCAATTTTAGCATCCGACTTCGCACATTTTAGCCTCATGGATTTCTCATTTTAGCATGTGTTGATAAACAAAAATGGAACGATGATTTCATTGGAATGTCATTAAGGGTAAAATTGGAACTGAACTCAGAAATTGCCCAGATTCAATTTTAGCATCCGACTTCGCACATTATGCGATTCTCATTTTAACCTCATGCGATTCTCATTTTAGCCTCAGAACAAAAGGGAAGAATTATTAAATTACTATATTACCCCTCCGTCCAGAAAGTTGTTGAAAATTATAGGAATGCCACTGCCCATCAACTTAAATCTGATTTAATCTGGACCGTCCAGATTGAGTCAAACAAGGGCTAGGATTGGTTCTTAATTCTCACCTGGGGAAGGGTTCTCATTTGATCATTTCCCTATATATATATATATATATATATATATATATATATATATATAGAGAGAGAGAGAGAGAGAGAGATGCCCAAACATAACTGGACAGGCGGTTTGTAACCGTCGGTTTGTCGATTTTCGGCGATTTTCAAACCGCCGAGACAGTTAACCGGCAGACCTCGGTCTGGGTACGGTTTGGGGGCGGTGAGTTTAACAAACCGTCGGTCTGCGGTTAGCCGGTTAAACCGACAGTTTGTGCTATTTTTTTTTACAATTGAGATCACGATCCGCATGATCTCGATCAACAACTGAAAATGTGTCGCACCGGATCGCTGAGGTTGAACCGGTGGTTATGAAGCACAAACCATCGGCTTGTGCCGAAAACCAGCGGTTAGCGCTCCAAACCGCCGGTTCGGACTTTTGTTTTCAAAATTTTCAAATTCAAATTTTAAATTTCCCCCCACTCCCCAATTTTCACCTATAAATACCCCATCTCTTCCACCATTTTGGCATTTTCACTCACACCACACTCTCAATCTCTCTCTCTATTCTCTAATTCTCCATTTCTCTATCAATATTCAATATTATTATTATTTCTTACTCTCTCAAGTCTCAATTCTCAACCCATCTCTCTCATTCTCAAGTATCAATTCTCAAGCTCTCTCTTAATTCTCAAGCTGTCTTACGGCTTACATTTATCTCTCAAGTTTCTCAATCTTTTCTTATTCTTATTTATCAAATAAACTTGTATTCTCAATATTCTTGTAAGTTATAAGTTATAAGTTGTAAGTTGTAAGATATAAATTATAAAGTCAATTTTATTTATCAAAACAGTTTTGTCATACTTTATAGTTTTTTTTTCTTTTTTCTTTTACCTGTTTTTCTTTCATTTCCTTCCCATCAATTTCATCTCTCTCTTCTCCCCCTCTTTTGCTATCTTCACATTAATTAATAGAGAGAATTGAGAAGACTCGTACAAAAATCTGCGCAGGTCCATCACTACTGGGAAAACTAACCTTAATAGCGAGAAAATTGTAGGACTTCCGTTTCACCTTCTCGGAATATCATCCTTCATAGGCAATTTCAGACTCTTTCAATATTTATGTTTTCTTCCCCCATTTTCACACACATACAAACCCTCTTTTAAAATTTATGTTCTCTTCTCTCCATCTTTGTCGAGATTCACTCACCCAAAAATGAAAATATTGTACATCCACGATTGTCCGTCTTCTCTGAAAAATGGGGAAATATATTATTTATTTATGAAAATTATTTTTTTCTCAAAGCCTTGATAGAAATCACAATCATTTGAATTTCTAAACCTCCACCCACTTTTCTTTTTCTACTACAAACCCTTCAAATTAAAGATTGATTGACTCAGATCCAAAACCAACAGACAAAGATTGAGATGGAGACTCAGAGATGAAGTTATAGCCAAAAAAAATTAATGCAATTTTTTTCCCACATGTTATCACGACTGATTTAAGGTGACTATTTTAATCGACATTACAAAAAAGAAGAGAGAAATTGAACAAAATTCATCTTTCACTACACTAACGATTTCCAAAGTTTTCTGTATTAGTTAATATAGAAAGAGAGAGAGAGAAAAGAAATTGACTAACGGTAAGGAGGGATGAAAAGAGAAACAATTAAAAGGGATTGCTTCTACAGGACCTTCAGGAGTTGTGAGTTTTATACCTTGAAGAGGAGGATGGTTTGAAACGACGATTGTTTGATCAAAAAGAGTTTCCCATTAGGTTTTTTCCCAATTTGGTTTTTTGTTTCTTGTTGTAATTGGAGAAATATATTTGAAAGGAAAATGTATGGAATTTTGAGCAGCATAAATGATAAACCAATACTCATATATATATATATATATAAGTATATATATATATACATATAAATAAATATATATAATTTCATGTTACACTTTATATATTACGCTTCGTGTTACATTTTCAAATTATGAATTTTTCTTGTGTTTTTTTCTTCAATTTTATTTTTTTGTGATTTAGTTTAATTTGATGATTGTTTTTAGGTTCACCCACCCAATTAGGATTTATAATTATTTTTTAATATTTAATATTTAATTTTCAAATAATAATTCATTTTATGGTTACTTTTTTCAAAATTATGTTTTATAAATTTTTAATTCATTTTTTATAAATGTTGACTATGGTTATTTATGTTATAATTAATTTTTATTTTTTAAAAAATATTATCAAAGTCATGAATTTGATTATGAAACATGGAGTGAAACACAAAAAAGTGTATCAGATTTGGAATACTAGTGCATGGTGTGAGAACTAGGTTTTATGCTTAATTACTACAATTTTATTGTTTATCTTGTCGTATTTTAGTGCTTATTTATTAATTAGCACTAAAATACAATAAGATAAACAATAATTTTTTTTTAAAAAAATAGCACTAAAATATAATAAGGTAAACAATAAAATCGTAGTAAATAAGCATAGTTTCTAGTTCTTACACCAAGAGCTAGTACATATTTGAACTAAATCATACATACATACATACATACATACATACATTGATAGAGCCACATAGAGCCCAGTGGGGGCACTGCCCCCCCCCCCCCCCAGAATTAAAAAAAAAATAGTAGGGACACACTTGTGTGAGACCGTAGGTCTCTTATATTAGACAGATCTCCACTCGACCCGACCCAGTCATATATATATTAAAAAAATTATCGGTGAATTTCTTCCAATCGTGATTTCCACCACTGCTCAACCTCGCGATTTCGTCCAACTCACCCATCACGATTTCCGTCTAAGCACGACGCGATCCTTCTCCCAGATGAACCCTAGCTACTCTTTTCTACACAAATCACGATAAATTCCTCTCCAATTCATGCGATTTTGTGGATAAATCGGGAAAATCAAGCGATGTTCCCTCCGATGAAATTTCACTCAATTCCGGCAAAACAACATCTGCAACAAACAGTACGTTTCTTTGGTTTATGAGATTTGTGAATTTGTGATCCTTGATTAATAATTAGATTTATGAATTTATGCATGCCATGTGTTCGATAATATGCATTTGAATGAATTCGTTTAAAATTCTATTTTCACGTGCAATAATTTGTTGTGATAATACTTATAGAACTTATTTAAATTTCAATTTTATAATTCTTAGATATTATTTTACTCGATGATGAATCCAATGGTGGAGATGCAGAAACAACATTTATCAATGACCATGAATCTGTTATGTTGGAAATTGAAAGTAGTGATACTTTACCTGGAAGTTAGTGATACGCGTCTTCACAATTATTGACACTTCTTTGTTTATACCTCAATAATTAAATTTAATGTGAATATTTGTTAGTGATACATGCTCATCATCATAGTGATCCTTCGTATAGGAATTAGTGATACATTACTTGTTATATATTGATCAGTGTTGTAGGTCATTCATTTGATTTAAGAAATTAGTGATACTTCACCTAGTAGTTAGTGATCTTTCACGTGGTAGTGCCACATCTCTTGTTTCTGGTTGTATAATTCAATTCAATGTCATATTTTGCCATTTATGGTCATTAGGATAGTGGTATTTCACATTATAATTAATAGTTCTTTATTCCATGGTAATGATACTCTTGAAAATAATAAATCCAACAACCAACTCATATTGTCTCACTTATTACCTAATTATGATTCACTCGATAGTAATGATACTTCATGTAGTATTTAGGACACACAATCTCTCAATTATTGACATTACTTTGTTTCTGCCTCAATAATTCCAGAAAAGTGTATATCACACGCACCGGTTGTATTTTAGACAGTAGTGATATTTCATCTGGTATTTAGTGATACATCACATCACATAAGTTGTTTGTTTCTGTCTCAATAAGTTAATTCAATGTGAAAGTTTATCCCGAATACTCATCACCATAGTGATCCTTTGTGTAGTAATTAGTGATACTTTGTTTCTTATGTAGTGATCATTTTATTACCACTTCATTTTTTGTAAGTAGTGATACATTCCATCACATCTATTGGGACTGCAATAGAACATGTATATTTGCTATAAATGTTGATTTTTTGTGTGTGATGACAGCTATCTGGTATATTTGTTACTCTATTATTGGTACTTCACCTAATAGTTAATAATACTTCACATCACATCTAGTGATGCTTTACTTAAATATTTGTATTTCAGTTCAAGATTTTAATTTTTTTATTCTCTGTAGATTTTTCCTGATACAAGGCACATGTTATGCTTGTGGCATTTGTACCAGAATGCAATCTGCCAGTTTGAGAATTTGAAAACAAACAAGTCCTTCATAAATGAATTTCAGAAATGCTTGTCTAGTTGTACAAATAGAGAGGAATTTGAAGATTTTTGGAGCTCTATGATATCAACATATCATTTGGAGAATAACTCATGATTTTTTCAGGCTCTATTTGGTGGACAAAATAACAAATGTTGTGCTATTAAAGTATTTACGAAATAAATAGTGTTACTTTACTGCACATATAGTGATACTTCGTTACATTAGTATTGATATTGTAGTTTATAAGTTATGATACCAAATGATTACTAATAATCCGGGATATTATTTGATATATTGACAACATCATTATTGTTGTTGATATTTTTTTTTATGATTTGTGTGTGTGTCTCTCTCTTTCTATTTTTTATTACTGATAATACACAAAATAAATAGTGTTACTTCACTACACACATAGTGATACTTTTCTTCATAAATAGTGATACATATTATCAGCATCATTAACAAAATATATGTTCAAGAGTTCTAAACCTATTCATAACTACAACAAAAACACAATTCATTACAAAAAATATTTGTCTTGTATATCCTAAAATTTATAACTCCAACAAATACCTTCTGGAAACATTATAAAAAAATAATATTTCCAAACCACCTTCCCATCATAGCTACACAAAAATCTATTGTTTCCAGCCATCATTCATTAAAAAAAACATTGTTTCCAAACCATTAAACCTTCTATCATTTCAATGTTTCCAACCATCATTCATTACAAAAAAAAAAAAAAAAAATTCAAAAACATTCCACCAACTTCTGCACATAATCTTATACATTCACACAAGCACAACTCTCACATTCCACAACTTTTGCACAACTCATACGTTTACATCCCCTTGCGAGCAGCTGCTAACAGTGTCTATCATGTTAAAAACATAAAGAAAATTAAAAAACATTAATAACTTCCTTAACATCAATAACAATACAATAAAGTATCATTGATAATTCAGTTAAGCATCATTATCAACGCAATGAAGTATCAATAATAATGAACAAGACTTGCATGTTAGATTTTTAATTTTTGATCAACTTCCTTAACAATGAAATGAAGTATCACTAATAATTCAGTTAAGCATAATTATTAATGAAATGAAGTATCACTAATAATGAAAAAGAATTACCTATCATTAAATTGTTTATGTTCATCCTCAGATCCCTTAACACCAGAGTCATTTTCATTACAATTTAAATCAAATAAAGATTCATACACCCCAAATGAATTTTAACAACTAAACATGAAATAAAGTTTAATAATGATCACTTCAGATATATACATAATGAAGAAAGGAACATGTGTATACAGAACAATGTTCCAGAATTCCTAGATTAATGTATAACATAATAGCAGGGTAGAGTAGAACAACAGAATAGCAGATTACATTAATTCCAAATTAAAGTATATATCAACACTCTTATGAAGTCATGCATACTAGAAACATTAATTCCCTTTCACAATAGCAGATAAACCAACACAACAACATCAACATTAATTCACTTTCACAAAGTCATGCACACTAGAAATATTTATTCCATTTCACAATATTGCAGTTAGCTAGCTAGCTATCCAAAATTGCTCAAATTGCTTCACATTTCTCAATGTAACTAAGATTCAGATCACAGAAGTGTTAGTAGATAATGAAGTTCTTAAATTCTTACAAATAAATTAAAAAACCAAGTAACTTGATATCAGCTCATTATTGGTCTCATTTATATTATCGCGATTTTCCAATATTATACAAATTGAACGAGCAAAGAACAATTTGCAGAGTAGGGGCTGCAACTGAAATAATAATACAGACGAGCAAATTCACTCTATCATTCCAAATACAGCAAGGAGATTATGAAATCATAAAATACAGAAAACCCTAAATTGTAAAATCACAAAGATCACAAATGTATAAACAAAATTATCACATCATTTATAATACTACATTATGAAATTAAAATGCCCTAAATTATAAAATCGTAAAACCCTAAATACACTCACAAAATAATCGATCAAACTTCTGCGCCGTAGATGTTGATGATATAGCGCCGAAAATGATTGTTGTGCCGGTGGGGGCGGTAGTTGGTGGTGGTGGTGGTGGTCACACTACTTGTTGCTGCAGTGCCACTATTTGGTGCGGTGGTGGTGGAGGAGATCGTAGAAGTAGCGGTTGTGGGGAGAATTATGGGGAGAAACAGCGGAAGATGCAGAAGATGGCATCGTGAGAGAGGAATCGTGAAGATCAAAATCGAGAAATCGCAGTGGTGGAAGAAAGGGCGGAGAAACTAAGAAGCAGCGATGAGTTTTGTGTGTGTTTTTTTAAGATATACAGTCGGGTCGGGTCACTCCAGGTCGGGTTGGTTGGAGATCCGTCTAACGTAAAAGACTCATTAGATGGTCTTATACAAGTTTTTGTTAAAATAGTATTATAGTAGTATTTTTCTTCTTTTTGAGGAAATATTATAGTAGTATTTTAATTAAATACTTAAAAATATATATATATGTATATATATATATTATTCTACTCCTAGTCGGCAATCCCACGTCATGCAACCTAGAGTCCAACCTCCATACCCCAAATCTAATTCAAACCATACTAAAAAAAATCAATCAACACCTTTTCATTCTTGCTTTCAATTCTATTTTACTAGAAATCAACCTTAATTCCGTATATATTGATAGTTACTCTTATCTTCTTTAATACTCCCATCGTTTCACAATAAATGTCATTATAATACTTTAATTTTATTTCACAAAAAGTGTCATTTTACACGATCAAGGAAAATACTTCACATTTTTCTCATATTTGCCATCATTTAATTCATTCAAACAACCATCTTTAACTCATTTAATATATTCACATAAGAGTGTATAAGGTAATTTGATTATTTAATTAATATTTTTATTAATATGTGTGCATTCATCCAAAATGACACTTATTCAAAAATGGAGGCAGTATATTTATTTCTCGTATTGGTGTTAAGTTTTAAATTTTAGGTTCATTGAAGATTCGAACATTGTGATGCAATTTTAAGAATATTAGAATTTTATAAATTAAAAAATATAGATTTTTTATCATTCTACTTATGATTTTTTATATTATGAATTGGGCCTCCCTGACTCCGCAGAGAGAGAGAGAGAGAGAGAGAGAGAGAGCAAAATCCCATTTACCTAATTTAATTTCATCGAAAGTCATTATCCAAATCACCCTTATTTATATACATATATTTCATATCAGATTTTCAAGAGAATTTGCTAATACAAGACTCGGTCAATATAATATATAGTCTTGGCAAGTGGCAACAAACTTTTATGATAATTATAAATAGATTTCGTCATTAACCTTTGAATTGAAGAATATATATATAGGTAGCTAGCTAGCAATATAATTTGTACGAAATAATTAAATATATTGAGATTTTAATTAGTTAGATAGTATATTTATGGGTTCATCACATGGAGTAGTGTTGTTTTGTTTAGCAATTTTGTGTGCAGCTGCGGTGGATGCAACTGGAATTGAAGATATTATCTTACAAAGGCATGGATGGGAGCACGCTCATGCAACCTTCTACGGCACACCTGACGGCCTCGGAATGGGTACATAAATTAATTATTACTAGTATTTCTCATGTGTATGTGTGATGCACAAATAATTATTATTTTTTAAGATCTGTAATATTATGATTATTTTTTAATTTTATATGATGTGTTCAATGTTTAAAAATTAATAAAATGGTATGCGCATGCGTTAATTACATAAGAAAATCAATTTTGTTTAGTTAATTATGACAAACAAAAAATTTTAGGAACTAAATGAAATTTCATGTTAGAAAGATTGAATTGGAATATTTCAAACGTCGCGATTTCATAAATAACAATGTATAATTGTCCACGATTAAAGAACGTTTGATTTCTTTGAATTTATTTTAGGTATAAAAAAATATAATTATTTAATTATTTTAAAATGATAAAAATGAAATAGAAAAATAATAAATTATTGCAAATTATGTTGTTGTTGTTATTATAATGCAACACAAATGAAAAACTATTTTTTAGGTGACAAATGTAAAGTACTAGAAATCCTCTATCTGTGCATAAAAAAAAAAAAAAGATGTTACAAATCTCAATTTCCAAGTAGAAAAATAATAAATAAGATTGCAATTTTTTTTAAAATACAATGGTTGTAATCTAAACCGTCGTGGAAAATGCAAAAAAAAAAAAAAAAAAAAAAAAGAAGAAGAAGAAGAAGAAGAAGAAAATTTACAACAATACATTTCCCAACTGTTGTCTATTAAATCAAAACTGTTGTCTAAAATATAAGTGTTAACTCGTGTGATAAATAACAATTTATATTAGAACTATTGTCTATCATATGATTTTTTTAATATATGTATAGATAGATAGATAGATAGATAGATAGATAGATAGATATTTCGATCTATCATTTAATTAATTTCCTCCAATTTTCTCATTTTCCTTATATCTTTATATTCTTATAAAACTATATATCTGAGGTGTAATTAATTAATTAACATGTTTTTAATTTAATATTGCATCGTGACTTTTAAATGAGCCGATTAAGTAAATGTGCAAATGATCGATGTTTAGAACATAGAATGCAAGTATATGTAACGTAGGATTGTTCATAACATATTACTAGAAAACTCATTCATATTGATTGAGATTTAAAATTTGTAAAGATTATATTATTTCATTATATACTCCTTCAATTTCACAATGACTGATGTTTTAGCCTTTTAATTTTATTTCAAATTATTTAATGTTTTAGGCATTTTCACACCCTTTCTCCTAATTTTATACTCTATCCAAATACTATAAAATCCCATACATATTAACATACCTTCGATAGATGAAATTTCTTCCATAAAATTTGATAGAGGTGGAGAGAGAAGAAGGTATATTTGTCTCTTTTTTTTACTTCTTAATTTTTGTTGTAAAAACCTAAAACATTAATTATTATGAAACTGAGTGAGTATATATTTATAGATAAAAATACAATTTTTTTTGTGCAATCATCTTTATTATATATTCGTATCCTTCTTCTATTTTACATTTTCATCCTATTACTTAATTTAAAATAGATAACATAAATTATACTTTTCTTTTATAATCTACTTTTAGTTAAATCCAAGAGAAAAAACTCTTGTAGCGGCCACATTAATTTTTGTATTAAGTTTTCTAGTTTAGTAAAAACCTTTTTTATATTCTTTTTTAATATATGTTTTCTTCTTGCTAATTATAAGAGTTCATACTATCATAGTGATTATAAGTATACATGGCTATAAGTACTTGATAATTAGCTTTAAATTAGGATGTAAATAAAAAAATATGTAAAAGAGTTTCTCCAATATCATATAAAATGTTTGGGTCAACCTTCATGAAAAATCCTGCCCAATTTGTAATCTAATTTCAATTATATCAAATATATATATTTTGCTAGTCATAAAAATATAATTTTTTAAAATATAACCAGAATTCAATTCATGTCCCTTTTTTAAAGCACCATAGTCCATATATCTCGATTTTAAGCGACTAAAATTTCATATTACAATTATTTTAACATATGCTTATAATTATAAGTAGATTTGGAAGGTTCTAATTGTCAAAAAAATTTGTTATTGAATTAATGATGCATAGCATCTAATTGTCAAAATTTTGTGCATGTTTATTATATAATTAATTTGACCTTTTAAATAATCATATGTAACCTATTAAATATAATTAAGACAGGTAAAAGCGTTTAAATTAAATTAGTTTCTCACCATCAACCTACGTCTGCTATATTAATTATTAGACTTATAAATGTATATATATAATGTGAAAATTTGTTGCAGGTGGAGCTTGTGGGTACAGAAACCCGTTCGAGAAAGGCTACGGCCAAGAGACGACGGCTCTGAGCACCGCCCTCTTCAATGATGGCGCCGCCTGCGGAGCATGTTTCGAGATCGTGTGCATAAACAATCCGCAATGGTGCTGGCCGGGCGTGATTCGCGTAACGGCGACCAACTTTTGCCCTCCGGACTACTCAAAAAGCCAAGATATATGGTGCAACCCGCCTCAGAAACATTTCGACTTATCACTGTCGATGTTTCTGAGGATTGCCGAGTACAAGGCCGGGATAGTCCCGGTCCTGTACAGGCGGGCTAAGTGTTGGAAGAGGGGCGGAGTCAAATTCGAGATGGGCGGGAATATGTATTGGACACTTGTCCTTGTACATAATGTGGGAGGTGCGGGGGACGTGGTGTCGGTAAGAGTGAAAAGTTCGAGCTCGAGTTGGACTCAAATGATCCGTAACTGGGGCCAAAATTGGCAGACATTTGAGGACTTGCATGGACGGAGCCTGTCTTTTGAGGTGACGACTAGTGATGGGTTAATGATGCAAGAAATTGATGTGGTTCCAAATGATTGGCAAATTGGGATGAGCTATGAAGGGAGGAGAAATTTTGGTTAGATGAATAAATTCAATATTGAACTTCTTTAGGGATAATTTAATTGATCGGTGAAGAAGATTATTATGTATATGATATATCTCAAATGAAAAAAAAAGATAAAAATTTATATGAGATCGTTTTATGGATCAAAAATTCAGATTTAATTAAATTCATATTCAATAACACATTTATAAATTTATGGGTTAAGGGCCAAATGGGCCCCTATACTTATTTGGGGGAACAAATAGGCCCACGAACTTTTTTTTGTCTCGATTGAGCCCCTGAACTTTTATTTTGGGCTCAATCAAGCCCCTCCGTCACACCCCTCACTAACGACTTCATTTTGTATTTGTCTAAAAAAATTAATTTTTCATTTTTTCCAGATTTTTCTTTTTCTTTTCGAAAAAAAATCTCATCTCTAACTCCCTAGTCAATGGCCGCCGCCCCCTCCTCCGCCGTCGTCCCCGCCCTCTGTCTCCTTCTCTCCCTCCCCATCCTCTACTTCTGCCTGGGCCCTGTCTCCTCACTCCCCACCAAATCGCCATCACCCTCTCTGACGAGCTTGACGACCTCTCCCTCTTTCACAAAGCCATCGCCATATCCGCCTCCTCCTCCCCCCGCCGCCTCCCCGCTGCCAAATCCCACCTCTCCGCCCCTCAAAGATCGCCTTCCTCTTCCTGAACAACTCTCCCCTCTACTTCACCAACGCCACCCCCCGCCACTACAACATCTACATTCACGCCGACCCCTTCGCCGCCGCCACAATCCACCCTTTCACCGGCGTCTTCAAGGTTGGGGAAATGGGGAGTCAGGTGCAGGGGCTTAAGAGTTGGGTTGTGCAGATTTGGGTTGATTTCATGATATTTTTTGGGTTATGCATATTTGGGTTGATTTCTTGATATTTTTTGGGCGGGGACGGTGGTGAAGGGAAATCCGACAGAGGGAATGGCTTGAGGGCGAGGGAGACGTGGCTGCCGGCGGAGGGAATGGCTTGGAATTCGTTTCTTCCTACCCATAACACAAAATCAAGAGGAGAAGGACCAAAACATGGTTGGAAAACTGTTATGGAATGAAGAACAGTGAAGAACACGAAAAAATTGAAAGGAAAATAAAAGTAAAAAAATTGGAAATAAAACGATGTTGTTTTGTATAAAACAACGTCGTTTTGACCAAACCCTAATGTTCGTTAGTGAGGGGTGTGACAGAGGGGCTTGATTGAGCCCAAAATAAAAGTTCAGGGGCTCAATCGAGATTAAAAAAAAAGTTCATGGGCCTATTTGTTCTCCCCAAATAAGTACAGGAGCCTATTTGGCCCTTAACCCATAAATTTATTAATGTTTGATTGTGTTTAAATTTGAATCTTGACCAATAATACGGAATTTGACTCATAAGACGGTCTTACACAGGACTTTCTAAAATTATGTGTCCCTAAAAAATATTATATTACTATTTTGTTGGATAAAAAGTGACAAAAATTGTTAAAGTTTAGGTAGTTAATATTTACGTGATACGAGAGTTATGAATTTCTTTTAATATTTTACTTTGAGGATATGATTCTCTATTTTTGAATTAATCAATTTATTAATTTCCGATATTATATTTTAAAACTAATCAAAATGAGTTGTTCTCGTGTACATAAGATGTATCACAAATTCTCATGTGCATGCACCTGGTGCATGAGCCTAACCTATCAAACGTTCGATCCGTTCCGACCCGACTGGATACCCGCGACCCGACATATAAAAAGTTTCCTTACCCCGTTTCAATCATTTTTCCCTTTTTGATCTACAACTCAAACTCTAGTCGCCACTCTCTCTTCCGATCTCGCCAATTCACTTCTTCACCGCTGGCGATTCAACCTTTGCTTTGTGCTTCATTACTTGAGAGCCCACATGTCCCTGACTTTAGTAAACCATAGCCTCCAGACGCCTCTCTCTCTCTCTCTCTCTCTCGATCTCGATCTCTCTTCGATTTTTCAATTTCATCGGCCCCGGCGTCGCTGATTCATCACTTCGTCATTGGATATTCAACATTTTTCTCGATCCGTCGTGTTTCAGTCTATTCAGTCAGGTAATTAGTGATTTTATTCTTGCTTTTGTTGAATCTGAACGGTAAAAAAAAAGTTCACATTGTCGAGCGCGTGGGCCATGCTCGCCCACGTGTGGCACATGGGGTACACGTGCCAGAATCATTGTTTTTTTTATTTTTCTATTTCTTCCCCCTAAAATTGTATATCTTAAAATACAATTAGTGAATCCTAAAATTAAAATGAATTAATTTAATTTTTTTTTGAAATAAATATAAATATACTCTAAAATTGATTTAATGAACCTTAAATTAAAGTGAATAATTTTTTTTTTAATTCGGCGACTTATGCAATGCATTCGTCCAACACTAATGCGTGAACTCGTGCATTGTGCTCGACAATTAATTTATTTATTTTTTTGAAATAAATATAACCTCTAATTGAGATTAATAAACTTAAAAAATATGAACTCTTAAAAACACAACATAAAGCCCTAAAAAATCTAAAAAATTCTAAAAATACTAAAAAAGACTCTTAAAAATCATGAATCCTAAAAAATCATAAACCTAAAAAACATAAACTCCTAAACTCTAAACGTTAATTAGAATAGAAAAAAAATACAATTTGAACTTAAATAAACTTGTATAAGATAAGTAGCAGACTCGTTATTTTTTAAGGATACAAGTTATACTTTTTAAATTTTGAGTGATATTTTTTAGTGTTAGGATTGATATCGATTTATTTTTCAACATATTCATTTTGTTTTGTGGGTCAATGCAGATTGATCCTGGTTAACCCGCGTTGACCCTACCCATCTGATGAATGTATGGACATGTGTAATGTACAGGAGAATTGCTGAATCAAAATACGTTAGTATCTTTTTGGAATATACGTGGGTTTTGTTTTCGGATCGTGTATCATGATGACAATGGAAATGAAGTTGTTGGAATATTAAACTTGATTTGTTAGATATTTTGGAAAAAGTATTTAGAATTAGCTAGAAAATAGAAAAGAAAACGAAGAATCTAGAATTAAAATGAATTAAAAAGAAAATGAATATTCTTGATAAAGAGAAATCTAGAAAAATGTAGATATGTGCATGTATGGCATAGTATAGAATAGTCTAGAATTAGAACAATCTAGACTAACAATGTAACTATATACATGGGTGTAGTGTATCAATAAATGAAAGTGAATTGAAAGTTGAAATATAGAGAATTGTGTCTTCCTCAATAATTTCTCCAACATATACATATTCTCGTCCACAGGCATTCACTCATTAAACTCAAATACATTCATCCTCCAAAATAAATTGTGCCTTAATTTCAACAAAGTAGTATCCGAGCCATAAGATCCTCCTGTGAAATTGCTAGTAATCTACAATCTTTCCAAGTCCCGCTCAATAAGAACAACTTTGATAATTGAAGCATCAAGATGTAGGCTCTCCTAGGAGCTCATGATGCATGGGAGATTGTAGAGAAAGGGTATGAGGAGCCGCAAGATGAGGGGACTCTATCAAAGGGATAGGTTAAAGGATGAGAGAAAGAGGGACAAGAAAGCTCTCTATCTCATTTACCAAGCCTTTGGAGACGATGATTTTAAGAAAATCTCGAGTGCCACCACTACTAAAGAAGCGTAGGAGAAGCTCCAAGTCTCGTGCAAAGGAGCCGAGCAAGTAAAAAAGATATGTCTCCAAACTTTAAGAGGTGAATTTGAGTCGTTACATATGAATGAGTCAAAATCTATCTCGAATTATTTTTCTCGAGTCTTGACGATCTCAAATCAAATGAAAAGAAATGGTGAAAAAGTTGGAGGATGTTAGAATAATGGAGAAAATATTACATTCACTAACTCCCAAGTTTGAACATATAGTTGTGACAATTGAAGAAACTAAAAATTTGGAACAAATGACTATTGATCTCTTGTTAGGATCACTACAAGTTTATGAGGAGAAACAAAAAAAGAAACAAGATATTGTTGAACAACTTTTAAAAATGCAAGTGAGTTTAAAAAAGAATAAAGAATGATCTAGCAATGATTGTGGTCAATATGGGGGAGGATGAGGCCAAGGACAAGGTCGTAGTCGTGGCCGTGGACATGGACGATGAGGCTTTGAAGAAAGAAAATAGTTTTTGACAAATGGCAGAGGGAGGAGCTAAGCAAAATCGAGGGATGATAAATCTTCCATAGAATGTTATAATTGTCATAAATTTAGGCATTATGCTTTTGAATGTAGTAAGACCAAATCGAAGGTTGAAGAGAAGGCCAACTTTGCCGAAAGTAAAAATTAAGAAAATACGAGCTTACTTTTGGCATATAAAGGAGAAGATGGAAGACAAGATGACACGTGGTACCTCGATACTGGTGCAATCTACCATATGTGTGGCAAAAGAAGCATGTTCATGGGGCTTGATGAGTCGGTAAGTGGCACTGTCTTCTTTGGTGATGAATCTAAAATTTCGGTGAAAGAAAAAGGCAAGATTTTAATTAAATTAAAAAATGGGAGTCGTGAATTCATTTCAAATATTTATTATGTGCCCAACATGAAAAATAATATATTGAGTTTAGGACAACTCTTAGAGAAAGGTTATGATATTCATATGAAGGATTATAACCTTTTCAATTATGCCAATGTCTAAAAATAGAATGTTTTTATTAAATATTCGGAATGATGTGGCGAAATGTCTTAAAGCCTGCTATAAAGATACATCTTGGCTTTATCATCTTCGATTTGAGCACTTGAACTTTATTAGCTTAGAGTTTCTATCAAAGAAGGACATGGTGAGAGGATTACCATCTATCAAGTATCCTGATCAATTGTGCGAAGGATGTCTACTCAAGAAGCAATTCAGAAAATCATTTCCAAAGGAATCAAGTTTAAGAGCACAAAAGCCACTGGAGTTAATACATGTTGACATTTGTGGGCCAATCAATTCAAACTCCCTAGATAAGAGTAGTTATTTCCTACCCTTTATTGATGATTTTTCAAGAAAGACGTAGGTATATTTCTTGAAGCAAAAGTTCGAAGCATTTAAGAAGTTCACAGATCGAGGTAGAGAGTTCACATCCAAAGAGTTTCTAAAGTTTTGTGAAGAAAATGGAATTCAATGACAACTAATAGTTCCGAGATCCCCAACAGAATGGAGTGGCGGAAAAAAAGAACGAGACCATTCTTGAAATGACAAAAAACATGTTGAAGATGAAAAATTTATCCGAAGAATATTGGGCTGAAGCATTGGCATGTGCAGTATACCTGTCAAATCGATCTCCAACAAGGAGGATTTGGGAAATGACTCTACTAGAAGTGTGGAGTGGAAAAAAGCCCGGGATTTCTCACCTAAAGGTGTTCGGGAGCAAAGCATACGTGCATGTCCCGGATGAGACAAGAAGAAATCTTGACGACAAAAGCGAGCCATTTAGATTTATCGGGTATGATTCTAACTCCAAAATCTACAAGTTATATAATCCTAATACTGACAAAATTGTGATAAATCGAGACGTGGAGTTCGACGAGGAAGCAGCCTGGGATTTTGGCTCCAAAAATGACTATAACTTTATTCCTCAATTCGAGGACCAAGAAGTGGTCGAGCAAGCAGGAGATGTCCAACATGAGCCAGTGACTTCACCCACTTCACCAATGCAAGGGGTTGAAAAGGCTCGCCGCCATCTTTCTTAAATGAAAAGGCGACACCATGTATAAGAAGTCTAAATGAGATTTATGACGATACAAAAAGGTTAGAACATCTTATGCTATTTTGTTTTTCCACTAGTTATGACCAAGTAACTTCTAAATAAGTCGCGCAAAGTGAAAATTCGAGAATTAAGTTGGATGAGAAAATCAAGGCTATAGAGAAGAAAAAACAGAGAAGCTCATGACATTGCTGAAAAGGCATAAAGATATTAGAGTCAATTGGGTGCGCAAAGCAAAGAAGAATTTCAAGAAGAATAAGTCACGAATGGCTTATCAAAGAATTCAATGTTCAATAATGAAAAAAAGCACGGAGATCACAAGATCAAGCTCTCGAATGTTTCACCGAGCCACGGAAGTACAAATATATGATCAAGTTCAAAAGTTTGCTCGGAATGGAAAATCAAGTTTAAAGGGGGTGTTGGAATATTAAACTTGATTTGTTAGATATTTTGGAAGAAATGTCTAGAATTAGCTAGAAAATAGAAAAGAAAAAGAAAAATCTAGAATCAAAATGATTTAAAAAGAAAATGAATATTCTAGATAAAGAGAAATCTAGAAAAATGTAGATATGTGCATGTATGGAATAGTATAGAATTAGAACAATCTAGACTAACAGTGTAACTATATATGGGTGCAGTGTATCAATGAATGAATGTGAATTGAAAGTTGAAATATAAAGAATTGTATCTTCCTTCATAATTCCTCCAATATATACACATTCTCGCCCACACACATTCTCGCCCACACACATTCACTCATTAAACTCAAATACATTCAAAAATAATGTGATGATCAAGTTCAAACTTCACGTAGGTTTATAACACTATAGGAGGGTGCACATTAGATAAATATTTATTGAAACTTTAGTAAACTCCCACTATAAGGAAACTCAGCCATCACTTTCTAATCTCCTAAAAAAAATATTAGTAAGAAAAATGATTAAGTGAAGTGGAAATATTGGGCATGGGCGTAAAAAGATATAAAAAAAAGATTAATTTCATTTACTTAAAATTAACAATAAACTTTGTTCTCATACGTATCAATTGCATGCCAACTTATTTAATTATTAACTATCTATAATAACTTATTTTGGCCACGGAAAAATGAAAAAAGAAAGAAAAAATGATTCCCGCTTAACTTTTCCCTATTCTGATTCTTGCTAGAATCCACTCGTCTCTAGCTTTAGGTGAATTCTGTTGGATAAATTATGGATTTTTCTTTGAAAATGATTGAACAAAATAATGGTTAGGTTATAAGTCGATGCGGGAGTTAGACTCTCTTTCCGCAAGACGAAATTGCCCCGCAATATTAATGCAAAACAGACTTTGGCAATCGTCTCCAAGATACAATAACTTTTCAACGGCATTTTGTTGCACTTACAAAAATGACGTTACGACGAATAAAATAATAATTGAGACTTTCAATCAATTGCTAGGTAAGAAGAGAAGTATAGAAAGCTTTGGATTTTTTAAGTGTAGGAAATGAAATCTAGGGGATTCTATTTATAATATTCGAAGAGTCATGGTGTCTCTTTACAAAACGGTGGCATTGTTTCAATCCGGATCAATCTAGGCCATTGGATTATGTTAGTTGATCAATCTACACAATCCAATAGTTCTAGATTAAATGGATGCAATGGTTCGAACCACCAATTGGTCGTTGAAGCTCCTAAGGTGAATGGATACAATGGATCAAGCCATTGTTCCATATTTAAACTATTTTCATTGAACAGACGCAACCATTGGAGGCAATCGTTCATGGTTTAACCACCTCAGTTGAACAAATACCTTGGTTGGAGCCATTGGTTCGCATTTGAACCACCTCCAAGCCTTAGGTCGAAGCGGTGCAATGTTCCAAGTCAATGATTTAAGAATAAACCCGAACCAGCGCACCACTTCAATCATACACGTCACTCTTCCATATTTTATGTTGTCAACTTTAATAATTAATATCTCTTTCTCCAAAAATTGAATTTGAGATTATAAATATACAAAATTCATCTACACGAAATGTAGATTGTGAATTGACAACTAGTTTTCCATTTTTACAAATGAAAACACAATTTATAAATTAATTAAAATAATTAATTAAATTAATTATAATAATCAATTTTTAACAATCCCCCCACTAAAGAGATATTTGCAAATGCAAAATTATAGAAAAAGAAAGTCTCAACGAACCATTATTGCATCGGGAGAGATAGTTTCTGACTTTGAACCTTCCTTAGTAAAATGTTATCGGATTTACTTGCTGATATGCTCAGTGAACATTATGTCTTGAACTGGTCAGCTTTTGTGTAAAACAAGACAATTCTAAAAATCATTTTGTTCTCACGTTGTGTCCATTTCGGCCTTGGACCATATCTCGGATTCATAAGTGTTTTTGAATTGAAGTGGCCACACTTCACACTTATATAGGTGATCTCCTATCAAGAGTATCTCCACATACTCCACCTTTTTAAGGTATAGGAATCATTAAAAGTGCTAAACTTATCTTTACCACTTTGTAGTAACACTTGGAGCAGATCTAGAATGAGTTTTTAGAATATTTTAATTCCAAGTGTGTAACTAAACATTCATAACTTAGTTGTCTCATTGAACCATTTTCTTGGGATCTCCAGTCTCAATGGTTGAGTTACCGTTAAGAACGTCCTTTAGTGCGTGATTTTTCAAACTCATTCCCTTTACTGTACTATATAGTAGATCTTTATGTATCCTTTTGGTAAATGGATCGGCTATATTGTCTTTTGACTTTACATAGTCAATAGAAACTATTCCATTGGATATCATTTATCTAACGGTGTTATGTCTTCTCCTTATATGACGAGATTTACCGTTATATATATTGCTTTGTGATTTTCCTATAGCTGGCATACTATCACAATGTATTAAGATAGGAGGCATATGTTTATTCCAATAGGGAATATCCTCTAAGAAATTCCTTAGCCACTCGGCTTCTTCACATGCTTTGTCTAATGCAATAAACTCTGATTCCATTGTGGATCGAGCTATGGATGTTTGTTTAGAGAATTTCTATGCAACTGCTCCACCTCCAATGGTGAAGACAAAACCACTAGTAGATTTAGATTCTTGTGTGTCAGATATCCAATTAGCATCACCATATCCTTCAAAT
Organism: Perilla frutescens; assembly: GCA_026008535.1. NCBI lineage: Eukaryota > Viridiplantae > Streptophyta > Magnoliopsida > Lamiales > Lamiaceae > Perilla > Perilla frutescens. The sequence continues at coordinate 19,267,736 of BRKX01000014.1, read as the reverse complement.
CCAACTGAATATCTTGTGTATGATAGATTATAATTTAAAGTATATTTTAAATACTTAAGCACTCTTGTTAGTGCATTCCAATGATCTTTACTAGGATTACTTGTAAATATACTTAATTTACTTACTGAATATGCAATATTTGGACGAGTACAATTCGTTAGATACATTATACTTCCAATGATTCTTTCATATTTAAGTTGAGATACGGGTTCTCCTTAATTTTTAGCTAGATGTAGACTCAAATCAACAGGAGTCTTAGCAGGAGGTAGATCAAGAGCTTTGAATTTTCTTAGAACATTCTCAACGTAGTGAGATTGCGATAAGACAATTCCTTCAGATGTTCGAAAGATCTTTATCCCAAGAATTACGTCAGCTTGACTCATATCTTTTATGTCAAAGTTCTTCTTTAACATATTCTTAGTTTTCACAATTATATTGTGATTGTTTCCCATGATGAGAATGTCGTCCACATATAAACAAACAATAACGTATTCCAAAGGTGTGCCTTTAATGGATACACATTTATCACACTCATTAATCTTAAAGCCATTTGATAGCATAGTTTTATCAAAATTCTCATGTCATTATTTTGGTGCTTGTTTAAGTCCATAAAGTGACTTGACAAAGTTTACAAACTTTTCGTTCTTGTCCTTTGGCAACAAATCCTTCAGGTTGTTCCACATATATTTCTTCTTCCAATTCTCCATTTAGGAATGTCGTCTTTACATCCATTTGATGTATCTCAAGGTCATGCAAAACAGCAATAGTAATGAGTACTATAATAGATGCAATTCTTGTAACATGAGAGTAAGTATCAAAATAGTCATACCCTTTCTTTTGTTTGAACCCCTTAGCTACAAGACGAGCTTTATATTTATCAATTGATCCATCAGCTTTGTACTTCCTTTTTAGGATCCATTTGCATCCTAAAGTTTTGCAACTAGGTAGAAGATCAACGATTTCCCAAGTATGATTTTGCATGATGGATTCGATTTCACTATTGATAGCTTCTTTTCATAAAGGAGCTTCAAGACTAGACAATGCTTCTTATATTGTCCTAGGTTCATTATCTAACATATAAGTTAGAAAATCAGGCCAAAAGGACTTTGTCATTTTAGCCCTTTGCTACGTCTTAGTTCTTCCTTAACATGAGGTGAATTATTAGTAACTTCGTAAGGTCTCTTATTAGAATATATTCAAATTCTTTCCTTTCTAAAGAATATAGATTCAACGAATATTGCATTTCTTGATTTTATTGTTGTTCTTATATCAGGTATTTCTTATTTGTGCACTAAAGAATCTGTATGCACTACTATTGTTTGCATATCTAATGAAAATTCACTCTATAGATTTAGGTCCTATCTTTATTTACTTAGGTTTAGGTACTTCAACCTTTGCTAGGCACCCCCACACTTTGGTGTAGTTGTAGGAAGGTTTTCTTCCTTTCCACAATTCATATGGAGTTTTATCTCGTTTCTTGTGGGGTAATTTATTAAGAATATGATTGGCTGATAAAACAGCTTTCCCCCACAAGTTCTGAGGTAAACCAGAACTTATTAACATGGCATTCATCATCTCTTTAAGAGTTTTGTTTTTGTGTTATGCGATGTCATTTGATTGAGGTGAATATGGTACAGTTGTTTAGTGAATTATTCCATGTCTGGAACAGAATTCTTCAAATGGTGATACATATTTGCCATCTCGATCACTTTGAATCATTTTGATTATTAGGTTAAGTTGATTTTCAACTTCACTTTTATATCTTTTAAAAGCATCTCGAGCTTCGTCTTTGCTTTTCAAAAGATAAACATAACAATACTTTGTGCAATTATCAATGAATGTGATGAAGTAGTTTTTCCCATCTCTAGTTTGCACAATTTTAAGATCGCATAAATCAGTATGTATTAATTCTAGAGGTGTTGAACTTCTTTCCATTGAATGAAAGACGTTTTAGCCATTTTTGCTTCAGCACATATTTCACATTTATTTTGTGAACTAAAATCTATTTTAGGAAGTAAATTTAAATTAACTAGTCGTCGTAGAGAATTTAAATTTACATGTCCTAATCTAGCATGTCATAGATTTGAACACTCAAGCAAGTAACTAGAATTGCTATCTTTATTAGCCGGTTTAACGTCACGGTGGACAGTCATTACATTTAATTTAAAGAGTCCCTCATTTAAGTAACTCTTTCCAATAAAGTGACCACATTTGGTCATTATAAACTTATTGGGTTCAAAGACTAGTCTAAATCCAGATTTGCTAAGAAGAGAGCCGGATATCAAGTTCTTGCGGATGTCCGGGACATACAGCACATCAACAAGTGTCAATTCTTTGCCCGGCGTCATCTTCAGCACAATCTTTCTCATTCTAATGATGTTGGAAGTTGCAGAGTTGCCCATGAATAGTTTTCTACCACTCAAAAGTGTGTAGGAAGAAAACATATCCTTTTCTGAATAGATGTAACGAGTAGCTCCAGTATCTAGCCACCATTCTTTTAGATTATCTACCATGTTTGCCTCAAAGACAACGGCGGATAAATCCAGCTCAGACATATCAATCGACATACCGATCTTCAGTTACATTTGTCTCTGATTTTTTTCTCTTTTCTTTATTTTTAGGAGCTCGATAATGTTTTGCAATGTGACCGGGTTTGTCACAGTTGAAGCAGTTGCCTTTGAATCTCTTAGAGGGATTCATCTTTCCTTTATCCGGCTTCTTACTAACAAACTTTCGTTTCTTGCTAGTACTTAGCTCGGCAAGATTTGCTTTTGCCTCAAAGGTAGGTTTATTGGTATTGACATCAGATTTTCGGTTATCTTCCTCAATCCTTAATCTCACAATAAAATCTTCAAGCCCCATCTCTTTTTGTTTGTGCTTGAGATAGTTCTTGAATTCTTTTCACAACGGTGGTAGCTTTTCAAAAAATGCAGCTACTTAGAAAAATTCACTTAGTTGCATCCCCTCAGCATGAATGTCATACAGGATCAACTGTAGTTCATGGACTTGATCCAGAACAGTCTGAGAATCTATCATTTTAAAGTCCAAGAATCAACCAATAATGAATTTCTTTATTCCGGCATCTTCTGTCTTGTACTTTTTATCAAGTGATTCTCATAATGCTTTTGCACTGCTACATTCAGAATAGACGAAGTAGAGAAAGTCATCTAAAGCATTTAAAATATAATTACGACAGAGAAACTCACTATGGTACCACGCATCGAGTGCAGTTCTTCGTTGAGTATCATTATCGGTTTCCTCAACAATTGGTGCATCTTCTTTGAGGAAATGAACGAGGCCCAAGGTAGTGAGGTAGAACAACATCTTTTGCCGCCATCTCTTGAAATCCTCCCCGGTGAATTTCACCGGTCTTACACCTTGAACAGATGCAAATGGAATAGCCATCTTTCAAAGAATAATCACAAATTTTGTCTTGCAACTGTTGGGTAAATTATGAATTTTTCTTTGAAAATGATCGATAGAATAACGGTTAGGTTATAAGTCGAGGCGGAGTTAGACTCTCTTTTCACAAGATGAAATTGCCTCGCAATATTAATATAAAATGAACTTTAGCAATCGTCTTCAAGATACAACGACTTTTCAATGGTGTTTTGTTGCACTTACAAAAATGATGTTACGACGAACAAAATAATAATTGAGACTTTCAATCGATTACTGGGTAAGAAGAGAAGTATAGAAAGCTTTGGATTTTTTGAGTGTAGGAAATGAAATTCAGGGGATTCTATTTATAATATTCAAAGAGTCATGGTATCTCTTTACGAAACGGTGGTATTGTTTCGATCCGGATCAATCTAGGCCATTAGATTATGTTGGTTGATCAATCCACACACTCCAATGGTTCTATATCAAATGGATGCAATGGTTTGAACCAACCAATTAGTGGTTGAAGCTCCTAAGGTGAATGGATACAATGGATCAAGCAATTGTTCCATATTTGAACCATTTTTATTGAACGGACGCAACCATTCATTGAACGGACGCAACCATTAGAGGCAATGGTCCATGGTTTAACCACCTCAGTTGAATGAATGCCTTGGTTGGAGCCATTGGTTCGCATTTGAACCACCTCCAAGCCTTAGGTCGGAGCGGTGCAATGTTCCAGGTCAATGATTCAAGAATAAACCCGAACCGGCGCATCACTTCAATCATACACGTCACTCTTCCATATTTTATGTTGTCAACTTTAATAATTAATATCTCTTTCTCCTAAAATCGGATTTGAGATTATAAATATACAAATTTCATCCACACGAAACGTAGATTGTGAATTTACAATAGTTTTCCATTTTTTACAAATGAAAACACAATTTATAAATTAATTAAATTAATTATAATAATCAATTTTCAACAAATTCTGGAAAATAAAATAAAATATATGTTGTACCTCGTGATTGTGAGTGGCACTGGTATTACTATTTATCAATCGTTTATGTTGCAGCCAATGTTCTGGCCAACTACTTTTATTTGAATAATTCTTCAAAATATTAGCCGCAATTAATGAAGAAATACCATTCTGGTTCCAAATAGGGATCATTGTGGTAAGAAAAAAAGAAACAAAAAGTGCTGAATTTATATATTTTTGGGAAAGAAGAAAGTGCCATACATTAATATCGATGTATATTGTCCACATTAGATAAATACTTATCGAAACCTTTAGTAAACTCCCACTTGTACGGAAATCCACCCATCACTTTCTAATCTCCTAGAAAATATTAGTAAGAAAAATCATTAAGTGAACTGGAAATATTGGGCATTCTAATCTCTCCTAAAAAAATATTAGTATGAAAAATGATTAAGTGAAATGGAAATATTGGGCATGCATACCGAGGATGATGGGCATAAAAAGATATAAAAAAGATTAATTTCATTTACTTAAAATTAACAATAAACTTTGTTCTCATAGCATGAGAGTTTATTAATTATTAACTATCTATAATAACTTATTTTGGCCACGGAAAAATTTAAAAAAAAAAAGGAAAAAAGAAAAAATGATTCCACTTGTGCTTAACGTTTCCCTCTTCCCCTCTACTTAACACGTTCACATTTTCCTCTGCTAATTCTTGCCAGAATCCATTCGTCTCTAGCTCTAGGTGAATTCTGGAAAAGCAATTAAAAGAAAAAATAAAAATCAATAAAAAATACTTATCTAAATATAAGTACATCAAAATTCAATAACAATTAAAAGAAAAGAAGAAAATATATGTTGAAGTACCTCGTGATTGTGAGTGGCACTAGTATTAGTATTTATCAATCGATATTCTTCCATTTTCCAATGCGTTTTTCTGAAATTTGCTGAAAAAAATGTGGAATGAATTTTGTAAGCAAAAACATTTCCATCACCTGCAGCATTATAGATTGCTTCTTCTTTTCCGCTGTAGCTCCAAAAGCCAATGTTGTGCCCAATTGCTTTTATTCGAATAATTTTTCCATGAAAATATTGATCGCGATTACTGAAGAAATACCATTCCAGTTCTAAATAGGGATCATTGTGGTAGCAAACATTTTCCACTGACAAAAAGAAAAAAGGAAACAAAGGTGCTGAACTAATATATTTTGGGGAGAAGAAAGTGGCACACACATTGAGATCGATATTGAGAATTAAAGAGAATTAAGACTCCGTTTTTCTGCAGCCACTGGCGTTAGATAAATATTTATCAAAACCTTTAGTAAACTCCCATTGTGAGAAAACCCACCCACCACATTTCTACTCTCCTAAAAAAAAGAGTGCAATCTAGCTCTAAAGAAATACTTTAGAGCATCCACTGCTCTTCCATTTTCAGGCGTCAATACCGCAGTGCACTTTCTAAAGATTTTGCCACTATTTGAACGAAGCAAAACGTGCTCTTCAGCTCTCTCTCTCTCTCTCTCTCTCTCTCCTCCACCCCACCAATTACGTAGATTTAATATGATAAACGTAACTACATCTTTCACAATACTTACTTCCTATTGTTCTTAGATAAATTATATATATAAAGGCTGTTAATTTATAGCTAGGATTTGAAGAATTGGGGAATTTTTTAGGTACGATCGATCTAAAAGAAAACGAAAATATTAGTAAAAAAATGATTAAGTGAAGTGGAAATATTACCGAGATTCTTTGGATGATGGGCGTAAAAATCGATTGCTTCGATCTCCTTAATAATTTTAGTAGTGGGTAAGGGTGTCGAACCCATTTTTTTGGACAAATAAGAGGTGATGAGTTCTTTGTCACTCGGCACGAACCGCCACCCGATCGGAATGTTGTCTTCCAAAATCGCATAATTCTTATTCTTGAAAGATAGAGAATTCATGGACGAATTAATTCAACAAATTAATTAATTAAGCTCCAAATCAATGATATTGCTCCAATTTGCACGTACTATTTATATAGATCGATACTCGATTACGGTGGAGTGACGTAATTGTATGAAAAATCTACTTGGTATTGGAATTCTAAACGATTCGATTTTTTTGAAAAGACCTTATTACTTAGAGAGGTTTGGCCAAATATCTTGGAAATGAAAGATATTTATTACTGCTCAATGTTAGAAAAATAAACCACATAGGGCATGCAATAATCCAGATTCATACCCTAATTCTATTAACTCTATGATGATAAACCGAGATATAATCTATAGCGGAAGCGTACCTGAATCCATAGTTCTTGAATCTTGAATACTTGATGTGGTATGGATCTTCCAAACGATCGACACCTTAGGGTTTGTTGTAGAGAATTCTGTAGAAGGAATATAGATTCTATTTTTCTGTATGCCGTCGTTTGGGGACCATAATCCTAACTTATAATAATAAGTTATCTGGGATTTACAATCCGGTCCCTCAACAAATTACAAATCTATTAATGGTATCTACACATTAAAAATTTCATGACAATATTAATACCCTTTAATCCATAATTATAACCTTATCAGATCACTTTAATTGGATCACTTTAATTGGATCACTTTAAGACAGCTATACACATTTAATTAATATATATTAGTCCACATAAAAAATATTCCAACAATTTCCCACATGGACTATATATGTTACCGAAGAAATGTGCAATACCTTATGGGCTCAAACTATGTTGCCACCTTAAGGGTATCCCAAACAATCTCGTTCATTGATCATACAAGTATAGGACTAAAGAGGTCGTCATCACTTTGTGCGTGAATAGACCCATGAATAATCACATATACTGATACAACCAAATAACATAGATCAATCATGGATGTGTAGCACGAAAATTACATGTTATGTAATCTATCATGCCTATTTTCAACTGGTCCACTTTATTCCATAGTGAGATCAAACATAATTAAAATAACATAGTATAATAAACCAAATAACTGAATACTTTATATCTGTACAGATTTATCTATAAAACACAAAATGTGTCCAAACCAAATTATAGAGCTATAAAACAGTACAGACTCCTACATAACCAGTGCATACTAAAACAAAATCACACACATATGAGTAATATGCTCATGAAAGATCTTGGGTGTTAATCCCTTAGTAAGCGGATCCACAATCATTGAGTCTGTCCCTATATGCTCTATAATAATCTGTCCATTATGTACTCTCTCCTTCACAACCAGGAACTTAATGTCAATATGCTTTGACTTACTAGAGCTCGTGTTGCTATTAGAATACATCACTGCTGAATTATTGTCACAATACAACTTTAGTGGTCTTTCTACATTCTCAAAAATGCGCAGCCTAGTGACAAAATTTCACAGCCATATTCCATGATTGGATGTCTCAAAACATGCTACAAATTCAGCTGCCATTATAGAAGATGCTATAAGTGTCTGCTTAGCACTTCTCCAAGAAATGGCTCCCCCAGCCAATAAGAAAATGTAGCCCGAAGTGGATCTCCTATTATCTTGGCATCCAGCAAAATCAGAATCAGAATACCCGATGATCTCCAAATGATCTGATTTTCTATATGTGAGCATGTAATCATTTGTTCTCTGTAAGTACCTCATAACCCGTTTGGCTACTTTCCAATGATCCATACCGGGATTACTTAAATATCTACCTAACATACCAACAATAAAAGCTATGTCAGGTCTTGTGCATACTTGAGCATACATTAGACTCCTAACAGCCGAGGCATAAGGAATCTTCTGCATTTCCTTAATTTCCAGATCACCTTTTGGGCACTGATCGAGACTGAACTTGTCTCCTTTAGCTATAGGGGTATCACATGATTTGCAGTTCTGCATGCCAAATCTTTACAGCACTTCCTCAATATATGTCTTTTGTGATAATCCAAGAATACCCCGAGAACGATCTCGATGTATCTAGATTCCTAACACAAAAGAAGCTTTCCTAAGATCTTTCATCTCAAAATTCTTTGATAGAAATTTCTTGGTATCGTGCAGCATGACAGAGTCATTGGTGGCAAGCAGAATGCCATCCATATACAAAACCAGAAAAATACACTTACTCACACTGAGCTTATGATACACACAATCATCAACAGCATTAGTCTCAAAACCAAACGAGACTACTACTTGATGAAACTTGTGGTTCCACTGACGAGAAGCCTACTTGAGTCCATAGATAGATTTCTTTAATTTGCAAACCATAGACTTTGGATCTCCCGACATAAAGTTTTCTGGCTGCACCATATAAATCATCTCATTAATGTCACCATTGAGAAACACTGTTTTTACATCCATCTGATGCAACTCAAGATCAAAATGTGCAACTAACGCCATAATAATTCTAAAAGAGTCCTTCGAAGAAACCGGAGAGAAAGTCTCTTTAAAATCAATGTCTTCTCTTTGAGTAAAGCCTTTAGCCACAAGATGAGCCTTATATCTTTCCATATTACCTTTCGAATCTCTTTTGGTTTTAAAAATTCATTTACAACTAATAGGTTTCGCACCTACAGGTAATCGGACAAGATCCCAAACTTGATTGTCTTGCGTTGACTTGTACTCCTCATTCATGGCATCAATCCACTTTTGAGAGTTTGGATCATTCATGGCTTGATGGAAGTTGATAGGATCATTTTCCATCATTCCATATTCTCCTCACTTTCTAGGAGATATACTTCATAATCATCTGGAATAGCATTTCTCCTATATCTCTCGTGGACCTTCTTAATGGCATTAGTTTTTAATGTTATTGAGGTTGTTCTTCTTGAATTACTGTATTATCTTGAGTGAGAAGATTTTCAATATTATCTTGCTGAGGTTCCAAATCTACTTCTCGACTAATAACAGGAATAGAAGCCTGAAAATCATCAGAAGTAGAAGTAGGAGTCGAGACCGACTCCTCCTTAAAAGTAATATCTCTAACCTTATTTCTCCACCCCCCCAAACTCAACATCCTCAAAGAACACAGCATTTCCCATCTCAAAAATGATTTTTCTAGTGGGATCATAAAACTTGAAACCCCTGGATCTCTTTGAATAACCAATAAAATAGCTGTTAACGGTTTTGGAGTCCAATTTCTTTTCATTTGGCCTATAAGGCCTAACCTCAGCTGGACATCCCCGAATATGAAAGTACTTTAAATTGGGCTTTCATCCAGTCCAAAGCTCAAAAGGTGTTTTCGCAGCTGCTTTAATTGGTACTCTATTGAGAATATAAGTTGTAGTTTTCAATGCTTCTCCCCAGAGTGATATTGGTAATGATGAATGACTATTCATGCTAGGTGATCTCGGCATGGTGTACTGTGGGACGATTCCACATTCCTCTAAGAAGATAGCAAAAGGACTTGGACGTTGTTCTCCTGAACCATCAATATGTCATAATGCTCACCACCACGGTCAGATCTAACAATTTTAATTCTTTTGTTGAGTTGATTCTCAACTTCAGCCTTAAAAATTTTGAACATGTCTAGTGCCTCAGATTTTTCATGAATTAGATATAGGTAGCCATATCGTGAGTAATCGTCAATAAATGATACAAAAAATTGTTGACCATTCCAAGAAGCCGTAGGGAATTGTCCACAAATATCCGTGTGTATCAATTATAAGACGTCTGTAGTTCTGTTGGCACCTAATCTCTTTATTTTGGTTTGTTTTCCTTTAATACACTCAATACAAACATCAAGATCTGAAAAATCAAGTGTATCTAAAATACCATCTGACACAAGCCTCTCAATTCTGGTTTTTAAGATATGACCCAAACGCTTATGCCATAAATTTGCTAAATTTTCATTATTTAATTTTCGCTTAGTACCTCTAGATTCAACATGTAAGGTTTCATTATAGGAAGCAATAATATCGAGCACATAGAGATTGTCATAAGCACTTAATGAACCAGTACTAACCATATTGGAATTTAAAGAAAGACTGAACTGACAATTCCCAAATGAATAAGAAAAACCATATTTGTCCAATAAGGAAATAGAAACTAAATTCCGTCTAAAATACGGTACAATAAAAGTGTCTTTCAAATCCAAAAAGAAATCAGTTCTTAATAACAATCTAAAGTGCCCTATTGCCTCCACTTCCACTGACTTGCCATCTCCCGCATAGATGTATCTTTCACCATCAATTGGCTTTCGTTAGCTCAGGCAATCCTGCATTGAAACACTTATTTGAGTGGTAGCACTACAATCTAACCACTAAGTGTTACCAGCAACTAAAGCTAAATTAACTTCAAAACAGACCAAAGCAAGAAATGTACCTTTCTTTATGTACCAAGCGCGATATTTGGGACATTTCTTCTTTTGGTGTCCAGGTTTGTGACAAAAAAAACAGTCATCCGAATTTAATAGTTTTCTGTTTCTTTTGTACTGGACCCTTATCTTTAGCAGCTTTCTCTACCTCCTTAGTTCTTTTGTCGTTATCTTTGGAAGTACTAGCCAACTGAGCAATATCAGTGCTTTCTTGCTTCAACCTTTCTTCTTCTTGCACACAGTATGAAATGAGCTCATTAAGGCTCCATTTATCCTTTTGACAGTTATAATTGACCTTAAACTGACTGAATTGTGGAGGAAGCGATATTAACACTAAATGCACGAGTAAGTCCTCAAACACCTCGAGCTTTAGTGCACTTAATTTTGAAGCAATATGAGACATCTGCATGATGTACTCTCTTATGTTTCCCTTACCCTTATACTTTAGTGAGATCAAGTTAGCTAAAAGTGTACTTGTCTCGACCTTATCATTTTTTCACAAAATGCTTTTCAATTTCTACAAGGTACTCTCTGGCAGTAGTAATTTCCTCAGACGCAGTGCCTCGAAAGGCTTCTGAAATGCCGCGCTTAATGATCATGAGACTAACGCAATTCGAGCGATCCCACTTTTCAAAGTTCCGCTTTTCATCCGCAGAACTTGCATCCGTCAGAGAAGCGGGTTTTCAACTCTTAGCGAATAGTCTAGATCCATGCAGCCCAAAATGATCAGAATATTTTCTTTCCAATCCTTAAAGTTTGACCCGTTAAGCATAGGAATGTTGTTGGTGTTAGCAGAAATAGAAGTAGCAGACATCATAACTGAACAGAGAACAAAAAACCAAAATTAACTATTATGCTCACATTAAACCTTATAATATGTTAGTGTCATATGCACTTAAGTGTTCAGGATTGTCATAATTTGTATGGCAATATCAAAAGAATACAAAAGATTTTGGTTATTCATGTTCAAATACCATGTTCTGGACATTACTGTGAACATTCCGCTGTCAATCTGATTGAAGATCAAGACATGTACTTAGTCATGTTCAGGAACATGATCATGTACATGGTTACCCAGAGAGTTTACAAGAGACGTGCCATGCTAGATTCAAAGAGTTGAAGCTGCAGAATCAAGATGGACGTTTCAGAATAGAAGCTGTCTTGTTCGTGATGAAGATCAAGAAGGAAAGAAGGAGTTCTATTCAAGGAAGACATCTAAACTAGGAAAATCCGATTTAATTAAGGAAAAAGTTTCCTTGTTGAATTCTAGTCAAAGTAGGACTTCTAATTATCTTGTTAAGGCTATAGTTGTTGTTTATAAATAGCCTTGGAATCAGACTAGATTAGATGACACGAGTTTTACAAATACACAAAGGGTAGAGAGTCCAAAAGACTTCATATTTGAAGCATATAGTATTCGGATATACTAGGTTTGATCTACGTGATCATTGTGTTTCTAGTCTGTGTTTGAAACTCACTTTCATACACACTTAAAGAAGTCTCGGGAGATATTTCCTGTGGGAACTAGAGGGATTCTGGGTTGTGAGGGGAGCTCGCAGTTCAGTTTAGTGAAAGAGGTTGAATTGGGTAGGAAAGGGGTCGAGTGACGGGAGTCTTCGTGTAATAGCCTTTGTAACCATTCAACGGAGTAGTAAATTATTTCTCACGGACTTGTGAAGTTCCCCTGACGTAGATCAGTTGATCGAACAAGGTTACCAACCTCGTGTTCTTTACTTGCATTAATTTTTATATTTTGACCTTACATGTTCACAACAATGTTCAAGTACATGATGATCAACATGATTGCACAGTTTATGTAACTTCCTAATCAATTAAATAAATTAAAATGTCAGTTCATCTCGAAGTATCAGGTGCAACGTCAATATCAAGTCTTTGGACAGTAATATTAACTTGCAAATAGTTACCTCTTTGTAGTGATCAAACACTGACAATAAATCCTGTCAAACAATAGCCTTCCTTTGGGCCAACATATTGTTCACATGGATACCTTTATAATTATCACGTATTTACCACCACAGTTGTTTGTGTATTTCTGGCCAAGCATCAATCTTCCTTTGGGCCGATTAATACCCACATGAAATACATTCACACAATCGTCTTAATATTCTCAATAAATAAATTTTCACAAGAGAGGTCACTTTGGCGACTTCTTGCTTCCATTAATTCACTTTGAATATTAATGAAACCAAATAGGAGCATGACATGAACTATAACAAATTCAAAAATATTCGATTGATTATTTAACTGTAATTGGGGTATTTAGACTTTAATAAAATCTAGTCTGACTTTTAATTATAAATTTTATAATTAAGAGAACCGAATATGACTGAATTCATGTAATATATATATATATATATATACATATACATATATGGTTTTTTTTAATAAACCATATATAACATGAAACTATAAGGAAACACCTTCTGAATCTAAAACACGTCAATGGCAGACGATAACTAAATCTCGGCTGATCCATAATCAAAGCACACAATTCATTGTAAATGAAATTATAATATAACATAATTGAAATCATATTGCATGATAACTCTCGATTTGTGTGAATACCAAATAAGCCATAATTATTCAAACCAATTAACAATTCATGTGCAGATTTAATAACAGCAAACTCACGAATATTGATCTCCGACAAATTAATCAATATGTCCAGCCGTAAGAAATCAATTCGCATGATATCAATTAAATCAAAAATCGCCGAAACATTAATCGATAGCCGAAATCGAGATTCATCAATTTAAATCACAAATATTAGAGAATCATTCGTAGAGTGGCTCTGATACCACTTGTTAGAAAAATAAACCACATAGGGCATGCAATAATCTAGATTCATACCCTAATTCCATTAACTCTATGATGATAAACCGAGATATAATCTATAGCGGAAGCATAGCTGAATCCATAGTTCTTGAATCTTGAATACTTGATGTGGTATGGATCTTCTAAACGAGATATAATCTATAGCGGAAGCATACCTGAATCCATAGTTCTTGAATCTTGAATACTTGATGTGGTATGGATCTTCTAAACGATCGACATGGTTTGCTGTAGAGAATTCTGTAGAAGGAATACAGATTCTATTTTTCTGTCGTCGTTTGGGGACCATAACCCTAACTTATAGTAATAAGTTATCTAGAATTTGCAATTCGGTCCCTCAACAAATTACAAATCTATTAATGGTATCTACACATTAAAAATTCCATGACAATATTAATATCCTTTAATCCATAATTATAACCTTATCAGATCACTTTAAGACAACTATACACATTTAATTAACATATATTAGTCCACATAAAAAATATTCCAACATTCAACTTCTTGGTGAGGGGAATTTATTATCTAATGGGAATGATTTGTTGCTATTTATTGGAGTTTACACTTACTTTATGGGGTCGACGTCGTTGAGATTTTCAATGGTGTGTGCGAACAGGAAAAAATAGTATCCTACTTTAACAAAATAAAAATTAAAAATGTATTTGAAATACGCCTAAAAAAATATTTATTCTTCAAATTGATAAAATTTATTTAATAAGCTCAAATTTACAAAAAAAAAAAAAAGTTTGCACAAGCGTTCAAAATCATGTGACTGGTTAGTTCACTAGTCTTCAAATAAACCTGAAACAAAATATATATATATATATATATACTTTAAATAATATCGTGTAAGATACTCGAAACCCCAAAATCTCATTTGAAAATATTTATTCTGACATTTTTTATGAACCAAACAAAATAATATTTTTTTTTCAAAATTAATATTTTCTGGCAAGTCTTATTGATGAATAACAAAATAAGTACATTCAATTATTGTTGTGACATGATCGAACGTAGGTATAACTCTTTTATAGTTTCAATTTAAAAAAAAATAAACTTATTTATTAGATGCAACTTTAATAGCTATCTATGTTAGAGTGTCAAAAGTGGTCTGGCGCAACGTGTCGAGGTGGGACTTGGTTTTATTGGCTCGGCCTGACCCATTTTGTTTTGCTCAGGTCGGGCCAGGCCAATTGATAGGTCTAGATATGGTTAATAAAATTATATACAAAACACATTATAAGATTCTTATACTTTGATACATTGTAGGCAATAATTCATTGATAATTCATTAGCAAAGAATTCAGTGTTCCAACAAAACAAAACCTCATTAAGATCAGAAGTTTGCTTGGAAAGATGATTCAAGTTCAAGGAATGTTAAACTTGAATTTTGGTATTAGAAAAATAGACATTTTGTATTAAAAGGGAAAGAGAATTCTACAAACTAGAATTGAAAAATAAGATAGAAAAGGAGAAAATCTAGAATTAGAAAATAGATGTGCACGTGTGCCGATGGATTAAAAAAAAAGGAATATTAGTCTAGAACCCTTAATAAAAACCACAAATTATAGAAGGTTGTACACTTGTAGTGTTCTAACGATATATAGACATTTTTTATACAATTTTTAATTTCCTCTTTTATTTTTTTTACAAATATATATTTGTTATAAATGTATTTATTATATATGGACATTACTTGTTCCCTACTCTAGGCTTTAGTTTCTAGCCCTATATATATCTTGTAATATTGTGTAGATCAACACATTAATGAATAAAATACACCGATGATCTTCTTCCCCCAATATTCTATGTTCTTCTACTTTCTGTTATTTACTTCTTGAGTATAATTTGGAGTTCAATTTACAACAATATTTAATTTTTTAAATTAATTTTATTTTTTTATTTGACGTTTCGTGTAGTGCACTCGTCCAACTCTAATGTATGAGCTTGTACACTACGTTTGATAATTATTTCTTTTGAAATAAATATATATCCTAAAATGAAATTAGTGAACTTTAAAATTAAATTAAATTAATTTATTTTTTATCCAGTGTCTCACGTAGTGCACTCGTCCGATACTAAAGTGTGACACATGCATTACGCTCAATAATTAATTAGGATGAAATAAAATATTTTTGAAAAAAATTAAAAAAAAACGAATATTAAATAGGAAGAAATAAAAGATTTTTTAAAAAAATAAAAATTAATTAGGATGAAATAAAATATTTTTGAAAAAAATTAAAAAAAACGAATATTAAATAGGAAGAAATAAAAGATTTTTGAAAAAAAAATAAAAAAAATGAAAAAAAGGAAGGAGTGTGTGTTGCCAGGTACTGGGCTCAAAATGGGTGGTTCTGGGCACGGGTTTGGGCTTTTCAGACGGGTTTTGAATCTATTTGACCCGTCTGACACCGTCTCATATAAGTTTTTAATAACATAAATATGTGTAAAATATTTTGAGGGGTAATGAAAAAAATTGAAGTATATAAGTTTTTAGACAAAATTTGTATGAGACGGTTTAACGGGTCTCTTACGTTAGACGGGTCAAATACAACCCAAACCCGCTCCAAATCCATTTCCACGTGCAGGCGCGTGAGATACACGCGCCCCCACGCGCGGCGCGTGTATCTCACACGTCTATTTTTTTTCCTGGCGGTTTTATTAATTATTGAACCAAAAACAAAAGAAGTTTCATTAGTTATAAGGTAAAGTATCATTATCTATGATATGGAGTATCAGTAACTCTGATACTATTAATTATCAAACTAATAATAAAGATGTATCAGAAAATTAGCTATGAAATGAAATATCATTAACTGTGAAGTGAAGTATCATTAGATATAAATTTGGCAAAATATCATTAATTATTAAGTGAAGTATCATTAGAGATATATCTGGTAAAGTATCATTAACTCTGTTGTAAAGCATCATTAATTATGAGATGAAGTATCATTAACTCGGAAGTGGAGTATATATGATATTATTGATGATTAAACATTAACTATTGAATCAAGAATAGATAAATGTCGTTGAGTATCATTATTTATGAGGTAAAGTATAATTAATTTAATTCAGATGTAAAGTATCACTATCTCTGAAGTGAAATATTATATGATATTATAGATAATTAAATATTATTTATTGAACCAAGAACATATAGAATTATCATTAGCTTTGAGGTGAAATATCATTAATTCTGAGGTGGAGTAACATTAATTATGAAGTGGAGTATCATTAATTATTAAGTGATGTATCATTAACATATGAAACATCATTAGCTAAATATCATTAATCATGAGGTGGGGGTGAAGTAACATTAACTGTGAATTGAAGTGTCATTAATTCTTAAGTGAAGTATACATCAACTCAGAGATAGATGATTAAACATTAAATATCAGACCATAAATAGAGAAGTATCATTAGCTATGTAGTTTAGTATCATTAGCCAAAACATAAAGTATCGTTTATTATGAAGTGAAATATCATTTGTTATACGATGAACTATCATTAACATATGTAGTGGGAAATTACCATTAGAAATTCATAACTTCAAACTACAGATCTAATCAAATTCAAAAGACAATTACATACCCACATGAAATAAAATAAGATTATTATCTGGTTGAAGCATTTCGTCAAACAGTTTCATGCTACTATCATGAACAACCCCAAAAATTCCTTACAATCACTATTATTCTCACCAAAAATTAATCTCTTCACGGTGCAGATAACATGTCATCGTTGGATTCAACACTCAACATATCATCATCTTAAACTTTCTATAAGAAAATTCAATTGGCGTTTGTTCTACAAAATTTTAGAAACTTGGGGATTTAAATCCATAAAATCTTCAAATCGCTAAATCTGAGAGAAAGAGAGAGAACATAGGCTTGCGCTCCGACTCTGTGTCGAATCCTTGAATCTGCTTTGAATTCAAATTAATTTATCACATTATCGGTTGATTCTATAGATATTGGATCGATGGAGGCTCCAAATCGGTGTGAGATGTGTGTGTGAGAAGGGGAAGAAGCGACAACACTGGCAGCGTTTTTATAATTTAATTAGTAGATCCTGGTCAGGTCGGGTGGAAATCCGTCTAACATAAGAGACCCGTTAGACGGTCGCATACAAGTGTGCCCCTAGTTTTTATTAACATAAATGTGTAAAACATTTTGAGGGGTAATGAAAAAAATTGAAGAAGTTAAACAAATTGCATGGTAGCTTTCACCCAAAATTGTTTTATACAAATACATCCCCTATCAAAATCGTCCCACAACAAACGTTAAATATAATAAAGCTACCCATTTTCCTATATTCAAACATAATTGACCATTCAATTAAAGCATAGATGTTTGTAATAGCATTAAAACATCATTATCCAAAAATAATTTAGGTAAATATGCATCAATACATGTAAGCAAAAATATGCATTTATTATTTGAAGTTTACAAATTAGCACAAGAATTACTAAACATTACAATAAAAACAACATTGTCCTAATACCTTGTATTTTCCAAGAAGACAGAAATCTCCTATAGCTTCCACGGTTGTTCTCCATGGAGATAAACTTGATTAAACCTCATGGCTCAATTATAAATAAAGGCTGCAAAAGGAAAATATAAATGCTGAGAAACAGATATAGAAGGCCCGTGAACTGTAAAATTTGAGGATCAAATACCGGTATTATAAAGGATAATTTATTTCTTAGATTGAAGGAAATATGTAATCAAATGCGACATCAAAGCTTTCTTAGCTTCACTCTACCAAACGACTAGAACTCTAATCCGAATTCGAAAATGAAAGTTAGAGAAACGAAAGAGAAAAGAAAATGAGTTACCGTATCCACGCTGACAGGTTTCCCGTCAACTGCAAGAATCTCTACAACAGTGCCAGACTGATCAGTCTGAAAAAATAAATAAATAAGCATACTCGCAATGTTATTGTATCACAACATGTCATATCAAAAGTAATAAAGTTATAAAATAAAGGCATGCTTATTTTCAGTATTCAGTAGACCTAAAATGTTAAAACTTTATTATTAGGCCTTGTCAAATGCTTTCTGGAAGCAACACATCTAGAAAATAGGTATAAATTAATTGGGTATATATTTATTCCAGAGAAGAAAAAAATAATTAAGCTATCACATTGTTCATTTTTCTAAAATCTTGTCATTGTCACCACAGTTTCAAGCAATGCAGAATGAACAATCTAATGGAGCTTAAACATAATCTTTCAGAAATTCCTCAAGCTAAATCGCCAAATTTAAGCATTTCTTGAATTCAAACTTCAACTACCTATCTAGCATGTATCAACCAATGAACAAGAATATAGGAACAAAAATAGCAGCTTTGCTAGAGATTGAAGCTCACCTCGATATCATTCATCAGTTTCATTGCCTCAATAATGCATATGACCTGTCCTTTTTGCACCTTATCCCCAACCTAGAAAATCCAGGGGGGGAAAAAGAAAGAATAAATAGAAATCTACGCACACGCCATAACTAAGAGCATCTCCAAAGGGAGCTGCATTTCACTAAAATGCAGCAAAATACTTCTCCAACAGCGACGGTAATTGAGGCGGCATTTTGAGGGAGAGGAGAGAGGGACGGTAATTGAGGCGGCATTGTTTTGTTTTGTATTTTGTGTATGTTATTTGTATTGTATTTTAAATAATGTGTTATATTTAATATCAAAATTTGTTATATATGATAAATTTAATTAATATTAATGTTGATAAATAAAATTAAATTAGATAAAAATTAGACCAACAATAAAAAATACTAAAATAAATAAAATTACACCAACAATAAAACTACATAAAAATACTAAAATAGATAAAAGAAATGAAATAAAAACATAAAAATACACTTAAAATAAAATAAAAAGATACAAATATTTTTCTAGATTGTATTTTTATTTTATACTAATTCAAATATATTTGTTCTAAAAAAAATATTTTA
The DNA here is from genome assembly GCA_026008535.1 of Perilla frutescens. NCBI lineage: Eukaryota > Viridiplantae > Streptophyta > Magnoliopsida > Lamiales > Lamiaceae > Perilla > Perilla frutescens. The sequence goes on along the minus strand of BRKX01000014.1, from coordinate 19,248,280 downwards.
ATAATTATTAAGAAAATTTGAATTTAAGTATAGATATCCATTAAATGAAATTTCATAAATCATTGTATGTTAAATAATAATTGTAAATGAAATAAAAGGAATATTATAGAATATTCTCTTTTGGTGTAGAATTATAGTGCGAACTGTTGGAGATGAACTTGAGAATATTCTGCATTTTAGTGATAGTGGTACTGTATTATAGTGCAGACTGTTGGAGACGGCCTAACCAGATTTTCATGCAGTAGATAAAATAATATAGTCTACGTTGTCCTTTTCTTTGCAAGCCTAGATAAGTGTCGCAAATTAAAACAAAGTTGATAGTTTTAACATAAAACTACTGGGTGTTTATTATGTCAGGAACCACAGAGAGAATATTCAGAAGGATAAAATTTTAGTTAGAGAGGACAAAATAAGAAAGTCTTCCCAAACACACAACATACATAACCAGTTCACACCAAAAGGTCTTCTGATATGCATATCAGTGACATGGACATGGGATTTCTATGTCTCTATATCCTTGTTGAAAAAATTCAGGCATGTGGCAAATAATCTGGAACTGAGAAGTTGGTGAAAGTGTCGCACTATTGATCATTGGTTGGAAATAATTTATAAGACATCATATTTTGTAACCCTGCCCAACTTCAATTTAGAAAGAAAGCAACACAATGTAATTAGGGCTGCTAGGCTGGTTTATATATGAAAAATACACTATATATGTCAATATATATATATATGTGTGTATGTAGGTATGTATGTATGTATTAATGAATGATGCATGCATGTATTTTATGCATACCTTCACGAAAGGTGGTGCACCGGGAGCTGGAGAACGATAGAAGGTTCCAGCCATTGGGCATTTAAATGGAGGATGTGACGACTTTGGTTTGGTTGGTGCAGGTGGTGCTTGTGCTGAAGTGGAAGATGATGATCCAGAGGCCGCATACGCCGGAGCAGGAGTGCTTTCAGGAAGCAGTTGTGCTGGCAGTGTAGACTGGTATGCAGGAGGTGGTGTAAAGAAAACAGGAGCCAGAGTCGCTGGCTGTGGTACTGCTTCCTTTTTCCTAATAAGGATTTCACAATCCATTTGCTTTAGCTGCAACTCTACAATGTCTCTTGAATCTACAAGCCTGGACATGCAAGGAAATATAGAAGTTTTAATGTAGAGAGTGACTGAGAAAGTGGCCAGGTTCTTATGCAATTTGGTTTACATACTTGACAAGATCTGACACTTGGTTCATAAAAGGTGAAACAGAGGATGTATCTGGAACTTCATCCTGCTTTTCAGATTCTAGGATAGGCACTCTCTCTAGAGCTGGAGCAGCATTTGAATTTTTTCCAACTGCAACCTAGTTAATGTAGAGAATAATCATAGTTCTATCCTTGAAGTCAAGGAAGATCAATTATAGAAGAATTGATTAGCAAAGAAAGAAAATAGAAACCGGATATACCATCATTGTTCATCATACGTACCTCACTAAGTTGAGCACAGACCTTAAAGGCATCTGATTGGCTACGGCTACACCCCTGCTGAAAAGGGAGGAATTTTTAAGCTTATCATATTAAATATCATACTGCATGTTTCTTTCTTTTGTTTCTTTTTTTCTGCTAACTGCAACATTCTACAGTATTCCCACACCTGAATATTTTAAAAGACATGAAATACTCAGAGGAATCTAAAATCCTTCCACCTCCTGCTTAGGATTCTTCAATGCAGTCGGACTACATCAAGACAACGGGACATTAATGCATCCCATATTCATCCACCAACTTGCTATATGAAAAGACTTGTAAAGATAATCAGTAAAGTAGCGTATTTTTACTAAAATTAATGAAATTTTGAAATATGTGTTAATTAGGGGCTGTAATAGTCGCCCAATGGAGGCTATTACATGCAATTATTATTTATTGACTTCACGTACAAATGGTACAATGACTTCTCCATATATCATTGATATCCACATATGTAATATATTACAAATTTAACTAAATTTTTATCTCAAATACATGCTCTCAACGCACGATTACATAGCAATTCTTCCTGATGTTTTATTTTTTCTCGTAGTAACTAAATTATATGAAAATACGATCAATTTAGACCGCCGCAAAATGTATGACATGCAATCAAAATCCAAGTTGAGAGCAACACTTCCGCAGCTCTTCAAAACTAGAGTGTTATTCTTCCAGTCTTTTCAATCGCATTCATACTTACACAAAAATGAACTAAATACTTGAGAAAGCAATTTTCAGAACCAAAGCTGCAAAAAAAAGTACCTGAAATTGAGCTGTTGCAGTTGTCATCAATGCAGGAGTTGATCTGGAATCAGATCGAGGAAACGATGCAATGGACTGTCGTCTCTGAGTCGACTGAGTTGAAGCGGATAGCAGAAGCGAAACCTTCGGGCACGGAACGCTAAACGACGCCATTGAAGATTGTTTCTCCGCCGAGAATCGTAATCGAGAAATCAGTGAAAAGGAAGAATTAACGACTGTATGATCGGAGATGTTAATCCGAGAGAAGATATAGAAGAATTAGTAGGGAGAAGTAGGGCGATAAGAATGAAGTGAGAGTAGCAGGAGTATAAACTGAGAGGGGGAGGGGGGCGATGCAGTCGAGGGGGGTCGGAGAGAGGAACGATGTCGTTTTCACGTGGCGTACGCCTCGGCTTTTCCCTCCATAAGGCCGATTCAATGTGGTGGTTTAACCAACGTCCCGTGTGTGATCAGCATTTTCGGCCCATTTAATATTTGTTTGTTTTCTCACGCTGGGGACATTATAAAGGGAATGGTCAAATATACCCTTAGCATTTCATATTATGATCAATTAAGTTTTTAAGGACGTAATTGGTACGGTAGAATACATCCTTAGCGTTTCATGTTATGATTAATTAAGCTTTTAAGGACGTGATTGGTACGGTGGTATGGAATGGAATAGAATGATTATTTATATGTCCATTCTCATTCCAGCGATCTGTATGGTTCAAAATCGGGAATCACCATTCCCGATGTAATCTCTATTCCCAAAGGAAATGGAATAGTCATTTCACCACCTCATGAGTTTAACTATTCTCAATGACCAAAAAAATTAATATGTGATGTATATTTATACATAATCATGTCTTATAATATTATTTTATCATATTTAGAAAAAAAAAATCAAAAATCAAATTAAATAATTTATTATTATTATTATTATTTCTTAATTATTTTTATATTATTTTTTTTTTCAAAATATAATTTAAAAATATATGTTACAATCAAATTTTGATAGTTTTTATAATTTTGTTGAAAAAAAAATGAAAGTGATTTCGAATTAAATATAACATAAAAATATGTTATAATACAATATAAAATATTTATGTATTTCATATAATTTAATATATTCAAATGAAAAATTAAAATGTTAAAGTCATTTTCTATGAAGTAAAAAATATTTTCATTAACTTATACAAATTATTATATATTGATTAAATAAATAAATTATAATTTGCTAAAAAGTTAGAAAAAATCATATACTAAAAAAGAAAAATGGCGTTTAGAAATATAAATAATAAATTAAATCATGTGTTGATATTTATTAGCTACTGCGTGTAGAGGTCAAAAAATCTCTACAATTAATCGTTCTTCGAGTTCGGGCTCCGACAATTTACAAGACAAAGAAAACACGTGAAGCCGAAGGACCGTCGGGGGGTTGACGATCAAACGAACTCCGACGCTCAAGTCAGAATCGAGTTAATTAAAGATCAAAACGATTAAATTGTGGAATTATAAGAGTTATACTGCAAAAGAGAGGGAGGTCGAGCTTCGCCGTTACGGAGTCTTATGCGTGGCTAGTTTTTGGAGCTACCTGATGAGTGATGAATGTTTTATGATTTTATCGATATCGTGAGTGTTGCCAGTGTACTGTGTGTATGATTGTCCGCCCCGTTATGAAGAGTGTAGATATATATATATATATAGAGGAGGGTTTAACCAATTTCCGCTTTTTAAGGGATCCTTTCTATCTCTTTTAGGGTTTTGACGGGGTCTCGCTTATCTTCAACGGATATATTTGACTTGGTCTTCTCCTTGAGTCCGTTCGATCGGGGACTCTCGCTTCTAGACCTCTGGACTTCGAGGATTAAGGTATCGACCTTGAGACATGGACCTCGAGAGGTGGACTTCGAGGCATGGACCTCACAATACTTTGTCATGAGGCGTCGATCCTATATGGTTCTTTAATCCTTTAAATAGGCGTGGGCCTAGTTTTTGGGTCTATGCAGAAATATGGCCTCTACACTGCTTACATTTTATTCAAGTATAATAAAATTTGAAATTACATAAAATATTCATTATATAAAATTAAAAAACTAATATTTCATTCTTCATTATGTAGACATACCAATCATAAGAATCGTCATTCTATTCAGACACTCATTTAATTCCTAGGTTCATTCCATTCATACCTAATTACATTCTATCATATCAATCACCTCCTTAATTTTTTTTAAGTATAAATAAACCCTTAATATTGATAATTAGGAATATGCATGCCCCTCCCTACTATTAGCACTCTAAAATAGTTTGTGCCAAATTTTCTTATATTTATTTTAATTTATAACCAAACTTTCTCCAATATCTTTATATTTTGTTTATAAATTATGTCAAAATTATATTATTATTATTATTGTTATTATTATTATTATCATCATCATTATTATTATGAAAAATACTAATAGTGAAATATTTTGGGCACTTTATTATATAAAATTTTATACATTTTGTTTATTTTAAATTAATTGTTATAATTACTACTACAATATTTTTGTTTTTATTTTTATTTAAATTAAATTATAATTTCATCTACAACCTAATAAAAAAATAAATAATTATCCTTGATGGACTTTAATAAATTTAGCCAGGACATGTTATTCAATCAATAATATTGAGACAATTATACAAATAGAGGGTACTAGTGGAATATAATAGTAAACATTTTATGGTGTGACAAAAATAATACTAAACCATTTTAACTACTGAGAATATCATGTGTTGAGAAGGTATTAGTTTATTTGGTTTAGATTCATTGTTTTTAAAATATTACTAAATCGAACTAACTATACTTTTAATTAAATACAAATGTTAATAGTAATATAATTGTTTAATTTGATACTTCATTGATAAGTTATAGATATTTTGTATTTATTATCTATATTTTTATATATTTGAGACTTAAAATATTATTTTTGTAGTTATTACAGGAAAGATATGAGAAATGAAGGTACTATTCACATTGATGGAAGAATCATAAGAATAAGAAAATAAATTAATAAAAAGATGATGGATGAGAGAAACAATCGATTTTGAAGGAAGAAATCGGCAATTGCATAGCCAAAATCACGATACGCCATTTAATAACTCTTAAATTATCGTTTGCCTATATAAGTTGAGAGGTCATTTGGAAGAGTCATTCTGTTTTATATACAGTTTTCCAGACAATTCTCTGTTAAGTTTGATCGTTGTTTTATTTCAATTTCAGTCTATTGCATTCTATAATAATCATTTGTATTGGGTTCAATACGAGTGGCTAAGTTATTATCCAGAATGAAGTGGTAATAATCAATGATATGCTCATATCGTGAGATCAAATCAATTTTCATATGATTCACACTCTTATACTCTTTTATGTTCTACGATAGCAAGCTTAGTTGTTAGTTAATTAATTAATTGTATAGTGGTCAATATGCAGTTTGTTAGTTAATATCTAAAATCAATAGAATTGTAAGATCTGTAATTGTCGAATCAATTCTATGTGTGGTAAGAATAAATTTCTTTGTCAGTGGGCATATGGGGATATTGTGGGCATACCGTGGGTTCGTATGCCTATAATATAATTGTGTTTCTCTATTTCTTAAAGCTATTGATTAATTGAATCAGTTAAGGATTATTGCGAGTTGTTAATTGATAAGAAGTCGAATAATAAGGGTTTTTTTATTCGGTAACACTTAAAGAGAAATGAGGAATGCGTCAGCGGGTTCCGGCATTCCCTAACTGGTTTATATGAAGTGTGAATTAAAATCAATGCACCAATAAGCGATATGATCATTGATGTAGAATTTATTTCTAAGTCTTAAAAACTCATTCCAATTTGCAAGTGCGCAAACATGTAGCAAAGGGGAATCGAGGTCGAACAAGGGGAATTAATTGTAAATTTCAAGAATGCAAGCATTACCAATTGATTATTTTTACTATTTAAAAAGTACAATATTTTTTCAGAAAGGTTTTATGGCTAATAAATATGGAATGAAAGCATCGAGAGAATTTTAACGAGAAAATTTAAAGGGAATAACAAGAAAATGAACATAAAGTTTTTGGAAATAAAACTTGGATAAAAGGGGGTTCTAGGGTATTGATCCAAAATGAAGAAGTTATCATCAAATAATCGAATCAAGCATTTTTCAACCACATAAAATTTCTAAAATTAACCTAGGCACTTTGTTAAGCCACTTAGACATTTAAGCCAAATATAATTACCCTATCTCTAGAGATAAGTTACATAAAGCTTAATTGAGTCCAAATCAAATTCAACATCAATTAACTGCTATTCTCTTGAATTAACAATAAATTATCTTCATAAATCATTTACCCATAAAGATGGGCTTCTCTCAAAGCACAATCAACATTAAATCAACCCTAGGGGTGGTCAACCCAAAGAGAGAAAATTTGCACAAGATTTATTAAAGAAAATAAGAATCCAATCATTTGAATCCAACAACCACCATCAAGTCACAACACTCTAGAACTAAAAGCTTAACTACTCATGATTAAACTAACACAAAACAACATCAGAAGAAATTTCATAAAATAAGGGTAAGAATAAACCCAAAAAATGGATTACATAGCTCCAAAACTTTCTTGATCCTCAGGCTACAAGTCTTCAACCACACTTCTAATTTTCTAGACTAAATTTGGTAAAATAAAAGGGTCTACTCTAGAATTTTGAAAATGGGTTCCCTTTTATATTAGGGCAAAATATTTTGGCTAAAAGAAAATCAAAATAGAAAAGAAATACATAAATCCGAAAACAAGGCGGGGGGCGCGAAACGGGGTTAGTCACACACCCACTCGTGCCTCATAGCACGATCGGGCAGGTCGCCCCTCATACTTCTGGCTCAGGTCGCGCCTCGGACTGGCTTTCATGGCCTCAATGTAGACGTCCACTCGCGTCTGTCCTGTGCACGCGTTGCGCTCTCAATGTGTTCCTCAGGTCGCGCCCCGCTTGCGCCTGGTCCGTGACGCGGCCTTTGCTTCTTGAGGGCTCGTTCCGCTCGATTTAACCCTGTAAGACAAGAAACTGTGTCAAGAGCACTTATTATAAAACTTAGCCAATTTCACAAGAAAAACAACTAAAACACGGATAAAAACATTAAGGAAAACATGCCACAATGCTCGGATTTAAAGTGAAAATCCCATTTGTCAATCATACCCCTTTTAATTTACAATTTCATTCGATTCTTATTCTACTAATTTATTTATTCTATTTGATTAGTTAATTAGTTTCTCTCAAAATCCCAAAAGTTATGTTTAAAAAAAGAATACACTGTTCCCTGAGAATTCAACTTATACTTTCCACATACAACATCCATTTGGGCATTTGAAAGAACAGTTTTATTTTGGACGCGTGACAACAACGCATCATTCATTTTTTTTATTAATTTTTTAATGATAGGTGTGTTTGGGTGTCAACATTAATTTTTAATGGCATAATTTGTGTCGGATTTAAAAATTAAACCGATAAAACATTGTAGAAGTAATTATAATAATTAATTTATAATAAATAAATTTTCTAAAATAAAGTGTTCAGAATATTCTAATATGTAATTTTAATAATAATAATAATAATAATAATAATATAAAAATGATTTTTAACATTTTTTTATAAATACGGAGAAATTAGAGAAAGTATGGTTATAAATTAAAAAAATAAATAGAAGAAAATTTGGCACAAAGCTATTTTAGATTGGTAATAGTAGTGAAAAGCATGTGTGTTATTAATTACCAACATTAAGGGTTTATTTGTACCTAAAAAGACTTCAAGGGCTTAACTGGTCCTGAGAGGAAACATTAGTGGTGCATTTGACCATTTTTTCTATTATAAAGCTACATAAATTTTTGAGTAAATGGATAAATATAGACAAAAATAAATAGAGATTGAGAAAAAAAAAAAGATATATTTTAAGAATATGGTGTTTTATTGGTAATTTGGAATGTAAATGTCTCAAATAGCATATGACACATTTGGTCCCACACTGAATTATTGAGTAAATGTACTTCATGTACTTGACATTAGGCTACGATCATGCCACTACTAATTTTAGAAAGTATTCATGAGCATATGATTAATTTTAGGAATAAATCGTATGCTAGAAAATACTTGTATATTTATCTGTGTAATTAATTAAAACTTACGGTTAAATTGATTAATTCTAGAAATTAATCGTAAGTTTTGTTTTTCATTAAATTAACACCTAACCATATGATTGCATATATACTACATCATACGATTAAATTAAGGCTTGAAAAAATTTAGGCTACGGTTATTTATAGAAATTAATTGTATGCCTACAATTAATGTCTAAATGTGTTTGCTAGAATACGACTAATTTTAGATATTAATCGTAGGCATACGATTAATGTATATAAATAATCGTAGCCTACGATTAATAGGTAAAATTAATCGTATACTTAAAATTATTGTCCCAAATTAATTGTAGGCTTGCAATAATGCAAAAAACTAATCGTATATACTTTGTAAAATAAAATAAAAACATACGATTAATTTATAATATTAATCGTAAGGCTACGATTAATTCTAGGAATTAATGGATTTATTTCTTGTGTAAGAGAAGTAGCTACTGAGTTTCATTAAATAAAAAGAAACAGAAAGTACATGAGGTAGAAATTCGGTGACCAAAATTAAATGAAATTTAATGCATTTTTTACAAGTATATTTCCAATGGCCTACGTATCTAGTAAAATGCCCTACGATTAATTGTTAATGTTATATAATTAAATCTCAAGCTTACGATGAAATCTAAAAAATAAACAACTGAATGAAAAATAAACGGAATATAATTGACTTGATCGGCCCGATTTTCAGATCTTGTGTCTTCCTCCCCGTGTTGAGATCCTGAAGCCATTGCAACCGACGAGAGGCAATGCATATATTTTTTTTAAAAGAATTTAAACAGTGATAGAACTAAGGTCGGAGGGAAGGAGGCTGAGATAGAGAGAGACCGATGGGAGAGACTGCAGTGACAGAGAGCTGCGGCAGAAGGTTGTTTCCGGCGAGAGATAGTGAAAGAGAGTTAGCGGTTTTTTTTTTACACAATGAGCGATAGAGACGGAAGGAAGGGAGAGTGGTTGTTGTGTGTGTTTAAATCCAAACCCTAATAATAAATATCCCTTTCGCATGTTGCGATAGAGACGAAAGGGAGGGAGAGTGGTTGTTGTGTGTGTTTAAATCCAAACCCTAATAATAAATATCCCTTTCGCATGTTGAATTGTCATGGGTAAGTACACAGATTCTAAGGAATTGTAAATTTTTTTTCAGATTTTGTAGGACCATGTGAATTGTTTGGAGGTAAAGTAAGTACAAATTGCCCTCAAAACTCTCACATCTTAAATCTTACCCAATTACCTCAATTTTAAATTATATTGCCTATATATATTTTTAACCCTAAATTTTTATAGAACTGTCCATCTATATCCTCAAATTAATTTAGGAGCCTTACATTGATAGTTTTCACCTTTTAAGTCTTAACGAAAATTTGCATGCACTAGATGTATATAAGTTTATATCAGACGGTTAACGCGTTGATTGGGTTAAATGCGGGTCAACGCGTGTTGACCCGGTCAACCCGCAAAAAAAAAAATGGTGAAACAAGTGATACTTTTTTTAGGTTATAAATGATACTTTTTGAACTTTAAGTGATACATTTTGGTGTTACGGTTGATACTGATTTTGAGATTTTTTTTTATAGCCGATACATTCTAAAGATACAGGTGGTACTTTTGAGTTATTGAGTGATACTTAGTGTTATAGTTGATACTGATTTTGAAAGATTTATATTTTATAGGTTGATCGGGTCAAAACGCGTTTTCTGATTTAATCTGTCAACGCGTTGACCTAATCAACGCATCTGACGATACACCTAGTGTCCATAAATTCTTCTCTTTAAGTTTTAGATTGATAGATAAATTATCTTTCAGGTTATGAATGATAAAACAATATAAATTTTCTACAAGATCAAATTTTATTTGATTGTAATTAGGAAAATAAAAATGTAATTTGAATGTTCCATTTTGTTTTTATAGTTTGTCTCGAAAAAAAATACAATCATTTTTTTAGTCGAATATGTAGTGTTTTAGTTTGATTTGTATACATCACCTGCTGCTGCTATCAATTATGAGGGTGTCATATAGTAATAAATAGAATTTTTAAATACTTTGTAAAAAAATTAAAATTCGAGCACGATAATTTGGGAAAAACGGAATATTTTATATATTTCCCATATATTCAGTGCATTAAGTCTGTCACCCAAGCGGTCGAGCCTCTTCGAAAAAAAAAAGGAAAATGTATTTCTTGACTAATAATAATGACTCAGCATTCTTATCAACAATTCTTATAAGAAACAGCAGCCAGGATACATTTTTAGACTCTTGATTTTGACTGCTAAAGAATAACATATTTCCTATTTTCATTATCAGCGATGTCGAAATAATTTACATTTTTAGAGACATCCAATTTATGAGTCCTTGCTTGTTCTTGCCATTTCACACTCTTCGTTGTGCTTACTCGAACATCCATATAAGCTCATTTGCTCCATTATTCATAGCAACTGAGTATTACTACTGAGCTGAAAGATACAGCCTGATGATTCAACTGCAGCAGTTGGAGCAACTTGAGCAATGTAGTAGCTGCATGTGTTGTTTTGCCTGTACATGCAAAGAGCTAATTTAAGTAAATGTAATGATCATAAATGCCATAAAAAAAAAGTGTGGTTTACTAACAGTACCTTGTTAATAAAGTCCCATGCAGAGAAATTAACCACACAACAGCCACCAAAGGACCATGATTCTTCTTCAAATAATCGCTGTAGAGTGCAGACAGTTGCGGAAGAATCGAACTCCCTGTTCCCAACATTATCGTGATCATGAAGAAACTAAGGTGCATATCTCTCACACTCACAGATACGCAAACGAATATTAACATGATTAGCATACCTGCAGTGCAAAAGCAATGTCTGCTCCATCAACCTTTAATGTCACTCTTCTTAGCTTATCTTCTCGTGATTGTCCTAGTTTAAGAATTCCCTGTAATTTTATCACGTTGATAAATTAATCCAGTATCTACTGAAATGATCCATTTGCATGGGAATAATAATATAGGTAATTTTTTATTTGCATTATCATGCATGAATAGTTTTACCTGGTCGTCTAGCACCCTGCACATACTTGAAAGTTCCACAATACCAACTGGAGGGATCAAAGTTGATTTACAAACATCCACATAATATTTATTCAACTGCACCCATAGAAAGAGTGTCATTTAGTAATCCCAACATCAGAAAGGTTGATATTTGCTCTAAAAATTGGTAGAAAGCACACCTCGCCCAGAGTTGTGTCCTTCTTTCCCCCTCGAAAAAGCTTCACAGCCGAGCAAACTATGATCTGAGGAAACAGCTATCATTATAAAATGCATATAGATATTTAAAGAAAAATATGAATTAATGGTTGAGATGCCTATTCGTAGCTCGTAAAATGACTGGTGATTAACTGGAATCCGAAGCATGAAATAGAATTGTCTTCACTATAAAGATATTTCCTACCTGTTGATGTTGGGGCAGAGACAAAATTGTGTCTACTACGGGTGATTTATACACCTTTGATAATGCAGCAGCAACATGATCTATTCTGACCTGTAAAAGTTACCAAACCTTTTAAGAGACAATTGAAATCATCTACATGAAATGGAAGAGAGGTTGCAACAATTTCAGTTTGGCAGGATAAAATGCTAGACAAACTTTCTTGGAAATAAAAGAACAAATTTGACAGGGAGAAGAGTAACTTCTCGTATCCTTGTGATCAGAGCAAAATAAATAGCTTTCAGGCAGCATAACCCAGATTGTAAACATCGAATTAGAGAACAAAGGAGATAGTTAAGAAATAAATATTCACAATGGTTTTGTCAAGCACTCTAGTATAGAAAACAGAAAGTTAAATATATAAGAATGGTTTACCATATTATAAGCTAAATTATCAACTTTTTAATCCACCTAGTAATCTGACCTTGCAATATTCGTAATAAAAAAAACTTGCATATAAAAAAAGAGGAAGCTAATTAGATAATAATGTTTACCATGTTATTTGCTCGATTAGGCACCATGTCACATGCAGCAGGCTTCTGTTGATTTTCAATCCCATCCAATGTTGATGCCATAGAGTCACTTATTAGAATTTGAATAGCACTCCTGAAACAGCAGATTGAACAATTCTTGTTATTGGGGTCCAATGTGGACAGAAGCAGCACATGTTCCTAATAGTAACTTAATCCATTTTTCAAAGGGAGTGGCATGTGCATTCATGCTAAACCTAATAATAAAAATATTAACCTGCACACTGCAAGAGCCTTTCTCATATCTCCAGAAGCTGAAGCAACTTTCTGCAGCAATAGAAGCACCTCATTCAGAATATTCACAAGACATGTAGGAGCTAGGAAACTGAAAAGAGAGACTTAAAAGAGAACCACATAATCTTGTGTTCCAAAGAAAAAGAAATTGGGCTCACCCTGGCACAGAGTTCCAGTGCTTGTGGCTGGAAGACAGTATAGGGAAGTTCCTGTCAAAATTGCAGTTACGTTAGAAATTAGAATGACATGATATTTATCCAACCAAAACAAATTCATAAATATGAGATCTCAGAAAATACTTCTTTAGATCCATTGCTGATGAGATGAGATTAGCGGAATGTTCTTTTTTTACTTTTTTTTGTTTCTTTTTCCTTCCATTTCTTTTAAGCTAATTCCATTTATTTGTTTAGATATGCTTAAAATCAGGGTGTGCCGAAAACTGGTTTGTCAAAAAAGTGCACACAAGAGCCTTCAATCAACTTGATTGCAGAAGGTCAACTGATGTTTCAGATTTGCCTTCAACATTCAGAAGTATGACACTCATGTATCTATGACATTCAGTGGCGTCTTGGTACAAAGTTGAAGTTCAGATACCATTTTATGATATAATAATAATGCTCAAGCAGCAACTAACCTGCTTATCCAGCTACATAAAATATAAAGGCTTACCATTAATCTTTCTTGAAGAATAGAGATGATCTGATCCTTGGAGTAGGCACAAAAGGTTATTACCGTAGGTTTACCTAGAAAACATATAATAAATCAAACAAAAGCTGGAAAATTTATAACAATTCTATATAAAGCACAAGCAAAAGAGAGAGAACTAAAACAAAAATTCACTCGTAAGCTAAAACTGAATTAAGTATATTCTCCAAAGGATGAGGTTACAACAACCGAGTATATGAGAAACCAGTAAACTGGATATTCGTTTTACTGTAGGAAATCCTTTAGTTTAAATTTGGATGGAAGGATTATGGATCCATTTGAAGTCACTGGTAACCAAGTAGATTTGGAATCCACTATTATCATTTTGAAAATTCCCGAGTGATTTGGTGGATTGGAAATACACTTGAATTTTGGGTGGATTTCAAGTACATAAAACATTCATTTTAAAACCTTGAATTTCAAACCCCACGAGCCTGACACAACTTTAGGAGGAAAATATACAATCAATGACTGTTCTCGAGAATAGTTGTAAGGATCAGAAAAGCTACTCGGGCTCAAGGAAAATATTCATGTCTTGCGATCTGGAATAACTACTCAGAAAAAAGATTTCAGTAGATCTTCATAATTACATGTAGGCCTAAAGAGTCCAAATAAGGAGAGATTTCTCTTCCTCAATGTTTGGGAAGAAAAAATAGATGCAGCCAGAAAGAATACCATCAGCGGATACTAGAAATTAACTGATTCAATACAAGCACTCACAATTTAAAGATTGCAGTTTTGGGATAAACCTATCGGCCAAATCAATAGCATTAGCAACCCCTGCATACACAATTTAAAGAGATTAAAACCAATTATGAGGGTGATCAACCTTAAAACTTCAACCTGCTAAGGTCTGTTTAACGTACCTATCAAAATACACCTCGAGAATGGCATAGTTGTTAGCATGAAAAGATCATGAAGCACAGCTCGGTCTTTGGTTATCAAATAATCCAACTCATCAGCTATAACCAATCTGTTAGCCATTATTGAAGTAGTAAGCGAGTTAAGAAACAATTGAATTCACTAAACATCACTGTCTCTCCTACTCAGGCCACTAAAGACTTACAGTACAAAAAATAAGTTGTGCAAAATGGGAACTATCCATGCCTTAAGATTAAGGGAAAGAATATTGGTACATGAAACTCACATCATCTTCATGCCAGGTTCTTGCTTCTGAGAATATAAGTTGTGAAGCTGCTCCAAAGATGATGTACAACGAATAGGTTTCTTCCCGGAATGATTTTTTCCAATAATCTATAAGAGCACGGTGTTAATGCTTTGTGATCTTGGTTTGAAATCATACATATATAACATCAACATACCTTGCCGAAAATCTCACTCGTGGTTGCAAGAGAAGTGCAATTGATGGATAATACATCTGGAGACTGCACACCTTCCTGGTTCCAAGGGAAAAGAAAACGCACATGACTGTTACCAAGATGAAAAACAATGTCTGGATAGTAGGAGAACTGGAGAAATATAAATTGATCATAAATGGAACATCCAGTGTACTTGATCTCAAATTCATTCCCTAATCAGATTTAAAGGAAAAGCTCATTTTGGTTCCTAATTCATGAAAAGAAAAAAATTTGGAACTGAAGTCACATTTATTCAAGGAAATGTACAGAATGGATTTGTTAACCAACTAGCCAAGTCGGAGCAACAAGCTGAAAGCCTGAATTGCACTTTATATTAACAAAAAATGAAAAAATGTTGGCATATGAAAACACAAGAGATCAAGTATCGCACTCACCAGTTTCATTTAGGCAACTAAAAATCCTAACAACCCTGTCATTTTATAAAGCTCCCCCCAGGCACTGAACTATTGCATAAAATGTTTATCATAATGCAACAAAGATCTCAGTAGGTACCCTGACAATGCATTCAAATTCTTACTTGGCAGCACAAACTTCAGTTAGACATTGAATTGATAGCATCAGACAAGTATATTTTTTTTAGTAAAACCATTAGCTTGCCAAGAAAACGATGAAACACAGGACAAACTTATGGTGAAATAAATATCATGTTAGTCGAATTTTCTGTGTAACTTAAGATCAACCAATTTTAGATGCTACAAGGATTAGTACCTCATTTGCCCAATCGACAAGCATCGTTTTTACTTTTTCCATTGACAGTGTCTTTCCAGTTCCTGGGCATCCACAGACATACAAACTTCCAGCCTTCTCTTCCTTGACGCATTTCTTGCAGAAATCCAAGATCCGATTCTGTTCTAATTCACGGCAGACAACATTCGTTGGGGCAGTTGATACATGTAGTGCCTCATTAACAGCTCTCAGTTGCTTCCCCTCTACTAGCATTTATTTAACCAAGTAAGAACTAACCAATCCGAAATAAGTTATTACCTATGCCTTCCTGAAACACATGTTTATGTACTAATATAATACCATGATGAATATTAAACAACACTTGCCTCTTGGATCCCAAGTCGGTCTCTTGATAATATCCTCAGATAATCCATTTTTCTGAGGTGATCCACTCAAATTCAATGATGATTTCAGGCATTTCCGAATCACCTGTTGCGATAAGAAAAACTCCTTAGTGAAATTTAAGACTAACTGAACATTTCTCAAACCCAGATTCTGATGAAAACAACTAGTGTGTCATATTCGTTTAAGAACAAAATATAATCTCTAAATTTAGTCACCATCCACAATCAAACAACCGTAACCCATTAAATTAGAAAATCGGGAGAGTTGATAATAACAGCGAGATTGATAGAGTGAGTGAGCTCACATCGATCTTCGGGGAGCTATTAGGGCTGCCCTCTTTGCACAGTCGAGGAGATTTACGCAGCGGTGATACGATTGTGGCATCCAAATCGGATCTCAGCCTGGTTTTTCTAGGAGTAGCGCCAACTCCGGTCTCGGAAGTCATATCTGCCGGCGGCGATGGGCGGCGAGCGGCGACGGTCGGCATATCTGCTTGAGATTGCTGCGTGAAGCTGTAGAAATTGATAAAAATGTTGAAGAATGTGAGAGTGGAGTTGAGGCTGTGATAGAGCGTGAGTAGTATATATGCTGGTATATAAATGCTTAATACGGCGGGAAATTATTGTAATGGCGGGAAAGCATTAGAATGGCGGGGGCGGGTGTTTCAGAAGCCGACCGGGTAATTTTTTTTTCAATGACCGGGTAAAATATTGGTCCACTTGGTTTCTTTACACTTTGATGAAAAACTCATAATAATAATAATTATTTGTTTCTTTCATTAATTTGGTACGAATAAATTGTTTTTATTGGTTTGAAAATTTATATATATATATATATATATATATATATATATATAGGGAAGGGATCAAATGAGAACCCTTCTCCTAGGTGGGAACTAGGAACCAATCATATCCCTTCATTGATTCAATCTGGACGGCCCATATTAAGTGAATGGGGCGGTGGCATAATTATAATATTTGGCAAGTTTGATCAAGAGGGGGCAATATAGTAATTCAGATCTTCAACTTTCTTTCTTCTGATTTTTTCCCCTTTTCTCTCCCTCTATCGCTGATTTACGTCGTTCTTCTTCTTCTCCTTCTTCCCTTTTGATTTCTCATTATTTTTCAGCATTTGCATTCTTTTTATCGCGAGGATTCGACCCTGTGATTCGTAGAGTTCATCGGCGGCGCTGTTTTTGTATGGTGACTCCATGTATGTGTATTTTTTCAATTTATTTTAGCAGTTGTGTATGTCGATTTGTTTCTCGTTTCTTCTCGTGATTTTTATTTCTCATCTTATTTTAGTTTATGGCTTCATCGTTTTGTTACGAAGATTCGATATTTTTGATTGATTTGATCTTTGTCGTTCAGATCTGGGTTGTATCAGTTTTTTTTTAGAAAAATATCAGTTTTCTAATTGTTAGGAATTTTAGGGTTTAATATGTACGAGAATATACAGAATATGTATTAATTTGATCTGTTTATTTGTTTTAGCATGTTAATGTATTCGTTTTAGCCTATCGTCACATATGTTTTAGCCCATTAATGTAGTCGTTTTAGCCTGTCGTCACATATGTTTTAGCATGATAACATGCTGGTTTAATGTTATTTCTACTGTACTCTGTGAAACATGCCATGCAAACCATGCTTTGCTTTTTTTTTCTTTTGTGTGTGTGTGTGTGTTTTTGTGACTCGGCTACACAATGTTATAGACACCATGTAAATATTAGAATACTTTGGTGTTAAAATACATGTTGCATGATGCTAGAATGGGACATACCTAATGCTAAAAATCAATTTGTGTGTCTGAACATCTCTTGATGTGATTGTATTATTATTTTACCTTGTTCAGTTTATAATTTTTTGATTTTAATGTGTCAGCTTCTTTTGTTTGAAATGACCACAGTAAGATTACTCACACGGTGATATGGAGGGTTCTACTTCACATAGCAAGATGATGATGTTTGAGCAATTATACGGTTTACGTGCCTCTACTGAAGTTGTTGTTCATCCACCTATTCCAGTTAAAGCAAAAGATAGCGACAGTCGTTTGATATCTAAGAAGGAGGCAACGAAGAGAAAGGAAAACAAACCACTCAGAATATGCAGCAATTGCTACAAGTTGTTAGATCATGATGCTAGGAACTGTCCAGCTTGATGTTATTATAGCGATTGGGCATAGTTTAATATCATGTTTTACCATGCTTGTAAATTGGTTTCAACACATTCATTTTTAAGAATATATATGATTTTTAATAAAAGTGTTTATGACATTTTCTTTACAGTAATTATATTACTATTAAGTTTTATTAACCACGGTTACTGTTTAGAATATGATGCTAAAATAACGGAAACATGAGGTTAAATACCTTGTCAGATTCCCACTGCATATTTTGTTTATCAGAAGATGCTAAAATGAGAAACGCATGAGGCTAAAATGATTGAAGTAGGAGGCTAAATTTGATATGACATTTTTCACTAGGATTCACCGTTCCCAATTAGGGCTTATTACGTTCCAATTATGGCTCATATGATCCCAACTAGTAATTCTGAGATTCCCAGTAGGGGTTCACTGTCCCCATAAAAGGTGTATTGTGTTTCATTGCAATGAAATCACCGTTTCATATTTTGTTTATCAACACATGCTAAAATGAGAATCATATGAGGCTAAAATGATCGAAGTAGGAGGCTAAAATTGATGTGACATTTTCTACTAGGGTCCAACGTTCCCAATTAGGGTTTATTACGTTCCGATTAGGGCTCATCTGATCCCAACTAGTAATTATGAGATCCACATTAGGGTTCACTGTCCCCAAATAGGGTTTATTGCGTTTCATTCCAATGAAATCATCGTTCCATTTTTGTTTATCAACACATGCTAAAATGAGAAATGCATGAGGCTAAAATGAGTGAAGTAGGAGGCTAAAATTGAATCTGGGCAGTTTCTGAGTTCAGTAATTAGGGTTTATTACGTTCCGATTAGGGCTCAACTGATCCCAACTGGTAATTATGAGATTCACATTAGGGTTCACTGTCCCCAAATAGGGTGTATTATGTTTCATTCCAATGAAATCAGCGTTCAATATTTTGTTTATCAGAACATATATGCTAAAATAAGAAATGAATTGGGCTAAAATGAGTGAAGTAGAAGGCTAAATTTGATGTAATATTTTCCACTATGGTTCACCGTTCTCAATTGGGGTTTATTGCGTTTCAATTATGGTTCATATGATCCCAATTAGTAATTATCAAATTCCCTTTAGGGTTCACTGTCCCTAAATAGGGTGTACTATATTTCATTCCAATGAAATCACTGTTCCATATTTGTTTATCAGAACATACATGCTAAAATGAGAAATGAATGAGGCTAAATTTGATGTGACATTTTCCACTAGGGTTCACCGTTTCTAATTAAGGTTTATTACTTTGCAATTAGGGTTCATCTGATCCCAATTAGTAATTATCAGATTCTCATTAGGGTTCATTGTCCCCAAATATGTGTATTGTGTTTCATTCTAATGAAATCACCGTTCCATATTTTGTTTATCAGAATATGCTATAATGAGAAATGAATGAGGCTAAAATGAGCAAAGTAGGAGACTAAATTTGATATTTGTTTCGAAAAATATTTACGCATTTTCTTTCTTAGCTGTCAGTCATCTCCTTCGTTGCTTCACTTTCTCATTCTTTTTTTATTATTAACTCGTATTTTTTCATTTTGTAGTGTCTATATAGGTGTAGGTGTTTATATAAAACTGTTAGAAATATATTCACAATATCACCCGCTAAAATGTATTACACAATATGCTAAAATGTTGTATACAACATGCTAATATAAATCTGGGGTTACTTTCTGCGAAAATTATGCCTAAAAATGATTTTTTGTATTTTTCATCTATTTTTTTCAAATAAACATATGCAATATGGATCTTAAATGAAAGAGTATGAAAAGAGCTTTAGTTTGATATAAGATTTGCGGAAATCCGATTAAAAATGAATAAATTATGATCATTTAAAGTTTTTAAGAAATATTTCAAAACATGATGATGTCACTTTTTTTTTGTTCCAACCTTACCCTTAATGAAACGCGTGAATTTAAAGTTTTCATTTTAATTACGAGATTGCCACCGTCCCTATTCCACTTTATCTATTTAATCTGGACCGTCCAGATTTTGGAATGGAGGGATGAGATTGGTTCCCAGTTCCCACCTACCTGGTGACTGGTTCTCACCAGATCCCATCCCTATATATATATATATATATATATATATATATATATATAGGATATGGATCATATGAGAACACTTGTTTGTATGAGAAATGAGAATCCATCTTACACCATCCAATTTAATGATCCAATGGTTGAGATTTAAGGTGGCAATTTCGTAAATAATATGGCAAAAAATAAAGGAAGCAGGGCTATTTTCGTCCAAACCCATTAAAAATGATGATGATGTCAGCAATTAAAAAAAAATCTTAAAAACTTTAATCAACCATAACTTGCTCGTTTTTAATCCAATGCACACAAAAAATATATCAAATTAAAGCTCTCTTCATGCTCTTTCATTTAAGATGTCGAAAGGCTATGTTTAGATGAAAAAATATGAACGAAAAAAAAAAAAAAAAAATTTACGCGTGCCCAGGTTGTAACTGCTTTCGTTAGCATATAATAATTATTCGTCAGCATTATGATAACATATGATAACGAAGCATTTGTCATATACTAACATAATGTATTCGATGTGCTAACAAAGAATTATCATAATGCTAGCGCAGTATAAATTTATTGGGGTTTATTAAATCTCAATTATGGTTTATTTAATCTCGATTATGGTTTATTCCACCTAATTATTATTATTTTTTTAAAATTTAATTTTTTGTTTATAGTTATTAATTGATTATTATGGTTTATCCCATCCAATTATGGTTTATAACGTATGTTGATAGAGTATTGTCATATGCTAATATAGTGTATTTGCAATGCTGACGAAGCAAAACCATAATGCTAACGTAGTACAAATATATTATTATTATGATTTGTTCCAACTCATTTAGGGTTTACCACATCCAATCAATGTTTATTTAATCTAATTAGGTTTATTTCATCCAATTATGATTTTTTCCATTTAATTAGGGTTTATTAAATCAAATTAGGTTTATAATTAATTTTTAGAATATTTTTTTTGCTAACAATATTTGAAAACTTTAATTAGCATACCTATAATGCTTCGTTAGCATGATGATAATACTTCGTTAGCATAACGATCTGTTATTAAATTCTCCGTGATTTTTATAAGAATTACCAAATTACGTTAATACCCCCACGCGAAAAACTTTTCAGATATGACAGAATTGTCACCACCTTTTTCATCAAATCTGGACCTTTGATTTTTGATGAATGTGTGGTGTGAGATGTGTTCTCATTTCTTACACAAGGGGTTGTTTTTATATAACCCCACCCCTATATATATATATATATATATATATAGGGGATGGTTCTGGTGTAAACCATCCCTGGTGTGTAAACTGTAAACCAATCTACAACCACAAATCCATGAAAATCCAATGGTCAAGATTTGGTCAAAGGGGCGGTTGGCATTCCTGTAAATAAAGGGAACTTTAAAAAACGCGGTGGTATTTTGGTAATTTTGCGTCTGGGTTAAAATTAAAAAAAAAAAGAAAAAATCGGACTTCCAGGACGCGGGCTAACGGAGACACAATCATATGCTAACGAAGTAGAATTATTTCATGTACAACACCTAACTTTAAACACAAAACTGATTTTGTTAGAAAATTATTAAATGACAACTTTTATATGGTTGGAAAACTAGCCAAACCTAATTTTTAACAAAAAATAATTTCAAAAAATATGAATCATGAACAAAGTTGTAGTTGTTTGATTGAAGGTTGCTAGTTGCATTATTTGGCTTCAATCCACAACATTATTGTTTTTGTTAGCATTGCACATAACTTTCTTTAGCATTACATAATACTAATGTTAGCATACGACAGTGCTAACAACAACAAATGATAAAATTCAATAAAATAAAATTGTTAAACTCTAAAATTGATGTGATAGCAATATAACTAATCATGATGCTAGCGAATCATCTGTCACATGCTAACGAATCATGCTTAATTGAGATGGATGTTATACATTAATAATACACATGCAACATTAAACACGTATGATTCTATTATCATATATAATTATACTACATTAGCATTATTATAATATTTTAGTATGTATATGTCAATGCTAACGTTAGCAGTGCATTAACATTCTCATATAAAAAAATCTCTTAATGCATTAATGTATTGTTCATTGTGAATATAATTGATACTAATGAAATATTTGTTATATGCTAATGAAACACGTCCTAATTGAGATTAAATAAACATTTATAACAATATAATTGATGTTAGTGAAGCATATAATAATTGAAATGTAATAAATATTTACAGTAATATAGTCGATACTAATGAAATATTTGGCATATGCTAACGAAGCATTTGTCATATGCTAATGAAATATTTTTTATATGCTAACGAAACATACCTAATTACGATTGAATAAATCTTTATCGCAATATAACTGATGCTGACGAAATATTTGTCATATGCTAACGAAACATATGTCGTATGCTAACGAAGTATTCTGAGCTTAAATTGTCATATGCTAACGAAACATATGTCGTATGCTAACGAAGTATTATGAGCTTAAATATGCGTGAAAAATAAAACTTTTGTATTTTTCATCCATATATTTTAAAATAAACATATGCTTCACTGATCTTAAATGAAAGAGGATTAAAAGACCTTTAATTTGATATATTATTTGTGTTAATCCAATGAAAAACGACCAAGTTATGATCGTTCGAAGTTTTTAAGAATTTTTTTAGTTTGCATATATCAATGCTAACGTTAGCAGTGCATTAACATTCTCATATAAAAAAAATCTCTTAATGCACTAATGTATTGTTCATTGTGAATATAATTGATACTAATGAAATATTTGTTACATGCTAATGAAACACATCCTAATTGAGATTAAATAAACATTTATAACAATATAATTGATGTTGGTGAAGCATATATTAATTGAAATGTAACAAATATTTACAGTAATATAGTCGATGCTAATTAAATATTTGGCATATGCTAACGAAGCATTTGTCATATGCTAATGAAACATTTTTTATATGCTAACAAAACATACCTAATTACGATTGAATAAATCTTTATCGCAATATAACTGATGTTGACGAAACATTTGTCATATGCTAACGAAACATATGTCGTATGCTAACGAAGTATTCTGAGCTTAAATTGTCATATGCTAACGAAACATATGTCGTATGCTAACGAAGTATTATGAGCTTAAATATGCGTGAAAAATAAAACTTTTGTATTTTTCGTCCATATTTTTTAAAATAAACATATGCTTCACTGATCTTAAATGAAAGAGGATTAAAAGACCTTTAATTTGATATATTATTTGTGTTAATCCGATGAAAAACGAGCAAGTTATGATCGTTCAAAGTTTTTAAGAATTTTTTTAGATGCTGAGTCAGCATGACATCAACTTTTTTAATAAACGGACGAAAATACCCCCTAGACAGAAAAAAGTAGCGAAAATAACAAAAATACCATCGCATGTTTGATTAAATCTGGAGCGCCCATTTTTAAGGAATGTGTGGTGATAGATTGGTTTACAGTTTACACACCAGGAAATGGTTTACATCTGATCCATTCCCTATATATATATATATATATATATATATTCTCTAAATTTTAGTTTTTAAATAAGTTAGATCGGACTTGAACTTTGACTTTGAAAACCTTAGTATATCTTTAGAGCCTTTCGAACATCTATTTAAGCATACCAAAAAAATAAATCATATTTTAATAAAAATAATAAGATATACATATATAATATATATTTTTATTGTCTAAGTAATAAATAAAATTAAGGATTTAGAGGTATGAGTAATTCTTATAGTTAAAATACATGTACAATATGTATTATATATTTTATTTATTTAAATAGCAAATTATAGTAATAAAATTTGTAAAAAAAATATGCATATATATTCAATTAATCTAAAAAACATGATAGCCTATTATCTTTTACTGAATTTTTCAAAAGCCCAATTTTGACTTATTTATGTAAATAGATCTTATCGTGTAGTTCGATCTATTTCCATCTTCAACGCATGGTAGTAGATCAGTAGTACTATTCCAATAACCAAAAATATCGAGAACCGTTGAGTATTCAATATCCCAATTCGATTTTATAATATTATATACACTAAATATGAAAGATTCCAAAATTAAAAGTTACTATAAGTAAGGAAATGCATAATAATTTATAAATCGTAAACATTACACGTAACTAATATATTAATGTAAAAAAAAAAGTATATAAGTGGCAAAAAAACCCTAATTTTGATCAAAATAATAGTCTGACCACAATTTTACTCATAACTGATAAAAGTAAGACTAAATTAACTATCTTTTTTAAATGACTTATATCCGAAAAACTTGCAAATATTTGATTATCATTTTGAGGCTAATGTTTGAATTTTTTATTTTTTATTTTATTTTTTATTTTTTGGCGAGTAAATTTCACTTTTGGTCCCATTAGAATATGGTCAAAACACTTTTAGTCCCAAAAGTTACATTTTTGGTCCCAAATTAATTTTTTTCAACAATTTTGGTCCCATGAGATATTTTTTTGACAATTTTAGTCCCATAAGAAAATTTTCCAACAATTTTGTTGAATTTTGATGTGTCTCATTCATATGAAAACAAATAATATACGTTCCGAAATCCAATGTATTCTATCTGAAATCAATTTGTGTCGTCTAGCACACCAAAGATCTCAATTAGTTTGGGACTAAAATTATTGGAAAATTTTCTTATGGGACTAAAATTGTCATAAAAATATCTTATGGGACCAAAATTGTCGAAAAAAATTCATTTGGGACCAAAAATGTAACTTTTGGGACTAAAAGTGTTTTGACCATATTCTAATGGGACCAAAAGTGAAATTTACTCTTTTTTGGCTATAAGAAAAGAAAAGTTCACATGAAACATGCATTAGGTGTATTCAACCGAACAAGGGAGAGAGGGCTAAGGTACAATCACACACACACACACACGCACACGCACACACACACACTCTCTCTCTCTCTCTCATTACAATTCAAAAAAGGCTCTAAAATTATCCATATACAAGTGGAATTTATTCAATTCAATATTCAAGTAAAATATTAATTTCTCATTCATCGACATTTACAATCTCTAATCTTTTAAAATTTGCACTTTATTAGTAATACTCATCCAACCTGACCTTCAAATAAAATATTGAGTTCTCTTTCTTTCAATCTACATGAAATATGTATTATTTTATTTTTTTAATAACATATCATTAATAATAATTTTTACCATATTTAACAAATCCTAATTAATTTATTAGATATATTTTTTGAATTCATAATTAAAAAAAATATTCATACAATTATAAATTCACAACTACTTGACAACAAAATGAAAATTATAAGAGTTAAAATAAAATAAAACATAATTAAATAAAATACAATGAGAACACGTGAAATTCTAAATTACGAATACATAAGAAGTAAATTACATATTTAATTAGTGCTGAAATTTTGCCATATATGCTCAATTAAGTTCTTTTGAAGAGCGCTATGAGCTCTTTTTTATATTTAAGAAACTGAAAGAAACCTTAGCTTGCCCTTTTTTCCCCCTTAAACAAGATATTAATTGTAGAGAAAATGGAATGGGATTTTCGGGATAAGAAATAAACTAAACAACTAAACCATACACATTCAGCAGCTTTGGCACTGGACATTCCCAAAAATTTTGATTGAATTATGATACAAAGAGAAAGAACGAGTAAATAGTTCTACAAACAAATGGATCGTATCGACCTCATATGAGCTCTCGAACGGGTGAGTAATGCGTGAGAACTTGTCCTCTCTGTTGCAAAATTGATCCTTATTAACCATATAAGCCGACAAACTTGTGATGTGTTCAGTAGAGTAGTGAAAATGTTCGGCATCTGAAGTTGAAGATATATCCGTTAAAAATTTTGTGGGCTCATAATAGTTTTAGTATGTGTCTCGTTCATCCTCTATAATCATAATGTGTATGATGATACAAACTATCATAATTTTTCCCATCAAAACCTTGTACCAAATAAGACACGGGCGTCGAATAAATACAAAACGAGCTTGTAGAACTCCAAATGCTCACTCTACATCTTTTCTAATAGTCTCTTGGCGTTGAGCGAACAAAACTTTCGAGTCATTGGATATGGAATAGACTTGGCAAATGCAGTCAATTAAGGATATATACAATCGGTGGAGAATATTAATATTACTGCACGCACCTGGTGTTCCAAATAATGCATATCATATCCATAAACCATATGATGCAACAACTTCCAAAATGATTGTTGGCTTTCCACTCCTCACTGTAAATTTCTCAGCCTAGACAGTAGAACAATTTTTTCATTCTCGATGCATACAATCAATACTACCAATCATGTCACGAAAAACACATTGCTCCTTACATAGAGTAATCTTGCCAAATCTTATTGTTTAGGCCTTCTAAGGTATGTATTATCGAAGCAAAAAATGACATCGTCTACGATATGGATGACAACGTCTCTTATAACCATTGTACTCATTCGTAAGTATTCATCACCAACATCGACTGATGTCCCATAAGACAACACCCTTATGGCTCCGGTACATTTTTGCATTTTGGTAATTTGAATCCATAACTTAAAATGAAGAAGAAATGTGAGATTGAAAATTTAGTAAAATAAGATATGTGAGAGAAAGAAAGTTTAGTTGTTTGTAAAAATATACTAATATCATGTTCTATTTATAGAGGGAAAAAAGTATGAATTTTGATATATATATATATATATATATATATTTATTTATTTTTTGATAATTATATAAAATATTTAAGTTTTAAATTAATGAATATAAAATTATGCGGCACCTAATCAGAGGGTGCTGCATGTGCACAACTTTTGGTCCCACCTCAAGGGTGGCTACCCGCCTCAAGTCACCAAAACTCATGACTTTTTATTTATTAATATTTTGTCTTTTATGGTAACACCAATGTGTATAGCCTAAAGTTGTTCACTATTTTCGAGACGTCTGACAAGTATAAAGTTAAAGATGAAGCCACAATCAAATTCTCTTAAACCGTTCGTTTCATTTATGTGATTTTCTCTCTGCTTTAATCGGTTTCTGCATTTTATATTGTATTTACACGTTTATACATGAATGCTTGTATATATCTGTATGGGTATGCTTCGCCACAAAGTTTGTACACTTAGACATTTTTGTAAGATTTTTATAGTGTATAATCGAATGAGTTATGTAGTATTTTTTATTTTTATCAATGCTCGACATTTTTGAAAGTCGTGGTGTATTTAAGAAGATAATATTGTTTATTATGTTCAACTATAGTGATTTTTAAAGAAGTTGTGTTTGCTGTGATGTTCACTTATTCTGAATATGTAATGTGATTTCGATTTTTGAGGGTGATGTATGCATTATGATTTGTGCATAAAACTCTCATTATGTGCTCAGTGTTTTATTAGGTTCAATTGTCATAGTCTACATTATTTGTCAATTGGAGGATCAAACATGATAGTCCATTGTTTTCAGGCTGCCCAGTGATTATCATTTATTTGCAGATAATTTGACATTTTGTTATCACATTGCTTGACAAATTTACTCGGATGTTGTCGTGTGTGGGGTTTCTTAAATATATTTGTTCTGGACTTTGTTCGTTAAATGATCTAGTTTGAATGCTCCCGGAACTCTGTCATTCAATTTCTGCTACTAAACATCTTTTAATTTAACAAAGTACACCGGTGAATCCCTCCCTATATATGAAGGTTTCAAGCAGAGTCTCAACTATCCACAATATTTCTCTCTGTTATCTGCGTCATCGAGACATTAGCACGATCTAACTAAATTGGTGTTGATAGACCTCAAAGATAAATGGAGAAGTCTTTGTATAGAATCGCCAAACCCGTGATGAAACTTTGTATGATTTTATGTACGTTTCATCAATTTTTGTTTGGTTAATGTTTAGGGTAAGTTCTATGAAAGTTGGAACACTTTTATATTAATATTCACACGGTAATGCTTTTGTGTATTGATCACTTTGAGTTTTGGACTATATTTTGATGCTCGATTTCTTATGAGGCTATGCATGTCTTTACCCTGACATCTCAAATGTTACCAATGAATGTGATTGGTATGTTTCCTCTTTGAATTCCTGATTTAGTTAGTCCACTTATTTAGAGGGTGTTGGCTACACCTATTTTAAACCATTTATAATCTCCTATGTCGTATCTTATATTATACGATGTTAGATCTTATTTTGTTCAAGTGCTTGGATTATTTATCTTATAAGATATGGGTGGTCTTGTGTGCACTAGATGCATATCAGGTGGTTAACGTGAGTTGACCCACAAAAAAACTAAAAAGTATCACTTAAAAGCCCAAAAATATCATTTGTATCCTTCAAAAGTATCGAGCAGAAAAAAAAAAACTCATCAAAATCAGTATCAATCGTACTACTAAAAAGTATCACTCAAAATTAAAAAAAATATATCACATGTTTTGACTTTTTCCCGGGTTGACCGGTCAATACATTGACAATCTGGTGTGAATCTAGTGCACATGAAAATTAGCATACAAGATATTAGTACTGGCAAAGTTGTATTGAACAGTGTTGCAGAATGCGGCCTAGGCGCTCAGCGCCACCCTTTCAAGAGAAAAACCATGTATTCGACCCTCTTATGCAGACTAGCCGCCTAGGCGGAATTGTTCGGTGATTATGCGGTCGAGTTTCGTCTAGGTGACCGAATTTCATTTTTTTAAAATATTTTTTAATATATTAATTAGTAAACTTTAATTGATATTATTTTTCATGAACTTTGAATGTTATTTTGTCATAAATTTTGAATAATTTGAACTTTCAATGTTTATTTTATTTTAAATTTTGGATAATTTAAACTTTAATTGATATTATTTGGAATGTTAAGATCTATAAATTTATACGTGAAATCTTTTTATATTTGTTAAGAAATATATAAAATAAAAAAATAAAAAAATATCTGGAATATGTCTAGATCCTCCGGGCGTGAAGACTACTCCCATCAATGATCCAGCCAATCGATCATCATATAGGACAAAAAAAATAATAAACAAATATCAAGTTGCATCAACACATCCAATCGATCGCCATTTTGGTTGGTCAACCAACATGTTGATCAACCCATGCCTTTACCATGGGTGTTGCCAAATGTCACAATTTCATTGGTCAATCATATTTTTATTGGATAAAGTTTTATATTGTTATTATTTTGGATAATAATGTATTAAAAAAATATAAAAATTATATCATAATTCATTTTTTTGTTTATAAAATGAGCTCATTTTTTACATATTTCGAATCATACTAAAAAACCATCTATTCTCACTCATTTTCTCTCATTTGAAATTATGGATCCAAATGATCCAAATTATTTTTCAAATTCCTAAATTCCAAACTCCCAAAATTATCAATATTATCAAAACTCACATTTTTCTCCGAATCTCAATCAAAATTCAATTTTTGAAGAAGTCCAACCATCACAAAATATCTCCCATAATTTATTTCAAGATGTGCAATAGCCAAGCCATTCACAAATTGAAAGACACCAAAAAATATTTGGTTTGTGAGAGAAGATGTTGCTCTAATGCAAGCATGGTGTTTCGTTAGTGAATATGAGGTTCGTGAAAAAAATCAAAAGAGTGCCTATATATGGGGAAATGTGCACAAAATTTCCATCAACATCGAGCAAAAAATCCAGAACAGCAACTCGGTGATAGAAATAAAGATTCAATAAAAAGTTATTGGCAACGACTGAATGCGAACGCGATGAAGTGGGTCGGCACTTGCAAAGAAGCACATTGTCGGAAATGAAGTGGAATGAGCCAAACAGATATTGACAAAGAAGCTCATGCCATTTATTAAGAAGGCGGTTGCAAATTTCAAGATTTGGTTGTATTTAATGAAGTCATGGTTAAACATGAAAAGTGGGCATTAAATCTACATCATGATGCAACACGTTTACGTCCTGAAGACGATCAAGGTAATCAAGAGAGTGGAGGCAGCTCAAAAAGATCAAGAACTAGCGAGGATGGAGAATATTATAGTGGCTCATAAATTTCAGAAGCTATAGAAACTCTAAGTAGTGGCTGCTCAGAGATTCCCCGTCCTACAGGTAGAGATAAGGTGAAGAAAAAAAGAAAAGGTAAGGCATCGCAATCTACACCTACTAATGAAGTTGCTGAAGAGATTCATGCATTGAGACTAACTAGAGAGGGTGAAGTTGAAGTAATGAACAAATTGGGAACTGCGAGACTCGATTTGGAGAATCGAAAACTAGAAAAAAAGTCATTAAAATCAAAAGAAATGATGTTGAATACATTGTTGGCCAAAGAACATTTAACTCCAACAGATGAAGAATTGAAACGCCGACTGTTGGCAATTGTGTTTAGAGATTGATTGTAGTTTATTTTCATATTATTTAACTATTATCATTTGTATGTTTAAATTTCAATCAATGAATAAGATGACAAATTTCTGTGCCATCAATTAACAATCGTAAATTATGAATTTCCGCACAAGTTGGCATTCTGAATTTCTAAATTAAGATGACAAATTATATAACACAAGTTGATATTCTGAATTTATATCGTTTCAAGATTTATAGAGTAGATAAGTATTTTTGGTACTATTATCTTCAAATTTCTGCACAAGTTGGTATTTTGGTACTATATATTATCTTGAATAGACTATAGAGTAGTGTTATGAACACGTGTATGTAATAATGAACTCAGTTCTAATTGGTTTTAGATGGGCTTGGTTATCCTTTAATTAAGTGGTGATAATGGGCTTTGGCCGTTTATTATATTACATATATAGACCTTTAGTGTCTAGAGAAAAATCAAGAAAAAATGTGTCAATTATCCTCCTTCTATTCTCCTCATCTCGTGACTCTTTTCTCTCTCAAATTCCTCTCTTAATTCTTCTTCTTCTAGTCTATCATTTCTACCAAATTTTCAAAAAGATCATCACAAAAAAATAAAGAAAATAGTGGGTTCACTGCAATTGGTATCTAGAGCGGCTGATCCTCGAAAGATGGCCGATGATATCAGCTTGAACAATTTGGAAGAAGCTTTGAAGAAATCATAATGCAAATTAAAAACAGAAGTACTGAAAAGAAAAGCTTGTGACTTAAAATTGCAGAAACAAATTAGGGACACAATTTTGGGGAATGAATGAAAAGTTGGATCAATTGGGCGATGCCATAACTGCCATACAACGCCAAATTGCCCTCCAATTTGGGGAGAAAAATCAGTCATCAACATCTTCAGTCACCCCTGCAAAACCCTCTGTTGCAGACTTGAAGGTTACTTGTGTGTGTGTGACTGAGGTGGTGGAAACAAAATTGGAGGTTGTGGTTGATGAAAATGAGAAATTTATAAAAAAATTTCAATTGGTTCCCAAAGACATGCAACTATTGGGTGAGGAGACGAATGAAGCTGCTGTGGAGAAGGATTCCACAGATATTTCTACCATCAAGAGTCTAATTCATCAAACACAGAAGGTGTTCGATAAAATGTCTGAAAGAGAAAGTGAGCTGTGGAATGAAGATAAATGCCACTTCCTAGACCATGTTGGAGAGTTGGAATGCTTGGATGATGACTTTGGTGAGAACATATGTGATATTTCCTCAATTAAGCACTTGATTCTCAAGAAGTTATTGTCTCGTCCGTCTCCCGAACCACCTCCATCACAAACATGCTATAAAGATCAATCCAAATCCAAGTCGTTTAAGTTGTTCGATGAAATGTCTAGAAGAAAAATAGAGCTCACAATTACAAGGGGTCAAGGAGATTGCCTACAAATTTGGTGCACTTCAAAAGAACACATAGATGATTCCGGATTTGGAGATCCTCAACTCCCATATCACATGACCCTTTCATCCATTCCCATTCATTCTCGGTTTTCAAAACATCTATATGCCCTTCCTCCAACACCACAACCGCATATTACCTTCCTAATCAAGACCCTAACAATACCAATTTTCTCAGAATCTCAAACCTTCCCTACCATCTTCTAAAAAGTTCAAATGAACGATCATCTTTTGTCATTGTTTACCCGTCAGAACACGACTCTCATGTGTTCTTCCATTTTCTCTATAGGAAAGATCAGCTACAAAGAAAATAAATCAGATCGAAAGTTGCCAAAATCATTATTTCAGTTGGTTTTATTTGAAAGTGAAGGGGCTCTTAGGGTAAAGCAAACTAATTCCACTTTGAAAATTCTCCAGCGATTCAAAGTTCTGCTCGACATCGAGAAAGCAAGGGAAAACTTAGTGATGTTCTCAAAAATTGAGTCGACGATTGGCCAGTCACATGTTTGGAAAATTTTGGATGAGATGGAGCATATTGTTGCTGGTGCTAAGAGGAGTAACATGGATCACATTGACTCATTGGAGGATCTCGAGTTTGACATAAATGGTAAGATGCATAAGGTTGCTTCTAGAGATTGGATGAATGATAAATTGATCTATCATTTAGATCTATACAAAGATGAGAGTGTTAGTGGTGATATACAAACTGAATTGGAGAGCTTAGATTATTTGATTGAAGCTGGGGAGAAACGATCACCAAAAACTGATGTTGATTC
The DNA here is from genome assembly GCA_026008535.1 of Perilla frutescens. NCBI lineage: Eukaryota > Viridiplantae > Streptophyta > Magnoliopsida > Lamiales > Lamiaceae > Perilla > Perilla frutescens. The sequence goes on along the minus strand of BRKX01000014.1, from coordinate 19,215,653 downwards.
AGTTATGACAAAAGCTCTATTTACTACTCTATCATTACTAGGGAGCATGGTTTTGGATAATTGGGTTGAGACAGGAAATGAAGTGACCCGAATAGAAGTAATATTTGTCATGCTTCATCTTAGGAAACAGAAAATGCTCATCATGGCCTTGCAAGTGTCTAAATGACTGGAGTCCATAAAGCAACTTGATTGGACTGAAAGTAAATGTGTTTCCCATGATAATTTAATTACAAAAGTGTTTGGTGCATACAAGGTACAAAAGTACATCGAGTAGGTTCCTAAATCCTATATAAGTAAAGTTGTCTGTTGCACATTGTTGGCAAATGACATTTCTTTGAATAACGTGGAAAACGCCGAGCATCTGTTCAACGGAATGAAAAGATTATTCTCTGGACAGTCAAGAGACATTAGCTGGATGGAGAACATTGGAGAGAAAATGAACCCTGAAGGTATGATACTTAATATGAAAGTTCAAGTGTCCTTCATTCCACACTATATTGCTGATAAGCTCAACGATAAAGCTAAGGTTGTATTGATAGAGATACAAGCAGATAATATAACTAAAAATCGATCGTCCTGTTGATTTCTACTTTACATTCATGCTTCCCTTGGAATAGCTGATGAAGTTTTGAGAATATGGAGACAATGTGAATCTAATGTCGATAGGGCACTGCACTGAAATGTTGGAACAATTTAATGAAATTGATGATGTTAAGGCAGCAATATTTGATAAATTGTTGAAAATTATGGAGAAGCCCTCTTTAAGGCATTATGCAGCCTTGATAGATGTAGATGCAAGACATGGAGTATTGACTAAAGGGAAGGCTCTCCCTAGACGAATGACCGGGATTGGTGTTGTCATGCCGGTAGCTTGGGATGTGATTGTTAAACTCTATGCTAATAGTGGAGAAGTGAACCCTGATGAGGTAGCATTTACCATAGTACCTGTAAAATGTAGGCATTCTAAGATGGTTGGTAAAGGCAAACACTTGTTCCAAAGGAAGAAAGAGAATCCAGTTGAATCTAATGTTGATTACCATGTTTGTGTTGTTGTCGACTTGCCAGGTGCCAGCCTCCGTCCACCACAATTTCAACATACGAGTCTTGGGGACAAGACTCTTTCGAGAGAGGAGTATTGTTATGAACACATGTATGCAATAATGAACTCAGTTCTAATCAGTTTTAGTTGGGCTTGATTATCCTTTAATTAAGTAGTGATAATAGGTTTCGGCCTTTTATTTTATTACATATATAGACCTCTAGTGTTTAGAGAAAAATCAAGAAAAAATGTGTCAATTATCCTCATTCTATTTTCCTCATCTTGTGACTCTCTTCTCTCTCAAATTTCTCTCTTAATTCTTCTTCTTCTAGTCTATCATTTCTACCAAATTTTCAAAAAGATCATCACAAAAAATAGAGAAAATAGTGGGTTCACTACAAGTATATAAGTATTTTTGGTACTATTTTCTTCAAATTTCTGCACAAGTTGGTATTTTGGTACTATTCTCTTGAGCAGACTATAGAGTAGATAAGTATTGTATTTTGTGTCATGATTTTGGTACTATTCTCTTGAATAGACTATAGAGTAGATAAGTATTGGATTTTGTGCCATGATGTATGTATTTATGTATGTTTGTCCCCAAAAGATCGAGACATGAAATCTATGATTGGATCTTTGTTGGTACTATTCACTACTTTTTCTCCACTCATCACATGCATTTACTATTTTTTCTCCACTCATCACACGCATTCACTACTTTGGATTCCACTCATGCATTATTTCACTACTTTTAATTCCACTTGCATGTGCAAAGTCTCTTCTTTTCTATATATTCACTACTTTGAATTATTTCACAATATCCATTCTACTTCACATATTTTGTTATCCACTTTAGAAAATGTCTCACAATAAAAATTCATCACCAAATTCAAATTTGAGTGATAGATTCAGTTTTACCAATCTTGATGCTTGGAAAGAACGAGTTTCTCAACAAAATCGTCACATTGATCGTATCATCGAGAAGGTGGTTCTAACAGACCATACTATATATGTTGAATATCACACTCCTAGATCAATGAGAATATACTGTAACAGAGCACGTGAGATTGGTGAAGAGCACTTGATGAACAATTACTTTGTGGAAAGGCCGATATATTCTCCTCGGCTCTTCCGACGTAGATTTCGCATGCAGAAAATGGTATTTCTACGTATAGTGGAAGCTGTTACTGCCAATGACGAATACTTTCAACAAAGACCTGATGCCATAGGTAGACAAGGTCTTTCACCATTGCAAAAATATACTGCAGCCATAAGAGTGTTGGCATATGGAACATCATCCGATGCCATTGATGAATATTTACGAATAAGTGAATCAGTGATAAGAGATTCTCTTCAAAAACTCGTAGATGACATCATATCTTGCTTTGGAGGCATCTATCTCAAAAGGCCGAATGCACAGGATTTAGCTAGACTACTTCATGTTGGGGAACAAAGTGGGTTTCCAGGCATGATTGGTAGTATAGACTGCATGTATTGGGAATGGAAAAATTGTCCGACTGTATGGGCTGGACAATATGCAGGGAGAAGCGGAAGACCAACAATAATATTGGAAGTTGTTGCATCATATGACCTGTGGATATGACATGCTTTCTTTGGAACACCAGGTACCTGCAATGATATTAATGTACTCCATCTGTTAAGCGTATTTTAGATAAAGATAAATCAGTTCCTCATAGTTAGGATTTTTGAATTCTTGTATATCTTGTTTATCTCTCTCCCTAATGTATCTCATTCAGTTTGTTTTTCGTATCTCTTTAGATTAGCTCTCTAGATTAAAACTTGTATATATACCACCTTTGGTGTATTTGTAAATTAAGAAAGAAAAGCTAATATAACAGAAGTTATTCACTATATTTCTCTATATGGTATCAGTCTTCTCCGCTCTCTAACGAGAAACATCGATCTTGTTATGGCTTCTGATTCTTCTTCCTCATCTTCTCTTGTTGCCATCAATGTTGCTACCCAAACTCCTCTCAAACTATTGTGCTTGGCGCATGCAATTCCAAACCGCACTTATCGGCTACGATCTTTTTGGCTTTGTTGATGGCACGCATCCGTGTCCTCCTAAATCAATCACTACTGCCACTGGTCCCTCTGTTAATCCAGATTATTCATCTTGGATTCGACAAGATCAACTCATTCTCAATGCTATTGTTGGATCCATATCTCCGCAATTAGTATCATTTATTGTGACCGCCTCTACTTCTCGCCAAGCCTGGGATCTCCTTCTTAATACCTACGGCAAGCCATCTCGTGGTCGTATCATGCAGCTTCGCAACACCCTTGATCACCTCTCAAAGGGCACCAGCAGCATTACAGAGTACATGCAATCCGTCAAGTCATGTAGTGATGAACTCTCACTTCTCAATGCACCTTGTGACACTGATGACCTTACCCTCAAAGTTCTTAATGGTCTTGATGATGACTATCACGGGCTTGCAGATGCTATTAAAGCACGTGACACGGCTATCTCCTTTGAAGAGCTTCATGAGAAACTTATAATTCGTGAGGCTCAGCTTCTACAAGCCTCTCCTCGCACCACCTCTTTTCCAGCCACTGTCCATCATACTACCAAGTGTTCTGCTTCTTCTCTTCAGTTCTCATCCCAGAATCGCTCTTCGAATAATAATCGCCACAACTCTTCATCCCGACCACCATATAATTCTCACACCTCTCGCAACAAATTGAAACCCTACAAGGGTTTTTGTCAATTATGTGGTGAACAAGGGCACACTGCCAAGCGCTGCAACAACTTCCAATTCACTCTTCTCCACTCTAATGGTAATTCTCGGCTATTTCCGCAGGCGAATCTTGCCTCCTCTACACCTGCTCCTTCCGCTGCTGAATGGTTACTTGATTCCGGTGCTTCTCACCATGTTACTAATGACCTCAGTAATCTCTCGCTTCACTCTGATTATCCTGGCCGTGATGGAGTTATGATTGGTGACGGTACTGATCTTCATATCACTCACATGGGATCATCCTCCATCTCTTCCTCTTCTACTGCTTTTAAATTATCAGATGTTCTATGTGTTCCAACTATGAAATGAAATTTACTTTGTGTCCCAACTTTGTCGCTCTAATAATGTCTCTGTTGAATTCTTACCTGATTCATTTTTTGTGAAGGATCTCAAGAGTGGAAGAATCCTGATGAACGCCAAGGCTGAAGATGGCATGTACTCATGGCCTGCTCCAAAGTCTCCTCCTTTACTAGCTTTCTCTCATTTCCAATCGTCTCTTTCTGATTGGCACAGTCGGTTGGGTCACCCGTCATCCAAGGTTCTTAATAGTCTTGTGCCATCGAACTAAATTTTCGTTGTTTCACGTAGTACTTCTTCCTCATGTAATGCATGTCGATGTAATAAAAGCACTAAACTTCCTTTTTCTGATTCTTCTTTGTCAAGTACCGCACTTCTACAACTTATCTATTCTGACGTTTAGTGTGCTCCAGTTCACTCTATCTCGGGTCATAAATATTATCTCATTTTTGTTGATCACTTCACACGATATATATGGTTTTATCCGCTTACACGCAAATCTGATGTTGCTGCTGTGTTTGTGCGCTTTCAGGCACTAGTTGAAAAATTCTTCAATCTGTCAATTCTTCAGATTTATACTGATAATGGGGGGGGGGGAATACATCGCGTTAAAATCTCACTTTTCCTCTTCTAGGATCACTCATCTGACTTCACCTCCACACACCCCTGAACATAATGGTTTCTCCGAACGCCGTCATCGCCACATAGTCGAAACAGGGCTTACTCTCCTACATCATGCTTCCATTCCTATTGGTTTTTGGCTAGATGCTTTTGTGACAGCCGTTTACCTCATTAACCGTATGCTAAAAGCCAATTTATCCAATCAGTCATCTTTTTCCAAACTATTTCAAGTCTCCCCGAACTATACAAAATTACGCATCTTTGGATGCTTGTGCTACCCTTGGTTACGTCCTTATGCATCCCAAAAATTAGATACTAGGTCTAAACCTTGTGTCTTCATTAGTTATTCTACCTCACAAAGTGCATACTTGTTTCTCGATCCCGTCACTAACCGTGTTTTCACCTCTCGCCATGTTAAGTTTGTAGAAAGCATCTTTCCTTTCAACACTCTAGTCTCGTCTTTCGCTCTCACCCCTGACATGTCTTTCTCTCCTCCTTCACCTATCCTCGCTCCCGCAACCCCTCCAGTCTCTATTTGCATGCCATCTCCAGCTCCGGTGATCGACAGGATTGTTCTAACTCCACCACCTTCACTGCCGTCTCCTATACAGCAACCCAGGTCTGTTATTCTTCCATTAAAGCCCCCTACACCATCCCGTAAACCACCACAAGCATCTAAACCCCGTCACCCGATAAATCCTGATCCCTCAAACACTCACCACATGACTACCCGCTCAAAATCTAATATTTCTAAGCCGTTACCTCGCCTCTCTATGACTGCTCTCTCTCTTCCATCTGAACCTACCTGTGTCTCTCAAGCCATGCGTGATCCTCTTTAGCGTGCAGCCATGTCCACTGAATTCGACACTCTGATGAGCAATGGAACTTGGAGTTTAGTTCCTCCTACGCCTAATCAGAATGTAGTTGGCTGCAAATGGGTCTTTTGCATTAAACGCAAACCAGATGGCTCGATAGATCGATACAAGGCTCACCTTGTTGCAAAGGGCTTTCATCAACGCCCCGGACTTGATTTTCATGAAACTTTTAGTCCGATGGTCAAGCCCACGACAATTCGTGTCATTTTGAGTCTTGCTGTATCTCAGAGTTGGTCATTACGTCAACTTGACGTTAATAATGCCTTTCTCCATGGTCGTTTAACTGATGATGTATATATGGTGCAACCACCTGGGTTTGTTGATCCTCATCGTCCCTCCTATGTTTGTCATTTGCAAAAATCACTTTACGGCCTCAAGCAAGCACCCCGTGTTTGGCATACGGCCCTTAGCGACTTCCTTCTTTCCATTAGCTTTGTTCAATCACAAGCAGATCACTCGTTGTTCATCTTTAATCATCACAAATCCTTGGCTTACTTGCTTGTATATGTTGATGACATTGTTCTTACAAGTAACAATACGCAGTTGCTTGATGGTTTTGTTCAGAAGCTTTCCGTGGCCTTCTCGATCAAGGATCTTGGTCCTTTATCTTATTTTCTTGGTGTGGAGGTACTCTCATCTCCTGATGGGATTTTTCTATCCCAACACAAATATATTCAGGAACTCCTACACAAGACAAACATGTCTGATGCCAAAATTGTGAATTCTCCAATGGCGACTTCTCCTGCTCTGTCTGTCTGTTCAGGTACTTTCCTCTCGGATCCTTCAGAGTATCGGTCTGTTGTGGGGAGCTTGTAATACCTCTCGCTAACACGGCCTGATATTGCATTTGCGGTAAATCGTCTATGCTAATTCATGCACAGCCCTACAACAGATCATTGGACTTCTGCTAAGAGACTTCTTCGCTATTTACGTGGTACACTTGATCTCGGTCTTTTCTTGCGGTGTGATTCTCCTCTCCGTCTTCATGCTTATTCCGATACCGATTGGGCTGGGAATCCAGACAATCGTTCTTCAGTAAGTGCCCATGTTGTTTTTCTTGGTCACAATCCTATCTCATGGTCTTCTAAAAAGCAGTCTGCCATTGCTCGGTCCTCCACTGAGGCCGAATATCGTGCGGTTGCGTCTGCTGCAGCTGAAGTGCTTTGGATTAAATCTTTGCTTCTTGAACTCGGGACTTCTGTCTCTTCCACTCCTCCTATTTATTGTGACAACATTGGCGCTACCTATGTATGTGCCAATCCCGTGTTTCACTCACGTATGAAGCACATTGCTCTCAATTTTCACTTTGTTCGCCAAAAAGTTCAACGTGGTGAGCTTCGTGTGTCTCATGTCTCTTCAGCTGACCAGCTCGCTGATGCGCTTACTAAGCCACTTTCGGCTCCTCTTCTTCTCCAACTAAGGTCCAAGATTGGCGTTCTACCGATCTCCATCTTGAGGGGGCATGTTAAGCGTATTTTAGATAAAGATAAATCAGTTCCTCATAGTTAGGATTTTTGAATTCTTGTATATCTTGTTTATCTCTCTCCCTAATGTATCTCATTCAGTTTGTTTTTCGTATCTCTTTAGATTAGCTCTCTAGATTAAAACTTGTATATATACCACCTTTGGTGTATTTGTAAATTAAGAAAGAAAAGCTAATATAATAGAAGTTATTCACTATATTTCTCTATACCATCGATCTCCAGTTTTTAGTGATGTTCTGGAAGGTCGTGCTCTAGAGGCTACTTTTGTTGTAAATGGTCGGAATTATGATAGAACATATTATCTCACTGATAGTATTTATCCTTCATGGGCTGCATTTGTCAAGTCAATCCCTTCTCCATCAATTCAAAAGCACAAGTTGTTTGCACAACAACAAGAGGCTGCCAGAAAAAGATGTTGAACGAGCATTTGGAGTTCTAGAAGCTCGTTTTGCATTTCTTCGACATCCTTGTCTTGTTTGGGACAAAAATTTGATAGGAATAATTACGATGACTTGTATCATCATGCACAATATGATAGTAGAAGATGAACGAGACACATATTAAAACTATTATGATCCAACATAATTTTTCATGGATTGCGCACAACAAGATGACTCTCAACCTTTTCAATACTCAACAGAACGCATTGCGAGTTTGTCCTCTTATATGACTAACATGGCACAACTTCGCAATAGAGATGCTCATGTGGCGCTTAAAAATTATTTAATTGAGTAATTAAATATGTAGTTTACACATTCTTAGATTGTAATGTCTTTTGTTTGTCTTTTTAATATTTGTATTTCATCTATTGTAATCTTCGCATTATAATTGAGTTTATTGTTTAATTTAAGTGTATGAGGAATATATTATTATTATTATTATTATTGTAATTAATTATTTAAAATATAAAATAATTTAATACCTTTAAAATATGATAAAAAAAATAATTACTATTAGTAGATATTAATAAAGAATCAAATAAAATATTTATTTTTGGATTGGAGAGGATTGTTGATAAAGTTGAAAGATTGTGATTTTAGATTGTTGAGTTGATTGTATAGGTGAAGAAGAGAGAAATTATTATTTTATTGATAGATTGAGTTGATAGATTGTGAATGGGGGTAGTCCATGTCCCCCCACCACTAGCGCCTTATGTGGCCATAGTATTGAATGTATCAAACTCTAATGAATACTTTGTTGCATGTGAATTGAAGATTTCGAAAGGGTGCATTTGAAATCCGTAACGATAGATTTATTACGGGCCCATTTCACAATGGATTTGAAAATTATAACTCTTATTTTGACTTTTTTGTCCCCCGAATGATTTTTTTTTTTGAAGGAGATCTCGACTCGACAATCCATCTCCCACCTTTTTTACTTGGATCCCTTTATTTATGTTCAGTGTATCAAAGTATGGATTTGATATATTCATTAATTTTATCATCTCTAACATTTTATTTATAACCAATCTATCCAACAAATTATAAATTTTCCCAAATTAAACGAGTCATAAGGATAAGGTCCTAAGGATTTCCTTCAAATTCCATAAAAATATCCAATTCAAGTGATGATGATTATGAAGAAATTTCAGTTCTATGAGTAGCGACGTGCTTGAAGTGTATCTTAAATGTATTTGAATTGGATACCCGTTACGTAGATTTATTTCTGTATATATGTATTTGTCTATTAAATTGTTTATTTAAATTAAAAAATCTTATTATAAATAAATAATCTTAATGGGGTGCTTCTGTTTTATCCCCATTTTTTTTGTGCAGTGAGTATTGAGCGATGGATATGACTTATACTCCATCACTAGGCTAACCCATAACAAATCATTTTTTTTATATGAAGCTGAGTAATTTATTATTATTTTTCACTAATCCCTTTTCCTTATTGTAATTTGTTATGATTTGGTAAGTGTTTAGGTGAAACCATTTGATAGGAATGTTGAGCGAGACTATAGATTCATCATACAAGAGTTTCTATATAAAAAATATGCTCTGCCTTCTATTCAAATACTTATATTGTTGTCATCAACCTTTTAGAAATTATATGAATAAAATATGAAATATGATTTGAGCTAAAGAATCGTCCATCAAATTATTCATCATAAAATTGTTGTCATTTATCAATTCTATTACATACGTTCTGTTATATATTCCAATTAATTAGGTTATGTATATTATATTATATATTTCAATTAATTAGGTTATATTATATTATAGGACTAGAGTATCTCCCATGCAATGCACAAATAAAAAATATGTATAATTTTATTTGTTATAGATTATTATTATGAAAAAAAATAAAATAAAATGATCATAACAAAATAAAATTAATTCACAATTATTGTGAATTATATAAATTTTTACATTTGTTATTATGATCATTGAGATTAAGTCCAACAAAAAAAGGGAAAATATTATTAAATTTAATTTTGAAATTCAAATTAGGCTCGAATTATGAAAAATGTATTAATTGCTACACTATTCAACATTATTTTTTGCTTTTCAAAAGATACATGTGAATTTTTTACTAAAATGATTCACAATTAATAATAAAATATTATATAGTGAATTTATATTAATAATAAAAAATTAATTTCCAAAATTAAACATGACTATTTTTAGCAACGATTTATTAAATAAATAAATAAAGATAATAAATCAACAATTTCAATTCACAATTGTAAAAAATAAAAAGACAAACACTTGTGTTAGACCGTCTAACGGATCTAACGGGTCTCTTACGTTAGATGGGTCAAAGAATACCCAAACCCCGCCCAAAATCTATTTCCACGTGCAGGCGCGTGAGATACACGCGCCCCCACCCGCAGTGCTAGTATCTCACGCATTTGTGCATTTTTTTTTGGCAGTGTCAATTTTGCTTTTTTTTTCTTCTTTTTTTTTTTTTTCAATTCTTTTCCCTTTCTTCTTCTTCTTTTTTTTTAAATAATTATTTTGTATTGAGTATAGTGCACGAGCCCACGAGTTAGTATCGAGAGTTCACTGCGCGAGACGCCGGATAAAAAAATTAAATTGATTCAAAAAATTAAATTAATTCAATTTAATTTTAGGGTTCAGTAATTCCATTTTAGGGTATATTATTTATTTAAAAAAAGTAATTATTGAGCGCAGTGCACGGGCCCACGCGTTTTGGGGTGCTTTTAGGGGTTTTTTTTTTATTTTTTAGAGTTTTTTGGGGGTTTTTTAGGAGGTGTTTTTAAGGTTTTATTTTGTGCTTTTTTAGGATTTATTAACTTCATTCTAGGATATAAATTTATATTTATTTCAAGCAAATTATATCAATTCGCTTTAATTTTAGGGGTCATTAATTTTATTTTAGGGTATAAATTTTGTTGGGAAAATTTAAAAAAACAAAGAAAATTGAAAAAAAATATTAAAAAATTGGCCAAAAAAATTAAATATACATTTTTTTTAAAAAAGAAGAAATTAAAAATTGAAAAAAAAAGTAAAAAAGAGAAGGGGAGGGAGGCCACTAAAAGAAAAATAAAGAAGAAAAGGCAAAAAGGAGGCGGATACTTTGTTGGGTCAAATAATATGCGTTTAACCCAAAGGATCTGTTAGATCGTCTTACACAAGTATGCCCAAAAATAAAAAATAAAATGAATGCACGTGACCATCACGTGATACAAGGCAGTCAAAGGCAGCGACCAATGACCGACCGTACTACCCCATTTCGCATGGCCCCACAGCCCACACTTTAACGCCTTTATTTCACGCCACGTGTCTTTTCTAGATTCCGTTTCCAAAGTACCCTCTCTCCCTCTCTCTCTCTCTCTCTAGACGGTGTTCAGTGGGAATCTCGATTTCACAGAATCTCCAAAAAAGAAAGATTTTTGAACCAAAAATAATACGCCAAAACATTTGATACGGAATTCGCGAAGCGTATGTATGTAATTTGCTGGAACAACAATTTTTGCACGTTTAATCTGCACAGAATCACGAGCTAAAAGGAACAACAAATATCGCCTTTATCCCTTTTCCTGTTGCGTGATTGATTCCATTGTTTGCGGGATAAACTTTCCCTCGATGTTCGTAGGGTTTCGTCGCTTCGCAGGAGGTGCTGATCTTTGTGAGTTTTCTCCGATCAGATTCACATTTATTTTCTGTTAGGAGATTGTTGCATTTGTTTTTGTTGGTTGCTTGACGTTGAAAGAAATTACGCGGATTTTGTTAATTTGTCGTGTGTTGGGGATTTTGAGGCCTTTTTTTTTGTAACTGTGCGCAAATTTTGCCATGGCGTGTTATTGAGAAAATAAGGTAATTTCGGTTTGATGGGATTGTAATGAATATTGTTTCGGATAATTTTAGTTGGTAAGCTGTTTGTTACTTGTTTCGGCAAAATATTTGATAGTTGGTTTGCCGTTTGCTCTATCGTCTTAGATAGGAGCTTGAGATGGCATAGGTGTATTTGCATCAGCAGGATGTTATCTGGTTTCCTATAGATTCCAAGTTTTTGGGAGTTTTAAGTCTGTGTGCAAGTGAATATGTTTCCTCTGGAAGTAAGTGGAATTTTGGTATTACATTGGTGTGTGCCAATTTGTACTAGCCTAATATGTGCAGCTGCATTCCTCCGAATGGCTTGTTAAGATAGAATAGCGGAGAAAATGGATATAATTTATCTCATCTTCTGTACGGTTGCTTTTGTATCTGTTTGTTGAAGAAGAAATTCAAGCATTAGCCATTAGTTGCATTCTTACGTTCATTACTAATGTCAATTTTGTTCTAAAGATGTTTTAGGATCATGACATGTATGGTCTTTGCCAAAAAGCTGTAAAAGCAAATAAATTTTGTCAGTTGTTTTCATATTATCAAAAGACATGTTGCACAGTAGTTTAACTGCTTAGGTGTAGCATTGATCTTGCATATTTTAAAATTTGTAGGTTTTTTTAATTATTATTTTTTATTTCTTTCTCACAGGTTAGAGGCTTCACAAGAAGAGGTTAGATGATTGACCAATGCTGGAACATAGTTGAGGCATTTTCAGGAATCTGGGACTTTCTGAAAGAGTGCAGTGGAGTCATTTGACATCTCTCCATAAAGAAGATGTTTTCAATTTCTAGCCAGTGGTGAATATACAAATCAATTTGGGATGTAAATCTGGTGTCTGTAACCTCAATGGAGACTGTAACTGACAACAGGGATATGGATGAGCGACTTTTCTTATATATGTGCAAGCAGATTGTTGGAGAATCATTGTAGACATGGACGACTTCAGGGAATCTGATGCTCTTCTTCCCAGCTGGATGAACCCAGCTGAAATGACAGAATCTCATCTGTTTATTGTATCTTGCTTCATTGCCGGTTTGGTGGGCATATTAACTATTTTTTACACAGCTTTCCAGTGGAGAAGAAACATCAATGTAAATTGGATGAGAGCCATAGCTAGGTCAAAGAAGAACCCAAAAACAAGGGACAAGGTTGCCGTGGCTCCTCATACTTGGGTTTTGGAATCTGTAACTCGAGGGAAAAGCTTAAACTGCTGTGTTTGTTTAAAGTCTGTCTCACCTTCCCAAACTCTCAGCCATATGGTTGCTTCAGATAGTTTTATCCACCGTTGTAGTGTATGTGGTGCAGCATCCCACTTGGGCTGCTCCTCTAATGCCCACAATGACTGTAAGTGTGCATCGATGTTTGGTTTTGAACACATGATGCATCAATGGGCAGTGCGGTGGACTGAGGTAACAGATCAACCTGATGAATCCTCATTCTGTTGCTACTGTGAAGAGCCATGCAGTGGTACTTTTCTGGGGGGATCCCCAATATGGTGTTGCTTATGGTGTCAGCGCTTAGTGCATGTTGACTGCCATGGTTGTTTGTTTAATGACACGGGTGATATTTGTGATCTGGGCCCTTTTAGAAGGCTTATCCTGTCACCTCTATATGTTAAACAATGGAATAGGACTTCTTCTGGTGGATTTTTAAGTTCCATCACCCAGGGAGCCAATGAGATTGCATCTACGGTGCGTGCTAGCATAAGAAGTCAAAGTAAGAAGTATAAGCATGGAGTTGAGATCTCCAACGATGCAAGTAATAGTTGCAATATGAGTGACACGTCCATAGAAAGTACTGCAGAGATCAGTCAGGTGGTGAATGGTTCTCATAGAATTGAAGAAAACCATAATGGTATTACAAATACTGAGGAGGTGGATCAACATGGAGAAGCAAAAAAGATGGAAAGGACTCCTAGTTTGAAAAGAAACTCATCGATTAATCAGAAGGATGAAAATCAGTCAGGAGACTTGAGACAAAAATATGAATTAATTGATCTGCCACCAGAGGCGAGGCCCTTGTTAGTGTTTATCAACAAAAAGAGTGGAGCTCAAAGAGGAGATTCACTCAAGCAGAGATTAAATATTCTTCTGAATCCTGTACAGGTCAGAGCTGTTTGACAGTAGCATATAATCTAGGCCTTGTTTGAACCAAATATGCATTAGAGAAGTCTCGAGAATCTGGCCATGGACTTGTATCTGAATATCTTGGAGAACATGGATGCAGTAATGATAGCTGCATCCTTCCAGTTAGGATGGTTTGAGCTTACGAATTGAAGTTAAACCATATTTTTCCATGATAAATGCCAACTTTTCCCTTGCTAGTTAAATGCTTTTTTTTTTTTTTTTTTTTTACTTTTATATTTCTATTTGCTTTTCTTTTTTCCTCTGAATGGTTTGGTGAAACTCATTATGAAATAAGAGGTGAAAAATCTAAGAGCTGCATAGAAAGGAGTAACTGCATCATCTATGCATAGAAAGAAGAGGTGAAACTCATTATGAAAAAGAGGTGTAAAATCTAAGATCTGCATAGAAGGGGAGTAACTGCATCATCCGTGCTTTTAGCCATTATCTGTATGACTGTATCGCATGATTATAAATATATTAATTCATTAATCATTCAGTAGTTTTTATTACGCATCAGTTCTTGCTGATTAGGGCTAATATGAAGTTGAATAAATAATCTGAAATAGAAACATTTATCAAGATGAAAAGTTAGGTAGGATAGTGAGCTCTCTAAAACCTTCCAATCAGTGGTGGTTTGGGACTAGGGTAGCATACGTATTCTAATCTGGTTCTGATAGTACAATGAAGACAAAGATTGTTCAGTTATATAAAGTTGTATGTCTATGCAGATCTCCCTCTTGATTGTTGTTTTGACTCCATGGATTGTGTTTTGTCCGTCTGTGTTTTTATTTTGGTGGGGGTACCTTCATGTCATCGTGGATTTATCCTTCTCTCTTTATTTTATTGGGATGCATGCCATTCCTAAAGGAATTGCCCTGTCTTTTAATTCCTTAATTAGTGTGTTCATTTTAGGTTTTCGAATTAAGCTCAACACAAGGACCAGAGGTTGGACTTTACTTGTTTAGAAAGGTGCCTCATTTCCGTATTCTTGTTTGTGGAGGAGATGGTACTGTCGGATGGGTATTGGATGTCATAGACAAGCAAAACTTTGTTTCTCCTCCACCAGTGGCCATTCTTCCTGCTGGGACTGGAAATGATTTGGCTCGAGTACTTTCATGGGGGGCTGGCTTAGGTTCAGTTGAGAGGCAAGGAGGCCTGTGCACATTACTGGATCACATAGAACATGCTGCAGTTACCATTCTTGATAGATGGAAGGTATCATTCTCAAGCCAGCACAGGAAACCACTCCATTCTCCTAAATTTATGAACAACTACCTTGGTATGTTTTGTATGAAACTTCTTCGCCGTATTTAATTTAATGATTTTGAACTTCTCTGGACATCCTTGCACCAATTTTTACACATATAATTCTGTATACAAAATATGTGCCTTATCTCACGAACAATTGCTGCTTTTATAGGGGTTGGATGCGATGCAAAAGTTGCTTTGGAAATCCATAATATGAGAGAAGAGAACCCTGACAAATTCTACAACCAGGTAGATGCAGTTATCTTGTGCTGTCGAGGATGGACATAGCTTCTGGAAAATAAATTCATAGTGCTTGTTAATTATTTATGAATAATGTTGATATTATTTCCTAAGTGGATAGACCGTTTTATGTTTTTATTTTTCTACATGCCAGTGGCAGTGAAACCTTGGTCTTTCTGGAAATTACTTGTAAATGACACAGTGGGTGTTGTATTATCGATATTATGTTCTGGCTTGATAGTGCATGTGACCATTCTTTGATTCTTGTTTTTTGTTATTTTTTTATTTAATGGGGGGATCTGTAGGTTTTTTAAGTTTCAAGATCATCTCATTTACAAATTCAGTTAAAGAATGACATAGATATATCCCTAAATTGCTGTTGTTCAGTCTTTTAATAATTTTGCTTATTTGTTTTGGCCTATTCACCTAAAGCAAAGGAATTGGCTCTTAGAACACCATGTAGGCGTTTTTATTCACTCTATGGTGCAGTTGATGATAGAAAGACTTGAAGTTATTTCTTCCATTGTTGTTTAATTATATTATTTGATTTTCTTATATTCATTTGGGCTTCATGGTGTGGGTTCTTTTGGGCATGTTGCATTTTAGCTATGAGCATTAGTTGTCTATGACTTGAATTTTGCTTATGCCAAGTGATTGCTTGAATTTGAAATTAGATGATGTACAAGTGATTGAGCTAATATTGTTTGTCAAACTCAAGTCAGTTTGCTATGTTTTATTTATTTGTGTGTTTTGCAGAATTTTGTTATTGACTAATAGAAAATGCCATGCCTTTGATTTCACATGGTGCTAATGCATCTAGACTGTACTTGCTGCTTAGCAAACATCACTGTGAATGAAAGTTGTTAAGCTCTCTTTACGTGTCAGTGTCACAGTTGTGCATATTTTCCTCCAGTGGTCAAGGCCCTATCATCTGCTAAAGTGCTGTATTCATAAAATAGATTGCTTTTACTATCTAGCTCACATAACTTCTTTGTTGCAGTTCATGAATAAGGTTCTTTATGCAAGAGAAGGTGCTAAGAGTATAATGGATAGGACATTTGCCGACTTCCCCTGGCAAGTTCGGGTTGAGGTAGATGGTGTCGAGGTTGAGGTTCCCGAGGTGAGTACAACATAATTTTGAATACCTGATAACCCGTTACGGCACGCCTACTTGAGACTTATTCTGAATGTCTTCTACAAAAATGTTCTGTCTTGTTAATCTAATAATCTCAATTCTCAAGTAATTGTATTTTTCTGTGCTGTCTCCGTGAAAAATATTTATATAGCAATCAAACTAGTGCAGCATTCTTATTGTAAGTGTTTGTTGCATCATTGATTTTAGGATGCAGAGGGAGTTCTTGTAGCTAATATTGGGAGTTATATGGGTGGTGTCGACCTATGGCAGAATGAAGATGAGAGCTATGACAATTTTGATCCTCAATCTATGCATGACAGAGTGCTTGAGGTAGTAAGCATTTCAGGGACATGGCATCTTGGAAAGCTGCAGGCATGTCAAGCTCCTTTTACCTGTGTGATAATGATGATATTATGAAGTTCTTTTGTTTCAATAATTTTTTCTTCAAAAGAAACTCACCCATTTAGTTCAGGATTATAATAATTAGATGGTTTAAATCTGATTGGATTGAGACCCGAAACATCATTTTAAGAATATACGAGACCTATCACAAGTTTTCTCAGAATAAGTTCTCTAGTTACAAGGCCGACACTACCTTAGTGAATTATTTAGCTTGAGCTCTTGCATGGATTATCCTTGGGTCAAGTCAAACCAATAAGACGTCTTAGGGTGCTTTTGCATTTGATATTTTGGGTTTAAGGATTTCCTCCCTAGTGTAAATAATTTCTTGCACTGCATTTGATAATTACTTTCACACAACTTTGTATTAAACTCTAGATGTTGTCTATCACTATGATAAATTTGACATCAACTCAGTATTAGTCAACAGAAAACTGTATCATTAAACTCTTTCCCCAAATAAAAAATGTTTCAATCTGAAATGCCACATTAAGGTTTGAGCAAAACAAGTGCAGTATTTCACAGGAGTTAATATTCCCTTCATTGCAGCTTTGATTGTGACTAACAACTAATCAGTTATATTGTTTGTCGTGGGGTGTCTCGGACAGGTTGGGTTATCCCGGGCTCGCAGGCTTGCACAGGGGCAGTCAATTAAGATTCAGCTTTTTGCTGGTTTGCCTGTTCAAATAGATGGAGAGCCATGGTTCCAACCGCCTTGTTCATTAACCATCGGCCATCATGGACAGGTGTTGTTCCGCTGACTCTCCTCCCTCCCGCCCCCATCAAACCCTCCCAAAATCCCCTTCTCCCCAGTGAAAATTGAAAAGAAGAGAATAAAACTTGCAATTCTTAGCCTGACAATGCTAACTTTTGCATGAAGCTGTAATCTGCATAAAACTAGTGGTTTGTTTGTTATGAAATTAGTCATAGAAACCAAGTCTTGCCTTTTACCTCAAATTATCTCATTTTTTATCTGGAGCAAGAAGTCTCTTATAATTATTCAGATTAATAATTTGGTCTTGTCATGGGGTTATGTTTAATCTGTGGCAGTTTCTTATTCACTATCAGGCCTTTATGTTGAAGAGAGCAGCAGAAGAACCTCTTGGCCATGCAGCTGCAATTATCGCTGATGTCCTTGAGAATGCTGAAACGAGTCATGTCATCAATGCATCACAAAAAAGGGCACTGCTTCAAGAAATGGCTCTGAGGCTGTCTTAGGTTATCATTTAGGTCTACCTATAACCATATGTCTATTGATGTATAAATGATTGGTTTTTGTGTAACTGGCGATCTCTGTTTCATGTGTTATATTTACAAGAAAGAAAAGAATGTTGTGTTAGCCAAACCTTATTGTATACGAACTACTCCAATGGGAAGCAATTTTTGTTAGCAACATTGCCAATATAGAATGTTTGCATTTTCCTATTTTACATGTAACATATCCCAAGCATGATGGTTTATATGACGTGTTCTTAGATTTTAACATGCAACAGCTTCAAGTTGAGAACAACGCCAGAGGTTGAATTCTACCGGGAGACATATATTGGTGGATGTTGAGAAAAAAGCTAGCAACTTTTGGTCAACTCGAAAGGTATGTATGCTTTCATGAACTAATTGTTTGTTTTACAATGTATATTGATAAACGGATATTCTTGCAGAGTGATTCTAGTTGGTGTATGGAAAGTATACGCAGCTGAAACTTGCACCTTTCTTTAGCTGTGGGGCATTTTCCCTCTTACTAAGCCGCACTTGACCTTGTTCCAAAGCCGCAGCACGAATCCTCTTGTTCCTTTTGCCTCAGTTCTACTTTCACTCACCCCACCATTTTTCTTTGAGGTTGATATCTTCTTTGATGTCTTGGAATTCTGTTTGTATATCCGGTCTAAACGGTGCAGGTAGAAAGGGGATTTCAGATGAAACGAACGAGGAGTTGATGGGCTGTTTGAGGCACGGATAGCACGGTTAAGCTGTCTGGTGATTGCTTGTAGTTCATAGGAGTCGAGCAGGTTGCTGCCGTTGTGCTTTGGACTGAGTTTCCAGATTGAACTGGGGCGACGTGCTGGATGATTTGGTGAGTTGAACCCCATTTGATGCCGATCTTCTGTGCAAATATTTGCTTCTGTTTTCTATTCGTTGCGTTATCGTTTCTATTCTTCATATGATTGAGAGTTTCTTTGTGGATATCGTGTTGTCGAGTGTTCTTGTTGGTGTGTTTAACTAGGATCACATTGTTCCTGACGATTTTCATGTAGGTAATTTTCATCAATATGGATTAAATTATTCATCAGTAGAAGGCCTTAATCCTTATCATATCAGTAAGAATTCCTAGTTTAAACGTGCAATAGCGACAGTTCATTCATAATCATATGAGATTATCTATTTGGCTAATGAGCACGTCTCTATATTTCTCATGTTGTGTGTATTCAATTTTCATTAACGGGGAAAAATCATCTATTTTTTCAATTTCAATAATAATAATAATAATAATAATAATAATAATAATAATAATAATAATCATCATCATCATCATCTTTTTTTTTTTCTTTCGATTTCGTGACAAATGACTTGAAGTATTGATGTTGTGAGATTCTTATTTATTTATTTATTACCGTGCATAATAAACATCATGTATAGCTTTCGTTGTGGATATACAGCACATGGACACGTGCACCTTTTTTTTTCTTTTTTCTTTTTGTAAATCTACAAGAGGTACCACACTTTTATATTTGACTTGGTATAGTTTCAAGAAAGATATTTACTGCCTTACTGGAGGATTTATACTGAAAGAGAAGTCAGTGTAGAAGTGGGCCTAAAACGTTGAATGCAAAAAATATTGAGATAATTGAGCTTTTTAAGAACTTGTCGTCCAAAGTCCTTTTTATTGCACGGGAAATTCTAATATGCCAACCATTAATATACCATTTAAAAAATAATAAAATTATATTAGATAGATATAAAAAATTATAAAAGTGTACTACCCCAACCATTAGGATAGAATTCCCTTATTGCACTTTATCGACTGAATGTAATACGAATTTTACAGTTCGTCATATCGAATTTATTTATTATTTATTTTTTTATTTCACTTTTTCGAATTTATTTTTTTTATTTTTTTTATTGCACTTTGTCGATTGAAGTGTATAAAACATCCTGAATAGACATAAATGACTGTCTGAAAACACCAATATGTCGGTGAGCTAAGTACAATACAATAATCTCATGAATCTTAAATGGAATTAGTAATGATTCGTGAAGCAGGAATATGATTTAAAACTAAAGAAAATCTTAAATGAAATTGTTGATGTGTTTTATGTTATATTCGAATTTCGAATAAACAATCGTATTTGCAGGTCTTTATAATGGGAGAAAAGGTGAAAGAATTCGTTGTACATCAATCTACATTCATACATATCATTTAGGCCATAGTTTTTTTTAAATTCGGATCGATTATTCTGACTAATTATTCGGGTCGGGATCAATCTCGATATTATTCGAGATTTTTAAGGAAGAAAGTCGATACATATTTAAGGGGAAATGGTTCTATCCTGAATTGCTGAGATGCTCTAGCATAAAACGATAGGAATGAATAAAAAAAACCTTCGGAAAATTTTGTTCTAGTCTAATTTGTAATTTTCAGAAGTTGACGTGTTAATTAATTACTAGATTTAAAAGCTGTGTTGAATTTGCAACTTGATTGAAAGATGTTGATTTTTTTCAGTAATTAATCTTTTTTTTTAATGGGAAAAGGTGTGATTCTTTGAGCAATTAATCTACTCTCACAAATAAAATTACCAACAGTCAGTATTATCTAACTAACATGCATAACACATCAATTTTTCATTGAAATGCGATAATCAATAATAAAGAATAGAAAAATCAATTGAAAAAAAAGCCTTTAATCTTATTTTCTCTTTAGTCTTATTTAACTGTGATTTTTTTCCGCTCCATTCTCGACAAGATCCTCTTATATATGTTATTTTATAATCTCACATTTTATCATTACACTTATAATTATGTCATTTATCATTGATATTGAGCTAAAATAAGATATTAAATATAATTTTGTGAAATTAAATTATTACTACAGGATAAATCCTTTAATATTAAAGTGTCCTATTAGTTATTACAACTAATAGGACGCTACCGTAAAGCGTTGTATGTGCGGGTCGGAATACGCCTAACGCTTGCAAGTGTCCTCATAACATAAGCTAATAGGACGTTGGAAAGTGTTTGTATTTTGAAGCATACAGAAAAAGCATTCCACTATAGCTTAAACATATTTTTAAAATTAATATACATAAATTTTTTTTTTTTTTTACTTTGATAACTTTTATCAATATATTTAATCAGAATGATTATTTTAAAGCTAGTCTTTAAGTGTGATGGGATTTTTTTTTTCTAATTCTATAAAAAATAAATTTCTTCTAGTTTTTATGATCTTTTTAATTTAATATGCTTTCGAGTTTATTGGATATATTTCTGAAAGGCATTCATTAAAATGATATTACGACGTTGTTAGAGGAAATGTGGCTATTTTATTTAATGACAAGGATGATCCGCGTCCTCTATCTGTGAGTTCACATTAAGTAAATTTAGTTCTTATGCAATAGTTTATAAACCATACAGAAGATGTAAACTATACTTGAAAAACTAGATGTTCTAGACTTCTAGTAACAGACTCATACCTAATGGCTGAGGATGTTATTTGTTGTAGCGTATTGTTGGAAAATAGTGGCCCATTTGTTTTGGGCTCGAGTTTCCTTCAAGGCCCAAGACTGCCCGGCCCAATCTCTGAAAGGTCCACATCCTCGCTGCCCTAGTCACCGACATATAAATATCTATGTTGAGATATTTTGTGCACACAGTTCTCATTCTTTGTGTGTGTGCGCGGCTAGGTCTGAGAGAGAGAGAGAGAGAGGATCTGAGAGCTTTGTGCTATGTCTCAGTGCGATCAGTGGCGGATGGAAGGGGGGTTTAGGGGGGCATTTGCCCCCTCCACCCCCCTCCCAAATTTTTTTAGTAGGGTTATTTAGTTAAATTCTATTTTTGCCCCCTAATTTTATTTTATTTTTTAATTTAAGGTTCTTTTGTTAGGCTTGATATATTTTGAAAAATTATATGATATTAGTTTATATATAATTGAGCTTGAAAAATTGGGCCTCACTCAAATATATAAATAAATATTGGAACAAAATTAAATACACACAAATCAAAACAAATTAAACAAATTCTCTCAAATCTCTCTCCAATCAAAACAAATTAAACAAAGTAGGGTTGAATTAGCAATTCGACTTTTATGAATTAGATTACATATTTATTAAATTGATATCAATTTCAATTTAATAATGAATCATGATTGAATTGCATTATTTATTTATTTTAGTTTTTTATTTGAAATTATTGATTTATGTTATTCACATAATTTATTTTATAAATTATATATTGTGAAGTTTTAATTTTATTAATTCACTACATGGATTATAATTTCTACCTCAAATGATTAGTATGAATGAATTATTATTCGAAATTTTATTGTTGGTCATAACCAATTAAATTTCAATTAACGAATTAGTTTATATTAGAAAAGAATTCAATTCAAATTTTAATTATTTATGTTATTATTTTTAGTTATTTATTTTAATGAAAACGACATTCTTTTCTATTTAATTTGGGGAAGAGAAAGAAAGACGAAAGTGTAAAGTGATCCTAAAATGACATCATTTCACTAGAAAAAATAATGAACAAATAAAAATGGTGTCATTTCACAAATACACCTATGGTAAAAAGTAATTAAATGTATAATTATTCACAATCGTCTCATTTTTAATGTTCTTTCTTAGCGGCATGAATAAATAGGAAGTATGAACAGTTGCTGTTTCGCCCCCCTAAAGAAAATTTTCTGGATCGCGATCCCATTCTTCTTCGTGCTTTCTTATTCTCTTCTGGTGAGTTAGAGTGCCTCGCTCTTAGTGTGTGAGGAGGAGTTTTGTGTGGAGCAACCGAGGTTGCAGCCGTGTGCGGTCGAAGCTTTATTTGTCGGTGATCTTTGTGATCTAGTCAACGGTGGTGGAGATCTGTGTGTTCTGAGCCAATAGTCGGATTCGGTTTATAGGATAGAGATATTCTTTTGTATTATTTCATTATGTATTCTTTGTACTATTTAGCGTTCTTTGGTAGATTTGGTGTATTTAGCCTTTACAGTGGTATCAGTAGACCGTGGGGGCTATTGGTACTCCTTTCTTCCGTCGATCACTCCGGTGGAATCCGTCTTCTCATCTACAGACGGCAATAGGTAAAACGGTGACCCTTGTCTAGGGCACTGCACTGGTAAATTGGCTTTAACCTCTCCTAGTGGCGTGAGGGCCTATAGGTTTGGTGTCTGCTTTGTGTTTTCTCTGTTGTTGTGCTTATAGATCTGTTATCTGTTAGCAGTTAGGGTTTTCTCGCTTGATAAGTTTTTTTAGGGTTTCTTAGTTTTCGGGGCTTCTGCTGTTCTCTGACTTATCTTGCGATTCTCTTTGCTTTCATTTCTTTGTGTTCCTTTTGGATCTGCGTGATCCTATGAAGTTCTGTGTGAACTTCCTTATTTGAATCTCAGTGAGATTTTTGGTTGTTTCATCGTTGTTTACCCTACAATCTTAGCGGACTTTAGTGACCCTCTGTGCCCTTGTTCAAACGGGTGATTGTGATCTGGGCTAGCACTTTACTCCTGTGTCTGGGGTTTCTAGGATGAATCCCGGTGCAACTTCCCACCCATTACTGTTTGGTTCATGTTTTTTTTGCCGGTTCTGTGTGATTATGTGATATTCATGTTATTGTTGTCTCCATTTTTTTGTATGATAATGGCTGTGAATGCATATAGCATGCCCTTTAATAGGAAGAATGACTTCAATATTTGGAAGCAGAAACTTAAGTGTGTGCTTATTCAATAACGTGTTGTTAAAGCTCTTACTTATACTTATGATGATTCTGATACTCCGGCAAAACGTTTTGAAATGAATGAGTTAGCATGTTTCACCATTATGTTGAATCTTAGTGATTCCGTTATTCGTAAAATGGGTGAGTTGTCTTCTGCAAAAGAGTTATGGGACAAACTTGAAGAAACTTACACTGAAACTTCTTTTGCTAGCCGCATGTATATGCTTGAGAATTTGTTTAAATTTAAGCTTGATATATCCAAAGATATCGATGAAAATGTTGATATGTTTACTAAACTGGTTCAGGACATTAAGCTTTCTGGTGATAAAATAATTAACAATTATACTAATATTGCCCTTCTGAATTCTATTCCCGATTCATATGCTAATGTGAAGTCTGCCATTAAATATGGCAGAGATAGTGCTTCAATTGATGTGATTATTAGTGCTTTAAAATCCAAAGAATTGGAGTTGCTTGAAACTGAAGGGAGTAGTGGGTCTCAGGAGTCTAAGGCTATGCATGCTAGGGGTAGGGAAAAATAGAGGTCTTCCCCTGATTCTGTTGGTAAAAAGAAGAAAGGAAAATCTAGGTCAAAATCAAAGCACAAATTTGTTAGGAAGTGTTATAACTGTGGGGATATTGATCACTTTATTAAAAACTGTCCTAAGCTAAAATAGAATAATAAAAAGCAAGACAAGTCTGAGCATGCTAGTTTGGCTACAGGTGAAAATATGGGTGATTTCTATATGGTTATTAATATTACCAATGTTGTTGTTTCTGACCTGTGTGGTGAAAATTGTGAATATGAATGGCTTATGGATTCTGGCTGTACTTTTCACATTTCTCCTTTTAAACAACTATTTTCCTCATTTAAAACTGTAAATGGCTTTGTGTCCATGGCTAATGAGAAACAGTATAAAGTTGAAGGAATTAGTGATGTTTGCTTGAAATTTGATTCAAGAACTGTGCATACCCATAAAGATGTCAGATATGTGCCTGAGTTATGCTATAATTTGATTTTCTGTGCTGCTTTAGAATCTGATGGGGTTGAGGGCAAATGGGGGAATGGTGTGATGAAAATCATGAAAGATTCTCTAGTTCTTTTTAAAGCATTGAAAAAGAATAATTTGTATATTTGCCATGCTCAACCTGCATCTTCTAATACTTTTATGCACATGGTCAATGCTGATAAGACTGTTTTATGGCATAACAAATTAGGGCACATGAGTAGTAAGGGTCTTGATATTTTGAGAAAAGGAGGCCACTTTGGTTCTGACATTGTTCATACTATGCCTTTCTGTGATGCATGCGTTTTAGGCAAACAACATAAAATCCAATCGCCTGTGAATCTGCAACCTCACATGTCTAAATGTTCTTTTGTTCTTGAGTATTTGCATGCTGATGTGTGGGGTCCTGCAAGTGATACCACTCATGGTGGTAATAGATTCTTCTTGTCCATAATTGATGATTATTCTAGGAAAGTTTGGGTGTTTCTCATGAAGCATAAATCTGAGGTGTTTTAGAAATTTAAAGCCTGGAAATCATTAATTGAAAACTAAACTGGAAAGAAGATTCTAAATCTCAGAACTGATAATGGGCTTGAATTTTGTAATACTCAACTTGACTCTTTGTGTGCTCAATTTGGTATTGATAGACATAGAACTGTCCCATATACTTCTCAACAGAATGAGGTAGCTGAGAGAATGAATAGAACCCTGTTAGAGAGGGTGAGAAGTATGGGGGTGTTGTCTTGGATGTCCAAAAAGTTTTGGGGTGAGGCTTTTCTTACTGCTGCTTACATCATTAATAGGTCTCCTTCTGTGCCTCTTCAGGGAAAGTGTCCTGAGTTTGTTTTTACAGGGAAACCTGTTGATTTGTCAAATTTGAGGGTTTTTAGGCATGCTGCTTTTATGCATACTAAAGGGGATAAACTTGACCTTAGGTCTAAGAAATGTGTTTTCTTGGGGTATCCTGAGGGTATTAAAGGCTACATGCTATGGGTGAGAGATGAGACAAGGTTTAAAACTGCTATTAGTAAGGATGTCATCTTTCATGAATCTGAATTTCCATGTTTATCTTATTCTGTTAATGCCTCTGTGCCTGTTCAACGTGCCACTTCTTTTGAGGTGGAGCATGTTGTTTATACTCCTGTGTTACCTAATGCTCCTCAAATTGTTCATGATGTTGTGTCTGACCCCACTTCTGATCATTCAGCTCATGAAACTGACAATGGCAGTGATATGGATACTACCTCTGACATTGAAACTGACAATTCAACTGAGCATCTTGATTTACATGATTATCAACTTGCTAGAGATAGAACAAGAAGAACTATTGTTAAACCCATTAGATATGTTGATTGTAATCTGTTTGAGTTTTCTTACAATGTGTTTCAATCTCTAGATAGCAATGAACCTCAGTCTTATAAGCAGGCCATGAAATCTAAACATGCTGATCTTTGGATTGCTGCTATAGATAAGGAGATGCAATCTTTGAAAGTTAACCAAACCTGGGTTCTTGTTCCCAGACCTGATAACTGCTCTGTTGTTGATTGTAGATGGCTGTACAAAGTGAAAACTGAGTTGAATTCCACAAGATTTAAGGCTCGGTTATTTGCTAAGGGTTTCACTCAAAGTGGGGGAGTAGATTACTCTGAAATTTTTGTACCTGTTGTTAAGTTTACTACTGTTAGAATTATGTTTGCCTTAGTGGCACATTTTGATTGGGAACTTAAGCAAATGGATGTTACTAATGCTTTTTTGCATGGTGATCTTGATAAACCTATTTACATGAATCAGCCTGAAGGGTATGTTGATTGTAATAAACCTGATTATGTGTGTCTGTTGAATAAATCTCTTTATGGTTTAAAGCAATCTCCTAGGTAGTGGAACATTAAGTTTGATAACTGTATAAGGTCTAAAGTTTACTAGGAGTAAATATGATCACTGTTTGTACTTTAAAGATGTGAGTTCTATGCCTATGTTTCTGCTGATTTATGTGGATGGCATGCTATTAGTCAGTCCAGTTAATGAATCCATTGAGTATGTGTAAAAATGTTTGAGTGATAACTTTGAGATAAAAGACTTATGAGGTGCTAAGAAAATTTTGGGCATGTGTATTACTAGGGATAGAAAGAACAGTAGACTTGTGTTAGATCAGTCTAGTTATGTTAAGAAAATTATATCTAAGTTTTCTATGTCTGAAGCTAAATTTGTGAATGTTCCCCTTGCATCTCATTTTGTTCTAAGTAAGGACCAGTCCCTAAAAATTGATTCTGAAATTGTTGCTATGAGAAAAGTTCCCTACTCTAATGCTATAGGATCTGTAATGTATTTAATGGTGAGTGCTAAGCCAGACATTGCCTATGCTGTGAGCTGTCTTAGCAGGTATATGTCTAACCCAGGTATGCCTCATTGGGAGGCTTTGAAGTGGCTGTTAAGATACTTGAAACATTCTAAGCATATGGGTTTATCTTTCTCTAAGCATGCTAAAAGGGCTGTTTTAGCTGGGTATGTGGATTCTAACTAGGGATGTGCATCCGGTCAGTCCGGTCCAAGACCGAACAGACAAAAGAGGACCGAATAGACTGATAGGTTTTTTTTTCAGACCGGACCGACCGAATTAGAATTTAGGACTGGACCGAAAACCGACCGAATTTTTCGATCGGTCCAGTCGGTCCGACCGAGTTATTTTTTTTCCACCTAGATTTTAATAAAATCATTTTATATAATATTTTATATACTTTTTATCGATCATGTTTAACTTTTTATATAATATTTTATATACTTTAACTTTATAATTATATGATATAGTATATATATTATCTATCATCTAATATTATATATATATATATTAAATTATTAATAATATAATATTATCTTAATCGGTCGGTCGGTCTGTCTATTTATATTTTTCCCTAGGACCGAACCGACCGACTAAAAAATCGGTCCATTAATTTTGGGACCGACCCGACCGACTATCACATCCGGACCGACCGAATGACCCAATTTTTGATCGGTCCGGGTCGGTCTTTTCAGTCCGGTCGGTCCTTGCACAACCCTAATTCTAACTATGCAAATGATAGGGATAACAGAAAATCTACTATTTCCTATGTGTTTACCCTATGTGGTTCCTGCATAAGTTGAAAATCTCAATTACAACACATTGTTGCTTTATCTACTATTGAATCTAAATATGTGCCTATTACTGAATGCATGAAGGAGGCTATTTTTGGTTGAAAGGTGTCTTGTCTGAAATTGGTTTTCTTAAAGACAAAGTCACTGTATATTCTGACAGTCAATCTGCACTTCAACTTTGTAAAAATCATGTCTTTCATGATAGGACTAAGCACATTGATGTTAGATTTCACTTTATTCGAGATATAGTTGATAAACAACTTGTGTTCCTTGAAAAAATATCTACTGGTGTAAACCATGCTGATATGGGGACAAAGTGTTTGCCTTTTGAAAAGCATGCTTCTAGCATGAAAATTCTTAACTTTGACTTTAGTTAATTTCTTTTTTACAGGTGTTCAAGTATAGGAGATGGGCTTGAACAATAATTTGAATCAGTGGCTTCCTTTGTGTTATGCCAATATGATTAAGGTTATTGTTGAAGTTCCATCTTCTATAGTGGTTTAGGTTGTTGATGAGCTGCGGTAGCAATGTGATAATGTGACTGACTGTGTATTAGTTATATTTCATTATTACTACTGTAGTTTTGTTGGCAATCTGTGGGTGGTTATTACCTTTGATGATTACCTTTGGTCTTTATGACCTGCTTATGACTTTATGTCTAAGCTTGACCATGACTTTGTGTCTAGGTCTTAATCTCTCATGTAGTTTTCTTTGTGAATTCCACATGGGAGATTATTGGTGATGATGATGTTTTCTAAAGACCCAGTTCACCAATGATGTGGATCATAAAAGTGCAAAGGTGGAGAATGTTGGAAAATAGTGGCCCATTTGTTTTGGGCTCAAGTTTCCTTCAAGGCCCAAGACTGTCCGACCCAATCTCTGGAAGGCCCACATCCTCGCTGCCGTAGTCACCGACCTATAAATATCTATGTTGAGATATTTTGTGCACACAGTTCTCATTCTTTGTGTGTGGCTAGGTCAGAGAGAGAGAGAGAGAGAGAGAGAGTGTGGATCTAAGAGCTTTGTGCTCTGTCTCAGTGCGATCCCATTCTTCTTCATACTTTCTTCTTCTCTTCTGGTGAGTTAGAGTACCTCGCTCTTAGTGTGTGAGGAGGAGTTCTGTGTGGAGCAACCGAGGTTGCAGCCGTATGCGGTCGAAGCTTTATTTACCGATGATCTTTGTGATCTAGTCAACAGTGGTGGAGATCTGTGTATTCTGAGCCAATAGTCGGATTTGGTTTATAGGATAGAGATATTCTTTTGTATTATTTCATTATGTATTCTTTGTACTGTTTAGTATTCTTCTGTAGATTTGGTGTATCTAGCCTTTACACGTGTTAATGTATATATTGAACTTGAAGGATTTACGTAATTTTATCTTCACTTCGAACTTGTAGTTTACTGATATTCATCAAGCATTTAAGAATATTCCCCACTCCCCCGCCCCCAACTAAAAAAAATATTTATATTTCCATCCCTTTGGCCATAATTTAATGGTCGGTGTATCATGTATGAGCTTCAAAACCTTATAATACTAGTTATGTGGTATTTATTTTAGTTCCATTAATTACTTTTACAATTTAGTTTTTTATTTTTATTTATAGTTGGAAAAAATTAAAGGGCGAGTTTCAAATCCAAAACATTTATATTTTATATAAGAGTCTCCATCATTTGGGTGCCCCTAAAAGGAGAATTTTATAATTTATTTTATTCTACAATGATAACTTCATTATCTTGGTGATTATATTGATAGTCACGCATGTTATGATAAAATAGGTAATTTGCCTTAAAATACATGAATTTTAATGGTGTTTTGATTTTTCACAAGTCTTAAAAATATGTAGTTTTAATAACATGAACTTAATACATATTTGATTTTTCACATGATTTTCAAAATTTGATCAATTTCCATCAAATGGTGATAGTGATGATAGACTGAGAATTATATTTGAAGAATTAGGAATCATAAACGGATTAAGATTCACACTAATTAGTGAGCTGCAAAAGGTGAAGACAATCATTCCATACTCCAATTTATTTTTTTATATTATAAGTCTAATTAATATTTTGCTTGAAATTTTGAGGGACTTTTGGTTGAAGACAATCCTTCCATTCTCCGACAATCACGTCAGATTAAATTGTTCAAAATTTGAAATCATGTGAGAAATCAAACAGATATTAAGTTAATGTTATTAAAACTACATTTTTTAAAACACGTGAAAAACCAAAATACTCCTAAAACTCATGTATTTTTAAGACAATTAACCCTTATAAATTAATAAAGGAATTAAAATATAAGATAGCAACCAAAATAATAATAATAATAATAATAATAATAATAATAATAAACAACCAACTAATTAAATACTAGTAAGATCAGAAAGAACGCGTAATTGGGAAGTAATGTAGTACCATACATATATATATATACACACACACACATATATATTATTTGTAGGGATGCGTCATTATATATAGTTTTTTTTAGACATGTACACAATCATTATACGTGAATTATGAATGTGCATATATGATATATTTACTTAATAAGTGTTGAGATATTCAAACTAGTAATCTTTCAGTCATTAGATTGTCACTGTACTAACCATCTCTTATCGGGGAGATGTTTAGTTAAATATATCAATAAAAAATCTAATAAAATCAAAGGATATCAACATTAATGATAATTGATTTTTCCCTGACTAATTATATTATATATAGAAAATTAGAAATGGCTTTTTAAGACTACGATAACAATGACAAATTGACAACTTTCAAAAATTTTCTTTTCGAGCTCGAATCAGGTTGAAATTTTCTGTTACACTTTCTTGTATTTCACTCCGTGTTTCATTATCAATTTTATGATTTTAATAATATTTATTATAAAATAAAAATTAATTATAACATGAATAATCATAGTCAATATTTATCAACAAAAAAATAAATTAAAAAATTATAAAACATAATTTTTAAAAAATAAACCATAATAATGAATTATTAATTAGAAATTAAAAATTAAATATTAAAAAATAATTATAAACTCTAATTGGGTGGGGTGAACCGTAAAACAATCATAAAATTAAACTAAATCACAAAAAAATAAAATTGAAGAAAAAAAAAATACAAGAAAAACTCATAATTTGAAAGTGTAACACGAGTGTAATACAAGGAGTGTAACAGAAAATTTTAATCCGCTGGAATCCACTATCTTTTGAAATCAAAGTTGAGAAATTACTAAATATGCTACCAAAATCTACTATTGCCCGATAAAAGTTAAGAAAAATCTCATGTAATACATATGGAATTAAAGTATAGCTAGTGAGATTTCATCATCATGTAATATAGATTTACAGAATTGGATTTAAAGATAGTAATAATACAACTCTATATAGTTTTCATGTAGGAAATACTAAGTAAAAAAAATATTATTAAATTTTTTTTTTTACGAGTGATGGTCTTGTTTTGGGTAGAGGGAGAGTAAATTCTATTGTAAGGGAGTGCAATGCACCCCCCTTACTATTTGTAATCAATTTTTATTATTTTCAATTTTCATTGGTCGGCTGATAAAATATTTTCGGTTTCGATCTGCCACAATAGGTAGTCGAAGTGTCATGATAAATTCCGAAATTTTTGACCGAAACTTTTATATCTGGATAAAAAACGAACGGTAAATAACTTATTATTGTAGTCCTGGGACACATGTCACCAGCAGGAGGAGGGAATGCATCCCCTCTACGATATAATTTTCCGGTAGAGGGACGAAGGTGCAAAAAAACTCTTGGTCAATAGCAAAAAAGTACTCTTAGTAGACGCCACTGTGACAATAGCTAGTATCAGAGCATCTCCAATGGTGTGGACACTCAACATATTCCACACCTCAAGGAATTTAGCATTGTAGGTGATGAGAGGAAGCTTGTTCAAATAAATTGGAGAAGCTGCAATAATTCCTAGGAATTTTGGGTGAATGTGGGCCCCCATTTCTGCCAATGCTCCCCACAAGCGTCAACCTCATCTTTAAATATATTTTTTTGTTTTTTTTTTAAGTGAAATGAGCGGAATTGATGTTTTTTTTTTTGGTATAGATTGAAAATTAATTTTTTCAAAAACTGAGTTAATTCTAGTAAAAAAAAAAAAAATCCAGCAATTCTAATTTTTTAGGCAGCTGTAATTTAATGGAATTATATATAGCCATTGGGTTACTAATATAATTATTAGTTTATGAAATTAATGTGTAAATATAAATATATATATATATATATATATAGAGAGAGAGAGAGAGAGAGAGAGATTTTCTAATAAAAATATTATGAATAATATTTAGTTCTATATAAATAAAATAATAAAATATGAGTAATATATAAAATATGTTTTTCATTTGATAGCGGGACTCATGAATAATTACTTTTGAGATAGTATTGTTGGGAATGAATATGTTTAAAGAAAGTAAATGTTTAGTTTTTGAAGAAAGTAAATGTTTAGTTTTTGATGTGGCACTCACGTTGCAACAAAATATCTGAAAATGAGAAAATATTACTGCTCAAGGACACCTCCCAATTGCCCACGTGTTTATTTTGCATATCCTGCCGTAAATCCACGCGTAACAGGCATGTCACTGGATCACTTTTACACAAGGCATTTTTAATTTTTTTTTAATTGTATGAAAGCTCTATTTTTAAAAAAAAAAATTAATTTTTTGGAAACTCATATTTGTGCGTGTGTATTACATAAAATTCACGCAGTAACTGGAGTACAATTCACGATGATTCTTGCTGATTTAAAGCAAAATTTTCAGGCACCAACACGTTTCTCTCAACATTTTTTTTGCCTTCAAATCAAGTTTTTATAAGAATTAATATATATATATATATATATATATATATATATTTAAAATGTAATGTTTTGGTTGCTATAATTATTGTTAGTTGTTTGCCTTTGAGCTCACTCAACTGCATGCCGTCTGAACCAACCAGACACGTTGTTTCTGAATTCTCAAGCTTTCAGGGCTTTAAATAATGCTCTAATTAAATCGTGAATTGCATAATATTACATATAGCAACAAAGATATATATGTTTTATTTTTATTTTATTTTGGTAGCGCGTTATTTTCACATGAGAATGCAACGACTTTTCCAATTATTACTTCTTCTATTTGTTTAAGTCAAAAGAATTAATTACGTACCTTTTATGCAGTTATTGTTAAGTGTGACACACTCTAATATAATGAAGGCATTATATTAATTAGGTTAATACTTTAATACAACTATTCCCTAAAAGTTAGATTAATATAATTAATAAGTTCTATGTAGTTTCTCCTATTTGCATAATTGATATTGTCATATTCTATGCTATATTTACTGGGTTTATGTCATGCATTATTACATTAATCCTTTTAATTTAAATACACCCAGGTACATTTTTCTACGGTATATTTAATATATATATATATATATTCAAGATAAGTGTGTAATACAATATTCAACTATATATTTATTCCACATAATTAGCATATTGATATAGCATCCATCCAAACGTTACAGAAAAATTAATTCCTATATATGGTATATATGAGAATAGATACCATTTAAATTTCAAAGCTAGAATTGAGATTCTTTATGACATTTTCTTTTTTATATCGTATAGTTATTGCCTTGTATAAGAATCACAAAATTAATGAGTGACCGAGAGATACGTACATTTAACACGCAATGATAAAAATGAAATATATTAGGAAATTCTATATATCCTGTGTATGATCATCATATCACTACTTAGGTCCTTAAAACTCTTCCCATGAAATTTTTTATTTAAAATTTTGAGTGGTGTTCTGATAGTCAATTTCTATTTAATTTTCTCGATCGCAGTCAGAAAACATTTAATGTGCAATAAAAAGATTGAAAGTAAAAACTATTTCCACAAATTAAAATGCCTTATTTGTTACTGAAAGTAAAAGGTACAGCTCCGAAAACGTGTCGAACGTTCCATAGGCGTTTTATTTCCACAAAATGCAAGAAATCTTGCTTTTGTCACTTTGCTTAATTTGTTAGTGTTTGCAGTGGTTCAGATCTTAGCCTACTTTATCACTATATATACAAATTCTCTTCCCAACCTTATAGCCCACTTGTGCTCTCTCTCTCTCTCTCTCTCTCTCTCTTACACACTCTCACTTGAGGTGAGTTTCTTGCTCTAAATCTCTGAATTTCTTTTTAAAAAATTCTGTGTTTTTGTTTCTCCTATTTTACAGCAAGATTATATATGAATCCTTTTTGCATGTACGCGCACCATTTCTTTGTATATTTAATTTCATCGATCTTCTGATGATTTCTTGTTTTTGCCATTGATGAAATTGTGTGAATCCCTTTATTGTTTCTGCTCTTATTTCTTATCGACTTTAATTTCTTTCTTTGATTTACCCTTAAACATTTGAATTTATTTTGATCCAAAAAAAAAGCTGCCTAACTTGTTATCTAAATTAAATAAATGACGATAGATACCAGATATATCATTCGAGCGAGCAACTCGTTTTGTGAAACAGAAAAGGGAGTAGTGTTGCATATCAAAGCTTCGTTTCAATCTACTCACTTATGCAGATTAATTAATTACAAGTTTAATTTTCAGACAAAAAATAATCTTAATTGATTCGAGACTAGTATATACACATGCTTCATTCATGTAAATTTCAATGGCCTGCCTTTTGTTTTCGTTTTCATTTTCTGTTGAGCCATTGAATGACGAATTTTGATCCGTAAAACTGGTGTTTTTAATTAGTAGATGCATGGTTCTAGCTAGTTCATCATCATATCTTAACATACATATCTGATCTATATATATATATTACAGGTAGGTAGCTAGCTCGTGCAATATATATATATATATATAATTAAGATGGTGAAGATCTGTTGCATTGGAGCTGGTTATGTTGGCGGTCCAACCATGGCTGTGATTGCCCTAAAATGCCCCTCCATCGAGGTGGCCGTCGTTGACATCTCGGTTGCCCGAATCCAAGCCTGGAACAGTAGTGAGCTACCAATCTACGAGCCAGGGCTCGATGAAGTGGTGAATCAATGCAGGGGGAAGAACCTTTTCTTCAGCACCGATGTGGAGAAGCACGTCTCCGAAGCCGACATTGTCTTCGTCTCCGTGAACACGCCCACCAAAACCCGAGGCCTAGGCGCCGGCAAGGCCGCCGACCTCACCTACTGGGAGAGCGCTGCACGGATGATTGCCGATGTGTCCAAATCCGACAAGATCGTGGTTGAGAAATCCACCGTGCCTGTCAAAACTGCCGAGGCAATCGAAAGAATCCTCACTCATAACAGCAAGGGTATCAGCTATCAAATCCTTTCCAACCCGGAGTTTCTAGCCGAGGGCACAGCAATGAAGGACCTCTTCAATCCGGATCGCGTCCTCATCGGAGGAAGAGAGACGGCTGAGGGAAGGAAAGCAGTTGAGGCCTTGAAATCTGTGTATGCACAGTGGGTCCCTCAGGAGAGGATCCTCTGCACCAATCTGTGGTCGGCAGAGCTGTCGAAGCTGGCGGCCAACGCCTTCCTGGCACAGAGGATCTCATCCGTGAATGCCATGTCAGCTCTCTGTGAAGCCACGGGAGCTGACGTGTCACAAGTCTCCCACGCTGTGGGGACTGACTCGAGGATCGGGTCAAAATTCCTGAACGCGAGTGTTGGCTTTGGGGGGTCCTGCTTCCAGAAGGACATCCTGAACTTGGTGTACATCTGCGAGTGCAACGGCCTGACCGAAGTGGGCAACTACTGGAAACAAGTGATCAAGGTGAATGACTATCAGAAGAGCCGGTTCGTGAACCGCCTCGTCTCCTCAATGTTCAACACGGTCTCCGGGAAGAAGATCGGTATCCTTGGATTCGCGTTCAAGAAGGACACGGGCGACACCAGGGAGACTCCGGCCATCGACGTGTGCAAGGGACTAATAGGGGACAAAGCTCATCTCAGCATCTACGATCCGCAGGTGACAGAGGATCAGATCCTCAGGGATTTGTCCATGAACAAGTTCGACTGGGACCATCCCATTCACCTGCAGCCGCCGCCTAGCCCCGCCTCAGTCAAGCAGCTCCGAGTGGTTTGGGACGCCTATGAGGCGGCTAAGGAGGCGCACGGCCTCTGTGTTCTCACCGAGTGGGACGAGTTCAAGACACTGGACTACAAGAGGATCTTCGACAGCATGCACAAACCTGCATTCGTGTTCGATGGTAGGAATGTTGTGGATGCGGAGAAGCTCAGGGAAATCGGGTTCATCGTCTACTCCATCGGGAAGCCGTTGGATCCATGGCTCAAGGATATGCCTGCTGTCGCTTGACCTCTACTTGCTCTGCTGCTCAATTCTTTCACATTAATTACAAGTTTTGGTTAAGATATATTATATATGTTTCTGTTTGCTGTTTTGTTTCAGCTTTTGTTACTTTCTTATATATTGCATTTGCAACCTTCATCAATAAAAATAAACCTTTTTCTTTTCTTATGAAGTTATGATATGATACTGGCACTGCTAGTTTATGATCACACCATTGTTTGCTATCTTTTTTGAGGTTGGGTGTAAAACGGTCGATATCGATAGATATATATATATATATATGTAGCGGGAGTAGTTGGGTTATTTCATTTTCAAATGTTGATTGGGGTAGCATGCATGCTCGTTTACTTTTGGTGATATAATACAAATATATGAGATTGAACATCTCAAGGATTATTATTCCCAATTAAGAATATTTATATACGTTTCGAAAAAATTAATTAATTGTTGAATGCAATGCATGAGCTCACAATGTTAGCGTCGGATTAGTGCACTGTTCATTAATTCCATTTTATTTTAAAATATATATTTATTTTAAATAAATAAATAAATGGGAGACTAGCAGCTCGTACGAAAGACACAAGAATGATCATTCAATATCTAGTAGAGTTATAATGAAATTAGATAATGATTTTAATAGCATTGCATATTATCAACACAATTATTTCAAATAAGCGGAATAACGAATTCCATGGCTCAATGTTTAAATGCTAAAAAACATTATAAAAATATAGTTCAAATGTTATGCTTAGCTAATTATAACAACATTTTATAAGTACCTAAATTACTTGTAGTTGTGGGCGCGTTATCCCTCAATATTTTAAACTTAAGTTTATTTATTTATTTTTTAATAAAAATAATTTCTCTTAAAGTTCATGACCTCATGTAAAACGTGAATCTAAATTTTTTCTATCGATACATATATTAAGGTGAAATCATGTGATAGACAATGATTCTGGTATAAACCATTGTGTATCATTCAATTTGACATTTATATTTTAGACAAAAGTTTTTGTATAATAGACAAGAGTATATATATCGTTGTATATAATTCAATTTAACGTTTATATTTTAAGCAACAGTTTTGAGTTAATAGACAACATTAGTTACATTCATTGTTGTAATTTTTTTTTTTTTACATTTTCCACGACGGTTTAGACTACAACCGTTGTATTTTAACAAATTTTTGTAATCTTGTTTATTATTTTTTTATTTGAAAATTTGAGATTTGTAACTGTAACGCCCCAATTCCTGAAATCCGAGGCGCTACACAAGATTAAGTAAAGTCCCTATTTTATAACTGTTTTACCTTTAAAACGAAAATATTTTTATGGTAATTTCTTTAGGAATGAAATGCACCAATCATCTTCCGGGAAGACTTTTCAAACGGATCACAAATACATTTCACAAATGACTAGTCAATGTTGAAAGTCTGATATTTGAACGAGTCAAAAATAACGGTGGAACATGTATGATTTTAATATTCGTAAATATTCAAAACATTCAGTAGAAGCATAATACGTTAAAATATTAACCAAAGTCAATATTCAACATTCAAAATACAATTTTGAATAGTCAAAAAACTTATAGAACCCATATGTTCATGTCAGCTGCTTGCATCACCTTACACCTGAAAAATATTTTAGAAAATGTGGGTTGAGTGCCAGAAAACACTCAGTGGATTTATCATGTTCGTGCAAACACATGCAATGATTTTTCATATCAAAGTCCAATAATTCAATATTTAAAATCATGTCCATGCGCTTAAGAATATCTGTTCAAAAGCCGATAAATCAATATTCATTTAAATACACATGCGCTTAAGAATAGTTATTCAAAAGCGAGCAATTCAATATCAAATCTCATGTCAATGCGCTTAAGAATATATTTATTCAAAAGCGAACAATTTAATATTCATTCCCATGTCAATGCGCTTAAGAATATTTATTCAAAAGTCAATGTGCTCAAAAGACCAGCGTGGATACAGACCTTATGTGATCACATAACTATATTTTAATAAAATTGACAATGCTTGAATTCATCATGCAGGTCAAATTATATCCACGGAGAGCGAAAACAGTTGTAAACCATTCATGGATGAAAGCATTGTAAAAACAAAAATTTTAATTAGCAAAACCCACCTTATAGCTATAATAGCTGAAGCCTTTACCACGATTCTTGTAGTTTCTAAGTCGAAATTTCTCGTACATTGCCTACAAGGAGGGCTACCTCTTAGTATTGTCATAACAACCCAAAACTTATTCTATAACGTAGATACAAGCTTAAAATATACTTCTCATACAACTTGAGCTCATACGGACGTCATCGATGCTTAACGACCTAATTAAATTGACATTTTGAGCTCGACGCATGGCCCATTGGCCTAGGATCCGTATAAATAATGACCATTCACGGTAAAATCTTAAACCTATAGGTCACAAATATATTCTTATATGTTTCCCTAAAATTTGGAGTCATTCATGAATAAAATAAACTTGATCAAACGTAAACCGAGAGAAACGCTAATTCACAGTATAACTGAACTTTCAAATTACTTTTGAAAGGTTTTCAGACCTTAAAAGAACGATTATTTGACAAAATAAGCTTGATGTAACAAGCTGGACCAAATATTAAGTTTTCGAAACATTTGGACAAAAATCACATTTTTAGAATTTGTAATTCAGTCCCAATTTTTGTCTAATTCTCAAAAGTGAACCCTTTATGTTTTCTCAATCTACAATCTGACCTCTTACCTTTGAAAGTTAAATAAATCAACTTCAAATTTATTTCAAAACATTAAAACAACTCCTAACATTTTTGAACAATTCGATTACACTTATTGAAAACTCACGGCAACTCATATATATGTAATCCATCTCATTTTAATCCTCAAATGAAGCTCCAATATGTTTAAATATACACAACATAACATCTCTTACATATATATATACAGAAGCTCCAGCATCCGACTCCAAAATCTTATAGAAAAAGATGATGAACTTGGTTTTTAAACATGATTTTCCGTCAAATTTCGATACAAAAACGAAAGGACAAATGACGTATAAATACAAATCCGAGATTATAACAGAGTATCATGCAAAGAGAGGTTTTATACCATCTATGATATAATAGATTTAGACCGAGGGAATAGCTAGAAACATGCAGTCGAAGTAGCAACAACAACACATTTTGAAGTTTGACAGCAGTTTTGTACCATCTTTCGGCATGATTTTGGCTAAGCTAACGACCTTTGATTTACGATCGGGAACTAAGTATATGTAGCCCGTAAGAAGATCTTTAAAACGGTATAAAGTTCAAGCAAATTGGACGGTCAGATTGTCCGGAAATTACACCGCAAGAAGGTAGCGACGCGTAGTGGCGGAACAACAACTTCGGACTGATTCTGCCTTCGATTCTAACTTTCTGGGCACTAAATGAACAAAATCTGCTATGAATGTAATCTTATTGATGAGAGGATCATCATGGCATAATTTCATGAGGTAAGGCAATAGATTTGATATGGAAGTAAAGGAACAAAGTGAAGCTGCCGACAATGGTTGAGGAATTGAGTAAAATGATATTTAAAACTCATTGTGATGACTTATCTCCTTTCTTGGAAATTCGAACAGTTGTATAGAAGCAAACTTACTATTTGGACACTCGTAGAGATTATAGGATATTTTGGTGGAGCATCGATGTGTCAAAAATGGATATGATGGACCTAACTTAAATCATAGAATTAGGCTTGACAAGAATTAGTTTGACTTCAAAAATGTTTATAATAAATAAATTACATTAGAGGATGAAATGAACTTAAATTTGCATGACCTGATCCTCCATGACTTCTTTCATAATATGAGTATAATTTTTTTTTATTCTGAAATAAAATCGAATATTTCCATTTTTCTTGACATGTAATTTAGCCCATAAATCTTGACCCGAAAATATATAGATCTTAAATTTTATTATTTCTTTACCCTTTTACCCTCCTAAAAATATATAAAATAATCAGTATTTGGGGTGTTACAGTAACATTTTTATTTTATTTTCTCATGTATAGGTGGAGAATTTGTGGTATTCTACATTTGTCGCCTAAAAATATAGTTTTCATTTGTGTTATATAATAATAATAATAATAATAATAATAATAATAATAATAATAACATAATTTGCAAGAATTTATTATTTTTCTATTTCAATTTCATTATTTAAAATAATTAAATAATTATATTTTTTATACTTGTCATATATTCAAAGAAATCAAATGTTTTTAACCGTGGACAAATTATACATTGCTATTTATAAAATCGAATAGTTTTTAAATATTCTAAATCGATCTTTCTAACATGAATTTTCATTTAGTTCCTAAAATTTAATTTAATTTTTGTTTATCGTAACTACACAAAATTGATCTTTTTATTTAATTAATTAGCACATGTACATATCATTTTATTAATTTTTAAAAATTAAACACAACATATAGAATTCTAAAATAATCATAATATTATAAATTTAAAAAAAAATAATTATTTGTGTATCGCACAAGATAAATACTAGTTTAGATTTCAAACAATGACGTCATCGATTTAAATTTTGGCATTAAAAAAAAAAACGAAACAAAGCCCAGATTCGTACGCGGTTTCTTGTTCAAAGTCTACCCCCTTTTTCCCTCTCCTCCTTTCCAATTTCAACCCCCTATTTCCTCACTCCTCCATTCATCAATCGACATCGATCACAACACGCATACATAATCCAAGAAAAAATATACCAGTTTTCTGGCAATCTGTATGTGTTTTGATCGGTGAAGGAGGCGAAAATTCAGCTTAGTTTTGAATGGGGTGTTGCAGTAGTAAGAGCGCCGATTCTAAAGCCAGCCGCGCCGCTCGCTGGCGCTCCACCGGAATTGTTGCTTTGCGCGACTCCAAATTGAAGGTATCGTCTTCTCTCGCTTCCTCCGCTACTGATTAATTATTCATCATAATTTCGTTGGAAAGCAGAGTTATTGTTCCGAGAATTTATTTTGGTGTGGACTTCACGCAGTTTTAGATACGATACTTGATTGTTTAAACTCACGTGCGTGGCTGGAATTGTTATTACTGTAAGTTAGGAAGTGTTTGATTAGATGTATTTGGATTTTGAGCAATTAATCGGCGTTTGTATGTTTCGGATAGTTTTAAGGTTGTTTTCATTTAGGAAGGTACGTGGCAGGAATACTGGAACAATGCTCAGTGGAATTTGGAGGGTTTTGTTTTTGCTGCATGAGGCCTTTACCGATATGCGACAAATGTATGGATATTTCTGTTGTGCTGACTAGATTGCTTTTGGCTTGTTTCTAATAGACATTTCCTGATGAAGTTCTCGAATTAGAAAGATCAGTCCGCACACTTGATTTGACGCACAACAAATTAGGTAATGTTTGCTCTTAGATCTGGAGCATTTGCTTGTGTTCATTTTAAATTTGTGTTTTTCCATTACTAAATCATCCGAACTTGAGTGAGAACTTGTATGCATACTTACTAGGTTTATTACACCTTTGCTATGCCATCATGAATTGCCGATGCATCGATTCTGGATGGAATAGCAACTACTTGGCTCATTTCATTTGCTTATCTGCACTGATATGTTTTTGTGTGCTGTGGAACTGTGGCAGTTGAGCTACCAACGGAGATAAACAAATTGATTAACTTGCAGCGGCTGGTGAGAATTGCTCTCTTCAGTTTTCACTGTCTTGATGTTATTTCAAAGATTTTTGATATGGTGCACCAAATATTTTGGTTTACAGCTTTCTGGTTAAATGAAAGGGCTTGTACTTTAGATCTGACCTTGATGTTGATTGATTTTTTTTTTTTTTTGTTGCATGAGGTGATATCTAACTACCTTGAATTTCTTAGTATCTAAACTTATGCTTGAATCCCAATGAGACTTATAAAATGACGTATGAAGAATGGGA
The DNA here is from genome assembly GCA_026008535.1 of Perilla frutescens. Classification (NCBI taxonomy): domain Eukaryota; kingdom Viridiplantae; phylum Streptophyta; class Magnoliopsida; order Lamiales; family Lamiaceae; genus Perilla; species Perilla frutescens. The sequence continues at coordinate 19,173,806 of BRKX01000014.1, read as the reverse complement.
CTTGATTGATGATCATGTGGGCAATGAACTTGGTGAAACCAGTGAACCGGAAAAACGGTGTTAATACTGATGTTGGCTTTCATTGCCTTAAGTCCCCAACTCAGGCGTCTTTGCACTGACTTCCTTTCTTAATTAAGTGAATGCTTGTTGAGTTTCTTGCTGTTCCATTTGTAGTTCTAGTAAATGCTGCTAATCTCGTTATAACTCTATTTTTTTGCATTTTCTATCAGTTGGGTCTGATTGGGCAATCTTTGGTTGCAGGTTTTAGCTGATAATGTTATTGAGCGTCTACCTATAAACCTGGGAAAGCTTCAGTCTTTAAAAGTTATGACTCTTGATGGAAATCGGATGACCACATTGCCTGATGAATGTAAGCTTCTTCTTCTTGTGATGAGACTGGAGTTGAAACAGGTCATTGCCTGAGTTAAAAAGTCTTCCCTCATTGTCCAACTGACCAAGGATTTTGAATTTTAGATTTTGTTTTAACTTATATTTTAACAACATTAAGTTTCAATGTTCAGTGGGTCAATTGGTGAAACTGGAGAAGCTATCAATATCGGGAAATTTGCTACTTAACTTGCCTGAAACTATAGGGAGCTTGCGCAATGTGAGTTACCATTACATGGAGGCTTAAGGAATGCAACCATATTAGTTCACGTGCCCGTCATATGCTTTGTATTGCATTAAGTTAAATTAAAAAATTGATGCAAATTTTTTGACTTTGCAGTTGATGCTGTTAAATGTGTCGAACAATAAGATAAAGTCTCTTCCTGAATCCATTGGTAGTTGCTTCTCTCTGGAGGAAATTCAAGCTAATGGTACTTTCATATCTATGACTATTTCCTTGTTCCTTTTTCAGGTTGTTGATGATTTTTGTTTAAATCACTATTTTGGTTGCATAATTCATCCCGCCTTTTGGGTAGGGCAAGATAACTCAATTATTTCTTCAAGATTTATTTAGTTTATATATTACAGTAGCACCTTTTTCGGAATTTTGAAATGGTGAGTAAAAACTTATTAAGGTCAATGAAATTTCAAAATAAATTAACACAAATATAATATAAAATATATTTCTAACTATTCAATTAAGATTTAGCATGAAATAATTAGTATAAAATATTACTATAATTAATTAAATCATACATCAACACACTCTCATCCCATCCCTAAAAGCAAACAAGCACTAACTTGACATTCAACCAGTTCAAGCTATAAACCCAACATTTCTGTCTGTCATAGTGGAAGTGGCTTAATATGCACTTTTATTTTTCTTGCTTGTGCTTGTGGGTGATCTAATCATCCCTCATTTTTGGACTTTTCCCTTTTGACACTATATCTAACCTTGGCTGCAGAAAATTCTATTGAAGAGCTTCCATCTTCAGTGTGCAATCTTGTTCATCTGAAGTCACTATGCTTGGATAATAACAAAGTGAAGCAGGTTTAACTCTGATATGGACTTCATATTCTTCTTATGCTGGGAAATATTAGTTTGTCAAATTCCTGGGTCCTCACCAGGTTTTATTGCAACACTTGAGTCTTTTCTATATCCGCAATCTATTGTGAAGTATTTCTTTGGTATTCATGGGTTTCCACTTTCCCGGTGTCATGTTTTTAATGATGCCATGTTTTTAAGGAGTTGAAATAGGTAATCTATCACACTTTATATAATAATGTTGGCGCCTCACAAAGTCCTGATGAAATGGAGATGAACTGTTCTAGTTACTATGAAAATGTGGTGTTCAATTTAAGTTTGGGAAGTCTAGCTAAAAAAAGGAATTTTAACTGTTAGTCTTGGATATGTTTTTCCTGATTGAGAATTTGATTATATCTTCCTTTTCTTTGAGTTGTATAGACTGCTTTGTAGCTTTTACTATATTTTGGTGTTTATGTATTTTTGTTTATCTGCATCTTACAAAGCCACCCTTCTGCAGTTCCATAATGAAGAAGAGTCTGTTTTTTTTTTACATCATGTTAATGAATGATAACTAGCTTTGAATTAAATTTTATGCATTTGTCTCTACTCTCTAATAGTTGCCTATTGTTTCTGCCTTAAAAACAGTATTACTGCATTGTGGTTTAAGTGTTGTTTGGACTCGTCTACTTTGGGATTTTCAGTCAGCATTGAATTCATGAATATAGTGTCCGTCACTTACAGATACCTCCAAACTTGCTGAAAGATTGCAAAAGCCTGCAGAATATATCCCTCCATGGCAACCCGATTTCTATGGACTATTTTCAACAGGTGAGAAAATAAGATCTTGCATACAAGCTATTATGCTGTACTTCATGTCACATTTATTCGTAGTAATGATATCATCTTTGTCTAATACATTATACACATTCTTTATCACATTCAGATGGAAGGCTTTGAAGATTTTGAAGGTCGGAGGAAAAGGAAGTTTGACAAACAGATAGATTCGAATGTGATGAGAAACTCCAAAGGCCTTGACGAGGGAGTTGATCTATGAGATGCTGGCTAGTTGCTACTGCAAATATTGTAAGGTTTCTACACTCGTTCAGAATCAAAACTTCCATTTGGTGTTACCTGTTCTTTTGTTATTCCATTCTTTATATCATTATTGTGTTCGTTCTTTTTTTTTTTTTTTCTTTTCCTTCTGAGTTTCAGATATGTTGTAATAAGTAATCTCTGCGAGTTGATTGACTATTACTCTGTACTTAATATGATATATACTCGGCATTGCATATTCAATCTGAACCACATACATGATGCCACGCTAAAAGAACTCGTGCTTAAGCACATTTTAAACTATCGGCATGAATCTTTTTTTTCTGTTTCTGTTCGACAGTTCAATGTAACCTCGAAAACATTCTTAAGAATACTGGTGAGAACGTGCTTTTAGCAATCTTATGGTTGGAAGCAGAAGAATTAAACCTGTAGGGGTGCCATTTCAGTCATGAGTGATCTATGATTTTAACTGATATAGGAAGTTTCTGGGCATAACAAGCAGTTCAGCTATTTTCTTGAATCTGACGACATGGATGGTATTTTATTCGGTTTGCTTGCAGTTGATGAACTTGGGTTGAAGACATTGGAAATTCGAGTTGGAGAGGAGGATGCAAGTATTGTTACTACTGAATGATATACATCAACGTTAAAGCTAAATTGGCGTACAGTTTCTGTATATTTACCCCATTAATTATTGTTTCCTTGTAATAAGGTAATTCCACGGTTGTTTCCGAACTGTAAATGGCGTTTTTGTCCTTTCCACTTGGCGATTTATGTATTCAACTGGAGTGAACTTTGCACTAACTGCTTCTGTAACAATATAAATACACTAATACGTATATATAAAGGGTATATACTAATATACATCATAAATGAATCGCATTGCACTTTCCCCCCTTTTCTACTCTTGTCTTTTCACGAGCACTAAATCTCTAAATTGCTTCCTTCTTTTGGTTTTGCTTTCCTGGGCTGTAGTGCAGTAATTGGAGGATTTTTTTACGTTGCTGGAGAAATAAAAATATTTAAATACAATTAATAACATAGGATTTTAGAGTTAAAAATTTGATCAAATGTTAGATTTGTAAAAATTTTAAAAAATTGGGTACTGTTTCGCTAATTTAAAAAAGTATACTATTTTTAAATATGGACCGAAAATGTAGGTATGAAAGTCTAATTTATCCTTTATTCTATATGGATGAGATCATGAGATTGTTGGTTTGAGAATATCTTGAAGACCTTTTTTGTTTTCCTGAAAAGTTTGGGGGGTATCTAAGGTTTGAGGATTTGAAGAAGAACGTGGAGTTATGATACCGAACGCTATATTTGAATAAATGTTTTATGTTCTTTAGTTTTGGGACTGCGAACATAGTATAGATGTCCTTATAATTATATTCGTGGACTGGTGATCTTACAACTTTCTAGTCCGACCACATGCCTTTTCACCACTTAATATATAAATTACTATGATCCAATCTGATACTGATATTAATTAGATATGTTATATTATCTACAAACACGATATTTGCAAGTCAAGTTAATGATAATATTAGATCTTCAAATAAAAGCATGAAATAAAGTTATCATCATCAAGTATATATAACTTATAAAATGTAATATTTTTATGATCGAGATGCATGGGGTGTGAACTGTGATGTGATGAAACGTTACTCTAAGCATTAATTAATTTCTATAAGCAAAGTGCCCAATAAAATGGAAGGGTAGTGTTTCGTGTTCATGCTCACCATTACAAAGATTCATTGCTTATTTAGTCAACTCATACGCACACAATAAATTTCAACATTTGTGTAATAAAAGCAACAAAAATTGTTACACCTTCATAAAATTGTGGATCGACACTCCTCCATGAAAATTAACCTACTTTTATGCCCAATAATGTAAACAAAAGTTGTCCAAAATGACCCGAATGTTAAATAAATATTTAAATCATAATATATTTTTTTTTAAGAAAAAATCAAGATTGCAGTGACGTATATATTCAATTTTATTAGTATGCGTTTAAAAGAAAATTTTAATTTTCGCATTAATTAAACTACACAAACATATACACACGAAATAGTCTATTGTACCTTTAATTTTGTGTTGCATTTCTTATTGCACACCCGATTTTTTTTTTTGTTTTTTCTCATTTTTTTATTTAATTTCAACTTCTTGTGATTTAGTTTAATTTTACATTTGTTATTTAAGGTTCATCCAACCCAATTAGGGTCTATTATAATTTTTTAGTATTTTTTTAAAATAATCAATTAATAATTAAAAAAATACTAAAAAAATTATAACGCATCCAAACTAGATAGGATGAACTCCAAACAACATATGTAAAATTAAACTAAAGCAAAAAATAATAAAAAAATTCAAATGTAAAATTAACGGATCTCATTCCGAATAAATATGCAGGGAAGCAATATTCAGACCTTAGTGGCCTCTTTGCTTAGTTTATTGGGAAAAAAATTAGAGAGCTAATTGTTATTACTTATATTTTATAACAAAGAAAAGTCAGAAATGATAGTGGTGATCAGGGTGCTCCCCCAAAACCATGATATCAAAAAGTCCAGCAATGAAATGGGTCCCACTACCAAACAGTACTATTTCATAATTAATTAATTGCTTAATTGTTATTTTTCTAAAAGTGGGAATTCAGAATTTTTTATTAGATTTTTCATTGACTCATTTTTAGTGTTCCCTAAGCATATGAATATGAATTGAAGGTGCTCTCTAAAACACATGCACCATTACCATTTATTTACCACCAATCTAAAGGAACCCATTAACTTTTGCCATCACTCTGTGACTGTGCGTGTTTAATTAGTAGTGTGGTTCAATTCCTGCATTTGAATGTCAACATATATAAATTTGTTCTTCTCTTTTCCTTTCCTTTTTTTTTGGATAAAAAATTACCACTAGAGCAGCCCACGATTCTGGTTTATACCGGTTCTGGTTACAAACCGGCAGTTTGTCGGTTTCGGAATGCACGAATTGGAGTCGCACCGTCCGTAGGTGGTCGATGGTTACGGTTTGCAAATCGCACGTAATCTCTGGTTTGTCAAACTCCCAGTTTGTGCCAATTACGGTCCGGTTTGAGGTCGATTTTCCGGTTTTTCCTAATTTTTTTATTTGAACTATTAAATAATATCATATTATAATTTGCATAAATAAAATCACATTATAACTTTTTTAACCTTTTTATTCTTTCTTATTTTTTAGCCTTCTTCCAACTATTAAACAATATTAGTTTAAAATTTACAAAAGGATAAATTATATTTTGATACCTACATTTTGGGAATTTTTAAAAAATGACCCATTTTTCAAAATTAGCAAAACAGTACCAACTTTTTCAAATTTTTTGCAAATCTAACCTTCAATCAATTTTATGGCCCTAAAATTGTACACAATTAATTATAATTTAATATTTATTAATTGGATAAATATTTTCTATGTAGTTGGGGAAATATGAATATTAAAATACAATCACTTACGTATGATTTTCGGATCGTAAAATTGATTAAATGTTAGATTTGCAAAATATTTGAAAAAGTGGGTACTATTTTGCTAAATTTGAAAAAGTAGGTCATTTTTAAAAAAGTACCCAAAATGTAAGTATTGAAGTGTAATTTACCCTTTACAAAAAATATTAAGATTATGTTTTTAGTGTAACAATTTAAAGTTCATGATGAAAGCAAAAAACGCGTAGGTTTTATAAAAATAGGAAACACATAAAATTTATGGTTTAGAAGCACATTTAATCCATTTTAAAATTACAATTCTGATTATTAAATCGTAATTTTTTTTGTCTTTTTTTTTATTAAAATATCGATGAAATTTTAAAGTAAAATATATGCATGGTTGTGATTAACTTAATTAGGCAAGACAAACATAATTTTGCTGGACACATTGGATACATTTAATAAAACGTAAAATGTGAATTCAACAATTTACAAAAAGTACGGTTAAAACTGGAAAACCGTCAGTATAAGTTTCCGGATACCCAAATCGGAACCGGTATAAACGAGGTTACGGTTACGGTTTGTCGGACAGTTTGCAAACCGTCGGAAACCGGCAAACCAACACTTAAATACCGCCGGTCTGATTTAGAATGGGCACATCTAATTACCAGTAGTCTGCAATATTGTGTTTGATTGTGTACTAAATATATCATCGTCAATCGTCATGCTATAGATGTGGTGTACGTACATACAATATATATCTGCAATAGAATCATTAATTATAAATATATAGTCTTAATTAATTATTGTATATGTAGTACTTAAGGACTTCTCTAAATAATAGTGTGGGCTTTTTTTTTTTTGCTCTAAATAAATAATAGTGTGGGCTAGTAAGTATAAACTAGCTAGCTAGGGTTTAAAGCTGGATTTCTTGAAGTTTATTACACACACACACACACACATATATATATATATATATATATATATATATATATATATATATATAGTTAAATGAGTACAGTTTCTTTGATGGAAAAGCTTTTTAGTTTGCTGAAAATGAGAGCATGCTTGGAATATTTTGCTTTGACTTGGGACTAAAGATTATAGGAGAGGGGGTGGGTAAAATGATCAATTTTTCTTCAGTTTTTTTTACCTCTTAATTATTGGTTAATTATCAAATATACACTTTTTTTTACAATATCAAATATACCCATTATATAATGGTATAAGGGCATTATTTTGGTGCCACATTAACCTTTTCTTTTATTCTCTTGAATTTTCGTTCACTTACATGATAATAAAATAATATTCTACTATACCATTAACCAAAGTATATATAGCCAAATTCATAAGATTTAAAATGCATTATTAATGTGCTACTCTCACTTTACAAAACCCTAGCTAGCATGTCCATTAATAGTAATTAGTTATCCATCTTTTTGTAGTGATACATATACATATATATAATATATGTTAGGATTAAGTCTTAATTGGAAGAGTTGGAGCAACAAAGCGAATATATAGCTAGGAAATTAATTAAAAAAAATGCAAGTTTAATTTACTTTGTGTATGTATATGCAAATTAAATGTTGAGTTGCAAATATGAATATCACTGCTTTGTCTTTGATTTTTGGATTAAAATTCCGGACCAAGACATCAATATTATAATTAATTAATGCCTTAATATATTGGTGCGGTTCCAAACACATTGCTTAAGGGGCAAGTCAGTAAAATCATGTTGAGCTAGGTTATGCCAGCTCTAATTTTGCGAGGCGTTGTTATAGTAAAAATATTCTGAACTTAATTAAAGGTAGATGGTAGCAAATTAAACATTAATAAATGTCTATTTATTTAAAGGTCTTCTAATCTTGAGATGATGATGATGTTATTTACGATGTGAAGTGACAAATTTACCCCTATGTGGTATTATTTCCCTTTTCACTTTGTCATGAGACAATTTTGATTGTGATGTAGATAACCTAATTAGTCTTGTGGTCCTCAAAGTTGGGTGAAAGGTGCAACTGAAAATCGCTACTCACTCTAAAAAAAAAAGCAAAAAGAAAAAAAGCACTATTGTCACACTCGCACACTCTATGCTACTATTTCTAGTCCACATCCTATATAAGCTGGTGTTTGAATGAATATTAGGCGTTTGCCTAATTTGTTTTACAAAATGTTAATTACGCTAACTCACAACTATAAATCCTAAAATTATTATACTGATAGTGCGTATAAGGTATCTCGATCTAAAAGACGTTGAAATTTGAACTCATGAGTAAAAAATTCACTGTTTCATTATGTTTAACAAATATATATTACAAAAGTGAAGTACAAAGCAAAACACAATAAAAAAATAAAAAGGAGATGGAACATTAAAAGGGAAAAGAAAATATCCTAAGAATAAAGTAAAAATAAGAAAACATATTATTGAGCCGATTCCATAATTAAGGCAATCAGAAGATGATGAATTGCATGTTACAGAAATTAGTCGTAGTAGTAGTGCATGAACACTCACCACACACAATGTGCATGCACATGCGTCTTGCTTATAACAAATCGACCAAAAATGTTTAGGAAATAATAAACTATTTAGGGATGTTTCCTAGTAATCACACTGCACTTAATAATTCAATTCCATCTTAATTAATATATTTCAATATTCAAAAAAGAAACAAAAGATTGGCAGCATCGGATAGACAAATTAAGTACAGCTAAATCTTGGAACAAAATGTCGGCTAAAAATGAGGATATCAAAAATATTTAAATAAAAAGGCATTTTAACTAAGCGATTTTTGCAATGACAAAATAGTTAATTATTTATAGCCGGCCGAAAAAGGCCGGCATTAATGCAGCTACGGCGGAGCATTATCTTTCAACTAATCAATACTACAACTAACCAATTTACTTGTATTCATGATTAATTATCAACTTAATTGGATCCAAATGCCCTTTTCCAACTAGTTGTTGTTGTTGTTGTTGTTGTTGTTGTTGTTGTTGTTGTTGTTATTATTATTATTATTATTATTATTATTATTATTATTATTATTATTATTATTATTATTATTATTATTATTATTATTATTATTATTATTATTATTATTATTATTATTTTTATTATTATTATTTTTAAAATTCTATTCTTATATATATATATATATATATATATATATAGACATTGGTGTAGGCCGCTTTTGAAATGAGTTTGGCCAAAATTGAGATCGATCTCATCCCACAAAGCAAATATTTCAATATCGACATGACGTCGTTTTTGTCTCTTGCCTTTTCGAAAGTTGGAGCAGTCTAACTCTAAACCATTTAGAGTTTAGACACGTAATTAAACTCGATTTTTCTTTTGTTATATATATATGATGGATCTAATTTGACTTGTTTTAATTTCCATCTTGACTATTAGGAGGAACAAAATAAATAAACATATAAAAAAGAGCAAAAACAGTGACCGAATTAGTCATGATCTTATGCTCTAGCTATCCACCTATTTGATCGATTAAATTTGAGCTCACGCACTGAAAGAGCAATGATTATCGCGAGAGAAGGTCTCCTATATATACATCAAGATTAATGTACACAAACAACAATATGTACATTGGGACGCATGCAAACTTTGCAGTATATGGATTGAGTGCGTGATATTTTTTAATGTTAGAATGAATATTTTTTCGTATTATAAGTTATACATTTTTAATCCAAAAAAGTAATAACAATTACAAAAAATATCACTGTCTTTTTCTTTTTAAAAACAAAATACAAATTAGTAGTACAATAAATATGATACTTTTCTTCGGGTCTGGGGTGACTGATATAATGTTTATATACATAAGATGTACGTGAGAATTTGTCTTATTGGCAACGGGGTTAATTCTTGTCATTTTTAATTGCATATATATCTCACAAGTTTATTGGGAAATGGATGAGTACTGACTTTGTGAAGTATTGACTTCTATATTATTCGATTTACTTTATCATCATGAACTTTGGTCAGATTGAATTGATACGTATTTAAATTTAACTAAACCAGAGATAAATCAAGTTGAAGAAATTATATAAAAATTGCAGTTCGGGTATGAATACATCCACTCAATTAAATTTTATACTATATATCGCATAAAACACCATGCATATATTGTCCTTCACACCAAGATAATTAAATCATGAGAGTAGATGAATTTGCATCAATCAATATAATAAGTATGAATATGATGTTAAGAGTTATGCTTTAAATCCAAACCAAAATGATTTCACTAATAAAATTAGATGAGCGAAGTGGCAACCTGAAATGAAGCGTTGTTGACAACTAAAAATGGAGCCCACCCCACATTGTGAAAAACTTTTTTATTTTTTTATTTTTTTTATTTAAAAAAAAAAACAACAAGAAGAAAGCACTTACATTTGGGAAAAGGTCCAACAGAATAACTTCCAAAAACAAAGAGTGGAATTTCCCATCTTTCATTTGGGAAGACAAAGGAAAGAATAGTTTTTATTTCTTTATTAATACTACAAGATATATATAATTAATTTCAAGATTTATTCTCTCCTTTGATTTTCAGCCGTCAGATTAACTTCACAAGAAAGCTAACTGCCCTTGGATTGCTGGCGTGTGATTCGTAGTTGGAGTACATCATACATGTGCTGCTATCTTTAATTTCTTTCCTTCAATTTGTTTTGCTTTTGTTTTTTGGGGTCAAATAATCGCCCTATTATAACTGTATTTCATCCCTCACTCGAATAGCCATTGATAATGTCATTAATTTCTTATATAGAGCTTAGTGTTGGTAAAATGAGAATAATAAATAATACTATATACTCCCTCCGTCCCAAAATTATAGTCCATTATTCCTTATTGGGATGTCCCAAAATTATAGTCCTATTCTAAATTGGGATTGTATTTAAATATTATTTTACAAATATAACCCTATTTAATATAGTATGAATGCAATTAATATAGTAAAAAATAAGGACAATATAGGATAATTATTGTAAATTGTATATTTTCAATACATATTAAATGTGATTTCTTAATCTGTGTGAAAATGAGAAGTGGACTATAATTATGGGAGGGAGGGAGTATATTGTTTACTATTTTAATAGTTCAAGTGCCTTTTATCTTCGTTTTCATGCATGGTTGTGACTTGTGAGAGAGAGAGAGAGAGAGAGAGAGAGAGAGAGAGAGAGAGAGAGAGAGAGAGAGAGAGAGAAACTCATTAATAAATATTAAAAATTACATTTATTAATTCCTTTTTTTTTTTGTTAAAAGTTGTCTTGTTTAATGGTAGTGGCTTGTTGATCGCCATCATTAGCAACAAAGGTAACTGACCCTTCATTGCAAATTTGATATTGTCTTCAACTTTCAACTACCATACAGCTACTTCTACTTCTAGTAAGAGCAACAAAGAGAGAGAGAGAGGTTGCTTAGTTGCTGACTAGCTCACTTTCTTTAATATATACTTTTCTTGTTTATCAGATCTTGCTCTGCTTCAAGAATTTTGATGAAATCTTGCTCTATACCAGCTCAAGATTGAAACAAAACTCAGCTTCCTCAGATTAAATTCTTGTTTTGTTCTGTTGTTTCATTAGCATTTCTGTTGTGGTTCATGTCAACAGATCGATCGCCATTTTTTACTCAATTTGAGCTTTTGTTGATATAGTGATAACCTTGTGATCTCTCTCTCTCTCTCTCTCTCTCTCTCTCTCTCTCTCTCTCTCTCTCTCTCTCTCTCTCTCTCTCTCTCTCTCTCTCTCTCTCTCTCTCTCTCTCTCTCCCATTCAGTTTTGGAGCAATTAATTGGAGTAGTTATGGAGGAGGATCAGAAATCGAAACATAGGTGCAAATTCTGCTACAAAATGTTCCCCTGTGGGAGATCATTGGGAGGCCACATGAGGTCTCATTTGATCAACATTTCATCAAGCGAGAAGAAACTCCCTCCTCTCACCAAACACAAACACAACGGTCGTATCGATCTTTCAGTCGAAGACGGCTACAATCCAAAGAAGACGAGAAAAATCTCAGACAGCAAAGTGTGCAAGGAATGTGGCAAAACTTTCCATTCTTGGAAAGCTTTGTTTGGGCACATGAAATGCCACTCTGTGATTGAACAAGGAGATTCATGGAGTGATGATCACAAACCGATCTCTGATAACCTATCATCAGACAGCGAAGCAGCATTGTGCAGGAGGAAGCGATCACACAGGCCTAAAAGGCACACCAACACCGATCAGCAAGAACAGGAGGAGGTGGCTTTGAGTTTGATATTGCTGTCTATGGATAGTATGAGTTCTGTTTTTGAGTCCTTAGATGGGAAGAAAACACCTAAGGTTTCATGCAGCGATGACACGAAAAGTAGTAGTGCTGATGTCAAGTTCAAGTTTCTGAATGAGGCAGAGTTCAGAGCTCCAAGAAAGAGGTTGAAAAGCAGTGAGAAATATTTTGAGTGTGAAGAAGAAGTTACCTCTCCCAAGACTTTGATGATCAAGAATCCATTTGGATCATCATCAGATCATAACAAGAAGAAAAACCACAAATTCACATGCATAATTTGCAAGAAGGGATTTCCTTCATACCAAGCTCTTGGTGGGCACAGAGCCAGCCACAAGAAGTTCAAAGGCTGCTGTGCTCCAACAACTACAAGCAGCCATGAAACTCCTGCACAAGAAGAAAACATCGAATGCAAGAAGAGTAAAGAGCATCATTGCCCAATTTGCTTCAAGATTTTCCCATCAGGCCAAGCTTTAGGTGGTCATAAACGCTCACACATGATCACTGATCACGCTAACAACACTACTCATCCATCTCTTACTACTGAGAGACGAATCCCACAAATTCGCGGTTTTATTGATCTCAACTTGCCTGCTCCACTTGAGGAAGATTGCAATGACTTCAAGCCATGGTGGATTGGAAATACTCACAAACACCAGCACGAGCCATTGCTCACCTTGCTCTCCTCTAGCTGATTGAATGACATATAAATGTATAGATTCATTCACATACTTCATAGTATATATATATATATATATATATATATATATATTTTTGCAGGAAATTCTTCAAGTGTTATCATCAGCAGAAATTATGAATATTGAAGTTGCAGTTTTCACATTTTTTCAAATTCTCCTTTCCATGTAATCGATCAGAAGCTTGCATTTCTTGATTTTGGAACACATTAATTAACTTCTCTTACTAGCAATGCAGCTCATTAATTGTTGTTCAATTTTCTCTTGCAGCTTTTGCTTTACTAAATTTATTTGCAACTTGCAAAAAATAACTCTGGTGTAATTATTTTGACTTGGCTAGGAAGGGAAATGAGTGAGGGTGCTGAAAATTACAGTGTCCGTTTCATGTCATATATAAGCTTATGAATGTTTCTAAAGTGTTTCGTGTTTCAATCTCGTTTTTCATTACATGCGCGTGGTGCTGATGTCATAAATATGAGTATACTAATAATATAAAATTACAATAAAGAAAAGAGAAAAGGATAAAGGGTGTACAAGTGAAGTAAAGGTAGTTGTTAAATCACCTAACGTGTAACATGACTGCCCATCTCATCTCCCTTTCACTCTTACTTAATCTCAATTATGCATTAGTGGTGCAGCTTAATTTATCATTTATGTGTGCTTCATTGACCATGACATACATTTTAATTAAATGCCATTAATATATAAATATAACACCACTTGTCTAAATTTCACATACCCATGCCATATTCCAGTAAATTGTTGTAAATACTTTAATCGAGAAGGTATGATGCAAAGGAAGATGCACATACCACCTGTACAGTTTTTCCAGAAAAGTAAAAAAAAGAGTTAATGATAATTGTTGTGTTTGTGCTGATGTGAGAAAATTTGTTTAGTAGTTAAAAAGTCTAAAATAGTAGCTCTCTAAGTTTTGGTTCTAATTAAGTCAAAAGCCTACGAAATTTAATTGTGCATAAGTTAGGCACACTTAATTTCTCACTTTTAACCTAAATTTTAAATAGGACATTCTATTTGATTTATTAAAACATATTACGTTTATTGTATCATAAATGTGATATGATAAAATGAAAAAAAAAGATAAAAGTAAAGAATTTGTATTGTCAACATAAGTGTACATGTTGTAATTAAGGGTGGCAATTCGTGCGTGTCGAGTAGTTAATGGGTCAACACGATAAGGTCAAATAGGAACATGATCCGTTAAAGATCTGCTCGACACTAACACAATCCATTGTGTACAAACTCTCACAACAAATTAACAACTGATGATCATAGATTACACAAGAAAGCTAGCTTCAAACAATTGATTCTTAATCCAATTAACCACAAATCTTTCATCGATCAGCTTCTTTTGTTCTTGCTCCCAATCAAGAGCGCAAAATAGAACAAAATTCTAAAGAAGAATCCCAAAGCAATGGTGATCCACAAGCAACTCCATTTGTTTATATCAGTGACTCCCGCTTGCTTCAGCACGTCCGATCCAGTCGTCAAGCAAGTCGAGCTCGTGATGTTCATCCCCAGCGTCTTGCTCATTGTCTTCAACGGATTCAGCTTCACGGAATCCGGCACCGCCCACAACATGATCACTTGAATTCTGTTCTATAAGTTGCCAAGTGTCAAGTAACTAGGTACGTTGTCTAATGAAGCGTGCGTATTTGAAGTAAATTTTATTAAATTTCATTATTACTATCCCAGTACAAGATTCTCACATCATAATTCTATGAATCATTAATTGAATTTGAGTACAGTGAAACTTCTCACCACATCGAACATCTTACGAATATCGATATGAATTTTGAATCTGAGACGAACATGAAACGGAATACATCTGCAGAAAAATTCAATTATAAAACCTTGATCATGTTTGTCTGTCTAATAATATTCCAGTGCATCACATTTATAAGGATAATCTAGTGAGTTAGGATGCAGTGAATATGATACATTGCGGTACTATTACTAGTTCAATTCCATCGTGATCGAACGAAAACAAAGTCTAATACTACTCCAAGGATTTTTCAAACACGTATCTATCTAACACAATCAAATAACAACCAAAATAATCAAAATACTAGACTCGATCACAATAATAGGTAAAAGAATTCATGAGAATTAGTACCTAATGAAGAAAATGTACAATTCAACACGGACTAGAATTGGAAATTCCTCTCACATAATGTAGGATTAAACGCGAACCATCAAGAGCCTTACAGATCAGACATCATCATCACCACATGAGGCACCAGCCATTCAGAAATGGTCCAAAATATCATAAATTTACACAACCTAACAGTGTACCGAATCTCCAGAATTCCAGGACAGTTTAATTCTACAAAAAGAGGTTCCGCTACCTTCGACTAACATGTATAAACAACATATTAACAACCAACAGACACACACCAAAAGAACAAGACCTACTCGCTTGGGCTTTCTGAAGGGAACCTTGGCCAAACTTCTAACCCATAATGTGAGGCATCATTGCAACGCGGCAATCTTCATAGTGCACCTGACGGAGTGCATCCTGCATGAATGACCAATCGGATTTTACGCAGATCAATTAGGAAATTGAGGGCAGATTTAGTCATGAGAAATTGTATGGATACATAGCTTACCCAACACGAGGATTCCAGCAGGCTCCAATCCCTAACCATGGAACTCTCATTGTGCTTGAAGATGCAGCAGAGGAGATGGAGGATGGTGTCCATGTGCTGCAAGTCCCGAAAGACAACTATTAATCAAAAAATTAATAAGTACTCAACAGTCAGGTGCAACTCATTAACTACCGCAACGGACATATGCAGCTCCTTATGTAAGATGAACTTGAACCACCCATGGCCAACTTCAATACCCTCACCACCTTTGAGAGGAACGGATGCCGCCCTTGCATTTAACATCACATTTATAACAAGACATAGAATCATGATGAAGATATCATCTAGAGTGTGTAAGAGTTGAGCGCGCGCGTGCACACACACACACATATATGGCTGACCGGCTTACCAGAGGGGAGACTTGGGCGTGTTGTACCAGTCGAGAAATTCTAATTCATCCTCAAAGTCATCCTTATTCATGGGAATGGTACCAATGCAGGATGAAGACCCTCGTACGCCGGGGAAGGAGGGATGTTAAGCAGGCCTCGCCTCTCTCAGCAAATAGGCAACCTTGTTCTCCAGTTGCTGAAAACATGGCATTAGGGACTCAATGAACGTGATAAACACCTAAATTGACAATGCAAGGATTGATATTAACAGAATATGTTAATTAAACTTCTTATATCTTTCTGGAATACAATACAATCTGAAGTGTAGAAGAACAGAAAAGGAGTAGAAGATGAACGAGTACAAATAATTGAAATGAAACAAATAAACAAACTTGAACTTCAAGCAGGTTCCAGCAAGCTGAGTCGAGGGGACCTGATACGACCCGAGTCGAGGAAGGACTTGACCCAATTAGGGTGCTTGAGGGACCGGTGACTAGATCCGGGGCTAAGAGGTTCAAGGAGAGCCTCAATGGATTCATTCAAGAGGTCTGGAGCCAAGAGTCGTCCAAACGACCTGTGGAGGGAGAGGACACCGAGCTTAAGTGGAAGATAGTGATCTTGAGCTGTAGAACGGACTGGCATGAGCTACAACACGAGTCGGGACACGAGCAACCGCTCACGCCCGTTGGCGTGAGCTACAGCGCGAGTGGAGCCGGTCGCGCCCGCGACTTGTTTGGCTTCGGCACGGGCGCGAGCTACAGCACGACCCGAGGCACGAGTGATCCGGTTGCGCCCGCGACCTGTTTGCCTTTGGACTGAGCGCGAGTTACAGCGCGACCCGGGGTGCGAGTGACCCCGTGTCGTGCCCAATTAGGGCGAGGATGGGCGTATTTTTATGTTTTGTTCCCCATTTCTTTTAGGATTTTATTTATGGATTATTTATTTTAGGACCCAACTATATAAGGGTTATTCCTCTGTAATTCCAGACAGTTGAATCATAATATAATTTTATTTCTTGCGAGTTATTTCTCTCTGGAGAATTCTCTATTTCTCACGCACACACCATGGGATTCTCACGACTTATCAAGCAGGCCATCCATAGCTGTTTGTGGCATCACCAATTATATTTTGGGTTCATGTTTCTCACATATTAAAAAAAAGAGAGCAAAAGTCGAATCAACACAAAAAAGAGAAAAGACACTGATTTAAAAAAAATAAAAAAAGTGTAAAAAGGCGGGAAATTTTTTTGCCATTTCGTTGATTTTCATTTTGTTATTTAGGTTCCCGGAGGCTTATAGATCATCCGTAGAAAAGTCGAATTTTTTTTCGCGAAATTTTGAATTTTTTTGAATTTTCAGTAGAAAATTTTGGGCATTTTGTGGTATTGATATATATTGTTTGGGAAGCTGTATTTTGGTGTTTTGGAGTGATTTGAGTAATATTAGTATTGTGAAAAAAAAACATGAAAAATTGTGGTGACATTGTTGGTACTGCTCGGATAAGTTGTTCTAGTCTTATTTGGTGTGGTTGTGAGGTTGGTGAATTTCTGTGGAGAGGAATTTAAGTGGTAAAAGGCAGAGAGGTGAGATCAATCAAGTTTAAAAAAAAGCCAATTTGAGTGATACACGAGTGCATACACGCGAGTGAGAGCTAGAGCATTGTGTAGGATCCGTTTCTTTTATCGTTCGTTTTACATTTTAAATTATTTTGTTCTGTTCGTTGGATTACAGCAACAATTGTATTTGAGTAAAAAAAGAAGAAAAATCGAAAAAAAAGAGTAAAAAAAAGAGTCGATTATGTTTAACAAAACTGCAGGTACCGAAGAGCAGTCAGAGAAGGCAGTAGAGGCCAGACGGGACGCAATCTAGAATTTTGATCCCAAATCTACAATTGAAGCCATACAGCAACACATGACGAGGTTGTTCCGAACTGAGTTGACTGCAATGAACAAGAGACTGGATAGTTTGGAGAGTTTAGTACAGGAGAAGACTCAGCAAGGTGGACGAAGCGGAATGGGAGGCAGAGGCGGCCGAGTGAAAGCTAGGCGATACCCACATGTAGAGAGAGAAAGGGGAGGATATTATGATTCCTACAGTGAAGAATATGAAGAGGAAGATAGAGCTTCTGCAGCAGGAGGACGGAGGCATGGGAAAAGCTAGAACCGAGAGGATGATCACCTAGGAAACATCAAGATGAACATTCCATCATTCCATGAGAAGAATGACCCGACAACCTATCTTGAATGGGAGTGCAATGTGGAGATGGTGTTCGACTCCCACAACTATTTAGAACTCAAGAAAGTGAAGCTGGCAGCAGTCGAGTTCTCAGATTACGCTCTAGTATGGTGGGAACAGTTGACAACCTCTAGGAGGCGTAATGGAGAACCACCAATCGATACGTGGGCCGAGATGAAGGTCATCATGAGAAGACGGTTTGTACCGAGCTACTACTACCGAGAGCTATACACTAAGCTTCAGACCTTGAGGTAAGGCTCAAGTAGTTAGACGAGTACTTCAAGGAGATGGAGATAGCCATGATTCGGGCTAATGTGGTAGAAGATGATAAGGTAACCACAACTAGATTTTTAGCTGGCCTAAACAGAGTGATATAAGACACGGTGGAGCTGCAGCCATATGTAGACCTAAATAATATAGTGCAGTTGGCGATCAAGGTGGAGAACCAGCTCAAGAGGAGGGGTAGCCAGAACCGAGCCGGTTCATCTAATTGGAGGCAGAATCAGAATACCAGCACACCTCCATGGAAGGCGAACTAAGGAAAGAAAGAGGAGAAACAACATTTCTCCAAGCCGAAAACCAAGACACCTATCACACCCAGTTCCAACAACCCGGAGTCGTCTACAAATTAAAATCGGTAGAGGACATATAGCCCGCCAATGTCCAAATCGAAGGGTGATGATTCTGAAGGACAGTGGTGAGATCGTGACCGAGGATGAAGCGCTGGAAAATGAGATGCCCGCTTTGTCAGGAGGTTCGAGTGACGAGGAATATGCAGCACCTGCAGCACTAACTTTGGTGAACAAAAAATCATTGAGTTTGCATAGCAAGAGTGTAGAGGAGGAACATCGAGAGAACATATTCCATACCCGATGCTATATACTAGATAAGGTATGTAGTATGATCATTGATAGAGGGAGCTGCACCAATGTAGCAAGTGTGGTAATGGTGACCATACTGGGACTTCCGGTTTTGAGGCATCCGAAACCATACAAGTTGCAGTGGCTGAATGACAGTGGGGAGACGAAGGTGAACAAGCAAGTTCGAGTTCCCTTCTGGATTGGGAAGTATGAGGATAAGGTATTGTGCGACGTCGTGCCAATGCAAGCTGGGCACATTCTGTTAGGACGTCCGTGGCAATATGATCGGCGAGTGAAACATGATGGTTTCACCAATAAGTACTCATTTGTACTTAATCAGAAGATGGTGACACTAGCACCTCTTACACCATCCCAAGTGTATGAGGATCAAGTGAAACTGCAGACAGAGGCCGATCTGATGAAAAAGGAAGAAAAGGGAGGAAAGAGTGGAAAGAAGATTGTCCACCATTCTTGTTTTGTGACGGCTAGTGAGCTGAAGTGGGCTGTGCAAACTGAGCAACCGATGTATCTGTTGATCCGCAAAGATGCGCTTTTAAACACTAACCAACTTAACCCGTCTTTATCTTGTTCTGTGATGTCTCTTTTGTAGGAATACGAAGATGTCTTTCCCGAAGAGATGCCACCGAGTTTGCCACCAATTCGTGGGATTGAGCACCAAATTGACTTTATTCCAGGTGCCACCTTACCCAGCCGACCCGCTTACCGGTGTAATCTTGAAGAGACCAAAGAGCTAGAATGACAAATTCATGAGCTGTTGGACAAAGGTCAAGTACGGGAGAGTTTGAGTCCTTGTGCGAGTCCTGTTCTACTCGTGCCCAAGAAGGACACTTCCCTGAGGATGTGTGTCGACTGTCGAGCTGTCAACAACATAACGGTAAAGTATCGACACCCTATTCCCTGATTAGATGATATGCTAGATGAACTGCATGGTGCTTGTGTGTTCTCTAAAATTGATTTGAGGAGTGGGTACTATCAAATTAGGATTAAAGAGGGGGATGAATAGAAAACGACATTCATAACAAAATTAGGATTGTATGAATGGTTGGTGATGCCGTTTGGATTAACTAATGATCCTAGTACTTTCATGCGTTTAATGAATCATGTTTTATGAGCTTTCATAGGTAGATTTGTCGTGGTCTACTTTGATGACATTTTGATTTATAGCAAAAATGAAATGGAGCATGTTGAGCATTTAAGATGTGTATTAGATGCTTTGAGGAGAGAACAATTATATGCTAACCTTAAGAAATGCACCTTTTGCACAGATAAGGTTGTGTTTCTTGATTTTGTTGTTAGCGCAGATGGTGTACAAGTGGATGATGAAAAGGTTCGAGCCATTAGGGAGTGGCCGACCCCCACTACTGTTGGAGAAATTCGGAGTTTCCATGGGCTTGCGAGCTTTTACCAGAGATTTGTACCACACTTCAGCGGCATAGCAGCACCCATGACAGAGGTGATCAAGAAGAATATCGAGTTCTACTGGGGAAAAGAACAAGAGAAGGCGTTCAATACGCTTAAGGAAAAATTAACACACGCCCCGATACTTTCTCTACCTAACTTTGCTAAAACTTTTGAAGTTGAATGTGATGCTTCTGGTGTTGGTATTGGTGCAGTTTTGATGCAAGAGGTTCGACTGATTGCATACTTTAGCAAGAAGCTGGAAGGGATGACATTGAAGTATCCGACGTATGATAAGGAGTTGTACGCGTTGGTTCGAGTATTGCAAACATGGCAGCATTATCTGTGGACGAAGGAGTTTGTGATCCACATCGACCATGAGTCCTTGAAGCACTTGAAAGAACAACACAAGCTGAACAAGAGGCATGATCGTCAGATGGAGTTCATCGAGACGTTTCCATACGTCATCAAGTACAAGCAAGGAAAAGAAAACGTAGTAGCTGACGCACTTTCTAGAAGGTACACTTTGCTTGCTACTCTAGATGTTAAGCTACTTGGTTTTGAGAATTTGAAAAACTTTTATGTGGGAGATGATGACTTTGGTGAAATCTACAGTGCATGTGAACAATCTGGTAGTGGTAAGTTTTATAGGCATGATGGATTTCTGTTTAGGAAGAACAAATTGTGTGTGCCTAATTGCTCTATCCGTGATTTTTTGTTGTTGGAAGCACATGGTGGTGGATTGATGGGGCATTTTGGTGTTGCTAAAACTTTGGCTATTTTTCATGAACATTTTTATTGGTCTCATATGAAACGTGATGTGGAACGTGTTTGTCATAAGTGCATTACTTGTCGTCAAGCTAAGTCTAGAGTTCAAACACATGGTTTGTACACTCCATTGTGCATTCCTACATGTCATTGGATTGACATTTCTATGGATTTTGTGTTAGGTCTGCCTAGGAGTAAACATGGTAGAGATTCTATTTTTGTGGTTGTGGATAGGTTTTCCAAGATGGCGCATTTCATTCCTTGTCACAAAACCAATGATGCATCCCACATTGCTGATTTGTTCTTTAAGGAGATTGTTAATTAGGTTGCATGGTATGCCTAGAACGATAGTGTCGGATAGAGATGCAAAGTTTTTAAGTTATTTTTGGAAAACCTTGTGGTGTAAGTTAGGTACTAAACTTCTATTTTCTACTACTTGTCACCCACAAACTGACGGTCAGACTGAGGTAGTTAACAGAACTTTTTCTACACTGTTGTGTGCGTTAATAAAAAAGAACATTAAAACTTAGGAAGAGTGTTTGCCGCATGTCGAGCTTGCATATAATCGGTCTGTTCATTCTGCATCCTGATTTTCTCCATTTGAAATGGCTTATGGTTTTAATCCTATTACTCCTTTAGATTTAATTCCTTTACCTGTGCAAGAGCATACTAACCTTGATGGAGAAAAAATGCTGATTTTGTTAGACAGATTCATGAGAAAGCACGGACAAATATTCAGAGGCGCACTGAGCAGTATGCCACAAAGGCCAACAAAGGGCGAAAGAAAGTTGTGTTTGAACCTGGTGATTGGGTTTGGTTGCATATGCGAAAGGAGAGGTTTCCAGCCCAACGACATTCCAAGTTACTTCCAAGAGGTGATGGACTATTTCAAGTGGTGGAGCGCAATAATGATAATACCTACAAGCTGGATCTTCCAGGTGAGTATACTGTCAGTACTTCGTTTAATGTTGCTGACTTGAGCCCTTTTGATGTAGGTGATGAGCTGGATTTGAGGACAAATCCTTTTCAAGAGGAGGGGAATGATACGACCCGAGTCGAGGAAGGACTTGACCCAATTAGGGTGCTTGAGGGATCGGTGACTAGATCCAGGGCTAAGAGGTTCAAGGAGAGCCTCAATGGATTCATTCAAGAGGTCTGTAGTCAAGAGTCGTCCAAACGACCCGTGGAGGGAGAGGACACCGAGCTCAAGTGGAAGATAGTGATCTCGAGCTGTGGAACGGACTGGCACGAGCTAAGCACGAGTCGGGATACGAGCAGTCGGTCCCGCTCGTTGGTGCGAGCTACAGCGCGAGTGGTAGCACGAGCGGAGCCGATCGCGCCCGCGACTTGTTTGGCTTCGGCACAGGTACGAGCTACAGCGCGACCCGAGGTACGAGTGATCCGGTCGTGCCCGTGACCTGTTTGCCTTTGGACTGAGTGCGAGTTACAGTGCGACCCGGGGCGCGAGTGACCCCGTGTCGCGCCCAATTAGGGCGAGTTCCGGATGGGCGTATTTTTATGTTTTGTTCCCTATTTCTTTTAGGATTTTATTTATGGATTATTTATTTTAGGACCCAACTATATAAGGGTTATTCCTCTGTAATTTTAGACAGTTGAATCATAATATAATTTTATTTCTTGCGAGTTATTTCTCTCTGGAGAATTCTCTATTTCTCACGCACACACCGTGGGATTCTCACGACTTATCAAACAGACCATCCATAGCTGTTTATGGTGTCACCAATTATATTTCGGGTTCATGTTTCCAATTATTTGTGAGTTTCGTCGAGATCATCATCGGGGTTCGAATTCATTGTGAGGCTAGGGTTCGAGATTTTTCCCAAATCTATCATTGTAACCTGATACTCCTGGGAGGATCGCATCAGGACCTCTCTCCGTAAGACAAAATACACCCCAGCTAGTGCTCACGGTCTGGCGAATTGTCTCTCAAAGATGAAACGGCTTTTGTCCTTCCGGCAGTAGCACCACAAGTCCGGCAAGGCTCCGGCGAACTAGACAACATCGAGAACCAGGAAGCTGAGACTCGAAGGGAACTTGTATACATCAATATATTTGTAGCTTGTGCAGAATGTAGCATTTGGAGCATGCAGGGATGTCCTATTTATAAGCACATATCCACTGCAGGGGGCAGCTAGGGTTTGAGGGCATTCAAACCAGGTCTTGTAACCTCCAGGAGTTACAACTTTGCATTTAAACCCTCCAGGAGTTATCTTCTGCAGATCCCGACAGGTGTCCCATGTCGGCTCGGATCCTAACATGTGTCTAAGACAGCTGTAGACTTTGACTCCTGACAGGGGTTACTTTCGGTTACACAATTGAAGCCACTTAACTCAGCTAGGAGTTACACACTTCAATGCTGGACATGCACCACTAAATGTACCCACAACCCGATAATCCAGACAGCCGATCTGTCGACTTGCTCTATGACCCAACCATTTCTGTACAATCAACCAACCGACCCACTCCATGACCCGATCATTTCTGTACCGTAAAACTGGTACGGATAAGCCCTGAAAGCTTACGTACGCCCACATACGCCCAAAGTCTAATTGCTAAGATCCAAGTCTGAGGATGAGACGAGACGGGCACGGGCGCGCGGGCTCATGGCCCACATCTTTGTGCACTTAATTATTACACTTAAGTGTTAGTACACTTAAATATACTTCTTAACTTGGTTAAGAAATCAATGTGGGATCATTTAATTTCTCTTAAACTGTAACAGCCCGGTCCCGAGATAGGGATTAACGAATGGGGATGGGGTATTATTAAGGGATTAATGAATAAAGATGGAAGATTAACGAAGAAGTTTTAAGAATTAAGATGTACTTTTGAAAGATAGGCGTCAATACTCGGGTTTACTTGATTAAGAAGGAAACATGCTTTAGCGGAATAAAATGGCTAACTAATCAGATACCAATAAGCATAGACCCATTTATAGGTCAAAGCGGATAAACAGATACCAGCATGATCAAGCCTCTTCGTAGGCGAAAGGAAAATATACTCGAGAAGCAGGAATAAAACTTATAATGCATCTTTATATATAGATAACCATGTCTGGGGAAATATTCATAGAATTTCAATATTCATGATAGAACTTGTGCGAAATTTGGAAGAGTAGCATAACACATAATAGGATTTCAAAAGAAACTTATATAATAGCAAGACAATCTTGGCAGCCAACCCACATCCACAGCCACCATCATCCTCAATATCTCAACCTGAAAACATTTGAAAAAGAGGATGTGAGCACTAATGTACTCAGTGGGTTTTAATAAAAGCTTCTTTAATAACTTAAGAAATATCCAATAATAAACTGGCGGTATATGGAGAGCAAAACACAAAAGCCCTCTCCATATCCGCAAAACCTTTTCTTTACTTTTGGGCCCAACCTTAGCTCAAACCTGATGTCAACTGCACCCTTAGGCATGCCATAGGATAGAAGAGGGGTTACCTCAAATATCCAAACGAGTTTGCGAGGGAATTAACCCAGCAGTGACTCCCTTAAATGATCAAAGATCATGAATTCTGAGCTCAATCCTGGTTATAAAAGCTATACTCTTTCTTTCTTTAACTTAGCCTTCTTTTCTCAACCTTAATCCTTAATTCCTTAGCTTCCTTAACCTTACTAAAATTATCGAGCTTAGAACAACGTCTAAGGCTAATCCTTTATTTAAGCATGACTTCGGCCTATAAGGGGTTTAACGCCACCCTAACAAGACAATCCTTAATCATTAACTATACAAGCTTTAACAAAGCATAATCATTCAAATACAAGGAGATGAATGTAAATAAATACGAATTGTAACTAAAGACAATTCTAAATATCTCATGCTAAGCATAAACAATACTTTAACATTTCAAACATTTCTAAACATGTTCAAGAGCTCAATTAAAACATAATATCTTTCTTTCCTTCCTTCCTTGTACAGAGATCAATCAGGCAGAGCAAAAATGCTTTATTGGATATTTCATTTGCCTTATATGCTTCTAGAGCTTATTAGCTCAAACTTTAGATGAGTATAGATTTACCCACATCGATTACTTGATAGAAGATGAAGCAACGAGTTGATGATCCTTTTCCAAATTCCTACGAGGCTTACTTTCTCCTACAAAAGTTGAATCATCGACTTAGCGGCCTTCTTTGAAGAAATCAACTATCTACATCGAGAAATAACGACATCTAACTTGAAGACTAAAATCTAAGACTTAATTACAGATTGCACGACTTAATGACTTAATAAAATTTGAGAAGAATTTACTTGGAGAATTTATTTTTCGATACTCGAATTTTAGACGGATTTAACTTGAAAAATTTATTTAAAATAACTCGGAAATAGCTTGAAAGTTTTCTGAATTTAAACTTGGAAATAACTCAGGATTAGATTGGAAAAACACAACTCGAAAAGCTCAAAAAGAGGGTACGAAAATAATCGGGAAAAATCGGCATGAAACAACACGGGAGGGGGGGACCTCGCCGGAGCGCACATCGGCGTCGACGGGCACTTGTTGGGCCGAGGGGAGTGTGGCACGGTGGCGCACCTCCCCGCGGCGGGGCTCTCCCTTTCTCTCTCCTCCGCCCAGCTCTGGGCAATCTTCAACTATGTTCTTTATGTTCGTTGATTCCCTTGACGAACACGAAGAACACATATAATAATTTTAAAAACATGCTTCAATAATTTAAATTAACATGAAACGACATGTTTTAACTTAAAAAGAAATCGGCATTATAATGGCATAAACACGATAATCCTCTTTAAACATTTAGAATATTAACGAAATCTTAAAATATAACTTGAACGGAAATTAAATGGAATAACGAGACTATTTTCGAGAATTAATGACAAGAATAACAACGGAATAATAACGAGCAATATAACGAAAATGCTATTATCTTGGAACTTTAACGGAATCGAAATATAAGTCTTAGGTGGAAAGTAAATGAGTAATAATGAAGAACATGAAGAACACGAAGAACAGAAAGTAAATGCGGAATTAAAAGAGGGAAAAGAAATGGAATCGAGCCTGATGAACAAGAATGGACGGGGTTAGGTGCGTAGAAGGAAGGTGACTAGCTCGGCGTCTCGTTGAGTTGAAATGGCGGCAGAGCCACCTGCTACGACCCAACGGCGCCCCTAGCATATTCCCTCACTGTATCCCTTCCATGCTACTCCGCTCGTCGTCTTGCGGAATACACACGAAGAACGCCTTTTACTTTGACAGAACTTTCTCGGCTCTCACGAGTTTTCCCACTCTCTAGAAATGAGGAATGGGTGAAATTGGTGTGAAAAAAGTGAAGGGGGTGATGCTTTATTTATAGGAAGAGCTTTGACTTCCCTTGGAAGCCATTGCAGTGCAGGAATACTGCAAAAGTCACCCCGGGTTCGGTTAAAAGTTGTTTTATTCGATGTCGAGGTCCAAATAACTTTAGACATGAAATCTAAAAATACCGGGGGACTCATTGGCTCGAATACTAGTGAACCAACTTAATTCGTGAAGAAGGCGGGGTCGTCTGAAGAAAGATGAGCAAAGATTCCTCTTTTTGGAATTACTTTTTACTATTCACTCAGACTGACAGATTTTTCTCCTGAGCATTCGATTGACCTCAGAATGGAAATCTGTGAATGCCAACGGAATCCTTGAGTCATTTCCCATAAGAAGGGCCTGACAGAACAAGACTCGGATCAATGAGGAGGATTTCGTAAATTTTTTAAAACACGAACGCACACAAAAGTTACTATTCATTCATCCTTTAAATACGATTTTCATCACCGGGAACTCAACTGACTTCAGAATTAAAATCCGAAAACACCGGCATACTCCTTGAGTTAAAACCTTTCTAGAGAGACCACGAATGGCCATATGTAACAGCCCGGTCCCTTAGGCGGTCATTTTAAGAGGGACGGGGTGTTAGGCGTAAAAGCCGAAGAAAATAGGTAGATTACTCAGAAATCCAGGGGGGTATTTTTAGAATTAAACTAAGTTAGCGCCTCAAGAACTCAAGCAACTTAACTTTATAACTTGGAAGAACTATCGTTTTCAACGAATCAAAGGGGTCAAAGGATTCAATCGAGTCAAAGGAATGCCAAAACATAGGCCAACCGAAATTTAAACAGAATCCAAAGACAAACAGATAGGAATCTGACTATTCAAATAAACAAGACCTCATCAAAGGTCACATTGACTAAGACCCATAAATTGGTCGGAGTCAAATAAATCTTACTGTCCCATTCATAGGACCAAATAAGAAACTAACTCAAGCTTAACTTGAACGAACATAATCATGCTTGAAAGAAAAAGCCCCCTTCAAAGGCGAACAACAACAACAAGCATGCAAGACTTATTCATAAGTCAACTGAAGATGAATAGATACCAGAATGCTCAACATGTATGACTATTCAATTAACTCAGAATCAATAAAAGAATAACTGGGATGTCAAAATAACATGCTTCAACTTCTCAAGTCTTTATTGATAACAGAAATCATAGCAATTAAGACATGCTACTATCAAGAATCAAGTTACACATCTCAAGACTAAATACTAATATCAGAGTACTTAGCAGAAACTTAGCGGAAGAAAAACATGTAACCATATAGAGCAACAAACTTGAAACCTCAAACAACTCAGACAACCCCATCAGCAGCACATCACCGGCCTCAGCATCTTAACCTGAAAACATTTGAAAAAGAGGGTGTGAGCACTAATGTACTCAGTGGGGTTTTACGAGAAAACTCTTTAATAAACTTTGGAATATCCAATTATAAACTGACGGCATATGGAGAGCAAATCGCAAAAGCCCTCTCCATAGCCGCAAAACCTTTTACTTCCTTTCTTGGCGCCTTTCCTGGCTCAAACCTGTTGTCTACTGCACCCTTTTTGCCTTAGGATGAGAGAGGGGTTACCTCAAGTATCCTCTGAGTATGCGAGGGGATTACCCAGCAGTGACTCTCTTTACTTTCAAATGTTCAACATTAGGGACACGAGGGTCACAACATGATAATGTAAATAAACTATTCTTTGAGCTCGATAACCTGCTTACAACATAAGCTATATCCTTCCTTAACTTCCTTTCTTACTTAACATTAACCTTCCTTACTTACTTAACTTAGCTAACAATACCAAGCCTAGAGCAATCATCTACGCTAATTCTTTCATTGAGCATGAACTCGGCCTATAAGGGATTTATAACTTACCCTAAAAGGCAATCCTTAATCCTTAACTATACGAGCTTTTAACAAGCATAAACATTCAAATACGAGGAAATGAACGCGGATAATCATCGATTGCAATAAAGCAATTCTAAACACCTCATGCTAGCATAAATTATATAAAAATAATTCTAGCATATCTAAACATACTTGAGAGCTCACTTAGATTATAACAACTTCCTTAACTTTATCTAACTCAAATAGCAATTCAACAAAATCATGCATATAACTTTATTCCTTTCATTTCCTTGTACAGAGACTAAACAGGCAGAGCATAAAATATTTTAATTAGATATTTCCCTTGCCTTAACATGCTTCTAGATCTTAATAGCTCAAATCTTATACTTGGTTTAGAACCACCCACCTCGATGACGAGCACCTCAAGAACAAGTGCGTAGACGAAGCAGCGAGCTGAAAATCCTTCCTCGGGCCTCCTCGAGGTTCACCTCATATTTACGAAAGTCGATCAACAACTTAGAACCTTATTCGAGCTCCTAATAAGACATCGAAACGATATCTAAATCCTTGACCCTTAACTATAACTTAAAATGCAATAATTTAAAAGATTAAGGCATCCGAAATTACCATAAATGGGGACGGAAAATTGGCCACTATTTCCTCGTAGATCATCGAAATAGCTTCGATTTGAGTACTCGCGGGTCCTGTAGTTCCAACCGAGGCAAAAGTTATGGCCTCCGTAGGAAAACGTGCCGGAGCTGCCGGACAGCACGAGCGCGCCCGCGCGCCCAAGCGCCGCCGCGGCGCCCATGCCCCCGCGGGACTCCTTGCCCCCTCGGCGCCCTTCAGCCCCCGCGGGGCTGCCTTGCCCCCGCGGCGCTCCTCGCCCCCACGGCACCCACCCCCGCGGCGCCCTCCAGCCCCGCGGCGCTCCCCCAGCCCCGCGGCGCCCCTCTCCGCTCTCTCTCTCACTGGGTTGCCCTCACGAAGAGGACTCCCACTCTCTCTCTCTCTCAACTCTACAGAAATGGGGATGAAGAAGGAATGAGCGAGGAAATCAAAGGGGAAGGGTTGCTATTTATAGCCAAAATTATGGCTTCCACGGGAAGCTACTTCAGTGTAACAACACTGCTTTAAAATTATCGGGTTCGGATAAAAGGTGCTTTATTCGATGGCGAGGTCCAAATGACCTCGTTTATTAAATCCGAAAATACCGGGAGGTTCCTTGGCTCGAGTACTATTGAACCAACTTGACTCAAAATAAAGAACGAGTCATCTTGAAGGAAAACGAGAAAATATTCTCTTTTCAAAAATAAAGTTACTATTCCACGCAAGGGACAAATAAAATTCCCGAGCGTTCAATTGACCTCAGAATAAAAATCCGGGAACGCCAATGGATTCCTTGAGAAATTTCCTATAGGATAGGCTTGAAAAATCAAGGCTCGGATCAATACACGAGATTTCGCAAATTTCTAACGAACGCGCTCCTACGGAAAAACACTATTCATAACTCCTTAAAAATCACTGGGAACTCAAACGACTTCAGATTCAAAATCCGAAAGCACCGGCATGCTCCTTGGGTCAACGCCTTTCAAACATGACCAAAATCGGCTGCAACTGAGCTGGAATCAAAATTCTCAAAAAGACGATTTTATGAAAAATAAATCCTAAAATCGCGGCTTAGAACCGAAACATCTTAATTATGCTCAAAATTCCTTTTAATATTTCCTAATTAAAATTAGGAATTACTTAATCATATTCTGAAAATCTGGGTTGTTACACCATAAAAGAATTAAGATCAAATTTTCTGAAAAGACGATTTCACGAAAACTGACCCCTAAAGTCGTGACTGACACCTGACCTTAATTAACCTTAATTAAATTTCTTCCTTAACTTCTTAATTATCATTAAGAATCTTCTAAACCTTAATCGAAAATCTTGGGTGTTACATCCTACCCCCTTAATGAAATTTCATCCCGAAATTTACTAACCATGATAAACGATATTAGGGTAATTTTTGAGTAGCTCGGATTCGAGCTCCCATGCTGCTTCCTCGGAACTATGATGGTTCCAGATCATCTTTACAAGTTTGATCTCCTTGTTTCTTAACTTCTGGATCTTTTGATTCACAATGGCCTAGGGTTTCTCTTCATATGCTAAGTCCTCATTCAAGACTATATTTTCCTTGTTAATCACGTGTTCTGGATCAAACACGTACTTTCTCAACATTGAGATATAAAAAACATCATAAACGTCACTCAGGTTGGGTGGTAAGGCCAACCTGTAGGCTACTTCATTCACATTCTCTAAAATCTCAAAAGGTCCAATAAATATGGGCCTTAACTTGTTTCGTATGTCAAAACGAACCATTCTTCTTGACGGAAACACCTTCAAGAAGACTTGTTCTCGAATTTCAAAACTGAGTTTCGTTCTTCTTTCGTCTGCGTAAACCTTCTGTCTATCTTGAGCCTCCTTGATTCGCTGATGAACAAGCTCGATCTTCTTGACCACTTCTTGGACCATTTCAGATCCAACTATCCTTCTCTCTCTAACTTCGTCCCAATACAAGGGAGATCTATATTTCCTTCTGAACGGGTCTTCATATGGGGCCATGCCGATCGATGACTGGTATCTGTTGTGGTACGCAACCTTTACCAATTGCAGTAGCTCCTCCCAGCTATTTCTTTGATCGATGAATACTCCTCTAGGCATGTTTTCTAGAATCTGAATAGTCTTTTTGGACTGGCCATTCATTTGAGGATGAAAGGCCGTGCTGAAATTAAGATATGATCCCATTGCTTCTTGTAGGCTCCTCCAGATTTTGACATCAATCTCACATCACGATCCGATATAATCGAGACCGGCACTTTGTGCAATCGCACAAATTTCCTAACATTCATCTGGGCTAGTTGATCTACCCCATCTGTCATTTTAACAACAACAAAATGTGCTGCTCTTGATAATCGATTCACGATTATGCAAATAGTGGTATTCCACCGCTTAGACTTTGGTAAACCTACCACAAAGTCCATACTACTATGATCCTACTTCCATTCAGGAATTTCTATGGGTTGGAGCAAACCAGATGGTTTTTGATATAAGGCTTCTCTTGCTGATAGTTCAAAACACATTTCTACGAAGGCGGCTACTTCTCTCTTCATGATATTCTACTAGAAGTTCCTCTTGAGGTCTTGATACATCTTGGTGCTTCCGGGATGTGCTGTATATGGTGTGTCATGTGCTTCGCACATGATTTCCTCCTTTAGTTCTTCCTTGCTCGGCACACAAGGCCTTCCTTTGAATAAGAGCGCGTTATCGACGGCTTCTGCGAAGTCTTGTGAGCTATTTGACCTTGCTTCCAGTCTTTTCTTCTCGAGAAACTCGTCTCTTAACCTGGGCTTCAATTATCCTTTCCAAACCTTAACTATCCTTTGCCTCAGGTCGGGATGAGCGACTATCACTGCGATTTGTGCTTAAATGATTTCAAGTGGTGTTAGCACCTCGATCCTTAACTTCTTGAATTCTTATCGAAGTTCCTTCTTAACTTGAATGAGTCCTAATTCTGCATTTTCTTTCTACTTAGGACATCAACTACCACATTTGCCTTACCTGGGTGGTAGTGAGTCATGCAGTTGTAATCCTCTACAAGCTTTAGCCATCTTCTCTGCCGATGCTAAGATCCTTTTGCTTTTGCTTGAAGTAATACTTTAGGCTCTTGTGATCTGAGAAGATTCTCACACTTGGCTCCGTAGAGATAGTGCCTCCAGATCTTCAGCGCATAAACAACCACTGCTAGCTCTAAATCATGCATGAGATAGTTCTGCTTGTGATTCTTAAGCTGCTTCGAAGTATAAGCAATCACCTTTCCTCTCTTTATCAGCACGCATCCTAATCTTTTTCTCGACGCATTAGCGTAAACTAAGAAATCTTCATTCTTTCTCTGAATGGCCCATATCGGGGCTGTGGTTGGCATCTTCTTTAAAGTTTGGAATCTTTCCTCCCACTCAGGCGTCCACTTGAAGTTGGAGTCTTTCTTTAACAGTCGCGTCATTGGCTTAGATATAGTCGAGAATTCTTCGATGAATCGATGATAATATCCCGTGAGTCCTAGGAAACTTCTTATCTCGTTCACGTTCTTTGGAGAATTCCAGTTGCTTACAGCTTCAATCTTGGCTGGCTCCACCTTGATTCATTCTACTAAAACTATATGATCTAGAAACATAACTTCCTTGAGCCAAAACTCACACTTACTAAACTTAGCGTAAAGCCTCTATCTTCTTTAACTTCTCCAGCACCACTCTTAGGTACTCTTGATGCTCCTCTTCATCCTTCGAAATAGATGAGGATATCATTTATGAAAACTAGCATGAACTTATCTAGATATGGGTGAAAAACCTGGTTTATTAAATCCATGAACGCTGCTGGGGCGTTTGGTCAATCTGAATGGCATTACCACAAACTCGTATGTCTAAAGCGAGTCCTAAAAGCAGTCTTAGAAATATCCTTCTTTCAGATCTTCAGTTGATACCCAGATCTTAAGTCTATCTTTGAGAAGACACTTACTCCCTTAAGCTTTGATCAAAGAGATCATCTATTCTGGGGAGAGGGTATAGATTCTTTAATGGTCAGCTTATAAAGCTCTCTATAGTTGATGCACATTCTCAATGTGCCATCCTTCTTCTTTACGAACAATATTGGAGCTTCCCCAGGTGACACACTAGGTTGGATAAAACCTAGGTCTAATAACTCTTGCAGTTGAATCCTGAGTTCTTGTAATTCCTTAGGCGCCATTCTGTGAGGGGTTTTCGAACTGGTGCAACTCCTGGTTCTAAACCGATAGCGAATTCTACTTGCGTATATGGTGGTAGTTCTGATAGCTCATTTGAAAATACGTCTTGGAAATTTTCTTGTGCCTAAAACGCATTTTATTGCAAACTTCTCCTTCTCCTTTCTTCATCGTAGCCGCTTTTCGATAGAATTCTGACTTTGTAGCTTTTGCTGGAGATCACCATCACTTGCAGGCATAAAGATCGAATGGCTGGACCTTGAACGTAAGCTCAGAACTTATCTGACGTCATTCCTCAGATTGCCTCTTAATACTGGATGAGCTAAAAAATCACTTTTAGAGATTCGTGTCCTACTAGAAGAGCACTAACTATCATACTTGGATTCTTCTTCCTATTGGGACTACTCTCTCTTATTCTTCCAATAATGACAAAAATGAATATTGCTTTATACTCTCTGCTCTATTCAAGGATCCACACTCGAGCTCTATGAGTGGGAGCAAAACAAAATGATTGCCTCTGAGTGAGGACTTTATCTTGATCAATAATTCTTTAACAAGTTCCAAAAGCTGGAAGAGATATAACACTGAGTTATTTATACTAAAAACATTGCCTTTTCAGAGGACTTATAAACTCAAAAGGGGTTTTTGCGTGTAGCAAAGGTATGAGAGACAATCGATGATTAACAACTGAGAACTGTACTGAATATTTGCAAAGGCGTCATCATAACTTTAATAAGTGAATGCTATCACTGATTCTGGATGATTAAAGAAGTATCATCAAAAGATTATAATTTGTCCAAAAGGATATAATATTAAAGAAATTCAAATGATATAAATGAAGGATTTCAATTAATATGAAGCTTGTTGAAAGATGATTGATTTAATTGACACGAGAATGAATGAATAGACTCATCAAAACTTCCTATCTTACTAAAACTTTTAATCTACCACTTCTAGGTCTATCTGCTTAACGATCTTCTTCAGGTTCTCTCTCTTTCTTTCCTTGATCTTCACGCATCTTCTTCTTTACTAGGTTGCTATGAAATAGCATGAGGCGGTTGGCCTTCAATTAGCTACACTTGGCTGGAAAAGGTGTCATACGGGAATCACTTTCACTTATTAGAAGGGATATAACAATCGACCTGATCTATACGAGTTTTCTTCTTATCTGAAACTACAAACGTGTGGCATGCCTTGATAACTGATTGAACTCTTTATCGTACTTTGACAACATCCTCTTTCCTTACTTTTAGTTCCAGATCTCCACTTCCTTTGCCTTACAATAACGATCCGGGATATACTTCTGATATAACTCGTACTTGAAACCTTCCCAATCATACTACGTTCAGTGCCTCAAATTTATCATCCTTCGAACGGACTCCCACCCGAAGTCCGTATTCGTAAAAGAGCACAACCTAATTCCTCATCTTTCGAACAAACTATAAAATTGAAAATTCACTTCTAAGGGACAAACTCTTTTCCCGACTCTCATAAGGTCTCCTAACTATTAAAAGATGGAGGATTGTGTTTAAGAAACACATTCTTGGCTCTCGAGCCATTGTTCAGGACTTGCTTGCCTGCGGTCTCGTTCTCTTCTTCGATTTCAGCTTGACGTCTTCTTAGCGATATTCTAAAGAATTCTAAACATTAGCGACGCTCGCTTGAATTTGCACGAAGCAAAATGAAATGCCTTTCAATAAGGTCTTTAGATTACGCAGGATAGATCAAGCAAAGCGGGAAAATTGCCTCATAAGAAGACTTTTGGCATAAATAAGAAAGAGGTTCTTGGTTACATCCGAAAATAGGGCAGCCCTTGGAGAATTACTGCCACTATTGAAATCTAAGGGTTGATTAATACAATTTCAGAATAAGATCTGGATTAAAGCAGATAAACGGACAAACAGGTCAGCAAGGTGTTCTAACAAAAACACCTCATTTGCCTACTTCTAAAGCTTAACTATACAATGGGTCCTTTCCTTTCTCTTTTTATAACGATTCCACCTCTTTCTTGCCTTCCTTCTCTGGGCCCTCTTCTTCCTCATCTTCATCTGTCTCTGGTACTTCAAACTTGAATTTCATCAAGCTTTCTTCGGTGAATTAATGGGGCATACACTATCCCAGACTCTGCGGGGCAACTGGTTTATAGGCAGGGGCCCACTGATGCATTCTGAAGGACAAAGACTCGGTGTCCCGGATGATCAAGGGTCCAGCTTCTAAGGTTTCTTCAGCACGAGGGCACGGTGCTTGAAATCTAGGAGGACTGTTCAGAGTCGCCCTTAGCAGTTCTAGTTCCACTATGAGGGAGGGATTTTGCTCGGCTGGAGCATTCATGTGGCCATACTTTGACTCCCAAAAAGCCATCAAGGCTGAGGAGAATTTTATCAGGTTCCCGATTACAGCATACGCTCGGGATCACGGGTGATTGTGCTTTGCAGAATGCGATACATTGTTGGCCTTTCAGCTGGCGGTGCTTGCTCACACATGCGAATGCATGTTTCCACGTCGGATACATTTCTTGGCGTTCCTCCAAGGTCATTCATTTCTTGAACAGGACGGAAAAGAGGCACATTATTCATAGCAGTCGAACGACGCTTAACCATCTAGAAACATGAAGCTTAATCAGTCTAGCTCATAAAAGGGAGACCTAAGGTTCTCCTGAGATTATGCTATCGTCTAGATTCAGACTATTTATCTTGCATGCATAGATCCTTTTTGCAGTTGACTTTTACAAAAATTTTGGTGCCCAAAGCCTTTAATCATAAAATTTATCTTTTTCCTTTAAAATAAAAACTTGAAAATCAGTCAACCTTTTTCTTTTAAATCGAAAACTCTTCTTCGAAACTTTTATCTTTTCTTTAAGACATAGGTTTAAAAATAAATTTTTAAACACTTTTCTTTGTGATCAAGAACTTTTTTCACAACTTCCTTTCTTAGTAAATCGTTTTACCCGGATACTTTTTTTTACTTAGAATTTCATTCTCAAGGTTTTTCCCTTATCTATAAAAGAAGCATGCATGCTCAAATCTCTTCGTTTCCGATATTCAAAAATTATGAATTCAAAATCTAAAATCTCTATACTATCATACCTCGATTTTAGTTGAAGATACGCGGGTGATGGCGAGCTGTGGGTTGCTGCTGTAACTTTATCGCGGAATAATTCATATGCACATAAAAACATAGCTTAACTTAAACAAAGAGACATGTCTATAGAGTTGCAAGCCTGCTTTGATACCATCTGTAATAGCTCGGTCCTAAGATAGGGATTAACGAATGGGGACGGGATGTTATTAAGGGATTAATGAATAAAGACGGAAGATTAATGAAGAAGTTTTAAGAATTAAGATGTACTTTTGAAAGATAGGCGACGATACTCAGGTTTACTTGATTAAGAAGGAAACATGCTTTAGCGGAATAAAACGGCTAACTAATCAGATACCAACAAGCATAGACCCATTTATAGGTCAGCGGATAAACAGATACCAACATAAACAAGCCTTTTCGTAGGCAAAAGGAAAATATACTCGAGAAGCAGGAATAAAACTTATAATGCATCTTTATATATAGATAGCCATGTCTGGGGAAATATTCATAGAATTTCAATATTTCTGATAGAACTTGCGCGAAATTTGGAAAGAGTGAATCATAGTAGCAGAACACATAATGGGATTTCAAAAAAAACTTATATAATAGCAAGACAATCTTGGCAGTCAACCCACATCCACAGCCACCATCATTCTCAACATCTCAACCTGAAAATATTTGAAAAAGAAGGCGTGAGCACTAATGTACTCAGTGGGTTTTAATAAAAGTTTCTTTAATAACTTGAGAAATATCTAATAATAAACTTGCGGTATATGGAGAGCAAAACGCAAAAGCCCTCTCCATAGCCGCAAAACCTTTTCTTTACTTTTGGGCCCAACCTTAGCTCA
Organism: Perilla frutescens; assembly: GCA_026008535.1. Classification (NCBI taxonomy): domain Eukaryota; kingdom Viridiplantae; phylum Streptophyta; class Magnoliopsida; order Lamiales; family Lamiaceae; genus Perilla; species Perilla frutescens. The sequence goes on along the minus strand of BRKX01000014.1, from coordinate 19,136,735 downwards.
AACCTGATGTCAACTGCACCCTTAGGCATGCCATAGGATAGAAGAGGGGTTACCTCAAATATCCAAACGAGTTTGCGAGGGAATTAACCCAGCAGTGACTCCCTTAAATGATCAAAGATCATGAATTTTGAGCTCAATCCTGGTTATAAAAGCTATACTCTTCCTTTCTTTAACTTAGCCTTCCTTTCTCAACCTTAATCCTTAATTCCTTAGCTTCCTTAACCTTACTAAAATTATCGAGCTTAGAACAACGTCTAAGGCTAATCCTTTATTTAAGTATGACTTCGGCCTATAAGGGGTTTAACGCCACCCTAACAAGGTAATCCTTAATCATTAACTATACAAGCTTTAACAAAGCATAATCATTCAAATACAAGGAGATGAACGTAAATAAATACGAATTGTAACTAAAGTCAATTCTAAATATCTCATGCTAAGCATAAACAATACTTTAACATTTCTAAACATGTTCAAGAGCTCAATTAAAACATAATATCTTCATTTCCTTCCTTCCTTGTATAGAGATCAATCAGGCAGAGCAAAAATGCTTTATTAGATATTTCATTTGCTCTATATGCTTCTAGAGCTTATTAGCTCAAATTTTAGATGAGTATAGATTTACCCACCTTAATTACTTCACAGAAGATGAAGCAACGAGTTGATGATCCTTCTCTGAATTCCTACGAGACTCACTTCCTCCTACGAAAGTCGAATCATCGACTTAGCGGCCTTTTCGAAGAAATCAACTATCTACAGCGAGAAATAACGACATCTAACTCGAAGACTTAATGACTTAATAAAATTCGAGAAGAATTTACTTGGAGAATTTATTTTTCGATACTCGAATTTTAGACGGATTTAACTTGTAAAGTTTATTTGAAATAACTAGGAAATAGCTTGAAAGTTTTCTAAATTTAAACTTGGAAATAACGCGGGATTAGATTGGAAAAACACAACTCGAAAGGCTCAAAAAGAGGGTACGAAAATAGCCGGGAAAAATCAGCATGAAACAACACGGGGGGGACCGTGCCACGGTGCACACCGGCGCCGGTGGGTACCCCCCGCCGCGGCGCCCCATATCGCCGGCGGGCACTTGCTGGGCCAAGGGGGTGTGGCGCGGAGGCGCACCCCCCCACGCGGCGGGGCTCTCCCTTTCTCTCTCTTCCGCCCAGCTCTGGGCAATCTTCAACTGGGTTCTTCATGTTCGTTGATTCCCTCGACAAACACGAAGAACACATATAATAATTTTAAAAACATGCTTCAATAATTTAAATTAACATGAAACGGCATGTTTTAACTTAAAAGAAATCGGCATTATAACGGCATAAACACGATAATTCTCTTTAAACATTTAGAATAATGACGAAATCTTAAAATATAGCTTGAACAGAAATTAAACGGAATAACGAGACTATTTTCTAGAATTAATAACAAGAATAACAACGGAATAATAACGAGCAATATAACGGAAATGCTATTATCTTGGAACTTTAACGTAATCGAAATATAAGTCTTAGGCGGAAAGTAAATGAGTAAGAATGAAGAACATGAAGAACACGAAGAACAGAAATTAAATACGGAATTAAAAGACGGAAAGGAAATGGAATCGAGCCCGATGAACAAGAATGGACGGGGTTAGGTGCGTCGAAGGAAGGTGACTAGCTCGGCGTCTCGTCGAGTCACAACGGTGGCAAAGCCACCTGCTACGACCCAACAGCGACCCTAGCACATTCCCTCACCGCATCCGTTCCACGCCACTCCGCTCGTCGTCTTGCGGAATACACATGAAGAACGCCTTTTACTTTGACAGAACTTTCTTGGCTCTCACGAGCTTTCCCACTCTCTAGAAAGGAATAGGTGAAATTAGTGTGAAAAAAGTGAAGGGGGTGATGCTTTATTTATAGGAAGAGCTTTGGCTTCCCTTGGAAGCCATTGCAGTGCAGGAATACTGCAAAAGTCACCCCGGGTTCGGTTAAAAGCTGCTTTATTTGATGTCGAGGTCCAAATGACTTCAGACACGAAATCTAAAAATACCCGAGGACTCGTTGGCTCGAATACTAGTGAACCAACTTGATACGTGAAGAAGGCGGGGTCGTCTGAAGAAAGATGAGCAAAGATTCCCTTTTTAGAATTACTTTTTACTATTCACTTAGACTGACAGATTTTGCTCTCGAGCGTTCGATTGACCTCAGAATGGAAATCCATGAACGCCAACGGAATCCTTGAGTCATTTTCCATAAGAGGGGCCTGACAGAACAAGATTCAGATCAATGAGGAGGATTTCGTAAATTTCTCAAAACACGAACGCACGCAAAAGTTACTATTCATTCATCCTTTAAATTCGATTTTCATCACCGGGAACTCAACTGACTTTAGAATTAAAATCCGAAAACACCGGCATACTCCTTGAGTTAAAACCTTTCTAAGAGACCATGAATGGCGATAAAAGAATTAAGATCAAATTTTCTGAAAAGACGATTTCACGAAAACTGACACCTAAAGTCGTGACTGAGATCTGACCTTAATTAACCTTAATTAAATTTCTTCCTTAACTTCTTAATTATCATTAAGAATCCTCTAAACCTTAATTGAAAATCTGGGGTGTTACATAAACACATTATCCTACACACCATAGTTGCCCAATCGTGTGACCAACTTTAACCATTTATTTTTCACTCACTGAAAATCAAATTTGAGCAAATAAGAATACTATGATTATCTACTAAAATCATAGAACAATCATACAGTATTTAATTCCTCCAAAATTAAATAATCCGGTCATAAAAAATCGGATAAAATGAGTAAAACTCAACTTAACAAATCTAATTTTCCGGTAAAATACAGATACGGGATGACGGAAAGAGTAACGAAGGAAAACCAACATTGTTTTCGCCCTGGCCCTGGAGGATTTGTCTCCAGCTTTCTGCTTCACTCTCCTGGGCGTGCATTGAAACCCTTCTCACGGAAAACCTCTGTAGAAAATCTGGTGGAATGTAAGTGTTGCGAGGACGGAGCGGCCGAACTAAATTATCATGCCGTGACACAAAAGAAAATTCAGTGACGTATTTAGAAACACTCATTGATTAAATATATTTTAAAAAATTAAGATCTGCATATAATTTTTAAATTAAATATATTTAAATTTTGAATGGTCAAAACTCGAAATGTATTAATCGATCTTATCATTTTAATGTTAGATAATTTTAAGATTTTCAAGTTACCATATTTAAGTTTTCAAATTTAAATGTGTTTTAAATAGTTAAAACTTATATATTTTAATTTTAAATCAAAATTTATCCCACATTGAAGAAAAAAGAAATAATTTTGTATATGAACTATGAATTGTGAGGCCAATTATGATCTCTGCAAATTGAGATCAAGTATAATATTTAATTTTATCAATTTAATACGATACATTTTAAATTTTTAGAAATTAAATATTTTTGAATTAAATATATTAAACAAATAAAATAAAATATTTTAAATATCTTAATTTAAAATATTTTTAATTTTTTAATTTAATTAAATATATTCAATAAAATCAATATCCACATCCAAAATTTTTTAATGAGTTAAAATCTTTAAAAATAATGTATTTGATTTTTTCAATAAAAAATATATATATTTTTTCTATCATTCCTCATTCGTGTGTGTGCGCATATGTGCAGATTTGTGAAGTTTTAAAGTTACATATCAATCATCAGACTATGATGTTTTGTTTCTCCACAAATTGGTTCATAAAGTTACATATAATAGTATATAAAAATTCATTTAGATTGTCTTCACCTAAGCATTTTTCTTTTTTAATAATATATTATTACATATTGCTATTTACATATTAAATTTTCATTTCTCCTACATCTCACATCGGTTGTAGATTGAAATATTGGGATGTGGGTTGTATAAACGAGTGCGTAATCTTAAATTGAAACCTAAAATTAGTTGCGCAACTTTTTCTAATTTTCTTACATCCCACATTGGTTGTAGATTGAAATATTGGGATGTAGGTTGTTATATAAAAGGGTGGAAATTGAAAACCTCAAAATTTTCATTTAATCGTATTTTGAACAAAAATATTTCAAAAAATTGAAAAAAATTATTTGTGCCTAATTGGCCGATTAATCGATGTCAAGACCACCTTGGCAGCGAGGGCTCTGCCTTCTCGATTTTACAACCAACTTGGGTGTTTCGGACACGACTAGAGTCGGCAATGCTAATGATGAAAAATACACAAGTAATTTACAATTCAAACCATATAATTCATATATTTATATGCGAAATTCATGATTGAATATAATTTTATTATTGTACATAAATATTTTTTTAATAGCATTCTCTATACATCGCACATGTGGTATACTAGTTATATCTAAAAACAGGATAGTCGTCATTAATATTAATATTCATTTTTCCCGCCCAAATCACTCTTTCTAATTCAGAAAATCTAATAAAAATATAATACCACATATCTATATCTATATAATATATAATAACATCACCGCATCCGTATATAGAAAATATTAGTTTTCCCTCTCAAATGACATTTCCAAATGTGAAAAATAGAATTCTATATTTATAAATAATTAATTACTGAATTTAATACTCCTATATTAACTCATAACTATACGTGTAACACACATATATATGTAATAAAAAGTTAATGAAATCCGCCTAATAAAAAAATTATCATAACTAAATTAGTATCCATCTATCTCAATTAGGGACATTTTCCTTAATTAACCACACTAATATATATATCCTCCTAGCATTAAATCCAAAATATATTGAGTCATATAATTTATCATATATTTGATTGCATTAGTAAATCCGATGTGTGTATATATATATATAGCTTTAAATTTTTAATATATATACACATACATAATGGGTGTGTACTTCAAATTGATATATGCACACACCCATTATGTATGTATGTATGTATGTATATATGTATATATATAAATAAATGATATATATATTTTGAATTCGAAATTTAAATAGAGATAATATACTTCAAATTGATTTTTGGAAATCTGAAAGTATATATATTTTTTGGCCATCAATCTTTCTCAATCAGTTATTTAAGGTAAATATATATTTAGTGGCGAAAGTATGGATATTTGTTAAAATGTTAATATAATAATAGAAGTATATATTTCCTCAAAAACATAGAAGTATACTACCTCCGTTTCATAATGTTTGTTGTTTAAGGTTTTTTTTTTTAGTTTCAAAATGTTTGTTGTTTTATATAATTTGACATCTTCTCTTCCAATTTTAACCCTCTCAAATCCTACAAGATTTTTTGATTCTAACTTACCTATAATATATGAAGAGAGAAAAATATATGGAGAGAGAAAATATTGTTATTTTTTAGGAAAATATAGATGAATTAGATTTTATGGCATATATAAGGGATGGGTATATTTGTCCACGAAATTAATTCTTAATTCCAGATAAAAAAAACAAAACAACAAACATTATGAAACGGAGGTAGTATAAGTTAAATAAAGATTAACCGTATCATATATAATTGATATGTGTTTGTTACATTCATGGTTATAAATGCAAGTTCCTCTCATAATTTTTTCGGTTTACTTTTAATGTTCTTTTTTTTTTCAGCAAAAGTATTGTATTCATTACATTCTTATATACTACCTCCGTTTCATAATGTTTGTTGTTTAAGGTTTTTTTTTTAGTTTCAAAATGTTTGTTGTTTTATATAATTTGACATCCTCTCTCCCAATTTTAACCCTTTCAAATCCTACAATATTTTTTTATTCTAACTTACCTATAATATATGAAGAGAGAAAAATATATGGAGAGAGAAAATATTGTTATTTTTTAGGAAAATATAGATGAATTAGATTTTATAGCATATATAAGGGATGAGTATATTTGTCCACAAAATTAATTCTTAATTCCAGATAAAAAAACCAAAACAACAAACATTATGAAACGGAGGTAGTAATTGTTATTGTTTTGCAGATTATAAGAACGGAGAAGCTTGAAAATGACATACTGACATTGTTTAATGCTTTTAGTTGGGGTGAATAAATTCTTGAAATTCACGTATACCTCACGAAATTGTTCGAAAATTAGGTAAACTTTATTTGAATTTTTGTAAAAATGACTTTGAATATTTATTTATTGTTGGTAGAATACATAGGAACATAGAGCGAATGGTGTTCTATATATCATGACTTCTATAGGTGATGAGGATTATGACTTTTAATCTAAATCATCACTTTTGATGTTAAACGTCGTCAATTATCAATTGAGATATTGGGTTGGCTCTATTACTTTGAAAATCTTTAGTTTCTATATTTTTTAATGGACTTTTTAGCTTTTAAATTGATTCCTTGATGAATGTGTTTTTACTCGGTTGCTAGGTTCGATGCAGGTATTGGTTTGAGTCAAAGACTCAACATTGTAATTATTGGGTCCATAGATAAGGTTAATATATTTGTAACTCAAACATGGACATGAAATATAAAATGCGTGTAAACTAACAATTCAATTTATATTTTTTTGTCATTAATAAATTATTTGATGGTTAAAAATCGTAACTTTATTTTTATTATTTATCAATATTGAATCAGAATACAAATTTTCGGGATAATGAATAATAGATTATAATAAATACTTTACTATATTAACTATAAACAACAAATGAAAAAAATAATTATGAACCTATTTGCTTATCTATGTTGTCCATATAACATAGATTTATATATAATAAAAGTTGGTCCAAAAAAAATAATAAAAGTTGTTTTTTTTTGTGTAGAGTTTATTTCGCATCTACCAACACTATTTAAAGAGTGTGTTTACAAAACAAAATATATGCATCAAATGAATCGTAAAATGAGTTTTATATTAACAAATTCCAAAATTAAATCATGATGAAGAATTTTATGTTACCAAATACCAGTCTATATAACGATAAAGTGTTGTGTTTACAACAAGTATAAACTAATTATGCAAGATGGGAATTTCAGAATATATGTACCGAAAAATAATTATTTTTTTTATACCAAAATATTTAACACATTAACTTACTATCTACACTCAAGAAAATATTTGCTCAAACGTAAACCTATATATTCTAAATAAAAAAAAAAGTCAAATAACTTTTTTATTGGCTCATTTTTTAGTAATTATGTCCCCAAACGAAAATGGAGTACGTATGTGCAAAAGTCAAAAATCAAAATTGTCCAAACATTTTCGTATTTAATTAGTTACTCTCGATTGAATGTGACACCAACAAAAATTCAGTATCCATTTAAAAGTTTATATACATTGGCATATCTTAAAAATGAAGATCAAGTAAACATAATTCATAAAATTATCAATAATCAATACTTCAAAGTTCATATCAATAGTACGAAATATTTACATATTCACAAAAATATTTTTCATGTAAATGACTAAATATTAATATTCATTTTATTGTAATTCACAATTTCATAAGAATTAGCTATAATTTCCTTAATTAGTTGCACTAATTTCCGGATACCATTAAATTCGGTTATATATATGTTTTTGCTGAAAATATTTTCTAATTAATTATTTAAGGTAAATATATGTTATACTTATATATTATATAGATTATATATTTTATTTGATGTATCATAACTATTCTCTGCTACTTTATATTCCAATTTTTTTATTCTATAATTTATATTTTATACTAATATTCTCCTATCATTAAATCAATCCATTTATGAAATTATAATAAAATCATGTCATATATAATTATCTTATTTAATATGCTTGACTTTTTGGAACATATAATTACTATATTACGTAATATCACCAAATTCATTCATCAATTAGGACAAATTTATTTGTTTCTTCGATGTATATATATAATAATATAATATTCCCTCCGTTTCTATATATTTATTATTTAGAATTTAAATCTAGAATTAACAATTAATTTTTTGAACTAATATATCCCTCCCTTCTATATCACATAAATGTTATTCACTTATATTTTCGTAAAAAGTTACCAAACTTTTCTCTCTTCATATAATTGTAGGGTTAAAATTGGGAAAGAAGGTGTGAAAATATATAAAACAACAAATATTTTGACACAAAATAAAATTCCTAAAACAACAAACCTTTTAACACTGAGGGGTAGTAATTATATAATTACACAATTACCATATATAATAACAATAATTATGGTAATTATATATTACATAATTATAGATTATAGATCACATAATTACCGATTTCTTTGTTTCTCTTATTTATTAGTTCTCATTACACAACAATGCTACGTTTTTACAAGGTTTTGAAAGTAAATACATGTGTTCCTATTTACTCAAATTTGATATTTTTTCTTTCTAATTTGTGGGTAGGATCTAGATTGAGTTAAAATAGCCATGACTCCATTGTTGTCTCATCAAAAAACAACCTCTCGCAAAGAAATTAGTGGGGCTTTGCAAGTTGTGTTTGATGCGATTCAACTAAATATGATATTTACAGGTTTGCATTCCGTCATAAATTTGTATTGTTTTACTTATATTTCTACAAAACTAATTAAATATAATAAAATAAAATAAAACAAAAAATGATATTAACTTTACAAAAGTTTACATGATTTAGTACAATCTTAGACATCACAAAAAATGAACTGAAAATCCATTACATATCAGGTACTTTTATCTTTTCTTTTTGTTAAGAAGTTTGAATTAGTCATTATTATATATATTTGTTTAATTTGATTTTTGTCTATCTCGCTCATATATAAAATGTCAACCCAGAACCATGCATGGTTCTTGAGGAAAAATATTTCTTGTCCACTTTTTTTTTAACTTATATTGGTTTTTTTTTCAGCTACAAAAGTTTTGCAAAGGGAAAAGAAACAAAAAACTGTCGAAGTGATTAACTATCACGTGAGTATTTTCTTCACTCACTGTTTTATTTTTCATTATCTTTTAATTCTCACACACACTTTTTTTAGGACAATGCCAATTGCCATATGTAAGTTAGAGTATGATCAACATACTGAATATATATATATATATATATATATATATATATATATATATATATATATATATATGAGTGGTATATCATCACAAAAATAGAAGAATATGATAAAAATTTAATTTTAGTAGAATGGAATGGTAAACAGTCTTATTCTTCTTCTTCTCTACTTTAAATGATAATGTCGAGAGCCTCTGTCTTTTTGTCTATTAACCTTCAAAAGAATAGATAGATTTGTATTTTTTTTATTTTGAAAATATTTATAGATTTGTTAAATGAATAGATGTACTTATTTTAAAATGATGACATTTTTTATACTTTAGATGGAATTACAAGATTAGTCTTAAAATTCAAAATTATTGAACAATTTTAAATACAATTACAATTTTTGTTATTAGTATACAATTTAATTTTTTTTATTGTTTAGAAATACCATTTCATATCACCAATACGAAATTGTAACCAAAATACAAATTTTGATTTTCATTCACAATTTCCTATTAATATAGAATTTAAAGTTTAATTTTTTATTGGTTAATATACAATTTCTTTTAAATTATAATGTAACTAAATTTTCAATTTTATCACAATATAAAATTTTACAATGTAATCATTTATAAGATTGATTTTAAATTATATACATACATACATACATACATACATACATACAGAGTGTTGATATGCTGCACAACTACTGTGAGCAACTCCGTGGGCGTTTGATGACGTGGCTGACACATCAACATTTTTATTTTCTTATTATTTTTTTTTTGCTTGTCTTCTTCGCCAATTATTTGTTGGTTTTTGCAATTGGGGATTTTTTAGCAGAGCCTCAACAAATTTCTGTTAACCGTTCTTTTAAGTTTCTGCCAAAGTGAAAATAAAATTCTGCAATATCTAATTCCTTTCTGGTTTCTCAATACCATTTTTTTCTGCAATTAAATTCATTTCTGCAAAAGAGGGTTTGAGAATTTCGCAAATAAGCAATTTTTTTCGTGAGAAGATTTGCATACCAAAATCATGATACCCTTCGAACGACCTGTTGGTTACATATATTCCCTTTTCCCAACGCGACCACATATATTTCTTCTTCCTTGACCCATAGATGCTCGGAGCTTCGCCGTCGATGCCGCGTATCTTGAATGCTTTTAGCGTATTCTTTTTTAAACTGGTGTAAAATACTTAATTCCATTATCTTGCACACCAACTGCAGTTATGCAATTAAAATATAAATTATATATATGATATAACAGAATAATAGTAATCTCTCTCTTCCCTAACTCATACACGAGCAATACAATTACTGTTGATTTTATTTGTTGTAAAATCTTGAAGATGGGGATGAAGATTGGAAACAAAAGCTAGCCTTGAGAACTGGAGAATCGTAAATTTATGAAGAATAAATTTCGAAAAACAATTGCATAAAGAAGAACTTTCTAGATCGGTAAACTATGGAGGGTGAGAAAAAAAAACTACAGAAGCACAAATTTTCGGTAAGAAAGATGAGGACAACGACAGGCAAAAAAATAAAAATAAAAATGCTGACATGTCAGCCACGTCATCAGGCGCCCACGGAGTTGCTCACAGTAGTTGTGCAGCATATCAACACTCCATACATACATATATATATATATATATATATAGGATTTGGTTCAAATGAGACGCATCTTCGGGTGAGAAATAGGAACTATTTATAGCCATTAGATCTAATAAAATTAATGGTGCAGATTTAAATTGAGATTTAATATATTTTTTTAATTATAATTTTTTTAATTAGGTATGGATATTATATTGGTTTGATAATCCAATCCCACAATAATAGGTCAAATCATATCTACATTTATTTTTATTTCCTTATTTCTCTCTCTCACTACAACGTGATTTTATGTTTTATTTTGTATAATTTTTTTATTTGTTTTATCTTCTCTACGGTTTTTATAGGTTCTTCATTTTACGATTTCATTCACCACAATTTTTATCATCCACTAACACTGCTTATATATATTTTTTATTTTTTATGATTCATTTACTATATATTTTTCTTATTTTTTGTATTTTTTTGTTGTGCTAAAAATAATAAATTATTTTTTGTGCTCGAAATTAATTAATTCATTTTTCTTATTTGTTGATTGTTATGAATCATTTAGAAATTGTCATCATATATTATTTGTTTTAAAATAAAAAGTTACACATTGTGCAATGAAATGATATTTGAGAAGCAATAAAATGTCACAATAGAAGCAATGAACTATTTATGGTTTTAAAAAAAAATCCCTAATCCATAAGAGCTATCGATATGAATTTAGCAATAATTTAGTGTTTTGCAAGCAATGTATTGATTCTACATAAGCAATGATTAGATATCTCATCATTATAATTTTTTTAAAATTTTATGGGTAAGCGATGATTTTGTTATAAATGAGTAACATACAACACTTAACAAAGCATCAATTGTCATCATATATACTATTTTTAAAAAATCGAATTGTTACGCACCATACAATGAAATAATATTTGAGAAGCAATAAAATGTTACAAAACAAGCAATGAATTATTTTTGGCAGAAATTTAAGAAATTATAATATTATAATCATTGAAATGGTACATAATAATAAATAAAATTGTTAATAACATGCATTGCAACATTATGTAAAATGCAATCAAATTTCTTATTTTCGATCAATGCATACTATGAGTTTTTGAATGTTATTACTAACAATGAGGAATTTGTTGCTTATGATATTAAATTTTGTAGCTTAGAATGTTTAAATTTGGTGCTATGTCGATTTCGTAACTTAGACGGTGATCTGCAGTGGCTGAATAATGGTCGACGACTATGAGAGAGAAAAAAAGATAACGTGAGAGAGAGAGAGAGAAAAAAAAAGATATGCAGATTTATTTGGATATTTCCATATCATTATAGATATAAAATTATATTAATATTATTTTATTTATAATTTATCCATTAAATTGATATTATGACATCTTTCCTAATTTTAATCTCAACCATTTATTCATACAAATTGAAAGGCCAGGATTGGTTCCTATATCTCACACAAAGAGTAGTCCTCATTATAACCTATCCCTATATATATATATATATATATATATATATATATATGGGAGCTTTAGGGTGTAAACATAGTGTGTGTGTAATTTGTGGACAAATCATAACCGTTAATCTAAAAAGATCAATGGATGTTATTAATTAAGGATTGTAGTTATAATATTGCTATTTTTCAAATTTCTAATGCACATGGGGTAAAATTGTACAATCATATTTTATTATTTTTTGGTAACATTAGTTTTAAGGGATTTGGAAAGGGAAAATACATACTCACTCATATCACAATTGATTTTCTAAATGGGGATACATATATGCAGCGACTGATTATGATGAACGTATTTTCTAGTGCTATTTTTCAAGATTTTGCAATTAAAAAAATTATCTACTTTCGAAATCATCAATGTTTGTGATTTTATTATTTATGCCGTTTGCATTGCTGGTTTTTAAATTTTATAGTGATTTTATTGTTTGGTTGTGAATAATATTGATTATGGAGTTGTAATCTGCATACAAGCCTAAATTCAAAATATTTTTAACGAATGTTATTTATTACTTTTATATTTTTTCAATCAGCTTTTAAATTGTTGTTGTTCATTTTTGCTAGTTATATGTAATTTTGATGATTGTGAGTAATGGAAACTCCTTCCCATATTTTATAGTTATCGTTACACGATATATAAATTTGGTAAAATTTGTAATTAAAATTTTCTGAATTGACAATATTTTGATGAAATGTTATTTTAGATTTATGCAGTGCTTTTTTTTTTTTTTACTTTTTTACTGCTAGTATTGATTTATTGGTGTGGAGAATTATGATTCTCTAAATATTTAAAATTGGTGGACAATAGTTTTGACGGTGTTGTTTATGCAATGTGCAATTTTTTTTTTGCACTTGTTAGTGTTGCAATCATTTTTTCCGTCATAAGAACAAGCATAATCCTTAATATTTATAGTTAACTCAACTCAAAATATTTTAAATTTATGATATTTATGCCTCTTGTATTGGTTTTTCACCTATGTTATGGTGCAAAAACATCAGTTGAAGAGTTAGAAATTAGTAGAGCAGGCAATTTTGACCCGGCCCGAAAATGGAAAAGGCCCGAACGGGCTGGGCTTTTTGGCCCAAAATGCCCAAAAATACACTAGGCCCGCGGGCGGCCCGCATTTTCAGGCCGGGCCGGGCCTAAAAAATCAGCCCGAATCGATTCCGGGGCCGGGCCTGGAAAAAATTGGCCTGAATTTGGTCATAGGCCTGAATTTTCGGGCCGGGCCGGGCGGCCCGATTTGCCAGCCCTAGAAATTAGTAATATAAATGAAACCACAATAGTTTCGACTAATGCCTTTTATGCTGTTTACATTGCTTTTTTTAAATTTCATAGTGCTTTTATTGTTTGGTTGTGATTAACATTAATTATGGAGTTGTAATATGCATACACACCAAAATGAAAATATTTTTTTACGAATGGTATGCTAGTTATATATAGTTTTGATGATTGCAAGTAATGGAAACCCTTTTTCCATATTTTATTGTTACTATGACACAATATATAAATTTGGTAAAATTCGTCATCATAATTTATTCAATTCGTAATAGTTTTGATGGATGCTATTTTAGGTTCTCTGCAGTGCTTTTTTATTACTTTTGTACTGCTATTATTATTAAGAGCATCTTCAATGTGGGAAAAAATATTAAGAATATATAAATTAAGCATTCTAAATTGTAAAAATAACATACCAATATATTATGTAATTATTGTCTACGGCTAAAATTACAAGCATCTTAGATATGAATGGAAACATTATGAAATAACAAATTAAACATTCTGAAATATAAAAATAATATAAATTATGCAATGGCAATTACTATATAAAATAACTATTAAAAGACTATTAAATTTAAATTGATATTGACCATCCATGTATCAAATCTAATCGATATAATTCAATCACAAAGTGAACACTGGAGTAATTTACATAAAATAAATTAATGGGAATAAAATTCCATAACATATGAATCTGCACTAATAATATGATAAAACATGGCAATATAAGAAATTGATAGTTGTAAGCATTTATAAAATTGGACTGTGATGTATTAGGCCACCTTTTTGGAAAAAACAATATGAAATGATTTAAAATGATTTCTATGATTATGAAGATTGAAAATGAGTGGTGAATTCAGCATTATGTTTTTTAAAGGTTTTTTGAATGTTTTTTTTTTTGTGCACATTTTTTAATGTTGTTGTATACATAGCAGACGGTACAAACAATTTATGCCATTGAAGTAAGTTTGGAAGAGGATTGAGGAAGGCGGAGGGAGAAAGTAAATCAAAGTAAAATATGAAAACAAAATTAAATGTTTTAGCTACTTGTAGCTGAAACTGTCGTTTGTAAAATGGAACTAATGAATTAAGGGTTTAATGATATATTAATATTTAGCATTCTTTTTATTTGACAAATATATCATTTTGCAAATGTAACCGATTGAATAAGCTAAATTAGGAGCAAATAAATCCTAACCCTCCATCTAACTATTTGAATGGTTATAATTTGTCCATAAATTACACACACATCTAGTGTTCATAAATGATTGCTTTCCTATATATATATATATATATATATATATATATATATATATTGGATTTGGTTCAAATGAGTACTAGGTGTTTATGTGAGAACTAGGAACTAATCCTAACCCTCAATTTTGACTAGATCTATGGCTAAGATTTAATTGAATAAAATCTTTAAAATCCAATAATAGAGTTGAAAAAAAATACAGAATGTCATTAATGTAATTATGCATCAATTTTTTAATATGGAAATATGAATATATAAATATCCAAAATATACGTATCATTAATGATACAAAATCCAAGCGAATAATCAAGATCGAGAAATCTGAATATTAGAATCACTGTCATTCATTCCAGAAACCTAGAGAAAGAATGACGCTACAAAAGAAAGGCGATCAGCACCATCAACGGTGCCACAAGAACCACCGCCGCTGCTGCAAGAACAATCGCCACTGCCTATATTCTCAATAGTTGACAACGTCAGTAGCAACGACACCATCACTGCCGCAAGAATCACCACCGTCTATTTGCTACGAGATATAAACAAAGTAATAGAGGACTATATTTTGTATGTTTTCGAATTTATGTGTGATTTTTTTGTGGCATGACTTCTGAAAAAAAAAAACCCTCATTAGAATCTATGTTAATGATTCAGAATTTGTGTAGCTACAAATGTTGTAACCCACGTGCTTGTTTAAATGTTTGTATGAATGGTTGGCGTAATTTTTTGTTGTTTATTTGGTACGACTATTTGATGGATGCAATATTAATAATTTGAATGCTATATGATTGAAGGGGAAGCACAATTTTCATTCGTTACATTGCTAAGTTAGTGATATTCTGTAGCTTTTTTAAGATACAAACTTTTGTAATGGGATATTTATATTTATTTATTTGATATATCATAGTATGGCTGCTACCCTTATCAGAATTTTTGGTAAAGATTTAAATTTTTTATATTGTTTATATGTTTGCTCTCATGGGTTGGAGCTAAAAATGTTGTAACCCACATGTTTGTTTATATGTCTGTATGAATGAATGAAGTAATTTTTTTTTTGTATATGATCGTACTTTTTCTATATCTATGCTATGATCATCTCTTTTTAATCTTACGTCTGATGATGTTTTGTATGTTATAATACTATTAATTGATTGTCATGCGTTGCTATATTAGTAGTTATTTATAATTTAATTAATACAACTACTTGTATTAATATTTCTGTAATTGTAATTTTATTCATAGCTTGTTGTAATTTTTTATGTAGCTTGTTCAATGCAAAACATAATTTTATTCATAAAATTATTAACATTTGTTTCATAGCTTGTTAGACATGTGTTTGTAGCTTGCGAAGGTATATATATATATATATATATATATATATATATATATTTTTTTTTTTTTTTTTGTTTACATGTTTTTCGAGCTAGTGATTTAACGTCTTGTACTTTTTTTGTAGCTTAACAGATGCAACTCAAGATTTTATTCCAGAATTTGTTAACATTGATTTTGTAGGTTCGTATACATATTTTTGTAGTTAGAAAATGTTAAATGCATGTGTTTACATTTATTTTCTTTTCGTTCTCACTTATTTCATATTCAATTAGTAATTTTATGCACAATAATAACCTAATATTGATTTTGTAGTGCAGAAAAATATTTGTAGTTTGTATTTGGGAAAATACAGCCTAAAGGCAAAATTCAAAGATGTGGAAAAATCTCACATGGATAGATTGCAAATGGCGTAGCAAGATTCAAAATATTCAAGTGATTGTGGTGTGTATATACAACACGTCATATGGAGACTTTTATAGGTCATGACTTGAAAATTTGGAAATCTGGTCTGAAAAAAGGGAATACAACACATATAAACTGTCTTCATATTGCAATACTAACATCAAATTGAACATCCAAAAGGACGCAATGTCAAAAAATGTACATCGAGCATTTGGCAGTGCCTCTATTGAACGTCTAATTCGTTTGAATGATTTGTTCAATGGTAGTTTTTAATATTTGGTGAAGGAAAAACAAGGTGTTTAGATTGGTTGGATGTTTAATTTTTTTGGATATCTTATTATTGTGGATTTGATTTTAGTTAAATATAAGTTCATAGCTTTTGTTAAGTTTTTTATAGCTTGTAAGATGAATAACAATCTTTTAGCTAGAAATTTCTATAAATTAAATTTATAGCTTTGTATCATTGTGTTCATAACTTTTTATTTGTCATTAAATATGAATTATTAGCTTGTTATAATTATTATGTAGTTACTTATAAAGTGGAAATTAAAAGCAAAATGAATAAATTATTATAATTGATTTTGTAGCTTTTTATAATTGTTATTATAGCTTGTGAAAGATAAATACTTATATTTTTACAGGATAATTCTATACTTAACCACAATAAGTATATCATATACCGTTATGACTATGTACTAAAGTGAATAATAAAATACGAAATAATAAAACCAAAAACAAGCTTTGTATTTCAACTGAATAAGCTATCAATAGAACAATCAAATCATTGCTTCCTAGCACTATGACATTGCTTACAGATCACTAAATCTTTGCTAACTAACGATCAAATCATTTTTTAACACTATTTAATTGACATCAATACATTTAATCTAGATCAATTCTTTGTTATATAATAATCGTTGCTTATTTAATACAATATCATTGCTAGCCAAATGAAATAAATTTTTAAAGAAAGCTCGTGTATTTCCGAATGATTTTATGATAATCTTAATAACAAACATTCACAAATAAATTCATCACTTCTCAATACGATAAAAAGATTACAACAAACAATAAAAATACATATCAGATACAACCAAAAACTATAATGGGCAATAAAAAATACGTTCAATAATACAACATAATACAATAACATAAATAAAATACTACGAATAAAGAAAATGCAACCAACGACGATCAGTGATAACAACAAAAATCCCCAAGGCCTTCATGGTATTGACGAAGCTTCATCCAAAATCCCCAAGTGCACGCCTCCTTCACTAATGCATCATTCAAAGTATTAAAAATATGCTTAATAAGCTATAAACTCTAACGAAAGTAGCAACAAAATCGAAACATGAATACTCACATATAAATTATAATTTTTTCATCAACAAACACAATCATATAACCCTCAATTGACACACTAATTAAATCTGATAATTAATAGCACACAAAAATATGTAATTATTATATTGTTGCTATAAATTACTACTAGTGTATTAAATAAATAAACACAAATATCCACATAGACACCTTTACACCTTAAATAAGCTACAAAATATCAATAATTTAGCTTGTGCTTCAACCACATTCATACAGCACTCAAATCGTACATATTACATACATCCAATAATTGTACAAAATATGATATGAATTTCTCTTACTATATCACCACCCTATTTTTCTATTTAATAAGCTACAAAATAATAAAAATATAGCAACAACAAGGAAGTGCACGCCACCTTCAATAATGCAGCATTCAAAGTATAAAAAATATGAATAATAAGCTATAAACTCTACCAAAAGTAGCAACAAAATCGAAACATGAATACTAAGATAAAAAATATAATTTTTTCAGAAACAAACACAATCTTTCAACCCTCAATTGACACACTAATTAAATCTGAAAATTAATAGGACACAAAAATATATATTTTCTTTCATAGCTGCTACAAAGTACTACTAGCGTATCAAATAAATCAACACAAATATCCACATACACATGCTTGCATCTTAGATAAGCTACAAAATATCAACAACTTAGCTTCTGCTTCCACTACATTCATATGTCATTCAAAACGTAAATATTACATACACCTTGCACTAAATAAGAAACTAAAAAATTCCACGAATCGTTCATTCATGCATTTAAATAAACACGTGGGTTGCAATATTTGTAGCTACACATCCATGGAATCTTTAACATAGTTTTCAATGAGAGTTTAATTTTTCCAGAAGCCATTCTACACAAGATTTCAACATACATTCAAAAACTACCAAAAATATTCCTCTATTATCTTGTTTGCATCTCGCCATGGAAATTGGGAAAATAATCGATGGAAGCGGTTATTGCGGCATTGATGGGCGCTGTCGAACCTGCCGGAGCTAGTGATGGTGATAATCGATTTTCTATTTGTAGCGCCGCTTTTTCCAGAAGAATGCGATGAAAAGTGATTCCTAATTCTAGGTTTCTTGATTACGATAATTCTTGAAAAATATTTGGTTGTTGTATCATTTAATGATTCGTATCTTAGGGATTCAATATATACATGTTTCCATATAAAAGATCAATGTATAGTTACAATAATGCCATTATGTATATTATTTTCAATTATATTATTAGATTTTAAAGATCTTATATCATTTAATCCTAACCATAGATCTAGACAAAAGCAAAGACTAGGATTAGTTCCTAGTTCTCACATATAGCCTAGTTCTCATAATAACCAACCCCTATATATATATATATATATTACATGTAATTGAGTAAAATCCATGAGTTTGCCACGTCATATGATATTGTATGATATTGACTTAAATAATAAATAGACTATATTTTTACTCATTTAATGTATATGCCTAATTCAATAATTTTCAAAGAATTAGTTAATATCCAACAAACTATAATATAAAAGAAACCCCTTGTGCATATGTGAGCCATAAATTGTGCCATTTTGGTATAGTTTTTTTTTTCATTTTTCATTTTTTTGAAATACTGTAAAATTCAATAACTAAGATAGAAGTTTAAAATAATTATAAATTCTAAATAAAATGATTAGCAAAAAAAGTAACCATGATTATAAAAAATCAACCATAATAAAAATAATATTAAATATATTAAAATTATTAAATATGAACGAGAAACAAAATAAAAAAATAAAATCAAAATTAAAAATAAAAGAAAAAAGAAAAATCAAACAAAACATTGGCGTTTGAGTGCACAATTTTATCTGACGTGCCAAAGAGCGTAAGAGAGGATCCTCTTCCACCATTTAGTGGTCAAATACTATTACACTCATACAATTCTCCATTTTCACATGTATTAATTTACTAAAAAAATTACTACTATAATTTTGTATCATATTTTTGAACCGACAATATAAGTACTTTTACATATAAACTGAAATGATAATAATAATTTCAATTGTGAGTCTTGAAAAATGTCACATACAAAGATGTATTTCTAAATTTTTACCTTTAAACATTTTATGTTTATTTGTCATAATATTTTATCCAAACGTGTATAGTTTACAATTTGTATATTTCTCATTTTATTATCACTATTCTCATATTGAATTATTCAATTTTATAAAATTGTAAAATATGACACTCCTTACATCGCACGGGTGTAATGCTAGTTACATATATATATATATATATATATATATATATATATATATATATATATATATATAGGGGTGGGTTAAAATGAGAACCATACCCCTGTGTAGGAACTATGAACCATTTATATCCATAGATCTCTATGATTTGAATGGTCAAGATTGATTGTAGATTTTAGGGGTCAAACTGCAAAATGATAATTTTTTACATAAATTGCAACCATAATAAGGGTATTATTGAGAAACCAAAATACCGTGTTATCACATTCCGAATTTGTAGGAAGTGGGATTAATTTTAACAAAAATAATTTCATTCATTAATAGCAAATAGATGAACCCTAGAAAACAAAACGTCACAAAATATCCCCCTCAATTTTTCAACATCTCCACCGCTGTCTTCAAGGTCTGCCGCCGTCTACCACCGCTCGTAGATCACCGGTGGATGGAAACCTTTCCAGAAGCCGTCTATTGACTGCAACAACTGGTTCACCGCGCCTACGCCGCCGAACGACGCCTGCCGCTCAAGTTCAATCTCCCACCCGATTATTCCACATCGCCTCCGCCGTCTTCAAGCTATCACCACCGTCAACCGCCGCTCATTGCGGGCCGGTAAGACGCCTCCCGCACGACATACGACGACAACTGCCCCTCCACCGCTAGAAAGCCGACCGGAATCTGGACGCTCGCTGGGAAATGGCGAAGAGGGCTAAGACCGTACGAACAGGTGAGTATCCCGCTATTTTTTTTTTCAAATTTTTTTGATGTAATTCCATCTGATGCATTTAGCAAATTATCTGTATATTATTATCAATTATTAAGGTATCGGTATAGGAGTAAATTCTTTGTATATTAGTAGCAATTTTTAATGTTTTGGTATATGAGTAAATATTTTTACATTATTAGCAAATTTGGAATATATGATTAGCAAAGTGAGATGCAAATTTAGAATATATGATTAGCAAATTTGGAATATATGATTAGCATCGGTATAGGATGGGTATAGATATGAATAATGCATACTTGTGTTTTAGCAAATTTGTACTACATTATTAGCAAATGTTCCAACTGTAAAATTTTGCTGATGGGATTCGTGTTTTATCAACTTGATCTTTTGTGTTTGTTGTTTCATTCCACGGAAGCGGGTTGTAGTTATTATATTTGCAGTGCGTTTCAAATGTTTATTTATTTTAGTATTGGGTTTTTTATTGCCAATTGCTTGTGATTTGTGATCATTCCTTTTTCGTTTTAGTTTAAGATTTTATGTTGAATATGTTTTTATTTGGGTAAATTTATAGATGGATAGCTTCTCAAATCTTATATTCCCTGTTTTATTTTATTTATACCTTGTAATATTATTGTTGCTATTTAACACGAGACCAAATAGAAAATGTCGGTTCTTAAATTGAATTAAATTTGTTGGATCAAGAAAACTGTGTAATTCATGTCAGATTTTCAAAAACTTTTGAAAATCTGTGAATAAAAAATTTATTTTTTTTCCTTGGAACTAACAACATAAAAGGAAGCAAACTGATCTTCTGTATATAGCAAATTAGTGATATAATATTAGCAAATAATTAAGACATAAGTAGCATATTACTAAGACATGATTTTATGTTGATTCCTTGAATATTATTAGCATTATTTAAGGTTGTTGGATGTGGGTATATATGAATTGGTCTGACAAATGTATATCATTAGCAAATTAAATGGATATCATTAGCAAATTAAATAGTTATAAATATTTGTTATTTATGTTAGCTATGTCATCTGTTTTTGGGTTATATGAATATTTTATTAATTAAGTCAAATTGGGTTGTTAATAGCATAATCTTCTTAACTGTGTAGCATATTTTGAATATATGATTAGCAAATTGATGGATGGATGGTTATAACATATTTTGTATTGTATAATTATGATCAACCTTTGATTTTTATTTATAGGTAACAGCGATAAAGGTGATCGTGCTAAGAAGACAGTGTCGGACAGTGGGGCAAAAGGTTGTTAAATGATATTACAGGCTGTTATAAATATCCTATTCATATGTTTTAACAAAATTAGTGTTTTAATTTAATGTTTGTAATGTTTTGTGGTTTTTGTTCTATTATGACACAGAAGCAAAATCGAGGCAGCCGGCACGAGGTGATAAGAAGAGAAGCCGAGCGAATGTGAATAATAGTAAGTATCTTTTTCGGTTATATCAAAATGAAAAATTTAACTGTGTATATTGTGCTTCCTCCCTTGAATACCTTACTACTTGGAATCATGGAATATGTAATTTATTTGCTATATAGGAAAATTTAAATAAATAATAAGCAAATTATTTAG
Organism: Perilla frutescens; assembly: GCA_026008535.1. NCBI lineage: Eukaryota > Viridiplantae > Streptophyta > Magnoliopsida > Lamiales > Lamiaceae > Perilla > Perilla frutescens. The sequence goes on along the minus strand of BRKX01000014.1, from coordinate 19,114,423 downwards.
TAAATAATGACAGATTAAAAATGTGTACTTTATCATGCCCTAAAATACATTACTAGTTGGACTAATGTAATATATAATTTATTTGTTCAATTGTTTTGATGTGGTTAGGTTAGATGTATGTAAAAGTTTAGTAATATATAATTAGCAAGAATGAAGGACATTGGTTAATGTGGAATCGTTTTATTTGGTGTTGTTGGTTCAATTGGATTTGATATTTTTAGCAAAATACTCAGGCTTGATTTGCAAATTATTATAGTATGTTTAGCAGATTAGATTGTAATTATGTGCTTTCAGGAGAATTATTATTTGTACCAACTCACGTTATTTACATTTCTAACACCTTACTAATGGCAGATTAAATAGTTTGTTGTATAGCATATTATAAATAAATAATTAGCAAATTATTTAGTAACTAATGGCATATGCAATACCTTAAATACCTTACTAGTTGGACTCGTGTAATATGTATTTTATTTTGTTCAAGTGTTTTGATATGGTTTGGTCAGATATGTGTAAAAGTTTAGTAATATATAATTAGCAAAAATTAATGATTTTGGTTAATGTGTAATCTTTTTATTTGGTGTTGTTGGTTCAATTGGATTTGGCATTTTTAGCAAAGTAGTAAGTTTATATAAGCCAATAATAATATTTTGTTTAGCATATTAGTATAATATGATTATCAGATTAGAAAATACACAGTTGATTGCATTTTCTTCCATGGCTAGAACGAAGAGTGTATTATTAATGGCATTTGATTACATTGGTGTGATTCATTTAGCAAATTTGTATTTATATCAAATTGGTGTGTTTATAGCATAGTTTCGTTTTGCTTATAGAAAATTATAAAGGTGTAATTATCAAATTATTTAGAAACTAATAGCAGATTACTAATATATTTTCATGGTAGGTTGCTTTATTTTTGTTTGTATCAAAGTAACATCATTATTTAGCAATCTGATTTATATTTGATTCTAAAAGCCTATGTGGATTGATTTTTGATTAATATTTCAAATGTGGCATTTGTTATATTTTTTAAAAATGCTAGCTTCTAACGTGATCATTTACTTTTTTGTTTGAGCAGGTGACGACGAATGCGATAGAGAGGCTAGGACGAAGCAACGTCATGATGTTAATGTTGCCGAATGCTCTACTGGACTTCCACATGCTGAGAAAAAATCAAATGAGCTCGAGAAGCGGCCAAGGGAAGATTACACCAATCTGAAAAATCGAACTAATCCAATGGCTCTGCGGAATGCAATAGCGAAATTTAATGAAAATCATAAGTAAAGTGTTCGAGATTTAGGATTTGGTGCCTTACTGCACCTTGATATTAAGGACGTGCCTCCAAAGATCATTTATTGGGTGTTGGACAACTTCGACACGAAGAGGTGCGAGATTGTGCTTGAGGGAGATCGACGTGTCCGTGTATGTGAAGATGACGTCAGGTTGATCTTCGGATTCCTAAGAGGACCACACCCTGTTTTGAGAAAGGCAAAAAATGCAGAAGCGAGCTTATCTAAGGATTGGTGGGCGAGATTTACAGATTTGAATTGTAGGAAGCTACTTGCGAAGAATGTCTGTGATGCTGTTGTGGAGGAGGTTGACGGAGACATATGGTTTAAAAGGTATTTTATGGTGTTAGTGACATGTTGCCTAATTGAAAGCATAGGCAACAACTACGTGTCACCCCAAATACTCGATAACTTTCGAGAGGTAGACAGAGTAGCAAATCTTGATTGGTGCAGCTATGTCATCAAGTGTTTGGTTGAGCACACCACTGTTTGGCAGAAGAGCAAGGACAAGTTTTACACTGGACCATCTCTGTTTGTCACTGTAAGTGTTTGTCATTTACATTAGGCTACTCAAAAATTGATTTAAAATATCGAATGTCGTTAATCTAATGAAATACTAATATTTTAATTAATCTTTTATGATGCAGTTGTTGTACATGGATCGGGTTGTGCTTGGTTATCGGAGGGTACCAAGGAGTATCCCGGCCATTAGGGAATGGAAGGATAAGATGTTGCTACGTAGGCAAAACTTGGAAATTGAAGATGGAGGATTTGGGAATGGATTCTGCTCTAACCCATGCACAGAAACAGAAGTTGTTGCAGCTGGAGATGAGCATGAACCAGAACATGTTGTAGCTGAAAATGATGCAGGTGGTGCACGGGTAGAGGCACAACCCGATTATGGTGCACACATGGAGCATGAAGAAGAACAAGTAGATGGTGGCAGAGTCGAAGAAGAGCCCGTCATTGGCCAAGAAGCAAACATTGAAGGGTTGACAGATATAAAGGTTGTTGCCGCCGACCTCTTGAAGAAGGGCAAGATAATAAGTGACACGTTGTCACTTATTATGGCAACCATTAGCCGACTACCGACCGAGATGTTGGAGAATGCTACATTTAGAAAAACCGTAGAGGCCACATTGTTGGTTAGCCGAGCAGCACCAGTGCCAAGTCTTGATACGCCTTGCACGTCCCAGCCAAGGGCCACACAAGAGGATATGGAATTCTGGGACAATCCAGACCACATTGCTGCATTGTTGGAGATAGAAGCAGCAGCACTAAGGAGGGATGAGCTGAAGAGACAGCTTGATGGGCCCAGTTTCAGTCTGGGTTTCACACAAGACTGGTCAGGCGTCATGAATGTAGCGCGCGAAGTTGTTAATCCAACTGATGGTAACCCAATGAAAGAGGTATATATTAAATTAAAAAGTCTTAGATATCTGTCACATTATTATTCCTTCCTAATATTACGTATTAAAATACTATAGGTCATAGAAGTTCAAGCACCGGGAGCTGATCATGCACAGAATGAGGTAATAAAGATGTCTATATATTGTTTATGATACTTATGTTTACTTATTTCCATTTATATAATTGCAGATTAGTGTATCAACCCCAATTGATGGAAATCCTATTCCGGTACTTGGAGAACATGCTAAGGATAAGGTAACAGATTGCTCACAAATTGTTTGCTTTTATTGGTAGTTGTTGCTGGTTAAATTGTTTGGTTCATTTTTGTTTAGCAAATTACTATTAAATGCTTTAAAAATTAGTCAGATATGATTAGCAAATTAATATGGGATTATTATGTAAAACATGCTGGTGTATATATAGGAGAAGCACCATTTAAGCAACTCGATATTATAGCTTACAATTGTTGATATGCATGCGGGTGTTGGTTGTTGATTAATAATTCTAACAATCAATTTTTTTTAATGAAATGTAAATAATGTGTTTGTTTTGTGGGTTTGTTTGATTTTCGTGGAGCCTGGCATTTATCAAATAAAGTAATGATTAGCACATTGTATATGCATTGGTTATTTGAAGATTAATTAGTTATGTTTATAACATGGTATATGTATTATTTGTCCTTGATTTCTATTTCTAGCAACTTAGTACGATTTGATTAGCAAAATTTGCAACTATGATATTTTAATAAGCATATTCAAGGTTTAGCAAACCTGGCTTCTGTTAATAGCAAATTAGATCAATCCGACTAGCAAATTATCAAGCATTGTGTTTCAGATCAGAAAGAAATGTTTATAATGTTGTGTGTTTTTTTTGCTATTTATAGACTGTTATGTTTTGATCATCAGATTCAATATTTAGCAAAATTGTCTTCTGTTTATAGCAAATTAAAGCAATACTATTAGCAATTTATCAAGCAATGGGTTTCAGATCAGAAAGAAACGAGTTGTGTATTAATGTGTGTTTGTTATGTCTAACAGGTGATGGAAAGTATCGACATTGTGACTAATGAGCCTGTAGCAGCATCGATGGACGTTGGGGAGAAGGTAATTATGTTACATGTCAAATTTCCAATTTGAACTATTTCAAAAAAAATAGTAAGTAATTAATGCTACAATTTATTAAACTAACAATTTAATGATGTATATTTTACACAATGAGTATACCTTTAGGGGGCGGTGGTTGCCAATGTTGGCACGAAGACAAACAAGGTAATATGTCCTTACTACAAATGCTTACAAGGTAATATGTCCTTACTACAAATGCTTACTTAAAAAATAATGAATGTGTTGTTTTTGTAGATTTCATTTAAACTTGGTAATTTATGTTAGCAGGCAAAGGGGAAAGGGAAGAAAGTGGAAAGGGGAAAAGGCAAAGGGAAGGTGGTGGGGAAACGAAAAAGATGATTATGTGGTTGTTAGTGTTTAATTTTGGAAATGTATAATTTGAACATCCGTGGATGTGAATACATTTAGATATTTTGTAGTAAGTTATGATATTCGGTTGATGTAAAGGTTTGTAACTAATTATCCTAACATTCACAAGAACTGAACGTGACTTTGTAATCGGATATATTTCTCACTATATATATGCTAATTATTTTGCCCTTAACCTAAGTATTTTACATTCACCATATCAAAATCAAATATGTTTAAAAAATATAGTGCAATTAGCTTATTACCAACCATGTTATGTTTGCTATCTACTTTACAGGTTGGAGATAAAATGACAATTAGAGCAAAAAGTAAGTTACGGAAAACAAATATTTTGATTTCTCCCTATCTTATGCGACCAATTGTTGCAAGCGACAAACTTAGCATGCAACAAAAAAAATTGTACTACTGGATTATGAGAAACGAGGAGGCTAACCTGTACGTATTTTCTTCACTATTACTATATTGCACAATGATATGTGTTAACTTTGACTAGATAATAACATTTGTTGCTTCAACCCAGTGAGGAAGTTGTGTATTTTGATTCTAAAATGGAGTTTAGGAGGAGAGAACTGCTGACACTATCACCTGGTGAATATTTAAGTTCTGCTATTTTGGATGTTTGGAGTGTTATTATGAATCACAATGAAAAATTAAGGGGACCAAATTCACCAAGGAGATTTTTTGCAACGACCTACCCGTGTGTAAGTTGATTAATGTAGTTTAAATTTCCCAAGATTTAAAATAATTTTAAATGCAACATATAATATTCAATCATGAACAGCTTGGGACCGCAGTCGCCGCGCCTGCAATATGGGATTATGCTAGAAGATCATTGACATTCTCTAGTAGACTGCTGGGTGAGATTAATAACATGGACGACCTGCATTTAGCAAACATAGAAATGGTAAGATTAATTATACTTTAAAAAGTATGTGTCTATAATTAATATTAAATGCTTTTGTTGTTCATTCAAAATTATTAATTGCATGCTGCAGTTCTTTTTCCCAGTGTGCCACCATTTCCATTTCTACCTGGTGTGTTTTGATCCAAAAAAGTGCAAAGGAGACATTATTGATAATTCATCAGCATTAGATATGGATGGTGTTGACCCTCTTTCAAAGTATGGAGATGTTCCGAACATAATGGTATGTAAATTAAAAAATTATATTTTCTTCTATCATTGTAATGAACTAATGATATAAGGTGCAAAACACAGATTAATTTTTTTAAAGACTTCATGATGAATACGGAGAACGCCAAAATTGTCACATTAATTGAGAGGAAGCTTCAGAAATTGCAGAGGTTGCAAATGCCATGGAGAAATGACACTAATAAAGTGGATTGCGGTATCTACGTGATGAGACACATGGAAACATATAAAGGTGGGAGTTTGAGGCAGTGGAGCTCCGGACTCACGAGTGATAATGCAAAACAGATGAAGTATTTAAGGGCAAAATATTGTGCAGCTATCCTTAATGATGAAAGTAACATACACAAGGAGCGCATAATGGCTGAGGCGAGCCTATATTACAGGGCAACGTGTGGTGATGGTCCACACAATATTGACGCCATAGTTATGAATAATGGCTAGGTTGAATAACGCATACTGAAATTCTTTAGATATTACATAAATTTGACTGTTGCTGTAAAAGACTTATGTATTGGTTCTAATTTGATAGTTGGTTTTAGCATATTATGATAGGAATTATAGCACAACAGTCATGGTTTAATATAACAGTTTTATTCATTAATATATATTTGTTATGTTTCATGATATCACACTAATTATACATAACATGAATGTTTCGCGATATGCTATTAATACATTCGAATTTTGCTAAATAACGTATAACATATTTGCTAAAATTCGGATATACGAGTGCTTATAAATCCTCCCGTTAAATAAATTTAATAGCTGGCTCGTACAGAAATCCTTATTTCCATAAAATAAATATAATACGTAACATCCAAATTATCAAAGTATCCAATTAGTCATTGCAAATTATTATTTATTTTCTAGCAAATCATTAAATCGACTCATAAATCATATTGAAACCATTTAAAAAAATCGTATTTTGTACATAACGTATTACAGATTTGCTATTAATATATATATATAATTTGCTAATTATGGATAACAAATTTGCTAAATGTTATAAATACGCGTATGTTCCAGATTCCAACCATATACACCTACAACTATACATTAATGGAAGATCAAATTATCCAATTAGTCGTGGAAAATTATTATTTATTTTCTAGCAAATCATTAAATCGACTCATAATCTATTTGTTGGTGGTTGTATTATATTATTTAGTTAGAGATGGCCGATTCTTTAGTATTATACCATAATATTCTTTAGTAATATTACAGAAAAGTAATGTAAGGTATTTATCAAACTAGCATACCTGTCATAAATCGATAAAATAATAATAAGTTGAACGCACACAATCTGCTAATAAACATATAAATATTTGCTAATTTCGGATATATTACTTGCTAATAACAAGAAAACGTAACAATGTTCATTTAGACTCAAGTCTCATGAATTGATGATTCAAAAAATTAATTAAAAGTGGAAAATAAATATATCATGGACCCGGACAATTCCTTGCATCATGTTTACCCTTCACCCCGCACTTGCTACACTTTCTTGGAGGCTTGTTGGCATCACGAGCAGCCTTTGCTTCCCTTGATTTAATCCCACTTCCACTACCTTTATTCATAACATGCAGAGGTAGATTCACATGGATTTCAGTTGGCTTCTCGGATCCGAAAAAAATGTCAAACAACTTGCTCTTAGTTAATGTGGACTGGCGACTCTGTGTATCATTAGTCACCAGCACATCTTTCAAATCATTAATGCCACTCATCAAAATTTTTGTCTTTTCCTCATCACCTTCAACTGCTCCCACACAAGCATAAAAATCTGATATTATCCTATTAATTCTTTGTTTTCTCTCATCAGATGCAACACACCTATCAAAACCATCATCCCGATAAGCTGAAGCTGGATTCAATAAAGCAGCCCTTGTCCATCGGGCAACAATATATTTATCAGGAATATGAACCCACTTAAACTGGTTGAATAGGTGGAAAATATGACAACAAAGTATACCCTCCCGGATAAATTTTTTACAGCTACATAGAGCAGTATCTGCTTCTTTATTGTAAGAGACCGTAAACGTGCGATCACCACCATCTTCGACTTCATATATCATACCGGCATCACATCTCTCCATACTGAGAACACTACAACTGTAACATGATTTTTCAATCTCTTCTTAAACCTTAAGGAACATGTTACTCGTGTAAACAGTAGTTGCATGCTTCTCAAATTTTTTTGGCGTCTTTACTTGAGGAATTGTCAAATGATCATGATTATTTTGAAGTTCGCTGGAATTCCTCTGCGCATCCATAGCACTATCAAAATGCATTAGGAATTCGACAAGGTTAGACCCCAGATTTAAGTAGATACTGAAGAAACTATTCATGCTCTCAGAGATAGAAGTAGTCCTACACAATCCACTCATTGCATAGTCCCTAAAATATGCCGGTATCCAATATTGTCTAATCTCAAACAATGAAAGGAACCAACTATGCTCTGTTAGATCAAAATCCAACATAACATCTTTCCATTTTTCCTCGAATTCTTGAGGCTCAATCATATCAGTCCAAACAATATCATTAAGTCTCTTCTTGAAAGCATCATCATTTTTCAATCGTGGTGGGCACCTATCCGGAACCTTTAGCATAATATGCCACATGCACAAATGATGTCTCGTATCAGGAAGGACACGGTCGATTGCAATCTTCATGGCAGGATCCTGGTCCGTGATCATCATTCGAGGAGATCCACCCATACACTCTTTGAACTTCTCAAATACCCACTCGTATGATTCATGATTTTCACCAGACAACAAAGAAGCACCAAACGTGACGCATTTTCCATGGTTGTCCTTGCCCGTGAATGGTGTAAAAATCATCTCATACCTGATGTAACCATCATATTAAAAAATACAATTCACGACATTATAATTAATTATAATAACTGTAATACACTATATGAAATTTGCTAATAGTAAATGAAACATTTGCTAATAACATAATATTATGTTGCTATAAACATACCTATTTTTTTTGTATGTGCAATCAAACGAAACAACATCGCCAAAAACAGCATAGTTACGTCTGGAAATCGGATCAGCCCAGAAAATACTTTTTAAATTGTCATCTTTATCTACAGAGTAGGCGAAGAAAAATGCATTAGATGACTCCTTCCGCATGAACATAGTATTCAACATCATTTGCGCATCACACCCGGAAACATATGCACGCAGATCACGACAGAAATTTCTATAATCATTCCCAGTGCATCCAACATCATTATAAGTACCCACGGCTTCTTTAAAAAATCGATAAGATGCCATCGGACCTATATTTACTCTGTGGCAATCCAAAATAAAATTCTTATGAACAAACCCCAACTTCCTGTTAGCCTTCAAATATTTCTTAAATTGATCAGGAACTAATGTGTGGGTATGTTCTTCAATAAAAACAGTCACGGTGTAACCATACTCTGCAACATATTTTACAACCAAACGAGCCATACAATTCACTCTTCTTGAAACTCTACGCCTCTTTATCTTCTTATCCTCCTCCTCATCATCATTGTTCACTTCATCTGGAAGTGAATTTTTTTCCCCCTCACGATTACATACCACATACTTCCAAATAACAACACCATCTATCTTTTTTTCCGATCCAAGTCGAATATCGAAACCACCAGCTTGACCATAAACCCGATAAAAGGTAGTTGCTTCTTCGATATTTTTAAACATCTGACCAACAAATGGCTTCAAAGATTGATTACATTCTGGTATGTAGCTTCCACAAGGACCCAAAACTGAGTCAGCATTAATCCCTGCTATACAAAATAATGCTATAAGAATATCCAATATATGATATACACGTTTATATAATATGCTATAACTAAAAAAATCGTATGTTCACATAAAGGTATTCCCGATCTGCTATTAACATATATATAATTTGCTATATACACATAAAATATTTGCTAAACGCCTGACATACGCGTTTATAACTGAATCTGTCAATATCCATACACTTATGAATATATTTTTAGTCGATAACATAACACCTGTATTTTCCATAATTAGACGATGACGACACTTATGATAATATACGATGGAGTAATAACTTGTGGAAAAAAAATACATTCTTCATTTGCACACAACAATTCATGCCATTTTTACTACTTTTTTCCTTAATAACTTGAAAAAATTCACAACCAAATACGAAAAGCATCTATTGTCTATAATAAATATGAAATACCCATTGTCTGTGGACATCTCAATATCATTCAAAGCAAATTGAAACAAATTCTTATAAAAAAAAAACGAACCATTTCTTTTCGCATACAAATATTCCTAATTTGCTATTAACATTTCTATAATTTGCTAATTATGAAGACGAAATTTGTTAATAGCCAGACATACGCGTCCATACCAGAATACGTCGAAATCTCTACACCTACAGATATACATTAATCGATAACATAATTCCTATATCTTCCATTATCACACGATGACGATAATGATGATACTATACAATGGATTAATAACATGGTTAAAAAAAAACTTATTTTGCACAAAACAATTCATCCAATTTTAACTATTTTTTTAATAACTTCATAAATACCACAACCAACTACGAAAATGATCTATCATCTATAATAAATATGAAATTCCCATAGTCTGGGATCATCTCAGTATCATGCAAAGCATATTGAAATAATTTAAACAAAATCGTATGTGTACATAAAAGTATTCCCAATTTACTATTAATATATATATATATATATAATTTGCTAATTATACATATAAATTTTGCTAAACGTCAGAAATACGCGTCTATTCCAGATTCCACCCATATCTCTACACCTACAACGATACATTAATGGAGAACATAATACATGTATCTTCTATAATCAGACGATGACTAGAGTGATGATAATATACGATGGAGTACGAACTTGTGGAATCCGACGATAAAATTGTCCGGAATGAATCCTCAACCCCAAGAAATATATGAAACACCGATAGATACAACTCTGTAAAAAATTTACAGAGTGAAAACGTCCAAAATAAAAAAAAAAACCGTTCCATATAAATCCCACAATATATGGAAGGGATATATTTACTGCAGATTTTTAATATGCATTACAATTACATATATACCCTCAACTTAATGTAATTCTTAACATATTGCATATTTGACCCCATTTTTTGCATATTTGACCCCATTTTTTTGAGATTGATCTGAGTCTTATAAAATAAATGATCAAACGCTCCATAATAGTTCGTAGTTCCTACATAGGGTATTGGTTCTCATTTGATCTCTATACTATATATATATATATATATATATATGTATAGTCATTATCTATAAATTTTCCCCATTTATCATGTTTGCCGATAACCTATTATTTATATAAAGAAAATGAGGATGGATTGATATATTAATTCTGAAAATATTCTAATTAATTAATATATTTCCATCATAAATTCATAATTAATATATCAATCTATCATAATTTACTATTACCATAATAAATCTATTCTAATCGTGAATTAGTCAAAGTATAATTTACCATTTATGCATAATAGGTAATAATATCATTTATATAAGGTACATATATATATGTGTATATATACTAATCAATATAAATTTATGTAATATAATATGGTAAAATCTATTTAATTAATGAATCAAAGAATAAGTCAAATAATATAATATGCTATAATAATGATAGATTTATGGTTGTCGAGATCTATCTACGGTTCATTAATACATTGCAAATCATTAAATAAAATATGTTATTATATATATCATGTATCTATTCCTTAAATAACATTAATATTTATATTTAATATTGATTCATTAACTAAACCCTATACAATTATAAAAGGTAAAATGTAACTAAAGAATCGGCTAAAGTTATAATTAATTATCATAATTATCATAAAATTCAATTGTTATTACTTATTACTTTTTATATTTTATACGTACGAATTAATTGGCCGTGATATATCTTACAAAAAGTCAATTCTAATATTGAATCTTTCTTAATATTTAGATTGCAATTAGTATAGTAAATTATGTTAATTACCATATATAATTTAATCACTATGTAATGAGTTATATAAATAACTCATTTCACCAAGTTTGTGTGCAATCCAATAAGAATGCTTTTGTGCTTTCTTATTTGTATAAATTAGTAGTGTGGTCCTGTGTATTTGTATTTACACCACTTGCGTTTATGTCATTTTTTTTTTTGGCGGGTATATAAATCGATAAATTAAGTTCTTAGATGAATCATCTTTTTTTTTTGTTAATGAAACTAAATATTCTTGGTAAGCTTGTTTGTAGTTAAAAATTCATTTATTCAGTTTTCAACTTAGCACTGTGAATTTAGTACATTTATGTAGTCTTGCACAATACGAACAACAACAGATGTATTGTTTGATAATGTAACCATATATTGATATATATATATATATATATATATATTTTAAGGTTGTGATTTTTCTTTGTTATTTGGTAATATTTAATAATATTATTTGTTAAATCTAAGTTGTAAATTGTCTGTGTAATTTGTTTAATATGAGCCAAATTTTCGTTTTGACATCATGAAGACATGAATTGTATTAAATTTCCATTAATATTGTTTAAAAACAATATTATTAACACCATACAAAATTTTATTTCAACTCTCATGCACAAATTACGTTAGATGTTGTCGCTCCGATAAAAATCTCTAACATTTTTATGACAATTAATTATAAATAAAAATAATTTAAAAAATTCTTAATAGACTTCAACCCCTACACTATCGAGTACAATAATATCTATTGTGAGAAACCCTCTTCTATAATATTAATTATAATATGATTATTGCAATTTACGAATTACACACATATATAAAGTAGTGAAAAACACAAATAAATCCTTATAGGATGTGAATCACACAGAAGAGGTAAACTATACATGATAAATCAAGTGCGGTATTGGTAGGATTAGAACTCGAAATATTAATCTTTGGTCTCAAGCTTACACCATTTCATCATTAAGTTTGTTAGTGTCTTACGTAACACCAATCATAGAAGTTGGTTCAGAATGATTCAATGGTGTCACTACACTATGCTTGTTTATCAAAAGATTTACATTGCTCTTGTTATAAGTGATTGATTGTCATTATCTTTATGGCAATTCATAAATCACTTCAGTATTTGATTTTTTCAAGTACATTACCACTGTTCTAGTCACAATGTACATGAACGTGATTTGAACTTCCTGAAGGCAGCTCAAAGCAAGGAGTTTGGATTGAACTGAGAAGAAGACTGTTGTGCATCGTGCCACAACAGAGATTGTTCAACATGTTGAGAACATACAAAAGATTCCACTGTGCTACCTGAAGTGAAGATTCAAGATCAACAATGTACATTGCGAAGTACATTGACGTCTGCAAAGAAAAGAAGACTCAAAGATCAACAATATTCATTGTAACATTCGTGAACGTTTAAATGATCATTTTTTGTCCAGATTGTTCTTTCAAGATTGATGGAGGTGTTCAAGATTTACAATCAAGTTGCCATGTTAGATTTGCAATTTTTTTTTGACAAAATGGGTATTGTTTATCAATTTTGAAAAGTAAGTCATCTTTGAAAAAGTACCCAAAATGTAAGTATCAAAGTGTAGTCTATCTTTTATTTTATTTTATTTTGTAAGTTAGTGTATGATTTCAATATATTCATATTGAAAAATTCAACTGAAAATTCTACATATAAGTTAATAGAATACTATGTATCTACATCAATGAAATACTTTCACGTATGACTGCATTTGGAGATCGTCATGACTGCATTTGCCATTTGTAGATCATATATTGATTATTGGATGATTCTTATATTGATAATTGAATAAAATACTTGTATGTATCACGATTAGCAGTATTGTTTGGATTTGAACTTGAAATTTTTAATTTTAAAATATTTCACTACACTATTGGATCATCCTAATGAACTGTCCCAAATGGTATTTTGTTTCTTCTTCTTATTATGGTGTATAGGCCAGATTTAGCCCCATAGTTTATTACACAAACTCCACCCCACTTTTCTCTCTTTTTTTTAAAGAGTGATTATATACATAGCCATCTTTTTTCTCAATAAAGCTCCATATTAAAAATAATTAATTAAGTACCATTTTATCCATATAACCTCAACTTAAAATCTTACTAGAAAAATCCATCGTCTAAGAAAATCTTAAGAAAAGAAAAAGTTTTACCCGCAAATTATCTCAAGAACTATCAATTATATCCAGAATTAATTATCTAAAAAATCTAACTGGTTGTCCCCAATAAATCTTAAGAAAAGAAAAGACGTATTGTTTCACAAATTATTTCCAGAACTAATTATCTCCAAAATTGAATTGATTTTCTCCAAAAAAATCTTATGAAAAATAAAAAGTGTCCGACCTCATATAAACTGGAGAATTGTAGATTATGCCCAAAATAATTATCATCTATCATCTCCACAATTGCAGATTGTTTCCAGACTTCACCTCAAAAAAAAATTGGAATACTTATTGAAAGTAATGAACTATTTCTCAGAAACTTATTAATTTCTTTTTCATAAATTATACACGGATTAAAAACACGCATATGCAAATAATCATTAATCTGTAAATTACAATAAAAACAAGAATATGATGAATGTCCACTTGCCACCATAGGAGTCCAAATCTTTGCGATCGAATAATGATGGAACCTCAAAATGGATTGATTGACGGTTAAATTTTGTTTAAGTTAGTGATGTCGTATGAACAATCTATTTTCCTTGGAAGGGATTAATAATCCTTTACAATTTCCTGAGTTGGACTTCATAATGTATTGATGAGGATAAACAGACCACCAAATTCTTCTACAATTGTGATGCAAGCGATTATTTTCTTTTGTAGATTGACTTCTTCTATTTTTTTTCCTTCAATTTTGTAGATGACTTTGGGGGCTATGAATATAACTGATGAGAGGCTCTTTAATTTTTAGGTTTTTAAGATAGAGGCTATAGGGATGAAGTAGTATATTAATAAATATTTTATTTGTTTTTTAAAATAGGAGGCTATAGTGAGAAAATTTTAGGCTATATATAGAATCACAAAAAAAAACTCAATAAATGTTAAGAAGCCCAATAAATTTGGATCCGAGAAGATTTAAGGAATATTCGAATTAAAAAATCTATTTTTAAAATGTTTTTATAAAAAAATATTTTGAAGACACGACATCGGTTTGTTTATTTATGTAAAAAAAAATACAACATTATCGTTAACATAACAAGATGTGAAAAAAATGAGAACAACATAATTAACATCAACTTAAGAAATAATATTTAAGTTTTTGCCTAGAAAAAATTAAGTTATTTATGAAGGGAATGGTTCAAATATGAACCAAGTCCCCCATGAGAACCTAGGAACCAATCCAAACCCTAGATTTTATTAGATCTAAGGGTTATAATTAAGTCAATGTTTTAGTCAAAGTAAGGTGTCAAATTTGTAATATTAGAAAAATTTAATGAAGGAGGGTTATTTTCATAATTTAGGAATTCTGTTATATTTTTGAATTTTGGGTTCAAATTTCGGAGTTAAATGGACAACGCTTCAAAACTGTTGTCTTGTTGGAAAATAGGATTTAATAAATTTAGTTTTGACTCATTTTATCCGATTTTTCGTGACCGGAATATTTAATTTTGGAGGAATTAAATACCATACGATTGTTCTATGTTGTAAGTAGATAATCGTAGTATTTTTATTTGCTCAAATCCGATTTTCGGTGAGTGAGAAATAAATGGTTGAAGTTGGTCACACGATTGGGCATTTATGGTGTGTGGGATAATGTGTTTAAGACACATTAAATAATCTCACATTGATTTCTTAATCAAGTTAAGAAGTGTATTTAAGTGTATTAACAGTTAAGTGAAGTAATTAAGTGCACAAGGATATGGGCCATGAGCCCACACGCGCGCGTCCGTCTGTGCCCGTGCCCGGTGCCCGTGTCCGGTGCCCGTGCCCGGTGCTCGTCTCGACCTCGTTCTTGGACTTGGATCTTGGCAATTGGACTTTGGGCGTACGTGGGCTTCCGGGGCTTAGCCGTACCAGTTTTACGATATAGAAACGGTCGGATCGTGGAGCGGGTTGGCGGATCGGCTATCCGGGTCTATAACGGTTGTGGAGCGGATCGGTTGATCGGGTCGTGGGTGCACTTAGTAGTGCATGGTGCTTGTCCAGCCTTGAAGGGTGTAACTCCCATGAGTTAAGAGCCTTCAATTGTGTAACTGCCACCTAGAGCTGGTGGAGTTAGTGGCTGAAGTGTGTAACTGCCACATGGAGCTGGTGGAGTTAGTGGCTGGGCTGTAACCTAGAGTAACTCCTGTCAGGAGTCAATGCTTGCAGCTGCCTTGGACACATGTCAGGCTCTGCCCAAGGTAACTCCTGGAGGCTTAAATGGAAAGTTGTAACTCCTGGAGGTTACAACACCTGGTTTGAATGCCCTCAAACCATGTTGTCCCCTACAGTGGAGTTGTGCCTATAAATAGGACATCCTGTATAGATTCCAATGCTACATTCTGCACAAACATCTTGCTGCCTTGCCGGACGTGTGGTGCTACTACCGGAAGGACGAAGCCATTTCATCTTTGAAAGACATCGGCCAAACCGTGAGCACTAGTCATGGCGTATTTGTCTTGCGGAGAGAGGTCCCCTCGACTCGGCTTGCCAGAATCTTCATACAGTTCCAGTTTTTTTTAAATTGTTCGTTCAGTTTATTGTAATCATTTCTACTTCTACTCCTTCTGCTTCTTTGCACTTCAGTTGTAATTCCAGTAAAGTGTAACACGAGTACAATAATAGCAAGACAAATACCTAAGACTGATTTAATCAACTACCTTTGCTGGAAATGGCGTCATCAACGAACACCGTTGCTCCAAGGACCATTCCCTATGGCCAAGCTGAGAAGCCGGAGAAGTTCTCCGGATTGGATTTCAAGAGGTGGTAGCAGAAGATGTTCTTCTACCTTACTACATTGGGCATTGTTGGATAAATCAAAGAAGACGCTCCAGTGGTCGAAGAGAACGAGCTGAACGTCAACAAGCGGACTGCTTATGATCAGTGGATCAATTGAGATTTTTTATGTAAAAATTACATTTTAAATGGCTTAGTAAATAGTTTTTATATTGTATACAGAAATATAACTAGTGCTAGGGAATCATAGGAAGCACTAGAAAAGAAGTACAAAACGGAGGATGCCGGAACTAAGAAGTTCGTCATGGCAAAGTTCCTCGATTACAAAATGGCGGACTCCCGGTCAGTGATGGATCAAGTGCAAGAGCTTCAGCTCATTGTGCACGACGTTCATGCTGAAAGGATGGTCCTTCCCGACTCTTTAACCGTTGCTGCGGTGATTGAGAAGTTTCCACCATGTTGGAAGGACTTCAAGAGCTATCTCAAACATAAACGAAAGGAGATGACTCTTAAAGACCTTGTGGTTAAGCTTCGAATTGAAGCCGATAACCGAAAGATGGATCCGAGACCACAAGTCCCGATCGAGGCCAAGGCTAACTTGATGGAACGTGGTGGACCATCAAATAGCAATAAAAGAAAACGTCTGGGTCAAGTTGACAAAGGGAATAAGCCAATGACGAAGTTCAACGGCAATTGCTTCAATTGTGATAAGCCGGGGCATATGTCCAAACATTGGACGGCTCCAAAGAAGAAGCGTACTAACTATGGTGCGCACTTGGTGGAACATAACAACAAGGGCAAAGGAAAGGCCCGTCAAGATGATTGGGATGACAATGATTTGGCTGCCGTTGTGTTCGAAGCCAATCATGTGGACAACCCGAGAGAATGGTTCATCGACACTGGGGCTACTTATCACGTTTGCTCGGACAAGAGCTCATTTGCTACCTACAAAGTTATTGAAGGTAGACAGTTGCACATGGGGAACTAAGCCTCGTCTGAAGTGGTTGGTGTAGGTAACGTGGTTTTGAAGCTGACTTCAGGCCAAGAGCTGATGTTGAAGGATGTGCTGCATGTTCCAGACATCCGCAAGAATCTGGTTTCGGGCTCACTATTAGTCAATCATGATTTTAGACTAATGTTTGAGTCTGAAAAGTTTATTTTGAGCAAGTACGAAAAGTTCCTTGGTCGGGGCTATCTCGCCAATGGGCTTTTCAAAATGAATGTAATGGCTATGTGCCGTGTTGCAAAAGAAAATGATAATAAAGTTAATTCTTCTGTTTACTTGCTTGTTGAGTGCTCGGATTTATGGCATTGTAGATTAGGACACATTAATCTAAATGCTATAAAACGTTTAATAAATTTAGATTTGCTAAAAGTGAACCAATTTAATACACAAAACAAATGTGAAGTTTGTGTCGAAGCTAAATTGGCTAAGTTACCATTTCAATCAGTTGAACGGAGCACTAAACCTCTAGAGCTAATTCACACAAACGTGTGTGACTTAAAGTTTGTGCAAACTAGAGGCGGTAAAAAGTATTTTATTATTTTTATTGACAATTGCACAAAATATTGTTATCTTTATCTTTTAAGAAGTAAAGATGGGGCGATTGAAGCTTTTAAGAACTTCAAAAATGAAACCGAAAATCAACTAAGCTGTCGAATTAAAGCAATTCGAAGTGATAGATGTGGAGAATATGTTGCCCCATTTGAAGAGTTATGCGCAGATGCGGGTATAATTCATCAAACTACGGCTCCCTATTCACCACAGTCTAATGGTGTTGCTGAACGTAAAAACCGAACTCTTAAGGAGATGATCAATGCTTTGTTGATAAGTTCGGGATTACCACAGAACTTATGGGGGGAAGCTGTGTTGACAGCCAACTAAATCCTGAACAAAATTCCACTTAAGGGTAAGGATATGACGCCTTATGAGTTGTGGAAAGGACACACGCCGTCTTATAAATTTCTCAAAGTGTGGGGGTGTTTGGCTAAGGTTGAAGTGCTACTTCCTAAACAAGTTAGAATCGGCCCTAAAATGGTTGATTGTATCTTTGTTGGGTATGCACTTAACAGTAGTGCATATAGTTTTCTTATTCATAAATCAGAGATTCTTGAGTTGACTGAAGGAACAATGATAAAGTCGAGGAATGCTATATTCTTCGAGAATATCTATCCTTGTAAAGATAAGGATAGGGCAGAAGGTAGTTCTAAGAAACGAACTTCTGAAGCTGCTCCTAGTTCTGATCCTGTAGATAAAGAACCGAGACGTAGCAAGCGAGCTAGGATGGCTAAGACTTTTGGTCCGGATTTCATCACCTATATGCTAGATGATGAGCCAAAGTCTTTGAAAGAAGCTCTATCTAGTCTAGATGCTGCGTTCTGGAAAGAAGCTATCAACAGTGAAATCGATTCCATCATGCAAAATCACACTTGGGAGTTGACAGATCTCCTAAGTGGGTGTAAGCCGTTAGGATGCAAGTGGATCCTAAAATGAAAATATAAGGCAGATGTTTCTGTTGATAAGTATAAAGCTCGTTTGTTGCCAAAGGCTTTAGACAAAAAGAGGGGTATGATTTCTTCGATACCTACTCATCAGTAACAAGGATTACATCTATTCAGGTGCTTTTAGCGATTGCTACTTTGCACAATCTTGAAATTCATCAGATGGATGTAAAGACCACGTTTCTGAATGGTGAGCTAGAGGATGAAATATACATGGAACAACCTGAAGGGTTTGTTGTACCAGGGCAAGAACGAAAGGTGTGTAAACTTGTTAGATCGTTGTACGGTCTGAAACAAGCACCTATTCAGTAGTACCTGAAGTTTGACAACGTGATGTTATCAAATGGTTTCAAAATCAATGAGTGTGATAAATGTGTGTATATAAAGAGCAGTTCTTATGGCTATGTCATAGTCTGTATTTATGTAGATGACATGTTAATCATGGGCAGTAGCCACCAAGTGATTGTTGAAACGAAACAAATGTTGAAACGAAATTTTGACATGAAAGATATGGGCTTAGCCGATGTGATTCTAGGAATCAAGATAGTACGGACAAGTGGTAAAATTGTCTTAACACAATCTCATTACGTAGAGAAAGTGCTTAAGAAATTCAACGCTTTTGATAGTCCGCCGGCTAAGACCCCGTTGGAACTCAATGTACACTTGAGCAAAAACCAGGGAGAGCCGGTAGCTCAAGAAGAGTATGCAAGGGTCATTGGTAGTTTGATGTACATCACTAACTACACTAGACCTGATCTTGCATGTTCTGTGAACAAGTTAAGTCGGTACACGAGCAATCCAAGCAAAGAGCATTGGAAAGCTCTAGTACGAGTTCTGAGATACTTGAAGTATACTTTGAACTTCGGGCTGCATTATATAAGGTTTCCTCCTGTACTTGAAGGATACAGTGATGCGAATTGGATATCATACACAAAAGATTCATTCTCGACTAGTGGATTTGTTTTCACTATCGGTGGTGGAGCAGTGTCGTGGAAATCCATGAAACAGACTTGTATAGTCCACTCTACCTGGAATCTGAGTTTATCGCTTTGGATAAAGTGTGTGAAGAAGCAGAATGGCTTCACAACTTTCTAGAAGACATTTCATGTTGGAAAAAACCAGTATCGTTAGTGATGATTCACTGTGATAGTCAAGCGGCTATCAGGAGGGCACACAATGCTATGTACAATGGTAAGTCTCGACACATATGTCGGAGACATAATACTGTGAGGCATATGATCTCAAGTGGGACTATCTCAGTTGACTATGTGAAGTCAATAGATAATCTAGTGGATCCGCTAATCAAAGGGTTAAACCGAGATCAAATGGCTAAGTTGCTAGAGGGAATGGGTTTAAAATCCACACTGTAAGAATGCTTGTAGTGGTAACCCAACCATGATGACTGGAGATCCCAAGAACTTGGTTCAATGGGAGAACTAAGCTACAAATGTTCAGTTTGGTAGCACTTGGAAACTTATAAGTGAACCTTTCCCTAGGAGCAAACCAAGTTCACACTGACAAGTCCAACTTCTCTCGTGTTTTTATGTCTTTTTCTCGTTCGTATGTCCTTTGTTTTTTCTGTTTTTTGAGCCAGAAAGAGCCAGAATGGGTACAAGAGGCAGCAGGAGGGAGGAGAATCACTTTTGGAGGGCACAAGGGTGCCACTGATTCCAAGATAGGTAACAACTTCTCAGCAGAAAGCTCTCTCTCGAGCATGGTGAAAATCGCCCACCATTCCAGCAAAAGCTGAAAGAGAAGTTTGTGATCGTGCCCACAACAACCTCAGAGTGATTGAGAGGAGAAGAAGAGGAGACTGGGTACAAGGGAAACTAATGCTAGCTACAACAGGAGGAATACATCCTAGCTGCGGAAGGAAAGAAGAGCCGTGGAAGGCAAGTTGACGCTTCCAGAAGGATACTCGGCTCTACAAAGAAAGTTGCTATGTCGGCGCAACTAGGGCACGGCAAATACAGAATCTGCGACTCATAATCTTCTAAACAAGGGAAGAATCTGCCAGATATGGAAAGTCTTGGGCATGGCGGCTGCGTGTTGGGCTGAAGATCCCCGGCCTGTCGGGAAGTTTACCTAGTGACTTTGTACTCCTATATAAGTAGATTTGATGGCAGAAAACAAAAAACCTTCTTTTACCGTTTTTATTTCTTTTTACGCACAAACAATTTATTTTTCCGCACTAGTTATATGTTCTTCAATCCAGCGTTGATGTTGGATTCTTTTGCTAATTAATATAAGTAAGTTTTTCGTTCATATTATGTTTTGTTTTACTTATTATTATTGTTCTAAGTCTAGCATGAGCGGCTAGACTCGTTATTCTGAATTGAACAAGGATAAGAACTTAATGAACACGTAAGAACCGTGAGGCTTATGGGCATAAACTGTGTGAATTTGGTTCCGTCATGTAGTCATTTTCTTTATTGCATTATACAGTGTGCTAAGCTAGTTAATCGTGGCTGATCGCTCGTTAATTAGAATTGTGTTCACTACCTCTATAAATGGTCAATGAATTGTAGCTGTGTGTTGGTCATAAAGGGATGAGATGCATCACGGGTACTGAGGGCATAAGAGAGATCTTTGTTTAGGTAAATCTAGGTCTGTCTAGATCATAATGTTGCTTTGTTGCTTACAATCATATGAGAGATCGGGGTTGGGTAACAAGTTAGGGTTTAGGGGACGAGAGATCACCTCTAGGCTAAACTGAAAGGATAGATTAGGTACGTTGAGAGAGATCCGGTACCTTTAACTAGATAATTAGGTTTGCATAAGTAATCAATGTGCCCATGATCGATCAAGTGTTTGTTAAGTTCGATGTCCAAGTTCTAATTCGGAATACATTTACTACTAATATTTTCTTTTCTTGCTTTGTTTTGCTTTGTTATTTTATTTACAATCTTTAAATACAAGTACGGAGAACACAACAAACCTCAACCCTTTTAGAAAAGTGACACTGAAGATAGAATTCACAGCTCATCGTGGGATCGGTCCTTACTCACATAAAGCTTGCTACGCCTTGCTGTGGGCATAAGGATAACTCTCTCTTGAGAATTATTCTGACCGCGAAACGACCGCGCATCAGAATTGGCACCATTATCAGGGAGCTAGTTCTTGAAATTCTATTTTCCAACTTGTTAGCCTGGCCGGTGGATGCCCAATACCTCTGAAGGAGATTGCTCGTACGATCCAGAACCTGAGAAGACTCTGAAGAGGAGGAGAGCAGAATCACAGATTGCATAACAAGCAGAGAGACTTGCTCGTGAAAGAGAATTGGAGCAAGAAAGAGCACAACTGGAAAGGAACGAACAACTGAGGTTAGCCCCGATGGCTGAAGAAGAAGGAAGAACGTTGAGGCAGTTAGTCTTTCCGACTAACATGAATTTACGCCCCATGGGCATAACACTTCCAGCAATTACTGGAAGCTGGGAGTTGAAGGCAAGTTTCATCCCAATCTTGCCCAAATACCATGGGATGACTGGAGAAGACCCTTAGAGGCATATTCAAGATTTTGAGATGGTGTGTCAAACTCAACCTACGGATGGGGGAAAGGAACAATATGTGCGTCTTGTCTCATTCTCGTTCACTCTCCATGACAGGGCACGAGACTGGTTATACACCCTGCTAACTGGCAGTATAACCACATGGGCACAACTGCAGCAGAAATTTCTGGAGAAATATTTTCCTGCATCCCGAGTCCAGGAGATGAGACGAAGAATTGGAAGTCTGAAGATGGGCATAAATGAGAGTTTCTATGACTACTGGTGTCGATTCCAGAGCATGTTGACAAAATGCCCACAACACTAGATCACAGATCACAATCTGATCCAATACTTTGTGTCTGGGTTGAGACCACAAGACAAGATCATAGTCAATGCTTCATGTGGAGGATCTATCCTGAACAAGCTACCAACTGAAGCCTTCCGAATTCTAGCAGAAATGGCTGATAAAAATAGAGATGAAAGTGCCGAGGGCACAAGGACAGCTCCATACACTGGGAAGTCAACGCACCTTGAGGTCAAACTAGAAAAGATTTTGGACCAGATGGAGAAAGTGATGAACCATACTGGAGCACCAAAGAAAAGATTGTGTCGAGTATGCAAGAGTGTAGCTCATTTCACTGATGAATGCCCAACACTGCAAGAGGAGGATGTCGCTGAAGTCAACTCTCTTGGTGGGCATAACAACAACAACAGGTGATATGACCCCCACTCTCAAACATACAATCCTGGATGGAGGGATCATGAGAATTTCAGATGGAAGAGGAATGATGCCCACCAACCAGATTTGCCACTACCACCGTCGAGGGTATGCGAAGAACCCAGCCTGGCCGAACTAGTCCATGCCATGGCCAAAGAGAATGTGAAGTCACAGCAGGAGAATGAAAGGTTCAAACAAGAGACAAGGGCTGGTCTGCAACATGTGAGCAAGCAAATTTCCCAACTGGCTCAAGATCTTGCCCAACTGAAGGAAAGAAATGGACAATTACCATCTCAGGTGGTAAATCCCCGAGAATAGGTGAACGTTGTGACCACAAAGAGTGAAGAAGAAGTGATAAAAGCTGAACTGAAAGGAGAGACTAAAGGGATAACGAAAGAAGAAAAGCAGACACAGGAAGATGTTGATGAGCCCACAAGGAAAGAAACAATGAAGAAGCCTCCCTTTCTTGAGCGTCTTGCCCACGACAGGAAAGACGAGGAGATGAAGGAACTTCTCAAGGTCTTTCGAAAAGTGGAAATCAATATTCCACTACTGGATCCAATAAGGCAGGTTCCTCGTTATGCCCATTTCCTAAAAGAACTGTGCACTAAGAAGGTGCGATTTGAAGATGATGCGAGACTTTTCATGGGAGAAAATGTCTCTGCAGTGCTACAAAAGATGCCAAAGAAGTGTGAAGATCCTGGCATGTTTGTCATACCATACATAATTGGGAGCCCAAAAGGCATCCTTAGGAGAAGACTATCTTCACGTGCCCATTCGGCACATTTGTTTATCGGAGGATGCCTTTTGGGCTCTGCAATGCCCCTGGAACTTTTCAACGATGCATGATGAGTATTTTCTCGGATCTTTTGGAGAATTGTATCGAGGAATTCATGGACGACTTTACAGTCTATGGAAATTCATTCGATGCATGCCTCGACAACCTTGAAAAGGTACTAAAAAGATGTGTGGAAAAGTGCTTGGTACTAAACTATGAAAAGTGCCATTTCATGGTTCGTGAGGGGATTGTTCTTGGGCACGTCGTTTCAGAGAGAGACATAGAAGTGGATAAAGCCAAGGTGGACATCATTGAAAAGCTACCCTATCCCACTTCGGTGAAGCAAGTTCGTGGTTTTCTTGGGCACGTCGGGTTCTACCGGCGGTTCATCAAAGATTTTGCAAAGATTTCTCAACCGATCATGCATCTTTTGAAAAATGATGTGCCATTTGTCTTCGACAATGCATGCAAGGAAGCCTTCAACACTCTAAAGAAGAGGCTAGTCACAGCACCCATCATTCAACCTCCAGACTGGGGCATGCCATTTGAAATAATGTGTGATGCCAGTGGATACGCTGTGGGCGCAGTGCTTGGACAAAAGCGAGGTAAAGAATGCCATGTGATTTACTATGCTTCCAAGACATTGAATCATGCCCAAGCTAACTACACCACAACTAATAAGGAATTGTGGGCAGTAGTCTTCACCTTTGAAAAGTTTCGATCCTATTTGCTAGGGGCTAAGAGTGTTGTTTACACCGATCACTTTGCATTGAAGCACCTATTTGCAAAAAAGAAATCGAAACCAAGGCTCATTTGGTAGATACTACTGCTATAAGAATTTGATTGGGAGATCAAAGACAAGAGTGGAGCCCAAAACCAGGTGGCCGACCATCTGAGTAGAGTACTCAATGAGGAGAAGGACATGGTGCCCATCGAGGAGGCTTTTCCAGATGAGTATCTGTTCAATCTCAAGGGTACATCACCTTGGTACGCTGACTTAGTCAATTTCATGATCTCTGGAGAATTACCGACCAGACTCTCGACCTATCAAAGGAACAAAATCAAAAGTGAGAGCCGATACAATGTATGGGATGAGCCCATACTATGGAGAAGGTGTGCAGACCAAATCATTCGTCACTGCGTGCCCACAGAAGAAGCTAAGAGCATTCTAGATCACTGCTACTCCGAAGCATGTGGAGGGCACTTCGGTGAAAAAAGAACTGCAAAAAAGATCCTTAATTGCGGGTTCTTTTGGCCATCACTTCACAAAGATTCTTATTAAGTATGCCGACGATGCCCACGCTGCCAGATGACTGGAAACATCTCCAAACGCAATGAAATGCCCATGGTGCCTATCATGCCGGTAGAAGTCTTTGATGTTTGGGGAATTAATTTTATGGGACCCTTAACAAAATCCAATGGACATCAATACATAGTTCTGGTTATGGAGTATGTATCGAAGTGGGTGGAAGCAAAAGTAACTACCACAAATGATGCTCGTGTGGTCAAGAAGTTCCTGAAGTCTAATGTGTTCAGCAGATTCAGTGTGCCCAAGGCACTGATAAGTGATCAAGGATCCCACTTCTGCCACATGATCATCAAGAATTTACTCAAAGAATATGGAGTGAGACATAAGGTAACTACTGCATATCACCCACAGGCGAATGGACAAGCTGAGGTTCCAAACCGCGAAGTCAAGTTCATACTTCAAAAGGTAGTGAACCCAATAGCAAGAATTGGAGTTTCAAGCTGGATGATGTCTTCTGGACATATCACATGGCCTACAAAACACCCATTGGGATGTCTCCATTCCGCTTAATCTATGGAAAAAATTGTCATCTTCTAGTTGAGATTGAGCACAAGGCCTTTTGGGCAATCCAGAAGCTGAACATGAAGCTTGATAGAGCAGGGATCGAAAGAAAGCTCCAACTTCAAGAATTGGAAGAGATGAGGCTGGAAGCCTATGACAATGTTGTTCTCTACAAGGAAAGAATGAAAAGAACCCATGACCAACTCATTCGCTACAAGCCGTTTGAGCGTGGGCAAAAGGTTCTGCTATATAATTCCAGACTGAAACTATTATGAGGAGGACTCAAGTCCAAATGGTCAGGACCTTATGAGATCCAGACCATGTGCCCAAATGGAGCAGTGGAATTATTTGATTCAAGTACTGGAGAGACGTTCAAGGTCAATGGCCAGCGGCTAAAACATCTCAAGGAACCAATAGTTTCATCTATAGAGGCTCTCGGGCTCCAGCTCGTTGAGCCTATATACATGTAAACCTAAGGAGTGTCGTGCCCATGACAATAACTGAGGTGCTGGCTGGGAGGCAACCCAGGTTTATTTGTTTTTTATTTTCTTTTATTGTTTTCCGTATTTATTTATTTCCTTTTGAGTGTTTATTTTTTACCATGTTAGTCTAGGAGTTAGATTTTACGGCCGTATTTTTTTTTTTGGAGTATTTTAGGAATAAATTCAGGTGAATTTTTCATGGAAAGAAAGAATCTAGCCAATTTGGATGCTTCCAGCATGGAGGGCACCAGCAAAGGCAATTCCGGGAAATTCGGGATCTCTCTACCCCTGTGGGTACAACACAAGATTCCGTATAAGAAAACCCTAGAAGCCCAAAAGTCGTCTAACAGGCCTGTCACATCAACCCAAATTGAGTGGCTAGGGTAAATCCAAGTATTAAACCCCAACTCTTCCTCCCCAAAATTCACTCGCCTATTTTCACTCCAAAATTTCAAAAAAATTACAACCCTTCTCTCTCTCTCTAAAAACCCCCTCTCTCAACCGCCATAACCACGATCACCATGGCCCCCAAAACTCGCACTGCTAAGTCCACAAAGAAAAAGGTGGATTTTACCCTTTCCACTTCACCGGAAAATTCCAGGAAAACCACCACCGACGCTGCTGCACCAACCAAGCCGCTAGCACTGCCGCTATGAACATCTAACCTCTCACCACCGCCTTCACCCATTTCCACCCGTGAGTCCGAGAAGGTTGACGAACCCTCTCTGAAAATTGTGGAAGAAACCACCGATGAGATCGACGACCAAGAGGAGGCCAACATGCAGCAAGATGTGACTCCTGAGCCGACACTGGAGCACACTCCTAAGCCCTTTGCAACCAAAAAGTTGAAGAAGGTGAAGAAGGAGAAGGTTGCCACCGTAAAAGCTAAGTCATAGACCTTGAAGAGGAAAAAACAGCCGTCGCCGATGCTGTCGGAGGACGAGGAAGCCGAGGAAGAAAAAGCTGAAAGCAGTGGAGAGTCACGAGCCCATAAGAGTCAGGATAACCAGTCTCTGTCTCTGAAGGAAGCTGTTGAGGGCACAACAGATGTGCCCTCTGTATCTGTCAAAGAGAAAGGGAAAGTTGCTGCCAAACCGTCTGCAAAGAACGGCAAAACTGTGGTTAGCCCAACCTCTGGAAAAGTCATGCCAAAAGGAGAAGGCGTATTGCCCATAAAGGAGATCATGCATAGCAAGACCATCCACTTCGCCTCGCTTGCTGTCTTGGGCATCGAGCGAGAGGTAAGAGAACTCTTCTCTAACATTGGGTGGTCATTTTTCATTGAATGGGACTGTTTGATTTTTCCTAAGTTGGTCTATGAGTTTTTTCATGATCTGTCTGTGAAGAGTATGGGGAAGGGAGGTACTTCTGCAAAATTTTTCAAGTTAAAAATTTTGGGTAAAAATTTCAATCTTTCTGCTGATGAATTAAACATGGGTCTGGGAATTATTTCATTTTTGAATCTGAATAATGATGATTATAAGTATGTTGTTGTTGTGGTGCCCACAGATGAGAATGTGGAGGAAAAGTGGGCTGAGTTAGGTGACGGTTCCAAATTCAAGTCTGGAACCAACAAGGGATACATACTGAAAAGCAGTGCCCTTTGCTTTTGTCACCGAGTGCTCGCCTACAACTTCTTTGGCCGGAAAGATAGCTCCAACTCCATTACCAATCAGGAGTTGTTTGTCCTCTGGTGCATGGTGCACAAGAAGAGGATAAACTTTGGAGCTGTTGCCATCGCCCACTTCAAGGACACTGTGGCCCATTCTAAGAATCGCATCTCCTGTGCCCAACTGATTACCCATCTTGCTGAAAAACTGCGTCTATTTGATCTTTCATCCACTAATCTGTATTGCAAGCATGTTGAGTTGTTTGATTTAAACTGCTTGAAACATATGTTGGATGTTTTTAACAATGAAGAGGGAAAACCCGTGTTTGGCATACCGAAGCTAGAAACTTCGAGTAGCTTTAGTTTTCATTTGAATGCAGGACCAAGTAAGAGGCCCCCGAGGGCACAGCAGCAAGAGCCAGCAGCCACCACCATCATTGCCAGACTAGATCGATTGGAGACCGCCCTGTTCACTTACTTCAAGCACATCGGATTCAATTATCTGACCCCCTCTGATGCCTGAACTGGTACTCTTTCCCGTAGATTAGGTTTTTGTTTTTGTTTTGTTTTGTGTCTGTTTAGGTGTCTCCTATTTCCCACACTTTGCTTAACGCAAAGTGTGTGGGTGTGGGCATTTAGAAGTCTTTTGTTCTTATATCTTTGTTGTTTTGTTGGTTTTTTTTGGAATTAGAAGACCACCGTACTGACCCACTTTGCTTGAGGTAAAGTGTGTGGGTAGGGGGGCCCTGTAATGTTCCGTTGAGTTTGCGGTTAGTAAGATAACCTTCTTGCACCCACTTTGCCGAAGGTAAAGTGTGTAGGTGGGGGTTACTCTGCCTTCTTTACGTTTTTTTTAAGTATCAAGCATGTGTAAATATTTGAACTTAAAAAGCATGGAGTCTAGGGTCTTGTGACCATAAGGCAGCATATTTTACTGTATTGTCATTCCTGCATGCCCATGCTACTGCTTATATGATGAATGAACTAAATACCTTGTGAGAAATTAAGCCTGAATTCACGATGCATGTGCTACTTCTTTCTTGTGTGATTTCTGCAATTTTAAATTTAGGTGAACTAGAACTTACTTTTGTTCTATTCTGAGGTCACAAGGAATTTGGGGTATGCTACTGAAATGCTTAGGTAAATTTTCTTTCTGAGCCCACAAAGCCAAATAAAACCACCTTGAATATTATCCCTTGCAGCCCTTTTGAGCCAAAAATGAATAAAGCCCTGGTCATATTCTTTCTTGAAAACCACAAAAAAGACCATGGGCATGAGGGGAGGATAAATCTGGTGTGTTACAAGGTATAAAATGCTAAAAGAAAGAAAGAAAAAAGAGAAGAAAAAAAAGGGGTCAAAATGAAAAGAGAAAAAAAAAGAGAAACCCCAAGAAAAGAAAAGTACAAAAAGCCCACAAAATAAAAAATCTGGGCATGTTCTTAAATAAAAAGGGCACGGTGGCAAAGGCCAGTAAGAGTCAAAATGAGTCTCCCAAAAGGGAAAATTCGACTAAAAACTAAGTCAGGTCCAAATATTTCCTACTTTGAACTCGTAGCCCCATTACAACCTTAAAGACTTGAGCATAAGTATGCCCATTATACCAACAGTGGTGGAGGAACAAGAGCGATTGCAAGCCTATGGTGACCCACAGTTCAATTATGTCTTTCCTTGAGTGTAAACACTTAGCCAAAAACACTTGAGTGAGGAAAGGATGAGCGAACCAATAACTTAGTCATTTTGATTTGCAGTGGACATGATGTATGTTTTTACTATTTATATTGTTGTTGAGTGTGATCAGGTACCTAGGACTCTGTGCCCGCAAGGGATTTACTTTTGCATACTTGATTTGTCATGTCTCTGTCTTGAGTCTGTCTTTTCCTCCTTTTTTATTTTCTGTTTTTTCTTTTGGGCACGTTGTACCCACATACTTGAGGACAAGTATGAATAAAGTGGGTGGGTATGACAAGTCCAAATTTTCTCGTGTTTTTGTGTCTTTTTCTCATTCTTTTGTCCTTTGTTTTTTCTGTTTTTTGAGTCGGAAAGAGCTAGAATGGGCACAAGGGGCAGCAGGAGGCAGGAGAATCACTTCTGGAGGGCACAAGAGTGCCACTGATTCCAAGATAGGCAACAACTTCTCAGCAGAAAGCTCTCTCTCGAGCATGGCGGAAATCATCCACCATTCCAGCAAAAGCTGAAGGAGAAGTTTGTAATCGTGCCCACAACAACCCCAGAGTAATTGAGACGAGAAGAAGAGGAGACTGGGCACAAGGAAAACTAATACCGGCTACAGCAGGAGCAATGGACCCTAGCCACCGAAGGAAAGAAGAGCCGCGGAAGGCAAGTTGACGCTTCCAGAAGGATACTCAGCTCTACAAGAAAAGTTGCTATATCGGCGCAACTAGGGCACGACAAGTACAGAATCTGCGACTCAGAATCTTCTAAACAAGGGAAGAATCTGCCAGATATGGAAAGTCTTGGGCATGGCGGCTGCGTTTTGGGCTGAAAATTCCCGGCCTGTCGGGAAGTTTACCTAGTGTCTTTGTACTCCTATATAAGTAGATTTGATGGCAGAAAACAAAAAACCCTCTTTTACCGTTTTTATTTCTTTTTACGCACAAACAATTTATTTTTCCGCACTAGTTATATGTTCTTCAATCCAACGCTGGTGTTGGATTCTTTTGCTAATTAATATAAGTTTTTTGTTCATATTATGTTTTGTTTTACTTATTATTATTGTTCTAAGTCTAGCATGAGCGGCTAGACTCGTTATTCCGGATTGAACAAGGATAAGAACTTAATGAACACGTAAGAACCGTGAGGCTTATGGGCATAAACTGTGTGAATCTAGTTCCGTCATGTAGTCGTTTTCTTTGTTGCATTATACAGTGTGCTAAGCTAGTTAATCGTGGCTGATCACTCATTAATTAGAATTGTGTTCACTACCTCTATAAATGGTCAATGAATCATGGCTGTGTGTTGATCATAAAGGGATGGGATGCATCATGGGTATTGAGGGCATAAGAGAGATATTTATCTAGGTAAATCTGGGTCTGTCTAGATCATAATGCTGCTTTGTTGCTTACAATCATATGAGAGATCGGGGTTGGGTAATAAGTTAGGGTTTAGGGGACGAGAGATCACCTCTAAGCTAAATTGAAAGGATAGATTGTGTACGTTGAGAGAGATCCGGTAAATTTAACCAGATAATTAGGTTTGCATAAGTAATCAGTGTGCCCATGATCGGTCAAGTGTTTGTTAAGTTCGACGTCCAAGTTCTAATCCGGAATACGTTTACTACTAATATTTTCCTTTCTTGTTTTGTTTTGCTTTGTTATTTTATTTTACAGTCTTTAAATACAAGTACGGAGACCACAACAAACCTCAACCCTTTTGGAAAAGTGACACTGAAGATAGAATTCGCAGCTCCTCGTGGGATCGACCCTTACTCACATAAAGCTTGCTACGCCTTGCTATGGGCATAAGGATAACTCTCTCTTGAGAATTATTCTGACCGCGAAACGACCGCCCGTCACACACCTGTCAATGTGGTGAGGATATGTCCTATGACTTTTAATGATTCCTAAACCCAATGATGTTGAGTATGGCAAGATACTCGGAAGAGTAGATCACCTATATAAGTGAGAAGTGGGGGCCGCTTCTAAGAGATACTTATGAATTTAAAAAGGTTGTCCATGGCCTGAAAAGGACACAAACGTAAGAACAGATAATGTTTGAGACATAGCTGTTTTCAATACTATTGTCTCGGTGTACACTAAGGATGTATAGTTCAAGGTATCATGTCCACTAAACAGCCGGTATACTCGATAGTGTTTCTAGAGAACTGGGCTGCTTGTCTGCATACATGTATGCACTATTTCCACTCATGTGGGGGATTGTTGGAAAATAGGATTTAATAAATTGAGTTTTGACTCATTTTATCTGATTTTTTGTGACCGGGATATTTAATTTTGGAGGAATTAAATACCATACAATATTTCTATGTTGTAAGTAGATAATCGTAGTATTTTTATTTGCTCAAATCTGATTTTCAGTGAGTGAAAAATAAATGGTTGAAGTTCGTCACACGATTGGGCATTTATGGTGTGTGGGATAATGTGTTTAAGACACATTAAATAATCCCACATTGATTTCTTAATCAAGTTAAGAAGTGTATTTAAGTGTATTAACACTTAAGTGAAGTAATTAAGTGCACAAGGATGTGGGCCATGAGCCCACACGCGCACACATGCGCGCGCCTGCCCGTGCCCGTGCCCGAGCTCAAGCCCAAGCCAGTGCCCGTGCCCGTGCCAGGTGCCCGGTGCTCGTCTCGACCTCGTCCTCATCCTCGTCCTCGTCCTCGGACTTGGATCTTGGCAATTGGACTTTGGGCATACGTGGACTTCCGGGGCTTAACTGTACCAGTTTTACGGTACAGAAACGGTCGGGTCGTGGAGCAGGTCGGCGGATCAGCTATCCGGTTCTATAACGGCTGTGGAGCGGATCGGTTGACCGGGTCGTGGGTGCACTTAGTCTTGCGGAGAGAGGTTCCCTCGACTCGGCTTCCCAGAATCTTCATACAGTTCCAGTTTTCTTTAAATTGTTCGTTCAGTTTATTGTAATCATTTCTACTTCTACTCCTTCTGCTTCTTTGCACTTCAGTTGTAATTCCAGTAAAGTGTAACACGAGTACAACATGTCTTTCCTGACATATATATTGATAAGTTAACATGACATATATATGTTGCTAATATTAATGAATAATGTTGCTAACATGAGAAACTCATATTTATAACATGACAGAATCATATTGATAAATTGATACGTATTAAACAATATTCATATAACATTGAACTACAGTTAAAATAACATTGTGTAATATGTTGTAACATTATACATACATCATATTGCTAATATATGTTACTAACATATATTGCTAATATGTGAACAATAATTTGCTATTTTTTAAACAATAATTTGCTAATATGTGAATAACGATTTGCTAATATGATTTTTACGTGTTGTTAGTTTTTTTTTTACAATTTTCATGATAAAATAACATCATTCAATCAAACGGTCATAACTTTTTCAAAGGTTAATATTTTTTTGAAATTCTTTTTTTGTTGAAAAATAGACTAAACTAACTGTAACGCCTCAATTCTGGAAATCTGAGGTGCTAACACAAGATTAAAATAAATTTTCTAATTTGTCAAAGAATTACATATTTAAAAGAAATATTTAATTCCATAAATTGTCTTACAGTTAAAATCACCCAATCAAAACTTTGGAAAACTGTTCAATCAACCAATCACAAATATTTTTGACAAATGACCAATCAATGTTGAAAGTCAAATATTTGAATGAATCCATAATAACGGCAAGACATGAAAGATTTTAATATTTTTAAATATTCAAAATATTCAGCGGAAGCATATACGATAAAATATTGATCAAAGTCAATATTCAACATTCAAAATATAATTTTCGACCTAGTCAAAAACTTAAATAACCCATATGTCCATGTCAGCAGCCTGCATCACCTTGTACCTAAGGGTGGTTGCAGTCCAGAACCCAGAAATCTCAACTTCTTCATTGCCACGTCAGCGCCACGTCAAAAGTTAACCCCCACCAACTTCTTATATAATTTTTCCATAATGCGAAAGTCAAAAAGTAACTTCTAAGAAGGTCCCACTTATACACATCATATATATATACATACATATATATATTGATTTTATTTACAATATTTACTTATTTAATTAATTTAATTTAATGGTGTATTTAATTTAATTTTTTTATATTAAAAAATTTAATTAAAAAATTAAAAATTATAATATTAAATAATAAATGAAAAATATTATTCAAAATGTGTTACAACAACAACAACAATAATAATAATACAAAAATACTAGAAAATTGAAACAATACAACATACTACAATATTTTATCACTAATCGTGTTCTTCTCGTGCCCAAATATGCTAGACTAAATTGATTCGGAGTTGGTGGTGTGTTTCATTGCTATGTAGCCTTGTGAAATTCTGAAGGTAGGCATGGAATGCTTGGGTAGAACCTAAGTTAATTGTTGTCGAAGGAGAAGTGTCTTCAACAGACCAAATGATTGCTCCATCTTCTTCATCTTCAATAATCATATTGTGCAGAATAATGCACGTATAAATGATATTCCGCAAAATATCGATGTAGTAAGGTCGTGCAGGACCTCTAATTATCGCCCAACAAGCTTGGAGCACTCCAAATGCTCGTTCGACATCCTTTCTTGCAGCATCTTGTCTCTCCTTGAATAATTTCCGCTTTGCATCTATAGGGCACGGAAAACTCTTGACAAATGAAGACCATTCTAGGTAGATTCCATCTGTTAAATAATATCCTTGATTGTATGATGTGCCGTTTACCGTGAAATAAACCTCCGAAGTATTTCCTTGTAGGACACCGTTGAATAACGGCGATCCATGAAGAACATTTACATCATTGTAGGATCCAGCTACACTAAAAAAAGCATGCTATATCCATAAGTCTGCAGATGCAACTGCTTCTAGAACTATTGTTGGGACTCCATGATCACCTCGAGTATATTGGCCTTTCCAAGAAAGTGGGCAATTCCTCCATTCCCAATGCATGCAGTCAAGGCTCCCCAACATACCAGGAAATCCATGTCTTTGCTCGTGTATTTGAAGTAAATGTTGTGTGTCTGCAATATTTGGGCTTCTCAAGTATCGAGCTCCAAAGATTTCGATGACATTTTGACAAAAGTTGGATAGACAATCCAAGGCGGTTCTCTCACCCATCCGTATATACTTATCGAGAGAGTCAGCCGAAGAACCATATGCTAATTGACGGATAGCTGCCGTACACTTTTGTAGTGGAGATAAACCCTTCTTGCACAATCCATCTTCCCTCCACTTGAAATAATCTAAATGGTTTTCTAGGGAATCGACAACGCGAAGGAATAACTCTCTTCACATTCGAAATCGATGACGGAATATATTCTCAGCATATATTGGATCGTCGGAGAAATAATCACGGACAAGACGATCATGACCTTCTTCACGGCCTCGGTCGATATACCTTCTAGTTCTTTTTGAAGAACTTTGAGCTGCATGAAGTCGCTGCTCTTTTTTCTCAAGATGATCAAGCATCATCAATTCGAGCTCATTCCAGTATCTCATTCCTCACAAAATCACGAATTATTTGTGTTTTTGGAAGACATTTTGATGACAAAAGAGAATTTTTATATAATGAATTTAGCTAGAGTGGAGAGTTGATTGAGAATGAAAAGAACATAAAATGAACTTGAATTTATAGATGAAATAATTATTGTAGCTAACGGCTAGTTGGCAACGGCTATTTCTATATGCCAACATCTCTGCTGACGTCAGAAACTAAAGCTGCCGACATCTCTGCCGACATTAGAAACTAAAGATAATATTATTATAGCTAATGTCTAGTTGGCAACAACTACTTTTGTATTATTTTATTTCTTTGCCGACAGCAGAAAGTAAAGATAGTATTTTTAATAACAATTGAAAATTTTTATTCAAAATAAATGATGCACACATTAATATAACATTACAACAATACAACAATAGAAAGAAATTACAACATAAATCAACATTTTAAAATGAAACGCACAATCTAGATTAAGCCACGCCTAATTTTGATGAGTTCAACTCTCTTTAAATGCGTGGCCAATTATGGCTCCGACATTCCACTCATATCCATCATGAGGAGTTCAAAATCCTTATGCTCTAGTTCAATTTGTTGCAGCTCCACCTCGATTTTTCTTTGCTTTATCTCTTCATTTCTCTGTTTAATCTTTTCATCCTTTAGCTTAATTTTTTGCTCGAGAAGTTGTTGCATTTTTCCCATGCTTCATCGTTTTCACCCTCTTCATTAACTTTTGTTGTGGCTTTAGCTTTGCTAAGTTTTTTTGCCCTCTGTATTTCTATTAGACAAGATCGATGTGCTTCACAATCTGTATCTGGATTTGTTGAACTATTCTCCCCAGTGTCAGATGTTCTGAACTTCTTGTTAGAGCTCATTTGTTAAGGAGCCCATTTTTCCAACTCTTTCATTATCTTCCATACATGCATATACCTGAAGTCTTTTTTTGGTTGCACGACTCGCCATTGTGCAATTGTAGCTTCCAACACATCATCAACACTCTGACTACTACCCCGATTGCTATAAAAATTATTGTACCATCGAGAAAATAAGTTAACTTCACGGATTATCTTATAGTAATGTGTTTTCAACTGTTTCCATTCACGAGTGGGAGCACCCACAGGCCGATACTCGTTGAAGTATGCAGCAGTATTTTCCCAAAATTGTTTATCTTTTTGTGCATTGCCAACTTTTGAGCAAGTGCTGATGGTGCTCCAAGAATTTGCAAGACGAATCTCCTTCTTTTTTGTCCATATCATCCTGACTTGGCCATAAGATCCACCAACACATTCGTTGTAGTCATCAATAACTTTATCTTCATCTTCAAGGTTGATGTGCTCTAGCCTAGTTTGTGTAGAGTGTAGTGGCAACTGAGAGCCAAATTGTGGCGTTGGCTCGTTGTCGGATGCAGACCCTCCGTGACTCGATCGTCTGGATTCATTTGATTGTGGAGGAGAAAATACTTGAGAAGGTTGTGACATAAACTGGCCACCCATTGCTGCATAATAATCACGTGGAGACATGCAAGGAAATTGAGGAGATTGAGAAGGAGGCATGAAATATGGAACAGCAGTGGAAAAATTTTGGGGAAAATGTGACATATGGAAAGGAAATTGTGAAGATTAAGAATTAGGATGATTTTCAGAATTTTGAGAGCTTGAATTCTCTTGCGTATTTGACGAACGAAAATAATTTGGAAATGGACGACCGTATTTGTAAGCCATCTTTAGATTTAAATTTGAAGAGATGGAAAAATATGATAAAAGTAGCAAAGAGAGAAATAATCTAAAAGTTGTGAAAATATGAGTTACTTGAACTTCTATTTATAGGAAAAAATTAGAAATAGTTGTTAGCTAATTTAATTGTAATAAATAAATAAAATAATAAAATAGCCGTTATTGCAACGGTTACATTTGCATTCAATCCAAAAAAAATAAAAATACAATAGTAGCTAAATTCTGGAAAAAAAAAGTGTTTTTCTCATCAAATAAAACGGTAAAATATATATTGTTCTAAAAAAACAAACGGTAATATATATATATATGTATGTATATATAGCAGTTTTTCTCTCATCAAATTGTTGTTGCATGTGGTGGGTCCCATGCTGAAAGTGACCTTTTACTGTAAAAACTTAAGTTCCAAAATAGGTACCCCATTTCTTAGAAATTGGATAGCTTGGCAGCCACAGTCCACAGTTTTCAACTTTCAACTCCTTGGAACCCGTGGAGGAAGTTCGATTGCAGGCACCCTAAAAACATTTTAGAAAACGTGGGCTAAGTGCCAGAAAACACTCAGTGAGTTTATCGTGTTCGTCCAAGCACATGCAAGGATTTTTCATATCAAAATCCATAATCCAATATTTATAATCATGTCCATACGCTTAAGAATATCTATTCCAAAGCCGATAAATCAATATTCATTCAAATACACATGCGCTTAAGAATAGTTATTCAAAAGCAAGCAATTCAATATCAATTCTCATGTCAATGCGCTTATGAATATATTTATTCAAAAGCCGATGCGCTCAATTAACCATGTGTGGATACAAATCCTATGTGATCACATAACTATATCTTAATATAATTGGCAATGCTTGAATTCATCATGCAGGTCAAATCATATCCACGAAGAGCGAAAACAGTAGTAAATAATATATGGACGAAAGCATTTTAAAAACATAAGTTTTAGTTAGCAAAAATCCGCCTTATAGCTAAAATAGTTGGAGCTTTACACATGTCGTGCAGATCCTAAGCCTGAGGTCTCAGGTTCGGGCAATCGAGCCTACGAATGAGAACTACTTATCAATATCACGCTAGACCTTGAAACTATAACATAAGATAAGTTTAGTTTAGAAGACGAGTTCTCGAAAATTAGACTCAAACGGACAACTCTCGAAAAATGGATAGATTTAAATTAGCCTAAAAGTGCCCAATTGATGTTTTGACCATTTAAAATATTTTGAGAATAAACTATTGGAATAAGTGGAATTATCCCATATATATAAAAAGGATAATTGTAACACTCCTCATAATAAATACATAATTATTTTATTCACCTTTAAAATCCTTAATCATGTAAAACTTAAGATAATGAAAGAAAATAAAATTAAACATATACCTAAGTTAAAAAGACAAGCCACTCTACAACACAAATTTTAGAATTTAAAATCAGTTTCTCTCTTATTTGAAACTCTCGAGACCTACTGTGCAGTAGGATACATGTTCACTTTTCAAAAATCAACATATGTTTCTTTTCTCATCCACAAATCAATATTTTTAACAATATTTAACAACCAAACTATTCTCTCTCTCTCTCTCTACCTCTCGTTGCTCACATATAACCAAAACAAAACAACACATTTAAAAGTCAAGCTTTTCTTTCCCTCTTACATACAAAAAAAAAAACAAATCATTAAAACAATTGTTTCTCTCTCTACACTTCCACAACCAAACCCATCTCTATACACTCATGCATACATACACAATTTTAACTCAAACCCATCTTTCTCTCTCTACTATACATGTTAGAATAAATTGCAGAAAGAGAGTAGATTTTGTATATACTTGAGGCGTGATTTCACTATCTTAAAGGAAATATTTTCCCCCACTAGTTTGAGAGCAATTTCCAATGGGATACAACAAGTACGCCTAGATTAATTGTTTTTTCTGTAACTTAGCGATGTAGAGGAATAGTTATTTATAACAACAGAAAAGACATCATCTAAGAGATGTAACTGTTAGGATTGTATCTCTTGATAAAAAGGCATAAATGGATATATACAATTGTTGGAAAAATAACTGTCATATATATCTGAAAACTTACAAACTAACAAACTATCCAACAATCCCCCAATAGTTTGTGAGTTGTAAAATATACTTACATCGCATAGAGAGTATTGTGCATTATAAAAGTATCTATCGATTTGAACTTTTACTTAGTGTAAGTATCCTATAGTTCCAACAAAGTTTATGGTGTCCGAAGATTGAATCAAAACTCTTATTATTGAAATCATGGATACCACACACACTATACTTAATTATAATCATCTAGGACTTATGATTTCTCAGCACTATTATAGCCATGTACTATATCCCTTTTCATGAGTATCTGCAAATAATATCCCGTAATTATTATTTGTCGAAGCGGCACCACTTCTATATTCATATAGGTGAAATTAGTCGGCCCTGTTATTGTAGTCGTATTTTAATTCCATTAAGAGCATAGCTCATCCTTTGGAATGTAACAGTTTCATTTTATTTGATAAATGAGGCTCTAATTATATATTCAACAGAAACATGACAACAATTTATTGTTACCCTTTGAACTTTAGAATTAGAGGTTACTAATTTAAAGTTGGGTTTCCATTGTCGGTTTCTCATACGGGTATTAGCCCCATTTCTTGTGTATTTTTGTAAACGGAATCTCTTGGTAAAGCTTCCGTTAATCGATTCGCTAAATTATTTTTTGATTTAACATATACAGTGGTAATTATACCATTGCTTATTAACTCTCTGATATAAGCATGTCTTATTCCAATATGTCTAGATTTTCCATTGTATATGTTATTGTAAGCTTTAAACATTGTTGCTTCACTATCGCAGTACAAGGTAATTGCAAGCATTGGTTGTGGCCACAACTCTATATCCAATAATAAATTTCTCAACCATTCTGCTTCCTTGCTTGCTGCTGTTAAGGCTATAAATTCAGCCTCCATTGTTGAATGGGCAATTAAAGTTTGTTTCTTAGATGCCTGTAGCACCCCGAAAATTTATTTCACATCTCAAGCATGCATATATCTTTATGTTATAATATTATGTTCCTATAAGTTGCGCCAAATAGTTATTTTATACCTTGTCATGCATGTTTGAATTATATAAATTTCTTTTATTTCATTTATTTATTATTATTATTATCTTTATTGTTATCTTAATATTACTGATTTAAGATTTTTACACTTTCTTTTATTTGGTGGTAAAAGCCCATTTTTTCCCTTAAATATTATTTCTAAAATCCCACTTACCTGTTCATTTTATAAAGTCCAGCAGTCATGTCTTTTGAGCCCATCATCAACTTGAAGAAGAACATCTCCGCCGCACTAGACGACTCCCTTAATTATCTGGAGGAACCCTAAACCTATCTTTCCTCAATTAAATCCGAAATCACCTCCAAATGATGCAAGATTTTGTAAAGAAAAATCAGAACAAATTCGATCTTTCCATAATAACTTTCCATCTTCTAGTATAAATAGGGGTCTCTTCTTCACAATAATCACACCCAAAGCATTCACAGCTTCTCTTCTTAAAACTTCGAGTTCTTCTCTTCTCTGACGGATTCTTAGGTACACATTTTTACTATGTTGTAGTTTTCCCTATTTTGTTCTCTGGTTTGAGTCTTAAAAGTGAGGAAGAAGAGTCGGTGTTTTTATTTTCTGCTGAGTCTGAATACAGAGAGAGAGAGAGAGAGACAAATCTATTTTTTAAATGGGTCAAAGTGGAACTGGTTTGGGGATTCGTGACTTTTTAATGGGGGAGAGGCTTCTTTTCTTGTTCAACTGCGGGTCCATCATTTCGGAAGAGCTTTTATTTATCGATTTCTATGCATATATATATATATACATATTTACCGTCACATACACAATACCCTTATATGTATGCATATATATAAATGTATATATATTATATTACTACAACACATGTTATGAATATATATATATATATATATTAAAGGTTTGGTTTGACTTACCTCTCACACACACTCACGCACTTATATAGATACATATATGTACATACCTATGTTATATATATATATATATACTTAAATCACACACACACTATCACGTCAACATATATATATAGACACTATTATTATTTTTCTAAAGCTATATTTAATGCACGCACACACACGCACCTATATATATATATATATGTGTGTGTGTATATATATATTTATTCATGCAATATATATATATACACGAACCGTACATTTTATTTGCTAATCATATATATATACAATTCGTACTATGTGATGTTATTAGTTTTTAGCATTTTAAAGTAATTTAATATTTAATATTATGTTAATTATTTTATTATTATATTGTTAGGCGGCTCGCGTGGATAAAATTACATCTATATTAATTCTTACATCAAAGTTCAAGTTAAGGTGGGGATACTCTCGGAGAATAAATATGAAACTCTTATCCTTATTATACTTGTATATGCGGTGTGCAGGTAGACCTACGGGTCATATGGGCCTTCAGGCTATTGCTATGGGCCTACGGGCTATTACTATGTTTAACCTACGGGTTATATGCTATGTTGGCCTACGGGCTCTATGATATGATATACTATGCTATGGCCTATTTTTTCTTACTGTTATATTTGTATAATTTGGATAATTGAGTTACCCCACTGAGTTAATAGCACTCACTCCAAAGCTATTTATATTCTCAGGTTAAAGATGTTCAGGCGGTGTGGTGGAGACGAAGTGATGGAATAAAGACTATAGTTTTAAATATTTTTAAACAATATCTTTTTCTACTGCATTAGACTCTAAGCTTATGTTGCCTTTTATTTTGGACAAACTTTTGGAACTATTATTTAATATTCTACCATTTATTTCTTAAATAAATCTATGAAATCTTTGAGACATCACAGTTGGTATCAGAGCGGGTATACGTTTATGTAGACTTGCTAAAAAATGATTTATATAAAAATATATATATATATAAATCCATCACCACGTCCGCCGCATCGCTCCGAGTAAAGGTAAACATTTATGAATCATGATATTATCTCTAAATGCATGCATAATTTTGTCCTTGAATTTTAAAATTTGAATCTGTGGATAGATGGATATGTTTTCTAACCGTCCTAGAGCAAAGACAACCAGATTTGTGACCCGAGAGGAAAGGTTGTGGTTGGGTTTTAAGGAATACAAGTGGGCGGAGTCAATTGGAGTAGAAAGAAACCTCCTGAGGATGCTTAGGATATGGGAGGAGCTAAGGGAAGAAGGCGGAGCATGGAGGTCACTAGAAGCTGGCCACAAGGTGGTGCACTCGTTGCCAAATCTCCTTAAAGAGGATGGAAGAAATTTCCTCAAAGATCATCTGGACTACACGCCAGGAATAAGAGAGATATGCCAATTTGAAAAATTCATAGACGAGCTCCTCACGTATTGGGAGGGTTTAGTGAACGGACATGGACCACATGAAGACGTTGGCGAGCAAATGAGCTCTAATGAAATGGAAAGCCCTAGCGAAGCCAATAATGCGCCCGTTAACATCAGCGATTAGATATTTTAGATGTCTACTTTTATTTAAATGATTTAATATTTTGTTTCCTTTGTTTGAAAAAAAAAACTACTTTTTATTCGATTAAGGAAATAATAAGTTTATATTTTATTTTTTTTTATTTATTTCTCTTATCGATGTTTCTTACCTCCTTTGCAATCTCTAAATCAAATAAATAGGAAAGGTATGGCTAACAGACGCCGCAATGTCCGAGCTGATAGTGAAGAAACCCAATCGGACAATGACAATGCAAGATGGGCTCCTCGCAACCGACCAACCTTTGTGCAAGAGCTAGTGGAAGCATGGAAGCAAGCCATACCCCAAAATGGCCCTCCACCAAGGAACAAGGGAAATGCCATAGTCAAGCAATTCAGACAGATGGCCCCACCTAAGCTAAAGGGGAATGAAGGACCGCTTGACACTGAGGAATGGATTTTCGAGCTTGAACGGATCTTCGAGCACCTTGACTGCACTGATGCGGACAAGGTATCTTGTGCCATTTTTCCAACTAATTGGAGATGCGGGACATTAGTGGCAGAGTATAGCACGGGTGATGACTCCTGAGCGTCGCCAAAATCTCACATGGAATGCATTTAAGGATATGATTTTGGGAAAAATTTTCCCGAGATCTTATCGGAAACAGAAGGAGCTAGAGCTGGTGAACTTGCAGTAAGGAAGCATGACTGTGCTTGAGTACGAGAGAAAGTTTAACCAACTTTCTCGATATGCTCCACACATAGTGGACACTGAAGCAAAGAAGGCAAGCAACTTTGAGTACGGTCTGCGCCCAGAGATTAGCGGAATTTTGGCAGCCTAAGGCATGCCTGCGACATATTCTGAGGTGGTTGAACGAGCTCAAGTTGTGGCTACCCGCTTGAACTTGGAGAATGGCAACCCCAATCCTCCAAACAAGAAGAGACAATGGGAGAACAATGCAAGAGGGAGAAATGTTCAACCAGAAAAGAAGCACCGACCAGTGGAAAGCTCCAACAACAGGCCAAGGCCAAATGGAAATCCAAATCCTGCAAAAGGCAAACCTTTTTGTCCACAGTGTTAGAAACACCATAATGGAGAGTGCTTCTTTGGGAAGAATGTTTGCTATTGGTACCACCAGCCGGGGCATATGGCACCAAACTATCCCTGACATCAACAAGGAAGAGTTCAGAGAGGAGGTAATGCTCGTGCATTCACTATGCGTCAAAGAGAGAACCCGAATGAGCCCAACACTATGTTAGGTATTATACCAGTTCTTAAAGTGCCTGCTCTAGTACTTTTTGATTCCAGCGCTTCGCATTCTTTTATATCCAAAAGCTTTTATGAGAAGACTGATATTGTATGTCATGAAAAGGCTAACCCATTAAGGATAAGCATTCCCTCGGGAGAAACCATGAAAGCAAATTATGTTGCTCGAGGAGTGAAGATGGAGGTCAAGGGTAAAACCCTAGATGCAGACTTATTCATTTTAGAGATGCAAGAATTTGATGTGATTCTTGGCATGGATTGGTTAAGCTGTAACTATGCAGTCATCAAGTGTCGAGAAAGAGAAGTGATATTTCAGAATCCTGGAGGAGATCCATTTTCATTCCGTGGAAGTCAAGTGAAACATCATTTGTGTATCATGTCAGCAATGAAGGCAGTCAAGTTATTGAAAAAGAAGGATTTTCAAGCATTCTTGGTAAATATCGTTA
Source organism: Perilla frutescens (assembly GCA_026008535.1). Classification (NCBI taxonomy): domain Eukaryota; kingdom Viridiplantae; phylum Streptophyta; class Magnoliopsida; order Lamiales; family Lamiaceae; genus Perilla; species Perilla frutescens. Next base: position 19,070,593 of record BRKX01000014.1, on the reverse strand, counting down.
GCACGGAGCCAGCAAAATTAAAGATGGAGGACATACCAGTGGTTAGAGAATATTCAGATGTATTTTCGGAGGATGTAAATGGTATTCCACCAGCGAGACAAGTGGAATTCACCATTGAGTTGGCACCTGGATCAGCGTCACTATCCAAAGCACCTTACCATATGGCCCCGATAGAATTACAAGAGTTGAAGGTCCAAATACAAGAGCTGTTGGATAAAGGTCTCATCCAACCAAGTGTCTCACCATGGGGAGCATCAGTGCTGTTTGTTAAGAAGAAAGATGGAACAATGAGGATGTGCATCGATTATCGAGAGCTTAACAAGCTCACCATAAAGAACAAGTACCCATTGCTAAGAATTGAAGACCTGTTTGATCAATTAAAGAGATCTGGAGTCTTTTCCAAGATAGATATGAGATCGGGATACCATCAACTGAGAGTCAATGAAGGAGACATTGAGAAGACAGCTTTTCGAACAAGGTACGAGCATTACGAGTTCACTGTGATGCCTTTCGGTTTATCCAATGCACCTGCTGTTTTCATGGACCTAATGAACCGAGTATTTCACCAATACTTGGATAAGTTTGTGATTGTCTTCATCGACGACATCTTGGTATACTCAAAGGATTGCAGCCAACATGAAGAGCATCTGCGACTAGTGTTGGAAACCTTGCAGAAAGATAAGCTTTATGCAAAGTTCAAGAAATGTGAGTATTGGATAGACCGAGTCGGATTTCCCGAACATGTGGTGATGGCACAAGGAATTGAGGTAGACCCAGCCAAGGTGGAAACTGTGAAGAATTGGAGCACACCAAAGTCTGCAAGCGAGATCCGAAGTTTCTTAGGTTTGGCAGGCTACTATCGACGTTTTATTAAGGGATTCTCGAAGATAGATGGTCCTTTGACTCAGCTGACAAGGAAGGGAGCTAAGTTTTATTGGAATGAAGATTGTGAGAAGAGTTTTCAAGAGCTAAAGCAACGACTCACAACAGCCCCAGTTTTGATCGTTCCAGACGACACCGAAGGATTCGTAATTTACAGTGATGCCTCCAAACAAGGTTTGGGATGTGTGTTGATGCAACATGGGAAGGTTGTTGCCTATGTTTCAAGGCAACTTAAAGTGCATGAGAAGAATTACCCGACTCATAACTTGGAGTTAGCAGCTGTTGTACATGCCTTGAAGATTTGGCGTCATTACTTGTATGGAGCCAAATGTGAGATTTTTTCAAATCACAAGAGTCTCAAGTATCTTTTCACACAAAAGGAGTTGAACATGAGGCAAAGGAGATGGTTGGAACTCGTGAAGGACTATGACTGCACCATCTATTACCACCCTGGCAAAGCAAATGTTGTAGCTGACGCCCTTAGCAGAAAAAGCAATTTGGCAGCATTGTACTCATCACAATTGATTGATGAGTTGGCAAAGATGAGTATTGAAGTGGTGCCGCCAACAGAAAACACTACATCAATACTAGCAGCTTTGACTGTTCGGCCACTACTGAGGGATAGAATAAAAGATGCGCAAAGTCGAGACCACTTTTTGAGCAAGCTAAAAGAACAGGTGCAAAAGGACAACATCAAAGGTTTCATGATAGCGAATGATGGTGCACTAACATTCGAGGGACGTCTATGTGTACCCAAGGAGGAAAGCCTGAGAAGAGAAATTTTGAATGAAGCCCACAACACTCGATACTCTATCCATCCCGGAGGAACAAAGATGTATCAAGATTTGGAGTATTTCTGGTAGAGGAATATGAAGAGATCTATTGGAGATTATATTGAGAAATTCATGATGTGTCAACAAGTGAAGGCATAGCATCAACGGCCCACGGGTTTGCTGAAACCCCTTGAGATTCCAGAATGGAAGTGGGAGAATATTGCTATGGATTTCGTGGTAGGATTACCAAGAACGTTAAAAGGGAATCATGCTATTTGGGTCATCGTTGATAGACTCACAAAATCGGCTCATTTCCTACCTATGAAGATGACATATAATTTGGGTCGGCTAGCTCAAATCTATATGGACGAGATTGTGAGATTGCATAGAATGTCAGTCACTATTGTGTCGGATCGAGACACAAGGTTCACATCAAAGTTTTGGAGAAGCCTACAAGAAGCTATGGGAACAAAGTTGAGTTTTAGCACGGCATATCACCCACAAACTGATGGGCAGTCAGAGAGGACGATCCAAACACTTGAAGATATGTTACGAGCTTGTGTAATGGATTTTGGAGAAAATTAGGAAAGACACCTACCTTTGGTGGAATTTGCATACAACAACAGTTACCAAGCGAGTATTGGGATGGCTCCATATGAAGCTTTGTACGGAAGAAAGTGTCATTCACCGTTGCATTGGGACGAGGTTGGTGAGAAGAGAATTTTGGGCCCGGAGATCGTGGAAAGGACAGTTGCCGTGATCAGCAAAATTCGAAAGCGTATCAAAATCTCTCAAGATAGACAAAAGTTGTACGCGGATTTGAAGAGGAGGGATCTACACTTTAGCGTTGGCGACAAAGTGTTCCTCAAAGTATCTCCTATGAGATGAGTGATTCGTTTTGGAAACAAGGGGAAATTAAAACCTCGCTATATTGGGCCGTTTGAGATACTCGAGAAGATCGGAGAGCTAGCTTATCGCCTTGCGTTGCCCCCAAGTCTTTCCACCGTACACAATATTTTTCATATTTCATCATTGAGGAAGTACATGCACGACCCGCTCAATGTCGTGAATCATAGAGATTTGGAGTTAAGTAAAGATTTGTCGCATGACGAACACCCAGTTGAAATCCTAGAGCACAAGGTCCACGTGTTACAAAATAGAGAAATCTCTTTAATTAAAGTGGTTTGGAGTAGGCATGGGAAAGACGAGGCCACTTGGAAAAAAGAGGACATAAGATCTAAGTATCCGCAATTTATGGGTTGAGGTAAGTAAATTTCGAGGACGAAATTTTTCTTTAAGTGGGTAAGGATGTAGCACCCCGAAAATTTATTTCACATCTCAAGCATGCATATATCTTTATATTATAATATTATGTTCCTATAAGTCGCGCCAAATAGTTATTTTATGTCTTGTCATGCATGTTTGAATTATATAAATTTCTTTTATTTCATTTATTTATTTATTATTATTATTATTATTATCTTTATTGTTATCTTAATATTACTAATTTAAGATTTTTACACTTTCTTTTATTTGGTGGTAAAAGCCCATTTTTTTCCTTAAATATTATTTCTAAAAGCCCACTTCCTTGTTCATTTTATAAAGCCCAGCAGTCATGTCTTTTGAGCCCATCATCAACTTGAAGAAGAACATCTCCGCCGCACTGGACGACTCCCTTAATTATTTGGAGGAACCCTAAACCTATCTTTCCTCAATTAAATCCGAAATCACCTCCAAATGATGCAAGATTTTGGAAAGAAAAATCAGAACAAATTCAATCTTTCCATAATAACTTTCCATCTTCTAGTATAAATAGGGGTCTCTTCTTCACAATAATCACACCAAAGCATTCACAGCTTCTCTTCTTAAAACTTCGAGTTCTTCTCTTCTCTGGCGGATTCTTAGGTACACCTTTTTACTATGTTGCAGTTTTTCCTATTTTGTTCTCTGGTTTTAGTCTTAAAAGTGAGGAAGAAGAGTCGGTGTTTTTATTTTCTGCTGAGTCTGAATACAGAGAGAGAGGGAGAGAGGGAGAGAGAGAGAGAGAGAGAGAGAGAGAGAGAGAGAGAGAAATCTTTTTTTAAATGGGTCAAAGTGGAACTGGTTTGGGGATTCGTGTCTTTTTAATGGGGGAGAGGCTTCTTTTCTTGTTCAACCGCGGGTCCATCATTTCGGAAGAGCTTTTATTTATCGATTTCTATGCATATATATATATACATATTTACCGTCACATACACAATACTCTTATATGTATGTATATATATAAATGTATATACATTATATTACTACAGCACATGTTATGAATATATATATATATATATATATATTAAAGGTTTGGTTTGACTTACCTCTCACACACACTCACGCACTTATATAGATACATATATGTACATAACTATGTTATATATATATATATATATATATATATATATATACACTTAAATCACACACACACTATCACGTCAACATATATATATATATAAACACTACTATTATTTTCCTAAAGCTATATTTAATGCACGCACACACACGCACCTATATATATATATATATTTATCCATGCAATATATATATACACGAATAGTACATTTTATTTGCTAATCATATATATATATACAATTCGTATTATGTGATGTTATTAGTTTTTAGCATTTTAAAGTAATTTAATATTTAATATTATGTTAATTATTTTATTATTATATTGTTAGGCGGCACGCGTGGATAAAATTATAGCTATATTAATTCTTACATCAAAGTTCAAGTTAAGGTGGGGATTCTCTCGGAGAATAAATATGAAACTCTTATCCTTATTATACTTATATATGTGGTGTGCAGGTAGACCTACGGGTCATATGGGCCTTCGGGCTATTGCTATGGGCCTACGAGCTATTACTATGTTTAACCTACGGGTTATATGCTATGTTGGCCTACGGGCTCTATGATATGATATACTATGCTATGACCTGTTTTCTTACTGTTATATTTGTATAATTTGGATAATTGAGTTACCCCACTGAGTTAATAGTACTCACCCCAAAGCTATTTATATTCTCAGGTTAAAGATGTTCGGGTGGTGTGGTGGAGACGAAGTGATGGAATAAAGACTATAGTTTTAAATATTTTTAAACATTATATTTTTCCGCTGCATTAGACTCTAAGATTATGTTGCCTTTTATTTTGGATAAACTTTTGGAACTATTATTTAATATTCTACCATTTATTTCTTAAATAAATCTATGAAATCTTTGAGACGTCACAATGCCCAACTTACTGCACCACCTCCTAATGTATAAATCCAACCAGAGGTAGATTTATTATCACTAATACTAGTGATCCAATTCGCATCTGAATATCCTTCTAAGATTTCAGTATTTCTGCTATAATGTAAACCATAATTAATTATTTTCTTAATATATCCAAGAAGCTTAGTGGTTGCTTTCCAATGGTCAAGACTAGGCTTGTTGGTGTACCTTGATAATTTACATACAGCAAATGCAATATATGGTCTTGTGCTATGCATGGCATACATGAGACTCCCAATCACACTAGCATATTCCAATTGTGCAACTATCTTTTCATTATTTTCTTGCAATTTTATACTAGAATCGTAGGGAGAATTGGTCTCTTTAATTCCAAGGTGCTTATACATGTCTAATAATTTTTAAAAAATAATGTGACTGATTAAGCACATAACTAGACTCATATTTCATAATTTTGATTCCCAAAATGGTATCTACTTCATTCAGATCCTTCATCTTGAAGGAGGACATGAGATATTTTTTGGTCTCTTGTATACCAATAATATTATTGCTAAAAATTAGCAAATCATCCACATAAAAGCTAATGATCACAATAAAATCTTTGGTAGCTTTAGAATAAATGCACCTGTCAGCACTATTGTGCTTGAAACCATTAGCTAATATTGCACAATCAAATTTGCATGTTATTGCTTAGGAGTTTGCTTCAAGCCATAAAGAGATTTTGTTAATTTTCATACAATTTCCTTATTTTCAGAAAGTACAAATCCTTCTGGTTGCTCCATATAAATTTTCTCATTTAAATCTCCATTTAAAAATGCCATTTTTACATCCATTTGATGTATAATCAAGTTATAAATAGATGCTAAGGCAATCAATAATCTTATTAAGGATATCCTTGCTACAGGAGCATATATGTCAAAATAATCGACACCTTCTTTTTGTATAAAACATTTGGCTACTAATCTAGCCTTAAAGGTTTGTATGGAGCCATTAGTATTATATTTCCTTCTAAACACCCATTTGCATTTAATGGGTTTCGAACCTGGAGGTAAGTCTGTAATAATCCATGTGTTATTTGAAATCAATGAATTCATCTAATCATCTATTGCTTCCTTCTAGAATGATGCATCGCTAGAACTTATTGCATCTTGAAAAGTTTTAGGATCATCTTCTAGAGTTAACAGCATAGGTACTTTACTAAGTACTTGAGTTCTATTTCCTTCAACAAGGAAAATAATATTGTCAGAAGATATAAAATCTGGACCAAAAGTCTTTTCCTTTCTTTTTCTCTGACGTCTTCTAGGCTCCTCTAATTCTTCAAATGCTTTTCTTTTAAAACTTAATGAACTATCTAAAGTCATATTAGAAGAAGAGCAATCAATAGATGATGTTGAGTTACTAATAAATTTATTTTCAAAGAATTTCACATGAATAGATTCAACTATAACATTTGTTTGTAAATCTAAGAGTCTGTGTGCTTTTGAATTTTGTACATACCCACCAAAAGTATTTTTAATTCCTTTAGGTCCTAATTTTGATTTATTAGGCTCAGGAACTTTATAATAAACAATGCAACCCCAAACTTTAAAGTAATTTAAATTTGGCTTTCTTCCAAATCATATTTCATAAGGTGATTTATGAAATTTCTTAAAATGAACTCTATTATTTATGTGGTATGCAGTTAATAATGCTTCTCCCCAAAGATTGTAAGGAAATTTAGCATTTAAGAGCATAGAGTTAATCATATCTATGTAAGTCCTATTTTTTCTTTCTATAATGCCATTCATTTGAGGACTATAGGAAGCAGTTCTTTGATGTATTATTCCACTATCTTCGCAAAACTTAGTAAAAGATTCAGGAAAGTATTCACCTCCTCTATCACTTCGTTGAGCCTTGATCTTTTTATCTTTCTGATTTTCTACTAAAGTTTTATACTCTTTAAACTTTTCAAAAGCCTCACTTTTATTACTTAAGAGATACACATATGTGAAACGGGAACTATCATCTATGAAAGTTATAAAATATCTTTTCCCTCATCTAGATAGATGATCATTAAATTCACATATATCAAAATGAACTAGATCTAATATTCCAGTACTTCTATCCACCTTAGGAAATGGTTTCTTAGTCATTTCTGCTTGCACACAGATTTCACATTTTCCATTCAGATTATCATGACAGGAAATGTAGCCATGCTTATTCATATATTTCAACATTCTATAATTTAAATGTGCTAATCTAAAATGCCAAATAAGAGAAGAACACTCAACAACATAAGGAAATGTACTTATTTCATTAATAGAAAGTTTGAACATGCCATCACAATTGTATCCCTTTCCAACATACACACCATTTTTGTTGATAATCACCTTATCAAATTCTAGAGCTATTTCGAAGCCTTACTTGCACAGCAAATTAGCAGAGACCAAATTTTTTCTAAGATCAGGAACATGAAACACATTAGTTATAGTCAATTTCTTCCCGGAGGTGAAAATGAGATCCACGGTTCCTTTGTTGATGACTTTGGCTGTCACATGATTTCCCATGAGGACTTCTTCATTTTCCGTTACTTCTTGATAAGTTTTGAACTGTGCCTTGTTGTTACATGCATGTATAGTTGCTCCAGAATCGAGCCACCAGTCTGGTGAAGCATTAGCAGCAGCCATGTGAAGTTCTGTTATCATGCCAATGTGCATTTCAGACACTAGTGCAATCAAATCTGGTGTAGACTTTTCAACCATATTGGCCCTGCTGTTGCCGCTTGTTTCTGCTTTGTTTTCAACTGATGGATTCTTCCAAATTTTGTTTCAAAACTTGCAATCTTTTATCACATTCCCTTTCTTTCCACAATGGAAACAGGTGATGACTTTAATATGAGGCATTGTTCTCTTGAACGAATCTTTCCTTCTCTGCATTTTCAAGTATTTGGATGGTTTCTTGTTGCGATCTTTAGAGACAATATTTACTTTTGAACTTGAACTTAAATAAAATGCATCTCAAACTTGATTTTCTGCCTCAATTTGCATATGAGTATGCAGTTGTTCCACAGTATATGACTCAGAGGAGTGCATCATCTTTTTTCTAAAATCATTCCATGATGGAGACAACTCTGCCAAGATTGCTCCAATTTGGATTGCATCAAGGATCGTGCATCTCAAGTTCACTTAGTTGGGAAACAATAATTTGCAAAGCATGTATTTGGTCTATAACATTTTTATCATTATTCATGAAGAATTCAAAATAATTCATAGCGATAAATTTATCCATACCTCGTCTTTCATTCTTGTATTTGGCCTCTAAAGCTGCCCAAATCTCCTTTGGTGATGATAGATTACGATGAAGGTCAAAGAGGCGATCTGTTAGAGAGTTGAGAATGTATCCACGACAAACCAGTTCATCTTCTTTGCGCTTGTTTCTTTCATTCCTCACAGTTTCTGGTTCATTTGGAATTGGATCTGAATTGGTGTTAAATCTGCTTCGAGTGCATAAAATACTTTGAGAACGGTGAGAAGAAAAACCATTCGATCTTTCCAATGAGTATAGTTTGTGCCATCGAAGAGAGCCAACTTATTTTATCCACTCTGCAATTGTGATTTGACGGTGTTGCTAAAGTCAGTCTCCATAATATTTCCTTTAGATTGTTAGAACAAATTGCAGAAAGAGTAGATTTTGTATATGCTTGAGGCGTGATTTCACTATCCTAAAGGAAATATTTTTCCCCACTAGTTTGAGAGCAATTTCCAATGGGATACAACAAGCATGCCTAGATTAATTATTTTTTCTGTATCTTAGCAATGTAGAAGAATAGTTATTTATAATAACAGAAAAGACATCATCTAAGAGACGTAACTGTTAAGATTGTATCTCTTGATGAAAATGCATAAATGGATAGACACAATTGTTGGAAAAATAATTGTCCTATATATCTGAAAACTTACAAACTAACAAACTATCCAACAGTACACATATGTACACATTAATGCTTCCCCCCTCTCTTTTCAAAAAGAGACAACAACTCAAAAATACAAAATTCAGAAGAAAAATAGAAACCTCTTTCTCCAAAGTAAACAAAACCCGACGACTTCTCACAGAGCACATGATTTCTTTACTTTCCTTCCCTTCTCATTTTTCTTTATACATGCAGCAATTCCTATACTTGTCTAAAGTAAATATTAGATTCATTTGAGTTCCAGCTTGAATCTTGACCTCTTAACCTCGGTTGATCTTAAAATAAAAAGAGGGAATGACAGAGGAAAAGGAAACGAAAAGAGGGGTGCCATTGCATGTCAAATCTGGCCACCGAAAAAGTTCATCGGAGATGCGGCCAAGGTGGCTTTTTTCGGCCATTCCAGCCTTCATTTTCGTACAAAACTTGCTTCATTAAACTAGAAATTAAAAGAGGAGTTTAAGATGTATTTTTTAGAATTTTTTGACCGGGATATCAAAATTCCGACAACGGCAGTCTGGCGACGATACTCCGCCTCCGACACATTGCCGGAAATCGCTTGAAGAAGAAGGAGAAACTGAGTGAAGAAAGTGCAACAGAAATGAATTCCCTTGCATATAAAAACATTTATATTTATTGCTTTTGGGCTTGGAGCCCACAAGTTGGATATCAAAAAAATGGAATGGGCTTCTTTTAATTAATTCAAAATAGGCCCACTGAAATAGATTGGGTTCTAAGTCAAAATTCTACTGCTCTAAATAACTTGGTCCAACTTTCTAATATGCCCAATTGTAAAGTTTTGGGATATTACACTAACTTTCCTCTATATATAGTTCACGTTTGACTTATTTTTATATGATAGTGGTTGTGTATTCAAAGTTGGGCATTGTGTATAAATTAACATGTTTCATATTTTAGCAATATAAATGCACGATGTTAGCAATGATGTGATACTATGTTAGCAATTTCAGACTGTTACGACGTATATACGCCTAAAAATGAGTTTTTATATTTTTTATCAATTTTCGTTCGAACAAACATATGCAATATGCATCTTAAATAAAAGAGCATGAAAAAATCTTTAATTTAATATATTATTTGAGTTAATTGGATTTAAAACGAACGAGTTATAATTATTTAAAGTTTTTAACAATTTTTATAAATATGATGACGTCACTATTTTAAAAAATATATGGAAATATCCTTATTTTTTAAACTTCTCATATTTACAATTATGCCACCTTTTTTTATCCTCCATGTCATCAAAATGGATCAATTTAATTGATTCCTAGGTTCTCATGGGGGATTGGTTCCTATTTGAACCTACCCCTATTTATGAATGAGTATCCAATTGAATCAAGTTATTGTTTTAATTTTTTTGGTGAGATATTTACGGTTTAGTTATTTCATACGAACTTATTTCATGAGACTCTTTGAATAAGCTGACAAAGTTCAAATTGGATGATAGGTTATTCAGTATATTTAAAAACTAGAATGACTCACCGTGCGATGCACGAATAAAATATGTATAATTATTATTTTATTAGAAATTACAATTATGAAAAAAAATATAATAAAAATATTTAAATTAAGTTTTTATTGGAATGTCTGGACACCCAAGTCAATAAAGAAAAATATATAGTGAGATAAATTTTACATTTTTTCTGATGAGATAATTATGTACTCAAGTTTTCTACACCTTATATTTATAACATCAGTAGAATACAAAATAATAGGTACAAAAGATGCTTATCAATCATAGGATTTAGTATGTAAATCAATCATATGATTTTGTACTTGTTTAATTTATTTATTTATAGAAAATTAATCACACGCAAATCAATCATATTATGAAGAGTGGATAATATGTGGAATATTGGAACATAATCTTATAATATAACTATTTACATTAAACAATCGTTAGTCAATCAAATTAATGATTTAATTACTATATACATATATGCGTATATAAATAATTATGATTCTCATATAACATATATCTTTATCAATATATATTCCGAATTTCTACGGGTAATGATTTGACGATTTTATATATACATACAATTATATATATAGTTTTAGCTTACAATTCGGCCAAGTATTTTTTTAAGTAATTAATCTTAATACATCCATATGGTGAATCTATATATTATACGAATTTATTTGTTGGGCTAATGTTAGTCAATTTAAAATGTACGGCTTAATATTTTAATTATGGTAAATCCATATAATATAATCATGTAATATTTCGATGCATTTTAAACATAAGTTTTAGTGTCATTATTTAAGGATTTTTTTTTTGCAATTGGCCTTGAAATCAATTATACAATATTTAAGAAATATTTATCCACAATTAAGAATAATTATATATATACATAATTAGGATAATCATAAAACAGTATGAGGAAAAATTTAGCCAGATTTTATGGTATTGATTTTATATAAATTATTACAGCTACAAAATTGAATGAATAATTTATTATTAAATTAAATAGTGACATTTTAATCATATATAATTAATTTCTAAAAAGAAAATGTCAAATAGATGGGTAAAAGAGTTGTAGTGTTCTGTTTGATACATGAAGCATTGCATAAAATTAACTACATTCTACCTAATACTATATAATACTATATATGTGTGTGTATATGTGTAAAATAAAATTATGTATTATTATATATTTTATGGAATAAACCATAAATTTTGCTAGGTATGATGTTTATATAATTAATTGATTTTTTATGAAGTTAGGAAATAATTACTCATAATTGAATGCATGTTATTTATGGAAATTATTAGATATGTTATTAAAAAATTATTTACTAATAGTTTATTTTGATTTTATATTAAATATTTATATATTCGGAAATATACTTTGGGCGGGAAAACATATAATTTCTATTTTAAGCAACTATCTTACTTTTAGATAATACTAGAATAACCCGCCGTGCGATGCACGGATAAAATATGTACAATTATTATTATTATTATTATATTAGAAATTATAATTATGAAAGAAATATAACAAAAATATTTAAACTAAGTTTTTATTGGATTGGGGGAAAACCCAAGTCAAGTATAAAAAGAGACTCTCAAGCGGAGACATCAATAACACTAAAGTGATGAAAACCTATGTGTAAAAGAAAAACATTTTGGGTAGAGACCAGAGACGTCTCAGATGGAAATTCATGTGTAAAAAGGAGATGTCTTGTCTCATATGGAAATCCATGAATAAAAAGGAGATGTATTGTACTAAAAGCTTACTGCTCCCCCCTTCTCCCAAGTAAAATATATATATATATATATATATATATATATATATATATATATATTGTATTTTTTTCTTCATTTTTTTATTATATAATAAAAATGTGTGACATGATATATTAATCATCAAATTCTTTTGGAAATATAGAAACATGATATTTTTCATTGCGGAAGCCATCCAATCAAATTTAAAATTAATTAGTAGATTATTTTAAAATATTATCACATATTGCAATTATATAAATTAGTTATATGTAGAAAAATTTAAATAAACAAACTAAATAACTTTTTTAAAAAGGCAACCTAAACTTAACAACTAAAATTTGGTAATATATCATTAACTCTTGAAAATGATATATTTATGGTAGAATATAGAAATGTGACAATATATATAGAACTATAATACAAATATAAATAATAATGTAATTCATTTATTTGATGAAATTTTCTTGCACTGCATATTCCCTAACAAACTACATTAAAAGACTTATCATCATAAATCAATTCCATTAATAAAGTATTTACACAATCAAATCATATATATTATATATAATAAAATACATTTCCATAGTTAACGATATCAAATCAAATATATACCAATTGTAGTGAAATATTGTCCAAACATACATTATCTACATCATAGGAACAGAAACACTTAACAAAAAAAAAATCAAATAGATATTTAATTCCTAAATATTAAATATTAGTAGTTAATAAACTAAATATACATAAGAATGCATACATTTAAACATCATATTTTTAGATAATTGATTGATATTGCTAATCATAAATGCAAGTTAATTTTAACATTAAGAAAAAAGCACTGGATTATAATATTGTATCAAAATAATTAAAACTACGATCATATTACATTCACTGTTGAAATAAATTTGAATCAACTAATTAATAAAAATAAAATATAAGAGCCCCACTAAAATAATTTGTCAATCCAAAATGATTTAGTCAGTAAATCAATCATATTAAGGAGAGTAGGTAATATATGGAATGTAATCCTACAATATAACTTATTTACATGAAACAATGGTTAATCAATCAAATTAATGATTTAGTTGATTAATATACATATATATAAGTGTTTATGGTACTCATATAACATATATTGATATAAATATATATTTTAAATTTCCATGTGTATTAATTTGATGATTACACACACACACACTTATATGTATTGTTTTAGCTTACAATCCACACAACTATTTCTTTAAGTAATTAACCTTAATAAATCTATATGGTGAATATATATATATATATATATTATACGTATTTATTTGTTGGGGTAATCCATTTTAAATGTACGTACGACTTAATATTATAATTATGATAAATTTATATAATATAATAATGTAATATCTCCATATGTGTTTAACCATAAATTTTAGTGTCATTATTTAAGGGATTTTTTTGCAACTGGCCTTATATATATTGAAATCAATTATAGAATATTTAAGAAATATTTATGCAAAATTAAGAATAATTTTACATACACATAATTAGGGTAATCATAAAATATTCTAAGAAAAATTGCAACTTACCTTATATATATTGAAGTCAATTATCGAATATTTAAGAAATATTTATCCACAATTAAAAATAATTATATATACACATAATTAGATAATCATAAAATAGTCTAAAGAAAATTTTAATCGGATTTCATAGTATTGATTTTGTGTAAATTATAACTACTAAATTGAATGAATAATTTATTATTAAATTAAATAGTGAGATCTTTTAATATTATATAATTAATTTTTAAAATAGAAAATATCAAATGGATGGGAAGAGACGTACTTTTGTGTTTGATGCATGTAACATTGCATTACTTAATATATATTATAAAGATAAAGATTATGATACATAATTATATAGAATATATTTAGTTTCAAATTAAGATTATATTTTAATTCATTATTAATTAACTAAATTCTACCTAATAATGTATATGTATGTATAGATGTTAAATTAAAATGATGCGTATTATATGTATTATATATTTTATGGAATCAACAACATATTTTGTTAGGTATATTGTTTCTATAATTAATTGATTTTTTATGGAGTTAGGAAAATAATTATTCCCAATTGATTGCATGTTATTTATGGAAAATATTAGATATACTATTAAAAAATTGTTTACTAATAATTTATTTTGATTTTATATTAAATATTTATATATTTAGAAATATATTTTGAGCGGGAAATTTTTTTATTTCTATTTTAAGAGACTATCTTACTTTTAGATAATATATAGATATATAGATAGATGCGTATATATTTAGTTGTATTTCTAAAAGGAAAACAACAGAATTGAATAAATTTAGAAATATAATACTCTGGAAAAAGAAAATATCCAACTAATTCTGATCACTAATCAATATCCAATTTAAGTACGTGATTTGATCAAAATCCCCAAATTCAGCTAGGTAATTTAAACCACAGATAGGCCAATTTAAAACCAACTTGAACGGTTGAACCTACCCCATAAAAAAAAAACTAAATAATTCGACAATCTTGATTATTTTTTAAAAGTCTATTTGAGCTCCGTACGATAAACATTTTAAATAAGTTTAAACATAATTTAATATTTGAAAAAAATTTAAGACTCGACTCGAACTCAATAAGTGAAAGCAATGCGAATATGTATGAAAATATCAAATCACTTTCGTGTTCAGCTAGATTAATACTCATTTATTCTCGACTCGATATGTAATAAAATATGGTGGAGTGGTATAAGTTTGAGACCAAAAATTTCAAGGTCGAATCCCACCTACACCAATATCAATAGGTGATCGTTTGTCACTGCTCTACCGTACCATAGGAGCGGTCCCTTATTATTTAAAATAAAAAAAATCTCAAATATAGTTTTAAAATTTAATATTATTTTAAATAAATTTGAATAATTGTTCCTCGATAAATTCTAAGGTAGAGGGAATGTAAACATTACCTTTACTATTTACAATCATTTTTGCGATTTCCAATCTTTATCGGTCGATGATAAAATAATTTCAATTTCGAACCGTCACAATAGATAGTTAAAATATTACAATATGTTAGTTGAAGTGTCACACTTAAATTTATTTAACTGAACAAAACTTTTATTTTTGGAAAAAAAAAAAGCGACAAATAACTAAAAGTTTGTGAACTGGGACACTTGTGAGGCACAGGAGGTCGACGTCAAAATTTTACCAGTGTCCCTTCGTCTCGCTTAAGAATGCAAGTCTCATTTGTGGGCAAATAACTGGATTAATTGCCGTCTAAAGATACCACAACCAAAATTTATTTATCATAATACACATTACAAGGTGAAGTTTTTAACATTGTAAAACTGAAACCCTAAATCACACGAAAAAAATATAACTAGATTTCCACC
Source organism: Perilla frutescens (assembly GCA_026008535.1). Taxonomy (NCBI): domain Eukaryota; kingdom Viridiplantae; phylum Streptophyta; class Magnoliopsida; order Lamiales; family Lamiaceae; genus Perilla; species Perilla frutescens. The sequence continues at coordinate 19,055,073 of BRKX01000014.1, read as the reverse complement.
ACAAATTAATAATCTATCTCCAGACGGCGGCGGTTGGAGGCAGGGAGGAAATTAGCAAGGTTCTCCTCGAAAAAGTAGGCGAGAAATCCAAATTTTCCGTGATCGCAGTCGCCCAACAAGCCTACAGAACACAAGTAGTAGTTGAGCAGCAACGACAATAACACAACAGCCAACGCAGCAAAAGCGACGCAACAACCGCAGTAGCAGCAAACGCCCCCACTCCGTGCCTTCCGACGCCGCGACTCTGCCCTCGCCATTACCACTGCAGCATCTAAACAAGCAGAGAGAGAGAGAGAGAGCGCTAACTGTGTTGAGACTTGAGAGTGACACGAGTCCAATGGTGTTGATTACCGTCTCTGAAGTAGGTGAACCTTATTTTCGAGTTTGCTTTTAGAACCTTCATTTTCTGCTTAATTTGGTTTAGACCGCTCACCTATCGGGTTAATAATATTTCAACTCCGGCTTTTTGTCAAGTCTTTCCACACCGGATTTTTCAGTCTCTCACTAAAAAAAATGAGTTGGACTTTCGCCTTAAATAAGGTTATTCAAGACGGCCGCCCGCCCATCAGTTTTTTTTTTTTTTTCTGTCCTGGGCTTTTTTTTACTTTTTTTTTCCATATTTTTATTCAATTTTTTCTTTGTTCATTTTGTCTTGTTCCATAAAAATATATACTCTAAAATAACATTAGTGAACCCAATGAGTATTAATTATATCCTAAAATAGAATTAATAAACATTAAAAAATAAAAAATAAATCCCTAAAAGCACTCTCAAAAAATCCTAAAAAATACAAAATAAACTCCTAAAAACACCCCAAAAAAATCCTAAAAAACACAAAATAAACCCCTAAAATAACTAAAAAACCCCTTAAAAAACATGAACCCTTTAAAAAATCATGAACTCTAAAAAAACCCTAAATTACTAAGCTCTAAACATTAATTCGAATGACAAAATCACAATTTTTGAACTAAATAAACTAGTATAAAATAACTAGCAGACCTCTTACTTTTTAATGATACAGATAATACTTTTCGAATTTTTTATGATACTTTTTAGTGAGACTGTTGATACTGATTTTACCGTTTTTTTTTTTTGCAGATTGACCCGGTCAATGCGTGACCCGCGTTGACCCGTGTCAAAGCGCGGATTGACCCGATCCGTCTTAAATAACACTATTTAAGACCGCTGCATGGAAGTGTTTGTAAAAAATAAATTGTAATTTGAATCATTTGACCTTTTAAAAAAAAAGATCTAAATCAAAACAATTCACAAAGTGATGGTGGCATGCCGAATGCGTGTATGCAATAAACAAAATTATGTGAAATTAAACAAAATGATGGTTGTTCTGGTCCTAAAATAAAATAAAAATAAATGATTGTGTTTGTGAATAGTTTTAATTTGATTTTAAAAAATCAAAATATAGGATCTAAATTGCAATTTGTCCTATTTTTTAATTCCAAAAGAAGTGTGGATTGATGAGAGGCGTGAAAGGAATTTCTCAAACCTGATGGGGTTAATCAGTAATTTCGGAAGCTTCACGGTCAAAGTCGCTAAACTATTCAATTTATATTTTTCAAATTATAATTCGAAAATCATTAATCATCGTCATTTTGCCATTCCTCGCTGTCAAACTCAAACATCAAAAAATTCTCGAAGAAAGTATGCCCCCTAAAGGAAGAATTTATATGCAACAAATTCACAATTCTATCAATTGAAGCTGCGTATTCGAATTTGAAGCCCTATAACCGGTAATTCTTCATCACTCACCTTATAATTGCTCTTCATCCCTTTTTTTTGTATCTGTTAAACCTTGAGGCATTTTCTGAAAAAAGTAGTTGTATTCTTCGTTAATGAAACTGTTTGATGAATGAGTTTTCTGACAATCGCAAACATCATTATTTCATAATTTGCATCGCTATCGCCAACCATCTTTTTATTTTTCACTATACAAGACGATTGTAAACATTGTTGCTTTTATTATGTTAATGTCAAGAATTTTTATTTTTTTTTGGGAGTGTGTGTTTGCCATTTCGTTTTGCTATTTCCAGATAATCACGGCATTTACTTGATGGGTTTTCTTCTAAGTGAAAAAGGAAAAGTTAAGGTGATGGTTATAGTGAATTAACTATTGCAGATGTCTGGTGGACTAAGTGGGGGTAGTGACGGTTCTTTTGATGCTGATGAATTGTCGGAGATCAGGGAACGATTTAAGGAGGTAAATCTCAGTTCCCAACTGAAATTTGATGTCTTCATATGATATATTCATTTCTTTTTTTGTTTTCGGATTACATTGCTCATCAGCTTCTTATCTGAAATGTAGCTTGTCCAAAGTCTTGAGATCACCTGTTTGCATTCATAGACAAAACAAATTAAACCTATATGCTTTGAGACTCTCCCTGTACTCCTGGAAATTAATATATAACTTCAACTTGAACTAGTTTTAGAAGGCAGTGTAATCTGCTCTGTGACTGGTGTTAGAAAAGGAAAAGTTTTTAACTTCCTTGCTATCAGCTAGCTCCATTCCTGATCGGTAATTCTTATTTGAATTTTAATTTGGTCAATTATGTGTTGTAGTTGCATAGATATGATTGCCTTTCCTGTGCATTCTTAATATCTAAGGCTACTGTTGACATGCTAACCTGGTATCAATATCATAGTCATACTTATACAGTGCTTTTGTCTGATAACAGCTTACGAAAGAAAAGGAGATGCTGAGAGATTCTAAGTCCCAGGGGTTTGACCTAATCAGGGTTATTACTTTAACTTTTACCTGTGTTCTCATATTATATGGTTTATAAATCATTTCAAAATTCTCTATTTTATCATATTGTTCAAGCATGTTTCCTTTCTTGTTATATGAAAATCATTAGGTCTTGCTCATATGGTCTTTCCCATTTGAGTTAATTGTGTAACCCAATTTGGTTCTAATAATCGCTTTTTTTAATTCCCTATGGTGGATTCTAGAAAAGTTGCACATTTCTGTATAAACTTTTAAGAATTTTGGCAAAGTTGCCATTAGTGGTGGCAACTATACGCAGCTCCATGACCACTAGTGATTCCTTATGGAGTTGGTGACATAGCTCAGTTCTAGTCAAATTTATAGAAAACCCTGCACAAGTGGTGACATTGTTTGGGGATTCAGCAATCCCACAAACTTCTCCTGTAAAATGTTGAATTCTGCATCAGTGACTTTTCACCCGAAATATGAGATGCTTAAAATTATTATTTTGTCCTTTTTAAGCTTTATTACTGGATTAGGATGGTAAGAGTAACATCCTTCTGAGATAAATCTTGCAATACACATTGGACGATGCATGTTTGAGGGATTTTAAATAAAGCAAAAAAACTGAATCTTTTTATGTCTACAATAATTTAGAGCTCTCTTAAATGCAGAGATTGGAATTCCATGTTAAAACATTATCCGAATCCCGTGGAGAAGACAAGAAGCGCATAACAGATTTGGAAAGAGAACTCAGTAATTGCATCCAAGAAATAGGTGGTTGCACTTGCACATACATTGTTTTGCCGTCTTTTCGGTTTTGATAGAATGTATGCCACCATTTAGTCATATCTGGTTAATTTCAAAACCTTTTCCTTTCATGATTGCTGACAGGTGCAAACTTGAGACACACAATTTAAGTCTTATTTTTCATTCTTCTCCTCATCTACAAGCATATAATTGTCTTTAATGCTTACTTTTTTCATACAAAAAATATAAGATATAGAATAACTTGAATCTTCCCTTAAATGTTGGTTTTGTCATATACCAATATTTTTCCATTGTGGTTAGTTGGCAACATTTTTATGTATTGTTTTTGTACTTATGGGAGTTTGAATACTGCATGTATAATTAGTTCTTTGAGGAAATAAGAATACAATTTCTCCAAAAGTTAATTGACAATCAAAGTTATATTTTGAGAAATTGAAATAAAAACAAACTTAGCAAACTTTTACTCCTGCTTTTCTTTCTGCCCATTTCCTTGATTTTTGCATCCCTTCTTCTGTAGCTTGTGTCATCTACAATAATAAATTGATGGTTTGAATGATCTTTGTTATTCGTATGATCCAGTTATTATTATTGTCTTTTCTTTTCTGATTAACCTTCAACTAGAAGTTCTGAAAGACAGTTGAGGATATAGAAGAGAGTAGCATTGCTTAGTTGTCTTCTCGTGTCAATTTAATTTGAAGATCGATTGCCTCCATCTTTTAATTTTTCTTTCTTCATTTAATCAATTGCAAACTTTCTCACAGATTACCTGCAGGATCAACTGAGCTTGAGCAACTCAGGCCGTAACTATCCAGGTGAGCAAGCATGCAGCTGTCACATTAAACTTGCAGACATGGAAAATCTAGATGAGGAGTTAGGAAGATTGAAGGAACAGATAAAGATATCTGGGTTTGAAAGGTCATTGTTGATGCAAGAAGTAGAGGATAAAGAAAAGGCAATAAGATGTTCCGCATCACGCATTGAAAACCTGGAGGAATCAATTTCATCTATGGCATTAGAATATCAATGTGAAATAGAGAGCATAAAGCTGGACGCAAGTAACTTGGAGCAGAATCTTTTTGAAACTAAAAAATTGCTGGAAGAAAGAACTCAAGAAAATTCCAGAGTGAATGGGTTGTTTCAAGACCTTGAGCTACAAAATCAGGATGCATATAAGGTCATCGAGAGATTAAGGAAGGAAAATAAAGATTTGAAAGAAAAGCTGCAAATGTCTGACTTGAGAAGCACATCGTTTGTCAAGGATGTTGAGGAGCAATTCCATGAGTGGTTGGCAAAAACTGATGGTCAGCCCTCAAGTAAACTAAAGAAAGATACGAGGTATGCTCAACCAGTATGAACATGTGTGTGCCTGCTTTTGTGGTTGGAGAACTGGGGCAGCTATATTTTTGTTAGTATTTTTTTTTTTCTTGTGTGTGTAGGACTAGGAAGTGTTGCATTTAATCATCTGGATAGACTAATGAGTTCTGTCTAATCATGAGAAAGAAGAACCAGCTTCCATCAGTAATTGAACTGCCAAATAATATCACATTGACACAGTGATTCACTATACTTTCTTCAGTTTCACTTTAGTGTTTTTTGCTATTGTTATGTTGTGGTCTTCTTTGTGCCCTTGAAAGGGCTTCTCTTAAAAGTTTGTTTATTTGAAAAAAAAAGAGACTTTGTACGCTTTTTCGGCACACCAAAGTCCCTTGAATTTTCTTTTTCTAGTTTCTCTTTAATTCTTATTCTTTATTTTTGCATTTTCTGGAATTTCTATGTGCATAACTGAGAGAGATACATCATTTGCCTACCCATATCTCTGTTATGGGTCATATTAGATAGTCGATGAATAAGTGGTGCAAATTTATCTTAAATGTATTTCATCTTTGATAAATGCGACTGATAATAGAGAGAAGGAAAGTTAAATGCCTAAGATGAAAAAACTCATGTAGTTCTGCTAGTATATACGTTTAGACTTGAGGCTTCCTTATTAATGGTTAATATTAAAGATTTCTTAACTGTTTCAGGTCATTTGAACTTAATTTTTGCGCCATTGAGTAAAATAGGTTGTTAGATCACTCTTTCTGTGTTAACTGTTAACCTTGTGCTATTCTAGTTGTGGCAACAAAATCATTTCTTTGGGCTTAGGCAGTGATGATCTTTACTTCTTTTTTCCTTTTGATTTTCTGGTTGGTTGGTTAGACATAATCAAGTTTCCAACTCACTATATATTCTGTGTCCATTAAGCACTTGCTTTTGCCCTCTGTAATTATCTGGGTTTACATGTTTAATATTTCTGGACTCACCTGCAATTGCAGCACATATGGAAATGTCTTAGGCCCACTCTTCCATAAATTTTCCATTTCAAGAGCAACGGATGCAGATGTGAGAAACAAGATTGCTGAAATGTCACGTCAGATAGATGACTATGAACTTCTTGTAAGACAGCTTAAGGTATGTCTGCACGATTTCCAATGTGGGCACTGCGTAAGCTAGTTAGATTATATCATAGTTAGAGTGGCAAAAGCATCTGTTTGCTTTGTCTTTATAATTTATTGTGGATATTTTCCAGGAGCAACTAAGAGACGTAAGGGTAAAAGCAAAAGAAGAAGCAGAGGATTTAGCTCAGGAAATGGCCGAGTTAAGGTATCAACTGACACTCAAGCTTGATGAAGAGTGCAAACGTCGAGCTAGCATTGAGCATTTATCTTTACAGAGAATTTCTGAATTGGAGGCTCAGGTAAGAGAACTTGATCTCTCTCTTTCCAAATGAGGATAAGTCTCAAAAGAAGCGAATATATTTTTCATGTGTTGTGAAGATCGCGGAAGAACGGAAGAAATTCACCAGACCTCAAGATCTTGTACTCTGGAAACAATGAAACACAGACTAGGCCTCAAACTCAGAAGTGTCCTCCACTTATGAAATCTATTTTCAAGGTTTGAAACTCTGAAAGTTGCCTCACATTGTCTTTTATTCGGCCGTCTCTTTTAAGATTGATGATCATAAGACCTCGACACAGAGTCTCCAGTGCTCCTGATCCACTCCTGCTGCTCAAATTTTTATTGCAGGCGATATCATCTCAGTCGAGCAATCCCAAATCATGCAGAATATCGATCACATACCGATTTATAAATTGCAGGTCTGAAGGACAAGCTGAATTTCTGAAGAATTGTTTTCTTGGATTGCCCAGTCAGAGGAATCAGTAGACAGATGCATCAACTCCTGTGTTGCATACTTCCATTAAGTTAAAATGAGGTTCTTCTTCTCTCCCTTTTTTTGGGGGGATTCAATTGTATGTTAGGGTGCCACCAAAGGAAGTATTAGTTGGTGTGAATTGAATATCAAATGGGGGTATTCTTTGTATTTGCATAGATTTTTTGTTTGGAAATGGGAATAGATTGACAATTGCGCGCACATTTTCTTCAAAGCTGTGAAATTAATGAATTACCACTTATATAAATTTTTAATCTATAAGCACAATTCAAAGTGAAGTCCAATATTTAATATACACACAAACAATTAACAAAATATACTGCCACTTTAAACGAGTTGTTTACAAATTTCAAATCACATAAATATATCCTCTTTATTTGCAATACGAAAGTTGATCTTTGCACCAAAAATTAACATATATTTATATATATAAATATAAATGAAATAATTTTAAAGTTATTTAAATACCCTTTAAATTTTTGAAAATCAATTGTGCTTGAACATGTTAATTTTGCTTGTGTTATATACTTTTAAACTAGTATTTCTCCCATGCGATGCACGAAAAATATTTTTAAATAATAAGATGTTATTTTTTAAAATTTTGCAGGGTTTTTTTTTAAATCATGAAAATAATATACACTTAGGAAGATATTTGTGTGTAGTTAGGACAAAAAATAAAAATAAAATTTAGAAAATGAAAGAAAATCAACTTTAAAAAAAACTTAAGGACTATTTTAAGGGACATTCTTTTTACTTTAAACTTATGATCATAGAGTAAATAATTATAAGATTTTTCTTTACACTAAATAAAATAAAGACAATTAAAGATTGATTGAATCGTTAAGTGTATGAAATTATCATTTTTGGATAATCATGTATCTAACACAATAGAAAAAATAATATATGATTTAGACATGTGAAGATTTAGCGGATGTAAAAATCTGATCTAATTCTTTTAAAACAAATCATCTAAATTATAAGCCACACACACGCACAAAGACACAATGTTATATAAAGTAATAAAAATACTAAAACTCAAAAGAGGATACCAAAAATACAACAAAAGGTGTCACTTCTTAATCTTAATTATTTACCTATATGGGGATGTTAAGGATGTTGGATGATAATAATAATAATAATAATAATAATAATAATAATAATAATAATAATAATAATAATAATAATAATAATAATAATAATCATCATCATCATCATCATCGAACTTGAACCAACAACAATGACACTTCCATTTCCTAGGAGATAACCACAATAATTAAACGTAGAATGGATATGATCCATTGTTCATAAAAAAAAAAGAATAAATAATAAATCTACTAACTAATCACCACTAACATAATAAAATAGTGCAAAAATAAAAATAAAAATTACAATACAAATATATTTGCAAATCATATATATAGAAAAACACACAAAAAAATATATTAGAAATCTCACTCCGTGTAAAACAATTTCATGAATAACATGAATTAAGCTTAAATAATTTAATTTAACCACCCAATCATGAAAACATGATCATAGCATAAGTACAAATAAATATACATTTTCATTATTGCGTATGCGAGCTCTCGTGGAAGATGAATCTTCTAAGTCATTTGATATTGAGTGGGTTGCACATCTTGAAACATAGCAAAAAAATTAAAAAAAAAGGAGCTACAATGATGAAGTAAACAACTCCCAGAAATACATATATAATTAGTGATGGATAACTAAACAAACAATCCATGAAAATATTGGAAGGAAAATAACTTCTCTATAAAACTTATCAGAAATGAAAAAAATATGAGGAATGATAGTTTGAAGAGTAGTGATAATATTTTATTTATATAGAACCTTACGTCCATATATGTAATAATTGATAATTAATGTGATTAAATTATAAATTTATATTTAGCATAATTAAAGCTTAATTAATTAAAGTTTAGTATATAACATTTACGTTACTTAATTTGTAATAGAGCTAATTAAGCGAATTTATATGCAATATCTTTAATATGCACAATCTTAATATATATAATATTATAGAATGATTAGTAATTAAATATTAATAATCTTTGGGGTGTAATGATAAATATTTTTCTACGTAATTATATATATGTATTGAATGATTACTAAAAATTAATGGAATCATTGTGTTAGTAAGATTAATAATAAATATTATTTTCTCAAAAAAAGATTAATAATAAATACTTCTATGTCTATAAGGATTAATTAATTACGAATGATGCATAAGACAATTATGATTTTAATCTTATTATATAGAGAGTAATATAGTATGTATTATATGCATATGAAGTCAATACAAATATAACTATGTAATAGTATATTATATTGTATTATATATTATCAAAACTTACATTATAGTATATATATATAACATCATTATATTATATTATATTTAATTATATTATATTATATTATATTATATTATATATTTATATAAAGATATATAATTAAATTAATATATATTCATTAATTAAAGAAAAATATAAGAACCCTTAAATATAGAGGCATTAATTATAATTTGCATGATACCATTTATAAATTAAACTTATTAAATTAGTATATTATTAAATTACTAAAATGCCCTTATGCAATGGGCGGGAAAAAATATGTTGTCAAGAGTGTGTTATTATATATATATAGATTTGTAAACCATTCGTTTAAATAAAGTGTAATAAGTAAAATTTGTAGAGTAAATAGAAACACCCTGAATATAATTTCATTTTTATGCAACCAATATAATTTCACAAAAACTAATCCAACATTTTAAAATACAATAAAACTGCAGAACATTATAACTGAGACTAAAACTAAAGCCAAACTTATCCTAAGACTTTTAATTTTAAAGGCACATTGTTATGCAAACACTACTTAGTTTTTGAGTACACGAGATCGTCTATTTCAACTAGTCATTTCACCTAATTAATTTTATCAATTTAAACCTAATTAGTTTTAAAAGTATTTAGACAAAAAGAAATGAACCGCAATTTATACGGGTAAATTAGAAATGGGAGAAAGTTGATCTAGATAATTTTAAAAATGCTAGAAATGGACGAAATTTGATTTAGATAATTTTTAAAATGACACGTTATAATGACTTAGGTAAAATTTGATCTAGATAATTTTTAAATGCCACGTTGTAACGATCTCAGGACGTCACTCATTACACCATTGTCCAAGGTCAAACACGCTTAACTTTGGAGTTCTGATGAAACGAGCGCCGGAAAAGAAGATGCATCTCGTGGTATGAGTAGCACCTATCAAATCTTTAAGCTCTCGTCGATTATACAGTTTCATTCATGTATAGCTTAAGAATCTCTCTCTTTCGGATGTATTCGATTCATTCATGTGTCCTTTTATTTGGAAGCCTGACAGGAGCTGCTCTTTGTCCATGCATATGCACTGACGATCACTCCATGCTTCAACTCCGGACGTCACACACGCCATACTAAAAAAATAAAAATTTTATAAACTTAAATTTTCATGTTAGTTAAATAAATGATCTTTTCATTTTTAAACTATAATTTATTTAATTCTCCTAGTCATGTCAATTTATATATTATGAATATATATAATTTATATAAAAAAGGCCTTAAATCATTTCATTTTTATCTTGATCTAATGTCAATTAAAATATTTATGTATACTATTACCAACATGACTTGTTGAAAGAGTCATATGTAGGATTCTATAATACATATAATTATCCATCTATCAAAGGTTGTAGCTCGTAAGCTTCATGAGGAATAAGTATATTTGTTTAGACCTTATATATTATGTGAATGATTAATTATTAAATAATATATGAGTATTCATTAAAAATAATTATATCAAAATAACATTAGCATATATAATGAATACATTATATTTCAGATTACACAAACCCCGTGTAATTTTCTCATTTTCTAATTTATTTAACTTATGTAGAAATTAAAGTTTCTAATATATATATATATATATATATATATATATATATATATATATTTTAACTACGATGTTGGAATGGAATCAAGTGGAAATGGAATGAACTTAGTAATGGAATGGTGATGGGAATGGAATGGAATGACTATTACCATTCATTTGGCTGGTATCACAAGTAATAAGATAGGAATGAAACTTACATTGTTGAATTGTTTATTATAACAATATCTAATTAATAAATAAAATACACGAATTGGCTTATTTAGTTCTAAATAATAAATTACTCTTCTTTCAAAGATACTATTATATTTTAATAACATATTGTTGAATATTATGTGATTTTTTTTTACTTTATTAACATTTGTGAAAAAAATTGAGTATACTTTAAATAAGTATTTCGCTAATGATTAGCATATTTGTATATTTTATGTAATCCTATGATATCATTAGTACTTTTGTGAAATTTTACAAAATTTTATGAATCGTTAATAAATTATTAATGATTTTTTAAGAAAAATTCATAAATTTGTTTTTTTAGTAAAATATTTTATAAGAATATGAGATTTCATTTGTCAATACAAAAAATAAAGTATATTTTTGCAAAATAAAAAATAAAATTTATTTTGATAATCAGGAATACATAATACCATAGGAACGGGGAGTAATGGCTAATCATATGTTCATGGTAATGTGATTCCTTCGGGAATGACCATTCCCGATTGAAAAAATCATACCAGCCATAGGAATGGGAATGAACGTGGGAATGTGATTCCATTCCCATTCCATTCTATCATATCAATCACACCCTAAAGGTCCTGACATTTTTATTGCATGACTGAAAGATCAGATAATGGCCATTAAAAATTAAAAATTTAGTATGGATAATAGGGTGCAATGCACCACGTTGTACCCTAAAATCATCGTTACGAGTAACGGTCATATGAGTTGATTTGACAAAGTGACGTCAGTTTAATAATGAGCTTTTTTTTTAATTTAGTTATATAATGATTTTGTCATAAAATAATATGCATATTTAGGTCAAATGAAAACATTAACAAAAAATATTCAAATTCCATTAATATTCCCAATTTCCCGTTTTGTCAGTAATAAACCCAACCCGCTTCAAAATTTATTCCTCTCTCTCTCTCTAGTCTCTCTCTCTGCATTTTCTTGGTCTAGATTAGTTGAATTTGTTTTAGGAAGGGGCGTTACTCTCGGAGCGCTCCGCCAATAACAGGATCACTCCTTTATCCTATCATCATATTACTTGACATTCAGGTACCCCGCCAAGATTCTCTCTGAATATATGCATATCTCGATTATTATCGTTTATCTAAAGAATTGTTGCTTAGACTTTCTACTTTATTTTTCAATTTATTTTTCCTAGGTCTATTTAATAATCAATTTACTGCTAGATTCTTCTGGCTTAACGAGACTATGAGATTTTTAAGTGTATGCTCAGTTGTTTAATTACGCAGTGTAAGAGTTGATTTATATTTGTAGTTTTCCACTTATGGGTTTGTTGCTGCTTAGATTATTTGATCATATTGTTATATCGATATACATATATATATAGATAGATATAGATATACAATTGATTTGTATTTGGAAATCTCTGCTGCCCTTTTGGGCCATCTTCCACGTTTCTTGGATGCACACCAAAACTGTTTAGATGGAATCAAGATGACTTTGGGCGTCCTTTTTTAATCTTTTGTCTCAGAAAAAGGAAGGTCCTTTGGTTGTTAAATCTTGTAAAGTCCATATTTTTTTCTATGATATTGAAGTTGAGCTATGAAGAAAGAAATTTGACGTCTGGATGTTGATTTTTTTTTTTTTGTCTTTTTATCAGAAAGATCATCTCGAAGGGCATGCTTGATGTAGCTCCAGATTGCTTTTTATTTTCCTTTTCAATGTTTTCTGGTGCAATTATTTTCACTTGACTTCTGGGTGCTTTAATATGAAGCAAAAAAATTACTCACCCCCAGTTTCCAGTTTCCACTCTCTGTGTCTGTGTTGCCTAATTTAGTTATATATGTTGTGTCATACTACATTCTATGAATTTTTTTTCCTATATATTGATCAATGTTATAATCATGCCTTATCAATTGTGAGCTTGTTCTTATGACATGCTCTTATGGTTTGATGTAAATTTGTTTTATGCAGTTTTCAGGTTATTCGGTGAGATTTTTGTACTGTTCAGTGCCAAATCTTTGCCAGCTAAGTAAGAGTATAAAATCGTTGTATTTTACTTGTGCAAAATGCAAGGTGTTAAAAAATCTACGTTGCACGGGTCTAAACACACCTCAGCTGATACCAGGCGTCCTGTTAATACGCCTTCTAATCCTTTTGATTCTGATGACGAGTTGGATAATAAGCAAACCCTCAAAGTCTCTGGAAGAACATCTTCCGAACCTTCTCTCGTTATGTCAAATTTGAGCACAAATCCATTTGATGATGAAGAGATAGAAGGTAGCTCTTCATCTCAAAGAAATCGTTCTTCAGCTGCCAAAAACATATACAAGAATGATTTCCATGATTCTGGAGGATTAGAGAACCAGACCGTACAAGAGCTAGAGAATTATGCTGCATATAGAGCTGAAGAGACTACGAAGAATGTGAACAATTGCCTCAAGATTGCGGAGGACATAAGAGAAGATGCTACTAAAACTTTGGTTACTTTGCATCAGCAGGGGGAGCAAATTTCAAGAACTCACATGGTTGCCGCTGACATGGACCATGATCTTAGTAGGGTATGTTTCATCTTTTTCTCAACTGGCACTCCAGTAGTTGACCATTTTTTTAATGGTATTAGAAATCAGGAAATATTAGTTAGAGAATAATAAGTTAATTATATGGGCTACCTACATCTTTTCCTTTCAAAGATTAAGAGTTCTTCGAGACAGTGTTAGAATTTCATCACTCCTTAACCAAGCAAAACAGTGATCATTAGTTACAAATATGCTTTAAAATTATACTTCAGTGTCTTATTCCTCTGAGTGGGGGCGTGGAGTGTTGTTGTATTTGGATCTTAGGTTACACGCTGAAAGTGGGCTCTTGATTCAACTTCAGTAGTTCTCTTGCACTAATTTTGCCTGATCTCTGGAGAAGCTTAAACTTACTACCGTCTTGTATGTCACATGCTAAACTTATGTGTTCCTCCGCTCTTTCTCGTCACTGGCAAACTTTGTTGGATAGTCTGACTTGCTTATGTGTCTTTACTAAATCGTAGGTTGAACTATTGTTTCTAATGGATATCGGATAGTCCTACTTTGACTGTGAACAAATACTACTGGTTCCTAATATATGTATCAGTCTTAGGACTAACATTGTCTCTCTTATTTGCTTAATTTAATACTTCCTGAAAATTGTTCAATTTTTCTTTTGCTAATTAGTGTCTTAAAAGAAGATGTGTGAAATTGATGCTCACCCAGTTAAGTTAATATGGATATAACATTACCAACCAAGCTTTACTAACTGGAGGAATGAGTGCAAGTGCTAATATAATGCAAATTATGAGGATGCTCCATCTTGCTGTTTTTCAATCTCTATACCTTCTATTCTCTCCAAAAAAAAAAAAAATCTCTATACCTTTTAGAGTGATGTTTCTTTTTCTATGAATTATTCAAGGTCTTAAAACTATTTCCTTTTTATTTTAGGGTGAGAAGCTTTTGGGAAGCCTTGGGGGCATATTCTCCAAGACATGGAAGCCTAAGAAGACTCGCCCAATAACAGGCCCTGTAATCACCAGAGGTACAAGTTTTTTGAGCCATTCAGCATGATTTCGTGTTTATTGTGAAACATGTCAACAATAGGGATCTCTTTGGCTTATAGAGATGTAGTCATATTGTTTTAATCCAGCATTTTGTTCTTGACTCGTGTTTTAAACTTTGATGGTCGCATAGATGATCCAGTTCAAAGAAAGGGTAATCACTTGGAGCAGAGGGAAAGACTGGGTTTGACTTCTGCCTCAAAGGAAGTTCGTACCCGTACACCACCCCCTGAACCCGCAAATGCTATGCAGAAAGTAGAGGTATGTTGATGACATCTCATATCTAATCTTAAGTTTGCATCAATAACTGAAAAAACCCACAAACATTGAATTATATCTTCTAGTACCCTAGTTGCTGTCAACGTTATATCTTTCAAATCGAGATAAATTATTTCCTAATGGTTTGAGCTTCAAACTTAATTGTCTTATTTCGGGAAGCTTACCTGAAGCCTTTATGAACCCGTGTTTGATGTCAGTTCAGACATTCTGCAACGTTCATCTTTGTGTATGTATGGCCGATCTTAATTATATTGTACTGTAACACTAACAGGTGGAGAAGGTGAAACAAGATGATGCCCTCTCGGATTTAAGTAATATTTTGGGGGAGCTAAAGGATATGGCTATTGACATGGGATCTGAAATAGATAGGTTAGTCATTCTATCTCCCTGCCTCATCCTCTTTTACTAGCTTCGCCATCCTATGTCATAACACGACCAATCTCGACTCTTTGATTATTTACGACATGCTTTACAAAAATGCAGGCAGAACAAAGCTATGGATCATGTTCAGGATGATGTGGAGGAGCTAAGTTTCCGAGTGAAAGGTGCTAATCAGCGTACGCGGCGTTTGCTTGGGAAATAGAGGACTGTCTCAGCGATGTATTGACCTTGGCTTGGACCTTGCTATCATATCTGTATCTCCTAACATTTCCATTGCAAATTCTATCATTTTTTTTTCCTGCGTATAGAGAATTAAATTGTTGGTCAGCCAGTATTTGTTCAAGTGCTGTGCATTCTTCCTTCATTGTATGCTTGAATTTTGGAACTAGAAACTTGTGAGATCAAAAGGGATACTTGCTTGGTTCTAGTAGGGGTAGTTTGGTAATTTTACTATCTGTTGGTTGAGTTTTGAATCCGAGTATAGTTTCGCTTGGTGGTTCAAGTTAATATTAATAATATTAAAGAATGAAATCTGATTGGAGATGGCACCTTTATATTCCATATTGAATAGGTATAGGGAGATGTTTGTTTGATGTTACTTAAAACGAAATACATTTTCTTGAAAGATTGATCTACATATAACTCCAGTCACTTTACTACCTCCTCCATAAAATTAAATAAACTCCTTATTTTCCGAGCTATGGTACAATAAGAGAGATTACTATTATTTTAAGGGAGAAAGATGAAATTTAAAGTATGTCCTCATTCATACACTTTACAAAATAGATCTTGTTCTAAAATAAATTGTTGAAATACTAGGAAACAATACCAACAGCATTTCCAATTATAGAATGCTGTTAAAATTAGATTTTATTTATAAAGATGAATTGGCATTTTCATACCTTATCCAAAAACTATTTACTACTCCCTTCGTTTCGTTTTACTTGTTATTTTAATTTTTTTATTTTGTGTCAAAATATTTATTGTTTTATATATTTTCACACACACGCTCTCTCTCTCTAATTTAACCCTATCACAAACTCTATTTTAGAAAAATATAATTGAATAAGATTTTATGACATATATGAGGGATGATGCGTATATCTGTCCACAAAATTAATTGTTAATTCTAGATAAAAAAAAAATCTAAAACAACAAATAAAACGAAACGAATGAAATATTATTTAACATCTTGAAAACATACAATATTTTCTATAAAAAGAACCAATTGAACATATATTGTTTTCGAATAATTTATATTAGATTAAAACACGCCATATCTGAAAAGTCGCGGGTTCGAATTCCATGATACACACCCCCATGAGTAGTGGCTTGAGAAGGGAGTCTAATTTTCTTATATCATTCCTAAGTTCCACTATTAAATTCGTTATTTTAATAATTTTTGTTAAAAGATTAAAAATTATTATAATACAATCATTCATAATTAACACTTACAGATAAAATTTAAAATTTTAAAAAATTATATACCCAATTATGAAATAATCAACCATAATTAAACCACGTAAAATTAAAATTGAAATAAAAAAAAAAAAAAAAAAGTAGACCAGAGGATACTTAGTGGGCTTGTCAGCTCGAACTTTAAAAAATCTAAATCTCCCATAAGTCATAATATAGTAAGAAAAAGTCTAAAAATTAAGGAGCTGAGGGCAAGAAACCTAAATAAAGAAAAACAAGTTATGCCAAATTATAAAATACTACACCTAGAGCTCATTGATTAGAGCATTAATAGCTTCATGGATCACTTGTTTCAGTTTTAAATACTCCTTTTTCACTTGCTTCTTTATTGCTCTCTCTCTCTCTCTCCCTCTCTACCTCAGCTCCTCCCCTTCACGTCTCAATCTCACTGCACCCGCATGAAGAACTCATCACCCTCCACCGCCGCCGTCGTCATTGTAACTTTCCTGATCATGGCAGCAGCAGCAGCAAACGCTGAATGTTCACAGCAAATCTTAACGAGTCCAAGAATTCTTCCCAGCCATGTCAGCAACTCACTGATCTATTTTCCTCCGACGACACCACAGGGGCGGCTGCACCACCACCAACCGCCGTTGCCGGCTAGAAATGGTGGCGACGAGATAGACCCGAGATACGGCGTCGAAAAGCGGCTGGTTCCAAGCGGACCTAATCCGTTGCACAATTGACATATCATGCACACTGGCAGTACTGTGTTTTTCATCACTAGACACTAGCTATAGCTAGTAATTTTTACCTAGTTTTTTTTTTCTCAATTTTTGATACTTGCGTGTTAAGCTCTCTTATTAGTGTGGAGATCGAAATGTTCATGAGGAACATTAATCGGCCCTTTTTTCTAGTAGAAGAAAGTTGAATCAGCATCACTTAATTTGTCAAATTAATATTTTTTTTCTCCCTTCTGAAGTGTGCATCTCGAACATATTTGGATTTGATAGTTGTTCTCTTGTCACACTTGACTTGATGAATGCACGTTAGATATATGTATATATAAATATATATTTACAGTAGAAATGCAATAATACTAAAAAAATTTATATGGTAGGTAGAAATTGAAACAGTAGATTCGGCCGGATTGAGTTGTGTATAAAGTTGTGATCACATGAAACAATTAATATGCAGAAGCGATTGGTGGTGGGCTGCATTGGGCAGACAATGGAATTTACTCATACCTGCATGTCTGCATGCAGACAGAGTAGAGGTTTTGCAGTATTTGACCGACCATGTAATAATGAACTAATCACGTCTCGTAGCCTAACTTTGTCTTATAGACCTGTCGTTGGGATACGATAAAGTGAAATTGGTGTTCATGTTCAAATAATGCTGTGTCTCAAAATTTGGCAATAAAAAAGATCAACTCGAGCTTTTTGCACCCAATAGTGTATTCAGAAAAAAGAAATTATGTCCACCGGAGAACTCAAAGCACACTGCTCTAATTATGCCCGGACAAAAACAAACATAGGTAGAAGCTAAGAAAACATTATGCACATAACGTAAAATATACCAGCTTCAAATTTATTTCTGTTGAGACTAATATTCCATTAGATACTTCCTTTAAAGCAAATCCGTACGAGACAATACATCAAATAGCATTCTCTAATACTCTATTCAGACTTAATCAAGTAATTTCCTCCCTCCTCTTCTCAAATATATCTCCATCTTCATCAAGTCCTGAAATTGTGACAGAATTGGAATATAAGCAGCAGCAGTTGAACTTCATCACAAATTATGTATAGATTCACAAATAATACCTAGATGCAGCAGACAAAATGTATAACTCAGCTTAAGCATCTCTAATAAGAGCAAAAATTTCTATTTCAACAGCAAATATAAGCTGACAGAATCCAAGACACCAACAGAGTAGGCACATGATAGTTTACTTGTTAGTAAAGAATTCATCAGGCTATTATCATTCAATTATCCAAGTAGTCAGTTCTGACACCAAGCGCTTTGCAGTCAAAACTGATAAAAAAACTGTACATTTTCCACTTGAACCCACGACATAAGGACACGCTACATAAATTTAAAGCAATCTGGAAACAGGTGAAGCAAAACTATAATAGTTTTTCCTTTTCTTTTAAAACAATACAAAAAGAACATTTTCACATTTAATGCTTGTAGCTGTTGTCCAGAATCTTTGTTGATATTTCACAAATATTTGTTAGGTTTTGGCACCACGATAAGAGCTAATTGCCCCATCAGACAGATACTCCAGTCTCCAAACTCGGTTTCGGCATAAGTAAATATCTCTAGTGGCATAAAGCATAATCAGCCCTCACTTACCCTTGCCTCATAAACATAATTTGGTATACTACTCTCTTTTATGTATTAAATTTTAAAGCAATTGGTACATGAATGCACGCAGAAATGTCTACCTTAGAAGAAACTCTTTTCCATCATAATAATTCGGATATATTAATATTCAAAACGTGGCCAACAATCAATATTTCCATTATACAACCACACTTCACATAACCAACCTAGATGTATGAAGAAAGAAGTGAAAAATACAACTTCATACAGAATGCCTAGCCTACACCACATCTTTCCAAATTTCATTGAAGAACTTGCAAATCCTAACTAGTTTCCAGACCTAGAATAGTATTTTCATGAACTGCAAATACCTCTCTTAATTCCAAGTTTTCCATGAGAACAACATCCAACAAATAAGCCTGTCCTAATAAGTATTGGCAGATATTTTCCAGACATTCAAGCTTCAAATGTGAAAGGTAATATCAATATGGCTCATTCCAGAGGATATAATGAGTCATACTCATTCTCAACTAAATCATAGCTAATCCAAGACGATTTCCAATGAGAAAATCATGCAAAGGGCCAGAACCAGCAGCATAAGAGAGTTTGTTGCATTGTAACGGAAGATATACATCGGGCACCAATGGTATCATGCTAATGAGATACCCTGAGTTGGTAAAACAAAAATTAAATCTTTTGACCAACTCCATTAGATTCGACCAAATATTATATTTTAAGTAACAACTAACAAGAACCTAATCAACCTATGTCTTGAGAAGTCAACAACCAATTTTTTTGAAATCTACCAGAGTCAACAACCTATTTCTCAGCAGTCAGCACAGTAACAAGGATATCCCTCAGAGAAAATAATTTCATCAGAATCAATTCTACTCATGAATGAGCATCCAAGCATCTCACCTAAGCTAGCTTCCATTTGGTAAAAGAAGATTGAAACAATAGTAGATCGGTCATTTCCATAGGAAACTATATGAAAGCATTATACATAAGCAACGGATGCCCGCTCTTCAAACAAAGCATAAACCAAGCCCAAATAAAAAGTACACAACTTCAGAGAAAAAGGACTGATATGCTTAGACCAGTGAACAGTGAAAACTAACTAGGAAAAATGGAAGTGATTGGTGATGGAAAAGATTCCAACATAATAGCATCATCAACAAAATCAAGCAGTAATTTTATTCACCCAAAGCTCGAAAACCGCTCAAAGGAGTTAAATAAGTAAAATACAAGAACAAAAATCAAAGAAAAAAAGAAGAAGAAGAAACAACCCAATGATCACTGAAGCCAAGAAAAAGGAAGTTTTAAATTAGATAAGCATACAAATTGAAGAAACAGATTTAAATTAGATAAGTATCACGAAACAATTACTGCTCTCCAAAAGAACCACAAAAAAGGGGAAAAACAAACGAAAATAAAAATCGCATAAACGCTACAGCAAAAGAAATATAAAACCCTAGTGGTGGAACACTGACCTGATTAACAGTAAGCAGCAGAAATAAGCTACGTCGCGCGCACTAAATCTCCATAACGCTCTTGATTGTAGGCGCGTAGAGCGAGTAAACGATGGCCTGCCGTTTGGCGACACCTAGCTGCGATTTTCCGTCGGCGAAAGCGGCGGCGACCTCCGTAGCGTCGGAAAGCTGGCGGTTGTGGCGGAAGGCGTCGACGGTGCGGCGTTTGGTGTACTCCCTAATGTTGTAGTCCGTAAAGTCACGCGCAGTCCGCATGAGTGATCGAAAGAGCGAGAGCACTTCGCTGCGCGTAGGTGCCGACGCCATTTCTTCCTCTCTCTCTTTCTCTCAACTTAATCGCAAGAATATAGACACGAAAAATTTGGCTTCTATAGGAAATTATATAATGTAGTTTTCCATCTTTTAACCATTAATTTCACTCTTTTGCGCCATTAAAAACATAAATAAAATAATTTTAAAATTATTTAAATATTTTTTAATAAAAAATTAAGTCTGAACACATCTAGGAATATTCGAACTAACTTTATATTTTTCGAAGTATAGAATTCATTCGAATTAATATTATCGAACAAGCTGAACGTGTTCGAAATTATTTTTCCAAACATATATTTTTTTAAAGATGTGTTCGAAAATTGAAAATTGAACGTAGTCAGGATGTACGAATTTCAATTTTCGAATCAACTCCATATTTTTCAAAGTATAAGTATCATTCGAATTAATATTCTCGAACAAATTGGACATGTTCGAAATTGTATTGCTGAACATTTTTTTTTTAAAATTGAAAGATATTAATGTAAATGTATGTGGTGTAAAGAGTAAAATTAGGATGCATTGAGCAAGTGCACTGCAAATGAAAACACCATTATATTACAGTCTTTCCTCTTTTTTTAAAGTATATAGTTTAATTTTTCCTTTACTGTGACAATTATTCATTATCATAATAAATTGACTGAAATCCGAGTAAATTACTAATAAATCTTTTTATTTATAGTTTTTAAATAATCAACGACGTACCTTCAAAACAAAAATTTAATTAACGAAACAAAAAATCCAATTTAGTTTCTTATTTTCAATTTAGTTTTACTTTAGACATTAAGCCAATTGCAAAATTAATTGAGTTTTGTAATTTATGCTTAAATTAGAACTCAGTGTGTTAATATTTTTCCAGCGAGATGACTCCTAAATCCGTCGCCGGCACAGCCTCCCACCGCCGCCTCAGTCCCTACACGCTCAGCCTCCTACGCTATGCAGTCGCCTCTAGGGTTCTCGTACTAGCCCTAATTATCATCTGGCGATCTCTTCTCAACCCCTACGACACATCCGCTTCAATAAATCCGCCATGCCTCTCCGCCGCCAACTCCTCAAGTCCTCCGCCGTCGGTTCTTCTGCCGGGCATGGGATCGGCGATTGAGCGCAGCATCGTGTGGGATAGCGTTTACTTCACGCGCATCGCGGAGTGCGGATATGAATACGAACAGACCTACGCCTTCTTGCCTTTGCTTCCCCTTTGCGTCTCCGCTTTCTCAAAATCAGGTTTTCGGAAGTTAATTTTTTTTTGTTTCGTAATTTCACGCTAAGCATATTATTTGTTCTCAGTTTTTTGACTGGTGATTTAGTTGAAGAAAGTGGAAATTAAATGAAGACTGTAATTTTTCGCATTTTCCTCTCTAGCTTAATGTAGAACACTTTAAAATGCTTTTTTAGGCATTAATTACATATTTATTTTGTTCTTTCTTGTTTCCCGAAATTGCTGCTTCCTTCTTTTCTATCCCAACTGTTGGGAGAAGATATGATTTTCATTATATTTATGCAGTTTTTGCTCCATTGGTACCTCTGATTGGACACAGGGCTGTGCTCGGGTTATCCGGCTATGTGATTAACAACGCTGCCTTTGTTTTTGCCGCATTGTATCTATATTGGTGAGATTTTTGCTGCAGTTTTTTTTTTTTTTTAAATGAAAGCTTATGTTTTATTTATGTGATCAAATGAGCTAAATTTAGTCATCAAACTGTAGAAAGAATGGATTTTGAGGTGTGCACTGATTCAAATACTGTGTAAACCGTAAATATGGATTTGAGCTAGTTCAGATCCTCTAGTAAATTTATTCTCGCGTATAAATATTTTTCTCCCCTGGTGAGTTTTACTTTTAATTATATTTTATGCAGGCTTTCAGTTATTGTTTTGAAAGACGAAGAGGTTGCACTGAGGGCATCAATTTTGTTTTGCTTTAATCCAGCTTCAATTTTCTACTCATCGATGTACCTTCTGGATCTTTTTCTCATATCATGGCCAAATAGCAAGGATTAGAGTGATGATGCTACCTTAATTTCCTGCAGATATTCTGAGAGTTTGTATGCTTTAATGTCATTTGGAGGATTGTATTATTACATGAATGGAAAACACAATTATGCACCACTTTGGCTTGCACTATCGGGCTGTGCACGGTCAAATGGGGTGCTTAATGCGGGCTACATCTGTTACCATGCAATGCAACGGTTAAATAAAGCCTTCTTTTCCAGAAATCGCTCGTATGTGAGTACTCCTGTCCTCTCAGTGAAGGCATATATATGAAATAAATTTGTAGTATTTGCGTGCTAACTAGATTTTACCATGGAACCATTTGAATTTGAACTTCAAAATTTATCTCCAGTGTGTCCCATTTTCATGAAATAAGAATGACACCTCTTAGAGTTAGAAACTGGCTACTTGTTTTACTTCAAGCCACAGCAGGAATGCTATTAATACTGGAAAAAACTTGTGAATTCATTTTTTACTTTAATGGTGAGATCGACAATTCTTTTTTTGGTAGAAGGAGCCACTCGTTTCATCTGATTGTTGGGGGACTGTTGTCATATCATGTTTATCTAGTATGTATTTTATTTAAATACTTCAATTTTTATGCATGTCAGCTTCTATTGGTGAAGATTCTTCTTGCGGGGGCATTACGGTCTCTATTTATCTTTGCTCCCTTTGTCTCCTTTCAAGCATATGGGTACTTGAATATTTGCATTGGTCGTTCCGTGGCTGAAATGAGGCCTTGGTGCAAGGCAAGACTTCCTTTACTCTACAATTACATTCAAAGCCACTATTGGTATGTTACACATATTGTCCATTCTATTACCCTTCACTTTTGCTGCATATGCTGGTATTGCTGCTATGTTATCTCTACAGGGTGGAATAGATATAGTTCCCTGTTTGTGTTAAAATAAAACGAATCTGGCTTCTCGATAGTGAGGAAAAGTCTTTCACAAAAAAGAAAAGACAAAAGTATGTATATATATAAGCTGGACCTCTTATGATATCCATTTTTCTTGTATCCACGTTGTCCTGATTTCTGGACTCGATTTATCACCATGCATGCATGAGCCTCTGTTTGGAAGTAAGGATCTGTGTGGAAGAGTTGTCTCGGATCTCGTGCCTCATGTCAGTGGTCTGCCCATTCTTCATAGTTAGCCACTCAGACTAAGATCCATAATAGTTTTGTAAAGTCGAGAGTTTTTTAGCCAATCAGAGTTTTTTTTTTTGCAATTTATTAGCTAGTGATTTTATATGCCAGGATTGTGCTTAGTTGAGTTCACTTTTGTAACGCCCCAAACTACTCCGTTTGGCCACGTCACTTAATATACAATTTATTTACATATTTTGTGTACTTATTTTAATATGAGCGGAAGCTTAGGTCAAAATATGATACTATACATAGCACGATGAGGTAAGGCATCATAGTTTACAATATAAATTTTGTCCTATGAAGCATGCAATCATCTAACCTATCGGGCTCATAGGCTTACAC
Organism: Perilla frutescens; assembly: GCA_026008535.1. Classification (NCBI taxonomy): domain Eukaryota; kingdom Viridiplantae; phylum Streptophyta; class Magnoliopsida; order Lamiales; family Lamiaceae; genus Perilla; species Perilla frutescens. The sequence continues at coordinate 19,030,977 of BRKX01000014.1, read as the reverse complement.
AACCCGCCCGTCTAGCACCCTAAATTAACAAACATAATATAGGGATTCATCAATATAATTCGCACATAAAAGGCTCCAAGATCAAACGACCCGCCTTTAAGTTGTTTGGCATAGTTATCAAATTATATACATCATAACCTACAAAAGATCGGGCTATTCCCATCCCCAATAATCATTGATCATAAAGCAAAAAGAGTGATCAATGTAATAATGATAGTAATGTAAGTATTTTTCAAAAAAGGAGCATGCAAAAGATAAACACAAGCTTGTGGGGTTCTCTTGTGTTCACAACGCTCCTACTCGGGCTCCGACTCCTCAACCTGAAATTCATTGAATGAATGGGGTGAGTATTTAACAACATACTCAGTGGGGAACACTGTAAACAGTTATAGCTAATTGCACAAGTGAAAATATAACATATGGACTTTTCATTACATTGTGGAGACTAGTCTCAACCCCGTAGGGTCTAAACATCATGATGCCCCCGTTAATGAACATCTTTATCCCTGTAGGGATGCCCGCAGACATCCTACCCCCCAGGGAGGACATTAACGAGTCTATTATCGATCCCGAAGGATCTCTGCCCCGAAGGGTCTCTTTGTCGACCCCGAAGGATCTCTTTCATTCACCGGTCCGAAGACCCTTCATATTTATACAATCAAAGCACAACAATAACTATAACATTGCACGTGTTCACAGTTTAGAATTACCCCACCTTAAAAGACGCTTTTGAATCCTTTTAACCTTGAATACTCCTTTGCCGTGCACAAGTTGTCCTCCTCGAGCTCCAACACGTCACCTATCACCTTTTTTTATTCTCTTTTCAATTTAGATGTCGAGTTATACAAATAAATCATAACTTTGAGTAAACTCATGCTATACTTTACTTTAAGGTCTTCTAACATATCCATATACACAATCATGGATATACAAGCTCATACTACGATTTTGGACTCAAAATATGCATTAAAGCTCTTTGAAGCATTTGATCGAACACATCACGGGCACACATTTAAACCACAAGCTCATGACTCATTTTAAATCCTTTAGACCCAACATTTCAAATACAAACACCTTTATCCTAGGGCTCTAACATACATGAAACTCAACCCCATACAACCCACACAACATCTCCAAACGATTATCAACAAAACAAAGGGAAATAAGGGCAAAAATCCAAACCCTAGCAACAATGAACCATAGGAATCCAATATAACTTCACATATAGCTTCAAGGAGATAAGTAAACCATATGTTCAAGATATCAAGCAAGGAAATCAACAAAATCGAGAATCTTCCAATTTGGATACAAACCCTAGTTCCCAAAACAACAAGGAAATGGTGTTCAATCCCCAAGAAGGAGAGGTGTAGAGGTTACCTTTGTTGATGGATGATGATGGAAGAATCTACTCCACAAAGATGAAGGATTTGTAGAAAGAAATGGAGAGGAGAATCGCCCAAGTGAAAGGAAAGTGAGAAGAAAATGAACAAGTGTTGTATTTATAGGTAGAGAATCCCCGGACCCGCGCGACCGCGCAGCCCCCGCGACCGCGGAACCCCTCTCTCGGCCCACGCTCCCCGCGAGCGCGCAGCCCCCGCGGGCGCGCGTCCCTCGCCAGCCCCGCGGGCGCGCAGTCTCCCGCGACCGCGCACGTCCCCGCGGGCGCGCACCTCCCGCGAGCGCGCGACATGCCAAAAATCACCCCCTTATTTTAAACGACTCCCGAACTTAAACCACTCCATTTTCCTTTAAATTTTCAAGGCACTTTTAATACATACCGAAATATTAATTTAAATATAAACACACTCGATTATCATCACATAACTCGACAAATTTTAACATTAAACATTAACGTGTATTATACACTTAGTATAATACCACCGTGCTATGACGTATTGGCTCGAGTAAGACAACCTGCAATAAAACAACGGCATAACATACAAACATACTCACATGATTAATATTCAACAATATTAATTCGAAATCATTTACTAAAATTATAATTTATAATTTAGCAAAAGGGGGTCGGGGTATCACAACTTTGTGCCAGTATGCAATCCCCTAAATATAGAAGAAATTTTTGTTTCAAAGTCTCTGCCTCCTGAGGATTTTTTTTTTTTTGGTATGCCAGGGGAGTGGGCTTCTTAAGATATTTTCAACTTAAACAGTTGCCAAATTTTCTTCTTGCATCACCTATATTATCTCTGGCACTTTGCTCAATTGTCTACTATGTGAAGCTATGGCCTGAGGTTTTTCTGTCGCTTGGTCTTCGGCTTTCTTTGGTAGAAAGCAAATTGAAGGGACAAACTAGCAGTACTGGGATTTCAGAGTATGATACTCCTAACATATTGCAAGGTGTGCATTTTATTGTATGCTATAAAAGTTTTCTTTTTGGTCATGTTGTATCTTATGGGAATTGGAGATTGTGGATTCATCCAGGAGATCAGGATATTGCTTTTCTTTTGTTTGTTTGTTATTGTTGTTGTTCTTTTCTTTTTGGTGATACTGTATAGTATCACTTGATTGCTTGCCCATCTGTCATCCTTGCCTATCTGTCATCCTTACAAAACATGTAGTTTATGATGTAAAGTTCTGTAATAACTAATAACTCATCATTCCTAGTACTGATCTCTTAGATAATTTAGGTAGTAAAGTGAGTCAGTTTCATATGCTGCACTTATGTGAAGTGAATGTAAAATAGCTGCTGTGTTTTTAATTTGAAAAGAGAGGCATTAGCATCTAACTTGAATTATCCGTAACATAGATGATGGAGCTCTTAGACTGAGGAAAAAAGCTGTCAGGAGAGAACACTTGGTTACAGAACCGTCAAAAAGTGAAGCACTATATTGCCTGCAATGTGACCCTGCTGTTATTCTTCCTTTCGTTCTACACTTGAGCTTCATGGTTGCCACAGCATTTTTCGTCATGCATGTTCAGGTCAGCCCCAAACTTGTTTTAGCATTTCTTTTTTCATTTATATCACTTTCTTAAATTAGTTCATTTAATTATTGAGAAAAAATGTGTGACAATCGACTGAATGTTTTCAAGTACCATAAATCCATAATGCAACCATGTTATTGAATTAGTTCATGCAAAATTCTTCTCTCTTACAGGGGCGAAAGTATGTTGGGTATATCTGTTTTAACTGATGAATTGGTGACATCAAAACTTGTGTACAGCACAGATCAAATGTTCAGTTAGATAAAATGATTAATGTGAATTAGCTACAACTACTCTATCATGACTTGCGAGATTATTTTGAGTGTAACAGTTGTGATTTTAAATATGGTGTTCCCAGATCCTACTCCTAGATCACGGATGCTAATCTCCATCTAACTACTTCATTCAGCATCCTATTCCAAATTAAAGTGGTGTGGGACTGTCAGTCTGTCACTGATTAATTTTCTGGGATGTGAATATAAGTATCTTTTGGATTTCGTCTTCTACATATTCTCCCAAGGGCTCAGCATGAATTCTATGTCAAAGCCTTGATGAGATATGAAAGTACTTCTGTTTCAATAGATGCTTCTTCCTTCTTCTAGACAAGCAGATTGCTTTCTGTGTGGTATATTTATATATCATATATCACTGATATAATCCTTTTGCTCGACAGGTTTCAACTCGTTTTTTATCTGCTAGCCCCCTTCTTTACTGGTTCACCTCCCACATAATGGGATCTCCTAGCATTGGAAAGAGATGGGGTCGTTTCATATGGGCTTATTCTGCTGCTTACATTTTTATCGGCAGTTTGCTTTTCTCAAATTTCTATCCTTTCACCTGAAGGGGAACTCAACCTTGCATCTCAGACAGAATACCAGAATTCATCTTGTTTGGAACCGATGGTATCACATGACGAACCTAATGTGATTGCTTCATCCGTGGAATCTGAAGAGAGGATCTTTGTGGCCGACTAGTATTTCCACACACTCTTGGTTATAATTGTTTGATGCATGATTCTAAAGTGAAAACGTTGTATACCTCCCTCGCCTCTTCCGTGCATTATTTTGTTGATTTCTAGGTACCGTGGGCAAGCAATGTATGTCGCTTCATGCGCTTGTATGAAAGAAAGTCTTATCTGCAGGAGCAAGTTTTAGTAAATGGTGGCTTTTTGGCATTTGGGGTTCATGGTGAGGGAGATTGCGACTTGAGCATTATTGAAGGAGTAAATTTCATTTGAAGTTAGATACTGTATGTGGATTTCTAATGTATATTTATATCTTTATTTGGAGACATACATGTATGGAAGATATATTAAAAGGCAATGTGTCTCGTAGAAGTAGGGTAAATTGCCGAATCATTTTACTTGTTTTTTTTAATACCCTAGAAACTGATGAGATTAAATTTTGGTCTACCTCATTCAGTTTAAACGCAAAATCCTCTCTGCTATGAAGTAAATTCAGTCATTTACGTTAGAGAGTGTTTATTTGAGAAATTTGGAGAATTAGTAAGGGAGTTTGTGGTGCAAAGAGTAATTTTAGTAGTGCAGATAGAAATTCATGGTATGATCGTTCAAGTTAGCGTTAATGTGTAGATGTAAATTCATGTTTGAAAAGTGAGATGTAGATTTCGGGAAAATTGTTTTATGTATTCTTAAATTTCGAAAATTTGAACTTTTTGTGTGTTAATCCATTAATTATGTCATTTAAAAACTTATCTATACATACATATATTAAGGTAAAATTGTGTGATAGACAATGGCGGTCTATCAGACTACTCCCATTGGTGACCTCTTGCAAGAGGTCAACACAAAAAGACAAAACTTTGAGGAAAAAAAAAGGGGAAAAGTCATGGAAATTGATGACTTGGGTCGGCTGGCCACCTTCAAGGCCTGATCCAATTGTTGTACACATGATACTCTCTGATTGGGTGCCACATAATTATAATTATAATTATATATATAATATAAATATTTTATATAATTATCTATTTTTTTTAAATACACCAATATTTATGTAATTTACATTTTATGTGCTCGTAATTTAAAATTCATGTGTTCTCATAATAGAGCCTAACATTTGTAACCTAAAATTATCTTTTACATTTAGGACCTAAGGACTACAAAATTTTAATAAATTAATTAATATTTTTTTAAATGCAAGAGAAAAATATTATTTTAATAACATGTTCTTATTAAAAAAATAAAATGATAAATATTTTATGTAGGTTGGAAGAAAAGGAAAAATTAATATTTTATTTGAAGGTTGGGTTGGATGAAAGTCACTGATGGGAGTATAAATTATATAAAGTTGGAGGTTGTGGATGTGGATGAGAGAGAAATTGATATTTTATTTGAAGGTTGGGTTGGATGAGGTCACTGATGTGGATAGTCTCACATGATTTAACAATTATATTTTACACAATAGATTTTTCACAATAGACAACAGTTTTGAGTTAATAGACAACAGTAGTCACATTTACTGTTGTAAACTTTCTACTTTTTTTTTGCTTTTTTTTCACGATAGTTTAGATTACAACTGTTGGTTTTTTAACAAAATTTTTCAATCATAGTTATTATTTTTTATTTGGAAATTTGATATTTGTAACATTTTTTATTTGATTTTTTATGCACATATTTGTAGTACTCTACGTTTGTCACCTAAAAATAGCTTTCATTTGTGTAATAATAATGATAATGATGATGATGATGATGATGATGATCACATAATTTAAAATAATTAAATAATTATATTTCTATACATGTCATATATTCATAGAAATGAAATGTTCTTTAATCGTGGATAAATATTGTTATTTAATGGTTAAACCACTAACCGATATTAAGACCAATTTTATAACCGACTTAATAATCATAAATCCATTTCCAAAAAAAAAAAAAACATAAATCCATGGACTTTATTTCAATATTAGGTAGCAAAAACAATCTCCATGAAGCAAGACCTGAACTTTACATTATTAACCTTCCAAGTATCTCCATATTCATGAGCCCTTTTCATTATCATCTCATGTCAAAAAAATAAAAATAAAAAAACAAGAATAGCAACACTCTACTTGTGCCTAATCACTGTTCAAAACACATGTAGAATACAAGAAACAGCCCTACCACATGAGATGAGCAGCACACCTTTGAATTGGTAGACAAATTTCATTTACATCCTGGAGCATTGAAGTTGGGATATACTACAAACTTGATGGACAATGGAGCAATGCTTAGAGGAGAGTTTGCGTCGACGTGGCCAGGGACGAGATCCGGGATGCCTCCCCCTTCCGTTAGCTGCAGCGCCTGTCCGTTCAATAACACGGTCGTGCTTCTAAGATCGCCATTCCTGGGAGTTAAGTGATACTCCTCTCGGGACAGTTTTTCGTCCGAGCCTTTGTTTCCGATCCATGAGACTGACCTCTTAAGCCTGTGTGCAAAAGACCTTTTCTTGTTGACTTGCACTTGAGCCTTGTAACTGGATTCAACTTCAACATTGAACACAGTCTGGTTGCTCAAATTAATCAGAACAACGACTACACCGGCCTGCAACGGGAGATGAACTTGTAGAATGAATGTGTTTTATATAAACTTCAGCAGAGACATGGAAACAGCATGTGGAGTGGTGCTCTTACTCTTTCTTTCGCACAATGAGCATAAACGCGCAAGTATGGTGATGCGTAACTGTTAACAGCAAGCACTCCTTTTCCCATGAGTCGATGCCAGAGCAGTGCACTGTGTTGCCACTGGAGATTACATAAACTACGATATGCAAAGTAGAAACGAGGGAGCTAAACTTATAGTGGGAAGTCATTATCTAACCTGTAATAATCAGGGCTCGGAACAAATGTAGTTTTGTTAAGGAGGCCATAGAAGCCACCTATCAAGGTCTGCCTGCAGTAGACTCGGGTGTTATACTTAGCTGCCATTCCAAGTTGATCCAGGTACCTACACTCCAGGCATGTACGGTTTAAAGTTTTGATCAGAGAAAAATAAAATAAAATTCATCGTAGAAACGAGGCTGTGAAGAATGTTACCAGAAACTGTTCACAAATGCATTCGATATTCCCCTAGCACCATTGTTGAAGGCACCTCCAGATTCACCAACCCATGCTAGAGCCCAAGGGCCATTTGCTAGAATGGTGGAAGTAAGATTGCCAAATACGAATGATGCCTTGTTCAAGTGATCAGGGTTTAGGATTTTTTTCATGATATTCGGATCATTTCCTGTAACATGACGACAAAGGTTACTGTCACAACTTTATTATCCTACCACAACATAAATATATTACAACATACTTGAAACTGTTTGAAATTATTGAAGTTCTTTATTGAAGAACTAGGCAAGGTTAATTTTCTTCCATTGGATTTGTGATCTTTTGAGGCTTTAAAAATAATGCATATGAATTCAAAACAGAGTAATTACTTTGAATGCAAGTTAAATAGAACCAACCTGGACCCAAAGTGTACATATGATGTGACAAAACATTGACTACATATGGACCCGAGACTTGAAGCACAGTATCAAACCAAGACTTATCATAGAACCCTCCTGGCGCCAAGACAACAGGTTTCGGCAGGTGATTTGCATACAGTTCATCAATCATAGTACTGAGACGGATTAAATCTTTTCCATACTTTTCAGCGCCAACACTAGCACCAACCCCCTTACCACTCAATTCATTACCTGCCAAGAGCAATGAGAGAATGAGTTAATAAACCTTTTGGAGATTGCAACTCAAGAGATCTTTTATCTACTATTAGAAAATTAAAGAACTCATTCAAGATTTTGTACCAAATTCCCAAGAATCAACATTGTATCCATTAGAAATGGTGTATCTGATGAAATCACGAGCATTGCTCGAATCCCAATCTCCTCCCCAGACTCCTCTTTGCACTTGGTGCCTCCCGTATAGAGCATTAAGCCCAAAAGTGAGAACAACTCTGCAAGGACATAACCAAATCACAAGAGCACTGCAAGGACATATACACGACACTTCCCGTACTTTTGTAGGACCTATAATGTGCACCAGGGAGTAAAATCTACTGTGCACCTTTAAGTAAGTATATGAGTGTGCATTGGGGGGGGAGGGGGGTATATATACAACAAACTTTACAATACACTGAAAAGGTTATTTCCAAACAAACAATTTATGGAATAGGAAACAACTTGGAAAAGGGTGGGTTTGGCATATGAAAGTGAAATGAATATAAGTTATTTCTTGTTTTCCCTTTTTTTAACTTCTTTGGTTGCATTCATAGAAGAGGATTTCACTGTTGGAACCACAGGTTTGTTAATAACAGCTCCCGCGTGATGCTCACTTCTGCTTTTTCAGAAGCAAAAATTGTTATGGTACAATTCATATAGGTAAATTCTCAAAAAGAGAGATTATGATAATGAATTTTACACATACAGATGCATATGTTCATACAGGCGCGAAAATATTGGAAGTCCACCAAAAAAGGAAATTATGTCTTACCCTGTCTTCCTGAAAAAATTATTCAGCTCACCCCACCTCCGCATGGGTAAGCATCCTTTTGAAAATCCAAACAACCCACCCTTCTGCTTCCTAAACGGTTGGCAAGAAGATGTAGAATTTCCGACATCATAAATTACCTGGTCTTGCAGAGAACCACCAACTCGGATTCTCAAATTCTTGAAAGCTGTTGTGCAACAAAACGAAATGAGACACTCATATAAGGTGCAATAAAGAAATCAGAAACATTCAAGTTATAGATGAGGAAATACAGACCTAGAATAGCATTGATTAGAAAAGGATGGGATAGGTCCTACAAAAGAAATAAGTACTAGTTGTTGATCCACACACAAAGTAGATAGAAATTTACCATATGGTATCAGTATTATAAAATCTCTCATCTTTGCAAATCCAACATCATTGACAAAATACTTACGAGATTTAACACAGATGACGATCCCCACGGGCATCTATTGTAGTTACACTTATCTTGAGGCCACCAGTCTATGGTGGCACAAATATAACTAGCATCTGTTTCTGCAACAGTTGAACTTGTGTTGATTACAAGTCTGGCATCTTCAGATTTCTGTGCCAAAATTGCAGGGCAAAAGGCCAGAAAGACCAAAAACAGGGCCTGAAATCCCATCGGCAGATCAACCAGTAGAACTTTGACGCGACACAGCCAATTCAACTTGACTTCAAAGAAGGATCGACAAGAAATAGACGAATCAAGCAGACAGTATCAACCTCATCACGGGACTACAGCATGTCTAAGAAGCATGACCAAAGTAGCTATTTAGCTTCTAGCAAATCATGAGCCATGAACAACATATTTCTAGTGTTCCCAACAGGAAAAACATATGCTTAGATTCAGATTTTCGGGAACTGAATCCATAAACCAACACTGGTGAATTAACTATAAAGATTTCAAATTTGAAGATATATTACACTAAAAAGGGTATTAAAATGATAAGACAATAGTTTATGATCAAAATATAGATACAATTTCTTTACATGTATATGACCAGTAGTGCAAGTGAAGTTACCACAAATTTCAATTAGCTGAAAATTGACATCCGAGCTAGAAAAGCTAGGAAAAATTAGAAAACAACAGAAAGATCGGAACCTGACAACAGACATCAATTTATTGAACAAGAAGATCCCAACGAATAAAAAAAATCAAAAGCTTACCTCAGAAATCAAGCATTCTCCATTTAACAGCCAATGTACACGGAATCTTGCTGAAAGAAGGAATTTTTTACAAATGTCTCTTGAAAATAATTTTTGGGAATAAGATTCTAACTACAAAACAACTCAAGAACAACCGAAATATTGCTGTCTGAAATGGGTTGGATTTCTTGAACATATGAAGGAACTTTGAAGGGGTTTGGTATAAATTATAAAACAGTTGTAGAAGGCGTTAGTGGAAAAGGTTTGGTTAATAAAATAAGATTTTGTCGGCTTCACAGAGGTCCAATTATTTAAATTTCCATAATACAATCTTGAACTGAAAATTGTATGTTAATTCTTTATTTTATTTTTAATTTCTCGTGTACTTACAAAATGTAATAGTTGCCTTCGCCAGAACTCTCTCTCTCTCTCTCTTTTCTTTTCTTTCTTTTATTTTTCCGGATAAAGCTTCACCAGAACAATATCCCGATTAGGACAGGTTTCTTTTATAAGAATGCTGTCCAAGATTCTTAATTTTTCTTTATTGGTTTGATTTGGCAGTTGACTGAGGTTCAGTTCAATCAAAATCGGCCACCAAGCTTCATTGCATCTTCTACTAAATATGAATATTTTTTTCAAGAAGATCATAATCATCTTTCTTACACATTTTAATATTGATGAAATAACAGAGGAAACAGTGTTTCAGTTAACTTTTAATTTTTTTATCAGCATTTTTTTACTTATGATATATCAACGGGATTAAAAATTTAGAAAAAAAAAATCGACCTTTTTGTTAAGTAGAAACACACAAAAAAGAAAGGAAATAAATATTTTTTATTGTGTGCTTATAAACATGCTTTGAGCATAAAACGATTTGCATCATTCAATTCTATTGATTCTATGTTAGATTTTCTTTTATTATTATTTAGCAAACTATGCTAGATTTTTCAAATCGTGTATATATAATGATTAAATTAGTAATTATATTTAATATATATTTTATAAATGTTATGCAGTAATATCGATGAAGTCTAATATTTTATTATATTAGGAAAATCAGCTTGAATTTAAACAACTAAAAAAGTATTAACTATATGAATTGAAATTTATTTTGAACCTATAAATCTACAATGTTTGATATTTAAAATAACCACGTAGGTTGAGTGGTCGAGTGAATCATGTTGTAGAGTATTACACAACTTCTAGAATACACAGTTAAACCGAAATGAGTAGAAATAAATACACAAAACTGAATTGAAATGAATAAACGGGAAATTGGTGAAGACTACAAATTTACGAGATGTACGGTTTGGTGTTCTGTCTTTCAAAGATGATAAGACTTTCGTCGGTGAATTGGACAATGTCAGGACTGTGAATGTTCTATTTATAGGCATCATTCAATCCCAACATACAGAAATGTTCTATTTATAGGGAAAATTCTATGTTACCCCCAGGTATTACCTTAAGTGTCACAATAGGTCTATTATGACACTTTCAAATGTTACAATAGACCTATTGTGACACTACAAAACACCTATTGTGACACTTCGGGTAATGTCGGGGGGTAGCATAGAATTTTTCCTATTTATAGGCACCATTCAATTCCAAGTGGTGTAACCTCCGGGGGTTACAGCCTTTCGTCGGCGAACTAGACAACGTCAGGACTGTGAATGTCCTATGTATAGGCACCATTCAATCCTAAGTGGTGTAACCTCTAGGGGTTACAGTCTTGCTAGCTCCTATTTATAGGCACCATTCAAGAAATGTCCTATTTATAGGCACCATACAATCCCAGGTTGTGTAACCTACAGGGGTTACAGCCTTTGGTCAACGAACTAGACAACGTCAAGACTGTGAATGTCCTATTTATAGGCACCATTTAATCCCAACATATAGGAATGTCCTATTATAGGCACCACAGCGTCAGGACTGTGAATGTCTTATTTATAGGCACCATTCAATCCCAAGTGGTGCAACCTCCAGGGGTTACAACCTTGCTAGATCTTGGGGTTACAGTCTTGCTAGCTCCGGCAGATCCCGACAGGTGTCCAGGTGCCTCAGCAGATTCCAGGCCCCGTTAGCCCACGTACGCCCAAAGTCCAATTGCCAAGATTCCAAGTCCGAGGATGAGATGAGCCGAGCCCTAGCACAGGCACAGGCACAGGCACTGGCACGGGCGGGCGCAAGCGTGTGTGCAGGTGTGGGCTCATGGCCCACATCCTTGTGCACTTTAGATATTATATTTAAGTGTTAAAACACTTAAATACACTTCTTAACTATTTTAAGAAATCAATGTGGGATCATTAAATGTGCCTTAAGCACATTTTCCCACACACCATCAATGTTCAATCGTGTGATCAATTTCAACAATTAATTTCTCACTCACTGAAAATCGGATTTGAGAAAATAAAAATACTATGATTATCTACTACAAATATAGAACAATCGTACGATATTTAATTCTTCCAAAATTAAATAACTTGGTTACCAAAAATTGAATAAAATGAGTCACGACTCAATTTATTACATTCAATTTTTCAACAATCCCCCACATGAGTGGAAATAGTGCACGCATAAATGCAGACAAGTAACTCGATCCTTAAGAGACACACTGTAACGGGAAAGGTAGCTTTTGACCTTGAACCTTTCTTTTGCAACCCTATTAGATATACCGGCTGATTAGTATACGTGATGTCTTGAACTATTCATCATTCGGGTATACCGAGATAACAGAATTGACACAGCAATGTCTCAAATATTATATTTTCTCATGTTTGTGTCTGTTTCTGGCCATGGACAATCTCTTTGAGTTCATAAGTATCCAATAGAAGTGGCCTCACTTCTCACTTACATAGGTGATCTTCATTTTTTGAGTATCCTGCCATACCCAAAACACTATTAGATTCTAGGAATCATTAAAAGTCATCAGACTTAGTCTCACCACAGTGATAGGTGCACACTTGGCTTGCACATTAGGGAAGGGTTAAGATTTAAAATCTTCCAAGTGATACTGACCGAATGTTTGTAGCTTAGTTTTTCCATTGAACCAAGTTCTTGGGATCTCCAATCATCATGGTTGGATTACCACTATAACTATTCTCAGATTGTAGATTTTAGACTCATTCCCTCTGGCAATTTATTCATTTAATCTCGGTTTAATCTTTTGGTTAGTGGATTCGCTAGATTGTCTACTAACTTAACATAATCAACCGAGATAACCCCACTTGAGATCATATGTCTCACAATATTATGTCTTCGATGTATGTGTCGAGACTTACTGTTATACATAGCGTTATGTGCCCTTTCAATAGCCATTTGGCTATCATAGTGAATCATCACTAACGACACCGTTTTTTTTCAGTATGAAATATCCTTTAGGAAATTACTCAGCCATTCAGCTTCTTCACAATATTTATCCAAAGCTATGAACTCAGATTTCATGGTGGAAAAGGCTATACAGGTCTATTTCGTGGATTTTCACGACACTGCTCTACCGCCGACATTGAAGAAAAACCACTAGTCGAGAATGAGTATTTGATATCTGATATCCAATTCATATCAATGTACCCTTCAAGCACAGAAGGAAATCTCGTATAATGCACAGCCTGAAGTTCAGCATATACTTTAAGTATCTCATAACTCGTGCTAGAGCTTTCCAATACTCTTTGCTTGGATTGCTCGTATACCGACTCAACTTATTCACAGAATATGTAAGATCAGGTCAAGTGCAGTTAGTGATATACATCAAACTCCCAATGACCTTTACATATTCTTCTTGAGCTACTGATTCTTTCCGATTTTTACTCAAGTGCACGTTAAGCTCCAACGGAGTCTTAGCCGGCGGACAATCAAAAACGCATTGAACTTCTTAAACACCTTCTCAACATAATGAGATTGTGTTAAGACAATTTCATCACTTGTTCGAACTATCTTGATTCCGAGAATCACATCAGATAAGCTCATATCTTTCATGTCAAAATTCCGTTTTAACATCTGTTTCATTTCAAGGATAATTTGGTGGCTACTGCCCATGATCAACATGTTGTCTACATAAAGACAAACTATGATGTAGCCATTAGAACTTTTCTTTATGTACACACACTTATCACACTCATTGATTTTGAAACCATTTGATAACATCGTGTTATAGGGCTGAGCAAAATCGAACCGCAGCCAAAAAAAAGAACCGAACCGTTAAGTTCGGTTCGGTTCGGTTTATGATTAGCAAATTCAGTTCGGTTTTGGTTTATATTTTCAGAACCGCATAAGGTTCGGTTCGGTTTCGGTTTGGGCTTCCAAAAATTAAAATTAATCGAACCGAACTGATATACTATATAATTAAAATCTAGCCCAATCTATTGCATAATTCAATTCATTAAAGGAAACCCACTAACTGATTGATCCCAACCTATTTCACACCTCACAATCTAAATCTAATGGATTAATTTTGATTTCTAAAAATCTAATTCTAAAAAATCCTAAATTTGTCCTCCCTGCTCGCGTCGCTTTCCGACTCTCGTTGCATCTCAGCCCTCACCTGAACAAGTTCTTGTCGGCCCTCTGACCTCCAACAACTCTTACAAGAGCATCAACAAGTCAACAACTTTGTGCCTCTCCATCTTACTGCAGCAACAACAACTCTCTCATCCTCGTCTCGCAGCAACAGCTAAAGCACTCTCTTCAACCTCCTTATCTTGCACAGCAGCAACAGCAAATTAAAAGTATTCATCCTCCACCTCTCCATCTTGCGCAGCAGCAAAGGTAAGCCACTAAGTCTCTCTCTCTCTCTCTCTCTCTCTCTCTCTCTCTCTCTCTCTCTCTCTCGCATTCACAAAAAAGGCGTCACATTGTCCTAAATCCTAATTTTGATAGGATTAGAAATATGTTGGTGGAAGTGGTGTTGGATTAATAGTAGCTGCGAAAAAGATCAATCTTGATCTTAGAATTAAAAGTTGTGCACAGTGAAGGAGGGTGCTAAGTGAAGGAGGATTGTGAATTCGGTTTTGTGAAAACCGACCGAAACTAAACCGATATTTTCAATTTCGGTTTGGCTCGACTGATAGTATACTTCGGTTCGGTATCGGTTCTTAAATTTTTAGGTTTAGTGCATTTCAGTTTTGGAAGTTCGGTTCGGTCTGAACTGAATGCTCAGCCTTATCGTGTTATCAAACTTCAATTGCCACTGAATTGATGCTTATTTGAGACCATACAGTGATCTAACAAGTTTACACACCTTTCATTCTTATCATGGTACAATAAACCTTCCAGGTTGTTCCATGTATATTTCATTTTCCAACTCACTATTCAGAAACACAGTCTTCACATCCATTTGGTGAATTTCGAGATTGCGTAAAGTAATAATCACCAAAAGCACCCCGAATAGATGTAATCCTCGTTATTGGTAAGTAGGTATCGAAGAAATCATACATTTATCTTTGTCTAAAGCCATTGGCAACCAAACGAGCTTTATACTTATCAACAGTGCCATCTGCTTTACACTTTCTTTTTAAGATCCACTTGCATCTTAAGAGCTTACATCCGCTCAGGAGATCTGTCAACTCTCAAGTATGATCTTGCATGATGAAATTAATCTCACTATTGATAGCCTCTTTCTAGAATGAAGCATCTAGACTAGATAGTGCTTCTCTCAAAGACTTTGGTTCATCGTCCATCATATAGACAATGAAATACGGACCAAACATCTTAGCCATTCTAGCTCTCTTGCTACATCTCGATTCTTCATCCACATGATCAAAACTAGTAGCAGTTTTAGAAGTTCATTTCTTAAAACTCTCTTTCATCACATCCTTATCTTTACAATGATAGATGTTCTCAAAGAATATGACATTCCTTGATTCCATCATCATTCCTTCAATCATCTCGAGTATTTTCAATTTATGAATAAGAAAATGATATGCGCTACCGTTAAGTACATACCTAACAAAGAAACAATCTATTATTTTAGGGACAATTTTAACTTGCTTAGAAAGAGACACTTCAACTTTAACCAAATACCCCCACACTTTAAGGTATTTGAAGGATGACTTATATCTTTTCCACAACTCATAAATTTGGATAACACTGAACATCTCAACACATGAAACTCTTATTTAATAAATAATTCAAGATAATCAAAGGGTGAACAAATAGGTCCCACGTAAAACCCAAATTTCCTTAGACAGAATTATAAAATTCCCAGGAAAATTGGAGGGGTCACAATTGCTTCCACTTTTGTAACGGCCCAATTTCACTTTTAATTGAAAAAAACATGTTATCCATATTTGTCATTAATAATATAATTTACTTGAAATACAGCGGAAGTTTCAAATCAAAATTTGACATTTATTACAGAAAAATAAAGTTAACAATAAATTAAATCTTTAATCATGCTTAACCACTTGGCCACTATCATCACATCTTGCCCGCTACGCATCACCCGAAACAACACCTGAAAAAGATAAGTAGTTTTTAGGGTGAGTACAACTAACTCAGTGGGGAGTGTCTAAATATCCAAGCTACATATCAACCAGAATAATACGCGAATAGTAAATGTGTTCAGTCTGTAGACCAAACCATGTAGTCTGAAGGCTCTGCGTGATAGTCCAAATGCTCTGCATGTAGCCCGAAAGCTCTGCATGATAGCCCGAAGGCTCTTGCTATGATGTGACATCACATACATTCAGTAAAATATATAGAGAGGATAATAAGGACAAATTTAACGTAAAACCCCACCTTGACTTTGACCTTGATATTAACCGATTAAGTCCTACGCGCCTTGTCTATAAATTAATTATCTTGAATTAATAGAATGTGTGTAATAATGTTATGCAATTATGTTTGTGATGAAAACAATAATCATTTTAATATAGTGATCTCTTAATCTAAATGCTATGATGCGTAAATATTATATATAAATATATACTTGTGCATACTACAAATCATAATGCATTAGGTAGTTAGCATGTTTTAAGTAGTTTACATGGAAATAACTTAAATAAATAGGCTAACACATGATGCATTTGATAACATGATTAATGGATGCTAGATTATTAAATACATGCAAGACTAATCTATTTATCACATTTCTTTATTTCTCACTTAAAGCCCAACTCCCATTAAAACTTAAAAGTCCATCTTCATTTAATTCCAATGCCTAAATAATAAGCAAGCCCACCTGCAGAACTAAAAATGATTAAAAAACCAGCAAAAACATCTCTCTCTCTCTCTCTCTCTCTCTCTCTCTCTCTCTCTCTCTCTCTCTCTCTCTCTCTTCACGTAAAACAATAGTAGCAACCTCACATCTTCATATTTTCTCTTTTTTCTTCATGTAAAACATCTCAGTAACCTAAGTTTCTTCTTTCTTTCTCATCTTCGTGAAACTGCAACACAACAGCCCCTGACCACCATCTTCTCCTTTTGCCAGACTCCACCGTCTTCACCGCTGAACTGTATCGAAGTCGCCGCCGAACAGCAGTCTTGCAGTCAGTGTTGCCTTCATCCGACATTGTTGCCAAAATCTCCGACACTCTCATCTTTACCTGATCCCCCATGCTTATTCTATGAAATGCAATGTACATGTGAAATAATAAATCTAAAAGAATTTAATTTATACCTTCGGAACCTTGAAACTTTGAAGAAGAAAAAAATAAAATTATTGCCTTATGTTTTTGTCTGTTTGGTATGAGTAATAAGAAGGATAAGAACTCTTTATTTATAGTATTATATTAGGGTTTAGGGTTAGGTTTCATAGCTATCAAGATAACAAGTTGATAAGATCGAGTAGTGACAAGTCCTAGAGAGTTTGAGCTATCAAGTTCTCTGTTGCTACACTTTTCGTGGAAAGAAAAGGAGGAAAAAAAAGGTTCTTGATTTGGTCTTCTTAACAACTTGAGCTTGAAGATTTGGACTCAAAATAAAGTATTTGGGCTTCAAAATAAAACTTGGCTACAATATTAGGCTTTCATGATTTAAAAATTTAGTGTCATGATAATAATGATATTATAAGATGCAATATATGCCTAATTATTTATTAAAATTTCTTAGGCGCAACTTATTAGACTTAAGCAATTATTATCATACATATAAAAATAAAATAAAATATTTTTAGGAAAAAAAAATGTAGCAATTTAAATATTAAAAAAAACTTGGGTCGCATCCTTCTCTACTTAAAAAAATTCATCCTCGAAATTTCTTACTTGGTTTTAGTACTCAAAGGTATCTAAACTTAAAATCTATCATCGTTCTTGAATAATCTCACTATAGCATGTCTATTGCTTATGAATTCTAAGTTCTGAGATCTTACTAACTAGTACATAAAACATAAGTCTTGCTATGTTCCTCTACCTTAAAGATTTCTTTAGTCGATTATAGTCTTGCTTGGCTCTAGGTTAACTATATATCTTATCCAGACAACTAAAATATTCCTCAAATCGAAGTGACGTCGAAAGCTGCATTGTGATTTGGCCATCCTGGAACATCGATTGTGCCACATTTGTCAAGGATCTCACGTGTTTTGTGTCTTCAATCTACTCGCACTTGATTACGGGTCTTTAACAAATTGTTACTGACTTGCGCTATCTAGATCCATCTTTACCGAAATAATGTAAAACTTTTCCAATTTAAAATAAACTTCTTTGCTTTCTCACACGTTTGCTAAAAATAATACTAAAACCAAAGTAGCTATGTAAATAAACTAGAAATGGGTAATAAAATCTAACGTGTTGATATCCTTCTTTCTTTACTCCTCGCCATTCATCGTAAAAGCTCTAGAATTTTCTCTCCTTTCGGTGTTTCCGCATCCTTTAGTGTTTTCTCTTTCAGTGTTTCCTCCTCTTCTGGTGTTCTATTTTGATGCAACGGACAATCCCAGGCATTATGTCTCTCCTTAAGGCATTTAAAGCAAGCTTGTGTCCCCAACTTCCATTCCCCTAGATGATATTTATGACATTTTTGGCATTATGGATATTGAGATATCACTCCATGCATTCTCCTCCAGTAACGTTCAGCTTTTTCTCAGGTTGGGAACTTTGCTCTCTGTCTTGAGCATCGTTGTCATCCCATCATCTTTTTCCAATATTGCTTGGAGGTCTTAAGGCTAGCTTATCCAAATTCAGATAAGTTGACATTGCCCGAGCTCATTGTATAATTTCGGAGTAGGTAGTAAGGTTTAGAGCAGACGGATGTGCTCTAATTTCAGTACGCAATTCGTCTTCAAAACACCAGGCCTTCTTTTCATCGGTCTCTACCAAATGAGAAGCATAGCGAGCTAGCTGGTTGAATTTATGCTCAATACTCTAGAATAGGCATATTGCCTTACTCCAGATTCATCAGCTCTTTCTTTTTTTGCTTGCGGAACGCCTTTGGAAAATAATTATCCATGTCCATTATTTTGAAAATGGCCCAGGTTAAGTTGGCATGTTGTTCTTGACTCATGCTGAGCTTCACCGCCACCCACCAGTGGCTTACATCATCTGTTAGCTGAAACACTGCGCAAGTAACTCTTTGTGCGTCTGTTCATCCTAGGTAATTGAAGATCCGCTCCAATTCCCAAATCCATTCATCTGCTGCTAAAGGTCCTCCAGTTCCTTTCAACTTGGGTGGTTCTAACTGGCGAAAATGCATCAAGATGTCCCATCTTTCTTGGTGTTGATGTTGATTCTGATTCTGTTAAGGTAGAGCCCTTCTCAGTGCAACTGCGAGGTTTTAAGCAAATGCGTCCATGTCGTTGTTGTTAAGTATTTTAATGAAAGTTAACTATTTTATTAATCCAATTCTGGTCAACAAATACTTAGTACTGAGGATCAAAATAATAAAATAAATAAATCATAGATATGCTCCATCTCTGGATGCTCTGTCCTTGTCCACAATCTACTAAAATGTCACATATAAACTTCACAAAATCAATTGTTTCACCTATTCTTGTGGAATAATCTAAGAGTTCTTCATAAATATTTTCTGCAGTAAGTTTAAGATTTGTTGAAATGATCTTTAACACCTTTCGAGCAGCTTCAACTGGCTTGAGTTTACCTCTTTCACGTTTAATTACTCTTCATATTCTTAGAAACCTTACCAAATGTCTCTCTACTCTTACTTCTCTAATCCTCTTGCGCCGCATAAAATTCTGCCATATTCTCTCCACACAGGACACGATCCGAGTACTAACGGGAACTCTCCTGCGTGTCCCAGTAGTCAACCTTCTTCTAAGCATCTAACAACACAATCCTTATGGTAAATCTCGAGGAAAAATAAAACATTTATCATAAACATATAATTTTTATATAATCATAGACTTGAAATCATAACTTTAACTTTTACCTCTTTCTAGAGCGATGCGGAGGATGTGATGATAGTTATTACTTAAAAGTCCATCTTCATTTACTTTCAATGCCTAAATAATAATCAAGCCCACTTGCAAAACCAAAAGGTTAGAAAACCAGCAAAAACATCTCCTCTCTCTCTATTCACGTAAAACAATAGCAGCAACCTCACATCTTCATCTTTTCTCTTTCTTCTTTACGTAAAACATCCCAGTAACCTAAGTTCTTTCTTTCTTTCTCATCTTTGTGAAACTGCTACATAAAAACCCCTGATCGTCATCTTCTCCTATTACCAGACTCCACCGTCTTCTCGAATGAACTGTATCAAAGCCGATGCTGAACAACAGTCTTGCAGTCAGTGTTGCCTTCATTCGACACTGTTGCCAAAACCTCCAACACTCTCATCTTTACCCGATCCCCCCATGCTTATGCTATGAAATGCAATGCACATGTGAAACATTAAATCTAAAAGAATTTAATTTATACATTCGGAACCTTGAAACTTTGAAGAAGAAAAAAATAAAACTATTGTCTTATGTTTTCGTCTGTTTGGTGTGAGTAATAGGAGGGATATGAACTCTTTATTTATAGTAGTAGATTAAGGTTTAGGTTTAGATTTCGTAGCTATCAAGATAACAAGTTGGTAAGATCAAGTTGTGATAAGTCCTGGAGAGTTTGAGCTATCAAGTTCTTTGTTGATGTACTTTTCATGGAAAGAAGATGAGGAAAAAAGAAAAGAAAGTTCTTGATTTGGTCTTCTTAACAACTTGGGCTTGAAGATTTGGACTCAAAATAAGGTATTTGGGCTTCAAAATAGAACTTGGCCAGAATATTAGGCTTTCATGATTTAATAAATTTAGTGCCATGACAAAAGATATTATAAGATGCAATATATGCCTAATGATTTATTAAAATTTATTAGGCGCGATTTATTAGACTTAAGAAATTATTATCACACATATAAAAATAAAATAAAATATTTTTAGGAAAGAAAATATAGCAATTTAAATATTAAAAAAATGGGTCGCTACAACTTTAAACCCAATATCATGAATTAATTATTATAAGACTTGTTCAATCCAAACCACATTTGTTTCTTTATATTTCTCATATTCAACTACTATGTCATAATCTACTATGCCATAACTTTAGAGTACTCAAGCAAGTAAGATGAAGAAGCAATTTTAATATCACTTTCTTTTGCAACTCGGCGCATAGCCATTACATTCATTTTGAAAAACCCATTGGCGAGATAGCTTCGACCAAGAAACCTTCTGTACTTGCTCAAAATAAATTTTTCAGACTCAAACACTAGTCGAAACCCATGGTTGACCAATAGTGAGCCCCAAACCAGATTTTACTAGATGTCCGGAACATGCATCACATCCTTTAGAGTCAGCTTCTAGCTTGAAGTCAGCTTCAAGATCACGTTGCCCACACGAGCTAATTTAGATGAGGCTTGGTTACCCATGTGCAACTTTCTACCTTCAATAGCTTTGTAGGTAGTAAATAAGCCATTGTCGGAGCAGACATGGAAAGTGTCCCTGGTGTCGACAAACCATTCCTTCGGGTTATCCAAATGGCTATTATTTGATGATCCATCACATTCTATCAAGTTATCATTGGTCTCGATTGGGACTTGTGGTCTTGGATCCACCTTTCGATTATCAGCTTCAATGCGAAGCTTAGCCACAAGGTCTTCAAGAGTCATCTCCTTTTATTTGTGCTTGAGATAGCTCTTGAAGTTCTTCTAACACAGTGGCAACTTCTCAATCACTGTAAAAACAGTGAAGGCATCTGGAAGAACCATCCCTTCAGCATGAACGTCGTGCACAATGAGCTGAAGCTCTTGCACTTAATCTATCACTAACCGGGTGTCCATCATTTCATAATCGAGGAACTTTGCCATGACGATCTTCTTAGTTCTGGCATCCTTCATTTTGTATTTCTTTTCTAAAGCCTCACATAACTCTTTTGCTGTTTTTATATTTGCATACAACTAAACCATTTATAATGTAATTTTTACATAGAAAATCATCGTTGATCCACTGGTCGTATATCGTGCGTTTGTTGACATCTGGCTCATCTTCTGCAATGACTAGAGTGTCTTCATTCACCTGGGCTACAACTCCCAACATGGTCAAATAGAAAAGTATCTTCTGCTGCCACCTCTTGAAGTCCAGACTGGAGAACTTCTCCGACTTCTCAGTTTGGCCATGGGGAATGGTACTTGTCAATGCAGATGATGAACTTGTCGTTCCAAAGCAAAGGTAATTCTGATTTTAGGTTATTTGTCTTACGATTGTTGTACAGTATTACACAGCTTCTGGAATACACAATAAAACAGAAATGAGTAGAAACAAATACACGAAACTGAAATGAAATTAATAAACTGGAAACCAATGAAGACTGCATATTTCCAAGATGTAAACCTAGTCAAGAGGACCTCTCTTCGCAAGACAAATGCGCCCCGGCTAGTGTTCACGGTTTGGCATTGTCTCTCAAAGATAAAACGAATTTCATTCTCAGAAATGTCCTATTTATAGGCACCATTCCACCCTGGGGAAGAACTAAGGTTTGGGGTATTCAATCTGAGATGATGTAACTTGCAGATGTTACAACCTTGCCATCAAACAAATTTCGACACGTGTCTAAGGGTAGCTACAGATCCTTGACTCCCTCGGGAGTTACATGTTCCACATTCAAACATGGCCAGGTGGGGGAGCCATTACAGTGCAACCCACTTAACTCCTCCAGCTCCAGGTGGGGAGGACACATTCAAACATGGCTAGGTGGGGAGCCGTTACAATCCAACCCACTTAATTCCTCTAGCTCCAAATGTGAAGTTACAAGTTTGAATGTCTATTGGAGCCATCCAAGTGTATCCGCGGATCAGATGATCGACCCGCCATTTCACCACCAACCCATTTCAGAGTTTGAAAACTATAATAGCCAGACCTTAGGGAGCCATTACAGTCCAACCCACTTAACTCCTCTAGCTCCAAATGGGAAGTTACAAATTTGAATGTCTGCTAGAGCCATCATACATGCTCCATATTCAAACATGGCCATGAGGAGGAGCCGTTACAATCCAACCCACTTAATTCCTTCAGCTTCAGGTGGGGAGTTACAAGTTTAAATGTCTATTAGAGTCATCCAAGTGTGTTCGTGCTCCATGTGTATCCACGGATCAGACGCTCAACCTGTCATTTCACCACCGACCCGTTTCAGAGCTTGAAAAATATAACGGTCAGGCCTCGGGGAGCTATTACAGTCCAACCCACTTGTTAGTGCCATTTGCACTTAAGTGTTTGAGATTATCATAATCTGTATGGCAATATGGCAATATCAAAAGAACACAAAAGGTTTTGGTTATTCATGTTCGAATAACATGTTCTGGATGTTACTATGAACATTCCGCTGCTAATCTGATTGAAGATCAAGACATGTACTTCATCATGTTCAGGAACATGATCATGTACATGGTTGTCCAGAGAGTTTACAAGAGATGTATCATGCTAGATTCAAGGAGTTGAAGCTGCAGAATCAAGATGGACGTTTCAGAATAGAAGCTGCCTTGTTCGTGATAAAGATCAAGAAGGAAAGAAGGAGTTATATTCAAGGAAGACATCTAAACTAGGAAAATCTGAATTAAATAAGGAAAAAGTTTTCTTGTTGAATTCTAGTCAAAGTAGGACTTCTGATTACCTTGTTAAGGCTATAGTTGTTGTTTATAAATAGCATGTGAATCAGACTAGATTAGATGGCATGAGCACGAATGCACAAGTACTGATTAAAGAATCAAAAGACTTCATATTTGAAGCATTAGGCATTCATCATTGTCGGGCTAGAGTTGATCTTTTGATCATTATTTTTCTAGTCTGTGTTTGAATCTTTCTCATACACACTTTTAAAGGAGTTTCGGGAGAGATTTCATGTGGGAACTAGAGGGAGTCTAGGTTGTAAGGGGATCTCATAATTCAGTTCATCGAAAGAGCTTGTAGTGGGTAGGAAATGGGTCGAGTGATGAGAGATCATCATGTAAAAGCCTTTGTAACCGTGCAACGGAGTAGTGGATTGTTTATCACGGACTTGAGAAGTCCCCCTGACGTAGATCAATTGATCGAACAGGGTTACCAACCTTGTGCCTTTTATTTGCTTTCAATTTAACATTCTGACCTTACATGTTCATCATAATGTATATGTACATGTTAATGAACATTATGTTCGGCGCACAGCTTAGGTAACTATACCACTTAACTTCTCCAGGTCCAAATAGGGAGTTACAAGTTTGAATGTCTTCTGGAGCCATCCTTTAAGCTCCACATTCAAAGGAGCTAAGGAGTTACAAGTTTGAATGTTTGTTGGTGCCATCCTACATGCTCCATATTCAAACATGGCCAGGAGGGAGCTCCAGGTCTCCACATTCAAACATGGTCAGGAGGGAGAGCCGTTACAATCCAACCCACTTAACTCTTTCAGCTCCAGATAGGGAGTTACAAGTTTGAATATCTGCTGGAGCCATTTAAGTGTATTTGCGGATCAAATGTTCGACCCGTCATTTTGGCACCGACCCATTTCAAAGTTGTAGCTCCAGATGGGTCGTTTCGCCACCAACCCACATTCAAAGGAGCTGGGGAGTTATAAGTTTGAATGTCTGCTGGAGTCATCCTACATGCTCCACATTTAAACATAGTCAGGAGCGGGAGCCTTACAATCCAACCCACTTAACTCCTCTAACTCCAGATAGGAATTTACAAGTTTGAATGTCTGCTGGACCCACTTAACTCCTCCAGCTCCACATAGGAATTTACAAGTTTGAATGTCTACTGGAGCCATCCTACATGCTCCACATTAAACATGGTCAAGAGGGGGAGCCGTTACAATTCAACCCACTTAACTCCTCCAGCTCCAGATAGGAATTTACAAGTTTGAATGTCTATTGGACCCATTTAACTTCTTTAGTTCCAGATAGGAATTTACAAGTTTGAATGTCTGCTGGAGCCATCCTACATGCTCCACATTCAAACATGGCCAGGACCACATTCAAAATGGCCAAGAAGGGGCTCCAAATAACTCATCTAGCTTCAGGTGGGGAGTTACAAGTTTGAATGTCTGTTGGAGTCATCCAAGTGTATCCGCGAATCAGACGTTCGACCCGTCATTTCACCACTGACCCATTTCAGAGCTCGAAAACTATAACAGCCAGGCCACGGGGAGCCATTACAGTCCAAACCCACATAACTACTCCATTTCACCACCGACCCATTTCAGAGCTCGAAAACTATAACGACCAGGCCCCGGGGAGCCATCCTACATGCTCCACATTAAACATGGTCAAGAGGGGGAGCCGTTACAATTCAACCCACTTAACTCCTCCAGCTCCAGATAGGAATTTACAAGTTTGAATGTCTATTGGACCCATTTAACTTCTTTAGTTCCAGATAGGAATTTACAAGTTTGAATGTCTGCTGGAGCCATCCTACATGCTCCACATTCAAACATGGCCAGGACCACATTCAAAATGGCCAAGAAGGGGCTCCAAATAACTCATCTAGCTTCAGGTGGGGAGTTACAAGTTTGAATGTCTGTTGGAGTCATCCAAGTGTATCCGCGAATCAGACGTTCGACCCGTCATTTCACCACCGACCCATTTCAGAGCTCGAAAACTATAACAGCCAGGCCACGGGGAGCCATTACAGTCCAAACCCACATAACTACTCCATTTCACCACCGACCCATTTCAGAGCTCGAAAACTATAACGACCAGGCCCCGGGGAGCCATTACAGTCCAACCTACTTAACTCCTATAATTCCAGATGGGCCATTGCACGACCCATCCATTTCTGAGCCCGGGCACGGACGGACGCGTGTGGGCTCATGACCCACATCCTTGTGCACTTTAGATATTACACTTTAAGTGTTAAAACACTTAAATACAATTCTTAACTATGCTAAAAAATCAATGTGGGATCATTAAAATGTGCTTTAAGCATATTTTTCCACACACCATAAATGCTCAATCGTGTGGCCGATTTCAACAATTAATTTCTCACTCCTGAAAATTGGATTTGAGAAAATAAAAATACTACGATTATCTAGTACAAATATAGAACAATCGTACGATATTTAATTCCTCCAAAATTAAATAACTTGGTCACCAAAAGTCGTAAATTGAGTCACGGCTCAATTTATTACATCCAATTTTCCAACAAATCACATCTGCAAAAATTTGTTGCTACCCCAGATATTTTCACCCTTTTTGTAATATTTTTCGTAATTTTCTGATTATATGTAGATACATGGATAATAAAGTTTGTAACTTGACTGATTTGGTGAAGTAGAAATGGGAGAAATATGGGAAAGAAATAGAACAAGGGGGAAGCAAGATTAATGCCTATAACTCCAGCCCAAAACCCAGAGTAAGCCCGATTCGGTTGATGAGTCACGTGTTTGAGTGATATGCCCAATTCGAACTTCTCTTCTTTCCCAATTTCAGCAGCAAACCTTAAAAATCCAAACTTTACGCCACTCTCTTCTCCGGTCAATTTTCCCTCTTCCGGCCTCTTTCCCGACAACTCCCGGTTCATAACAAAAAGATGCCCCCTAAACAGAAAATTAAAAGGTTGGATCAAATAGGATTAGATTTTTAATGTTATTAAGATTTTGTGAAAATCATTGAATTAGATTTAGAGAAAAGTATGAAAAGTTTCTTACAAGCTAAAAAGAAGACAACATTTTGGGTGCATGCACGAGAATGGGAATAATGTAACAAGAAGGAATGAGAAAGCATGCATTCAACCAAAACTTGATAAAAAACCTCACTTTTTAGGCTCTTAATTAGCTACCTATCTATCTGTCAAGCAGAAAGATGGCTTGCATCATTCGACATATGAGAGAAGAAATCATGAAAACTTGTAAGAAAAGAAAAAAAGAAGGTTCTTTGCTTTTATGAGCAGTTTTTGCAAGCTTTACTTGCATAAATATAGGACTATATATACTACTGTTTTGCAGGTCTCATAAAACTCGAAACACTTAACACTTTTCGATCAAATTTTCAAATGATGCGACGCGGTTATGAATCGGACGACGGTGATTTTGCTTCTGCAGTTGCTGCTTCTGCACATGCCATACATTCCCTTGAACAAATCAATTCAAAGCTTCAAATTTCAAGAGCAAATACCAGAAAACAAGAGCCCATTAAGCCACGGCAAGGAGGTTGTTACAATCTTTTTTCTTTTACTACGTATTTTTAATGACACGATGTGGAGTCAATGTAAAGATAGTTCAAGAGATTAAAAAAAGTTTTTTTTTTTTTTTTGGTATGAAATTAAGGTTCGATGAGAAAGGCATCTATAAAAGATACTAGGAGTTCATCATCTCTTAGGCCTCCTGCAGCCATTCCTTCTGCTGAAGCTCAAAGGCACAAGGAAACTTCATCAACAGTCAGACGTTCAGATTCCAAAGCAGAAGCTTGGGAAAAAGCTCAGATAGCCAAGATCCGTAAACGGTAGGATTCGTTCCCCTGCTACGGAAACGGAGCTAGGAATTTTAGTTTCACTTAATCTACGCATAAAATTCGAGATTATATTGACTACCGAGTCTTTCTGAGATCCAGGTATGAAAAGTTGCAATCCGATATTCAAGCTTGGGAAAATGAGAAGAAATTGGGAGAGAAACATCGAATGGAAAGAAAAAAGGTTTGCTTACATTGCCATCTGCTGCTGACTTCACTGAAAAACTAAGCATATAACATACCGGTGACAAACAGGTTTGCTGTTATTGCAGGGCGATTTGGAGCTCAGAAAATCAAGAAATTTGAAACATTACTACAGCAAGGTAGGCAGGATCGATCATATAGCTAAAGGAGCGAGAGCACAGGTCGAGGAAAAACAAAAACATGAAGAATCCATAGTGAAAGATAAAGCCAGAGAAATTAGATCTACAGGAAAAACTCCAGTCACCTGCTTCTGCTTCTAACCAGAAACAACGTGCATACAGTTTCTCATCATGAATCCCAGAATTGGTGTTCAAGAAATTTCGTAAAGAATGAAACATTCTTCAACCTGTTGTGGTGGTTGTATCGAACAGAAATTGAAACATGAAACTGTTGGATATGCTTATGAAAAGAACATTTGTCAAATAGTAAACAGAAAACACATAAATCAAGTGAAGAAACTGCACATTGCTAGATAACCGCTCTTCCTGGAACAACAATTAGTCAGATACTAAACCAGTGATATGATTATAGCTTTACTAAATCAATGAATGTAATGAAGAGTGATTCAGCAAGATACATGATTGAATATTTGCAATAGCAGCAGAATGCTGTAGATGATTTGTATATACATATTCCTAGCCCTTTCGCGAAACAATTAAATGCGCATTAGTAAAATCAATTAAGCCACTTTATGTTATACTGTAAATCAGATCCCCTACACTAATATAAAGAATATAAAATAGAATATAGAAGCAGTTGCATTCAGCTCTTCAGGAAATCTCTTGCAAGGAAGGCTCTTTTTTGTCTAGTGATACACTAGTTAGTTTGTGATGATCTCGAAGAAATTCTACAACCATGAAAGTGAGAGCTGAAGCAGGTATATACCAAGTAATTCTGGGGACGCTGCCTCTGAACATCCCCCTTACTCCTTCAGCATGCCATACTTTATAAAGAACATCCAGCCATCCCTTATACCTGGAAATATACATTTATGTCAAAAATATTGTAGTACAAATGGTCTTAAAACTCTTACACAAGAATATAAGAACATTTAAAAATGCTAAATACATAAATATGAAGAAATCCCCATCTCTATCTCTAGCATCACTCGCTAACTAGTAGACATGCATCTCTCAACAATATGAAGAAAAATATTAAATTAAATTGTCATCATTTTACTGAATTTAAGAGGCTTATCATTTAATAGTGGAGTCCACACTGTGCTATTACCTAATGGTGGCCCCTTGTACTTGCAATCTGGTTTTGACAACATCCAGTGGAGTAGTGAGATATGCACTCAAACCTGGATGACAACAAGAATATCTCAAACATGTAACTTTATGAGAATGATCCAAGCGACTTGCCAAATTCCTATGGGGGATGGGGGGGGGGGGGGGGAGAGATGCTATACAATTTAAATGGCATACATACCGCCAGCCAATCCTCCTAATACAAGCCCCTCAAAAGTACTATTACTATGGAAATCTGAATTGGGGAAAATTCTCTGTTTTCCGTACTGTGTCATGTTCTTAAAAGCTTCATAAAAAGTAACCTGCAATATGAACACAGATTTAAAGAACATATGATGTAAATAAAGTGAGTTTCAAAGAATATACAAAATAAACATATAATTGTCCAAAGTTGAATATCTATGGATGCATGAGCATAGACAGAGAGAGATGGAGGAGGTTGCCTCTGTTTGTAGAGATAGGTAGAATAGGCCAGACATGGTTAAATAATAGACAAGAATATCTTTGTTAGTACAGCGAATGTATTTAAATAGAGAGCCAATCGAAATTTATGATACCATAAGTCCAGCAAACGGAACATCCCTTGCAAGTGTAGACCAGTATCTGCAACAATATACATTGAGACATTCAAACTCAAGATAATTGGAGATTAAATCAATATTTTCTTTTGTATGAATATAGATGAGTATAGACACAACTTAGCAGATGTGAAATACAAAAGACAAAACCTGTTTACTAATTAATATTATTAACTTAGTCAATTACAAGGTACAGCTGAGTGCCACCTTCAAACACAAAACTATTTTTCTTGCGAAACATTATGGTGCAGAACTAGAATCCTAACTCCACACAAAAGTATCATATTGTATGCATGTTCTATCTTCATATATTCCTTCCATCTCAGATGGTATCAACAGACCTAGTAGCCAATTTATAATGGATACTCCACAATACTACTGAGAATGTTCCAAAAGCTTTTGAAAACAAATTATCGAGTAAAATAATTCTGGGTTGAGGTATTATATACCCAGCATATAGTCCTTTCAGCCCTTGCTCTTTCCATATTGAGCTTGCAGCCTGAAACATTCCAGAGTAGTAGCCATATGTGGGCATACCAAGTTTTGCCTGAGAACCTTCTCTTGCCAAAACAGATGTCCAGTACTTTCTAGAGCCCTGAACCTGCATGCGTTGCTTCATAACTTCACAAGGAACGTATATAACAGATCCAAGTGTATCTCCTGAGCAGCATAAAGAAACAGCCGACATTTATCATAAGTCACTCAAGGCAGGGCCACATTTAAAGAATTGGGTAGACAAAGAAGCCCATAATAAAATGATCAAATGTGCCACAGACGTGCTCAGTGGCCAACATACACTATTTAGGGCAAATAAAATTTTCTGCAAATGACCTATAGCTCCGGATATGAAATGTGCCCAGTGACCGCCAAGGCCTGGATATGATTCATCCATCCATTTCTTGGTGGACTCTATGACTCCAAAATAAGTAGCTCCAGTAGCAAGAGATCCCATTATCCCGGGTGCGATTCCTCTGTAAAAGCCTATCCAACAATTACCATCTTAACTAAGTACATAATAAAATAACACATACCGCCAAAACTATAAACAAAATCATCAAATACACATCTTGAACACAGATGGAACAGAGAAAAAGAATTTTCGTTTACCAGCCAAACCATCCGTAGCCCAAACAGCTCTAACCACTTGTATTGCACTATTTTGATTCTAAGGCAGCAACCCAAAAAAAAAAAATCGGTTTAGAGAATAAACGACGTCGCAATACCCTCATTAATTCCAAATTTAGAATAAAAACCTTGCTCCCATTAAAAATGGCTTGGCTTTGTATGCGTGTCTTAATGGTATCAACAGGATGCATCATTCCTTCCCCAAAAGCGCCCGCAATCCCGCCCCATAAAAACTCCCTCCACACTACAAAATTCAATGCGACAATTAATCAAACAGCTTCGGTGATAATTCAAATTAATCACTTTCGTCTAAAAATAGCTCTACCAAAGAATTGGTTCAGGTTCGTTCGAGTGAGCGTGAGAGATTTCTGGTTTTCGCAGGTTGTGGAATGGTCGATCGCCATGGAAGATTATTGATTTGGGTGGAAGCTAGCTAGGGTTTATGGGGGGGGTTTTGCTTCGTTCAATGAGTTTTTGAAGAAGGCGGGTGTTTGCCAGAATTCCAGGTGACTAGATCCATATAGGGCCCACTTAAGGGCCCCACTCTCCCCTACCTCGCTTTCAGTTGGAATTTTTCTATAAACAAATTTATTATATCTCCTATTTTATTAATATAATGGCATTCAATATTCGTTGTCATACCTTATACCTTATCTTAGTTTACGGTACGAGAAAAATCATATTGTTGCCGTACTTTTACCTCCGGTATACCTTAGTTCGGTATAACACATACTGCATACATTTACCATACCTTTATTTCGGTATACCTTACCGTACCTTAATTCGGCATACCTTACTTCGGTATATTTTATTGTATCCATATTTCGATATGTACCATACCGACATTTCACGGTATATCGAAATTATCGTTATGCTAAAAAATATTTAGTAAGAAAATATATGCATAAAGAAATATTAATCAATAATACACTTCATTTATATAACATAAATAGATTAAGTAATACACTTAATTTTAATTTTCTCAATAATTTATCATAACTTTTAGTCTAAAGATTAAAGAAGAATATAAGATTATTATTTATTACATTAGATTTCACATTGTTCAGTTTTTAGTTAGGAGTTTTGTATTAATTATATGAAATACAATATTTTCCTAAATGTTTATGATGGACATATAATAAGTATTATAACATTCTATATCATATCTCATTTTATTTTAATTTTTTTGATAATTCACCATAACTTTTAGTCTAAAGAATAAAAAAGAATATACACCATTATTATTTATTACATCTGGTTTCACATTATTCAATTTTTAGTTAGGAGTTTTGTATTAAATTATTTGAAATATAATATTTTCCTAATTTTTTATGATGAATATACTAAGTATTATAATATTGTATATAATATTTCATTTTAGTATACTTTTCTTTATTATTCATCATAACTTTTAGTCTAAAGTTTAAAAAAGAAAAAAAGATTATCAATAACATTTGATTTCAAATTGATGATTTTGTAGTTATAACTTAAGCATTAAATTATATGAAATTTAATAACTTTCAAAACTTTCATAATAAACATACTAAGGCCTAAATATGATATTATTGAGTAGTATAACTCATTTTCTTTAAAATGTTTAGACCATTCATCATAATTTATAGTTTAAAGATTTAAAAATGATATAATTATTATTTATTACGTTTAATTTCACATTGTTTGATTTTTAGTTATAATTTAATTATTAAATTATATTAAATATTATATGTTTATGAACTTTTACGATGAACAAACTACGCATTATATCTTTATATAATATATTTCATTTTCTTTTAATCGTTTCAATCATTCTTGTTAACTTTTAGTTTTAAAAATTGAAGAAGAATAAAAGATTATTATGCATTATATAATTTAATTTATCTTTTATTATATTGAAATAATTTTATATCTTATAATTTATGTAGACATTATTATATTTTGATTTTTATTGATTATTCATTTTAACTTTTAATTTTATTGATCGAAAAAATAGAAGATTATTATTTATTACATTTAGTTTCAAATAGTTCAAGTTTAGTTATAATTTAGGTATTAAATTAAATATCAAAACATAACTTTTATGATAAATTTATTAAATATTATATTATAGATCTGCAAATATATATATATATATATATATAGGGATGAGATATTGTGAGAACCAGTCACCAGGTGGGAACTAGGAACCAATTTCATCCCTCCATTCCACAATTTGGACGGTCCAGATCAATCCAGATTTCTCGGTGGCAATTGTGTAATTAAAACGAAAGTCTTCAATTCGTGCATCTCATTAAGGGCAAAATCGGAACTGAACTCAGAAATTGCTCAGATTCAATTTTAGCCTCCGACTTCGCTCATTTTAGCCTCATGCATTTTTCATTTTAGCATGTGTTGATAAACAAAAATGGAACGATGATTTCATTGGAATGAAATGCAATACACCCTATTTGGGGACAGTGAACCCTAATGGGAATCTCATAATTACTAGTTGGGATCAGAGTCCTAATCGGAACGTAATAAACCCTAATTGGGAACGGTGAACCCTAGTGGAAAATGTCACATCAATTTTAGCCTCCTACTTCGATCATTTTAGCATCATGCGATTCTCATTTTAGCCTCATGCGATTCTCATTTTAGCATCAGAACAAAAGGGGAGAATTATTAAATTACTATATTATCCCTCCGTCCACAAAGTTGTCGAAAATTACAGGAATGTCACTGTCCATCCACTTAAATCTGATTTAATCTGGACCGTCCAGATTGAGTCAAACAAGGGCTAGGATTGGTTCCTAGTTCCCACATGGGGGAAGGGTTCTCATTTGATCATTTCCTTATATATATATATATATATATAGGGCAGGGTTCACATGAGAACCAATACCTATGTGAGAACTAGGAACTAATCTCAACCACACATTAATGCTTTGATCTCAATGGTCCAGATTTAAATAAAAAGGCAGTGACATAATGGTAAATATGAGGAAGTCAAACTTACTCCTGGTCAAAGCTGACATCAACATTCTTACACAAAATTTATTTAAACTTTAAACATCCATAACTTGCTCTTTTTCATTAGATTAACGCAAATTATATATTAAATTAAAGTTCTTTTTCGTGCTCTTCCATTTAAGATCTATTGTTCATATGTTTATTCGAAAATATATTTTTTCGTCCATAATAGCATGATGTTAAACTCAAAATAGCATGATGAAATATTCATGATAACATGGAAGTATACATATAATAGCATGAAAAAATATTCTATACAGCATGAAAAAAATATTCATAAAACACATAAATTTTATTCATAACAGCAGTAGTAGCTAGTGTTCGTTAATAGTAGGACATTATTTGTTCATACCAGCATGCATATATATTCATATTAGCATGTATATATGTTCATACTAGCATGATAGTACTCTCATTTTAGCATAGCGAAATTTATAAAAATAGACAACGATTTTTAAGTGTGTTTATATGATTTTCGAAAATTATGCTCAAATATTACAAGTTTGCCACCGCATTTGATCAAAAATTGACCAAATCTTAACCATTTAAATCAAAGCAATGAATGGTGAGATGAGTTCTTAGTTCTCACATGGAAGATGGGTTCTCATTTGATCCGCTTCCATACACACACACACACACACACACACACACACACACACACACACATATATATATATATATTAAATTCGAAATACAGTATGTACCAATGTACCGGTATATACCATCATGTCGTACCACAGTATATGCCGAAGTGTTCACTTCGGCATATACCGTGGTATGGTATGACGATATATATTGATATATGACGGTATACCGAACTTTCAGTATATGTCGGTATACCTTAATTTTTGAAAATTCATACCGTTACATTACTGTAAAATTCTAGTAAGGTATCATACCTTACCGAAAAATCGATATACCGTAAATATCGGTATCTTCGGTATTTTTCGGTACGGTATGGACGGTATTCCGGTATGACGGTATTTTTTATCGGCCCTAATTGAAAAT
Organism: Perilla frutescens; assembly: GCA_026008535.1. Lineage (NCBI taxonomy): Eukaryota > Viridiplantae > Streptophyta > Magnoliopsida > Lamiales > Lamiaceae > Perilla > Perilla frutescens. The sequence continues at coordinate 18,996,392 of BRKX01000014.1, read as the reverse complement.
GTAAATTATAGTGTATAAATCAATGAAACCCCCCATACATTTAATAATTTTTTAGACACTTTGCATGCGCATATATGCGCATATCAATACAATTATATTTAACAAAAAAAAAAATCAAAGATATTAAAGAAGGCAAAGATCAGTACATATATGGTTAAAAATTTCGTAGCTACTTCTCATAAATAACACTCAATGAATCTTCAATTTTTGCTGCACACTGGACATATACAAACCTTATACCAAATGGAAATTTATGACAATTTTTCGATGTTTGAAGCGATACTTTTTTAGAATTAGAGATTATACTTGTTTCGATCTAACAAATATAATAATAATTATAAAAATGTAATGGTATTAAAAAAATAGCAAGATTTTCCATTAAAATATACATAAATACTTTTCAATATTATAAGTGATACTTTTTCCTATCTGATGTAAAATTTTATGTGCATCCGATGTACTAGAGACCACTCTCTTAATAGTATAGCTTGGACCATTCATGTTACAGGGTTAATTTTATTGTTTCCAAATAATTATTAGTTATTTAAGTTTTATTATAGATAAACATAAAACCTATAAGCTTGATAGTGGTTGTGAGTAACAAAAAAAAAAAAGCAAGATCAATAAGAGAATCAAATTGATCTTGAGCCACCAAAGGAAGAAAATTGAAAAATTGTACAAATTGATATTGTTTCACATAAAAAGGTACATCTCAAGCTTCGAATTATTCTTGGAAATAAAAATGTATCTTTGCATTCGAGAAGCAAAAGCATTACACAAGTGAAGGGAAAAAAAAACAAACAAACAAGTACACAACATAATCAACAAATTAATTAGAGAATTGTAACATTTCACTTGCAGAAATTGCAGCACCATCGAGATAACGCATACACTTTTAAAATATGTAAAGGAAAAATTAGAACAACTATCTCATAAAGGTTGTATAAATTTATTTTTATTTTTTTAAAAAGGAATTGAAAATCATGCCCCTTTTCGATTTAGTAGGATCAAATCAGATCAGATCATTTATGTCAATTCGTGTTACATCTCATGTGCTACAATTATTTTTTGTTTTCAATTTTTTAATATATTATAATCAAGTAAGGATGAACCATAAATAAAAATTCAAAGTTAAAATAAACCATAATAAATTGAAATAAAAAAATTAAAAAAATGATAAAAAAAATAAATATAACAAGAATGTGACAAGGAGTCTGAAATCAACGGGGACTGGCAAACATTTACTCTCCATGATGCAGCCCTTGCTTTTTCTCTGTGGCGGTGCATCATAAAAAAATACCCAAGAATCAAACACAAACATACTAATGAGAACTGCTTCTTTTTATATTAGAATTGCAATTGCAAATTATTTTGTAACTGCTATAGTAAATTCACAAAATTTTTATGTTTGTTTCCATCTAATTAAAGTAAGATATATAGATATTATATAATTACCGTTGGTTATTATATACATATAGAATAGTCAAATAATTAGGTTCAACTAGATGACTTAATTTCTGGACATGGTAGAATCCTTCCAAACCCGTTAAAACCCGTAAAAACAGTCAGCGCGTGGGCTCCATGCACCCGTCCACGTGCGACCACTCGGGTATCACTAGGTATAAAGTAAAGTATCACTATGTGGAAGTATCATTAACTGTGAAGTGAAGTATCATTATATATAAATTTGGCAAAGTATCATTAAGTATTAAGTGAAGTACCATTAACTCTGAAGTGAAGTGTTATTAGATATAAATTTGGCGAACTATCGTTCACTATTAAGTGAAGTATCAAGTATCATTAACTCTGATGTGAAGTATCATTAACCATGAAGTTAATTATCATTAGATATAAATTTGACAAAATATCATTAACTCTTAAGTGAAGTATTATTAGATATATATCTGGTGAAGTATCAATAATTATGAGATGAAGTATCATTAACTCGGAAGTGAAGTATAATATGATATTTTACTTCGCAATTAGTGATGCTTTACTTTATACCTAGTGATATCCGAATCATTTTATTTTTTAATTATATATTTTATTCAACTCGGATCCGGGTTGAGATATGTCTAACGTAAGAGATCCATTAAACGGTCTCACACAGTGGCGGAACCAGGGGGTTGGGCCCCAACCGGAAAATCGCCGAAAATTTCTACCTAGGGTGGTTGATATTTTTGCTTCAACCCCCCCCCCCCAATTTTTTGATATTCAGTGGAATTTGTGGACACGAATGAGATCTATGAAGGTGAGATGAGATGGAGGGAAGAAAAAAAAAAGGAAAAAAAATTTGTCTGCAACCATTTGAAGTGACCCATTTGCAACAACATTCTATTTGCGATAACTGATGAAGAAAGATGAGAGAGATGAGGGTTGAAGAAAGAGAATTAAAGGGTGGGAGGGGTGGGCCACATGTTATTTTTATAAATTATATACTATTCTATAATAAAATAATAATAATGGATTAGCAGTCAAACTATTTTTATTGAAACAAAAATCAGCACACGACACTTGGAGCACAACAACTTGTCTTATCATGTAATTTCTATTCTATTTTATTTTTCAATTTATATACTAATTTTTATTTATTTAATTTATGATTTATCCCTTTATTAATTTGTCCTTTTGATATTAGTTCAAATTTGTATTATTTTGATTTTGATAAATATATGTTTATATTCATAGATTATTAAATTTAATTTAGGCGTTTGAATTAAATTTTGATTTTCAGAACTTAAATTAGGTTTCAAGCTTAGAATTTGAATTAAAGATATTATGAATTATAATTGACATTAAAAATTTAGGACTCTATATTTATTGATAGATGTTATGAGTTTATGATAATTATCATTGTATGTAATCATTTATATTATTCTTTATGAATCTATATTATGTATAATGTAGTGATTTTCTAAATGTAAAAATGATATTATTTCACTAAAAAAGATAATAAAAAGTAAACAAGTTTTATAAAACAAAAGAACATCGTACACATGTAAAAAAGTGAAAAATAAATGCAAAAAAGAATGACAACAATTCCTTCCTCTCATTATTTTTTTTCTTAGTCGTGCAAGTACATATAATATAGAATCATTGCTCATCGTAAGGCAGTGTAGCTCCCCTAAAAAAAATTATAGTTCCGCCACTGCACACAAGTGTGCCCCCAAAATACTATTTTAGTTTTATATGTATGATTTTAGATCTACTGTATAAGTATGAGAAATTATACAAAAAGAACGAACAAATTAAGAATAAAAAATAATAAAAAGACAAATTTTGTCGACTGCGTTTATCTCCATCAACAAACGGGCATTTTTGCATTGAAAAGTATATTTATTTCGGGGGACTTTCACTTTCAGGTAAATATTAGGATGATAAATTTGAAATTAAAAAAGTCGAGAGAATTCATCCCTTACGATAAACGTTATGGGGGATTTTTGCATGTTCCCTATTAAATTATTAAATCTAACAAATATATTAGGACACTTCGGGAGTTAGGGCTAGCTAGCTATCCATCCAATACTAAGAAAATGAAAACTATAAATTTAAAATACAATAGCAATAAATAACAACACAATACTAAGGATCTAGTCAAATTAGACCAGATGTGATAGCCAAAATAGCACAAACATGAAGAAGCTTAGGTATTCACCCCTTTGTAAGGATGAGACTGAGAGATACGAACCTCAATCCACCAAATATCCAATTCAATTCATATATCACTGTGATATTTGTTATAAATTTGGCATTCTAAAAAAATTCAGCTCTAATTGCTAACAAATCAACCGTCATCTTGCTTGCCTTCTTGATTCCGAATGTTCCCTCCATCAATTACTCAAAATTGCACCCCAATCGAGTGGAACTACAGTCGGAACGTTAGATACTTTTGCTGGATAACTATGCCGGATGTATAATATTTAATTAGTGTTTAAATTGATGACACTTAAAGATCATATTTAATTTACAATTATTTTCAATGATAATGACCTTTTATTTTAAACCGACTACAACAAATCAACAATCCAATTGCAACTCTCTCTAAAAAGATCTATAAAATCAAGTGGTGTCCGTTTTTTGGCCACCCTCATCCACAAGACTCCAGTTGAACATATTCAAAAATTTCAATCTAAACCTTGTCATAAAGGTTCAAAAATTATTTTACTAACATATTGCGAATGTTCAAAAAAAAAGAAGAGAAGAAAAATTGAGACTATTGATCATGTTTAAAAATTGTTTTCCGAACATCATAGTCTGATTTGAAAAATTATTTTTGAAGTTCCTTGTTTGCTTCGAAAAATTTAGTCCTATGAGATGGTTTCCATATCCAATTATAGTTAACAAATACATTAATATTTACACGTTTAAATCTCTTCTATTTTTAGTACAAATTCAGAGCATCAATGACGGTCTTCGAAGAACATTTCTCGATTTTGGCCTCCCTCTTGTAATTTTTTTTATGACTTCTTTACTTTCCTTAAAAAATGACGTGCAACGAGAAGACGCCCTTCTCTTTTTTCATTTTTTACTTTAAGTATGTTTAAATTGTTTTTTTTTTTTTTAAATTGAGGGCTACAATTAAATAAATAGTGTGGTGTATGAAGTAAAAATAATTATTTGTTTATTTATTTTTAAGTTTGTGATATATTTAGTAAATGTGGTATATAATGAAAATGACAAAATTTGGGCACAATGATTGTGCAGAACTGCTTAGGTGAAATCTATATCTATATCTATATATATATAATAACAAACTTCTTCAACATTTGTTTTCCCGCTCATTTACAAGGGCATTATAGTCAATTTATATTATAATAGTTTATGTGATTTATGTGATATTCTCATGTTTATTTTCGACAATAATGTTACCTCAATTAATTAGTAGAAAATCTAATTAAATTCTTAATCAATTAATATCCGTTTCCAGTAATTTATAGATATATAGATGGCAACCCAATTCATACTTATCTTAATTAATGGGGTTGACACGTGTATAAATATATATGTATATATATACAATATTGAACATATCTATATACTATATATATATAATAACACACTTTTTCAACATTCATTTTTCCCGCCCATTGTAATAAGGTTTTTATCAATTGTATTTACAACCATTTAAATAATTTTTTTGAAGTAACTATTAAATATAATTTATTAGATAATTTAATGGTATCATTTCTATAATTAAATTAATTTATAGCATAAATAAAATGATTTTATACAAATAAATAATATATAAGAATCGTGATTACTGTAGCTATATATTGATTGTATATTAAATTGTTTTCATAAAAAGCTATGAGTTTATGAGGATTAGTGATTGATTTGCGTCTTTTTTTTTCAAACACGTATTCATACAAAATTGTAACATATTTTATAGCTTGTGGTAATTAACTCATTTTATTGTATATTTGCTCATGGACACATTGGATATATATATATACATACATACATACATACATACATACATATATATTATTTTATCCAATTTGAATGCATAAAATTAAAATTATTGATAAAAATATAAGTTATATGATGATATATCTACATGCATGATAGTTCCTTAATTTATACCAAATAAATGTAACATTTGAACAAATTAATAGTAGTATGTATATGTATATTTTATTATTCTTACTATTTAATATTACTATAATATAATGATTATTTAGTTAAATATTAATTTGTCCCCACATCAAATTGGAAGCCATCCAATTATACACATAAATATGAACAATTATTTTATGTCATTCTAATTAATTTCAAAATATACCTAGAAGATATTAATTAATTAAATGTGCATAAATTTCTAAGTTTAACTAATAATATAGAAATATTAGAACTAAAACATTTGTTGGTTATTGAAATGCACAAGGTAATTACGTGTGTATATATATATATATATATTGATCTAATAATTTAAATTAAAAAAATAAACCCTAACCCTCATTACATTATTTCTTGATTCAAATTTTAATTATTGTCCGATTTATTATCTTACTTAAAATCAATTAATTAAAAAATTAGTTATTATAGGCATGATGTCAAGTACAAATAATTCTAAATTATTTATCTATAATACTTCTTTTAGCCGCAAATTTACTTTTGAATTTTTTTATATAAAAAGATTATATGAAATGTTATATATAATAAATTGCATTTATTTGATAAATTTATTATTGTTGTGTTTCAAAAATTTGTAAAGAAAATAAGTTTTTTATTGAATAATTTTTTAGATACAATAATATACTTGATGTATAATATACTATTAACATCATTTTTTTTTATTTCACATTGTTTTTTATACATTTATATTGAAAATTAATTATTTTAAAAATTTGATAAATAATTTTAAATATGCTATGTACTTTATCTGTGCATCGCACGGGAGAAATGCTAGTATATATAATAACACACTCATGGAACATCTTTTTTTCCCGCCCATCTAACATCATTTAATTACATATAATCTAACATTGATAAATTAGTCAATTAGTCAATAAATCAATTTATATTAATTGCGTTGATAGTCTATCAACATTAATGAATCACAATTAATACGCCAATTAGCCATCATTTTGGGAGAGTTAATTACATTTTATGGAGGTAATTTATATAGTATATTTTAAATCTATAATAATAATAATAATAATAATAATAATAATATATATCAATATATCTATATATATATATATATATTATAACACACAACTCTTTTTCCTCCCATTTATATGGGTATTTTTTGTTATTGGGATGGTTGTGGGACTTAATTTTGCTGATATAATGATGGGTTAATTACTTTTAAAGTTCATATTAAATTTGTAACTAAGTTTCAAATTCATAATTTTTAAAGCAATTAACCATATAATGATATATACATGTAAATTTATCGGATACCTATTTTTCTTTATGATGAACTATAGTTTAATGTTATTTTTTTAAATTGTCATTATTGAACAATTATTTTATAATTATGTAGAAATATTCATATTAAATTATTAATATTGGTCCAATTATATTTTGATTTAACACTAAAATGCAAAATTATTAGTTGGATATCTATATATTATTTCTATTGATATCTATCCAATAAAATCCACAAACCTATTGATTGCTCAATTACGCATTGTTTTTTTTTTTTTTTATATGAATTAGTTTGTGTTATTGTAGTATTATCAAATAGATGATGAAATTAATATTGTAAAATAAAGCTTAAATTAATACATATTTGTTAATAGTTTTTTTTTTTAAATAACGAATTTCTAATACAATTTCACATGATGCTAGAGGTTTTAAATGTAATGAGAAATTTGGATAAATATGTTGTAGTTATTATTCTTGCACAATATGGATATGAATTCAATGAAATTACTCCTATTTATTTTAATATTTACTACTCTCTCCGTTTCTATATAAATGTCATTTTAGATAAATACACACAAAGTAATAAATTAATTAAATTATTTAATATACCCTTGTGTGAATACATTAAATGAGTCAAATATATATTTTTTTAAATTCATTAAATGAGGGAAAAATGTGTGAAAAATGTGATTTTTTGTCTCGAATTTGTAGAATAACACTTTTTTGAAATAAAATTAAAATGTTAGAATGACACTTATTCAGAAATGGAGGGAGTAGTTTTTAAAATTAAGAGCAATCGTCTTTTTTCGTTTGTTCTATTTATATTGTTATTTTGAGTTTAAAATTATATTAATTTTTTAATTAGATATGTTTATTTTTTGTATTTATTTATTTTTAATTTAAATATATATCAATTTATTATTATATATATTTAAATAATATTTCATTAATTAAATATACAAAAAATTCAATTAAATATATTGAATTTTTTAAAAACCTAAATGTATTTTAGTTTGCAATTTGAAATATATTTTAAATAATTAAATAAATCTTTTTTCAATAAATTATTCCACATCGAAGAAACGATAAATATTATTTTGAATGAACAAACTATAAATTTAAGAAAACAAAGAGCTTAACTTTTTTTTTTAATATTTCATTTGTTATCCTCTTTAATAAATAACTTTTTTTTTTTAATATTTCATTTGTTATCCTCTTTAATAGATAACTTTTTTTTTTAATATTTCATTTGTTATCCTCTTTAAATTTTATCCGTGCATCGCACAGGAGTCATTCTAGTGAAAATTTATAATACATTTCAATGTCATAACTTATATATTTTTAATATTATAAGTGATATTTCTTCAATTAAAAATGTAGTAATGATTATAAAAATGTCACTACTTTTTTTATTTTTAGCTATAATTTTCAGTAAAAATAAATGTAATATTGTTTAGTATAAAAAATGGTATTTTTCAGTATTTTAAATGATACTTTTTTCCATATAATATAAGACATCGTCTATATTCGATCACCTCAATGCAAAGTTTGGTGTTATAAATAGAACACCAAAAAAAAAACACCAATTGTGAAGAATGTAAAAGTTCGGGGTGTATTATGTAATAATTGAAAAGTAGAAAAGTACACACTGGTACATGTAAGAATTAATAAGAACATTTGTTCAAAAAAAAAAAAAAAGAATTAATAAGAACATAGTAGTGTTAACTGGTAAGGCCAAGCTAGTTGGACTTTTTGAGTGGCGATGATGATAACAATGGAGGCCGTCGCGCTCAAACTCCCGCCTTCTCTCCGTACCATCAAACCCAACCCTAACCGCTCCAACCGCACTCTCCGTACGGCACCTTTCGCTTTCGCCGCCGCCGCTCCGGCTCCGCTGTCCACCGACCCGCAGCTCGGCCCCGGCTCCATCGCCCACCGCACCCGACCCGATTTCCCCATCCTCCACCAGGCAGCTCCACTTTCGCTATCTCAATTTTCGCTGTTTTGATTTTTGGGTGGAAATCTTATTTTTTTTTTTTGCACAGGAGGTGAACGGGAAGAAGCTGGTGTATTTGGATAACGCCGCCACGTCGCAGAAGCCGACGGCGGTGATTAACGCTCTGCGGAATTATTACGAAGCGTATAATTCGAACGTTCATCGCGGGATTCATTATTTGAGGTAATTTTGGGAGGAGGAAGACATTTGTCGTGCCATTATTTTGTTTTGAGTTGATTTGGTGCTGTTGTGTAGTGCAAAGGCGACGGATGAATATGAATTGGCGAGGCAGAAGGTGGCAAATTTTATAAACGCAGCGGAGTGTAGAGAGATTGTGTTTACCAGAAATGCTACTGAGGCAATCAATTTGGTGGCTTATAGTTGGGGACTCTCGAATCTCAAGGAGGGAGATGAGGTATAGATTTTTCCCTTTTTTGCTTATAGCATATTGATGATTATGAATTCGAGTTGATTGATGGCTACTTGATAGAAAAAATTGTCCTGTTACTGTTGTTATTAAAAATATAGGAACTTGTTCTATTATGCATGTTGATTGGGCCTCTTAACTGCAGTATGACCAAAAGGGGGAATTTATTTATTTTAAATTTTGATTGAAATATTTTTTGAATCAAAGTATACAACTTTAGCCCTTGCACGGACCATATCCGACCTAGAAATCTTGATGTTAACAGAATGCCATTTTAAAGAACAAGTAATCAATGTTAATTTTCACGTGGTACATTCCTAATCAATGAGAAGAATGGTAAGCCCAGTCTGTATTCTAGGGGCTGCAAGTATCATGTATGCATTGTTATTGGAAACTTACTCATTTCAAGATGTCAAGTGAGATAATCATGGATGCAGAATAAATTATTTGTTTATTATCATGGACGTCCGGGTAATTTTGAAGAATAGTGAAACATCAACATTTGGTCATGAGGACTACTCCTCATTTCTTTCTTTTGCAAGGAATGTTGACATTGAGAATGATGGACTAAGGGCAAGTATGAGGCACTGCCAACTACCTCAAAACATTGCAATGCATTAGCCCGTTGTCTTTTTTCTTATACTTGTTTTTTAAATCCAAACCTTTTTATTCCTTTGCTATGAATTAGACTTGCTAATAAGTACTTGATTCATGGTTTTCAGGTTATACTTACAATCGCTGAACATCACAGTGCTATTGTTCCTTGGCAATTTGTAGCTCAAAAGACTGGTGCAGTGTTGAAGTTCATAGATTTAACAGAAGATGAAGTTCCAGATGAAGAAAAGCTAAGGGAAATGATCTCAAAGCAGACAAAACTCGTTGTTGTTCACCATGTCTCAAATGTGCTGGGTGAGTGAATTGCCATCTAACCATACCATGTGAGAAGGAATAACCATGGCTGTGAGCTGAGGCTTAATTTAACTTAAATAACTTTTTTCTTGCATCCATGATTTATTTATTTATTTCCTGTGATTCTTGGAAATCATCTACCTATTTGCATAAAAGGAACCAGCTTTATTTCATTCTATGTCCAAGATTTATGTGATGTGAGGATTACTCTTAACAAGTAGCTATTTCTATGCAAGAGCCCAAATAACAAATTCTCATGCGTGACAGTTCCTCCTATTTCTTCTCTTTACCGGTTTTCCTGCAGCTTCTGTTCTTTCAATTGATCAAGTGGTAAGTTGGGCTCATGATGTTGGAGCCAAAGTGCTTGTAGATGCTTGCCAAAGTGTTCCTCATATGGTGGTTGATGTAAGGAGCCTTGATGCTGATTTTCTGGTTGCTTCCTCCCATAAGGTGATGTCCTTTCCATCTGCATTAGAATTTAAGTCAGTATCCGTATCTGTTAGCTCCAAAGTCTTATAAGTCAGTGTTTGAAGTGAAGAATTAATCATGCTTCAGATGTGTGGGCCTACAGGCATTGGGTTCTTATATGGTAAAAGTGAGCTCTTGTCTTCCATGCCTCCTTTCTTAGGTGAGTTTTCCTTTCCCTTTTCATATGATTATTCATGTTTGGTTTCCTCTTTATTGAATCTGAAATAATTTTGTAGTTCCTATCATGATTAACAAATCATGAATTCTTGGGTTCAAGTATTTTCAAAGTTTGTTTCTTTAAGCCTCTATGACATTATTCTCAGGTGGTGGTGAAATGATATCAGATGTATATTTGGATCACTCGACCTATGCTGAACCTCCATCCAGGTGAGTGTCATACGTGTCAGCTGACCAGTGTTAGTTGTAGGAGTTGTGCAACGTGACTTGGCTTCCCTGATATGAACATTCTATATGGAATTGGTTTAGGATTGGAGGTGAAGGTACACTTGATATTATGAAAGATTGATTTGAAAATCTTTGCTACGAATATACAATACCATTTATATTTTGTGCACTTGCATCAGCTCTCTGACCCCCTCACTTCCTTCATTCTTTCCTTTATCGTCTGGCAGTTGCACTTTTGGTGCTTCATCTATATAAGCTAAATCCATTCCAAGGCTGTATATTCTACACTAAGCAAGCTATAGACTCCAATCTGTGTTTACCATTAAATGTTCAATTTGTTGAATTGTATGAATTTATTGGGATGTATTATTTTGTGCTGGGTGACCCTGATTCCGCAGTTGTTCCTTTATTTAGTGTTCTTGTGTAAAATGCTTTCCAATGTGATAGATTTGAAGCTGGAACTCCTGCTATTGGGGAAGCCATTGGATTGGGGGCAGCTATCGATTATTTATCAGGCATTGGAATGCAAAAGATTCATGAATATGAGGTAAAGTTTGCCCCTTTTTTTTCCCATCATTTTTGCTATTTTACGTGTTCTTTGATTTTATTTTTATTTTAATTAATTTTAAGATGATCTCATCTCATCTTTAGGATTACTTGGATGAGAGACCAAGTATCATTAACAATGAGCGCCAAGTTTTCTTTTCCTTGGGCAGGTAGAGCTAGCAAATTATTTATATGATCGATTGAGTTCAGTGCCCAGCGTCCGGGTCTACGGCCCAAAACCTTCAAGAAGCGTGACCAGAGCTGCGCTATGTTCCTTCAACGTGGAAGATGTTCACCCAACTGATGTTGCTACTTTTCTTGACCAACAGGTACGGATAATAAGTAGTTTTCATGTTAAACACTGCAAAAATTAATGAACCTTGTATTGTGTCTTGTTTAATTACCTTGTTGGTCGTATATTTATTTTCCAGCACGGCGTAGCAATTAGATCAGGTCACCATTGCGCTCAGCCCCTTCATCGGTATCTGGGAGTGAATGCGAGCGCTCGTGCAAGTCTTCATTTCTACAACACCAAGGAGGATGTGGATGAGTTCATCCAGGCTCTTTCCGACACAATCAACTTTTTTGCATCTTTCAAGTAGAAGAAGGCTGTAGAAGAGCTGATCATCTGCTGCTGTTTAATATGTAGTCTACGAAATGGATATGAAAAGGGAATAATCTGATTGTATGGAATTGAACTGAAATTTGAGTAAAAAGTATTTCCTCAGTGAATAATGTGATTAAATTGCAGGTCAGTCCGTCCTCACCCTTGAGCAAGTTGAGAGGCTAGATGAGCCACCAATGTTTTGCACTTCCCCAAACCAATGCCTCCATTTGCTTTTATTGCTTTCCACTTGTGATATCCTAGACATGCTTCTCATACATTCCACGAAGGGAGCGACTATTTGTACCACTACTTTTACTCTTTGCACCACAAAAGAAATAAAGAAAAAATAAAATAATTGTGAAGTTACTTCAATACCCTTTTATTACTTGTTCATACCACTAAAATTACTCAATGCACCATAAATTCAAAATTAAACAAAAATTAAAAAAGAAAACAAATTGATCGAATTATTCATCAACTTATAATAGCTTATTAGAAGTGTTAGATGCTAGCATGAGTGTATTGATTGAAAATAATCGAGTTTAGAACGTGTTGTGGAGGGTTTTTTTTTTTTGTTCAAATCGCGATTTGTTCGAACTGGAAATTTCGAACATTTTGGAGTGGTTCGAACTCCATTTTTCGAACAACACTTAAGAGACGTTTGAATTTAAGTTTTCGAATATATTCACATGGTTCGAACGTCAATTTTCGAACATACTTCATTTGGAAAATATTTTCTAACACCTTTACACCCTGAAATTTTCTAAGTGTCGTTCAAATTTTAGTTTCCGAACAAATGAGGGTTGTTCGAACTTTAGTTTTCGAACCAAATTTTTTCTAAGTATTGGAGTCGTTCGAATTAATATTCTCGAACAAGGTGAACGTGTTCGAAATTATGTTTCTGAACATTTTTTTAAGTAAAACAAATATTCTTGGAGCGAGGGATATTAATGTAAATATGTGTGGTGCAAAGAGTAAAATTTGTAGTGCATTGAGTAAGCGAAGTGCAAAAAGTAAAATCAATGGTGCAAATAAAAACATCCTTCCACAAATTCATTGCAAACTTAAATAGTCATTTAGGGTATAACCCAAGATAATTACTTATCAATTCATTATATTTAAAATCAAAATTATTAATCATCTAATATTTTTAAATATTGTTTTTTAATTATTTTTAACACTCTCTATTAAATTTATCCTTCAAGTAATCAAGTACAAATTTAATTTTGTTGAAAAAAAATATTAAAGTAGTTAAAAGTAAAAAATGAATGGGGATTATCCAAACGATGGAAATCGTGTGTGGAAGGAAGAATTTCGATTCGACTCCCCCATTTTTCTAATTAAAAAAAAAATTGAAAAAAAAATGATTAATTTATTTAACCCCTTTATTCATTACTTTTTTTTTTTTGAGAGAGAGCCTCTATATATAAGAATAAGACATAAGGCAGTAACGGGAAACGAATAAAATAGAATTAGGGGTGGGGTGGGTTTATGAATTACGAGTCTTCTTCATTCTCAATCCACCACTGCGCAGTGATTCCGTCGCCCAAGCTTCCCACTCACGCCGCCATATAGTAACGGTAAGCATCTCATTTTGTGGATTGCCTAAATTCGTTTTTTTTTTCTTCATTGTGTGCGCGTGTGTGAATTGCGAGCTGTCGTTTACATTGACCCACCCGCCACCACAAAAGCTCAAGTTTGTGTGCATTACTTCCGTAAGAGATAGGCTTAATTTCTCGAATTGGGGGAACGGTGAGAGATGTTCAAAGGAGCATGCTTTAAGGAGAATTTTGTGGTGGACTCTCAAAGGAAGAAACACCTGTTACGTATGCATCTCTTCTATTTGTATGAGTTTGAATGGCTTCTTTGCACTTCAAATTTGTGGTTAAGTCATCTTGATGGTTGAAGAAGAATGGGGTGCTGCCGTGCTCGTATAAATGATCAAGAATTGGACATCTTTTGTAAAATCTAGGCTTTAGGGTATTTCCTGAAGAATCTTCTGCCTTTTAATATGTGCACTCTGTTTTCTTTTTCCAAATTGAACTAATTAGCTAAGCGGAACATTGAATTTAGTACTTGGTTATTTCACAATGCGATATTCATGAATTTGACTTTAAAGAAACCCAACCAGTCTACCCTGTGATCTTGTCATCTCTTGAGTTTTTGTGTGAATGTGGTTTCTTGTAATCCAAGCCTGGACATTTGATTCAAAATAATGCCATCCACTCGTAGGCCGTAGCCTCTCTTGTAGTTTTGATATTTTTTTTTCCATAACTTTTCTTTTGTTTACACTACTCTATTGGCATGAAATGATCAAAGTATGCTCCCCACATGATACAAATTGGTTTTTTTGTGCTCGGATATGCCTCATGTCTTGTATTTGACCGATTGACTTCATCATAGTGTTTAGAGTGGATTACTCTCACTTCTGCCATAGTTTCTTAAATCACAATCTAGCTTCTTTTTTATGCTTTCTCAGCTTTGGGATCAATGAGAAGGGGGAAAAGGTCAGCCATGGAAACCAAAATAAATCAATTCGCATCTTCACTCATGATGCCTGGCAGTTTTATTATGTAATAACCTGGTCCTAAATTTCTGACCTGATGTTATTGAGACCCCGATGAAAAATTTTGTGATTCCATCTGTGTCTTGTATGATCTTTTGCTGTTATCTCAGCAGAAAGCCTCATAATGTTTGAGGATTTATCTATATGAAACAATTTATAGGTAACTAGTATGAAGAAGTCCAAGGATCCATTTGAGATTGCTTTTGAGGAGCAAGAGGAATCGCCCCCAGAATCCCCTGTGGGTCTTGATGAGAATGAAACACAAGCTTCAGCTGGCCCTGGTGGTGGGGATCCAGACATGAATGCTAATGTTCTTGCTGCCGATCCTTCAGCTTCGGCTGCTGGGTCAATTCCTGTGAGGACAGCTGGCCAAATTGGCAAGAATAAAGAAGATGATGACGAAGAAGAAGAAGAGAACATGGATGTTGAGCTTGGCAAGCTTCGACCTAGCGGTGATCCTGCAAAAACAGCTAAGATGCAGTAAGTTGACTAATTTATTTAGTGAGCTTCTTGAAAGTCTTACAAGCTATGTTGTCTTTCTCTTTAAAAGCCAATATTATATGTTGGCGTTTGGCACTCTTAGTTTTGCTAGTTATCCCATCTAAATAGTAATCACATGGGGATTTTACACGGAATTTGATTATTTACTTATTCCTTGGGTTTGCATATTTCCCCCTTTCAGGGGATTGATTGGGTATAAGTCATGAAATGAAATTGTCTGAAGTTTCTATAATTATGAAGATTTGCATGCTATGCTCCATTATTTTACCATACACTACTCTTCAGTCTTCTGTGTTCTGTATTATCCTTCTCAGAGAATGTAGATAATCATAATGGTTTATCTTATTCTGGTCATAAGCTCTTTAAAGTTCTTAGATATGTGATGCTCTTATATTAAAGAAAATGCTGGTTTTGGTTTATCTCTATATTGTGTACAATTGTACATATATGATTTCCATTGAACTTAAATATATGTTGTCCGTTGTCTCAGTTTGTAAGATCATCTAACCTCATCTCACCTTCAGGGAAATTTTATCTCATTTTACAGAGGAGCAAATGAGTAGGTATGAATCGTTTCGAAGATCTGGATTTCAGAGATCTAACATGAAAAGGGTAGGCATCACCTCACTGTTCTTTACCATGCCCAATCATCAAGAAAATTCCCATAAAATTAATTACAGAACTTAATGAATTGAATGAGTGCAGCAACAAAACAATTATTGTTTTAACTCTGACAAACTATGACTCTACCTTTATGTGTGGAATATATGTCATCATCACGGTTTATCTCTTTGCTGAGCAGATACTTTTGTTCGTGAGGATATCATCTGATAGTGATTATTTGTTTCCTTTGATTCAGTTATTAACAAGCATAACTGGAAGTGCTAAGATCTCCATGCCTATGACTATTGTGGTATCGGGAATAGCAAAAATGTTCGTGGGGGAGCTCGTAGAGACAGGTATAATGGCTTCTTTACCAGTAAGATTTTATTTAGGTATCCCTTCGCTTCCCCGGTAAGTTAAACTGAAAACACTAAGGATTGCAGCCAGGATGGTGATGGTAGAGAGAAGAGATACAGGACCAATCAGGCCATGCCACATGAGAGAAGCATATCGAAGGTTAAAGCTCGATGGCAAAATCCCGAAGAGATCAGTGCCCAGGCTTTTCCGATGAAAGAGCCACCAAGTTACATCCGGCCTTCAAATTTTATCACCTATTCATCCTTCATTCCTCTACAAATATTTCCAATGTTAGAATCGTCAAGAATGCCTTATGATTTCGCTTCAGAATGTATTAGGATATCTTCTCAAATATATTTACAGGTTTTCCTTCAGCTTCTTCGTGGATTATCACTGCACTTGCAAGGATTGTAATACCATGAGGATAGCAAAGACCAAGAAATGGATAGAACAAAATACCAAAAAAATAGAAAATCATGATGCACCATGTAAGCATCAAACCACTCGCATTTCCCATACAGAGAGATCTTCTGATTTGATATTTCAGAGTCCAAGACTACATAAAACACAAATCTTTTAGGTACTTATTGGTACAAATTTTCCAACACATACAGGAATAGCCATCATAGAGAGAGAGACCGAGAGTCCTCTTCTCCGAAACCACCAGCAACTACCAAAGTTTTGACTATCACCTCCATATCTCAAATTCCCAACATCATAACCGGCATAATTGGCACTTCCTCGAGCCCCAGCTCCACTTGTGTTAATATTCTTCCCTAGGGTTAGAGCCACCATAGCTCCCACCAAAACCACCACCTCCTCCATAACCACGCACCCTATCATTTGCATAATCCACTCTTATCCTACGACCATCAAGTTCCTGAAGAAAATATCAAAATGGGAATTTAGTTAAGCATCTAATTGCTACATCAAGGTAACACTACCTACTATTTAATGATGAGAGTTTCAATATTCTGAAGTAGAAAGAGAGACTCGAGGTAACAAAACAAGAGAGATAATGACCTGTTCATTCAAAGCCTGGATGGCAGCAGTAGCCTCATCAATGGAAGAATAAGTAACAAAGCCAAATCCTCTGGACCTACCAGTTTCACGATCCATAATCACCCTAGCTGGAAGATATGCCAATTTAAGTAGCAACAGTTGAGAAAGAAGTTTCCACATGTTATTCTAACGATTTCCCACACCAAATATAGAGGTTGATTAAAGGCAGGAAGCACATGCACGTAGATCCTTAAGAAGAAAATCAATAGTTTATGAATGCATCAAGAAGCAAGATGCAGATAGAATGGCGCACTAGTCAGAACTATGTAGTAACGACGTTACAAACTGAAGCATGTCTTGGTTTACTTCAAGAAAACTAGTGATACATCTTCCATATTAGCATTTCAAAATACTATCATAGATTCACAAGCAGATGATGTATATGACAAGATGTGGTCGGAGCACCTTCAGAAACTTCCCCGTACTCGTTGAAAGCCTGTTTGAGACTTCTGTCATCAGTGTTGAATGAGAGTCCTGCAAAATGAAAATCAGGACATATGATACACAATTACACATCTTATGAGATAAAAACAGGCTTATCGAATAGCAACAAGAATGGCATTGGACCTCCGATAAAGAGCTTCGAAGATGACATGCATCTGATTGCTTGAAAGATTGACGGACTGGATGAAGGGATTTCTTGACTTATGGGACTATTCATAGCTCTTCCCAATACATTCCCAGCTTTTCTAAAGAAAGCCATGGCTCCAACCTGAAGGCTGAAAGAGGGAAAAATCTTCTCTAAGGTTGGACAAAATATCAATATATACTTGTTCCTGATTCAGAATATCAGAGAAACTATAAGTTCTCTCCCTCACAAAAAATGTACAGCAAACATTGACTGTGCAGAAGGAAACGAAGACAACTCTTAAAGATCCTCAGGAGGAAACTGTTACATAATGCGAAAAGAAAAATAATTGTGGATCAAAACTCATTTCTGGCAATAGCCAAGTCAAAGTATCTATAAATCAAATAAATTTCCAAAAGACCGGCCATTATCGAGCACATCTATCAATTTTGATTGATGTGATGAACAGAGAAATATATAACATACACTCCGGGATTCAGGTTTGCATGAGTTAAGAAAATTAGGGGAAAAAATTGTACCTTTGTGATAGGCTGTACTCAATTTTCTGAACTCAGCTCAGTGACGATTGTAAAACCCTAGAGATTGAGTGATAAAAGAAAGAAGGGTTTCTGTGTGTAGCCAGAAGGGACCCTAACAGAGAGGAAGAAAGTATAAGCTGAGAAATGTGTACATAACTATCGTTAGGCATGTCCAATCGTCCTACCCAATTTCAGCTGTTATCATTGCCACGTCACTGTCATATCATAAAATATCTATTTATTATCTACTTAATATATTTTTCCCTAATCATTCTACCTAAAAAGTAATTATTAATGGATCCCACTATCATATTCACTTATTTATCTTTTATTATATCTTATTAATTTTTTTTATTTTATATATAGATTATTATTGTACTTTCATATTTAGATTTAAATATATATTTTAATTAATAAATTAATTTTAAAAATAATCCCTAAAAAATGAGTAATATTAAAATTAAAGGGAAAAAGTGCAAATAGCCCATTCGACTATTATGTGGAGTGCTTATTGCCCCTTTCTTGATTATTTGGATCAAATAGCCCCCTCTACATTAAAAGTTGGACTATGTAGACCCTTTCTTGGATGAAAAAGCTAATGGTGTTAGAAAAAACACACTAACACACATTTATTTCACACATACTTAGATATTTTCACATAGTAATACACTTTTTACTCATTAAATATTTATATTTTTAAAAAATATTTTTTTATAATTTCATAAGTTCTTTTTTTAAAATATTTTTATTTTTTATTTTATTTTAATTGTTTATCAATTCAAATGTGTTTAACTCATAATATTTCATGCATTTTATTATAGATCAATTATTTACTCACATCATATTTACTCTTTACAAGTCTAATGCCGAGACCCATTATTTGATTAATGTTGTCGTGTATCCAAAAATTATGGCAAATATTTATTTATAGGGTTAATAGGCTCTGATATCACAACTTTTTTACCTTTTTTTGATTTTTTACATAACGTTTCAATTTTTCTAATAATACCATAACTTTATATTTTTGTTGGAATTAAGCCATAAGATGAAAATTAATCTGACGTGACCTAAATTTTTACATTTTTACACTCTTAATCTGATACAACATAAAATAAATTAGAGTATCTCTTCCATGCGATGCATGGATGTGATATGTATAATCTTATTTGGTTGAAATTATAATTATGAAAAAATTAATAAAATTATTACAACAAAATAAATTTAATTTATAACTTTCTAAATTATAGAAATTTTCGTATTATTCATTTTTTATTAATTGTAACATGCCTTTGTGTTCACTATTAATATGATGTGGTATAAATTAAACTAGAATATCTCTCGTTCGACGCACAAATGTGATATTCATAATTATATTTGCAAGAAATTATAATTATGAAACATTTAAGAAAATTATTACAGCAAAATAAAATTATGACATATCAGATTAAGAGTGCGAATATGTAAAAAAATTAAGCAACTTGAGATTAATTTTCATCTCATGGCTTAATTGCAATAAAAATATAAGGTTTTGGAAATATTACAAAAATTGAAACGTTGTGTGAAAAATAAAAAAATATGTAAAAGTTGTGATATTAGAGCTTGTTAACCTTTTATTTATACTTCACTTTCGTGTAACTTTTTTAGGTATATATTTTTTGTTATTATTTACTCAAGATCATAAGTTTTGAAATTATGTATTTGTATTTATAAATCATTTATATTCATGCATCACACAAAATAAATATTAGTTTAATTTACATCGAATTCTGAGTAATACAATAAGTAGGGCTGTCAAACTGTCGGGCCGGGCCGAGCCGGCCCGGCCCGAACCATTTTCGGGCCTGAAATTGATGGGCCCAGCCCGGCCCGAATTCGGGCCGGGTCGGCCCGCGTGGGCCTACGTGTAAAATCTATATTTTTCTCTCGGGTCGGCCCGAAATCAAATTGGGCCTAAATTTTTACGGCCCAGCCCGACCCAAAATCGGGCTGGGTCGGGCTGGCCCATCGGGCCGGGCCGGTTTTGACAGCTCTAACAATAAGATATACATGAGAAAAAAAATTATATCAATACATTACGAAAAAAAAAGAAAAAAGTTTAATTACATTTATAAAAATTGAATAAAGTTAAATTTGAAAAACTATATGACAAATTAATGTCCATCGATGTGTATAACTATATAATATTTTTTGTGTGTTAGTGTGGATAAAGTGTTATTATGTGAAAAGATTTAAGTTTATGTGGAAAAATGTGTGTTAGTGTGTGTTTTTTAACACCATTAACTTTTCCATCCAATAAAGGGTCTACATTATCTAATTTTAACATAGAGGGGGCTATTTGAGCCAAATAATATTTGAAGGGGCAATATGCTCCCTGAGTAATAATCGAGGGGGCTATTTGCACATTTTCCCAAAATTAAAACACAAATTGAATAGATACATCAAAAAAATATTATAAAAAAAATTTCATAAAAATCATATCCATTCATTTATCTTTTATTATATCTTATTAATTCAATTATTTTATTTGAATTACATAAAAACATTTCATAAAAAATTATACAAAATAATTACATAAAAATCATTACTAAAAAAATATTATATATATATACACCCATGCATAACCATTCTCCAAATCTAAACACACACGCACACGTGTAGCCTACAGTGGAGGAGAAAAGAAAGAAATATAAAAAGGAAAGGGAGGGTGAGACTCATGAGAGACATCTTTTATGGCGTGGGGCCCGCCTCATTTTGTCTCTGGCTGGACAGATCTTTTTATGTCTCCAATTTCTCTCTCTTTCCTCTACCCAACCCCCACACTCATTCTAACTGCTTCCACTTCACCTTCTGTCAGGAAAAAAAACCTCCATTGGAGGTGCTCTTAGGTTTCAATATTTACAACTCAAATATCCTCAATTATTTATTAATTATATTAATTATTATAATATAATTATATAATAATGCTAATATTCTTTAATAATAGAATACGTAATTTAGTTTTTAGCAGAAATTATAAATATTTAATTTAAATATGTAATATCCCAAACTTTTCAATATTAAAATAATATCCCATGATTACCTAAAGGTAAGTTAGGGAGGAAAATGGATCCTCATAGGTCCTTTTTCAGGTGCAATGTGACCGTTGAGAGGGTTAGAGATACCCGGAGACCTTCTCATAACTGTTATTCAGAAACCTAGATATCTGCTCGAATATAATCATATCAGGAGCTAATGATAATCCTATTATATATTATTATATTTGAATCTTATCTAAATAATTCAAAACTTATCTAAAATAAATATTATTATTATAAATAGTAATATTATATATTATTTGCAAATCAATTAAATTTATACAAGTATATATGGAGAGTGGTCGTAGGTGAATTTGTAATATCGAGTTTTAATTTACTTGATAACACTCGATATAATTAGTTGGATATGATGGAATCTAAAATAAACTGGAACTCAGGTACAGATTCTGGCAAGCCGAGTCAAGGGGACCTGGAATATGAGAATCAAGAGATCCCACTACTGTATCACCGTTAATTCCCGCTATAAAAAAAACCTTACAGACTACCATAATCATATAAACATCGCTAACGTGCTTATATATATTTGCTATCCTACTGTAAAATATATGCTAAATAAACATTCAACATACAAGTTATGGCCTGTATTTTACAAATTCATGAATGACATCAAATTATATATTGTACATTAGCAAATTGTATGCTAGTTAACAAGTTTTCTGCAAGCAAACTGACTATTCATAATTATCAATCATTTGTGCAATATGAGGCAAACAACTGCACCAAATATTTATTTATATATATTAGCAAATAACAATCGTTCAAAAGTAATGGTAAAAAAGGATGGGGTCTGTGATTGCAATAAATTTTTATTTATGAATATTAGCAAATATGGGCGTGTAATTAGCAAAATATTGTATGCGTCTTAGCTAATTTTCCAGCAACTATACAACTGCTAGATATAAACCATCATATCAATACATGTATGTTGTCAAATTTTATATTGCACATTAGCAAAATGTATAATAGTTAATAGCAAAACGAACATGTTTCCTGCAAGCAAACTGACCATTTATAATTATCAACTGTTTATACAATATGAGGCACACAACAACTTAAATTATTACTTTGTTATAGCCTCGACAGATTCCCTATGATTTTTGGTATTTCTTCTCTCTATTTTAGAAGATTTTTAGCAAATTATTATTCGATTTATAGCAAAAAATTCATGTTTTTATAGAAAATTATACTTTTGTTGATAGAAAATATTTATCTTTTTATAACAGGTTACTGATCGATTTATATCAATTTCTATTAATCATTGTTAACAAATTACTATTCGATTTACAACAAATTGTTCCTTTATACAAAAGCATTATTCTTTTGCAAAAACTGGAATATGTATAAAACCACGTATTATGAAAAAGACCTAGCCAAATATTGTAGCAATCATGCAGTGTCATAATAAGATAAATAATAATTAATTAAGTACGAGGGAACAATTAACTTGATCCTCCTCACTGTGGATAGAATATTATTCCGTTATTATTTGCTCTGTTGAATGAATTTTTATTAAGTTTATAGCAAATTTTTCCATTTGTTATAGCAAATTATTATTCATTTTATATCAAATCATTTCGTAGGGTTTACCAAATTATTCCTCATATTGCATAAATCATTCATAACCATAGCGCTGGTATTTAGTGGTTCATCTTCACATGGCATCATATAATAGAGGCTTGTCTCAGCAAATATGCGCTCCTTGTGTAAGTTACTGTCAGCGCTAATGATAGCTCCAGAATATTTTGTCCTTAAATACTTCAATTCGTTCGATTGGGAGATTGCATTATGTGATGCCACAGGATTCATTCGATTTTTCAAATTTGTGTATTCATCCCTTGCACGCTTCTCATCCGCCTTCAATGTTGTTTTTCCATGTGGTGAATCTCCTTGACCGCAGTCAGCGACATTCACATCATTCCGTCCTTTTGACCTAAACTCGTGTGCGCAGTCCTCGTCATCTAAATCAAAAACACAATTGGCTAAACATAGTGTAATAATTTGCTATCTACAAAGGAATAATTTGCTAAAGAAATAGATAAACATGTACAAAAATGCAACTTTGTTATAACGAACTACATATTTTGCTAATTACAACTGAATAATTAGCTAAAAACAGAAAAATAATTTGCTCAAAATAAAGGAATATGAAAAATGCATACTTTGCTATAACCAACTGCACAATTTGCTAATCACAACTGAACAATTTGCTAAATATAGAGGAATAACTTGCTAAAAAAAAGAATATGAAAAATACATTTTTTGTTATAACCAGCTTCACGATTTGCTAAACACCAAGAACTAATTTGCTATCAATAGAAGAATAATTTGCTATAACTAGATAAATATGGAAAACATGCAATTTTGTTATAACCAACTACACAATTTGCTAAGAACGGAGGGGAAAATTGCTATCAACAGAGGAATGTTTTGATAAAAAAAAAGAATATGAAAACCATGCAATTTGTTATAAACAACTGAACAATTTGATATATAGAGTGGGATAAATTGTTAGAAAAGGATGAATATGAAAAAATGCATATTTTGTTATGACTAACTGCACAATTTGGTAAACACATATGGATAAAATGCTATAACCTTAGGAATAATTTGTTATGAACTGAACGATTAAGAAACTAACCATTCTGCACATTTTCTCATCTTATCTTCCTATCATGTCCTTTTGGCTGCTTTAATTTTGCCCCACTCTTTGATATGCCCTTTTTAGTATGATTAGGTTTCTGATTACTACCTAAATATCGATGAACATATATATGTAAAATACAATTGTGTGCTATAAACAGTGAAACAACTTACTATCAATAGAGAAATTAATCCACATAATTATTGGGTACAAACACACCAAAACTTTACTATTAACAGATACCAATTTGATATAATCAGATGAATAACTTGCTACAAAACAGAGAAATTATTTGCTATAAAAATTGCCAATTTGCTATAATCAAAGAACAATTCACTAAAAATATAGGACTATGAAAAATGAAATTTTAGTATAACCAGCTGCACGATTTGCTAAACACCAATGAATAATTTGCTATCAACAGAAGATTAATTTGCTGAAAAAAATATGAATATGAGAAACATACAATTTTGTTATAACCAATTGTACAATTTGCTAAACATGGAGGTAAAAATTGTTATCAATAAAGGAATATTTTGCTAAAAACAGATTTCATAACTTGCTACAAAATAGAGAAATTATTTGCTATTAAAATATGCCAATTTGCTATAATCAATGAATAATTCGCTAAAAATATAGGACTATGAAAAAATAAAATTTTGCTAAAACCAACTACACGATTTGCTAAACACTAAGGAATAATTTGCTATCAACAGAAGATTAAGAAAAAAAATATGAATATGAGAAACATGCAATTTTATTATAACCAACTACACAATTTGCTAAATCTGGAGGTAAAAATTGCTAGAGAAAGAGGAATATGAAAAAATATATACTTTGTTCAAATTTCTAGATATCCAAATAGTATACGAAAATGGTGAAAAATTTAGGGAAAAATACCAGAAGATTTTTGTGAGACTCATTTGCCCGTCATTGATGCCGCTCACAAATTCGTCGTTCCACGTCGTCCTCCGATGGTGTCGACCAAGCGGGAGAGGGGAGTCAGAGTAGAAAGAGCGAAAATCCGGCGATGCAGTACGGTGAAAAAGGACGGTGAACTCGGTGTTCGCGGTGGGTGCGGTGGTGGAGGAGGATGACCTTCGGTGGTGTACGGGGCTGACCAGAACATGTCGGCGTGATCATCTCATCTGCTGAACAGAACACGCCGGCACGAAATTCGCTAAGGTAGAACATTGAAGCTGTGGGTTGAAATCCGACGCCGCCGATGGTCGCGGTGATTTCTCGGTGATTTTGCCCTTCAAAATTTGCTCAAGATCTGGAAGATTTTTCTTTGTGAAGTATAGGAGATTTGATGGCGGCGTGAGTTTTTGGGTAGTGTGGAAGAGTTTCTATATTCATGTCAATTCACCCCTTTTTTTACTCCTAGATATTAGGACGTGTGATTATGGGTATGTTTTTTTTACTGTTTTAGCCCTATCAAATCTAAATTAATAAAATTCTAATCAAATATTGCATTTAGGCCCCTAAATATTTCACCTAATTGTGGCCATCCCATCCAATTTTGTTTGATGAGTGGTCATAAATAGTTCTTAGTTCTTACATACAGGGGTGGTTCTCATTTTAATCCACCCCTATATATATATATATATATATATAGATGGGATCATGTGAGAACCATACCCCCCTGTGAGAACTGAGAACCAATCTAATCCAGACATCTATTCAATTTGGACGGCTGCAGATTAGACTTTTAAGTGGTAAGTTTTAATTTTGCGGGGTATTTTGGTAATTAACATATTTCTTTCTTGACCCCTTTATTTCTCTCTCTCTCTCTCTCAACAAGATCTTATCGACGAGTAACTGAGACGGAGCTCTCCTTCTCAGTGCTCGAACGAAAGGTGAATCATCTGACGATTCTAATACATTTTTTCTCTCTTGATTGTGAATCATCTTTATTTTCCGCACCTTTGTTTACTGGGGCTTTGGGAGTAATTCTCATATTTATGATTTTGATTGTCTTTTTTAGGGTTTAGCTTTGTGTGGAAGTGTAATGATGATATTTTTTCGTCATCCATGTGCAGATGTCGAATGATTTTGTTTGATTACAATATATGAAATTCTGGAAATCCTGCATCTATGAAAGCAAAAATATATATGGTTGATCATCTGTATGTATATATATATATATATATATATATATATATATATAGAGAGAGAGAGATTGACCTCTTGAAGAGGAGAATTGTTGACAACTACCCATGGCACAAATCTGTGTCGAGGATTGAGCTGAGTTGTTTCATCAACATATCCTTTCTCAAGCTGCATTGAGTAGAAAACATAAATTTCCACCTTAATTCCACTTGCATAACAATGCTGCTAATTGCTTGTTTATTTTTACATTAAATATGTACTACTAATTTATTATTACTGTTAGACATTTTATTATATGCAACAAATTAAATGCTAGTATATATATATATATATATATAAAGTAATTAACCTAAAAACTAAGGCCATTATTGTAGCAATTGTTGATAGGCGTGGGATCCAAATTATTTGCACCCAAACACGATCGCCATTCTCTGTGTGATCTATTTTAGCACTGTTGTAACCTATTTTAGCACTACTGTGAACTATTTTAGCACTGCCATGTACTTTAGCACTACTGTGATATATTTTAGCATTGTTGTAACCTATTTTAGCACTACTGTGAACTATTTTAACACTTAGGTGACGAAATTGATTAAGTTGTTATTTTCAATTTTTCACTATCAGTACTTTAGCACTGCTGTGAACTATTTTAGCACTGTTGTAACCTAGTTTAGCACTAATGTGAATTGTTTTAGCACTGCTGGACTTGAACAGAAATCAAATGGACTGAAGAGGAAATTGTGCAAGAGAAGGAGCATGTACGCATTGATTAAGGATTTGACTGCTGTTGGTGGAGCTGAATCTCGACATGGCTACAAGAAGGAAGTTGATACATTGAAGGCGGTAGCATTGCACAATAGAGGGAAAATGATAGGAACGGTCGAGTTGTATGATTCTTCATTATTTTAGATGAATGATTCTTTCGACTACATGATCATCAGTTTTGGAGAAGGAGAAGAAGGTAGATTCAAATTTTGTATATAGACATGGTGTCTTACTTCATCATTAAAGATTTTGCTTCTGTACATTAGCTAGCTTATGTTGCAAAATCACTTTTCATTATTTTAATGTAAAGAAAAATATTTATCTAACTTTGAATCTAGCCATTCATTTTTATATTGTTTCTGCAATGTCTGAAAATTTCCTTTGCTTGATTATAGTTATTATCTATGACTTTTGCATTTGTTTCTTTGCAACCCTCTGTTACAACAGCCAAATAAAAACCACTCAAGTAGAAGAAATACATTACACTGATGTCATGCTAAACAAGGGTCGTGTTAGTGCTAAAATAAGTCATAACAGTGCTAAAATGAGTGATGACAGTGCTAAAATAAGT
The DNA here is from genome assembly GCA_026008535.1 of Perilla frutescens. Taxonomy (NCBI): domain Eukaryota; kingdom Viridiplantae; phylum Streptophyta; class Magnoliopsida; order Lamiales; family Lamiaceae; genus Perilla; species Perilla frutescens. Next base: position 18,968,781 of record BRKX01000014.1, on the reverse strand, counting down.
CATGATAGTGCTAAAACCATAAATTGAAAAATATACACGTAAATCACATATACAATGCTAAACTTTAAATTACAGTGCTAAAAATGGAAGATCATGAAGCATAAAAAGATGCCGATGATATTTTTTTATTGTAATGCTAAACAATTGTCATGCTAAACAAGAGTCATGTTAGTGCTAAAATAAGTCATGACAGTGCTAAAATAAGTCATGACAGTGCTAAAATAGGGAATGACAATGCTAAAACCCTAAATTGAAAAATATACGCGTGAATCACATATACAATGCTAAACTCTAAACTACAGTACTAAAAATGGAAGATCATGAAGCATAAAAAGATGTCAATGATATTTTTTTATTGTAATGCTAAACAATTGGCATGCTAAACAAGGGTCATGTTAGTGCTAAAGTAAGTTATGACAGTGCTAAAATAGGGAATAACAAGACTTCCAACGGCTCAACCATCTATTACGGTTCTTCTCGTTTGGAGTATTTAAGGTTTTATTTATTTTTTTATTCTTTTTTCTTTATCTATCAAAGTCTCATTTAAGGTTTCCTTTATTTCTGTTATTATATTTTAATTTTATATTATTAGCTTCCATCATGTACACAGTACATAATGATTTATTAGATCAATTAAATGTTTATTTCAGATTGAAATGATGATAATAATAATAATAATAATAATAATAATAATAATAATAATAATAATAATAATAATAATAATAATAATAATTTTGTCACATTAGCCAATTATATTTTTTCCTAAGTATTTTTTACATATTATTTTCAAGAGGTTGATTACCGCAATTTGAGACAATTACAACTAAGACTATCGTGCTTATTTTAATTGCTTATAAACTCAAATGAGTTTGTACTATATTATTAGATCAAAATAATTAATATATATCGAGCAAATTATTTTGTAGTTGACTAACGAACTTAAATATCACTAATTAAAAGAGCTACTCACATGATGTGTGACGCAACACATGATAATAATTATTTTTACCTTTTTTTAAATTGACTTTCATATTCTTCTCGATTGTTGATTCTCACACCATGTCCTCTAAACAATTGTCATGCTAAACAAGGGTCATGTTAGTACTAAAATAAGTCATGGCAATGCTAAAATTGGGAATGACAATGCTAAAAGTCTAAATTGAAAAATATACGCGTGAATCACATATACAATGCTAAATTCTAAACTACAGTGCTAAAAACGGAAGATCATGAAGCATAAAAAGATGCCGATGATATTTTTTTATTGTAATGCTAAACAAGGGTCATGTTAGTGCTAAAATAAGTCATGACAGTGCTAAAATAGGGAATGACAATGCTAAAACCCTAAATTGAAAAATATATGCGTGAATCACATATACAATGCTAAATTCTAAACTACAGTGCTAAAAACGGAAGATAATGAAGCATAAAAAGATGCCGATGATTTTTTTTTATTGTAATGCTAAACAATTGTCATGCTAAACAAGGGTCATGTTAGTGCTAAAATAAGCCATGACAGTGCTAAAATAGGGAATGACAATGCTAAAACCCTAAATTGAAAAATATACGCGTGAATCACATATACATTGAAATTTCCGATTTTACCCTTACTAAAATTCAGAGGCAACAATGTTGGACGTTATTATAATTATGACATTGTGTTTTTTTTTTAATTTTGGAACAGATCTTGGCCGTCCAAATAGGCGAGATCTGTGGCTGAGATTGGTTCTCAGTTCTCACATAGAGTGTGGTTCCTTCTGGAACCTAACCCTATATATATATATATATATCTTTCTCAAATTTCGTTCGGCTATTAAGCTCAACTATCTATCAACTGTGAAACATGAGTATCTATATCAAAATGTTTAGCTCACTGTTTGCGTTCACCAATATCCTACGAAAACATTGAATGCTTAACTAGACTTGAGTTCGGATCCTTTAAAACTTTGGGACCGTATACACTATCTTTTATTGGACAGTTGGGCTGGATGATGTGTATATAAGTGAAGACATTGTAGGAAGGGACAGTTGAGATAGAACGTGCAAATAAGGTTAAAAGAAGCTTTGTATACATGAAATGTTTTTTTAGATTTAAAACATTTTCATTGTTATACTTGTGTGGATACAATATTCATATTTATAAAATGATTTTGAACTGGTTATTAAAATTTCCCACTGGGCACACTAGTACTCAGCCTAAATCTTTCTACACATTTTCAGGTTGAGAGACAGGCTGGAAAATGACAGAGCTAAGGTAAGGGCTAGCTTTTTGTTATATGCTTGCTTTTTTTTTGTGTTGTTTAGAGATCCTAAATACTTTAAAACAATGTAGTTTGAAATAATTTGCTTAAGTTTAATAAAGATGCTCTGCGCTTGTTCCGTTTACTCTGATATAGCTTGTCTTTAATTGTTCAAATCATATTATGATTTGTACATATTGTTGAGATATGTCTTTACAATTGATTGGTGGGATAAGTTCCCTTTGATGATTGATAATTCATTCAAGTTCCTTCTGAACGCCTTAGTGCGTGGTTCTATTAGAGTTATAGATGTTATGTTTCCTGGATGATTGAGGCACTAACCCACTTATATCATTGTCTTTATGCAACGACCCCTTCCCCCTTCCACCAGAAGCGCACTGGTCCCTTATCACTATTCTTTCGAGACTGGAGCGTTACAAAATATATATTTATATTAGTATATATATTTACAAGGTTCATTTATGTTTCATAAGAATATTACTTCAAAAATTTTGCACTTACTTATGAAAAAATTTCTAGTCCCACAGGACATGTGTCTCTTCAAAAGTGTCCCAATACTTGCAAAATTGGTCCCACAATTACGTTTTCTGTTAAGTTTACATGCTAATTTGGTCCCATAGGAATTGTAATTCGAAATTTTCTTAAGATGGACAAAAAATCTTAATATTAGAAGGAATAATTCTAAGTCATTCAATCATTCTTCTTACCGACAATACCATCGATCTTGCTCATTTTTCCCCTTGTTGATGCAAATGCAACTTTCAAGTTTGAAAGTGTGACAAACTTTTTTCTATCTTTAGTGAAAACTCTCTCTCTCTCTCTCTCTCTCTCTCTCTCTCTCTCTCTCTCTTGTAACACCAACTGAAGCACCAACATAATGTTGTGGATGAAAACTTAATGGAGAAAGACCCCTAATCTGAACACCCATATGCCATTATTGTGCATAATTGATTGAGGTGGAAATCGAATAAGTTCCTAACTTAAGCTGACTCAGACTTCTTGTTCCCTTGTTAGCAACAAACGGTCTTTTTTTCCTAACAAATATATAAATATTTAAAAAATATCAAGTATTATACATTAATCAGAATAATAAAACTTGATAATAGACTTACAAGTGGTTGTCTTTCTTGCAGAGTACTTGGCTTGTTGCTCGAACTCAATTTAGAACTGTTATTAATTTCTTCAAGATTTTCTATAAAGTCCAGCATAACATCATTTTCTTGGCTCAAGGTAGGATATTCCTGTTGTGTTATCTCTTTACCTTGCACAACTTGTGTTGTCATATGCCCTAATCAATCCTTTTTATTTATCTGACATGAAGGTGTATGCATCTTTTCTCTCAATCATCAAGTCCTCATTCAAAAGCTGCAAAAACCACTCCCAAGAATCTCTATTTTCTGTACCAACTACTGCATATACAAGAGGATATGAATCATTATTGGGATCCATACACACTGCAGTCAAAAGAACACCCGCTGATAATCCTTTTAGGTGACAACCATCTACACCTATCAATGGTCTACACCCTGACATAAATCCATTTTTTAGAGCATGCAAACATACATAAAATCTCTTAAAACTATTCACAGTGGCTGTATTGTCAATTTGTAGAATAATGGTAATGCCTGGATTATTCTCTCTTAATGCTTCAACATAATCATAAAGCTTTGAGTATTGTTCACTACTGTCCCTTTCTATGAGCTTTAAAGTTTTTGTTTTGTTCTAAAAGCTTGGTGAGGTGAAATATAGATCTTCAACTCACTCATTTGCAGTGCTCCTAAAACCCTTCACAGTTCTTTTGGGATCACATCTGAATGATTTCTCATATTTTTGAGCCAACCACCCTGATTTTGCATTAGACACTTTGTATTGTCTTGTGCAGACTTCGGGGCAAGAATGCTTGTATTTTGCAAGAAGCCGAAGAAATTCAAGTACATCTCTTAGGAAAATGATTGAACATCTTATGTGCATATCAACTACATTTCATATTTTGTAAGAACATAAATGAAAACTCCATCTATCTTAACAACTAATTGATCTAGTTTCAATTTTCAATCAAAATTCAAGTCAAATTAATTCATGATTAGAATCGAGCCAAATCCCAAACGATTACAGAAAAATCAAAGAAAAGTGGGGACTAACGGTAATCTGGGTGTTGTTCGGTTGAAAAACCTTTCATGATATTTCTTCAATTTGTTTCTTTTTGCGCAGCTGAACTTATGGTTTTTGCTTGTTGGAGCCATTGCTCATCGCGTTGCCCCGCTCACTGATATACGATGGCCAAGAGAACCAAAAAGGTTGGGGTCGTTGGGAAATATGGTACCAGATATGGTGCTAGTTTGAGGAAGCAGATTAAGAAGATGGAAGTTAGTCAACACAACAAGTACTTATGTGAGTTCTGTGGGAAGTATGCGGTGAAGAGAAAGGTTGTTGGCATTTGGGGATGCAAGGACTGTGGCAAAGTGAAAGCGGTGCTTACACCTTGAACACTGCTAGTGACGTGACTGTGAGGAGCACCATCAGAAGGCTGAGGAGAGAGCAGACGAGAGTTAAATTTAGTTGTGGGAGCTGAATTTTTTCAATTGAGGGATAGATTAGAAAATTTGAGAAAACATGTGCAGCTCACGTAATAGGCAAACGTTAACTATTGACGAAGATGTTAGAGTTTTGGTACTATTTGTGCAATTTTATGTTACACGAGACCAATTTTACAAGTATTGGAATTATAAATACAAGTATTAAGACCACTTTTGAAAAGACACATGTCCTGTGGACTAGTTTTGTAATTTTCTCCTTATTTATCATATTTATCATCATTCGTGTAGGGTAACAATAGCCGTCAAGGGTTCACTTCCACTGACTTCACCGGGCGCAACCGTCACCACACGTTGCTCAGACAACACCTCTTTCTAGCTAACTGTAGAAGAAGCAGATAAAGAGGAAAGGAGAGATCGATTATTGGCTCAGGTAACCCACAAGTTACCGGAGCTCCTCACAGATGACCGAAACACAGAGAGCCTCAAAGGATCACCACAGAGGTGATCGGAGACCGACCTAAAACCGGCAGCCCCACTGACCTACTCGGCAAGCCCCTCGTCACTAAACCGCTGACACTCCGGCAAGGCTACGGTATCACAGAGATACAAGATTCCCGGAGGAAATAGCCGGAGAAGGGAGAGAGAACATGATCAAGCACAAAGCTTAGATCTAAGGTTTGCTAAGAGAGAGAGAGAGTGAGAGCGGCGCAGATTAGAGAGTTCCATTAGTATTAAGTTAAGCTAATACAAGTAGTGATAGGGCAACACTCAAGTGGGCCGAGAAGAGAGCAGGGCCGCCAGGGTAATGGGCCAAGAGACAAGGCCCAGAACAAAATAGGTTGGGCCAATATAACTAACAATCTCCACCTTTGGCCCAAGTACATCAACAGTCATCAGAGGAGTCCGAGGGGTATCATCATTGCCATTTCTTTTTACTTCTTCTAAATCACAAAGACAAAGAAGAAGCTGTGGAGGAGAGCACAAAGCAAATCCTAGCCACATAAGCCAACCCAACTTAACCTGAGAATAACAGAGGAAAAACAGGAGGGTAAGGAACATAAATATTACAGCAAAAGAAGAAATTCAACCAAGATCAAACTTAAGAATTTTCATGCACAGCCTTAGCTTTTCAACTGGAAGACATTTGGTACCCATATCAGCTGGGTTGTAATATGTATGGATCTTGTCAAGTAAAATTTCACCTTTTTCAACAATGTCATGAATGAAATGAAACCTAACATCGATGTGTTTAGTTCTATCATGGAAGACAGGGTTTTTGCATAATTGTATGACAGATTGACTATCAGAAAATACAATGGGGGATTTATCCAGAAAACCAATTTCAAATGGTAAACCATTCAACCATATAGCTTCCTTAAAAGCTTTAGTTGCAGCCACATACTCAGATTCAGTAGTAGACAAAACAACAATGTGTTGGAGTTGAGATTTCCAACTAATGCAGCCACCACACAAAGTAAACACATAAGAGGTTGTGGACTTTCTATTATCCCTATCATTTGTATAATTAGAATCCACATAACCAGCAAGTTTCAAACCATCAGCTGACTTAGAAAAAGTCAGACCACATTTCTCAGTGGATTTCACATACCTGAGAAGCCATTTCAAGGCTTCCCAGTGAGGTTTTCCTGGGTTAGACATGTACCTACTAAGACAACTAACAGAGTAAGCAATATCAGGCCTAGTACTAATCATGAGATACATAACTGATCCAATTGCATTAGCATAAGGCACACATTTCATTTCATCAATTTCAGACTCAGAAGAGGGGCACATGTTTTTACTTAAGTTGAAGTGAACAACAAGAGGTACATTCACACGTTTAGCGTTGTGCATGGAGAATTTACTCAAAACCTTTTTCACATAATCAGATTGATTCAAGACCAGAGTGGAGGACTTCCTATTTCTAATGATATGCATGCCAAGAATCTTCTTTGCATCTCCTAAATCTTTCATGTCAAAATTCTCACAAAGTTTATTTTGAACATGCTTAATTGACTCAAGTTTAGGACTAATCAGCAACATATCATCAACATATAAGAGCAGAAACATGGGAATATTATTGTCACATTTGTAGTACAAGCAGTGATCAAAATCAGATTTCTTGAAATCAAGAGACTGCATGCATTGGTCAAATTTAATATTCCATTGCCTATGAGATTGTTTCAGCCCATAAAGAGCTTTCCTAAGCAAACAAACATGCTCTGGTTTTTCAGAATCAACAAAGCCTTCAGGCTGTCTCATATAGATATTGTTATCCAAATCACCATGCAAAAAAGCAGTTGTAACATCCATTTGTTTTAATTTCCAGTCAAACTGAGCAACTAAAGCAAGCATTATTCTCACAGTGGTGAATTTGACAACAGGGGCAAAGATTTCATTGTAATCTATCCCCTCTTTTTGAGTAAAACCCTTAGCCACTAACCTAGCTTTGTATCTAACAGATTCAGATTCTTTTTTAAGTTTAAAAAGCCATTTACACTCAGCCACAGAGGTATTAGCAGGTCTTTTAACAAGTATCCAGGTTTTATTATCATGCAAGGACTTCATTTCACATTTCATTGCATTCAACCATTTTTCAGAATCAACAGACTTTAAAGCTTCTTTGTAAGTTAGGGGTTCATCATCTTCCATGCAATTAAATACATTAAAAGCAAGAAAGGACATTTCATAATCATCAAACCTAGGAGGCTTTCTCACATTCCTCCTAGCTCTATCCCTAACCAGTTGGTAATCATGCAAGTCTTCAGACTCATTATTATCAACTTCTTCATTAGGAGAATCATTTGGTTCTTCATTATCATGCTCAACAAGTAAGGTTACATCTTTATTAGGCAAGGACTCTACCTTAATTGGAGTAGTATCAAGAGGAGATTCAGATACAGATAAAGGAGCAGGTAAGCAAGGAAAATCACATTCATTAAACACAACATCTCTGCTGGTAATGGCTTTGTACCCAGGGACAGATCTGTCCCACAGTCTATAGCCTTTTACCCCATCTGGGTAGCCCAAGAAGATACACTTCTTGGATCTAGGCTCTAACTTGTCACCTTTGACATGCACAAAAACAGCACAACCAAACACCTTTAGGTTAGACAAGTCAACAGGTTTATTTGAAAAAATAGACTCAGGGCATTTACCAAGCAAAGGGACAGAGGGTGACCTATTTACCAAATAGGCTGCTGTTAAGACAGCTTCACCCCAAATTTTTTTCCAAGGCGAGAAGAAGTAAGCAAACATCTAACCTTGTCAAGCAAGGTTCTATTCATCCTCTCAGCAACTTCATTTTGCTGAGGAGTATAAGGCACAGACTTGTGTCTTTTAATACCAGATTCAACACAAAGAGAATCCATAGCAGAGTTGCAAAATTCCAGGCCATTATCAGTTCTTAGGGTTTTTATTTTCTTTCCAGTTTGATTTTCAACACAAGTTTTGAAATTTTTAAACTTATCAAACACATCAGATTTGTTTTTCATGAGAAAGACCCACACCTTTCTAGAAAAATCATCAATAATAGAAAGAAAATACACATTTCCACCATGTGTAGGATCCTTGGAAGGTTCCCACACATCAGCATGAAGATATTCAAGCACATCAACAGATTTAGGCACATTAGGAGCAGGATTAACAGGAAAGCTAACTTTATGCTGCTTACCAAGCACACAAGTATCACAGAAGGGAAGCTTAGAGACAGCATCTTTTCCAAAAACTCCAGATTTAGACAAGCATTCAAGACCCTTGTTACTCAAGTGTCCTAACCTAACATGCCACAAACCAGTAACATCAGAAGTAACTGAACTCACAAAAGCATCAATAGTAGCAGATACAAAATACAAATTATTTTTTCTGAGGGCTTTGAACAAAACAAGGTTTCCTTTCAAAATTTTCATGGCACCACCACCCCACTTCCCTTCAAGACCAGAGTCTTCAAGGGCAGTGCATGACATTAAATTAAAACTCAATTCAGGAACAAATCTCACATTTGACAAAGTCAAAATAGAACCACAAGAAAATTTCAGGCATATATTGCCAACACCCATAACCTTCAGTTTTCTCCCATCAGCAAGTTTGACAAAAGAATTTTGGACAGGGGAGATGGAAGAAAACAGTTGACTGAAAGGGGAAATGTGAAAGGAACACCTAGAATCAATGAGCCATTCTCCTTCATCACACTGATTAGCCACAGAGTTGATATCAACATCAAAAGAGACCATGTATACATCAGAATCATAGTTATCAGAAGGACACATAACAGAGTTGGCATGATCAGTTTTGTTATCATTAGTTCCTTGTTTTTCCCTTTTCTTTTTAGGGTTGGTGCAAGTTTTGGCAAAATGCCCAGATTCTTGACAGTTATAGCAGATTTTACCTTTCATGTATTGTTTATTAGATCTACTTTTAGATCTAGCCTTATTTTTTCTGTCATTTTCACCATGTTTTGTAGGAGTTCTCCCCCTAACATGGTGAATTTCCCCACCAGAACTACTACTACCATATTTCATGTCTTTCCCTTTGGCTTTCAAAGCAGTACATATTATATCATAGGTTATAGCATCTCTGCTATACTTTATGGCAGATTTCACATCATTATAACTATCTGGAATTGCATTTAGAAGCACAGAAGCAGTATATTCATCAATATGCTTATCTCCAACAATTTTCATGTCTTGAATGAGTTTATTAAACTCATCCAAACTTAAATCCATATCTTTAGAGGGATCAATTTTAAAACTAAAAAATTTTCCTTGCAGGTGAATTAAATCAGTTATATTTCTTTCAGCATATAACTCATGCAATTTTTCCCATATTTCTTTAGCACAATTCAAGTGAACAACCTTTCTGAGCACAGAGTCAGTCAGGTTTAACAAGATGGAAGCCACAACATTTTTGTTCATTTTTATCCTGTCTTTATCAGTGACATCACTGGGACAGCCAATCTCAATGGCTAGGTCAGTGTTAAGATGAACAAGAACACACTCCATTTTCTTTTTCCAAATTTGAAAATCAGATTTTCCATCAAAGGGAGGATTATGCATGTTAGAACTCATTGTAAACACAAAAAACAACACGAATTAGGGACACACGCACAAAGAGTATAAATAAGAGCCTTTTTACAGGCGGAAAATCAGGCAAGCACGCATCACGAGACAGGCTGAGGAGAGCCAAGTTCACGGGGCAGATTGATCTGCTGTGCAGGGGTTCACTCAGGGCCTTTTATCAAGGGGAAGGGGTAAATCACACAGAAAACGAGCAAAAACGGCAGGCTAAGCACAAAGCAAGCAACAGATAAAGCAGAAACAGAGAGTTAAAGCGGAAGCAGCCAAGGATCAGAAGAGATACCCAAAGAAAGGAAGCCACAGAGACTCAAGGGGCCCTAGGACATCTATACCAGCAAGCAATCCCAAGCCTAGTCGCCCTTTTCAAAGGGGCAGAGACTAAGAAAGTAAAACTGGGAGGTTTCGCCGCTTTACCTGAGCGGAAACCCTAGGGAGGGTTGTCGTCTTACCTTTTCGGAGGCTCCAAGAGCCGGGGAACGGCTCGGCCACAAAGGGCGGAGGGATGGCGATGGTGCGGTGGCAGTGGGTGCCCTCGACGGAAACCCAAGGGCTCTGATACCACTGTAGGGTAACAATAGCCGTCAAGGGTTCACTTCCACTGACTTCACCGGGCGCAGCCGTCACCACACATTGCTCAGGCAACACCTCTTTCTAGCTAACTGTAGAGGAAGCAGATAAAGAGGGAAGGAGAGATCGATTATTGGCTCAGGTAACCCACAAGTTACCGGAGCTCCTCACAGATGACCGAAACACACAAAGCCTCAAAGGATCACCACAAAGGTGATCGGAGACCGACCCAAAATCGGCAGCCCCACTGACCTACTCGGCAAGCCCCTCGTCACTCAACCGCTGACACTCCGGCAAGGCTACGGTATCACAGAGATACAAGGTTCCCGGAGGAAGTAGCCGGAGAAGGGAGAGAGAACACGATCAAGCACAAAGCTTAGATCTAAGGTTTGCTAAGAGAGAGAGAGAGTGAGAGCGGCGCAGATTAGAGAGTTCCATTAATATTAGGTTAAACTAATACAAGTAGTGATAGGACAATACTCAAGTGGGCCGAGAAGATAGCAGAGCCGCCAGGGTAATGGGCCAGGAGACAAGGCCCAGAACAAAATAGGTTGGACCAATATAACTAACAATTCGAGTCCGAATAAACCTTGGAGGTTAATGGAGAATCTCGAGACGCAGTAAGGACGCGTTTGGGGCTCCATAAAATCTGGTTGGATTTCTGGAAATCGACGCTTCATCATCACTCTCACTCCCCCTAAATTAAGCAAATTTCGATCCAAAATGGAGCAAGATCCCAGACCCAAAACAATTCTTGAAACATGCGGCGAAGAAATCATCAGAATCGTAACCCCAGTTTCAATATGTATGCTATTGGTTGTGATTCTTGTATCTATTCTCAATGAGGGTTCCTCTTCAAACGACGTCGTTTCGTTTGCAACCATGGCCACCATAGCGTACACTGAGAACAGCTCGGACTCCATCTGGGATAAGCTCAAAGGTGCCCTCTTGAACTCCCTCGTCTTCGTTGCTGTTGTGACGGTTGTCACTTTCCTATTGGTGCTCTTGTTCTACCTCAGATGCACGAAGTTCTTGAAATACTACATGGGTTTCTCTTCTTTCCTCGTTTTGGGATTCATGGGTGGTGAGATTGCCCTTTTCTTGATCAAAGATTTCAGCTTTCCGATTGATTGCATTACATTTGCTGTTGCCTTGTATAATTTCACTGTTGTTGGTGTTCTGGCCGTGTTCATGTCAAAGATGGCTATTTTTGTTACTCAAGCTTACTTGGTTGTGATTGGGATGTTGGTTGCTTATTGGTTTACACTTTTGCCCGAATGGACGACTTGGGTGCTCTTGGTTGCTATGGCATTGTATGATCTTGCTGCAGTTTTGTTGCCCGGTGGGCCGTTGAGGCTCTTGGTAGAGCTTGCTATGTCTAGGGATGAGGATATTCCTGCTCTTGTTTACGAGGCACGACCAGTTATCAGTGATTTCGGTCAGAACGGTGGTGTGGTGAGGAGAAGGGTTTGGAGAGAGGAAAGGGGTGATTTTGATGAAAATCAAAGGCTTAGCTCTGGTGAAAATGAGAGGAATATTGTAGATGCTGAAGAGGGCCGGGTATTGGGAGGAGATTCTGAGCTTGCTGCTCCTCTCATACAACATATTAATATTCGAATGAATTCTTCAGAAAATGCTGTTCCAAGTGAAAACTTTTCGCTTGAAGGAATTGGGTTGGGATCCTCTGGTGCAATTAAGCTTGGACTGGGTGATTTTATCTTCTACAGTGTTTTAGTCGGACGGGCTGCTATGTACGACTTCATGACAGTCTATGCATGCTATCTTGCTATCATAGCTGGTCTTGGTATAACTCTGATGCTCCTTGCATTTTATCGAAAGGCTTTACCTGCTCTTCCTTTTTCTATCATGCTGGGCGTGTTATTTTATTTATTGACTAGGCTGTTGCTTGAAGCTTTTGTTGTACAATGTTCTATGAACCTATTGATGTTTTGAAATCATGAACATTTTCTGGGATATTTATTCGTAGTTCATTTGAACTATTTGCTTGTTGATGACAAATTTTGTGATTTCTTTTATTGTACATAAGCTGAAAAGAAGTCACCGTGATTGTATCTAAAACTTTGCAATTCATTTATCCTACCTATCACATTTACATTTTGGTGACTGAGGAAATCATTTTCAAATGATATGTGTGAAAATGAATTGTGGATTACCACCACTATCCAGGAACCAGCAGAAAACATCCATCCAACTTTCTGATATCCTCTGTTTAGTGTTTACATATTGTTATACGATAAATTTCCAATTTCCCCTGATCCACCAGACTTCTTTTCCCCTATTGAGAATTCATTTGCATGTTACTCAAGAGCATCTCTCTGTGGTGGACATCAGCTGTACAGGATAAGCATATGTTTAGTTGGAGGAACACTGTAAAGTTAGAATATCATGATGATCCTTTCATCCTTGAGAAAATGGATTTCCCCTCTTTGAAAACTCTATTTCAAGCCTGCTTGAATTTTCTTACCTTTACAAAAATATATGTGGGGCTGGTGACTGGATTCAAGCTTTCTTGGCTCGTGCTTTACCCCGATCCCCAAGCACCATTCAGGTCTTGACATTCAAAATATGTGCTGTATTTTTTACTAGGGACTAACTGATATAAACTATCATTAGATGTTCTATAAAGCTGCACATTGATTCACAGCTGCAGTCTAAATCTTATGTTTAGAACTTGTAGCACTGAATTTACTTGTAATTTGAGAACACACCTCTTGGCTCGAACAATGCTCTACTGTATCATGGTTTAACAAGGTGTTTGTGAGGCTAACCTTGAGGCTAGCCTCAAGGCAATGCTGTGGAAAATGCCACTGAGGTGCCGCCTTGGTCCTTAGAGGTGAGGTGTGCACCTCGGTCCAATTGAGGCACCTGAGGCGCTCAAGGTGAGGCTTTTTAAAAAAAAAATTGAGCTTCTTTATATTGGGCTTTGACGCTAAGTCATGAACTCTAAATTAATAACCTATGACCATCACGATATCTCTACTTCTCCTCTCACCTCTTCGTGATTTGTGACACCGGAGAAAGAAAACAAATGTATATATATTTTACTAGCCTCTCATCTCCTCCAACTCTCCTCTCCTTTTGCTCTCCTCTTGTGACACACATTAGGATGAAGATGATTTCTTGCATTTTTTAGTTGGACTTGGAACTAATTTCAGTTTATGATTTCAAGATTTAAAACTAGTTGTGTTTGTTATGGAATTGTTGAATCTTGTGATTTGTTATGGAATTATGTGTTTTTGTGTTATGAATTTATGAGTATTATGTTTTTTTTTAATATTTTCTTCTTATTGTTGAGGCTTACGCCTTGCGAGGCTATGTGTAAACACCTTAGGCTAGCCTCCACCTTTTTAAAACTTGACTGTCAGCAAATTGACCTTGTACAAATGTAATTCCATATCTACCATAGTGAACACCAGAGGTCCTCTTTTCACGTTAATGACTGACCAGTGGAAGCTTCTATTGCCTACTTTGCCATTGGTAATTTTATGCAGTAAATGCTATAGCAAGTAGAAACTGATCATGGCTTGCACTTTTATATAGTTGGGGGCACTTCTAGCACTACATTTTCTATGGATCCTTCAAGTAAAATTATTAATACCCCTTTTCACATTTTATGTTGTGAAAAGTTCAACATGTACTAAGGGACAAGTGGTGTTAAATGTTGTCCTATTTTGACTTAGCCCTGCATGAAGCCGTGTAAATTAACTAGAAGAATCTTCGCTGCTTCCGTAATCCGTGTACATTTTTTGAGCTTGTCTAGTTCATGAATCTCAAGAAAATTGATAATATTTGCACTGGGTGCACCTCTTATGATGATGGTAAGATGCACTGTAGTTACAGCCAGAATGCATTTTCTGCTGTTACATTTCTCTTGTTTGATTTGCTGCAGCCTGTATGAAAAGTTATTCTTAAGGAATACCTTATGTGCAATTAGCATAATCAGGTATAAGTTTTTTAGCTTGGGTTTTGTCTTTATATATGACCAGTTCCATTACCAGGGAGCTGAGATTAAAGAAGATTTATGGTCCCATACACATTGTCTTACCAAATTGTGTGGTAAACAATGAGGACCCAAAATTATTCTATCAATCAAGAACCAAATTGTTTTTCCAAATGCTGATTAGCATAGTGATTGAAAGAAAAGGAAGGAGGGTTCAATATATATTAATTGGGCATATTCATACTAGTTTACAATTCGTTGGGACTTGAGTCAGATATAAGGGGAAAAACATGTAGCAATGATGTTTCAGGGATGAACATGTGGAAGGGCACTTCAAAGCACTTGAACTATAAACCTAGAAACCTGGGAATCATCGTTAGGGTTAAGCTGTTAACGTGCCACATAATTAGGGTTAAGCTGTAAAAAGTAAAATTTACCGAGACAGTAGATGAAAACATAGTGCAATAATTTCTTAGTATACCATATAGCATTAATTCCACACCTTGTTTGTTGGAGTTGATGTGCTTTCTAGTCCTAGCTGATGTTGCTGGTATGAGATGCATTTTATGACATTCAAACTAGCGATATAGTTTTCTGATGTTTATGGTCGTGAGTCTTCTCACTTAGTCTTTATCAACATTGACATGAAACGGTCAAGCGAGGAGTTCTTTATCGTTACACAAGGTTTTTAGAATCACCAGATGGTGGACCACTCTCATCCATGTATTAGATTGACATGCATTCAAAATCATAAGTGATATTAATGTGCATTGAACATTGTAGCTTTTGTATCTTCTTCACACCTTGCTCCAGCTGGTCGAATTGCTTCTAGGCATGGTATGGCACCTTCTCGACTTTTTTTAGTTGAAACTGGATTGCATAGCTTCTGCATACTCTTGCTAATGGTTTCCTTTTCTTTCGTATTGAATCCCAATATTGCAGGAGACTGATGATTCAGACATGATGACTTACACAGACTGCAGTTATAGTATGGTATGGGGACGATTGAATTTGAAAACTAGAAGTGAAAATGAAATTTATCCCAGGCATATCTTTAGTGTGGAGAGCTAAACTAAAGCTTTTGCTTGCTTTGCGAATGCTGTTAACCAACATACTAATATATTTTACCTTGGACTCATAGCTTGATACTGCAAGGAAACAGTGCCTGAAATTATATTTTCAGGCATGTAAATTTAATGATGACAGTTTCTCTGCTATGTTGGAAGAATGACATTCTTCCCCTCTTTTATTTTTTTGAGAAATTATGTATTAATATATATTAATACATAATGCACCCCCCTGAATCGCTGTAAACGTTCTTTGATTCATCTTTGCTGCAATTTTCGATGAAAATGCTAACAGAGGTGAAGTGTGGAGCAGAATGATTTTCAGAAGCATACCACAAGTAAGGTCATGTAAGCAGTTCTATGCTGTAATTTCCTACATTTTATATACTTGTCGATAAAAGTTGATGGTGTAACATATGCAGGAGAGTGCTATGCATATAATGTACAGCTAGCATTACAAAATTCAGATTGTTGACAATTGAGATTACATACTGCTGGGTGCAGAACAACAGACAAGGATTAGAAGAAACTAGGAAGAACGCATTTGAAATTACCTCCTCCGAGAATGGTTCAAAGACTTTGAAGAGCCTTCAAGAAGATCCAAGATGTACATTCCCAACTCCTGTTCGGTGTACTTGATGTGTTTTTCACCAATAGAACTGCCAATCTTACTGACAAAGTTGCGGTATGCATGGATAACTGTCTTAGCAGCAGAGATCCTTACTTCTTCACGAAGTTGATGATCTGGGACGAGCCATCTCGTTTGGCTTTTATATAGATCCTCGAAAGCAGTGGTGAAATCCCGGCATCTTGCCTTTAGAGTTGCCTTCCCGGCCTTCCCATCATCATGAAGAAAGTTAAGTATAGAACTCCAAGTCTCTCTTTCATAATACATTGCATGCTGCCTGAATTTCACAAAATGGTTTCTGATCCAATCATCCCCGAAGTAGGGGCTGATTTTAGAATTCCTGATCTTCTTAACCATGTAGTGGATATTGTTCATCAAAAAGATATGCTTCAAAGAACAATCTTTGTATAAATTGGATTTCTTGTGTAAGTTGGCTTCTAAAATTGATGTCAATGACTGCACGTATGTTGCCACGACATTAGAGGGATTGGGATCCCCCCCGACATCTGTGCTCTGTCCCCCGTCTGCACGCTCTCTATCCTGAGCTTGAAGAAGCAGATGCAGAGTATCCCCGTATTCAGCAAAGCACAAGATGTAGTTAACAACGTACTTTGTTAGGGGATGAATTCCGCCATTAGGGAAAGGGATTGTGGTACATTTTGATGCAATACAGTTTCCTAGCTCCTTGATGATGACCTTAACAGATTCTCCTAGCTGTGACAAAAGCTCGTAGAATTCGATCCTGATCAAGGAGTCAATCTCTTGTGGGAACAGAGTGTCCAAATCTGGAACAAGAGCAGCTAAAACCTCATACATATCGAGCAAGCAATAGAGCCATTCGGGTGGATGGGGTCCAATCGACACAGCCTGGCCAAAATTCAAGAGACCGAAGAGAGGACCGTTTGAAGCCTCGATCAAGCAAGCCGAGCTCATATGGCCGTATTCTCCAAGAACTTGGTCAAACAGCCGTTTTGCACTGGTGAGATAGAGGCCAATGATCCTCTTCACCGCTACACGCCATTTCCTGATTCTGGAGTTCAAGTGTTTCCACTCCATCTGCTTCACATCTTCGATGCTGAGCTGTTCCACATCAAGAATCATCGAGTACTCTGAGAACGTGTCCCTCCAAAACCCGGTGAAAGCCTGACAGAATTCGGGAGCATAGCCTGAGCTGAACATTAGATCCGCGATGGACTTGATTTGAGGGATCACGTCTGGATGGATCAAGTCCATCATGTATTCCTCAGTCTCCGAGCTGCTACGGCCCTTCAGAGATGCATCCTCAGCGGAATCATCTTCGTTGGAGATGACTGATTCCTGCTCGTATATTGTGTACACTTCACAAACCCGAAGCGATGGATATTCGTGCTCAAAACACTGCTTATTCTGCACAAGTATGTAGATCAGCTCATTTTGGAGCCTCTCCATAGCCATGTGCAGAATACTGTTTGCTTGATCGAGAAGCACCTTACTTCTTCTCATCAAGGGAATATCTTCAAGAGTTTCAATCAATCTCTGGACCTCACCAACTGCTTGTAAGTATTCCAAGATTATCACAGGACCGCAAGCCCAGATCTTGGAGTGGCTCGAATGTAGACTCATGATGGTTTGGTGAGCCGAGACGAGGCTCGTCTCGAGCTCTCTGATGTTCTCTGCTTCATCCCCATTGAGCTTGATCACTGTGGACAAATGGATGTCGAGGTCTCCTAGAATTCTTCTCACATCATGGCTCAAGTTCTTGGTTGCCTGAAGGGCCTTCACCAGGTGATAAGTTGCAGCAACCACGTGTCGTTCCGCGTCACCGATATCGGACATCAGTTCGGCACAGCTTGTTCTTGAATGATCCTCAACAATTCTTTGAAGAAATAGACTCGTTTGATTATTGAATGGAAAACAAAATTCAATGTTTTGTAATCGAATATGGGTTAAGTCAAAGTTGTAGACAAGATTTTAAGGCACATGGAGCTTCAATATCGAAGGGAATAAACTGCAACAAAAGAACAGAGAAGTCGATGATTTTTGCAGTTTATCCAATCCGATTTCTACCGGCTACCACTCATTTTTTTTTGGAAAACAGAAGTGAACGTGGAAAGGAAGGATGTAAGTTGACTATAACTGAGGACTGACCCCCTGCAGCAGCCTCTCATCTTTGAAAATAACGAGAGAGAGAGAGAGAGAGGGTCTGCAAATTAAATGAAAGTTTTCCTCCGGAGGAAGATTGGTCAGACTATAGGTAATTCAAGGATGCTTGAGCAGAACAAATTGTTTCACACAAAATTCAAAATTGTTCCCAACCAGTGACATACATCATGAACAAAATACAAAAGTTTTTACTACAAAACCCAGTATGAATGAAATTTGCAACTAAAGATACATAAAATACAACAAACAAAGAGAAAACTTTAGTTTTAGACCTCAAGATTCCTGCTGCTTTCTTGGACTTGGAAAAAATAAAATAAAATTATCTAAACGAGAGAAAGAGAAAGAGGGAGTTTGATCAAGAAAAGTACTTTTTTAAAAGAGAGAAAATTTATAACGCGTTTTATCAATGCTGAAAAGGTGAAACGGTAATACGTAGACAATTGGGACAGCAACATATATATTTATTGTAGTAGTAATCAACTAAACTTGGACAAAAAGAAAGAGAGATAGGCAAGTGGGGTTGAAATTTCAGATGACAAGTACTTTGCTTGCAATCGCAACTACTTCCTGAGTAAATTTGTTACCACATGTCTTTTTCTCCAAAAAAAAATTAAGAAATTAGAAAAATTTGTTACCACATGTCTGTCAAAACTCAGGAGCAGCAATTTCAAAAGTAAGCATTGATTTTTCTCCTTGTTTTTTTTTTCTCTTCACTGTTTTTTTTGGAAGGGGGGGTGTTTTTCCAACAATTACTAGTGCTTTTGACTCTTGACTTTGACCTACGAATATTTGGACATGTACAAGCATGTAACGGAAATCTTTATTTATTTAATTTCATGACGTTTTCATTGCATTAAATTATTAATAAACTAACAACTGCTCAAAATAAAATATTGGAGAGCTAGTGGACGATAAATTTTCTTCTAGGGGTGTGTCAATTTGGACGTTTATACACTAATCTAATTGCTCTTAAATTTCCAAGCTCTTTCAAGGAAATTATACATTGTTTTTTATTTTTTTGTTAACTGCAGAAAAAATATACATTGTTGTCGAGCGTGCTTCTTTCTTTCTTTTACTTTATTTTATTTCTCTTTCCTTGACTATTATCGTTTGAATTCGTAGAATTATATATATATACTTAATTACAAATATGTCATATAGTTAAATATTAAATCAAATATATTGTATAAAAATAACATGTGTTAAAATTAATTAACAGTATAATTACTCGCACGTTCATGCATGTGTGGATACAAACGTACGTACATGATCGATCTTATTAATTGAGTGATTCATATATATATGTAGCTAGGTTGGTGAGGAATTTGATTATCTGCAATTGTACGTAGTACATGCAAATTAAATTAAAGATACTAAATTTAGATAGTGTGCGTGAAAAACAACATCCAAATTAAGAAGCTAAATCGACGTTACACCACGAAATAAAAGGATCCTCCAAAAAAATTCTAGTCATCACATCTTCTTCTCTTTGTGTGTCCTATTTTTGTTTATCAAGAATTTGGACATTAGTTTTGTCTGTCGCTTGTCGAAGTGCACGGTGGAAAGAGGGGCTCTGCTGTAATTTCATTTTTCTGGCCATGCAGTTTGAATGGGACTTTAATTTGGCCGGAAATTAATTTCACACAATAAGGCTCTTTAATTTCCGATTCTCCATTTAATTTCTTTCCTGTGCATGCATGCATATTATGGTATGCACTACCTATTTCTCTTTTTCTTTTTCTCGATTCCTCTTCATTCATGTCGTCCGATCCTTCAAGTTTTATTTTATTTTATTTTTTGTTTTAAATTAATGCATGTGCATTCTATATATAATTTGAAGATTTTATGATGCATGATGGGAGAGAAAATAATTATATATATGAGAAGATCGATCAGACTTAATATATATATATATATATATTATGATCGAGAAATACGTTTGGTATGATATGAATAACAACATTTATAAGTGTTTTGATCATTTAGATAAACTTTAATTATATGATCCCAGAATCAGGAAATTAAGTTTTGAGTATACATGTATATGTTTGGACGTACGCAATATAATTAACATGCAATGCAATGCAATGCATGCATGGTGCAGGGAATTAGGTATCAAACATATATAGTTTAAAGTGGCATGGAATCCCAATCTAGTGAACTCAACAAAACCACATCTCCACCAGACAAGCACGACCACCATGTCCCAAAAATAGAAAATAATTCCGACTCCAACTCCGACTCCGACTCAAGCACTGCATCTTCTCCTCCACGTCACAGTCATCGTCCCGATAACATCCCAAAACCACCAACACAGCCGCCTCCCAATCAAGAGATGGAGCGCTTCCCCACGGCCTACAGAATCCCCCCGTCCGTCTTCGAGCGGAACAAGTCGTCCACGCCCGCCGACTGGAGCGGCGCCTCCAACGAGTCTCTCTTCAGCATTCACATGGGGAATATGAGCTTCGCCAACAACGACAATTACTCCTGGAGGTCCGGGGAGCTCGGCCCCCCCACCGCCTCCACGTCGGAACAGATGTTCTGCTACTCCGCCCATTCTTCCGCCGGCGGCGCAGCTGATATGAGAAGCCGCGAGCTCGGACTAGCGGAGGCCACCATGTTGGAGGTCATCAAGGAAAACGAGGCTCGGAGTCCACCGCCGTCGGCCTCTGAAGTGCGGAACACTCGTCGCTCCGCGGGGAGTAACCAAAGCAACATGTCGTTTGCGTTCTCGGTGTAAGTTAATTTATATATATATATATATTCAGATCATCGATCTCATCTCGTATTTTATTTATATGATGAAATGAAATAGATGATTATATATAAATTTGCAATGTGATGGATCAGAGCGGGAGGAGACACAGAGAGGATACCTAGGTCAGCAAGCTCGAACCAGCAGCCGACAACAAAACCAGAGCCACATGAGTCGCCGGATGTAGAAACGCCGGCACCAAAAGAAAAGGAGGCGCCTAAAACTCAATCAAAATGGTTATTTTGTTTTCCCTGCTGCTCATATTGTTCTTGAGGAGCTAGCTATGACCACAGACTCACCTCATTTATTGGAATGTACGTACGTGGGACCTAGGCCAACTGCAACATACTATATAATTAATTAAAACATACTGTACATGCTACTAAATTAAATATTTGTGGGTGAATCAACAGTCTTGCAATTTTTTTGCTACATACAATGTATATTATATATATATATATATGTCTTTAATTGTAAATTGATGCCCAACCACCACCTATTGTAATCGGGTAGTCGATCGGATATTGCGTATCTCACCCGCATGAATAACATATATATAGTTGTCTTGGGTAACATATTATTATGCAGTCGTATGGCCGCATTAATAAAATGAGAACCATTTATGTACACTAGTTACATTATCACACGCGTTAAGTTGACCCGGTCAATTTGCAAAAAAAAATAATCTTTAAAAATTAGTATCAAATGTAATACTTAAAAGCTTAAAAATATCACATGTATTCTTAAAAAGTATGGGCCAGGGAAGAAAAAAACTGTCAAAATCAGTATTAATCGTAACACTAAAAAATTTCAATCAAAATTCAAAAAGTATCATCTATTTCATCATTTTTCTTTTTTATGGATTAACACGTTGATCCGTATTTGACCCACTGAACACACAATGAATGTCTGATATAAGTTTATATACATCTAGTGCATGTGAATTTTTGCCTAATAAAATAGAAAGTGGGATTGGATCAAGACATGGGAAAATGGAATATGTAATTAAATTACAAATGCATATACATGAGTGTATATGATAGGGAATATTAGATGCTACTACTAGGATTTATTTAATATGAGCAACCACATACTCTCCCCATTTTTGAATAAGTGTCGTTTTAGCATTTTAATTTTGTTTCACAAAAAATGTTATTCTACAAATTCGAGACAATTCACATTTTTCTCACATTTGCCCTCATTTAATACATTCAAACATATATATTTAAATCATTTAATGTATTCACAGAAGGGTATATTAGGTAAGTTAATTAGTTTATTAATTTGTATGCATTCATCCAAAATGACATTTAAACAAAAATGGAGGGAGTATCATTTTTTGTGTAACAAATAAATATTATCAAGGTGACTCAATTACCTAGCGATATATACATACATACATATATATATATATATATATATTCATCTTTAAAAAAAACATACATCTTGTTTAGGGGTGTAACTGTGTAAGTGAATCGAACCTACTCGTAAGCTACTAATGATCGATTCGATGAAAACTCAAAATTGACTCGATATTTATTGAGTCGAGCTACTCGAATAGCTACCGCTCAATAATACTAAGCTCGACAAGATCAGGAGCTTTATCGAGCCTAATTGAGCTTCAAGGTAATTACAATTTTACCCTTAATATACTCTTTAATTATTTACACATATCATTAGTAATTAAATTATTTTTAATTAAAATTAAATAAATATAATTTTTTATTTAATATTAATATGTAATTGTGTTAAGCTCGAACTCGAAAAATCAAAGCTCGATCGAGCTTCGAGTTTTCATATCGAGCTTGAGCTCGATTACACCCCTACATCTTGTATTCTAAATAAACAGTCTTTATACACTACTACAAATATGCAAATAGACACCGGTGTGCTAAATATTAGAACCGTTGTGTATAGTTCCATTGTCTATTTAATTATTAGTAGACAACAGTCTAAACCGTTGTAATTTTTATAAGACAATGATTGATAACCGTTGTGAAATTAAGAAAACCATTGTCAATTTTAATAGACAACGCTATAGAACCGTTCTATAATAAAAAATTGTAGTGGATTACTAGTATATGACAACGGTTCTATATTATAACCGTTGTGTTTTGTAGTAAACTAGATTTACCCACGCGCGTTGCGCGACCAAATATGAAATTGTGTTATTTGGTCCGATCCACAAATGATATCCCATTCCCCGTGCATCGTAATTAAAAACACATCATGATAAATCAGTAATTAATAATCTACCGTGTATAGGGGGTGTTTAGTGGCGTTATCCATTACATAATAAGGAAATATAATCTATATAAATATACCCATTTCCTCCCATAATTGTAGTCCATTATAACTTTTTTAAATGTTCCAAAATTATAGTCATATTTCTTAATTGAAATTGTATTGAAACATTATTTTACAAATATAATCCTATTTAATATTCTTTGAAATCTAATATGAAGGAAAAACATATAGTATAAAATAAGGGCATTAGAAATATTAAAATTCAATAAATTACATATGGTTT
The DNA here is from genome assembly GCA_026008535.1 of Perilla frutescens. Lineage (NCBI taxonomy): Eukaryota > Viridiplantae > Streptophyta > Magnoliopsida > Lamiales > Lamiaceae > Perilla > Perilla frutescens. Next base: position 18,945,258 of record BRKX01000014.1, on the reverse strand, counting down.
TCGATCCGAAAATTGATCAAAAGTTAGATTATAAAGTTTTTGAAAAATTGGTTACTTTTTTGTTAATTTTGAAAAAGTAAATTATTGTTAAAAATAACACAAAATATAAATATTAAGTGTAATATACCCATGAATTTGCATACAATTTATTTGTAGCAATTTTCTTACAATATATGAATTTACATACGCATTCAAAGACGTGTGCAACTAAATGAATAAGTACATATAGATAGGTACATAGATGGCCATTGGCCCCAAATAAATATTTTAAATTTAAAGTTTGAAAAAAAAAGCTAATGTCGATAACTCAAAAAGCTGCCACCAAAAACTTAAAAAGCAGATGCATTTTTGTAAAAATTGATGTGGCCCAAGTTTTTATTATAATTTTTTTTATCTGTTTTGCATGTGCATCTAGCCTTTTTTTATGTGAAAGAAATGGGCGGGCTGTATGAGATATGGGAGGGAAAATTACATGTAAATTAATATTGATACTACTTCATTATTATATATAGTATAGATTCTGAAAAAAAAAAACAACAATCATTTTTTACCATTGTCATTTGTTAGTTTTCTACGTGTTCAACAAAACCAATACCAAGGTCGATAAAAATAGCTAATAAAGTCCAAAGATATATACTTACACATAGATAGATAGATAGATAGATAGATAGATAGATATTCAAATTTCAGTATGACACAATCCTTGTTTATCATTCTATATACAAAGATGAATCATGACTATGTTGTTTAATTTCGCATCAAATTCATCCTAGTTTGTTCCATAGAGCCACCTGCATTCATACAAACAATACCTAAGTTAATGAAATTATATAAATGGAATGTCAAACCAACATTCGATATGTGATATAAATACCCAATCAACTGCTAGTTTTCAACAACTTCAAAATACAAGGATTGGATCATGGCTTTGAACCAACTCAATCTGACAAGTTTAAATAACAACTAGAAAATATAAATCAACATTTGACTGCAGAACAACAAAATGCACAAATAATGGCTTGTTTTATCTAGGAAAGACTAAATTATTCTGTTAGTGCCATCTACACTTAAGTGTTCGGGATTGTCATAATCTGTATGACAATATGGCAATTTCAAAAGAACACAAAAAGTTTTGGTTATTCATGTTCAAATACCATGTTCTGGACATTACTGTGAACATTTCGCTGCCAATCTGATTAAAGATCAAAACATGTACTTAATCATGTATAGAGACATGATCATGTACATGGTTGTCCAGAGAGTTTACAAGAGACGTGCCATGCTAGATTCAAGGAGTTAAAGCTGCAGATTCAAGATGGACGTTTCAGAATAGAAGCTGCCTTATTCGTGATGAAGATCAAGAAGGAAAGGAGTTCTATTCAAAGAAGACATCTAAACTAGGAAAGTCCGATTTAATTAAGGAAATTGTTTCCTTGTTAAATCCTAGTCAAAGTAGGACTTCTGATTACCTTGTTTAGGCTATATCTGTTGTTTATAAATAGCCTGAGAATTAGACTAGTTTAGGAGACACGAATTTTACGAATACACAAAAGGGCCAAGAGTCAAAAGACTTCATATTCGAAGCATATAGTATTCGGGTAGACTAGGTTTGATCGGTGAGATCATTGTGTTTCTAGTCTGTGTTTGAAACTCACTTTCATACACACTTAGAGGAGTCTTGGGAGAGATTTCCTGTGAGAACTAGAGGGATTCTAGGTTGTGAGAAGAGCTCGCAATTCAGTTTAGTAAAAGAGGTTGAATTGGGTAGGAAAGGGGTCGAGTGATGGGAGTCTTCGTGTAATAGCCTTTGTAACCATTCAACGGAGTAGTAAACTATTTCTCATGGACTTGTGAAGTCCCCCTGATCTACGTCAGGGTTACCAACCTCGTGTTCTTTACTTTCTTTAAGTTTTTACATTCTGACCTTACATGTTCACAACAATATTCATGTACATGATGATGAACATGATCGCACAGTTTATGTGACTTCATATTCAAACAATATAATCAACAAATCATATTGATTTGACAGCCAAAGAAATTCACCGACATGACACATCATTTGATTTCTCCAAATAAATAATTTTTTGTCAACATTACATAAATATCATGTTTCATGGTACTAGTTACTCATCAAAATATATTGTGAATAATGAAAAAAAAGGGTAAATTTTAAGACATCTAGAAATGAGAATTTAAAACAAAGCTAGATGGTACCCAAAACCACAACAAAAGAAAATTAACAGAGAGAAAATTAAATCATATTTCGTACAAGAGTGGCATAATATTTTTCTCGGCCATATCTCTATTATGACTATTGATTTCAATATTTTCAAATATTTTACGGACATGTGCGAGGTGGGACTATCAAATGTGTTAAGAAAATATAAATTTATTAAGGTCAATGTATTACATAGCATCTTAATACCTTGAATGATTAGTGCAACTTCACCAATGATAAGATAGAAACAAAGCCGTAGACTAAAAATATAGCTACTCGTAATTTAAAATATGCATTGTTGGCATACATATGAGTTGGGAAGCATATGCTCATAAATTAGTTAGTACCTTATCAGAAATTGCGTTCATCTCTGTTCAGTTAATTCCTCAAACTTTAGCATAATTGCATTGTTGTAATACGTGAATAATGGTGAAAGGCTAGGTTAATTCTCTAATCATTAACAAAACACAATTTTTAATTTTCTGCTCAATCTTTAAACATGTGAAGCTCAATATGTACAACTAATACACTAAACTTCAATTTTTTGAATTTCAATAGAGCAATATTGGAATGTAAATATGATCACATAAAAATTATAGTATTTCGGGTAAGATACATTAGCCTATTAGCATAACATTTTCCGGATGAGGCACTATGCTGATTGCTGACAAAGACACTCAGTAGAAATCAAAACATGATAGAGTATACTATTAGCAGACTACCTGGCCACATATAGATGGATCTCACATGTACGAAAAAATGTGTTTGCAGGAAAAATCTAAAAATCTTAAACACTACTGGGCTACATTATTGAAAGATTAAATATTTCATTATTAAGTATTTTAAACTAATCTATTAGAAAAAAAGTGATATATTCTATTATTTTTTCCAAATATCAGAAAGGGGTCGGCTTCATATATTTAATTCATTCATTAAGGAGCGCCACCAAGGAAAATAAGAAACTAAGAAAGTCCACAGTTTCACAATACAAGAAAAGTCTCTAGTTCTATTATTGTTTATCCTCAGTCTTCAGCCAAAGGAAACAAAAACTTAACAAAAATATCAGCTTAATACATACTCCAATAACTATTACCTGCATAGTGCAATATAGTAATTCCCCTTAATATATTTCTTTCCCATTACCATTGAATATTATGCAGAAAAAAATGAACACCGAAATGAATATAAGAGGAAAGTCCTTTCCTGAACCATATGGGCTAGAAAGTGCAGCTTTTTAGCACGATAAATCTGCTACTTCTACAGCTTGCCTATAGATCTCTAATGCGCCACGAGCATCTCCGGATACAGCAGCTACCTAAAATTAATTACAGTATGAATACCGCAAACATCCCATGTTTTAGTAATCAATAAGTAATTGACAGTGCTCCATTTCCACCAATTAAAGTGATAGGTCAAAGTCTAACTTATTTGGAAAATAGGAAGAAAAAGTCCAAACCTTCCTCAAAGTAAATTCAATTGAACCTATGTTGCTCGGACTCGGGTACGGGTGTCGGACATGGGTACATATCTAGGTGTCCGACCCCTTAACCTGTGAAATCTAGGATACTTGGACACAGTCGAAAAGGGTCCAAAATTTAGATACGGGTACGGGGACATGTCAATATTTTTAATAAATTAAATATAACCACGCAACAAAATATTAATAAATAACTGCAAGTCCAAACTCCAAAACATCTCAAAAACAGTCTCTTCAAAATAAACAAATACTCAAAGTCTCAAACAAAATGGTTCTACTCCATGGTCTCTTCTTCTTCATCATTCAAAGTCATCATCTCCAACTCCGGTTCACTAAGTGATAATTCTGGAAGTTCAATGGAGTCACCATCCAATGCCATATTATCTCCAACTATAAAAAATAAATAAAATATATACATCAATATTCAATAATATTGCATGAAAAAAAATTATATATCTATGATTCCATCAGAACATGCAAATATAAAATCTTACCCAAGTCCCATTATTTTGTTGGTCCATTCTTGTACTCCTCTTGCTTTCGAGAGATCAAATGAAGATTACAGTGAACAAATACAAGATCTTCAGCCCTTTGCTGTTCCAATTTATTTCTTTTGATGCTTTGAATTATCGAATATGTGCTCCAGTTTCTCTCACAACAAGATGATGATGTTGGTTGTGAAAGCAATTTGAAAGCCAAAGTTTGCAATAAGGGTGTAGAGGCACCATAATTAGCCCACCAAGAGATTGGGTCTTCAAACATTCTAGCCTCAATAATGTGAGGCTAATTGAAGAAGTCTGATCCACTACAAAAGACTCCAAATTCGGCATTTACTTTCTTCAAATCATTTGGATCTTGAAACATCCTCTTAAAACACTTGCTCCTATGTAAAGAAACTTCATGATCCTCATTTGGAGATACTTGTGTAGCTCCTCCCAATGTTTCTTCTTGCAGCCATGCTTCACAATAGTACTTTGGTACCAAAGAATGTGCCATATAATGCAAGGGGGTGTTGCTCTTATTCCATCTAGCCTTTAAAATTTGATGAATAACATCAAAAAAAACTTGAACTACCACCAATCACATCTTTCCCTTCATGATCAAACACAATCTTCTTCACATTCTCAATCATCGTGTCCCACATATCATAGATTAAATGTAGGATTGGAGTATCAGTATCAGCAGCCCTCGATATATTAATAATGGGTTCAGTGAAAGATAAAAAAAAATAATCTAACTTATCCCACCATGCATCATTCACAATGCATTATTTCATCTCTTGTGCTTTGGCTTCATTATTTCCATCCCTATAAGTTCTCCAATCAGCATCCATAACCATAATTTCAAGTGATTTCTTAACATCCCTCAACCTTTTGACCATAATAATGCTAGAAGCAAATCTTGTATCAGCAACTCTCAACAAACTCAACTTAGAATGCTTGTTATATATAGACAATGCCATGCTATGATTTGTAATAAAAATGCGAATATTCTGAATATCATTCACTAAATCAGAAATCCACTTGCAATGAGCATATTGTGGCGATCTTTCAGAAGGATCACAAATACTTTTTAAAGCTAAATTCAAACTATGTACCACACACGGAGTCCAAAAGATTTGAGGATACCTTGTCTCAATGATTGTTCCAGTAGCCTTGTAATTGCTCGCATTATCGGTTATGATCTGAACAACATTTTCCTTGCCAACTTTCTTTATCGCATTATCAAAAATCGATGCAACATAATATGCATCTTTTATGTTCCCACTTGCATCAATGGCTTTGATAAACATCACACCTCTAGAAGACGCAGCCATGATATTTATCAGAGGCCTCCTTTACCGATCAGACCATCCATCAGAAACTATAGAAACACTCTTCTTCCTCCAAGATTCTCTTATTGGTTGTAGTGACCTATTTATATGCTCATTTCCTGTGCAAATAGAGTAGTCCACAACCTGTTATATGTAGGAGGAGTGTAGCCAATAAATTTTCATTGGCTAATGTTCTTGAATATTGCCTGAAGTAGGGATATACTACAAAGTTGAAAGGAAGTGCACTTGCATAGAACATTCAAGTAGCTTCTTTATCGGCCGTGTCTCTAAGTGCCGAATTGTAGCTATTTTCTAGTACCCATTCTTTCTATTATGATGTACAAGATCAGACCCGCTGGGTAGTGAAACATATTCGGCCTTCTTTCTTTCGTTGTAGTCCTTCTGGGATTTCTAAAATTCAGCCTTCTCATGCTCATGCATGATTGCTCGTTGAACACTTTCATTCAGAGCCTTACAAACTTCAATACCCTGATTTGGAATCCTTAACAAATGAGCCTTCACTTTAGAATATGAACCGGTAACTTTTTTACTGCAATAGTTGCATTACCAAGTTCTATTGTCTCCTCCTCCTTATGGTATCGAGAGGACCTTGATATGATTCCAAAGTGGTTTGTTGTCAAAAGAATACAGATTAGAAGGACGTGGAGAGTTGGATGATGGATTCATAGCCATGGTGGAGAAGAAAAATAATATTTTTGCTGTGTTAACGAGTTTCTGTTATGTGTTAACGAGTTTCTGTTCTGAGTCTATATATAATATATGCAACATCGGTATATGTGTAGAAGTTGAAAAGAGTAAAAGTTAAAAGATTGGCCCGTTACAATGAATTTAAGTATTTAACAAGTCCAGCCCACATTCATTAACCCTAAATTAATAAACCCTAAATTAAATAATAGTTTCTCTCTCCCTCCCTAGTCAAGAGATGCGACAGATAAGAATGAATCAAAATTTCTTCTTCTTTCTCCTTCATCGACTTTTCTTTTTCACATAATCTTCACTTTTTGTACGTCTCAATTTCTCTTTTTCACAACGTTTACATCAGCCACTCAAGTTTCAGAGATCCCGATTGAAAAAACTTAAAAATCGCATCTGCTACATTCCGATAAGAAAGTGTTGTGTCGTGATTTTTTCAGTCAGATCCGGTGTGTGTAGTATGTCGGCACCCATGTCGTGTCGTGTCGACATGGTTGTGCGGCCCAAAATGGCAAGTCCGAGCAACATAGATTTAAACTTTTTCAAAAATACCGATTGCTTTCAAGTGACTGAAAATTATTTCTTGAAGTTGTTGGAAGTTATATGGACTAGAGCAAAGCCTTTGATGCCCATACGACTAGAAATGTGCAGCAACAACGTCTATTAAAGAACCTGATGCACTAATTTATTATGCACTATACTGCAACTAACACAGGAGACTGCAATATAACTGGTAAACCAAGTATCGTATCCACAGGGACTGAATACTTGACCAAACTGAATACTAAGCTAACAATTCACTATTATCCAGGTGACCAATTTTTCGGGTTTCTAAAACTAGACACGAAATTAAACGACAACTAAATAGACCAATCGAAATCAAGACAACTCGAATAATGCAAACAAAATAATTCAACAAATTCAAACAATTAACAAGGTATTAATCCTAGGGAATGCACATCAAATGTATCCGCTATACAATAACTCAATCCTAATAATTCCCAATTTAATTCGATTAAAGGTGGAGAAACAGAAATAAAACTACCTATCTCCGCCAGGTCTCAAGGCAGTAGTAGATCAACAAAATACCTATTACTTTCGTCTCTAGACAAATTATTAACTCCCTAAATCGTCAGTTAAATCTCCTACAGATTCCTCAGAACATGCATCAAATTATTCATTCAATCCGCTAATTAATTTTCTCCGCTAGGTCTCAAATTAATTAGCTAGCATACATGAATTATGGCCACTAATCTATGTATGAGAGAGAAGCACATGAATATTTGAACACAATAATCGAAAGGAAAAAATAACAGAATCAAATCAGTTGCATAGTTTCAACACCAATTGCAAACCCTAGAATTAATAAACGTTTAGCCGTTCATGGCGAAATAGAAATCCAGATAAAATACGATAGCATTCATACAACTCATAGTCGAAATAAAAATAAAAATAACATAAACAACTTATGTCGGGTGAATTGTCTTTGTTCTTCGCGTTCTTCTTCTTCTCCGTACTCTTCCGTCTCAATAATAGGGAAAAAGTCCTCCAAAAATCACCCATAGAGAAGTCTTAAATAGTTTGGGAAAAACCGATCCACACAAGGAAAGCACCAGATTTTCGGAACAGTGTGGCACGGGCCGTGCCGTGCGACGGCACGGTCCGTGCCGTTATGCAAATTCACGTGTCGAGTTACGGATCGGGGCACGGTCCGTGCCATGCGACGGCATGGTCCGTACCATTGGTACTGAGAGTCCCAGGGTTGTTGGCTTCGGAGCACGGTCCGTGCCGTGTGACGGCACGGGCCGTGCCGTTGTGCATTCTCCAGAATTGTGATTTTTCGGCCCGTTTTTGCCTTCCCGGTCTCAACTCAAGCACTCCTTCCATCTGGTAACCATGTACACTTCATAACACGTCCAAAATAGGTGATTTTCCTATCAAAACTCGATAAACCCGTGATTGAACCAACACAACATAAAACTCTTCAAAACAATCACAAACACATACTTTCGACTCCAAAAATACGTACAATGTACATCCGAAACGCATGCAAATTCCGAGTTTATCAACACCCCCAAACTTAGTCATTGGTCGTCATCGAACAAACAAAAGAAAGAATTAAACTCAAGCACAGAGAGGATGTTTGACAATTCATTGCCTCAGACACCAGAAATATCAATCATCAAAATCAAGAACACAATGAGCAAAAATATTCTTGCACAACACGACTACTATCTTGTCTTTAGCCTTGAACCAACGACCTCACCGGATTCGTGTATCACTCACTCTCAAGTGTTTAGGATAGCAATTTATAAGCACTCAAAACTGGATATAATGAAGAATTAACCATAAGCTTGCCCCATTATCTTATCTCGCCTTTACATGAAATGAAATGTGGAATTAAGATCAAAAAGGACTTCGTAATTGGGTTGTAATGTAGGCTTTTTGGACAAGGTAGGGACAATATAGGCCAAGTGACTAAATCGGACATATTGAGCTACATATTACACTCATTACTTCCTCACTTAACACTCAACCCCCAATACCAACCGAGTAGAACAAGACTTTGTCTAATTCTCTTCCTCCTTTTCCAACACCATGCAATCACAAGCATTACCAAATTATGACTTTGGCCACTTAGCTACATTTTCTTTTCTCTTTTTTTTTCTTTTTTTTTTCTTTTATTGTTTCTTTTATTGAATCTTCTCTTTCTTTCTAAGCGCCATATGACAATTACAACTTCTTACTCCTTTTCACAAGTCACACTCCATCAAATTATCCTCTCCAAACTTCACCAAACAATTCATCCCTCCTCAAATGTTCTACCCACCAAACAAGTCCGCGTGAACAGAAATATATTGACAACAAGATTGAATTATATTGGCTAACAACAAAATGGCTCAAAAGCTCAACGGGGCTTACAATGGACATTTGAACTGTTTTGGCCAAGAATGCACAAGATAAGAAGAGGGTTAACAAAAATGGCCTTAAATCATCTCAAAATCCCACAACATTCTGTTAAACTTGAGCAGACAAGAGGCAAGTTCTAGACATTCAACAATAACCCAGCATTCACACTCAATAAAATGAAAATAAGGCGCAAATTCTCACAGGACCGTCACAGGTCAAGACAACCAAGCAATTCGTCGCAATTGCACCTATCATGCTCATAGTAAACTCAATAAAGACAATCAATATCAACAAACCCAACATTCATCATTGGCAATCATCATTCATCACAATACATAGCCTGAGAATAATCCAATCCATCACACACCCGACATTATACTAGAAAGCAATAAACGTGCTTACAGCCTAAACCCCTAACTAATGCAAATGGACTAACTAAATGCAAAAAGCGATTAAAAGAAATTCTTAGAGCGGGGATTCAAGGCATAACGTCCATCCACGCCCCCAAACTTATACTCAAACGAGCATAAGTTTGAAGAAATGGACGGGAAAACCTTGAATCCTAACCTCAACAGGAATCAGGGCGGAGGCGGGTGAGGGGGAAACTGCAACCCCCACTGCTGCATCATTTGTAGCATCGTAGCTACATTCGAGTCGATGGCTCCTACACGCACGTTCATATGGGTGAACTCGCCCCGCAGTCCTTGCATCTTAGATTCGACCGATGAGAAACGGCTTTCCACATCCTCCAAGCGCTCCTCTTGAGAGCAGGAGCGAGATCGACGATGTCCCCCGACTTGTAAACTAGAGGGGCATCAGTATCCACCTGCGAGTCAGCACCCCCGGTACTTGCTCCGCCATCATCCTTAGCAGACTGCTCGGCCTCCTCCTCCGCGTCAGCATCTTCATCATCCGCTAACTCTGCCGCACGTGCTCGAAAGGGCAACACCGGCTGAGTGGCGGTCATAGCGGCTTGATGGGCCGGTGAAGACATACTCCAGTTTTCGGAGTGGCGCCAGTCGGACACTCTCGTCAGATGACGATTTGGCAAGGGAAAATGGCCTGCCGACTTTTGAGTGAAGAAACACCTTCCAGCCCGATCCACGCGTATGACATCCATGTTAATCAACGTCTCGACAGACATCACCATATTTCCAGGCAGTACCTCCCAATCAGTGAAGTCAATCCCGCAATACTCCGTAATAGGCGTGATGATGCCGTCACAAATGAGAACGCCGCTTTTCTTGGCGGCTGCGTGGCTCAAGTGTGAAGCTATGTGGGCCCCCAGATTAAAATTCTGACGCTTCAGAGCACACCACAAGTAGAAGATCTCCCGGCTTTGCACAGTGCCGCTATCATATCTAGCAAAAAGAGCATTTGCACACGCTCTTTACAGGAAGTGGAAGACGGGGTTGCGGATCATGAAGGCCTTGGCCGTGTGAGGCCGGAAGCTAGAGCCAGGGTCAGCTTCATTCACCCTCGTGATAGCCTTCCAGAAGGCGTCATCTTTCCAAGCGTACTCGGTAGGATTTCTGCACGCATTGTGGAAAATTGCATTCAAATCTTCCAAGGAGATGGTGAAGGAGCGATTGTCCAGCTGAAAGGAAATACTAGACGGGTATCGGGCGCCTCTCCGTTTGTAACAGGAGATAGTACTCAAAAACTCCAACATCATTCTGCGATAGGAGGGCCATTGTCCTTCCAAAACATAACTGACCCCTCCCCACTGGCAAAGGTTCCAAAAATCATCATTCAACCCAATAGCGCGAAGCACGGAAGTGTCCGGGTAACGAGAGGGAAGACACTCCAATTGAACAAGCCGGTCCCAACGGTCACGATGTTCAAAGTCATTCAAAACAACCCCAAAATTGAGTGGGTCATTGGGGTTTTCGGGGGCCGCTCCCCGTCCTCCACGTTGACCTCGAGCAATCCTTGGCGCCATGAGGCACAATGTGGTACCTAAAACGAACAAAAATAAGCCCACGATAGACAAAAAAATTAAAGCAAAAGTTCACCCTATTGGTTTCAAAAACACTCACACACCCTAACCTATGTAAAGAGGGAAATATCAAGGCCAAGGCCAACAACCAAAATTCAAAAGCTAGCCTAAAGCAAAATTCACCCCCCATTCATTCCTCTATGCACCAAAATAATCAAATTCCACCTCAAAATCAAACATGCACCCCCCCCCACAAATGCCTCTCAACTACAACATCAAGTCCACGATGAATACATAAGAGCATGAAAAGCATTAGAATAAGAGAAAATCTTCAATTGCAATCAAAACCCCACGCATGCCACATGTTCGATAAAAAGCTCCAAAGAGAAAAGAGAATAAAATCACAAAATATATCAATTCCAAGCTTACCCATCATCGTCAAACAACACCAAGCAACGTGAAAGAGAAAGAGGGTGAGAAATTGCGTAACTTTTGAGAGAAATTCACCACAATTCGACCTAGGGCACAATTTGGGGCAAAAGTCAAATTTCCTTGCAATGTCCTCAATTGGAATGGTGGAAGAGAACCCAAGGCCAAGAGTAGAAAATGGAGGGGGGAGAAGAGGGAGAAATCGAGTCCTAGGAGGATGGGAGAGGGAGAAATCGAGTTTTCTTACCAAGTTGCGCGTGTGTGTGTGTGTGAATGTGAAAGAGAGAGAGAACTAACCTGGAACTTAAACGTACGCGGGCTGGGCGTGTCGCGCGGCACGGGCCGTGCTGTATGACGGCACGGTCCGTGCCATCACTACCGCGAGTTTGTAGCCGCGTTATGCTCAGCGGCACGGGCCGTGCTGTTGGACGGCACGGTCCGTACCGAAATATATTTTTTTTTATTCCTAATTTAACAAAAAGGGGTACACCCCAACACACGAAAATAACTAAAAGTCTAAAAAAATGGAAAACAAAACAAAACAAAGCAAAACCTAAAAGAAAACTAAAAACTGTGGGTTACCTCCCACCAAGTGCTTCATTTAACGTCTTTATCTAGACGATACCTCATGGAGGCTCATGGATCATTGAGAAGTGTGACCCGTAAATTCCTTTCTTCCGGTGGGTGCCGGAAGTAGTGTTTGAGGCGGTGTCCATTGACTGCAAACGTGCTTCCATTGGCACGCAATAAGTCACAGGTGCTATTCCAACTTGTCTTGTACACTATAAATGGACCCGTCCACCTTGATTTAAGTTTGCCTGGAAATAATCTCAATCGTAAATCATAAACAAGAACTTCATCTCCAGGGGCGAACTCCCTTTGCTTGATGACACGATCATGGAATTTGCTAGCCCTCTCCTTATAGATGCATGAATTCTCAAAAGCTTCGTTTCTCCATTCCTCCAACTCCAACAATTGATGAGCTCTCTCAACTCCAGCTTCTTGGAACTCAAAATTGATCTTCCTCACAGCCCAATATGCCTTATGCTCGATTTCCACGGGTAAATGACAGGATTTACCAAAAACAAGTTGGTAAGGAGACATACCAATTGGAGCTTTATATGCCGTCCGATAGGCCCACAGAGTATCATCAAGGCGATCTGCCCAATCCTTGCGATGCACCACAGTCTTCTCGAGAATTTGCTTGATTTCTCGATTGGCAAGCTCGGCTTGTCCGTTGGCTTGCGGATGATAAGGAGACGTGACTTTGTGCTTCACACCATATTTAGCTAACAAACTTCCAAGCCACTTGTTGTTGAAGTGCGACCCCCCATCACTAAGCAAAGCTCTCGGGGCGCCGAACCGAGTTAAAATATTTTTCCTCAAGAACTTCAACACCGCCTTGGAGTCATTGGTGGTAGTAGGAACAGCTTCCACCCAACGAGACACATACTCCACATCAAGCAAAATGTAGAGGAATCCTCGAGATTTAGGGAATGGTCCCATAAAATCTATCCCCCACACGTCAAATAGCTCCACAACCATCATCGCCTTCTGCGGCATCTCATCCCTCTTGGTAATATTGCCAACCCGTTGGCATCGATCGCACTTGGAGATAAACGCATGGCGATCTCGGTAAATATGCGGCCAATAGAACCCGCTTTGTTGGATTTTCATGGCTGTTCTATTGGCTGCGAAATGACCTCCACTGGGCGAACTATGGCACTGCTCTATGATAGCATTAATTTCGTCCTCTCGAGCACATCTCTGAATCACTGCATCCGCGCATCGCTTGTACAGAATGGGCTCCTCCCAATAGTAAAATTGAACATCATGGAGGAATTTCTTGCACTGGTAGGAGCTGAGATCCTTGGGTATGACACGAATTACTATGTAATTCACAATGTCTGCATACCACGGAGTTTTGTCCACAGTTTTCACTTCTAGCACTTGTTCATCTGGAAAACTCTCATTAATAAGCAACTTTGGATCCTCTCCTTCCACTGGGTTCTCCAAATGGGACAGATGGTCCGCCACGGCATTCTCACAACCCTTTCGATCCTTGATCTCCATGTCAAACTCTTGTAGCAGCAGAATCCATCGAATCAATCTCGGCTTGGCATCCTTCTTGGCAAACAGATACCGGATAGCTGCATGGTCGGTGTAGACAATGGTTTGCACCCCAATCAAATAAGCCCGGAATTTGTCGAAAGCAAAGACCACTGCTAGCAACTCCTTTTCTGTGGTGGTGTAATTTTGCTGGGCACAGTCGAGGGTCTTGCTGACATAGTGAATGACTCGAAAGAATTTATCCCACTTTTGTCCCAACACCGCTCCAACGGCAAAGTCACTGGCATCACACATCAAAACAAAGGGTTCAGTCCAAATAGGTTGTATTAAAATTGGAGCACTTACCAGAGCCAATTTTAGTTTTTCAAATGCTTCCATGCACTCGTCATCAAACTCAAACTTCACATCTTTCTCCAACAGAGAGCACAGAGGCTTGGAGATTTGGGAAAAATCCTTGATGAATCTCTAGTAAAATCCAGCATGGCCAAGGAAGCTACGAACTGCCTTAACAGAGGTAGGAGGAGGTAGCTTCTCGATAGCTACAACTTTGGCTCGATCGATCTCCAGGCCGGCAGCAGAGACTTTGTGGCCAAGCACCACACCTTCACGCACCATAAAATGGCACTTCTCCCAATTCAAAACTAAATTTGTGTCCTCACATTGCTGCAAAACTTGAGACAAATTCTCCAAACAATTATCAAAAGAGAAACCAAAGACAGAGAAATCGTCCATAAATACCTCCATAATTTTCTCGATGAAACCATGGAATATGGCCATCATGCACCTCTGGAATGTGGCCGGAGCATTGCATAAACCAAACTGCACACGTCGATATGCAAAAACACCATAGGGGCAAGTAAACACCGACTTGTGTTGGTCCTCCGGGGTAATCATAATTTGATTGTAACCCGAATAGCCATCCAAGAAGCAATAATACTCATACCCTGCAAGTTAATCCAACATTTGGTCAATGAAAGGAAGGGGAAAGTGATCCTTACGTGTGGCCACATTCAGAGCACGGTAGTCTATGCAGACTCGTCATCCAGTCACTAGTTGCGTAGCAATCAACTCGTTCCTCTCATCCTTCATAACTGTCATGCCTCCTTTCTTTGCAACACATTGAGTCGGGCTCACCCACTCACTGTCAGATATGGCATAGATCATCCCGGCATCTAGAAGTTTCAAAACTTCTTTTCGCACCACCTCTTGCATTACTGGATTCAATCTCCTTTGTGCTTGCACTTTCAGCTTGTAATCCTGCTCAAGCAAAATACGATGCATACAAATAGACGGGCTAATCCCCTTTATGTCAGAAATTTGCCAACCTATCACAGACTTATATTTTCTCAGCACTCGCAACAACTTATCCAACTCTGAATCAGAAAGAAAAGCAGATACAATCACAGGATAAGTATCATTCTCACCTAAAAAGGCATACCTCAAATGATCTGGAAGTGGCTTCATCTCCAAAACTGGTGGCGGAGGTGCCGATTTGGCTGCAGAGGTCTCAAAACGTTCAATTCCTTCTGACGGTGGATCTCGAATATCCAAGTATTGGACTGGTTCCAGCGGAAGTTCCTGCATAGAATCTAAAACAGCAAGGTATTCCAAAATTTCATCACATGCAACATCAAGAGAGTCATAAATGTCAATAGAAAAAATAGAGTGTCGGATACAGTGCTGCAGAGGGTCTTCCAACGCAACTGGTACATCAGTGCAGACAAACTCATCTTCCACCAACTCTATCAATTTGCAGTCATCAAATGCACTCTCGTGTGGCCTCTTCATAGCATCATACAAGGAGAATGTAATCTTCTCATTATTCATCCGGAATGTCAGCTGGTCGTCTTGCACATCAATCAAAGCACGGCATGTAGCTAGAACCGGTCTACCAAGAATTAGTAGAATATTCTTGTCTTCCGGCATGTCGAGAACCACAAAATCCGTGGGAAAAATGAAGTCCTCTACTTTCACCAACACGTCCTCGACAACTCCTCTCGGATAGGTAACTGATCTATCCGCCATTTGCAGTGCAATAGAAGTCGGTTTGATATCACCAATTTCCAATCTCTTGAAAATCGACAAAGGCATCAGATTGATGCTAGCCCCCAAATCGCACAACACTTTACCAAAAGTGCGTCCACCAATCACACAAGCAATAGTGAAACTACCCGGGTCTTTCTGCTTCAGAGGCAACTTCCGTTGCAAGACCGCACTACATTCCTTAGATAGGTTCACGGTCTCAAATTTGCCCAACTTTCTCTTCTTAGAAACGGCATCTTTCAGGAATTTAGCATTACCAGGCATATCTCGTAAAGCATCCAATAGAGGAATGTTGATGTTTACCTTTTTGAAGATCTCCATAAATTTCTCCATCTTCTGCTCAGTTTTGGCCTTAGCTAGCCTAGTTGGAAACGGGGCGGTTAAACTAGTGGGCATCGTCTGGGCTGCAGTAGTGGCAGGCGCCACTTTTGGTGCAGGGGTAGGTGGAACCTCTGTGGCTGTAACTGCTTCATCATCTACTATCTCGATCACATCATCATCTCCATCATCCTTCAGTAGATTCTTATGATTCGTGTACTCAGTTCCACTTCTCAGCTGAATAGCATTGCATTGATCCTTTGGGTTGATCACGGATTGACTTGGAAATTGACCTGGCTTGTGTTGAGTGGATGAATTATTCGCCATTTGGCCCACTTGAACCTCTAGCATATTCAACTGCTTGGACAGAGCACTCACAGTTCCCTCAATCTGTGTAATCTTCGTTCCAGTGGCTCCGATGAAGTTGTTCTGATTAGCTATAAACTGACCCATCATCTCTTCAAGTGAAGGCTTCTTTGGCTCAGAAGGACTTGCAGTTGGAGCAGCAAAACCCGGAGGTTGCAGGGCGTTGTTGGGGTTAGCATAGGAAAAATTTAGGTGACTCCTATTGCTTGGATGATACGCCATATTGTTGCTCTGGAATCCTTGCTGGCCTCTGTTGTAGTTTCCACTGTTGTAATTTCTCTGGTTGACAAAATTCACACCTTCTACATCAGAGGCTTCAGAGCCTTGTTGTTGTACTGCATTCACATCCATGTGTGCGCGCCGTTCTTCTAGAACTTGCTTCTTTAGGTCTTCAATCTCAGCTCTCAGTTCATCCATCCCAGAATCAGATACTGCAGCTGCAGGCCTTGTTTGTCGTCTCTCCATCGGCCACTGATAGCTAGTGGCTGCCATCTCTTCTATGATTCTTAGTGCTTCGGCTGCAGTTCTATTCACCAGACAACCTCCAGCTGAGGCGTCCACCAATCTTTTGGTGTTATTGGTCAATCCACTGTAGAAATGAGTGATTTGCTGATCGGCGCTAAATCCATGTTGTGGGCACGATCGCAGTAAATCTCTGTATCTCTCCCATGCTTCATAAATTGACTCATCTCCCATCTGTGAAAAATGAGTAATCTCAGCAATTATTTTCTGAGCTTTTGATGGAGGAAAGTACTTAGCCAGAAAAGCCTGGCACATATGATCCCAGGTAGTGATGGACGCCTTGTCCAAACTCTTGAACCACTCCTTAGCTCGATCCCTCAGAGAGAAGATGAACATCCTCATGCGAATAATGTCATCACTGACACCGTTCATCTTGATAGTGTCACAAATATCCAAGAATGTATCCAAATGAGCATGTGGATTCTCAGTAGCCCTTCCGCTGAATTGCTCGGCAGCCACCATGTTGATCAATGCTGGACGGAGCTCAAAGTTGTTTGCGGCGATGCCGCCACCCCATCCAGCGCCCAAGTACCTGTCAGTCAGAGCCTGATACAGCTGGTTTAGAGGTGCTGTTTCTTCTTCGGGCGCAGCTTGTCTAGCCAATCTCTGCTCCATCTCTCGGAGCCTTCTAGCTAATGCTTCCACATCATTATTCTCATTGTTGGCCGCCATTTCTGCTTCTTCTCGTCTACACTCCTTATTCCTCTGTCTATGAGCTCGATCAGGGGAACTTGGAATAGGATCTACGTGTGGCTGTGTAGACCTTATTTTCATGCACTATCTGAAGTAATAAATCAGTGTTAGTAATAATATCAGTATAAAAATCAAAATCAGTCCCCGGCAACGGCGCCAAAAAGTTGATGCACTAATTTATTATGCACTATACTGCAACTAACACAGGGCACTGCAATATAACTGGTGAATCAAGTATCGTATCCACAGGGACTGAATACTTGACCAAACTGAATACTAAGCTAACAATTCACTATTATCCAGGTGACCAATTTTTTGGGTTTCTAAAACTAGACACGAAATTAAACGACAACTAAAGAGACCAATCGAAATCAAGACAACTCGAATAATGCAAACAAAATAATTCAAAAAATTCAAACAATTAACAATGTATTAATCCTAGGGAATGCACATCAAATGTATCCGCTATACAATAACTCAATCCTAATAATTCCCAATTTAATTCGATTAAATGTGGAGAAACAGAAATAAAACTAACTATCTCCGCCAGGTCTCAAGGCAATAGTAGATCAACAAAATGCCTATTACTTTCGTCTCTAGACAAATTATTAACTCCCTAAATCGTCAGTTAAATCTCCTACAGATTCCTCAGAATATGCATCAAATTATTCATTCAATCCACTAATTAATTTTCTCCGCTAGGTCTCAAATTAATTAGCTAGCATACATGAATTATGGCCACTAATCTATGTATGAGAGAGAAGCACATGAATATTTGAACACAATAATCGAAAGGGAAAAATAACAGAATCAAATCAGTTGCATAGTTTCAACACCAATTGAAAACCCTAGAATTAATAAACGTTTAGCCGTTCATGGTGAAATAGAAATCCAGATAAAATACGATAGCATTCATACAACTCATAGTTGAAATAAAAATAAAAATAACATAAACAACTTATGTCGGGTGAATTGTCTTTGTTCTTCGCGTTCTTCTTCTTCTCCGTACTCTTCCGTCTCAATAACAGGGAAAAAGTCCTCCAAAAATCGCCCACAGAGAAGTCTTAAATAGTTTGGGAAAAACCGATCCACACAAGGAAAGCACCAGATTTTCGGAACAGTGTGGCACGGGCCGTGCCGTGCGACGGCACGGTCCATGTCGTTGGTACCGAGAGTCCCGGGGTTGTTGGCTTCAGAGCACGGTCCGTGCCGTGTGACGGCACGGGCCGTGCCGTTGTGCATTCTTCGAAATTGTGATTTTTCGGCCCGTTTTCGCCTTCCCGATCTCAACTCAAGCACTCCTTCCATCCGGTAACCATGTACACTTCATAACACGTCCAAAATAGGTGATTTTCCTGTCAAAACTCGATAAACCCGTGATTGAACCAACACAACATAAAACTCTTCAAAACAATCACAAAACATACTTTCGACTCCAAAAATACGTACAATGTACATCCGAAATGCATGCAAATTCCGAGTTTATCAGAACCATATAGTGTTTTCCATCCCTATATTTGTAAAAATGAAGCATCGGAATCGGGTGAACCTAAAATAAACATTGCAAATTTATTGATGGGGGCAAGTGGGCAATATTTCCTATCTATCACAATGAGTTTGAATATGGCTTGGTAGGCCAATCAAGAATATTGTATAGAACCTGGCAACCTGCAAATGGAAATTTCCTCATTAAAATATTAAAGCTAAGTGCATATGGATTTTGTTAAGTAAATGCTCAACATACAACTTCATTTTAGGTTACTAGAACATATAGTTCATTTAAGAGAAGAATGCAGGGCCTTGCACAAGACCATTCAGGTTGAATTTGACTTTGCAAAGTAAAATAGGTTGAATGCTTGATGTTTGTCCTAATATAAACACCTAATTAAGGTCTACTCATCATCAAGTGAGAAACACAAGATATTACTAATCCTCAAGCATCTTAGCCAAAGTGTTAAATTCAAAATGTTGTTCTGATGCCTTCTGGATAAGGAAAACATATTTGAATCTCCTTAGGGAAAGTGGCACTAAAAGTTTTCAGAGAGTCCAATTAAATGAACAAGCCTAATAAAAATTTAAAAAAATTGTCGACACTGTCAAGACATCAACAAAATGCCCAATCAACAAAAATATATCCAAAATTTGATATCTTCACAATTATAATCAACAATTTACGCAATTATGAAAAATAACAACTCCAAAACAACAAAAATTCAACAACCAACCTACATCAGAATCCAGAAGAGTAAGAGTTACTTGGTTAGCTGCAAAGAATCTAATGGTCACCAAGAGAGAGATATGGTCTCATGAAATCTGACTATAGGCTTTCTGAGGTGTCAGCCGTTGCTGGGATCGTCGACCTTGTAGAACTGGAAGATGTCGAGGCTTTGTCTTCTTATTGCGCATCTTAGCGCCGCAGCCGAGACGAAGGATGAGGTGGAGAGTTGAAGCCTTCAGGATGTTGCAATCGTTTTCCCTTTTATCCCGCCACTAATTTCATATGCTAACCCTACCATTTTGGAACACAGTTGAACAGAGAAGAGGACAAGAGATTTTAGCAACCAATCGAATAGAGAAGAGGGAAAGATAAGAAAATATAGGGTTTTATTTAGGAAAAAAGGGGCAATAGCTAGACAGAGAGATAATCACATTCGGTTTCTAGAGAGACGATAGGTCGGATGAGTTTTCATCAGGAATGAGTTTTGAATTTCAATTTTGGCGAATGAATAATCTATTTGGTAGAGAAAAAATTAAATTTACATTATAATTATAAATAAGAAATAAAGTTTTTAAAAAACTTAAAAAAATTACAACGGTCGTAACAAAAATTGTTGTCAAATAAAAATACACAAAACAACAACGGTTGAAATATTCGTTGTTGATCTGAAAAATGAAATAACACAACAGTTATTATGACCGTTACTATTCATTGTAGTCTAAACCTGTAAAAACAACGTAGAAAGACAACGGTTTTTCTACAATCGTTGTCTGACACAACAAGTATTCTCATAGAGACAATCGGTTTTGAATCAAACCATTGCGAAATTGAAAATTACAACGGTTTCTAATCAAAACCGTTGTTTTTTCAGCATTGTCTATTTATCACCTTATATATACATATATTATTTTATTTATTTATATCTAGATAAAAAATAGGTATTGCCTTCACTTTCTATACAAGGTTCACTTCAATGGGATGAAGTTTGAGATATTATGCCTTCGATATTTTTTGAAAATAAAAATAAAAATATTAATAATATACATAACTATTGAACTGTGGTCGACCTAGCGGTGTATTAAACAATTTGTTATGAGAGTGAGGTTTAGGCTATATAGTTCTTTTTATATCCTCATATATCAAATTAAACCATTTTATCTCATTGATTGTCTACGTTAATACATTCATTGCACCAAAGTTTTCATGTTTTTTTATTATATGTCTTTTCTATTAAACAATATTTTGAGAGTTTTATCTTGAAGCAAAATAAAATATTTTTATATGTTAAACAAATAATGAATAAGTTTGTCAAGGGTGAATCGGTCATTGTACCCATCAATTTCACCAAGAATCAAAGTTACCTTGCAGTCCATTTTAAAATCCAGTTTAATAGTAGACATTAGTGAATTGGGCCAACCTATTTAAGCGTCGCTATAGATAAATAAACCCTAGCTCAACATTATCATACGGCTGCAGGAAAATGAATCCCACTCTCCACCGGTTCTCTCTCCGCCGTCAGCCATGGTATTCTCTCTACAAGCTTTACTTACTAGTAGATTTTTTGTCTAATTTGATTGTAATTGGTGAGATGTTGGTGATGTTCTAACGCTGTTTGTTTTGGGCAAGAATAACCCCAAATTAAATGAATTTAGCTGTAGAGATTTTCTACATGCTCGTCTATCACGTTTTCTGATTCACGAAACTTTTATTATTTTTATAATTTGAGTTGTGTTTGGGGCAGAAATGAGTTTGATTGATCCACTCTTAATATATCTAACAAATGAAACTGTTATCTAGTAGTGTGAGTTGTGAGCTTAGGAAAAGCTTGAGGTATTTTGAGAATTGGTTTGGTATGCGAGTTGATAGATATTTGCGAATTGAGTTCATAGTTTGATTTTAGTTGTTGTTGTCTATATTTGCACTTTGCCAGCATGTGTATGTGTTTTGAACTATAATACTTTTGTCTGTGGGCACAAATTTATGTTTTGGATAGTTAGACATGAAGAGTTATATGTACAAAGGAATGTGCTATGTCCATCATATATTTTTTTGTTGTGGAACTTGACAATTGTTCAATTATCTGAAGTCCTGATGAAGTATATATTTGGTTTTTGTTCATATGCAAAGTTGATATGCCTTGTATGATGCTAATTTATTTATTGTATCGTGATTGCATGTGAATATGCCAAAGACAAAGAAGACCTACTGCAAGTCGAAGGATTGCAAAAAGCACAACTTGCACAAGGTCACCCAGTACAAGAAGGGAAATGGCAGCATAGCTGCTCAGGGTAAGCGTCGTTATGATCGCAAGTAGTGAGGTTATGGTGGCCAGACCAAGCCCGTTTTCCACAAGAAGGTAGGAATGCTTTTCTCATCACTGCTGGTTTATTGAATGTACTGTAGAAATTAATTAATTCTCGGTAGTTAAAAAATAAGAAGTTATAAAATTTGGTGTTAGTGAATGGAAGAAGTTATTCTATTCTGGTTAGGCTAAAATGACGAAGAAGATTGGCCTGAGGATGCAATGCTAGGGTTGCAAACATGTTTCACAGCACGCAATTAAGGTTGGTATATTGTTCTTGCATCTTCTGTCTGGCAGCATCGCCTCTCCTTGCTTAAAACTGGTGTAATACCCCAGATTTTTGAATGAGGATTGGAGAATTTTTAAGTGTAATTAAGAAGTTAAGGAAGAGATTTAATAAGGTTTAAGGAAAGATAGATGTAAGTCACGACTTTAGGGGTCATTTTTCGTGAAATTGTCTTTTCAAAAATTTTGATCCTAACTTTGTTTTGACCGATTTTGGTCTTGTTAGAAAGGTATCAACCTAAGGAGTGTGTCGGTATTTTTGGAATCTGAGATCATTTGAAATCTCGGTAATGAAAATCGTATTAAGAAAGCAAATGAATAGTAATTTCTGCGTGCGCTCGTGTTTTGAAAAATTTATGAAGTCTTTCTCATTAATCTGAGACTTGTTCTATCAAGCCTATCTTATGGGAAATGACACAAGGAATCTGTCCCCATTCACGGATTTCCAATCCGAGGTCAATCGAATGCTCGAGAGCAAAATCTGTCAGTCTGAATGAATAGTAAAAGTAACTTTTGAAAAGAGAATCTTTTCTCGTTTCTCTTCAGATGACCTCTTCTTCATCCTAAGTCGGGTTGGTTCAATAGTACTCGAGCTAATGAGCCTTCCGGTATTTTTGAATTTCGTGTCTGAGATCGTTTGGACCTCGACATCGAATAAAGTAACTTTTTACCGAGCCCGAAATTACTTTAGTGGTGTTTTTCTACTGCATTGGCTTGTGGGGGAAGCCAAATCTCCACCTATAAATAGAACCCCCTCCCCCCTTCATTTCTCATACCATTTCTCATCCAATCTTCATTTATAGAGAGAAAATAAGGGAGAATAGAGAAAGAGCTTGGAGTCGAGAGATGAGCATTCTTCATGAGTGTTCCTCCGAGGCGATGAACGGAGTGACGGAGAAAGAAGGTGGTGGAAGAAGGTGTTATCAGATAGCTAGTGGCCGGACCAACCTCCGACTAATGTTGGAGGGTAAGAACACCGTTGGGAAGCAGTAGGTGGCTCTACCGTAGCTGCAACCCGTCGAGATGCCGACGCTCGCCACCTTCTTTCAATGCACTCAACTCCGTCCATTCTTTTTCATTCAATCTCGGTTTCTATTTTTTTATCGTATTTTAATTCCGCATTTCATTCCGTCTTTCGTTATTATTATATTTTTATTCCTGTTATTATGTCGTGTTGATGTCGTTTAATTTCGTTCTATTCCGTTCAAATCCCGTTTAAATTTGATGTTTAGATTTCTGTCATAACTTCTAAGTATTCAAAAGAGTTAATGGCATTGTGTCGTTAATGTCAATTTCAAATGTTCAAGCATGCTCTTTTTTTATTTTACAAGTGTTGGGTGATTATTGATCTCCATTAAGTTTTATTTCGGATTAAGGCAAAAACCGGAACCACAGCTGAACAGGGTCCAGCCACCGCGGGGAGCCCAGCCTGCGCTGGGGTGTCCCCTCGGCCAGGAGAGCCCCGCGGGCGCGGTGTGCCCCGCCGATGCTAGGCACCCTTATCCAGCCGGTACTGGGTCACTCCGTCAGTGCGGGAGCGTGTGTTTCGAGTTCCACCGGTGCTGGGCTGCTCTACTGGCATTGGGTGTCTCATTTCCAAGTTTATTTTTGGAAATTTAGGTTTTTAAAATTCATCCAATCTTTAATTTTTGTATTTTATAAAAGTTCTAAAGTTGTGCAATCTGTAATAAGGCCTTAGTTAAGAAAAGAAGGTTTAATCGCGATTTAAGTTTTCGTTAAAACTTAGGATCCTCGAATAGATCGCTAAGTCGATAATTAGCTTTTGTAGGAAGGGGTGAACCTCAAGGAGACCTGAAAAAGGATTTGCAGCTCGTTGCTTCGTCCTCCGCTCCGTGATCGAGGTGGGTAATTCTATACTCATCTATTGTTTGAGCTAATAAGCTCTAGAAGTTATTAAATGTTTTGCTCTACCTAATTGATCTATATACAAAGAAAGGAAGTTATTTTGAAGGATTATTGTTAATTAAGCTCTTGAGCATGTTTAGATATGATATAAATGCTTAGCATGAGATGTTGAGAATTACTTATTGTTATAATAAGTATGTATATATATGTGATCATGATCTTAAGATTGTGTCATGGACATGGCGGAATTGAAGGGAATTGGGGCTAGGGTTCGTGAAGAAGGGGAAAAGAAGAGTCTTGATTTCAATTCTGAGATTGGCATTTTGACAAAGAGGGGATCCCCAAATCCTAGTTCGAGTTCAGCTATAGACGCGGGGAATTAAATCATGTATTGGGCCGCAATGTTTAAACTTTTATTTAATTTCCAAAAGAGGCCACTTGCCAGGCCCAATGCTATTAAGTATTTTATGTGCTTTATTTCATAGTTTCCTAGCCTAAGGTTGCTTTTAGGGTTTAAAAGGTATTGTAACCCTGGACTATATAAAGGGATCTTGTACTAGAATTAAGCAAGAAATGAATTAGTCCTTTTCCTCCCTATCTTTCTCTCGACTTCCTCCCATTTTCTCTAATATCTTTCCCCCATTTCTTTACATCAAGATTCCATCTTTATTACAGAAAATACAAGGAAACATCCATTAAACCACAATTAATACACAAATATCCCAAAACCTAACAAAATATAAGGTTCTACTATATCTGGTATTTCAGAGCAACAGGTTCTGAAGATGGCAGAGGGTACCAGGCTGCGCGAGCTGTAAGAGCAACAAAAATTGTTAGATCAAGCATTAAAGGCTGAATCCTTAAAAAGGGACTCAACTGAAATGAAGATACATGAGCAAATCACCAAGGCTAATGATGAAATGAGAGATTTCATGCAAAGAGTTAATGAAAAGTTTGATAACTTGGCCAACACTTTAGGCTCCATTCAAATGCAACTATCAAATATGGACAAAGAGAAGAGCACATCCACTGAAGGGTCTATTCTGGGCAGTTCAAACCCTGGAATCCAAAGTGTGAGCAGTCAGCCTAGGCCACAACAGGTGATTCCTGCCAGGGAATGGCATGATACAGGTAGAAATTCTATATCACACTTTCCAAAGTTGGATTTCCCTAGGTTTGATGGGGAACAACCTAGGGCTTGGATCCTAAAATGTCAAAGTTATTTTAGAATGGTAACTAATGTACCTGATGACCAAAAGGTTACATTAGCTACCATGCACTTTGATGGGAAAGCTTCCCAATGGTACCAGAATTTGCCCTTAAATGAAGTTGATCTCTCATGGGAGCAATTCCTAGAAGTGGTGTCTGCTAGATTTGAGGAGATTAGGGACACCAAGGTTATTGCAGAGTTTAGCAAACTTAGGCATGTGGGGTCCTATACAGACTATATGGAAAGGTTTGAGGAGTTAAAAGCTTGTATGCCGCTGTTGAACAAGGGCCATTTCACTGAAGACTATTTTATAGCAAGCTTCATTAGTGGGCTGGGTGAAGAGATTCAATCACTAGTCCAAATGTTCAAACCCCAAACTCTTAGTCATGCTATTGAGCTAGGCCAACAACAAATTAACAACCTAGAAGCCATGACCAAGAAGTTCAAGGGGAGTTTCAGACCCATACAGACCACAGGGGGTAGAAGGGAGAACTCAAGCACCCCTTATAACCCCAAGAATCAGCCCAATCCTACCAGACACCCATTTAAACTTCTAACAACAGCTAAAATGGCTACTAGGAGGGAGAAAGGCCTGTGTTATAATTGCGATGAACCATTTACTACAGGGCACAGGTGCAAAATAGAGTGACATATATGATCATGACAGAAGAAGAGGAGATGACATATCTACAATCTATGATAACAGAAGAGGATCCAGTGGAGCCACCAGACCCAGTAGCAGAAATGGAGGAGGTACAAATGGCAGTAAATATCATCTCTGGGGAAGGGAGTTTTACTACCATGAGAGTCTTGGGCCAAGTAGGAGAGCATAAGCTGCATATTCTAATTGACTCAGGAAGCACACTCAACTTCATAAAGGAAAGGACAACACACACCTTGGGTTGCAAGCTAGAGACTGCTAAGCCTATAATGGTCAAGGTAGCCAATGGTCATAAAATGGTGAGTGCTTATAGGGTGAATGGGTTCAAATTGAGTATTCAAGGACACCAATTTACCTACTCACCAAGGTTATTAGCTACTGAAGGGTGTGACCTCATTCTAGGGGGTGACTAGCTAAAGGCTTGTACCTCAATTGAGCTAGATTATGACAACATGACAGCCACAGTGAGTTGGATGGGAAAGAGGATTAAGCTGCAAGCTATCACTTCCATGGGTGATTTCCACATGATCTCAGAACATTCCCTATACCAATTACTCCACCATCATATTTCCTGTCCTATTGAAGAGATGTACATGGTAAAACTAAAAGAGGTACATCAAGAAGAGAACAGGGCATTGGAGGAACTGTTGGAGGAGTATCAAGATGTGTTTGAGGAACCTAAGGGCTTATCTCCTAGTAGAGAGGTAGAGCATCAAATTCAACTGAAACCAAGGAGTGCTCCTAAACATAGATACCCATACAGAGTTTCACATGACCAGAAGGATGAAATTGAGAAAATTGTTAAAGAACTCCTGAAAGCTGGTATGATTCAAAACAGCAGAAGCCCATTTGCTTCTCCTGTTTTATTGGTGAAGAAAAATGATGGGACATGGAGGATGTGTGTAGACTACAGGTACCTCAATGGGCTGACTATGAAACATGACTACCCTATTCCTATTATTGATGAGCTTTTGGATGAGCTACAAGGGGCTAAACACTTCTCCAAAATAGATCTAAGGTCTGGTTATTTCCAGATCCTAATGAAGCCAGAGCACAGATACCTAACAACCTTCAGTACACATAATGGCCACTATGAATTCCTAGTGATGCCCTTTGGACTGTGTAATGCCCCAACAACATTCTAGTCCTTGATGAATCAGATATTTAGGCCCTATTTGAGAAAGTCAATTTTGGTCTTCTTTGATGATATCCTAGTTTACAGTCCCACTTGGGGTGAGCATATTACACACCTAAGAGAGGTTTTGGGTCAGTTAAGGCAAAATCAACTTTATGCTAAAAGGAGTAAATGCCATTTTGGCAAGGAACAGATTGAGTATTTAGGCCACATCATTACAGCATAAGGGGTGTCAACAGACCCCTCCAAAGTGGCTGATATGGTTAATTGGCCAGTCCCCACTACTCTCAAACAGTTAAGAGGATTCTTAAGGCTCACTGGGTATTACAGGAAGATTGTGAAAGGGTATGGGATTCTTACCAAGCCCCTCACCTCCCTTTTGAAGAAGGGGGCTTTCCATTGGACAGAAGAGGCTACCAAGGCTTTTGAGGCCCTTAAAGCAGCTATGGTCAATATCCCTGTCCTAGCCCTCCTAGATTTTACACTACCCTTCACATTAGAGACAGATGACAGTGGTAGAAGGGTGGGTGCAATCCTCATGCAGAGGAGAAGACCCTTATCCTACATGAGTAAAGCCCTCTGCCCCAAAAACCAAGCACTTTCAATCTATGAAAGAGAGTTTTTGGCTGTGTTGATGGCCATACAGAAATAGAGACACTACCTCCAGGGACATAGGTTCATCATCAAGACTGACCAATAAGCACTCAAACACTTGTTGGATCAGAAGATCATGACACCTATGCAACAGAAACTCCTAGGGTTAAACTATGAGATTCACTACAAGAGGGGAGCCCAAAATAAGGTTGCTAATGCCTTATCCAGGAAACCTAACCTCACAGAGGTATGCTACTCAATCACCACTGCAGTTCCAATGTGGGTACAGCAGGTGATAGACAGTTATAAGAATGATAGCTGGGCCACCAATATCATTAGTGCCAAGGTATTGGACCCTCAGGCTTACCCAGGCTATGAACTGTTTGGAAATTTAATCAGATATAAAGGAAGAGTGGTGGTAGGAAGTGGCAGTGAAGTCAGACAGAAGCTGTTGCATGAAATGCACAACTCATCCTATGGAGGACACTCAAGAATCTATGGTACCTACATCAGGCTGAAAAGGTTATTCTATTGGCCATTCATGAAGAATGAGGTTATACAGTAGGTGAATAGCTACAGTACATGTGGGGTGAACAAACCTACAGGGGGACCTGCCCAGGGCTATTGCAGCCACTACAGATCCCTGACCAAGCATGGACTCACATCTCTATGGATTTTATTGAATGGTTGCCTAATTCCTATAAGAAAAATGTCATACTTGTGGTGGTTGACAGGCTCAGCAAATATGGCCACTTTATCCATATAGCCTACCCATACACTGCCCAATCCATTGCCAAAGTATTTCTAGACACAATCTATAAGCTACATGGGCAGCTCCTCAGCATTGTGACTGACCGAGATAAAATATTTACCAGCACATTTTGGAAGGAGCTTTTCAAACTCATGGGAACTTCTTTGGACATGACATCTGCCTACCACCCTCAATCTGATGGGCAGACTGAGATGGTAAATCAGTGTTTTGAGGTATATTTGAGGAGCATGGTGCACCTAAACCCTAAGCAATGGGCTAAGTGGTTACCCCTGGCATAGTTTTGGTACAACACAAATTATCATTCTAGCCTAAAGTCCACTCCTTTTCAGGCCCTATATGGGTACCCCCCACCTTTACACTCCCTACCATCCTACTTCCCTACTGAAAATGTAGAAGTGAAGGAGACACTGGAAGAAAGGAAACAATTCATGGCGGAATTGAAATCCAACCTCCAAGCGGCCCAAAATTGCATGAAGGTATACGCAAACCTTAAAAGAACCGAGAGAGAGTTCGAGGTGGGTGATTTAGTCTATCTAAAGCTGCAGCCTTTCTGACAGATCTCAGTAGCCCTCCGGAAAAACGTTAAGCTCTCTTCACGATACTATGGGCCCTACCAAATTTTAGAATGCATAGGTAAAGTGGTGTACCACTTGAAATTACCTGAAGGGGTGAAGATATACCCAGTCTTCCATGTATCTTTGTTGAAGAAGGTGGTAAGCCCCTCCGTTGTACCAGCCGCAGACCTCCCGGCCCACGACAAAGATGGAATTTTCACTCTTGAACCTCTTGAGATCCTGGCGAAGAGGGTAGTCTCCCGTGGTGATATGGCTGTGAATCAGGGTCTCGTACTCTGGAGACATCAAAATTGAGGACTTCAATTATGGGAAGATTTGAAGTGGGTGGCTAAATTAGGAGTCAAGACCGATCCTTGCGGACAAGGATCTCGCAATGAGGGCGGTAATGTCATGGACATGGCGGAATTGAAGGGAATTGGGGCTAGGGTTCATGAAGAAAGGGAAAAGAAGAGTCTTGGTTTCAATTCTAAGATTGGCATTTTGACGAAGAGGAGATCCTCAAATCCTAGTTCGAGTTCAGCTATAGACGTGGGGAATTAAATCATGTATTGGGCCGCAATGTTTAAACTTTTATTTAATTTCCAAAAGAGGCCACTTGTCAGGCCCAATGCTATTAAGTATTTTATCTGCTTTATTTCATAGTTTCCTAGCCTAAGGTTGCTTTTAGGGTTTAAAAGGTATTGTAACCCTGGACTATATAAAGGGATCTTGTATCAGAATTAAGCAAGAAATGAATTAGTCCTTTTCCTCCCTATCTTTCTCTCGACTTCCTCCCCTTTTCTCTAATATCTTTCCCCCATTTCTTTACATCAAGATTCCATCTTTATTACAAAAAATACAAGGAAACATCCATTAAACCACAATTAATACACAAATATCCCAAAACCAACAAAATATAAGGTTCTACTACATATTGATATTGATATTTTGCTAAGGATTGTATAGAGGAGTAATGTCTTCTAGGGTAGTGATAGAATCCCTTGTAGGCTATGAGATCATGCTTTTGATTAAAGGATTAGTCCTAGATGTTATACTCTAGGCTCTGATTATGCTAGCAAAGTTAAGGAATGAAGGAATGATTGTATCATTTGATTAAGCAGGATTTGAGCTCAAATGATTGTGATTTTATATTATCAGAATGTGATCTTTGATCACTAAGTGAGTCACTGTTGGGTAACCCCCTCGCATACTCAGTAGGATATTTGAGGTAATTTCTCTCTTACCCTAAGGCATGCCTAAGGGTGCAGTAGACATTAAGTTTGAGTCAGGAAGGGCCCAGAGGAAAATGAAAGTGTTTTGCGGATATGGAGAGGGGTTTCGCATTTTTCTCTCCATATACCGCTAGTTGATGATTGAATATTTCTACAGTTTTCATTAAAGAAGTTTTATTAAAAACCCACTAAGTACATTAGTGCTCACGCCCTCTTTTTAAAATTTTTTCAGGTTAAGATACTGAGGATGCTGATGACTGTGGATGTGGGTTGGCTGCCGGAATCTTGTTTTGCTAGTATAAGTAATTGAACCCCACTATGAATTTTGCTACTCTGATATGTCTTATTTATTACTCCTAGACTTGTTATCTTTATTCAAAAACCTATGAATACCTTCTAAGACATGGTTAATCATGATTATATCTATTAATGTCTATTAAGTTATATCATTGCTCTTTGATTCTTGATTTACTTTCCGCATATGAAGAAGGTTGAGCATGATTGGTTCTGTTTATTTGATTCGACCTATGAATGGGTCTATTATTTGTTGGTATCTAATTTATTAGCCTTATTACGTTCACTTGCAATGTTTGAATCTTTCTTGATCGAGTTGTCTCATGAGTCATTGCATATCTTTCGAAAACATTTCCCTATTTTAGAACCTTCTTCATTAATCTTCCGCTTCAAATATTAATCTCCTTAATTAACACCACGTCCCCATTAATTAATCCCCCCTCTTGGGACCGGGCTATTACAACTGGTGTATTCACTTCTTTTTTGCAGAGATGCAAGCATTTTGAAATTGGTGGAGATAAGAAGGGTAAAGGAACTTCGCTTTTCTAAGCCTGTCATTTTAGAAAGATTCTTGTTTTACTGTCTTGTTATATTGTGATCTTTTATTTTTACATCTTACTTTTGCCGTTCTATCTGAACTTTAGATTAAGTATGGGACATGGTGTTGAGTTGTGTTTATCAGCAAACGGATTTAGTACCTCAATGCAGTTTTTGTAGCTAGTTCCTAGTCATGCATTCATGTTCAGTTTATTAACACAAGCTTTCCCATGTGGCTTGAGCCTTTACCTGTTGTTATTTATATTTGTCTCTCAGCATGCAAAACTATATTTAGTGTGATCATACAATGATGAAAATGACCCACTTTCAAGATTTTTTTCTTGGTACTGAATTCTAGAAAATATGATATCTGTGTAGTCTAAGTGATGTTGTTTGTGTGCTTTTTTCCACTCCAGTTGAAGTGTCAATTACTGCTAGTTTCAATTTTGGGAAGCTTTGTTATTACATTTCGTTTAGGTCTCTTGTTTTTGTAGATGATTCCAATTGGCGCTGGTGATTCGATTGTCAATGCCACATATGAAGTTTTATTTTTTAAGTTGTAGTGTTAAGTTGAATATTATCATCACTATGTGGTGTTAAGTTTGAATAATAGATTACGTTGTATATTATAATAAATAATTAAAAAATTAATTTATTAGTGCATGTGAATTTAGGGGCGAGCATTCAATCAATTCGGGTAGGAACCGACCAAAAATCTCAAAACCAATGCCACCGATGAAGTTATTGGTGGTCGATCGATCACCAGCCAATGGTGGCCAACCACCGAACCAATCACTGATATGTCAGTTTGGTCGGTTTTCGGTTGGCAACCAAATTTTATTAAAAAAATCAGCTTCTTTTTTGTAGAAATTTGAAGAATTTTGGTTGATTTTCAGCAATGAACTAGCAGGCATTCTATTTCAAACTAATATAAATGACGCTATACAATATTCAATAAACACATTTAGCTACTTATGGCACGGATCATTGGTCTTCAAAGACAGTGAAATATTGAGCATTGCAATTGCAGTAGATGAGTTCCAAAGCGTCAAAATGAACTGTAATTTTGATTACAATAGGATTAATCCAAGATGGCTTGTGAGAAATAAAGGAGACCTGTAAAAAAACGAGATAAAGAAGGAGAGGCATAAGAGAAAGAGAGAGAGGAGATGGGACGTGTGAGTCTATAGAAGAGACAGAGTTAATGGGTGTGGGTCTCGAAGAGTTTTTGGTATGTGTGAGGTAGAGAGAGAAATGAGTGACTTTTCAAATTTAAAAGAACTAATATCTGAAAACTAACACAATTATATATATGTATATCTATATATCGGTCGGTTCGGTGGTGGTCGAAAATTTTGGCTTCACCATCGACCACTGACCCGAACTTAATTTGGTACCCAAAGTTTTCACCGATCACCGAGCTTGTTTTCCACCGAACCGAACCGACTGAAAGTAATCAGTTCGGTCGGTTATTTCGGAGGTGGTTCGAGTTTTGCTCACCCCTACATATGAATGTGATATATGAATTGTTAACTCAATACACATCATATTCTATCATTTATGTATCCTAAATGAATAGGGTCACTCTTAAGTTATTTGGAGTTCGGTTTGAAAAAAAATTGTTCGATATTTGTTCGTTTATTAAATGAGACCGAACTTCAAATTGAGCTCAAACAAGATAGTGAGTGCCTCGGCAAACTCATGGAAATGTTTAATCTTAAGGATAATCAAACATGATTGTGAGCTTACGCTATTGATACAGACTCAATTTCGCCTATTTTTACTTTATCTTTTTACTCATTTTTGGACTTTTAGTTGTGTCTAGAGTCTAGTTTTGGGCATAGTGTAACAGGGGAGAGAGGAACATGTTTGGACTCATTATGGGCACAATCAAGTGCTACTTGATTAAAGGCATAAGGAGGATCAACCGCTGAAGCTTTGACAATCTGTTACGGATTTTACGCAGAAGTTCAGCAACGAATCCTTCTCAGCTGATGTGGGCCCACATGCACAGCGGTTCCGTAGCTTGGGGAAGTTCAGCTAGAGGAGAGAGGAGAAGTGGAGGAGAGAGAAGAGAAGAGATAAATGAGAGAGAAGAGATGAAACAACTCATCCCTATAATTTAGGGAACATGGTTGAAGTGGATCTCTCCAACTAAAGCATACCTCTACATGGGTTGGGATAAGCCAAATTGTGGCTTTTCAAACAGCTATAAATACTAGCTATATTTCATTTTCGTAGGATAATCAGAAACACACCCTTTAGAACTGCAAAATATAGTTTATTTTCCGTATTTAAGTGTTCTAGAAATTCTGCATAGTCATGGGCGATTTGTCCTCGGATGATGCATGTACCTGTTTTTGCCAAAATCTAGAGTTGGTTCCAGATTTTAATCTAGTTTGTTTTCCTTTCATTGTGTTGTTTATTTATTTTTGCTTTATTTATTAGCATGTTATCTGAATAAGTATCCAGTGTTCAAGTCAGATGTGAATATGTTGAGGTAGAAATTATGCATGAGGCTTAGTGTTCTTAATTTATCTCGAATTGATTCCCAACTTCATTCTTGGAAGAACGATGACACGACAATAGCAAGATTAGGTTGGTCGCTACTCTTAATTGAACTATTATTTATGTAAGTCAGGGTGGAAGTAAGGGCGACCGAACCCTGATGAGCTACTAAGTGATAAAGCAAGCGCCAAAGCTTGGAGATTGAAGTATAGATGGATATGGGCACACCGACGAAGGGGTCCCATATGCCAGCGTTGGTTCCTCTGTTTCAATGCTGCTATCCTTGCAAACCCTCTGCATGACTCTCTTCGTTGGATTTTGAATAGTTAGGGACTAAGAGTCATCGACCGTATCGCTCTTAGCATACACAGTAAGAAGGAATTGGGGAGATGTAAGGCGAACGTACCTGCTTCCTATAACCAAACGGTCTTATCGAGGTATATATATGTTTGTGCCCGGACTGCATAAATGTACCACAAACTGAATTCATATTTAACTTGAACATTTATTTTATATTTATTTTTGTCTTTGTTATTTAATCGTTTGTTTAGTTTGAAATGTGTAGGGAAGGATTAGTAATAGTAATCCATACAAATTCCCAAAAGTTACCAAAAAGATATAAATGTTAATAACTCCCCGTGGGACGATATCTGTCTTCGGGCGCTATACTAGCATCTGAGGGCAAATTAAAGCATCTGCAGGGCTTTGCCCACATGTGTGATCCTGCATGCAAAACGACGGCGTGTCAGCTATCAAACTACTTGCAAACATGTTTGGTTCGAAATAAATATTATTTTTAATTATTATTGTTGTTGTTATGTTGAATTATATAATTATCACATTTTATTAATAATTATGAATTTCGATAATCATAAATAAAAATTGACAGAATTATACCTTCCGCTGAAGTGAACATATAAATTCAACTCAAACAAATATTAAACTAAGAATAACTAATAAAAAAATTAAATTAAGAATAAGAAATCTATAGTGCAAAAATTTAAGTTCTTGTTTGTTTCATTACAAACAAATGATATTAAATTTACATCGAGCAAAGTAAAGATTACTTATTATTCGACTTTTAGGGGGATGTATTCAATTGAGATTCTATAGAATTTTGTTGGACTTTTAAAATCCAGGTATAATCAATCCAGACTTTTAAAAGTCTTTAAAAATCTAGAGGTATTCAACACAGATTTTAAAATGTCTATAAAAATCCAACCGTATTCAAAACTTCATGGACTTTTAAAAGTCATTGATTCTATTGGATTTCACCTCAAAATACCGTAAAAAATACAAATGATGAAATCTGACCTTTGCACATGAGATTTTCATGGATTCTTAAAATCCAGCACGCGATGTACTCCAGTGGCCGCTGAGGGGTTGAATTTGGACACTCCAGCGTGCGGTGTACCCCAACGGCCGCTGAGGATACTCCAGCGGTTGCTGGGAATAAAGAAAAGAAGATTCTCACCATTTCGAAGCGACATTAACAACAAGCAAGACTTTCCCTTTGTACATACTGAGGTTGACATCATTACCTTTACTGTCCTGCTCAAAACCATCAAAATCAAAACTTGAGAAAAATTTACAAAATCTTGATACCCTCATCAAGCAACGGGACGCTTCATAAAACAACACCCACAAAGTGGATAAGGAGAAAAATAGAACCTTGACAGTGAATTCGTGTATGGATTTTTCTGGGACTGAAGAAGAAGCACCCATCTCTCTATCTCTCTATCTATCTCTCTCTCTAGGCTGATTGATGTCTGAATGTGAGTTTGAAAAATATGGGATGATAGTGTGAAACAGATAAGTGGTTCAAGCGATCACAAGAATTTTGAGAAAACGCAAACTAGGCCTATCATCTTACAACTGTTTTTTTTTAATTCAACATTTGAAAAGGTGGCCTTTCATTTATTTGCCAGAGCAGCATCATTATTCATCAATTTAAATGTTGTGTATTGTTATTTATTCGTCAAGTACTATATTCACACAGCATGGATCGTTCTAATCAGCTCAGGTACATAAGGAAGAGCCAACATTACTTTACAATGACCAACACTTGAGAGAGAATGTGGAGGAGAAAGTACAGTTCATGATCTCAAGGTTAGTTGCAAATACTACAACGGCCTACAAATAATACAGTGATTGTTTATGCTTGTCAAAATTTGGGAGTTATTGAACTTGATTCAGAGATGCGGGTGCAGTCTACGACATCTCCCCTCCAGGCAACAATGGACAATATGTTCATTTGGTGACTCTAGATAGAATAGCTGCTGCATGCATATATACAATCGAATGTAAAGTGTGTCGTTTTCTTCCTTGGCCAGGGCAATGTGAGAACTTTTATAATCCTAGAGTAGTTGACCTTAACCATAAGAATTCTTGAGGCAAAGTCACAGCTCCAGATGAAATCCAACCTAACGGAGAGATGGCAAAATAAGCAAATAGGACTAAACATAGAGATAAACAATGAGATGGACATAAAACTTGTCAACCAATAATACCAGTTTGAAGCAAGAGCTGCCCCGGACAAATCATCTAGATCTCCAGAAGGGACCTAAAACACACCAAAAAAGAAAGCAATTAGAAAGGTAAACACGTAGTGTTCAGTAGAAAAATGCTGACCACGAGTTTGCAAAAATTGGCAATTGTTGTTATGTAGTAAATCTATAACAATGGTGGGACTTAGCTTATGACTACACATTAACTACTCACTTAAAAGCTTTCGGTCAATCTCTCGAACTCTAAAAATTTAAACCTCCACAAAGGGCAATAATACATGATCACACAATGCCATCTTCGCCAATAGTGTGAATTCAATATACTTTGTATTAAATTAGATTGATTTATCATTGCATGCCAGGCTCTTTGGTTTGGCTTTATACTCAATTGAACTCAGATATTCCAGAAATCAGGTGACTATCCAGAGAAGCATATCACTTCTGGA
Source organism: Perilla frutescens (assembly GCA_026008535.1). Classification (NCBI taxonomy): domain Eukaryota; kingdom Viridiplantae; phylum Streptophyta; class Magnoliopsida; order Lamiales; family Lamiaceae; genus Perilla; species Perilla frutescens. The sequence continues at coordinate 18,908,622 of BRKX01000014.1, read as the reverse complement.
CCAAACTCAAGCATAAAAAGGGAGAGACCTTAATTAAGCAATACAGGGCTACGAAGTCCAATCTTGAGACACAACAACGTATATTACCTGTTGTTGAAGATGTTAAGACGTTAATTTTCATCTCTTTGTTGGGGCTTAAATGCCCAATTCCCAGCAGTCGCTGGTTTTAATTTAGTCCTCGACTGGGTTACATACTCAGCGCTCGCTGTGTCCCAACGACCGCTGTGAAAAAGATTTCAAATTCAAATCCATTAAAATCGTTCGAAATTCGTCTGAAATCCATAACCAAGTCAGTGAGACTCCATGTGGAGTCTATGGATTTTATAAATCCATGGACTTTTTAAAAAAATTTAAAATTTAATAAAATCCCAATTGAATATACCCCCTTAATGTTAACCATTTATATTTATATTTTTTTAATTATTACAATCCTACTTCTGGTGCAATCGAAGAGACTCGTGGTATAATTAATGGAAGCTTTTTAATGGCAACTATTTCAATTTAAAAAATATATGTATTTTTCAGATGACTATTTAGGTCCATTACATAAGAAACTATAATTACAAAAAATTATCATTACTCTACGGTATATTAATTCCAATGATTTCCGAGATATGTTTGATTTGACATGAATCTTTCCAATTCCCAAAAGATTTAAGCCTATTGAAATGTTCAACTCATTTAAAATAAAAAGAATGAAATATTGAAAAAATAAATTGCTTACCAATTAAAGAATACGTAATATAACGGTTTAAAAATTGGTTATTACTATTTAATCATTTCACATATTTTGGACATATTCCCTCCCATGACACCTCTAAATAGTTTGCAAACTCCATATAAGAGATTTATCACATTTGAAAAATCGAGTGTGACATACTAACATCTAATGATGTTGGTGATATTTGAAGTTGAGACCTTCATTCTCAAGTTATACAATTTCACCGGTAGATCATCCCTAGTGGGATGCTTTTGTTCTGGACTTCGGGAAAGGGGAGCATTGAGTTTCGAACATGAGACTAGGGATGTAAGTTAGTTGAGCCTACTCGGGATTGACTCGACGAAAACTCCAGATCAACTCAAGATTGAGTTCAATCTCAAGCTTAATAATACTAAGCTCGACAGGCTCGCGAGCCTAATCGAGCGTTAATGCAATTGCGATTCTACACTTACTAATTTAATTAGATATATAATTAATAATTAATTTTTTTTATTTAAAATTAAATAAATATAATTATTTATTTTATATTAATACATAATTGAGTCAAGCTTAAGCTTGTCGAGTTCGCTATCAAGTCGACCTTTGAGTTGTCTTCTCGAACTCAATAACATTAATACTCAACTCGATTATACCCCTACACGAGATCCCTCATTTTTACATACGGATGTCTATCGTTTAAATATTCCAGAATAGACAACTTACTTTGTTACATTTCGTTTAGTCGTTTTCAATTGTTTTGAGTTCTGGTTCGGGTTATTACATCTCAAATTATTGGCATTCTTTTTTCTTTTTTTTTTAGGGGAAATTATTGGCATTCTTTTAATAACCCAAACTTTGATAAATTATGGTTCTTTTCGATTTTTAAAGAGTCTATACCACCACAACTAATTTCTGACGCCTTGCTTAGTTGTTATATCCATGTAGAAAATAATTTGTAGGATATATAATTATATGTTGGTGGAAAAAGTGGTGATTCTTCAAGTATCCAACTATAGATGTCACAAGTCGTGCGCCCAAATTAGCCTCCAAGTTGGAATCATTAAAAACAAAAAATGTTAGATATTAAGATTGTAATGTATTATTTTTTTTAAAAAAATATAATTTACTAAAGGTTGAGATACTACTGAAAAAATGCCAATAGTTTTTTCAGTTATCTCTTCTTTAAAAAAATCAAATAAAATAGCATTTATGCAGATTACTCTGTTTTGTGCTACCTTGCTTAAATTGCATCAACCTAATTAGAGACCGTGTGCTTCGAAAGTTACTTTTTCTCAAACAATTTTTACCTTGGGTGTTTCTAAATACACCACAAATTTTTCATTTTACACCGCTAATTAAAATAATTCAAAAGAAATTATTTAGAAAATTACTTAATTGCCCATACTAATTCAAAACTAAAAATAATTGAAAAATAAACAAACAAACAAAAAAAAATAAAAAAAATTATATATATTTTACCTTCTTCTCCAGCCATCCTCCCCCTTCCAGACCCTCACCCCGCCTCTCTCAACCTCTAGCCGCCATCGCCTCATCTCACCTTAGCTTCCCCATCCCCTTACTATATTATTGCATTTAAATAATAAGAATTTCAAAAATTTTATAAAAAAATTGGATCACATTTCCATTAATGTAGTAAAATGATGGTAGGACGTTCGCAGGCAATGACTGTGACGAATACTTCGGCGAAAGATCTCATTTACTGCTCCCGTTGATAACCTTTTCCTCATTTCCCCGCCCAACCCCCTCCCCCCCTCACCTCACCTCACCCCATCCTTTTAACTGCCAGCAACCACCACCACCGCCGCCCACCCTCCCTCACTCCTCTCTCACCCCCATTCTCTTAGCTGCCGACCACCACCGCCCACCCTTCCTTCGCCTCCCCTCACTCTTCTCTCAATTGCCGACCACCCCGAAGTGGGAGTGTCGCCGGAGAAGAAGACAGTTACTAGTTTATGTGTTTTCCATTTTTTAATTTTAATTATATTTTAGGTTTTTAATAATTAAATTTTAAATTTTAAAATGAGAGGGAGAAAGGGTAATAAAGACTTTTATTGTGGTGTATAAAGAAAGTGTGAGAAAAAAATAATAATATTTGGTTTGTGAAATAAATGTGGTGTATAATGAAAAATAGTGATGTATTTAGAAACACCCTTCACGTTATGTTTTATTTCAAAAATTTGAACTGTTTTTTATTTTCTTTAAAAAGAAAATATGAAATCTTTCAATAAGATGATAGGGAAAATATACGAGAATTAGCATTCAACCCTGTGGGTAGGATTGTAAACGAATCAAATAATTTTGGTTCGATTCGATATTCGATTCGATTTTTTGATATTCGAATTCGAAAATTTGTGATTCGAATACAAATACAAATACTTTTTCCGATTCAATTAGTGACGTGCGGTCGTTTCGTGCTCAAAAATAAATTTGTAAACTCTTGTGCCCAAAGCGAGCGTAGCTAGCCAATGAGTACGGGTCGATCCCACAGAGAGCTGTTGCAATTCTATCTTCAAGTAACTAATCACAAAGGGGGTTTTGGTGTTGTCACTAAACTGAATTTAAATCTGCAAAAGAAACTTAAAGAAAATATCAAATAATAAAAGGTTCTGGCATTTGAATTAGAATTTGATTTAAACATAAAACAACTCGATCATGGGCACACCGATTTTTATACATGATAGGTCATCTAGTTATGGTGACCAGATTTCTCTCTGCGTCTCTCCTCATCCATCCTTTTATTTTAGGTTTAAAAGTGATTCATCTTCTGTTAAACCCCAAACCAGTTACCCACCTCCCGATTCCTCTAAGAGATGTAAGCAAACAAGCAGCAGTGTGCCCTAGACGGACCCAGATCTGTTGTGTTCAACTGATTCCTCTTGTGCCCACAACACCCCATTAATTCCCTTATTACTATATGAACCGACACATAGTCACGATTCGCCAATTCAATTAATAGTGGTGTGCCCTCTTTACCTAACGAGTGATCAGCCACATTGGGCACTTCAGACACACACTCACGTGGAACAAGGCTCAAGAATTAACTGAGACTAATCATGCATTACTATGCCCATTTTGGCCTCACGAGTCCAGATTTATGCTCAAACCAATTTCATCGTTCAAATGCCAGAATTAAAGATCTAGCCGAGAAGGCTAGACATAATTAAAACTGCAGAATGTAAAGACATCAAAATAAACAAGAACTTACTGAATTAACTTAGCAAAAGCTCAACTCCAATGTTGAGTAATATGAACATAACCTAAGTCCCGAAGGTTTAAGACCTTTCGGATTGTTTTGGCTGCCTAAGCAGCGTACTGAAAATAAAGATGCAGAAATACGAAATGTAAAATGTTTCAGACTTCCTAAAAACTCCTCTTTCCAGAGACTAAACTTGTTTAAATAACTACATTTCCGAGTGGAGTTTCCCCCACAGGCGGGGGTCTTCTGCTGAAATTCCGGAACGACGTGCCCTCTCTGACCTTGACTGGATAAGCTTTAGCTTTAATAAATCCCTATTTTTTAGGGATTGTTCTTATCTCCTCTGATTGAGCTTATCCTTTTGTTGCAGCGCCTTCTAAGAGTCCAGCTTAGCTCCAACTCTCCTTCGGATATGTAGCTATCTTCCACCAGCTTCCTTTCAACTGAATCTCGAGTTTCACTGGAATGCCCATTCTGACCTGTGGTCGAGTCTGTGCGAGTACTGTGGGCACGACATCATCTGTCAGTTCCATCCGTATCTGATATGCCCACTTCGCCGACCGAATGTGGGATGGATACTGGAGAAGTCCCATGTGCCTTTAATGAACATATGTGTGAGATATACGTGAATAACTGGGCATAAAATGCCCCTTCCGCCAGATTCAACTCTTGGAGTGCCCTTTGACCGCAACCTGGTTCTTTTCGACTCAAAAAACACTAAAAAAGACATTTATAGAGGATAAAATGCTCATAAAAACACGAAATAAATGGACTTATCACACCCACACACTTTAATCATGATTGTCCTCAAGCATGGGGTGCAATGCATCCAGAAAAAACAAAAGAAAAGAAAGGAAAAGAGAAAAGAACAGACTCAAGACATAAGCATGCAAACTGTTACTCAGTGTGGGCACATCAGAAATAATCCAACAAAAATGCAAAGTTTCAGCATACCTAAAATAGGTCAAAAAAAGAGTTTTTAGCTTGGTGTTCCTCACAGACTCTCTTCACTCAGTATATACTCTCATTTCGGTTGTAATTCTATGCAAGTTCGTCCCATAAGTTTGCCAAAGTTCTGCTGTTCATTCTCCAACAACCATGATGCACTAGTATCAATAGGGCTTTTTAGGCTACAATTGGGCATTTTAAGTGGGAGGGGTTTTTATTGATTGTACAGACCCCTCCCCAGCTCCTTTCTATTCACTACCCTCCTGTGCCCTGTTCAGGCACTGAATCTTTCTTATTTTTGGGCATTCTAAACACTTAGAACTCGGGAAATTTTTATTCAGACTCTTTTTTTTTCTTCCTTTTTTTTCTTTTTCTAATCACTTTTTTCTTTTTCTTTTTTTATTTAATTCTTCCCCCTATCTTTTCTGGCCCTTCATATACATGCCTTCCCATAAACAACTCTGTCTTACCCTTTTTTCTTTTCAGGTTTTACAATGCCCCGGGCTAAATATAAACCATCCCAAAACAAAATCGCCCAGGGCATTTCATAGGCTCAAAGGGGGGTGCAAGGGCTGTGTCATTGGTGGGAGTTATTTATTTCAGTGGCTCAGCAAAATATGGCCTATCTCATCTACATGTGCATCAATAATTCCAAGAGTTCAACACAGAACAGAGGCAAATTCTAGAACATCATAAGCACAGAATTATTCACACTCATGAATGAAAGAAAACTGTAAAATTGAAGCATACAACATATATGCTCAAGTCTCACAGGGCATGCTAAAACTCGTTCGTCATCCCTTGTTTAGCACTAACATGACCCTTGTTTAGCATGAAAAGAAACTCCCAAACCAGCTTTCTTTTTGCGAAGAACAAGTTCAAATCCCACAATCTAAATCAAAATCCTGCACTTAATCGAAAAAATAGTTTCGTGTTCTTACCAAAATAGACTTGTTTACCGCAATCCCTGCAAGAAAACGCCAAGATTCAGTGAAGGACCACAGATGCAGAAATTTAATTTTGCACTAAATGAATACATCGATGCATAAACAGAGCTCATCTACAGATTTAATTAATATTCACCCCCTTCCACATATAAATCCTAATTATATTACAAATGCAATTGACATTTATGTTGGTCGATCTCAATATTATCTACAACAAATTCTAAACAGATTTCCAAATTTCTTGATCCTAGTTAGTCTACTATTTGAGGGACAAGATCCTCAAAAATAGTGTTGCATCATCCGACCTTTATTGGAAAAGATTTTGGAATATCATAATTATTTCAAGACTACCAAAAATAGAATTTCTTGGACAATACTTCGACTACTGGTCGTGCATGGAAGTTGTTTTAGCATTGTCATTTCCTATTTTAGCACTGTCATGACTTATTTTAGCACTAATATGACCTTCGTTTAACAATTTTTTTAGCACTGTCATGGCCTTTAACATTGTCATCAAACAAATTAATTATATTTGGATGAAAGAAGCGTTAATTTCATCACTTTTGTGCTAAAATGCTCAGCCACTCATGCATTTTTTGTGCTTAAAATGCAATGTTTGAATTCCTATTTTAGCACTGTCATGGTCTTTTTTAGCACCGTTATGGCCCATTTTAGCACTGTCATGACTTATTTTAGCACTGTTAATGACTTATTTTAGGACTAACATGACCCTTGTTTAGCATTTTTTTAGCACTGTCATGGCCTTTTAACATTCACAATTAGATTGTTTGTGAAAACCATATTATCATAAATGAATTTAGTGTAAACTTAAATGAATCTTGGTGTTAAGATATTAATTTTTACCTCTATATAAATCTTGAGATGGATTTACCTCTATATGAATCTTGAGATGGATTTGCCTCTAAATTAGGCAATATTCATAGAAAATGCGTACTCGGACACCCCTTTTAATTTGATATATATTTTATGTCTCTCATTAAATATGTATACGGTAAACATGCATGGAAAAAAGTAGGTATATTCATGATCTTGTACTGATTAATTAATAATTTTTAATCAATATGAAATAAATATCCATATTTCTTGAGATTAATCAAATAGATTTCCTTGGAACTTGATTATTTTGTCCAAATTAAAATAAATACATTATAGTAAAAATAGGGATATCTAAGGCCATGCCTAGTCGAGTACAATAAGCTTGAGCTTTGACGCCAAAATCCTTGTTGTCTTCCTCATTGATTGAGGCTGATTGGTAGGTGCTTTTTTAGCACTGTCATGACTTATTTTAGCACTAAAATTGTCATGACTTATTTTAGCACTGTCATTTCCTTAGCACTGTCATGACTTATTTTAGCACTGTCAGGATTTATTTTAGCACTAACATGACTCTTGTTTAGCATGCCAATTGTTTAGCATTGCAATAAAAAAAATATCATCGGCATTGTAAAAAAATAATGAACAAACACTGTTACATGCCGTTACATTATAAATATAGTACGCAAACACCATTACAATTGCAAACTCTCATTTTTAGGATTAACATAATCCTATATTAGCATTGTGATTAAAAACTTGTCATGATCATTACAATTAGCACTGTAGTTTAGAGTTTTAGCATTGTCATCTCATATTTTAGCATTCCGATTATATTTTTAACATTGTTATTTTCGTTTACTTAACAGTATTATATAAAAAATTATAAGTGCTAAAAGGACTGCAGAAGATGAAAGTAGCAGAAACAAAAGAGCTAAAACTGCCCCAAATAATGAAGATAATAGAAGTAGTGATGTATATTATAAATATATATTCTTAGAAGCAACAACATGCCCATAAACTCTCTTAGAGGCTATAAGGGAAATGAATAAATCACAATGGGAAAGCAGCTCCAAATGTCACAAGCTTCCCATGATTGTCCTTTCAAATGAAGGGTGTAAAAATCATTGAATACCTGCAACCATGTAAAAATTCACAAATCTCTGTTATTATTATGTCTTTCTCATCGTAAATAAAAGACTACAAATGCTAACACTATCACCTACCAAAATATTCAAACATTAACTAACAGTGCTAAAAAAGAAAATGGAAGTGTTAAAGTATAAACTACCAATGCTATAAAATATAAACTACCAGTTTTGATGGTGAATTAAAGAGAATCGCGTGAAAAAATCACAGGAAAAGTACATCAAAATTTTTGGATGGTTCACATTCAGGTGTGTAAAATTCAGAAAACAAAGGCGCAATCTCCAAAGTGGTGAAAACACAATCTGAACATTAATCAATACACAACTAATCACGTTAATGCTTAATAATGCTAAAATTGTTCACAATGGTGATAAAATAGGTTACGGGCAGTGCTAAAACTAATTACACTAGTGCTAAAAATACATGTTGATCCTCAAAAATAAAAAAGTTCAACTTAATCAGCTTAATCAACATAAAACACAACAAAATCAAAGAAAAACGAAGAAAATCGCAGGAAAAGTACAACAAAAATATTTTTACTCGGCTTTATCATCCAAGAACAACGAACAACCAAAACTCTAGGGGAACTCGCGTGAATGACGATTAAGATGAATTGACTAGAATCTCAATTACATAAATACAACAAAATCGAAGAGAAATCGAAGAGAATCACGTGAAAAAATCTCAGCTTCAACAATCTTATCGAACAAATCTAAAACAAAAACGGATAAAAAAATTACAGCAAAATACACCAAAAAACTTTTTTACTAGGCATCTTCATCAAATAACAACGAACAACAGAAACTCCAGGCAAAAAATCGTATGAACACCGATTGAGATGAATAAAAATCGAAGAGGATCGACTGAAATTTCGATTATATAAACATAAAGGAAATCAATATGTAGAAGGAAAAAGATTTCGATTACAGACGGGAAAGAGATTTCATGCCAAAAATAATAGAATTCCTAAATTATGAAAATCCTTGCTTCATTAAAAGTCTGTAATATTACAGTAGTGCCACCGCGTTTTTTTTAAGTTTGGAACAGATTTTGACCATCCAAATAGGCGAGATCTGTGGCTAAAATTGGTTCTCAGTTCTCACAGGAGGGTGTAGTTCCCACATGATCCCATATCTCTCTCTCTCTCTCTCTATATATATATAAACTAGGTAAAGTATTGGTTTAAAGTATTGTTTTAGGAAATTTTCTTCAAAACTGCGAATCGAATAGTGTAAAATTAAGGAAATTTCGAATCGAATCGAATCAAATCGAATCGTATTATATGTTTATAATACACTTAAAAAAAATAGAATCGAATATTCGAATCGAATCGAATATTTGCGAATATCTTATCGAATCAAATACGAATCAAAAAAATATTCGAAGTCGAATCGAATACCGAATCGAATATGCAACAACTTTTTCGAATCGAATCGAATACATAGATATTCGCTCCGATTCGATTCGTTTACAACCCTACCTGTGGGTAAGGTCCAGTTTCTTTCTTCTCTTTTTTTCTTCTCTTTTTTTTTAATAAATATTTTACGATTACTGGGAAAATCAAATCTATATTAAAAAAGCACGACACACTACATATTTCATTTTTTTTCTGTATTTTCAGCGGTATGATCTCTTTACATACTTTCACATTCTTAAATTGAATCTTTTCAATCCAGCAACTAATTAAAGCGAAATTTAGGAATAATGCAATACACTAATAATACGCCGAGTTTCGAGATCTTGGAATTAATTTACAATTACAAGTTTAAAATTTGAAAAAAAAGTAGGTGAAATATATAGAAAAAAGACAAAAAAAAAAGAATTAAGGGGACATTTTTTTAAGGTTAAAAATCTTGAATGAGACAGCGAGTTATTCCATTTATTTTATTAAACTGAAAGGTAACGTGGAAATGTACCATATTAGAATATTACATCCGTCCTAGATTCATTGCATACAACAAATATTAATTTTATCATTATACATGACACACTGAGTTAAAATTACAAATATTTAGCATTAATATTAGAATTTTGAAAACTCGACTTATTTAAAGTTTTTTTTTTTGAGTGAAAATAAACTGTGATTAAAAAGAAATTCGTTCAGCTACAGGAACGTTTGACAAAATAACATCCGGTATAGATCCGATAAAAGAAAAAAATGCTGAATTATTAACAGCTAACACAGCTAATTGATGGGCCAAAATATTTGCCGTGAGTCTAGCCCAAGAATAAAGAACACTATCAAAATGGATCGCTTCCGTTTTGACTGAAGTACAGATTTCACCGATGTATGAGAGGTCGTCTTTGTCACTTTGTAAACGCTGTCAAATTGACTGCCAATCCGTCTCTAACATTATATTTCTCCCACCAAATTCTCAAGCTAGAACCAGAACCTATTTAAAGTTTACTTGGAAATATTAATCACAATCACAACCGAGGAAAATCTATTTTTAATATAACTTAATCAAACAAAAATGCTAGGTGCTTAGCAGATTATTTTAAAAAAATAGGTAAGCGGAACTGATCTTCATCCAAACAAACAATTATTTTATAAAATAATATTTAACATCATATAATCTATAAAAAATATGAGGACTTAAAAATAATAATATAAGATATATTTGGGGGCTAACCGGCTAAGTGAAATTAAAAAAAAGGCGCCGCTTACGACTCAGACGGCAACAAATCACAAACGCGAATTGGCGCCAAAAACCTCAACAAAATAAAAAAAATTCCCATTTCTGACGAAAATTTCCCGCTCCAATTCGAAAACGAGTTGAAGAAAAACCCTCCAAAATTTAGCGCGCCTTTATTTGGCATGTACAAATTCCTTATTCCAGTGCTTCTTCCCCTTTAGTTTTCTGTCATCTCTCTCTACTTCTCCTCCTCCGTTCTCCACCAACACAACATTTCAGATCTGCCCCCATTTTCTACTTTCTTTGACTGTCCAGTGTAGTCAGAGAGATATTAGATATATAGATAGAGAAAGAGAGGAGAAATGGCGATATCAATCACCCCAGATGCTATATCAGTTATTCTGGCAAATCCATGCCCCGATTCTTCTTCTGATTTGCCAGAAATCATCGTACAAGTGCTCGATCTCAAGGCAACCGGCAACAAATACATGTACGTGTTTATTTCTCTCTCTCTCTCTCTCTCAAATTAAGTATGATATGAATTATTATTTGACAAGTGCAGAAGTCTGGGTTGCACATGATTCAAACCCCTGATTTGATTTTCTATTTTTGTTAAACATTATTCTATGTTTTATCGGGTGAGAGATACACGTATGCTATCGTGGCCAAGTGTAAGCAAGTAAGATTTTTGTGTGAAAGCTGAGATCTGATTCACGAGTTTAGTAGATTCGAATGACCTGTGAAACATGGTTCCTTTATGCCTAAATATGGATCTGGGTTAGAAATTTTCGATTTTTATGAAATAGTTTGTGGGTCGTTGCAGGTTTATGGCGAGTGATGGAAAATTGAAGGTGAGGGCTCTGCTGCAATCGGCCCTGTCGTCTGAAGTCACCTCCGGGAATATTCAGAACTTGGGCCTCATTCGTATCCTTGACTACACTCTCAATGACATCCCAACCAAGAATGAGAAGTAAATTTTTGTTCATTGCTCCGATTTGTTTAGTTTCCTGTTTACTTTTTTTTTATTTGTCTGGAGCTTTAAGTTTTTCTGATTTAAAGTGCTTTCTATTTTCTCATAGGTTCTTGATTGTGTCAAAATGCGAGGCTGTGTCTCTGGCGCTTGAGGCGGAGTATAAGGCTCAGGTGAAAGCTGAGGAAGGTGGGATTTCGTTGAAACCAAATCAGTCAATGGATGTTGACGATGATGTGAAAACCGAGTCTGCTGGCATTGTGCTGAAGCCAAAGCAAGAAGTGATGACTAAATCTGCTGCTCAAATTGTTCATGATCAACATGGAAAGTAAGATACGTTTTCTTGTTTTGGGTTTCTGCTTTCTAATTTCACTGCACACAGATTGTTGTAATAGCATACATATTGTTCTTTGAGGAATTTGTTTCTTATGTGTGAAATGTGATTATGCAGTATGGCACCAGCTGCACGAATGGCAATGACACGCCGAGTCCATCCACTCGTTTCTTTGAATCCTTACCAAGGAAACTGGACTATTAAAGTTCGGGTTACAGGAAAGGGAAACATGAGAACTTACAAGAATGCTAGAGGAGAAGGTTGTGTATTCAATGTAGAGTTGACAGATGAAGATGTAAGTAGAATATTAGATTATGTGAAATGTTGAAATTTTGTCAGTTTTATTAGTTCTATGCTAACTGAGAGTTGTGATTGTTTATATTGTTCAGGGCACACAAATACAGGCAACAATGTTTAATGAGGCTGCAAGGAAATTCTTTGATAAGTTTCAGATGGGGAAGGTTTATTACATATCGAAGGGAACTTTGAAAGTAGCAAACAAGCAATTCAAAACTGTACAAAATGATTATGAGATGACCTTGAATGAAAATTCTGACGTAGAGGAAGCCAGCAATGAGGCAACTTTTATTCCTGAAACAAAATTCAGTTTTGTCCCAATTGATGAATTAGGTCCATATGTCAACGGGAGGGAGCTTGTTGGTAAGAAACTGCATTGTATCTACTTCAATGCTTGTTTCTCTATTTTCAGCAACATAATTAGTGTTTTTGACTGTTGCAGATGTTATTGGTGTGATTCAGAGTGTATCTCCTACAATGAGTATTAGAAGGAAAAGCAACAATGAGACTATCCCAAAGCGTGATATAGTTATTGCGGATGAGACGTATGCTCCTACTTCGTGATATTGATTGTTTACGCAGTTGATTACATTTATATATAATTTACACCATTTCTTGTGATTTCCAGGAAGAAAACTGTGGTGGTGTCTCTATGGAATGATCTTGCCACAAGTGTAGGGCAAGAACTGCTGGATATGGCTGATAAATCTCCTGTCGTTGCAATAAAATCTCTTAAAGTTGGTGAATTTCAAGGTACTTAAAACAACAATGACATGTATCACAGATAAATTGAACAACCCTGACCATTGGACTTCATTTTCTATTCAGGTGTATCATTGTCAGCACTGAGTAAAAGCATTGTAGTAGTTGATCCAGACACACCAGAAGCCAAAAAGTTGAGGTCTTGGTAAGAAATAGTTGTGTCAATTTGAAAACTCTCTTACACTGCATTTACCAAAACATTTTTAACTGTATGCTGTTGTCGTCTTATTGTATGCAGGTATGATTCTGAAGGCAAAGATACTTCCATGGCTTCTGTTGGTTCTGGTTTAAGCCCTTCCAACAAAAATGGGGCTCGATCTATGTACTCTGACAGAGTTTCCTTATCTCATATCACCAGTAACCCTTCCTTAGGAGAGGAGAAGGTATTGAGCTCTCAGACTGCCTAGTAGTTTGATATTTGCTTGAGTTCTTCTGATTGATCAACACTTGTTCTCACCCTTGCATGACTTGTTTCTTCTTTACAGCCTGCATTCTTCGGCATCAAAGCATACATTAGCTACATCAAACCTGATCAAGCAATGTGGTACCGGGCTTGCAAGACTTGCAACAAAAAGGTTACTGAAGCAGTAGGGTCTGGTTATTGGTGCGAAGGGTGCCAGAAGAATGAGGATGATTGCAGTTTGAGGTCTGTACATTGAATACATTTAATCTGTTATAAACTACTCATCAAATTTGTTTATGAATACAGCATATAAATTCTTTGTCTCTTGCTACAGATACATAATGGTGGTTAAAGTTTCTGATGCAAGTGGTGAAGCATTTCTCTCAGTTTTCAATGACCAAGCAGAGAAAATAATTGGATGCACTGCTGATGAACTAAATGAGATAAAATTACAGGTTAGAATTAGTCTACATCCATCTAGAAAAACCATTCATTTCTGTGGCTTCCATGCATTAATAAAATGTACTGATTTTGTTTTGTTGATGCATGGTTTCAGGATGGAGAAGCTTCCTATCAAAAGAAGCTGAAGGAGGCAACATGGGCTCCTCATCTTTTTCGAGTCAGTGTTACTCCACATGAGTACAACAATGAGAAGAGGCAGAGGATAACCATCAGGGCTGTTGCTCCAATTGATTATGCAACTGAATCCAAGTATTTGGCTGAAGAAATATCTAAGATGAAGTTATCCAAGTAGTTGCATACTGAAGAATGAAGACTGTTCTGCTTAATTGAGGGGGTGCCTCTAAGCTCCTTATTTTTGTTTATCAAGGCTTGAATGAGTAGGGATATGATATTGTTGGCACTTTTTGTAATATATGCTAATATTGTTTTGGTCAGTTCAGTTCAGAAGGATCTTAACATTCTGTAGAAATTTATTTTTAACTTTAGCAGCTTTGCTGAAACACCAGTCAAGCAATATGCCCTTGAGCTGTTCAATGAAAATTGGATTACCTGCAATTCATGGTATTAAAATCTGTACTGTAATATTATCAATGCATGCCAAGTTTTATATTGTATTCGAGTTAATGAAGTTCAAATTGATTAGCCCTAGAACACTCGTCTGAATGAAAGTCCTTGAATGAGTAGAAGATGATGTTGTAAATGAGAGCTAAATACATAACTATTCAAGTTTGTTAGGAAAAGTGTTCATAAAATGTTTGAACTAATTTCGTTCTCTAAGATGTTTAGCTCAGATGAGCTTTAATTGACATAATCATGTATATAGTTCGAGTAGTTTGATATTTTTATATTTATCAAACTTAACTAAGTTTTTAACATGCGATCATGAGTGAGGTATTGAGATATTTGATTTTATTTTAAGGCCGTAATTGAAAATATTTATGTTGAAAGATCAGACCACAATACAAACATTAAGAAGGTTTTGTCAAAGCATTAACCTTATATATACAATCTGAAATTCAAAATGGAATTTATTTAGTCTAAATCCCAAATGGGCTCTAGCAATGACAAGTTTTCCTTTTTTTACTTTCTAAATTTCTGAAGAAATAAGACAATTTATTGGTCCTATCAAACTAAAACAGAAAAATCTACTAAAGAATAAAACTATGGGTGCTTGAACTTGGTGATCATAGAGACAATCTTATCAAGCAGGTTATGTGCTTCTTCCTCTCCTGCTGAGAAAGGACTTGACCATTCCTGATACTGATGTAGGCTCCCTGTGAAATCAGTGAAGAGTCCGTCAACCCCGACTTCGTTTATCCAATACGCGTATTCTTTATATGGGTCTTGACTGTAGTTGAAGTGCAAATATGTGTACTCATTCCGGAAAGTGTATGGATGCACCTGATCAGCAATGCCATGATAAGTTTAGATGTTGAGGTTACAATAGTATTCAATGAATTACAACACACAATGAAAATGACGATTTTCATATCATAATGTGAAGCAAATTACGAGATCACAACCCTTTCTCAGAAAAGTAAAAAAACTGGTACCTGAAGGTTATGTGCATGTGCTCTAGCTACAAGATCAGTTGGTGTTTGCAGATAATTATCTGATGCAGGAACAATGGTATCCTTCCAGGGCCCAATTCCCACAACATATTCCTTGATATAGTCGAGATATTTATCTGAAGTGATCTCCCAGTAGGACTGAAATCCAGTAACACTTTTTGTATCAAGCAGAAGTAATTGTAAACAACTAGAGCAAACAAAAAGATGGCACGACCTAAATCCCAAGAGTTATTCTAAGGATGATGAACAGTACAACAAAAGCCATACTGCCATGCATGTAAAGTAGTTATCCGCTTATTTAGCAAATAATAATCAAATACCTTCATATATTATACAGTAGATTCAAGTCTCGGGAGAAAATCAAGTAACAAATTACAGTATTTCGAGTTCGTGGATGAATGAGATAGAGATTTCTAGTGAACCAGAGGCAAAGGAAAATAATTCTTAACCATACTTCGACTGGTAAGTAGTGGAGGGGTGGGGTGAGGTGTCAACAGATAGATCCCACGAGTTCACATTTTTTAAGGGCTATGGCATTTTCCTAACATGTAACTAAGCTAGATAACTATTTCACACTCATATATCCACGAGAGACTTATTTTAGCCAAAATATTTCCAAACCAAATTAAAAAAAGCTCTGACATTTTCAGCCTACTCGAAACATGTCTAGGAACCATTTCCTTACTGATATGGGATGTGGGAGCAGTAAAATTTCCTCTGCCAAGCAAAGAATCCTCCCATTAACTACTTTCTAACTACCTAATCCACTCCAATAGAATCAGTTACTGAGGAAAAAAGGATGTCTTACTTAAACTAGTCGACAATCCCAAGTAGAACAGGGTGTTTCAACTTAGTATTTTGACACGAATCCAAACCTCAGGAGAGAAGGATGCTAACACAAAACCTCTGGGGAGTGAACCCAAAAGCATAATGTTCTGAAACTACGAACCTGATTTGTGTCTTGAGTTGGCATTGTCGTGTCATCAATTAGAAATATCTTGGGCAGGTCAGTCAGTTTTGATATGTGGGTAAGGGATGTGGGAGCAAATGACTGAATAAAAGCAGGTCGTTTCATCCATTGCTTAGACAAATAAGAACCTTCATATCCGTACTTCTTGAGTGTCTCAACAAATATATCCTCAAATTTTTTGCCGCCAGGCCATTTTACCTGTCGAAAAAAAGCATCTAAATAAGTTACAGATTGAGAACGTATATATGATAGGACCAAGTCCCGCAAAAAAAAATCTTGATGAAATCCTTTTAAAAATCAGGTATGCAGCAAAGAGGGTAGGCTCACATGTTGATTGATGAATACTGGATTCTTTATCTCTGGATATATTCCAACAACCCTGGGTGCATCCAGAGCAATTGAAATGAATTCTTCGAATGTGATAATAGGAAACTTTCCTGCATAGTAAATAGAAAATTGAAGGTTGATCAGACATCAACAATTTTTACAACTAGTGTTGGTTTTCCGAAGTCAACTATTTTGCTAACGAACATAAATACATAATGTCACTTTTAGCTTCAGAGGTATAACTGTATGAGCATTCCTGATGTATTCATGTCTTAGAATCCTCTTTAAAAGTGCGGATAGATTAATAACTCATATAAAAAATAGATAAAAATTACAAGTTTCTCTGAGCAGCTTGTATGTTTGTGTTCTCTGTCTCCTGTACAATCTGTATGCAAGTGGTATATAGTGGGTTTACATTTGTCAAGATGAGTAGCAGTCAAGGAAAGAGTGGTACATACATGTGAACAAGCAAGATAGAGGAACTTTTACGAAGACAAGAAACAAACCACAGAATAAAAAAAAAATTGAGAGTAAAAGCTAATCATGAGAGAAGCTATAAAGGTCAAACACTAACCGTTGTACTGCTGATCCCGGAAATCATATCTCTGCTTCACTCGCAAGGACTTTAACTCTTTTAGAGTGAAATCAACTGCATACCGTAACCATTGATATTGATAGTAAGGAAATTAAAGTGAGCAATAGAAAATACAATTTAGAGGAATATCATCCCTATTTTTAAGACAGATTTATGGCTGGAAGCGAGAATAACTGAGTTCTCCAACACTGTTGCCAGTCAGGATCTTGGGGAATGACCTGATGTTATATGATATGACAAACAGCCAAGCCTTGGAATTTTTTTACCTGGAAAAAAGCCGGTAATATTGCTTCCTTGAACCTCATAGGTCTTTTTTCGGCCCGAAAACTCTTTATGATTGGCTACATCAGTAGTCACATCAAGGACTACATCATGGAAGCATATAAGAACACCATCTTTGGAGGCTAAAATATCCGTCTCTATGAAATCAGCACCTTCTTCAATAGCTCTCTGCAAGTTTATTTAGCACATAGATTAATTGTGAAGGAGGTAGATAGAGAAAGTGACTACTTCAAATCCAATCCTGTGATCAACATTCAGGAATTACGAATCACCCCGTTTAAATGCAATATGATATTAATAAAAAATATAAACCACCTCTACGCATCTATGTAGACTGGTTCAAGAGTTGATTCAGAATACCGCAGAGACATCGATAAGTAATTAATGTTGTAAGTAACAGATGTAATACCAATGATTATTGTAATGAGAATAAAGTTAAGAAAATTGTTAGATAGCAATAAGAATTAAGACATTCGTGTACAGCATTGAATGTCATACCATGTATGCAGCAGTGGTTTCTTCAGGAACTTCTCCATTTGAACCACGATGTGCAATGTTATATGCACGAAATGTTTGTAATGGTTGTCTGTTTCTATCATTTCTCCTGCTGGGAAGTGGGTAAAGAGCTCTAGCAGAGCACCCAACAATAAGCAGCAGAAAAACAAAAGGAACAAGGCCTGCAAAGCATACATGAAACTAATATCACAGTGGAGCACTGTAATGCTTATGATTCAAACTATTTTCTGCTCAAACATCACCTAATATTTCAGAATTACACTAATAGAATAACACTTATGGGTCTTAAAACATGTGGAGAGGTCACAAGACAAACATCAGAGTAATGAAAAGAGCACGGTGAACTTATTTACTAATAAATAGAAGTTACAATAGCTGTTTAAGTGTAACAATGGCAACTAAAATTGAACTTGAGCACACAATTACCTTAGGTGAATTAGCAACACATTATTACATGTCATGTGCTTTTTTCTGAGGGAAGACCTCATTCACATTATTTTCAGTAATATTTTCCTCAAACAAAAATCTAGCTTTAATTCTCGAGTCTGATCTACCACAAAGGTAATATATCACTAGAAGAGTAGGAAATAGCCAAATACCAGTCATGTTATGATCCACTAAAAGTTCAATGATTCCTTTTCAATTATTTTAGTGAAAGGCCTATAAGCTTTCCTCCTCCTCGTAATGAAGTTACTGTATATCATTTTCACTAAAATCAAATTATCATCTACACAGTGAAACCAGCTTGCCAAGGCATTAGGACTACCAATCTGAGACCTGGAAAAAATATTTGCAACCCAGCAATCAAAATCAACTTATGTCTAATGCAAGACCGCTTTTAAGGCTCAATAATCATGTATTCGATCTGACAGCCATTTGCAAGAAAACAACAGCTTTGCACATAATACTATCAATCCAGCAAACACTTCATACAAAAGCAGTAGTAATCTAATCTGGGTTTGAAAAAACAAAAACAATATTCAAATTCATGCATATCCACAAAAACCCAGATCTCACAGCTCCCAAAAAGAATCTCACATAAATCACAAAAAAAAAAAAAAAAACACATTAATATGCATGCATTAGTGATTAGTTATAGAAGAAGAATAAAAACATAATCTTTGGAAGAAATCTCGATTATACTGACGAGGTGAAGCCATTGGGGTGCTGATCCGTTGGCCTCTTTCACACACCAAACCTTGTTTTGAAATTCCTAGGAATTATTTCCCTTAAAAAAGAAGAAGAGGAAATTCCTAGGAATTAATGAGCGATCATCTCTGGATCCACTCACTAATAAATACGTGTTTTGAGGTTTTGATTTGTTTGAAACACCTCAAACACAAATCATTAATAGTAGAGCTTGACCCAGATCCTACGCCGTGGATTTACATGGGATGATCCGAATATTCTTTAATTTTGATTAACCAACGACAGGGATTGCATATAGACCGTCGATTCAAGGGAGCGGATGGATTTTAACGGCTGTGATCTTCGAAATTAATGATTCTATAGTAGTAGCGCAAGATTCACTCTGATAAGTGATAAGTCGATCGGGTGGGTCCTACTCCTACATAAGCTCCAACCGATAACTGCAATCATATTCATATCTATAACATTGAATTCCAACACTTTCTCCCCACATCAAATTAAAATCTATTAATCATTTAATTGATCAGGTGATGGAACTACGTCATATTTAATATTAATATTAATGTGGGAAGAGAACAAACTCCCAATATGTCAAATGATTAAAGGATCCAATATTGCAATATTTACAATTCATAATCCACACACCAATGCATGTGGGTGTATTGTATGTTTATATTACCCAATTTGTTGAGATGGTTTTAGTGGGAGGTGTGGTGTGGTGTCCTACCACTATGAACATCAAGTACTCTAATCATTGTATGGGCAAAATTGAGAGGATAATATAGCAAACAAAATGTATGACATCAATGTCTATATAAACTGCACTCAAAATTAGAAATTTATATTTTATTATATGTATGTGTGTGCTAATTGTAAACTTTGTATCACACATTTTCATTAGCAATTAATTACTTTTATTTAATTATTCTTAATGCTATTGTTTAATCGTAATAAACACAGGTAACATAATGGTAATTCAGTACGTTAATATTGATCATTTATCACTTAACTTTTAAGATTTACTAAATGATAATTAAATTTTCTCATGCTCTTTTCATACAATTAAAAATATACAAATATTATATTTTTTTATAAACTGGCTTTCAATTCTTGAATGTTTCTGATTGATCAAACTTTTATCAATAATAAAAATCATTTGACCGTCAATACGTACATAAACACGTTGATATAATTCATTGTAAAGATATTTCCAACATTAACTTAACTGGAATAATTATCGATTATTCACTAGAAATTCAGCTTGTCCTACAAAATTAATATTATTAGATTATAACATTATTGTTTTCCTATACAAAGATAGCATCATAAAAGAGTGTTCATATTTAGAATCTTGAAAGATAAATGCACAATTGTCATTTGTCAACGAAAGATATGCTAAAGGATACGTATACTGTATTATAAAATATATTTTTTCATAATTAAAAAATTAGAATAATAGTAGAAAAACCATTCTATCATTAAGCCGTTGGTTTGAAGAGTAACATTAAGGATCACATAACATTCAAACAAATACTACATAAACTCCAACCAAACATACACAAGGGAGAAATTGATCAAAGAGTCACATAACCCATATCTGAGATTTAGAAGAAATCAACAGGACAATGATATGTTAGACAAAACCCAAACAGTTTGAAGAAACTTCACTAATGGAGTGACTTCTTTTCCATCAATTGCCAGTCTAAGTGATAATTAATTTGAAGATCAATCAACATAAATCGAGCAACAAAATTCATCCTATCAAACTAGAAGCTCAACCTCAGGCTAGGATCTCTCTCATATGGCCATCATATCACCATACTGGCGCATAAACACAATGGATCCAGCAAAAAGACCTACTGCACGAAGTAATTTCTGCAATTTGAAAAAAGAAAAGAAAAGGAGAATGAAACAGTGTGTTACCCTATAGAAAAAGACCAAACAAACAGAACTAAATCAGCAAGAAAGTAGGAGAAACTGCCTATGTTATTTAAGCAGCCAACAAAATATCCAATATGATGCTAAGATAAAGTGAAATAAATATAAGAAACATTCATCTCACCCACTTCTAAGGCAATAAAGTTTCTAGTACCCCTTGGTTTCAGTCTTGAAAACTCAGATAGCATTAATGGGGGAACAGAACAGGCAAGGAAATGCTTAGTCTAAAACCAAGATCAAGGCCGAGAACAACTTGCCAGATATGAAATATCATTCATTTGACATCCTGCATCCTCATATTCAAATACAGATCCCTCTCATGATAAACACATAAATACAAGGTAATGTGGTTCAACTAACTCAAAGAGTCCCCATCATTCATCAACCTCAAGTTTACAACATTCATTCTCTGAACCCACAGAGAGAAGACGTGATCCTATATTCCTGTATTTCATCTCTCAACACCATAACTAAATCTAAACTTGAAAAGGAGTAATCCTAAGAGCCAATCCCATGGCACAAACATAATCTTGAAATGCTAACTTCAACAACTGCTAAGTGTATAACGCAGATCGATCAACCAATACTCGATTCCTTATATGAAATACTAACTTCATATAATCAAATTGACCAGCACACCCTATTTCTCTAACAAGCACAGACCGGAAGGAATAACAATCGCCGGCCAACCAAAAACTGAATTCTACACATAAAAAAATCATACTATAAAAAACGAGGCCGAATAATTTATATAAAAAAAAGAAGAAGAAAAAGAGCAATTGAAGAAAAAATACCTTGTTGAGATCCCATTTATCTGGGTCGTGGACCTGGGAGTGCCAAAAGGCCTTGATATCGTCGAGTGAAATCACTTTATCCGCCATTAAATCTTCTTCTTCTTCTTCTTCTTCTTCGAGGGAAAAACGAGTGACTTCGATCGGGGGCTAGGGTTTTGTATTTGTGGGGGTTGCTTGGGTTTTGAGGAGAGAGAGAGGGGGGGGGGGGGGTTTCATATGAAATTTCCTGAATTAGCCTTCTTGGCCCAGGCGAGCAGAGCTGTTGCCTTGGGGTTCCGGCAAGGGTAGTTTTGACTTTTGACAAATAGAGAAACTATTTTCTTCTATAAAAAAGCATTTTTGATAAAGTTGTATTTAAATTCTAAATCAACTATATTAATAATAAAATTGAATTTTATTGATCTAGAACCAAAGATAAGTTATCTATTAATTTGGGACTCCAAAGAAAAATGATTTTTTTTATTCTGTTTTTAGCTTTTAATAAATTATTTATTAGATCGGGATGAATCATTGACGCAGTAATTTTATTAAAAATGAATTTAAAAATACTAACAACCTCCAATTTATCCTAACGTTAGCTTTAAACTATCATTTTGGAAAGCTCACTTATCTTAAGGTAACTCTTGAAAATTTGGTGGTGGAATTTTTTCATATTGTTTTTTGAAGTTTTGGCCTCTTGATTTTCTCAGCTACAAAACATAAGGTGTTGGTTTCTCAGCATTTTATATTTGCAATAAACATATTATGGAATTTTGTTGAAAAGGCTCATTTACCTTTTAAGCCATGACATTTTAAGGTTCATAAATAGTAAATTTAACACAATATTTTTTTAAAAAAAGAACTTTACAATCTTTAACATAAACACAACTTTGTTTTCAAAATCTTGACGGACTTGTTAATGTGAAAGAAAACTCGAGCTTTGCCAGAAACTTGACCTGTAATACGAATTTCCAAAAATTCCAAGCTTGTGTCGTTATTGCAGTATTTAAAACATTATTACAAGTTAGCAATTGGATACGAATTAATAGATCTCATAAGAAGTTTCAATTATCACATTTGAAATCGTCTATTGCACATTTTGTGTTGCATTCCGGATTGCACACTCGATTTTCTTCGTTTTTTTTTCAATTTTTTTCTCAAATTTCAATTTCTTATGCTTTAGTTTAATTTTACACTTATTATTTAGGGTTCATCCTACCCAATTAGGGTTATATATATATTTTTAGTCTTTAATTTTTCAAACAATCAATTAATAATTCAAAATTTTAAATTAAATAATAAAAAATTACAATGCATCCTAATTTGGTTTGATGAATTCTAAATAATAAGTGTAAACTAAAACATAAGAAATTGAAATCAAGGAAAAAAATTGAAAAAAATTTAAGAAAATCGAGTGTGCAATACAGAATGCAACACAAAATGTGCAATAGAAGATTTCAACTGCAATTATCAGGATATAATTATGGTACACAATGTTAATAAAAACCTAACATTGATAATATTATATATGTAACCAAAATTGAAAAGAATATGCTGCAGAGTCTGTAAAATCTCCATCAATGTTAGCAATGCATTTCAATTTTCAGCAAAGAGACGAAAAAACTAACCAACACATTCGAATAGAAGTAACAAAAGTAAGAAGTTCAAACAAATCTTCAAAAAACTATTAAGTAATGGAATGCCCTCAAATTGCAGTAGGAAGACATCTTAGTCTTGTGTGGCAGCACCTTGGTTCAGCTCTGCAAATCTCATGCCGACGCGCATAGAGTGCTTCAAGAACTTCTCCGCGCATCTGCGCACACAAGTCTCTTCTTGCTTATCTAGAGTTTTGCGACGAAATGTGTCCACACAGTCAGTGAAACATCTTTCCACCAGTGAATTATACATCCTTAAACTGTAGGCCAAAAACAGACGAATGAAGAGAGTTATTATCGAATATTGATCCATAAACAAGCTGAATCATTCAGTGCAATCATATTTTTCTAACCATCTAGCAGCTCCACTTCTGCTAGACCAAAAAGAATAGTTGAAATTGGACAACTGATTGGATGATTCAGAAAATGAACAAGTGAAGAAGTGCAGAAATTACATAAGGTAAACTTATAAGAAAATTCCTAGATCCTAGTATTCTTGGTCACCGGGGTTAACAATAGCTTTAGTAGTAATTCCAAGTAGTAGATAAACCATCATCAAACACTCAATAAAATGTGATCTATATTAACTATCAAGTTCTACAAGGAAAACTCATGCAAAAAGCAGTAGAGCACTAGAGCACGGTCGAGAACTATAATCATGAATCAAGGGTGTGTGTTGAATGACTATATCATATAAAAGATTGAGCAGGCAGTGACCTAAGAGGAGAACCATCTTAATATCTAATTCAATATCTTCAACACCCCCCACCCAGCACATGCAGGCAGGTTACTTTGTCAAAGCCTTGCTCATAAAAGTTTAAGTTGGTAGGGACTAGGGATGCGTATCATTTAAGCAATTAGTTTAATATCTTCAACAAACATACATTTTGGAAGTTATGTCATAGCCCTTATTAAGATTTAAATGTGATGTTTTTTAAACAAATTATGGATCTTTTTTTCTCTATGCCTTCTCATCTTAACAATTACACCAATAAACAAACATGTGAGAAGAAATACAACAGAAACATAGCAAGATACTTTTCTAGTAATGTGATTTTCTTCCAACCATATATATTGGAAAAAAAAACATGTGTATTAAGATGGTGCCAAGTACAATTCTGAAGCTGAAAAGATGAGAGAGAATATTAAACTGTATGTGGCTTAGTGGTTCCTACAGCTCACTGAATCAAAATGAAAAAAACTGGATGCCTCATCAAATAGGCTAGAATCAGATTACGAATAGAAATCAACATTAATGGCTCTCTAAAGCAGTAACTTCAGACATATTAGATATGCATTTTGCGATACTTGTTGAAATGGTTCTAAAAATAACTACAGTATGTTTGGCAGATTAAATAGGACTTGTACACGAGAACCCCTACACCCACAGGACCGTATTTACATGCTCATGACCAATCTCACTCCAATTGATTCAATAGTATTAACACCTATCTAGAGCTAGCATTCAACATTTGTTAGATTAAGGTTGCATATAGATATGAAATAACTATATAGCATCCATAATTAACCATCTAAATCATAGGCCAACACGAATGTTTAATAACAAATGGCAGAGTTAAACTTCCCATTAATCTAAACACTAAACTAGACTTCCATTCAAGAATTCTTCCACAACAACTTTAGCATAAACGGTCCATGATACCGCCATCAAATCCTAAAACTCAAACAATTCCTCGGCTGAACAAATCCACTCAATTAGTTGGACACGTGTTCACGAGCAACCAATGCAATGCACTAACTACTTCCATAACAAGATCAAGCTAAAAAAACGAAACAAAAAACCCAAATTAAAATCAATCAACACCCAAAAAATCAAATAAAAATAAAAATAATAAATCAGCATTATAACACCGTACGGCTAATTTAAAGGATGACAGTAGAAGTAAGAATTTCTAATGTAATTTCAGACAAATACTCACTCGATTTTTCCTGCAAAACTGAATCCTGAGGAGCTGTTAATGGTCAATACATGCTCAAATATTAAATTTAAAACCTTATAATAGATCACCTGTCGCGAATTTGGAGCTGGTCGATCATGGCAGTCATTCGGAGCTTATCTTCCTCGGGAAGAGCGTCCAAATCTCCAAGCATGCTTTTGTCCATTGTGGATCAACGTACAACCGATGCTTGACGGAGTACAACTCTGCGAGGATTTGGAGACAGTGCTTCTAAAACCCTAGTGCCTGTGTGTTCCCACATTGCACAACTTTTATTTACTTAATTTTCTTCTTTCCTAAAATGACCCAATCACCCTTGCTTGCCCAACAGTTTTCAACACTATTCTTTCTCAACTTTTAACAAATTAAATATTATCACACAAACTTATGTAACATGGCCTCATCGCCCAAAATCTATACAATTACAGTGAAATCTCTATAAATTAATAACCTTAGAACCATGAAATTTTATTAATTTAGAGAGATATTAATATATCGATAAATTAATATTTTATTAATTAAAAAAGAGACTTTTTAAATTCAGCAAATTTAGTACATATGTATTGAAAATGAATGAATTCATATATGTTTCATTGATTATATTCATGCATCAACCAATTCTTTGTAACTAATTAAATATATTCATGTATAATATCAATTCATTGTATACATTTAACTATTATATTCATGGACGCATGTATCAATTCATTAGAATTACTTAAATATACATCTTTACATTAATTTGTTGCACTTAAATAATTATTATAGCCAATTAAATATATTCACGCATAATGAATGAAACATATACTATATAAATCTCAATATGGAAATGAAATAATTCATAACACCTAACCATGTCTTCTCATCTAAAGGCATCGCAAAATCATCCATGAATGATCAAATTACCATAATATTTATAATCTAAGAAAAAACAAGTAACAATAGATTCATATTTTAGCAAATTACCATAATATTTATAATTGTAATATTTATGAATTATTAATTTAGAGTTTTAATGAGACCTAATATTTATAAAGGGATTTTTCAAAAAATTATTATCTTATCGAATTTGATGATTTTTTTACAAAAGCCCACATCGGGACCGAAAGATTTTATTATTTTAAAAAGTTTATTAATTTATAGAGATTTTACCGTAAGTATTTAATTAGATACTAGTATTTCCCGCGTACGATGTACGTGAATTAATTTATGCAATTTAAGTTTAAAGATTAATGATAGTTGATAGGTTTCTTGTGATAATAGTAATAATATAAAAAATATTTATAATTTTAATAAGAACATGGTGTTAATTAAACAAAATACATAACTTTGGTTTAAATAATAACAATTAGGCCAAATATAATTTTATTTATATTGCTTATTTGTTTATGCCATGATTAGAACATATAATTTATCATATATTAAAAGTCATAATCATATATCCCTAAAAAAGGCATAATCATATATAACTACATTTAAAATATTAATATTTATTTATGCAAACTAAATAATTTTTTTTTAATTTAAATAAAAACTATAATATTAAAATAACTACACCATTATTTTATTGCGTATATAACAATGCATAACCTATAAATCACATTGTCAAAAATAAAGTAATGTATCATTGTGAAAATTTATGAACTAATAATTAAATAGAGATAAACAACATCCTCTACATTTGAATGGTATTGTGCTCGTCTATAATTTTTAGACTATTTTTGTCTTGCATCTTGAAACTTTTGTTGTTGATGACGTAGTAGACATACCTTAAACCATATATCAAAAGTGAATCCATAATTAAAATGCTTGAGACAATACAATACGTATTCCTTAATGAACATGTCATGAGTAAGGAATCAAAGCGCATGCAAAAAAACTAATTAAAAACTTTTAATAAAACTCAAAATCAATATCATATAAAATAGACATGCCTTAACGATTCAAATTAAACTTCTGGCCTATGCACCTTCACGTAGTCGGCCGAGCTTCGACAAATGAGGCATAAACACTTCCTTGCCAGAAAACCTAATTCATAAACTCATAAAGTTGAAAATGAATAGCGAAATTAATAAGGAGCAAGAAGAGCAGATGTGGATATTGGATCTTGAATCTGTGATAGAGCAACATACAGTCATTTTATGCAATGCAAAATGACTTTTCATTTTTCGATCCAAAAAAATTAAACATATTGAAATATGAAGAGTTATTCAGTTATAAAATATTAACCGACAACGAAACGATTTAAAGAAATAAAACAGAATAATTGTAGTGGGAAGGACTTTTCATTTTTCGGCCGAAGAAGAAAAAAAAAATAAAAGAAACATTAAAGAGTTATAAATATAAATAGACAACAAAATAATTAAAAAAAAGTAGGAAGGATTTTTCATTTTTGGGTCCAGATGGATAAAAAATGAAGCATTGTGAAATGTGTCGAAAAAGGTTCGAACTGTGGGTGAAAGTGTTTAATAAACCGTGAGTCAACCAACTACACCACAAGGAAGAATACGTAATTTTTTTAGCAAACAATTACTTTGTAATTACTTTTTCACTGGCTTTTTTATGACAATTTTACCCCTGCGATTTTGCTTTAATATATGTATAGATTGGTTTAGCGGATTTTGACATCCACGCGACTTTTCTATATGATAAACTATATAGCTCAAATTTTGTGGTACTTATATCTTGCTAAAAAATTCTTCATATCAACAAAATTCAATACAAAATTGCGTGAGACCATTTTCCGAATTAAAACTCATATTTAAAATATGTAATCTTATTAATATTTAATTGTGTTTAGATTCAAATTTTAACTCATTTTATTAATTTTGACCTGTAAACGGTTTCACACAAGCACAAAGGCTCCCCCGTAAGATTCTTGCAAGTTACTATATAAAATACGACTTATTAATCTGAAATATATATTATTTATTCTTTGAACAATATATAATTACAAACATAATATTTAATAGTAATGCATTCGAATAGTAAAAGCTACATTAAATTCGAGTGAATAGTCATTGTGGTGGAATTACATATTTTGGTTATAAATATTTTATTCATTTGAATCTTGAAATACATGCAGTTATATATATTTTCAAATTGTAGATGAATATTCTAGTAAGTGCATTACATATTAATAATAAACCTTACATTAAAGATTGTTAATTTCATAGAACCCATGTTAATAGTGAAGCAATAATAATTACTCCATTTGTTTCACTTTAATTGTTGTTTTAGAAGTTTTATTTTGTGTCAAAATATTTGTTGTTTTAGATATTTTAACACCATTCTTCCCAAGTTTAACCCTACAAATATATGGAGAGATAAAATTTTGCCAACTTTTAAGAAAAATATAAAGAAATAAGGTTTTATTTGATATAGAAAGAAGATATATTTTAATCTAAAAAATTAATTATTAATTATGGATTAAAATCATAAAATAATAAATATTATGAAACGGGAGGGAGTATAATTTAATATAATTGTAAGTTTGCAACAAACTTTGAAGCCATATTAGCTTCAATTATGTTTTTTTTGGGCCCAGATATGAATGGGTCGCATAGAATGGATTTCCAGGGCCCAAATAAAATTGGGGTCTCAAAATATATACTTGATTTAATTATCCTCTCGAGTCTCGAATAAAAAAATAAAATAAAATTATAAAACTTATGTTCACAAAAAGCTATATATAATCTCAATACTATTGATTTAAAATTAAAGAGAATTTTTATATAAAATTTAGGATATATATGTGTGTGTGTGTGGGAGAAGTTTAGCATTTCAATGAATACACAAACGAATTACTGTGCATTTCTAATCATACTTCTCCATTTTCAGATATTTTGTTATCACTTAATCGCCACATCAAAATAAAATACCATATACTAATAATATAAAATTGGGGGGGGGGGGGATAAGTTGCAGGTGTGAGACCCATGCTCCCACTTTGAAACCAAACTCAAACAATTGGCGTGACACTCATGCCCTCACACCCAACCAATGTTTTTAAAATTGGACCAGACATCAAATCGATTAATTTACTAGGTTATTGGTTCAATCGGTTAAATCATTTTTAAAAAATCAAATAAATCGTTACATGATATTTATATGTATATATACACAATAAAACATAACAAAATTATAGAAACTAGTATCATGATAAATATATTAAATAAGTTTTAAAAATACACCAAATTTATATCAATGCAACGAAATAAAGTGTTTAATTTATCGATAGTTATTTCATAAATTAATTAAGTAGTTAAAAGCATAATATTTATAAAATAAATATTGAACATCAAATACTAGATTTTGAGAAAATATATAATTGAATGTTGATTTTAACTACAAAGAATACTACACAATAACAATTAAAAACATTGCTAATCATTATTTCACACGCGACTATTTTAGATTTTAGTTATTCTCTCCATTTATTTTAATTCAAAATATGCTAAATTAGATATTGTTAAATATTTATTTAATTACATGCTAAACATTGATTTTAATTAAAACATAGATTTGTTATTTTCAATCTGTGCATATATATATATATATTATTAATATTCAAATAATAATATAAAAGTGTATTAGTTCAATTGGTTGAGCACATTGTACAAATGTATTCAATTTTTGAAGATCATAGTTCGAATCATTCAAGTCACATGTTGAAAGACTTAAATTAAATTTGGCTAAAATTTCAAAAAAAAAAAAAAAAATCCGTTCGACCGGTTCGTTTTGAAAAATTGTCCGGTTCAACCGATTCGTTTCAGGTCATAAGTAATCCGAGATAAACATATAATTGGACCGGAATTTTGGCTAATTTCACTATTAAACTAGTTGAACTGACCCAATTTTCAAAACACTGTACCCAACAACAAGTTGCAAAGAAAATTTCTCCATGACTAGGAATATGTTGAGTTGGATGTGGAGTGCCAGCTCACCGTAACCATTAGAGATGCCCTTAAGTAGGAGTTGCAGTTATATTGATTTATTATACATCTTCCCCTCATTATTTGCATTATTGTAAGCATTGATAGTAGTAGCTATTAATTATTATCGATTCACATATAATGCTTTTGCCTGCTTTTAAGAGGTATGAAAAATAGCTGCCTCACCAGAAAATGACATATCAATGAAAGATGCAGAACTTTTATTTTAATTTATTATTCCTATTTTTCCAACAACGGGTATTTCCTATTTCACCTTGACATTACATTGTAAAATGATTTTAGTCCCGTGACTTATAATTATGCATGGGGCACACACAAACACATAGGAGAGAGAGAGAGAGAGAGAGAGAGAGAGATATGCATATAAAAATCAAAGTGATGGGCACACATAGTAAAGATGATGAGTGGATGATTGGTGAGGAGCAATTTATGAGAATGATAGTGAGATCGATGGTGACATGTCCTTGCAAGCATTTTGAATATTCTTGCCAATATAATTTCGATCTACAACTTCCTTCCATATTTTATTTGATATATATATATATATATATATAGGGGTGGAGTTAAATAACTCCTTGTGTGAGAAATGAGAACACATCTCACACCACACATCCATTAAAAATCAAAGGTCCAGATTTGATGAAAAAGGCGGTGACAATTTTGTAATATCTGAAAAGTTTTTCGCGCATGGGTATTACTGTAATTTGGTAATTCTTATAAAAATCGCGGAGGATTTGATAACAGATCGTTATGCTAACGAAGCATTATAGTTATGCTAATTAAAGTTTTCAAATATTGTTGGTGAAAAAAATATTCTAAAAATTAATTATAAACCTAATTCGATTTAATAAACCCTAATTCAATGGAAAAATCATAATTGGATGAAATAAACATAATTAGATGAAATAAACATTGATTGGATGTGGTAAACCCTAAATGAGTTGAAAGAAATCATAATAATAATAATATATTTGTACTACATTAGCATTATAGTTTTGGTTCGTCAGCATTGCGAATACACTATGTTAGCATATGACAATACTCTATCAACATACATTATAAATTATAATTGGATAGGATAAACCATAATAATCAATTAAGAACTATAAACAAAAAATTAAATTTCAAAAGAATAATGATAATTAGATGGAATAAACCATAATCGAGATTAAATAAATCATAATTGAGATTTAATAAACCCTAATAAATTTATACTATGTTAGCATTATGATAATTCTTTGTTAGCACATCGAATATATTATGCTAGCATATGACAAATGCTTCATTAGCATACGTTCATATGTTATCATAATGCTGACGAAGAATTATTATATGCTAATAAAAGCATTTACAACCCGTACACGCGTAAAAAAATTTCTTTTTTATTTTTCGTTCATATTTTTTCATCCAAACATAGCCTTTCGACATCTTAAATGAAAGAGCATGAAGAGAGCTTTAATTTGATATATTTTTCGTGTGCATTGGATTAAAAACGAGGAAGTTATGCTCGATTAAAGTTTTTAAGATTTTTTTTAATTGCTGACATCATCAATTTTAATGGATTTGGACGAAAATAGCCCTCCTTCCTTATTTTTTTGCCCTATTATTTACGAAAGTGCCACCTTAAATCTCAACCATTGGATCATTAAATTGGATGGTGTAAAATGTGTTCTCATTTCTCACACCAACAAGGTGTTCTCATATGAACCATATCCTATATATATATATATATATATATATATATATATATATATATAGGGAAGAGATCAAATGAGAACCCTTTCTCTAGGTGGGAACTAGGAACTAATCCTATCCCTTCATTGGTTCAATCTGGACGGCCCAAATTAAGTGAATGGGGGCGGTGGCATAATTGTAATATTTGGCAAGTTTGATTAAGGGGAGGGCAATATAGTAATTAAGTTCTTCAACTTTCCTTCTTCAGATTTTTTCCCCTTTTCTCTCCCTCTCTCCCTGATTTACGTTCTTCTTCTTCTTCCCCTTTTATCTCTCTCTCTCTCTCTCTCTCTCTCTCTCTCTCTCTCTCTCTCCCTGATTTACATTCTTCTTCTTCTTCTTCTTCTTCTTCTTCTTCTTCTTCCCTTTTGATTTCTGATTATTTTTTAGCATCTGCTTTCATCTTTTTATCGCGAAGATTCAACCCTATGATTCGTAGAGTTCATTGACGGCGCTGTCTTTGTATGGTGACTCCATGTATGTGTTTTTTTTTTCAATTTATTTTAGCAGTTTGGTATGTCGATTTATTTCTCGTTTCTTCTCGTGATTTTTTTTCTCATCTTATTTTACTTTATGGCTCTATCATTTTGTTACGAAGATTCGATATTTTTGATTGATTTGATCTTTTTCGTTCAGATCTGGGTTCTATCAGTTTTTTTTAGAAAAATATCAGTTATTTTCTAATTGTTAGGAATTCTAGGGTTTAGTATGTACGAGAATATACAGAATATGTATTAATTTGATCTGTTTATTTATTTTAGCATGTTAATGTATTTGTTTTAGCCTATCGTCACATATGTTTTAGCATGTTAATGTAGTCGTTTTAGCCTGTCGTCACACATATATGTTTTAGCATGATAACATGCTGGTTTAATGTTATTTCTACCGCACTCTGTAAAACATGTCATACAAACCATGCTTTACTTTTTGTTTCTTTTGTGTGTGTGTGTATGTTTTTTGTGACTCGGCTACACAATGTTATAGACACCATGTAAATATTAGAATACTTTGGTGCTAAAATGTATGTTGGATGATGCTAGAATGGTACATACCTAATGCTAAAAATCAATTTGTGTGTCTGAACATCTCTTGATGTGATTGTATTATTATTTTACCTTGTTCAGTTTATAATTTTTTGATTTTAATGTGTCAGCTTCTTTTGTTTGAAGTGACCATAGTAAGATTACTCACACGGTGATATGGAGGGTTCTACTTCACATAGCAAGACGATGATGTTTGAACAATTCTACGGTTTATGTGCCCCTTCTGAAGTTGTTGTTCATCCACCTATTCCAGTTAAAACAAAAGATAGAGACAGTCGTTTGATATCTAAGAAGGAGGCAACGAAGAGAAAGGAGAACAAACCACTCAGAATGTGTAGCAATTGCTACAAGTTGTTAGATCATGATGCTAGGAACTGTCCATCTTGATGTTATTATAGCGATTGAGTATAGTTTAATATCATGTTTTACCATGCTTGTGAATTATTTTCAACACATTCATTTTTAAGAATATATATGATTTTTAATAAAAGTGTTTATGACATTTGCTTTGCAGTAATTATATTACTATTAAGTTTTATTAACCATGGATACTGTTTAGAATATGATGCTAAAATAACGGAAGCATGAAGTTAAATACCTTGTTCGATTCCCACTGTATATTTTGTTTATCAGAAGATGCTAAAATGAGAAACGCATAAGACTAAAATGATTGAAGTAGGAGGCTAAATTTGATGTGACATTTTCCACTAGGATTCACCATTCCCAATTAGGGTTTATTACGTTCCAATTAGGGCTCATATGATACCAACTAGTAATTCTGAGATTCCCAGTAGGGGTTCACTGTCTTCATAAAGGGTGTATTGTGTTTCATTGCAATGAAATCACCGTTCCATATTTTGTTTATCAACACATACTAAAATGAGAATCATATGAGGCTAAAATGATCGAAGTAGGAGGCTAAAATTGATGTGACATTTTCTACTAGGGTCCACCATTTCCAATTAGGGTTTATTACGTTCTGATTAGGGCTCATCTGATCCCAACTAGTAATTATGAGATTCACATTAGGGTTTACTGTCCCCAAATAAGGTGTATTGCGTTTCATTCCAATGAAATCATCGTTCAATTTTTGTTTATCAACACATGCTAAAATGAGAAATGCATGATGCTAAAATGAGTGAAGTAGGAGGCTAAAATTGAATCTGGACAAGTTCTGAGTTCAGTAATTAGGGTTTATTACGTTCCGATTAGGGCTCATTTGATCCCAACTAGTAATTATGAGATTCATATTAGGGTTCACTGTCCCCAAATAGGGTGTATTATGTTTCATTCCAATGAAATCACCGTTCCATATTTTATTTATCAGAACATATATGTTAAAATGAGAAATGAATGGGGCTAAAATGAGTAAAGTAGGAGACTAAATTTGATGTGATATTTTTCACTAGGGTTCACCGTTCCCAATTAGGGTTTATTGCATTCCAATTATGGTTCATCTGATCCCAATTAACAATTATCAAATTTCCTTTAGGGTTCACTGTCCCTAAACAGGGTGTACTATGTTTCATTCCAATGAAATCACTGTTCCATATTTGTTTATCAGAATATACATGCTAAAATGAGAAATGAATAAGGCTAAAATGAGTGAAGTATGAGGCTAAATTTGATGTGACATTTTCCACTAGGGTTCACCGTTCCTAATTAAGATTTATTACATTCCAATTAGGGTTCATCTGATCCCAATTAGTAATTATCAGATTCTTATTAGGGTTCATTGTCCCCAAATATGTGTATTGCATTTCATTCTAATGAAATCACCGTTCCATATTTTGTTTATCAGAACATGCTATAATGAGAAATGAATGAGGCTAAAATGAGCGAAGTAGGAGGCTAAATTTGATATTTGTTTCAGAAAATATTTACGCATTTTCTTTCTTAGTTGTCAGTCATCTCCTTCGTTTCTATGCTTTCTCATTCTTTTTTTATCATTAACTCATATTTTTTCATTTTGTAGTATCTATATAGGTGTAGGTGTTTATATAAAACTGTTAGAAATATATTCATAATATCACCCGCTAAAATGTATTACACAATATGCTAAAATGTTATATAGGTCATGCTAAAATGTTGTATACAACATGCTAATATAAATCTGGGGTTGCTCTATGCGAAAATTATGCCTAAAAATGATTTTTTGTACTTTTCATCTATTTTTTTCAAATAAACATATGCAATATGGATCTTAAATGAAAGAGTATGAAAAGAGCTTTAATTTGATATAAGATTTGTGTAAATCCGATTAAAAATGAATAAATTATGATCATTTAAAGTTTTTAAGAATTATTTCAAAACATGATGATGTCACTTTTTTTTGTTCCAATTTTACCCTTAATGAAACGCGTGAATTTAAAGTTTTCATTTTAATTACGAGATTGCTACCGCCCCTATTCCACTTTATCTATTTAATCTGGACCGTCCAAATTTTGGAATGAAGGGATGGGATTGGTTCCCAGTTCCCACATGGTGACTGGTTCTCACCAGATCCCATCCCTATATATATATATAGGGAGAGAGAGAGAGAGAGAGATAATCGATCAAATGAGAACCAGGCTCTATATGAGAACTAAGAACCAATCAGAGTCGTAAATTTTCAGTTTTTTGACGGTGAAGATGTCACGCCCCAATTTTCGTAATATAAAATAATATCAAAAAAACAATAAAGGGAATGTCATTTTTATTAAAATATAAAATATTTAACATCAATACAGCGGGAGCTAAATAATAAAAGTTCTTTGAAATCCATCATCACACGTCACCACACATATCACCCGAATAAATCATCAACCTGAAATAAATAATAGCTATGAGGTGAGTACTATTGACTCAGTGGTGAACGCATTTATCAAGCTATACAATTATAACAAATTATAATATGGGTAGTCCGCGACTAATAATATATCGGGATATATGCATCTCGTCATCTAATAATATTGTTGTAACCCGTAGGTTAATAATTGTGAACCTGCATAAGAGCATAACAAAGATAAATAATAATGCGCGTCACATCAATTTCCCACCTTAATCTTAACTTGACTTTTAAAACTCGACTTGACTGAAAAGGAACTTAGTTAACTTAGTTAGATTCATGCGTGCAACCTAACATCAAATATAATATAATAAATATAATAGCTTTAAAAAAATTTGCATGAATAATATGATTTTAAAGAAATAATATAATTTGAACCTTTGAAATAATGATGCATGATTTTCAATCCCAACTCTTCAATCTCGTTTCACAAATCAACACAACAACAACCTAAAAAAAATAATGAAAACACTCCCCGATGATAATGCAAGAGAACACACACACACCCCCATACCCACACCTTGAATGAAAACTATTCTCTTGAGATACTTTAGAAATGATTTTGGTGTGTTCAAAATGGAGAGAATGATGCTCCTTTTATAGTGAAAATATAGAGTTATGAGAGGTCACTAATTTAAATCCAAAATTTATTTTCTAATGAAGTTGAAAGAACTCAAATAAATGCTATGAGTTTATAAAAATATCTTCTCTCATATCATTATTCACATGAAGAATAAACCTTTTAAATAACCTCTTTTGGGGTTCAAAATGAAATAAATATTGTAATACTTAAAAGATAATTAATTAATTGATGAAGTATTTTAAAACATTTAAAACCAATGATCTTTAACAAGTAAAATAGATAAATAATTACTTTATACTTTTAAATAATTATTCAATGTAATAATATTATGTAATAGTTTCGAAAATGGATCACCTTAAATAAATGTTTTTAACTTTAAAACAATATAAGAGTTCCACTAAACTCAATAATAATAATAATAATATTTTAGGCACGACTTATAGGAACGTAACAAAATATTTTAAATTAACAAGCACTAATAAATAATATTTTTGAACCACATTTTTATAAAAAGGTAACGACCAATTTTAAAAAGATCTGGGTCGTTACAGAAGATTTGTACCCGAGTTTGAGTTACGCGGTGACATTTTTGTAATATTAGGGTTATTTTAATGAACTGTGAGTATTTTTGTAATACTTGGGCCGAATCTTTTTAGCATTATTATGATAGGTTTTAACATTGCTGTAATTGGTTTTAACATAACTGTGACCAGTTTTAGCATTATTAAAGAAGATATTAGTTTTAACATTAACGTGATTAGTGTGACTTATTTAATCTGCATATTGTGTTGACACCACTTTGAAGATTTCTCTTGGGCTGTCTGAATTTTATATACCTGATTGATGGGCATATGATTATCTGCAATAATGGATATTTGTAAAATATCTCGTTGCTTCTATCATCTTAATGAGTGGAGACAATTTTAACTTTTGTTCTTCTTATAGTTTAATCTTCTGTAGCTCTTTTAACACCTATAAATTTTTATATAATACTATTAAGTAAACAAAATAGCAATGTTAAAACGATATATGATAATGCCAATTCAGTGAACATTAATAATCCTAGTACCACAAAATGTGTCATGCATTAGTTTACAATATTCATGTTATCTTTTTTCAAACATATATGTTTTCTAATGCTAAGAATGATAAAGCTAATTCAACAAACTGTAACAACGTTTGTTAATGGTTGGTTAGTAATATCCCTGTCAAGTTTTTTATGCTAATCCTAATAAAGGGTTATGCTAATACTAAAATGAGAAATGACAATGCTAAAACTGCAAACGATAATGCTAAACACAATAAATTATACAGATAAATCATACATTGCTAAAAGTGGTATGTTTTATATATTTCTATAAGTTTTTTATGTTAAAAAAATAAAATGAAACTACTAAATTATGATGTGACAGTGCTAACAGGAGGTGAACTATATTGATAATTCAACAAAGCAGTAATAGCGTTGTTCATGATTAGTTTATAATTTTCCTGGCAAGTTTTCATGCTAATGTTAAACAAGAGTTATGTTAATGCTAAAATTGTAAACGATAATGCTAAACACAACAAATTGTACAGATAAATCATACATTGCCAACAATGTCATGTTTTACATGTTTCTATAAGTTTCTCGATGTTAACAAAAATAAAATGAAACTGCTAAATTATGATGAGACAATACTAACATGGGTGAACGATATTGATAATTCAACTAAACTGTAAAAACGTTGTTCACGATTGGTTTATAATTTTTCTGGAAAGTTTTCATGCTAATGCTAAACAAGAGTTATGTTAATACTAAAATTAGAAATGACAATGCTAAAACTGTAAACGATAATGCTAAACACAATACGAAAAAAAATTACATCATCAATATACAATGGAACAAAATGGAACTGATAAATTGAACGAAATACAGAAAAAAATTGAGCGATATATCACCTTGATTTTTCATCATTTTTGGTTAGAAAATTTAAACATTCGTTGATGTTGTTGTTCGTTCAGAAGATTTCAAAAATCTATGGAACTGGTTTAGCGTTTCTCTTCGATTTTACAGCGTTGGTTTGCATGATAGCTTTCTCTGAGCAGTTATGGTGATTTTGCCCTTACTAAG
Organism: Perilla frutescens; assembly: GCA_026008535.1. Classification (NCBI taxonomy): domain Eukaryota; kingdom Viridiplantae; phylum Streptophyta; class Magnoliopsida; order Lamiales; family Lamiaceae; genus Perilla; species Perilla frutescens. Next base: position 18,869,977 of record BRKX01000014.1, on the reverse strand, counting down.
CTCTCTCTGCAAATTCAGATTCTGCATATGTTTTTCAAAAATTTCCGATTTTGTCCTTATTAAGCTTCGCATGCAGTGGATTTGGTTGTTATTACGAAAATGCCACCAAATTGTTATTTAATCTGATTCATAGATCTGATCAAATTAGATGGTGATAATTGGTTCTTAGTTCTCACATGAGCACTAATTCTCACTGGATATATATATATATATATATATATATATATTCCTATTCATTTCTTATTCAACTTATCTAATATACGTTCGTTGTCACGTGTGTGTGTGTGTGTGAATGTGATCCCAACATCCATGGATTTGCAGCCCAAATCATTAATGTATTAGGACACTATTATTTTTTTCCATTTTGACATTTTGCAATCTATTTTTTTTTTTAGGTTGAACTTTTGTTTGAGGCCACATTATATTTTTCATCCATCTAATGTTGATTATTAAGATTATTAGGAATTAACCATAGTTGATTTCCATCTCACATGGATATATATATACAGAGAGAGAGAGAGAGAGAGAGGCCAAAGAATACAGAAATCAACTATGTCTATATATCACTCGTGATGCGACAAAAATAACGTGGCTGCAGGTTGACATCTAATTAACAAGAACAAATTTTATTCGATTGTACATTGTAACTTTTCGCAAAGTTGAAATTACAGATTTTAAAAATAAAATGATAGCAAAGTGTAAAAATAATCTTAATTGGAGTGGAGAAATGCCCCCCCCCCCAAATTACACATTAATTAAACATATAATTAATTAACAATTATTTTTGTTTCACCTAAATATTGCTAAAATACGATAGAACATAGAACATTGCTTATTTTAATTAACATCAATACTTATATTGTACCATATAATTTCAGGCTATCCAAATTTAAAAGAAAATAATGCCATTTCCACATGATTTCAGAATGATCAACATATCAAAGACAAACAATTAATTGAACGGAATTCATTAATTTCAAATACACCCAAATTAATAAACTCATCGACTAACAATATCTGTTTTGAACGAAAATATATATAATAAAACCTACAGATTCCATTCCTAATGAAGCCTTCGTCGTAATGATTCGTAACTTCTTTTTCCAAAAAATTGAATTCAACAGCTATAACAATTTGACGAACAACAATTGAAAATTCTATCAAGTAATTGAGAATATCTTTATGAACAAAAAAAGTGAGTAATCGAAAATTTCAATCAACTTGATATATGACCGCTCAAGGACGAAAATAATTTGATGAATATCAAGAACCATATCAATTTGATGAATGGGTAATTGATAATTTCAATGGAAATAAGATATTGAGATATAAATATGAATGAAATCTTTCAAATATTTGATTTCACTAATTGGATGAAAATCGATGGCATAATTTATGGAATGAGTACGTGTAATTTATTGAGAAATGGATATGACATTAATTTTAATAAAAGTCTATTATGCCCTTAATGCTATAAAAAAAGCAAAATATGAGGTGACCTAAAATAATGAAACACCAAACCACTAGTTCTCATTTGAACCAAATCCTTTTTAAATGAAGTCTTAGTTAATAAGTGATGAAGATAACTGTAATAAAAACTTATAAAAGTGCCAATTTTAATTCATCCATTTTCCCCTAGTTTTGTTGTAAACCTCTCTGTGTTTAATTTCCGACGTTATTTTTCGTCATGAAATTCAATTCATACAGATAAACTCAAATTTGATAAATGATCATTTGATCAAAATTTCAAGGTTAAATTTTTTATGTGAAGGTTTCAAGAAAGAATGAATTTCATGAATTTAAATCTCAAATTTTAATTAAACGAACCTTTAATTTACTTTTATTTGTACTAGCTTGTAGCCAAATTAATTATACATGCCACAAGTAATAATGAAACAACATATGGAACGGAGAAGGCACACGTACTCAAAAGTACCCTATCATCATTTGCTAGTTATCTATATACTGTATGCAGCTTAATTAAATTATATTTATGGATTTCATAAAAAATATATATTAAATTTCAGTACTTACCCAACGCAATCTGATGAATAATAATATGTAGAAGCAGCAGCGACGCAGACTAGATCGTATACTATTATTAATATATGGTTACAATGCAAGTCACAATTGATCACTATTATTAATCTTGAATTGAAGATTGCAAGTCTTAATTATTAGTATTATTTAATTTGTGACAAGTACTAATTACAGATATATTATTGCTACCAGTTTCTTAAGTAACTATACATATATAATTATAATGTATTTATGAAAGTCGTTATGTAAAATGCATCACGTATTCGAGTATATATATGAAATTTGGGAAGGTGAGAGTGAGATATGAAAATAATGGAGGATGTAGCGCTTGCCCAACTTCCTTCAACTTGGATAGGATCAGGACCGCCCTTTTAAGACAAAATGCTATTCCTAGCTCTATTTAATTATTAACGATTTTCGAGATCTAGAGAGAGACAGAGAGAGAGCTAGGAAAACAAATATCTTGATGCAATTAAATAAAAATTTAGGAGTAGTGGTCCTCTCAGCATTAAGCAAAAGCTTTAAAGAAGCTATGTACAATATTGGTCCCTCATCTATTTATAATGTACATTACTACATATTACTACATCTCTCAATAATCTCTTCTCAAGAAGATGCTGCTGCTAATTCAACCTCAAAACTTAATTATTTATCTGCAGATTAATTAATTAATTACTTCTATATATTTTCTTCCTCTCATCTCATTTTTTACATTAATATATTTCCTTGCATGATTTTTCAGGTTTTAAATTTCATTTACATTTCGTTGTGCGCATGCACGCCCTTTAAATATCTGTTCAATATATATAGCTAGACTAGTGTGCCTAGCTATACATTGATCGAGTACATACTAGGAACTACACACACAACCAATGTCAACATTAATTTATTTCCTAACATAAAAGAAAATTAATTAAGGGCGTCTCTCTCTCTCTCTCTCTAGGGTACGTTCACTGCACGCTATAGATATATGAATTGAAATGTTGTGCATGCTAATAAAGCTATTTGTAGTTGTGAATAAAGGGATCGGAGTAGTTATATATATATATATATATAATGCAATTAAGTATTAATTAATGGTCCAATGCATATATACATTGAAGTGATGAAGAGTGTGTGAAGAAGCATTTATTAGGTTAAAATAAACACAAACACATTACCAATTGTGCAGGTCATTGAAGTAAAATTAGTTTCCCAACTATGGTTCAACAACTAGTTCTGTGACTAGGTATGCTCATATATATGCAATTTAATTGCAAGTGCTCATTTAATTTACTTTTTCCCTTTCCGGCCTTTTCCTCTTTCATTTCCTTTCTTTCAACTCCGATCCTCATCTCCTTCCTAATTAACATGGGTATTACCTAATATCCTAATTCCATCTTCTCTTCCCACAATCACAGCCTATATTAACTTCATCTTCTCCCAAACCAACGTGCAGTGCCTTTAATTTCTACGTGCACGCCAAGATTGCAACAACGTAACTTCTCTTGTTTATCATCATCTGTGATTTCAATTCACAAATAATATAATTAAGCCTTTTTTTTAAAAAAAAATCTTTATATATCTTGGAAGTTCTGTGAGAAGCTAGATTTGTGTTCATCGTCAGCTATGAGCGAGTTAAGCCTCTATTTACGTTTTTAAATTCTGAAAATTGCATATCCTATATATGTGTGTGTATATATATATATATATGTAAGGATTTGTTTCATTTTGTAAAAGTAGTTGCTATTTCTTAATGTTTGCAATTTTTAGTTTCACATTTCAGTATAGATTGCTTTGAGTCAGATATATATATATATACCTTATTGTAGGCCTGCATCAAATCGATCTATGGATTTCTATCTAGATACCATATATATATATGTACTTTAATTTCTTATATATATATATATATATATATATATAGTAAAAATGGCATATTCAAGATAAGGGTTTATATATATCAATATATATATTAATAAAGATTGGAAAAACACAATGTATACATAGAAGAATTGAATCAAGAAAATGAACATTATATATATATATATATATATATGGTCTAGGTAGCTAGCTGTTTCAATTTTATAACTGAATGAATGAATTATATTAATATTGATGAGTACATATATACGTACGTGTACTAGATAGCTAGCTAGCTTGTGTTGTTGAATTTTGATGGATGAATTAATTAGTTTGGAAAAAAAAAAAAAAAATTGCAGGCGGGCGGCAGTGGTGAAGCAAAGATGAGAATGAATCCAAGAGCAAAGAAAGAAGATGATGAGGAGATGAATGAGTTAATATTCCCAAAGATGCATATGAGAGTGAGTGCAGGAGTCTCTTCTTCATCTTCTTCGTGTTGTTATTCATCAAGACAGTGGTTGAAGAATCCAAGAATTGTGCGGGTTTCGCGGAGTTTTGGAGGGAAAGACAGGCACAGCAAGGTATGCACTGTGAGGGGTTTAAGAGACAGGAGAATTAGGCTGTCTGTGCCTACTGCTATTCAGTTGTATGATCTTCAAGACAGGCTTGGTCTCACCCAGCCCAGCAAGGTCATTGACTGGCTTCTTGATGCTACTAAACTCGAAATCGACAACCTCCCTCCTCTACCCACCTTCATGCCTACTGATTTCCTGCACCCATCTCATGCACCTGCACCATTATTTGATAATATCATCATGGATAATAATAATGTTAATACTACTAGTTCTCCTCACTTTCTCTCTCCAAATCTGTACAAGGACAGAGAGATCAAGTGGATGAATGGATCATCGTCCCTGCAGCAGACGACCCAGACTAGTGCTGCTGCTGCTGATCATGATCATGATCAAGACCCAGATCAGACTACTACTTTTGGTGGATTCATGCAGCTTTCTGCACACAACTTTTTCCCACTAAACAGTCCTCATCAGTTTTCTGCAGTTCCAAACTTGCCTTATAATTACTTCCCTCCAAACTTGTCTCTATCACAATTTGGAGGAGGGTTTTCCTCCAATCGAACTGATCATCAAGAACAGTCCAACTGCAGCCAAGCTTCGAGTAGTTCCCAGATTTATACCGTGCCCTCAATGAGTCCTCCTCCTCCTCCCCCTCCTTTTCCTCCTAATTATCATGTGGAAAATATTGATCATTTTAGGCAAATCAATCTCATGCAAAATATTAATGTGCATGATGATCATCAGGATCATTCAGTGCTCATGCCAACAACCCTTCATTTGGTCAATTCCCCCATTAAATCTTTCAGCTTGAACACTACTACCAGCTCCTTGTCCCTTCATTCAAACGAAAACGATAACGAAACGGGGCCGGAGCAGGACCAAGACAACAGGATCAGTTCTTAGCATTTCACCAGCATTACTAATTAGTCCAAGACTTGATTGATGATCAAGAGGTGTGATTGCATTATATTGCTTAATTATTTTCATCTTAATTCCAAGACAGTATTCCATGATCGGTAAGCATATTTTAATCCTAGCTACTTATAATATATAATATATACATATATATAGTACCTACTGTTTACTTCTACCTAGTTTCAATTCCTTGAAAGAAACACATATATAGATACAATGGAAATACTTAGCTTGCATAATTACTACATTGTATATTGATATTATTATACATTGTGGATTGGTGCTAGCTTTTTTAGGATTATAGAATGCATAATTTTGGATTAACATTTATATATATATATATATATATATATATTTGATGCCTCTTTTATCAAGTTATTTTTCTGCAATGAAACATTTGACAGCAGGGGGATACAAAAAAGTTTTTGCCAACTTTATTTTTTAGCTATTTTTATAACTTTAATTAACAAAGAATTGAAGGGGAATTACCATATCATGTTTTATTATATACGTAGTATATAGTGATGTTTATGTTCCCTTAAAAAAATGTTTATACACATGAATAGAATTTGTTGTCTGTTGATGGTGTCTTTGAATACGAATTTCAGTTTAGTTATAATTTTATTCTATTTATGGTACTAAAGAAAGTTTTAACGTGATTAGATTGCAATAACGAAGTAGCTAGTATTATCATTAGATTATATATTTTCACTACTCAACAGTTTCTACCAAAATTGCATTTAGCCCTTCTTTCTAGCAATTTATTTGATTTCCTTATTTTACACAGTAAGAATACATTGTCTTAAGAGAAAGTAATTGATTAACAAATATAGTGAATTTCTCTCCTTAATTTTCCATTTATACTGAGTAGTTTATATTTGTGAATTTTTAGATCAGGATCTCATTTGCATATGTATATATGCGCGCATGCATGGAAATCAAGAATTTGAAAAAATATATATATTAACTTCTATATGTAATTAATTAAATATATATGAGAAGAATATTGTTCATTTGTAACTCTCACATCAACTGATTTTCGATCCTCTTCCCTAAAAAAAATTAAGAAGATGCTGTATTCTTCTTTAACTCTCACATCAATGAAAAAGAATTTAATTACTAGGGCATATATGTGCGTGTAATAGGTAATATATTTAGAAGACGCATGCATCTCATGAAAACACAAGCAGATTAATTAATTTAGTTATATATATTGATCAATATATATATCCGAAAATATCTATAGCTAGATGCTATGCAGATAAATATAGTTTGAACTGTTACTTAATACCGATTTCATGTAAAATTAAAACTTAATTAATTATAACTAGCTGATATTGTTTCCCTCCCCCCTAAAAAAACTAGCTGATATTTGTAAAATAGTACTTCCCCAATTTCAGAAAGATTGATATATTTTAGCCTTTTAGCCTTAGTTTTATTGTAAATTATTTGACGTTTTACACTTTTAATTAACACCCTTTCTTCCAAATTTATTTATCCCTATACATATGACAATGAGATATGTTAGAAAAATATAATTTAACAGGGAGATATGATATATTTATCACATTTTTTAATTTTTAATTAATGTTGTAAAACTTAAAATATCTACAGTATCTTTTAAAACTGAGTAGTATTGCCACATTGGAAATGACTAAGAACTTTTGACTATATGCATATACAATTAATGCTAGCTAGCTATATAATTTTCCTAATTAATATTAGAGAAAAAAATTGAAACACAATATTAATGTGGTCTCAGTGGTATCAGTGTTTTGCACCCCCACAACAGCAGATCCACCTCCATATATATCTGTCCTGAAATTATTACCAACAGATCCATTCCAACTCATTCTTGAGAAGAGTAAAAACACTATTGCCAGAAAATATATATTAATTAGACGATGAGGGTTTTTTTCTTTTACTTGGGAAAGGAGGAACGGGAGTCTCGAACCCCAGATGTTGTCTCTCTTTTACTCGAGGGTCTCTTTGCATGCTAATTTGGTGTCTCCAGGAACATATTTATATTTTGAGGTTATTAATTTTTTTTTTCAGAATGAATATTAGATATGACGAGGTTAATTAGTTGAACATTAATGAATTAGTTTAAATATAGATGCACCTAATTAGTTAGAAAACTAAATATAGATGCATGTAAAACCCTAATTTTGAATTTGTAAAACACATGTATCCATTCTTCTGCAGATCGAGCCCGTACACTATCAATTTTTTCATGAAGAAATTCCCAATAATTATTATTCTTATATACACATGACAAAAACTCGTATCACACCCTCTAACGGGTCGCAAACTGTTAGATGGGTCAAACCTATCCAAAAACGCTTTGGTGCATGTCACTCACATGCTGCAATTTTCTTTTCCAATTTCTCTATTTATTGATATATACTCCATCCATTTCTGAATAAATGTCATTCTAATATTTTAATTTTATTTCATAAAAAGTGTCATTTTACAAATTCGAGACATAAAATTTACATTTTTCTCACGTTTGCCCTCATTTAATACATTCACACACACACACACACACACACACATATATACTTAACTCATTTAATGTATTCACACAAAATATATTAACTAAGTTAATTAGTTTATAAATTTGTATGTATTCATACAAAATGACACTTAAACAGAAAGAGAGGGAGTAGTTATTTCAAAAAATTAATTATGAGCGGTGCACGAGCCCGCGCGAGATGCTGGCAATTCTATTTTAATTAAGGTAAATATTTATTTTGAAATAATTAATCATGAATGCAGTACATGAGTTGCGCATTAGCGTTAAGCGAGTGCATCACGTTAGCCACGGCAATTCAATTTTAAGATCTAATACTATCATTTTAGGATATATATTTTAGGAAAAAAAAATCCAAAACAAAAAATTCGGGCGTGTGTCACCGTGAGACCGTACGTGGAGAACGGCTCTCTCTCTCTCCCTCTCTCTCTCATTTCTCGCTATATCATCCTATATGATATATATATATATATAGCACAGATAAAAAAATTAGAAAAAAATTAATTAGTTTGAGCTCTCTCCCTCTCTTTCTAGGTTTCTCTCCTCGATATGTATAATTCGCAGACGTAGAAAAGCAATTAAGCTACAATACAAAACCCTAAAAGGAAGGGTGAACTAATAATAAGCCAAAAAAGGAGAATTAGATAAACGCACATGTACGTACACGCGCATGATCAATATATATATATATATGTGTGTGTGTGTGTGTCGTAGAGCTGAGAAGGAGGAAGAAGAAGATGGATTGATGGTGAGAAAGAAAAGCGATCCATCAATATCATCGATAACTCGGTGGGACCTGATGATGATGATGAAAAAGAAAGATGAGATGATACATATATAGCTGATAGAGAGCGCATGAGCATATATATATATATATAGTTTGTTAATTCAATATCTCAACACACACACACACACACACACACAATTAAGACTAGTTTAATTTGCATGATATATATGGTACAAGTGCAATAGCAAACAATTGAAGTTAAGAAAGAAAAAAAAGATAAGAAAATTAGGTGAAGAGCTCGCAGCGAGGATCGAACTCGCGACCTTTCGCTTACGAAGCGAACGCAATACCACTATGCTATGGAAGCCATTGTTGTCCATTTATTTTGTATAAATTTTATATCACATTCATTTTTACCATCAAATTTACAACTGCAGATTTTCATTGTCTACTCATTTGTAGTTAACAATTTGATGGAGTTTATATGTTATTAAACTTCATATATAATGTAAAGATGCACTCAAAAAAGAATTCTCTATACAAGCTGGCGGCCAGTGTTTTAACATCCAATCAAATTCGTGTATACCTCACTAAAAATAATGTAAATCAAGAAATAAAATGGCAAAGCAAACAACAAAGGGAGTGCATGCAAACTACTTTGCAAAGGGTGTACGCCTGCTTGCTGGCTTGGATTTCAAACCAGCAGACTCACCCATCACGATCTCATTCACTAAATCTTTAAATATTGAACGTTCAATGTCAAGGACAGCACCTGAGATTTCATCATCATAATCTCTCCACCTTTCTGATTGATCATACATTACATCCTTGCACACCACAGCTTTCCATCGCCCACCCTCTTCGTCTGACCTGCATTTTGTGTTCCTACCTTGAAGCACTTCGATCTCAGAACATAGTTCTCTGAGCAGCTTCTGCGCGTTCAGGGACTTCCTAGTTAGCTTCAGTGGTCTCAACCATGGTTCTGTTGAGGGACCTGCAGCTGACACCAGCTTTCCAGCAAGAATCTCATTAACGGTGTCAAAAATGGGTCTCCTGCGAAGTTTCCCCTTCATCATCGTCTCAGTTTTCTTCTCCGGGCTGCATTCTTGCTCGAGTACAGTGCTTGCCTTTGTTTGCTCCAAGACGAGAAACAGCTCAGGGTTGATAGGATGACCAGATGCATGAAATTGGAAATCCATCAGGCTTGAGCCGAGGTCTCTGAGTAGGAGCCCTGAGGCCAATAGAATCTCGGATATGTATCTGTGGTCTGGATCAGTGTTTTCACACAGTGAGGCAATGTAGTCAGTGCGCGCCTCATCATGACTGGAGTTGAGCCGTCTGAGCTTCTGAACTAGATTTTCAATGTTTTGAAATTTGTTTTGGTTGATTTCAGATGTAAAGTCATATTCCCTCCAACCAGGAATGTCAACATCAGCTGAACTTCCTCGAACCACATTTGAATCCTTCTCGTTATCCTTGGATATCTCCTCTGTCAATAAATGTTAATCAATCAGAAGCTATCACACGAAATTAGATAAGACTCTTATTGTTCTTGCTTCAGTCAATGCCTCTAGCAAAGCAACAATAATGATTTCTCTACTCATTAACACAAGCACTAGAACATTCACTTATCTTTATTTCATGAAAATAAACAAGGCAAATATTCTTGGTGACTCGTTCTAATTTTTATTTCTTTTTTGGGCTATAGCATTTGGACGCTGTAACATAGTTTATTTCCAAATCCAGTGTACAATTAAAGTGAAATTCTCATCAGTAGAATATTTGCTTCAGGAGAAAAAGATAATGTTCATCTCTGGACTGAAAAGCAAATGAACCTAATGCAAAGCTATGCAGCAAAAACAGAACAGTTCTATACCATGTCTTGTTATGGCTTCGCCACATTAAAAAGTAAAGAGTTTACCTTTGTACACCACCGAAGAAGGTGAATCGTCTTTATGAATTCTGTTGTCAAGAACAGATACAGGACTGGAGTACTCAACAGGAACAACGGCAAAGTCTGCTGACTTTTCTTCATTCAATGCTATAGTAGATATCTGGAGTAAATTTTAATACAAATTAACAGTTGAAGAGATCAAATCAATCAAATATACGACATATAAAGTACAAACCTGTTCTCCTGAGTCAGAAAACATGAATTCAGAAGTTTCCCTGGATGGACTCATGCAAGTGCTTATGCCAGGAGATCTCTCAGAAGAGTCGGCTGAAGCATTTGGCAGAACCAAATTCTCATTTTCACGGTAATTCAAATTTCTTGATTCAACATTTACACCACTTTCCTGAATGTTGGAATGTTTTGGTCTTCGTCTTCCACCAGGAGAATTGGACTCGCCTAGTTGCCTGTTCGGCTGTCTTCTAGATTTGCTTGAATCAGGGGGTGTAGGTGGTCGAGCTCTTTTTTCCAGCTCAAGTTTCTTCTGTTGCAATCTAGGGCTGATGGATGGCGAACTCTTCCCCAAGCCTGCATAGCCATCTTTTGCCAACTGTTGTGATCTTGTTGAAGTCTGTGCAGCCTTTAGAGTTCTATCATATTTCATATTGGCTGAAGTTACAGTACTTTCACGCTGGCTGGATTTAGAGCTCATATCTTTAGCTGTACTGCCACTGCTCAAAACCTTTCTATTATCAACAAACTCATTATCCTGCAGTTTAGCTACGCCAGATAAGCCGTCAAGTGAAAACACAGAAGCAGCAGGTATGCCAGCTTTCTCGACAGGCTTAGCTGGTTTCATGATCACTATTGGAGACTCGCTATGTCGTGCTGCAATGGTGTTCCTCCTTATGAAAGCAAGAGCCTCTTCAGTCTGTGGCTTTCGGCGGTCTACTGATCTTGCCTCATGTTTGAATCTCAACTGTTTTTCCTCATGATCTTTATGACTTGTGAAGTTTGATCCTAGAGCTTCTTTTTGAGTTTGTAACAATTTCTTAGACTGCATTGATTCCAATATCTGTTTAAGTGCTCTGAGATCCTTTCCGGACTGTGTGAATTCAAGATCCTTCAATCTTTTCTCTATCTCACTGTAAACAGACGGAAATGCGGTTTCAGCCTTTGCTGGAGCTCTCTTAGTTCTGGACCCTGGTTTCTGAGAACTCCTCCTTCCATCAGTATGCTTCCATGGCGCTGGCTCAATTGGAAACCTTGACAAAGGTTTCATTGAAGAATCGGGATTTCTCCAACGAGGTGAGTTTGGCTCCTTCCACGAGGAACTCGATAGTTTAACCGAACTTGGTTCTCTTTCTGCAAAAGACCTTGAAATACCAATGGAGTCTTTATCTGGATGACTCTTAGTTAAACTAGAGTTAGTGTCGATGGGTGAAACCGAATGAGGCAGTGCTTCAAGACCCATCAGCTTCGCCACGACACTTGGAGGCCGTGCTTGGTGTCCAGAACTAGAAGATTGTTGGAGATTCTGAACCTTACCATCAAATTCAGCATGCAAACTACCATCTAGCGAAAGTCGTGGAAGTTCTTTAAGCTTTAGGGTAGATTTGGAGACATCCCTTGAGTCAAATGGTGCACGGTTTACTTCCCTTCCATCATAAGAAAACCGAGGGGCATCTCTAGAATTCAAAGACGACGGCCCATCTTTTGAGTTGTAGGATAATGATCTCAGAAGTGGTCTATGTTCATTATGATGCAAAGGTGCTTCTTGAAATTTTGCTAGAACTCTAAGAGATTCTTTGAGGTCATCATGCATTCTTGGTGAGTCTCGATACTTGATTACAGGATCTGTGGTTTTCACTTTAATTGACATGCCCTGGATTTCCCTGTACATGGAATCCTTCACCAGATCACGAAGATCACGATTTTGCAGGCTCATTGCTGGATCCCTCGAAGGGATTTCAGGAAAAATAATTCTGTCAAAGGATGAAGGTTCTGACTGATGAGTAGCTCTACTGCAGTCGAGAGAAGAGGAAGAGGATGAACGGGATAGAGACGAGAAAGAAACCCTGCAGGATGATTCAGTGGAGACTCTTTGTTTCTCTTGGATATTCTTGACTGGAGTTTTCTCCTGTAATAGCCAACAAATTGAATGACAATTATATGCTGTTAAGAACGTATGCCTCATCACAAACACAGCCTCTAAATTACATTCTTTACAAATATCTGAATAAATGGTTAACTACATCAGCAAAGGCAAAACTGCAAATGGCATCACTGTCTGTCTTTAAATAACCAAAAAGCCTTGTCCTCATGAATTTCAAAACTAAGCAAACAGTTGAATATGCTACGTTGCAGGTTTCAAAACAAAAAAATAATGAATTTGCAATTCTTGATGGAAGTTGGTTTAATTCATCATTGAGCAATTCATAACAAGAATTAAAATTCAGAAACCGTACTGTAGATGCAGATCTTAGGTGCTCGTCGTGAGTATCACTATCACCATTGAAGTCACAAATCTCTGCAACAGTTTAGGAACAAGTGGTGCTGATATCAGGCAATGAGAAAAGGAATACATCACAAGCAACTAATGAAGAGTCTACAGTCTACACATGATGATTATTGATTTGTCATCGCATCTATGGCCACAAACCAAACTCATATGCCTATCATAGATTCATTTACATTTTACATCACTATCAATTATCAAACACTAGTTAATACAAGAACTACATGGCATATGATTATTTACCGGGCCTTTTCGGGGTGTTGCCAACCACACGCCTGCCACCGGTGAGGATATTTTGTCGATCAAACAGCTGAAAGATACCATTCATACATCCTATTTGCTTCTGCAAATCTACATTATCATCTGTCAAAGAATGTAATAGCTTTGCTGCCATCTTCAATTTCTTCCAACCCCACAACCAACTAAATATCTAATTATTCCACGCCCAACTTTATATCCAATAAATCCTATAATCTATGACTCCATCAATGCTAAAAAGTCAAAAAACCAACTTCCCAAATTATGTTGTTTCCCATCTATTTGCCTTAACAAACTATGAAAAATCTGCACAAGCAGAGAAATATAAAGCCCCTAAAAACACAAACATAATGTATCCCAATACGATATTTACATAGCCTAATGACAACTTCTTCATTCGATTGATCAAGAATCACCAGATGAAGTCCTATAACAAGCTCTTTCTTCCCAATATATAGAACTTTGACATTGCAAAATAACAAAAGCAAGAGCAAAACTCAATAAAAAGCAAATCTTTGAGCTAGAGGATGAACTAACTGAACAATATCTCCGAATATGAATTGAATGAGAAACACAACAGCCCAAAACCACTAATCACCAATCAAGAAAAAATGTGCTGCGATTCAAATAGTAGATGGCATTGTGAAATCCCTTAATAGAATACCAAATAAACAACGAAATGAAGACAGCCCACAAAAAAAAAAAAATGGACAAGGAAGTATGGTCCATCATCCATGTGTAAATCCATGAATGATAAGAGAGTGTAGTGCTGGCAAAACCATTTTTAATATCATAACAAAATCATTTTTTCTATAATAACTGAATTTGGAGGGAGGGAGAGAGATAGAGAGAGAGACGACCATGTGGGATGGGAATATCGGTGGGTCTGAAATTGTCTGCATGAACATGTGATTATGTCAGTGGATTATGTGGGAGAAATATATTATTACTTCACCACACAGATTCTTTTATCTCTCAATTTATCTTTCAATTTTATTTTATTTTGCTGATAATTTAAAAACCAACATTGATACAATTAAGTATGATAAAAATACAATTAAGGGTTAAATGTTGTAAATATCACTAATTTTAACGATTTTGCAAGTTCTGTATTTTTATTTTTTTTAGTTTTGTAATAATGTTTAGTAGTGTTTTCCAACAAACACAAACACAAACACAAACACGTGAATTACTACCCTCCTCACCAAAATAAGGGGCGGATGTTATTACTTATAATTACACAAATTAAAAGTTGAAGACATTATGCAAAATTGTCACAAATTAAATTTGAGGAAATAATTTAATGTTGAAATTAAAAGTGAACATGTTTGACTGAATTTACGACTCTTCGAAAGTGTTTGATACTTAATTTTTTTACACGATAAGAATGATATAGTTTGCATAGTGAATTGTTAATTAGGATCCTAATTAATTAATTAAAGAAGTCTTTTTAATTACGACTTGGAATTGGAAACAAATTATTGTGCAGCTTGTATAAATTTTGGTTAGTCCGCATATATACATCATTTTGGGAGCTAGGTTTTCGGTTCCTCTAACTTAATTACTAGCTAGCTAGAATTTAATTTGGGAAAGAGATCCATCCACTTGAAACTTGAAAAGTTTAGCCAAATTGGCTATAAGATGTTTGATTATCACTTTTAGATGCCAAGTTTAGTTAAATGTCTGTCACATTTCAATATTCAATAATATAATTCGTCCAGTTAAACTTTCTTAAGAATTGAACACTTGTTATATATATGAATGAGAGTTGCTATTTGCATTACGATTTTTATTATTTGCACTTCAATTGCTTTATGTTATTAGAGTAATTTCTGGAGGAGCAACTCCAGTTTTTGGCTTGATCTAGACACGACGACGCAGAAGACGATGATGGTTCCTTTTTTTTTATTGATTATTTTTATTATTTTTTTGCACTATTTGTTTTCTTTTTAATTTGTGGTGCATTGAGAAATTTTTATGGTGTAGGAAAGCAATTAAAAGATCATTTAAGTATCCATATCTTTGAAACTTATAATTAATTAATAGTAGAAGTTAAGTACCCATATCTTCGAAAATGTCGACTGCTGTGATTATTCTCTTAATTGTGTGTTATATTATAGATCCCAACTATTAGATACACACACACGAAACACACTCTCACATATTTTGGGTATGGAACATAAATGTGTACGTAATTATATATATATGTATTCACATGTATGTTGTAACTTGTACGTATATACGTATGACTATAAGTATCATTTTAAGTTGTAATACTTTGTGCCCACATGTATAATTAATTATTAATTAAACAACAAATTTAATTGACTAACTTTTATTTGTACATGCTAATCAAAAGAATTTCTATTTTGTTTCTTTATTAAGATACATATATTTATTTGTGGAAGTGGCGATAGTAACATGTTCAATACAAATATTTTGAAGAACTCCAATACGATTTCGATAATAAATTTTAGATTTAGGTATAGGGACTAAAACCATAGTTGGTTTTCGATGGCCTTTTAATTACTAATTAATAATGTTACTAAGCTTTTTTCTAGCTTTCTTCTTCTCTTTTTTCCGCCGCCTTTTTTTTCGTTGAGATTAGAAGACAATATATCTGAACAAATAAATAAATTTTGATAAATTTTCCCTTAAGTATTATTAATTTGTAGTGAATTTTTTTAGTAAATTAATAGATTATGATCAAATACGTCATTAATATAATTATGTCAAACAAGTACATATATATATAATAGAAGTTCGTGTGCAATCACATGCAACTCAATAATACGTACGTACCATTCTCAGATGGAAAAATAATTATGAGGAAATTAATAAGAGAACATTTAAATAAGTTCAACAATTAAAATTAATTAAGACCTAGGTATCACGAAATCAAACTATATATATGTATATATAACTATATATAAATAACCTTACTATAATTCAATCCTAAGAAATAGACAAAATATAAGGTATATATAGATGAAGGGAAAAAATAATTAAAAGAGTCTCACATGCATAAAGTGAATATACAAAACATCATGTGCTGTGCTTCAACTCTATTAGGGCATTAACAACTAACCATCTCAATCATTTTACACACACACACTCTTCCCTCTTGATTTCCAACATGATTCTTTAATTATTAAGCTTGAAAATATATGGTAACATTTTGGTAAGGGTCATGGCATCACCTTTTTGAAACTTCAATATCATAATTATTGGTTGATTCAGTGTGGATTGATTAGAAATCATCAACCTTTTGAAATTTCAACCAATCAATATCAATAATGTAACAAGAGTGTAATGATTATCCACCGATTACATAGTGGTACGGTGTCATCGGATGGTCGAGTGTACGATATTTACATGTAAGAATAATACACGATAATTGAAAGGGTCAATATTAATTAATCATGTGGTAATTTATGTGATGCTGTCTCATTATCAGATTGTACATATATTCGTGCCAAGTGATCAAGAATGACGGAATCTTCTAAATTTGCATTTTTAGAATTTGACCTCCTAGAATTTTGGAAGTGTACAATATTTTTATATATGTTTGAATAGTTTCTTTTTCTAATTCCTTGGAGTTTTTGAGGAATCAAAATTATGAGTACTTGAAAAGTACTACTAGATGAATCAATAATGAAAAAAAAAATGTTTGTTTAATAACAAATGATTATACTAGAGGTTTCTGTACATTTATTTATTTAATTAATAATTTATTACCTTCTTTATTTTATGAAACAACAAATACAACCTTGTAATTTATAAAATTAAACAAACACTAAAGCATCACGATTTAATATATATTTATAGGTCATTGTGGTGCTACATCTTCTTCACTACGCATGCCCTTTTAATTAATTAAGGTAGATGAGTATGTAGTAGGGGCATGACAGATACACTAATAAAATAAAATGTAGGTAGCTCAAATTAATAACTAATTATCATCTATCTACTGATGGTTCATCTGCTTACAAACGTAAATTTATTTCATAAAAGTTAATATAATAAAGGCCTAAAAGCATAAAAGTTCGATCTCATTCTTGAATATTGTATATTGAACACTACTAAAACGTATTTTCAGATATAAATCCAAAAACAACGAATACAACCACCCCCAATAATAATAATAATTGTTGTAAATATATCTAATAGATATATATGATATGAGTGATGGTCAAGTTACTAACTTTAAAACCCTATCCCTTGTACTATTATATATAGAGGCATTTGGTCCTCATATTGAATACATACAATTGATATTCTCCCTCGTTTCTCTCTAGTTTACAACACGTTATCAACACGATTGTTCTACCCTCCTTCAATTCTAGAAGTCCATCGATCCTAGAAGGTACATATTTTTTACATCATGTTTATTGACTTTAATATATTATGTCTGTTTTTCTTATTATTATAATAATCGGTCTTTTCCGATTTAATCTTGAAAAATTAAATATTGATGTTATTTGAGTAGCACAAGTAATATTCATGAAGAATATTACATTCAAGATCATAAATTGATGCTATTAAAGTGGCACAAGTAATATTCCTGAAGAATATTACACGCTCTAAAGAGCAAATAAATTAAACATGTGGATAATATATCCTTGATTCTTTGTGCAGAATTGCACGAATGGCAAACATCATTGAAGGCTCTGGAAGAGCTTGTATCATTTTACCAAATGATACTAAATTAGATATTGAAAATGCCCTGTATTCTAGTAAGTCCAAAAGAAACTTACTAAGTTTTAAGGATATTCGCTATAATGGATACCACATCGAGACTATATCAGAAGGAGGAAATGAATATCTCTGCATAAATTCTTTTATATCCGGCCATAAGCGAATAAAAGAAAAATTATCAACACTACCTTCGGGGATGTATTACACATTCATAAAGGCAATTAAGACAAACCATGTCATGAACCTGAAGTTCAATGACACAAAAAGCTTTATGCTTTGGCATAATAGGCTTGGACATCCTGGAGCAACTATGATGCGTCGAATAATCAATAATTCATATGAGCACAACATGAAGAATCAAAAGATTCTTATGAAAAATGAATTCCCATGTGAGGCTTGTGCGCAAGGCAAGTTAATCATTAGACCTTCATATATGAAGATTAATATTGAATCTCCATCTTTCTTAGAGAGAATTCAAGGAGATATTTGTGGACCTATACATCCACCATGTGGCCCTTTTCGATACTTTATGGTATTGATTGATACTTCTTCTAGATGGTCACATGTATGCTTGCTTTCTACTAGAAATGCAGCATTTGCTAGACTACTTGCTCAAATTATAAAATTACGAGCTCAATTCCCAAACAATTCAATTAAAAGAATTCGTCTTGATAATGCTAATGAGTTTACGTCTCAAGCACTTGAAAACTATTGTATGACTATTGGAATTGAGATTGAACATTCCGTCGCTCATATCCATACTCAAAATGGTTTAGCAGAATCGTTTATTAAACGTCTTCAACTTATTGCTAGATCGTTACTTATGAAGTCAAAACTCCCAACTACTGTTTAGGGTCATGCCATATTATATGCAGCAACATTAGTTCGTATTAGACCATCGGCCAACCATGAATACTCCCCAATGTAAATTATTTTTGGTCGAGAACCAGATGTTTCTCACTTACGAACTTTTGGTTGTGCGGTTCAAGTCCCAATTGCACCCCCACAATGAACAAAAATGGCTCCCCAACGAAGACTTGTGATATATGTTGGATTTGATTCACCTTCGATTATAAGGTATATTGAACCTTTAACGGGTGATTTATTTACTGCACGTTTTGCAGATTGTCATTTTGATGAAATCACATTTCCAACATTAGGTGGAACGAATCTATATCTAGAAAAGTACAAGGAAATATCTTGGAATGAGAAAAGCTTGTCACATTTTGATTCTCAAACTAATCAATGTGAACAAGAAGTTGAAAAGATTATTCATTTGCAAAAGATTGTAAACCAACTTCCTGATGCTTTTGTAGATACAAGAAAAGTGACACAATCTCACATACATGCTGCAAATACTCCAGCCAAAATTGATGTCCCTGAAGGACAAATAACTTTAGCAGCAAATGAGTCTAAAATTCGTCAAAAACGTGGTCGACCAGTTGGTTCCAAAGATTATGTGCCTAGGAAAAGAAAGGGGCAAGATGGAAACCAAACAATGACGAAAATGATTAATCAATCAAATGAAAGTGATGTAATTCCTGAAGAATTACAAGTATCTAAAAATCATGAGATCTCAATAAATTATTTATCTTCCAATCAGATACTGGAGAGTAAATATATCATTATAGATGATATATTCGCCTTTCATATAGCTTATCAAATTTTAAATGAGGATCCTGAACCAAAATCTGTTACAGAATGTAAACAGAGAAATGATTGGCCAATGTGGAAAAGAGCTATGGAAAGAGAATCAAATTCCTGTGATAACCGGAAAGTATTTGGACCTATAGTCCTAACTCCGGAATCTGAAACCCCTGTTGGATAAAGATGGATATTCGTTAGAAAGATAAACGAGAAAAATGAAGTTACGAGATATAGTGTTAGTTTTGTATACTGGAAGACTTGTCTTTGTATACTTTTCTGATGATATGATGATATGGAATGAAAGTTATTGCAGTCACTGTTTGCATTTAGATTATGTTCTATAATTGTTTTATGCAATGTTCCATATACTTACATTGTAGATGAATGGTGTGGGGAGTCACACGGTAAGATCGTATCATTAGAACCTTATAATGTATTAAAGAGCTCACGGCTTAGATGGTCCTGAACACACCATCGGTACACCGTAGAATAATCTGATAAGTTAGTTTATCTTGGCTAACTGATTATTCTAGTACACTGGTTAGTGTATTGAGGAGGATCACGATAGGATAATATTCTCTGTCTCTGACCCAGTTACTGAGAGAATAAAGATCCACAGAGTTCGGGTTTTGAACTCATGTGATATTGGCGAGCATATGTGTGTGTTGTTTATTACTTTGATTTATCAATGGGTGAGATCTTTTCGTAGATCGAATTCGATATCTTGGGTAATAACAATGTATACATGATGTCTCGAGCAGTATGCATGAGCACTGTGTCCTGGTGCGCCAGGTTGATGATGTTCTCTTGAGGAAGCACAAGTTCATGTTGAAACCCTGCAGGTGGAATTTATTCCGTACATGAATAAAGCTTGTGTGGTACTACTCAAGGTTTTAGATGTTAATTAATTATAGCTGTCAGAGGCTTACATAATTAATTAATGAACATTATATCTTAAACATGGGGAATGGCTGGACTAAAGGAGAAAGCATATTCGTAAATATGTATTAAATTGGTAGGTCAGTTTTACTTCTTTAGTGGAATAAAAGTAAAACTTAATTTATTTAATTATATCCTAGGTTTATTGGATATTGGATATTAAATAAATTAGTGGGCCAATTTAATATTTTTCTAGATCCCTGTTGTAGCCCAATTGACTGATAGTGGACTGGATATTGAACTTGAGATAGAGGCCCAAACCCAGTAGGGTTGGGAGACTGATTTTCGATCACCACCTATATAAATATAGGTGAGGGTGTTCGAAAATTACACCATATTATTCAGCCCCTCTTTGTCTCTCAAAGTTATCCACAGATTTCACAACTCTATCTAGTAGATTTCAGCCCACTCTGAATCTAGATACAGTCCGGGAATACAACAGAAGATCTTGGAGTAGAATTTGTGGTGGTCGAATTTTGGTGTTAGGTGACGCCATACAGTGTTCATTCAACAGCAAGATTAGATCTTTAATCTTGTCCACAGACCGTCTATCGATTTGTAAGTAGATTCATTTCTATATCTTCCGCTTTATTAGATTCGAATCTGCTTTGCATGCTTTTTGATTAGACTGTGATAAACATGCATGTTACATAAAATTATGATTTGCATGAACATGGATTAATGAACAACCAAATGATCCTGCGGTGGTTTAATTCGAAAAAACCCCAACAACTGGTATCAGAGCGGGTTTTGGCACTGTTCTAGAATTAATTCTTACATAAATTTCGAACTACATATTAAATTTGATGATAAATTTATGGTGTTTAAATTTTCAGATTTAATTGGCATGTGTTTCGATTTTATGGTATTCAAAACTTGGAAGAATTTGAGATGTAAAAATCGAAAATTCTAGTTTTGAGGTATATGAATTTTCGGCCACTGTGGAATAAAGATTTGGGATGATATTTGATGATCTTCAAATTTCCAGATTTTATTTCACATGGGTCGAAAATTTGGTGTTCAAAATTTCGATTTTGATGTGTTAAAAATTCCCTAATTTTTTGTGTTAAAATTTTCGAACACTATAATTAAATTTGGATGGATTTTTGATCTACATCAAAATTTCCAGATTTAATTTGGATAGGGTTCGAAATTTTTGATGGTTAGATTTGGATTTGGTGATTTTTGATGTATATCAAAGATTGCCTAATTCTAATCTAGATAGGTTTGAAATTAGAATTTTAAATTTGGTAATTTTTGAAGTGGATCAAAATTTCTAGATTGTAATTCTAGAAAATTTCGAAACCTAGGTATTTTATTTGGAATAGTTTTTTGATTAATGTCAAAATTTCCAAATATGTTAATTTAATGTAATTTTCGATTTTATTAATTAAATTTGGAGGAAACTTTAATGAAAATTAAATTTCCAGATTTATTTAATAGTGGTGGTCGAAAATTATGAAGATTGGATTAAGATTTGATGTTATTTGATGTATATCTTAATTTACCTAATTTTAATCTAGATAGATTTGAAAATAGAATTTTAAATTTGGAAGAATTTGAAGTAGATCAAATTTCCAGATTTATTATTTGGTAATTTTCAAAAATCTATATGAATTAAATTGGATAAGGTGATTTTGGATATAGTTGAATAATTATCAAAATCCAATTGTGATAAGAATTTAATCTTGGATAGGTTTTGGAAGATTTTGAAGTGGATCAAATCTTCAAACCTTATCATTAAAGATTTAGATTCTTATGGATAATATTTGGATTAGATTTTTGATTTATATCAATATATCTAATTATTATTTAATTAGGGTGATTAGAAAATATTAAATAAATTTGGTGGATAATTATTAATAATTTCCAGATTTATTTTGATGACATTTTCGAGATATACAAGATTTAAATTGGTGGATAATTATTTTAATTTCCAATTTTTTATCTTGTGGATAATATCGAATTAATTAATTTAATTAATTGCAAAATTCGATTATTATTTAATATTCATGCATAGATATCATATGTTATTTTATGTGGATCATATAATACATGATTGTTGGTTTTGTAGACTGTGTTTGTTTGCAGGTTTACCAACTATCATGGCTCCTTTATTTTATGTGATGTATGTTTATGTTGAATGAATGTTTGGTCGTATGCCGGTTTGGCTACGTGATTTTAATCCATGAGAAAATCCATGGATTAGGTCTAGGTTTTATTTTACGTTGTTTTAATGTAATAGATATAAAGCTGTTAGACGAGTTTTTGAGTTGTAATTTTTATTCTAGCAATATTAGATTTTTCCTTTTGGAATAGATAGTCTGTATTGAATAAAGATCGGAGATCAACTCAAAAGAAGGAAAGTGGTTCAGCACCAAAAAGGAAGGTTCACCGGTTCACGTTCCGAAACCCTAAATGGAGCTAGGATTTTCGGCGAGGCGCGGTGAAGGGGCGGCGGTTTCAAAGCCTGTTTCCGGAGCTGACTTTCCAGTTTTATCTCATCAATCAACATGAGATATAAGCCATGATAGTTGGAATATTACTGTTGCTTATTATGTTGAAGCATGCAATGGATGTTTATCATTTTATGTGATGTTTGCATGTTCGATAATGGGATAAAATGAAACCTCAAACATAAATAACTAAGTGGGAGAGATTCATACCAAAGTATGTAGAAAATCTCATATGGTCTCCATTAAAATCTGGTTTAATTGAGAAGTGATGGGCATGCGCGTTGACATCGGTCTTCCTCCATATCGGATGTGTCATATCACAAATTTCTCTAGAAATTAAATCTCCTAAAAGGATAGTTGTAGAACACTATTAGAACTAACTGACTCCTCCATCTGGAGCGGTTAAATTCGAGTAGTGATCTTGGTGCGAAGATAATGGTGTGCACACTTAGATGTAATTTATTGATAAACGTCCACACGATCGTGACTTATCAGTTAGAAGATTACATGACCGTGTTTTATCCGGCTATTAATTTGCTTGTTGTAAGAAAACTCAACTGGAGGCAAATTAAAGGTTTAACCTATTTAAAGATGTTTTTTATAAACGTCCACACTATCGTGGCTTATAAAAGATGTTTTTAAAGTGTCGGTGGAAAAGTATATAATTTTTATGAGGCTTTCGATTATATACTGTTTATCCTAAACGTGTTTTGTGACTGTACTGCATGTTTAATTTCAGTTATTTCATATCATCAATGGCACTCTCCAATCTGTCCTCAATCCTCAAAGAAAACAAACTTGTCGGTGAAAACTACAATGACTGGATTCGTAACCTTAACTTAGTTCTTGTTGCTGAGGGACACAAGTTTGTGCTTGAAGAGGTTTGTCCTCAGACGCCAGATGAGGGTTCTGACGAAGCCCAAAAGGTTGCATATGATAAGTGGCTTAGGTCTAATGAGATAGCGCGCTGTTACATCTTGGCATCTATGTCAAGTGTGTTGCAACATCAGCATGAGCCTATGAAAACCGCTTATGATATCATGTACAACCTTAGGCAGCTATTCGGTCATCAGAACCGCTCGGCACGCCATTTGGCAATGAAGAAGCTAATGGATGCAAGAATGTCTGACTCCACACCTATTAGGGATCACGTTCTCATGATGATGGGATATTTATCTGAGATCGAGACCTTGGGTGGAGAGCTAGATGGCGATTCTCAAATCGACATTGTTCTTCATAGCTTGTCTTCGAAGTTTGAGCAGTTCAGGCTGAATTTTAACATGATTAAAAGAGATGTCAGCCTGACTGAACTGCTCATAGATCTTCAGGCGGCTGAATTGCTCCAAAAGAGCAATCCTGAGGCCCACATAGCTGAAAAAGGAGCGTCTTCTTCTGGTGGAAAAAGGAAGAAGAGAAACGCACCTAAGAAGGCTGCAGATGAGGCGCCTAAGGTGAAAAAGCCAAAGGCAAAGATTCCTCCCGAGGAATTCAAGTCGAAGACTAAGTGCTTCAAGTGCGGCCAACCAGGTCACTGGAAGGCGGCGTGTCCTAACAAGAAGAAGAAGAGAGGTACATCTCACACTCTGGTTGTGGAAACATGTTTAGCAACTTGTTCTACCCAGTCATGGGTAGTAGATACTGGAGCTACTGATCATGTTTGCATGTCTTTACAGGGGTTCCTGGTAAAAAGACAGCTGAGTGAGGACAAGATCACCGTCTATATGGGCAATGCTATGAGAGTGGCAGCTATTGCAGTGGGAGACGTTGTTTTACCTTTCAGTAGTGATAGAACTTTGGTTTTGAAAGATTGTCTTTATGTGCCTGGTTTTAGGCGAAACTTGATTTCAGTTTCTAAATTGATTATGGATGGATATTCTGTTTCTTTTGATAACAAAGTAGTTATCTTTAGTGGTAAACATTTTATCTGTTCTGGCACATTGGATGGACACTTATACTTTCTTAAACCAACTGAAAACACTATGCAAAGACAACTATTGAATACATCGATCATAAACCCTAACAAGAGAAAAGAACCTTCGGAATTGAATCAAACCTATCTTTGGCATCTAAGGCTAGGTCATATTAACCTTAAGAGGATACAAAGGCTTGTAAACGATGGACCATTGTCTTCTTTGGAACTGGAATCGTTTCCTTTGTGTGAATCCTGTTTGGAAGGTAAAATGACCAAGCGTCCTTTCCAGTCAAAAGGAAATAGATCCGAAGGGCTATTGGATTTGATTCACTCTGACCTATGCGGCCCTATGTCAGTTCAAGCTTGAGGAGGGTTTGAGTATTTCATTACTCTCATTGATGATTACTCTAGATACGGTTATATCTACATGTTACGTCGCAAGTCTGAATGCTTTGAGAAATTCAAAGAGTTTAAGGCGGAAGTGAAGAAACGAACAGGCAGAAGTATCAAGTCACTATGTTCTGATCGTGGTGGCGAGTACCTCTCAAGTGAATTTAGGGATTACATGGCAGAGAGTGGGATTACATCCCAGTTGACGGCGCCTGGAACGCCACAGCAGAATGGCGTGGCGGAAAGAAGGAATCGTACATTTTTAGAGATGGTTAGATCGATGATGAGTTATTCTGAGTTGCCCATTTCATTCTGGGGATATACCCTGGAAACGGCAGCCTATATTCTTAATTTGGTTCTATCGAAATCAGTTCCTGCTACACCTACAGAACTATGGACTGGACGAAAGCCCAGTTTGAACCATATTCGGATTTGGGGTAGCCCAGCACACGTGTTGGACAAGGAAGCTGATAAGCTGGCTTCTTGTACTGATGTATGGTTGTTCGTTGGATATCCTAGAGGAACGAAAGGTGGTTTATTTTATAGTCCTAAGGATCAGAAGATCATTGTTAGCACCAATGCTCGATTCTTAGAGGAAGACTATGTCATAAACTACAAACCAAGGAGTCATATTATCCTTGAGGAGTTAAGGAGAGGATCGAATCCTACACCAGTTGTACAAGAAGAGGAACCACCAAACACTGCACAACGTGTCACAGAAGTACAGGAACTGCCTCGTCGCAGTGGGAGGGTTGTACACCAACCTGATAGATTCATTGGTCTGGGAGAGGCTTCAGATTTCCCAGAGGGTCTCAATGAATTAGATCCCAGGACCTATGACGAGGCAATTCGAGATAAAGATGCAGATTCTTGGAAAAAACTGTAATGGAGTCTGAGATTGGATCTATGGATCACAATCAAGTCTGGGAACTTGTAGAACCACTAGATGAGGTCAAACCCATTGGTTGTAAGTGGGTCTACAAGCGCAAGAGAGGATCTGATGGGAAGGTTGAAACCTTCAAAGCTAGATTGGTGGCAAAAGGGTATACTCAGAAAGAAGGGATCGATTATGAGGAAACCTTTTCACCGGTAGCCATGCTTAAGTCAATCCGGATTCTCTTGTCTATTGCCGCTCATTTAGATTATGAGATCTGGCAGATGGATGTCAAGACGGCTTTCCTAAACGGAAGTCTTGAGGAAAACATTCACATGAAACAACCAGAGGGATTCATTGCTAAAGGACAAGAGCACTTGGTGTGTAAGCTTAAGAGATCCATGGACTTAAGCAGACATCAAGGTCTTAGAACATCCGATTTGACGAGGTTATCCAGTCATATGGATTCGTGCAAAGTCCGGATGAGAGCTGTATGTACAAGAAATGTGACAGAAACGTGGTGGCATTCCTCGTACTTTATGTTGATGACATCTTGCTTATTGGAAACAGTAAGAAGGCGTTGTCAAACATTAGGGTGTGGTTGTCCGAGCAGTTCGATATGAAGGATCTGGGTGAAGCCGGACATGTCCTTGGCATCAAGATCATTTGTGATCGCCAGAAAAGGATGTTATATCTGTCCCAGGTGACTTATATCGATACAGTGCTAGCTAGATTTGGCATGCAAGATTCCAAGAAAGGTTTTATACCTTACAGGCATGGAATTCATCTATCCAAGGAAATGTGTCCCCAAACACAGTCTGAGATAGAGAAAATGAAGAAAGTACCATATGCTTCGGCTGTGGGAAGTTTGATGTATGCTATGCTATGCACTAGGCCTGATATATGCTATGTCGTTGGCATGGTAAGCAGATATCAGTCTAACCCTGGACAAGGTCACTGGACTGCGGTAAAAAACATTCTCAAGTACCTTAAACGGACTCGATACTACATGTTGGTTTTCCGCTCTGATAGTCTAGTACCTTTGGGTTACACGAACTCAGATTTTCAATCCGACAAAGATCAGAGTAAGTCTACCTCGGGCTATGTGTTTACATTAAGAGGTGGAGCCATCGCATGGAGGAGCATTAAGCAGAAATACATTGCGGATTCCACCATGGAAGCTGAGTATGTAGCTGCCTCTGAGGCTGCAAAAAAGGCTGTCTGGCTCCGCGGGTTCCTAGTAGGCTTGGGCGTGGTTCCTGATTTGCCTAAGACTATCACGATATACTGTGATAACTCTGGTGCAGTGGCAAATTCGAAGGAACCCAGAGCCCACAAGGCAAGTAAACACATAGAGAGAAAGTACCATCTTATACGAGAAATCGTTAAGAGAGGAGACGTGGCGGTGGTCAAGATTGCATTTGAGGACAACCTGGCTGATCCATTCACGAAGAGGCTGGCGGCTAAGACCTTTGATGGTCACGTGGAGAAAATGGGAGTGAGATGCAGACCCGGTAGCGCAGTTTGAGTTGATAGTTTTAGATTGGAGAGTTTGCCAGTTAGTTCTTATGCTTGAAAGACATGCTTCAAGTATAAGTGGGATATTGTTAGTTTTGTATATTGGAAGACTTGTCTTTGTATACTTTTCTGATGATATGATGATATGAAATGAAAGTTATGGCAGTCACTGCTTGCATTTAGATTATGTTCTATAATTGTTTTATGCAATGTTCCATATACTTACATTGTAGATGATATGGTGTGGGGAGTCACACGGTAAGATCGTATCATTAGAACCTTGTAATGTATTAAAGAGCTCACGGCTTAGATGGTCCTGAACACACCATCGGTACACCGTAGAATAATCTGATAAGTTAGTTTATCTTGGCTAACTGATTATTCTAGTACACTGGTTAGTGTATTGAGGAGGATCACGATAGGATACTATTCTCTGTCTCTGACCCAGTTACTGAGAGAATAAAGATCCACAGAGTTCGGGTTTTGAACTCATGTGATATTGGCGAGCATATGTGTGTGTTGTTTATTAGTTTGATTTATCAATGGGTGAGATCTTTTCGTAGATCGAATTCGATATCTTGGGTAATAACAATGTATACATGATGTCTCGAGCAGTATGCATGAGCACTGTGTCCTGGTGCGCCAGGTTGATGATGTTCTCTTGAGGAAGCACAAGTTCATGTTGAAACCCTGCAGGGGAATGGCTGGACTAAAGGAGAAAGCATATTCATAAATATGTATTAAATTGGTAGGTCAGTTTTACTTCTTTAGTGGAATAAAAGGAAAACTTAATTTATTTAATTATATCCTAGGTTTATTGGATATTGGATATTAAATAAATTAGTGGGCCAATTTAATATTCTTCTAGATCCCTGTTGTAGCCCAATTGACTGATAGTGGACTGGATATTGAACTTGAGATAGAGGCCCAAACCCAGTAGGGTTGGAAGACTGATTTTCGATCACCACCTATATAAATATAGGTGAGGGTGTTCGAAAATTACACCATATTATTCAGCCCCTCTTTGTCTCTCAAAGTTATCCACAGATTTCACAACTCTATCTAGTAGATTTCAGCCTACTCTGAATCTAGATACAGTCCGGGAATACAACAGAAGATCTTGGAGTAGAATTTGTGGTGGTCGAATTTTGGTGTTAGATGGCGCCATACAGTGTTCATTCAACAGCAAGATTAGATCTTTAATCTTGTCCACAGACCGTCTATCGATTTGTAAGTAGATTCGTTTCTATGTCTTTCGCTTTATTAGATTCGAATCTGCTTTGCATGCTTTTTGATTAGACTGTGATAAACATGCATGTTACATAAAATTATGATTTGCATGAACATGGATTAATGAACAACCAAATGATCCTGCGGTGGTTTAATTCGAAAAAACCCCAACATATAGAACAAGACTCGTAGCGCAAGGTTTCTCTCAAAGACCAGGAATTGATTATGAGGAAACATACTCTCCAGTAATGGATGCGATTACTTTCAGATTTCTGATTAGTCTAGCTGTATCACAAAGGCTTGCTATGTGTCTTATGGATGTAGTAACTGCCTATCTATATGGGTCATTAGATAATGACATATATATGAAAATCCCTGAAGAATTTAAAATGCCTGAAGCATTAAAGTCAAAACCCAAAAGCATGTTTTCGATTAAACTGCAAAAATCATTGTATGGGCTGAAACAGTCTGGCCGTATGTGGTATAATAGATTGAGCGAGTATCTGTTGAAAGAAGGATAAAAGAATGATGATATCTGCCCTTGTGTTTTCATAAAGAAAACCGAAAGTGGATTTACAATTATAACAGTTTATGTTGATGATTTGAATTTAATTGGAACTCCTAAAAAGCTCAATAAAACTGCTGAATATTTGAAGAAAGAATTTGAGATGAAAGATTTAGGAAAGACAAAATTTTTTCTTGGTTTGCAAATTGAACATGTCCGAGGAGGAACGTTTATTCACCAATCCACATATACAGAAAAAGTGTTAAAACGCTTTTACATGGATAATGCACATCCATTAGCATCACCAATGGTCGTTAGATCTCTTGATATGAAGAAAGATCCATTCCGACCTATTGCAGATGGTGAAACGATACTTGGTCCTGAAGTACCATATCTAAGTGTAATTGGAGCTTTAACTTATTTGGCTAATTATAATAGACCAGATATAGTTTTTCCTGTAAATCTTCTCGCAAGATATAGCGCTGCGCCCACTTTGAGACATTGGAATGGTGTTAAGCACATTCTACGTTATCTGAAGGGTACCATAGACCTTGGATTATATTATTTGGAAAATTTTGATTCTTCTCTGGTAGGGTATTCGGATGCAGGATTTTTATCCGATCCACATCAAGCCAAGTCACAAACTGGCTATGTTTTCACATGTGGTAGAACTGCTATATCATGGAAGTCTGTGAAGCAAACCTTGACTGCAACATCCTCAAATCATTCTGAAATCATTGCAATCCATGAAACAAGTTGAGAGTGTGTATGGTTGAGAAATATGACAAGTCACATCCAAGAGTCGTGCGGATTAGCTTCATCAAAGATCAATCCAACTATTTTGTATGAAGACAATGCTGCTTGCATCGCGCAACTCAAGGAAGGATACATCAAAGGTGATAGGACGAAGCACATTTCTCCCAAGTTATTCTACACACACGATCTCCAAAAGAGTGGCGATATCAACGTTCAACAAATTCGCTCAAGTTACAATTTGGCGGACTTATTCACAAAGGCATTACCAACATCAACATTCAAAAAGTTGGTACACAAAATCGGCATGCGCCGACTCAAAGATCTACAGTGATCTTAAGATCAGGGGGAGCAGTTGTACTCTTTTTCCTTCGACTAGATTTTTTCCCACTGGGTTTTTCTAGTAAGGTTTTAATGAGGCAACATTTATTTTAGAGATTGGTCACTCAAGGGGGAGTGTTGTAAATATATATAATAGATATATATGATATGAGTGATGGTCAAGTTACTAACTCTAAAACCCTATCCCTTGTACTATTATATATAGAGGCATTTGGTCCTCATATTGAATACATACAATTGATATTCTCTCTCGTCTCTCTCTAGTTTACAACAACAACAACAACAACAACAACAACAACAACAACAACAATAATAATAATAATAATAATAATACTAATAATTTACTAGAATTTAATGATTTTAGGCACACAACTGCAAGTCTACAACCTAATTACATAATCGACTCTTCAACAGATTTTTTTTTTTAAAAAAAACCTATATAATCTTCTTATTTTTTATACCCCTATAAAACCTTATAAAAGTTAAACATTGTACGTACAGTTAGAGTGTTTGGTTAATTATAAGCTCATTAAAACAAATTATACGATATTTTATAGATTATAACCTCCTCTAAAGTGGCTGGCAATCATTTTTAAAAAATATTTATATTGCTTCCAAAATAAAATGTTACATGAGTCTATATTAGCTCTTCTGCAAAAACAAAGGTACCCTAACCTTTTTTGAGAGCTCATTATATTTAAAATAAATATATAATTATAATTTTATTTATCTTTTTTTATGCATAATTTTTATGTTAGGAATGGATGAAATCATTTTACTTCATATTTCATTATAAGATCGAGAATTGTCAATTTAGGATCTGAAAGATTGATAATCTATCAATTCTGAATTTAAAAGATTAAAACTATCAATCTAGGACCTGGAAAATGAAATTTATCAATCTAAGTCATCAAAAACCATGTATTTCGATTTTTCTTATTTTTAAATTATATTTATATTCATTTTCAAGAAAAATTCATTTGTTAATTATCTATTAAATTTAATAAAAAAATTATAAAAAATAATTAAAATTTTAAAAGAAAACAAAATACATGATTTTTGCCTATATTGACAATTTTCATCCTTGGAATCCTGAATTGATAGGACTGTACACATCAGTCGTATTATTTTTAAGGAAAAGGTTCATTTTGCTCACATTCTTATTTGTACAAGAACACTTTAGTTTCTATTTATTTTTTGTCCAAATTGATACATTATGTATTTTAAAGGTATCAACTCGATCCTTATTTTGGTTTCTCATGAAAACAGACATTACATCCGTCAATAATCAACCTAAACTACGTCATTTTGCTTAGGTGTTAAAAATTTAATCTCTTCCCATTCTCCTTCTCTGCAAAAGCCTCCAATATATATATATATATATATATATATATATATATATATATATATGAGAGGGTTACAATGCAAATCATACCTAGTGTAAGAACTAGGAACCCATCTCACACCATACAATTAATAAAGATCTATGGTCCAGATTTGATTAAAAGGAGTGGTGGTAATTCTGTAATATTTTAAAAAAAAATTCGCGCAGAGGTATTAACGTAATTTGGTAATTCTTATAAAAATCGCGGATGATATTTGATAACATATCGTCATGCTAACGAAGTATTATCATAATGCTAACGAAACGTTATCTTTATACTAATGAAATTTTTTCTCATATTGTTAACGAAAAATTAAATTCTAAAGTGTAATTATAAATTCTAATAGGATGAAATAAACCATAATTCAGATATAATAAACTTCAATGATCTAAAAATAGAGTTAAATTCTAAAAATTAATTATAAATCCCAATTGGATGGAATAAATCATAATAACAATATAACAGATAACAGATAGTCATGCTAACGAAATTGCAGAGGATTTGATAACAGATAGTCATGCTAACGAAGCGTTATCGTTATGCTAATTAAAGTTTTCAAATACTGTAAGCGAAAAATATATTCTAAAAATTAATTATAAACCTAATTTGATTTAATAAACTTTAATTAAATGGAAGAAAATCTAATTGGATGAAATAAACATTGATTAGATGTGATAAATCATAAATGAGTCGGAATAAATCATAACAGTAATATATATGTACTATGTTAGCATTATGGTTTTACTTCATCGGCACTATAAATACGCTATGTTAGTATATGACAATACTATGTCAACATACATTATAAATCATAATTGGATGAAAT
Source organism: Perilla frutescens (assembly GCA_026008535.1). Lineage (NCBI taxonomy): Eukaryota > Viridiplantae > Streptophyta > Magnoliopsida > Lamiales > Lamiaceae > Perilla > Perilla frutescens. Next base: position 18,837,203 of record BRKX01000014.1, on the reverse strand, counting down.
AAATTCTAATAATCAATTAGGAACTAAAAAAGAAAAATTAAATTCAAAAAAAGTAATGCTAACGAAGTATATATATATATATATATATATATATATATATATATAGGGTTGGGTTCCAGAAGGAACCATACCCCATGTGAGAACCGAGAACCAATCTTAGCCACAATTTCGCCTATTTGGACAGTCAAGATATGTTCCAAAATTTAAAAAAAACGCGGTAGCATAATTGTAATAACGTCCAACTTCGCTGCCCCTGAATCTTAGTAAGGGTAAAATCGAAAATTTCAATGTATATGTGATTCACACGTGTATTTTTAAATTTAGGGTTTTAGCATTGTCATTCCCTATTTTAGCACTGTCTTGACTTATTTTAGCACTGTCATGACTTATTTTAGCACTAACATGACCATTGTTTAGCATGACAAGAAACTCCCAAACCAGCTTTCTTTTTGCGAAATACAATTTCGTCGTCAACTCCCGCAGAACCTTTGGATGTCTGCTCATCATTGAGTAATGAAATTGTTCCAGTAATGAAGGTGCAGAGGCTACAGCTGAACTTGACCAACGATGCTTCCTCGACTTGGCCACGCAATTTGTACGAGTGTTATACTTTTCCATATCATCTTATGCATACAAATAAGGGAAATTCCTCCAACACTTCAAGTGATTTCAAGTTCCTTAAAACAATATCTTTCAATAGTGTGAATGGTGAAACCTTGGAGTTCTTCTTATGCAATTGCCCTCTCCTTAAAGTCTTGTCTGTTTCTTAATCTAATGATCTTTCAACTCTAATGGTTATTGGACCATTTCCGCACTTTAAACGCTTGGAAATAAGCTTGTACTCTGACCTCGAATCAGTCGAGATTCGTGATGCAAATATTGTTTATTTGAAGTACAAAGGCAGAAGGATACATTTTCTTCTCGAAAATGTTCCTCTACTTGTCCAACTTTTTGTTGGGGGACAATTAATTATTTGCATGGAAGATGTCCTTTCATTGTTTTCAGGCATATTTCCGCAATTATAGACGTTCATATTAGACAGGGTGGGTTTGTAGCTTTTTAGCATTTTCATGACCTATTTTAGCACTGTCATGACTTATTTTAGCACTGTTATGATTTATTTTAGCAATAACATGACCCTTGTTTAGCGTTTTTTTAGCACTGTCAAGGCCTTTTAATATTGTCATCAAACAAATTAATTATATTTGGATTCCTATTTTAGCGCTGTCATGACCTTTTTAGCACTGTCATGACCTTTTTAGCACTGTCATGACTTATTTTAAAAAAGTTCAGCTTTATATTTGAAAATATATATCAGCACGAAAATTATAATTTTAAAAAAGAACAAAACAATATTTATATAGAAATTATAATATTATTGAATTATTAAGATATAATCTAAAGCCAAATATCTCATATCCAAATAATATACAACATATATTATATATATGACAGTTTGCATTCAATTATGCAAGTAGAAATGACTACAAAAAAGTCAGAAATGCATCGCTTTACTTCCTCTCATTACGTACAAAGACGTCTTTTTAAGTTATAATTAATACATAAATATATTTGTTATATATTTACACACACACATTTATTTCATGAATATAATTATTTGATTTTGTAGGCTAATTCGGGGAGCCGTATATCACTAATTAATGTTTAGATTTGAGCATGAAACATTGAACCTCACGTATATTTCAGTTAATTAATTTTGGCATTTCATGTAGATTAGGATTTATATTAGAAAACGAGTTATTCTTTTAAATCCCTACATTATTTTTATTTAATCAAGTTTGAGATTTTTCATAATATAATATATACTATATTAATATCTAATCGTGAGTTGTGATGCTAAAATACAAAATGCGTACATATTTGAGATTCGAGGGAATAAAATCTTTAAATTAAAATACCTCTTTCTATATTTTGATATATATTTTCAAATATAAAACTGATAGTGAAAAATTCAAAATAACAGCTTAATTAGCTTCGTCAACCTAAGTGCTAAAATAGTTCACAGTAGTGCTAAAATAGGTTACAACAGTGCTAAAATAGATCACAGTAGTGCTAAAGTACATGACAGTGCTAAAACAGTTCACAGTAGTGCTAAAATAGGTTACAAAGTGTTAAAATAGATCACAGTAGTGCTAAATTATATGTTAACAAAATTATCATACAAAAGTAACACAAAAGAAATAATTCACAAAAGAGATGGCTACACGAAAGAAGAGACACAATAGTGGTTGTTCAATTGTGTAAGTTGTGCATTTTGATCACTGACATTTCGTTGAAATATGTATTGCTTTAGTTACTGGGTTGAATAATTATGAAAATTGCAATCAATAGTTGTGCATAATATGCATGAAGTTAGAGTTGGAGACTACTAAATTGAACTCCCATTAAATGGTAAAACACATATGTTGTGTGCCTCTACATGAAATTTGGACTTTCAACAGAATCTTTATTAGGAAAATGAGGAAGTCGCCTTGGTGAATTAGAAGAAAATCTTGGTCCTAACAGAGAACGTGTTATACTGTTACCATAAATCATACTTAATAATGTCATTGTCTTATTTGTTGGGAGAGCCTATATAATATTACATCAATATTAGTTAGTACCATACTTAATTTGATCACATGCTCTGGAATTTGTGATATCTACATAGGTTATTTATATGAACAAAAGTGCTAAAATAATTACGATGCTAGAATTACATAATGAAAAGAAAAAACATTACAACAGCTCATCTGCAGTTGCAATTGACTTTTGTTTTTATAAACTCATGACATCATATCAATAAGTAGTCTTCTGAATTGGTTCTGGTATCACTGTCGACGCATATCTTTAGTTTCAAAACTTGTTTACATTAGACAAGTAGTAACAGACTAATCAGCAGCTTTGCAAAAATGTATAGATTGGGCTCACCATTTTCCTATGAAAATTGAATTTTAATTTTCTTTAGCTCTACCACAACTTCTCTCATGTTAATTCTATCTTGAGGTGATTCAGCGCAACAATTTAAAGCCAACTCCAATATCAATGATACGCATTGCATATTCTTCTCCAACTTTTTCTTATCAAGATTCATCATTAAATTGGCATCAATAACATCATATGGTGACTCTGGAAGCAGTCTTTTGACCCATCTTTTCAAGCTCGAATCTCTGGCAAACATTTCATCACTAGGCTTTTTCCTCGTAAAAGTCTCCATCAAAATAACAGCTTAATCAGCTTCGTCAATCTAAGTGCTAAAATAGTTCACAGTAGTGCTAAAATAGGTTACAACAGTGCTAAAATAGATCACAGTAGTGCTAAAGTACATAGCAGTGCTAAAATAGTTCATAGTAGTGCTAAAATAGGTTACAATAGTGCTAAAATAGATCACAGTAGTGCTAAAGTACATGTTAACAAAATTATCATACAAAAGTAACACAAAAGAAATAATTCACTATATAATCTACCTACAGGTGGTGGTGGCATGAACAATAAGTGCTACCTTAATTTTGAGCAGGAGCTTCAACCATTGCTGCCCCAAAATTACCAATTTGCTCAGTCTTGGATGCAAAACGCACCCCTGCCAACAACCTTGATGAAATTGCACAAATTAAGATGAACATATTTAAACTTGTAAGATTTACTCTATCTTGATAACAAAGCAAAAAAGATCGGTGAGTGCCCGCCATTATCTAAAAGCTTTGAGAAGTGGATAGAAAAGAAGGTCACAGAGAAAGCCGTCGATTGGAGAAAATTCGTCGTGGATTTTCAGGTGAAGAAGCCGCGGAAAGATTGGGAAAATTTCAGCTGGAGCTCCTCCAATTCGAGTGGCGGCGGCGGCGCCGCCTCTGCTGGCTTCTTCTCCTCGTCGAAAGCGGAGTCGTTTCGTTGAATGATTTTATTCTGAACCGGAGAATTGAAATTGGAGGTTTGCTGAGTTATAGAGAGAGAGAGAGATGTTGGAATAGCTAATTACAGAAATAACCCCAGTTCATTAAAAAGTTGATAATATTACAAGATTGTCACCGCGTTTTTTTAATTTGGGAACAGATCTTGGTCGTCAAAATAAGCGAGATATGTGGCTGAAATTGTTCTCAGTTCTCACAGGGAAGTGTGGTTCTCACATGATCCCATCTATATATATATATCCTTACTTTAATTATTTATTAGATATTTATTAATATTTTCTAATTATAATATAGCTTATGCCTTTAAATTTTATACTTTCAAAAGAACTTTTAATTTTACATATTTTAGTAAAAAATCATACAATTTGCATGCAAAGCATGTGATCTCCGCTAGTACAGCTAAATTAGACAATGTCAACATTGTTGTTCATGGGCTAAATTTTACATGTTCTTAAATTTTTTTTATGCTAACAAAATAAAACTACTAATTCATCATGAAACAATGCTCACAACGTTCGTTCATGATTAAGTTTTATATGTTCTGTCACGATCCCAAATTAATATCTGATTAATACGAAGTGTGACTGGCACGACTCGATCCCAATGAAGGATGGTTCAAGGCATGAACCGGAATTAATTAAATAAAGGAATGAACTACTGTATTCCAGGAATGATATTTGCTGTGAACTCAAATTCTGAACTGACTTTCATTTCTCAAAATATAACTGAATAAATATATACTTTAGAATAACAAAAAGGTATCAGCGAGTTCAAGACATTCTGAAGACTTGACTCGATTAGACTTAATTAACGGAAGCAATATAACATAACAAAATACAAGAAGTATTATGAGTCCCGTACAAAACAACTTTCTTTTTCAGCACATCACACTGCACCATCAACACTCAACCTGCACATTTAAAAACAAACATGCAGAGCTGAGTACAAGTATACTCAGTGAACACATTGCCAAAAATATCATAATATATCTGATATTATGAACGTTTGTTAAAACTGGTTTGTCATGCATCTGAGTAAACACACAGGGGTTTTTTCTGAAAAGGCCCTATGTTTTACTAAATCATTTTCTGTCTTTGCGCGCGCTTTTCTATTGCATGATCATCTGTATCCGAACTAAATGCCGAGGAATAGCTCCGCTTAAGCCTTTTCCAAGGACGTCGAGGAATAGCTCCGCTAAAACCTTTTCCACAAATACTTATCTGAACTAAACGCCGAGCTCAACACGACACGAATACTTGTCCTAAAACGGATAGGACTCAACACGACACGAAGGCCTATTAGAGTCTAGTATCCATTCTAAATTTTCTCTTAGCTTAAAGGTTAATCTCGACCCTAGCTCTTAAACACCTTAAGACATACATCATCATCATTTAAGGTATCAAAAATACCTTAACATCCATCCCAACTCGATTCTAGAAACAAGGTCAACATTAAGCTCATAGACAAATCAACATTCTGCACAACGTCCATCTTTGCAAAAATTTTTGCTTTGACTCACTAAGGTGCAGGGGACATGCCCTCTACCGTTGGAAAGCCACGGAAGTCTAGTTTCTGGAAAAATTTACGGTGACTCAAGACGATAACTAACGAAAAAGTTATAACCGATTTACTAGAAGGTGGCAGAACTGCCACGAATTTCTGAAAAGAAAACACGTGACCTGACTTTGATGATCTTTCACAATCGACTCAGGCCGAATTAGAGACTGAGACCTATACCATTGGAAAGCCACTTAAGTATAATTTCCGGCAAAATTTACGGTGATTCAATGCGACGTCTAACAAGGGAGTTATGCTCGTTTTACCGAAGGGTGGCAAAACTGCCAACCCGCGCGCACAAATGTGCGAACTCAAACCAAACTTCACAACCGCCATGAACTCGACACACAAGCTTTCAATTCATCAAAACATATCTCAAAAACTCAACTAAACATGCTTGCACATAACCAACTCATTTCTAAATCATCAAATATCATTTGAAATACCAAAATCCACACATATACTTTTTAAGCTTAAATATATTGATATTTTTCGAAAATACCTTTAAACAACAACGGAGAGAAGATTTAGGAGGTTGAAGATGGTTGGATCAAGCTTTGATTATGGATGCAACTTCTACTCTCCTTCTCTCTTGCTTCGAAAACAATGGAGGTGAATGTTCTTGGTGCTCCCCCTCTAAAACTTTCCACAAGAAGAAGAAGAAGAAGAAGAAGAAGAAGAAGAAGGAAATGCAGCTGCCTTTATCTCTCTCTCTCTCTCTCTCTCGAAAATGTGTGCAAGAAGAAATAGAGAGGAATGGCTTGGCTATGACTATATATTTCTATACAATATAATATATCTACTTTGCTATTTTGGTTGACTTGGGGGATAAAGGGGACGTGAGAGGCATGGGAGAGGTGAGGGGAGGTATGGGCTCCCATGCCTTGGGTTGACTAGTCAAAATATCCGATTTAAATACCGGTTGTTCGGTTATTGTGATATTTTTCGTCTCCGAAAAAATCTCAAACTAACCCGATATTACTAAAATAATTCACTTATTTTAAAACAATAGTTTATTTGAAATTATTGATTTTTAAAATACTGCTTTAAAATACTGGTTTTAAATCCTCAACAATCAAAACATATGAACTAGAGAATATCTAATTCTCTCGGCTTTTAAATCACTCTGTTTAAATTATCTGAATTTAAACACTGAATAACTGGAGATTATCTGATTCTCCCAGTCCTGAAAATATTTATCGAAATATCTGATTCACGATAAACACGCACCGCAATTTAAAAGAATAGGAATCAAATTTATCTGAAATTATGATTCTGGCTTTCCATACTGATAAGGGAATATAATCCTACTGAAAGCAAAATAATTAACCCACCTACGGGAATTAATTGACCTTGAATTCAATGCAACTTAACGGATACTTTCGACTCTAATCTTACTGGAAACTACTGTACTTGTACAGTAATCACATACTTAACTGCAATTAAGTAGTAATTAAAATGCGGGGTATTACATGTTCCGTCAAGTATTATTATACTAACAGATCAAAATAAACTGCTAAATCATCACGAAAGATTGCTAAAAAAATTTTTTGTAATGTATATGACAATAGTATCATAACGTTAGCATTATCAATATTAATATTAGCATTATCAGTGCTTATATTAGCATCACCAATGTCTTTATTAGCATATGATTATTTCTCTATTAGCACGCGCCCAAAAAGTCTTTTTTTTTTAATCTTGACATGGACAAAATTATGAAGATGCCGCCATGTTTTTCTTATGCTTATTTTATTTACAGTAATGCCAAATCTGAAATATAGTTATCTAACTAGCTACCTTTAATCAAACTCATATAACTTCGACAATGGTTAATATTTTTTTAAAATTCTTTTTTTTATTATTGAAAACTAGAGTTCACTAGCTTTCCAATCATATAAAGTTTGTTATTTAATTATTTATTGATAAAAACAGTTTTGCCTTCAAAATTAGATGTATATCACATTAATGACTTTTAAAAAATATTAAATTTATATATTAGATGTAGATCACAGTAATGACTTTTATTAAATATTAAATATAATATGCTAGTATAAACAATTAACGTGCGCGCAAAAGTACTTATGATACGTTATTAATTACTTCCATAAATCAAAATAGAAATAGTGATCAAATAACATCACCTTAAATATAATCCTGGATAAATCAAGTTCTATACAAAGCAAAACCAAAATCTTCATCTCATTTACTCTTCGCGATTTAGGATTTCTAGCCAAGAAAACTCAAATTAAAAAATAATTTATATTATTGAAAAATATAATTTCTAATACTAAAACGTATCACATTTATTTTATGGAGATTTTACTACTAAAAATAAAAAAAGTGTTTGCATTTTTGTAATTATTACTACATTTTTTGGATTGAAAAAAATATAACTTCTAAATTTAAAAAATATTATAAATATAAATTTTCGTATGACCGATTAAGTTTGGTGAAACAATTTGGTGCAACAGGTGTATCCAAATTTTTGTCCTAAAGAAAAACTGGGTAAACATAAACAGAGAAAATTAAGGAAAAAGTTTGAACAATGCAGAAAAATTGGTATTAAAAAAAATATCATTCTATATTAATTAACGTAACACCTGAGATTAATAACATGAATGAGAATGGAGACCCTGAAGGAGGAAACTAGGCTTCAAATTATAAATAGAACATTTACCGATGTTACAAAAGCTCTGTAAAATAAAGGAAAAAAAAAAAAAGAAAACTACACAAGGATTAAAATGAGTATACAGCCATCGAAAAGAAAATGTTCAAGGAAATAATACAAGATATTTATACACCACCACCAGATACTATCCTAACTTCAACCTTAACGAACTTGATTTAGAAATTGTACCTCAAAGGATCCAAGCATGAGATAGTACACTCGTTAGCTGCCTGTCGACATCAGCAAAATCTGGCTGGAAATAATTTTGCAGAGTGAAAAGTGATAAACCTAACCTGGAGAAATGCACACAGTCAATATTTTGCATTGCATAAGTACAAGACTAGTAGGAATTCAAGATCCAGATATGTATCCAAAATTATCTCATATTCCCCTGCTAGAGGTTAGAAGCTAGCCAGTGTGAACACCGAGAACTATAACTGCAAACACCCCAGTTTCTATCATCAAATATGGCAAACATTCTGCACATCAGCAAGGTAAGTTGTTCCTGCAGTGAACATTTGACTTCAACATGCACCACAGGGAACATGCCCAGATATATGCATTTACAAACAGAGCACGGATAATCTAAAAGATCGCCTGGCCCTATGAATGAATACAATGCCTTGATGGAAAAACAGATATGGAAACAGAATCAGAGTATATGTCCAGGACAGCAAGAAAACAAAGATTTCAAAGCTCCAAGGATCAAGATTTTGCCTTAATTGCATCTGAATGGGACATTTTGGGAGCTCTCAAGAGTACAAAATCAATGATGCATCTATTGACACTGTTGGATAGAGTACATACAATATGGATGGCACTGTGAAAGCTAGGACAATGGAGATGGAGCGCACAACCAGTTAGAAAATTTTGAAGAGATTTTATATTAGGTAATAATATACATTACTCAAGAAAGTAAGCTAAATAGTAAATATATCTTGTAAAAGGAAATCGATACAAATATGGCAACTCCCTAGTAACTCTTGCTAAATTTACACTCATCTATTACCATTCTGAAGTTTTCAGTAGGCTTTGCTTGGGAATTCTTGGAGACATTTGATTTCATTGTCCAAAACAGTCCAGACTACTAATAATCTGAAAGCCATCAAAATTCCCTTTCGAACAATACAGTCAAATGGCCTACTTCTCTCAATCCTGCAAATCTAGAACAGGATTTAAAATTCCAGGCAGGCAAGTCCATTCTTTGATGCCGACTCAAGTCAGATCTTACACCTTGACATATTTGTCAACATACCCCTGCAAAGAAAGCATAGAAAGAAGAGTTTGAGAGAATCATTTGATAAGCCATAATTAGCTATAATATCAAATGGAACATAACATATACTAGGCCAAGGAGATGTCAATATTTAATGCTAGCATGTAAAGACAAAAATATCAATATATGATGATATCAGAGAGAGACTCATCCATCAACATTCTCATAAAATGCAATAATTTTATAATAATTGAACTGCAACAGGCAAACACATCAGTCCAAAAGTCACATTTTGGTTTCAAAGAAGGTATACCATGACAAGCTTTGTTAATTTTCCTCTTGATGATTCGATGTAATGATTTATTTTTGCCTGGGATTTAGGTATTTGGTGACTCTTCATAGCTCCAGATACTTTATCAACGGTTTTCTTGACAATGGTCTTAAACGCCTCCTTGCTCATATTACCCTGCCGCCATGATGGCTTTAGAACTTCCTTCACAAAAGCAGCAATTGAAATCTTAAAATGTTTCATAGATCTCTCCTTGCTTTTCTTCTTTTTCCCGGAAGTCTTAACCTGATCAATCTCGAATTCTCCTACATTAACGTCAGTTGCATCAGTAGGATTACTAGGGGTTCCGTCCAGGACAGCCCCTGCGGCCACATCAGCTGTCTCCCCACATTCTTCTTTTTCTAAAGAATCACCGACTGATACAGATGTTTCCCCTTCCTTCTTGATAGCTTCCTTATTTAACAACCTTCCAGATCCATGAAACCTCAGCACATCATCAGAATCACCAGTAATTTCATGTTTTAGATGATCAGCTTTACTAAATGAATTTGAAGTCGGCTCAATGCTATCAAATAGCGGATCATACTGATTGCCACCTGGTCTTGAAGTACGCTCAGCTGGCAATACAGAACTCGAAGAAATCATATTTTTTGAGCCAACACTTCCAGTTCTGTGTGGATCAACAGGGACTGAGCTTAAACCAACTGGGGTACCATAAGTAGTGTTGATGGTTGCATCATTTTCTGGTACCAAAGTATTTGAAGTGAATTTGGAGCTCAGTGGCACATCAAAAGTTGATGCATAAGGATTGAAATAATTTGAAATCTTTGACCCAATAAAACCATGCACATAAGAGTGGTTCCTCTCAAGAAAATCTTGAGTGATTCTAGATGCAGAGGAACTCACCATCCCAGGCCCAGCAAGTTTTGCGTAGACATCACCACCAGCAGAATATTGCAGGCCATATGAAGCCTGCTGGAAATAAGGACGACCATGAGAAGAATTACTTTCTGAAGGAAGACTTGCACCAAGAGAACTATGCATTCCCTTAATTGGGGACTGCCTCAATAAGGGATTAGTTTGAGCCTGTGTGAATGATTTTGAAGAATTAAAGCCCTGTACTGGATCTCCAGCTAAATGATCTGGACCCATCATACGAGGACCACCCTCTCGAGTTGTTAGACTACTTGACTCAAAACCATCAGTTATATGTAGCATTTGATCAGGTTCTCGAGGAAAGGGGTATGCCTGATACTCACCAGTCAGAGATCGATTAGGCATTTCATTTGGCTGGTTGCTCATGGATGTATAAGAAGACGGGCCATTCCACGGAGGCAGCAAAGACTGCTGCAAATGTTGTGAAGGAATGCTATGTTCTACGGATGTTGGTACCGGTGCTGGTGGAGGAGGTGGAAGAAACGAGCTTGATAACAATTTTAACGGCCCAGGAAAATGAGAATGTTGGTAAGCTACTGGTGCTTCATAAGTTAAGTAATTTTCAGGAGTCCGATGGCTCTGTGAAGTAGGTGGATTTGAGTTGTAATCCTGCAATATAGGTTGAGCAAATGAAGCATTGACGGGATGAGATGCTGAAGGTAAAGGAATGGTTAATTGAGAAGAATGATTGGCAATTGATGGATTCAAGAACCAAGATGGTACTTTTTGATTGGAATAGGGTTTCAAAGAATGATTTTCAACAGAACACAGTTGACTAGTAGGGTCCTGTTGTGCATCAGGTTTATCAGCTGGATGGTGGGGTGGTGTGCCAGCTAATGCTTGCGCAAGTGAAGAAGATTCAGAGAGCAAACTGTCATCAGTCATTTTAACTTGTTGATAAACAACTTGAGGTATATTATCAGAATATTTTGCTGCAGATTCTGAAATCAAATAACTACATTTATCTGAGGGTGTGTCATGAGCGGGATAACCTGAAAGGTTGTCCATTTTATCAGGAGACTGACTGGCAGAATCAACTGGCAGTCTTTTTGAATCTTTCGCTTCCCTCAAACCAGGCATATCTTGAGAAAGTCTCTGACCTTTATCCTTCATTTCTTTTTCAGTCAGAACCTTCCCCTCATGAAAATCAGGACTCCGTAAAGTAGGTGGAGCATCCCGATTATGCTGTTTGCCCCTATTGTTCCTTGATCTCTCATTCTTGTCTGATTCATGGTGTGAATACCGACAATCCGCTCCACGGTAACACTTGCCTCGGAGAAAGTTAAAGCACGCTGGATGTTGAATATCACGCCTTAAAACAGGTGACCGACTCCTACTTCTTCTCCTTGGAGACAAGCTGGGAATAAACACCAAGGGTTTGAAACTCTAATCGCAAAAAAATAGTAAATTAACAAGACTAAGGCCTTAGAAATATATATCAACCTAGCGTCAAAAAAATATATATATTCAAACATTCTAACTCTAACCTGCGAGAGCGGCCACGTCTCTCTTTTCTCCTCCATGGACTTCTTCTCCTCCTCCTCCTATCATGTGGCGATCGACTTCTGCTTTGACTTCGACTCCTTTTTCTGGCTCTTCTTACATGCCTCCGCCCATAAGGTGGTGAATCACTAGTGTCGCTGTCACTTACATCTTCCCTAACCAATCTACCAAATTCATCTACCTTCAATTTATCACTCTTCATATCTGGCTTGTGTGCATTGGCCTCGTCAAGACCACTGCTGACAGGTTCTTGACCTCTTTGGCTTCTATCAGAAAATTCCTTTACTATCCCAGTTGGAATAGGCAATTTATCAGCTTCCATCACATTTCTTGGTGATTTAATCATGGATTCTGGGAGCAGGTGCTTATTAGACTCTGGCAAGCTCTTATGATAGAGATCTGACTCAAAATCACGCCCCTTCTCAGCATCAGATTTTGAAGATACATTATTCATAGATGTGACAACAACTCCAAGATTTTCATCCTCGTCAGAAGTGTTGTTGGAAGAATAGCCATGTAAAATTTTGAATGGATTTGCACCTTCCGTGAGATGATCAGGAAGCTCCCCATAACCAGTTTCTGGATGGACAACAGGTCCCCCAGAGTGGCCAAAATTCTCATGCCGGGAAGGAGACTCATTTACGCTGGCATCCAAGGTGTTTCCATTTTGTCCAATTCCTGGCATGCCCGACTCAGCTCTAGAAGATAACTTCATAGTGACAGGGAAGTTACAATCAGATACGACTTCAGAGTCTGCAGTCAAATTTCAGATGAAGTGAGTCGAAGTGAACAACTACAATAATTTAAGATATAAAATGAACAGCTACTTAGCAGGTTAGGTTGGAAATAATTTCAAGAAATCACTATTGCATGCCAAACACCAGCTTAGGAAGGCTGATGAAATGACCAAGGGACATGCAGTTTTTGTAATTGTGAGAAGGAAAAAACAGGTAACAAGGGCATGGGGATTCTGTCATCGTGACTAGATATACCTCCTCCTTTGGCCTTTGCTACTGAGGCTTCGGCGGACGATAAATTTTCATGTATAGAAATTTCAGGAAGTATGTGACATCCACTATGCTGCAGATGTTGTAACTTCTCTCCCATATAAACTTCTTGGGACATTGAACCGCGCTCATCATTTGAATAAACAGATAAGCAGTTCTTTTTCTCCTCATCGGGGTAAGTGATATCATCTAAAAGCCAAGATAGAAAGAAAGCATTACTGCATAGACCATTCCTGTTCTTTATAGATCATTAGATTTATATGAACAAGGGATACCACAGGCATACAAACTTCAATATGTAAAGGGTATAATGCACATGCATGTAACATGATAAAGGCATATAACATTTAACTTGAACTTGTGCATATTACATGAATAATTTCAGAGCATACAGCATGTTTTCAATGGCTCAAATATCACAGAAACAGGATGCATAATTTAATTGTAAACATCACGCTAACGGCTAACCTTCCATGTCCATATCGGAATCGGTAGGAGGAGAATGAGCAGCAGCCTCAGCATCCACTGCATCCACTGATCCCTCATTAATTCCACTTTCAGTGCGTTGAAATGGAACGTTTTCGTGTACACTTCTAACATCCGTGGGCTTCCCGGGAGGTGGACATTCTAACGGCAAATTATCCCCATCTGGTAGTCCCTTCCAGCTGTAATTTCCTTCTTTCTTTGAAATAAAATTTGATGATGGTGAAGGTGGAATAGGTGGAACTCCAGGGGGGGAAGGGGGGAGAGGTGGAGGTGGAGGCAGCACTGATTGTCGATAGGAATGTTCCCGCATTGGGATCGCAGAAGACCCATCTGGATCAGATGTCAAAACAGTAGAACTAGATGAGTAAGGTGGCAGCGGAGGTGGGGGAGCACGAGGTGGGTGTTGATGGGATGGCCCTCTTTCCAGAGTATGCCCTTGTGAAGAAGGCAGTTGATAGGCACTCTGGCCCTGAGGAGGTGGTGGTGGAGGAAGTTGATGTACATTCTGACTCCAGAGCAAAGGCTGTTGCTCAATAGTTGGATAGGAATGAGAGATTTGGTTGCTTATCTGTGGAGGTCTTGGATGATGCAAGTAAGGTTGAGCATAACTCATTCCACCTGATACAACAGGAGCAGGTTGACCTAGGTGTGGAGCACTTGTCATGGCATGCTGATATGTCACAGTGCCAGGTCTCGTATGAAAAGAAGGATGTACATGTTGAATAACTTGTGGCTGTGAAGCGTGTTGGCCATAATGGGACGTAGCAGGAGGAGCAGCAGTTGCAGGGTGTTGATGAAATGCAGGTGGGCGCACATAAGGATCCTGCCCAACCTGAATACTGTAATTCCCTTGACCATGCATCCCTGCGCAAATTTAACCAGTAATCAAACAGGTTGATGCTCACACCATCCTCCACATCATGACCATGTTCAGTGTTTGGTAATGCCTCTCAAGAACAATTCTGAAACACAAACAAGTAGAACAAAGGGAAAATGATGAGAAACGTGGCAGTGAACCTAATTCTCGAGCATCATATAATATTATTGCAAGGGCTAAGAACACGGATGAAAATAATCAAACTACAATATCCAAAACCAATAATTTCAACTTAGAAAACGACTAATAAGCAGAAAGCGTCAGCAATTCCACCAAATACCAATCAATAATGGTGCATGCTTTGCTCCGTTCCAAAACAATGGGGATAAGCAGCAGATTCAAGACTCAATTAAGTAGAATCCCACATAAAGAGAGTCCCATAAAGCATCGTCTCCAGCAATCGCGCAACAAAAATCTTACAGCAAAAGGTACATATCTGATTCCCATAAATTTCTATCTCCAGAAATAAGTAAACCCAGCCGACTCAACCAAAGAAAAATGCAAACGCTTACGATAAATTAAGGAGGCAAAGTCGTTGAAATTCCGAGATAAAAGCTGTAGGATTTCCGATTGAGAACCCGATGCAACGAAGCAAAAGGAGAGAGGAAAACCCTAAAGTAAGTAGCTTCTTGTCTAAGCGTTTTACAGTTAATTCTGATTCTAAAGTTTCTCTATTTTTCTTTTTCTTTTTCTTTTTCTTTTTTACTCTCTTCCCCTTTTCTGGTTCTGGATTTTGTTTATTATTTTTTTTTTTGTATTTTGAGGAATTCTTAAGATATTATGGTAAAAGTTCTAAAACTGCACCTATCCCGTTAGAGATACACTTGTGTGCAGCACCCATACATCAGACGGGCCCACGTGCAGCTCAATTTTTTTATTTTTTTTTATTTTTGAACGTGTTTTTTATTTATTTTTTCGATTTTTTCATTTTTTATTTAAAAATTATATATCCTAAAATAAAATTAGTGAATCTTAAAATAAAAGTGAATTGATTTAATATGTTTGCAATAAATTTAAATTTACAGTTTTAAAATAAAATTAATAAATACTAAAATAAAAGTGAATTAATTAATTTATTTATTTTTAAATTTGGTGCTACGCTATAAGCGTCTGAAGAGTGCACTACGCTCGATAATTAAATTAATTTTTTTGAAATAAATATAAATAGTAATTGAAAATAAAAATGTAATTTTGAACTGAATATATAATTTAAAATGAAATTAGTGAACCCTAAAAAGTGAATTAATTTGATTTTTTTGAAATCCGACGACTCATACAATGCACTCGCCTGACGCTAACGAGTGTGCTCGTGCATTGCGCTCGACAATTAATTTTTTTCAGCTTAAATATAATCTCCAATTAATATTAATAAACCTTAAAAAAAACATAAACCCTAAAAAACACAAAATAAACCCTAATTTTTTTTAAAATATCTAAAAATACTAAAAAAATCCTTAAAAAATCATAAACCCTAAAAAAACTCTAGACTCCTAAAACTTTAGACATTAATTGGAATAAAAAAATCAGAATTTGAACTAAATAAATTGTATAAAATAACTAGCAAACTCATTACTTTTTATGGATACAAGTGATACTTTTTGAATTTTGAGTGATACTTTTTAGCATTACAATTGATACTCATTTTAACAGATTTTTTTTGCAGATTGCCCCGGGTTAAAATGGGTTGACCTGCGAATTTGATCCGCCCATCTAAAATAAAATTTATATACACTCATTGGATGCAAGTGTTTGTGATCTCAATAATTTTCATTTGAGTTGGTTAGCAATTCTCTCATGCACAATTAATTAATTTTAAAATTTATGCATTTGTTTATATATATAATATACGGATTATTATTATTATTATTATTATTATTATTATTATTATTATTATTATTATTATTATTATTATTATTATTATTATTATTTGAACTCAAAATATCTTAATTTATTGCACACGTGCTTTACGAATTATTACATGTGATTTATTTAGGAGAATTCGATGCTACATGTAAAGGTAACGTGCTCGAATGTTTCTTTTTATTTTTTAAAAATATTTTTGCAACTTTTTTTATATAAATGGCGACATTAGTATATGTTAATTATGTTTGTCGCGATTTTTTTTTTCTTCTCCTATTATGTAAATGGTATAGGTGTATATTTTTATGATATCGTGTGAAAAAAAATTAACAACATTATCGTGTACATGGTAGGAGGTGAAATAAAAAATCAGGACACACATAATTAACATCTACTTAAGAAGTAATATTTATTCAAAAAAAATATTTTAAAAATAAAAAAGAAAATTCGGGCATGCTACCCGTAAGGGTAGCATCGAATTTTTCATTTACCCACAACGCTTACTTAGTTATGAATGTTAATTTGGGTCGGGCCGGCTTGACGGGCTGCACAAAAATTGGTAGGTCGAGTCTTTAGGTCAGTGCTAATATGTTCAATTGACACCTTTTGTTTCTGAACTTCTTCTTTAACGGCAAGATACTTCAATTCCATATGTTTAGCACCTTTGGAATACTTGTCGTTTTTAGAGAAGAATACGGCAGCGGAATTATCACAGTAAATCTTC
Organism: Perilla frutescens; assembly: GCA_026008535.1. Lineage (NCBI taxonomy): Eukaryota > Viridiplantae > Streptophyta > Magnoliopsida > Lamiales > Lamiaceae > Perilla > Perilla frutescens. The sequence continues at coordinate 18,820,169 of BRKX01000014.1, read as the reverse complement.
AGCGGCTTGGCAATACTGTCGACTATTGCAAGTCCTGAAATAAAGTTCCGCAACCAATTTCCATGAATTGTGGCCTCAAAAGATGCCACAAATTCAGCTTCCATAGTGGATGCAGCAATTACAGTCTACTTCGCACTCTTCCATGAAATTGCTCCACCAGCTAAAAGGAACAAATAGCCGAATGTTAATTTTCTTGTGTCAACGCATCTAGCAAAATCTGAATCTGAGTATCCAATCACATTTAGGTGATCGGATCTTTGATAAGTAAGCATATGATCTTTTGTTCCTTGCAGATACCTCAGTACCTTCTTTGCAACGTTTCAGTGATCCATTCCAGGATTGCTTTGGTAATGACCAAGCATGCCAACAGCAAAGCTGATGTCAGGCCTAGTACAAGTCTGTGCATACATCAAGCTACCAACAATTGATGCATAAGGAATATCTTTCATTTGTTCACATTCCAATTCATTCTTTGGACATTGCATAAGGCTAAACTTGTCTCCCTTATGGATTGGAACGATGATTGATGAGCACTTGTCCATCCGAAATCTCTCAAGAACTTTATTAATGTAAGCTTTCTGAGACAACCCCAACATTCCTTGTGATCTATCTCGGAATATTTCTATTCCAATCACATAAGTTGCCTCTCTCATATCTTTCATTTCAAAGTTCTTTAAGAGAAAATTCTTGGTTTCATATGGTAATTCAAGATCATTAGTTTCAAGCAAGATATCATCAACATACAGGATAAGGAAAATTAACTTGCTCCCACTGACTTTCAGATATATACACCGATCAATAGTGTTTTCCTTGAATCCAAAAGATGTAATGGTATCATTAAACTTAAGATACCACTACCGGGAAGCTTGTTTAAGCCCGTATATTGATTTCTTGAGTTTACACACCATATGTTCTTTTCCTTCAATGGAAAAACCTTCAGATTGATCCATATAAACATTTTCCACTAAATCCCCATTCAGAAAAGCAGTTTTAACATCCATTTGGTTTAACTCCATATCATAATGAGCCACCAAATTCATAATAATTCTAAGAGAATCTTTCTTAGATACGGGTGAAAATGTCTCCTTGTAATCAATGCCATCTCTCTAGGTAAAACCCTTAGCAACAAGTCGAGCCTTGTATCTTTCGATATTGTCATTAGAGTCACGTTTGGTCTTAAAGACACATTTACTTCCAACTCTTTTACAATGTTCTGCCAATTCTACAAGGTCCCAGACTTTATTGTGAGCCATTGATTTCATTTCTTCTTTCATCGCATCTAACCATTTTGTAGAATTATTACTTTTCATGGCTTGAGGGAAGGAAACTGGATCATTATCATCAATTCCAATGTCAAATTTTGACATTTGTAGATAAACCATATAATCATTAGAAATAGCAGGCCTTCTTTGTCTTTCTGACCTTCTTAAGGCTATTTGATTTGGTTCACCTACATCATGTTCATTGATAATGGGTTCATTATTGGGAGGTTGATCATTTATTTGTTGTTCTTGTACAATAATTGTAGGAACAACAACATGAGAAGAAGTTTTGGACAAAGGTATCTCCACCCTAACTTCTTGAATGTCCACATTTCGTGGTTGTTCACTGACGCGCGGTCGTTTCACGCTCAAAAATATATTTATAAACTCCTGTGCCCACAGCGAGCGTAGCTAGCCAATGAGTACGGGTCGATCTCACAGAGAGCTGTTGTGATTCTATCTTCAAGTAACCAATCACAAAGGGGGGTTTGGTGTTGTCACTAAACTGAATTTAAATCTGCAAAAGGAACTAAAGAAAATATCAAATAACAAAAGGTTCTGGCATTCGAATTAGAATTTGGTTTAAACATAAAACAACTCGATCATGGGCACACCGATTTTCATACATGACAGATCATCTAGTTATGGTGACCGGATTTCTCTCTGCGTCTCCTCATCCATCCTTTCATTTTAGGTTTAAAAGTGATTCCTCTTCTATTAAACCCCTAACCAGTTACCCACCTCCCGATTCCTCTAAGAGATGTAAGCAAACAAGCAGCAGTGTGCCCTAGACGGACCCAGATCTGTTGTGGTCAACTGATTCCTCTTGTGCCCACAACACCCCATTAATTCCCTTATTACTATATGAACCGACACACAATCACGATTCGCCAATTCAATTAATAGTGGTGTGCCATCTTTACCTAACGAGTGATCAGCCACATTGGGCACTTCAGACACACACTCACGTGGAACAAGGCTCAAGAATTAACGGAAACTTATCATGCATTATTATGCCATTTTGGCCTCACGAGTCCAGATTTATACTCAAACCAATTCCATCATTCAAATGCCAGAATTAAAGATCTAGCCGAGAAAGCTAGACATAATTGAAATAGCATAAATTAAAGACATAATTATAAAGAAAAACTTACTGAATTAATTAAGCAAAATCTCAACTCCAACGTTGAGGAGCATAAACATAACCTAAGTCCCGAAGGTTTAAGACCTTTCGGATTGTTTTTAGCTGCCTAAGCAGCGTACTAAAACTGAAATGCAGAAATATAAAATGTAGAAATGTTCGGACTGTCTAAAGATGTTTTTCCCGGTGTTTAAACTTGCTTGAATAGTTACATTTTCGAGTGGAGTTTCCCCACATGCGGGGGTCTTCTGCTGCAATTCCGGAATGACGTGCCCTCTCTGATCTGTTTGGATAAGCTTCAGCTTTATCAAATCTCTATTTTTTAGGGATTGCGCTTTATCTCTTCGATTGAGCTTATCTTTTGGTTGCAGTGCCTTTTAGGAGCCCAACTTAGTTCCAACTCTCCTTCAGAAGTGTAGCTATCTTCTACCATATCTCATCCAACTGATTTCCAGGTTTCACGGGAATGCCCATTCTGACCTGTGGTCGAGTCTGTGCGGGTAATGTGGGCACGACATCATCTGTCAGCTCTATCCGTATCTGATATGCCCACTTCACTGACCAAATGTGGGATGGATACTGAAGAAGTCCCCTGTGCCTCTGAGGAACATATGTGTGAGATAATCGTTAATAACTGGGCATGAAATGCCCCTTCCACTAGACTCGACTCTTGGAATGCCCTCTAACCGCAACCTGGTTCTTTTCGACTCAAAACACACTAAAAAGGACATTTATAGAGGATAAAATGCCCATAAAAATATGAAATAAATGGACTTATCACACCCACACACTTTAAGCATGATTTTCCTCAAGCATGGGGTACAACGCATCCAGAAAAACAAAAGAAAATAAAAGAGAAAAGAAACAGACTCAAGACACAAGCATGCAAACTGTTACTCAGTGTGGGCACATTAGAAATAATCCAACAAAAAATGCAAAGTTTCAGCATACCTAAAGTAGGTCAAAAATGAGTTTTAGCTTAGTGTTCCTCACAGACTCTCTTCACTTAGTGTATACTCTCAATTCGGTTGTAATTCTGTTCAAATTTGTCTCATAAGTTTGCCAAAGTTCTGCTGTTCATTCTCCAGAAACCATGATGCATTAGTATCAATAGGATTTTTTAGACTACAGTGGGCATTTTAAGTGGGAGGGGTTTTTATTGATTGTACAGACCCCTTCCCAGCTCCTTTCTATTCACTACCCTACTGTGCCCTGTTCAGGCACTGAATTTTCCTTATTTTGGGCATTCTGATTACTTAAGACTCGGGGGTTTTTTTATTCAGACTCTTTTTCTTTTTTCTTTTCTTTTTTTCTTTTTTTTTATATATATAGGTCTTTCCCCTCTCTTTTCTAGCCCTTCATATTTATGCTTTCCCAGAAACAACTCTGCCTTCCCCATTTTTTCTTTTCAGGTTTTATAATGCCCTGGCTAAGTATAAACCATCCCAAAACAAAATTGACCAGGGCATTTCATAGGCTCAAAGGGGCTGCAGGGGCTGTGTCATTGGTGGGAGTTATTTTATTTCAGTGGTTCAGCAAAACATGGCCTATTTCATCTACATATGCATCAATAATTCCTAGAGTTAAATGCAGAACAGAGGCAAATTCTAGAACATCATAAACACAGAATTATTCACACTCATGAATGAAAGAAAACTGTAAAATGAAGCATACAGCATATAGGCTCAAGTCTCACAAGGCATGCCAAACTCGTTCGTCATCCCTATCTTAAGTGGACATGCTGATTTTTCTGTAAAGCAATTAAAGTTAAATTATCAAGTGAAATGCCCACACAGACTCACAGAATAACATGCTTTGACTCAACTACCCACCTACACACTTTGCAACTTGCAAAGTGTGGACACAGACTCAAACAACTTAAACCACAAAGAAAATAGAAGAAACAAAAAAAAAACAAAACCTAATCTACAAGAACAGAAAGAACCAGGCTAGTCGGTTGCAGGCGTTGGGTATGAGAACCCAACATGTTTGAAATAAGCTTTCAAGGTTGCTTCGATTCGGGTCAGTTTTTCATTGGTCTGGAACTGGGCATTCTCGATCAACTCAAGTCTCCTCATGATCACTGCAACTGAGTGCTCCCTCTGCGGTGCCTTCCCTGCTGGTGGTTTCCTCGATGTACCTGTCATTGCTAAAAGCATGCTCGAGGGGTCTGCCCCCGGCACAAAGAAAACAGGTTTTCCATCCTCATCGTCAACCACATCTTGCATCCTTCTCAGGTAGTTAAGATCAAAATACTCACGGGGAAGAAGGGTTAAATCAGTATCATGCAAATCAAGGAGCCTATATCTAACCGCAATCTGGGTGATCAATTGGGCACAAGAAATACGATGCCTAGGGTGTGTTTTAATCTCCCGAAAGTGTGCAATGGCCACATAACCAAAATTTATTTTGATTTTATGAACCATGCACCACAAAATAAACAGCTCCTGATTAGTGATTGAATTGGAGCTATCCTTTCGGCCAAAGAAATTATAGGCCAACACCTTATGGCAAAATCTTAAAGCATCATTATTTAAGCAATACCCTTTTGTGGATCCGCTCTGAAAAACGGATCCATCCCCAATATCAACCCACTTTGCATCGACTCCTTCTGCAGAGTCGGGCACTACAGTTACGGCATCGACATATTCCTCATCTTGGAGGCCCAAATATGTCACGATGCCCAACAACATGTTCAAGTCATCAGCCGACATAGAATAACTCCTACCCATCAGTTTAAAAGATAAAACCCCAGTGGATGTAGCAGGCTTGTTCATAGCTTTAATTTTTAAATCTTGGACAAAATCACGAGACAAAGATGCAAAAATCACACACTCCATATCTAGAAAACATTCCCAACCGATTGCAGAAAACAAGTCCCTTACCTCCTGCTCTATACCAAGAGCTGCAAGTGTCTCATGGTAGACTCCCTTCGAATTGATGATGTCCCTGACTGGTAGCGGGCCACTGCTGGGATTACTTGGTGTGGGGCTCCCCACCCCTCTACCTCTTTTAGGCACAAGGGCTGAAGTGCCCTCTTCAGCCTTCCTCTTGCATGAAGAGGCCTCTCCGGCCCGCTTGGCTCCTGCTTTCACACTCACAGATTTTCCCACCCTTCGCCTGGGTGAGGAGTCCTCCGAGGGCTCTTTAGTGTCTGCCCGAGTTTGGGAGGGCGCACTGGTCTCTTGCTGCTCCTGCTCTTCTTCGGTATCCCCTTGCTGGGATACTGCTGGTTGCTCGGTTGGCTTTGGAATGGGCTCGCCAACCTTCCTTTTTCCTTTTGCTTTCTCCAGTGCCCGCTTCTTGATGTCAGCAGGTGCATCATCCTCTTCTTGCTGTTCAAAAAGCGGTATCTTCTCCGGTTGTTGCTCAGCCTCAATATCTTCTATTTCATCCAAGTACTTGTCCAAATCAGTATCTTTGTATCCTTCCTCTTCACCTTCTTCTCTTCCTTCAACTTCCTCTCCTTCTTCGTCATCTTCCTCGTCCTCGATCTCCACCGATGGCATAGGGGTCAGAGCCTTAACTGGCTGTTTAGCTTTCTTCTTTTCAGCCCTTTTTTTAGACTTTGGCTCAGGCTCTTCAGTAGCCTCTTCCTCCTGCATTCCCTCTGCAGTCGCCTCATCATCTTGCTGCTCCATTTGAGTCGGGGTTGTGGAGCTTTCCTCTGTCGCCTCAACCTCAGGCGCAGATTCCTTTTCCGGCGGAGTCTCCTTGGCACGTTTGCTCGAAGTGGCTGCCTCAGACGCAACTTTCTCCTTGGGCTTGGCAGAGGGTTTCTTTGTGACCTTGGCTGGAGCAGGCTCTTCAAAGACAGTGGGAGTCTCAAACTCCAAGAATGCCTTTGGTCCAGCCTTGGGTGCAACCTTCTTCCCTCTTGTCTTCGCCATTGTTGAGTTTGAAGGTTTTCAGAGATTAGGGTTACAGGAGAAATCGCGAGAGAGAGAGAGAGTTTTGATTTTTGAAATACGAGAGTGAAAGTGATAGTAGAGATTTTGTGGGGTAAGGCTTTTATATAAAAGAAATCACTATTCATGATTTGACTTGAGACTCTTCAGATTCCTTAGGAGTCTCTCGGATCAGTATGCCCCATGCTAATAGATAAGCCTTAACCCCTTAAAAATCAGAACAAACTTTATCTCTTCAGAGTGCCTCACTTCAAAATCCCTATTTTCAAGGGATTTATTTTATCTTCATCTTTCTCTCTCATTATTTAACCCTGCAAGCACTATACTTATCCACAACAAGCGTAAAATTACTCCCTAAACTAGTTTAATCAACTGGAAAACTTATTTAAAATAAATAAAACGGATTAAGACAAATAAAAAACCTGGGTTGCCTCCCAGTAACGCCCCAGTTATTGTCGTGGGCACGACATCACCCCAGATCAGGCGTAAGTGGGCTTAGCGAGCCAGATCACTGTGACATTTTCATCAGAGTGCCTAAGGTAAGCTTTCACACGGTGACCATTCACTTTGAAGCGCCCTCCAGTATCGGGATTTATTAGCTCAATCGCCCCATTCGGGCATTCTGCATACACTTCAAATGGACCAACCCACTTGGTCCTCAGTCCTCCTCCTATAAGCTTGAACCTTGAGTGGTACAAAAGTACTTTCTGTCCTGGGATAAATCTCTTCCTTCGAATTACTTGATCATGGAGCCTTTTCATCTTTTCCTTATATAGCACCGAATTATCATAGGCCTCTATTCTCATTTCTTCAAGTTCTTAAATTTGAAATTTTTTGAAATGCCCAACGGCGTCAGGATCCATATTCAGCTTCTGAAGTGCCCATCGTGCTTTGTGTTATAACTCGACTGGCAGATGGCAACACTTTCCAAATAACATTCTGTATGGGGACATCCCAATTGGCGTCTTGTATGCAGTTCGATATGCCCACAGGGCATCTTCCAGATGAACACTCCAATCTTTTCGGTTCGGAGCCACAATCTTTCCAAGAATGGCTTTAATTTCTCGATTTGAGACTTCAACTTGGCCATTTCCTTGGGGATGGTAAGGTGTGGTGACTCTATGGTGAACCCCATACTTCTTCAATAATCTTTACAGCGTTTGGTTGCAAAAATGGGTCCCTTGATCACTGATGATGGACCTGGGCACACCAAACCGACTAAAAATGTGGGATTTTAGAAATGCGGCTACTACTCTTGCATCATTGGTAGGAGTAGCCTTTGCTTCTACCCATTTAGACACATAATCAACTACCAGGTTAATGTATTGGTTCTCCCTTGAATTTGGAAAGGGTCTCATAAAATCCATTCCCCATATATCAAAAATCTCCACTGGCATGATTGGCGTCATGGGCATTTCGTTTCTTCTTGTAATGTTCCCTACCCTCTGGCACTGATCACACCTTATACAGACGTTGTGGGCATCCTTGAATATTGTGGGCCAAAAGAACCCACAATCTAAAATTCTCCTTGCTGTTCGGTTTGGTCCGGAATGCCCTCCGCAAGCATAACTGTGACAATGCTTTAGAATTTCATCTATCTCCTCATCAGGGACACATCTTCTGATAATTTGATCAGCACATCTTCTCCATAGAATAGGGCAATCCCATGCATAGAACCTTCTCTCATACCTCAGTTTATTTTTCTGGTACCTTGAGTACCCAATAGGCATTTCTCCAGACTCGGGGTAGTTCACTATATCCGCATACCAGGGGGTACTAGTGTGCCCTTTGCTGAATATAAATGCTCATCAGGAAAATGATCGGTAATGGGCATTTCATCGCCTTTCTCATTCAGCACCCGGCTCAGATGGTCAGCCACCAAGTTCTGTGCCCCACTTTTATCATTTATTTCGACATCAAACTCTTGTAAAAGCAGGATCCACCTAATTAGTCTTGATTTCGTTTCCTTCTTGGTCATCAAGTGTCTCAGGGCACCATGATCTGTATAGACAATGCTCTTTGCTCCCAAGAGATAAGATCGAAACTTCTCAAATGCAAACACTACTGCCAATAGCTCATTTTCAGTAGTGGTGTAATTACACTGTGCCACATTCAGAGTCTTCGAGGCATAGTAAATTACATGGCTTTCTTTTCCTCTTTTCTGACCCAGTACCGCGCCCACAGCATAGCCACTGGCATCACACATAATCTCAAAGGGCATTCCTCAATCTGGTGGTTGAATGACTGGTGCCGTGACCGGTTGTTTCTTCAGAAAATTGAATGCCTTCTTACACTCTTCATCAAAATTGAATGGCACATCTTGCTGCAACAGGTGAGTAATAGGCTGGGCAATCTTTACAAAATCTTTTATAAATCTTCTGTAAAATCCAGTGTGCCCCAAGAATCCTCTCACTTACTTCACATAAGTGGGGTATGGCAATTTCTCGATTATGTCTACTTTTACTTTATCGACCTCAATGCCCCTCTCAGAAATCACATGTCCCAGTACAATGCCCTCTCTGACCATGAAATGACATTTTTCATAGTTCAGCACTAGGCATTTGTCCACACAACGCTGCAACACCTTCTCCAAATTGTCCAAGCATCGATCAAAACAGCTTCCATACACTGTGAAGTCATCCATGAATACTTCAATGCAGTCCTCAAGTAGGTCGGAGAATATGCTCATCATACAACGTTGAAATGTGCCCGGAGCATTGCAGAGGCCAAAAGGTATTCTGCGATAGGTAAACGTGCCGAATGGGTACGTGAATGTTGTTTTCTCTTGGTCCTCTTGACTTACTGCAATCTGCATGTATCCTGAGTATCCATCCAAGAAATAAAAGAACTTGTTTCCTGCGAGTCTTTCCAGCATCTGGTCAATGAACGGAAGTGGGAAATGATCCTTTCGCGTGACCGTGTTCAGCTTTCGGTAGTCGATGCAAACTCTCCAGCCAGTTTACAGTTGTGTGGGCACAAGCTCTCCTTTCTTATTTTTTATAACTTGAATGCCCGACTTCTTGGGCACAACATAGATTGGACTGACCCACTTGCTGTCTAAAATTGGGTATATAATGCCCTGATCCAGTAGCTTAATTATCTCTTTTAGCACCACATCCTTCATCACCGGATTTAGCTTTCTTTGTGGATCACGAACGGGTTTTGCATCATCTTCCAACAATATTTTATACATGCAAACCGCTGGGCTAATGCCCTTTATATATGCCAAAGTCCATCCGAGTGCCTCCTTGTATATTCTCAATAATCTCAAAAGACAGTCCTCATCAGCTTGATTCAACCCCGCACTTATGATCACTGGGAGTGTCTCATTATCTCCCAAGTAGGCATACTTCAAATGCCTTGGCAATACCTTTAGCTTCAGCGTGGGCGCTTCGACAATAGAAGGCATCAGCTTATCATCATTTCTCCGAATGGGCACACCATAGTCCACACAGCCGTATGACATTTCTTCCAATCAGTATAGCATCATAATTCCATCCCTTATGTCATCATCCTCATCCAGGGAATCCTGGTCATTCAGTCCATCCCACAATGCCCACTCCAGTGGTTCCCTGTTGCTTACCATGGATAAAGTAGAACGGATCGGGGAATGAAATGTGTTCACAAAATTGTAATTTTCTGTATCCGGGGGGGTACTTCGTGGCTTTAAAAATGTTGAACGTCACCTTCTCCCCATCAAACTCACACCTCATTGTGCCCTTGTCCACATCAGTCTTGGTTCGAGCTGTTTTCATGAAAGGTCTTCCCAGCAACAAAACTGAAGATTTTGAAGTTGATGTGCCCATATCAAGCACATAAAAATCTGCTGGGAAGATAAGCTCGTCCACTTTCACCAATACATCTTCAATGAGGCCTTCTGGATAAATATTAGATCGGTCAACTAACTGAATGACCACACGGGTCTCCTTTAGAGGTCCAATCTTCAATTCTTTGAACACCGACAGGGGCATTACATTGATTGATGCCCCCAAATCCAGCATGGCCTTTTCGACTTTTCTGTCTCTAATAATTCAAGAGATCATGAACATCCTTGGATCGTTACATTTCTTGGGTAATTTTTTCTGTATCACAGCTGATACATTCTCCCCAACTATGAATCTTGCATCGTCATTGAATCACACCTTTCTTGTACAAAGCTTCTTTAGAAACCGGGCATATCGCGGTACTTGCTTGATTGCTTCGATCAGTGGGATGTTGATCTCCACCTTACTGAATACTTTCAACATCTCCTTAGTTTCTTCTTCTTTTCTATTTTGTGCCAATCTCTCTGGAAAGGGAGGTTTCCGTCTCTCTGGAATGGGCACCTTGGCAGCCTGCTTCTCTTCCAGGATGGGCACAGTATTAGTCTGCTCAGCTTCTTGTGCCTTGTCTTCTGTGGGAATTTTTTCCACTTCTTCCTCCAAGGGCACATCATCCTTCTCTTTTCTTGGCCTGACCATCTCCGGAAGCTCCTTTCCACTCCTCAATGCTACTGCATTCACTTGTTCTCTTGGATTCTCGACCTGGGAGGGTAACTTTCCATTTTTCTCCTCCATCTTGTGCATGGCTTGAGCCAGGTGATTGATTTGTTTGCTCATATGCGAGAGTCCAGCTCGCATCTCTTGCTTAAACTTCTCATTCTCCTCAACCGTAGCAAACACAAGATCTTTTAGCCTTTGCTTCCTTTTCTCCTCTGGTGGCGGCAATGGGCGTGCATGATCCCCATCCTCTGGCCTTCTCCATCTAAAATTTTCATGGTCTCTCCAGCCAGGATTATAAGTCTGGGAATGGGGATCATATCTTCTGGAATGCCCATTCTGGCCCCCTATAGCATTCACTTCTTCCATTTCTTCTTGTAGAGTAGGGCATTCATCAGTGAAGTGAGATATGCTTTTGCATACCCCACAAAGTCTGGGCTTCCTCGCCATGCTTGCACCAGAAAAGATTTTTTTAATCTTGTCACACAATCTATCAATCCTGCTGTCCTGGTCCGGTGCCCTTTCTGATTCACTTACAACCCGAATGCCCTCTCCACCGAAGTCTCGGCTGTCTTTAGCCATTTCTTTTAGAATTCTGAATGCTTCAACAGGCTGTTTGTTCAAAATGGATCCTCCACATGAGGCATTCACGATCGTCCTCTCATGTGGTCTCAATCCTTCGATAAAATACTGAATCAAATCGTGTTCAGTAATCTGGTGTTGTGGGCATTTCACCAGCATCGCCTGGAATCTTCCCTAATAGTCATAGAAACTTTTGTTAGTTCCCATCTTCAGGTTCTCTATTCTTCTTCTCATTTCTTACACTCTGGATGCTGGGAAATATTTTTCCAAAATCTTCTGTTGAAGTTGTCTCCATGTGGTCACAACGCCAGTGGGTAGTGTGTACAGCCCGTACCCCATCTTGAAGAGTGAAAGGGAACGAGACCAACTGCACACACTCTTCTCGTCCATGGTCGGATGGTTGAGTTTGGCAAACCATCTCAAAATCTTGCAAGTGCCTTTGTGGATCCTCTCTAGGCATTCCGTGGAATTTCGGCAAGATCTGGATAAAGTTTGCATGAATATCCCAGTTCTGAGCCACAGCTGGGAGTGTAATGCCCATTGGGAGCAAAATTCATGTTGGTCAGGAAAACCAACTGCCTTAAAGTCCTGTTATCATCCGCATTGCCATTCGCGGCATTTCAGAAACAATATATAATGAGATCAAAGTGTCAAATAATCATAAGTCTATTAACACTTTCCAGCAATACCTATTCTTTCGACATGTTCAATAAATATCTTTGAAGATAATCCTTTCGTTAATGGGTCGGCTATCATGAGGTCAGTGCTAATATGTTCAATTGACACCTTTTATTTCTGAATTTCTTCTTTAACGGCAAGATACTTCAATTCCATATGTTTAGCACCTTTGGAATACTTGTCATTTTTAGAGAAGAATACAGCAGCGGAATTATCACAGTAAATCTTCAGCGGCTTGGCAATACTGTCGACTATTGTAAGTCCTGAAATAAAGTTTCGCAACTAATTTCCATGAATTGTGGCCTCAAAACATGCCACAAATTCAGCTTCTATAGTGGATGCAGCAATTACAGTCTACTTCGCACTCTTCCATGAAATTGCTCCACCAGCTAAAAGGAACAAATAGCCGAATGTTAATTTTCTTGTGTCAACGCATCCAACAAAATCTGAATCTGAGTATCCAATCACATTTAGGTGATCGGATCTTTGATAAGTAAACATATGCTCTTTTGTTCCTTGCAGATACCTCAGTACCTTCTTTGCAGCTTTCCAGTGATCCATTCCAGGATTGCTTTGGTAACGACCAAGCATGCCAATAGCAAAGCTGATGTCAGGCCTAGTACAAGTCTGTGCATACATCAAGCTACCAACAATTGATGCATAAGGAATATCTTTCATTTGTTCACATTCCAATTCATTCTTTGGACATTGCATAAGGCTAAACTTGTCTCCCTTCTGGATTGGAACGATGATTGATGAGCACATGTCCATCCGAAATCTCTCGAGAACTTTATTAATGTAAGCTTTCTGAGACAACTCCAACATTCCTTGTGATCTATCTCGGAATATTTCTATTCCAATCACATAAGTTGCCTCTCTCATATCTTTCATTTCAAAGTTCTTTAAGAGAAAATTCTTGGTTTCATATTGTAATTCAAGATCATTAGTTGCAAGCAAGATATCATCAACATACAGGATAAGGAAAATTAACTTGCTCCCACTGACTTTCAGATATATACACCGATCAATAGTGTTTTCTTCGAATCCAAAAGATGTAATGGTATCATTAAACTTAAGATACCACTAGCGGGAAGCTTGTTTAAGCCCATATATTGATTTCTTGAGTTTACACACCATATGTTCTTTTCCTTCAATGGAAAAACCTTCAGATTGATCCATATAAACATTTTCCACTAAATCCCCATTCAGAAAAGCAGTTTTAACATCCATTTGGTGTAACTCCATATCATAATGAGCCACCAAAGCCATAATAATTCTAAGAGAATCTTCTTAGATACGGGTGAAAATGTCACCTTATAATCAATGCCATCTCTCTGGGTAAAACCCTTAGCAACAAGTCGAGCCTTGTAACTTTCGATATTGTCATTAGAGTCACGTTTGGTCTTAAAGACCCATTTACTTCCAACTCTTTTACAGTGTTTTGTCAATTCTACAAGGTCCCAGACTTTATTGTGAGCCATTGATTTCATTTCTTCTTTCATCGCATCTAACCATTTTGTAGAATTATTACTTTTCATGGCTTGAGGGAAGGAAACTGGATCATTATCATCAATTCTAATGTCAAATTCTGACATTTGTAGATAAACCATATAATCATTAGAAATAGCAGGCCTTCTTTGTCTTTCTGACCTTCTTAAGGCTATTTGATTTGGTTCACCTACATCATGTTCATTGATAATGGGTTCATTATTGGGAGGTTGATCATTTATTTGTTGTTCTTGTACAATAATTGTAGGAAAAACAATATGAGAAGAAGTTTTGGGCAAAGGTATCTCCACCCTAACTTCTTGAATGTCCACATTTCGTGGTTGTTCACTGACGCGCGGTCATTTCGCGCTTAAAAATATATTTATAAACTCTTGTGCCCACAGCGAGCGTAGCTAGCCAATGAGTACGAGTCGATCCCACAGAGAGCTGTTGCGATTCTATCTTCAAGTAACCAATCACAAAGGGGGGTTTGGTGTTGTCACTAAACTGAATTTAAATCTGCAAAATGAACTAAAGAAAATATCAAATAACAAAAGGTTCTGGCATTTGAATTACAATTTGGTATAAACATAAAACAACTTGATCATGGGCACACCGATTTTCATATATGACAGATCATCTAGTTATGGTGACCGAATTCCTCTCTGCGTCTCCTCATCCATCCTTTCATTTTAGGTTTAAAAGTGATTTCTCTTCTATTAAACCCCTAACCAGTTACCACCTCCCGATTCCTCTAAGAGATGTAAGCAAACAAACAGCAGTGTGCCCTAGACGAACCCAGATCTGTTGTGTTCAACTGATTCCTCTTGTGTCCACAACACCCCATTAATTCTCTTATTACTATATGAACCGACACACAGTCACGATTAGCCAATTCAATTAATAGTGGTGTGCCCTCTTTACCTAACGAGTGATCAGCCACATTAGGCACTTCAGACACACACTCACGTGGAACAAGGCTCAAGAATTATGGAAATTTATCATGCATTATTATGCCCATTTTGGCCTCACGAGTCGAGATTTATGCTCAAACCAATTCCATCATTCAAATACCAGAATTAAAGATCTAGCCGAGAAGGCTAGACATAATTGAAATAACATAAATTAAAGACATAATTATAAAGAAAAACTTACTGAATTAATTAAGCAAAATCTCAACTCCAACGTTAAGGAGCATAAACATAACCTAAGTCCCGAAGGTTTAAGACCTTTCGGATTGTTTTTGGCTGCCTAACCAGCGTACTAAAACTGAAATGCAGATATATAAATTGTAGAAATGTTCGGACTGTCTAAAGATGTTTTTCCGAGTGTTTAAACTTGCTTGAATAGTTACATTTCCGAGTGGAGTTTCCCCCACAGGTGGGGGTCTTCTGCTGCAATTCCGGAACGGCGTGCCCTCTCTGATCTGTTTGGATAAGCTTCAGCTTTATCAAATCTCTATTTTTTAGGGATTGCGCTTTATCTCTTCGATTGAGCTTATCTTTTGGTTGCAGCGCCTTTTAGGAGTCCAGCTTAGTTCCAACTCTCCTTCGGAAGTGTAGCTATCTTCTACCATCTCTCCTCTAACTGATTTCCAGGTTTCACGGGAATGCTCATTCTGACCTGTGGTCGAGTCTATGCGAGTACTGTGGGCACGACATCATCTGTCAGCTCCATCCGTATCTGACATGCCCACTTCACTAACCGAATATGGGATGGATACTGAAGAAGTCCCCTGTGCCTCTGAGAAACATATGTGTGAGATAATCGTGAATAACTGGGCATGAAATGCCCCTTCCACCAGACTCGACTCTTGGAATGCCATCTAACCGCAATCCGGTTCTTTTCGACTCATAACACACTAAAAAGGACATTTATAGAGGATTAAATTCCCATAAAAACACGAAATAAATGGACTTATCACACTCACACACTTTAAGCATGATTGTCCTCAAGCATGGGGTGCAACGCATCCAGAAAAACAAAAGAAAATAAAAGAGAAAAGAAACAGACTCAAGACACAAGCATGCAAACTATTACTCAGTGTGGGCACATCAGAAATAATCCAACAAAAATGCAAAGTTTCAGCATACCTAAAGTAAGTCAAAAATGAGTTTTAGCTTAGTGTTCCTCAATGAAATGGGTAAAGAAGAATTACTTAACATGTTTCTAACCATATCCATAAGAGTACGATTATGCCTTTCTGCTACACTATTTTGTTGTGGTGTACCTGACATAGTGTATTGAGCATATATACCACACTTTTCAAGGAATTTAGCAAATGGGCCTGGGCATTGCCCGATTCATCATATTTGCCATAATATTCACCACCTCTGTCAGACCTGATGATTTTCACTTTCTATCTAATTGTCTTTCAACCTCATTAATAAACACTTCTAAAGCATTTACAGACTGAGATTTTTCTTATAGTAGATAGATATAGTTGTAACGTGAAAAATCATCAATAAAGGTGATGAAAAAATTTTCCTTCCCAAAAAAAGGAACATCAAAAGGCCCACAAATACATCTGTGTATTATTTCAAGAAGTTGTGTGCTTCTTGTGGCTCCTTTCTTTGTGTGTTTTGTTTGCTTTCTTTTAATGCAATCCACACAAATACCAAGATCAGTAAAATCTAAATTGGGAAGAATTTCATTCTTTACTAATCTTTGTAATCTTTCTTTGGAGATGTGCCCCAAACGTTTATGCCACAAGTAAGCAGAATTTTCATTAGCTAAACCACGTTTAGTTCCAACATTATGATGCAGGGTTAAGAGAGTCTCAGCAAAAAGATGATCAAGTTTCAATTTATATAAGTCATCATGCAGAATACTAGAACTGATAATAAGATTTTGCTTGAACAAACTGAAATATCCATTACCGAATTTAAAGGAATATCCAATAGAATCAAGTTTGGATAAAGAAACTAAGTTACGGGAAACAGAAGGAACATAAAGAGTTTCAAGCAAGTCTAAGTGATGTCCAGTATCTAGAATCAAACGAAAGGTTCCAATGGCTTCAACAGGAGCTTTGATTCAATTTCTCATATAAACGAAGTTTTCATTTGGATTTGTGATTCAGGTCGTAGAGAATCCCTGCATCGTATTTGAAACGTGGGTGGTACAGCCAGAATCAAGCCACCAAGTGTTATTAGAAACTTCAACTAAATTAGATTCGAAACATACAAAAACATTATGTATATCTTTCTTTTCGAACCAAGTTTTACGTTTCATACAATCTCTTTGAAAGTGTCCAGACTTTCTATAAAACCGGCACTTAAGATTGTCAACTTCCTTTTTCTGGATTCGGGCAGATGACTCATTCACTTTATGTAGTCCTTGCTTGCCATTTCCCTTCTTTTTGATGACTTTCTTACCAGCTCCTTGATTAATTGCAAGATGAATAGAATGAGTTCTTTGATTCTTAAGCCTCGTTTCCTCCTGAACTAACATTCCGTGAAGTTCATTCACATTCCACTTATCTTTCATGGTGTTATAATTCATTTGGAATGAACTGTACTCAGAGTGAAGCGAGTTTATGATAAACTGCACAAGGAAACACTCATCCACGCTCATCCCCAATGACTTAAGTCTTGCTGCAAGGTTTGTCATTTCAATGACATCTTCATGCATGCTACGAGAACCATCAAATTTCATGGTGGTTAAAGTAGCCATTAAGGTCCCAGCAATAGATTTATCAACAGTTTGGGAACGTTCTTTCACAAATTTCAGAAATTCCTTAGCACTTTCAGTGTTAGGAAATGTAGACTTGATATTGTCTACTATACTCATTCGCATAAACATAAGGCTTAGTTTGTTTGATTTCACCCAAGCATCATGGATAGACTTTTCAGCAGTACTGCTAGTGTCAGTAATAGCAGGCTTTTCAACGTCAAGTGATGAATCAAGATCCAAAACACCAAGGTGAAATCGGATTTGTTCATACCAATTAGAAAAGTTCAATCCATTAAACATTGGAACAGACGAAGCATGCAAATGAAGAGCAACGAGAGTGGGCACTGCAAGGATAATGTAATTTTTACACATTAATGCTTTCAGTTACTTTAAACAGATTCAGGATCGATAAACAATAAATGTACATTGATGATCTCCTTTGGGCGATTCAACAATATACAATCATAATCATAATGATGCTTGCAAATTGACCATAATTTGATAATTGAACGCGAAAAGTTTAAAACCATTTTGTTATCTTTGGATATCCAAAATAGTTAGAACATGATATAACAATTATCACAATTATATTCATAAATTATAAGAACATGTAATCAACCTTTGGGTGATTTTTAAGCATTTTATAATTATGAAAATTCAATTACCCATAATTTAAAATTACTTAAATCAAGCATCACATTATTATGGATAATTAAAAATAATTATATGATTGAAATTTATTAAACCTTCAGGCCAGACCACTTTGATGATTAACAGACCAACATTAAATAAAATTCAAATCATATAATAATAATAATCAATTAAGACTTAATAATTTTCCATCATAATCAAACACATACAACTATGTGATCTGAAATCATTACGGAAGTTGAAAATAAAATATATACGGAACATCGAATATTATTCAATATAGGTAGAAAAAAATATTAATATCCCAAATATTCACTTTAATGCTCCATAGAAACATGGCATAATATTATTATAAAAGTTTCTGAACTATAACATGCATGTTGGCAACCAATTCTATTACTGAATTGAAAAGCAACATAGCCGAATAATTAATTATTCCATCAAATTCCCATTCTGACTTAAATTAGATCAACAAACTTTAGCAGCGGAATAAAAAGATAAATATTAATCTAACTTAAATCATAAATCTATTCACTAATCTTAATCGGCAAGTATAATAGAACGGTAAGGATTAATGTTGGCTGTAGCAAATTGGAATTCTCATCATATATCCAACCTCAAACTTTGAATTACGTACTAACAAATTAAAATTTGTTAAAAGGCTGACATAGCATAATATTTAAATAGATCCCAACACCATTAGCCACATAAATCATAAAAAATTATTCAGTTGCCGAAAATATAAAAAGTATTGCGAGTAAAGCATGGAGTATATCACAAGACATATAGTCCATTACGTCAATAATACAAATAAATTTTAATCTATCTTGTGTTTAGGGAAATTAATCGAAATATAACAATGATATATAGAATCGAATAACAATTTAATTCAAAACGATTCCATAAATAATTCAATAAATAAATCATAGGGTTCATAAAATTATTTAGGAATGAAAAATCATGAGTTCTAAAACCATGTTCTGATACCACATGTAAACTTAATTAAATTGCACGGATCTTAGAACTTCATGATTTTCACATTCAATTAGAAAATCAGAATACTAACCTTGATAAGCCATAATTTATTTGATGATGAAGAAATTGGTTTCTCTCTCTTCACCATTTTTCTTAAGCACAGAACGTCTTTAGATGATAGAGAAAATATAATTCTGTGTATTCTTTTATCGGTAGGTGAGAGGACCCGTTTCAGATACAGTTATATATATACACGTTCTATCAACGTGATGGATATCGTGAAACCACCTTTAGATAAGTATGACCAATTTATCAGATAAATCATCAAATTAGTTAAATCATATAATTAAGATACTTAAATTAATATAAATATCTTAATCACTTAATTATTAATGACACGTGGCCATTAATAAATCTTACACCGTCTACCTCCTCCATTGAACAAGTCGAGGCAGCAGTATGCAATGCCTCGTACAGTAGGTATTCCCATAAGAGTAACAATACGTCACAATTTATTTAATTTTTCTTGCTGAAAGTGTTGAGTTTTACGTTGTTTCGTACGTGTAACTAATAATATTATCAAATTACAAGTAATTAATCATCCAAAAAAATCACCACCTTCGAAAGATTTAGTAATTTAAACACGATTTTAAAATGCTGTCATGATAATTGAATCTTTTATTTTATAGTAAAATAAACAGCCCGAAAAATTTCGGCGATGGAAATTTAATTAAATTAATATGTACATACAGAGTTGAATAAAATCCTCATATTTGACACCCAATAATTGAATTAATGTGTATATGAGGAAAAAATATTGCCACATTATAGTTCTGATTAATAGGAAAAAAATGGGAGTATCGAGTTTACTACAAATAAAAAGATTGAATTACTATGCTAACATTTTAAAAATTAGGTTCAAATTACAATTGTTTTCAAAACTCGTTAAAATTTTTATAAATGTGACATATTAATGTTTGTGGAGTGTAAATTTGTAATATGATGTCTACCACAGGGGAAACCATGTTTTATTAAAACAATTCCAAAAAAAGTATGAAGTTGCTTATAAATATGTATGGAGCACGCAATTAAATATTATTTTTTATTTATTGAATTTAATGTTTGATATGTAAAATAATAGTTAATTTAATGTTTTGTGTATTCTCATCAAATAATTATAATTTGTCTACATTTAAATGATAAAAAGTAATCATGTATGATGTATAGAATCACAACCCAAAATTTTTTGATTGTTAGTATCATAAAATAATTATAATTTGTTTACATTTAAATGATACAAAATAACCCCATGTACGATGTATAGAACCACGAATCCAAAAATTTTATTATTTTTTTTAAACCCCAAATTTTTTTATTGTTGTTAGTGCCCTTTTCATGTGCTTATATGTTAAGACATATACTTGTGATAATATGTTTGTTAGGAGAATTGTTTAAATAAACAAGTATTGATTCGTTGTGCTGAAAGATAAACTCATAAATGATTTTTTAATTCAAATTTTTGTATTTAATTTGGTAAAACACAAAATGTATACATATAAAATAATTTTCAGATCAAAATATATTTATACGGATTGTAACACAAATTTTTATATTTTATTTGGTAAAATACAAAACGTGTACAGATAAAATGATTTTTGGATCAAAATATATTTATTTATACAGATCCAATCTCTATTTTTCCTCTAATTATTCTCTTCAAAACTTGATCTTCAACTAGTCTTTGAATGACTTGTTGTTTGAACTTTGATAACATTAACCAGGGGCCAATTATCTTGATTCCGGATTGAACGCTGGATTTGATATATTGAAACTTTATAACGTGATAAACTGAGATTTTACACTATTTTTTATACATTTGCACATTGTGTTTTGCATTGTTTATGTGTGTTTTTATCTCAGTTTATTTGACTTCCGCTTGATTTCAGAGTTCGGTCTAATTTGCTAATTTGTGTAGGTTTGTCCATAATTTTGGATGCTTTGGAGAAATGAAGTGGTGATGAAGCCCCGAGATAATATTGACGTTGTGATCAATTTGGATCACAAAACGGGACGAAACAAACCAGAAGCAGACTCGCGACCGTGAGCCGCGAGTGTGCTCGCGGGTGAGGTCGCGAGTCAGCTCAAACCAAGACACTGCCCGTTCGCGACAGAGGGGGGTCCGAGAGAAGAAAATCTGCGACCCCGGTTGCAAGTATTCCACACAGTCACAGGCATTTTGCCACATGGTGACACGTGGAGCCGCGAGTGAGGTCGCGGCTCGGTCAGACCTGTCTGATTTTTTATCTATTTTTGGGCTTTTTTCCACTATGTATTTAAGGGTTTGAGTGCATGAAAATTACATACTTTTGACAACACCCTAAGATTGATACCAGAGAGAAATAGCGGAGGAAAAGCATCGTAAAGAACAAGACCAAGGGATTCGAGTATTTCAAGATTAGAGGCAGATATAATCTTCCAAGTTTTATTTTTCTTTAATTCTTGTCTAACTTTGAACATCTTGTGGGCAAGTTTATTTGTTTATTTTAGTATAAACAACTAAACCCTAGTATTCTAAGGTTGATTTATGATTCATTTATGAAGTCTATTTAAGTAATTCCAATTTTTGTGCCTGTGATTTTGTTGCACTTTAATTATTCTCGTGCTTGATTATGCATTATTTGATTGGTCTCCACCACCTATCAACCAATTGTTTACTCCAGTGCTCAATCATGGAGATGCGCGTTCCCGGCCCATGAATTAATGCAAACAACTTCGAATTGAAGTCGGGGTTGATTTCCATGGTTCAGCAGAACTAGTATGGTGGGAACAGAGCTGAGAATCCAAATGCTCAGCTTAGGGTTGTAAACGAATCAAATAATTTTGGTTTGATTCGATTTTTTGATATTCGAATTCAAAAATTTGTGATTCGAATACAAATACAAATACTTTTTTCCGATTTGATTAGTTATCAAATCAAACTCAAAATCATGATATTCGATTCGATATTCGAAAATATTCGATTCGATTTATGTTTATATATATATATAAACATATATATATAATAGATTCTGATATATAAATATCCAATAATCCAATGGGCTGGCAAATAATATGACTTAATACAATATATATATATATATATAAACTAAATTAAGAAACAAAATTAAACAAAAATAACCCCAATACTTAATTCTCCCTTATGCAGCGTACAAACCCATTTCTATATTCGAATCGAATCGAATAGTGTAAAATTAAAGAAATTTCGAATCAAATCGTACTGTATGTTTATAATGCACTTAAAAAAAGTTGAATCGAATATTCGAATCGAATTGAATATTTGCGAATATCTTATCGAATCGAATACGAATAAAAAAAATATTCGAAGTCGAATCAAATATCGAATCGAATATGCAATAATTTTTTATAATCGAATCGAATACATAGATATTCACTCCGATTCGATTCGTTTACAACCCTAGCTCAGCTGCAACAATTCTTGGAGATATGCAGTACGATCAAGATGAATAGTGTATCGGATGACACTATTTAGCTATGTCTATTCTCTTTCTCTTTAAGGAATGCAACCAAAGTTTGGTACCAGTCCTTGGGTACCGGGTCTGTGGATAGCTGGGAAGGTTTAGCGCACAAGTTCTTGCATAAATTCTTTCCCCTAATTTGACTCTCAAGTTGAAGGGCGAGATTACACAGTTTTATCAGTATGAGGATGAGCCTTTATATTAGACTTGGGAGCGGTTTCGAGACATGCTGAGGAAGTGCTCAAACCATGGATTTGTGGTCGATCACCAAGTTTGCATTTTCTACAATGGATACGACATGGAGTTGAAGAGGCTTCTCGATGCCTCTATAGGTGGTTCACTATTGAACAAAGGACATGATCAGGATGTGACAATCATAGAAGATATGGCGACAAACAATTATCAATGGACCAGTGATCGACAAGTGAAGATAATGAAGATAGCGACAGCTGTTGAAGACGATGATCTTATTTCCAAGCGTGTAGCTCAGTTGTCAATCCCGAATGCTACCATCAATAGCAGATTTGATGCCATGGCGTGATCAGCTGCAGATAACTCCATGGAGAATACAGTTGAAGATGTGAACTTCGTCAACTAGAGGAGTTATAGGAATAACAATTACCGATGTGGAAATCAGTTTTACCAAGGTAATCATTCTAATCTTTCCTATGGTAACCCAAACAACGCACTGAAAGCTCCACCGAGTTTTTCAGTTACTAATAAAGTGATCGACGAGGAAAGAAAGCTGAAGATGGACGATTTGTTGATGGCTTTCATGGGTAAGACTGATAAATACATGAGAGAGTCTCAAGCTAGAGTTGAAAATCTAGAGAATGTTGTTGGGGCGATGGGGATGCAGATGAAGATATTCGAGAAATAGTTAGGACAACTTGCCACTGTTGTAGGAAATCAACACCAACGGGGCTAGTTTCCTAGCAACACCATTGTAAATCTAAAGAAGCAATGCAAGGCGATGGAGCTATGTAGTGGGACTTATTATGAAGGGCCCATTAATCCGAACCTTGCTCCGCCCACCGATGATGATTCTGAGAAGATTGAAGAAGAACAAATGAGTGACCCAGATCCTATCCAGGCTCTAGATGACCCAGTACCCTCTCCCTCACTGTCAAAAGCATGTTCCTACACCATCTTTTGTGTCAATGCCATATCCTCAGTGACGCATCCACAAGGAATTGTGGAAGATGTGTTAGTGAAGTTCAATGAGTTCATTTTTCCCGTTGATTTTGTAGTGTTGGACATGGAAGAGGATAGTGAAGTTCCTCTCATCTTGGGGCACTTGTTTCTCAATACGGGCAAGGCGTTGATAGATATAGCAAAGGGAGAATTGACACTTTGTGTCAATGATGAGAGTGTCACATTTTCTCTCTATAAGGTGATGCAATTCCATAACAAAGATGACGCTCAACCAATTGATGAATGTAAAGTGCTCCATGTAGTGGAATCTTGCATCGACATAGCTAATTTTGTCACCCCTAAGAATCCCTTGGAGCATAGTTTGCTTAATTCTTATTTTGATTCTTGTGAATTTAGTAGTCATAACATTGAGTTGTCTGATACAATTACTGAATTAAATTCACTGCAGGAAATTCCAAGGTGATGATCCAAATTTCTCCATTTGAGAGATGAGAAAGAGAAGCAGAAAGATGGAGCATCGATAGAGCCAAAGAAGCTAGAGTTAAAGCCATTGTCTGCACATCTCAAGTATGCTTACTTTGGTGAAAATAAGTCTAATTCGGTAATCGTTTCTGCTTACCTCTCCGATTCCTAATTGGATAGCCTATTGCGTGTGTTGAGAAAGCATAAAAGTGCTATAGGTTGGTCTACATCTGATTTAAAAAGGATTAGCCCTTCTATATGCATGCATATGATTCTTTTAAAAGATGATTAAAAGCCCCGTGTACAAAATCAATGTAGGTTGAATCCTATTATGCAAGAGGTAGTTAGGAAAGAGGTGTTGAAACTTTTGGATGCTGGAATTATTTTTGTTATTTCTGATAATGAGTGGGTTAGTCCTACTCAAGTGGTGGCTAAGAAATGGGGCATGACAGTTATAGAGGGTGAGGGGAGTGAAATGATTGCTACTAGAGTTGTTGCTGGTTGGAGTATGTGTATTAATTATCGTATGTTAAATACTGCCACTAGGAAAGACCACTTTCCCCTTCATTTTATTGATCAGATGTTAGATAGATTAGCCAGTTATGAGTATTACTACTTTCTAGATGGTTATTATGGATATAATCAGATTATGATTGCACCTAAGGACCAAGAAAAGACTATTTTTACATGTCTCTGTGGTATTTTTGCTTATACATACATGTCTTTTGGTTTATGCAATGCTCCTGCTACTTTTCAGAGATGCATGATGGCTATCTTCCATGTTTTGATTGAAAATATTATAAAGTTTTTATGTATGATTTCTCTATTTATGGCAATTCTTTTGATAACTATCTAGCCAATCTAACTCAAGTGATGCAGAGATGTGAAGATACCAACCTGGTTTTTAACTAGGAAAAATGCCATTTTATGGTCCGAGATGGTATAGTGTTGGGACATAAAGTGTCCTCTACAAGTTTGGAGGTAGACTGTACTAAGATAGTTGCAATTGAGAAACTTCCACCACCACCAATGAGAAGTCTGTAAGGAGTTTTCTTGGTCATACTAGTTTTTATCGATGATTTATTACGGATTTTTCTAAAATAGCTAAGTCTCTTAGTCATTTACTTGAAAAATGTGTGCCTTTTGACTTTTATGATGAGTGTTTGCATACATTTTTGAGACTCTGAAGAGCGCGTTGGTGAGTGCTCCTATTTTGATCACACCCGATTAGTCACAACCTTTCGAGATCATGTGTGATGCCAGTGATGTCGCAGTTGGGGCCGCTCTTGGTTAAAAGCAGGATAAGTTGTTTCGTGTAATATACTATGCCAATCGAACTCTGGATTCGGCACAAGTAAATTACATGACAACGAAGAAGAAGTTGCTAGCGATGGTGTACTCATTCGATAAATTTCAAGCCTACCTCATTGGCGCAAAAAACTATAGTCTACACCGATCATGCAGCCTTGAGGTATCTATTCAATAAGAAGGATGCAAAACCATGTTTGATTCATTGGATTTTATTGCTGCAGGAATTGATATCAAAATCCGGGATCGCAAAGGTTGTGAAAATGTGGTGGCGGATCATTTATCTAGATTGGAGCACCTAGTGGAGGGTGAAGATACTCCCAACAGCCCCCGTCTCAGTCTCAGATGCCCTCGTATTTATATTCATACATGTTATACGGATACCCGCCCTACTTACCGCTAAAGTCCTCCTGAGATCGCTGTAAGTGGTTTGGCCATCTCCGCACTTTCTTTCAAACTTATTCACTATCTTGTTGTTGAATAAGTTTGGGGGATGTGTGCTTGAGGTGTCTAGACCATTGTTTCTATTTACCTATTTTCTTAGTGTCATTTTTTTAGTCTGTTAGTTGTTTTACCTTGGAAGAATTTTTGTTAACGTTGTTTGTGGTGTTGATTTTTGTGTGGAATCGGAACAAGTCATGCTTCCTGATTTGTGATTTGGTAGTCGTGATTAAGGAAATAAAATGTGGAATGATTTGAACATGTTGGTCTAGAATTGAATGAGCATGTGTTTCTGAGTTTGGCAAGCCTTATTTTGACCAATGTTGAGCAGTAAGCCTTTGTGCCTATGTGATATTATATTCCATTTAATGTTGTTGTGTGTTGGTCGACTGTTTGATTTCCGGCTCAACTACACATGCAAAAACTACGAATCGGACTCGTAAAAGGACGGGGTCGATTATATGGCGGTGAGTCAACCCGAGTCGTGTCTCTCAAGGAAAGCTTAACAGGGTGATTTCTCCCTCTCGTGTTACACTAATGAAAATAAATACTATCCTAAGCATTTTAAACAGGGGTTGAGGAGATTAAACTAAAATCTACTAAACTAAAGTGAGAGAAAGATAAGAAAGTAAACAAGCGAACAAATAAAATGAACTAAACTAATATATACGGGCATTAGACTTGGTTTCTCTCCTAGCTCGATTCAAGTTGATTTCGTTAACCTTAAACGTATAATAGACTCCATTAAGAGGATTAACTTCATTTACTCTCACCGCTAATCCATTAAACCCCTATCAGCTAGATTATACGAGTAAGATTAACACTTCTTAGGAATATAATAGATTCCATAAAGAGGATTAACTTCATTTACTGTCACCATCAATCCATTAAACCCCCACCGGCTAAATTATATGATTAAGATGACGAGAGAACCTGGTCGGGTAATAGAATCTTCTTTTGATCTCATCTATTACCAAGCAATGTCGAATATTGGCCAGACACTCAACATAAACAAGCTCAGTTCAATCGGCAAGAAATCAACAATTACAAGCAAGGATTAAAACCAAATCGATTATCTACACTCTAATGTGTGGAATTAGCCCCTTATCGTGCGAGACAAACAACAAGAATCACATAAGTTCTTTATTGCAAATACCAAAAATAAAATACAAACTTACATAAATCTTGTTTATCTCGACAAGGTTTGGGACAAATCCCCACAAGAAACTGAAACTGAAAAGAAACACAAAAGAATTGGAGATCTTCGAGCAAGTCTAGCTAACCAGCCCCGACTTGAGCTTTGGATCTCTTCTTCTCCTTCTCTCTCTTTCTACTCAAGCTTCTCCAAAACTCCAAACTGATCAGTTTGAGGGTGTCACGTCCCTCAAACTAATCGTCCCTTTCTCTCTCTGGTCCTAAACTGGTTGCTAACTTCTTCTTCTATCAACTGATCAGTTTGAGGAGGTCACGTCCCCCAAACTGATCATCTCTCTCTCTCTCTCTCTCTCTCTCTCTCTCTCTCTATGTGGTGAAGATGATGAAGTGAATGGAACGGACCATCTCAAACTAGTATGAGGGTCTCACCCCCTCAAACTAGTTGGGAGGTCCTCCCTTCTAGGAGCCCTCTCCTTCCTTTTCTTTTCTCTGCTCTATTTATAGGGAGATATTATCTCCCTCTTTCTCCGCGTGAATTGAATGTGGATGGATGGTGGTTGAGAGTTGATGGAGAGTTAAGAACCAATATACCAAAAGAATCCCGTCAACATATAAAAGTGATCTATCGAGAAATATCGAAAATACCCTTAGAAGCAGGACAAAAACTTCACCCAGCGTCGGTTTGGGCACCCAGTGCCCATTGGGCCCTCCTCGCCAAGAGGTATGCCCAGCGGTGATTGGCCTGGTCCGTGCTTCCTCCAGTTTGAAGCTTCAGTTTGTGCTTAGTTCAGCTAAGCCTATGATTAGTTCAATTTGTGCTCAGTTTAACTGGTGATCAGTTCAGCTGGTGTCAATTCAACTTGACCCTTCAGTTTGGGCCATCAGTTTGGCTATCAGTTGGGCTTCAATTAAGCCATCAACTTGACATTAGTTTGGCATCAGTTTGGCCATCAGTTGGACATCAATTGGGCCATCAGTTTGGCATCTTGGTCATCAGTTTGGCACCAGTTGGCCATCAATTCGCACCAGTTGGCCATCAGTTTGGCACCAGTTGGCCATCAGTTTGGCATCATGGCCATTAGTTTGGAGCTTCAGTTTGGGTGTGTCCTCAGTTGTGGTCTTCAGTTTGCCCTCTTCAGTTGGGCTTCTGATTTTTTCACTTTTTGTGCCATAAAATACCTGCTTTTGGAGCAAAAGCTCAAAGTCTACGCAACACGGGCATAACACACCAAGGGATCAAATATGAAGCTAAAAATACCAAAACAACACTAAAATAAGGAAACACATGCACTAAATACATAGAATTACTATAAGAAAAATATCACAAATAAACACTAAACATCAACCATACTCATACATCTCCAGAACTTGCATGATTTCTTACTCGAGATTGTTTTTATGCTTGGAATTAAGGAAATGATAATAGGCCATCTTTTCTGAAGCCATATACCCATAGACTATCCAAATTCATATGATTCATTTGTAAGCCATGTTGTGCCTTATTAGCTTTTCTTGAATACCCTATTTAGTTTTGAATTGTTGAATGTTCGGAGAAGTAGGGGTAAAAGGGTAAAGAATGAATGTGAATAGAGAAAATAAAAAAAAATGAATGGGGATTTGGTGATGATGTTTTTTGTGCATAAAATAAAGAGTGCCATGAAGAAAAAAGAAAAAGAAGCACAGTAAAAAATGATAATGCAAAGTGCCAATAATAAGAGCAGAAAAACAGTAAGAGACCAAAGGTCCATGTGTAGATAAAAGATAAAAAATGAAAGTAGGACTCGAAGAACCACTAAAAATGAGGTTGTATGTGAAAAAATGGTAGTTTTAATAGTTGGAGCAGATGAACTTTGAAATTTGTAGATTTCTGTGATTTTTACAAGTTTTGTTAGTCACTTGAGCCATATTCTCCTAACCTTGACCCGAAGCCTACATTACAACCGGTCTTAAGACCCTGTTTGATCTTTACTTCGAGCATGTGTGTTCTTTGGGGAGTTGAGAAAGATTGCAAGCTTATGGTGGATTGTGTGAGTGGTTTGATTTTTTGATGAGTGTATACCTTGTCTATTTTACTAATGAGAATGAAGAGAAACACACACACCTGAGAGAAACATTGGCTTAATTTATGCTTATTAAAGTTCTATAAGCGTGTGTTTTGCTATGATGGGCTACCTTGTTTGTATCATTTCTCATTTTTATTTCTCGAAGTTATGATTGCTACATTGTGGATCGTGTGCATGATTTGTTTGGATTTTATTGTTGGTTTTGATTCTTTGTTTGGGGATAAACAAACTCTTAAGTTTGGGAGAGTTGATAAATTGAGATTTTACACTATTTTTCTTACATTTGCACGTTGTGTTTTGCACGTTTTATGCGTGTTTTTATCTCAGTTTATTTGACTTCCGCTTGATTTCAGAGTTCGGTCTAGTTTGCTAATTTGTGTGGGTTTGTCCTTAATTTCGGATGCTTTGGAGAAAGGATGTGGTGATGACGCCCCGAGATGATGTTGTGAAGAAATTGGATCAAAAAGCGGGACGAAACAAGCCATAAGAAGACATGCGACAGCGAGTGTGCTCGCGGGTTCGGTTGTGGGTCAGCTCAAGCTAAGATATTGCCCATTCACAACAGAGAGAGGGTCTGAGAGAAGAAAACATGTGTCCCCGGTCGTGAGTATTTTGCCACGTGGTGCCATGTGGTGACACGTAAAGCCACGACCTGAGCCGCAGGCAAGGCAGTCGCGAGTGAGGTCGCGGCTCGATCGGGCTTATCCAGTTTTTTATCTATTTTTAGGCTTTTTCCACTAGGTATTTAAGGGTTTGAGTGCACGAAAGTTACATACTTTTGACTACACCGTAAGATTGATACCAGAGAAAAACAACGGAGGAAAAGCATAATGAAGAACAAGACCAAGGGATTCGAGTATTTCAAGATTAGAGACAGATATAATCTTCCGAGTTTTATTTTTCTTTAATTCTTGTCTAACTATGAACATCTTGTGGAATAGTTTATTTGTTTGTTTTAGTATGAACAACTAAACCCCAGTATTCTAGGGTTGATTTATGGTTCATTTATGAAGTCTATTTAAGTAATTCCAATTTTTGTGCCTATGGTTTTGATGCACTTTAATTATTCTCATGCTTGATTATGCATTATTTGATTGACCATTGAATGATGTGTTTTTAATGTGTTGCTTCATAAATCGAAAGATGAGTTTCGGCACTAGATTTGGAATAATTAACTTGATGGTCAATAGCACTCGAGAGAGTTGAGATTATTCAAGAGAGTAGTAAACCTATGGATCAATTAGGAGTTGCATGCTAGATAACTAATGGATACATTATTATTTAATGTGTAATCAACAATCTAGATACTTCGAGAGGAGGTTTGGAATGCAATAGTGGTTGCTCTAGTGTAATTAAAATCCCAACATAGGTATTAAAATGGAATTATTTAGATGGATGGATTAATTGTTGACTATTCAATCATAGAATGCGTCTGTTCCCCACTGATATTTTCTCTGTGCATTTGATATGTTATTAACTTTAGTATTTTAATTTGAGTTATTTTAATTTCAGTTAGTTAATTCAAATATTTCATCATTTTGAGTGATCTAGATAACGTGGGTGGAATAATTAGGATAATTAGTAGTTTAAAATATTAAGTCTATGGAATCGACCTTGTTCACCACTATATTAGAAGCATCACTGTACACTTGCAGTTTAGGTGAAATAAATAACTGAACATAACATTGTATGGAGGGTTGAGAACCTTGATTCCAACTCGGATGCTAAATTTGAGATGAATTTGATGAAGAACGCCTTTAACTGTCTTGCCTTGCTTACAGATCAAATGTTGACTTCATGATGCCTTCGGTGAAGAACGTGTTTGAATGCCGCAAGAACGTCTTGAATATTTGAGAGAATTTCACTATGAAATTTATTCTCTCTTGAACTCTTCAAATGATTTCTAGTGTGATTTTCAATTGCTATGGAAGCCCTATTTATAATTGTATGGATGAGTATCTAGGGTTGACGTAACACATCTCATTGACTATTGGAAATTGATATATATATATATATATAAGATATTTACTTATTGCTAAATAAACTTGATGTTTATCATATAATAATATTTTTATTATTTAAATATTTTATCTAATTTTAGATTTTATCAAATTTCAAAGCTAAATAAATATATAAAAATAAATAAAAATATTATATATAATATTAAAATTTTAGCCACCTATAGAGTTGTTAGAAGAAATTAATGAGGTGTTCCCATAAGTATTTCGCACAATGTTCTACCTCGTATATTTTAGCGTGCTCATTTGTTGGGATACACGATTTCGATCAAGAAAGAACGTCTTGTTGCCTGCCTTTGAAGAGCTTGCGCTGAATATTCGCCCTTAAATCAATATAGAATATCTATATTCAAATAATTAAAATTTTATATACGTTAAACCCTGAAGATCACAAGAAAAACTTCTTTAGGATTTGCTTTTTGGATTCAAGGACTATAAGAAGACATATACGTGCATTATGAAGATGGATGACTAAATACGTACCTCATATGTTTTCTTAATGTATTTTTTGTGAGTTGTTGTATGGTCATATATATTAGTTAGAGTTGTTCTTAATTATGTTCACGTGATAGTATATCACATTTTATTGTTTTGTCACCAAATACTATAGAGGGAATTTGGTTCAGATTGTAAATGTGATTTCGGGATAAATCATAAGTGGAAATGAGAGGACTCATGCATGAGGAGATCTCACAGTTCAATTCACGAAAGAGGCTGTGAAGAAGAAAATGATGACATAATATGAGAGTCCTATATGCATAAGCTTCCTAAGTAAACTTTGTAATAGATTGATGAATTCTTTTCCTACTAAGCACGAAGGCACCCAAAGTAGGTTAATTAATCGAAATGGTAACCAATTTTTATGTCTGTAACATCCTGAATTTTTGGATAATGTTTAAGAGCCTTTTAATTGAATTTAAAGGACTACACGAAGGAATTAGAGCTTAAAATAAAACAAAACAGATTTAAGTCACGACTTTAGGTTTTTTTTAAGAAGTTTTTTTCAAAAAAAAATAAAAAATAAAAATCAAATGACTTCTCAAAGTAGGTAATATTGGGCATTCTGGATAGGAAATGTCTTAAGAAATTTGTCGATCTTTTCGGATTTTTAATATGTGATAAAACGAACTTTCGACGATGAAAAAATGATTAAATAATCATGAATACTAACTCCCTATCAATTTTAAAAGGGAATTTTCCTAAGTTGGTTGGTGAGCCTAGTGATAGGAGACTATCTAGCTTGATTTGGAGTAGCACTTATTGGGTTAAAGATTTTTTTAAACTAAATGTTACGGCTAAATGCTGAACTATTAAACCTTTCATTTGTATATCAAATGATATAATTGACTCACCATTTTGGATTAGTTCAATAACTAAGCCAACGAGTGCGTCAGATTTTTTTGGATCTTAGGTACGAGGTCAAACGAACTCCCAACATCAATAAAATTAATAAAGTGTTTTCTCAATAGTAACTTTTTATCTGTTTTGAAAAAAGTAATCTCATCCAAAAGCATTTTATTATATTTTATCCCTAAAAATCTCTACCCGAATATCCTAATTTCCCCTCTAAATTGAACTCCCGGTCATTTATTCTCTCATCCCCATTTCCAATCTAGAGAGAAAGAGAGGGATGTTCGTGAGAGAAATTCAAGGAAAGAATGAGAGACGAGCGATGAGCCGAGCGAGCACGAGGAGGAGCCACCCACCGTTGGCAAACTGCCGGAGCGGCACATATGCCCTCTTCCGCGGCCTTTTTATTCTCCGTTTGAGCTGAAATTTTAATATGTTGTGTATCTTTAAGTTATCTACATTTCGTCTTTTAATGTTATCATCATCCGGTGGCCAAAAAGTCCTAAAACAGAAACTGCCCTCGACGCCAATTTGCCATTGTAATTAGCCGATTTCGGCTCTTTCAGGCTGTCATATCAATTTTTTAATGTTGTTCTAAATCACATTTACTTGATTGTCGAATAACATAATTTTTGAACGAGTTTTGGATTTTGTGGAATATTTAATTAAAACAATTATTTTTATAGCAGAAGCTTAAGTTATCAAAAAAATCTCAAAACTTCATTCTTTAGTCCTAATATGTATAAGAGTGACCCGATTTATTTTTGTAATTTTCAGGCAAGTAAAAAGTGTCGTGGCATAGATTTGTAAATTTTCGAGTAAAATGGCAAGTGACGGATGTCACATCTGCCCGATTTTTCTATCCAATAAATTTCAAAATGAAATTTTGGAATTGTTTTCTTGCTGTGTCAAGTTGACTAAAAGTTTCTAAGGTCGCACAATCTGAGTTGAGTTGGATAAAAATGGATAAAATCTCCAAATAAATTAAATTAAAATCTGATTGAATTCTAAAAAATATTATAGTAATCCCGAGTCAAGAATTGACCTTTGTAGGACTTGTGGAATTTACAAAAAAGGTGAAAGGTGGAATCTTGAGGTGTCATCGTAGTCAATCTCGTCGATTGGGGTGGGTTATTTTTTATATCTATTATTATTTGAGTTAATAAACTCTAAAAGCATATTAGTTGAAGTATAGAAATATCCAAATAAATATTTAGTACATTGTCCCTTTAATGTCAGTGCAGGGTTGTGATCTTCAAATCTCTAGGATGACATATCTTCGGTACGATTTCAATTTAAAGGATTATATTATACTTTGGTGTAACTAGTCTATGAGAAGCATGATATAATAGTATGATACGGAAAAGGTTATGATGATTTTGTGAATGATCTAAACTTAAATATTTGCTTAATATGGATTGGTGTATCGATTATTTATAGTTTTATACTACGAGCTTGTGAATTAAGGTTTCTAGTGATAATATGCGATAAGCACGTTTACATGATACAAGGTCGAGGTTGAACAACTGATTATTCTAGCACTTAGGTTAATGATACAATGAAGCATGATTGAAATGCTAGTATATTGATGCATTAATAAGATTATAAAGTTGTACTAGATTTGTCTTGTGCAAGTGAGAAAAGATAGGATTACGTCCCTTGTGGTTGTGGTCTTAGGATCACCAGATAGTGACATTCAGATTTACAATGTTGTGATATTTGTAACACCAGAAAGTCACACTGTCGGGTAACACCTTGCTAGAGCTAGCAACTCGGATGGCCCGACCCGGCTTGACGGACCAGATGTTATGAAGGGATCGGGCTAGTCCGGTTTGAAAAGTGGTCGGGTCAATATTTTCTGAGCCCGGTCTGGCCTTGTCCGAGCCTACGGGCCAATGAGCTTTTTTGAACCAAAATGTTGAATATTTTCAGATTTTATATTTTGTTACAAATTTAAATTTTCAAATTTCTTAATCTAATTATAAATTTTCCTTTTCCAATTTCAAATCTCATAAAAACAAAAGCACACAAATTAATAATTGTAAATATATTACATTACAATTTACATAATACATGTAAATCACATCAAATCTTAAACAAGTAATATGCATTTTTTGAGTCATCGATACCCAAAAAATTGATCATCCAATTTGTGATCCTCCAAATATGGCATCATCGACGTATCCACCATTTCTACAATAAAATTGAAGAAAATATAAGAACAAATTAAATTCCACAAATGAGTAATGATATGTGATTAATAATTAAATTTAAATCTGTTAAATAAATAAATGATTGCCTAATTTGTTTTAGCTATTTGATACTAAGCAAATCCATTAAATTAATCAACTATATCTACTAAATCAACATATACATCTGATTACGAGAAGCAAAATCTAATTAGACGTATTCTTGTTGCTGCTGACTCAAATAAAATAAAACAAAACAAAACAATTAAACAATGAAGATTGGGATAGAGTGGAAGCTGCATAACTAATGAAGACACTCTTATTTTATTTTATTTTATTTAGTTATCCATTAAAAAAACGATGCAGATATCTCTCAACTTTCATATTTGGGCAAAACATCAAATTATTCATAGTGTTGAGCAACCCACCATATCTAGTTATCTATTAAAAAATGATTCAGATATCATTTTTTTTTGTGAATCTCTGTAAACATAATACAAAAGAAATATTCTTTAATCGTAAATTCACAATTTGTACAAAAATAATACAAAATAATAAAGATATCTCTTGATATTCATAGCTGGTCGAATGGGCATCGACATCTCTCGATGACTCGGCATCAATAAAAGCAAACAAGGGTGCGGCGTGGCTCGACATCGGCATGGGTAGTAGCGACTGTGTGGTGGCCGTGGGTGGCGACGTCGACCGTGTGGCGGGCGTCGGGCAGTGGGTAAAAGAGGTCTCTGGAGTGGAGTGAAGAATCAATTCCTCAAATTGAATTTGAGATGGGTGAATGGCGACTTGAGTTCAATTTGTTAGGGTCTGGGAATAGAATAGTTAATCAAATAATTCAAACTGTAATATTATATTAGTTTTAAAAATAAAATTCAATTCAAGCGTTTTTTACCTGAAATTTCCTGGCTTTTTTCGCCCGTCGGGCCATCCGGGTCATGTAGGCCCGAAATCCTTTCGGACCACTATTTCTCAGGCCCAACCTAGCCTAAAAACGGGGTTTTTTTAGGCCTAACTAATTTTGCCAACTCTACCTCTTGCATACTCAATGGGACATTTGAAGTAACCCGTCAACCATCCTAATGGATGCCTCAGTAAAATTAGAAAGGGATCCACAGATAAGTAAATGATTGTGCAGATATGGGAGGAAAGCGTTTAGCTTCCCATATGCTGTCAGTTAAATTTAAATATTTCTTTATTTCACTTACCCCAATGAGTGCATTAGTACGCATGCCTCATTTTTTCAAATATTTTCAGATTGAGATGCCGATGATAATGTCCTGATGTTATGGGTTGACAGAAGATTTTCATGATATGAGTCCATTTGATAGGTGATCTAAGGTTGTTATTTTTCTTGTTCACCTAGCTTCAATGCAACTCTATACACTCTGATCGAGTACTTTGATCAAACCTTGTTCCTTGGATAGTTAAAGGGATGAAGCCCCGTTTTCTTTGAGCTATATTCCATTGCTTTAAGTCTCGACCTATGCATGAGTTTTATCTGTTTATTTATTTTGTTTTTGTTTACTTTCAGTTGATCTATGAAGAGGTCTAGTTGATATTTTTTTTTGTCCTAAAAAGGAGACTTAGTTGATTTGAGAGGTTCATTTGCTTGTTGTTATCAGTTTATTGCTTTATTGGCATGTGAATGGACATTTTGATTCATTATAGGTTTCATTTCTTTTTTATAAGCCATTAATAAACAGAGGGATTGCTCTAATTACAGAGGTTATGCCACACAAAATTTTGGGAAGACATAACCTGTTATTGACGTCTTTCTATTGATTTTCATTCCCAAATTCCTCTTTCTTTTTAATTAATACTCCATCTCGCGTTTATTGCCTTTTTCACGATCGGATCATTACAATGTCAATTTACTATTTTTTATTTTCACTGTTGCTGCACTTATCATTTTCACTGTTCATGCACTTATCAGTAACATCGACCGTATAAACATAAAACATAATATAATGATTAAAAATGCACAAATTATATTTTTTCAATTGTCAAACTATATGGAACAATATTGTTTAAATATGTGTGACAGGACACCAGGAATCTTCTAGTGTCAAAAAATCCAATAATGTTTTAAAAAAAACCCAAGGCTAAACAAACTAATTGGTGCCATTATCTATCTATCTATCTATCTGCCTATCAAAAGTTTAATCGAAATTGCTAGAATACCTAGAGACTAGAGTTAGTAAAATAATCATTGTAGTAAATATAAGGAAAATTCTTACCTACACGTTGAGGTAGTAAACCAACATGTAATACATTTTAATAATTATTTATTACCCATTACACGTGTAACGACCCATTTTTCAAAAAGTTTATTTTTAAATATAGTCTTGTGACCTTGTCGTTACCACTGATTTAATATTTGATATATTATATTTATTTTAGTCGTCCGGCCTGCAGAGAAAAATTAAAAGATAATATCAGGAGTTCATAATATGAATAAAAGTATAAAATGCCATAATTTATAATGCCGAATTCCTTTTACTAATCAAAAATCCATAATAATAATAATAATAATAATAATAATAATAATAATAATAATAATAAAATAAATAAATAAATAAATAAATAAATTATTATCTAAATAACAGTTATTTCCTTTTCCTAGATCCCACGAGCAACAACTGCTGAACTACTGCAGTTTTTCATTCATCTTAAACACAAATCAAAATTTTACTTTTCATTCCAATCTCTCTTTTCTCAAACATGACGAATTCAACGGCGCCATCATTCCCTCTTTAGTTTGAAGCAAGAAAAGATTCTCTTGCTAATTCAATTAAGGTAAACCATCCAAATTCTAAATTCTTTTCAAATACCAAATTGCAGTAATTATGTATTAATAATCATTTTATTCATTCTTATCGCTTCCACTAATATATATATATATATATATATATATATATAAATAGATACCTCATTCAAATCAAGGTTGAAATTAAACCAATAGTTTGGAATCAAATATATTTTTACGAAATTCTTTATTTACATCAATAATTGTATAGATTAAATAATAATAAAAAAAATATAATTGTTGTGTGAAACCGTAAATTTGAAATAATTTGGTGTTGAACGTCGATGTATGTTCTTGAAAGATTTTGCAGAATCATTTTTCTTCCATTCTACATCTCCTATAATGAAATCAAACCACTCGTCAAATCTTAGTCGAGAATCACTACCGAAAGTAAAAATAAATGAAATGAGTTAAGTTTCTTGTTCTTTTGATATTCATTTTCTCTATTCAAATTCATGACAGAAACGAAGATTGAGTATTACAACTTTGTGATTTTTGTCTTCTTATTTGTAATCTTATTATTATAATATAAAAATATCATTAATACTAGTACCATAATATATCTTTCTCGAACTTAAATAAAAAAATCTATAAATTATGTAAAAGATATACGAAAACTAATAACTTTTAGTTTGATTAACTATAATAAAATAGGAAAGTCATCTTCTGTTGTGATAATATTGTAAGATGATTAATAATTTAAACTAACTTTAAACTATATAAAATTCTTATAAAAGTTGAATTTACTAAAATAATTAATTATATTCTCTGCTAGGTGAAGACGAGTTAATTCCTTCAAGCCTTTAACATTTTGCACTGAAAAGTCGAGTCAAAGGTCTTCAAAGTAAAGGTGGGGAATTTTATACGCTCGTGGTTATTTATTATCCATTATATATTGATCTTGTGATTTATAGTTCGACTGAGTGTTTATGTGAAAGTTAAAGTTAAAGTATGCCAGGGACCGTTCATAGGTCCGGGACCATAAAAGTTGTCCTTGGGTCGCCCACCGTGCATGTGTATATGCATATACTTGTTCAGAGACCGTTAATAGGTCTGAGGCCGTGATAAGTTGCCTTTGGGCTGACTCCCCACTGTTCAAACAATTATTATTATGTGACATGGCATGAATGTTTGAATATGAGTTACTCGTTTAATATATTTTGGATAATACGTATTCTCCACTGAGTGTATTCGTTATACTCATTCCCTTCATTATAACATTTCAGATTGAGGAGTTCAGTGATGGCAGTGAGGAGATGGATGATAGTTAAGTTTTTATTTAAATATTTAAGTTACTAAACTCATTTGACTACTAAACTTTTAGTTGGCATTTATGTTAAATTGTCTGTTTCTAACTTTAAAATATTTAGGAGTTTGAATTATTTAAAATCGCTTCCGCTCTATGTTATTTGAATTATTATGGTATTATGGTATTTTCCTAAGTAGAAGTTTATTTATGCATTTTTATGCTTTTCTAGTATTAGTTTTATTACAGTTTTGAGAAAATATTTTAAACTCTCTTTCATGCGTTATTTTACATATTAAGTTTTTATAAAATAAATAGCATTCTAGGTTTATAAAATTAGGGTGTTATAACACGTGATTTTAATAATTTTTAAATAATGTATTATATGTTGAGGCACTACCCCCAACCTGTAGGTAAGAATCTCCTCTCCTTACGTAGATGGTGAAACCTAAATTTCAATCAAATAAACCATCCTAGATATATAAAAAAAAAATGAAAGTTAATTATTATATGTTTTATATATTGCGAATTTAAACATCACAATTGCCAAAAGCTTAAATCCACTTTTCCCCATCTCAATTTATTCACAAAATTTCCCCAAACACACGCGTGCGCATCACATAATCATACTCAATAAATTTTGTTTTCAAATTATTCCACCAGTTCAATCAAATCATTAAACTACGCGTTATATAGTAATTGAGTTATTAGTTATTTGCATGATTTCATTTGAGATCTTAAACTGCGCGCAGTACAATATAATTATATTATGACATTTTAAAAATTGTAAAAATATTATAACCTTTTAATATTTTCACAAATTTAACACCGAAGTTAATTTTTGGTGTTTGAAATGTAGTGTAGCTTGCTCAGATCTTACATGAAATTTTAGTCTAAAATAAGAAAATTGTGTGGAAAATAATTTGGTTCATATCAATATATTAAGTTAAAATTTTACACGAGATCCTAGCTAGCCATATTATATTTTAGACATAAAAAATTTATTCAGATATTAGATTTATGAAAAGGGAAACCCCCTGAACCATTACATGAGGAGCTTATTCCCCTTCTCTAACTATTTGGTTCAACTAGCCTCTCTAAGCGGGGTGTATTGGTTGTGGATTTTGATGGATTTCATTGGACTTTTAAAATCCGGGTGTATTCAATCCAGACTTTCAATGAAATTCTAGTGTATCCAATCTAGACTTTTAGAAGTCCAATGAAATTCGGGTGTATTCAATTCAGACTTTTAAAAGTCCTTTAAAATTATGAGGTATTCAACAATTCACGGACTTTAAAAAGTCATTGACTTTGTTGGATTTCGGCTGGATTTCACGTGAAAATTGCGAAGGATAAAATTCGACCTCCAGACACGAGATTTCGATGAATTTGAAAAACCCGGGGAGCGTTGTGTCCCAGCGGCAGCTGAGTGTCTGGGTAGATGAAATTGGCACCCTAACCGTCATCCGAAGCTAGCGGCCGCTGGGTGCCAGCCTCGGCTGGGTTTAAGGCGATGGCAACCCAGCGGCCGTTGGCTACCAGCAGGAAAAAAAGACAAATTACATTTCATTTTTATTTAAAACAAATTACATCAATAATCAAATTTATCAGTGCTCCACCATTCCCACTTGGCTTGAAGCTTTCAAATTTTACCAAAAAAAAAAAACGCAAACTCGAATCGCACTTTCTTCATCCCTTCATTATTTCCAACAACTACATGACACTTGCTTCTCTCTCTAAAACTCTGGTCAGAGAGAGAAACCTATACATGTCGTTGCCGAAGTTAGCAGCTTTATAAAAAATATAAGCTCCGCCCACGGATTTTCATTTACCAGTATATAAAGACTGATTATTCATTCATTTAATTTGTTTTCGGAAGTTGATTCTGCATTTCAAGAATGTCGTCGCCGGCGCCGGGCTCCGCGCCGCCTCCCTCTTCGCCTCATGCTAACAACACCGCCCCACCGCCGGCAACTCCCTTGCCTCCGCCGCCTACTCCAACGACTTCTCCGCCGCCTACTCCGACAACGTCTCCGCCACCCAATCCTCCGGTGACTGCACCGCCTCCGACCTTCCGCTCCCCACCACCGTCCACGCCTGCAACTCCGGTAGCTCCCCTTTCGTCCACGCCTTCAACCCCGTTGAGCCCAGCGGTGGCTATGCCTCTTAACTTGGCTACTCAGCGGCCGCTGGTAGCCAGCGGCCGCTCGGTTCGGATTTTTCGCGTGTCCACCGCTCGTTGTGTTCCAATAAGCGTTGAAAAGTAGGATTTCAAATCCATTGAAATCGTTCCAAATCGATCCGAAATTTGTACACGAAATCCATCAGACTCTGCGTGGAGTTGACAGACTCTGCGTGGAGTCTATGGATTTTATAAATCTATGGACTTTTAAAAGTCCAATGAAATCCATCAAAATCCACAACCAATACACCTCCTAAGTTAAAATTTAGAATTTTAGATCATGTAAATTTTTTATCGAATGGAAAATACCACCCTTCTCCACACTTACTTAAATCTTTTCACACACTAACATCAGTTTTTTTATACACCTTAACACTCTTTTTACTCATCAAATAACATTTCATGAATAATAGAACATTCAACATAATTTTCGTGCGTGCACAGTTTTTTACAAATATGCCGTAATTTAAAATATATTATAAAGGACAAATTACAATTTAATTTTCAACATTTAGAGGGTTTAATAAAAATAACCTAACATTTTAATAATAACAATTTAATTCCCAACATTTGGATATTCTAACAGAAATAACCCAACGTTTAATATTAACAATTTAATTCCCAATTTTTGAAAATTTTAACGAAAATGATCCAATTTTTAAGGCTAAAAAAATATTTCGGTCGATTTTAATCTCATTTACTCTCAAGTAAGCTAGAGACCCATATAACAGACTAACATTTTTGCCGAAAAAATAACCAAATTGGTTTTTTCGCCTAAATTATCAGATCATTTTTGTTAAAATGTTCAAACATTGGGAATTAAATTGTTAATATTAAATATTGGGTTATTTCTGTTAAAATATCCAAACGTTGAGAATTAAATTATAATTATTAAAACGTTGGAATATTTTTATTAAAATTATGAAACGTTGAGAATTAAATTGTAATTTGCCCTATTATAAAATATATACAACATATGAGAAAGTTGATGCAAGTCACGTAATTTAAGTTTATGTTTGTCACGTTATTTATACGAACTTGGATGAATTTGTTCCAAATTATAATTCTCAAATTTTTATGAATTCCGTTGGAAATCAAACGTAATAATGAAGCAAGTAAGAAATTATTTTTCAATATTTCCATTTGATATTGTGTGATGATGACTCAAAACAGTCAAGAATCAAGATTAGGATTTTTTAAATAATATTTTACAAGTTTATGGAGTCCTTTACCCCAAAAAATGATAATGAAGTCCTTTCTAATTCTGCCGCACCGCACACTTTCAATTTTATTTATATATATTTATAAAAAAAACTCGGGGAAAAAATAATAATTAAATTGCAATTTAAATTTAAAATCAAATATCATAATACTACACATACATACAGGAACAGCAGTATCTATCTCTTCCCTCCCACCTCTTGCTATCTTCTCTCCGCAGATCAGATCTGATCCCTTACTACAGAGGTAACCCTCTCTCTCTCCACATTTTTTTTATTCAATACTGCAATTCTCTATGATGCAGAATTGTGTTTGTTTCCGCTGATTTCATTCAGATCTATTATTTTAGTTCGTATAAAAGTAATGTGTTTTGCTTGGAAACTGGTGTCGACATCGGTCGATCATTTTCATTTCCATTATTCATTTTGTTATTATTCTCTGTTGCTCTTAAAATTTTAGCCAGAATCTGTTGCAACCAGTAAGTAACTGGATAAACGAGAGGAGTTAGTATTATCTTTTTTTGATGATTTGTTTTGTTTTTCTGGGATGCTGGGGCAAATCGTTGGTTTAGTGGAAAGTGGAATTTGTGTGTGTGTGTGTGTGTGTATGAGTGAGTGAGAGAGAGAGAGAGAGAGAGAGAGAGAGAGAGTTAGAATTAGAATTTAAATCAGAAGTAATTTCTAATTTGGACTATTTTCCTCAAACTTGCCCTCTCCAATTATGTTTGATCCCCAATTCCATCATCATCACCTTAAAAGGGAAAAAAGTAAAATTGAACTTAAAAAGAAATAGACATCATACTCTTGTTGATACTGAGTTCATTGAATTTAAGTTACCACAAAATCTTTGATGTAATCTAATAAGCTATTCTTTTATATCCCTTTAAACTAACGAAAGCATGACATTTTTCATATTATTTCTATAATATGTGAATTACTACTTGAATTTTTTATTTTTTTTAAGAAAATCTTACTACTTGGTTTGATTGTAGTGAAGGAAGTTGAATTCTGATTTTTATAGAGTAAATGGGTCGCGGAGTTAGCAGTGGTGGAGGGCAGAGCTCTCTGGGCTACCTTTTCGGAAGTGGTGAAGCTCCTGCTCCAAAACCTGCCACAAACAATGTGCAGGCACCTCCTGTTGAGAAGCCAGCCCCAGTTAGTCATGTGATACCGGAGAAGGCTGCCGCACCATCTACTGATGCTCCAAAGCAGATTCCTGCTGGTATCCAGGGAAGTCAGAAGAATAACTACTACCGAGCTGATGGCCAGAACACTGGGAACTTCCTCACGGTTTGCTCATCATCTTTTGTCATTTTACAATAGCTGCTTCATCATACTATGTTTATTATATTTACCATCATAGTGTTATCCTTGATCAATGTGCTAAGTTGCAAGCTCCTGTTGGCTGGTGAATT
Source organism: Perilla frutescens (assembly GCA_026008535.1). Lineage (NCBI taxonomy): Eukaryota > Viridiplantae > Streptophyta > Magnoliopsida > Lamiales > Lamiaceae > Perilla > Perilla frutescens. Next base: position 18,776,773 of record BRKX01000014.1, on the reverse strand, counting down.
GGGTGCTTGACTTCTTTCCTTATTGATCAGATTTTTACAATTCATAGGCTTCTATGAAATACTATTTTTATGTTCAAGTTCTTTCTTGTTGAAATTTTTAAATAAAAATGATTTTGAAGAATCCCCTCATAATGTATTAAAATAAACTGCGTCAGTAATGCCTTGGAAATAAAATGTGCAGGTGGTATTTGAATTGATGAGTTGAGAACTTGAGTTGGCATGTTAATTTGTTTATGCATTAAAGTTAGGTGTTTGAAATAGGATCTGAAACTATGGTGCTGAAGTTGAAGATAGTTTTGCTTTTAATGTTTGCTTGGAACATTTAAGAGAATTAATAAAATAAATGAATTGTCAAACTGAAAGTGAAAAAAAGTTTTTGAAAAGCATTTTTGAAAAATCGGAACAAATAAAACTCAAGTGATGTTATTGAACTGAGCTCTTTGGGTTGAGTGCATAACTACACATTAGATTCCAGTAAAGGCACTTCACCGTCTACTTATATTATTTTCTGATTGTCATTTCATGTTCATATGAAGGTGTTTATTGTATTCCTATTCATGTTTGTTCATTTAATTCGATGTTACCAGAGTTTTAACTGCTTCAAATTATTAAATACATTTCGTGTTATCAGATTTCCATGACCATCTAATATGTTTCGTAGCTTTAGTGGTTATTTTTTCCTTATGCTTGATTATCATGCGCCAACCAAATCCTTACACCAGTTGATTGATCACATTTTGTTACCACCAATGCCATTTCTAGAAGTGATAGTATGTATAACTTGACATAGATAGTTACATAACTTACATGCAATGTTGACAAACTAATTTCGGTTGAAATGATACATGAGAATCTTTGTGATAACAGGATCGACCTTCTACTAAGGTCCATGCTGCCCCAGGTGGTGGATCTTCGTTGGGATACCTTTTTGGAGGTGGTAGCAACTAATGCAGCATTTGGCTCTCATCAGATTCTACGATGAGATTGCCGTTTGCTCTATCTAGGCCCCATTTAAAATGGGGACTACAAATATGTCCCATCTTCAGTTCTTCAGACATTGTGAATTGTAATATGGTTTACCTTTCCTGTCTCTTAAATCAAGCTTGCTTGTGCATTTATTGCTTCGTCACATGGGGATGATGTTTGGAGCTGTTGTTGAAGCTAATGGCAAAAATAGTGTTATGCTTTCCCTATTATTCTACATCAGCTATGGTGGTGGTCTTATGGATTATTTTTGTGGTTGTTAATAGCATTCACTCCATTGAAGGTGTTTTTCTTTCTTTCTTTTTTTTTTTTCTAGCATTCTTGAAGTTTTACATATTTTGTGTTTGATTGTTATAGTTTTGTTTGGGGAAAAGGTGAAAAAACAGCCCCATAAAGTTTACGCCCGAGCGTAGATCACTTCTAAAACTTTGTTTAGGTGCAATTACATCCAAATTCACGTTAATGGTGCAAATAAACTCACCTATTATACTATACGGATGTCTAATTCTATCTTCAAAATTATATCCTTTTATTCTTTATTTTTTATTTTGAATTGAAACTGTCATCTCTTCACTAGCTCTCATTATTTCTGCAACAAGTAAAAACATTGAATACTATATCAATATGTTTGTCTCTTCTTGTTATGTTCCTATTTCCACACAATCATCTCTTCATTCTTTATGTTTCATTATATATTTATTATATTTTTTGTTTCTTCTCACATTTGGGGTTTGTGAATTGTGAGAGTTCGAGCGACGTTCAGCGCATGTGATTCTTTTTGTTTAAATTGTTTTATGTATTGGAACAAAATTAAAGACAAATGCAGTTTATAGTTTGTTTGTTTGTTTTTTTCCGTCGATGCACCATTTTTCACAACCTCGAAATAGAAAAAAAGTGTTCATCATTAGACTCGGGCGATTTTTATTACTGTACATTCAAGTTGGCTTCATCATCAAACTTTGGAAACACATGCGAGTACAAATTTCAATTCGTGCCCCGCCATAAAAATATATTTCCCCTTCATTGAATAAAAAGTAAAAACTCAACCTTGTTTATTTAGTTAGGGCTGCATAACAAAAAATGGCGATTCGCACAAAACCCTTGTTTAATCACATCACAAAATCATCAATTTTCCCCGCCATTCCCCCGTTTCCGAACCGATTTTTCCAATCCCTCTCCAGAATTCCGCCATCTCATCACGAAAATCTGAATTTACTCTGCAATCTCTTCCGCAGGCATGGCTTCCCGCAATCCGAGTTCCCTGATTTCATCAGAAAGAACGATTTTTTGCACAACTCAGACCCACGAGAGATTGAAAATTCTTTCAAGATCTTGCTGTCCTTAAATCCCTCTAAAGAATTTCTTGTTTCGACAGTAACCGGTTGTCCCAGAGTTCTACAGCTCGCGTTCTTGGAAAATTGGAAACCGGGTATTAAGCATCTGGGTGTCCATAATCTCACACCGATTGCAATTAGGAGTATTCTTGAAACAGCTTCCAAATTTGGGTTAAGCCCGAATGACGTTTGTGGGTGCGTGGAGTGTTTGAAGGGTTTGGGGTTTAGCGAGGCAACTATCACTAGGGTCTTAGAAACTGTGCCTATGGTGATGACGTCGGCTGAGGGTGAACTTGCCGATAAAGTTAAGTTCTTGATGGGAATTGGAATACGTGGAAGTGAAATTGATAGGGTGGTTAGCTCCTTCCCTAGGATTTTGGCATTTGGAGTGAAGAACAGATTGAAACCTTTGGTTGATGAGTTTGTGGATTTGGGTTTCAGCTTAAGTGATGTTAGGAGAGAGGTGGTCAGAGAACCAAAAGTTCTGGGTTTGGAAAATGGGGAGCTCTCACAGTGTTTGGAAATGGTGAGGAGTTTGAAATGCCGGGTGGCGATCAAGGAGAAGATTTTGGGGGGTGGAGAGTTCAGGGCTGGGTACAGAGTGAAAGTGAGGGTTGATTGCTTGAGGAAAAGTGGGCTGACATATAGAGATGCATATACGGTGTTGTGGAAGGAGCCAAGGGTGATTCTGTATGAGGTGGAGGAAATGGAGAAGAAGATTGAGTTTTTGGTTAGTAAGATGAAGTTTGATGTTGAGTGCCTGGTTGAAGTGCCGGAGTACCTAGGGGTGAACTTTGATAAACAGATTGTTCCCCGTTTGAAGGTGATTGAATGTTTGAGGTCCAAAGGTGGAGTTGGGGAGGAGGTGGGCTTGAGAAAGTTGGTTAAGCTCAGTAGGTTGAGATTCTATAATATGTATGTGAAGCCATATCCAGAATGTGAAAAGATATATGGAAGGTTTGCTGGAAAACCTGTGGCTCAAACTCAAACTCGCCACCCCGTTGGACTGTGGAAGCTTTTGAAGCCGCAAAAGTATCCACAGACAGAAGAAGATGTTAGGAATATTAAGTCGTTTATGGATTCATTTCCCAAGCAAAGCCATTAATCTATCTACTGTTCCTTGTAATTCAAATTCTTTTGGAATAAGTTCAGTTTGATGGATCATGTTGTAAGTGTCGTCTATTTTCTGTCATTTCTGGAAGGATCATGTGATTCATAAGTTTAAGCAAACAACTTCACTTCATTTATGCCCAAATCAATAGCTTGCATGTGAAATTACCTATAAATACTAGTACTACTACCCTTTTTTCTGTTAGTCTCTACTATTTTCAACCGTACAATTATAGTTTTAAACATTTTAAACACAAAATTTTATTTATGTTTTAAGTTGAATCTTGTGAACAACATTATATATCTATATTTTTTTATTTTTTTATTTTTTTCTTGCAATAATATTTTTTATCAAGTGACATCGGGCGACAAGGTGCCAATTGTTTCGGAAGAACCCGACTTTACTAAAGCAACTACAGTTTAATTTATATCATTTTCTACTTTATAAATTTAACATATGAATCTATCTTATATTTTAGGGCAACAGCACCTGTTTTCAAAAATGGATTTTTATATAAGGAGTTTTTTTACAAATATTTTAATTTATCCTGTTTTTTTTTTCTTTTTCTCATAATTTCTCATTTGACATTTCTATTTCTTTGCCTTTAAAATTAGTTCAGAATTAGCACCACTTTGTAAACCTAAACTAATGCAGGCGGAAGCTATAACCCGAACAAGAACACACAAATACAATTCAAGAATTCGAAGAACTCAAACTTATATTGAATAAAAAGAGTAATATCCAAAAGTTATCAAAATTCAACCACCTGCAATATTAAACAAAATCACCTATTTATATTATTAAAACCCTAGTAAAAATAAGACTCCTACCTTAATTAAACAATCTAGATAAAAAGTAATTAAAACATATAAATACGTAATTAACCTATAGAAATCAATAAAATATTAATAAATATATAAATATATTTATCTCCGGGTTAAACATGATATGACCTCGAATCCGACATAAGCACATCGGGCAAAACGGGGTGGTGGTGGCCCTGGTGGAACATCCATAGAAACTACAATATCCCAAAATTGTGACCCTAACGCAAAACAAATCTTCAAAATAATAGTAATGGCCATGATATCTTTAGACATCGCAAACTTTGCATCAAATAATGCAGAGTGGACAGACGTCCCAAACTTTACATGATGAAGTTCAAAGGTCGAGTTGAAATCAACTACAAGTTGTGGTTGCATCACTAGGACTAGGATGTCCTCGCCGTACATCGGAGGAGATGAATATACCATATCATTAACATCACGATCATATGGATCTTCGTCATACATCAGAATAAAGAAATATTCATCATTCTCGATATCAAGATTAGATGGCTCCTCGTCATGCACCGGAAGAGAAAAATATCCATCATCCTCGATATCTAGATTAGATGGATCTTCATCATATATCGGAAGAGACAAATATCCTCCATCCTCGGCATCTAGATCAAAGAGATCTTCATAATACACTAGAAGAGAGAAATATCTCTCATTATCGTCATCAACATCGTCGTTAAAATGAACATCATCATTGACATAAAAAATTTGATCGACGATGGCATTGAGCTGCACCTGCAGGTGACTTAACTGTTGTGCCAACAAATCTCATCAACATCGTCGTTAAAGTAAACATCATCATTGACATAAAAATTTTGATCGTGCAGGTGACTCAGTTGTTGGCACTCAATTGTTGTGCCAACAAATCGATCTGTTGGCGGATCTGAGCGTTGTTATTCGGAGTTCGCGGATCCCGTCTGGACAATATGGTTCATAGACTTATTCGAAGTTCACGGATCCTGTCTGGACAACATGGTTCTGGACCGTAGTCTAGTATCTGAATACCAACTGATGCCTGGACAACATGGTTCATAGACTTATTCGGAGTTCGCGAATCCCAACAAGGTTCATGGACCGTAGTCTAGTCTCTCAATACCAACTGCTGCACACGGAAGCTATAACTCGAACAATAACACACAAATACAATTCAAGAACCCGAAGAACTCAAACTTGTATTGAATAAAAAGAGTAATATCCAAAACTTATCAAAATTCAACCATCTACAATATTAAACAAAATCACCTATTTATACTATTAAAACCCTAATAAAAATAAGACTCCTATCTTAATTAAACAATTTGAATAAAAAGTAATTAAAACATATAAATACATAATTAATCTATAAAAATTAATAAAATATTAATAAATATATAAATATATTTATCTCCATCACAAACTGTATTGTATTGTGAATGGTGGTAGAGTCACAAAACTCACCAAAATATCAATCTTTACTTGTAGTAATTATTGAGAATCGTAGAGGCACAAAACTCAGTGTGCCTAAAATGAATGATTGATATTTTGGTGAGTTATGACTTATGAATGAATTTAAATAATTTCTTAATTATTCTAAAAAAAAAATAAAAAGTAATTTCGTAAGTAATTACGTTTAATTTAATTTTTAGTGAAATCACTGAAATGAATGATTTAATTCAGGTTTAGGCGGTCAGGTTCTTTCCTCCGTGCGTGCGAATTGCGATGAACGATTGCTGTTTATGAAAGCAGCGGCGGCGGCGACGCCAATAATGTCACCAATATTCCGATGCTCTGCGCACAAGCTCCGACGCCTAACCACCACGGCAATCGTCGCCCTCACCGGACCAACCTCAAGCTTTCACCACCGCTCCGCCGCCCTCCACTCCCATAGTCATTTGGTTTGGGAAACTAAAGAAAGTGAGGAATCTAAGTTTGAATAACTTGATGATTTCATGTATATATATATACAGTTTCATGTCTTCCTTAACTTCCCATACCTCTTCCTTTCCCTCTGCCATATGCCTGTGTCTGTTCTGGAACAAAGTTCTTATATTATTGTTAGTTCCCTTTTCGTCTCTTAGTATCAACTGCCAATTAACTTAGTTTGTAGAGTAGAACAATAAAATATATGCGAGCAAAAGTGAAAACAAGAGCAAAACTAGAACAGAGCATCCATATTTTGCTCGTCGATGTGTTTGAAGACTTGTATATGCTTTGGCTTACATGAGTCACTTTTTGTTTCTACAAGTAAAAAAGTGGAATTTGGGGTATTTGTTAACCTTTTTGCTTCCCTGTTTGAAGGTACTGCGTTCTTATTTTTACCTTCCTGGCTGCTGACTTTGATATTGAAGCAGCATTGTACAGTTATTTTTGAACGTGTTTGACATTTTTTTGGCAAGAAATTAAACCCTGCCTGCTGTTTATGAATTTATGATAAATTTTTCATATGATAGTTTTGGCTGTTGCTTTACTTGGAGGTTTGTAATGAATTTGATCACTCATGTACCGGCTCTGATATTGTTTGTTTTGATTTGATGTCATTATATTGCTTAGGGGGTTATGCAATGTGTGGCATAGGAGTGGCGCCTTTCAGATTCGTTAATGGGACTTTGCCTTCTGGTCTATGTTCTTTCTTAAGTCAGAATGCAGCACATTTTTGTTCTATGCCTGAACATGGATATGGGAATGAGTCGCTGGGTTCTGTTGTTTCACCTCCCCTGGGTGATTCAGGAAGTGAAGTGGAAGAGCTTCGAGTTGATGCTGATTATAGTGATTGTGATGAGCCAAAATCAAAACCTAAAGTCATAACTCGAGAATCTATTGACTTCACTAAGATTCCCATTGAGAAGCTTCCGACTGTGATGATTATAGGACGTCCAAATGTTGGAAAGTCAGCATTGTTTAATCGGTCAGTTTTGATCATCTAGTCTTTGTTGGCGTGACATATAGTCCATACTTCTAAGTGATGATATTCATTCTCAGTTGATATTTAGAAGTTATGAAAATATCTTTTAGTTTTCCACGTGTTATGTGCATTTTATTTCAAGTTAGCCTGTTGGAATTGTAGTTTGATTCGGAGGAGGGAGGCACTTGTTTACAACACTCCTAATGACCATGTTACACGTGATATAAGAGATGGGATTGCTAAACTGGGTGATTTGCGGTTTCGAGTTCTAGATTCAGCTGGCTTGGAGGCTGAGGCTTCTTCAGGTTCTGTTCTTGGCAGAACTGCTGCAATGACTGGATATGTGTTGGCAAAATCCCATTGTGCACTTTTTTTGATCGATGCAAGGTTAGACTTATTTTTTCTGTAATTTACTTTCTTATAATTCTTGTGAATGCTTAGAACTCTACTTATAGAAACAGACAATTAAAGCATATTGTTACGCATGCTTTTCTTTGGGAAATGCTATTGAAGAACCAAATGAAGAAAGTGAGAGACTCATGATAATTTTCTACTGAGCAACATTATGTTATTGGTGCTCGAATTATGTCCTAATTTAGTTTGCACTTATCAAGTCCAGAGATGGAATACATCCGTTGGATTTGGATGTTGGAAAGTGGTTAAGAAAGCATGCTCCTGGTATGAAGACTATTGTGGTAATGAATAAAGCTGAGCTGCTCGATAATATTACTGGTTCTCTTGATGCTGCTGCCGGTGAAGCTTATACATTAGGATTTGGTGATCCCATTGCTTTGTCTGCTGAGACTGGATTTGGGTTGGCTGAGCTTTGTGAAGCTTTGAGGCCACCAATTGAGGATTATGTGCTCCAGAAGATAAAGGGTAAATTCTCAAATTTCTGAATGAGATATCGTCTTTTTATTTTTTTTGTTTTATTTCCAGCTTGCTGGGTGTTACAGCTCTAGTACAATTTGTTGTGGTTTCTACTGTTATTCTTATTTTTATTTAATTGGTCATGACTTCCATTAGACATTGAAGATCCTGATGAAATATTCTTTATATTTCCAGTTCTAGACGAAGATACTTGCGTTGATAGCTCCTATGCGGATGAGAATATTGATTCCAAGATTCCATTGCAGTTAGCAATTGTTGGGAAACCAAATGTAGGGAAGTCTACTTTGCTGAATGCTCTATTACAAGAGAATCGAGTTTTAGTAGGACCAGAGGCTGGTTTAACTAGAGATTCAATTCGAGTTGAATTTCAGTATGAGGGAAGAAACATATACCTTGTAAGTTGTAAGTGCAAGATTATTATCTTAACTTTCCTTATTGTGCTAGAGCTGTGTATGTTGATTACATATGATGATGAATGATTAAGTGTGATTTCTGTTCTAATACACCTAACTAAATAGTTGCTACTAGTATCTTGCTTGTCCTAGGATGTATCTATGTCTGTGGAGTCCACAAGTTTCAAATGCGTTAAATCCCAGGCATATGAATGTTTCATTTCTTCTGTGACTCATCCATAATTGTGGTAGTCCATTCTTTTTTCTGAACTTAAGTTTCATTTCATCACTAACTTTCTCATTTTTATGCCACCTGTAAATCAAGGATGTCTGAGTTTCGGTGTAGAGTAATATGATAGTTTCACTCTGTTGTCAGGAGGTGAAAAATTTACCTTTGAACTTAGTCCAAAGATTCCAAATAAATTCGTTTCAACAGAGTCTCCACACCAAAAATGAACACGAGAATTTTTTTTCTAAGGCATAAAAAAACAACACCTAACATTGTTTTCACATTTTAATATTTTCTTTTACAGGTTGATACTGCAGGTTGGTTGGAGAGAACAAAACAGGACAAGGGCCCATCATCCTTAAGCATTGTGCAATCAAGAAAAAACCTCATGAGGGCCCATGTGGTTGCATTAGTTCTGGATGCTGAAAAGGTCTGTTTTGTGTAACTGTACATTTGCATTAATTGGTCTCCGAAGTAAACTTAACAATTTTGGCTATAGTTCTTATCTTTGTGTATATTTTTGTGCTTGCTTTTTGCCGCTTTAAATGATCACATGCTTGGTTATGTTTCAAGCATGCCATCATGATTGTAATCGAACTTTTTTCTATCGTTCTGAAAAGATGCATGCCTGCATCCTATGGTGGACGCTTCTTTCTTTTTCATCGCACTAAAGACAATTGAAGATAATTAAATATTCTAACGAATATCTGTCAATGCTATGTCCATATCTCAAGGGCATTCTATGTTTTTTGGGCATAAGATGATGCACATGTTCCATTTTCTATTGCAGATTAGAATCTTAAGTATTTAATTATATTTAGCTCCAGAAAAATCTGATTCATAGGTTATACGGGAGATCATTGGGTTTCTCTGCAGATAGCTTATCCTCCTGAACATTAGGTTCTTGTAATTCTACTTTGAAATTAATCCATGAACATTAGCCAATAGTTAGTACAGTGTTATGTTCATTTTCCAGGTATTCATGCTTTTGCAGAATATTGAGATTGCATTGTTTAACACTTAGTTCGGTTGCCTTACTAAGTTCTGGTGTTGAAATTTCTTTATGAAGATATTAAATCTTTTCCTAAAACATGTTTTGCATTACAGACAAAGTGCCATTTCTTAATAAGCTATGTAATAAATTTGCTTTTTGTTTCTACTATATTATCTGTGATCCTTTAAAATTTCCGGGTGGACATATGGACCCAAAGTGCAGTATGTGGGGTATCCATATCATTCTCAACCCCAAGCCTTTGGGTTTATATAAGCCGGCCTACTCTTGGTTACTTCTGTAATGCTCTCTAGCAATTTTATCTCAATATAACGTGCTTTATGTGTTGCTTTTCCATATATAGATTCTAAAAGCTAAACGAAGCATGAATCATGCTGAAGTAGTTATAGCAAGGCGAACAGTGGAAGAAGGGCGGAGTTTGGTTGTCGTGGTGAATAAGATGGATCTTTTGAATGCGAAACAATATGACAGAGTCGTCAATGCTGTACCAGAGGAAATTCAGAGTGTAATTCCCCAGGTTTGTTACTAGAAACTAAAACAATTTCCGCGATGACTTATTTAGGTTGGTGATTTCCCACTTGATAATTGATGTAAAATTTGTCAAAATCAAGTTTTATAGTTGTTTTGCCTGTAGTAGCAGCTTTTAGAAGTGTTTTCGTTAATATTTAGAGTGTGCTTAGTTATAGGAACAGTAGTTGGCATTTTCATTTTACTAATATCACTCAAGGAAAAATGTACTAATATCACTCTAGGAAAAATGTACTATCCCTATGAGAGTTTTGGGATTTAATGAAGATATTGTGTCACCCGTTGGTTAATGGCTAAGTTGTTATTCTATAAACTTCTCATTCTATATAAATAATGTTTTTGCGCTAGAAAATGTTGTTAGGCAGGTCAAAATGCTAGATGAGACCAACGGAAACTTCTAGAATTTATTGTTTGGTTCTATCTGATAGAGATAACTTTGGATTAAATAAGAACTGGAATATTAACTTCAACAAATCTGAACTTTAATAAGAACCCTAATAGAAATCCAAACCCTAAGGTTCCTCAGACGTTAGTCTGCCAAAATATTCTTTACTTTTCTAAGCATGCCCTAGACCCTGCGAAAATTATAATTAAATACTAAGTGACTGCAGCCCATGAAAGGCCCGCAAACTCACTAAACCCAAATAATATAAATAACTAACTTAACTAAAATAACAAAGGAAATAATACGTAAATAGAACGAAATAACAACCCGACCTGTGGACCTGCAAATCTCGTATATCACTTTCACTCTCTGCTGTTGTGTGTTTACCGCCCAGGCTGTTGGCGGTGTGGATGGTTAAATGATGTGATTTGCTTTGTAAGAAATAAGAATTAAGCTAGTTTTTTCCTGAGAATTAGGGCCACAAATGCTTTCAGCCTGCCTATATGGAAGCCATTTTAGTTTCATATTGTTGTGACTATCACTAATTGCAATGAACTCTTTTATTGGGAAAGACCTTAGAATAGAATCATAAAGCCTTCTCAAAGATATTTTGTCATTGTACACGTTCTGTTTGACTGATTCCACCAGTAGCGAAATCTGTATCTCCCTTCTTTTGCTGACTTTATGTTGCGTCATGATTACTATCTCTTCTTCTTCTGCTTGCCTTGTGCATCCAAACGAAGAAAACAGGAGACAAAAGGAAGCTAATATAATCAAACTTTTGATAGTAAGGGATTCAACTCCTGAAATGTTTTAGGAGGGCATACTGTCCTTATTCTTACTGAATAACTGAAATGTTCACTATATAATCGTTTGAGTTGAGAATAATTTTATTCCGACCAGGGAATGGTGGGATATATGACAGTCAAGGGAAGTACTGATTCTATTAAAATATTGTCAAATAGCTGTTCTTGCATTGATGAAAGTTTGTGGGCAGGTGACGGGGATACCAGTGGTATTTGTTTCTGCACTCGAGGGGAAAGGGAGGACAGCTATGATGCGCCAGGTTGTCGATACATATGAAAAATGGTGCTGCAGATTGCCAACAGCTCGCCTAAACCGCTGGTTACGCAAGGTTTGCACAAATTCTCCAATTGTCCTAGACTCCTGATAGCCACATGTAAACTTGCCATTCATGACTGGTTTTATGCGTAGGTTATGAGCAGACATTCTTGGAAAGATCAGTCAGCCCAACCGAAGATCAAATATTTCACTCAGGTGAAGGCCCGGCCACCTACATTTGTTGCATTTGTGAGTGGGAAAGTCCAGCTATCAGATTCAGACCTGAGGTTCTTAACCAAGTCTTTGAAGGAAGACTTCGACTTGGGTGGAATTCCTCTGCGTGTAGTGCAGCGAAATGTGCCTAGACGTGGTGAAGGCACACGTGCTCCAAGCAAGAACGCGCGTGCTGCTGAAAAAACGAGAGAACGCATGATATCTGACAAAAGAGGTGTTGTTGCTTTAGATAATGTTGCTGATGCATGACAACCTAAGCTGTTTCTTCCCCTGCAGGTACACACCTTTTCTGTTGCTGTACATGCATAGCATTAGTATAGTTTTTTTTATATCTAAATATATGCCATTTGTATTTGCTGAAGGGAAGAAATATCAGAAAGGATCAAATTCTATTTTGTAATATGAGCTAAACCTGTGAAAGACCAACATAATTATTTGCTTCCAATGTAATTTTTTTTCCTTGTTTCTGACTATGGAATTACGAAAACTGGATATGGTTCAGAGTTGAAAGGTGTGACAATCTATTTTTAAATGCTTTTAGATGATATATTGATAAAGATACAGGGATGAGTTCCAATGAGATGTTTGAGAACTAGTCAGAGACCTAAAAAACTTTTGAAATTTGGGGAAAATCATGAATTAGGGAAAGTTCTTTCTACATCCATTAAAGACTTATATCCAACTCGAAAAGTCGTGAATTTTTGCTATTAATAATTCTAAATAGTTATATATGACCAAATTCTGAACTCGCCAAAATATCAATCATTCGTAACGTAAAGATATACCCAAATCAGTAGCATCTATAATGAATGCTAATTCGTAACAACTCAGTGCGCCTCAATTTCAGGCTTGGATCCTTGTAGTTGTCTCCTAACCAAGGCAGTGTAAACACCATTCTTGCTGAGAAGATCGTCGTGGGTGCCGCGTTCTACTATCTGGCCGTCGGAAACCACTACTACGGTGTCTGCAGATTTGACAGTCGAAAGCCTGTGAGCTATGACCATCACTGTTCTTCCCTCCATCAGAGAATCCATGGCATCCTACAACATGAGGTAGCATAAAAAAACTGAAGTGCGAAGGAATGAATGGATCTAGCTACTTCTAAAACCCACACCTGAACTAGATATTCGCTTTCAGCATCGAGGGCGCTAGTTGCCTCGTCTAGAAGTAGGATTCTGGGGTTCATAAGCAAAGCTCTAGCAATGGCTATTCTTTGTTTCTGACCACCCGAGAGCCTGACACCGCGTTCTCCAACCACAGTTTGGTATTTCTCAGCAAAGTTGGTAATGAATTCGTGAGCATTCGCCAGTTTCTGCTTGTTATAGAGTTGAAAAAACACACAATATATGTTATGTGATGGATATTGGAGGCAGTGAAGAATTCGAAGCTTACAGCTGCGTTTTCTATGTCAGCAGCGCTTGCTTTCCCGTCGAATCCATAGGCAATATTCTCCTCAATTGAGCAGTTGAAAAGCACAGGTTCCTGGCTCACAATGCTGACCTTCCTGTGCAGATGGTGGTGAGATATTTGGATCAAAGGAACTCCATTCACTGCAATCTTTCCCTTGACAGGGTCGTAAAACCTCTCTATTAAGTTGGCTATCGTAGTCTGCGGCAGAGGAAAGTAAGAGATTAGGGTTCTTTCTCCGAAAGCAGAAGATAGCATGAAGACAACAAACTCATACCTTTCCACCACCACTCGGACCTACCAATGCAGTCTTTGAACCGGTCTGTAACTTCAACGTTATTCCCTACAGTCACAAGAAAACGCAGTGCAGCTAGCATGAGCTGTGCAGCTATCAGAGTCTTCGAGAAGTGGAGGAAAGATCGGTACCTTAAGAACCATGATGTTTGGGCGTGATGGATAGGCGAACCAGACATCATCCAGCTCCACCTGTGCATCTTGATCACTGTGATGGAACATATCACTCAAATCAGCAACAGCATCACAAGAGATCAATCAACAAGCTAAACTAACCTCAACGGAAACTTGTTTCCTGATTTTGGCATGGATGAGACGCGATCTAGTAGCTGGAAAACCCGTCTGCTAGCTCCAGCGGCTTTCATGGCTTCCGAGTATAAGTGAGACAGTCCATATACAGACTGCTCAACTGCAAATCGTGAAGCGTTTGTCAAGATTCACTAAGGTTCAAGATAACACCTCGTATAGCTGAAGGGGAAATTACATTACTTGTTAAGCCATAGAGAATGAAAGATGTGAGAGCTCCCGCGGTCATTGAGCCATTGATGGTGAGGGTAGCGCCATACGAGACTACTATAATGACCGACAGTGTTGAAGCTGCGTCTATGCCTCCGAAGAAGAAACCCCTGATTTTCTGCAGAGAAGAAACGTGATAATGCAATAGAAGATGACACGAGCAGAAGCAGCAGCAGAAACACACACACACACACACACACACATATATGCATTACTCACAGCTTGTTTGAGTCCGAGCTTGAGGGTCTCATCAACTTTCTCAGAATAGCGTGATAGCTCATATTCTTCCTGTGCAAAAGATCTCACTGTGCGCACAGCGCCAAAGGTTTCCTGCACAGCAGAAAATGCATCATTACATGTGGAAAGTTGGTATCTTGATGAAAGCTGTGGTACCTCAGCAATGGAAGAAGAAGCTGCAGCAGCGGCTTGAGTCTGGTGAGAGAATTCGCGAAGATAAACACCAAACTGATGTACAGCTACCGATATGACGGGAACTACAACCAAAGCCAGCACTGGGAAACAAACAAGATCACCAAATTGTTATGTACAGTGCGTTTTTGTTTTGATGAGAGGATGGATATTCTTACATGTTAGGTTCCACGACGTCCAAAACATGAATCCGAGGCCGATAAATGCAGTAGAGAAACTGGATAGAGCCATGGAAAGGTTGGTGGTTGCTCCGCTTTTGATGATCTGCGTATCTTCCGACAGCCTGCTCAAGAGCTCCCCTGTCTTAGTAACATCAAAGAAGGCGATCTCCTACAGAATTTGAATCATGTCAGCCTTACAGTACTTGGAATTTGTTTTGTGCGAGGTGAGGTGGAGGTTGTTTGTTTTACTTGATGAATAAGATGGCCGAACAAATTCCTTCTCAGGCGAGCCACGATTCTCTCGCCGGCAGCGGCAAACAGCCACGATCTAAATACTGTGGCAATTGAGCTGGAATGGGAAAAAAAAAAAAAGAATTATTGGACGAGTGCCAAGAATTTTGAAGAAAGCACTTGTCCATACATACCCAATGACGACGATCACCAAGATTTCGATTATTGTACCGTAGAGTGCACTCAGAGCTTCCGATCTCTGCTCGGGGGTTCCAACGTCGCCTGACACGATATCGACTATCTTCCCGCCAAATTTGGGCTGCAAAAATTGACATTAAAACTGAAATGACAAGATGATCGATGATGATCGTGAGAGTTGTTTTGTACGTAGGTCGGAAAACATTACCACAAAGACGGTAGACGTGGAGGCGATCAACAGAGCAAGCGTGCCGAGAATCAAAGAGGCAGCCTCCGGCTTTGCCTGAAAAGGATTTGAACGTAGATTTGGATTTGATCAAGTGTTGGAGAATAATTAAATTTGAATGAAAGTTCCCGCTTACAAGAGAGAGTACTCTGCCAAACCCTACATTTGCCGCCTGTTAAGGATAGACTTAATTAGCTCAGTGATAACAATGCAATGCATTAGATTAGTTTAGTTTAGTTTAATTACCGCCATTCCATCTCCATTTTCAAGGTCCTTTTGCTCACCATTTCCCACCGCAGCACTTCCATTTTTCTGGCCTAATACAAACCTCACCAATTATCACTTAGCTCCAAACATCTAAGCTAAGTTCTAACCATCTCATCTATCTTCAGATTTCAACACTTATAATTAAATAAACCACTAAATTAAATTCAAAAAAATTATAGCCGATCGAAGCTTTACTTGTATTAAGAAGAGGAGTAGTTTCACTTCCTGAAGACCCCGCCATTTCTTTGGAAATTTAGAGCCACAAAATAATAAATTTTACCCTTTGGTATACAGGGGAGTATGTGCTTTTGTGTGTGTGTGTGTGTGTGTCTGTAGAGACTAGAGAGAGATGTATATATAGAGAGAGAGAGTGTGAGAGAGAGAAAAATGGTTCTACTTCTCAAGTGGTGCTCAACTGCTCGTCCATGCATATTGATGAGATAAATTCGATTATATCTTGTATTCATAATTTAATTATTTATGCATACGATTATTGATGAGATAAATTCGATTATTTAATTATCTTGTACGACCTCCTGTGAGACCATGGGACCAATTTTTTGCCTTTTTTTTCCTCAAAAAAATATATATCCTAAAATGAAATTATTAAACTTTAAAATTGAATCGTTGAGGGGCTCATGTATAAGAACCATACTCGTTAATTAATTTTTCTGAAATAAATATATACTATAAAATGAAATTAGTAAATCTTAAAAATAAAGAGAATTAATTAATTTTTGATAATTAATTTTTTCGAATTAAATACAAATCCTAGTTGGGACAATCAAATAAAAGGGTTTTAAAAAAATGAAAAACTAAAAATCGAGTGGGTTTAACCATCAAATGGTTTGCAACTTGTTATACGATCTGCTATAAGTTTTTGTCCACAAATATAATAGGTGATATATAATAAATGGTTAATTACGATTAAATATACAAACTTTGACACAATTTACAATTTAAACACAAAATTTAAAAATTTACAATTAAAAAAAATCCATTTTTTTGCAAAATTGACCCCTCCTTTTTTTTCCCGACAAATGGAAACCTATTTGGCACATAAATCATATCGTTTAATAATGATATAAAAAATATTTTCCACGTCATCGTAAAACGATGTCGTTTTGTGTTCAAAACGGAGAACTAAAGGAATAAAATACAATTTTGAATTTTTGACTTTTTAATTCTTTTTAGATACAAAATGTCATCGTTTTGTGATGAGGTAAAAATATTTTCCACCTAGCACAACATAACGTTATTTTTTTTTGCCAAATTAATTTTTCATTAGCTGGAAAAAAAATTTGGAGGTCTCTATTTTGAAAAAACATGCAAGTTTGTGTTTTATATTGCAAACGTTTATCTAAATTACAAATTGTGTCAAAATCTATATATATAGTAGTATCATGAAATGGAGACGGCATTATCTCACATAAACATTTGATTGGAAATTGAATTGGGTGAAATTTCCATACAATCTTACTACAATTTTATACTTGTTTAAGTCTGAACCAAGTCCAGCCGCCCCAAAATTTTTAATATATGGGTAGTTAGTTAGTCCATTTGAAATTTCTACACAATTTCTGTCATTAATTAAATTGTCTATATTCATATTAATTCCTTATGCATTACGTCTTTCACTTTCACTGATTTTGTCCCTTCTAATTTGTCAAACTCAATTTCTTGACACCGATTTTTCTATTGATATTAAATATTTTTCGACCACTCAATTGAATCATGTACTTCTTTTAAGCCAAATATCTCATATTACCCATTGAATAGCATAAAATTTTCCCAATCTTCACCAATTGATTTGAAACTAAAATACAAACATTAATGCGAAAAAAATGATATTGAAATATACAAAATTCGGCTAAGAACGTTTACATAATTAGTCCTCTTGACGTTCTTTTTGGGTTCGACATTTAAAAAATCCTCGACACTTTGGCTTTCCAATTCTACCGTAACGAGGATAATTTACAACCATCGCTCGAGGATGCATATGTAATAAAATTTTCTCATGCACAATAGCTTGTAAACTCAATAAAATTCTTCATAATTTATGAAGATGGAAAGAAGAGAACTAAAAAAGAAAAGGAGGAAACCTTTTCATTTTGGACGGGGAAACGGGAAGAATTGTGGATCTCAGAGAAAAAAAGGGAAATTTTAGTTATAAAAAGCATAATTCATATTCTCTCAATTTTCATAAAGATTGATGTTTTAAATTTTAAAAAAATAACAATAAAAAATGTGACAAA
Source organism: Perilla frutescens (assembly GCA_026008535.1). Taxonomy (NCBI): domain Eukaryota; kingdom Viridiplantae; phylum Streptophyta; class Magnoliopsida; order Lamiales; family Lamiaceae; genus Perilla; species Perilla frutescens. The sequence continues at coordinate 18,758,907 of BRKX01000014.1, read as the reverse complement.
TATACCTTCTCTTCCTATTAAGTTATATTTTTCTAATATATATATTAATTCTCCTCTCATTGTAATTTATATGCCTCTATATCGATCTCTCTTTAATTTTCTCAATATATTTATGGAGGAGATTTTATAGGGATAAAATTGAGAGGAAGAATGTTATAAAGTGTAAAACATCAAATAATTTGCATCAAAATTAAAAGGTTAAAACATCAATATTTATGAAACTGAGATAGTCCTAAGTTATTTTAGTAAATTTATTTATGGACGTTTTTGTCCACGCAAACTAGAAATAATGAAATAATTATGAAGTGCAGATAGTCACCTAGATTCGATCATATAAAATAAACAATAAATATAATGGTTAGTTGCCTTAAAATGCACTCATTTTAGAGTTTGATTTTTCACATATTTTAAAAAATGTAGAGATATCACGAACTTAACACATATTTATTTTTTTACACGAATTTTAAATTTCGATCAATAAATAATAAATTAAAAAGATGTTAAATTCATGTTATTAAAAATTACATTTTTTAAAAAATCTAAAAAACCAAAACACCCCTAAAATTTATGTATTTCAAGACAATTAAACCTTAAATATAATTGACAGAAAAGAAAAATAAATAGATCTGATTGACTGAATCCAGTCCACAGAGCGTAGTCTCGAAGGCACTTACATCATTGCTGACTGAGCTCATCACTTCGTCATTAAAAAAAAAATATGAAGGCAAGGTTTCCTTGGCCAGTGGAGTGACGATGCTAATTAAAATATGACTAAAATTTCTATAAAACTCGAGAGTTACATGATCCCTAGTAGAAATAAAAACTAATGAAGCTCAAAAAGAAACTGAAACATGACATCAAATTTCTTCCAAACAAGGCCCGGTGTGCACAGGGCCTCCAAACTTGGAGGGCTCAATTTCTTTTTTTTTTTTTTAAAGCCCATCAGCTAATTGTTTTTAATAATTATATGTATAAGTTTAAAATATGTTTGTTTTATCCCCGTCATTGAATAATAAAATTAAAAAATATGAGATTCGATCTCTCGCAAAATAAGTATCGAAAACTTTTAAAGCATATACGAGATGCTATGAATATATATTCTAGAACAAGACATACTTTACTTTTTTAAAATATTTACAATTTTATTTTGTATTTATAATGATACATGATCATATATATATTTATAATAATTTAACAATAAAAATGATAATAACATCAATCTATACAATCAAATATTAGCAAATTATAAATAGATCATTGAATATGGACATTAATTCAGACATAGTACCGCTTGACCGTTTTTCCACTATAGATAGTCCAACATAATTTTTTGTATTATTAAAACAAAATGCCTCTTAATGCCACATAAATACTTATTTTTCATTAGCTCATCCATCAAATTACAAATGAATTACTTAAATGATATTTTGTATTTTGAGTCTTACAATATTGTTTAAAATAATTTTGTTTCTTTTGTTTCAAGTTTGTTCAAAGACTAATGAACTGACTAGTTACATGATTTTGAAGTCTTTAAAAATGGCAAATGTTTTTTTTGTGAATTTGAATATATCAAACAAATTTTGTACTTAAAAGCAGAATAAAGATTTTTTAAGCCCATTTTATATGAATTTAAAGTAGGGGCATAATTTTTAACCTTGGAATAGGCCCTTGAAATCTGGCCCCAATCCTAGATTCAGAAACAAATCACTAATCAAGAAATCTTAAGATTATCATGCATCAAATATTATGTGGAGGAAATCCATAAATCATAAAGAATGCAAAAATAAAAACAAAAATTCTATATAAGTTTGTGTAACTAGATTTCAGGTTTAGGCCCTTGTAACTGTCTCCTAACCAATGCTGTGTAGATTCCGTTTCTGCTGAGGAGATCGTCGTGAGTGCCGCTTTCCACAATCTGACCGTCGGAAACTACAGCTACGGTGTCTGCAGTCTTGACAGTCGAAAGCCTATGAGCTATGACCAACACTGTCCTGCCCTTCATCAGAGAATCCATGGCATCCTGCATTGTTCGACCTCATATCATGTAACCTGACAAGATGGAGCGCAAGAGTTTAAACGCGTCAAAAATAGCACACCTGAACTAGGTATTCGCTTTCAGCATCCAGGGCGCTAGTTGCCTCGTCTAGAAGTAGGACTCGGGGGTTCATCAGCAGAGCTCTGGCAATGGCTATTCTTTGTTTCTGTCCACCTGAAAGCCTCACGCCACGTTCCCCAACAAATGTTTGGTACTTCTCACCAAACTTGGATATGAATTCATGAGCATTTGCCATTTTCTGCTTGTTATTGGAGACACAGTAGAAACACACTGATCAATATATGTGCATGAATGTTGGTGGCAGTAAAGAGCGTTTGGAACTTACAGCTGCGTTTTCTATGTCAGCACTGCTAGCTTTCCCGTCAAATCCGTAGGCAATATTCTCCTCGATCGAGCAGTTGAAAAGCACAGGCTCCTGGCTCACGATGCTAATCTGCATTTTGGAGAACTCAGAAATACAGTTGAGTGTAAAATTAGATGAAATTCACTAACATTGAGCAAATAATGGAGTTCAATCGATGCTCCTATTAACAAAAATTACCTTCCTGTGTAGATGCTGATGAGATATTTCAATCAAAGGAATCCCATTCACCATAATCGATCCTTTGACTGGGTCATAAAATCTCTCGATCAGATTTGCTATTGTGGTCTGCAGCAGCAGGGGAAAAAGGTATGGCAGCACGAACATTTAACACGGGAACTTGAAAGCAAAGAAGTATTACCTTTCCACCACCACTTGGACCTACCAACGCAACCTTAGAACCGGTGTGTAATTTTAACGTTATTCCCTAACATGAAGAAAATATAGCACTTAACATAAGCTTAGCAAACAATTAGATCAATCTTAACACAGAAGTGGAGATATATCAGTACCTTAAGGACCATACTACTAGGGCGAGATGGATAAGCGAACCAAACATCATCCAGCTCTACTTCAGCATCTTGATCTCTGTCATAAAATTATGGCTTTATTGATAATACCGTGATGCAGAAATTCAGCAGAAGAAATATCATTCTAGGTTGAAACCGTAAAACATATTCTTAAACAGCTCTCATTTCTATTGTGATGTTCTTGCTGTCTTAAGTAAATAAACAAACAACAACATAATACTCATCAGCTTGGAAACTAACCCGAGGGGGCACTTAGTTCCTGATTTCGGCATGGATGAGACACGATCTAAAAGTTGGAAAACCCTCCTACTAGCTCCAGCAGCTTTCATGACTACTGTGTATAAACTAGACAGTCCGGATACTGATGATCCGACTGCAAATGGTACAGCAAATCAAGAAATGCATTGTTCGGTAATTCAGGACTGGGTGATGATTGACTGAGGTTGAAGAATGCATAAGACTCGATAAAGCATCTATCTGCTCAATTTATTACCAGTTAAGCTGTAAAGAATGAAAGATGTAAGAGATCCTGGTGTCATTGAGCCTTTGATGGCCAAGGTAGCACCGTAGATTACTACTACAATGACTGATAATGTTGAAGCGGCACTAAGACCTCCAAAGAAGAAACCAACTACTTTCTGCAGGAGAGAAACATAAGCGAGAAGACATTGGAAGATTAGATTTCAGCAACATGGACACACACACACACACACACACAAAGACATTACAGAACTCACAGCTTGTTTGAGGCCAAGCTTTAGCGTCTCATCAACCTTCTCAGAATATCGTGAGACCTCATATTCTTCCTGTGCAAAAGATCTCACTGTGCGTACGGCACCAAAGGTTTCCTACATAGAAAACACGTGTTTGTAAAGAAAGCAGCGAAATTCATACATACTTATCCTTCATGTTGATAGATAAATTTAAAGACCATATGCAGATATTGCAGCGTAGATGACCATCTGTCAAATATATTACTACATTCTGTTCCTCTTCTTCCCTCACTTCCAGGTCATGTTGCTTTTTCCCGTCATATAATTTACAGCAGAAAATGCTATATTTAATATCTATTGTAACAATGATTTTCAATAACTCAAGGCTGAGTATCTATGTCTACATGCACAACAGAGGAATAATATAAAAGTAGAAAATTTCAATTTTTTGCTAATTCATCTGCCTCTATGATCCTATACTCAGTTCAGGAGAGTGGAAAAACCGATTGCGAAATGGAGAATTAATAGAGAAATTATTTTACGTGATACCTCAGCAATAGAAGAAGCCACTGCAGCAGCAGCTTGAGTCTTGTGAGAAAGTTCCCGGACATAGCGACCAAACTGACGCACAGCTACGGATATGATCGGAACAACAACCAAAGCCAACACTGAAAAGATTACAGGAAAGGATAATTATTGAAGGAATTGAAAAGGGGGAAATCAATATGATGATGAAACTTTACATGTTAACTTCCATGAAGTTGCAAACATGAATCCAACACCAATAAATGCAGTAGAAAGATTCCTCAAAGCCTCTGAAAGATTCGTAGTTGCAGCATTTTTTATAATTTGTGTATCTTCCGACAGCCTACTTAAAAGCTCCCCTGTCCGGGTAACATCAAAGAATGCTATCTCCTACAAAATTTTAAATATTAAGAAGAAAAAGTAAGTGAGTTCTCTGATTTAAGAATTTGTCCCACTATAAGGCATTATCAGATTTAAACAAGCCAGGTTAAAAGGTCATTACTTGGTGAACAAGATGACTGAATAAATCCTTCCTTACACGAGCTACAACCCTCTCACTGGCAGATGAAAACAACCATGCTCGAATTGCTGTGCAAATCGAACTGAAAGGAAGAATGAATAAAAAAATAAAAAATTGAATTTGAACAGTCAAACAACTACTCTATTCTCTGAAATTAAAGTTGCAGAAAGGAGACTCGCTCTGAAGATAAAGATAAATTATGAAGGCTCTCTTTATATAGAGAACAGACTTAGCACACAATTCTCTCATATCTATCATGAAGTCATGAAAATATCAATACCAAAAAAGAGGGTCAAAACCCGTCTCTACTAGAGTAGTAAAGTAAGCATACCCGATTACAACAATCAGAAAGATTTCAAATATTGTACTGTAGACAGTCGACAAAGCTTCAGATTTCTGTTCAGGTGTTCCAATGTCTCCAGAGACAATATCAATTATCTTCCCTCCAAATTTTGGCTGCCAGATTCACATTAAAACGTAAATAATATTAGAACATATCCTTGACACAAGGAAGAGGGATCAAGGTAGTAGCGTTCTCTACAGAGGTCAGGCATAGCTTTAGCACATTACCACCAATATACTAGATGTTGAAGCAATCAACAGAGCAACAGTGGCAACAATCAAACTGCCAGCTTCAGGCCTCGCCTGACAACAAAATTTCATGTAAAACACCTACACAAGAAGCAACCGACAAATTTGAGTAATCAAGCTACAAAATTGAGACCATCTTACAAGTGATATCACTCTACCAAAGCCCACATTCGCCGCCTGCATTCCCAACAAGAAAGTTAGCACCTTAAAGAAACAGTTTGATATATATAAGGCAATTGCCAAAGAAAAGAGTTCGACTGAATTCAAGATTACCGGTACAGCATCTCCATGTTCAAGGTCAGTCAGCTCGCCATTTTCTGCAGAAGCATTTCCTCTTCGCCCACCCTAATCAACCTCAAGAATTAAGCAAGAACTACAGTGCACGCACATCACACTTCAAAAATCGTCACAGAATTACACATAACAAAATCCCTCCAACTTAAAACAATTCTTGTGAAATAATCCCTCTGCTGATTGCAATTACATTACAACTCTATACTAAAAATCAAATAATCAATTATTTTTTCCCCCCAGTCACCTACTTAATGTTTCAAGTACTCTAACAGCTCAAACTATCATAAACCAAGATTGAAATCAGAAGATGCTATAATCAAACGAAACGGGACATTTCAAAAGCATTAAAATCATGCAAAAGGATCATCGTGATGATAAAAAAAATCCAATTTCTTTTTTGGGAAAAAAAGAAGAGAAAAGGTCATAGATGAAGAGAAGGAAATACAATAATCGCTTACAGTCCGAAGCTTACTTGTCTGGTAAGAAGAGGAGTTCTTTCACCGCCATGTCCGTGCATCCCTGAAAACCTGTCCATTTCTTGGGTTGCCTCCCACAAAAATGGAGGCTGTACTTTAATTCTTTTTATTTTCTTCTTCTTCGAAAATTTTCTTTTTTGCTCCACAAATATATACTCCACTCTTATAGTCTTATTAGTGTGTTTGCAGACGACATAATATTAACATATACTATTATTACATTTTCTCGTTTTAAAATACTTCACTATTTCTCAAAAAATTAATATAAAATTTTACATACACAATAAATATGTGTTTGTTTATACGAGTTTCAAAGGAGCAGAGCACTAATGGATGGCAAGATGTGAGATTTTTTATCACTAAATAAATTAATTATAAAATTATTTAAGTATCATTAGTAAATAAAAAAATAAAAATAATCAATCAATAAATAAAAGGGTGTTTCTATTTGCACACAAGATTTTACTTTTTGTACCCCTCCTACTCAATGCACACACCATTTTACTCTTTGCACTCATGTAAGGGACTATAATACCCTTTCACTTTAAATAAGTTTTTTTACTTTTAAAAAACAATAAAATATGAAATATAAAAAAACATAAAATAAATTTTGGAAAAAAAAAATTACCCCCCCCCCCCCCATTTCACTGAAACCGTAAGAAGTGAGAAAAATATCACTCCATTGTTTCACCGCGAGGAGTTCGATTTCGAGCCGAAGAAGATTGTTCGACTTCGCACATCATTACTACTTCGAAACAAGCTCAATGGATCGATTTTGTGAGTTTCAAGTTATTTTTTGAGTTAATACATTATAGTCCACAAGATTTTAAATTGTTGGGTTTTTGTTTGAATCAAGTTTTGCAATAGTTTAAGATGCTATATTAGGTTATTAGGATGCTAAGATGCTAGTTTGGATTGAATTTGGGTGAAAAAAAGAGGATTGTGTCGAGTTGATAGTTGGAGATAATCCTTCCTCGCGTTTTGGTCGAACTGCATAACTCGAATTTTTGCTCTAAGTTCGGCTTTTGTAAACCGAGCAATATGGGCATGTTCGGCTTCTAGAAGCCGAACAACACTTATGTTTTTTACACAGAAAAATTTAGTACCCAGTGATGCTCGGCTTTTTTAATCCGAACTACCCTGTCAAGATCGGCTTGTAAAAGCCGAACAACACTTAGAAAAATTTATGTTCGGCTTTTACAAGTGCTCGGCTTTTTTAATCTGAACTACCCTGTCAAGATCGGCTTGTAAAAGCCGAACATAACTTAAAATTTTTCTAAGTGTTGTTCGGCCCCTAGAAGCCGAACACACCCATATTGCTCGGTTTAGAGAAGCCGAACTTAGACAGAATTGGCTAGTTTCACTGATTTGTCTTTTTTTGTGCAGTTTCTCGGTATGAAAGGAGGAAACCACCAACGGCATCCGCGAGGCGGCAATCAGCACAGGAGAGGTGGCAAGCAGAAGCCGAAGAACAAGCCCGAGCCGAAGCCGAAGCACGAGCCCGAGCCGAAGCCGAAGAACAAGCACGTGCCCAAGCCGAAGAAGAGATGAGGATGCACGAGCAGCATGAGGAGTTTGGGGGTGATGAGCGGGATGCGAACGATGAGGAGGACGATGATGAGATCATGAGAGCTCCATTCCCCGGTGGCCCTACCGATCCATCAGTGTTGCGCAGCTTTAAAACACATGTTGCTGCTGCCATTTGGAGAGGCGAAGAAAGAGAAATCCTAAAATGTCATGGTCTCACTACCAAATTACTAAAGTGGCGATTTGAAGGCGATTCAAGGACATGGAAGAGTTTGGTGAAGAAGTCTGGTCTGTTGAGGCTTAGGAAGGTTGGGTATAAAGGACACAATAGGAATCTCATCTCGGCATTCGTGGAGCGCTGGCATCCCGAGACTAACTCATTTCACCTTCCATTTGGTGAGATGACTATTACACTCGATGATGTGTACTGTTTGACTGGTCTAGAGACGGAGGGTAGACCAGTTGAGTTTGCTGGGGAGGATGTTGCTGGGGGGCAACACATAGTTCGGCGGCTGCTTGGAGTCTCGGCTAACGAGGCTATCACGGAGGTTAGTGAGCGGGGCAGCTACGTCAAGTTGAAGTGGTTGCAAACTAAGTTCAGTGCGATGACCTCTACCACTGATGATTTCGAGGCAGTTTGCGCGGCGAGGGCGTACTTGTTGTACATTCTGGGATGCACACTATTCACCGATAAGACAGGTGATAGGATCTCTTGCCACTATCTCCGCTTGTTTGAGGACCCCGAGGAGTTTCAGGGATATGCGTGGGGGGTAGCTGGACTGGCTTACCTATACAGACAGTTGGGAGTGGCCTCTAGGGTTGGTTGTAGACAGATGGCCGGTTTCTTGACACTCTTAGAGGTAAATGATCAACTGATTGTTCTTATTTGTATTGTTTACTCATTAAATAATTTTTTGTTATTTGTATTTTACTTAATGTATTGTTTATTCACACATGCATGGATTTATGAGCACTTCCCTACACTTGGCCGACCACAGCCAAATGCCGAGTACGAGGCTGGACAGCCATATGCTACAAGATGGGCGCAACAGGCGCATGGTCAAGTTTCCGATGATATGGTCAGGGCTTACAGGCTCCAGCTTGATACGTTGAGACCAGAAGAGGTAAGTTTCTTATACTTGTATATGGTATGATGTTGTTGCAGTCACATGTTCTAATTTCAGTGTCGATGTTAGGTGGTGTGGGATCCGTATGTGAGGCTGCGAGACGGCGGTGAGCGACCCGATGTGACCTTCTACGAAGGTTGTATCACAGCTTGTGATATTGTGGAGCCATATATGCCAGACCGGGTGTTGAGACAGTTCGGACGGGTGCAGACCATTCCGCAGCGTCCCCTGGACCCTGTTGTTTCGAGACGGGGCAAGAAGCCCCGACAGTATCGCGTCGTATGGGGCATGCTTGCATCATTCTACGAGCAGTGGGAGAGTCACAAGCTGTCTGAAGAACGCCGAGGACGTGTTGCATATCCAGCTTGGGCGTGCTCCCCCGATTACCTCCGGTGGTATCACTCCATATCGCACCCTCGTGTCCAGCCTGAGGCCGCAGCTCCCGTTGTAGACCCACAGCCGTCGCCCTGGGACGGGATTCAGTCAGCTATTGGATATCTTGATCCAGTGCTGACTCGGTGGAGAGCTGATGACCCGGACCTTTCATTGCCGTATGTGATGTCTCAGGTAGAAGGAGCTTTCGAGGCATTGCATTTACGTACATGGCATGAGCAGGGCGACAGACACTCTGACAGGGGACAGGAGCAGGAGCAGGGCGAGTCTTCCGGGAGACGAAGACGTAGGCGGCGTTAGTTTTTATGGATATTAGATATTATTATTTATTTTGTTTGGACATGTGATCGTCTTGGATATGTTTGTATTAGACATCGACTTGTTTGGATATGTTTGTCCAGTGGTATTATTATGTATTTTGTGTTATAAAATCAACTGTTTGTCCTTTGTGTTATAATTGAGACTGTTTGATTTTATCAGGTGTTGTATCAAGTGCGACTCGGCCTTGCGATTTTACCAAGTGTACCGTTCGCATTGAAAAAATCGAATTGTATAGGTTGGTTCGAGTTTTGTATTTCGAACGGAGCACGTAAATTCGGAACGAAAAAAACCGAACATACTTGTTTCGTTCGAACTGAGAAGACCGAACAACCCTCATAAGTTCGATTTTATCAGTTCGAACGGTACACTTGGTAAAATCGCAAGACAGAATCGTACTTGATACAAAACCTGATATCACAAAATCTGATAAATTCAAACAGCTGAATTTATAATAGCCCCAACAACCTAACATAACATAATCATCCATACAACAAAGTTCTCACTCCATCATAACATAACATAATCGTTCATACAATGTAGTGATACATAACAAATTAATTCCTGTTAACAAATTCTGTCCATCCAGCTGCACAATCCGTGCGTATATCACTCCATTGGTTGGAGATATGCGGAAAAGGGTGGTTCGGATTCATGAAAACCTGAAAAAATAAGATAACATTTCAAATATAATACTTACAGTAAATTACAAGCAATGTAATGATAAAAAAATTTCAATAAACACCTGAATGAAGTGATTGATGCGCTTAGCTTCCCCCATCTTCACCCCTGCCATGCAAATGCACTTCGGTTCAGCTGGAATAGATGATGTTAACGGCAAGAATGTAGTGGGATAACGACCACCCAGTGTCACAAGAGCAACGTTATACACTGTGGCCACTACATGACCCAATTCGGGCAAAACAAACCAGTGTCTCGGTGGAGCCGAGAATTCATGATAATTAAGTATATTCAACACTTTCTCCCTCCGTCCACGCTCAATGAAACACTTGTCCCATATTTCCGGCTTAGTCCAGATCTCGTAATAAAGATCAGTGCGGACCCGTGACCAAGCCTCTTGATCCCCAAGCACCAATGCAGCAATCACACGAAAACCGCAATGACCATCTGCGGTGACATCCTCAGTCCTGATGACATAGTCTCTATATGCTGCTGGTATCTGATCAATGTATCTAATCCCCAAATGCAACGATGCTTTAGGACGAATAACATTTTGTTTTTGTGGCCTCGTAGTGAACATCACTTGTGACAGCGATGTGTCAACCTCAAACGAGCCTGGAACTTGCGAACAACTGTCGTTGAACGAGTCAGTGTATTCAAAGGCACTCTTCTCACGCTTCGTGGATGTATCAGCTTTAGTTTTTGTGACTTTCGGCCTTCCACGAGTCTTGGTTTGCACGTCTGGTTCAACCAGGGAAGTAGTAGACGGTGTAACAATCTCCCTAAATCTCTTCAGCATGAGCAACCTGGCAGACTCGTCCGCTTGTGCAAACATGTTGTTTGCACAAGTCCAAGTCTCAAACCACCGATTATCAATGTCAGAACCCACATTCACTTTCGCATTTGTTGGTTCCATATCCAATTTCCTCCAAAACTTATCCACCGCGTCAAGAGAAAATGGCGTGGACGACCGAACATGCTGATCGATCTCATGTGCACATGGAAGACCACACTTTGTTCTCAACACACAACCACATAGTAATGGGTCTACTACTTCTTCTCCAATACTCTTCATTTCATCATAAATCTTATCTAATGCGGCAATAGAAACTGTACCTCGAAGGAATTGATATATTGGGGACTTGTAGCGATGTTGAACCACATTAACACTCTTCTCAAATGAGGCCTTTATCGCATTGAAGGAGGTCTCTAGTAGATCATGCATCTTCACCCAACATCCTTCAAGATTGCCTGTACTTGTTCCCAGAAACCTTTTCAACTTTGCATGAGCACCTTCAGCCCTGCAATTTATCAACATAGTATAAAGTTGGATATTATAGCAGTTTGAATAAATAACACTGTTCGAATTACAAAATTCGAACAATTACACAATGTTCGAATTAACAATTTCGAACAATTGTACAAGGTTCGAATTACAAATTTCGAACAATTAAGTATGTCGAATTTTTGTTTCCAAACACGTTTACAATGTTCGAGTTACAAAAATCGAACAAATGTCAGTTGTTCGGACTTATAAGTTCGAACATTGGTTTCTCACTTGGAAAATGTGTTGGTGACAATTTTAGAGTAAGAAATATAGAAACATACCTGCATGTTGTTGTGTTATCAAAGTGCAGGATCTGATTTGTCCAACAACTGACAAATCTTTCTTTGTAAGGCACAATCCAATTGTTGATAGCATAATTCACAACAGTTGGATTGGTGGCATAATCTTCTTGAAACCTACGAAGCATTTCACCATAACGTGCTTCAGTCTCAGCTAGCACTACCAGATTCCATGCACTCAAGAAGGATTCCCACTGATCTTTAGTTCGAAACTTCTTCCTGCAACTGGCAGTAATGTTCTTGTTTATGTGCCATCGACATAAAAAATGTCGGGCGGTGGGAAACGTCACCTCTATAGCATTCATCAACGCGAGTTCCCGATCTGTCACAATCACAGTAGGTAATGTACTCTGGTCCATCAGCCCCTTAAGAACAGTGAGCGCCCAAATGTAGTTATCCTCTTTCTCAGCCTCCAGATAGGCACATGCAACAGAGAACGTCATGCTTGTTGAGGTAACACCGACTATCTCGAACAAAGGTAATCTGTACCTGTTCGTCTTGTACGTACAGTCCATCAATAACACCCCTGGAAAAGCTCTAAGAAGTTTCACGCTTGTCGGGTGCGCATAGAACATATCCTTCACGGTGTCACTCTGTGGACACCGCCTCGTATACTGATAATAATCATGTTCCTCCAGCTTACCCAACAGATACTGCATTTGGGATCGACCGGCATGCTCAACATACTTGTTTCTACAACGCACATTATAAATTGTCTTTATTGTGGACTTGTTATCGGGAAATCTTCTCTGTAGTGCAGCCAATATTTGCTTCGGACGAGTATGTGAACTGGACAAGCTAGCCACCAACTTCTCCTCATCCAATGTCAGGCGACCGGCGTATGCATGCCCTTCCAAATATTGTGCCACTGGATGATTGTGAACACCACAAACAACTTCTAGCATCCATTGATTATACTCTGCGAGGTAATGCCCCTTCAAACGAAAGGGACATCCAATTCTCTTCGACCCAGTCTCTCTTGAGCTCGTTCTGGAAATCTTTTTTTCTTTCCCTTCATCCGAAACCTCATCATCATCTAAATTTTGTTTTATATAATCACGTTCTGTTGGAGGCTTCTTCTTCATCACACGAGGATACCCACCTCGTTCACATGATAATACCAATCGTGGACTTCTGGTATCAGTACCAGGATCCGAGCTTCGCACAATAACTACAATACCAACTGGAATAGCTCTCTCACGAACCCAACCGATCAGGCTCTCACGAGAATCGAACAATTCCATAGTGTAGAATATATCCGTAAAATCAGGAACCAACTCTGTATTGATTGGGCCCATAACACTGCTCTCTGTTCGATCCTATTCCAAATAAAATCAACATTAGTTACTGCTGTATAACACGTGTTCGAATATAAAAATTCGCACGACTTGCTCATGTTCGGCCTATAGAAACCGAACGAGTTAAAATGTTTTCTAAGTGTTGTTCGGTTTATATAGTCCGAACATTGCACATATGTTCGGCTTATAAAGTCCGAACATGGAGAAAATGTCCGATTTTCGTTATCCGAACTCAGTGAAGAGTGTTCAAACTGTATAAGCCGAGCAAAACGCGAAACAGGTCCAGGGAAAATAGCAAAAACTCAAAATTTAACCGGAACAAACTACACAAAATGACTTACATTGCTTCCTTCATCGCCCTTTTCATCATCTCTTTTCATTATTGCCACTGAAATTGCACAACTTCACAATAGTTTCACACTTCAATATGTCGACCGTTTTTTTGGGTATGATTATTTTCAAGTTGTATAGGGTTTAATAGAATATTCTTAATTGTGGGGTGCATTGAGTAAAAACAAGAGTGCAATGAAGCAATGAAAGGATAAAGTAGTCAATTCCTATTTATTTTATTTTTGCTTTTTTTTTATAGGGGTGCAAAGAGTAAATTAGTGTGTGCAAATAGAAACAACCTAAATAAAATAAAACTTTTTTTTTGGGGGGGAAAAGTGTTTTCTTCAGTCAATATAAGGATTAATTATGTTATGAAATGAAGGCCATTAAATGTGAACTGAATAAATAAATAATTACAGCAAATGAGTTCAATCAAGTTAATTTCCCAGGGTTTAAGGTCAATTGAATCATTACCTGACTTTCAGAGTTGTATTTAATATAATCACCAAAGATTAATTGAATTTTTATCCAACTTTCACAATTATATTTTAATCTCATGTGCGATCCTTGAAAGCTTTTATCGGGTTGAGTTTGATATTAATATTAATATTATTATTATTATTATTATTAGAAAATAAAATAATAGATAGTTACGAGTTAAACCGAAATAGGTGACGTAGGCACTTACATCAATTCAAACAATTTTAACTTATAATAGTATTAGATTCGAATCACAGTCGTGTTTCTGTCGCTATAATATGGCATGGTTTTGGACATTTTAGATTGTAATTTGTTGAAAAATATTATTCCATTTTTCATATTTTTGTTGACGATTTTTTAACTCGGAAATTGCCGGCATAAATCATACGTGAAATGTGAACATGGGCCTCTACTTATTGAAATTATAAAAATTGGCCAAGTTGTTGTCCTTGATTATTCTTTATAAAAGAAATGTTTGGTTTGCGTATTCCATCAATTCCAAATATAATTAATCAGTTGACTTATATTTCTAATATCACGTTAAAAAAAAAAAACACTCAAATCATCTAGTTAATTAACATAACTAAGGACGGTTTAATTTCAAAAGAGAAAAAAAATTCAAAACGAGGGATGGACTAGGGGAGGGAGGGGGCTGGGGGGGCGCAACACAGCCAACACTCCCACATATTTAGTGTTACATGACATAAAGGCCCCGTTTGGTTGACATGAAATCTGACTTGGGAAAGTAATCTGATTCTCTATTTTAACATTACTGTGTTTGGTTCATTTTCTATGTAATATGGAAAGTAATCACATTACTCAAAACAAGAAAAATTATGCAACTTTCCTCGATTCTGAATACCTACTCCAAGTAGGTATTCTTTTTCCTTGTTTTGGGGAATCTGGTGTTAAATGATTTCATTATTCGATTTCTTCATTTATTATTATTATTTTTTTATAAATTATTATTATGTTTTAAAATTGAAAAAATAAGATTTATTATTATCTTTTTTTTTATTATTAATACTAAGTTTGGATTAAAAAATTTCAATAAAAAATGTGTAAAATAAAAAAAATAAAAAAATAGAAAATTTTATAAATGAAAAAAAGAAATTAAAAAATGTGATACTTTTTTTATTGAAGAAATTACGACCAAAATTCGACCATTTTATCAATTATTTTTTTTGGCATTTCTATCAAAATTACAATAATATCATTTTTGAGACAACATTGCGGACTAAACGATGACCATACCATTGTCAATATAGATAATTTTGATTTTCAATTCAATAAAAAAATATTTATATAGATAATTTTGATTTTCAATTCAATAAATAATATTTGGATCACCAATACAATATTTACCTTAATTGATTATTTTTTAGCGATATCATTTTATTTAAATTGAAATAATATGTTGCATTCAATATCTATAGTACTAATGAAAATCGAAGAATTATACATTATATGGTTCGTAATTTAAAATTATAAATATTGGTAGTATGAAATAAGATATAGTATATATTTTAAATATTTAATTATCTATTCTTGTTTAAATCTAATTCAATAATAAACAGAGAATCATTGCAATTTTCTTGTTGTGTTCCAAACACAGAATAAAAAATCTGTTAGTAATCATTTTCCTCAGAATCACATTCCCAGAAATCATATTCCCAAAAAACTTTACTTTCCTGCCAACCAAACGAGCCCAAAGGGTAAACACTCACCTTATACTTTAGACCCAAAGACCAAGTCCACTCAATTTTCACAAAGAAGAAAGTGCGCCAAAAAAAAGTATCACGTGTTATACTAAAACATATTAGTGGTAGCCTTAAAAATATCACTCTGTTATTTTAATTATATGAGTTTATTATATTTCAATTATGATTTAATACATCTAAATTAGACTTTATTATTCTCAATTGTGGTTTATATTTATTTCGTAAAAATTAATTTTCAAGCACAGTGCACGACGCGTTAACATCAGGTTAGTGAACTGCGCGAGTCGCTGGATCAAACATATTAAATTAATTCACATAATTTTAAAGTTTACTAATTTCAGTTTAGAGTATTTCAAAAATTAATTATCGAGCGCATTACATGAGCTCACGCATTAGCTTCAAATAAGTGTACTGCGTGAGTCGCTGGATAAAAAAAAATAGATTAGTTCACTTTAATTTTAGGATTCACTAATTCTATTTTATGGTATATATTTTTTGAAAAAATTTGAAAAAAAAAATGTTAGGCGCGTGCACGACACATGTCTTCTCAGATCTCTTATGTGTGCAGGATTTAGTTCAAATATGTACCAGTTCTTGGTATGAGAACTAGGAACAGTACTTATTTATGATGATTTTATTGTTTATCTTGTTGTATTTTAGTATCAGTTGTTTTAAAAAAATTATACCTTATTTGATTGTATTTTAGTGATATTGCTAATAAACACTAAAAGACAGCAAGATAAATTATAAAATCGTAATAAATAAACATCGATCCTAATTCCCACACAAAAAAACAGTATCATAATAAGTCACCCCTATATATAGAGCCTGGACTTGGGCCGTCTGATGGACTAGGCCCATCAGATTAATGCACCCCAAGTCCGGCTCAATATAGAATCAAATTGTTGTTTAGCCATCTAGTTTAGTTAAAAACTTACTGGTGTTCGTATGGGTAACTAGGGGTGGATAGTGAGAATGAAATGAGATTCATTTTCATTCGTTATACTTTATATAAATGAATGAGAATCAAAATAAATTAATATTTCTTACCTCTTTCCCTTCATTCATTCCCCACCATCAACACAAGCCTTTCCCCAACATTTATTTTCTTTAAACATTATTATTATTATTATTATTATTATTATTATTATTATTATTATTATTATTATTATTATTATTACTAAGAGAATTATCAGCTCAAGACCCGAAAAATATACTACCTCCGTTTCATAATGTTTGTTGTTTAAGGTTTCTTTTTTTAGTTTCAAAATGTTTGTTGTTTTATATAATTTGACATCCTCTCTCCCAATTTTAACCCTCTCAAATCCTATAAGATTTTTTTATTCTAACTTACCTATAATATATGAAGAGAGAAAAATATATGGAGAGAGAAAATATTGTTATTTTTTAGGAAAATATAGATGAATTAAATTTTATGGCATATATAAGGGATGGGTATATTTGTCCACGAAATTAATTCTTAATTCCAGATAAAAAAAATAAAACAACAAACATTATGAAACGGAGGTAGTATTATCTATCGATATGGATTTCACCCTTCCGTCCATTCATTCACCTCAATCAACACAAACTTTTCTCCAACATTTATTTTATTATTAGGGTAAATTACACTTTGATATTCACATTTAGGGCATTTTTTTTAAAATGACCAACTTTTTCAAAATTAACAAAACAGTACCCACTTACTCAAGTTTTTTGCAAATGTAACATTTAATCAGTTTTATGGCCCAAAAATCGTATATAATTGATTGTATTTTAATATTTCTTGATTGACGGGATTTGTCTACGTGGCTGAGGAAATACGAATATTAAAATACAATCAATTGCATGATTTTTGGGCCGTAAAATTGATTACATGTTAGATTTGCAAAAAAATTAAAAAAATGGGTACTGTTTTGTTAATTTTGAAAAAATGAATCATTTTTTAAAAAAGTACCCAAAATGTAGGTATCAAAGTGTAATTTACCCTTAATTATTATTATTATTAGTAGTAGTAGTGGTGGTGGTGGTGGTGGTGGTGGTGGTGGTAGTGGTAGTAGTGGTAGTGGTGGTAGTGGTAGTAGTGGTAGTGGTAGTGGCAGTAGTAGCAGTGGCAGTAGGAGCAGTAGCAGGAGTAGCAGTAGTAGGAGTAGCAGTAGGAGTAGCAGTAGTAGCAGTAGTATGAGTAGTAGTAGTAGTAGTCGTGGTGGTGGTGGTGGTGGTTTCGATATTATTGTTGAGTTTCTGAGATCACCACAATATTTTGAGTTCATGCATGCACACTTTTCTTACGTTCGTGGGTTAAAGGAGAAACAATGTAAAGACGTCCACGTGTCAAGCTTTCCCTTTATCTGATTGTGGACCACAGCTCAATGAACAGGAGTCGTTCGATCTTTCATTACTTGCAATAGCCGTAGATCATCATAGCTTAGTTCGCACACTATGTGTTTGTATAAATACATGAATTAACTGATAAGCACTTGAGAGATAATGAATAAAATTTTTACTTCAAATTACAAATATTTTTCTCTGCAACTTTCGTATTTTGAACATGGTATCTAGAGCCGGTCTAGATCTTGATTCCTTTATATAAACATTGATTTCCTGAAAATACAATGTAACATCCCAGATTTTCAGAGTTTATTTATAAAATTGAAGAAATTAATTAGAGCCTTGATAAGAATGTTTCGGTTCTAAACCGCGATTTTAGGAGTTATTTTTCATTAAATCGTCTTTCTGAGAATTTCGATCCGAGCTCAGTTGCAGCCGATTTTGGTCATGTCTGAAAGACGTTAACCTAAGGAGCATGCCGGTGCTTTCGGATTTTGAATCTGAAGTCGTTTGAGTTCCCGGTGATTTAAAACGCGTTTTAAGAAGTTATGAATAGTATTTTTCCGTAGGAGCGTGATCATTAGAAATTTGCGAAATCTCGTGTGTTGACCCGAGCCTTATTTTTTCAAGCCTATCATATAGGAAATTTCTCAAGGAATCCGTTGGCGTTCCCGGATTTTTATTCTGAGGTCAATTGAACGCTCAGGAATTTTATTTGTCCCTTGTGTTGAATAGTAACTTTATTTTTGAAAAGAGAATATTTTCTCATTTTCCTTCAAGATGACTCGTTCTTCACCCCGAGTCAAGTTAGTTCAATAGTACTCGAGCCAAGGAACCTCCCGGTATTTTTGGATTTCGTGAATGAGGTCATTTGGACCTCGACATCGAATAAAGCGCCTTTTAACCGAACCCGATATTTTTGAAGCAGTATTGTTGCACTGCAGAAGCTTTCCGAGGAAGCCATTTATTTTTCTATAAATAGCAGCCCTCCCCCTTTGATTTTTCTCGCTCATTCATTCTTCACCCCCTTTTCTGTAGAGTAGAGAGAGAGAGAGAGAGAGAGAGAGAGAGAGTCCTCTTCGTGAGGGCATCCCAGTTGAGAGAGGAGCGGAAGAGGGAGCCCCGCGGTGCACGTAGCGCTGGCGCGCACAAGGGCCGCCGCGGCGCCAGTGTTGTTGAGGCAGCTCCGGCACATTTTCGTGCGGAGGCCATAACTTTCACCTCGATTGGAACCACGAGGCCCATGAGTACTAAAATCGAAGCTCTTTCGATGATCTACGAGGTAGTAGTGGCCGATCGTCCAGAATCTCGATCGTTCGAATCGTATTTTCTGTCCCCTTTTGTGGTAATTTCGGATTCCTTAATCATTTAAATTCTCGTGCTTTAAGTTATAGTTAAGGGTCAAGGGTTTAGATATCATTCCGATGTCTTATTAGGAGCTTGAATAAGGTTTCAAGTCATTGAGCGACTTTCATAAAGAAGAGATGAACCCCGAGGAGGCCCGAGGAAGGATTTTCGGCTCGTCACTTCATCTACGTGCTCGTTATCGAGATGCTCGTCATCGAGGTGGGTGGTTCTAAACCAAGTATAAGGTTTGAGATATTAAGCTCTAGAATCATGATAGGACAAGATGAATATCCAATTAAAATATTTTATGCTCTGCCTGTTTAGTCTCTGTATAAAGGAAGGAAAGGAAAGGAAGTTATATGCATGATATTGTTAAACTGTTATTTGAGTTTGATAAGTAAAGAGAGTTATTATAAGTTAAGTAAGCTCCCAAGTATGTTTAGATCTGCTAGAATTGTTTAAATACTAGGATATGCTCGTTATCGAGATGATCGTCATCGAGGTTGGTGTTTCTAAACCAAGTATAAGGTTTGAGCTATTAAGCTCTAGAAACATGATAGGACAAGATGAATATCCAATTAAAATATTTTATGTTCTGCCTGTTTAGTCTCTGTATAAAGGAAGGAAAGGAAATGAAGTTATATGCATGATATTGTTAAACTGTTATTTGAGTTTGATAAGTAAAGGGAGTTATTATAAGTTAAGTAAGCTCTCAAGTATGTTTAGATATGTTAGAATTGTTTAAATACAATTGATGCTAGCCCGAAATCTAGAATTGCTTTTAGTTGCAATCTATGCTTATGCCCATTCATTTCCTAGTATTTGGTTATTGGGTTTTGCTAAGCTTAATTAGCTAAGGATATGCTAGAATTGTCTATATACAGTTTATGCTAGCATGAGATGTTTAGAATTGCTTTATTTGCAATTGATATTTATCCGTGTTCTTTTCCCCGTATTGGAATGTTGGATCTTGCTATAGATTATTTAGCTAAGTATTGTCTTTTAGGGTAAATTATAAATCCCTTATAGGCCGAGATCATGCTCAATTAAAGGATTAGCCTTAGACGATTGCTCTAGGCTTGGTATTACGAGCTAAGTCAAGTAAGTAAGGAAGGTAAAGGTTAAGGTTAAGGTTAAGTTTAAGAAATGAGGAATTTAAGGAAAGATATAGTTATGTTATAAGCAGGTTATCGAGCTCAAAGAACTATTTATTTGCATTATCATGCTGTGACCTTCGAGTCACCGAGTTGAACATTTGAAAGTAAAGGGAGTCACTGCTGGATAATCCCCTCGCATACTCAGAGGATACTTGAGGTAACCCCTCTCTCATCCTAAGGTATAAGGGTGCAGTAGACAACAGGTTTGAACCAGGAAATGCGCCAAAAAGGAAGTAAAAGGTTTTGCGGGTATGGAGAGGGCTTTTGTGTTTTGCTCTCCATACGCCGTCTGTTATAATTGGATATTTCAAGGTTTATTAAAGAGTTTTCTCATAAAACCCCACCGAGTACATTAGTGCTCACCCCCTCTTTTTCAAATGTTTTCAGGTTGAGATGCTGAGGCCTGTGATGTGTTGCTGGTGGGGTTGTCTGAGTTCTCTGAGGTTTCAAGTTTGTTGCTCTGTATGGTTACATGTTTTTCTTCCGCTAAGTTTCTACTAAGTACTCTGATGTTAGTATTTAGTCTTGAATAATGTAACTTGATTCTTGAGAATAGCATGTCTTAGTTGCTATGATTCGTGTTATCAATAAAGTCTTGAGAAGTTGAAGCATGCTCTTTTGACATCCCAGTTATTCCTTCATTAATTCCGAGTTAATTGAAGAGTCAATTAATGAGCATGTTGGTATCTATTTAGTTTCAGTCGACTTATGAATGGGTTGCATGCTTGTTATTATTGTTCGCTTACGAAGAGGCTTTTTCTTCCAAGCATGATTCTGTTAGTTCACGTTAAGCTTGAGTTAGTTTCTTGTTAGGTCCTATGAATGGGACAGTATGATTTATTTGACTTTGACCTTTTTATGGGTCTTAGCCATTGTGGCTTTTGAGGAAGGCTTGCTTAGTTATAAAGTCAAATTTCTATCTATTTGTCTTTAGATTCTGTTTAAATTTCGGTTGGCCTATGTTTTGACATTCCTTTGACTCGATTGAATCCTTTGACCCCTTTGATTCGTTGAAAACGATAAGTCCTTCTAAGTCATAAAGTTAAGTTGTCTAAGTTCTTGAGGCACTAACTTAGTTTAATTCTAAAAATACCCCCTTGGATTTCTGATTTTTCATGCTATTTTACGCACAACAACCCCGTCCCCATCCTCGGGACCGGGCTGTTACATACACCGATTGATTGATTGTGTTTGACGAAATGACAAAGAAGAACCAAAGTTTTTCATGGCGCAACGCTAGAGATGAGGAATTAGGGTTTCATAATCACAGTAATCCAACAATGCAAGCTGGTTCGAGCGGCACGAAGGAGGATCCGCATGAGAATTCGCATAATTCTCATGCCGACAATCATTCTTTACCACAACATAGTACTGCAACTCACGGTGGAAATCAGGAAGCTCTACAGATTGGATATCCTAAAAATGAGGTTAGCCACACTCGAATTCTAGCCAATGACATTCTCTATATAAATCCAAATGATAATCCTGGAATGATACTTACTACAGATTTATTCGATGGCACCAATTTTCACAATTGGGTTAGATCTGTTAAAAGAGGGTTAGTTTCTAGGAACAAGCTTAGCATTGTTGATGGTACATTAAGAAAACCTATGATTGGATCAATGGACTACATGCAATGGTTAAAATTTGATTACCTAGTATTCAACTGGATCAACAACTTTATGATTAAAGAGGTGTCTAGGGGTTTTCAAAACATTGAAACTTCTAGAGGTTAATGGGAGGAACTTCATAAGAGATTTGGTAAGAAGAACGGACCACGTGTATACAAACTTAGGCAAGATATTGCTACATATTCACAGAATAATCAATCTGTGATGATGTATTTCACTAATTTGTCAAACATGTGGGATGAATTGTCTTTGCTGAAGACCTCTAGGCCTTGCACTTGTGAAGCTATGGAAGATTCTGTCAAGGATCTTAAGGAAGAACACATGATGGGATTTCTTATGGGGTTAAACGATTGCTTTGAAGCAATAAGGCAACAGATCCTTATACTTAGTCCTCTTCCATCTGTAAGTCAGGCATACAACATGGTTTTGTAGGTTGAGGAGCAGATGGATGTTTCCACACTCTTTGCTGAACCTGCAGAATACAATGCTATGTATTCTAATCAGAAAGTTGAGTATAGGAATGAATTCTATAAGAAACGACTTTCTAGAGAGGAAAAAGCTAAGCTCAGATGTGAGCATTGTGGTGGTATAGGACACCTTAAGGCAGACTGCTTTGAGTTGGTAGGAGTACCAGAGTGGTACAAAAGGTTTAAAGCTGCTAAGAATTCAGACAGAGCTGTTCACTATGCTTTGGATCCATCTTTGGAAGCTTCATCTGATCAGAGTCCCTCTCAACCTAGTTATAAAGCTGACAGAGAGGCAGAAAGCTTTCCAGATGTGACAAAATTGATACAATCAGAAATTGCAAAACACATGGCAGCTTATTTCAAGCAAGGTGTGAGCATAGAACCTAATGCTAGCTCAGCTAACTTGGCAGAAATAGATTTGGGTACAGATGCTATCAACTACACTGGGCATTATGCTTTTGGAGTTAACATAGGGATTAAAGGAAATGAATGGATTGTTGATTCTGGCGCCAGTAGCCATATGTGTAGTGAAATAAGATTGATGACTAATTTGAAGAGGCTGAAACATCCCATACAGATATATTTACCAGATGGCAGTGTAGTTTGGATTTTCCTCACAGGAGATGCTATATTGAACAAGGAAATTACTTTGCAAAATGTGTTGTTTGCTCCTGCCTTCACACACAATTTGCTCTCTGTGGGACAATTAACTAAAGACATTGATGGCAAGGTTGAGTTTCTAGCTTCTCATTGCCTTATACAGAGGAAGAAGGACACCCAAACTCTTGGAATCTGTAGCCTCAGAGGATCTTTATATATATTTCCACCAGAAGCTCATTATGTGCATGCAGTTCATAATGAAGTTCTTAGTCCTATAAATCTGAAAGATCTTCACCAAAGATTGGGACACCCTTCAATAACAACTATGAAGCATCTTCATTTATCTCATAAGAGGTTCAGAACTGAAGATTTGAATGATTTGCAGAATTGCAAGATTTGTTTTGAAGCAAAACATCAGAGGGATCCTTTTCATGTTCTGCATAGAAGGAGTTCTTGCCTATTTGCCCTCATCCATATGGATGTTTGGGGCCCATATAAAGATGAGAATCTGTCTCATACTTCATACTTCTTGACCATTGTGGAGGATTATTCCAGAAATACTTGGACTTTTCTCTTCAAAACCAAGTCTCAGGTTTGGTGTATTGTTAAAAGCTTTATTCAGATGGTTAAAACAAGATTTCACACTTCTATTCAAACCATTCGATCTGATAGTGGTAGTGAATTCACTAATCTTCAGATGCAGACTTTGCTCCTTGAACATGACATCCAACATCAGAGGTCTTGCCCATACACACCACAACATAATGGTGTGGTTGAAAGAAAGCATAAACATCTTCTTTAGGTTGCTCGAGCACTCATGTTCCAGAGTCAGCTCCCTACCAGATTTTGGAATTGCTCTATTCTACATACCACATGGCTGATTAACAGACTTCCTACTGCTGTACTGAATTGGGACTGTCCATACCAGGTACTTTTTGGTCACTTACCTGATTTCAAGCAACTATTTCCTTTTGGTTGTTTAGTTTACAAAGCTACTACTCACCCAATGCATTCCAAGTTTGATAAAAGGAGCTCTGAGTGTCTGTATCTAGGAATTAGTTCCCAGCACAAGGGATTATTACTGTATGACTTACACACACACAAAGTGCTTGTTGGAAGAGGTGTTAAGGTCTTCCCTTCACAGTTTCCTCTCAAACATGATACTCTTGTAAAGCTTCCCTTTGACAGTTTTATGGATTCTTCTGCCCTTTCTGAGCCTCTTGCTATGACAGAACCAATCTCTGTTTCTCACTTGCCTGTTCTTTTTTCACCCACAAGCCCAACTCCTTCTTCTCCTTTGCATAATTATTCTCCTCAGCCTCCTAGTCCTTCTTCTGTCATTCCACTTAGGAAGAGTTCCAGGATCAGTAAACCTCCTTCCTATTTAAAGGACTATGTTTGTTCTTCCACTCATCCTACTGCTTTTACTCCCAACACTTTTCCTTTTCATATAAATCACTCTCTTACTCCAGCCTACAAAGTTTTTTTTATCTCATGTTTCTTCTCTTAAGGAGCCACAATCTTATAAGGAGGCTTCTCAATACTCTGAATGGGTAGAGGCCATGGACCAGGAACTTCTTGCTTTGTAGTCTAACCAGACTTGGGATTTAGTTTCATTACCTCCTGGGAAACATGTAATAGGCTGTAAGTGGGTGTATAAGGTTAAATTGCATTCTGATGGCCAGGTAGAACGGTTTAAAGCCTGGTTAGTAGCCAAAGGCTACAATCAAGAGTATGGTGTTGATTATAAGGAAGTGTTTTCTCCAGTGGATAAGCTGGTGACAGTCAGAATTTTCTTTGCACTTGCTATTCAATTCTCATGGTACATTCACCAGGTTGATGTCAATAATGCTTTTCTCCATGGAGTGCTTACTGATGAAATCTATATGCAGATTCCTCAAGGCTTTCATGGGGATCATGCTGGGAAGGTCTGTAAGCTTAAGAAGAGTTTGTATGGGTTGAAACAGGCATCTAGGGAATGGAACCATGAGTTCTATAAGCTCCTCCTTGATGATGGGTTTGTGCAGTCTGAGAATGATCATTGCTTATTCATCAAAGGTAACCCTCCTTCCTTCATTGCACTGTTGGTCTATGTTGATGATATACTGCTGTTGAGTCCTTCAATAGCTGTTATTGATTCTCTTAAGGCTACCCTTCACTCAGCTTTTACCATTAAAGATTTGGGTGAAGCAAAATTCTTTCTTGGGATGGAAGTTGCTCATGATTCTTCTGGTTTCTATCTCTGCCAAAGAAAATATGTCCTTGATCTCCTCACTTATACTGGTATGCTTGGTTGTAAGCCTACTTTCACCCCTCTTCCTTCTGGTTTATCCCTTTCCCAGCACGGGGGATCCTTTACCTGCTCTAGATTCTTATAGACAGCTTATAGGGAAGCTGCTATACCTTAATCTTACCAGGCCAGACTTGTCATTTGCTATTCAGCAATTGAGTTAATTTGTGAATAAACCCCACAAACATCACTGGGAAGCTGCTATACATGTTCTCAGATATCTCAAGAATTCTCCATCACTTGGTCTGCATTATTCACATTCTTCAAGCTTTGAAATCTCATCCTATTGTGATGCAGACTGGGGGTCTTGTTTAGACACTCGAAAATCACTCTCTGGCTATTGTGTATTCTTAGGCCATTGTCCAGTCTCATGGAAATGCAAGAAACAATCCACCATATCTCTTTCCACAGCTGAGGCAGAGTACAGAAGTTTGAGTTATGTGGTTAAAGAGCTACTATGGTTATCTTATGTCCTGGCAGATTTTCAAATCCCACTATCCTTGCCCATTACTGTTCTATGTGACAACAGTGCAGCCATACAGATTACTAAGAATCAAGTGTTCCACGAGAGAACAAAACACCTTGACTTAGACTGCCACTTCGCACGGCTGCATTACAAGAAAGGTTTTATTGTTCCCACTTTTGTTTCCTCCAATATGCAGCTTGCAGATATTTTTACTAAGTCATTAGCTCGGGTGCAATTTGAGCTATTACTTTCCAAACTTTCCCTAGGCGATTTGCACCGTGGTTAAGTTTGCAGGGGGTGTTGAGTTTCTGAGATCACCACAATATTTTGAGTTCATGCATGCACACTTTTCTTACGTGAATTTTGTATGCATGGACATGCAGTGGAGAGGCCATCACTTCAGCAGCTTGTTCGTGGGTTAAAGGAGAAACAATGTAAAGATGTCCACGTGTCAAGCTTTCCCTTTATCTGATTGTGGACCACAGCTCAATGAACAGGAGTCGTTCGATCTTTCATTACTTGTAATAGCCGTAGATCATCATAGCTTAGTTCGCACGCTATGTGTTTGTATAAATACCTGAACTAACTGATAAGCAGTTGAGAGATAATGAATAAAATTTTTACTTCAGATTACAAATATTTTTCTCTGCGACTTTCGTATTTTGAACAATTATGAATATTATTATTATTATTATGAGAATTATCAACTGAAGACCCGAAATATAGATTATCTATCAATATAGAATTTGAAAGGTAGATTCTATGGATTCAAGATTTGAAAGATCTAAAATTATCAATTTAAGACACCAATAATTAACACCGTTAAAAACTCCATCCAACAAAAGCAGAAGGTGATATGGCTGTTAAATATCCATACCATCCTCACACAATATTTTTCACAATTAAACTAAATAATAGCATAACAAATTTAAACCAATTAATTAAATTAAGCAATAAAAAATAATTCAATTTTGAATTATGAAATCACCGTCTTTCCCCCACAAGCTACAAGAGTTATTTTCTGTCAAATTTTCTCTCTCCACCTAGGGTAAATCTCCCTCATTCCCTTCCTCCCATATGCGGGCAAATGAAAAATCCATCAAAATTCCACCCACTAGATGAAAAATACTCTTTATCCATCTGAAAAAAATAAAATAAAATAAAATAAAATAAAAGTTTACATGTTGAAGAAACAAAAATACATAAATTGTATATTTACAACAAGTATTCAAAAAACTAAAATATAATTACATGCAAATTGCAAAGTGAATGAAATCATGTTTCTCTTCTCGGTAGGTGGACTAGCACACACAGAAAATAGAAAGAAAAAAATGGTAAGAATCAGAATAGCGTCGTATCTAAATTAATCACAATATAATTGCGACACAAAGATGGTATAATCATTAGATCACCACTTGAGCCTCAATCATTACCCTAATTTTGTTGGGAAAACACACAATTAATGTAATCTCAACTAAAATCAAGAAATTGACAAGATATATATACCATGTATAATGTATTGTATTGTACCCTCTCTCGTTGACACAATATATATGTAGATATTTGGACAAATATATATATAAAAACAGAATGTGTGTGTGTGTGTGTGTGCAACACGCAGCGGCAGATACTAAGTTTTTCTTGAAAGAAGATTGCTCATATCTACACTGATCGAATAGCCTCTAGTGTTAGATGAATAAGAAGCAAACATACATATATATATATATATATATATATATATATATATATATATACACATACACACATCCACCTTCAGACGACATTGAAAATCTGGAAGGAATCAACCACGGTTTTCAGTCTATCTTTCATCTTCTCCCATCTCCTCTCATTTGCTCCTGTTGTCAGAGTGTAGAACTTCCCTGCAAACGAATTCACTCGACCTTGTCACTTTTTTACAAGGTATAATGCAGAAGGGAAGAACTACGGCAGCTTCAATATATTTTGACTAGATAATAAGGCTTCTGGACTACTCTCATGTTCCATAAATTCTATCATCTGATTCAAGTTCTAAAACTCATTCTATGTATTTATAACATTCTTTAAGGGATTATGACGTAAATCAGATCATCCACGAAGAAATCCTAGAAAAAGAACATATTTAAATCACACCCCTAAATTACAAGTCTTTGAATTTGGAATATGAGCAAGAAACGAGCAGTTTTACCATTGCCAATGCAGACTGTACTGAGAGCATGACGGGTATAGTTAGGAGCTTGTGCAATGAACTCAAAAGTGTAATATGCTTTCCCCTCCACGTCGTGCTGTAAAATGACAAGGGAAAAAGTTACCCATAAGATTCATATTCATCAACCCAGTACAAGCATGTAATGCACGTGAACGGGGAACTATAGATGATTGGTCAAAGCAAGAATTTCAGATCACAAAGGCAAAGCTCCAATATTGTCAGTATACATTGTAGATTATGAACGCACATACATTAATTGACTTGGAACAATAATATCAAGGCAGTAAATTTGAACTGACGCTCGTTATGATTTACGAGCTTAAGGAAGTCTCTGCCACAGTTGAACCCCATCAGTGGCCGGGAGATGAAAGAGAGTGAAGAAGCTGAGAGCAGGACTATACAAAGACGATACTGTGAAACCTTTTTATCTTCACTGCAAGATATCTAGATGCTGCTTATGTTTGTGTGTAACTTGCAGCCCATAAAATGCTGCCAGGCTGAATTTTACGTTACGAGAAAATTGGAAAAAGATAAAAATTTACCTCCGTTGCCTCAATCAGCTTTGTTTTCTGAGTAGGAGAAGCCAACACCTTTTTAATCAAGGTTTCACCAACCTAGAGGAACAATGTTTAAACAAAAAAGTCCAATTATATTAAGCAGTCTGGAGCTCGTTATGACAGACAACCGACTTCAAATGTCCACAAGAAGGTTCACAATACATAACTTATGCATAAATAGTAACACTGGTGAAAATCACAATACATAATAATTTGCAAACCTCCTGCGGGGGCCCAAAATCACGAATATCTTGTTTGACTGTGGGGATCATATTCACACTGACACTTTCAAGAGGTTCAATAACATCTTTGAATACCTTGTCCTGTCCTTCAACAACAACCTCCTGACCCCATCAACAAGATAAAACAGTAAACTTGAGTGGGACAAAAAAAAATGCTCAGTACTTGATGGAGAAAAAATTGTGGGTAAGACAGAAGTGAAACATTAGCAACGAAATATGCTGAAGCAGAAAAAAGGTTACGATGTAGTACACCTGCCACCCGAAGGGATACAGAAAAGTGTATCCATCCTTCTTGTCTGTGACTGGCAGAAATCCCTTCTTTGTTTCTGCAGCAACTGAGCCATATCAACGGTATACTCTTAGCACATCAGCCATAACAGCTCAATGAATAGATGCTAAAAACTAAAAGGCATGCTTTCAACATTCCAAATGGGCATCTTTGCTTATTGCGGATCATTCTTACCCCACTATATAATAGAATGCCAATGATGATGGTAATAAATTTGATTGTAATGATAATAACAATGATACAAAGAATATTTGGATCATTGGATGTAAAAAAAAATGGCCGACCATCTTGAAACAAGTACATAAATATGAAACATCATTTCCTCAAACAAGACAATTCTAATTCTTACAAAAGATCAGAGCAGAAGAAGCCGATGGACAGTTTAAGTATATATGAGGAGTTTATGACTATCTTACAAGTTGAAGGGTAAGTTCCTGAAGAAATTACATACATGTTGCAGCATGCTGAGAAAGGAATAACCAAGGAGCAGTTGTCACCCCCACAGCCAGGATTTGGCGTCGTCCAGGTCCATCTGTCATAACCATTAAAGTAGTATGTTAGTTTCAACTTTCAACCATACAAGTCTAAATATTCATCGTGAAGACAACAAGCAACAGTTGGATCCTATCCAACCATATAATATAAGCCTCTATTTTATCTCGGGAGGAAAATATTATAAAAACAAATACAAGTACCTTGGCATGGAGAAGCAGAAGTTGAAGACAAGTGCTCAGACCTCACAACAAAGGAAATACTTCTTCGAAGCTGACCGTGCCTGTACAGACCTAGCTGATGCATAAGTTTAAACTTAAAATATAAGAACAAAAATCCTTGCCATGGACAACTCATCTTGAATGAAAAATGAAAACTTGCAATAGATAAGTGATGTAAAGGAAAAATGAGTAAAACTAGAACCTGAGTGGATGCGCTTGGCGATGCATGATGGATTGATGGTGATGTAAGCAGAGACACCATATCTGCTTCAAACTAAGAAGGGAAAATAATCTGATTGAGGGATCAAACAATTTCAGTCATGGAAAAACATAGAAAGGCATAGGACACTACAAATGAAGCATATAGCATATCTGGTCATACGGGTTTCATTTTATTATTTGGTCGGTATACGAAGGTAAAGTAAAAGTTTAAATTCAAAAAATAAAATAAAATAAAAAATCTTGCCATGAACAAACTAGATTTAGCTGGGGTTGCATTTCTTCCTGTTGATTTTTTTGGCTCATTACAGTAGTTATATAACTTCTCCTTTACGCTATCACATTAATATAACTAGAAATAACAGCTGAAAGGAAAATACCGGATTCACAATTTTCTCTGAAAAATAGCTTGAAGGGGAGTTCATTTATTGAGAGGGGAAGCAAGAAGAAGCTCATATTGATAGTTGCATGAATAGCACATTTTTCAATACAATGCATTACTTGAAATAACTTTGCATTTGGGACTAATCCTAAATCAAGCAGCGAAGAATAGTTGAAGTTGGTGTTCCCAAACAAAGAATGAATGCATGGAATTGTGAGAAGGCTGATAAGTAAAGAATGTACCTTTCAGCAGAAATCCGTCGTGGGCCACCGGAGTTGAGAGTTTTCCGGCGAAGCAGGGTTGTCTGCCACGTGGCCGCAAGGTATAGAACCGTTGGCTTCTTTGCTTATCTGAACGCCACTTCTACATCATCCAAATCTCCTTCATCCTATATCTACCAATTTTCAAGGTGGAAAGACATAAAACACCTTTTTACTCTAAAATGAAACTAATTTTGAATTTCTTTCTTTTTTCTTTTTTCAATAAAGATTTGGAGGTGCAACTGCAAGGTTAACAGTCCCAAACAATAGTTTGGAAGAGCCTAGCAATTTTTTTTTTAAAGAAATTAATTTCTTAAATATTTTTCGTACTGCCCCATTTTGGTCTTTTCAATATTAAAATGATCTGTAGGGCTGGAAATTGAGATCCTCTCCTTAGTTCCGTGCAGCCTGTCGCAGGTGATCAGTGGTCTTCCATTCCTAGTGAAAACCTGGAACAAACCCTCCACCTCCAAAACCCCTAAACCCCCCCACCCCCTCTCTCACTCTCTCACACACACTTCACACATTGAAAATGCGGAAGCCCACCATCCCGCTCTCTTCACTGCACCTGCGCAAGCTCCTCCGCCTCCGCTGCTTCTCCACACTACCCAATTCTCTCTCCCACCGCCACCTCTCCACCCCTCCACCTCCGCCGCCGTCTCGTCCAGAATATCTCTCATCAAACACCTTCTCCGCTAGCCGATTTCAGTGGCCTTCCATCAGGAATTTCTCCTCAGAAGCAGACAATACAGCCACAAATTCTCCCACCGATGAAACCCCTGAAAAATTCGGAGACGATGAAAAATCAATCGCTAAAATGTTCTCTGATGAGCTCCAGAAAAACCCAGATGCAGAACCCCTCCCTCTTGCAAAAAGACTCGATCTTTCATTCTCCCACGTCCGGATTACCCCTGCGGTGCTCCTCTCCACACTCAACAATTCCCCTGATGCGGGCCGTATGGGGCTAGATTTCCTCAAATGGGCCAAATCTAGGCCAGGTTTTGAGGCAAATGATGAGGTTTACTCGTATTTTGTTGATTATTTTGGGAGGAGGAAGGATTTCAAAGCTACTCACGAAGTTCTTGTGGATGGCCTTGGAGTCGCTGGGATTAAGAGTCTTGAGGCCCTCGTTGATCGGTTGGTTCGGGCCGGTAGGCCGACTCATGCTGTTGCATTGTTTGAGAGGATGGAGAAAGATTATGGGTTTGTGAGGAATATGGATTCTTTGAAGCTGATTGTTTCAGGTCTCTGCGAGCGTGGGTTTGCGAGTTATGCTGAAAAAATGGTTAAGAGCTTGGCGAATGAGTTCTTTCCGGATGAGCATATATGTGATGCGTTGATCAATGGTTGGTGTGTTGATGAGAAGTTAGATGAAGCGAAGAGATTGGCTGGTGAAATGAATAGGGGAGGCTTTGAGATTGGTACGTATGCATACAATTCAATTTTAGACTGTGTATGTTCACTTTGTAGAAAGAAGGATCCTTTTAGGCTTGTAGATGAGTCACGAAATGTGTTGATTGAGATGGAAAGAAATGGTGTTCCGCGTGATGTTGAGACATTTAATGTGCTGATTACTAATTTATGCAAGATTAGGAAAACCCAGGAAGCAATGGAACTGTTCTCAACTATGGGGCAGTGGGGATGCTACCCTAATGAGGCGACATTTCTAATTCTAATCAAGAGTTTGTATCAGGCGGCGCGGGTTGGTGAAGGTGATGAGATGATTGATAGAATGAAATCTGCAGGGTATGGGGATGCTCTAGATACGAAGGCTTATTATGAGTTTTTGAAGATTTTGTGTGGCATTGAAAGAATTGATCATGCTATGAATGTCTTTGCAATGATGAAGGAGGATGGATGTAAACCGGGTATTAAGACTTATGACTTGTTGATGGGAAGGTTGTGTGCTCATGGACGTCTAGATAAAGCAAACGCACTTTACAAGGAGGCTGAGGGCAATGGAGTACCTGTTGAACCAAAGCCATACCAGGTTGATCCAAGATTTGTGAAGAAAAAGCCTACTGCAGTGAAGAAGGAAAAGAAAAGGGAGACATTCCCTGAGAAGATGGCCAGGAAGAGAAGACGGCTTAAACAGATTAGGTTAAGTTTTGTGAAGAAGCCAAAGAAGATGAGGCGGCGTGCTTATTAAGCTCATATGGCCTTTTCTTTGTATGACCATCAAAGTTTTGGGAAGAGAGTGATGTTTAACTCCTATATGTGAGTTCTCTGTTCTTGTTTTTCTGGATTCCCGCATTTTTCTTCTTTCAAATTTAATGTTTTATTGACTAGAAGTCTACTTTGATTAATATTATGCCTTTGGATTTTAGTCTCTGCATAGAGCCAGAATATTGAGGAATGCCTTTCCAAGAATGCAGTGCTTCAGCACCCAAATTAATTACATATTTTTGTGTACACATGCGATGTTATGCTGATGTAATAGTGTAAATTGAGATTGGGCGATGAATTTGGATGTCCAACATAGTTATGCAGGCAACTCACCTAAGCACGTACATGTATTCATTTGCCGTGCATATTGCATGCCTAGATGATAAATGAATAAAGATGTTTCTTAAGCTCGAGTAATGTATTTGACGACCAAAGTTTATGTATTCTAGCTTTTTAGCTTTGGACCTCGTGACCTGTTAGTGCTAAATTTCCATCATTGCAGCTAGTAACTTGGCCTCTTAATATTTTGTGCATTTAATTCTTCTCATGTCTTCTTGTTTATTATGTTTGGTATGCATTACCCGACTAAAGTTCAAGTTTTTGTTTGTGAGGTGGCTTTGATTATCAAAGGAATATCAGTTGCAGTGGTAGATCCTTAATTCTCTTATTCTGCTACAATTTCAGGTTTCTTCAAAGATATAGGGGAAGCTGCTCTATTCAAATTAGATAGTCTTCATTGAGATGCTTATCGAGCTTTACTCCGTTCAACTGCATTTTCATCAGAAGCGTGGCCCCTTGATTTTTGATTTTTGTCTCTAAAGAACCTGGATTTTTTTGCAATATGGCAAGGATTACTTCCCGTGTTGCAGAAATTAAGTGGTTACTATACAATGTTGGCTCTTCCCAAACAGTTGCTAGGCCTAGACTCAGCCTCAATTATAATAACTTAAATTTGCAGTTATGTTTTTGGCTCTCTTCCTTGGATCTGTTGTTACTAAAGCATTTTGATTTGCTTTTGTTACTTGATCTTCTTTATGCAGCTGCAATCGTTTGTGTTATTGTATTTGAAAATATCAGGAAGTATCCGTTACAGTGAAATTGAAATTTATTTATTTTTTTTTTTAAAAAAAAATTCTAGTAGTATAATTGAGTATTTGTTATATTTCATTCGTGGATGTAAAACCAAATTGAAATTTAAAGAACAACAAAAAGAAAAAGCTCTGTTTATATAATATCTCTAGAGTTATCCAAAAGATCCAACGGAGCAATGTCAGAATAACAGCACAAGGCAGGAGAAAAATTGTGACAAATTATAATTATTCCACATTTTTGGAAGTCAAGATTAAAGTTAGGTCAATACATAACAAATAAAAATTATCGTACTTGCTCGGACCATGATAGAATAACGACCAACCACGGGGTCACGAGCTTCATGCAGTAATCGATGACTTCATGGGCTTTCTTGAATGCCTAAACTCGATCTACTTGTAAAAATAGTTCGAGTGTGTTAATACCTCATTGTATAGTTGTTTCATGTCTCCTTCCAAAACCTAATTGATCTGTCTGTTCCACATGTGGCGAATGCAGCCTCTACTGGTGAATGCTCGAGCCAACGGGGACTGCCCATATGGTTTGAAGGCCATCGAGCAACTTTCTCTGCTGTAAGAGCATCCCAGATAACAATCTGCACAGCAAACATAAGATGTATCACCAAAACGAACATCTAATTATATCGTAACAGAATTCATGGAGCTGAAGAATCGCACCTCATTGCTTAATTCATCAATGGCGAGTATGAATTCCTCTGTTTCATTGAAAACAGCCTGCAATAGGAAGGTGGAGCCAACTTAATTGTGATCAATCAGCATAAGTCACGTTAAGAAAATCTTTATTTTATGATTTGAAGTTCAGAACTTGATCTCACTTGATACAGCATTTTATATTTACACTAAATAACCATATCTAGACTTTATCCGAACAATAATCTTATCATCAAGCCCCTATGGAAGATATTGAAGTCATGCTTAGACATTTCCACTCCACATTATATTCTTCGAAATACAGAAAACCAGCTGTTGAGTGTCTGCACGACTATGAATAATGATAAGCAATTCATTTAACAAAGATAGATTTGTATGTCCAAAGTTATCATGTTATAAAAGCCTTGTACCGCCAATGCAGTGAACCACCAAAAAACAAATGTATTCATAGGTAAAGCCTTCACACTCCCTGTGACGAACTACAAACAGAAATGTTAAGCTGATGCTAAAAGGTGTCAAAATAACCACAGAAATTCAACAAAATGGAGCAGTGAAAAACAAGTTGTAAAGATTTCATAATTAATACTGTTGCAACTGCAAGAGCCAGCAAAAATTGTTAACATACCTGGCTCCGCAATTGTGTATGTGTGGCCCCAAGATACTGCTTGACTAACCTACCGGTCCCAACCTCCCAAAGATTTACAATGGAATCTTTTCCTGAAGAAAGAACATACCTATGAAATAGATCAAGAGGTGAGAGAAATGGCCAAAGTTCCTCATGAAATACCACTATATTCTGAAAATTCAGGAAGAATAATTTAAACCATTGATTATATCAGTCCAGAGCCTAGAACACAGGTGATCAATCAATCTGGGGCTCAAAAGTTCCGTCAAAAATTCCATTTTTTTTTCCTTTTGTTAGGCAACCTCAGAAATTTGGGATACTGAAAGTAATTATCATGAGGAGATGTACCTGTATTTACACCAATGATAACTATTCCTATAAACAAAGACATACTGAACCTCTACCTTTGATCCTTCGTAAAAATTGCACTAGTCGCTTCCGCTGTTCCATGAGCGCTAAGAATTGAACGGACGCACTGGGAAGTTACTCCATCCCACAATCGAACAGCACCATCTTTTGAAGCTGTCACATATATCCCACCAGTCGACGAATATCTGACCTGCATGAAAGAAGTAATATGTAAGCTCTTTGATACAAGAACTATGATCGTTGATAACTGATATCTTTATCCGAACCAGAACATGGTTGGGTTTACCTGGTTTATAGCTCCATTGCTAATCTCTTGAGCGTTTGATGATAGATAGCACTGAAAAGTATTAACGTCATACAAGTGTGCAATAGGATGGTCAGTTCCTGCAATCAAATGATATCATCAGACAATCTAAAAATAAAAATCTATGCACACACCCCGGGTTCTACAGGAAATTATGCATTGTGAAACAAATAAATCAAACAGAATAACACTCTTTGCTAAGCCATGGTTCACATTTTGGTTTAAAAGTAGCCTTATTCTGAGTGATCAGTACGTGTGCTTTTTTATTTTCTAAACTATAGAGTTTCAAAGAGTGGTTCATTTTCACTTTCTCGCCTTTAAAGTAACTCTAAAGATATTTTCCTCAAAATATACAAATTTGATAAAAACTCAACTACATGAAATACTTCCCATAACTTATTGCTATCAGATATTCTACTTTCAAAAGAGACAAAACACAGTCGCATAACTGCAAAATGGTTATGTTTACATACCTTAGGAACAAAAAAAGAGGCACTTTCTTTCTATGCCTTACAACTATCTTAAACCCCAGGCTTGCCACTTCCAACAATTTAAACGAAATTTAATACTCCCTCCGTTCCAATAGCAAGGTCCACTTGCTATTGGGCACGGAGATTAAGGAGAAATGGATTAGTTGGTTAAGTAGTGGGTAAAGTAGGTGGGTCCATTTCTTTAAGGAGTATTATAATAAAAAGTAATATAAAGTAAGTGAGGTCCACTTTGATGTTGACATTAATTATTTCCATATTGGGTAGGTGACCTTACTATTGGCACGTCCAAATAAGGCAAGGTGGACCTTGCTATTGGGACGGAGGGAGTAATGAGACAAAGAAATCTATCCCACCCACATTACCAAATTTATGAAGTAAAGCAGAGCAGCCAAAAAGAGTACATATTCAGAACCAAATGTCTAAAACCCTTCCTCAAAATTTGATGCCAGTATACATAGGAATAGGATAAATTCATTATAACTTCTTAAGAGAATTGAACACGAATGGTTTCATATTCAGCAGCAGTTGTAATTTAAATTTAGAAAACTGTAGTAACCTGCCAAAAGAAATTCTCCAGAGGGATGAAATGATACAGACCTCACGTTGTGAGTATCCTGTAAATTCAACTCGATAAGTTTAGACTAGAGATCACACACAGTAAATTGCTTCATAAAAGCATGACCAGATACTAAATATAAATAGAAGAAATCATAACCTGAATAATTTTGAAAGCTTTCCTTGCTACTGTTTTTGAAAAATCAAAGAACCTGCCATTCAACACACATTCTAAGTATGAGTTTGGACATTCAATTAGCAGTGTAAAGCATATTATAAGATGAAACTTCCAATTTTATTTCTCTGTTAATGTTTGAGCAACAAAATTGGCAGGAGACCAACAACAGTTACTTAAATCTAAATCTTATAAACTAATTTAAGTCCAGCTTGCAAATTTTATCTAATGAATACTAGGCATAAAAACAATAGCCATAAGGTTGGGGACCATACTTTATTGTGCGATCTTTGGCCCCAGAAATCAGAATTGTGTTTTGAGGATGGAAATCCAAATCATTTATTGGCTGCAGCAGCAAATAAGGCATTAAAAACAAGAAAATGCATTCCACTGTCTCCATATAAAGCATGATTCTGAAAGCTGGAGCAAAATCTTCATTGCTTCAGAAATATTTGATAATATTTAACGAGGCCGAGATAACAAGAAACGGACACTTCAGGCATTCTTCATTACAATAACTTACTTGTAGATGGTCGTAAAATGTCTTAACGACAGGCCGCACAGGGCCATCTCTTTGATCTGGAAGCATCATCTGTTTAACTTTTGATAGCTGTAATTATTTTGTTTTGATTTTTGGGAGTTGGAGAGCAATGAGTTAGATAAAATAATATTATATGCGCATGCTTAAGAGATAGGATCAAACCTCAAAGAGCTTTATTGATGTGTCAGCACTTCCAGTTGCAAGAAATCTTCCGTCAGGACTAAATCTTGCACATCTAGCTGCATTCTTTTTTTTTTTCCATAACAAACAAAAAAGTAGGGATTCCTTGAGCATAGTTTTGCTATATAAAAATTGTTTAATCAAACAGAAGTATGCTCCAAGAAGTTTCTTATGGTAATTTCTGACCTTGTGCTCTGAAATATGCCGTGTTTCATGCTTTGGAAAACTCTTTGATGATCCTTTAACATCATGCATGACACTGTTCAAAGAAATATATTCATCATTCCCACATCTAACAAGCATAGCCTATAGCACAATGGCATTAGTGAACTCAGTAATAAACTATGACAGAATGCCACACCTGAAATCCATAGAAACAACTCGTGGTGCAGGTACCGAGCCATATGCTGAAGCAATGCTTGAATCAAATGATGTAGTTGAAGATACCCCTCTTATCATCTCATCATTTTCCACTGCAAGACCCTGTTGACCACTTAGAACTACCACCTATCTCTTATCTGTATTATCTAATTCCTCAAAATTCACATATCTATTTTCAATTTTTTAGAATGTTGCTTGAACACCAATATATGTTGAAACCAAAATTACAACCAAAAGGTTCAAACCTTGGCTACCAACTCGAGGAGCTTGTTAGGAGGAAGTTCGACATTTAGAGGTGTCATTGTGGCTGATGCAACTGCACTCGCTGCCTGCACAGGAGAAGAGCAATATCAGCAACCAGAACTTTCGGAACTGGTTGCGTAATAAATGTGCAGAAAAAGTACCTATCGTTGTAAATTGCAGCTATTTTATGGCTACTCAAAATCATTTTTATACTTTTTTTGCAATCAGGTGTGCCAACAATTCGAAGTGCTGAAAATTTTGTGGCTGAATATGGCATTTAATAACTTGAAGAAAACATTGGTCCACTTCCACAAGCTGCCACTATACTGTAAGTGAGGCTAGCAAAATAGCTAATAGAAATATTAAACCTAGTACTGTGGAATGTAAAGTCTAAGAATTTACTACTGTTAATTCATTTGTTTCTAAAGGTTTCAGAATACGGAACAAGATAATTCCCCCAAAGAAATCTCCATCTCAGGCTGTCACAACTTCCTACTTAGAATCATTAGTTTTTGTAGGAAAATAAGGTGTCACAAATATAACCTATAAAATCAAAATATTCAGCCAAGTGTGATTATGTATGCGTATTCTTCTCAGCTATATTATAGTTAGTTATCCCAAAATCATGTAACCTCACGCAGTCTGTAAAAATATTAAAAGCTTTAACTTTTTTCCCTAAAAAAAACAACTACTTTTCAGTATCTTGGATGCAAACAACCCAAAAGTTTGAAACACAAAAACAACTTGAGATTTCTGGTTAATTGTGAAAGCAATCGAACCCTAAGCAAGTTCAACAATTTCCTCTACCAACTCAGACAACCTTACTCACAAAGAGAAAAATGAAGTCTTTTGACGAAATAAGCAGAGAAGCAACAGAATCTGTTGAATTGTTAACAAGAGTAACCTGATTGAAATTGTTGTCGCGGAGATGAGCAACAATGAGAGCATTGACATGGCGGTAAAGCTTACCCTCCTGCAACGTCTGCTCCAATCCGTTTGTGTTATCCATCGATGCAAAAAAAAAAAATGATAATAAAAATCCAATTAATATAAACCCTAATCACAAAATTTGGGGGGAATTTTGAATGAGTTCTTGGCAGGACAACGCCAGCAAAAAGTAGTCAAGTTTGAACTCCGGCTATTACTTACTTTGGCACCTTATTTCAAATATTTGCTTTATTGTGAAACAAATTGCTAGGTTTTATGGTTTATGAAACTTTATTTATTCATTAAAAACCAAATTAACTTTTTATTTTTCATCTTTCCTACGACAAAATACTTCTTTATATAATGTTGTATTTTTAAGTGAAAACTTAGGTGATTGTCGACATGAAACAAAATTGGAATGCAGATGTAAAATTGCTGAAATAATGTGAATATTTGTGCCTGTTTGCAACTAAAAAATAATAAAAAAAAAAACTCCTTTTCAAGAAGTATGCATTGCGCTTCTTAATATTATATTATAACTAATATTAATTTTCGAGGATGGTATTTTTGATGATAAAATAATTTGAAGAAGTTTTGCTAGAAACACATAATTATCTCGAATCATTACCATCAGATTCCTCTATGTCATTCCATATTATATTTCATGTTGCATAATTAATTTTTTTTAATATATTCTGATTAGAGAAAAATGAATTTTAAATAAAATTTTTAAGTTAAATTAAATCATAAATAATTGAATTTTTTTTAAAAAAAAATTTTTAGCCATGAACTTGAAAATATACTTATTTTAACCACTTCATATTCAATGGATAAAAATATCCTTAACTCAAAGAAAAACGTCATCTTTCCAAATCCATCAATCGCCTCCTCCTCCCACCTCCATCTTTTTGCAATCTACAATTTTCATCGGGAGACGAACTATTCTTCACAATCTCTCTGTCTCTCTCCATATATAATGTAATGTCTGTTCTTCACAATCTCTCTATCTCTCTCCATATATAATGTAATGTATGTGTAAAGTAGTGTGCTACCTCTCTTTCCTTAGACTATCATTATTATCAGTAACCGGACAAACATTCCAATCAGGTAAACAATCTCAATATTAAATTAATTTCTCTCTCTTTTATATTACCAATATTTTACCCAACTCAACCACATACAATTTGATAGTTTATCAACAACCACCCCAGACACTAACCACAACATTATATATTATTTTTTATTTTTTTTATTAATAAATATAATATAATTAATTAGAATTAAAATAAAGTATTATTATTACTAAAAATTGTAACAACACAAAATAACAAACTTATATAAAATAGACAATATGATAAAATACAAAATAAACAAACTAAGAACATAAATAACAATAGTATATGAGTGCAATCCGATAGTATAATTTGACATAATAATAATATATGAGTGCAATCCAATAGTATAATTTCTGAGGTGTGTGAAAATATCGCAAAATTAATATCTATTTATAGAGAATTAAAAAAATATGAATTTTGGTATTTTTTTAATTTTTTTAATGTATTATATAAAAAAATATGCATATTATTATTCATCCAAATAAAATTTACATATCCAATAGAATGAAGACACTATTGGAGGAGAGAAAGAGAATAGAGATGAGAGAGAGGGAATGGCGGTTGTAACACCCTAAATTCTATAATTTAAAATGTTACTCTTTCTATTCTTTAAAGCGAAAAGTTATTAACAAAAATAACAGTTCGAATAATAATTTTTTTTAATATTAACCTTGCTAGAAATTTTAAGAAGAAAATAGAACCATATATTTTCAGAAATATATGTACTTAGTTCAAAATACCAACATTTCATAAACACCAAGTTCATTTCAAAAAGGAACTCATAATCTAAAATATAAAATTCACACTCCTAATATTAATAAAACCATATTAGCAAACTACTAGTTTAGGTTAGTTCAAAAACACTGACAACACACATAATATCAAGTTCAAAATAGTAGACTCTAAACAACAAGCCCAAAAATTCAGGTCGGGTAATCTAAACATCTTGAGCATGCCCACCCTATTTCCTTCACGCGGCTCCAAGCTCACTGACCTGAAAACATTTAAAAATGTGGGGTGAGCACTCTTAAAACGTACTCAGTGGTGGGGGATTATGAGCATTTCTTTCTATTTATCCAACATAAATAAATCGCGGGAATAATGGATTTAAGGTACTTTTCTTCTGATTCTAGAATACATCTTGAACTATGCATATGACATATTCTGATGCGTACGAAACGCTATTCTGATCTGATGCGTATAAAACGCTATCCACATTCCATCCACGATAATTCAAGTTGGATTAAAAACATTTTTGTCTCAAACATCATATATCATATACTTTTATTTCAAAAATAATAATTTCACCCATCTGAGAATAATGAGCACCTAAAATTTAGCAGAGGATCACAAAATAGACGAAGATCCTAATTGCGCCGCACCTAGTATTAAAATAACATTAATTAAATCATTTGTATTGAATTATATTCTATAAAATTAAAATTAAACTTGATTTGAAAACTAACCTTCTTTGTATTCTAACTCCAACTCACTACTGTTGTATAACTCTTTCATTTCCTAGCCATCTCATAAAATCTGTAGTGCATAGTTTGCTTGATATTATTTTTTTTTTCTTATGCATACGGATTAATAGATGTATACATATATATATGCCACCACCGCCGCCTTATTTCCTTCATAATCATCCTAATTTCTGCCGCCTTATATCAACTATATTATAATGCATTTTATTGGATGAAATAATAAAGAGTAAGGCGGTTAGATTTTCTATTTTTACAAGTTGATACATCTTGGACTATCTAGTCTATATATATTCCTCTCTTGATCGACTACTATAGTTATTGCATATCAAAATTATTTTAAAATCTAATATATATTCACACATGTAGTAATAATAAATTACACCTCAAGACCTATAATTAGGACACATGTATTCATAATCATTATCACTATTTATTACTATTGTAATTATCTTTAAAAAGTATTTTTATTTTATATTATTAAATCCCACACCTAATATAGTCCTAATCCTTATCATTTTTTTTTAATTTTTATTTTTATCTTAATGTCTTTGATATTATTATTATCATACAATGAATTTATCTAATGTGTAAATATATATACACACACACGAATTAACATATATAATTAATCATAAGTGATTGATATATACTAGGGGCGCAACTTCGGACTCCCTCAAGTCCAACTAATTTTATTGAGCGTTATTAAATAAATAAAACTCAATTTTTTTTAAATAAACAAATAATTTTTATAATTTTAAATCACGTAGAAGTGGGATGTTACAATCCTACCCACTTAAAAAAAATTTCGTCCTCGAAATTTTTCTTACCAGGTTGTCCTAAGGATGGATATTTAGCTATGATCTCCTCCTCGCGTTCCCAAGTTGCTTCTTCTTTCTCGTGCCTACTCCACTGTACCCTAATTAGCGAAACTTGTCTATTCCTCAACTTGTGGGTCTTCCTATCGAGAACAGCAACAGACTCCTCTTCATAAGTCAAGTCTTTGTTGAGTTGTATGTCTTCATAGTTGATGGTGTGACTTGGCTCATGCAAATACTTTCTTAGCATAGAAACATGAAAGACATCGTGTACCAATGACAATCCGGGTGGTAG
This sequence comes from Perilla frutescens, assembly GCA_026008535.1. Lineage (NCBI taxonomy): Eukaryota > Viridiplantae > Streptophyta > Magnoliopsida > Lamiales > Lamiaceae > Perilla > Perilla frutescens. The sequence continues at coordinate 18,715,757 of BRKX01000014.1, read as the reverse complement.
AGCTAGGCGATAAGCCACATCACCAATTCGTTCTAAAATTTCGAAAGGTCCGATAAAACGAGGTCTCAATTTTCCTTTCTTCCCAAACCTCAACACCCCTTTCATAGGAGCGACCTTTAAAAATACTTTGTCACCTACCTCAAAATACAAATCTTTTCTCCTTTTGTTGGCGTACGATTTTTGTCGATCTTGAGCCACTTTAATGTTACCTCGAATCTTCTCCACTGCCTCCACCGTTCTTTCAACTATTTCAGGACCTAAAATTTTTCTCTCTCCAACTTCATTCCAATACGCCGGTGATCTACATTTTCATCCGTATAGCGCTTCATATGGAGCCATGCCAATGCTTGAGTGGAAGCTATTGTTATAAGCAAATTCCACTAATGGTAGATGCATCTCCCAACTACCTTCTAAATCCATGACGCAAGTCCGTAACATATCTTCCAACGTTTGTATAGTCCTTTCTGATTGGCCATCTGTCTGAGGATGATATGCTGTTGAAAACTTTAGCTTCGTGCCCAAATTTGTATGCAAGCTTGTCCAAAATCTCGATGTGAAACGGGGATCTCGATCTGATATTATGGAGACTGGAACTCCATGCAATCGGACTATTTCTCGAACGTATAATTGAGCGAGTTGATCCATGGTGGACGTCATTCGTACGGGCAAAAAGTGAGCTGATTTTGTTAGTCAATCAACTATAACCCAAATCGCATCATGATTCTTCACGGTCTTGGGAAGTCTGACCACAAAATCCATGGTAATATGCTCCCATTTCCATTCTGGTATTTCCAGAGGATTCAACAATCCTGACGGTCTTTGGTGCTCTGCTTTTACTTGCTGACAAGCCAAACATCGTGCAATGTAGTCAGCAATCGATTTCTTCATGCCATACCACCAAAAATTTCTTTTTAAATCTTGATACATCTTAGTACTTCCAGGATGTGCTGTGTAAGGCGTTCGATGTGCCTCATCTAAAATTTCTCTCATTATCTCGTTGTTCGGGACACAAATTCTGCCCTTAAAGAGTAGAGTCCCATCTGATGATATCGTGAATCCTTTAGAATCGTCTGACACTTCTCTTGCTCGCATCTTTTCTAGGAAACCATCTTCCCTTTGTGCGACTCTAATTCTATCTCGTAGAGTTGGTTGAACTACTAATGTTGCAATTATAGCATTAGCTTCTTCAGGTGTGGACACAACCTCAAGACTCAACTTCTCAAAATCCTTGATCAACTCTTCTTGTTGCGTGATTCCCTTAATGAGATTTACTTTCTTTCGACTAAGTGCATCAGCCACAATGTTGGCTTTTCCGGAGTGATACATGATCGTACAGTCATAGTCTTTAACTAATTCGAGCCACCTTCTTTACCTCATATTCAATTCCTTCTGAGTGAAGAAGTATTTAAGACTTTTATGATCCGTATAAATCTCACACTTACCTCCATAGAGATAATGTCTCCAAATCTTCAATGCATGCACAACAGCGGCCAACTCTAGATCATGAGTGGGGTAATTCAACTCATGAGGCTTCAATTGTCTAGAAGCGTAAGCAACTACCTTTCCCTGTTGCATCAAGACGCATCTTAGTCCTTGTTTTGATGCATCACTGTAAATCACGAATCCCTTAGATCCATCAGGGATGGTCAATACTGGGGCTGTTACCAATCTCCGTTTCAACTCCTGGAAACTCTTCTCACATTTTTCTGTCCATTCAAAAGGTACCCCTTTTCGTGTCAATTGCGTGAGTGGTCCAGCTATCTTGGAGAATCCTTCAATAAACCTCCGGTAGTATCCAACCATTCCCAGAAAACTTCTCACTTCTCCCACATTTGTTGGTGGACTCCAATTGTTGACAGCTTCTACTTTTGTTGGATCAACCTCAATATCTTCAGCAGTCACTATATGCCCAAGGAATGCTATCCGATCTAACCAAAACTCACACTTTTTGAACTTAACATACAATTTCTCCTTTCTTAAAGTTTCCAGCACAACTCTTAGGTGTGCTGCGTGTTGCTCTTTATCTTTTGAATAAATCAGGATGTCATCAATGAATACAATGACGAATTGATCTAAATATGGATGAAATACTCGATTCATTAGATCCATGAACACTCCTGGTGCATTAGACAATCCAAAAGGCATCACCACAAACTCGTAATGTCCATATCTTGTCCTGAAGGCTGTCTTAGGAATATCATCTTCCTTCACCTTCAATTGATGGTATCCTGATCTCAGATCTATCTTTGAGAATACACTAGCCCCTTGAAGTTGATCAAATAAATCATCAATTCTCGGTAAAGGGTACTTATTCTTTATTGTGAGACGGTTTAGATCTCGATAATCTATGCACATTCTCATACTACCATCTTTCTTCTTCACAAATAGAACTGGCGCTCCCCATGGTGAAACACTTGGCCGAATGTACCCTTTGTCAAGTAGCTCTTGAAGTTGGACCTTCAACTCTTGTAACTCCGATGGTGCCATTCGATATGGTGCTTTAGACATTGGTGCTGCTCCTGGCATTAAGTCAATTTTGAACTCCACTTGTCGATTTGGCGGTAATCCGGATATCTCTTCAGGAAATACATCCACAAAATCTCTAACTATTGGCATATCATCCAGTGTCGGTTCAGTTGGCGTAGTTCCAATAATACTTACTAAGAATCCTTGGCAGCCACATTTCTTCAACATCTTCATAGCTTTCATTGCTGATATGATTCTTGGTCTTCCACCTAGCTTAGCTCCATGGAAGATAAATTTTTCCTCGTCTGGCTTTTGAAATACTACTTCTCGTTCACAACAACGTATAGTCGCAAAACTTTTACTTAACCAGTCCATTCCCAAGATTAAATCAAATTCTTGCATCTTGAGAGCATGTAAATCAGCTCTAAGCTCTTTCCCCCCAAAATCCAATTTAACATCTTTAGCAAGCCTATCAGTTTTCAATATCTCTCCAGCAGGGATTCTAACATTAAGGGCTAAGTTTTCTACTTCTAAACTTAGTCCTAACTTAGCACAAAGCTCAGTTGAAATAAAAGAGTGTGAAGCACCAGAATCAAACAGAGCTAAAGCTGGCATTCCAAGAATTGATATCATACCTGACATTGTGCCACTATTTTTCCCAGCTTCTTGTTGTGTGAAGGCAAAAAGTCGTGCATTACCACATTTCTTCGGCTCCTCACGTCGCTTCTTGGGACAATTTGTTGAGATGTGCCCTGGCTCATGGCAATAATAGCAAACTCCTTTACCCCAATAACAAGGTCCTGAATGTGGCTTCTTGCATTCTGGACATAAAGGAACTCCTGTAGGTGCTCTATTTGCGGGACGTGCTTCAGTTCTCTCTTTCTTTATGGGAAAATTCTCATTCCCCCTATTGCGATTATCTCATTTTCTTTTACCACGAGCATCTGCATTTCTTGGAAGAGTTTTATCTACTTCTAGTCCGGTAGCTACTTCGTGAGCTTGTTTAACAGCTTGCCCGTAGTCAATGATTCTTTGTGCCACAAGAATTCCACGTATCTCTGGTCGAAGACCCCTCATGAACCAGTCTGCTTTTTGATCTTCAGCGTCCAGTAAGCGTGCTGCGTAACGTGAGAGCTGATTAAACCTTCGCTCGTACTCTGTCACAGACATATTTCCTTGCTTCAATTCTAAAAATTCAGTTTGCTTCTGCATACGAAAAGCATGAGAAAAGTACTTGTCCATAACGATCTCTTTAAACCTATCCCAAGTCAAGCCTTGACGTTCCTCTTCGGTCATGCCAGTTTTGTATGATTTCCACCAGTGGCCAGCATCCTCAGTGAATTGAAAGACTGCACATGAGACCTTGTGTGCATCATCGCACTCTATGTGTTCGAAGATCCGTTCGAGCTCCATTATCCATTCTTCGAGAACGAGTGGCCCACTTCTACCATTGAATCTAGGTGGAGTGTAGCGACGGAATTGCTCAATCACCTGATTAGTGGTTGGCGGAACAGGTGCATTAGGTGCTGCATTTTGGTTCACTGTAGCATGTGTTTGTTGTTGTACGAATCCTTGTAGTGCTCTAATCAATTCTGGCACAAAATTGCCACCATCTGCATTTGGTGGTTGATTGGCCTCGGGATTCAGTGGTGGATTACGATTAAGAGGCGGTCATCCACGTCTCATACTTCTGTAATATGTATAATTAAATGAAGAAGAACATACTACTAAGTTCAAGCCAAATGATAAGTATCTGAATGTTTTGAATCTAAATAGGGAAACCATCTATTGAAAAATATATATATGTTCACTCTAAATTTCGAGGACTAAAATAATTTATTTCTCATTCATCATATGCATTTAAACATAATAAAACTTTTCTGCATAAATCACTTCTCAACATTTCTCATCATTCTCACATAATATCTGAAATTTTCTTAATGCTGCTCACCACATTAAACAACATTGCAAACATAAATAAATGAATCAAACAAAGTACCTTGGAGCAGGAGCACGTGACAGAAATGGGTGGCATATCATAAAATCAAATAATATAAATCATTTCAAACACATTGAGTCTACAGGACGGTATACCTGCTCTGATACCACTAAATGTAACACCCTAAATTCTATAATTTAAAATGTTACTCTTTCTATTCTTTAAAGCGAAAAGTTATTAACAAAAATAACAGTTCGAATAATAATTTTTTTTAATATTAACCTTGCTAGAAATTTTAAGAAGAAAATAGAACCATATATTTTCAGAAATATATGTACTTAGTTCAAAATACCAACATTTCATAAACACCAAGTTCATTTCAAAAAGGAACTCATAAATTCTAAAATATAAAATTCACACTCCTAATATTAATAAAACCATATTAGCAAACTACTAGTTTAGGTTAGTTCAAAAACACTGACAACACACATAATATCAAGTTCAAAATAGTAGACTCTAAACAACAAGCCCAAAAATTCAGGTCGGGTAATCTAAACATCTTGAGCATGCCCATCCTATTTCCTTCACGCGGCTCCAAGCTCACTGACCTGAAAACATTTAAAAATGTGGGGTGAGCACTCTTAAAACGTACTCAGTGGTGGGGGATTATGAGCATTTCTTTCTATTTATCCAACATAAATAAATCGCGGGAATAATGGATTTAGGGTACTTTTCTTCTGATTCTAGAATACATCTTGAACTATGCATAGGACATATTCTGATGCGTACGAAACGCTATTCTGATCTGATGCGTATAAAACGCTATCCACATTCCATCCACGATAATTCAAGTTGGATTAAAAACATTTTTGTCTCAAACATCATATATCATATACTTTTATTTCAAAAATAATAATTTCACCCATCTGAGAATAATGAGCACCTAAAATTTAGCAGAGGATCACAAAATAGACGAAGATCCTAATTGCGCCGCACCTAGTATTAAAATAACATTAATTAAATCATTTGTATTGAATTATATTCTATAAAATTAAAATTAAACTTGATTTGAAAACTAACCTTCTTTGTATTCTAACTCCAGCTCACTACCGTTGTATAACTCTTTCATTTCCTAGCCATCTCATAAAATCTGTAGTGCATAGTTTGCTTGATATTTTTTTTTTCTTATGCATACGGATTAATAGATGTATACATATATATATGCCACCACCGCCGCCTTATTTCCTTCATAATCATCCTAATTTCTGCCGCCTTATATCAACTATATTATAATGCATTTTATTGGATGAAATAATAAAGAGTAAGGCGGTTAGATTTTCTATTTTTACAAGTTGATACATCTTGGACTATCTAGTCTATATATATTCCTCTCTTGATCGACTACTATAGCTATTGCATATCAAAATTATTTTAAAATCTAATATATATTCACACATGTAGTAATAATAAATTACACCTCAAGACCTATAATTAGGACACATGTATTCATAATCATTATCACTATTTATTACTATTGTAATTATCTTTAAAAAGTATTTTTATTTTATATTATTAAATCCCACACCTAATATAGTCCTAATCCTTATCATTTTTTTTAATTTTTATTTTTATCTTAATGTCTTTGATATTATTATTATTATCATACAATGAATTTATCTAATGTGTAAATATATATACACACACGAATTAACATATATAATTAATCATAAGTGATTGATTTATGTAATCAAAATAAAATTATACTCTTAACTTATATAACTTTTATCTAAACAAGACTAAAAAAAAATATATATATATATATATATTATATGGCTCAAACTAAACTTTTAAAACCCAAATAATAATTAAAAATATTCTTGATATATACTAGGGGCGCAACTTCGGACTCCCTCAAGTCCAACTAATTTTATTGAGCGTTATTAAATAAATAAAACTCAATTTTTTTTTAAATAAACAAATAATTTTTATAATTTTAAATCACGTAGAAGTGGGATGTTACAGCGGTTGGTTTGTCCGTCGTGGTCGACCATCCAACATAGGCATTACACATTTTATTTTTATTTTTTATTTTGGTTTACATACGTGGGATCCCCACTAGTTGCTGCCAATAAAGATGGTCGTAGTCGAAGCAAAGCATCCTTGGAAAAGAAAAAGGAAAGAGTAAAAAATGAGAGTCAATCATTCACGTACATAGAGAGTGAGGTGAATGTCTCCTTGGGAATGGCCTAGTGGTGGAGTGATGTTTTTTGAGGCCAAAGGTCTCAAGTTCGACCCACCACCAACACCACTAGGTGTGAGCCTGTCACACCTGGCTTGCCAAGTGTGGTTTACCTCCCCTGTGTAGGTTTGCAGGCTATTACACAGGGGCGGGGTTTACCCAGTGCGCACCACGGTAGCGGCTGCGGGTTACCCTCGACATCCAAAAAAAAAAAAAAGAGTGAGGTGAATGTTGCTTGGGAAAAAATGTGACAACCAAAAACATATATACAACTACTTAGGGCGTCTAATAGGGAGCTCATAGTGAGCAACAACATATGACCTCTCAATTGATAGGGATTTTTTTTTTTTGCCCATGTATATATTTTTAAAAAAATATATATAATCTCTCCCTTTTCCTCCTATTCAAAAGGCAGTCGACATAACACTTTATATCTGTTTATATTAGTTTAAGGTTATACATGGATGTTATCAACAATATCTATAAGGTATCTTGAATTTTATTATCAAAATATACAATATGCTAATATTTAAAAATGTATTACTAAAATTAAAATTAAATATTTTTTTAATAATAGGACCACAATTTTTATAATTAGTACAGGGGCTGTTAAATATTTAAGATGGTACTGTACTACTACTGTTGTCTTGTTTGTAGAGAGAGAGAGAGAGAGAGAGAGAGAGAGAGAGAGAGATAGAGAGTTGATGGAGCTAGAATGATATATATTGTGGTGGTTTATTCTTCACTACCATTTGCGTTAAGACAAACAGAGAGAATTAATGGCAACTTGCTATAGATCAATCCTACCCAATTCTACATACAATCAACTATGGAATGTTTGTCGATATATATATATAGTCAGGGTCGAAATCATAAATTTTTCATCGGGACAGACGATTCTTCACTCATAAGTCATAATTCGAACCATTGTATTCTTTTTATTAAAAAAATTATATAAAAAAATGGTTTGGGGTACTGACTCCCACCAGACCCTCTGGTTCTACCCTATATATAACTATATATTGTTCAAGTTATCTCTTATCCCAAAACATAAAATAGTATTAATTAAAGTAGAAGGAATTGAAAATGAGATATTCATCAAAATTAATTAAATGAAACAGATTCATCAGAATATTTTTGAATTTATATATAGGGAAAATAGTCATTTTGGTATCTTATTGTTGAGAAAAATATTATTATATTTTGAAGGATATCAAGGGTTTCATTTCCTAAGTATGGAAGAAATTGACTGAATCATGGAACTATCATGTATAGATAACCGAGTCATGTTAAACGGGGACAAGTTAAGACTTTAACCAGCTAGAGAATGGAAGAAGCTCAGTCACAAAACTGAAGACAAAGAAAATAACTGAAAGTTGAAAAACAGAAGTCAACTGATGAAGAACAGTTGAGACGAATGAAGCCAACTGATAAGTATCAATTGAGATGAAGGAAGTCGATTGAAGAAGAAATAGACAATTGAAAACGAAGAAAATTGGAATAGTATAGTTGAGGAAAAGAAGTCGGGTGAGCTGATTAAAAGAGTTGTTCTGACTGTAGACTTGTACATTTGGCGAGACATACAATGGGTAGTTCTCAGGGTCAATGAAAAGTTGCCAAAAGTGGAAAAAGAATTGTCCAATCAGTAGTTAAGCTCTTGTAGTAGAAAGAGAATCTCAACAATCATCTTGATCAAGGGTTGATAATGCGGCATGCTGTGAACAACGTAGTGTTGGTGCCGAAAGAAATGAGAGTTTTGCCAAATGGAACGTGTATTGGCTTGCTAGAGAAGATGAAGACAACTATGAGAGTGGGGAAGCAATAAGAATGTGATAGTTAGGTTTTTCCATCTGCAATTGGAAATTGATTTAGAAGATGTGTTTAGGTATTACCATGTCTGACACATTAGTGTTAATTAGTATTTGGGCTGCTAGTTATTATGTTTATTTTAATTCCCTAAAGGCCCGATTAGTATTTTGAAGCCCAGTGCGGTTTTATTAGGGCAAATTATGTAATGTGGTCCCCAAAGACTTTGATAGTTTATATACTATCAAAGTCGTATGAAATGGATAGAAAATAATTAACTTAAGTTTCCTCCCAATTCTTCTTCTATATCTTTCCATATTTCTTCTCATATTTTCTCCCATTTCTACCTCAAATATCAACAAGACACAAACATTATTGTTAATCTTCTATATTAGTTTCAGAAAATTATGAAAAAAATATCTAAAATTTCTGGGATCATAACAATTGGTATCCAGAGCCACCTTTCCTCGAATGTGGCAGACGACACTCAACTTAAGGAGCTGCAAGAAAGCCAAGAAGAACTGTATGAGAAATAACAAATTGAATAAAGAAGAGATGCAGCTGAGTTGAAATTTCAGGAGCAAATAGCTGAAATTCAAAAAGGTATGAACAACAAATTTGAGCATCTTTCACAACTTTTCAATACTCTAGTTGCTATGCAATTTCAGTTGAGTAATGGCAGTAATGGAAAAGAATAGCATATGAGGATTTAATCATTAGAGATTCACCGCATATTTTTAGTTCTGGCGATGAGGGACAACAATCCAAAACTCAATCCTCAAACATGAACATAATTTTAACTGATTCTTATAGTGTTCATGTAATTAATCCTTTGCCCAAGCTTGAATTTTCCAAATTTGATGGATTCAACCCTAGAACTTGGATGTTAAAGTGCAATGAATATTTCAAAATGGTGCTTAATATCTTGAATGAACAAAGAATTATTTTAGCTTCTATGCATTTTGAAGGGAAATAAGCTTTATGGTATTAAAATTTCAGTTCCAAACATGTGGTGGTTAACTAGAAATAATCTATGGAAGTGATATCAGCTAGATTTGAAGATCTTAAAGAAGCTAAGATAGTCGAGGAGTTTAACCAACTAAAGCACACATGTGACTACATGGATTAGGTTTGCGGAATTGAAGGAGTGTATGTTGATGTTTGGTCAAGGGATTTTTATTGAAGCTTACTTCATGGAAAAATTTCTAAGTGGACTTAGTGATGATGTGAGAGCTGCTATTAACATGCTTACTCATACTTTTTTGAAGCAAATTATGGAATTAGACAAGAATCATCTAATTACCATAGATATCTTCACTAGGATGATTAAGGAGAATAACAAATATGTTCATAACTTTGCTAGCTAGAATGACAACAGATCCACAACACAAAATTTCCCAAGTGCATCAACATGCTCTAAGAGAGGATCTCTACCAATGACAACTCTCATTAAGCTTCTCACAACAACACAAATGACAGAGAGAAGAGCACACAGTATATGTTATAATTATGAAGATGAATTGACACCCCGCAAAATGTGTAAGCATATGATTCATAATATGAATATGAATAAGGAAAATGAGCTAGCTTACTTACAGTCTTTCAGTACAATAGAAGATGATCTAGGACCTGAAGGATTTAAAGATGGGTGAAGATTTCTCTCAATTCCATCGAAGGAGATAAAATAACTATAACCAGTAGGCGGTTGGGAAGAGAACTCAAGCTGGTTTCCAACAAATCACAAGTTGCATGCCATTTTATTTTCCTTAAAGATATTGAAGAAAACTATGTATTATTTGTGCAAAAAGCTATTTTGGAACAAAATTTTGAAGTGAGTGGCCTACTTTTAGAAATTAGGAATATTTTAAAGAATCTAAGATGTTGAAGATGTTTTATTGGCTGGGAATGAAACCTCATGTGGATAGTTTTGTAAAAACTTATGATGTTTGTCTAATGAACGAACTTCATTTTGTTATAATAATATCTACACCACAACTCTGACCTATTTGTGACCCTCGACTTGAGGGGTACAACCTACCCAACTTAGCTACAGATTTCTACATGGTCACTAATCAAGGATTTTACCTGATCAACATGGCACAAAAAATTGAAACGAATTTTGGAGGTGAGAACGGAACAATAAAGGTGTCTTTGGTGGTCTTCAGTGTGGCAAAGTTGTGGCTAATGAGTCTAAATGAAAATCTCGTATTAGCTCAGAACAAGATTAAAGTCTATTCTGATGAATCCAGAACAAATAATCAATGTGAGGTAGAGGACATTGTTTACATGAAGTTACAACATTCTAGGCAAAATTCCATATACATTTGTATGAATCTGAATTTGGCTTCACGTTGCTATAGTTCCTACACCATTTTGGAGAGAGTGGATCAGTCCACTCATTCCCTTGATTTACCAGCAGATTCAAAGAAATTACTTGAGGTTCCTACAGAGGGACTTTTCTATTTGGTTTCAGTATTCATTCTTGACTCAATCAACATCGAGGTTGAGCAAAACATAGTTTTCCAACTACTGATTTGCTGGGAAAATGAAAGCTTTAAATTTATTTCTGGGGAGTTCGAATCCCTCTTAAGGAATAGATCTCTAGAATTTAATCCCTTTGGACAAGGATTTAATAGAGATGGAGAAAATGTTGTGAACAACCAAAGATTTTGAAGATGGGTGAAGGTCTCTACAAGATTCTGGAAAAAATCAGTCAAGTTACATACAGAGTTGAGCTACTTGAATCTAGAGTACACTCATTATTTCATAACTCTCTGCTTAAAAAGAAAATTAGAAATGAGAATGTCTCCTTACCTGAATTCCCTAAAGAAACTAATGAGGAAGTCTTCTACCCAAGCTAATAGAAAATTTGGAGCGTTGGACTGTTACCCAGCTTCCAATTAGGAGGGGAGAAAAAGGTTTCAATCTTGTTTCGTAGAAAGAAGAGACATATATACAGAAGAAATTTTTCACAGATGATTCTTGAGGACGAGAATCTGAAAAATGAAGGAGTAATGTTGTGAACGAGGTAGTGTTGATACCAGAAGAAGAGAGAGTTTTGTCAAATAGAATATGTATTGGCTTGTTGGAGAAGATGAAGGCAGCAATGAGAGTTGGAAAGGAATAAAAATGTGATCTTTAGGTTTTTCTGTCTGCAATTGGAAATTGATTTAATTAGTATTTGGGCCGCTAGTTGTTATGCTTATTTATGAGGGAAAATTATGTAATGTGGTCCCCAAAGACTTTGATAGTTCATATACTATCGAAGTCATATGAAGGGCAAAAAAGAATTAGCCTAAGTTTCCTCTCAATTCTTCTTCTATATCTCTCTTTATTTCTTCTTAGATCTCATCCCATTTCTACCTCAAATATCAACAAGACACAAACTTTATTGTTAATCTGTTATATCAGTTTCAGAAAATACAGAAAATTACAAAATATGTCTAAAATTTATGGGATCACAACATACCACTATGTGAAATTCAAATTTAAGGAGTAACGACTACTTCTGGGTTAAAGGTCTATAAAAGACGAAACCTCTGCATTGTGAAGAGAGTTTGAGAGGAGTGGAAGTATTTTAAAGCTCTGATGAATCCATGCAAGGCCTTGAAGAACTAAACCCGGCACTGCCATTCAAAGGTCCAATTGCGCGTATAAGAGCCAAACAACTTCAAGGTTATTTTCAAATGTTAATGCGAAGAAAGATTGAAGTTGGAGAAGAAGAAATTAGACGTAGCCCCAAATGGATTTCAGCATTATCAATTGAAGATGAAGATCAAGTTCACACCATGGAGAATATTTCTTGAAGAGTTGAAGAGAAGAAGTGCACGTGTGCATGTGCATGAAAGTGACGTGTACGTGTGCATGAAGAAAAATCGTCCCTTGATTATTTTAATTAGGGGATTGATTTATTTAGACTTTAGTATTTAATTAGATCATAGTATTTAATTATTTAGATCAGTTTTTATTTAATATTTGATTTAATTTTCATTCTCCTTTAATTAGGTTTGACTAGAATTGTATTCAAGGCAATTTCCCACCTTGAATAGAATTCTAGTTTAGGTATTTTTCTAGTATAGTTAGAAATCCTTTTTTGATCAGATTTTTAGGCATTTTTATTCTTTATTTTCGTGCATTATTGGCCCTATAAATAGGGGAACCATGTTACTTTGATATTTTAGACATTATTGATTAAATTTGCCTTTGCATACAATTGTGTCTCAAATATCCAAAGTCTTTTGATTGTTTTCACTCAAAAATTGTCATTCTTGAAGCCTAGCAAGTTCAAGTCTTATTTCAAGGGAACGTTCTAATTCACATGAGGAATTAGGGTGAACTCGCTACCGAAGAACAACTTTGAGATTCATTTTCGTCGTACAAAATACGCCGAGGATTAATCGGGTTGCAATTCAATCTACAACACACCAGCCATGACCATCATCATCAAACGACGTCTTCCATCCTCCATCGACATCCGTAGCCTTCCCAAGTCATCAAGATCAGATCGTGTGTCGATCATTCACCGTTCGAGTCCAATTCAAGATCTATTCATCGTAAACCGTAAGTCCTTCTCATCGTTATCATATCCTATCTACTCCTAGCCCTTGTTCACCATGATTCACGACCTAATGAACCTTTCCTTCCCAGCCATATCATCTTCCTAAATCAGCCCTTCATCGTTGGATTTTGTGTATTATCTTTGTGTCATCGTCTATGTATCGTAATTAGGTCTAGATTGTTTGTTTCATCGTTCTCGAGTCATAATTCATTCAATTCAGTTTAATTTCATTTAATTAAGTCATTAGAATAGGATCGAATCCTTCCATAGTTGACGTGTTCGATCTAGAAGTCTTCCGCGCGTCTCTTTTGTATCATGTACAAATTGTCCGGGTTTAATGTATTTGCGAGTTTTGCAGCTAAAGTGATAAAATTATTGAATATTTGGTGAAAATGATCAATTGAAGTAGTGGAGAGCTAAGGAATGATTTAATTAGATCTTGGGCTAATTAATGACTTAATTAAATCTTAATGGAGTGGATTAAATGATCAAAGCCCGTTGAAATTTGAAGCACAAGTCGAAAAGGTGTTGGGTCGACCCGGATGAGTTTGGTTGACCCACCCATGAAGAAATTACAAAGGGCAGGGTCGATCTGGCTTAGTTCATCTGGGTTAACCTTGTGCAATTTTGGCTCTTTGGGTCGACCCAGCTCACTCGATCAACCCATACTCTTGGCTTTGTGGATTGACGAGTTTTTATCTATAATTAAGGTTCCAAACCTAATTTGAAGACACACTTGAACACCACTCGAGACACAACTCAAAGAAGATGTAAAAAACACTCAAGAACACTCCTAAAACACCATTGATACATTTTCATACACCCAGAGGAGACGGAGGAAGCTACCAGTACCATCTACACTCGGAGGAGAGTTCAACACGGATCAGAGAAAGAATTCATTGTAGAAGATATTTGAATGCCATAGAGGATTACCAATGTCATTTATATTTATTATATGATGATTCAAACTCTGTTTTTATTTTATTTTATTCATATCTAGCTAAATTGTTCTAGGGATTTTAGGCTTCGCAATTGTTATGGATTGAATGATTTGATTTATTGAAATATATTTTCCATTCATTATTGGGTATTGATTACCTAGTTTAGATTTCTCATATGTATGTTGATAGCTGCAACATATGTATGCTAGCTAATTAATTGAAAAATTCTAGTCGTGACTGATTAATTAGTGGGATAAAATAGGTGAATAATTTTATGTGATGCTTGGAAGGACTGACCAAGTGAACAAGTGTTTCATAGGGATTTAAGTCCAAGAAATGAGGTTGTGAGTAATAACGCATGTGAAGAACCGACCATAGTGAAGTACATGCTTATTATTTCTATGTTATGACATGTGTTCTATGAACAGTCTGATAACATTTTAGTGATTTCCCACCTTTAATGAATTAAAGAAGGTTAAGTAAGAAATAAATCTATCCGATATCTGTTATATGCGCATTATCCCTGGAATCCCCCGTTTCCATTATTTGTTAAGTTTTTGTGTTAATTCCTGTAATTTTATGTTATTATTTTATTTTGTAGTTTATTATTATTTCCCTTTCTTTGAGTTTAGAGTCTAGATATTGATAATATATCTGTGTTTTAGTTTGGTAATTTATTCGAGCTTCAGTCATTGTGGGATATGATACTCTTGTTCATCTAAGTATTACAAACACACCGTGCACTTGCGGTACAATTATTTGTTAATAAATAGCGTGTCAAGTTTTTGGCACCGTTGCCGGGGACTGAAAGATTAAATTGCTTTATTAATTCTGGTATTGAGTCAATAGTCTAGACAGTTTATTTTGTTTTATTTTTATTTTTATTTTGTTTAAAAGTTGTGCTGTTCTTGGCAGAGATACTCATGGAGAACCAAGAAGCAGCATGCAATGCCGTGTTGGAAGTACTCCAATGACAAATAGCGGAGATGTAGTTTAGGATGCTGCAACAAGAAGATAGATTGAATCAAGATCCACAGAAGAATGTGCAAGACATTGTTAGAATTTGTTGCCTCAAATACTGTGAAAACAAAACCACGTGCAATGTTATACACAATGTTGAAGTCAATGTTACTCACATTACTGACAACATTGTCACAGGAATTTATAAATAGTTTGCACGAAAATATCTTTAAAACACAAGCATAAAACAACTTGTGAAAAAGGTCAAATTGCAAATAATAGAGTGATATTGAAGCTAGTGTCAAACACTATGCCTTCAACACACAGCGGAATTTTAAAGAACAACTTGTACGAAAATTAATTTTAAATCACACACAACACATATGTGATTGCCTCAGGGCGAAATTACACTTTATTAGTGTTGAAAATTACAATGCTGATGTTGCCCAGGTTCACTCCCTTGACAACACATCATACAATACAATGAACCTATTCTAGTTTCACTCACTTGAATAATTCCTCTCAAAAACACTATCTAACATCTAGATAGATAAATAATGTATCTACTTGAAGAACTACTAACAATCAATCTAATCAGTACCTACACACACAACTAAGATAAAACCTGTCTATAGTTGATCCAAATAATAGATCTGATGTCAAGTTGAATGTTGGCAGAGCTCTAGTAGACACAAATACAAGCTTCAAGTTTTCTCACTACTCCAGGTGAGATTTTCTCTACTTGCATATAATGTTGCAGAGATCCAACAACACTTGAAAATGTAACTCCCTACAAACACAACTAAGATATACAGATCTTAGTTGATCGAGACAATAGAGAAGATGTTCATCGCAATGTCGAAGAGATCTCTGACAGAAAAGTACCGCAACCTTCAAGCTTCTCACGTTCACTCTGTGATGGTCTCTTCGGCTGGGTGACTTAAGCTCTAGATTTTCTCACTCACAGTGGTGATATTTTCTATGCTTGAATAACCTCTTCAAATGTGAATCATGCTCCTTAAATACATTCTTCACTTGAATCGGTTTGAAGGCCAAGTCATCTCTTCGAACGTGTGTTGAAATAACCGCCACCACCTTTATGAATTGGAGAGAAACCACTTCTTATTGTGGTTGGAAGTATAACCCACGTTCTACACCATTTTCCTAGTATTTCCAGCAAGTCATTTTCTGAAAAAGAAAACGGTTAAATAAAATATAACAAGAGACCTAAAAAATAGGAGATAAAGTTTGACTCAATCAAACTCTATTTAAATATTAATATCTCAATTATATATATCCATTATTTGAAATATAAATTTCGTGGATATATATGATTTAAGATATCCAAATTAATTAGAATAAATTAAAAAGAATAAATCCTAAAATGTAGGAACTAACTTTGACAATTTCAAAGTTAGATTTATCCACTATCTTAACCACCTATATCCGCTATTTTAAATTCAAATTTCGTGGATATATTTAATTAAGATTGACAAATAAATCATATTAATTCAAAAGAGAATTAATCCTAAAAACTAGGAAAGGATAAGATTATTATATTTGAATGTCTCGGACAATGTTGCAGGAGTTCAGTGTGACATCAACTTCGACATTGGACTCGATGTCATACACCCCCTCACAGACATGTTCCAAGCAGCTGAGGAACAATATATTGTGGGAGGTCCAGAAGTCACTGCTACGTAGTTTGAGCTTAAAGCTAGCATAATCAACATAGTTTAATAGAATCAATTTGGAGAAAAGCAATTAGAAGATCTGCATGATCATCTGCTTCCGTTTTTAGAACTTTGTGACACCATCAAAATCACATGAGTTCCCCAAGATGCAATCAAATTGCATCCGTTCTCTTTTTTCTTAAGAGACCAGGCCAAAAAGTGGTACTTGTCCGTTAGTCAAGCAAGAATAACAAGTTGGGAAGATCTATGTTAAAAATTCCTTTTCAAATTCATTCTTTTTGGAAAGACTATTCAGATGCAGGCAGAGATCACTCAATTTATTCAATCAAAGGATGAACCACTACATAAAACATGAGAGAGATACAGAGACATGCTAAGGAGATGCCATCAACATGGGTTCACAGAAGTACAGTTGGTGTGTCATCTCTATAGAGGATTCACAACATCCATCAAGACTCTATTAGATGCCTCTGCAAAAGAATCTCTGATAGCACGAACTTTAGCTGATGAATGAGGATCATAGAAGAGGTGGTTTCAAATAGCTATTAGTGGCCAGCAGAGAGAAAAAAAAGTAAAAAAGTTGTAGTGGTAGAGAAAATTTACTTGCACAACCTTCAATCAACTGCTGTAGCACTAAAGAAAGAGTTGCTCTCACTCAGTGAGAGCCAAGGAGAAATGAGTTGTTTGGAGGAGGTTAATTATATGAATAATTCTCAGAATTATTCATAAACTAATTGGGGGATGAATAATTATGCTAAGCATCACACTACGACTCCATACTCACATGGAACACCGGAAAGTCAAGGACTCTCTGATCATTTTGATGAGTTCACTAGAAGAACTACTGCACATATTGAGCAGCTAATAGCAGAGATAGGACAACTCAAACAAGCTGTCCCGAGTCAAACAAGGATAGTGACTAAGCAATGTGACCAGCTCAAGGTAGATGTGAGTAGATACAAGAGAATGATGATTCCCTATGGAGATTGCTATGCAATAAATCTGAGAAGTGGGACTTCATTCTTGGTCCACAAATGCCAACTGATGAGGAGCTGACACATGTGCTAAACAAAGGAAAAGAATTAGAAGTGGCAGCACAAAGCAAAGATGATGACCCAAGAGAAGAAAGTAGCAAAAAATCAAAGCCTAAGCAAACTCATCCAAATTGAGATGATGTCATGTTTTCACAAAGACTAGCTAAGAAGAAGATGGATGAAAGATTTGCTAATTTCTTAGAAATTTTCAAGAAAATAGAGACCAATATTCCATTGATTGAAGCCTTGCAGCAGATGCCGGGATATATAAAGTTTTTGAAAGAGTTGGTATCTCAAAAGAGAAGAGATGGGGGGCTTGAGACTATTCACTTGTTAGAGATTGAGGGAGTCAAGAACAGAAGAAGATTGCTAGAGAAGATGAAGAACCCCAGAAGCTTCACAATCACGTGCACTATTGGAAACATGACAATCGATATAGCACTGTGTGATTCTGGAGCCATTATAAATTTAATATAATTGTATATTTTCAGGAAGCTAGATATTGGAAATCTTAAGCCATCATCCATAGTTATTCAAATGGTGGATCGTTCTATTACTCATTCTACAGGAATTATTGAGGATGTACTTGTACAAGTTAATGATTTCATTTTTCCTGTAGATTTTGTAATCCTCGATGTGCTGGAAGTTAGCCATGCATCTTTAATTTTAGGAAGACCATTCCTAGCAACCGGAGGAGCAATGATCGATGTTAAGAATGAGGAGTTGACACTAAAGATTGATGATGAAGAGATCACACTATTTATGGTGCATGCAATGTCGCATCATGTGGAAAAAGAATAAGGAAACACTATTTTTGAAGATGTGTTCTCTATCTCAACTCAAATGCCCAGCAAATGAGATCTATTGGAGCACTGTATCTAAAATTCTATATATTCACACCATAATTTGCTTTTTAATTATGATGAATCATTGGATAGTGTTCCCTTACTTGAAACAATACATGTTTTAGATGCACAAGATAAAAAGAGAGGCCAAACGAGTGAATCAGAAGAAAAAGAGTCGAAGACCACTGAGAGTACTCTGGGTCAACCCAACCATGAAGAAAATGCAAAGGACTGGGTCGACCCGGCCTCACCTAGGTCGACCTTGACCAAAAACACTCCTCTAGGCCGATCAGGACCATCTGATGTGGTTTTGTTGCCCTCGACTCTGAACCCACTAAGAATGAAACTTAAACCATTGCCCGAACATCTTAAATATGCTTTTCTAGGATATAATGAAGCTTATCACATAATTATTTTTTCTTATTTGGATGCAGAGCAACATGAGAAGCTTGTAAAGGTATTGAGAAGATACAAGACTGCAATAGGATGGACAATTGCAGACATCAAAGGGATTAGTCCTTCAATTTGCATGCACCGCATTTTGATGGAAGATGATCACAAGCCAAAGGTGCAACCACAAAGGAGATTGAATCCAGTAATGTAAGAAGTGGTGAAAAAGGAAGTAATTAAATTATTGGATGCAGAAATCATTTTTGCTATTTCAGACAGTGAATGGGTGAGCCCAACACAAGTGGTATCAAGGAAAGGAGGCATCACTGTGGTTGATGATGAAAGCTATGAGCTTATTGCAACATGAGTAGTCACAGGATGTAGAGTTTGCATCGATTATAGAGCTCTGAATGCGGCTACAAGAAAAGATCACTTCCCACTACCATTTATCAATCAAATATTAGGCAGTTTAGGTGGTTACAAATATTATTACTTTCTGGATGGTTATTTAGGTTACAATCAGATCATGATAGCACCTGAGGATTAAACAAATACAGTATTTACATGTCCCAATGGCATCTACGCTTATCATTTTATGTCATTTAGACTATGTAATGCCTCATCCACATTCCAGAGACGCATGATGGCCATCTTTCATGGGTTGATAGAATCGGTAATAGAGGTATTTATGGATGAATTTTCTGTCTTTGGTTCATTTTTTGATCATTTCTTGGATAAACTCTTATTTTGCAACGATGTGATGAGACTAATCTTGTCTTGAATTGGGAGAAATGCCATTTTATGGTTTAAGAAGGAATTGTTTTAGGTCACAGAGTTTTGGCCAATGGGTTAGAAGTGGACAGAGCAAAGTTCGTGGCCATTGAGAAATTGCCACCCCAACAAGTGTCAAATTAGTTCAAAGTTTTCTAGACCGTGCAGGGTTTTATAGATGATTCATCAAGGATTTTTCAAAGATCTTCAAGCTTCTGTGTTCATTTCTTGAAAAAGACGTTCCCTTTGTTTTTACAAAGGAATGCTTGGTGGATTTTGAGACCTTAAAGATGGTGTTAATTAGTGCATATGTACTAATCACACTAGATTGGAGTCAGTCGTTTGAGATCATATGTGAAGCAAGTGATGTAGCTGTTGGAGCTGCCTTAGGCCATAAACGTGATAAGCTTTTTAGAGTCATTCATTATGCAAGCAAGATATTGATTCTAGCACAAATCAACTACACTACCACTGAAAAAGAGATGCTTACAGTAGTTTATGAATTTGACAAATTTAAAGCCTACTTTATCGAGACTAAATCAATTGTGTACACTAATCATGCAACAATTCGGTACCTATTTGTAAAGAAGGATACCAAGCCCCAACTGATTCGATAGATCCTGTTGTTACAAGAATTCGACATGGAGATCAGAGATAGAAATGGATGTGAAAATGTGATAGCAGACCATTTTTCGTGCTTAGAGAAACTAGTGGAAGACGACAACCTAAAGATTGGTATTAATGAGAACTTTCCAGATGAAAGAATTTTCTATATCGCTAACCAAACAACTTGGTATAAGGACATAGTTAATTACTTAGTCACTCAGATTATACCGCCATACCTATCATTTTATCAGAAGAAGAAGAAGTTCCTTTATGAGGTCAAATTCTATTATTGGGATGATACGTATCTATTTAGGAGATGTGCCAACACAGTCATCAGACGCTGTGTGAGACAGACTGAATGGCATAACATCATCACTTAATGCTATACTTCACCAAGAGGGGGCCATTTTGCGGCCCATCATACTGCTATGAAAGTTCTCACCAACGAGTTCTACTGGCCCACCATTTTCAAGGATTGCAAAGATTACATTGCTAGGTCTGAACGTTGTCAAAAAGTGGGGAATATTTCCAAGATAGAAGAGATGCCACAGCAACCCATGATTGAAGTAGAACTGTTTGACATTTGGGGGATAGACTTCATGGATCCATTCCCTATGTCCCATGGTTTCTAATATATCTTGCTAGCTGTCAAGTATGTCTCTAGAAGGGTTGAAGCCATTTCCACATCTACAAATGATACAAATGTGGTGATCAAGTTCCCGTAGCACAATATTATCTCTAGATGGATTGAAGCTATCCCCATAGCTACAAATGATGCAAATATGGTGATCAAGTTCCTGCAGCATAATATTCTCACCCGTTTTGGTTGTCCACGAGCATTGCTCAGTGACAGGAGGACACACTTTTGCAATAAATGGTTTGGCCAGTTGTTAGCTAAGCATGGAGTCAGACTCAAAGTCACTTCACCGCATCATCCACAAGCAAATGGAAAAGCGGAGTTCGCTAATAGAGAAATCAAGCAGATTATTGAGAAGTCAATCACCACAACTAAAGACTGGGCTAATGATTTGGATGATGCACCAGCTTGTTTTTGGGAAATATTGTCATTTGCTAGTGGAGTTAGAGCATAGAGCGCTCTGGGTGCTAAAGAAGATAAATTGTGACTTTCAGAAAGCTGGGTATAATCGTGGATTATTTTTGAATGAGTTGCAAGAATTCTGGAATGATGTATATAAGAATGTAGTGTTGTATAAAGAAAGAGTCCGAAAATTCCATGATCTTTTCATTAAGAAGCGTGAGCTGAAAGCAGGGGATGAAGTCCTTTTCAACTCCCATCTTCGATTATTTCCTGGGAAATTGAAATCAAGGCGGATGGGTCCATATGTCATAAGTTGAGTAAATTGAAATGGTTCGTTTGAACTGTTTGATAAAAATGGTGGCACATTCACAGTAAAAATGGACAATGAGTGAAGAAATATTTCTCAACAGACCAAGTGGGAAGCATTTTTATCCTTGCACTCCATGATCCTTGACATAAGGAAAAGGTCCAACTTACGACATTAAATCAATCACTAATTGAGAGGTAACTCAATGTTTTGTTGTTTTGCTTTTGTTTCTATTTTGTTTTTGTTGTTTTTGTTTGTGTGTTGGAGCTAATAACAGATGTAAGAGTCTGAAAAGTCGAGAAAAAGCACCCAAAGAAAGAAATTGCATGCTAAAGTTGGCCATGCCCGGGTCGACCGACCCCTATACAAAATACAAAGGGCTAGGTCGACCCAGCACAGTGCCGGTTGACCCAGCCATGAAAGAATTGTAAAGGACCGGGTCGATCTGGGGATTGACCCACCGTCAGTTGACCCAGTGAGCAGATTTTATATATACGCCTTCTTTTCTTCTTCCTCTTCATTCCACTCTCTATTCTTTCAAAACCTCTCATCTTCTCCTTGCTTCTTGGTGTGAAATTCAAGATCTAAGGTATGTTTTCTAAGTCTAACTACATGGGGAAGTAAGATTCTAGCTTGATCTTTGATTATCTCCTCCTCTTACCTCATGTTCTTCATAGTTTGCAAATTAGGGTTTGGCAACTTCGAACTTGGGATTTTGTTGAGATTGTGCTAATGGTGCTTGCCTTGCTTGCTTTCTTGCTCCTTAGTAGTTAATTTTTGATTTTTTAACTTGAATCTAGTTGAATTATAGTTAAAGGTTGGATCTTTTTGGTTATTTCTTGATGTTTGTATCTCTCTCTTATCACGTTAATTGTTGGTGTTTCGTCATCATTGTAGAATACATTTGAATGCCACAGAGGATTACCGGTGTCATTTATATTTATTATATGGTGATTCGAACTATGTTTTATTTTATTTTATTCATGTCTAGCTAAATTGTTCTAGGGATTTTAGGGTTCACAATTGTTATGGATTGAATGATTTGATTTATTGAATTATATTTTCCATTCATTATTGGGCATTTGATTACCTAGTTTGGATTTCTCATATGTATGTTGATGGCCGCAACATGTGTATGCTAGCTAATTAATTGGAAAATTTTAGTCGTGACTAATTAATTTGTGGGATAATATAGGTGAATCATTTTATGTGATGCTTGGAAGGACCAACCAAGTGAACAAGTGTTGCATAGGGATTTAAGTCCAAGGAACGAGGTTGTGAGTAATAACATGTGCAAAGAACCGACCGCAGTGAATTGCATACTTATTATTTCTATGTTATGACATTTGTTCTATGAAGAGTCTGATAACATTTTAGTGATTTCCCACCTCTAATGAATTAAAGAAGGTTAAGTAAGCAATAAGTTAATCCGATATATGTTGTATGCGCATTATCCCTGGAATCTCCCGTTTCCATTATTTGTTACATTTTTGTGTTAATTCTTGCAATTTTATGTTATTGTTTTGTTTTCCAGTTTATTATTATTTCACTCTCTTTAAGTTTAGAGTCTAGATTTTGATAATATATCTGTGTTTTAGTTTGGTAATTTATTCGAGCTTCAGTCCTTGTGGGATACGATACTCTTACTCACATAAGTATTACAAATACATCGTGCACTTGCGGTATGATTATTTGTTAATAAATAGCATTTCAATTAAGATCGTCGGAGCCCGAATCATGAACGATTAATTGTAGATTTTTCGATCTACAATTAACAATCTCATTGGGATTCTTCACTGTTATTTTTTAGCCAAATGAGCAAACGGAAAGCGCAAAGAGCATTTCACTCTATCCTCCCCAAGAACAGTTCCTAGATCAACCATTGCTTATATATTAGAATTTTAATTAAAATAAATAAAATATTTAAGCTTAAAACATTTATAAAAAACATCGATTGCACATAAGTTTATTGTGCAAGTTTTTTTTTTCAGATATTTACATTTTTCAAAATTTTAATTAAATATTATAAAATATGAAAAATAAGGAAATAGAAAAGTTGACTTTAAAAAATAATAAATTTGGGTGAAAATTTTGAAATTAATTTTTTATCCAATAATTTTAAATAAATTGTAATGAAAAATTCTAAATTACCTTTGACTTAAGTTTGATCGAGGGAAATATGTTATTACAGGTTATTAGGACTAAAAAATGATATAGTATTTATGGTTAAGGTACTATTTTGACAGATACAATACATATAATACCAAAAATAATAAGAGGTTAAATATAAGATATCAAAATAGTCATTTTCCTTATATACATGTATACAGTTTCCGCTGGAGATTTGAGTTTGGAAAATTCTAAACACAACATTCGTTTTACTCTTTATAGCCCCAACTAATTTATAAAATATAAAAATAAATATGATAAGACTCGTTTACCCTTTAGTCCCCAAAAATCTAAAACCTAACATAGCCCCTACACCATAGCTCTCATCCATTTTCATATAACTAAAATAACGCGAAATGCAAATAATAAAATCATAGTCCATTCCACCATATTTTTATAACTAATATATGTTAGAGAAAAAAAGGCGACAAAACAACAACATAAATCATAGCCCTGCAAGTTCATAACTAATAAGAGAGATAGAAAGAACAAGATACAATCATTCATCTATAATAATAATAATAATAGAATTGCACTTGTCAATTTTTATTTTTATTTTTGAGTGAAAAGCATTAAATAAGCAATCTTTCAACAATCGACAGATGTGGCAAAATAACAGCCGGTAAAATTCCGATAAAGAGGGAAAATGAAGGGTTATTAAAAATAAGCATAGCTAAGCTAAGGCATGGGCCATGGAGTTAGCCGATTGCTTTGTCCAACTATAAGAAATACTATTAAAATGACTAGCTTCAACCTTAATTGATTTGCAAACTTCCCCAACATGCGAGTGATCCTCCATATCGCCTTGCAGCTTGTTCTAGATGGCAATTAAAATGACTTGTCAATTTTATTTTATTTTATTGTGCCCAAGCATGTCAGGAAGTTTGATTTAGCTAAAATAAATGGTGCGTCATTTTTCACCAAAAATAAATGTCCCGACTTCCGTCGGTAAACCCACACTGCAGAGTACAATGGAGAGTGAGATCGTCTCCCAAGGGAACCGACGAGAACTACTCTTGACCTTCAATCTGCGTGACCAAACTTCAAAAAGGGGGTTTTGTGTGATTTGTACAACAAAACAACTTCAATAATTAAATAAACAACTAGCGAAAATAATTGCGCAGAGGGAACGAATTTTAAATCAATAAAGAGAGGTATTCCGGATCCAACAAACTCCACTCCACTTATAAAGACCGATCACAGATGCAATAATTAATTAATCAATCCATGCAAATCAGTTATAGCCATCGAAGACGCTTCTGACATGACCTAATCTCTCCATACAATTTCGACAATTAAGAAGACGCTTCGTTAATTATTCCCTAATCGGTTGACAACTGTAAGAGACGCTCTATGAGTTTAATGAACCGATAGCAATGAGCAAAAGAGAAACCCGATTCTTAACTTACAGACTCTGACGCAGGACTGTTAAATTAAGTCTGTTATTCCCCTAGTTTTGAACAACCGTTTTACCACTTATTAAATCCAATCCACAATTACGTATGGTTGATTTAATTGGCTAGTAACTATTCTCAACCTATTGAATATTTGCAACTACCCAACAGACTTAGAATAATTAACTACTCGAAAATCCAAGACAACAAATACATGCAATAATTAATTATGAACGAACAAATTAGATCTCACAGTTTGTATAAGTGGAGCTTCGCTGTTGTCACCGGAATATGATTAAATTAGCTAACTTGCATGCTTGGATTGAGCAACAGAAACTTGTAGAACCGTGCGATGATTGTCATGAAGAAAAGAAAGAATTGAAACTGAATTAAAAATAGTTCAACGTTGCTACTCGTCTCTAGCGTCTGGCGTGTGTCCAAAATAAGCTAGAATCCTAATATATATCTATAACCCATAAAAAGATAGAGTCCATCTAGGAAATAGAATCCTAATCTAGATAAACATGGTAATTTCCATCCAAAGAAACACTAGAGGCGGTGGGAGAGATGCTTCCCGCGTCCAGGTCTAAGCTTGGGCCAAGAATTGTATTTGACAAGCCCAAAACGTGTACTCAGGTCCAGCTTCTAGAACTTTCGCTCCAGTTTTCCAGCTGCAAGCCCTTACGGCCGGATTTACTCAGACACGAATTTTGCTCTTTCTTCACTTAGATTCTTTTTGCACCAAAAGCATGACCATTTTCTCCAACTTTGTATCTTCATCCCTACACAGCTCAACAAGCATATCATTCATCCAAAATACACAAGTATAGGGCAAATAATAAGGAGAAAAGGTACCAAAAGATAGTAATAAAAGCAAGTAAAATACGTCCTATCAAATCCCCCCACACTTAAACTTTGCTCATCCTCGAGCAACCTTACAACAAAGAACAGACTCAACAAGGATGAATGACCAAGTATCAACTTCCCAAATCAGTGAAAAATCAGAGTACGAGCTGCGATATATCAATCCACAAACCACCAACCAATTTTGTTCAAGAAACATGCCAACATGTTGTCAATCAAGTTAGAATCATACTCATCAATCCAGCCTCACCAAGATTCACTCATTAACTCTCAAAAACAGGTCAAGAGGCATTTTTTCACTCAAGTCATGATTAGTTCTTTTCAACATAAAATTGCTCATATGTCACCCAAAAATGCCACACTTCAATTTCGTTCACAAATTATAAGGTCTTTCCTCTTTGGTTGTAATGGGGCTAAGGTTCATAAGGTAGGATACTTTTGGCTAAAGTAGCTGAGTACAAAGAAAACGATGCAAGTACAAGAATGTATATTTCTTTTAAGCACGGCTCAGCAAAATCCTCAAATCAACATAGGGCTTATTTCAAAAAATTGAGCACACAGATTCTTTTGCTCTCTCCATATCCTACCCCTCAATTTTTTCTTTGATTTTCTCTTTTTTTTTCGGAAGAGCAGGATATGAGCATTCATACATTTTTTTTTCTCAAGCCCTCAAATTCCTCACTTGTGCAGCTTAAACACCATTCATGAAAGTACTTGCATATTTTCAGGGACAAAAAGCAGGCCAAAACAAAGGCTATGGCTCATGTATAGTGGTTGTAGACAACAAAAGTTGGATTTTTAGGCTCAAAACGGCTCACTACTTGGCAATGTACGGTTAGGATATTTTTTTTTCTTTAGGCCAATAGCTCGGGTATCCCTAATACCTTAATCATATTTGTGAATGACATCAAAGGTGGTAACAATGGGGGTAGCAAAGCAATTCAAGTATCCAAGAAACATAATCAGACAACACTCATCATACAAAAGGTGAGCTCTTAATTCATGCAGGCTCGAAGGCTCAAACACTCATAATTTGTAGGCTTAGAACGTTGTGATCGAAAGCATGATTCATCATTCAAGATCTCATCCAAAAATTAGCACATTTCTATCACAAACATCAACCTCTCATCCAGTCAAACCAATCACAGCCCAAACTCCTCAAACTCATCAATTCAGGCAGTCAACACTTAGTAAAATTTCTAACAAAATCCAAAAATAAATGACTGAAAGATTTTGTTTTCTTTTTTTCTTCAAAAATAAAGAAATTAACAATATAATCCCCCCCACACTTGAAGACCATAGTGTCCTCACTGTGAGAAGGGGTACGAACATAGACTCAAAACACACAAACTAGAAAAGACAAAACTAAATAGCAAACAAACAACCCAAGGACAAACATCGATTTAAAGGGGAGGGAGAAAAGAGAACTAACTCCGATCCACCAAATGGCGGATCACTTGCTCCATCACATCAAGACGGCCATCAATCTCGTCCAGCCGGCGGCCGAGGCTATCCTCAATCCGAGCAGTAACAGTGGTGATCAACGCCTCAATCTCCTGGAGGAGAGAGACAACAGCAGGACCGGTAGAAACAGAGCGACTCGGGCCTTTGATGCCCGGTCGAGTAAGCTGGTAATGCCATTAGGCATTCACAAAGAGTAATTTCATAGCAGCATAATCTTCCAGATGGAATAGAGTGGCAGACAAAGGGTCGGGGTCAGACAAAGGGATGCGAAGCCTCTCGGCAAGCAAAGTCACAAAGCAGCCTAAGGGGGCTCTACAAAGCGAGTAATTGGCACTAAAGTGCCACTGTCTAGCAAGCCAAAACCTAAAATTCACTTTAGACCCAGAATTCAAACAGTCAAGCAAAAACAGTTCTTGCACAGTAACAATACTCATCATGTCCAAACGGCCGAACAAATTCGCAGCTAAAAACCTATGGAAAAGTCTAAGGGCATTATCCTTCAATTGAGCTCCTTTAGAGGAGCGAGAGCTATAGGACTCATCAATAGATAGCACAGCCCATGTTTTATTGGCGGTTTGGGAAAAAGCATTCTGCACTTCATAGAAGGAGGACTTATAAGCCTTTTCAAGCACAGATTCATCCGACTCAAAACCAAGCACAATATTCAAATTTGTAACAGACATGTGAAATTACCTACCACCTAGAGAGAACAACACAACATGCCTATCATCGAGCCCCCTCGATACATCAAAATCAAAAGACGATAAAAATTCTAACATCAAAGCACGATGCACAGGTACAGACACATCAAGCAACTTGGACCATCCAATACCATCAAACAATTCTCTAATCCTATCATTGACACCAAGCACAAATATATTTTCCCAATTGAAAAGGCGCGCACCGGCGAGAACACGGTGAGTGTTCGCGGCGGTATGACGATGTACCTCATCCGGTGGTAGAAAAGAGAGGTGGCTGGCTGAGCTTGTAGAGGCTTTCGGAGCCTTGGCTTTGGACCCCTTTTTCGAGGGTTTGGCCGGAAGCGGCGGTGGAGACGGAGTCTTGGCCGGTTCAATGAGAGTTGGCGGTTGAGTGGGCTCGGCCGGAGCAGAGGGTGGAGTGGTTGCGATGAATGGGGATGATGAAGGCGGAGATGGCGGAGGTATAGGCACTCGCGGTGGTGAGGCAGAAGGAGGCGGAATAGCGGTGGAGGCCATAGGACGGCTCCGTTTGGCGGTAGTGGAAGAGCTTGTCTCTGCTTGGCGCTTCAATCGGTGAATGAAAGGCGGTGGAGCATTAAGCTCCGAAATAGTCACGGCCGGCGATGGTGGAGGCGTAGCGGCCGGTGATTGTGGTGGTGTAGTAGCCGGTGATTGTGGTGATTGTGACGCCGTGGCGGAAGCAGATGCGGCCTTCCTCTTAGATTTCGATGTGCGTTTCTTCCCCATGGGTAGACGGTGGTCGGAAAGTGAGGACGGTGGTGGTGCTTCAATGAAGGCGGGAAGTGGAAGAGGTGGTGTAACTTCTGCAAAAGATGAGTGCAAATTTAAAAGTATGGTGAAATTGACTAAGTCATAGGGTTCAATTAGATTTGGGGATTAGGGTTTTGGGAAGGATTCCCAAATCAACTATGAGGATATTTCAATTAAGTCCATGCAGAAATGAAATCTAATAATCCCCCCCATACTTGGAATTTTAGATCAACCTCCAAGCCGCCCATATATATATTATTTTTTTTAATGAATTAAAAAAACTGAAAAAAAATAAAAGAAATAAAAGAAAAGGAGAGAGGTAAGAGATCGAGTTGCCTCCTGAGAAGCGTCCTTAGTTAACGTCAGAGGCTCGATGGAGTGGTGCAGCTAGTTGTGGATCATTGGGGTCGCAAGATTAACCCCATCAAAACTTGTAAAGTTTTTCTCGGCACAATATGGCGTGAGCAATTGGCCGTTTACTTTCAACAATTTCTGAGTATCCAGACTGCGAATCTCCACAGCACCATGTGGACTGACACTCACGACCTCAAAGGGTCTCATCTAGTGAGATTTGAGTTTGTCGGGCATGAGGCGTAGACGAGCATTGAATAGCAACACTTTCTGACCAACTTTAGAATTTTTCCTCTAGATATATTTATCGTGCAACAGCTTGGTACGATCCTTGTAGGAGCTTGCACTGTCATAGGCTTCCAAACGGATTTCCTCGAGCTCTTGCAATTGATAGCGTCGCTCATGGCCGACCAGCCGAGGGTCCAAATTGCATTGTTTCACAGCCCAAAAAGCTCGATGCTCCAGCTCCACTGGAAGGTGACATTGTTTCCCAAAAATTAGTCGATAAGGGGACATCCCGATAGGTGTTTTGAACGCCGTGCGGTAAGCCCATGCTACATCATCTAGCCGCAGACTCCAGTCCTTGCGGTGTGGGCATACGGTTTTCTCCAGAATGTGTTTAATCTCACGGTTTGACACTTCAGTCTGACCATTGGATTGTGGGTGGTATGCCATGGCAACTCGATGAGTGACTCCATACTTCTTGAAAAGAGTTTCTAGGGTCCGGTTGCAAAAGTGTGTGCCTTGGTCGCTGATGATAGCTCGAGGAACACCAAAGCGTTGGAAAATTTGAGACTTGAGAAAT
Source organism: Perilla frutescens (assembly GCA_026008535.1). NCBI lineage: Eukaryota > Viridiplantae > Streptophyta > Magnoliopsida > Lamiales > Lamiaceae > Perilla > Perilla frutescens. The sequence continues at coordinate 18,685,643 of BRKX01000014.1, read as the reverse complement.
TTGCAACGACCTTAGAATCATTAGTTTGGGTAGCCTTGACTTCGACCTACTTGGAAACATAATCGACTGCTAAAAGGTGTAGGAGTTGCCGAAGGAGCTTGGAAACGGGCCCATGAAATCCATGCCCCAAACATCGAAGATCTCGCAGATCAAGATAGGAACTTGAGGCATCTCGTTCCTTGAAGAAATGTTACCAAGGCGTTGGCAACGATCACAATTTTTGCAGAAGGAATATGAGTCTTCAAAAATTGTTTCCCAATAGAATCCACAGTCCAAGACCTTACGGGCTGTTCTTCTCGGCCTAAAATGACCACCACATGCGTGGGTATGACAGAAGCTCAGGATAGATGGAATCTCCTCCTCAGGAACACATCATCGGATAACTTGATTGGCACAAGATTTCCACAAATATGGCTCGTCCCAGATGAAATACTTGGCTTGACTCCTCAATTTGTTCTTCTTGGCAGATTCAGTTCCTTTGGGAAAAATTCTAGTGGTGAGAAAATTCATCAAATTAGCATACCAGGGTGCCCTTTCCGCAGCTGCAAGTAGAAGCTCATCTGGAAAATTATCCGGTATGGGCTTACCATCGGATTCTGTCAACAGCCTACTCAAGTGGTCAGCGACATTGTTCTCGGCTCCCTTCTTGTCTTTAATCTCCAAATCAAAATTCTTGCAGTAGGAGTACCCAATGAATAAGATGAGATTTCGATTCCTTCTTGGACAATAAATACTTTAGAGCCGCATGATCCGTGTAGACCACAACCTTGGATCCGACGAGGTAGGATTGAAATTTATCACATGCAAATACCATGGCCAAGAGTTCTTTTTCTGTAGTTGTGTAGTTACATTGGGCCGGGTTGAGAGTCTTTGAAGCATAATAAATGACGTGACTCTACTTCTCAATCTTTTGTTCGAGGACAGCTCCAATGGCAAAGTCACTTGCGTCGCACATGAGCTCGAATGGGAGTCCCCACTATGGTGGTTGAATTATCGGTGCAGAGGTAAGCTTATCTTTCAACAAATCAAAAGCTTCCTTACACTTATCATCAAAGATGAAAGGATCGTCTTTCTGCAGCAGCTTAGTCATCGGTTGGGCTATCTTCGAGAAGTCTTGTATGAAGCGACGGTAGAAGCCTGCATGGCCTAAGAAGGCTCGAATTTCCTTCTCATTGGAAGGATACGGAAGCTTTGTGATCAAATCCACCTTTGCTCGATCAACTTCAATCCCTTTCTCGGATATGACGTGCCCGAGCACAATTCCTTGCTTCACCATGAAGTGGCACTTCTCAAAATTTAGGACGAAGTCCGTTTCTACACATCTTTGGAGGACCTTGTCGAGGTGCTCCAAGCACTGCTCAAATGAATCGCCATGCACTGTAAAATCATCCATGAAGATTTCTATGTAGCTTTCAATTAGATCCGAAAAGATGCTCATCATGCACCATTGGAAGGTGCTCGGTGCATTGCACAAACTGAATGGCATGCGACGACAAGCGAAAGTCCCAAATAGACAAGTGAATGTGGTCTTTTCTTGATCTTATTGAGCCACAAAAATCTAAAAATATCCCGAGTACCCATCGGGGAAGCAAAAGAAGGATTTCCCAGCCATTTTTTCTAACATCTCGTCGATGAAGGGCAGTGGGAAGTGGTCTTTGCGTGTAGCATCATTCAACTTCCGGAAATCGATGCACATCCTCCAACCTATTTGCAATCTCATTGGGATCAACTCATTATTGTCATTCTTCACGAGTTGGAAACCAGACTTTTTCGGAACCACATGCATTGGGCTAATCCAGACACTGTTAGAAATTAGGTAGATGATTCACAATTGGAGCAGCTTTAGAATCTCCTTCAATACTACTTTCATCACCGGGTTCAGCTTCCTCTGAGGATCTCATGATGGCTTATGATTATCTTCAAGGAATATTCAGTGCATGGAGATGTCGGGGCTGATCTCCTTGATGTCGGTGAGAGTCCAGCCGATAGCCCCTTTGTGCTTCTTCAAGACAGCAATCAATTGCAGTTCCTGCTCCGCGGTAAGGTCTTTACTGACGATTACGGGCAATGTATCTGCTTCCCCCAGGTAAGCATATTTCAGATGCTCAGGAAGAACCTTCAAGTCTAGAGCTGGAGCCTTCACATGTGATGGTAGAATCGGCTCTGTGTTGGTCGGCAAGGGCAAACGGCCTGCCGAATTTCTGGCAGAAAACTCTTCGGCTGTATACAGCTGCTGTATTATCTCTTGGATTTCTTTCTCCTCTTCCGAATCTGAAATGTGTTTGGTCATTCCTCCAAAGAGTACCTACTCTAATTTGTCATCCCTGAAATTATACTCAACAAAATCATCAATAATGGACTCAATAGTATCAACCATATAAAGAGCCTCAGGATCCTCCACATGCTTTATTGCTTCGAATATATTAAATGTGACAACATCCCCATCAAATTCAAAACTTAGCATTCCTTTATCAACATCAATCTTTGTTCGTGCAGTTTTCATAAATGGACGGCCTAACAGAATCAAGGATCTATGTGCAGACAGTGCATCACCCATGTCAATGATGTAGAAATCAACAGAAAAAATTAACTCATTCACCTTAACTAAGACATCCTCTACTACACCTCTAGGGTATGCATTGGACCTATCAGCTAAATGAATGATGACTCGAGTATCTTTCATAAGACCCAACTGTAATTCCTTGTAAATAGAGAAATGCATGACATTGATGGACGTTCCTAAGTCTAACATGACTTTCTCTACCTTTTTGCTCCCAATGATGCAAGGGATAGTGAACATACCTGGGTCTTGACACTTTTGAGGTAACTTCCGTTGAATAACGGCTTAGACATTTTTTCCTACCTTGATTTTTGCATCCCTTCCATATCTTATCTTCTTGGCACATAGTTCCTTCAAGAACTTCGCTATCTAGGGAATTGTTTGATGGCATCGATCAGAGGTAGGTTGATCTCAACTTTCTTGAAGAGCTCGAATATCTCCTTCTCATCCTCCTCTTTCTTGTGCCTTGCTAACCTAGAAGGAAAAGGAGCTGCATTAATAGGGTTAGGATTTTTAGATAAAATCCGTACCTCACTAGGAGCAAGTTGTGCAGTAGGTTGTGTGCCATCCGTGTTGGGTCTGTCTTCAGCTTCTGCAGTTTGCCCACACGGTGTGTAGTCGTGCTTCTTTCTCTCAACCGCTACTAACTCTTTTCCACTCCGAAGAGTCACAGCACTGATGTGTCCTCTCGGGTTCTGCTCGGCTTGAGATGGTAGTTTCCCAGTATGCCCTTACAGCTTGTTCAGTTGGGTGACAAGCTGGGTGATCTGTGTGCCCATACTGCCCAAGGCGGCCTGCGTCTCCTGCTGAAAGGCCTTTTGGCTCTGCGCCAGGCTACTCACTAGGTTGGTGCTTTACTCCAGATTCTTCATGATCTCACTCATAGCTGGTGTGGAGTGGTCTGTGTGGGCATATGGCTCACCCCTTGGGGGTCTCGGTGGCAAATCTCCTGCTGCTGGTTGGTCTCTAGGCTGTCTTCAATGGAAAAGAGTACGGATCATTATTCCTCTAGGCTGTCTTCAATGGAAAAGAGTACGGATCTATTCAGATGATCTCTCCAACCTGGATTGTAGGTATTGGAGTACGGATCATTATTCCGCTTCCTCCTAAAATTATCTTCTCGCGGGGCATCATAATTGATTCCTCTGAAAACATCTTGTTGTGCGTCGCCCGATCCGTAACAAGCTTGTTCAGTGGAGGGCTCATGCAAATTGGGACACTCGTCAGTGAAGTGTCCATTCTCGGAACAGACTCCGCAGCGGTTTGGCCTTGTCTGCGCCACAATAAGGCCTCGGACCAGGGAAGTAAGAGCATCTATCTTTTCATTCACTCCTGACCCTTCAGCTTGGCCGATTGCCCTTACTAGCCGGTGTCTACCTTCGTCTTCATCTTCATACTGCTGTCCTCCAGAAGCCATGTCAATGATGAGCTGTTTGGCTTCGGCGAGGGTCTTGTTGGTTAGAGATCCTCCGCTGGCTGCATCGATAATTTTCCTATCAAAAGAAGACATGCTACGGTAAAAGTAATTAGTCAGAAGTTGATAATCAGTGAACCCATGGTCCGGGCATTTGCGACAAAGTTGTTGAAATCGTTCACAGTATTCAGCCAAGCTTTCATTCGGCTTTTTCTTGGTGCTACTGATTGCCATCCTTAGATTTGTAGCTCGAGTCTCAGGGAAGAATTTTCGCAAGAATTGTCCTTCTAACTCTGCCCATGGGGTAATGGACTCCGGTGGCAAATCAAACAACCAATCTCTTGCTTTTTCCTACAAGGTATGAGAAAAAGGTGAGTAACCTTAGGTTATTAGCAGTAAAACCTGTAGGTCTTAAAGTCGAGCACACGAGATCAAATTCAGACAAATGCTTGTGTGCACTCTCTCCTGGCAGATCACCAAACTTTGGTAACACTTGGATGAATGTAGGTTGGATCTCTGCATTGTTGGCAATCGGGGGCAGCACGATACAGATGGGTCTATTGCTTCGAAGGTGGCCGAGTTCCCTGATAAGAGGCTCAGGATCAGCAATGTTGGCATTGATGAGGGATCCACTTACGGCAAGGTCTTGCTGGTTTGGTGGATTTTGATTATTGGCCATGTCGAAAAGTTGATCAATACCAAAAATGCTTTGTTCAGATTCGAGAGCCTCCTTAGACTCCTTAGCAGCTCTCCTCAATCAGTGTAATGTTCTCTCTGGCTCAAGATCGAACACCGAATCTTCTTCTGTAGAGAAACGGGTTATGTACCAGAAAAAAAATTCGAAAATAAAGCAAATTAAATAACAAACTGAAAATATAAGAGTAATCACTGCTTGAAACCAATCCCCGGCAACGGCGCCAAAATTTAGTGCGTCATTTTTCACTAAAAATAAATGTCCCGACTTTCGTCGGTAAGCCCACATTGCAGAGTACAATGGCGAGCGAGATCGTCTCCCAAGGGACCGGCGAGAACTACTCTTGACCTTCAATCCGCGTGACCAAACTTCAAAAAGGGGGTTTTGTGTGATTTATACAGCAAAACAACTTCAATAATTAAATAAACAACTAGCGAAAATAATTGCGTAGAAGGAACAAATTTTAAATCAATAAAGAGAGGTATTCCGGATCCAACAAACTCCACTCCACTTATAAAGACTGATCACAGATACAATAATTAATTAATTAGTCCATGCAAATCGATTATAGCCATCGAAGACGCTTCTGACATGACCTAATCTCTCCATACAATTTCGATAATTAAGAAGACGCTTCGTTAATTATTCCCTAATCGGTTGACAACTATAAGAGACACTCTATGAGTTTAATGAACCGATAGCAATAAGCACAAGAGAGAGCCGTTTCTTAACTTACAGACTCTGACACAGGACTGTGAAATTAAGTATGTTATTCCCCTAGTTTTGAACAACCGTTTTACCACTTATTAAATCCAATCCACAATTACGTATGGTTGATTTAATTGGCTAGTAACTATTCTCAACCTATTGAATATTTGCAACTACCCAACAGACTTAGAATAATTAACTACTCGAAAATCCAAGACAACAAATACATGCAATAATTAATTATGAACGAACAAATTAGATCTCACAGTTTGTATAAGTGGAGCTTCGCTGTTGTCACCGGAATATGATTAAATTAGCTAACTTGCATGCTTGGATTGAGCAACAGAAACTTGTAGAACCGTGCGATGATTGTCATGAAGAAAAGAAAGAATTGAAACTGAATTAAAAATAGTTCAACGTTGCTACTCGTCTCTAGCGTCTGGCGTGTGTCCAAAATAAGCTAGAATCCTAATATATATCTATAACCCATAAAAAGATAGAGTCCATCTAGGAAATAGAATCCTAATCTAGATAAACATGGTAATTTCCATCCAAAGAAACACTAGAGGCGGTGGGAGAGATGCTTCCCGCGTCCAGGTCTAAGCTTGGGCCGAGAATTGTATTTGACAAGCCCAAAACGTGTACTCAGGTCCAGCTTCTAGAACTTTCGCTCCAGTTTTCCAGCTGCAAGCCCTTACGGCCGAATCTACTCAGACTCGAATTTTGCTCTTTCTTCACTTAGATTCTTTTTGCACCAAAAGCATGACCATTTTCTCCAACTTTGTATCTTCATCCCTACACAGCTCAACAAGCATACCATTCATCCAAAATACACAATTATAGGGCAAATAATAAGGAGAAAATGTACCAAAAGATAGTAATAAAATCAAGTAAAATACGTCCTATCAATAAACATTTAATATGACTTTTTTATTTTTTAAAATTGTCGTTTTCTCTCCCACCGTGTTCTCTGTACACAAAATTCTTTGAATGGTGGAAGGGGTTATGATTTTATGAATTTTTGTTTTAGTATTTCTCATTTTTTTAGGTATATGAAAAGAGATGGGACTATAATGTAGGGGACTATGTTAGACGTTTAGATTTGTATTATCATATTTAGTTTTATATTTTATAAATCGGTGGGGATTGTGAAGAGTAAAACATGGGTTGTATTCAGAATTTATCTTTGAATTCAATCATTGAGGCTTTTGGACTGTACTTGTAGTATTATTTGGGTCAAAACCCAATTGCCCAAATGTATTTCACCACAAAAAATCATCCTCAATTTGAATAAATGTGTAAGGGGTTGTTTGTTTTTATTTTCAATTGGAAATTCTAATTTTTTTACTATTCAAAACATTGAAAACATGTTTGTTTTATTTATTTTTAACTCTAGTTTTCACTTTTTTCAATTCTACATAATCTATTCAATCATATATAAATAATTATAGTATGACTCATTATTTAAATATTTATCAATTCATTCTAACCATATAAATATTTATCTTTTACTCTCAACTACAAATTCTAATTGAAAAAAAAATAATCAAACGAACTTATTTCTATTTTCCAAACCTATAACTCTAAACATTAAATCATTCAACATAACGAAATCATTACTTTTTTCCAAACACAAATACATCTCATAAATTGATCAATTGAAAATGCTGAAAATTAAAAATTGATGTTGGAAATAAATCAAACATTCTCTAAAATTCTCAGCTACTGCAATATCATCTTTTAGTTTCTAGTTTACAAATTATGATTGTAAATTATAATTGATTATTTTATAGATAAATTAATATATATATATATATATATATATATTTTCATTGTACTATCATTTTGAGAATATATCATTCTAATTTGACAAATTAACTTAACACCCTCCATAAAATAGAAAATATTATTGTAAGGTAAAAACTTGAGTACATCCGTTGTACCTTTGAAATATTATAAGTGATACATTTTCCATTTGATATAAGACTTTATATACATTCGATGTACATGAGACCACCTCTTATTGTAATTGTGGATTTGCACATAACATGTACACATCCGTGTGTATTTTGTAATTATGGATTTGTACATATATATCAGTGTATTAATGGAAATTTACAATTGATACAACACTTCATGGAGTTCATGACCCTTTTTTTCAGTTAACAATATTTTCCAATGAAGCAAAATGGAGACAAATGGGTACAATTTAATCTATTTATTTTTATTTTGAAACATTTTTTTTTAAAAAAGGACTTTGTTACTATGATTTTAATTTATTGATATTAGATCATAATTCTAGTATATTTTATGTCATTAATTAGTGTGCATGCCTTGTTTGCACCGATATCATGCCTATGTGCAAGGAATTAAGGCGGCACATCAGGGTTTAATTAGCATTTAATCAAGGGTTTAGACAACAAGTTCAACAAGTTTAAGAAGCGCAAAGCTTAAGGCAAGTGTTGTGTTATGATAACAAAATAAAACTATATATATATGTATCTTTTAGATGGCCTAGTGGTAGAATTTGGGACCAAAAAGCTCGAGAAAATGAGTGACATTAACCCACACACCCTCAGGAAGCAGTTGCAGGCTACCCCATCATAGAAAAAAATAGTTATATATAATCTTGTAATGCGATTTATAATCGCAAGACAATTACCATCAAGACCAATATTCTTGCCTTGGAATGGCGAGTTCATCCTGGAAAATTTTTTCGGGCTGGATTTCAAGAGGTGAGAACAAAAGATATTGTTCTACCTTACCATGTTCGGGGTTGCAGTCCATGTCAAGGAAAATGCTCCAATCATTGCAGAAACAGAACAAAATGTCAACAAAAGAATAGTATAATACTAGTGGATTAACAGAGACTTTTTATGTAAAAATTACATTCTTAATGGTCTACTTGATAGCTAGTATTCTGTTTATGTCAATGTAATGACTGCAAAAGAGTTGTTGGATGCTCTAAAAAAGAAGTACACAATTGAGGGTGCCGGAACTAAGAAGTTCATGGTAGAAACGTTCCTTGATTATAAAATGGTTGGCACCCAATCAGTGATGGACTAAGTGCAAAAGCTTCAGGTCATTGTGCATGACATTCATGCTAAAGTGATGACTCTTCTAGATGTCTTCATTGTCGTTGTAGTGATTGAAAAGTTATCACCGTGTTGGAAGGACTTCAAGAGCTATCTTAAGTATAAACGAAAAGAGATGACTCTTAAAGATTATGTGGTTAAGCTTCACATTAAGCTTGATAACCAAAAGACGGATCTGAGACCAAGAGTCTTGATCGAGGCCAAGCCTAACTTAATGCAACATGGTGGACCATCAAATAACAACAAGCATAAGCGTCTGGATCAAGTTGACAAAGGCAAGAAATTAAACCAATGATGAAGTTCAATGACAATTACTTCAATTGTGACAAGCCGAGACATATGTTGAAACATTACACTACTCCAAGGAAAAATAAGAGTAACTAAGGTACACATGTGGTTGAATACAACAAAGGCAAATATCATCAAGATGATTTGGATGATGACGATTAAGCTATTGTTGTGTCTGAATTCAATCACGTGGACAGCCTGAAGGAGTGGTTTGTTGATACAGGTACCACCTATCATATTTTCTCTGATAATGGGGCATTTGATACCTACAAAGTTATTGAAGGTAGAAAGTTTCACATGGAAAACCAAACCTCATTTAAAATTGTTGGCGTGGGCAATGTAATCTTGAAACTCACTTTGAACAAGGAGCTCGCTCTTAGGGATGTGTTGCATGTTTCGGACATCCAAAAAATCTGGATTCGGGCTCTTTGTTGGTCAACCGTAAGTTTAGACTAGTGTTTGAGACTCAAAAATTTATTTTAAGCAAGTATGAAAAGTTCGTTAGTCGGGGCTATCTCACCAATGGGCTTTTCAAAATGAATATAATGGCTATGCATCATATTGTAAAAGAAAGTGCTAATAAAGTTAATTATTCTGCTTACTTGCTTGTTGAGTACTCTGGTTTATGGCATCATAGATTAGGTCATGTGAATCTAAATGCGATAAAACATTTAGTAAACTTAGATGTGAAGTTTGTGTTGAAGCTAAATTAGCTAAGTTACCATTTGGGTGGACTTTGGGATGTACAAGGTCGGACTTGGGTCTACTCAATCTCTAATTTTAAAACATGAAAATGGACGGGGCGCTAGCTCCATTCAGCAAATCGAATGTTCGATTTGTAGGTACAATTAGATGTCTCCTGCAGATTCAAAATTATAACTCCCACTTAGAGGAGTTGGTGTGTTGGACTATAATCGACATCACCTAACTTGGTTTGAATGTAGAGACAATGATCTGCAGTAGTGGTGGATATGTAACCAACACTACCTGGACACCCCTGCAGTTGTGGAGCTTATAACTCCTAAAAGTTACATAGTTGTGATCGATGGCAAACATATAAATCCTAGAGGTTAAACCTAGGATTGAATGCCCTCAATCCTAATCTGAAGCCCTATAAGGTGGAGAAATGCCTATAAATAAGATACTCTAGTATACTAGAAAAAACATCAACACAAACACAATGATCTATCTCTGCATAGTCATAGTCTAGTCTACTTTCCAATTATCTCTTTGACTAGTTCACCGGAGCTTGCCGGAGTAGTGGTGTCACTGCCGGAAGAATGAAGTCATTTCATCTTTGAAAGACTGAATGCCAAACTGCAAGCACTAGTCGGTGTGTAATTGTCTTGCAGAGAGAGGTACCCTGATAACCTCTTGTTCTGTATCTATTTTGAGGTTCATTTGAGTGGCATTTGATGGGTATTGCATGCATGGAGTGCCAAGTTACACATGGTTTTCTATATTTTGTACAATGTCTCGTGTTTGCTTGTTCTGAAAGTTGTTAGTGTCATTTTTGTTGTGAGTTTCAAATGAGCTTGAGAAAAACTTAGAAATACGTGAAATCGAGTAAGGAACGCATTATAAAAAGAATCAGGTCAATTGAATAAGAAACGAGTGACAATAGAGCAAAATAGTAGAAGATCATTGGGACACACGGTGGACTCGTGACCTTATTGTCGACTAGGGTTGTGAATCAACTTGTGAATGACTATTTTTTGCCAATTTTCTGTAAACGTTGTGACTCAGTGGGCGTCTCATTTGGCTCATTCGTGACCCCATTCACAACTACTGATGTGGAAGTGAACATGATGCCACATAGGATTCACGAGCTCATTCACGACCCACGTGGTTGTGAGTGAACTCTCGAACCGGTCATTTTTGTTCGATTTTTACCATACTTGACCTAAGTATAAATATTGAAAGATGGACGAATTTGGGGATCATCACTTTATATCCTAAAAGAGGCATTATAAGTGGAGAGCTAAAGAATTGGAAAAGAAGCACAAGATCAAGATCAATCATCCGATCAATAACATTATTGACATTTCAGGTTTTATTTTAGTTATTTCATATTGAACAATGGTTTGTTGTTGAATTATTTCAAATAATTGTATAGATATGGATAGCTAAACCTTAGATTTCTAGGGTTGATTATGACTCAACTTTGATTTTCTTTTTATTCATGATGTTGATCACCCATGATTTGGTTATGTTTTATTTATTCTTGAGCTTGATTGTGCATTGTTTAATTGGGCACTAGATGATGCAATTGATTGTGATAATTCATAAATTGAAAGAGGCATTTTGTCACAAGATTAAGAATAGATAACTCAATAGTCAATATCATACGAGAGAGTTACGATTATTGAAGAAAACAAAGAAGTCTTTGTGCATTTAAGAGTTGCATGATAGAATATTAATAGAGACGTCAGATTGTGTTATGTAATCAACAACTTATATATTTCGAGAGAAGGTTTAAGATAATAAAGTGGTTATTCTAGCATAATTCAAATCCCAACATAGGTGTTCGAGGTCATTTAAGGTCTCGGTGTTGAAAAATGTATAAAGTAAATGTGTGAATAGTAAATTTTGAGCCTTTTTCTTATTTTTAATATTTCACGAAATCCTCCTTGTTGATCTGGGGCTTGCCTTATTACGTTTATTTTATGGGAATCAACCTAAGGAATCCGTTCGTGTTTACAGATTTTCAATCAGAGGTCAAACAAACACACGAGAGTATTATCTAGTATCAGAAATGAATAGTAAATCTATTTTTGAAAAGAGAATCTTTCATCAATTTTCTTCAGACGGCTTCCTTGTCATCTCGAGTCGGGTTGATTTAATTGTACTCGAGCCAATGAGTCTCTTGGTATTTTTGGATTTTGTGTTAGAGGTCATTGGGACATCGCCATTGAATAAAACAACTTTTAATCAAGTCCGGAAATCACTTTTTAAGTATTTTATACCCGGAATTTTCTACTGGGTACCCCAAATTTTTCCCTCTAAATAGAGGGCCATCAGTTAGTTTTGTATATTAGAAGATCTGTCTTTATATACTTTTAACAGTGTTTTTGATAATATGGATTGAATATTTATTACAATCACTGTGTGCATTTAATTATTATTATATTTATCTACATGTTCCATATACTTGCATTGTAGATGATATGTTGTGGGTCAACATACGATAAAGATCATATCATCATTTCCTTGCATTGTATTAAAAGGCTCACGGCTTAGATGGTCCTGAACCCACCATTGGTACACCGTAGAATAATTGGATAGTTAGCTTATCTTAGCTAATTGATTATTCTAGTACATCGGCATGTGTATTGAGGAGGATCACGATAGGATTCTATTCTCTGATTCTGACCTTAAGCGAACGAACAAAGATTCACAGACTTCGGGTTCTTAAACCATATATGTTGACAGACATATATGTTACATCGACTGCTTTGATATATCAATGGGTGAGATTCTTTGATAGGATCAATAATCTCGATATTTTGGGCAGTGACGTTTACATATATGATAGATCGTGCATTATATATGGTCACCGTGTCCTGGTGCGCCAGGTTGATGATGTCTCCCTGAGGAAGCATAAAGTTCATGTGAAACTCCGCATGTGGAATTTATTTCATACATGATAAAGCTTGTGCGTACTACTATAGGAATGAAGATGTTAATTAATTATAACTATCAGAAATTTGCATAATTAATTAATGAACATTATATCTTAAACATGGGGAATGACTAAATTAAAGAAGAAAGCATATTCGTAAATATGTATTAAATTGGTGAGTCAGTATTATTTCTTTAGTGGAATAAAAATAATACTTAATTTATTTATTTATATCCATGTTATGGATATTAGAAATTAAATAAATTAGTAGGCCAATTTAATATTCTTCTAGATCCTTGCTGTAGCCCAAATAAGACCTAAGTGGACTTGGGAATGGAACAAGTAGAGAGGCCCAAACCCATTAGGGTTAGGGGACATAATTTTCATCTCCCTCTCTATTTAATAGAGAGGAAGGCACGAAATTGAAGCATAACAAATCAACCTCTCTTTGCTCACTTGATTCCTTAGGGTTCCCACACAGTTTAGTAGTTTGCAACCCACCCTGCATCTAAACAAGGTCCGGGAATACAGTAGAACATCAAGGAATGGAATATCTTTCTTGAAGGAGTTTTATCATCATCACCAAGAAGTAGAAGGAGCTGATTGTGTATTCTCCAACAACAGGATTAGACCTTTAATCCCATCTGCAACCCTACTACGTGATGTAAGTGCTTTATCGATTCTATCTTTTCCACTGTGATAGAATCGATTTACTTGCTTGCTTTTTCAATGTAGCTAATAGTTAAAATCACACATAAAATATGATTTACATGTTGTAGAATTAATGAACATCCGATCAGATCCTGTGGGGTAATATTAAAAAAAACCCCAATATTATCCTCACTTCATTTCTTCATCCCGTTCCATATTCTAGAGAGAGAGAATGAGGAGAGAAGAGAGAGGGGGCTAAGAGGGAGAGTGGTGAGGGTGGCGGTGGTAGCGTGGGGTGGCAGCGATGGGGATTGGTGATAGAAAGGAGCTGTCGACCAGCTAATGGTCGAGCCAGCTACCGGAAGTACACCGGAAGGTAGGGGCACCATCGGGCAACAGTGGTGCGGCTATGCTGCTGCTGCAATCTATCGGAAAGCCGATGCTATCCAACTTTCTGATGACCCCGTCTATGTCCATTCTTTATCCGTTCAAGCCTGATTTTCGATATCTAGTGTATTTAATTATTTATTTCATTTCATCTATTGAAGTTGTTATCATTCGAGGATCATAAATAGGCCAAACAATCAGAAAATAGTTATAGTCGCCATGCCAATCGATTCTGGAAAATTGTCCGGGATATTATTTTACATTGGAATAACATGTTGTTGAATTTTACTTTTGAGTATCCTGTCATTTAAATTTTTACCTAAAGCATTTTAAGTGTTTAAATTTTATTTTAGGAAGTATGAGTTGTCGAAAAATTCCCAAACTTATATGCTTTGATTCTTGTATGCTAAGGATTGTCTTTCTATTTATTTCATAATTTTTGAATAAGTATGATATATGATAATGTGTATTATTACGCTATGAGATATGATAATGTAAATTATTGTTTGAGCTCTTGATCGTGTTATATAATCAATGCTAGCATGATGTGATATGATATTGCATGGTTGATATGAAATATAAATGATCATGATCATAAGTTAACTTTGGTATTAGTATTGTTGATGTGGAAATGTTGTTTAGATAATTGATGCCTTGTAGGTTGGTTATAGTATCCCTTATAGACAATGAGACTATGGTATTGATTGAAGAATTAGACCTAGATGATTCATTTTAGGCTATGATCCATGCTAGTAGGATTGAATATTGAGAATTGAACAATTGTATAGCGGGAGTTAAGCCTATAAACTAGTCTGCAAAAGTAGTAGACTAGTAGCTTCAAAGTGCCTTTTTATTTAATTGAATAATACAAACTGTATATCAGCTTTTTAAATTGAATAATACAAGCTGTATTGCAACTTTATTTCCAATTGAATAATATAAAACATAATAAATGAGACCCAGAAGCCTCAAAACTTGGATAAACACAAATTAAGAAAATGAAAGGTAATCCATTAAACAAAACTGCGAAACAAAATCGATAACAATTAAATCAAGCAAATGCTTGTTCAGTGGCAATAAAGAAAGAAAATACATAAAAGACTACTTTTCAATAACTTTGCATATAAAAATCAACTGGCCAGGAAGATGCTTTTTAAAAGAAGTTCAAGTCAACAAGCATTCCACCATTTTTTCTGGCACGCTCCTGCTCCTAGAGAGAAACAAGAAAACTTTCAACAAAATATATATGTTGAAAATGTACAAAATATTGAAATATATACCGATAATTTCTCAAATATGTTTATCAAGCACCAGTTAAGTTGACTTGTTGCATGTCCTCATCATCAAACTATATATATAAATAAATTATCAGTTATCACTAAATTGAAACTGAATAAAAAAATAGTATCATTGTGCTTAAATAATATACCTCAATTGATTTTGAGATTTTCCACTTAGAGCGCAACCAATCCCCTGTACAAACCAATGCTTGAACAGTCTCAGACTTCAAAGAGCTTCGATATTGATCAAGAACTCTCCCTCCAGCACTAAATGCGGATTCTGATGCTACAGTGGTGACATGAATAGATAGTATATCACGTGCCATGTTAGATAAGGTTCTAAACTTCAAAGTGTTCGATTTCCACCAATCTAACATGTTAAAGCTAACACCTGATTCTGCCTTGCACACATATAGACCTTCTTCAAGGTATATGTCCAATTCAGACTTGCTAGGTACAACGGTATCCAATTCTTGTGCCCATAATTCAAACTCAGTTATCCCTTTGGATTTACCCTTCATAGTTCCAGCACCAACAGTTTTATCAGATGGCAGGATTCTTGTTGAATTATCTGATCTTACATTGTTAGAAACAACATTGGCCACATATTCAGCATAGAGTTCAAATAACGAAGACCGCACCAATTCTATCTCATCAAGAGCTTTAGAAGCATATATCTTCGAGTAGCAAAACTCAACCAACTTCATCTTGTATCTAGGATCCAAAACTGCACCCATAGCCATCAATAAATTACAATCACCCCAATACTTATCAAATTTCTCCCTCATCCGCAAAGCCAAATTTCGAACAAATTCCTCACTATCATCAGTTGACTTCTCATTTAAAATCTGTCTTATTTTCCAAACTTCGGGAAGAAATAAATTTGAAGTTGGATAATTGATACCAAAAAATATATGTGTGACATTATTGAATGATTCTAAAAATTTACAAACCTCAACTGCTCTATCCCAATCACTTGTAGATGGCAACCATTGATAATTTGGATCTCTTTCTTTATATCAAGTAAACACATCCTTAAATACCAAAGCAGATTCTAACATTGCATAAGTAGAGTTCCATCGTGTTGGTACATCAAGGACTAAACCTTTTGATGTTGGAAGCTGTAATTGCTTTACTATCTCAGTGAACCTGTGAAGTCGTGATGGTGACATTTTTAGATACTTGACACTTTCACGAATGTTCTCAATAACATTTCGTATCTTGTGTAAGCCATCCTGCACCATAAGATTTAGTATATGTGCACAACATCTCACATGAAAGATCTTCCCACCGAAATAAAGTTTTTCTTTAATTGAAAAATTATCCTTAAGATTTCGGGCAGCCACGTTATTAGATGATGCATTATCCAATGTTATAGTTGAGATCTTATTCTCAATCCCCCAATCAATTAAGCATTGAAAAATGCAATCTGATATCATAAGTCCAGTATGAGGAGGTGCTATAGCACAGAAATTTAAGATGCGTTTTTGCATCTTCCACTCTGAATCCAGAAAATGACATGTAAGACATAGATAGCCAATGTTTTGATTAGAAGTCCATAAATCTGATGTTAGACTAAATCTCGCAATACCTTCAAACATAGCCTTGAGTTTCTTTTTTTCTGAAGCATATAATTTCATGCAGTCATTCCTTAGTGTAACTCGAGACATCTTCTCAAATCGAGGATTTAATATTTTGCAAAACATGACAAAAAAATCATGCTCCATCATGCGAAATGAGTATTCATGAACAATAACCATTTTTGCTAAACACTCTCTTACCTTGTCTTTATCATACTTGTAAGTAGTTGTGCCACCCGAGCCACCTCCAAAGTCAGTAGGGCTTATGGGTTGAAAAGCCAAAAGCCTTTGATTTTTAGTCGTAGCAAGACGGACTGGACAACTCTCTAAGTGCCGATGGAATTGTGTTGTTGAACCTTTAGAATTGGTTGCAATTAGTGTACCACAATGATTGCACTTTCCTTTTTGGCTACCATCATCCAATGTAATAACTGCAAACTCTAACCAAACTTTGGATTTTCTTTTTCGATCTATTGTTTTCAACTGAGATTGTTCATGCTTTGACGACTTATTTTTTGCGGTATCTTCATTGTTATCTTCCTCAATAACTATCGGCATCGGAGTTTCTTTTGTAGAAGAATCCATATTCTGATTCTCTCAAGTAACGTAACTGTTCAGTAAGTAAAATAGAGAAAAATATGTAAGAACTTAAGTAAAAAGAAGTATACATCACCATCAATACATATATCCAAGTTCTTTGAGGTAAATAATCAAACACATATCGTGCATCATATTATCAACAAACTTAAATACATAGACATATAAATCATGAAATACCTTATGATAGAACTAGTTACAGAACTTCACTAATTGCTTCAAAAACAACGTACACAGCAGTACATGCTACAACAGAGTAGGAGTCCAAAGAGGCAGAGACAAATTGGTTGTGTGACTTAACCCTAATTAAAATTTTAATTACAATCTCAAATTCTCAATTCTAATCTTATGGGAAATAGGAAAGTTTTTTAATTGATAGTTATTTCCATATTGTAAATGGTTGATGAATAACGATTTGAAAATTTCAATTAAGAAAATCAAAACCTTAACAAAGGAAAGTAGAGTTGTAGAAGATTTAAAATATATTGAAAAGGAAAGAAGAGGCATGTACTCGCGAACTTGCCGAATCGAATGTATAGTTGTTCGAATTCGGTTCGAAAATCATTACGAACCTGAAATCATGTTCAAGATCGATTTCTTTAGAAGATGAACAAGCTTGAACGAGTCACCTTCGAGCCGAGTACCAAACGAGCGCCGAGCAACTCGGTGCAATTTTCACCCCTACCCATATGCTGCCAATTGATGTTGGATATTTCTAAAGTTTTGTAGCTTTCTCATAAAATCTCACTGAGTGCATTAGTACTTACACCCTCATTTTTTCAAATGTTTTTGATTGAGATGCATAGGTCGATGGTGGCTATCAAAGTGGGTTGGTTGTTGAGATCGTGTTTTGCTATTATATCATTATTCCCACCGTATTTCTTGCTACTTTGATGACCAATGGTATTTTTTTGTTATGATTATACCTATGATTCTGCTACTATGATCATGAAAGTGTGTTAACTTCCTAGTTAGCATGTCTTATATGCTTAACTATATAATTAATCTAAGGGAAAGCCCACCTTTTGATATGCATATCTGTTTATTCATCTTACGCCTTTGAAAATGCTTTACTTGTTAAAGCATGTTGATTTTGATTACTTTCAGTTGACCTATAATGATTCTTAAGTTTTTTACTTGCTTCTATCCTATGAATAGGACACAATATAATTTATTTGCCTCTGACCTATTAATGGTTCTTAGTTGTTGTGACCTATAAAGAGGTCTTATTTATTTGAAAAGTCAAAATGCTATTTATTAAGTATTGATTTTGTTTAAGTTTCGATTGGCCTATGAATAGGCATTCCTTTGACTTGATTGAATCATTTGACTCCTTTGATACTGTTAGTGATGTGCTTTACACTAAGCTCATTTATCAAGTGATATACTTTGCACTTGCTATAGTGATTGATTGTCATTGATCTTTGTGGCATAGAATCATCACTAAGTATTTGATTTTTTCAAGTACAATTGCTGTTTTGGACAAACGTTCATAAGGATGTACATGAACATGATCTGGACCTCGATGAAGACAACTTAAGCAGGAAGATTGGATTGAGTTAGGGATGTCAATCGGGCTAACCCGTTCGGTTTCGGGCTAACCCGTTTCGATTTCGGTTCTATTCGGTTAAAATTTTCTTCGGGCTCAAAATCTTCGGCCCTAACCCTAACCCTTCGATTTTCGGGCTAGCCCGTCGGGCCAACATGTTTATGATTTTTTTCTACATGTATAAATTATATCTTGATAATTCTCCTAAATAATCATTATCTCTTATTCTTGAAATAAATTAATATGTGAAAAATAAGATAAAATGAAAAGAACATTACAAATACAAAATTTAATTAAGATCAAATTGTATCAAATGAAAGAAAACAAAAATAAATGACATGAAAATGACAATAATGTTCAATCATAATTTGTTCTTCCAAAAATAATCATTTTAAACTACACCACAAATCTATATATAGTTTAATCTTCAATCTAATTTGAAGTACAATATTCTTCTACTTCAACAATATTTGAAGCCCTTTCAACTTCATGTTTGATTCCATCTTCAAAATATTTGTCATTTATTAAAAGAAATAATAATATTATAATATTATAAATTAAATAAATTAAAATATGATAAATTATAATAACTAATTAGTCTAAAGAAATATAGGTAGGGATGTCAATCGGGCCAACCCGTTTCGGTTTCGAACCAACCCGTTTCGATTTCGGACCTATTCAGTTGGGACCGAATCGGTTAAAATTTTTTTTCAGGCCATAAATTCGTGGCCCTAACCCACATTTTTTTTCGGTTTTTTCGGGCCGACCCATCGGTTTCGGGCTAAATTGACATCCCTAGATTGAGTTGAAGATGAAGACGGTTGTGCATCAAGACACAAATGAAATAGTTCAACACACTAAGTACTGCCAGCTAGCTTGAGTGATAGCCAGAAGCCGATTTGTGAACATACAAGATATTTCTCTATGTTACCTGATGTGAAGGTTCAGAGATCAACCATATTCATTGCAACGTTCATGAACGTTTTCATGAACATCTTTTGTCCATATTTTTCTTCCAAGATCGTTGAAGCTGTTCGAAGTTGTCAACCAAGAGGAGATTCAAGATCATTCTAGAAGATGTCTTATTCAACTTGGAGAGCACGTGATTGAAGATAAGGCATAATTCTAAAGATGGAAGAAATTCTAACATGGTAAGTTCTAAACTTAGTTTCACTAAAGAAAGTTTCCTTATCAGATTCCAAATGGGATTAGGACTTCTATTTCTTTATAAATACTATGCTTTGATCTATAAATAGCCTAGGATCAGAACCTGTTAGAAACACACCGATACACCAAATACACTGAATATATATATTCTACACAAGAGCTCTAAATTGTTTAAAGAGCCACATAGGTTTTCTTTGTTATTGTTAGGCTAGAGATTAGTGTTCTAGTCTTCGTGTATTGAAACACTTTTCATATACTGTTAAAAAGAGTCTCGGGAGAGATTTTCTTTGGGAACTAGATAGGTTGAAATCTAGGTTGTAAGGGGATCTCATAGTTTAATCCAGTGAAAGAGGGTGTACGAGTGGAACGAGTATTGAGTGACGGGAGATTAGCTGCATGTAAGATCCCTAGTAAATGATACATCGGAGTAGTGGATGGTTTCTCACGGACCTGACAAGTCCCCCTGACATAGATCAGTTGATCGAACAGGGTTACCAAACTCTTTGTGTGTTTTACTTTCTGCTATTTACATTAAGTTCATTATAAAGCTCATGCACATTATAGTGAACTTTATCTAACAAGGTTCAAGTACATTATTGTGAACATTTGCAGAACAGATACTTCACACCGTGTGTAGTTTCAGATACGTTAAAAAACATGAATTCTTTCCAGTTATAAGGTTATGCTGCCTAAATTTTTGAGGCATTAACTTAGTTCAATTCTCGAAACACCTCCTGAATTTCCAATTAAATTACCTTTTTCCTTTCATTTTTTTCACGTAATGTACCTGTGCTAATTCTCGGGACCGGACTGTTACAGAAAATGATGCAACTTTTCTGGATTCTGATTACCTACTCTGAATAGGTATTCTAATTACTTAACTCTAAGAAACTTATGTATGACCATTTTATTTTTTGATTTCTTCATCAATTATATTTTATTTTTATATATATTATTATTAGTTTTTTTTATTAAAATTCTAAAAAAAAAATTAATTTCAATTTTTTTAGATTTCATTATTTTATTTTTTATGGATTATTATTAATTTGGGATTGACAATTTTCAACCTGAAAAATGTAAATAAAAAAATTTGAAATTTTTGAAAAATAAAAATTAGTTATTTATTGTCGTTGAGATTTTAACTAAAATTTGATCATTCTAGTAATCATTTTTTTATAATTCATAGTAGGAGAATGATGAACTCAAGACAATGAGCAATTCGGTTATAGAATTAATATAATTTTTGTATTAACCTAAAATTACAAAATAATCATTTTGATTATTTATTATTTTGGTAATCGTATAATTTATTTTGTTTTAAATTTAAAAAAACATGTTGTCTTCAAATTACTATGACGAAATATATATATGTATATATATATAATTATTTATGTACGAAATATAATCTATATTGTTCATATCTTAAAAATTATATAAAGTATTGGTGATATGAGAATAATAAGATATATTTTAGGTATTTCGTTTCATACTTATTTAATTTGAATCAAATAATAAAATGACAACAGTTTCTCTGTGATGTTCCAAACATAAGATAAAAAATCTGTTAGGATTTATTTTTAGATTTTCCCGAAAATCACATTCCTAAAAATCATATTTCTCAACAACTTCACTTTCATGTTAACCAAACATGGCCTAAAGGTGTATTTTTGCCTTTAACATTTGACCTAAAGTATAGTGTAATATGTTACGTTTCAATTGTTAAGTATCTGAGGGACATCCAAGCGATATATATATACATACATACATATATATATGGGAGACGTTTCGAGTTTGAGACTTGACGCATTTCTCAACTCAAAATAAAAGAAAGTGTTCTTTATAGATGACTTAGTGGTGGAGTAATGTAGTCTGGGACCAAACATCTCAAGTTCAAACCCCACCAACACTGTTAGGTGTGAGTCTATCACACATGATCTTCCAATTACGGTTTACCTCTTTTGTGTGGTTTACAAGTAATTACAGATAAGTGTGATTTATCTAGTGCACACCAACGGGCAAAGACACTACAAAAATGAGAGTTTAGGGATGGAATAATCCGTCGCTAAACTGAGAATTTCCATTGCCAATTCATTTTAGCGACATATTAACGGCATATCTCATCTGTCATTATTTGGCTCATCATAAAGTTTACTAACAACAAAATTGTGTTTTGTCATTAGCTATAGCGACAAACACGTCCGTCTCTACTATGTCGTCACTAGCCCATATGGCCGACCAACTAGCGATGAATTAATGACAGAGTAGCGATGAATATATCCGTTATTAAATTTTGATTAGTAGTCTGTCATTATTAACAACGAACTATAATATGTCACTAGGTTTGAGAGCCAACTTTCCATTGTTAATACGTCGTTAATTGTGTAATTTATATTATTATTATTATTATTATTATTATTATTATTATTTTATTTAATAATTGAAATTCAAATATCATAAATAACTAAAATTTTAATATTATAAATAAAATAAAAATAAAGAAGATTCATAATATTCAATTACAAAATCATAAATAATAGTAAAAATTCAAATAATATTCAAATACAAATTCATCAATAAATTAGTCATCAGAGGGTGGTGGGGATCAATGATGGCCAAAATGAGCATATATCTGGGTCCACTGGGCCTCCATCCACACTTGCATTTGAGCCTCCATTGGGCCTGAATATGATGGATCTCATCCCGGATCTCAGATCTCATCTCATCCTGGATCTGGGCTCGTCTCTCATCAACGCCCTAAGTGAAGGTCTATTCCGTAAACACAGGCTATGAGGTGGCTCCAGAACGTACACTATTGCTACTATCGCCAGTATAAAGATAAGACCGTTTCCCGGTATTGAAGATGCACTTCTTCTTATTTACGCCTCCGAGCACATCTAGATAGATGGTGGTGATGTCAACCTCATGCACCTCATCAGTGTCTGGAAGAGGTTGGCTCAACTCTACGACCCATCTCTGTACCCCTTCCTAAACATAACAATACGTTAATATGAATTAATTAAATAAATATACAAAATTTGTTATAATGAATATTATTTATAAATTAAATACTTACATTAAGGCGAGCACTCTTCTGATCAGTGTATACTCCATTTTTATCATGGTGAAGTCTGAAAAACAATTCCCATCCAACTTGCTCATCTGAAACTCCATTCTCTTGGGATTGCTCAATTAACAAAGGACAAAAGATTAAATAAATTTAAATGAATTACATAAATTAAAATAGATTGAATATAAAATAAATTACCAAGGCTAGTGTGTTGCTGAGTAGATCTGGACCCTCTCATATGTGTGATCATGCTCGTCCTTACTCCGTCAGGCTTAGACCTCTTGTTCTCTGAAGATATACAAGACTGATAATCTCATATTTTACATGTGTTTTGAGGTTCATTTGAATGGTATTTGATGGGCATTCCATGCATGAAGTGATAAGTTTTGCATAATTTTCTTATTTTGTGCAATGTCATGTGTTTGTTCGTTGTGAAGGAATTTAATACCATTTTTTTGTATGAACTTCAAATGAGCTTGGTAAGAGCCTAGAAAAATATAAAATCAAGTAAGGAACACGTTGTAAAAAGAATCAGATCAATTAGACGACAAACGGGTAAGAACGAAGCAAAACAGTGAGAGACTGTCGAATAGTGAGTATACTCGCGAGTTGATTCGCAACCTTCCAGACAACTCTCGCTACTGAGGGATGGGGGTCTGCCTTTGATTTATTCATGATCCCACTCGTGAATGGTGATGTGGTCATGAAAAATTTACCACGTGGACTCACGACCATCTTGGTCACGAATGAGGTCGTGAATGATGTCTAGGAGTTCGATTTTGACCTGTTTTCTTTCCTTGTTCGATTGTGATACTACCTACACTATATATACATCTTGAAACACGAAAATTATACATCACAAACCCTACCATAACATCAAAACTCACAACAACATACACCATATTCCTCCCCTAAAGACAAAGATTGAAGAGCAAGAAAAACACAAGTTGAAGACCAGGACCAAGATTCATCCTCTGACTTTATCGTGTTTTTGTTCTATAATTATGTTTTTTCTTGTATTGTTTTTATATACTTGTTTAATTATGAATAACTAATTCTTTCATACTCTAGCGTTTGATAGTAGTTGATTTAAAAGTACAATGGATATTTAATTATATAATTTTGATTCTTCTTTTATTCTTTGTGTTTCTTAGTCTTGTTTGCTTGATTGATTGATCACCATGATAGCATGACTTGTTGTGTTAATTCATAAATTGAGAGAAGAGTTTTAACACTTGAACACAAAAACACAAAGTATATATTAATCAATAACAATCGAGATATTTGAGGTTAATTGTGAGGATAATGTATCCCTGGAGATTTTAGGAGTTGCATGTTAGTAATTGAATGGACACACTAATTCTAGCATGTAATCTACTATTTAAGTACTTTGAGAGAATGTTTAAATTAAACGAGTGATTATCTTAATAAAAGTTGAACCATGAATAATTAATAACAATCAAAAGATTTGAGGTTAATTTTGAGGACAATAAATTCTTATAGATTTTAGGAGTTGCATGTTAGTAATTGAAAGGACACATTAATTCTAGCATGTAATCTACGGTTTAAGCACTTCGAGAGAAGATTTAAATTAAATGAATGATTGTCCTAATAAAAGTTGAATCATGAATAAATCATAAAATCTGATTGAAATTATATAGATAAATCAATGAAATCAAAATCCTAGAATATTTCTTTCCCTTTGAATTTAGAACCTCTTCCATATATTCACCATTTATTTGCTTTATTTAATTTCTATTTAAGTAGATAACTAAATCCCAATTCTTTAATGTGTTGCCTAAATAGTGTTAGAAAATTAACGTTGCAATACTCATGCATAAATTAATCATTACTCTCTATGAAATACGACCTTGCTCATCATTGTACATAGCTGCATCATGCACTTGCGGGTAGTTAATATTTTTGTCGATCAAAGACTTCTTCTTCGACTCCCGATCTCCTAAAATGCCATCCAAACGGGCCCATCACACTACTTCTGAGATGTATACCGACCTCTTCCTGTTCTTGTTCTTCTTGATAGTGTAAACCATATCTCTATATGCCTCGGCCACCTTCGAGAACCACAGGCCCATACTTCCCAATGTACAACTGAATTGTATATTGATTTTGAAAAGGTATATTATCACATCTACGACACAAATACTTAAGTTTTTCCTTTATCCATGAACACGGGCCGACTAGAAATAAATTGGATGAAACTTTCAAGTCCATTTAGGAAATCCGAACTTAAACACCCATTAGCCCCGTGTATTGCTGGTTCATCCAATTATAATTTACATGCATTGTTGCACGAGAGGCTAATCGAAAATTTATCTTATTAAATGAGTTTTGAAAAAAAATCAAAACTTTGACAACACCTATGTGAAAATCATAGTCCCAAGTTCTCAACTCTATGTTAATTGATCTATGATCATCTAGTTATTCAATCAATACCAACAAAATAAACACCACTAACAATTTATTCAAGAGTTGATTAAAAAAATTTCAAAATTTTGACAGCACATGTGTGAAAATCCTAGCCTCAAGTTCTCGTCTATACGCTAATTGATCTATGTTCAACTAATTTGATCAAACAATACCAACAATTCAATAAAGTATATAAAATAATAAATTTTTTAAAATTTTGGCAGCACCTATGTAAAAATTCTAGTCCCAAGTTTTCGACTCTACACTAATTAATCTATGCTCAACTACTTAGTAATTAATCAATACCAACATAATCAACAACACATACAATATAAAGAGTGATCCAGGGTCTCTCAACCTATTCAAATTAAACAAGCTAAAGAGAGATCCAGAAGCTGCCCTCCCATTCAAATCAATAATATAAAAGCACAAGAGACACAACATATATAAATTAAATTAAACAACATGCATAATTAACATATTTTAGAAATCTAGAATACTCAACATAATTTTGAACTTCCAGTGTATAATATACTGAAATTGCACACCCATGTGAGAAGTATCTGTCTGCATAACATTCACAGAAATGTTGCTGAATGTTGTAGAGATGTTCACAATAAAGTTCAAGACTGTTATTGTGAACGTTAAGTTGTTTGTAGAAAATAAAGCATGCAAAGATTTGATAACCATGTTCAATCAATCGATCTATGTTAGGGGCTACCCTTTCTACCCATACACCCTATTTTACTGAATCGAATTGAATTGTGAGATCCCCTCACAACCTAGATATCTAACATATCTAGTTCCTACAGAAAACCTATCCCGAGACTCTATTTAGTGTCTAATTGTGTCATTTTAATTTATTTATTTTATTGTGTTTAGTATTTATTTTGTTTAATTTTATATTGTTATGTGTTGATTTTATGTGTTTATTGCTCTAATGGTGGATTGTGCCAAGTGTTGCAAAACTTGAGCTTTTAATTATAAAAGCAGGCATTTTATGGAAATAGGTGGCAAGTGGAAAAATTAGTTAAATTGGAGTCTTGAGATTGTGAAGAAAAAAATGAGAAATAGCACCCGCGCATGCGGGCTACACAGCGCGGGTGGGCAGGCACCAGGCCGAGACCCACGCAGCCCTGCCGCGCCCCGTGCCCCAGCGGCGCCCATGCAGCCCGCCGGCGCGCGGGCTGCCACCTCTCCCTCGGGTCCAGTTTTTCACCTATTTTTGTGCAGCTCCACTCCCTCCCTACTCTTTTGCACTCGATATTATGTTTATTAGGAACCTTCTTGCATTTTTAATTCCTAGGATTTATAGCTTATTATTACCTAAACCTCTAGAGTAGACTTTTTGGCACCAAATCTTCCACAAAATCCCCTTCATTAATGGATCCCTTACCATCAGCTCCCATCACCTTCTCTCTCTCTCTCTCTCTCTCTCTCTCTCTCGTATCTCTATTCTCTCTCATATCTATTGGAGATTTTTGGGGGATTCATCTATCATCATTCACTACCATTCATCATCTCTCTCTCTACACACCACTTCATATTCTCTATCACTCTACCTCCATTCTCTCTTCACACACACTAAATCTCTACACCATTTTCTCACCATTTTCACACCATCACCTTCACCTAAGAGAAGAGGAGAAAAGAAAGAGCAAGGGGATCGAACTAAGGGAGACGGAGAAGAGACGAGACGGACCGACGACGAGCCATCCGCGGAAGCTAAGCTCGGAAGAGGTTTATCTTGTGTTTTTCTTTACATTTCTTGGATGTATTTGAGGAAATTTGTCCAAACTCTTGATGGATACTTAATATTGTAGAAGTTTGAGTTATTTGCATTTGATTTATGAGATGACTTTCTTCTATGGTATTTGTGTTGTTTCGAGCATGTTTAGTGGCTAATCCCTCTATTAGGGAGTAGAGGATCGAGGTGGTTTGATCTATGCTTGTTCTAGTTGATTGTTGTTGTTGGAATCGTGCTTTTTCATGTTTAGGTACTTGATCACTACTTGAACATTGATAGGATTTAGAGGAGTCTTGATTGTGAATCTAAATCTGGAAATTAGTTCCTTCGACGTTTGATGGATGGGGTTCCTAAGCCTAATATGTTAATCTTGCTTGCATGATATAGCTAAGAGAGGTTTAACAGATAGAAGGTGACATGAATTGAAGTTAAACTAATTGGAAGGGTCTATCGTATTTGTGAGAGTAGCATTATCAACTTGAATAAAGCATAGTGAATAAACCATTGAGAGAATCTACACCCTAATACCTTAATCCAACCTATTTCCTCCAATCTTAATTTAATTTGTGTTTTTGCATTTAGTTGTCTTGCTTAATTGTCTATTTTGAATTCCTAGCTTAATCATCATCAACCCCTTTGTTAGAATGTTTAGATTTTATTTTCCTTGTTTTGTTGAAAATGTGTATATCCTTTAGGTAATTCTTTTTTATAAAGTCTTCCTTGAGAGATAGACTCGGGGTAAGCTTATTGCTTCTATAATTGACCCCGTCCAATTACGGGTGTGGTCCTAAGTAGTTGTCTAGTGAGCATAAACCGGAAATATAAGTGTAAATTTGGACCCAATAAAATTTTAGCGCAGTTGCCGGGGAAGGCTTTTAAGAATTGTCTTATTGGTACTATATTTAGTTTTGTGTTGTTTGAAATTGTGAATTTGTCATTGTTTAGGTGTTTGTGTTGTTGTCTAAATTAGTTTTTGTGTTTATGTCCTTTTGTTTTACTTTGATATCTCTTTCCGCAAGGTACGTTTGATCTCCATTTTTGGTGCGTTGTTTTACACCAAAAATAAATTTCCCGACAACAGTCGGTATGCCCTTACTGCATGTGTACAGCAATGAGCGAGATCGTCTCCCAAAGGACCGGCGAGAATTACTCTATACTTTCAATCTGTAGGACCAAACTTTCAAGGGGGTTTTGTGATTTTAACAAAATAAACGAAATTAAATAAATAATTGGAGAGATGCACAATTTAACAAAACAAACCGATTTAAAATATTAGAAGAAATATTCCGGATTCCAATTAACTCCACCCTAGCTCACCTAAACCGATCCTCGATGCAGAGATAAATTCAATTAACACATACAAATCAGTTATAGCTACCGAAGACGCTTACTGACGCAACCTAATTCCTCCGTAGTTTCTTAATAATCAGGAAGACGATTCACTAATTATTTCCCTAATCGACTGACAACCGTAAGAGACGCTCTATAGGTTTAATGAGCAGACAGCCTTAAAGTCTAGAGGAACCCAATTCATAATTAACAGACTCTGACGTAGGACTGTGAATTAAGATTGCTATTCTCCCTGGTTCTGAAGAACCGTTTTGCCACTAATTAAACTTAAACCACAATTATGGATGGCCGGTTTAATTGACTACTAATTAATTCCGATATACTAAATATGTGCACCTATCTAGCAATATCGAAATAATTAATGACTCGAAATACAAAGAATAACAAATGCATGCGATTAAATTGAATGATAAACGAACAATTAGATCTCACAATTTAGCTAGGCCAGGGCTTCGTTAGTTGTTTCCGGAATAAGATGAATTTAGCTTGAACACATATTAAAATTGAATAGCAAAAATATTAAAGAAATGAGCACCATGAAATATCGAAGAAGATGAATATTCTGCTCCAGAGAAAATGTCTCCCTGCTCTGCGTTCTTGCGTTCTTCTCGATTCAATAATCCGCTCTTAATGATAAGTCCTAATCTATATGTAATATCCTTAATTAAAATAGTATCCAACATGGAAATTAACATCCTAATCTAATCCCAACTTGGTAATTAACAAAAGATGGACTCTTGAGGCGGTGAAGCAGCTGTGAGGCGCGTCCAGGCCATGGGCTTTAGTAAATCCCGTGCTCCAGCCCAAATCCGTGCGCACAGGCCCAGCTTCCAGATTTTCAGCCCAGTCTTTCCTGCAGTATGCCCATACGGCATGGCTTTCCGAGCTTCCAGTTTCAGCTTTCCTTGCACAACATGTTCTCTTACCAAAAGCATGCTACTTTCTCTAACTTTGTGTTAATTACCTGCAAAACTCTCAAGGCACAACATTCTTCCAAAATGGCATCATTATACGGTAATCAACACTAATAAATCACACCAAATTTGCCCAAAATATTAAGTAGAAATGGCCCGATCAGTTTTGTTTGTGTTTGTTTATGCTAGGGAGGTGAAGCCTCAATCGGAGATTAGCCCCCGTGTTTGACGACATCTATCGACCAAGGATATTCGACGTGTTCGAGTGGGAAAGAGAGATGGAAGCTAATCCCCTCAACAATCCTGAAAATGCTAATACGACTAGGAACATGAGAGACTTTGCTCGTCCCGTGATTGGGGCGTCGACTTCTTGCATAGTTCTTGGTGAAGCCACAAGGAACTACAATTTGAAGAACATTCATTTTAGCCAACTTTCCTCATTCTACGGGATGCTAGCCGAAGATGCTTTGAACTTCATCCGGGAGTTCTATGTCGTTGTTCAAACTTTTCCTCTACAAATTTTGAACCAAGATCAATTGAAGATGAGGTGTTTTCCTTAGACCTTGAAGGATCGAGCCAAGACATGGTTCATGTCTCTTCCGGCCAATTCATTAGCCAATTGGAATGCCGTCTACGAGAAGTTCATGGCCAAGTACTATTCCAATCAAAAGACCCAAGACTTGAGAGCTCAAATTGTTACTTTTACCCAATCTCCGGGTGAATCATTTCATGAAGCTTGGGATCGATTTAGAGGTCTCCAACAACAATGCCCGCACTACCATCTCGCACCCGAGTTGCTCAACCAATTCTTCTACGACGGGCTTTCATAAAATTTCCAATATATGGTGGACAATGCATCGGGAGGAGACATTGGAGGACGCACCGCCGAAGAGGTCTCAAATATCTATGAGACCATGGCCACTACTTCTCAACAAAAGAGTGCTAGAGGGAAGAGAGTTTCGGTCAATGAAGCTAATCCGAGTTATGATGTGACAAAATAACTTGCCAAGTTGACAAGGCAAGTAGAGATGCTTCAAACTTCCGAGAGACCACCCCAACAAGCGATGACCGTTGAGACTTGTGGGATTTGTGGAGAGTATGGCCATGGGGCCAATTTGTGCTAAAGGTCGATTGAGCCGGAGTTAAGCGAAGAGGGTCATTTTCATGCTCTTCAAGAGCAAGTGAATGCCCTTCAAGGATTCCAACCTCGCCAACCTTTCAACCCATACTCCAATCATACAATCCGGGGTGGAGAAACCACCCAAATTTCTCTTGGAGGCAACCTCAACAACAACCACCTCAATCGCCACAACAACCACCTCCACCTCAACAAGCCGGAGGTAGCCAAGCTCTACCTTATCCGAGGCCGCAACAATATCCGGCCCAACCCAATCAACCGCCTAGGCTGACATTGCAAGACACATTGCAATCCTTCATTCAAGCCACACAACAAAGATTTGAATCCGTTGAGGCTTCCGTGAAGAGGATTGAAACCCAAATAGGACAAATAGCCGGGACCGTTGGAGAGTTGGCCAAGCAAGCTAATCCGGGCAAGTTGCCAAGCCAACCGGAGCAAGCTCAAGCTATTACCGTACTTAGAGGAGGCAAGGTGATCGATAACAAGGTGGGAGAGTCAAGCCCAACCGAGGAGGTTGAGAAAGAAGAGGAGACTCCTTTACAACAACAAAAGGAGTCAGAGAAAGAAAGAGAAGAAGTGAAGAAGCCCACGCTCCACAAGGCTACCAATCCTTACAACCCTCCAATTCCATTTCCAAGCCAGTTGAGGAATGAGAAGTAGGACACTCAATTTCAAGAGTTCTACAAACTCCTATCCAAGGTAAATATCAATCTTCCACTCCTTGATCTCATCCGAAATGTACCGGCCTATGTCAAGTTCTTCAAGGAACTTGCTTCAAAGAAGAGGAAGTTTGGAGAGGATGGGAAGATAGAAGTATCCGAAGTGGCTAGTGCAATCCTACAACATCAACTACCACTCAAGTTCCGTGATCCAGGTAGTTTTACTCTTAAAATTGCTTTGGAAAATGGCAAATAAGCATGTGGTATGCTAGATCTAGGAGCTGGAATTAATTTGATGCCTTACTCTATTTATAAACAATTAGAGTTAGGAGAATTAAAACCAACTAGAATGTGCCTATAATTAGCGGATAGGTCCATGAGATATCCTAGGGGAATAATAGAGGACATTCTAGTTAAGGTTGGTGGATTGATCATACCGGTTGATTTTGTTGTATTGGATGTGGGTGATGTGAAAGAAATGGGTAAAGAACACACTCTTCTCCTAGGTAGACCTTTTATGGCTACAACAAACACCTTGATTGATGTTAAAAATGGAACCTTAAAAATGTCGGTGTTAGGAGAAACGGAGTCTTTTTCTATACATGAAAATAAGGCTATTCCCGTCTCCTCATTTGAGAAAAATTGTTCTTACATAGATGCTATTGATGTCTTGGCCGAGGAGGTTTTCTTGCAGGAAACAGGTGCTCCTTGGAGGCGTGAAACCTCGCCCGAGAAACTTGCTATGGATGAAGCCTACCTCAAATGTGGGGGAGACGAGTTGGATGCCGAAGAGATTGAGATCTTGCTAGGAGAAGGCATGAGTCTCATGGAAGTCATGGCCTCAACCGAAGAGGAAGTGAAGCTTACTCCCGAGCTTGAGCTCAAAGAGCTCTCATCTCATCTCAAATACGTCTTTCTTGATGATGAAGAGAAGAAGCCCATGATCATATTTGCCGAGCTAGAAAAAGATGAAGAAGACCTCTTAGTAGCCATACTAAAGAGGAACAAGCAAGCCATATGATGGAATCTTTCCGACATCAAAGGCATTAGCCCCTCTACGTGTATGCATCGCATCATTCTTGAGGAAGGGGCTAAGCCGATTCGTGAAGGGCAAATGAGGCTCAACCCCGTGCTAATGGAAGTCGTAAAGAAGGAGATTCTCAAACTCCTAGTGAAAGGGATCATTTATCCCATAGCCGATAGTGAATGGGTGAGCCCGGTCCATGTGGTGCCGAAAAAAGGATGAATAACGGTGGTAGAGAACGACAAAGGAGAACATGTGGCTAATCGAACCACCACCGGGTGGAGAATGTGTATTGACTACCGAAAGCTCAATACCGCCACTAGAAAAGACCATTTTCCCCTTCAATTTATTGATCAAATACTTGATAAACTTGTCGGTCATAGTTTTTATTATTTCCTTGACGGTTTATCGGGTTATTTTCAGGTGGCCATAGCGCCGGAGGACTAAGCTAAGACCGTATTTACGTGCCCGTTTGGCACATTTGCATGTTGGAGAATGCCGTTTGGACTATGCAATGCACCGGGCACTTTCCAAAGGTGTATGTTCTCTATGTTCTCTATCTTCTCCGAAATGATTGGAGACTTCATTGAGGTATTCATGGATGACTTTTCGGTCTTTGGATCTTCATTTTCCAATTGTTTAGGGAAGTTAGAACTTGTTTTAAAGAGATGCATAGAAAGTAGTCTTACTCTTAGTTGGGAAAAGAGTCATTTTATGGTCACTAGTGGCATAGTCTTTGGGCATGTTGTTTCTAAGGAAGGGATGAGTGTAGACAAGGCTAAGGTAGATGTAATTGAAAAATTCCCTCCACCCGTTAATGTTAAAGGTGTTGGAAGCTTTCTAGGCCATGTCGGTTTTTACCGTCGGTTTATTAAAGACTTCTCCAAGATTAGCCAACCTCTATGCCATTTACTTGCTCAAGATGTTCCTTTTGAGTTTGATGAAAAATGCTTG
The DNA here is from genome assembly GCA_026008535.1 of Perilla frutescens. Taxonomy (NCBI): domain Eukaryota; kingdom Viridiplantae; phylum Streptophyta; class Magnoliopsida; order Lamiales; family Lamiaceae; genus Perilla; species Perilla frutescens. Next base: position 18,652,771 of record BRKX01000014.1, on the reverse strand, counting down.
CATGTTTTTAATACTCTAAAGGAGAAATTGATCACCGCTTCTATTGTCATTCCCCCTAATTGGTCTTTACCTTTTGAGATAATGTGTGATGCATCAAATTCCGCCGTGGGTGCCGTTTTGGGTCAACGTATTGATAAAATTCTTCGTGTAATTTACTATGCTAGCCTTACCTTGAATAGTGCCCAAGTAAATTACACCACAACTGAAAAAAAATTGCTAGCCGTTGTATTTTCATTGGATAAATTTAGATCCTACATCTTAGGTTCTAAAGTAATTGTGCATAGTGATCATGCGGCTTTAAGGCATTTGTTGACCAAACCACAAGCTAAACCTAGACTCATTAGGTGGATTTTGCTTGTGCAATAATTTGATGTTGAGATTAAGGATAGAAAGGGGTGTGAAAACGTGGTAGCAGACCATCTATCTTGCCTCTCCGTTGATGAAAATTTCAAGTTGTTGCATGAAAAAAGAGTTGATTGTGATACATTTCCATATGAGCATGCTCTTGAGCTTGATTCCTCTCCTTGGTATGAGCATGCTCTTGAGCTTAATTCCTCTCCAAGAAAAAAAAAGAGATTTTTGGCAATGTGTAGGTATTACTTTTGGGACGATCCATACCTTTTCCATTTGGGAAAAGACGAAATAATTCGAAGATGTGTCCCGGAAGAGGAGCAAACCGATGTTCTAGCCTTTTGCCACTCATCTCATTGCAGTGGTCATTTTGGAGGGCAAAAGACGGCTAGAAAGATCCTACAATCTGGTTTGTATTGGCCTTCAATTTTTAAAGATGCTCATGCTTACTCCATTTCATGTGATAAATGCCAAAGACTTGGTAATATTGGGAGGAGAAATGAAATGCCTTTAAATATCAATCTTGTTGTTGAAATTTTTGATGTTTGGGGTATTGATTTCATGGGACCATTTCCTAACTCTTTTGGCTTCGAGTATATCCTGTTAGCGGTCGACTATGTGTCAAAGTGGGTTGAAGCAATCCCCACTCGGTCTTGTGATGCTAATGTGGTTATCAAGTTTGTGCAGGAGCACATTTTGAGTAGGTTTGGATTCCCTAGAGCAATCATAAGTGACGGTGGAACTCATTTCACCAACAAGCTTTTTGCAAAATTGATGAAAAAGAATGGAGTGACTCACAAGGTGGCGACTCCATATCATTCTCAAACTTCTGGTCAAGTTGAGACATCTTGAAGAAGACCGTGAATGTGACGAGGAAGGATTGCTCACAAAGGCTAACGGATGCTCTCTGGGCGTACCGGACGGCTTATAAAACCATCCTAGGGATGAGCCCATACCACCTCGTTTATGGAAAAGCATGCCATCTCCCCCTTGAGATCAAGCACCGAGTCTATTGGGCTATAAAAGTGGTGAATTATGACCTAACAAGTCTGGGAAAGGAGCGAGCCTTGCAAGTGTTCGAGCTTGATGAATTGAGAAACGAAGCCTATGACAACGCCAAGATTTACAAAGACAAAGTGAAGAGGCTACACGATAGGTGAATTGTCAAGAAAGAGCTCACGCTGGGTATGAAAGTTCTCCTTTTCAACACTAGATTGTGGCTCTTCCCCGGAAAACTCAAATCACGTTGGAGCGGACCGTTTATCATTGAAAAAGTGTTCCCCTATGGAGTTGTCACGTTGAAAAATCCGTTAACAAACGTTACATTCCAAGTGAATGACCACCGAGTTAAGCCATACTATGAAGGGTTTTCGTACGAAGCCGATGTGGAGGAATTGAAACTTGTCAATTCCGATTGAATCCTCCAAAAACTTCATCTAGCTCGAGATGTTAAAATGAGCGCTGCATGGGAGGCAACCCATGATTTTTATTGTTTGATTTTATTTTCTCTTGTCTTAATTTTAATTGGTTCATGGTATTTTGTGGAGTGGAAAATTTTTAATTGGGGAAATAATTTTGCAGGGATGGAGAAGAGGAAGAAAAACAGAGAAAGAAGTGCACAGATTGCGAGATGTAAAAAGACACTGTGCGGGCGGGCATCACAGCGCGGGCGGGGCACGAAAATGCCGAGACACCCATAGCCTCGCCGCGCACGCCCGGCCCCCGCCGCGCTGAAGCCCCCCACGGGGCTCCCTCTCCAAGAGCCCCGCCATGCCGTGCCCCCCGCGGCTGCACCTAGCCCCGCGGGGCTCTCTTCCTCTCTTGCTCCCTCTAACCGACACCTTCCTCCCTCCGCGGGGCCCACCTCTTTAACACTTGTGGACACCATTCACCACTTGTACTTTCCCTCTGGACACTTGTACTCACCCTTTTCAACAATAATTCACCTAAATCCTTCAATCCCTATCTGATTCTACGCACCTCTTCCATTTTCCCCCAATTTCCACTCCTCATCCTGCTTAACTTCACAGCAAACTTCCTCCAGTAAGATTTTGCCAAATTCTCCCACTCTCTCTCCCTTAGCCCCGCCGCTCCACCGTAGCCCCGCCGCGCTCCAGCTGATTTTCCGTACAACATTATTTTTGCTGCAACATCTCACCTCCTTCTACCTCTCATCTTGCTCCCTCTGGCTGCACATCTTCAATCTCCACAAAATGGGCCCAAAAATGAAGTTGCCCAAAATTTTGGGAGGCAAAGGAAAAGCAAAAAGTGGCAGTACTAGCAAAGCAAAGAGCACGGACAAGGGCAAAGGACAGGAAGGCACGAGCTCCCCACCAATGGTATCGGACCTCCACCAACAATACGGAGCTCCATTCCTCATCACCACACCAAATGAAGGTAACCGTTATCTTACTCTCCGTAGCCATGAGATATTTTGTCCTCGCTACATTGATTGGAAGTTGATGTGGGAGTTGAATTTAGAAACGCAAATTATGGAGTATCTTAAGGTGTTAAATTTGCAAATCTTTGCTAGGATGTAATATTATGCTTATGATAATATCGTGCTTGAATTTTTGGTATCGTTTCAACATGATGAGGAGGAGGGAAAGAGTTGTACCTTTAGGATGTTTTATTTGCAATATAACATCACATTGGCTGAATTGCGGGATTACTTCGATTTCCCAACTGTGGGGATCAAGAGCATGCTGTCTGATTTCAATGTTGCGGATGCATGGCATGAAATTTCAGGGTTCTAGAATTGGAATACAAAGGGCATTCCGAGCAAATTCATTGAAGATCCCGCCTTGTCTGTTGTTCACAAGTTCTTGGCATACAATATTTTGGGCAAAGAGCAAGCCAACAAAATGAACTCAACGGAGGTCTTCCTACTTTGGTGTGCAAAGAAAGGAAGGAAAGTGGGCCCCCGTCCACCTTCATTTTGAGCACTATCAAGGACGCCATCATGTGGAAGAACCAACACCTTTCCTTCTGTGCATTCATCTCTGCCCTTTGTTTCAAAATTGGAGCACTTGATGAGGATGCCCCGGCTTCCACTGGCTACAGAAGGCTCGACGCTCCCACAATTGACAAAGGGGAGCTCAAGCGAGCCAAAGTGATTTACAATGAGCGACAAGTGCGACCTCATGCAAAGAGAACTTGCGTCGGCACCTTGAAGCAAATCCAGTGCAGCACCATGGAGCTAACAGGAGGGTCCTCGTCGGCACCACAAGAGCCCAATGAGGAGGGCGACGATGAAGAGCATGACACCGGCGGGTAACAAAAAGGACATGCAGCCCATCACGGGTACTACATGCCTGTCAATGACTGGGGGTCGTTCCAAGGGTACATGGACTCTCGACTGGACCACTTCCAGCACTCTATTGTCAACACCATGAGCACCTTTGGGGATCAAATCCGAGATTCCATGTCGACCTCTTGGCAAGAGCATAATGCCCGCATGTTGCAACAACAAGAGCGTTGGGATACCTCTTTTGCACTAGTGCATGATGCGATTGGGGCCGTGCACCAAGATGTTCGGGGTATCAACACTCGCCTAGACATGCATGATGAGCAAATTCGAGCCCTCCAATCGAGCTGGGATGCATGGACTCTTGCCTATTCATTTCCACCACCACCACCAAATGAGCAGTGAAGTATTTTGTGTTTTGTCTTATTCGTGTGAGTTGTTTTTCTTGTAGTTGTCATATTTTCTTTCCGTTTTTGTGTTTCCTAGTATTGTTTTGTAGGAGCTCGTGCCCGTTGCCGGTTTTCTACAAAATTGTGACATTCTCTGCTCCCTTCTATCTTATGCTTACATTAATTTTTCATACATTGACGACAATGCATGTTTTAAGTGTGGGGGAGTCATGAAGCTTGTTATTGTAGTACGTTTTGTAATTGTTATGTTGGATTTTGTATTGTTGGACTATGTTTTTAGTTGTTGGTTCTTGTTTTTATGTTGCATATGTTTCGATCGTATTGCGTTCATTTTATCATTTTGATTATATTGTGTATTTTGTTCTTCCCTTGCTTAGCATGTATGTTGTGTTTTGATTATGTTGTGTATTTTGTCTAATTGTCAAATTTGAAATTGGAAGATGAATCTTCAAGGAATTATTTTCAAATCAATCACATAATTGATCACGATTTATGGTTCCCACAAAAGTATCCATTATCTATGAAAATGAGCACAATATCAAAACAAGTGATGAGCCCGACCTGTCAAAATCAAGATGATCAAGGAAGCAAGATTCTATCCAATTATTCACCCATAAATCACTTCCAAAATTTATTCTCAACAAAGCAAAGTATGATCCTAAATAAAGGATTGCAATCGTAGGACAAAATTCATTAGGTTTAATCCTCGAAATTAATCGAGCTTTCTAATGTGGTTTCCCATACTCATCATGCAAAATAAAAGAAGTATTTGCCACACATGAGAGGAGTAGAATCCGGAATGCAATCCAAATTATTTATGCGAATTATGGGGGCGGATCAAAATTCACAAGGTGAAAACCATATGGGGGAAATCCCTTGTGTCCTTGTGTGGTTTCCCATACTCATTGTTGAATAAATCAACAAGAGGAGTAGAGATCCTTATTGCCCCTTTTCTTTTCCTCTCTCTCTCTCTCTCTTTCTTTTCTTTTTTTTTTTATGTCAACAAAATACAAAAATATACATGAAGAAAGATAATTAGGGGATAATTTCAAGAATAAGGCTACCCAGTATCATAATCTTTCAAGGACAAGGTTTCACACAAATTTTTTTCAATTATGAACAGATTCAAGAACAATTGTGCTTATGTTGTTTAGTGTCTAATTGTGTCATTTTAATTAATTTATTTTATTGTGTTTAGTATTTATTTTGTTTAATTTTATATTGTTATGTGTTGATTTTATGTGTTTATTGCTCTAATGGTGGATTGTGTCAAGTGTTGCAAAACTTGAGCTTTTAATTATAAAAGCAGATATTTTATGGAAATTGGTGGCAAGTGGAAAAATTGGTTAGATTGGAGTCTTGAGATTGTGAAGAAAAAAATGAGAAATAGCACTCGCGCGGGCGGGCTACACAGCGTGGGCAAGCAGGCACCAGGCCGAGACCCACACAGCCCCGCCGCGCCCCGCGCCCCCGCGGCGGCTCCTGCCCCCGCGCGCCCTGCCCCAGCGGCGCCCATGCAGCCCGCCGGCGCGCGGGCTGTCACCTCTCCCTCGGGTCCAGTTTTTCACCTATTTTTGTGCAGCTCCACTCCCTCCCTACTCTTTTGCACTCGATATTTTGTTAATTAGGAACCTTCTTGCATTTTTAATTCCTAGGATTTGTAACTTATTATTACCTAAACCTCTAGAGTGGACTTTTTGGCACCAAATCTTCCACAAAATCCCCTTCATTAATGGATCCCTTACCATCAGCTCTCATCACCTTCTCTCTCTCTCTCTCTCCCTCTCTCTCTCTCTCTTTTGTATCTCTCTTCTCTCTCATATCTATTGGATATTTTTAGGGGATTCATCTATCATCATTCACTACCATTCATCATCTCTCTCTCTCTACACACCACTTCATCTTCTCTATCACTCTACCTCCATTCTCTCTTCACACACACTACACACACTAAATCTCTACACCATTTTCACACCATCACCTTCACCTAAGAGAAGAGGAGAAAAGAAAGAGGAAGGGGATCGAACTAAGGGAGACATAGAAAAGACGAGACAGATCGACGACGAGCCATCCGCGGAAGCTAAGCTCGGAAGAGGTTTATCTTGTGTTTTTCTTTACATTTCTTGTATGTATTTGAGGAAATTTGTCCAAACTCTTGAAGGATACTTAATATTGTAGAAGTTTGAGTTATTTGCATTTGATTTATGAGATGACTTTTTTCTATGGTATTTGTGTTGTTTCGAGCATGTTTAGTGGCTAATCCCTCTATTAAGGAGTAGAGGATCGAGATGGTTTGATCTATGCTTGTTCTTGTTGATTGTTGTTGTTGGAATCGTGCTTTTTCATGTTTAGGTACTTGATCACTACTTGAACATTGATAGGATTTAGAGGAGTCTTGATTGTGAATCTAAATCCGGAAATTGGTTCCTTCAACGTTAGGTGGATGGGGTTCCTAAGCCTAATATGTTAATCTTGCTTGCATGATATAGCTAAGAGAGGTTTAACGGATAGAAGGTGACAGGAATTGAAGTTAAACTAATCGGAAGGGTCTATCGTATTGTGAGAGTAGCATTATCAACTTGAATAAAGCATAGTGAATAAACCATTGAGAGAATCTACACCCTAATACCTTAATCCAACCTATTTCCTCCAATCTTAATTTAATTTATGTTTTTGCATTTAGTTGCCTTGCTTAATTGTCTATTTTGAATTCCTAGCTTAATCATCATCAATCCCCTTGTTAGAATGTTTAGATTTTATTTTAGTTGTTTTGTTGAAAGCGTGTATATCCTTTAGGTAATTCTTTCCTATAAAGTCTTCCTTGAGAGATCGACTCGGGGTAAGCTTATTGCTTCTACAATTGACCCCGTCCAATTGTGGATGTGGTCATAATTAGTTGTCTAGTGAGCATAAACCAGAAATATAAGTGTAAATTTGGACCCAATCAGACTCCTTTTGACAGTGTATGAACAAGTGTGTTTCAATACACGATGACTAGAATCAACCACAAGTGATTTATGAATTGCTATAAAGATGAATGTCAATCAACCACTTATAACAAGAGTAATGTAGAGCTCTTGATAAATAAAATAGTGTTGTGACATCGTTGATTCCAACTTCACCGATTGATGTCACAAAGGTTATAACATATACTTAGCATAAATTTCATCTTGTATTTTCCTAGCATACTTAACATACTAATCGACCTTCTATAACATACTTAGCATATTTTTTGTCTTAAGTCGCTAGCATACTTAACATAATTTTGATTTTCTAATGTATAACATACTTATCATAATTTTCATCTTATTCCCTTGCATAATAAACATAATTTTGAGCATCTAATGTATGATATCCGTAACATACTATAACAACATTTAAACAACATGCTTACATATACTTAACTATAACAATAATATTAGCGAACCCCATGCTTAATCATTAAATTCATACAAGTAAAAAATAACATGCTATCAAATTGAGGATCCGAACTTACCTTTAATTTACCAAATTTGCTTTCTATCTAATATTTGCTCCTCAAACTAGCTTGTTGAACAATCTCTATGACCAAATCTAGGCGTACATACACGTAAAATTAAAATATACATCAATAAAAAAATTAAAACACAACACACACACTAAACCGAGATAGAGAGAGAGAGAGAGACTTACACATTAGCAGCGGTGTTGGCGAGGACCTACGACAGTGGTGGCATGTCTGCGGCGGCAAGAGAAAGAGGGAGAGAGCGACCGCAGGAAGGCTATGGAGGCAAGGGCGACTGTGCGCGATAGTGCAGAGATGAGATGAGAGAAAAAGGAGATGAAGTGGGAGAGAGAAATGAGAGAGGGGGTTTGCAGCGGCGGTGAGGGGGCGTGGAGGCTAGGTTTTCGCTGGGGATCATTGGGTGTGACGGGGAAGGGGTGTGTTCGCGATGGGTTTGAGATTAGGGTTCTGAAGCAGAGAAAGAAAAGGGAACCTGATATCTTCTTTTTAAAAAATTTACTGATGGAATATCCGTTGTTATGATAACGACGAACTTAAATTCATTGTTAATATTAATAATTGATTCACAATAAATAAATAAATAAATAATGACAAAAATTATCCATCATTAACAGGGACGGGGCTAGCCTATCGAAGGCCCTGTGCTAATATGGGCGGACCCTACTTGTTAAAAATGAATTATGTCAAAGGGCCCCAAGCGTAAGCAATAAAAAAAAATGTTACTCTTAAGAATCGATCCCTAGCACTAAGAAACTTTAAGAAAGTGATTTTCCACTGAGCTAAGTGACTAATTGATAATATTTTCAACTATTTATCTATATATACATATATGGACCTATATATATTCAAGGGCCCTCAATTTTTCGGGGCCATGTGCGGTCGCCCACCCCGCACACCCTCAAAACCTCCCCTGATCATTAATATTAATATTTAATTATAAATAAATAAAATAAACAGAGAAATATGGCCGTCGTTAGGTAATTAAAATAATTAATAATTTAAATAAAAACTACTAATGACAAAACACGTCTGTCATTGAATATAGCGACAATATTCCTGTCTGTGATCCGTCATAGATTTTAAGCGCGAATTATTCTCACCAAAGTTTTCCCTTGAAACCATTAACGACAGACAAACCATGGTTATTCTTTCGTTGATAACGATAGATAAGATTTCGTTACTAATATTCATCATTAAAACCCATTTTTTTGTAGTGAGGTTTGATAGTTGTGTATTTTACACAACTATTGAATATGAATTGATGATGTTTAGGTTGATAAGTTGTGTGATTTTCATAGCTTTTGTGCTCAATATGTTATCATTTAGGTTTTTTGATGTATTTGTGAGTTTTGCAGTAATAGTAGTGAATTTGATGATTATTTGATACAAAATGATCAGATGTGTGCTTGGAGAGCTAAAGGGGAGACCAATTATGCTTTTGGACTGGATTTAAAGCAAAGCTCACGAGAATTGATGGAAAAATCCAAAATGATCTAAATGACTATTTGAAAAGCCTAGGAAGATGAAGGACCGAGTTAGGAGCGCTGTGCAAGTTGAATCAGCTCAATCGGATGAGAAATGAGTGAGAACAAGTCATTTTAGTAAAGCCCGTACGCACCGGGTCGACCCAGTCACTCGACCCACCACTCGGTCCAACCCTGTCTAAAACAGGCTCACTGGGTCGAGTGGTGGATCAACCCAATGCGTTCCCAATCGGCCTAGTCGAGTCCTACACGAGATTTTCAAGACTTTTCTCAACTTTAGGCTTGTGTTTAACCATAGTGATTCCTCCAACACTATAAATACCCCCCATACTAATTAGAAAATATGTAACAAGAGATATACCAAAATGAACAAAATTATGGAGCCACAACAGAGACTCTGAAAGCTATAACAAGATTGAAGATCTCATGTTCTTTATTGTGTTGACAAAATTATGGAGCCATAACAGAGACTCTAGGTAATTTTTCTTGGATTCTAGGGATATAAAACTACAATGGATTTTGTGTTTTGATTAATATTTCAATTCTTCATTTCATATATTGGGTTTTATAAATCTTAGTTTTGATTTCTCATGTATGATTGATTGGGCACCAATTTTGCATGCTAGATTAAACAAGATGTTATATTATGAATGTTTAGAAGAACCAACTTAGTGAATAAATGTTCATAGGAAATTATGATCTTGTGTGCTTTTAGGAGTTATTAAATTACTTAGAAGAACCGAAAGATGAATATTTAATTTATTAATCGACTTTACAAACTTACTCGAGATAGAAGTTTTTAATATGTTCGTGATCTTCCACCATATATGAATTAAATTGGCTTGTTGAATTGATTGATCTTGCATAGATGATATTATACGAAAAGCATGTCCTGGGATCTATTTTTCTTTTATTTGATTTTTATATTATTTTCATGTTCCTTTTATTTGCATATTATTTTATTTGAACTCTCAACTAATATAAGTATCTACTAGATATTAATAAAGTGTCTATGTTTTTGTATTCAAATTATTATTTGTCATCGCAGTTCCTGTGTATACGATACTCTTACTCACTATATATTACAATTACACGGTACACTTGCAGATGTTTTTACTGCTAAGAAAATAATGGTCAAAATTGCGGGTTAACCTTGTCATAAAAAAAATATAAATATGTTCCTTTATGAATTTTAGGCTCATATATAACATTAATATTTGGAAATATACATTTGTACCCCTTAATATTTGATAGTAATTAAGAAAAAGGGGGATTCTGCCGAAAAATTAATTTGCCTTAAATTAATTAATATACATTATCATGATTATCTAACATTTTGATTTGAAAGAAACTTCAAATAATAATTCTGTTAAATTAAATGAAAACCGCCGCACCATCGCACCATTGTTTTTAACTAAGATTATCAAGTAAAAATAAAGGTTATGATCCAATGGATAAACTCAAAATAGGCCCCTATGGGCATGTAATCATGTACTATTTCAAGGGGGCGTAGAGTGACACCTGTACTATTTTTTGTCTCATTAATTCGGATGGATTTTTATTTGTGTTTGGTGTTTCATCTATTTTTCAATAATTGAATTTATAAATATGTGCATTTAAAAAATTAAATAATTATCTACTAAAATAAATAAATACATTAATGGTTAAAAAACAAAATAAAACATCAAATTGAAATAGATGTTCCATTCATCATTAATTGGTCACCCAATTCTTTAAATAAGTAATGCTATTGCACTACAAAATTTACGTTTCGCATTATTTACTTTCCTACACTACATAGATTTATCTTTGCATCACAAATTAAAAGAAAAAGAGTAAAAATAAAAAAAGACAAAAGGAAAAAGAAGAAAGAAAACAGAATGGATGTTCACGAAGTTCACATTCTTCTCCATCTCTGGTCGATCACCTTCTTCTCCGGCGAATGCCCACCCACCAACGATGACAACCTGCGACCATTCCCGACCAAAACGACTCTCATCAACATTGTGGCTTTTTTCGTCAACATCAAGATCGTTGGAGAAGAGGTAAAATTAAACCTGAAAATCTCCGAAATAAAAATTCCATGTTAGCCGCTTCGATTCGAACTGAATTTTTTGAAACATGTGAAAAAAACATGTTTTCAAAACTCGTTTTCGAATGTATTTCACTTAAAAAATATCCAAGTTTTTTTTGGAATGGGATACCTTCAGAAACTCATTTTCGAACATCCTTTACATGTTTTGAAAACTCATTTCTAAACGTCTTTTAATTTGCAGGTTTTGATAACTTCAATTTGAACGGAAAGAGGGACAAAGTTCGATTTTTTTTTTTTTCTGAGATTGACAGTTTAATTTTCTTTTCCAACAAGCCTAACGGTTACGAGAAAAAAACTGCATCAAGTTGAGAGTTGTTTTGATCGGGGCGGGCGGCATTTGCCGGAGAAGAACGTGACAGCTGGAGAAAGAGTGGAGCACCAACATCAAGATTGCTTTGTTCTATTTTTTTTTAAATTTTCCTTTTATTGATGTGTAGTCTAATTTATTTATTTTATTAGGAATAGTTTTTTTAAGTGAAGAGTAAATAAGTAATAGTGCGTGGTGTAAATAATAAAATGTGAAGTGTAAAAAATGGGTAAAGTACAAAAAGTATAAATTGTAGGGCAAATTAAGGGTGGGTCGGTACGGTATACCGAAAATTTAACGTCGTACCGTATACCGTACCGAATTTCGATATCGAAAAATTTCATACCGTACCGAAACTTTCAGTATACCAAACTTTGGTATACCGAAGTTTCGGTATACGCCGTAAAAGATATTGATATCGTACCGATATTTTCGGTATACCGTATCATAATGATATAATATTATACGGTATACCGAACATACTGAACTTCTAAGGTATACCGAACTTTCACGGTATATCAAAAATATCAAAATTTTAAGGTATACCGAAAATGCCGAATTTTACATACGATCCGAATTCTATAAATAACAACATAAAAATTCACGTCTCAACAATCAAAATACCAACACCAAACAAGTTTAATAGTTGTTCACTTTAGATGAAACTTATATAATGAGATTTTTTATATAAGCAATTCTTGATTATGATTTATTAAATTAAATATTCACTCATTTGTATTAAATTTATTTACTAAAGATTTAATTATTAGTATTACATGATGATTAATTTTTTAGATATAGATATAAATATAATTTTATATAATTTATAATTTTTTATGAAATAGAGTGAATAACTAATTAATGGACAAATAAAGTTTTATTTCATCAGTCATATACATAGATCTGGGTAATTTTTAGATATACTTAATATTTGTATATTATATTATAGAAGAATAAAATATAATCAATATTAACATTTAACTTTTCAAAGGAAAGTGTCATTTATCTGAGCTTACCTTAATTTTACATTAATAATTTTTTAGTCAACTTTTCAATGGAACATCTTATATTATCACATTGTATTTCAATTTCTAATTTATATATATTTGATTAAATACTTGAGTTTTTGTATTTTCATCATCATCACAAACATATATATAAATTATTTATCATTCATATATACATACGTTAGCCATGTTTATATTCGTATATTCATTTTCTATTTATTCATTTTATTTTTAATTATACTCATAATTGTAATCTTGTTAGATAATTATATAATTCCTCATATTAGTTTTTTTTTGTATGATAAAATTGTTAAATGTTATATTATTGCATTGTATTATTCTTTCTCATTTTGAATCTTTGATATATTTGATTAAATATTTGAGTTATAATTATGAATCCAAATTTTAAATAAATGTTACAATATTGTAGAATCAAATGAATTCAAATATAATTACATGATTAACTATTTCTTATTTTCTTTTATTTAATTTTTTTATTATTTTCCTTATTAATTATTTTACTCATAATTGTAATCCACATTTGTTAAGTAGTTCATTCATATTAGTTTATTATTTTTCAATATGAGTCATATTCAAAAATCAATATATAGACAACGAAGTGTTTTTTCTTATATCTCATATATATTTATTAATTTTCAAATATTGTATTCATGCTAAACTTTTATAAAAAAAACTTACTAAATATTATTTTATTGAATTGTATTTCTTTTTTTCTTTCTCATATTTATAAATCTAAATTTTAAATATATGATGCAATATAATAATTACAACATTGGATTATAGATGTGATTTTTTTTTTTTGAAAAAGACAGTATGTATCGGTATATCGATATACCGTACCATACCGAAACATCAATATACCGTCTGCATACCGGTATACCGTGGAGTTTCGGTATATACCGGCATTTCGGTACTGAAATGCCGGTATATACCGAAACTCCACGGTATACCGAAATCTTGGTATACCGTAATTTTTAAAAGTTCATACCGTTACCGTTATCGTACCGAAAATTCACGGTACAGTATCATACCGTACCGAAAATCTTGATATATCGAAAATTTAGTATTTTTGGTATTTTTTCGGTACGATAAGTGTGGTATTTCGGTATATTTCTCCACCCCTAGGGCAAATAGCAACATCATTTTTTAAAACACCTTTTATTTTTAATCGGACAGAAAAATTACCACCATGTGCTAATGATATAGCAGTATATGTTCCAGTTTAATTGCTATTTCAAACTTGGGAGTTTCTATTTGCACCACAGTTTTTACTCTTTGCACCACAAAATATTTTTTCTTTTTTTTTATTAGTTATAAATTTACCTAAAAACTCTTACTAATAAAAAAAAAATTGCGTCCCATTCGAAGTCGTGTATTCGAACATTCTGAATATGTTCGAACACAAGACTTCGAACAGAATGGATATGTTTGAAGTCTTGTGTTCGAACGGTACTTAAAAAAATTCATGGAGTCCGTTCAAAAATTGATTTTTGAACACACCATTTTTGTTCGAAAATCAATTTTCAAACAAACATAATATGTTCGAAAACTAATTTTCGAACGGGACTTATTTTAAAAAATTATGTATGTTCGAAAATGAAATTTCGAACAAACATGATGAGTTCGAAATTTCATTTTCGAACCACACTTAATTTTTTCTTTTTAAATAAAGGGCATTTAAGTAACTTCAAAATTATTTTATTTTTTCTTTTTTTCTTTTGTGGTGCAAAAAGTAAAAACTGTGGTACAAATAGAAACTTCCTTCAAACTTTTATATTGTTCCACTTGATTTTCTAATTATCTCAATTTCCATATAAAAGATTTTTTAAAAAATAAAATAAAATATAAGATTGAATGTAGTACATAAGCAAAAGTTGGTAAGATTCTGGTTTTCTTAAGTGTCTTTGTTACGTAAAAATCTTAAAATTGACTTGACCTTACGAATGAAGCATAAATTAGCAATGAGAGAGCCATGTATGATATTATTTTAAAGGTCAAAATTTACAAGAAGAATAAAAAATTTAGACTAAATTCAATTAAACACTAATGAAATTATAATGTGCTACTGAATATGAATTTGAATTCGAATTTTAACTTATTATTTGAATTTTGACTTAGGATCCCACACATTTGTTTATCATTTGCATTAAGGGATCAGAGTGATATACAATACTACATTAGTGTATATTTACTCCAACCATTTAAGGTTTATTTATATTCAACATTAATGTGCTCAAAAGATTATTGGACAAATTATACTTTGATATCTATCTATATATATATATATATATATATATATATATATTTGCAAAAATAGTAAACTTTTTCAAAATTAACAAATTAAATAGTACCTGCTTTTTCAAAAAAATTATAAAATTAATATTCGATCAATTTTATGGCCTGAAAATCATATGTAATTAATTATATTTTAAGATTTATTGATTGGATATTTTTTACGCGGTTAGGAAATAGAAATATCAATTGGATAGGTTTTTCATGATGGGAAATTGATAAAATATTATATTTGTATTTTTTTCTGAAAAAGTGGGTATTATTTTATTAATTTAAAAAATAAATTATTTAAAAAAAATCAAAATGTAAGTATCAAAATGTAATTTATGCAATTTTTTTTACT
Source organism: Perilla frutescens (assembly GCA_026008535.1). NCBI lineage: Eukaryota > Viridiplantae > Streptophyta > Magnoliopsida > Lamiales > Lamiaceae > Perilla > Perilla frutescens. The sequence continues at coordinate 18,637,709 of BRKX01000014.1, read as the reverse complement.
TCAATTCAAGTGTTGACTTCTTACGTAAATGAATCAGTGCAAAACAGTTGAAATTTGGACCTACAGTTAAACTTAATTCGACCCTAGTTAAAAAAATTATGTGCAACATAAATATATGTTAAAAACTTTTTTTTTTTGAAATCATAACTATATGTTAACTTAAAAACGGTTAACTTTTACGTCTACTAGGCCAAATGTGTGAATATGGGCCCTGTGAAATATATTACAGGGCTATTTGGACTTTAATCTTAATTTAATAAAGAAGGAAATGATTTATTTATTTAATTATTTTTTGAGAAGGAAACGAAATAACGAATTGAATATGGATATTTAGTTTTTTTTTTTTTAAATAAAAAGGAGAAAAGGAATCTTGAAAGAAACAGGAATTCCGTGGCTTTCAAATCCCACTAAATTCGATCTGTATTGTAATAAAATTAAAACAAAAAAACAAAAAAACAAAAAAAAAAACCCCACTAAATTCTCCCAACCAATGGGAGGTAGAAAACGCATCAAGACGAAACCACCCTGGTTTGGGAAAACCGCACATACCCACATCTGAAACCGCTTATAGTATTATTAAATATTAATGTATGTATACATATATGCATATGCTGCCCTTCCTCAACGCACACACCATATCACACATACTACACGGGGATTATTTAAGAATCCTCACACACGCGCGCTCATACATGTATGTGTATATATATATATATAGAGAGAGAGAGAGAGAGCGAGTGAGAGAAATATACATGTGAGCTAGTGGTGGCTAGATAGACAGCGCATATGTACGAAAATGGAAAAAAAAACCAGAGGGGGTGTGACTTTATAGAATAAATATATGTAAGTAGAGAAAGTGTGTGTGTGTGTGCAGAGAGAGAGAGAGAGGTGTTGAAGTTGAGATCGATCGAGTTGGAACTTGGAAATGGGGAGGGGTAAAGTGGAGCTGAAGAGAATAGAGAACAAGGTGAATCAGCAGGTGACGTTTTCGAAGAGGCGATCGGGTTTGCTGAAGAAAGCTCATGAGATTTCTGTGCTCTGCGACGCCGATGTCGGATTGATCGTCTTCTCTACCAAAGGAAAACTCTTTGAATATGCTTCTGATTCCTGGTACGCTTTTAATAAGTATATATTAATGCTCTCTCTCTCTCTCTCTCTTTCTCTCTCTCTCTAAGTTTGAGGAGGATCCGTGGTTTTTATTTAGTTCGCAGGTTGACAAGCTAGAAGAGATTTTTTATTAGTTTCTTTTAGTTAGTTGTAAAATAAATGATGATGGTGATGGTGATGATGATGATGATGATGATGATGATGATGATGCTCGGTGAAAATTGTTCCGTAGTTTTCTTTCTTTCCCCTTTTATGGTGCAAAAATGGTCTCTTGGATTCTCGTCATAGTTTCGTTCCAAATTTGGTGAGTTTTTATTTCACCTTTTTGCTAGTAAATTAATTAGATGAAATATGTTTCTCAAATAGCACAGTACTATGTTTCTGTCACAAATATAAAATAATAAAGAAATGTCATATGGGATATGCGATTGCTCCTTCATATAATATATATATATATACATATTATATCTTGTTTAAAATATAGATATTTTCTTTTGAAATCTTACTTTTTAGCAAGGAACTTTCTTAGAGTTAAATTTATAAATATGTTTCTCTTTTCCCAATGATAAGATCGTATTCTCTTTTCCCCACTTTTTTAGTTTTTTAGGTGACTTTTTGTAGTTATTGTACTCGGACAAAAAAATTTCTCCATATGTGTCCAAATTTATTAAAATCACCACAAAAAAGAAAAAGAAAAAAGAGTTACTGTAATTCAAATTTCATCATAAGCATGAAATTATCCCAACAAGTTTAATAAATTGATGATTCGTTCTTTCAAATCTGAATATGTAACTCTAAATCCCTAAATAAATATGGAGCCTAAATAAATTTCTACTTAATTTATTGTTGCTTGTGCTGTTATTAATGTCTTAAAATGGGTGTTGGTTCTGCATTTTTATAGACACAGTTTCTCTTGGCTCGAAACAATTTTCTATGTGCATTTTACTGCAAACATATATGATTCTCCGATTTTAATTGTTCAAACTTATTTGCACATATTTTCATTAGAAAGGTTTTGTATTACTGTATATGTCACTTGGGATTCCTTATATATGTCATTCTCTATATCATTTCCTGTGTCGAACCTATCTTTTTTTTTTTCCCAGTTTATTATTATTTATTTTAATTTAAAATATTTATTTATGGTTCATCCTTCTCTAATTAGGTTTCATTTTATGATGAATTTGAAACCTTTAACTTTTTTATATAATAAAAAACTATATATATCATTTTAAGTTAGACAGATTTATTCTTAGATTTTTTTTTTTTTTTTGAGAAATATACTTAGATGTATTTAATATTAGGGCAAAATGTAAATAACCCCTTGTTCCCCAAAATGCAAAATAAAATAAACATATATGTATGCTTAATTATTAGTGTAAAAAACCCTCATTATCTTTAGAACATTTTCAAACTGAGTATTATTGTTTCGACATGACTAACGTTCTACTTATAAGGCACCATTAACTTTTAATGTGACTTACCTATTTTACCCTTGAACATTAATTTACAAGAAATTGATGGGGAGTTTTTTAAGCTATTAATTAAATATGAGGATTTTTCGTATTTTTGGGGAAAAACGACGGGATCATTAAGTTCTCTCATAAAATTTAATCTAACTACAGACTAGCTAAGATTCAACGATTGATTGTAGATGATGTACATTGAATATTGATTACATTCTGGATCGAAGTAGATGAATTTGAAGCTTATAAATTATTCGATTAATTGATTTAATTTAAAATGTGTTGGTTGCAGCATGGAAAGAATCCTTGAGCGCTATGAAAGATCTTCGTCTGTTGATGTGCAGAAGGCGCCTGAATTTCAATCTCCGGTACATATATTAATATATACTGTATAATATACGTATGTGTGTGTGTGTGTATATATATATATTACATGCTATTTATTTCATTCTTAATTAAGCTTTTACTAACTGTTTCGTAGTTCAGTTAATCCTTCATAATATAAGATGCAGTACTGAAAAATGAAATTCGAAATTAATTACCTCATTAATTAATTAATTAAGTTTGGATCTGTATTCGTATGTAGTCTATATTCGATCTGATATTTTTCGACCTGGTAAGTCTAGCTAAGAATGTACTTATAATTTTGCATTTTCGTTTATGTTTATTTTCATCATTGCATCCAGACACTTAAATATTTAGTTTTAGTTTATTTGTGGAAATAATATATATATAAATATAGTGATGAAAAGAAACAATATTGGACAGGGAAGCTGGAATATAGAACTTGCTAAGCTCAAGGCTAGATTGGAGGTTTTGCAAAGAAATCAAAGGTATAGAATTATCCCTCTAATGAATTAAACCCAAGAAAAGGTGACTCTATATCAATATGTGGATCGTGTTAATATTAATTATAATGTCATAAATAAGCAGGAATCTAGCGGGAGATAATCTAGAATTTCTGAGTATCAAGGAGCTGCAGAACTTGGAACATCAACTTGATTCTTCTCTGAAAAAACTTAGGTCCCGGAAGGTAAGCGCACGATAGTAATGGCTACTCGAATTATATTTTATATGATTATATATATGTGTGTGTCAGTGTGTGTATAAATTTTTGAAGTCGGAATTTCTTTGCTGCAGAACCATCTCATGAATGAATCCATTTCACTGCTGCAGAAGAAGGTAAACCATTTTTCTGTATGAGCTGCTTGCATGCATGCATGTGTGAGAGATTTACATTATGTTTTTTTATCTGGTGGAAATATTTGCACTTCTCATGAGTTAATTTACAAAATGGGAATATTATATATATATATATATATGCACTAAATTAAATTTGAGTCATTACAATTTCATCAAAAATAGTACTTAATTATTATTGTCTAATTCAAGATCACCCACTGCATGCACGTGCAAGCCAATCTCTCTACTTTATGACGGAAACAAAAACACAGAAACAACTAACAATTTTACATGAAAAGAAAAGGGAAAAAAATATATAACGCCAAAACAAGGAAATATAAAATAAAGAATTCAAATTGTAGAGTGGCTTTAATACCTTTGTGTAATATCAGTATATAATTTTCATGAATAACAAGAAACAAATAAGAAGATATTATGTTGAAAATAGAATTTGCTTTCCACCATATGTAGTTTGATGAGTAACTAATGTTAATATACACATGCGAAAATTTTAAATAGGGGTCAGGTAATAAAATCCTTGATTTTTGTTTGACAATATAAGAAGGCTTGTAATTTTCACTTAAGATTCTCTAGTCTCAATTTATGTGTGCCAAGCGTGTACTAAACATTAAAATTATTTTATTTTTTTTCATTTTTTTCTTCAATTTTAATTTCTTTTGATTTAGTTTAATTTTACATTATTATTTAGGGTTTATTCTACCCAATTAGGGTTTATAATTATTTTTTAGTATTAAATTTTCAGTTTTTAGTTAATATATTTTTTTTGGGGTTGATTATTCCGAACTTAGGATATATAATTTTTTAAAATTTCAAATTTTAGCAATAAATATTAATTATAATATAATAAATTTTATTTTTATGAAAAATATTATTAATATTATATAATTTTGATATTGGCACATGACTGGCACACATAACTTAAGACTAGGATCTCAACTCTGTAATTTTACCCTCTAAAAAAAACCTAATTTTAAGGGGAAATGGGACTATAATTAATTCCCAAAGGTTAATATAATTTAGGATTGGACTTTTAAAAAGCTAGCTGCTCCGGATTACCCTCGACATCTAATAAAAAAATTATCAAAATACAAATATGTTTTGACGGTCCTGTTGGTACTACGTTGATGTATCACTTACTAGTTACAATTAATATAGGAACCCTAATAACCTTTAGTTAAGTGCGCTTGTTTGTTTTGAGGATTTGTAATTTTGTCTCTATTTAGTATAGTAAATATAATATTGGATATGATTATAAAATCAATATGCATATAATCTTCAATAAATTTAATAAGAAATCTATATCCCAGATTTTTAGCTATGATACATATGCAATCCATTTATTTCAGGATAAGGCATTGCAGGATCAAAACAACTTGCTTTCCAGAAAGGTAACTTCTTCCAACTTTATGGACACGCTCGTATTTAATTATCTGATGCAATATTTATTCAAGAATCGATATCGATATACATACATACATACATATATGTGTGTGTGCAGTTTCAGGTGTGTGTGTGTGTATTGGTGTACGTACGTAGTTGTTAATAATGTCGCATTGCTGATATATACAGATCAAGGAGAAGGCCAAAGAATTGGCTGAAACAACTCCATATCAACCACAAAATCATAACACGACGAATACCTTCTCTCTTGATCTGGAACAGCCACTTAATTCGTTGAACACCAGGTAATTAATTAAATCCAGCTGCATGTGCTTCAAAAAATAAAATTATAAAAAATAGTTGGTTAAGACAATGAATTAATCTTGGTTTAAAATTAATAGTACATAAATATTCTAATTTTGAACTACGTACGTAGAGCATATGATATTGCATGAATAAAAGAGGGAGCTGAGTTTAATCTGGTAATGATCTGATGCAGTGAAACATACAAGAAGGAGGGAGAAGTGGAAGGAAATCGACGTCGAAATCAATCGTCTAATAATCCGGTGATCACGGCTCCATGGATGTTACAATACATGCATGGACAGCACGGGGCAGAGATGTAATTTTCCAGTATTAAATTAAGTATCGGCTCTATCTCTATCTGTACGTATGCATGCTTTCGGTCTGCAGTTTAATTTGTGTGTGTACATATTAATTATGTACGTATTTAGACCTTAGCGTTTGCGTATTCAAGTATATGTACGTTCCTACTGCAGCTTTGAGAAGAAAAGAAGTCAAATCTAGTTTGCTACATGCATGCATGCATGAGCAAATTCATGATATATATGTAATGAATTTATTCAGATATATCGAATCTGCTCTATATGTTTTTAGAATTAACAAGTATGTATATATAATTAATGTATGTATTCAGTTAAGGAATGATCGATTTTTTCTTTCTTTTTTGAAGCATATTTTGATGCCTTGTTCTAAACTATTTTTGTATACTGTATATTATATGTCCGTGCTGCTTTTGAGAATCTTGATTGATTCATGGAGATGTATATTTTTTCGGATGGATATAGGATTTCTTTTATGCGTCGCTAATTTACTATTTGACTTCTGTGTTGTATTTCATTTTGCATATTTATCATGATGTCATCAAATATCTAATGATACGATATAATGTTCAACCACATGCATGCATGTGGAGTGAATTCGTAATTAATTAAATGAGAATAAACAGTAATAGAATACAAGATATAATATGAAATTCCATTTTGTGGAATACATAGTCGCACATTCATTGATTCATATATAAATGTATGAAGATATCGGTCCAGCATGAACGAGATCCTCTCTATTCCAATCAAATGTTCCATCTCATGTTTCAATCATTGAATTGATGTATGCCATTTGTATTTAAATAATTATCCACTAAAAAAATATTAAATATACATGATATATATATATATATATGTATATATTAAATGATTAAAATATGAAATGAAACATCAAATTAAAATAGAGGATGTGTTCGATATATTAATCACATTTATTTGGATGAGTGTGGCCGGTGTCTAAAACACTCTTTGATTTGAACGATAAAAGATGAAATTTTACAGCTTAGAATTTCGTGATGATAAATAAAAAGTCGTGTGTGTGTGGGGGATAGGAATTTGGTGAAAATCAATCATAGCGTGGGACTAGGATCACATCTCATAGGCCCACAATTCTCAAAAATTAAATGTTTAAATTTAACTAAAAGGGCGGTGACAATTCCGTAATATTTGAAAAAAAAATTCAGGTGGAGATTAGGGATGTCAATGGGTAGGGTAGGGTACGGGCATGTCTTCCCCATACCCTAAACTAACATAAAATGTCCTACTCATACCCTAACCTATTACCCAGCGGGTAGGGTACGGGTATTTCCCTACGGGTAATCGGATACCCGTGGGTAAAATGGGTTACCCGTTTAGATTTATTTAATAATATATTACAATAAAAAAATCCCAAAAATACGAAAAAAAAAAATAGATGAGCTCTTTTGTCAAAATATAACCAATACAAACAAATCAAATTCTTGTGATGCCACCATAACAACAAAACAAGAAGATTAATTAAAAAAGTATATATATATATATACATATATATATATTTAATATGTTAGGGTAATCGGGTAGGGTAATCGGGTAAAACCTTAATCTCATACCCTACCCTTACCCTAACAAAATTTGGCGGGTACGGGTAGTACCTTACTCGTTACCCGAATCTACGGGTACTACCCGCCCCTATAACCCGTTTACCCGCGGGTAATTTTACCCTACGGGTAAAGTTGACATCCCTAGTGGAGACATTAATGTAATTTGGCAATTCTAATAAAACTCGCGGAGTATTTGATAACAGTCGTTATACTAATGAAGTATTATCATCATGATAACGAAATAATATCGTGATGTTAATTGGATGAAATAAATATTGATTGGATGTGATAAATCCTAAATGGGTTGAACAAATCATATTAATAATATATATGTACCACGTTAGCATTCTGATTTTAATTTGCTTCATCAACATTGTGAATACACAGTGTTAACATATGTCAATACTCTACCAACATACGTTATAAACCGTAATTAAATGGAATGAATTCTGATAATCAATTAGGAACTAAAACAAGAAAACTAAATTAAAAAAAAGGTAATTATTAATCATAATTAGATGGAATAAATCATAATTGAGATGAAATAAACCTTAATTGAGATGAAATAAACCATAATTGAGATTGAATAAACCATAATAAATATGTGCTACGCTGCAGTATGATAATTTTTCGTTAGCACAGTGAACACATTATGTTAGCATATGACAAATGCTCCGTACGTTAGCTTACATTAGCATAATGCTGACGAACTATTATTATAAATTAACGAAAGCATTTACAACCTGGGTATGAGTAAAAGCTTATCTTTTGTACTTTTTATCCATATTTTTCATCTAAATATAACATTTTGACATCTTAAATGAAAGAGCATGAAAAGAGGTTTAATTTGATATATTTTGTGTGTGCATTGGATTAAAAATGAGCAAGTTATGATTGTTTAAGTTTTTAAGATTTTTACCATTGTTAGTCTGTCATTATTAGCGACGAACTGCTATCCGTCGCTAAATCCCGGTTATTTTGAAGTGGTAATACTCTACATTTTTCAACTAAAAAATTGTTTTCATTTGTATAATAATAATAATAATAATAATAATAATAATAATAATAATAATAATAATTGCACACCCGTGTGAGAAGTATCTGTTTTCACAACATTCACTGTAAAGTTGACGAACATTATAGAGATGTTCACAATAAAGTTCAAGAACGTTATTGTGAACGTTATGTTATTTTGCAGAAAGTAAACCACGCAGAGGTTTGGTAACCCTATTCGATCAATCGATCTACGTCAGAGAGACTTGTAAGTCCGTGGGTAACAATTCATTACTCCGGTGATTGTACTTAGGATTTTATATGACGTTGACATCTTGTCACTCGCAACATGTTCTACTCTGATGCACTAATTTTTTTATGCACTAATCTGCAACTAACACAGGTCACTGCAATATAATTGGTGAATCGAGTATCGTATTCACAGGGACTGAAAATATGACCACACTGAGTACTAAGCTAACAGTTCTCTATTATCCAGGCTACCAATTTTGAATTTACTAAATCTAGACACGAATTTAAATGAAATCAGAGGAAATAAATGACACTCAAAAAGACAAAATTAAATATTTCACTTAAACAAACTCAACAAACTCAATCAATTAACAGAATATTAATCCTAGGAAATGCATTACACATGTATCGTCTATGTATTAATTCAACCCTAATAATTTCCACTTTAATCCGATTATTGGTGGAAGATCAGAAATATATCTACCTATCTCCGCCAGGTCTCAAGATAGATGTAGATTAATAAATTACCTATCACTTTCGTCTCTAGGATAATTTACTAATTCCCGAGAGATCAACAGATTAAACCCCCTACAGATTCCGTAGAACGTGTATCAAAATGCTCAATTAATCCCACTGGTTAATTATCTCCGCCAGAACTCAAATTAACTAGCTAGCATGCAATTGATTATGGCCGGTAATCAGCATGAAATAACAGCACTTGAACAATTGAATACAATAATCAGAAGGGAAAAATAACATAATTAAATTAAACACATAGATTCAACATGTTTGCAAACCCCGGAATTAATATGCGTTTTCCGCTCATGGAAAAATAGAAATCTAATAAAATATGAATTACAAAAGTCATGACGAAATTAAACTATAAACATGAAATACTTATGCCGAATGTTTAAATCTTCAATCTCTGTCTTCCTTCGTCTTCACAGCACTTCTCTGCTTCAATATATGGTGAAAAAGTTCTCCCAAAACTCGTGCAAAGCAGAGCCTTTTATAGGTGAGAAATTTAGAGTCTAAGTAAGGAAAGAAGCCCAATTTTTCGAAAACAGCCGGCACGGGCCGTGCCGTGCGTCAAAACACGCATTTCGAGTTACATCATGGGGCACGATCCGTGCCGTTGGACAGCACGGTCCGTGCCATGGCTACCGAGACTCCAGAACTTGCTTTCTTCATGGCACGAGCCGTGCCGTTGGACAGCACGGTCCGTGCGAGCGTGCATGCCTCCGATACGCTCTACCGTTTTGCTCCGTTCTCACTCGTTTCTTATCCGATTGACCCGATTCCAGTTGCAGAATGACCCCAACTCGATCCTCTATCTTTCTAGCTTATCTCCCAACTGAATTAGATCTTTCAAGTATCCTCTTTTTTAGCTCAAACTTCAACAAAAATAGCAAAACATGAACATGCACAAGAAAAACCGAAACGACCACAAAACCTCAACTTAAACATGCATTGATCTTCAAATATGATCAACATAAACACTCAAATGCATGCAAAAGTCATATTTATCATACTCGTACACCATCTTTCACTAAATTGAATCATGAGATCCCCTCACAACCTAGATGTCTATCCTGTCTAGTTCCCATAGGAAATTTCTCCCGAGACTCCTTTTGACAGTGTATGAACAAGTGTGTTTCAATACACGTTGACTAGAATACTAATCTCTAGTCTAAATCACACCCGTAACAAAGTGGCTCAAAACAGATAGAGCACTTGAAACTATTATTGTGCAGTGCTTAGGTTCGGTGTGTGTTCTACCTGCTAACAAGTCTGTATCACAGACTATTTATAGATAAACAATGATAACCTAAACATGGGAACAGACGTCCTAATCTGATTCGGAAAGTAACAAGGAAACTTTCTTTGTAGGGAACCGAGATCAAGTTTGATCCATGTTAGGATTTCTTCCATCTTTAGGACTCTACATTTGACTTCAGTCTTGATCTCTTCAATTGAATATGGCAGCTTCTAGATAGATCTCTTAATCTCCCCTTGGTTGTAAATCTTGAACAACTTCATCGATCTTGGAAAAATAATCTGGATAAAGAATGTTCATGTAAACGTTCACAAACGTTACTATGAACATTATTGATCTTTTGAGTCTTCTCTTCGTAGCAGACGTTCATGTACATTGCAATATACATTATTGATCTTGAATCTTCACATCAGGTAGCATAGCGGAATCTTTTGCGTGTTCACAGGCTGACTTCAGGCTATCACTCAAGCTAGTTGTCAGTATTGATGTAACCCAGTCAATGAATCTAAGTTAAATCTAGAGGAAACGTAGCGGAATACTTAAGATCGAAACACGTTAGAATTAAGAAGGATTCAATCCGACTCTCTATACTAAAAACTTGACTAAAACAAGAACCAAGACTCGATTATATGACTGGACCTTAGACTCAATAAATAGACTCCTAGGATATCTAGATAATGACTCAAATAAGCAAAACACAAAAACCAAATAAATAGATAAAAGGGTACAAACGATTGGATGGATGGTGGGATAAAGATGGCTCGATTATGGCTTGACGAAGGATAAAGAACGAACGTATATTGTGAGATGATGATGATGATGGCAGATTGGTGAAGTGATTTGTACCTTATCGAACCCGTAGATTGGAATCCACAAACACGATCGAATAATACTCCTCGATTGTTAGCGATTCCCCCGTGATCTTGAAGAACTCGAAAGAACCTTGATTAAAACCTTAGACTTGTTGGATCTAAAGAGTATTGCTTTTGAACCAAAAACAATAAAAGTATAAAGGTGATCAACCGATGGATCGTGAGACAATTGAAAATAAATTTTAAATATCAGTCAACGTCTAAACTGAAAATAACATAATGTTCTCCTATATATACTAGCTATGGACGAAAATATTAGGCTAATTAAAAGTCCAACATGGACGAAAATTCTAAGGAAAATAAAAGAGTTCTACCTTGTATAAAATTCTAAACAAGGTAATTCTAGAAAAGACCAAAAACTAAATAAATAAAATCTAATCTAGATAAAATAAATCCTAACTGGATTTGGGCCTTCAAGATGGCGTGTAGGACTCCTTAATGGGCTGCCCAAATTTGCCACTTTCATGCCTTAGTCTTCTTGGGCTTCAACTTTAACACGTAGTCGGTATGCCCATACCGACTGTCTTCTAAACTCTCATCATTCTTTAATCTTCTTCATCTTCAATGGACAACATAGCAATCCATTTGGAGCTGCAATGATGCATTTCTTCTTCCTTGGTTGGCATGGTCTCATTCTCATCAAGTACTCAACATGTTGAATAATCTCTATTGTGGCACGATGCACAAGAGTCTTCTTCTCAGCTCAATCCAAACTCCTTTCTTTGAGCTGTCTTCACAAAGTTCAAATCACGTCCATGTACATTGGTATGAACGTTGTCCAGAACAGTGGTAATGTACTTGGAAAAACCAAATACTGAAGTGATTTATCAATTGTCATAAATATGAATGACAATCAATCACTTATAACAAGAGCAATGTAGAGCTCTTGAAAAATAGTCATAGTGTAGTGACACTTCGAATTAATCTGAATCAAGCTTCTATGATTGGTGTCATGTATGGCACTAATGATGATGATGATGATGATGATATGAGTATAACATAATTTGTAATAGTTTATTATTTTTCTATTTCAATCTCATTATTCAAAATAATTAAATAATTATATTTTTTAGGCATGTCATATATTCAAAGAATCAAATGTTCTTTAATCGTGAACAATTATACATTGCTATTTATAAAATCGTGTTGTTCCAATCCGATCTTCCTAATATGAATTTTCATTTAGTTCCTAAAATTAATTTTCTTTTTGTTTGTCATAACTACACAAAATTAATCTTCCTATCTTATTAATTAATTTTCCTATCTTTTTGTTTGGCAATCCTAATCACACCACATTTATCAACATCAGCCGTTGATGCTTACTAGAGCAATCTATTCCCTACCGTTAGATGTAGTTGATGTAGTTCTTTTCTGTTGCTTATTTCTATTTTGCTGTGTAGTATAAATAGGAAATAACACATCTTCTGTAATTGATTTTAGAGGATTAATTGAATATTGAAATAAAAGATCTTTTCTTTCTAAATCTCTTTTTCGATTCACAAAACACTATGGCTCGTTTTTGCTCATCTCGATTCTTTCATGGTACCAGAGCCATAGGAATTTAGATTTGTATTTCATTTGAGAAGAATTGATATCCAGAAGATCTGATTTCATACTTCGATTGTGTGATTTCGTTTGATTTAAAATTAACATTATGCCGAAGCAAAATAGACGAACTCCATGGAATCAAATGGTGATTGAAGAAGGAGGATTCTATGCAGCAGCAGCTGGAGGAGAGGAACAATGAGAAAATAACAACAATTCAATGAATTTGCCAACAGATTCCTATAATGATAGACGCTATCAAGGAGAAGATCGAGGCAGAAATGTGGCTGTTTACCGTGAGCAGATCAATGATGTTCTATATGTGCATCAGGCAGATCATCCTGGTATGGCACTTACCACTGACTTGTTAAATGGCAAAAATTTTCATAGTTGGTCGAGGTCAATTAGAAGAGGCCTAGCAGCTAAGAATAAGATGGATTTTATTGATGAATCTGTGGTTGAACCTAATGCTAACTCAGTTGATTATAAACAATGGTTATGAGTCGACTATCTTGTGTTTTCCTGGATCGTGAACTCTATTGCGAAGGAGCTCGGTAGGGGATTTCAGCATATCGAAACATCTCGAGAACTATGGGCTGAGTTAAGAAGGCGATTTGATAGAACAAATGGACCGAAGATTTATAAGCTTCGAAGAGAAATTGCCACATATAGTCAAGGCAATTTATCTGTTTTGATGTACTATAATAATCTACAATCCTTGTGGGATGAATTACACTTGTTTGTGCCTTGTCAAATCTGCACTTGCGGTGCTGCTGAAGAAACAAGCACAATAAGGAAAATGAGAAATTAATGCAATTCCTTATGGGGCTAAGTGATTCATATGAGGGTATTAGAAACCAGATTTTAATAATGGATCCTTTGCCGACTGTTAGCAATGCCTATTCCATGGTATTACAAGTAGAGGATCAAAAGGATATAACATCCAATTTTCCAGACGAAGGAGAACAAAGTGCTTTATATTCAAATTTGAAAAGCTATAATAATCGGTTTGAGGGTAACCGAAGGAGGCTGACCAAGGAAGAAAAATAGAAATTGAAGTGTATACATTGTGGAGGCAATGGGCACGAAAAGGTGGACTGCTTTGAACTTACTGGAGTGCCGGATTGGTACAAAAGGTTCAAGGCAGAGAAAGGAAAATTCAGAGCTCACTGTGTTGAGGAGGAAGAACACATAAGTGTCAGGGATGATGCTTCTTCGCGTCATAGTGATTCCCAGCTGGACTTAAATAAGGTGATCCAAGCTGAGATTGCCAAGTATTTTAGTTCTTATATGCAGAAACCTAATACCACAGAGAATCCATCTAACTCAGCTAATCTAGTTGAAACAGATTCAAAGGATGACACACAGCTGGAGTATATGGGGCATTATGCCTTCGGTCTTATGCAGGATATACATAAAAATGAATGGATTTTAGACTCCGGCGTGAGCATTCATATGTGTTGCAATGCTGACTTGATGCATACACTGAAGAGACTAGCTGAGCCACAAAAGATTTATCTACCTAATGGTTCTAGTATTCTTGCACATTATACAGGAGAAGTGCAACTAACTGATGAGATAGTGTTGCAAAGGGTGTTGTTTGCACCCTCTTTCACTCATAATCTGATTTCAGTCGGGGAACTTACCAAGGATATCATGGGCAAGGTTTTGTTCCTTCCCACTCACTGTATAATTCAGAAACAAGATCAGGAACAAGCTCTTGGGATAGGGAAATTAAAAGGCAAGCTCTATGTAATTCAACACATTACACCTGAAATAGCTTGCAGTCATCAGATTACTACTAAAGATGATCTCAAATATTGGCATGAGGTGCTAGGACATCCTTCCATTGGATCTATGAAACATCTTGGTCACCTCAAAAGAAGTATGCCAGATAGTGGTTTTGATCAGCTCAGAGATTGTGATGTTTGTTATAGAGCTAAACAACAAAGATCACCATTTCCTGTTTTACACAGAAGGAGTCTTACACCATTTGAGTTAGTTCATTGATAAGTTCATTTATTTCGTGTTTTTATGGGCATTTTATCCTCTATAAATGTCCTTTTTAGTGTATTTTGAGTCGAAAAGAACCAGGTTGCGGTCAAAGGGCATTCCAAGAGTCGAGTTTGGCGGAAGGGGCATTTTATGCCCAGTTATTCATGTTTATCTCACACATATGTTCATTAGAGGCACAGGGGACTTCTTCAATATCCATCCCACATGCGTTAGGTGAAGTGGGCATATCAGATACGGATGGAGCTGACAGATGATGCCGTGCCCACAGTACTCGCACAGACTCGACCACAGGGCAGAATGGGCATTCCAATGAAATTCAGGATTCATTTGAAGGACAGCTGGTGGAAGGATAGCTACATATCCACAGGAGAGTTGGAGCTAAGCTGGACTCCTGGAAGGTGCTGCAACAAAAGGATAAGCTCAGACGAGGAGATAAGCTCAATCTAAGGAGATAAGAGCAATCCCTAAAAAATAGGGATTTGTTAAAGATGAAGCTTATCCAGTCAAAGTCAGCGATGGCACACCGTTCCGGATTTTCAGCAGAAGACCCCCGCCTGTGGAGGAAACTCTACTCGGAAATGTAGTTATTTAAACAAGTTTAATCTCTGGGAAAATAAGCTTTAGACACTCTGAAACATTTCTACAGTTTATATTTTCTGCATTTTAATTTCCGCACGCTGCTTAGGAAGCCAAACAATCCGAAAGGTCTTAAACCTTCGGGACTTAGGTTATGTTCATGTTCATCGACGTTGGAGTCGAGTTTTTGCTTAATTAATTCAGTAAGTTCTTGTTTATTTTTATGTCTTTAAATTCTGAGTTTTAATTATGTCTAGCCTTCTCGGCTAGATCTTTAATTCTGGCGTTTGAATGATGAAATTGAATTAAGCATAAATCTGGACTCGTGAGGCCAAAATGGGCATAGTAATGCATGATTAGTTTCCGTTAATTCTTGTACCTTGTTCCACGTGAGTGTGTGTCTGAAGTGCCCAATGTGGCTGATCACTCGTTAGGTAAAGAGGACACACCACTATTACTTGAATTGGTGAATCGTGACTGTGTATCGGTTCATATAGTAATAAGGAAATTAATGGGGTGTTGTGGGCACAAGAGAAATCAGTTGAACACAACAGATCGGGGTCCGTCTAGGGCACACTGCTGCTTGTTTGCTTACATCTCTTAGAGGAATCGGGAGGTGGGTAACTGGTTAGGGGTTTAATCGAAGAGGAATCACTTTTAAACCTAAAATGAAAGGATGGATGAGGAGACGCAGAGAGGAATCCGGTCACCATAACTAGATGACATATCATGTATGAAAATAGGTGTGCCCATGATCGAGTTGTTTTATGTTTAAATCAAATTCTAATTCAAATGCCAGAACCTTTTGTTATTTGATATTTTCTTTAGTTTCTTTCGCAGATTTACATTCAGTTTAGTGACAACACCAAAACCCCCTTTGTGATTGGTTACTTGAAGATAGAATCGCAACAGCTCTCTGTGGGATCGACCCGTACTCATTGGCTAGCTACGTTCGCTGTGGGCACAAGAGTTTACAAATATATTTTTGAGTGCGAAATGACCGCGTGTCAAAATTGGCGCCGTTGCCGGGGAGCTGATTTCTAGTGATTTTATCTTCCACAATTGGTGAGCCTGAAAGTTGATGCCCAGGGGCTCTTCGGAGGAGACTCTATTGTACGATCCGGAGATAGAGAAGACTTCGAGGAAAAACAGGGCAGCAGTAAAGAGGGCACGCCAAGTAGCAAATAGACCTCGTGAGCCCACACCACCACCAGAAAATCAAGAAGATCAAGGACACGAAGGGCACGAGGAGGAAAGACAGTTTGAGAATGGCCACAACATCAACATGGCCGCAAATGGCAATGCCGCGAATGGCAATGCGGATGATAAAAGGACTTTAAGGCAGTTGGTCTTCCCGACCAACATGAATTTGTGCCCAATGGGCATTACACTCCCAGCTGTGACTCAGAACTGGGATATTCACGCAAACTTTATCCAGATCTTGCCGAAGTTCCACAGAATGCCTGGAGAGGATCCACAAAGGTATTTGCAAGATTTTGAGATGGTTTGCTAGACTTAACCATCCGACCATGGACGAGAAGAGTATGTGCGGTTGGTCTCGTTCCCTTTCACTCTTCAAGATGGGGCACGGGACTGGCTGTACACACTACCCACTGGTGCTGTGACCACATGGAGACAACTTCAACAGAAGTTTTTGGAAAAATATTTCCCAGCATCCAGAGTGCAAGAGATGAGAAGAAGGATAGGGAGCCTGAAGATGGGAACTAACGAAAGTTTCTATGACTATTGGGGAAGATTCCAGGTGATGCTGGTGAAATGCCCACAGCACCAGATTACTAAACATGATTTGATTCAGTATTTTGTCGGAGGATTGAGACCTCATGAGAGGATGATCGTGAATGCCTCATGTGGAGGATCCATTTTGAACAAACAGCCTGTTGAAGCATTCAGAATTCTCACAGAAATGGCCGAAGACAACTGAGACTTCGGTGGAGAGGGCATTCAGATTTTAAGTAAAAAAGAAAGGGCACCGGACCAGGACAGCAGGATTGATAGATTGTGCGACAAGATCGAAAAAATCTTGTCTGGTGCAAGCATGGCGAGGAAGCCCAGACCTTGTGGGGTATGCAAAAGCATATCTCATTTCACGGATGAATGCCCTACTTTACAAGATGAAATGGAAGAAGTGAACGATGTAGGTGGTCAGAATGGGCATTCCAGAAGATATGATCCCCATTCCCAGACTTATAATCCTGGCTGGAGGGACCATGAAAATTTTAGATGGAGAAGGCCAGAGGATGGGCATCTTGCACGCCCATTGCCACCACCAGAAGAGAAAAGGAAGCAAAGGCTAGAAGATCTTGTATTTGCTATGGCTGAGGAAAATGAGAAGTTTAAGCAAGAGACTCGAGCTGGTCTCTCATATATGAGCAAACAAATAAATCAATTAGCTCAAGCCATGCACAAGATGGAGGAGAAAAATGGAAAGTTACCCTCCTAGGTCGAGAATCCAAGAGAACAAGTGAATGCAGTAGCATTGAGGAGTGGAAAAGAGCTTCCGGAGATGGTCAGGCCAAGAGAAGAGAATGATGATGTGCCCTTGGAAGAAGAAGTGGAAAAAATTCCCACAAAGGACGAGGCACAAGAAGCTGAGTAGACTAATGCTGTGCCCATTCCAGAAGTGAAGCAATCTGCCAAGATGCCCACTCCAGAAAGACGGAAACCTCTCTTTCCAGGGAGATTGGCACAGAATAGAAAAGAAGAGAAAACCAGGAAAATGCTAAAAGTATTCAGCAAGGTGGAGAGCAACATTCCACTGATTGAGGCAATCAAACAAGTGTCGCGATATGCCCGGTTTTTAAAGAAACTTTGTACCAGAAAGGTGCGATTCAATGACGATGCAAGGTTCCTAGTTGGGGAGAATGTATCGGCTGTGATACAGAGAAAACTACCCAAGAAGTGTGATGATCCAGGGATGTTCATGATTCCTTGCATCATAGAGAACAAGAAAGTTGAAAAGGTCGTGCTGGATTTGGGGGCATCAATCAATGTAATGCCCATGTCGGTGTTCAAAGAATTGAGGATTGGACCTCTGAAGGAGACCCGTGTGGTCATTCAGTTAGCTGACCGATCTAATGTTTATCCAGAAGGCCTTATTGAAGATGTATTGGTTAAGGTGGACGAGCTTATCTTCCCAGCAGATTTTTATGTACTTGACATGGGCACAGCGACTTCAAAATCTTCAGTTTTGTTACTGGGAAGACCCTTCATGAAGACAGCTCGAACCAAGATTGATGTGGACAAGGGCACACTGACGTGTGAGTTTGATGGGGAGAATGTGACGTTCAACATTTTTGAAGCTATGAAGCACCCCCCAGATACAGAAAATTGTAATTTCGTGAACACATTTCATTCCCCGAGCCGTTTTACTTTATCCATAGTGAGCAACAGAGAACCACTGGAGTGGGCATTATGGGATGGACTGAATGACCAGGATGCCCTGGACGAGGATGATGACATAAGGGATGGAATTATGATGTTGTATTCATTAGAAGAAATGCCACACGGATGTGTGGACTATGGTGTGCCCTTTCGGAGAAATGATGACAAATTGATGCCTTCTATTATCAAAGCGCCCACGCTGGAGTTGAAGGCATTGCCAAGGCATTTGAAGTATGCCTACTTGGGAGATAATGAGACACTCCCAGTAATCATAAGTGCGGGGTTGAATCAAGCTGATGAGGACCGCCTTTTGAGATTGTTAAGACTATACAAGGAGGCACTCGGATGGACTTTGGCAGATATAAAGGGCATTAGCCCAGCGGTTTGCATGCACAAAATATTGTTGGAAGATGATGCAAAACCTGTTCGTGATCCACAAAGAAAGCTCAATCCAGTGATGAAGGATGTGGTGCTAAAAGAGATAATTAAGCTTCTGGATCAGGGCATTATATAACCAATTTCAGACAGCAAGTGGGTCAGTCCAATCCATGTTGTGCCCAAGAAGTCGGGCATTCAAGTTGTGAAAAATGAGAAAGGAGAGCTTGTGCCCACACGACTGCAAACTGGCTGGAGAGTTTGCATTGATTACCGGAAGCTGGACACGGTCACACGGAAGGATCATTTCCCACTTCCGTTCATTGACCAGATGTTGGAAAGACTCGCAGGAAACAAGTTCTTTTGTTTCTTAGATGGATATTCTGGATACATGCAGATTGCAGTAAGTCAAGAGGACCAGGAGAAAACAACATTCACGTGCCCATTCGGCACATTTGCCTATTGCAGAATGCCCTTTGGCCTCTGCAATGCTCCTGGCACATTTCAGCGATGTATGATGAGCATATTCTCTGATTTGCTCGAGAACTGCATTGAAGTATTCATGGATGACTTCACAGTGTATGGGAGCTGCTTTGATCGATGTTTAGATAATCTGGAAAAGGTGTTGCAGCGTTGTGTAGACAAATGCATGGTGCTGAACTATGAAAAATGTCATTTCATGGTCAGAGATGGCATTGTACTAGGACATGTGATTTCTGAGAGGGGCATTGAGGTTGATAAAGCCAAAGTGGACATAATTGAGAAATTGCCATACCCCACTTCAGTAAAACAAATGAGAGGCTTTCTGGGGCACGCTGGATTCTACAGGAGATTCATCAAGGATTTTGCAAAAATTGTCCAGTCTATTACTCACTTATTACAGCAAGATGTTCCATTTGAATTCAATGAAGAGTGTAAGAAGGCATTCAATTTCCTGAAGAAGCAACTAGTCACGGCACCAGTCATTCAACCACCAGATTGGGAAATGCCCTTTGAGATGATGTGTGACGTCAGTGGCTACGCCGTGGGCGTTGTACTGGGTCAGAAGAGAGGAAAAGAAAGCCATGTAATTTACTATGCCTCCAAGACTCTGAATGGGGCACAGTGTAATTACACCACTACTGAAAAGGAGCTATTGGCAGTAGTGTTTGCATTTGAGAAGCTTCGATCTTATCTCTTGGGAGCAAAGAGCATTGTCTATACAGATCATGGTGCACTGAGGCACTTGATGGCCAAGAAGGAGACGAAACCAAGACTAATTAGGTGGATCCTGCTTCTACAAGAGTTTGATGTCGAGATAAAAGATAAGAGTGGGGCACAGAACTTGGTGGCTGATCATCTGAGTCGGGTGCTGAATGAGAAAAGCGACGAAATGCCCATTGCCGATCACTTTCCTGATGAGCATTTATATTCAGCAAAGGGCACACTAGCACCCTGGTATGCAGACATAGTGAACTACTTCGAATCTGGAGAAATGCTTATTGGGTACCCACGGTACCAGAAAAATAAACTGAGGTATGAGAGCAGGTTCTATGCATGGGATTGCCCTATTCTATGGAGGAGATGCGCTGATCAAATCATCAGAAGATGTGTCCCTGATGAGGAGATAGATGAAATTCTAAAGCATTGTCACAATTATGCTTGCGGAGGGCATTTCGGACCAAACCGAACAGTAAGAAGAATTTTGGATTGTGGGTTCTTTTGGCCCACAATATTCAAGGATGCCCACAACGTCTGCAAAAGGTGTGACCAATGCCAGAGGGTAGGGAACATTACAAGAAGAAATGAAATGCCCATGACGCCAATCATGCCAGTGGAGATTTTTGACATTTGGGGAATGGATTTTATGGGACCCTTTCTGAATTCAAGGGGGAACCAATACATTATCCTGGCAGTTGATTATGTCTCCAAATGGGTAGAAGCAAAGGCTACCCCTACCAATGATGCAAGAGTGGTAGCCGCATTTCTAAAATCCCACATTTTCAGTCGGTTTGGTGTGCCCAGGTCCGTCATCAGTGATCAAGGGACCCATTTTTGCAACCAAACGCTGGAAAGATTGTTGAAGAAGTATGGGGTTCACCATAGGGTAACCACATCTTACCATCCTCAAGGAAATGGCTCAGCTGAAATCTCAAATCGAGAAATTAAAGCCATTCTTGGAAAGGTTGCGGCTCCAAACCGAAAAGATTGGAGTGTTCATCTGGAAGATGCCCTGTGGGCATACCGAACTACATTCAAGACTCCAATTAGGATGTCCTCATACAGGATGTTATTTGGGAAGTGTTGCCATCTGCCAGTCGAGTTGGAACACAAAACACGATGGGCACTTCAGAAGCTGAATATGGATCCTGACGCCGCTGGGCATTTCAAGAAATTTCAAATTCAGGAACTTGAAGAGATGAGAATGGAGGCCTATGATAATTCGGTGTTGTACAAGGAAAAAATGGAAAGGCTCCATGATCAAGTAATTCGGAGAAATAGATTCATCCCAGGACAGAAGGTACTTTTATACCACTCAAGGTTCAAACTTATGGAAGGAGGATTGAGGACCAAGTGGGTTGGTCCATTTGAAGTATATGCAGAATGCCCAAATGGGGCAATTGAGTTGATAAATCCCGATACTGGAGGGCATTTTAAAGTGAATGGCCACCGTGTGAAAGCTTACCTGGGGCACTCTGATAAAGATATCTGGCTCGCGGAGCCCACTTACGCCTGATTTGAGGTGATGTCGTGCCCATGACAATAACTGGGGCGCTACTGGGAGGCAACCCATGTGTTTTCTTGTCTTAATCCATTTTTATTTATTTTTAATAAATTTTCCAGTTAATTAAACTAGTTTAGGGAGCAATTTTACACTTGTTTTGGATAAGCATGGTGTTTGCAGGTTCAGATAAGGAGAGAGAAAGATGAAGACAAAATAAATCCCTTAGAAATAGGGATTCTGAAGTGAGGCACTCTGGAGAAATAGAGTTTGTTCCGATTTTTCAGGGGATAAGGCTTATCCATTAGCACGGGGCATACTAATCCAAGAGACTCCTTAGGAAGTTGGAGAGTCACAAGCCAAATCATGAATAGTAATCCCTTCAATATAAAAGCCTAACCCCACAAAATCTCCACTATCACTTTCACAAAAAAATCAGAACCTTCTCTCTCTCGATTTTCCTGCAACCCTAATTTCTGAAAACCTTCAAAAATCCAACAATGGCGAAGACAAGAGGCAAGAAGGTCACACCAAAAGCTGGACCTAAGGCACGCCTGGACTTCGAGACCCCCGCTGTCTCTGAAGAGCCCTCTCCAACTAAAGTCTTGAAGAAACCCTCTGCAAAACCCAAGGGGAAGGCTGCGTCTGAAGCAACCGCTTCGAGTAAGCTTCCCAAGGAGACCCCATCGGAACAGGAGCCTACACTTGAAGTCGAGGCGATGGAAGAGAGCTCCGCTACTCCAACTCAAACGGAGCAGCAAGAGGAGGAGGCGACTGCAGAGGGCATGCAGGAGGAAGAAGCGACTGAAGAGCCTGCGCCAAAGCCTAAAAAAGGGGCTGAAAAGAAGAAAGCTAAGAAGCCCGTTAAGGTTCCGACTCCTGTGCCGTCGGTGGAGATCGAAGACTTGGAGAATGAAGAGGAAGGAGAGGAAGTAGAAGGGAGAGCAGAAGATGAAGGAGATAAAGATAGTGAGTTGAACAAATATCTGACTGAGATTGAAGACATTGAGGTTGAGCCCCAACCGGAAAAGGTACCGATGTTTGAAGAGGAGAAAGAGGCACCCGCTGACATCAAAAAGCGGGCACTGGAGAAAGCGAAGGGAAAAAGAAAAGTTGGGGAGCCCATTCCAGAGCCAACCAAGCCAGAGGTGTCCCAGCAAGGGGATACTAACAAAGAAAAGGAGCAGTAGGAGACCAGTGCGCCCTCCCAAACGCAAGCAGGCTCTGAAGAGCCCTCGGAGGACTCATCACCCAGGCAAAGGGTGGGGAAATCTATTAGCGTGAAAGCCGGAGCCAAGCTGGCTGTAGAGGCCTCTTCACGGAAGAGGAAGGCTGAAGAGGGCACTTCAGCCCCTGTGCCTAAAAGAGGTAGAGGGGTGGGGAGCCCCACACCAAGTAAGCCCAGTAGTGGCCCGCCACCAGTCAGGGGCATCATCAACTCAAAAGGAGTCCACTGTGAGACGATTGCAGCTCTTGGTATAGAGCAGGAGTTAAGGGATTTATTTTCTGCAATTGGTTGGGAATGCTTTTTAGATATGGAGTGTGTTATTTTTCCGTCGTTGTCTCGTGATTTTATCCAAAACTTGAAAATTAAAGCTGTGAACAAACCTGCTACTTCCACTAGGGTCTTATCTTTTAAACTGATGGGAAGGAATTATTTTGTGTCTGCTGATGACTTGAACATGTTACTGGGCATCGTGACATACTTGGACCTCCAGGAGGAGGAGTATGTCGATGCCGTGACTGTAGTGCCCGACTCTACAGAAGGAGTGACGCAAAATGGGTAGATATTGAGGATGGATCTGTTTTTCAAAGCGGATCCACAAAAGGATATTGCTTAAATAAGGATGCTTTGAGATTTTGCCATAGGGTGTTGGCCTATAATTTTTTCGGCCATAAGGATAGCTCTAATTCAATCACTAATCAAGAGCTGTTCATTTTGTGGTGCATGGTTCATAAAATTAAAATCAATTTTGGTTCTGTAGCCATTGCACATTTTCGGGAAATTAAAACACACCCTAGGCATCGTATCTCTTGTGCCCAATTGATCACCCAGATTGCGGTTAGATATAGGCTCCTTGACTTGCATGAAACTGATTTGACCCCCCTTCCCCGTGAGTATTTTGATCTTAATTGCCTGAGGAGAATGCAAGATGTGGTTGACGATGAAGATGGAAAGCCTGTTTTCTTTGTGCCGGGGGCAGACCCCTCGAGCATGCTTTTAGCTATGGCAGGTACATCGAAGAAACCACCAGCAGGGAAGGCACCGCAGAGGGAGCACCCAGTCGCAGTGATCATGAGGAGGCTTGAGTTGATAGAGATGCCCAGTTCCAGACCAATGAAAAACTGACCCGAATCAAAGCAGCCCTAAAGGCCTATTTCAAGCATGTTGGGTTCTCCTACCCAACGCCTGCAACCGATTGACCTGGTTCTTTCTGTCCTTTAGATTAGGTTTTGTTTTGTTTTGTTTTTTTTTTTTTGTCGTTTGAGTCTGTGTCCACACTTTGCAAGTTGCAAATAATCTCCATTCCCCATATACAGCTGCTCACTCCATTTTTCTCTCTCATTTCTTCAATTCTTGATGATCTTCTTCCCCTCATTAATTACACTATATATCTATATATGAAAGAAATGTCCAGAAAAGAATTCTTGAATAGCCAATTCAGTTGAAGACGTATCCAGTAGGCACGTGTGCATTCATCAAATGATTTATCCTCACACATGCTTCACTCTCTGTTGCAGGACCACACAGCTGGAATGAGTCACGAGTGAGCCACGTTGGCAATCCTAATCACACCACAGTTATCAACATCAGCCGTTGATGCTTACTAGAGTAATCTATTCCCTACCGTTAGATGTAGTTGATGTAGTTCTTTTCTGTTGCTTATTTCTATTTTGTTGTGTAGTATAAATAGGAAATAACACATCTTTTGTAATTGATTTTAGAGGATTAATTGAATATTGAAATAAAAGATCTTTTCTCTCTAAATCTCTTTTTCGATTCACAAAACACTATGGCTCGTTTTTGCTCATCTCGATTCTTTCACAGACACTTAACCACCAAGAGCATCTCGTTTGTTTGTATCTATGCATTTGTACTCATTCAAGTAGCATTAGATTGTGAATTCAGATGACAATGACCACAATTTATGGCCAAAATTGTTAGCAACACTGTATGTACATATTAGAATTAGGAAGAACACGATGCAGATGAACCCAAAAATATGTAAAGGGGAATCAATCATGCAATCATCTTCTTCTTCGACACCAAGAAATCTCGTCAACCATCAATTCTTCTTTGCGCCGGCCATCGTCTTCTTCCCCAACAAAAAAACTGCAAAAATTTTGAATTGTTGAAAAATCCATTCGAAAACTCAGTTCTTTGAGACCCTTATTAGAGATCGAAAATCTATTTTCGAACATCCTTAAGAACATTCAAAAATTGATTTTCAAAACCCCTTAAAACATTCAAAATTCGAGCCTCTTAAACACCCATTGAAAATCAATCTTCGAACTCCTTAGGAGTTGTTGTAAATCACTTTTCGAACTCCATTTACGATGTTCGGAATTCGCAGTTCGGCCGGCATAAAAAATGTCTCTTCCTAAATTAGCGACAGAGGGTGGGGAAGGTTGGGGAATGAATTCTAGTTTAATTATGAAGAAGAAGAAGAAGAAGAAGAAGAAGAAGAAGAAGAAGAAGGGGGAGGTGGCAGTGAGTGGCTGGTTGAAGAACTTCGGTGGGGAGAAGGTTGGCTGAAGAAAATGGGCGACGGGCTGTTGGAGAAGAAAGGTAGGGGAGAAGGTTTTTTTTTTAATTGATTTTTTTATTATTAAAGTTAAATTAAACATTTTTTAAATTTTTTTAAGTAAAATAAATATTTTTAGATTAAAGAGCAATAATGAAAATAAGCGTAGTGCAAAAGGTAAAAACAGTAGTGCATTAAGCAACTGAACTGCAAAGAATAAATTCAGTAGTGCAAATATAATTTAACTTTACAATTTTAACATCACTCTAGAAATATTTTAATAATGACTCATTTTTTTGTTTCCGACCGCTGAAAAAAATGTACTGTTGCATTGGCAACGGACGAAAAAATTGTGTCAAAATTACTATAAATGAAAAGGTGGTATTATTATTATAATAATATTTCAAAAATAGAGTCCAAATTACAAATTGGATAAAAATTGAAGATAGCTTAACGCCCATCTAAAAAAAAAGATAATTTATCCAAAGGAATGAGTGAATAACCTAGTGAAGTAGTGATGGGGTGAAATAATTTGAAACATTCCTCATTCATCATTTTTATAACTATTATTACATTTTTTAGATTGAAAAAATATCATTTCTAAAATTAAAAAATATCTATCTACTATAATGTTTATATAAAATCGTTGTGTACAATAATTTGCCATATGTGTATCAGTGTGTGTGTATATCCTCGAAGCAAAGAATGAGTTGGTGAAACTTTATTTGAAGGATAACTATTATTTAGACAACTAAAACATCAAATCAGTTGAATATTTTTTTAGAAATATAAACAAAGAAGAATATCATTCTGAATTCTCTTATTCAATTGTTATTTTTCGTAAAAATTAATAATAAATATGACAATTCAAAGATAGCCATTTTGACGAGTGTTGTGACTGAGCACATATTTATTTCAACAAGCAATTATGCTGCTTCATACCACGTTGAAATAATTCCCCCCCAACCTTGGAAAATAGGACTAACTAATCAAGAAAATGATTCCATCACATTTCTGTCTCCGCCAAAGCAAAGCAAAATACAAATGAAAGGCATCCCAAAACATACACCGACACACACACACACAACTTTTTAACAGAATAGGCACAAAAAGTAGTTGACAGAGGCTTCTCACTCACCTTCAAACCAAGACGAGGATGCCGGGCTTAGGCATGAGCCGTGCTGCAGCTTGTGTTGGTATCCGTGGCAGCTCGCCTTTTCAGCAGTACAAGAAAGATGCTAATTTGATCAGAGAGCTAATTTCCCATGAGATCATCGACTTGAGCATGAACAGGTATTTGCGTGGAAACAGAGTCATGGTGGTGGTTGATTCCAATCACGAAGCTAAAGGGGCTCTGGAATTATTCTCTTACATGTTGCCAGCAATGGTAAATGCACCTATACATGTTTCTCCTGCACATCATAAAATCATGTCTATCCATTTTTTCAGATGGAAAAACTAACGAGGAGATCGATCAAAGGGTGAATCATCTACTTCAAGCCACAAAAGATATGTGCCAACTAAGAAGACCTGAGGTGAGTAGGAAGTTCAGATATATGTATCTAGTTTTTGGACAGATAATCAACTGTGTAATAAACCAATAGAGGTAAGTTCTGGTGATTTTCTTTGCCATGAAATAGGTGCATGTTGATGTTGCAATTCGAGAAGGAAAGGAAAAGGGAGCAATAATTGTTGAAGCAGCAGATCAATTGAGGGTCTCACTGCGGATTTGGTTGAGAAGAGGAACTCAGAGCAGGGTTGTGGATTACTGCATCCAAAATGCTAATTGCATGACGATTGCAGTGAGGAAAAGCAGGAAATATGGAGGATATCTGATTACCACCAAGCGCCACAAGACCTTTTGGCGAACGTAATTTTATGCGTGTAACTAAACCTATAGTGATATAGTAATATTTGAAGGCAATAAGCATGTTGTTCCATGCGCAGGGGACCTAATAAAAATAGTATAAAGCGCAGACAATTAGTTCAATTTCAAACTCACAGAATCTCCTAGGAGACAGGAAGGAGTAACATGTTGTGTTTGTTCTGGAGAAACTGAAGCAACTCGAGAGCCCATCCTTGTAGCATATATCCAGCAAGAGAAACAGCAGCAGTTAGGATGAAAACTTAAAGGTTGAGCAAATTAAAAACTGGAAACCAACTACAACTGTACTTGAGAAAATTGTACTTCCAGGCAAAAGCAAATTCCTATTTCTATTTTCTGCTTATGAGAAAGGGGATATCCTGACCCTTCGCATGGTTGCCATCTATGATCCGACCACACACAGCCATTCCGACCGACGCTGCATAAAGCAGGTTGGGAAATGTGAGGGGTTTCTTACCCATCAAAATTCGGTCCTAATACAATAAAATTATAAATATATCACTTAATATTAGTTTGGATTTTGGTTCTTATGAGTTTTTATGAAAAATATTTATTAATTGAAGGTTCATCACTTCATTGGTTTATTTATTTTACTAGAAGTAATATATATCAGGGATAACATCAAAATTGATACTTCGACTATTTCTTCACAAGTCATAACATTTTAGGCCCCGAGTAATTTTGGCTTAAATTGATCTTATAATATTTTAATGTATTAAATTGATCCAGTCTCTTAAAAAAACGGATGTTAACGTCCAGCAACAATCAACCTTAAGGAAAATTCTAAACGTAGCCTTCGCTTTTCTCTTTATAGCCCCTATTATTATTATAAATATAAATATTGATATGATAAAACTTTTTTATCCTTTTAATTCACAACATTAAAAATCTAACATAGTCCCACACATGTTTTATATATAAAATTAAAAGAATAAGAGAAACAGAGAAATGAGATTATCATCCGAAATTGCTCAATCTTGAGTTCTGTTTATCTTTCAATCCAAAATCAATCATTTTTTTCCCTTTCCAACCATGAACAACGTCTGCTGCAAATTGCAATCAAACTTCAGCAAGACTTTAATTGATTGTTGTGTGCGTATTTTTATCGAACGCCATTCAATTTCATTTTTTTTTTTGATTTATTTTCTTTATAATCATTAAATCAACAACCACAAGTTTCTCATCATTGGCATTTGTTCCAATTTTCATAAACCCGGATAAATCAAGAATATAATGTAATTAATATTTTGCAAGCCAAACTTAATGTAATTCACCCAATGGAGAATAGAGAGTGACTGAATACATAGAAATAGATTGCCAACTATAATTGAAGAAAGAAAATAAGAAAAATGAGTCGTAGTCGTTCACGGTTGGCGAGGAAAAAAATGTTTTTTTTGGATTGGGAGGGGGGGAAAATTAATCTGGAAGAGTTCATGATTGATTCCAACCTTTGCAATTCGGCTTCAAGCTCTGTTAATTTTAATTATATAAAAGAGAAGTGGGGGCTATAATGTTGTGGAAGTTATGTAATTAGGGTTTTAAATATTGGATTAATGGGTAAAATAGTCTTATCATGTTAATATTTATATTTTAAAAAATAGTGGGGGCTATAAAGAGAAAAATGGAGGCTATATTTAGAATTTCCCTTGGCTTAATTGTATCTGAAATTTGGGTTTTAATAACTCATGTTTTTTATTAAATAAAACTAATTAAATCTAAATAAAAATTTCAAATTATCATTCTAAAAAGGGTGTTGTTATTGGGACTACAACAATTACTCTGTGCACCACAAAATAAATTAATTAAAAATAATTAATTATAAAATTATTTAACTATCCTTATTAAATAAAAATATAAAAATTCAAAAATTAAATAAAATGAAAAGGAAAAAAGAGCATCTTTCTTCCTCGGGTTCTCTCGTCGCCTGCCATTTTTTCTGCCTAGAACTCAGTCATCGTGAGCCATTCTTGCCATTCTTTATGCCATCTTCACCATCTACAATTTTTGCAATCCAACCATTACCAATTTGTATAAACAAAAAATTAAATAAAAGAAATGAATAAATAAATTAAATAACAAAAAATACCAAAAAAAAAAGCAATAAGAAAACAACATTTCTCCATCATCTACCACTTCTTCTCCAGCAACAAATTTGTTAGAAAATACATTTTCGAACATGTCTTGTACGTTCAATAAACAATTTTCGAATCTCAATATGAGATTCAAACTATATTTTTTAACTAGTTTGAATTTTGATGAGTCTTTCGCATGCACAAATAGAGAAAGCAATTTTGAGGGGAGAGGGGGGAGGTTGGCGGCAGCAGCGGCGATAACGGACATTTCAGGGTTGGGTGCAGGTTTTCGTGACATCAGGTGAGCAACGCCAGAAAAAGAGGTGAGGGCCGGAGAAGAAGGCTAAGTGGCGGTGCAAGTTTGTTCTCTTTCACATTTTTTTTCTTTTCCTTTTATTTTAATTTTTCTTCCAATTTGTTTTTTTATAAAGGATAAAATTAGTTTTTTTAAGTTAATGGTAAATAAATAATAGGTTGACGTGCAAAGAGTAAAAAGTAAAGTAAAAAAGAAAAAAAAATGTAATGCATTTAACAACACCCTTCCAAAAATCTTTTATTTTCCTTCCAATTTACCGACAACCCCACCATCATCGTCTACATATTCAATGATCATTCGCTCAGCCCGACTCACAACCTCGATCGACGTCCTTGCCTACTGCTAAAACATCGGCATAACTACAACATTTATCTGCTCGACACTGCTCACCTCTTGACTTAAATATGACCCTCTCTCAAACTCGATGCCAAAACAAGCTCAAATCTACTGCAACTCGTCCCAACTCGCCACTGAACTCGGTCAGGAAATAACAATAGTAACTGGAAATCCCAAAATTATTCATTTATTTATAATCATATTTTGTAATTATCTATGAATTAAAATTATCTATGTAAATAAAATACTTGAGGTGAGCCCCAACTTGTGCACACGTGGCACTCTCTGATTGCGTGCCACATAATTTTATATACATTAATTTAGAACTTAAATATTTTATATAACTATCAAAAATTAAATATATATATATATATATATCAAAATTCATAGTTTTTTTCTCTATAAATAGAGCCTAATATTGGTATGTTTTTACAAACAACTAAGCTCTCTTTTTTCTCACATATCTTATTTCACCAAATTCACAATCTCACATTTCTTGTTCATTTAAAGTTATGAATCTTAATCACTCAAATTATTATCATGACTCCCAAAATTTAAAATACTCTCACCCACAATTTTTCAAATTCAGAAGATCAACAAAGTTCTCAATATTATCAAAATTCTCAATTTTTGTCAAACCTCACTCAAATTCTATCCTCTGAAGAACTTCCACCACACAAAATATCTCTCGCAATTTATTTGGGAATGTTCAACACCCAAACCAAAATCAGAAATGAGCAAAAAATGTAAGTTGGTGCATGAAAAAAATGTAGCCCTTAATTATATCAGCTTGGATCTTCGTTAGCATACTGTGCGCAGAAAGAATTAAAAGAAGCCAACAATGTGGTCACATGTGCATCAATTGTATCACGAAGCTCGAGCAGAAAATCCAGACGAGCTCAACCCAAGAAATATCAAATCAATGGAAGGTTATATGAAACGACTTAGTGAAAATGCAGGCAAGTGGGTTGCTATTTTGGAATAAGCAAATTGGAGTAAAAGAAGTGGAATGAGCCTAAAGATGTCAATTTAGCCCGAAACTGATGGGTTGACCCGAATAGATCGAGTAAAATATAAGATTAGAGCCCAAAAATTTCAACCCGAAAAAAAAAATAGCAACCCAATGGGTTGAACCGGTCGGGCCGCCCGTCGGGCTGGACCTGTCAGCTTCCGTTGTTTTGGTCATAACTTTTTTTAGAAAAATCCGATTCACAAGCGTTGGAAAGCTAACTCAATTATCTTTTCATCCATATATTATGAATTCACAGATTCCAAATATGCTAAGAGTTATGAATTTTTAAAGTTACAACTAATAGTAAATGAATCTCATTCAATGATGTAAATTTTCATTAAATGTTATATTTTCATTTATGGCATATATTGTTGCATTTATCAATGTTATAAGGACTATAAGTGATTAGTATGATGTATAAAATATATTATAATATTTGATAATTTGTTATTGGAGTTTGATGATACATGTTGCTTATTCGTTTGTTGCTTAATTATTGAATGTCGAGACCTTTCACTTTAATTTATTTTATTATTTTATTTTATTTTTGTTGAGAAAATTATCTTTCACTCAATATTCATCTATTATTATACATCATTGAAGTTTTAAAGTATTAAAATTAAATTATTTATCATGTTTTCAATAATTTAATTGTATATACATTCTAATGTTATTGTTTGTTTAATATATGAGAAAGAATAATAAGATATAGGTAATTTGAATCATCAAATATCTTTAAAGTAGAAAAATAATGTAATTTCAATATTTATATTGATGATTGAGCATAGTTACTGCGATGTAATTTGAAATTATTATTTTTAAAAAAATAAAGTAAAGTTGAACATCATTATCATGAAATGTACTTAATTTTGATTTTTTCTTTATTACTCGAATGTTCTTAGCATGTAATGTTAATTATATTAGTTTTACCCTTTTTATTTCTCATATCTATTTTTACTAGCTAGTTATTATTTATCATGTTTTAAATTATTTAATTGTATAATATTATAATGTTGTTATTTTTTAATAAATTAGGAAGAATTTAAAAATGAAATATGAACATGAAATTGAAGGAGTTTCAAATATTATTGTTGAAATAGAAGAAGATTGTATTTCAAATTAAATCGAAGATTGAGTTATAATTAGATTTATGATGTAGTTTGAAATTATTATTTTTGAAAGAACAAATTATGATTAAAGATTATTGTCATTTATCATTTCATGTATTGTTGATTTCTTTATTTGATGCACTTTGATGTTAATGAAATTTTATATTAGTCATTTTTTTTTCATTTTATGTTACTTTTCATGTATTTATTTATTTCAAGAATAAGAGATGGTGATCATTTTTTAGAATTATCAATATATAATTTATACATATGAAAAAAATCATGAACATATCGGCCCGACGGGCTAGCCCGAAAACCGAAGGGCAAGCTAAGAATTTTCAACCCAAAAAAAATTTTAACCGAATAGGTCCGAATTGAATAAGCTCGAAACTGAATAGGGTTGGCCTGAAACCGAACGGATTGGCCTGATTAACATCTTTTTATGAGCCAGAGGGATATTGAGATAGAAGCGAATGGCAACAAATTTTAAGATTTGGTTGTTATAATGATGTTATGAGTAAACATCCAAGGAGGGCTGCATTGTTTCATAACGATGCAACACGGCTTCGTTATGAAGATAAAATGAGAGATGATGATGAAAGTGGTGGCAACACGTGGCAACACCAAAACATCAAGGACTTCTGAAGATGGAGAGTATCATATTTCTTCAAATCCAAAAGCTCCAACTACTGGAGATTCAACTATTTATCATCAAACATATAGAGATAAATCAAAAAATAAAGGAAAAGGTAAGGCAACACAATCTGAATATGAAGTTGCTGTAAAACTTCGTGCATTGAGGCTCACCAGAGACAATGAAATGAGTTAATTGCTAAGAAACTCAAATTAGAGAGCCAAAAGCTACAAATAAATTCCTTGAAGATGGAAAAAAGAATGTTGAACACATTATTGGCGAAAGATCACTTATCTCCAGAAGATGAAAAAGGTGAAAATCCTACTAATTGCCCTTGTGTTTGGGCAAAATTAAATTAATGTAATTATAATTGTGGGACGTGTTTGTAATTGTGAGATATCTTTTCCTCACTATAATTAATGTGTTTGTAATTGTGAGATGTATTTTCCTACATATAACTAATGTATTTGTAATTGTGAGATTTTTCTCCTCATATATAATTAATATTATATATATATATATATATATATATATATATATCCAGTATACTTCTTTTCATAAAAACCAGCATGCATATGTCTCAATCATATAAAAGCAAAGCTAAGTCTAACATGTAAAAGTAAAGCTAACATGATTCGTATGTCTTGTTAATTTATCTACAAAAACTCACACGTACATGTCTCATTATTTGCATTCTTCTAATATAGGTCATGTCAATTTATCTGCAAAAAAACACATGCATCTATCACATTACTTGCATTGGATTCTCATGCTTTAGAATAAATTATTTTTTTGATGTATGCACAAGCTCTTGTCGAGCATGAGTGCATTGGATTCTGATTCATATCACTTTTTCTTATTGAATTGCATTGTCTATAAATATCTCATGAAATACATATCAAAATTAAACTCACACAGAAATCCTCAATATTTTTTTTACCACAATTTTCAATTCCCTTCAGAAAAATGTATGTCAATGAAAATGCTTCAATCGAATCAAACTCAAGTTTTGATGATTCCAATCCCAACGAACTTGAAGAATGGGAAGAATGAGTTCATCAACAAAATCGTGAAGTTGATAACATCATACATAATATGCTCCTAACCAATCATCATCTGGTTGTAGGATCTCACCCTTTCTACAATTAGAAGAAGGTATTGTGATAGGGAACGTGAGATTGGTAAGGAACGTTTGATGAAAGATTATTTTATCTCTAATCTGACGTATTCTCCGGAGCTCTTTCGACGTCGATTTCACATGCAGAAATCAATTTTTCTTCATATAGTGGATGTTGTTACTACCAATGATGAATATTTTCAACAGATGCCCGATTGCACATATAAAGAAGGTATTTTACCATTGTAAAAATGTACCGAAGCCATGAGAGTGTTGGCATATGGGACATCAGCCGATTGAATAATTTGAATGAGTGCAACGATTACAAGAGATGATGTCATCCATTTCATAGACGGTGTCATTTCTTGATTCGATAATACATACCTTAGAAGTCCTAATCAATAAGATTTGGCAAGACTACTCTATGTTGGGGGGGAACAACGTGGTTTTTCTAACATGATTGGTAGTATTGATTGCATGCATTGAGAATGGAAAAATTGTACTACTGCCTGGGCTGCGCAATTTACAAGGAGAAGTGGAAAGCCAACAATCATTTTAAAAATTATTGCATCATATGATTTATGGATATGGCACGCATTCTTTGGAATACCAATTGCGTGCAATGATATTAATATTCTCCATCGATCTCCGATTTTTAGTGATGTTTTAGAAGACCAATCACCACATGTTAGTTACATCGTCAACGGTCACCAAAATGATAAGGCATATTATCTCACCGATGACATGTATCGTTCATGGGCTGCTTTTGTCAAGTCTACTACATCTCCTATGATTCGAAAGCATAAGTTGTTCGCTCAACACCAAGAGGCTGTTAGAAAATATGTAGAGCAGGCCTTTAGAGTTCTACGAACTCATTTTGCATTATTCGACGCACATGTCTTGTTTGGAACAAGGTTTTGATGGGGAAAATTATGATGACTTGTATCATCATACACAATATGATTGTAGAGGATTAACGAGACACATGCTAAAACTATTATGATCCCACAAATTTTTTTACGGATATATCTTCAACTTCAGTGTCTGACACACTATTTATTAATAAATAATCGTACTGCAAATGCACCGTGTTATTGTAATATCTAGGTGAGCAAGAGTATCGTATCTCACGGATACTGCTATTTTCTAGTTCTTAAACACAAGTACCTAATTAATATCTAGACACTGGATACGTAGGTAAAAAGCGAATAAACTAAATAACATAAAATAAATGCAAGGAATGAAATACTAGACTTGAACAAATGAAGGAAACCTAGGCTTTAGGGAAATTGGATTATTATATCAATTATCAATATTCATTAATTCTGTCAACCCGACTCATGTCTTTAATCTATCGATGATGGGGGATCACTAGTTTGTTATCAGACTATTTTTTAGGGCATATACCATAACATATATATAATGAGCATGCACTTCACTGCGGTCGGTTCTTCACACATGTCATTACTCATAATCTAGCACACGAAGATCTATTCAACTCTATGTAATACTTGTTCACTTGGTCAGTCCTTTCAAGCACGCATAATCTAATTTATATATTTCCATCACTAATTATTCTCTGGTCAGTACTTCAAATTAATGACTAGCATGCATAAATGGTGATCAAGCATTCGTATAAGATATAAATAAATACATAGAAATCAAATCCCGAGAGATAGCAAGAAGAAAAGTAATCAAATCATATTATAAAATTCATAATATCCAATCCCTAAAATCTAGTTATGAAATTAGCTAGACATGAATAAATAAACAACTAAAACTAGAGTATAAGTGTTCATGACATAATTGATAAAAGAATCAAAAAACACTAAGTAATCTAGTAGTCTTGTCTCCTTTGTAGTAGCACTCCGTCTCTAGCAACCTTGTCGACTCATCTTGAGTAGACGGAAAACTTCTATCTTCTTCCTTCTCTCTTGGTGTATTCCAAGTGTAAAAATATAATGTGGGGCGTCTCTTCTCATATATCAAAATGTGAGCTTTTATATCTAGGTTAAAAGCCATGAATTGGAGATAAAAAATCACATTCTCGCGGACTTGCGTGTATAGGTCGACCGAACTGGCTGGGTCGACCCAGAGCCCTATTTTTACACAGGGTCAACTCAGGTGAGTTGGGTCGGGTTGACCTAAGCCTTAACAAAATACACATGGTCGGGTCGACCGACACTTTTCGGGTCGACCCAAGCCACTTTCACACTGGGCTTTGGATTTCTTCGGGTTTTAATCATTTAATTCCGTCCATTAGGCTTTAATTCAGTATTTAATCAAGCCCAAGAGCCTAATTAAATACCTCTTCAACTATTCTTATTCGTATTTACTTATTTTGCTTCAAATATGCAACGAAATCACAACTATTACTGCAAAACTAGTAAACACATCAAAAACTCCAAATGATAGCAATATAGGCGCAAAAGCTATATAAAATACACAAGTTCATATAATAAACATCATCAATTTATATCCAAAAATTGTGTAAAATACACAGCTGTCAATGTTGAACCTTTCCACTACTCTACTGAACGCATCACAAGTTTGTCGGCTTATATGCTTAATAGGGATCAACTTCGCAACAAAGAGGCTCATAGCGCTCTTAAAAAGGACTTGATCGAGCACATATGGAAAAAATTCGGCACTGATTGAATATGTAATTTACATCTTATGTACTCGTTATTTAGAATTTCACGTGTTCTCATTATAGTTTATTTATTTATCTTTTATTTTGTTTTAAATCTTGTAATTTTCATTTTGTTGTCTAGTAAATTATGAATTTATAATTGTACGTGTATTTTTTTTTAAATTATGAATTTATAAAATATATCTAATAAATTAATTAGGATTTTTCAAATATAATAAAAATTATTAATAATAATATGTTATTAAAAAATAAAATGATAAATATTTTATGTAGATTGGAAGAAAGAGAAATTAATATTTTATTTAAATGTCAGATTGAATGAGTGTCACTGATGGAGTGCAAATTTTAAAAGGTTATGGGATGTGGAGAATAGATAAATTAATATTTTATTTGAAAATTGGGTTGGATGAGTGTCACTAATGTGTGTAGTCTAAGGGTTTGTTTGGTTTTATTTCCATGTGAAAATTTACAGCTTTTTACTATTCAAAATACTGAAAACATGTTTGTTTTACTCATTTTCGATTTCGATTTCAATTTTCACTTTTTCCAATCATGTACAATCTATTCAGGTATATAAATATTATTACAGTAGGACCATCATTTAAATATTCATCAATCCATCTCAATCACACAAATATTTATCTTTTCATCCCAACCACATATTTAAATTGAAAACAATAATCAAATAAACATATTTCCATTTTCACAACGTATAACTCTAAACATGAAATCATTTATCATAACAAAATCATTACATTTTTTCAAAAATCAATATACCTCGTAAATTAAACTGAAAATTGATGTTAGAAATAAAACCAAACAAGCCATAAATCTCGAAAACGAAAATAGGCTGAAGATTTCTGGTTCTGTTTTCTATAGAGTTGTAGCCGCATAGAGAAGGGGACGGGGAAGGAAATCTATTTTTTTTTTTCTAGATTTAATACATTAGTTTTCTATAGTGTTATTATTTAAGTAAAATAACGCGGTTTAGGTTGAGTGTTGATAGATGTCAATATCCGTTTTCTTAAGAGGCGACTTGAAAGATCAATTTGATACTTTTAAAAAAATTACAGGATCAATTTGAGCTGAAAATTTATCTCGGTACCAAAGTATTCTTGAAAAAATAGTTAAATAATCAATTTGGACTTTATCCCTATATATTAAGACATTTTTAATAAGAGAAAAAAAAATTGGCAACCTAAATTAAGGTAGTACACATGCACTCCATTACAAAGGAAAACTAAGGAGATGAATTCAACATCGCACGATGGACTCCTTCCCCACCAGGCACACTCTGAAGCTCAACTCAGTGGGCTCTTGCTTTTGATTTTCTCAATATTAGAATTGATGAAAAGTAATAATAATTAATTGATTGGAGCAGTTAATGGGGAGAACCACACTCGAAGTTTATGCTCACGTTTTGGTTGATGATATCCGTGCTTTAGTGGATTTGATTTCTCGTCGGGAGTTTTCTTACCCCTATGTTACGTAATAGAGTAGCATATTATATGACTCGAGAATCAATAGATATATAAGTAGGACTCATTCTCTACACACTGTAATTTGTTATTCAAGAGAGAATGTAAACTCTGTTTCCTAATTTTGAAATTTTATTTCCACTAAAAAAAATTGTAATTCTTACATTTTGCAACATAAGCTTAAAACTCTTTTACTATAAATTTATGATTTAACATTTGAAGAATTTACACTTAGCTACCTCAATTATTGTGTTTAGCTCAACTTTGCAACGTGTATATAAAAACACAGGGGATAAGGTCCAAATGGCATTTAACTATATTCCCAAGAGCACTATAATCTCAAAACTCACAACATCAATTACAATTTGCAACATACGATTTTCTCACGTACGTAGAATCATTTACACACTCTTTACTCCAAACATTTTGAACGAGATGTAAGTACTAAAAATTTTGAAAATAAACATTAAGGATGTTTTTGTACTTTAACATGATTTTGACATAAATTTTTTACCAAACAACTCAAATAATCATTATAGAACTTTCCAACACTATGTAAACATGTTTGTTTAATGCTAAACTTAATAGGAGAAACAAATTTCAGATTTAGACATCTCAATACTTATAATTAAAGAAAAGATACACTTTACATGTCTATAATATACGATATTGTATGTTTTATTATAAGTATATATACTTCGTGTGAGCACTTTCACCCACATATATTATACATGCTTATCTAATATCAACAAAAAAAGTAAAAATAAGAATAAAAAAGAATAACAGCAACACAATATATGAAATAGAAAATACAAGGAGAGGTGCAATCAAAAGGTGGGAATAATATGAGGTTGCTTTAGAAGCTTTGTAAGAAACTCAAAACTATTATTATTATTATTATTATTATTATTATTATTATTATTATTATATGAACAAAAGGAGAAATGCCAACTCACATAAAAATTGCTTCTTGCGAATGAAAAAACAGAGAGAGAGAGAGAGTTCCCTCGTCACTGAACGAAGCTGGCATTCGTATATGAGTGAGTGAGAGACCTTTCTCTCATTCGGGACCAAATTATACTGCTTTCACACTAAATCTCTGTAATTACAGAGTTCAGACTGCCGTCTTTCGGCTTTTGGGTTTTGTTTGAAGTTGTTGATTTTTGGCAGAAATTGATCTAGGAGGTGAAATATTCAATCTTTTTTTCTATACAGCAGCTGCTTTGATCCGAGCTGATTGATGGGATTGTGGATTTGGTATTAAATTTGGGGGAGAGATGCGCCGTCGGGCGACCGACTTTCGGCGCCCGGTTCGAAGGAGGTTTTCATGCTGGATCTGGATGCTGCTTCTCTTGTTCTTGATTGCAGGTTTTGGATTGTTTGTTGTTCATCATAACTATCGAGATGAGGATCATGTCGACCAACCTCTTTTGGTAAATTCAATTATCTATATCTATATTTATATCAATTTCAATATCAATATTGTTTTTTTCTTTCTTTCTGCTGAATCAGTGCTTCTTCTTCTTTCTCTGCGGGATTCGATTCAACTGTTTTTAATCGTTCCATAACTGCAAAAACAAGATGAGTAGGTATTTGTGATCTAGGTTTTTGAATCTGTCTATATTATGTTTGGCCAATATATTTAAGTCTGATAAATGAATAAGCATCTGCATATATGAAATGGGGGATATAGCTAGTTAATCATCAATGACAAATCTGCCCATGTGATTATTTCTCTGCTAGCTTCATTTGCTGATTAGTAGATCAAAATGTACTGGGAATATTTTTCCTGTCTTCTTTTTCCTCTTTCGGTACAGTGGTTAAGTTCTTGGCTCCAAACTTTGTTAAGAATTGTTTGCCTTCAAATTTAGGTTATATAATTTGCATATTCCTATTAGTTTCTTCTGATGATATACCTGGATCAAATTATTTACATTAGTAAGCTTTCATATATCACTCTACATTGGCACCGGTGCTTTTTTGTGTTAGGAACTATTGCTACCTAACAACTCCAATTTAATGTTTATGAGGTAGTATTTTAGGTCTATGCTCGAGCCACCATAGGAAGGTAAGTCAGATTATCTCGTTCAGCTTAGTTGGGCAGCGAAGACTCCTCCTTTGAAACGAGTGATCTTTGACAGAAGGTGAAGTCGTTCAATAATGAAACACATTTATGTTCCATATTTTGAAGGGTTGCAATAATGCACGGTCTTCAATACCTTGTAAAGGGGACTTTGTATCTTAGGTAACTTATTGGTAAGTTCTAAGTGTCAAGCTGTTGAGCTGATAGTCATCCATAGGGGACTTTGCAATAATTCTAGAAGTAGGTTATGTGGGATCTGGTCGGGAAGAAGGGATTTTTTTTTATTTTATTTTTTTTGCAAAGACTGGCTTCCACTCATAAAGTTTCAGTAGGAAATAATTTCAAGTGAATTTGCAGGGCTGAGTAAGAAAAATACATTTTCTTGTTTTGAAATAGTAAAAGATGGGAGGATTCTCAATAGAAAAGGAAGCAGACAAGCTTATTAAGTTCCAGCATTATGAATTAGTTCATTGTGAACAACTTATAGATCAAGCATATTAAGTTTTCTATAACCCCACTGTCCAAATTATGCAATTCCAAAAAGAAAACATAAGGCTTTAAAACACCTGAAGTAAATATTATTACAATCTGAATCTCAGTTTTATGTTTTTAGATCAAATAATTCTAGACAGTTTAAATTAATTAGCTTTAGGTGATCATGTTCAACAATTTTTATCTCAATTACTTAATTTTTTCTAACCATGTTTTTTTATTGGTGATACTTGCTGTACTACATTTTTGATGATTCTGTTAGAGTTGATAATCATACATATATCTCTCATCAGTTTACTGTAAGCAGAACTGTTCTAATATTTTTTGTTGATTAACTTATTACTGCCTTTGCCAGGAGATAAACCACCGAAATGACAGGGTGGTTCATGAGAACCGAAATTTTACTGAAGAAATATTGAGTGCTAGATCATATGCCAGACAATTAGCAGAGCAGATGACCCTTGCCAAAGCTTATTTGATTATTGCAAAAGAACATAATAATCTCCATCTTGCTTGGGAGCTGAGTTCAAAAATACGAAGTTGCCAATTGTTGCTCTCCAAGGCTGCAAAGAGAGAGGCTTCCATATCTCTAGACGAAGCTGAACCGATAATTAAAAGTTTGTCGTCCCTTATTTATAAGGCACAAGATGCTCATTATGATATTGCAACCACAATGATGACGATGAAATCCCATATTCAAGCTCTGGAAGAGCGTGCGAATGCTGCTACTGTTCAGAGTACGGTGTTTGGAGAATTAGCTGCTGAATCAATACCCAAGAATCTTCAGTGCATTGACATTAAATTCACGTCCGACTGGCTTCAGAACAAGTCAATACAGGAGCTTGCAAATGAGAGGAGGAACTCGCCTCGACTAGTGGACAATAACCTCTACCACTTTTGTATATTTTCTGATAACCTTCTGGCTGTTTCAGTTGTAGTCAATTCTACTATTTCGAATGCTGAACATCCAAAGCAGCTCGTATTTCATGTTGTCACGAATGGGGTAAAATATGGGGCAATGCAGGCTTGGTTCATCAGTAATGATTTTAAAGGTGCTGCCATAGAAGTTCAAAATGTTGAAGACTTCACTTGGCTGAATGCGTCGTATTCGCCTGTTTTAAAACAACTACTTGATGCGGACCAGCGGAAATACTTCTTTGAAACTTCGCCAGATATCAGTGTTGAACAAAAGTTCCGTAATCCAAAGTACCTCTCTCTGTTGAATCATCTTCGTTTCTACATCCCAGAAATCTATCCTCAGTTGGAGAAGGTAGTTTTTCTTGATGATGATGTTGTGGTTCAGAAGGATTTGACACCTCTCTTTTCACTGGATTTGCATGGTAATGTGAATGGTGCTGTTGAAACATGCCTGGAAGCTTTCCACCGATACTACAGATATCTCAATTTCTCTAATCCACTCATCAGCTCCAAATTTGATCCCCAGGCATGCGGATGGGCATTTGGTATGAATGTTTTCGATTTGGTTGGTTGGAGAAAAGAGAACGTAACTGCAAAATATCATCATTGGCAGGAACGGAATATTGATAGGTCACTTTGGAAGCTCGGAACTCTTCCTCCGGGGCTTCTGGCTTTCTACGGGTTGACAGAGCCACTTGACCGGAGATGGCATGTTTTAGGGTTGGGTTACGACCTGAATATTGATAATCGATTAATAGAGACTGCAGCTGTCGTTCACTTCAACGGGAACATGAAGCCATGGCTAAAGTTGAGTATATGCAGGTATAAGCCTCTGTGGGAACAGTATTTGAACCAGACCCACCAATATCTGCAAGAGTGTGTCACAAGCTGATATATCATGAAGCTTTTAAATTGCAGGTATTTAATTTATTTTACTTTTTATTGTTTCAAATATTCAGAAAACTGATTGCCTTAGTGTAGCATCAAAATAGAAAATTTTGACATTTATGAGCAACTTTTTTCACTTCTCCTACTTATTTCAAGTTATATATCGAACATTTTTATCATACAATAGAAGGAAACCCATGTATCTGGTAACGGTAGTGGACAGGTTTTCATTTTTTGGCAGACAATTATTTCCAAATTCTGCAAATTGTAATATCAATATTCTAGAAGTTCAATTCTCTCTTTAGCTTGTATTGGCTTTTACATTTCTTGATTCGTGAGTATGTTACTGCCTAGAATGATCCATCGTTGGAAGAAACGTTCATGGTTCGAACAGATTAGCAGAACGAACCATAGATGTTGATGATTGCGATATGTATGCTCGCCTTTCTAGAGTGGCATTGCTTCATATTCTGCTTCTTGTTCATGTTCTGGTTCATTTCTTGTAATTCTTAGGTTAACACGTTCAAATTTTATATTGCTTCTATATATGTGGATGACTGCCAATTCATTTTTTGTGCACTCACGGATGTTAAAATCACATTTTGTCAACTACTGTTGTAAATTTTAAGTTGACATTAAGGCGAACCAGAAATTCACAGTTGATGGGAATTTGAATTATGTATATATTGACAAATTTTAAAAATCCAAAATAAGAATTTTATTAATTTAGGACCCGAAATATATTTATCTATCAATTCAGAACCTATAAGAAGAAAACTATCAATTAAGGACTTGAAAATACTTGTATAGCATTTTGTAACATCATTCCAGGTACAAGTGAAGCAAAAAATAAAAATAAAAATAAATTATATTTAGGTAAAATTTATTATTCGAAAATAAAATTACGATGCAAGTATATATGTAGGTGCAGTTTATAGCAAGCATTCCAATCAATATTCATCCATGATTTTCTAGTTCTACTTCTACTACTATCTTCCCAAAGTCAGAAATGAAGTATAAATATTTCACTGCATGTTCAAACAAATTTAACAACACATACGCAGAGTTTCCATCTTATGTCTACAATTTTGATGTACGAAAAATTACTAAACGATCATAAAATTTAATGGAAGGAATTTACAAATTGACTGCACTTTCTTGACAACCAAAGCAGACTCAAGCAGTGAGAGACGGACCGTCATTCTTGAAGTTGGATCGCTCTGCATCTACAACACCCTGAGCAAAAGAAGCAGTTCAACACCAGCTGGATAATAATCACTCAAACTTCCCTTCCCAGTCCCACAATATGTGTTTAAACAAACCTTGATTATCATTAAGGCTGCATCCTTGTGTAGAACCTCGTTATACTCGTTGCAAGAGATATTCTGGGAGAAGACAAAATGAAAGCCAACATATCACTATAAACTGAAATGAGAGAA
This sequence comes from Perilla frutescens, assembly GCA_026008535.1. NCBI lineage: Eukaryota > Viridiplantae > Streptophyta > Magnoliopsida > Lamiales > Lamiaceae > Perilla > Perilla frutescens. The sequence continues at coordinate 18,593,660 of BRKX01000014.1, read as the reverse complement.
CAAAAGAGTTATTATAGTTTTGAAAGTTGTAATGTAACACAGACTTGCACACAATTTGGGCAACCAGCATCTCCCGAGCAGTGGCATGAAGAAAGCAGTTCCAAAGCAGCAGTCAGCATTTCCAGAAAATGAGGCCGAACCTGGGAAAATACATAAATGGGTTTTAATAAACATCATGCTTCTTCAGCTATTCGATTTCAATCTATGGAATTCACTATAATTATGTCACAGCTCCATTACTCGTATCACTTTCATCACCGAGGTTAAAACATTTTATTCAGTAATAAAATATGAACAATAGCATAGAATTATCGACTCTCAGAGGCTAGTTTTATAAGAGATACGGCAGGTCACGACACCTATTCAACCGAGCTCCTTCAACTGGACCAAATACGCTAGAAATAAAATTTCCCCAGTAGTATCTTTTCTGTCTATTCCGCCCTTATTACTCCATAAAACGCAAAATATGATCAAGTTGAAAGAAAATTCAACTTCAAAGATCAGCTGATAATGTTTGTTCAAAAAAACCTGATGGTTACATTCATGAGGTGCAGATAGTAGTGTCTCAACTGTTAATATTTGTCCTCTCCAAAGTAAGAAACAAACTTTTGACTGCTTATGAGAGTTAAGAAATAAAAATAATAAGAATTTAAAACTAACAATAACTGATCTACAACAGTTTACCTTCCTTGAAATGCCTGTCCCTCCAGGATGAGGATCGTAAAGTAGAATCCTTTCAGGAACATAGCGATTATCGTGAGGATTTGCACACTCTGACGCTATGTCAGATTGGTTACAGATAACAAATCTGCCAACCAACTTAATCATGAGAATGCCAAACATAAGCAATTACAATATAAATGCTGAACAGAAAACATCTTAAACCAGCAGACCCAGGTATATTTACTGATAGTCAAAGAAACAAATTATCGTAATTTACATGGTGGAATATAAGGAACTCACAGAGGAACTACATTAAGAAGAGCATGCCCAGCAGCATGTAAGCCCCCGCGGAAGGAGTAATGTGAAGTCTCAACCACTGTCTTTACTGATTGTGGGACTCGAATCCAAACAGCCTGATACCAAACAATGTAAGAAATATAAGAATAATAAAGATTCAAAACATGTTATCACAATATATATATATATATAGATAAATGAATATTAAATAGATATCTGCCCAAAAGTTAATCTTCCCTGCCATGCACCTGCGATTCATAGGTGTAATCAGGAAGAGAGAGTTCCACAGTATCTAAAACCTGATTGCTTCTTCTCCATATGCGACGAAAACCAAACCAAGTAGTTGTTACTTTGCAAATATGTGTCTGGGCATTTGTTTTGGCAAACTCACCGTTAGCAATTCGAGCTGGATAGGCCTATTTAAGTGACAGATGCACAATAGATTAGGACACTGCCAGAAATGAACGTTCAGAATGCACAAGAGATGCTACAATGACATGTTTCCAATGGCATGAATCTGAATGCTAATAATTAAATGATAGAAAAAAAAAATGATAAAAAGACGTGCAAATTTCACTTGGCTAAACTGGAAATCTGCAGATAAAGGTTGTCTTCTAACAAAAAAAGGAGTCAGAGTTTTGATAGTAGTAAAGGGGGAAATTTCCACACTTTTATAACCAAACAGATTACTTTGTCTGTTTTCCTTATCTAGAAAGTCCATTGACACCAATACTAAATTGCCATATTGTTAAACATAAAAACACGTAGAAAACTACTCTAGATCAACATACATAGTGTCAAAGCTGAAGAGATGAAAAGAGAGAAATGCATTGGCTTTGAAAAACATTGCATACAATGTCACCGCCAATCACATGAATATCTGTGTAATCACGAGTTTTCGTGTAGTACTTCAGATCAGCTTGTTGGCACCAAGCAACTTTGCTGGATAAATCCAAATGCTTTACAAGATAGGTTTTCCCTTGATTCATATAAACAGCACCATCATAAACCTGGAACCATACAAACATGAGAGCCACAAAAAAATGCCAGAAAAAAGCTCAAAACTTACAGAACCAAAATCATATAATGAAGCCAAGAATCTTAACAGTAGGTGTACACAATCAATTTAAAACTTAGAAGTTAAAGCAGCGGACCATATCCTCATTTATGCAACCATCATGGACAATACATAGAGACACTTTGTTCATAGGGGCTGCATATTTTCATGAATCCATGTGCACATTGCATACACTGATTATATCATGCCAAAAATATATAGATTAGATCAGTCTATTCCACTCCAGTGATACAAAAAGAGCGATGTTGAAGAAACTGGAGGTCTGATCCAGCTGCTTATGGTATTTTATTAGTTAATTTTATAAGCTGCAAATTAGGTTTTCCATATTTAAAGGCCAGCCAACTATTTTGGTGCAAATTTAATGTGAATATTTGGGAAGAAACAGCTGAACTTTAGAACTTAATACAGTAAATAAGATTTCAGCATATTGACTAAATAAACATTATCTTACTAGCTCAATGACAGATTTCTGCAGGACATAGCTTTATCAAACAGTGTTGTGAGATAATTCATATTCTAATCTCAAAATGGCATGTCTTACATTCTATGTTTTTAGCTACCTTATTTGAATTCTGTTGGTGTTTGGATTTTGTCTTCTACATCTACTATCTACTACAAGGCATTATTTGTTTCTTTTTAAAAAATTATCCAATATTTTTAGGAGGGAAACAACTCGTGGGTATCATATACAGGAAAAGAATAGTTACAAAACTATGAGGTTCTTACCTGAAAGAAAGCTTTGCTTTCCTCAATTTCTTCAAGGACTTCATTATTTATCTTGTCAATCACTTTATATCGCACAGTTTCTATGGCTCTAATGCTAATAGCACTTGATGGAGATCTCTGAACAGGAAAATAAGTAATGGATAAGATTATAAGAAGTTGGGTTGACTTGTTGGATACAGAAGTACGAAGAATTTACCAATACTCAAGAAGTATGATTATATTAACATATTAGCTTAAACATAAAGAAAGCATCCCGGGCATATTCACACATGCATCACCTCTTGCCCAATGTAGGTCCACATTCTAGCAGCATAATCACACGATGGATCAGTGCTCAGGTGGCCCTTGCTTTTAAGTTTCATGATGGCGCTCTCTAAGCCAAGACCAAAGTACTTATCATCGTGAAGCAAACTCAATGGATGTTCAAGAGCAGCACATGACAAGTGCTGCTGAAGCACCTATAAGGGAATCAAGTCAAGCAGGTACCTATTTACTCACTTACCCTCATCCTTCATAATTGAGAATTCCTTTGACATATTACAGAATTTAGTGAAATAATTAATGTAAAGAAACCTGGTCATTATTAGGATCAACATGGCAACATTCAATTGAACCCCTGAAAAGTTTATGCGGAAACTTCATAAAGTACTGATCCAATGGCCCTTCAAAAGCAACATATATAGAAAGTGATGACTTTTCTCTTCTTCCTGACCTTCCAGCTTGTTGCCACAGACTAGGTACCAATAAAAATGAACAATAAGGAACATAAACAAGCAAGATTGAAACTGACAGAGACAACAATGAATTAATTATATACCTTGCTATGCTACCAGGGAACCCAAGATGCAGTGTGACATCAATTTCTCCTACATCGATGCCTAACTCGAGGGCATTTGTGGCAGCAACACCGCATATATTACCATTGAATAAATCACTCTCAATTCTTCTCCTGTCCTATTCCCATCAGTCACTTTACTTTAACAAGGGGGAATATTTAAGTATATTTAAGTCCATAATTGTGTGTGCAGGAGTACATGTAATTAAGCACCCTAATATGTTAAACACCTTGAATACTTACAAACAAGAAGAAACTGACCTCAGCGACATAGCCTCCACGGTAAGAATATACTTTATTTACTAGATGAGGTGCAGAGTCATGAAGGATTTCACGCCTTTATACAATCAAAGAAATAAAGAGTTATCATTCCCATGAAGTTCATGATAGACTTAACTCCGAGATAATTTGAAAATTATGTTTTATACATTTATACATACGTGTAGCAGAGAACAAGTTCACAAAGTTTGCGTGTTTTACAGAAGGCAATACAACGTAACCCATGCTGAACCATTTCTGCAAAGATTTGCGAAACTTCCAAGATAGGGCTGCAAAATAATCAACTTCATTATGTATCCAACTATACAAATCACTCATCAATACACGATGCATTCAAATTTCATTGAAATAATTCCTAGCAACAATGCTGAACATTTTTTAACAAGCAAAACTGGAGTGTGTTGCCCAGTCTGATGCTTGAAATGGGCAATGGCCAATGTCTCTGCACAGATTTCTTTTTATATTCTGTGTAAGGGGTTATTTCCAATAGTGCTAACTTATTAGCTTGTGTGCTCGCTTCTTTCAAAAACTCCAAAGGTCAGCACAAGCAATCAACATTGTGGGGGACCTTAAGGTATAAGGTCTCACCTTGAGCGTCCAGCAACCACATCTTTATTAACAGATTTTTTTGCCCCCAAGCTGGTCTTCATTCTCTTCCAAACCTAACAAAGGGAAATAATCCAAGTAGGTTGTGAACTTAATACAAAAAAGATTGAATGGAAATCGGGTAGACCAAGCAAAACTCACAGTTTTCAGGCATAAAGGAGGATTCCAGAGCATAAAAAGCTTCAAAGCAGAAGGGCTACCATCATTCTCAATCAACTCAATTGATGGAAGATTAGCAAGTTCCTGTAATAACATTGAAACATAAGTGAACCAAATTATGTACTGAATTGGCCACATGAGAAATCTCTAGAGCCTCTTAAACACGTGGGAGGTGCCTAGTATATACTAAATATGCATTCAATTGGTTTCCCCAAGAGTATTTTATAAGCTATTCATTAGGTATATGAAGCTTGAATCTAGATGTGATTCATTACAAATAATTTGAACTGAAATATTACCATAGCGTGCTCCTGGGGATTTGCAGAAGTTGCAGTGCTGAATATGAAAGAAGGGCCACTGCTATAAACTGGATATGAAGTCAGTTTAAAAGGTACAGTACAGTTTTAGTAAAAAAAAGGTATGCTGAAAATAAATCCACAACCTGCTTAGATTACAAAATTGGGCCATACCGTGAGAACAGATTCGACGAAGCCTTCTGAATATTAGAGCAGCATGACAACCAAATGTCCCCTTATAAGAATGAGCTTCATCAATAACAATAAACCTGTCCTTGGAGAAAAGAGAATTAGGAATACATACACAGTACAGATAAAATGAGATGAAGGAAAAATCATATACTCATAAACCTAAAGAAGCAAAAGCCGAAATAAATTTGTGTAGTTACCTAAAATGTGATATAGATACACAAGCAGCAAAATAAGTACCTAAGATTCGACAATATTCGCCTAAATTGCCCATGGAACGGCAAGATTGAGACATGCAGCATGTCCGGATTTGTGATTAGCTGGATAAATTGGATGAAAAATAGAAACTTAAAGTGATGGCCATCTCAGAGTGTTATCCTATTCAGGGGAAAATTAATATTAAGAAGTACCAGACGGGCATTATCCCGAAGCCACAGTCTATCTTCCTGAGAAGTGTCCCCATCGTATATACCAATATTTAGGCTATCATCAAGCCCATTGCTAATAGACAACAAAGCTCTCATTTGATCTTGAGCCAGTGCCTGTTTGCAAGTCGAGTCAATTAAAATTCTCTAAAAGAATAATACTAGTTACATTAATCCTGTGACAATGGGATTCAGTCAAAACAAATTACCTAGCCAAGATAAAACCAGAAAAAATAAAATTGCAGAGGAAGGCAATAACCTTTGTAGGGAAGAGATACAGAGCACAAGCTAACGGATCGTGTGACAATATTTCCAGAACTGGAACATTGTAACACAGGGATTTCCCACTAGAGGTCATGGTTGCCACAATCACATTTTTACCAGCTAGGGACGCTTGAATTGACTTGGCCTGCACATTCTATCCCAGCTGAGCACTTGCAGGGGAACTTACAGGATACGAAGGATCTAATTCATCACCAGAAAGAATAATTCTTACTTGGTGGCTATACAATCTAGTAATTCCTACACGGTCGAGTGCAAACTTTATATTTTCAGAGAGCTGAGAAGGTATCTCAACATACTTGGCACTTCGGCCACTGACCTCTTCAATGTGAACCACCTGTACCATAACGTATTAACTCGTTATATTTTTTAATTTAAGAAAAAATAGATTCATGCAACAATACCAAACAAGGGCCACCTGAAACATATCATATGCACAGAAAACAAAATATATATCTTCACTCCTCAGTCCAAAGAAACCAAGAGCAATGGGATGCATGAAAGAAAAGAAACAGATTAGATGGGAACAAATGCATGCTAAAAAGGTAGAAACCTGTCCACGAGAACCTAAGTTGCTTTTTAGATGCCCGACCATTTCCTCTGGTAGTAGTGAATTTGTCTCCTGTTAGATCATGAATATCACCATTGTCAACATTCAAGGGATTCATTCGATATCAAATAAATACTCCAGGTTTCAAAATATATATATATATATATATATATATAACTCCATCAGAATCACCAAAGAAAACATGTCAAAATACCACCCATTAATTAACTAATTGAGTTCATACATGTTGTTCTTCAAACATATTCCCAACTTCTTCTAAGCCAAAAACAATTCATTTTAAATCGCATATTCTGGAAAAGGAAGTGAAATTAAGATCAGTGGTGCTTGATTAAAATACTTACAAATAAATTCTAAAGTGAAATACAATTTAGATGCAGTGTATCCGCTGAGGTACCCAAGCAAATAGAAGATATTACTTATTCATGCTGATGCAGTCAACACAGTAAGAAATGAAATTCGGGATAACTTATCTAAACTATAATCATTTTAACCTTCATAATCCAGCTTTTCATCAATAGTTCAAGAATAACCGCTGACAATAATTTATTAAATGAGATTTCGCTTACGTGACAATGTACTTCATATGAATGAGAACTTGAACTAGCAGAGTATCTTCTCCTCTCTCGTTTCACTTCACTTTCAAAATCTTCTGTCTTCACAAAAACCATAAGATCTTCCAATGAGAAAGACTCAACCGTCTCTGATCCATTTTTCAACTGCATTATAATGCTTTTAACATTCAGTCACTGGTAAAGCAAATATACCATTGTGCAGGGTGAAGCATGATTTTTGGCGTGAGCAAGTTCTAGTTTCAACGGTATTAATTCCTTACCCACAAATTTTGCTAAAAACTAATAACATAAATCAATATACCACATCTCCAAGTCGCACGGACAACCTTTTTTTTTTTTTTCTTTTTTTGCCGACACCATGGATTGTGAAGAAATACACTTGTTTGAACTTCGTCCATGTCATTCTCCCTAAATTTGCACTACTTACCTTCAGTAGTTCGAGGATATCAATCACAGACTCACAATCGCTGGATAATAAGAGTCCTGACGATGTTCTAGCACAAGTAGATGTTTCATTAACAGTTCCTTTACTCCTCTAGTTGGACACTTTGCCTCTGGTAACTAAATACAAAGTAACTCGATTACTCGAATGCGGGTGATGGGACATATTGACAATACTATATATTCAGTTATACTTCTTTCTATTAGCTAAAGCTTTCAGAAGAGTTGGTCACATGACAATTTGGCAACACAAAATCTAAGTTACTAATTCTATGTTACAAGAAAAAAAAAATCACTATCTTGCTCTGACTGGTACTAGACTGAATTTTCCTTGAGGACTCACTTAACCCTGTTGGAATATATTTAGAATAAAAAGGTTACTTTTCCAAGTATCCCTAGGTTCATTTTAAATAGCATCCAAAATGATTACTTAGAATATATATATATATATATATTCCAAGTTCATAGTATAATCAAAAGTAAAAGGATAATAGGAAGAGATGAAATCTCATAGCAATAAGGGAGTTAAATATCAAAGTACCATTAGTGACTTTGCTGATTCTGAAAGAATAGCTCTGAAAGAAGTTTCTCTTTTCTTCATCGAACTTACAACCTTTGGCCTAGATAACCGTTTTCCAGCTTCTACTTCAAAAGTAGAAGATAGATTAAGGTAACTTGTGTCGAGTGCCAAATCAGATTAAAACCTTTTTGTGATTTAAACCAGTCAAATGAACATTTAAAAAGTACCTCTGGGTAGATCATCACGCTGATAATTTTTAACCGCTGAAGATTTGGTTATTACAAGAGCATTATGTAATTTTGCTGCCTCTACTTCTTTTTCAACAATAAGTATTACCTAACAGGAATATGAACAAAGCACGCATGGTTATATTAAGGATTGAAGTAATTAATGCTGACATTTTATAATTGCCTCATAAATGACTAGAGAGAAAAGCAACCAAAATAGTGAAAGAAAGAAAAGGAGAAAAGTGATTTTGGGAATGGTGCTCTGATAATTTCTGAAAACAAATCAATTGTGGAAAGAGCAACGAAGATGTTTACATAGGTGAACTAGGTATTTCTCACTTATTAAGATTCAGAAGAAAGTAATATAAAATTCACAGATGAAAACCACATCAAGTTGAGCCAAGAAATATAACCCAAAAATAGCATAGAAGATCTTGTGTAAGGGCAGCTTCAAAAATAAAAAGATAAAATAAGTTGTAGCCTGCAGCTAGAAAGATTGACAGAAGAGTTCAAGAGTAGAGTAAGGTAATTTATAGGTCAAGAGCACCATATATGAAATTAAAATCACAAGATTGTGATATGTTTCTAAGAAAGTAGAAAAGGCAATTGAGAAACCAGACTGAATCAAGACAGTGACATCATAAGTCAAACCATATTCCAATCAAAAGGACCTCGATCCTCCAGGAGTTTGAGATAATTTGGACCTAAGCAGCACAGTTAGCGCAATCAGATGAACCACCTGAGGACAGACTTGAGAGAGAAGCTCCAGGTCCACAATGCCAGGGTGAGAGCAAAATTTATGAAGTTGCTCCAATGGTTCCTTGACTGCAGCGGTGGTAATCTGTTTCTGCCACAGCTGAAGGCATGCAGAGTAAACGTTTACAAAAGAAAATGTCCTCATTAACTCCTTCAACCACAGTGGACACAGACATAAACTACTCTTACAAGAGTCTAATTCGCATCCCACTAGGGAATCAGCTTCTCTCATCACACAAGACCCTGTAACCGGATCACTTAAACAACTTGAAGAATCCATAAATTCAACAATTTTTTTAAGATTCTGTTCATCAAACATGTCATCACTGGATATCTGCAATATGCTTAACAAATCATCACAAGAATGTTTTCCTTTGTCCTTATTTAACACTTTCTTCTGTTTTGTAATCCTTGACGAGGTTATCCTGTCACAGGCATTCTCATTTTCAGAGTTCTTGGACTTCAACTTAGCCTCGGCTTGATTTTCATGGCCGGGCATGTCCTGAAAACAAGAAAGGTCTTGCATCAAGTCACGCCAAGCTGATTCAGCTAATTCATTCCTAGATCTCTCGTCATGGTCCGAGTCTTTTGAGGCTGTTCCAGATGCTTCAACTCTATGCCTATGCTGTCTATCCTTTTTCACAAACGGGACTACAACTAAAAATTCCCCAAACCCGATCGTATAGCTACTAATCTCACTCGTCAAGTCCAGTTTCACGCCCTGTGACCAATAAAAGAAATATCAAAACAGGAAAAAAAAACTTATGGTGATAATCAAAACACACATCACACCCAAATATACACAATCAGTAAGCAGTATCCACAAACTCGTATATGAAATTATAAATTCATAACCCCTTCCAAAATTATCAGACTATAACGAAACATGGCATTTACATTCCGCTCCTAGCTCTGAATTCAGCAGCATTGCTTTAATAGAAAACTCACACATAACTTTGTTAAATTTTTTATTTAAAAAGGAAAAAAGAAAAATGAGTTAAGTATATTACCTTGAGGAAAAGGTGGAAGTCTGGGGAAGAAGCAGCCGGAGAGAAGCATTGCCTGAGGCGGAGCTTGAGGTCTTGAACGGTCTTGCTTGGTTCAATCGAAACTCGGATTGAGTCACCCATCAAGCTGCGGACTTCGATTTCCCCCTCATGCCCACTCCGATCATCCATTTCGCTCCGCCGGTTGCAGAATTCCGTTACCTTTTCTTTTTCAATTTGTCTTCGCTTTTGCGGTGGTGGAACGACGGTTTTGAGGGGAATTTTGCACTACTGTCGAAAACCTATTTGGCGGGGAGAGGAGTTAGTTTTCTTCTTTTTTTTTTTTTCTTTTTTTTTTCTTTTTTTTTAAATACAAGGGAGAGGAGTTAGTTGTCATTGTGATTCAGATTTTTTTTTTTGTGTGTGTGTTTACTATTGACCTATATATTTTTAAATGTAATCTGTTGTTATTATTTTACTTTCGAGTTTTGTTGGTTAAAAGATAAAATTAAATTGAGGTTTAATTGTTGCAATTCAAAATCATAGCAGAAGTTTGTGATTTTTATTACCCTTTTACTATAATCATTTAATTTTTTTTATAAGAATCTACAAAACATTTGGTTTTTGGATTTAGTTTTTAAGAATAGTATTATATCATTTTCCCAATTCTCAATTATTGTTTTGATTTTAATTTTTTTTTTATTATAGATTATCTTCCATACACCAATTATATATAATCCTCCTAAAATAGTGAAAAATGTCACTTGTATCTATCTAATATACAATTTATATAGAATGGATATACACAAGTTTTTTACCTTATTATAATCATTACACGTAACAAAGTAATACTAAAAGGATATAATATTGTGACTAATGAAATATGGTAATCAATGATCATGCAAGATTCATTCATTATTTTGTATAGCACAATTGCACAGACCATTAATGTCTATTATTTGTGGCATATATAGTATCATACAATAAATACTCCCTCCGTCCCATTTATATAGTCCACTTTATCCTCGCACGTAGATTAAAAATATTTATGAAAACAAGACATTAAAGCTTAACTTCCATTATTACCCTTACTTAATATTAATGACTCTAAAAAATTTAAGTGGTTGAGTTTTAATTTCCAATACATAATAAGGGTATATTTGTATATTACCATGATAATTAATACTATTTATAGTTATGGGACTATATAATTGGGACGCCTCAAAATAGTAATAGGGACTATATAAATGGGACGGAGGGAGTAGCTGATTTATTCGTTTTTGTCTATTCCAATTTCCAAATCTGCGGTGTTTTTCTATATTTGTACAAATTATAGTATATTTTTTTAATATTAATTAATTTTGTTTAACAATTATAATATCAATGTGGGGATAGCTCAGTTGGGAGAGTGTCAGACTGAAGATCTGAAGGTCACGTGTTCGATCCACGTTTACCGCATTTAATATTTTTTTTATTATTTGACACCCGACATTCGACAAGCTTAATTTTTATTTTTATTTTAATTTGACACTCGACAAACTTTTTTTTTTTATTTTTTTTTTTCGACACTCGACAAGCTTAAAATTTGAGTACTTCTAAATACACCACTAATTTTTTTTTTCTTTTCACACGATTAAATTTATTTGAAAAAATAATTAATTATTAAATTACTTAAATATTCTTTCTAATTAAAAACTAAAATCAATTAAAAAAAACACCCCACCCCCACTCTCACTCTCTCTCTCTCTCTCTCCAACGCCAAATCGCCGCCGCCTTCAGTCATTCTTCTCCGCCCTCTCATGCCTAGCCCCCTTCTTTCTTCCTCTTCCACATAGATAGACATAGCACCATTACCAAAACGATGGCGGCAAAAAATACAGAATTCAGCGGTGCAATTGGGTGAGGATCGCTGTTGCTCGCTTGCGCAAGTCGTGATGAGCGACCTTGCGTTGGTGTTCCGATGGCTCCTGACAGGTGAAAACGTCCGGTTCGTAAAAGCATTTCCAAGAGTTGGTCTGGTTTCAAAAATATTTTTGGAATATATCACCTTTGAACTTTGAACGGGTTGTAAGTTCAAACTTGTTTTCAGTTCTCGATTTCTCGCTTCTAGTTGGAGTGCTGATGTTGTATGAATCCATTTTTTAAGCTCTGTTTTCTTTTAGTTTCATCTGTATTTAATTGTTCCTTTCTAACAAAGATGAAGAGAGAAGGGGTGAAGCCGCTGGGTTTGGGTGTGATTTGTGAAGGTAAAGATTGAGAGAAAACTTGATTTTAATTTATTTATTTTTTTTATCTTTTATGGGTTTTAAATTAGAAGGATAAAAATGACATTTTACCGTGTAAAGAAAAATGAGAAAAAAAATAAAAACGATGTGTGGTGTATATAGAATCAACCTAAACATAATTAATGAGGAGTCATCAAGTCCTACTTAGTTTTCAGTTGTAGGGGCCTGACTTTCTTTTCTTTAGTTTCGGAGTCTAGGACTATGTATTCTATCATACAATTAATACTTGCCACTTCCCAAATTGAAAATGATAGGATTTTATCATTTTCAACCCAATTTTATTGGATGCTATTTCTTCTTTATACTAAAATATATATATATATATATATATATATATGGCTCGAATCTGAAATCTCTCTCATTTATTCATGGATATGCCAATCATTTGGATATGTATGAATCAACGATTAAATGGGGTTGTTAATTTGAAGTCTTGAGTAATTTCATTTACTCAAAATGGATTCATCGAACTATTTCACATAATTACATACATGATACATCGATACAAAGAGATTGATCTATATATATGTTCTAAAAATTATCAAGGCAATCCTCGGGAACTCAATAATATTAATATTACAACAATAACAAAATAAAAGAACAATGAAATTAATATCTAACAAAATAAGAGTTCAAAAACACATGTATCACAATGATTAAAAAAAAATTAACATGTATATATACCAGTAAAGTATGAGACTACCCGATGGCCGTTGCACCATAATATTATGTATATTTTACTATTATAGTAATATACACCACATAAAAATATCATAACAAATTATATACTGTATTAAATAAGGGAGATTCTATTTACACTACAAGATTTATTCTTTACACCATAAAAAAAAGTAATTCAAAAATATTTAATTATAAAATTACTTAAGCATCCTTATTACAAAATTCAAGGAATTAAATAAAAATTAAATTTTTTTAGGGTTTTCACATCGCACAAATTGAGGGGGAGAAGAAATAGTGAAAAAAGAGGGTGGTGGCGGCCGGTGAGATGGTGAGCGGTGAACTCACCGCAGAAGAAAGGCGGAGTGCGCGAATTTTGTCAATCCAATTTTACTTTCCTCTTCAATTTGAGTGGTTGAGATTGGAACTAGACTGAGTGATTGTTGTTCAGTTGAGTCATCTACGTGGTTGTTGTCGACGGAGCCGGAAGAAGGTGGGGCAGAAGACAATCGCTGGAGAAGGATAAGTCGCTGACAAGAAGTCATCTTCTCCGTTCAATTTCTTTTTTTTCCTTTTTTTTATTTGTTTTATTTTTTTATTATTAAATTAAGTTAATTTTTTTAGTGAGAGTAAATTAGTAATAGAGTACAGTGAATAGAGTAAAGTTTAAAAGGTAAAAAATGGATAAAGTGCAGAAATTAAAAATTATAATACAAACAGCAACTCCCATTACATAATGGAGTATCATACAAAGATAATAAAAAATATTCCCCTCTTCCACACCTCCACCTCATATCTACCCACCCCTAGCTATCACTTCTCTCAAGTCTCAATCCTCTCTACTATTTCCCACCGCCCCAAACATATTGATTTGTAGATTAATATTTTATTAAGTAGCGAATAAATTATATAAAATTTAGCAATTAACATATGCTTAATTCTCATATGTATCACCCAACGTCCAATTCAAGCCAATACATTTACTAGATGGGTCGAGTCAACGTGGGTTAATGTGCAAAAAAATATCAAAATCAGTATCAAACGTAACACTAAAAAATATCACTCAAAATTTAAAAAGTATCACATGTATTCTTTAAAAGTAACAGGTCTATGACTAATCTTATACGAGTTTATTTAATTCAAATTTTGATTTTTTCCATTCCAATTAATATTTAGAATTTAGGCGTTTATGATTTTATAGAGACTTTTTTAGATTTTTTGGAGATTTATTTTGTGTTTTTTAGGGTTATTGTTTTTTAAGGTTTATTAATCTCAGCTAAGGGTTATATTTATTTCAAAAAAAATTAATTGTCGAGCACAATGCACAAGTCCACATGTCAGCGTCGGACAAGCGCATTGTGCCAATCACCAGATTTCAAATAAATTAAATTAATTCACTTTTATTTTAGGATTCACTAATTCCATTTTAGAGTATACATTTATTTCAAAATTAGGTTTTTTTTATTTTCAATTATCGTTTACATTTATTTTGAAAAAATTAATTATCAAGCGCATGCATTAGCGTCGGGCGAGTACATTGTGCAAGTCGTCGGATTTCAAAAAGGTTAAATTCATTCATTTTAATTTTAGGGTTCATTAATTACATTTTATCATATATATATTTATATTTATTTCAAACAAATTAAATCAATTCACTTTAAGTTTAGAGTTCTTAATTTTATTTTATGGTATATAATTTTAGGGGAAAAAACTGAAAAAAAATTCACAAAAAAGAATTAAAAAATAATAATAATAAAATAATTGGAATTTTTTTTTTTTTTGGCAAGTGCACTCCACGCGCCTAACATGCTAACTTTTTTCACCTTTTTTATTGGGTCTAGACCAATATAATGGACTCGGACTCATCAACCTTATGCACAAGAGAATATCCCATAACACACATATATATATATATATATGCATGTACATGCAAAACATTTTTTTTATCAATTGTTAGTTTAAATTATTGACATCCTTAATTATGTTAGAGCCGCACTTCAGCTTTCAAGTGACTTTACGTGATTCTAGAATTAAAATTATTTATGACAAAGCTAATAACATAACGAAACAATAAAAATAGCCATCATTAATATCATCGTACCGTATTAGTCTAAAATTGACATTTTTAACATTTATGAATAAGCGTCATTCCAGATAAATACACATATATTAATAAGTAAATTAAATTACTTTATGTATTTTTATGTGAATATATGAAATGAGTCTAATATGAATGTTTGAAAATCTTAAATGAGGATAAATATGAAAAAAATATAAATTTTACACTCGATTGTGTAAAATAACACTCTGTATGAAATAAAATTAAAGTATTAGAATGACACGTAATTAGAAAATAAATGGAGTAATTTAATTATATTTTTCAATTTTTGAATTGATCATTCCGAATCACGAATAGATAAAACTCCAACCAAGTTGTCTCGAATTCAAAACCAATAATACTTGTCCCCAAACATTAGTCTATCATTTGATTTTGCAGTAAACATGTTTACATGGCCATCAAAACTAGCACTAAAGATATACAATAATGTAGCTAAAAATTTTGTTGACAAAATATAATGATCGAAATTTGGTTGAATAACTCATTTTATAAAATTATAGGGGAAAATGGATTAAAATTTAGAGAGGGAGAGGAAGTGGAGGAGAGGTGCGGAGTCGACATCAGTGCGCCACGTGGTTGATAGGAGTAGTCAATTTCCCCGGCCACCAACCGACCATCTGTTTGCCGCCATCCCACATGCATACATTATTATTACATACTCTCTCTCTCTCTCTCTCTCTCTCTCTCACACACACACACACGCTCCGTACAATCTATTTAATCTCGATTAATTGATTAATTACTAATTACCGACTTGCAATTACAATTTGCATGCACCATGATTAACATACTCCCTTTGTTTATGTATAAATGAATGCACATAAATTAATAAATAAATTAAATTATCTAATAGTGTGAATATATTAAATGAGTTAAATATAGATATTTGAATGCATTAAATGAGGATAAATGTGATAAAATTATGAATTTTATGTCTCGAATTTATAGAATGATATTTTTTGTGAAATAAAATTAAAATGCTAGAATGACATTTATTTAGAAACGGAATGAGTATTTTATTTATTACACACACACGCACGTCAATATATTTTATTCATAAAATAAATATTTGATAAATATTTATTTATCATCAATCACTACGAATCTGTAATTTGTTGTAATTGTCAATACTCTTTAGCTGAGACTGACTCAAATAAGTACAGAACACGGTCGATGACCTAAATTTAAGGGTATTTTTGTGTTATTAGAAAATTGTGTCTTGTAATTGATCAATCTTTAATTAATTTAACTATAGATACTTTTTTATTATATTAGAACACCATTTGCATGGATAGAAAATGTGTCTTTACATATAGTTTCCCCAATAAAATGTATAAACAAACTCACTACGTTCCACTATTAAAAATTTAAAATGCGTTTTTCCAGAAAACGCTATAAATAAACAACATCAAGCATCGGCAAACTATAATTTCTATAAAATTTAATCGCTATTTATTTTTTACTATTCTTTTATGGAAAATTAGTGGACATGCTTAGGCGATGATTATAAATAATAGTGATGAACCACGTTGTTCGCATTCTGTGAATGAAATTTAATTAGCAATTAATTAAGTGTTATTGTACATTATTCTTATAAGATGTTATTGTACAATATTCTTATAAAATGTTATTGTACCTAATTGAGTTTAAATAATCGCTCTATCATAAAGTGCCATAATTATTAAGCGTCCCTGTACCCAAGACATTTAATTTCCGTTGTGGCATTTTCAAGCAGTCTAACTAATCTATAGTTTATTTATTTTTATTATACTTTATCAATATATGTGATCATGTGTAAGTATAATTAAAATCATTAATTAATTTACATGTCATGCATTAATTTATAAATTAGAATCCAAATTATTTGTATAAATAAACCATTCGGAAATTATTTAAGAATTTTTTTTTAATCAGTAAATTATACATCAACACAATAATTATTACAATTCACTTGCAGGAAATGCACGTACGTGTGCATGCTATATAAATTTAGTTCTTTACTGGTTAATTATATAAAATATAATACGTGTGTAATATGTATTTCATCGCACCTAGCATCAAATAAATATTTTTCTTCAATTCGAAAACCTCCTTTTCAAATGTTGTCAATAATAAGTCCATTTAATCACCGACTTTTGTTATCCCGGGCTCTTCAAAAAATTGAACATGTTGAAAATTTTGTAAAATATAAATAACCTTATGTTAGATTAATTAATTACTTGCAAATAGATAATAGGGATTTTTTGGGGGGTTTTTTTTTTTTGAATGTCGAGAGTAACCTGCAACCGCTGCCGTGGTGCGCACTGGGTAAACCCCACTCCTGTGTAATAGCCTGCAAACCTACTAAGGGGAGGTAAATCACACTTGCCTAGTGGTGTTGGTGGTGGGTCGAACTTGAGACCTTTGGCCTCAAGAAACACCACTCCATCACTAGGTCATCCCCAAGGGGACGGGTTTTTTCTTTCTATAAATAAGAGTTTCTGAATTTCAATTTTCGAAAAAAAAAAAAACAAGATCATATATTTACATGTCACGCTTCAATAAATGGACAAGACGTACATAGTGGCGTAGGAACCACTATAGTGCATATATCCATGAAGTACCCAATAGTTGAACACATTTCTTTTAAAATTCGGTAAAATTAGTGTTTCTCAACATGTATACCGCATATATTTCTATAAATCAAGGTACAAGAGAAAGTAACAATTTGACTTATAACTTTCGTACATAAAACTTAATGTGATCTCTATTAGTATTTGGGTGAATTACATTTCGAACCTTTAATTCATGCTGGATTAAAATCATCTGCTTATATGCTGCATTATTAATTACCTGTTAAGTTTTCCTCATCAATATTTGGCCAGGAGGCCTACGACACGTAACATATAAAAAAAAATGCATTTATTTTTATTTTTATTTATGTTCATCCAATTGTTTGCCAATAGTACAATGTAATTTTATAGTATGACATGATAAATTTAATTGATAATTTATTAATTAATTTCATTGAATTAGATATTCACGTTTAATGCGAAATGAGAGATAAGAGTTGTATTGAACCAGATAAAAGAATAGGGACTTTATTAATATCTTACGACACACCTAACAACTAATTAATTAAATTAGTATCCATAAATTCTTACTTCCTTTGGGAGGAAAAAAAAAAACAAGAAAGAAAAAGGCACGAGGAATATAGTTATAATTCTCCACTTTCAGATTCATATAAAAAATATTTAAGAATATTTCTATCAAATTAATTGAACTTCTAAATTTGCAAGAAAAAAAAAAAGACATTTATTATATATAATCTGCACGTAATCCAGCATAACAGCTTATTTGTAATTCGTTTACAGTTGGAGTACCACGATGTAATAAAAAAAAGTATGCACACCAATACCATATTGACATACTTGGCAATGTTGTCGTGGTTCGAAAAAAAAGAAGGAAATTTACAATTTTCTACAGGAAAAAAGAAAGCATATAATTTAATATTTAGGAAGATTTCGGTGTAGTGAAACTAAATAATAATTAATAATAGTAATAATGATTAGAAAAAAAAGGGGGGTGAGATTAATACTAGGGAAGGTAATTAAGAGATTGGTCGTTGTCAGTCCAGTTGGATTGAGTCCAGTAAGCAGGATCGACGGCAGCCGTTAGATCAAACAGCCCTTGATCTCCGCCGCTTCCCCAGTCCAGCGCCGCCGCTAGCCCCTCATTGCTCGTATCTTCCAGATTCAACGCATCCTCCTTCCCCTCCGCCGCCGCCGACTGGCTCGCCGGTTCCTCCCGCGCGTACGACGTCGTTGTAGCGATGTCCATCCCCATCATCATTTCCTCCGATGATGTCATCATCCCCGTGAAGCTCCCGATCTCGGCCGGGAAGATCTGGCCGCCCGGCGACGGCTGCTGATCGAGTTCAGGGTTTCCTCGAGGAGTCACGTTGGAGAAACTAGCGTCGGCGAAATTATACATGACGGCGGAGTCCAACGTCGTGTAGATCGGCGCAGAGCCTTCGTCGGTGGAGGTCGGAGCAGTTGCTGCAGCAACAGTGGTTAGGCTGGAGCTCTCGCTGCTCGAACTCTGCGCGGTGGATTTTGTTTCTCCGGGAGGAGCTTCGTCGGAGACGGAAGCATTGGTCTTAGGCCTGGAGCGCTTGGTTTTGCGGCAGCCTCCGCCGACGGGGACGTTGCGGAGGACGCCGCCTTTAGTCCAGTAGCGCCGGCAGCTCTTGCAGAAGTGGCGCGGCTGTGAGAGGTTGTAGTTGTTGTAGTAACAAAACTTAGTGTTGAGCGAGTCGCAGCGCGGGCACTTGACGGACTGGTGGTTGAATGGCCGCAGCCGCCTATCTCCCACGCCAATAAACCTCCCTCCGCCTCCGCCGCCGCCTCCTTCTCCAATGCCATGCATATCTTGCATTCTCGACGATTTGACCTGCTCTGAATTTACGAGCGCCCAATTTTCCGGCATTTGCCGCACTGTGAAAGCTCAGTGTTGAGATGTGAGTGAAGGAGCGCTCTCTCTCTCTCTCTCTCTCTTCCAAACAAATATCCCCCGCAAATATTCTAATCTCGATATTTTAGTGATGACCTGAAATGACAGTATTACCCTGCAAACCATAAACAATGAATGTGGTAGTCGATGGACCAGGAGCTACCCGGGGAAGGGTGCAGCGGTAAAATTGAGAGATATAAAATATATATTATGACAGTGATGAGGCTTCGTATCAATTAGCACATGAGATAGTATGTCGCATTCGGTTATTCGACATCTTTCGTATAAATTATTTATTATTTATTTGCATAGGATATATAATTTTTAAAAGAATGTAATAAATAAAATTAATAAAATAGCAGGAATTAATAATAGAAGAATTAGGAGTGGAGAAGTGACACGTGTGGGGCGTGGAGGTGTGGGAGCGAGTGATCAGGTGTTGTCGGCCAATGTTGTGATCGGTCGTTGGTGTCAGATACAACTGATTCAGAACTCTCCACGTCGGTCTACTGTTGGCCCATTTGCTAGCACACATCTATTTTATTTAATAACAAAATCTTACCAAAAACAGGATATCTTATTACTTTACCTTATATAATATCATTCTATTAGCTATAATCTATCCGTATGCTACAAATATAATACTACTACTACTTTTTATGAGTTTAGTGTTATTATCAATATACTATAATGTACCTGTTATAAATTATTAATATGGAAAAATAACCAATCACCATAATCAATTATCATTATCTGACGAAATCTTAGTTGGTTATCGTCTTATCTTATCGAACACTTGTAGAATATAAAATAGACTATCAAATCTTTCAAAACTGATTCAATTATGCTGTTACATTACATGCACTTTCACTTAACAAGAGTTGATAATTTATGTTTGAAGCTTGGCAAAATTCCAAGATCAATTTTGGTGACTACGACTGTCAATCAATAAACAAATTGACATCTTAGTTAGATAGTCCATGCCCTAAAGTTCCAAATTCATAGTTCTTTTCAACATTTGATGTAGAATGGACATCAAGCTTTTAAGTTTAAACTACGGATCCAACATTCAATTTATGAATTGAACGTACTATACTACTATCAGAAAGTATATAGTATAGGTAGCTTTCCAATGAACCCATGATGCACGTCTATTGATATTTCATTAATATTTCATTTTATGCTTAGTTTAGTTATATATATATATATATATATTTGGACGTCTATATCAAACAAAGTTGGACACTTGCATGTGTTTGCTAAAAATTTAATTGTAACTCGACAAAATATATTAATATAGTATAAAAATTATACAAGAGGTCCGAAGCTGGATTAATGTTCGGTGGAATGTAACTCTTCCGAGATTCACTTGATGATTAAATATGCAAGCTCGAACGTGATTTTTAAAATGTGTTGTATCATTTCAAACGACCTAAAATAATTGTACATTGAGCGTGCGATTCAACTCGTCATTTACATATACCTATTATTCAAATACACCACAAAATTTATAACTTAATGCTATTATTCTTCATCGGTCGATCTTTCACTCCCTATGGACAAATTTAATTTCATACATATATTTTATATATCCAAGCCTAGGGTGTCAACTTTGTAGAAACCAACAATTTATAAATTATATTATCATTTTTCTAAAACCTAGAATGAATTAAATTTTCAGTAATACGATATGAACAAACAGAAGTTGTTGATTCACGTCGTAAGGGACTGGTACGTACCCTCTACTTCTTTTCATTTATGATCTCTTCCAAATTATTAAAAAATATATTTTGTTTCACATCGCAGACAGTTAATTGGTTTCCATTTTTAAATTTGTATCCGGCCGCTCAGTTAGAAACACCGCGTATAAATAAATAACATAACATAATGTAAATGTGTTTTGTAGTTCTGTTTCATTAATTATCTAGGTTTTCATTACATTCTAAGTAAAGTATTTTTTTTTTTGCGAAAATAAAGTAAGAGAAAAAACAAGTACATACGTACAGTTTAAAATGATATTCGAATCTATTTAAATTCAATCTAATAAATATAATATGGTCAATCAATTGAAGTTCGGTCTAACCAGTTTATAAATTGTCGAATATAAATAAATAGTGAATATTTCATGCTGAGTGTAAATTAAAAAAAAAATTAGGCAGTTTGACTTTTTAGACAAAATTGCGTCACATGCACCGTCCATTATAAAAAGAGGACGAAACGTAACGCCTACATGTAGTTTTGGATCATAGGGGAGGCTAAATAAAATCTATATTCATATTGGTTCGCTTTCACCACCCCCCTCAATAACTCAATTAGAAAATAACTCAACAATACTTCAATTATTTGCTCAATTATATAATTTTTTTGGAGTTTCAACCATCGATTCAGAGCCTCGGAGTTATATAATTATAACTAAGAATTTAAAAATAAAAAGTATTAATATAGATTCTCAATTATTGAAACTATCAATATATTTATTTTGATTTATGTTTTTTAATATAAAATTAATTGAAAAAAAAAGAATCAAAGTACATGATTTAAGAGTTTCGGATTGATAGTTAGCCTATTTTTCAGAGGTCTAAATTGATAAAATTCATATTTTTCATTATTTATCTAACGGCATAGATAAATGTGAAATTTTTTATTTTTATTTTATTTCATTCCATTTACAAACTCTGAAAATTATTAATAAATACAAATTTTAAGAGTTCCAGAATATAATGTTTCAGACTCATATAATTAAAAATTTAAAATCAAACTATTCATCTGTCTTACCTCGAAAAAAACAATAATAAGAATAATAATAAATCGAGTACGAGGTACCTCTTCTCTCTCCAGCCACCATTTTCTCTCACATCACGCCAATTCTGAGTTGGAGTCAGCAGAAGAAATGATCGATATAAGCTGTGATTATTTGACATAAAAAAATGGCAGTATTTTTTTAATTTCTTCTTCTTTTTTATTCGTTTAGATATTATAATTAGTTTTTTATTTTTAATTAATTAAATATAAAGAAATGTTAAAGTTGATTAAATTATATGTAATTAATTTAATTATATAAAAAATACATAATTACTAAACTTGATTAAATTAGGCCAACGATAATGACCACATCAAATTACTAAAGGAGATCCAATTACGTGGAAGCAATAGATGTGCCACATCCACATATCGAATTTCTTGAAAATGGAGATACTCAACATGAATATTTTCTTGCTCAATTTAAAAAAATAAATGATGCAGAGTCACATTTTAAGCTTCAAAATGTATAAATTGATCATTTGTGGAATGAATAGTGTAATTCAGAGTATTAGAATATATTATTACATCACTTTATGTGTGTATGTGTGTTTTGGCAATATTATTATGATTTGCATTGTAGATGTAAAAATCTGCAATTATCGATTTAGTCTGGAACATCGGCTTATCTATGAAACAGAAACAAGAAAAACATCGTAAGAGCCAAAGACCGTCGGGGGGCGACGGTCGTTGGGCCTCCGACGATCAAGTCAGGAAAATAATGTAAGTAGAATGCGGTAAAACACTAAATAAATGAATAATTAAAGAATTTTGAAACAGTGATCTCCAGTTAGAACGTGACTAGATATCTTGTAGAGCGTCGTGTAATCACAACAGAGCGTAGGAACTTCGCCATGTGGTTAGATAGACAATGAGGGATCGAACTAAGAAAATACAATACTCAGTGCGTTCTAGGGTAGAAGGTAAAACTCGTGGGTATGTCAGCGTAGTTGTCAAATGAGGAGAAAGATCTCCTTTTATAGACGGAGGTAGCAACTAGAGTTCACGTGAATCGCGGGAGCAGTTGAAGAGTGAACCGACTCCTTTGAAACCGTCAACCCTTCCGAATAAACTGGAACTGCCAACGCTCGTTCAAATTTCAATTGAACGGTTGTCTGTTTCAAAACTAGTTGAATGATGACATTTAACCTTCTTGGATTAGCTTAGTGGGTTGACAAAAAAGATCACAACATGCATTAATTTAAATAAATTTAATATATCATTAGAAATATTAATTCAATTTTTCATTGATAAATTATAATATCTTGTTAAATGAGATAAGGAACTAAGAAATATTATGAAATTATATATAAAAAAATTAAATAAATTAAAAATATATATGTGGAATATTCTTTTTTATTGCATAATTTTAGTAAAGACTATTAAAAATGGAGTGCAAATTCTGTAATATTTCAGTGCTTAGTCTGCTCGAGGTGGTTTTGATCTCTTTAAGGAAAATTCTATACACAACCATCGTTTTACTCTTTATAGCCCCCGAAATTAAAAGTAATAAAATATTTTTTTAGATATCTATTTTTACCATTGGAGCCTCTTATTTTTCAATTTGTATTATCATTGAAAACTTAAAATTACAACTTCCAACATCCCCAAACCCTTCTTCAGAAAAAAAGTAAATAAAAGAAATTTATCAATCTTTGGAACCACTCCATAAATCCATTCTCTTGAACAAGCAACAAGCTACAAAAATTTACTTTCTGTAAAATGTATTATCATATTTATATTTAAAAAATATGGGGAATTATAAAAAATAAAATGGGGATTGTGTTTAGAAAATTTTCCTCTTTAATAGTGTTATAATATGTAGGCCCAACTTATTGCGGACCACTGTGCTATTCATTTATATCAGCCTATCTTATGGTCTCTACTTTGTCCAAAGTTCAAGGATAATAGCCTGTAAAGCATTTTTAATATTTGTTCATTAGAATTTGATAATCATAGAGGTCTGGTTGATCAGGAAGGCAAATATTTATAAAATATTTTGAAGCCAATTTTAATTGTTTGTGATTCAGTACTGACAATACAAAAAAAGAAAAAAAGAAGAAAGAAATAAATAGTACAAGCAATCACATGTTTACTTCAATTATGCAAGTACTTGGATATGAAATTCATTAATATAATAATGATTAATTATCAAATAAATCACCACCTTTTTATTTTCTTATAAATTTATTTATACTTAGTAAATAACAACACCAATTTTTAGTTTAAATGGAATTAAACATTTCCAACTTTTCCGTACAGTTAAGTGCAACATGCCAAACAATGTTGGCAGCCAAATCATAAGTCATAACACATGAAAAAATCGGGCTTTGCAAATAAAATTGTAGGTTGTTTTGTTAGAATATGAAAATGAATAAAGGACGTATTATTTGTCCATTTTTATGGGTGGCTAGTTTCAGCATATCTAATTGGGTACAAAATATAGTACGTACTATAATTATGTGTACACGTATACAAATTCTAATTAAAATGGATATCAACCCAAGTTGGTTGAGTCCAACCGATTAGATTGAACTAACATGTGCTTGGGCCTCGGCATTTAAATAGGCAGAATGCCATGTCCAATTGATTAATGTTTTTACTTAAAAAGGTACATAATAATATTATATATATATATATATATATATATATATATATATATATATAGGGGTTGGTTATTCTAAGGATAATTATTTGTGTACAAATTAGGGACAAATATGAGCCCTATAATTATAATAGATCAACGGATTAGATGAGAGGGATTTTAAATGGTAATAACCGAATTTTTAATTATTATTTAAACATTGAGGCTATTTATGTAAAATCAATATCCCATAAATTCTGGAACCAGTATAGCGAGATATAAGGAAGCCACGAAATCGTCTGTATATAAATCACAATTGCTTCCCTAGGTGCTTCCGATAACTGAAAAAGCCCTAGAAATTTTGAGGAGGCGGCGACGATTACGAAAGAACCGACTGCGACATTGTGAACGGCGGGGACGATTCCGGCGACGGTGATGACTGCGGATTGAATTCGCAAGAAGGGGCGGAATTTTTAATCTCCGTCATCGGTGGGAGCGTTCAACGAGGCGAAAAGAGATGGGAAGGAAAAAATCGGGTACTTTTTTGGGGTAAATCCATGTTTAGGATGAATTTGCTGGAAAAAAATCAAATAGAATAGAAATTTTGAATGCTTGCGACATCTTCAATAAATCAATTTAATACAGAGATTTTATAGAGATTTGATAATTGGGGGGATTGTGCTTAGACATCAGGGGTTGATGCTTAGACATCAGGGGTTGATGCTGTTTATTCGTAATCGATAAATTCTCTAGTTTTCGTAGACAAAAATGAAACGAAAGGGGTAATCGTGAATACCAATTTAGTGAATTCCTGATTTCATAGATTCGTGGGTTTGATTATAAATTGCAATAATGCTATTAAAATTGTGTTTAATTTGTGGTTTTATTGGGGATTAATTTGTGCTATAATTATTTTGACTTGATATGATGTTGTACATATAATTTGAATTCATTTTGTTGTTGCTTATGATAACAAAAACGAAAGATTAAGCGTGTATGATGAATTGTAGCTGTGCATAGATATTTGTGTATGTTTTATTATGAATTTGAAGTTTGAATGCTACTTAAGAACTATTTTCGGTCCATAGGTACAATGTTTTCGGTTCACAGGTACTTAGTTAGATTTGCGTTTTGTGCCCAATTAGATTATATATGCTACTGAAGCAGTACTACGATGCTATTTAAATTTGTCTGTTATGATTGTTGGTGATGGTTGATGCTACTGAGTGATAGTGGTGGTGTTCATCGCTAAACAAGATTTCTAATGCTATTTATAACCCTATTTGATGATACTTTAGAATATATTTGCTAAATATGGTTCAATATATTTGCTAAATAGGGTTCAACTTCTTAAAATGGCGTGTGCATTGGTGCTGCGAATTATGCTTGTTGATGCTACATATACCTTAGTTTGTTGATTTGCATGATTCACAATATAATGTCTTCTAAATTGTTAAAGAGCAAATGAATACAAGTTTTGTTTAAATAAAAACATTGTCGTGTCTTTCAGCAAACAGTGTTCGCTGACTACCTATACACATGGTTAGACGCGCATACATGGCAAGGCTAGAGATGACTTGGCGCGATACAGAGAACAACAACGATTGCGGCGTATACGCTATGCGGCACATGGAGACTTATATGGAGCAATCTGTCAATGCTTGGAAGTGCAATCTAGAGAAAGGGAATGTCTGGCAAATGAATGTGCTGCTCATCAAATATTGTGGCAGTATTCTCTCATCGGTTTGAACGAACATGCCGCCTCAGTTGAAAGAAGCGCGAAGTCGGCTTTTGCATCCATCTCTAATAAAAAATATACCAATGTGAATGATGTTCTGAGTGGAGACGTGTGAATATTCCACATGCAAAAACTGTTTCAATAGTTTTTGTTAAATGTTGGTTTTTGAACTACTTATACATAGTTGGTTTGTTTATTGTTTATGTGTTGATTGATCAGATTGGTTGAGTTCTCGTGTTTTATCTACTTGGAACCTTGTTGGGATTACGGATTTATACTTAATTCTCTCGTTTACATCATATTGTTATTACTTCACATGACTCGTACGTTTTATAATTATAATTAGGATTAATAACATTTAAGTTGAATTAACTTCTAACTGGGATCATTTCGTTTTATGCTACATATTGGTCTTTTACCATAAAAGAAGAAAAAGTAATACGAATATATAAAACATCGAATAACATGTTAAATTATGTAACTGTGTGATGTTTAACAAATCGATGCTACTAACACTCCAAAATAATGCTACATACTCTGCAATGTAATACTTCACACTAAATATCTCAAAAATGTTTAAATTCTGTTACTATACTATATATGGAATACCGATGCTACTAACACTTCCAAATAATGCTTCATACGCTTCAATATAATGCTTCACACTAAATATATTCATACATGTTTAAATTACGTTACTGTGAGATATATGAAACGCCGATGCTACTAACAATTCACAATAATGCTTCATACACTTCAATATAATGAAATATTCATGCGCACAAAATTATATAAATGCTACCATTGATGCTATGTATGCATTAATTAAATGCTTCGTAATATTGATATACAAAATAAAATAATTATAATGAACCATTAATACTGTACAAAAATAAAAAAACAAATACCCAAACCGTGACATCCATAACAACACAATTTAAAAAAAATAAAAAAATAAAAACAACTCTAAACTAAAAATGAAACATGTGTAACAAAAGTAAACCTAAATCATTTTTTCCCTGGACAATTTCTCGAATCATGATGGCCTTTTTCGCCACAAGCCCTGTATTTCCTCATTGGCTTGCTCATCTTTTCCACATTCACGGAAAATCTGCTTGACAAATGGCTTTATTGAAATATCACACTGTGGAATATATACCTTTGACGTTCCACCAGGCGACATTTCGACAACACCTTGACTGGGGTGAATCAGGCCTGAGAAAAAAACCGTACAACTATTTAATGCTACTACTCGTATTTTTCAATGCTTTCAATGACATAAAAACATGCTACAATAACACTAATATGAATTAACAAAACCACTAAAAAACAAAAGGGAACGCGAACTAGTTATAATCCTGCAATATAAAATGTTGTAAACACAAAATATACCATGCTTCATACCAAATTCATAAATGCTACATCCCACCACTAAAAAATAAATACACTATGCACGTAGAAGATACTACTATTGAACAATCTATCAATCAATTTGAAGCATATGGAATAAAGAATTGATATGAAATCAGGAATTCACTAAATCGGCATTCACGATTACCCTTTTCTTTTCATTTTTGTCTACGAAAATTAGAGAATTTTTCAATTACGAATCAGCAGCATCAACCCCTGATGTCTAAGCACAATCCCCCCAATTATCAAATCTCTATAAAATCTCTGTATTAAATTGATTTATTGAAGATGTCGCAAGCATTCAAAATTTCTATCCTATTTGAATTTTTTCTAGCAAATTCATCCTAAACATAGATTTACCCCAAAAAATGTACCCGATTTTTTCCTTCCCATCTCTTTTCGCCTCGTCGAACGCTCCCACCGATGACGGAGATTAAAAATTCTGCCCCTTTTTGCGAATTTAATCCACATTCATCACCGTCGCTGGAATCGTCCCCGCCGTTCACGATGTCGCAGTCGGTTCTTTGGTAATCGTCGCCGTCTCCTCAAAATTTCTAGGGCTTTTTCAGTTATCGAAAGAAGCTAGGGAAGCAATTGTGATTTGTATACAGATGATTTCGTGAGATATGGACGGTTATTATTTCCAAAGATATGGAAATCTACATATTGATAACAAAAATACAACATTACCCTTACTTTACAAAAAAAAACAAAAAAAAAGCGCAACTTCAGAAATTAAAAAACCAAATCCTGGAATTAAATCTAACCGTCCACCTCATCAGATCCAAAGGCTGGAAACTGTCCCTACTTTTCACACCAAGGCCCTATCCCTATTTGATCTATATCCTATATATATATATGGATGAGATCTGGTGAGAACCCTACCCCAGGTGGGAACTAGGACTCAATCCCATCCATCCATTCCACAATCTGGACGGTCCAAATCAAACCAGATTTTTCGGTGGCAATTGTGTAATTAAAATGAAAGTCTTCAATTCGCACGTCTCATTAAGGGCAAAATCGAAACTGAACTCAGAAATTGCCCATATTCAATTTTAGCCTCAGGCTTCGCTCATTTTAGCCCCATGCATTTCTCATTTTAACATGTGTTGATAAACAAAAATGGAACGATGATTTCATTGGAATGAAATGCAATACACCCTATTTGGGGACAGTGAACCCTAATGGGAATCTCATAATTACTAATTAGGATCAGAGCCCTAATCGAAGCGTAATAAATCCTAATTGGGAACGGTGAACCCTAGTGAAAAATGTCACATCAATTTTAGCCTCCTACTTCGATCATTTTAGCCTCATGCGATTCTCATTTTAGCCTCAGAACAAAAGGAAAAAATTATTAAATTACTATATTACCCCTCCGTCCACAAAGTTGCTGAAATTTACAGGAATGTCACCGCCCATCCACTTAAATCTGATTTAATCTCAACCATCCAGATTGAGTCAAACAAGGGCTAGGATTGGTTCTTAGTTCCCACCTAGGGGAAGGGTTCTCATTTGATCCTTTCCCCCCCCCCCCCCCGCTCTCTCTCTCTCTCTCTATATATATATATATATAGGGAAGGGTTCAAATGAGAACCCTTCTTCTATGTGGGAACCAGAAACCCATTTAATCTCTCCATGATTTAGATCTTTATGACCACAATTCAGTCAAATTTTGGTCAAATGAGAGGTGGCATACTTGTAATTATTTACAACTTTAAGTAAAAGAGAATATATGGTAATTCAATAATTCTTATGTTTTGAAGCACGTGTCTCTCTTCTCTCCCTTTATTTCTCTGGTACATACTTCAATTTTTTTCCTCTTCCCACTCTCTCTCTCTCTCTTGTATTTTTTTGTAAATAATTCAGTAAACACAAATGAAAAAATTGTGATAAATATTAATAATTTATTAAAATAATAAAATATTATACCTATAAATATATATAAGATTAAGAAGGTTTTTTATGCGCAAAATCGAAATCAATGTTGCCGGTTCAGACATGACTTTCCATTCTTGATGATTTTTTTTAATTTTGACATTCATATGCGCATTTTGAATTTTCAGTATTTCTTGATTTATTTTTGATATATCTGATAAATGGTGCTATTATGAGTTATATGTTAGATAGATTTCACAATAAAATGAACGAACGATACAAATGTTATTACGTGTATATTTACATGTTATTCTCATACAATTTCGCCATGCTAAAATGAAAGCAATATAAAGCTAATATGAACATATTACAATACTAAAATGAACAAACAACATATATAATTAACATTATGAATAGATGTACATGTTATTCTCATACATTTTTGTCATGTTATAATGAAATGAATATAATATATCAAATTAAAAATTTTTCCATATTCTTTCATTTAAGATCTCGAATATCTCTATTTATCCGAAGAAATATGGATGAAAAATACATAACATTAATTTTTAGGGTTTATTTCATTTCAGTTAGGGTTTATTCTATTCAATTAGTGTTTATTTCATCCAATTAGGATTTATTCCACCCCAATTAGGGTTTAGTTATATCACCATTAGGTATTATATTGGATAATTAAATAGTTATTGTGTTTTCTTATTCTCATGTAATTTCGTCACGCTAAAATGAAAATAACGTGATGCTAATATAAATATATAACTATGCTAAAATGAACAAACAATACATGCTATCAAGAGTAAATTTACATGTTATTATCATGCTAAAATGTCGTATACACCATGTTAATAAGAGAATAGTTTTAGGCTAAAACGTCATGAATGCAATGTTTTTCATATAATTTATCAAATTAAAAAAAATTATGAACTTTTATTTAAGATGTTACATGTCTCTGGTACTTCGAATAAAATATTTATGAAAAATATAAAGTGTTCATTTTTAGGATTTATTTCAACCTAATTAGGGTTAAATTTAATCCTATAATGGTTTATTTCATTCTAATTAGAATTTTAAAATTTCTATGAAAAAATCATTTTAATACTGAAAAATATAATTCCTAATATTATTCAGGTGCACATAAGACTTTCTTAAATGTCATGTGCACCATACTAATGTGAGAGTAATATGAGTTATAGGTCAAGTTAAAATGGCATACACCATGATAGTATGAGAGTAATTTATTTTCTGGAATTGTAGGAATTGATTTTTTTTAACATGATGTTGTATTCATTTGAGCATCATATATTATACACTTTTAGCATGATGTTACACTTGTTTTAGCACATTATTTTTAGGAAAGTTTCCTTGTTCAGGCTATGTTTTGTGTTTATAAATAACTTGTGAATCAGACTAGTTAGAGTGCAGTTGAGGTTTACGAATACACAAGAGCTAGAGAGTCTAAAAGACTTCAAGTTTGAAGCATATAGTATTCGGATAGACTAGGTTTGATCCTTGTGATCATTGTGTGTCCAGTCTGTGTTTGAAATTCTTTCATACACACTTTTAGAGGAGTTTCGGGAGAGATTTTCTGTGAGAACTAGAGAGAGTCTAGGTTGTGAGGGGATCTCACAATTTAGTCCATCGAAAGAAGTTGTAGTGTGTAAGAAAAGGATTGAGTGACGGGAGGTTATCGTGTAATAGTCTTTGTAATCTTGAAACAGAGTAGTGGATTGTTTCTCACGGACTTGTAAAGCCTCCCTGACGTAGATCAGTTGATCGAACAGGGTTATCAACCTCGTGCCATTTACTTGCTTTCAATTTATCTTTCTGACCTTACATGTTTATCATAATGTAAATGCACATGATCATCAACATGTTTATATCTGCTCAGTTTATGTAACTTCACATACTAACAATTGAATTAGCTGCAGATTACATGCATAACTAAATTTTTTGGAATCTCCTATTCTTGATCATTTCCAACTCATGATCCAAGGAGTAAGAAGAGTGGTTTCTTATTCTGCCTTAGATATTTTGAAGAGCCATTGTTGTTTCTCTAGGAGCTTTTTCTTTTTCTCCCATAGGCTTGATTAGATATTTTAACCCAAGGTGAAACCTCTCCATCAGAGAACTCCTTTAACAGTTTAAGCATTCCATTTGAATATAATGATCGGCATGTACTCAAGAATCCATATACTTTTATTGGCATGTACCATTAAATCATAGAGAAAAAAAGTAAACAATAACAACCATGATGCTATCAAAATTATACACGTTATCATTCCTTTTTTTTCTGTCATTCTTTAACGCATTGATCACCTCTTTAGCTCTTTGGCTCATCCGCTCATCATGCCACTAAAAATATCCACAACTTTTAATCTAATAATTGACAATTAAATTACATCAATATACATATATTTGTGAGCCTTATTTAATTAAATTACATTTGTGGAGATATTAGTTTATATTTATTGTATATTATGATATTATATTTATGAAAATATTGAGAGAGGAGATAGAGTCGGTGAAAGTGAGAGTTTTGATCTTAGACTTAGAAACAAAACCACAATTTCATAAAGATCTAAAATCTCCACTTCTTCATTACATACACGTAGATTGAATAATCATTCATCTTCATGAAAATCTAAAATCTCCACTTCTTCATTACATAAACCACAATTTTATGTTGAACCCTGCTTGAAAAAAATAAAGATTTTTCCCCCATAATTTTTAGCTCTGTTTTCGCACAAACCCACACGTAGGTTGAATAATCATTCATTTTCGATATTTTGTCTCAAACATTATATAATTGCGTAGAAAGAAACATAGTTGGGTGTTTGCTTTGTTAGTTTTGGTCTCATAATGGATTTTATAATTTATGAGCTGATTTTGCACGGTACCTGTTTGTCAAATTGACAAAACCAGAAACATTAGGAATTTTGCTTTTACATGGTGATAAGTAGCTATAACAGACCATTCAAATTCATTTACTGAAGTTTACTTTAGCCAAAGCACGAAAGAGCAGTAGCAGTAACTCCATATGTATATTTTCGAGCTCACAATATCTAGATAAATAAGCAACCGTTTTGAATTCATATCAATACCAAATAAGCAATTAACTTAATTCCATCACAATATCAATATCAACAGCTTTAAATCCATAATATTGTTTAACTAGCCAAAACACTAACAAAGTTAAAAAAGAGAACATAAACTAGATATTGATTAAACAACGCGCCCATTTGAAAATAATTGGGCACAATAATACTCACGAAAGGACGAAAGGGGCCACCCATTTTCGGATCAATGATTTCCAACAAATTATCAAACACCAGACACTCAATGAATTTAACTGCCATAATGCCACAATCATTTCCATTTTTCTGTTGGGGGGGGGGTGTTCATACATTTTCAAACCCCATTTATCTTTTAATTTGAATGTGAATTGCTTACGTCTCCATATTTTTGCTTCTTTACACGACCATGGCAAGAAGCTCAAACAATTTGCAAATGCCGGTGTAATTCTCACCCATTTATTATTGCGACACATGGAATCGTAGACTGTGACACACTGCTCCTCAAATGAGATCGTATATGCTACCCAATGGCATTTCAACACATGAGCCACACCATAAACTTTGTCAACTGTGTGCCAAGCCTTGCCCCTGCTTATGCAGAGTATCGTCCACATACTTAACATCAATGTTGATGCACTTTGGAAATTCTTCTGCCCAAGTTTTGACTGTAAAACAATATAATAATACTTGAAATATTTGCACTACAAGAACATAATCAATATAATACATATTTGTTGAACTTACCCAACACAAGCTCTCTAATATAACCCATCGATATAGAAATGATGAAGGAGTTTCTAACCGGGAGTTTCTATTTGCACCATAATTTTTACTCTTTGCACCACTAAAAAATTAAATGAAAAATTAAATAAATATGAAATGACCTATTTATCCTTTTATTACTTAAATGCACCACATTTATTACTCAATGTACCACAAAATAAAATTAAAAAAAAATAAAAAATAAAAATATTAGGATTCCGGAGGTAAAGATCACGTTCCCGCATAGAAACGGTGTCGTTTTCATGGCGCAGTACCTGACGTTGTGGAGGAGCGCCAGCGAGGATGTGGGGCGACGGTATGAGTGGATGGGAAAGCTCATACAACTCTTGGACATGTGATTCATCAACAACAATCTCACCGGATTCCCATAGACAACACACTTATCCCTCTGCCAGAAACACTCCACACTTGAATTGAAGGCCACACAGATCTTGTCGATGAACAGAGAAAGAACCAAATTTGTGACTCCGGGCACGGAGTTCTGCTCCTGTATCAGCAGCTTAATGCCTTTAATGGTGACGGTGAGGCACGTCGGGAACGAGATGAAGCCTCCGGTGTCGATGACAATGTTGGGGCCAAATTCACGCAGGATTTTGAGATTCTTGAAGACTGAACTCATGAGGATTAACGGCAGGACGAAGAGATTGCGAGGAGAGAGAAAAGGGCAGGACAGAGGGATGGTGAGGACGGTGCTGAAGAGGAATCCAGCGGAGGGAATGGCTTTAGCCTCCATTCCGGTGGGGCTGCCGGCGTAGAGGAACTGGGCATTGGGGTTCAAGATTTTGAGCTGATCTGCTATGGCGATGGTGGGGTACATGTGGCCACCAGTGCCACCGACGGCAGAAACTACTCGGAGGTTGTGGGCGGGAGCAAAGACGGCATTGTTGGAGACAACTCGTAGTTGGGCGGAGAAGGAGAGAAGGGATTGGAGAGGAGTTGTGGAGGGGTGGAGAGATGAGGAGGCGAAGGCAGCCATTGCTCATCTCAGTCTCAGTCTCAGTCATTAGGCCTTACGCAACTGAGAAACATAATTTAATCATAATTTTCTGATTTTAAGTTTTTTTAAGTAAAAAACATATTTTATATGGAAGGGTATTATAATCAATATTAGTGGTGCAAAGAGTAAAAAAAGTGGTGCATGGAGAAGTTGTGGTGCAAAGAGTAAAAATTGTGGTGCAAATAGAAACTCCCTTTCTAACCTCTTCAGAATCAACATGTTTAAAAAAACATCCACATTCTAACATGAAAATTAGCAGACAAATGATATAGTCAAATAAGCATTTTGGCATAGAGTCGAAGGTGAAATAATATCATTAATTGTCATAGAGTCGAAGTCGAAAAAATCAACATATAATGAGAGTTAAAGTACATGTACCTCATTTGAGAGTCAACTATGTTTGATCTAAAAGTTATCAAACCAATCTGCATATACATTGTGTTTTTTATTTTATGGGTATACATATCTCCCTTCGGCTACACAAAATTAATTTGGCACTTAAATTATCATATGTCATAAATAAAATAATATTACAATTTACCTAATAATTTATGAATGCGGTAAAAGGTATTACCTCTTTGACCAGCGAGCAACATCATACCATTCTTTAAAATTTTCAATAAATTTGGCATTATACTTCTTCATAGGATCGAACTTATATGTCAAAACTGAAGAAACAACCATTATGCTAGCCTTCTGGGTTCGTCATGCACATGGATTTGTGTATGGAGAAATGATTGACTTTCCAGGTTACCTCTCGCGTTTGGGACGTATATGAATGGTTGTCTCTTCTTTGTCTGAACTCTTTTTCTTTAGCTTCTGATCATGATGCATGGTAGTATCGATAATCCCCTCGTCTAAGATACTATTGAAATCTCTTTATTTGACTCCTCTAAGGTAGTATTGATGATTTCCTCATATACGTTCAATGTCTGATTTGCAATCAATGATGACTGAAACTCTACAAGTAATGGCACTAATGGCGTTGATTGAGACATCACAGGTAATGACACTAATTGAGATACATTTGAAATGGAAACATCGACAGGTTGGCTAACTTCTTTTTCTTGACAATCAAGTTTCATGAGCACCAAATTCTCAAGCTTCTTCAACCTGCATAAAACATCTTCATCTCTCTCTGCACTTGGATGAGTATCTCATTCGTATAATCTTAACAACAACTCTTAGACCCGAGATATATTCTTGACATCACTTTATCTTCAAATTTTGTTTGGCCCTGTGATGAGAAAATACAAAAATTATAATCTTACTATAAACTGAGCAGCACAAAGTAATTCTTTACATGAATGGTTTCTTGTGTTTGCATTGATAGCCTTATTTCATCCATTTTTACTTGGACTCCTTCTTGTTTCATAGTAGGGCTACTTTAAGCACTTGATCGTAGCACACATCTTTTGTTGGAACTACTTTGGAGTCATTAGACTTCTTATAGTCGATCCGTCTCTTAGCTCTTAAATGTCCCATCGGTAATGAAGTGTTATTAGCATCATCGGTAACACCATCAACAACAACACCGGCACATCATCGGCAACAACATCAACAACACCACTGACAACAACATCGACAACACCATCTAATGCAAAATGCGAGGAGGCAGCGTCCAACGCTTGCAACTCTTTATCCAAGAGGTTTAACATTTGCTATCATTTTATATATTGGTGAAAATTTGACTTTAAAATGGTAAAACATAAGATTTAAAATACATAAATAAATAAAGAAATACGAACCACTTTAGGACCGATCCTAGTACGGAAGAATTTCTTTAACTTATCAAATCTTGTTACACGAGGTGTATACCAATGCAACACTCTGGCCACCACACTCTCGTAACCTTGGCCTAATTCTGGGAAAACCTCAAACGTTCACGCCTAAAGAGCATAACCAAAACCATATATATCATATACCGGTTTTTTATTCATGTCTTTGGCAGCTTGCATGTGATTTCGTGAGATGTAGATACACTTCACTAGAAACGTGTAAGAAACCGACCCCCACGGATACGAGATAAACTTCTCAATATCATCAACAATATGAATGTATTGTATGTCGACTCGCTTTCAATTTGCATCCTTACACAAGAGAATTCCATACAAAATAAGCAGAGGCTCAAATTTTAATTGCAGCTCCCCCCTACCACGATTTCGCATACATATTTTTTGAAAGCAACTTAAACATCTTTTAACATCAATATCGACTTGGAATTAAAAACATTTTCATAGATTTCAGATGACGTAGGCACATTAATAGATGGGGCAAATGAAAGACCCGTCATAATAAAAAACTCCTTTGGGCCAAAGATGATATCTGTTTCTTTAAATCTATAACTCAGCATCATTTTCGACTCGTCTTCATGGTTCAAGTGCAACATAAGGTGATGCATCATCCACCCTTGAAATTTCATCGGATGGAGAACCAAGAAGCGCCCAAAACAATTTCTTTGAAATTCATGCAAGGTGTGTATGTGAAGATTATCTTTGATTAGCTTTAACATCTTCTTCAAGTAACACTGTCCTGACACAGATGCCCTTGAAAATTTTACAAGATGCAATCACTTAAATTTTCAAATTTGTTTATGAAACATCAAAATTTATCATAAAAAAGGGGAGCATGCAAAGCATAAAAACACAAAATCTAGACTCCTTTGTAAAATAAAAATGATTTAAATTAATCTAATTAAGTCAGTTCATATTCTCCAAATAAATAACTAAGGCTGCTCATAATTAAGTTCAAACAATTAAGTGGGACAAATTGTCCACCTCAGAAAAAGCTAATAATTTGTGGGGGGATTGTCCAAATAATCAAGTATGCTCATTGCCGATCATATGTGTGTGCGTATCAGTAAATTTTATTACAAGACTTGGTCTACGAAACAAAGAACATATATGTATAACTTTGTTCAATAGTATATCTGTAGCGACTCGGTTTTCTAATATTTAAATTGCTACTTTTTTAAGAAAATCTTTTATTTGTTCTATTTTTTTTATTTTCATGTGTGATATTAATTGATTAAGTCTAATAAGTCGTGCCAAGTAAGTTTATTAATTAAGCATTTATTTAATTATGGTGTATTATTATCTTATTGTTTTTTTTTCATGAGCATGCGTACATGTAGAATTTTATTTTTTTGAGTCACTTAAATTATAAGAAATTTACATTTCTCTAGCCAAGTTACTCTAGCCCAATCAATAATTTTACTTTGAGCCCAAATCTTTAAGCCCAAGTGTAAGTAGACCAAAATCAAGAAGAATCGATCTTTTCTTCTCTTCTTTTCTTCTTTTCCATGAAATGTGAGAGAACTTGATATTGCAAACTCTCCAAACCCTATCACCATTTAATCTTATCAAATCGTACCTTCTTGATAGCCATGAAATCTAAACCTACACCCTAATCTATAATTATAAATAAAGAGCTCTATCTCTCTATTTTCCTCACACTAGAAATCGAAGCAAGAGAGATCTAGAGTTTGAGTTTTTCTTCTTCTAGTTCCGTTCCAGGTATGCATATCTTCTATAAGTTCGTTCCTTATTTTTTTATTCTCATGCATTGCATTGCATAGTGTTGGGGAGGGGTTGGTTTAGGAGGCGAGGAAGATAGATGTGTTGTGGTTGTGGGCTGTGACGACGGGACCTTGTAGATGTGCGGTGATATTGATGGCAGAGGAACATTGAACAGCCGCACTTGGGCTACTCAGCATGGCGAAGACGATGGTTTCCGGCGCTGGTATGACTGTTTTTGTAGATTGGAGTTAAGCTCTGATCGGACAAGATGAGGAGTGCGGGCAAGAGTATGGGTAGCTTGTTGTTGCAGGCTTTGTGAAGGTCGAAAGAAGGAAACAAAATAAGAAAAATCTTTCATAGTTTACTATTTTGCGTGAGGAAGATGAACATCAAAGGAAAAAAAAAAGAAGAAAAAGTTTTGAGGTTGCTGCTGCTTATTTACGTGAGTAGAGAGAGAGAGATGAGAGATGGGATGTTTGTTTTATCTAATCTTTTTTATTTTTGCACATGGGCTTTTAGGAATAGTTGAGTGTTGGGCCATTGAATTTTGGGCCAAGAGTCATGTTATATCATGCATAATCTTTTATTTTATTTTTTTTATTAATTTCATATATTTATAATTGGTTAGTTTATAGAAATAGATTAGTTAATTTTGTTTAAGCATGTTAAGGCGTAAGTATAGTTATGTTAAAATGTTTCCATGATGCATTGCATATACATAGTTTACGTATTAGTTGCATGATTTATTAGGAAATAGATTTATACTAAGTAGTCTTTCTTAAACATGTTAAAAACGTTAATTACAAAATTTGGTTGAATATATTCATGCATGATCCATTGTTTTATATATATATATATATATAGACGTATAAATCAAATAGCTAGATTTATAACATGATTTATTTAGTTAAAGTTTACTCATGTCAGCATATGCATGTCCATAGTAATCATTGTACGTATTCTTATATTAATTTAAAATAATTATTTATGGGCAAAGCGCGCGGGACTTAATCAGTTAATATCAAGGTCAAGGTGGGGTTTTACTTGATCATGTCCCGATTATTCTCTCTATATTTTTATTATTCAGTTATGTGATGACACAGCACAGTACAGGGCCTTCGGGCTAAATGAGACAGGGCTTTCGGGCTAAAATGGGCCGACGGGCTATATGGTTTGGTGTACAGACCGAACAGCTTTTATTATTCTCACTTACTCGTTTAATTTTATAGAGTTTGGATAATTGGACACTCTCCACCGAGTTTAAAGTACTCACCCCAAAACTTTTCTTTTCAGATGGAGGCTCGGGTGATGCGTAGCGGATAAGATGTGATGATGGTGGTCAAGTGATCAAGCATGATTAACGATTTAATTAATTTTTTGACTTTATTTTATGTAATAAATGTCGAGATATGCTTTGAAAGTTCCGCTGTATTTCAAGTAAAATATCTTTTTTAGTGAAAAATATGGATAACGTGCATTTTTCTATTAAAGTGAAATTGGGGCATTACAGAGTGGTATCAGAGAATGTCTACGTTCCTACATACTTTTAAAAAAATGCAAGTAAGTAATGACCATCATCACATCCGCCGCATTGCTCCGAGAAAAGGTAAAAATTACAGTTATGATTTCATGTCAAGTTTATGATTATATGAAAAGTATGTTTTATGATGAAATGTTTTTATTGTCCTCGAGATTTACCCTAAGGATTGTGTTGTTAGATGCTTAGAAGAAGGTTGACTTCTAGAACACGCAAAAGGGTTTCGATTAGTACTCAGGACATGTCCCAAGCGAAGAGATTATGGCAGGATTTTATGCAACGCAAGAGGATGAGGGAAGTAGGGATAGAGAGACATTTGGTAGGGTTTCTAAGAATATGGAGGGTAATTAAATGTGAAGGAGGTGAACTCAAGCGAGTTGAAGCTGCTCGAAAGGTGTTAAAGATCATTCTAACAACTCTCAAGCTTACATCAGAAAATCTTTATGAAGAACTCTTAGATTTTTCCCCAGGAATAGGAGAAACACTAGATTTTGTAAGTTCATATGTGGTATTTTGACAGATTGGGGTCAAGGGCGGTAGCATCCAGAGATGGAGCATATATAGGATTCGGTTATTTTATTATTATTTTCTCCAGTACTAAGTATTTGTTAAACCAGAGTTTGATTAATAAAGGCAGTTAACTTTTTCTTTCGTTAAAGAATACTTAATCTTTGCGCTATGATCGACAATAGGAATCATGCCACCGAAGAAGAATACGCAACCAATCCAAGAGAAAAGCGAGGAAACGGAGTCAATGAACAATTTTGATGATAATGAGAATGGGGGGAATAACAGCAACGACATGGATGCATTTGCCCAAAACCTCGCAGATGCACTATGAAGAGTTCTACCTCAACCGAATCAGAATCAGAATCAGAATCAAAATCAACATCAACACCAGGAAGGAGACGGTATCTTGATGCAATTTTGCCAGTTAGGACCGCCCAAGTTGAAAGGAACTGAAGGGCCTCTAGCAGCAGAAGAGTGGATTCGGGAATTGGAGCGAATCTTCGATTACTTGGGATGCTCAAACGCCCAAAGAGTTACCTGTGCAGTGTTCCAGCTGACAGAGGACGCGAGTCATTGGTGGGAGGCAGTAAAGATCAGCATGAGCCCAGAGCAGCAGGCCAACTTGACCTGGACCATTTTTAAGAAAATGGTCATGAATAATTACTTTCCAAAGGCGTTCCGGAAGCAGAAGGAGAAAGAGTTAATGAATATAGAGCAGGACAGCATGACTATTCTGGAGTACGAGTAAAAATTCAACCAGCTAACTCGCTATGCTCCTCACTTGGTAGACACGGATGAGAAGAAGGCCTGGAGATTTGAAGATGGATTGCGACCTGATATTGGAACACACTTATCCGCACTCAATCTCAACACCTACTCAGAAATTGTGCAACGAGCTCGGGCAGTTTCCACCCGTCTGAATTTGGACAATCCTGCTCCAAAATTTCCCAATAATGGTGGAAAATGATGATGGGAGGATCGCGACAACCAAGATAAAGAACGAAGTTCCCAACCTGAGAAGAAGCCGAATGTTGCTGGAGGAGAGACGCCCGGAGTGATATCTCAATATTCACAATGCCAGAAATGTCATAAATACCATCCAGGAGAGTGCAAGTTAGGGACACAAGCTTGCTTCAAATGCCACAAAGAGGGACATAGAGCCTGGGATTGTCCGTTGCATCAAAATAGGAACACTAAAGGAGGTGGAAACGCCGAAGGGAGAGGAAATTCTAGAGCTTTCGCGATGAATGACGAGGAGTGAAGAAAGAAAGATAATAACGCGTTAGATTTTATCCATTTCTAGTCTACCTACATAGCTACTTTGGTTTTAGTTTTTTTTAGCAAACGTGTGAGCACGCAAAGAAGTTTTATTTTTAAGTTGGAATAAATTTTTGCATTATTTTGGTAAAGATGGATCTACATAGTCAGTAACATTTTGTTAAAAATCCATAATTAAGTACGAATAGATTGAAGACACAGAGCACGTGGGATCCTTGGCAAAGGCGGTGCAATCGATGTTCCAGGATTGCAATGCAGTTTTCGACGTCACTTCAATTTTAAGGAATATTTTAGTATCCAAATAAGATAGTTAACCTAGAACCTAGAAAAAAACTATGATCGATTAAAGAAATCCCATAAGTAGGAGAACATAGAAAGACTCATGTTTTATGTTCCAGATAGTTAGATCTAAGAACTTAGAATTCATAAGCAATGGACATGCCATTAGCGATGATTATGCAAGATCGAGGAAAGATTTCAAGCTTATATACCTTTAAGGCCTAAGACCAAATAAGAAATTTCGAGGATGAAATTTTATTTTTAGTAGGGAAGGATGTAGCGACCCGGTTTTCTAATATTTAAATTGCTACTTTTTTTAAGAAAATCTTTTATTTGTTCTATTTTTTTTTTATTTTCATGTGTGATATTAATTGATTAAGTCTAATAAGTCGCGCCAAATAAGTTTTTTAATTAAGCATTTATTTAATTATGGTGTATGATTATCTTATTGTTTTTTTTTTCATGAGCATGCGTACATGTAGAATTTTATTTTTTTGAGTCACTTAAATTATAAGAAATTTACATTTCTCTAGCCAAGTTACTCTAGCCCAATCAATAATTTTACTTTGAGCCCAAATCTTTAAGCCCAAGTGTAAGTAGACCAAAATCAAGAATAATCAATCTTTTCTTCTCTTCTTTTCCACGAAATGTGAGAGAACTTGATATTGCAAACTCTCCAAACCCTATCACCATTTAATCTTATCAAATCGTACCTTCTTGATAGCCATGAAATCTAAACCTACACCATAATCTATAATTACAATTAGAGAGCTCTATCTCTCTATTTTCCTCACACTAGAAATCGAAGCAAGAGAGATCTAGAGTTTGAGTTTTTCTTCTTCTAGTTCTATTCCAGGTATGCATATCTTCTATAAGTTCGTTCCTTGTTTTTTTATTCTCATGCATTACATTGCATAGTGTTGGGGAAGGGTTGGTTTAGGAGGCGAGGAAGATGGCTGTGTTGTGGTTGCGGGCTGTGACGACGGGCACCTTGTAGATGTGCGGTGATATTGATGGCAGAGGAACATTGAACTGCCGCACTTGGGCTACTCAGCATGGCGAAGACGATGGTTTCCGGCGCTGGTATGACTGTTTTTGTAGATTGGAGTTGAGCTCTGATCGGACAAGATGAGGAGTGCGGGCGAGAGTATGGGTAGCTTGTTGTTGCGGGCTTTGTGAAGGTCGAAAGAAGGAAACAAAATAAGAGAAATCTTTCATAGTTTACTATTTTGCGTGAGGAAGATGAACATCAAAGGAAAAAAAAAAGAAAAAGTTTTGAGGTTGCTGCTGCTTATTTACATGAGTAGAGAGAGAGAGAGAGAGAGAGAGAGATGAGAGATGGGATGTT
Organism: Perilla frutescens; assembly: GCA_026008535.1. NCBI lineage: Eukaryota > Viridiplantae > Streptophyta > Magnoliopsida > Lamiales > Lamiaceae > Perilla > Perilla frutescens. The sequence continues at coordinate 18,550,428 of BRKX01000014.1, read as the reverse complement.
TGTTTTATCTAATCTCTTTTATTTTTGCAGATGGGCTTTTGGGAATAGTTGAGTGTTGGGCCATTGAATTTTGGGCCAAGAGTCATGTTATATCATGCATAATCTTTTATTTTATTTTTTTTATTAATTTCATATATTTATAATTGGTTAGTTTATAGAAATAGATTAGTTAATTTTGTTTAAGCATGTTAAGGCATAAGTATAGTTATGTTAAAATGTTTCCATGATGCATTGTATATACATAGTTTACGTAGTAGTTGCATGATTTATTAGGAAATAGATTTATACTAAGTAGTCTTTCTTAAGCATGTTAAAAACGTTAATTACAAAATTTGGTTGAATATATTCATGCATGATCCATTGTTTTATATATATATATATATAGACGTATAAATCAAATAGCTAGATTTATAACATGATTTATTTAGTTAAAGTTTACTCATGTCAGCATATGCATGTCCATAGTAATCATTGTACGTATTCTTGTATTAATTTAAAATAATTATTTATAGGCAAAGCGCGCAGGACTTAATCAGTTAATATCAAGGTCAAGGTCAAGGTCAAGGTGGGGTTTTACGTGATCATGTTCCGATTATTCTCTCTATATTTTTATTATTCAGTTATGTGATAACACAGCACAGTACAGGGCCTTCGGGCTAAATGAGACAGGGCTTTCGGGTTAAAATGGGCCGACGGGCTATATGGTTTGGTCTACGGACCGAACAACTTTTATTATTCTCACTTACTCATTTAATTTTATATAGTTTGGATAATTGGACACTCCCCACTGAGTTTAAAATATTCACCCCAAAACTTTCCTTTTCAGATAGAGGCTCGGGTGATGCGTAGCGGACAAGATGTGATGATGGTGGTCAAGTGATCAAGCATGATTAAAGATTTAATTAATTTTTTGACTTTATTTTATGTAATAAATGTCGAGATATGCTTTGAAACTTCTGCTGTATTTCAAGTAAAATATCTTTTTTTAGTGAAAAGCATGGATAACGTGCATTTTTCTATTAAAGTGAAATTGGGGCGTTACAATATCAGTAAAATTTTCACGCCTTTCTCTATTTTCTAACAATATGTAGAAGAACAACAGTTCTTCTATGACGTTAGTTCATACGCAGAAAAATTAGCACACTATCACACTACCCAGTTCTCAAACACATCAAACACATCGAAATAAAGAAATCAATAAAATATAAGGGCTACATTAAAATATTCCACTCAAATCATCCTACCATAAACATCTAAAATTACTCATAAATCGAACAATAATGGTGGTGGTTACATAAAATTACCTTTTTCTTTCATTATTGTATTATCTTTCTTCATCTAGAATCGTATCAGATCAAAACCTCCAGTCAGCAACACTCTGTATCGACTCAAGACCTCCCGTCAGCAACGCTATTTGAAGTCGACAACCTTCGGAATGGAAATTGACTACTTGGAAGAGGGCACGGTGGTGAGTTCTTATTCTCTGGATGATTCTCAGATGATAAGTTTTCAATTTGGAAATCACAAATTTGTGTTTAATTCTTGCGGCTTACTTTCATTGAAAAAGAAAAAATTTGAGTGTCAAGCGCCGTTTCTTAGTCATTTGGGATTCTAAAAACTCATCATTACCTTTTAGAGTAAAAATATACCAAAAGATTTATCATATCTTTATTAAACAAATACAATTTTAATAACTTCAAAAAATTAAATACGTTAATTATTTAAATAAGGTATATGTAAAATATTAATTTTACATAAGTATTTACTTAGATTTTGTATTTATGAAAAAACTAGATTTGAAATATTTTTATACAATATACTGCCGATTTATATTTGAATCTTGCTGATAATATCTGTCGGTAATCTGATAAATCTTCCTAGATCAACGAGCCATGAAAAAAGATGCATGTAATATATTTGTTTTACACTTACAACATTAAAAGTATTTATATAAACAATAAAAAAATACATTTGTGGAAAAAATATGATGATTTAAAAATAATTATTAGCACAAATATTATTATTTTACATTTTTTTCATATTTGAAACTTTTTATTCGATATATTGCCGATGTATATTTTACATCTTGCCGATTATATTTGCCACTGCTACGTAGATGCCTTACAAAAGGCATACATGCCATTACTGCGAATTGGTATTTTGTCTTATACTTATAATATTGAAAACATTTATATAAATAATAAAAAAATATAAATTTGTAATTAAATTTTGTTGGATTGATTGAAAATACTTATTATTTCAAATGTTATTATTTTACATTTTTTCGTAATTAAAATCTTTTATTTGATATGTTGCCGATATATATTTTGCAACTTAGCAATGATATCTGTCAGTATTTGGACAATATTTGGTAAATCTACTTAGATCCACGAACTTTGAAAAACACATGCAAGCCTGTATATGTAATTAATCATGGTTTAAAATCAAATAAATATTTAATTTTACAATTTATGAATAAAATTTAGAGGACACATATCGCATATTCCGGAGGAATTTATAGTGCATGGGTGGAATTTACCCTACACTCACCATTAAATAAAATAGTAGTGTGTGTATATATTATAGATTTGACTCTACTATAGTAGTCGCAATTGCAATTGCAATTAGGTAGTAAACAATCCAAAATTCCAAATAGCATTTAGCAGCAATAAATCTAATTAGTCCACTCCTCGTTTTCCGCAATTCCGATCGTCCATGGATTTTTGGAACAGAGCTCGCAATTTCGCGGAGGAAGCGGCCAAGAAATCCCAAGAGCTTAGGCAGACTATCGCCGCTGCCAACCTCTCCGACGTCGTTTCGGAGGCCTCCAAGCGCTCCAAGGAGCTCGCCGCCGAGGCTCTCAAGCGCGCCGATCAGATCACCGCTCATATTCCGCCCGCCGCCGCCGCCATTACTAATCTCGTCGACTCCGCCGCTCCGAAGCCCGCCATTGACGCTGCTGATCTCGACAAGTATGGGATTACTGATGAGCTCAGGGAGTTTGTGAAAGAAATAACCATCAATACTTTCCAGGATTTCCCGCTTGAAGGTGTTGTACTCTAATGTACTACTAATTGATTTTGCTTATCTGCTTGATTTGAGATAAAAATAAATATAAAGTTTGTTCCTTGCTTTCGTAGCTGGCAAGGTTGTTGATATACTGCTATTTCACGGTTTAATTCGTTGTACTGTACTGTAATGCACTGCTGCTCGATCTGCCTGTCTTCATTCAACTATTGTTGATGGGTTCTGTTTGGATTTAGGAATTGATGCAGTGGAACAATTAGTAGCTTATTTCCGTGACATTTGATTTGCTCGTCAATTATGTTGGTATAATAGTTACTATTAGTTGCTTTTAAGATCTATAGAGCAAGTTGGGCCTTTCTGGGATAGGATCAATATAATCCTCTCTGTGATGAGTGCTTAGGATTCAATCTTACTCATGTAAGGAAACCCAAATGTTAAAAAAAAAAAAAAAACACTATGGCAATCTGCAGGGATTTTTAGGACAATTGCTTGTTTGTGTGCAAATTTTCGTTTTCTAATTTCAGTATTCATTGTTGGTCACTGTCACGGTTTCTCCCGGTTTCTCTGGCTGGAAAAGTTAGACAAGGTGAAAGTGAGCTTATTTGTCTCAGTTCATCATCCAGAGTATAGGGCATTAAATCACTAACTTATTCATGTTCATAGCAAACAATCAGGATATTATCTCCTCAGTTGTGGACCTATAAATAAGGTTAGTGAACGATCAACAAAGAAGTGTCAGCTGCTCCTCAGATCTTGGTTTGATTAGGTCGTCTAAAACATGTTAACATCATGATGCCATGGAGGCCACCACAGTTTTGCAGGACAGCCTTTAAGGGTCAGTAAGGTTTTTGTGAAAATGGGAAATCTACAACATAGAAAAAGAAGGGAATTAAGACTGGAAAAGAGGCACTTTATTCTCCATCATTAGGATTAGGCAGAATCATGCAAGATTATGTGATCTTGACAGTTGACAATGCATTTGCTTGAATTTGCCGTTCCACTGTTTGTGCAAAGTTATCACTAAGAGATCAGGTGTTTTATGTAAGTATTTTGTTGATGCAGTATTGTTATTATTAAGACATAGTTACTTTTGAGCTGGTAGATGCCTGACCATAGAACTATCTTCAAATTTCTTATCATGTATATCATGTTTTGATGCAAAATATAATGTCAACCAGCCTTTCTGGTGCGCAGATGACTCAGAGATGTCTGATATTCCTACGGTTTCAAATGTCCAACAGGATCTCACAGAGTGGCAAGAAAGGCATGCGAAGCTTGTTCTCTTAACTGTGAAGGTTAGAATGTGAATGTAAATATTGACTTAAACAGTGGTGGAATCAAGGATGTGATGATGTTTCCTTACGCCAACCATATTCTTTATTGTAAGATATCGATATTTAGCATGGTGATACTGGATTAATCAAAACTGACCTTAGGAAAGTTATCAGAGTAGGTCTTTCTACTTCTTAAGAGATCACTCACCCCACCATATTTGCTTCCATAAGTTTCATTGCTGGCATAACCTTACCATTCATTTATTGGATTATCCTAAGGTGGTTTATTGATTTTACCTTTTTTGGAGGTTGTGATGGTGTGCCGGTTTTATCTAAATATTTACTTATATGGCTAAACACAACATGGATCATGGACTGAAAACATTTACAAGCTAGTTTGTACATTTGATGTGACAGTGCTCATATCTCCATGCATATCAGCTAGATGCTGTCATTCCATCACATTTGTTGTACTGATTTTGGGTGGTATAATAGGACTGGAAAGATCTTCATGTATATGAAGACAAACCTGTAATGAGAGGTGTAGGTAGAGCCTAGAGGCAGGGTCCAGTATTATCGGCTTTGCATTTCATTTTGGGAGAGAGTTTTGAATATCATAAAAGCCCTCAAATTAGTAAATATAAACATAATATTTTATTTTTTTCATTTTCAGGAAGTTTCAAAGCTAAGGTACCAATTATGCCCACGAGAGATGAAAGAGAGGAAATTCTGGAGAATCTACTTTATTCTAGTTAACAACCATGTTGCACCGTAAGTAATTTGTCTATAGAGTGAGGTTTATTTTGATTTCAGATGATTTTTTACTGTTCATTTATATTAAGATCATTACGTAGGCCTCTATTGTAAATTTGTGATCTTCAATCCATTTTTGTTGAATAACTATTATCATACTATATATTAATTTTATGCTAGAATTTTGAGAAACTGGTTATCTGAAGATTTCTTTTTTACACTGAACCTATTTTATTAAGTAAAAAACTTATGCTGAACCCTTTCCCTTCATCATCTTCTTTTCTGATATCATATAATATAGTTTGAGTTGACTTTGTTTCATGTTATCAGAAAATGGGAAACTCTACACTCTTTCAGTCTTGCTTATAGTGTTGATAAAGACCATTTGAAGCTTGCTCACTCAACTAATATGGATGAAAACTCTCTCTATGTAATATAGTTAATTGTAGATGAAAGTTTTACCCTACTAAATGAAATATGGAGGACTGTTTCTTTTTTACTTGAAATATGATATGTTTAGTTAAAACCAAGTATGCCACTAATCATTAAATGGTTGAAGGAGTTCATATTTGAGTGACAAATGAGTATGTTCTCTCTGCTTTCCCATATGCTGGCTCGAGTACTTTTAACTTACCAATCTTTGCAGATACGAACAACGCTACATGGATGATTTAAAGAATAAAACTGCTGAAAAGGTAAACATTACTGAAGTGAAGGAAGTTTTATCAGGTGAAACATCTTCGAAAACAGTGGATGAGGTCACAAAACCTAAAAGCAATGATACGAAGCCAAAAGCTTCTGAGCAAGATTTGGATGCATTTCTTCTTGGAGATCTTGAGGATGGTGATGATGGTCCAGGTACATTAATGAATCACAATTAATTGCTAACTTAACTGGTTAGCTGCTTTCGTTTTCTTTATTTCTTCTTGAGATGGACACTTGAATGCTGTCACCATCCTTTGTGCTTCATTTTCCTCCTTTTGACTTGGTACCTATACTTTCAAATTATCATGTTCTTGTCAAACTTTTTTTATTTTTTCCTAATTTGGCTAGAATGTCAAAGAAATATTCCATCTATTGTGCATATGTAACTTCCCTACTTATTGAAGGTCTTCCACTTGTTGCTGTACCCGTTCCCATTGTTGCATGTGCTTGCAATGCTTTTGGAATCATTAGACAAGTACCTTTCTCATGTTCTATTCGTGTTTTGTTATACTCAAAAAGTAATGTCAAGAAGATAACCCAAACATGTCGAAATATCAGTGCAATGAAAACCCAGTTCTGTTCACGAATTTGTAATTGGTATCCTGTTCCCGTATCCACTTAGTATTAGGCTAACTCAGCAAGTCAGCATGAGATATTCATATTCTCATCACATGTCGTGCATGGTTTTCTAGCAATAAGCAGAGGTCAAAGTTCAGGGATGCCATTCTTGAAGCTTTTTGTTTTGTGAGGTTTATTATGTAAACCAACCTTGAACTTGGCCTTCTCTTAAGTCTTTATCAGTTCTCACTTCCAACAACCTGAACTCAATACTTTTATGATGTGCTCAATGGTGGGCTGCTAATTTACTTGTATGGTTTGTCAGATGATGGCGACAGTGGCTTTGATGATGATTTCTGAAAAGATATAGCTTGGTAAGTGAAATGTAGCATTCTCTTCTGCTGTTGCTTCTTTCCGTATTACTTTTTATGCACTAAACACCAAAGTATTCTTTTTTTAACCCTCGATGAGCCTTCATGTCGAAAAGGAACTTCTATTATGCTCTTCTATAAATTGATAAGTTTGAAATTGTTTTAAATCATTGAAGAACTCATTTGCAACGTAAGTTGATTGAAGTCGTTCTTTGCTACACGTTTATGGTACATACATTGGTGCTCCTTTCTGCTCATGCTCATCGACTAACTCTAGGTATTGCAATTTGATTTCATTGAATGATGGTCAGTCAGCAACCAAAGCTAACAGGAAAACTACGACGATCGTAGTTTTGATGTTCAAAAGAGAGCAGTCTTTTATGTTGTGAAAAAACAACAGGCATCAGGATGCTGCAAATTAGCTACAGAACAATCCATTTAGCAATCGTAAATTCTGTCTTCTCTTGTTAAATTGACTTTCTGAATTTTTCTCTTCAATTTTTAGCTAAAGGGTGTGTGGATTATTGGATCAAATTGGATATAGAAGCATTTTGCATTTACAATATTGTGAACTATTAACATTTGCCAGGTCTCTTATCTCTTGTATTCCGATATGACATGTAATGGCAAGATCAACTGAGTATATGCTAGTAAATTATATCATGTTTACACAATAAGAACTTATTAGATGATTTATTATCAAATATCGAGTTAAATGCTTTTAAAATCATAAGCTTAACATATATTTTTTATTTTTAAAAGGGAAAATGGTCAAATGCAAATAAGCCCTTGATTTTTTTTTTTTTAAGTACAAATAAGCCTTTAATGTTGGTAATTAGTCACATGCACGTCCCCTCTTTACTATTACCACTCTAGAGGTGGAGTGAGGTTGCTTGAAAAACAAAGGTCATGAGTTTGAATCTCCTCAATACCATAGGTCGGGTGTGTGAGTAAAAAAAAAAAGTGTGCCAAATTTTCTTCTATTTATTTTAAGTTTATATCTAAGCTTTCTCCAATTTCTCTCTCTATATATATTTTATAAATTATGTCAAAATCATATTATTATTATTATTATTATTATTGAAATATTTTAGATACTTTTTTTCCAAAATTTTATAAATTTTGTTTATTTAAATTAATTATTATAATTAGTACTACAATGTTTTATTTTTATTTTTAACTAAATTAGATTATAATTTATCTACTACCCAATAAAAGAATATTGTAAGTACTTATCCTTGATATTGGTTAATTTATCCTTAATTCATCTACTACCCAATAAACCATTTTAACTAAAAATATAATGTGTGTTGAGAAAGCATTAGTTTTTAAAATTGAACTAAATAAATCAAATTAAAAAATTTCAGAACAGAACAAAATCGAAATAAATTCCCATAATTGAAAACTGAAAAATAATTGATTTTTTCTGTTAAGATTAAATATGCCTTTAATCAAATACAAATGTTAATAGATAGTTGTCTAATTCGATATTTCGTTGTTTTTTTTATCAACTTTTTAATAATAGGTGTGTTTGGGTGTCAACAAATTTAATTTAATGGCATAATTTTTATAAGATTTTTTAAAAATTGAACTGATAAAATATTTTAGAAATAATTATAATAATTAATTTATAATAGATAAAATTTCTAAAATAAAGTGTTCGGCATATTCTAATATGTAATGTTTTTCGTAATAATAATAATGATGATGATGATGATGATTTTGACATCTTTTTATAAATAAAATATGGATAAATTAGAGAAAGTGACATCTTTTTATGAATAAAATATGGATAAATTAGAGAAAGTATGGTTATGAATTAAAAATAAATAGACGAAAATTTTGGCACAAAGTTATTTTGAAGTGGTAATAGTAGTAAGGGACATGTATGTTATTAATCACCAACATTAAGGGCTTATTTGTACCTAAAATAACTCCAGGGGTTTAATTGATCCTAAAAGAAAACATTAGGTATGTATTTGACCATTTTCCCCTTTTAAAATCATGAACTTTAAATTGTTACACCAAAAACACAAACTTAATACCTTTTTATTTTTGGTGAAATTATAACTGATGTGGATTTAAAAAATGACGAATCATTTTAAGAGGTTTATATTAAAGACCAACACTGCTAGGTTTGCATGTTATTGTGCACCCTCAGATAGCATTGTGGGTTACCCTCATCTATATCTCTCTATATATATTATAACACACTTCTAAAACAAGTTTTTTTCCCATTGCATAACCTATTTTTAGTCAATTCAATAAATGTATAATTTAATTATTAACAAATAATTATTTAATGATTGCATTGAAAACTACCAATTAAACATGCCAACAATTACTCACGACGCACAATTTATTCTTATAGATAATAACGTAACAACAAAAAACGTGATCATAATTTCAACGTCAAATGGTTATTGCAATTCAAAATTCAAAAATATAAATTGCGTGCAATCCATGATGGCATGACATCTCTGTAAATTGCCAAATTGTTATGTTGCAAAAATTGATTTCACTTCAAATATTACTTTTCGTCAAAGATGAACAATATACATATTGAAATCTCTTGCTTGGTATAAATTGACACTCGGAACCAATGGAAGGTATAATATGAATGATGAAAAAAAAACTCATTGTACAAACAAATCATCAAATTCAGATCGATGTCGAAATCGACGGTGGAGTTTTATTTTATTTGTTTCTTCTTCTTGTTCGAGTACAAACTTTTTTGCAGTTTTAATTTAATCGTTGGAGAATGAAATTTTACCGGTAAAAAAATGAAAGAAATAGCGGTCCGACAGATAAGAATGAGAGGCGGCCAAGACGAAGGCAATATTCTAAAATAGGTTCACAAATCCTATTTGTTATAATGTTCTAAATAGTTATTTCCATAATAAATAAAATAGGTAGAAATTTATATTTAATTGGAAACGCAAATACTTATGTGCACTAGGTGCACATATTGTTATTTCAGACGGGTCGGGTCCGACCCCACCAATGACCCGACACACACACACACACACACACACACACACACACATATATATATAAACCCGCTCCATTCTTCTGATTTCACTCTGCTTTCTCTCAACCCTAGTTTAGGCATAGCGGCGGAGAGTTCAACTCGTTTCCATTCTATTTTCTAAACCCTAGATTTAAGAATCGTGCTGGAGGACTTTTCGTTGTTTCGTCACTGAAGATTTCCGGTTATTATTGTCCCTAGTTTCACGAGAATAGGGGAGATCCGTACTTCGGTGAAGATTTGTTCGAGATTCTACCACAGTTTCTGTCGAAGAGGAGTAATCGGCCGTGTAATCGAGTTTTCTGATTTCTTCTTCAATCCGTTGCCATCAGAGGTGAGATTTGTTAATATGTATGTTTTTCGTTTGGCGTTTGATTTATATTTTGTGTTCTTCAAATATTGATTACGTTTTTGTTTGTTGTGTTCGCAGTTTCACTCGAATAGAATTTATCCTCCATTCAATCGTGTTTTGCAGCTTCTTCTTTAATCTGGTGCCATTATAGGTTAGATTGTTGATTTTCTAGGATTTTTGCTGGGCGTTTTACTTACTTACATTGTTGTTAGTTGATTAGTTTTTATTTCTTTATCTGTAGTATCTGATAGCATAAGACGAATTATTTTAAGTGTGAGTTTTGTTGAAAAAATTTCTCGATGTTTCTGGTTGTAGTTCTCATATGCGGTCAAAGAAAACATATGAGGTTACTATTGTGATTTGAGGCTTGTTATCTCTGCAAGATGCCTGGGATGTGTGAATGTGAATTATATGTATTATTTTATTCATGTATAAGTACTCTTTCATTATACATGTACAAGTATCACAATTTTATGAAAATTTTTGGTGTCTAGGTATCAATTTATACATGCATATATATCACAATTTTATGAGAACTGGGGTTTTTTAGTTTAGCATTACTTTTAGACATTTTAAGTATAAGTTTATAAATGTATAAGTATCATATGAGTTTGTCTCTGAACTATATGTACCATTCTGTGCATATATAAGTATCACAGACATGTGAATGTGAATTATATGTATGATTTTATTCATATATAAATACTTTTTCATACATGTACAAATATCACAATTTTATGAATTTTGAGGTGTATGTGTATCAATTTATACATGCATAAGTATCACAGTTTTATGAAAACTGAGGTGTTTGAGTTTAGTATTACTTTTATAATTTTTTATTTTCTTGGTGTAGCATCAAGAGTTTGCCGATTTTCTTGGATAAATTGGTCATCCGAAAGCGTCCGAACTGAAGTCTTATCCTCTAGTGAATGTTGAACTGGAGTGGCAAAAGATTTCAACTGGTTTCGATTGTGGGGTTTTTGTTATGAATCACATGGAAAATTTCGAAGGCAAACTCTATGCGTGCCCTGATTTGGTGAAGGTCCGAGTTGTTTAGTTATTTTTTTTACTTTTCTGCTTCAATTTTTTATGTTTTTTTTTGTAATTGAAATGTTTCAACTTTCTTTTTGCAGTTGGGAGTTAGAAAGAAGTTACGAGCACTGTATTGTGCTCAGATTATACTTGCAGGCACTAATGACTTACGGTTTGATGTTCACCGATCTGTGCTAGACTTCATCAACAGGAAAAAGAAATGATCGTATTTGTGATTGAATAAATATTTTTTCGGGATGTTGTAAGATGGCAGATACATTGCTATGATTGTTCAGGTTGATCATTATTTGATGGTTTTGTCGGTTTTTGGTAGAAAGAGAAAATACTCCTTTTGTTTTGTAATTGCTCGATAATACAGTAGGTTGGATATGTTGGGGAGGCTTTTGGAAATGATGAATAGATGGGATGTCTGAAATGTAGTAAGAATGATGTTATCATGTATTTTCTCTATGTTTTTTCTCATTAGAAAATGACCTTTCTGTGTGCAAAAGTTTATTATATTTATTTTGTTGATATTATGTTAAGTATATAAAAAGTATCACTTAATGTGAAATGAAGTACCAATGAACATGTAATTTGTCCACATTATATGTACAATAAAAAATTATCATGTATGTTCAGAAGTAATTTTGCTTTAACTTTAGTTGTAAATTAGTTATTTAATCATCATTCATGACCTGATTTTAAAGAAACTCGATTCTTATTTAGATATAATAATAGTATAACGTACATAGCATAAATGTATCATGCGATAAATACAAGAGTAACATTTTTATCTTTTTTTATAGTCATATGTCGTATTTGTTTATTTAAATAATTAAACGAAACTATCATAAATTAATGATTAACAAATCAACGTACGTGAAAAAAATCCCAACATTACAAAATCTAATCAATATGTTTTTGCAATAGAACTGTAAAATTATCAAAATAAAAATTTAATAAAAAATGAAAAATTAACATTCCAAGAATTTGCAAAAAAAAAAAGCAAAACATGAGTCAGATAAAACAAAAAGTATCATGTGGTAAGGAAAAAAGTATCAAGCACAATAAAGACAGGTATCAACCTGGGATTAATCTAAAACAATCTAGGGTTGGAAGTTTTGGATCCAAACTCATCCAACTCAATTGAGTTTGTTGCATCACTTGTCTTCTTCTTTCTGCCTTTCTCAAGTTGTCCTTTAATTCTATTTTTTCTTCCCTTGGTTGTTGTTTTTGGAGGATCAAGGATACTTATGCATGATGAGGAGACATTTGTGTCTTGTATCAAAGTTTCTGTTATTGTCAGTGCTTCGATGGCCTCAAATATCTTCTTAGGCCTTGATAAGAATGATGATTAATCATTCTGGCATCTTCATTTTCTTGAGCCTTGATAAGTACACTATAGTACTGCCTTGCCATCTTATGCCTCCAACGGTTGAAAGTGATCGTCCCTGCAATCTGATCACTTGAATTTACAACTTTATCCCATAAGTCTTTTTTCGCAAATTTCATCCATCTTTTCATAATATAATGAATGGGTATTTGTTGTACTGAATTTTGTCCAATATTCTCAAGCTATGAGAACACAATAATCCATACTCCTCAAATCTCCTACACGTGCAGCTTATGAAATTTTGCCCATGGAAAAAATTCACTCTATGAGCAGTGCCAGCATCGTGATTTTGAACATCATATACTCTAACTTGTAATTCTTCACCCAACACATTAATAGTTGACGATATAGATTTCAATAGTTCATCCTCAAATCAGTGAACACAGATAGTGTGTATACCTCAGAAGCATGATTGAGTATTCCTATCAGTGGTATACGCGAGGTTGGTATCACTCTTAAGCATTCAAATTCATCAGCTTGTTCTCGACTTCTCCATCGTTGGACTGTTATCTTAAAAATTGTGTAGAACTCATGCAAATTTATAGCCTTGCTTGCCTTGAATCCGATTGCATTGTTTATACTCTCACTCCGTTGGGAAGAAATAATTCCGGCTGAAAAGTAGTCCTTATTGTACGTGGTGCACCATTTTTCTCTCAAGTCATAAAGTCATGCAAACCAAGTATTGCCTTCCAATCCATGAACTGATACCATTGATGCCCAACATCACTCAAATTCTTCTTTGTTGACACATCCAGTTAAAACATCTTTGGAAAGCATCATTGAAGGCCTTGTTTCCTTTCAATCTCCCAAAACGACTTACCGCATTTTGGTACAAATGTCATATGCAGAGTCGGTGTCTTACATCTTGAAAGACCTGAGTATCATTAAAAAATTTTACTATTTTGCACTATATGTATCATCTACTAATAAGAAAAGTATCACGAAAAAAGTAACATGTATACTTTGACAGTGCATTTGTAATTGCAAGATCTTGATCAGTGAATATTGTCACCAGACATTTCAGCTTCATCGATTTCTTGAAAACCTCAAACAACCATTCAAATGTATCAATCTTTTCATCCGTTAATAATGCACACCCATATATGACATTCTTCTTATGGTTATTAAGTCCAACAAAGGGGGCACAAATCATGTTATGCTTGTTGGTTCTATAGGTCGTGTCAAAAACTAGCACGTCACCATACAGATGATAATCTTCACACATCATCGAGTCTCTCCAGAAAAATTGGATAGCCTTCCAATACTATCCAACTTGAATCTATAAAAAAAATCTTCATCTTCAGCTCTGTCTTGACATAACATGTCTATAAAACTTTGTGCATCCCCCACTTCAATTTGTTTCATCTTCATTCTGTTTACAAAATTCTAGTAATCCTTTATCGTATGACCAACCATATGCTCACCCCCCACTTCTTTTACCATGTATCGATATGAATCATTTGCTCTCATGCTAGAGGAAATCATGTCTTGAATAAAATCAGCTTTGTCACGTGTAATCGATCGATGGCATCTGTGCATGTGACTCCATTCTTTCTTAGACAGCTCATGGTTATGTTTTTCAATGTGCTCTATCACTTCAAGCAACCCATCTCGGCCCCTCTTCACTCTCAATGATGCCTTACAATATGTTCGTGTAATATTTCTTGTCCGTTTTCTCTTTCCTTTTTCGCCGCTCGAAGTAGATGATGCTGAGCTTTTTTTAAGTGCTTCACTTGAACAAACATAATACTTCTCTATAACAGCACCAGTACTATTGTTCCTTTGAGTATTTTTTCTGAAACTAAAGCCAACCTCTTGAGTATGTAGACAATACAATCCATACATCTCTTGAAAGTTATGTCTCTTGAAACCAATTAGAGAGCCACTGAGGTCTAATGTATCAACTGTATTGCATAAAAATAACAATGATTACATATCAAAGTATCATAATATGTTGAAGTAATGCGAGATAATTTAAGATTTTTCACCCTTTTCAGGTAACGTAATATTCTGCTCATTTTCATCTGCGAATTCTTGATTATCATCCCCAGATTTTTCAAGTACGACTATATCTACTTCATTTACCACAACAATAGCATCTACGATACACAAAAGTAAGATTGATCACCTAACAAATTTTCATATATATTGAAGTTTTAAAATTCAAAATAAGAGTTATTTACTTTGCTCCTTTTCAGCAATGGATTCTTCAAGCTCATCCCTAGATTTTCCAAACATGGCTATAGGTTGTGCATCCATTTTATATAGTATTCCTTTTCAATCGATTAAAAAAAATCAGAATTTCAACTCAGATTGTATAAACCTAGCTACAATAATGGTGAAGTTGAATTTACCTCAATATCAATGAAACGTGCTTGTAATTGAGATTTTTCACTGAATTTAAGACCGATTATGCCTTCGTGATTTGTTATCGACGGCGATGAGCTCCTGTTTGCAGAGTTTGATGTAAGCCAAGGACTATAATCTTGTTTGCGATTTTCCTTTCGCGTTTTCTTTCCGGCGGGGAGGAGCATCTCCCTGCGGTGGCTGATCGAAGTTAATTTGGATTTCGTTGTCGGCTTCGCGAATGGTGAAAGGTAATGAAGAGCAATTTTTTCAGTGGGCTGCAATACAATTTTGTTTTAGTTTGGGCGGCCCAGATCCGAATTGGTATGGGCCGGCCCATCTGACATATCCAATATATCAGACTAGTGCTGGTAAGTGTTCATCAATTGGAAAATATAAATGCACACAATTGATAGTTTACTATTTTTAATAGTATTATTTTACATATATATTTATATGCATCATCACAAAAAAATGAAAGAAATTAAAAAAAATAAGGTTACACATATATTAATTCTTACATGTGGAGTATATCGGTTTAACAGTTTTAGATAAATGGAATCGATTTTAGATCTTCTGTGACACTCACTGTTACATTGTATGTGCCAAAATTTTAAAAAATAATCAAAACTTTGTTTGTTTCAATTTATTATGATTCAATTTGAATTTAAATTTTTATTTATAGTTCATCCTTCCTTAATTAGGGTATATTAAAATGGATTAATGGAATCATACATATTAATATTTAAATATATAAGAAATTATGCAAAAATTAATTATTTCAGAAAAATTGATGTGAAATATTTTACCACACATGTTTCATTCAAAATTGTACTTTTAGTTTGATA
Source organism: Perilla frutescens (assembly GCA_026008535.1). Lineage (NCBI taxonomy): Eukaryota > Viridiplantae > Streptophyta > Magnoliopsida > Lamiales > Lamiaceae > Perilla > Perilla frutescens. The sequence continues at coordinate 18,534,738 of BRKX01000014.1, read as the reverse complement.
ATAATTTTTTACTACTATTTAATATTATCTAATGGTAATATAATCATAATATTCATTATATAGAAAATTGTAAACATATTCTGTGCAGTTTGTTAAAAATTATTATTTGTTCATGAAAACAACTAGATACTTTCATTTTCCATTATTTGTGGTTAATAAAAATAAGAATTATTAAATTATTATTTACTGAAATTGGTTAAAAAGATGCATGTTGTACGGAGAGGAAGATAATTACGAGGGAGTTTACCTTATTTATATTTTGTTAGAAATTTACTACCAGAATATGTAATTTCATAATGATTATATATATCTATATATATATATACACACATATAATATTTTCTAAAAAAATTAAAATTATTGACATTAATTATTGCAATTTATTTTCGCAAAAGAATAAAAACTATAAACCACTCCCGTTCCCCCCCTTTTTTTTAAAGAAAATAATAAATATTATTAAATTAAGAGTATCTACGCAAGGGAAGATTTGACACAATATAACACGGAATATCACCAGTACGAGAGTAATGAATAAATACCATTTTTAAATAAGTACTAAATAAACAGAAACCATAAACACCATTTTTCTACCAAAACTATTTTAATAAATTAATTAATTATTCAGATAAATTGTACGGCCAAAAATATGTGCCAGAAATATGTTAAAATTTTAATGAACCGTCAATTCATTAACCGTAATGAATAATCAAATTCAAAGTCTAATTACAATTTCAAATTTTTAATCTTACTCATAAACATTAGAATTATTTGCATTTATTGATTTAAACTTCAAAATGGATAATGAAGAATGTCATATATGAAATGGTATTGTAATTTTACAAATAGTTTTTATTTTTATTTGTTGATTTAACACTTTTACCTTTTTAAAGGAAAAATAATATGTATTTATTTCGTTATTATATGGGTATAAATTAAAATTAGTTCATATTTACAATTACCATTAGATATTTGAATTTAGAGCCTTAATCATTTGTATTTATTACACTGTTACATGGATAGACATTAAAATTATTTTATGTTTATAATTACCATTCCATATTTAAATTTAGAGTCTTAAATATTGTATCCGTACATCGCACGGGTGACAAACTAGTTATTAACAAAAATATTAGTTTCAATTTTATTGAAATTGGCATCAGAGTGAAATTTATAAAAAATATTAATTTTGTATTTTTGTGTAACAATTTAAAGTTAATATTAAAAATAAAAAATCATGTAAAATTCATGATTTTAAAATCATTTAATCTTTATGTATTTATGAGAAATTGTATCCTATTAAATTATTATTATTATTATTATTATTATTATTAACTTAATAGTATATTGTTTGAGATATTTAATAAATTCAATGAGGCTTAGGCCAGACCGCCAGAGAGAGAGATTGTCGGCGACGTACATGGTACAAATAAGGTACCGTATGCCGTATGCCGTATGCCGTATGCGTATAGAGAGGTTGGTGTGAGGCTCCGGTGCTGATGCCGTTGGATCTTTGCCATGTCAGATCATACCCAATCTAACCTCGGTGGGGTCCACCTCGCTCTGTCTGACATTGATTTTGACTGTTTAACCTATTGTCTCGTCTCGTCGCCTTTAAATTAATTTCTAAATAAATTATATAGAAATATATATAATCTTCTTGTAGTATTTTTTTATGCACGTTGAGGTTTTTTTGTCACTATTAGTCTATTATTAGTGGTAGGCTTTCCATCCCTATTTTATTTATGATAGGGCCACCATTTCCATTTCCATTCCTTGGTTTCAACTTTTGAACTCCTTGTGTACTTATAAGTCAGCTGTAACGTAATTGAATGAATCTATAGATTATAGCTATCAAAATAACAACAATGATCATTTACTGCAGTTATTGTTTGGTGATGCCATGTTTAACTTTGGACAAAATTCGAAAGGGGGCTCGGGAATTGCTTGTGATTATTTGGTTTATTCTGGATAAAGTTTAAAAAGATTAATTATAAATTTAAAACTTTGGATGATTTATGAAAAATAAATTGTAATTAAGATACTAGTATTGAGTATTATTGACTAATGAGTGAGCACAGAAATGGCTGCGTGTGTGCATTATCCGTACAAATTGGTGAGGTGTGTGTGAAAAAAGGTGCGTAGCGTAGCGTATTCCATGGAAAAAATAGTGGACGCTGCGACAATTGCGAGTAGATGGACGATCCCTGCCCTTCCTATCAACTTCTCACCGACATTCTGCACCACCACCACCATTCACACACATAACACGCACTAGCTCTCTCTCTCTCTGTTAGCTGGCCTGTCTCCGCCGCCGTTGATCCCAATAATCACGACGGATCTCATGCACTTTGTTTCTCTTTCTCTGTCTCAACATTGGTTGATCTGGGATCGCTAAAGATCGAATCTTTTTTTCGCTGATACTATTGAATCGTAATGTGCGTCTCGTATAAGGGATTTTCTTGATTTTTTTGTTTTGGGGAAGAATCTCTGGTTCAATCTTTGGATTGAGAATTGCATGATTTGGGGGAAAACATTCGAGTACCGATTATAGATTGTGCGAGAGTGCAGGTGGGGTTGTATGGGGTGGTTGGAATATAGGGTTGTGAGGAGAGTAATACGAAGAGGAGAAGGAGAAGGTGGGGAATGATGGGGCACAAAACGGCGGCGTATGGAGGGGAGAGGCTTCGGAATACGGGGTTGGTTTCTCGCTCGAGAATGAAGCTTTGGATGATCAGGGCAACCACCACGGTTTTGTTGTGGACTTGTGTAGTTCAGTTGACTGCTTTGAGTGAAACTTGGGGGCCTCGTGTGTTGAAGGGTTGGCCCTCTTGCTTTCTCCCTCAATCCCAGCCTGCTGCTGCCGCCGTCGCAGTCGCATTGGGTGTTGTTGTTCACTCAAAACCCCAACCAGTTCTTCCTCCAAAGAGTGAGCCCTTTAACCGAGTTTTTTTTTTTACTTCAATGTTTCTTTTCTTATTCTTGGAATTGAGATGTGTGTTTAGCTCTTGTAGTCATTGATGTTATGCTGCGTCGCCTTTTTGCTGTCTGCTTTCTACATGCTCTAGTTTAATTTCACTGCTTTGTTATGCCGTTATGTGCTTGTTTTGGTTGATGATCTCCCCTCTTGATTAGGCAGTTATGTACTGTTTTTGTTGTTGAACTTTGAATGATTGTGCTGAACTTTGAATGCTTTTGTTTTTCATTCAGGGGTTTATAGAAACAATGGTTACTTAATGGTTTCGTGCAATGGAGGGCTTAATCAAATGAGGGCAGCTGTGAGTTGGTTTTCTCTTTTACATTATGTGAACGTATTTAATTCGCTTAGTTTGTCTGCAGACATCGGTTGATTGACTAACCTTTTTTTTTTGTCTCGATGCAGATTTGTGACATGGTTGCAATTGCTAGATCTTTGAATGTTACATTGATAGTTCCCGAACTTGATAAGACTTCATTTTGGAACGATCCTAGGTCTACCCACTCTATTGATGCTGATAAATATTGAAATGCTGCATGTTAGATTATGCTTCAGTCTTCAGTCATGAGTCTTGAGGGCATTTTCCCCCTTACTAAAACATCATAGTTTGTGTTTGCAGTGAATTTCAAGACATTTTTGATGTCGATCATTTTATTACTTCCCTCAGAGATGAAGTTCGGATACTCAAGGAGCTACCTCCAAGGGTCAAAAGCAGAGTAGAGCTGGGAATAATACATACAATGCCTCCTATTAGTTGGTCAGATATCTCATACTATCACAATCAGGTAATCAGATTTATTCATATGTAGTGATTTTTTTTATAAACTCTGCAATTTGATTGCAAGTTGAGTGATATCTAATCCCTGTTTCATGCATGCAGGTTCTTCCTCTCATTCAAAAATATAAAGTTGTCCACTTGAATAGGACAGATGCTCGTCTAGCAAACAATGCTCAGCCCTTGGACATTCAGAGGCTGCGCTGCCGAGTAAACTTCAGTGCTTTAAGATTTACTCCTCAAATAGAAGAACTGGGCAGAAAAGTCATCAAAATACTTCGGCAAAATGGCCCTTTCTTAGTGCTTCATCTCAGATACGAAATGGACATGCTAGCCTTTTCCGGTTGTACTCAAGGGTGCAATTCTGAGGAGGTGGATGAGCTAACGAGCATGAGGTAAGCTCTTTCCTCTTTGTTTGAGCAGTCTGCAGATGGTGCTAATCTCATTATTACGTGTCCATTAATAATAGATATGCCTACCCTTGGTGGAAAGAGAAAGTCATAGACTCTGACTTCAAAAGAAAAGAGGGGCTGTGTCCTTTGACACCTGAGGAAACTGCACTGACATTGAAGGCATTGGACATTGATCCTACCATTCAGATTTACATTGCCGCGGGAGAAATATACGGTGGTAAACGAAGATTGTCAACACTTGTATCATCTTATCCTAATCTTGTAAGTTTCGATTTTTATGGAAAGCTAATATACAATTGTGGTATTTCAAAGGTTCTAGTGTTTGTTATTTATCAAGTTTTGTCTGTCAATGTCATGACAGGTTAGGAAGGAGACACTGTTGGAGCCTTCAGACCTTATGTTTTTCCAAAATCACTCATCTCAAATGGCTGCATTAGATTATCTCGTTTCGTTGGAGAGCGATATCTTTGTTCCTACATATGATGGCAACATGGCTAAGGTTGTTGAAGGGCATCGCAGGTACTAGATATGATGACAACATTCTATAATTGTCCCAAATACAAGATAGTGATTTGGTGTCGGCTGGCAGTGAACAATAGAAATAAGATATTGTATATCCGGCCTCCTGTCATCCATATAATACAAAAAAAGAAGGCAATTAGAGCCTAGAAGCCATGATAACAAATTGATGTTCTGCATTGTACTTCTTGCTCAGATCAGCTGTGAAGCCTATAGTTTTCTTTGATTTTCTGTTTTTTTTTTTTTTTTAATAATTTGTTTGCAGATATCTTGGATACAAGAAAACGATCTTACTAGAGAGGAGGCTACTAGTGACTTTAATAGACCGTTACAGCTCGGGATCACTAAGTTGGGATGAGTTCTCTAGCGCGGTTAAGGTTGCTCATGCTGACCGAATGGGAAAGGCACGCAAGAGATTGGTGATACCCGAACGGCCTAAAGAAGAGGATTACTTTTTTGCCAACCCCTGGGAGTGTTTGCACACATCAGATGAAGATGAAGCAGTATATAGCGTTTGAATCTCTAGTTGTTGTGAGTTCTTTTCATTAGAAATCGAGTAGCCATAGATCCGGTCGTCTTTGGAGGAGGCCTACAGCCGTAGATGGAAGAAGACTACTCCCGTTTTCATTTTCAACAAAGCTCGAGAGGTGTGGAAGGAAGGAAGGAACTGCTTCACATTTGGTTTTATACAGATATATCAATAATACCATTCCTGTACAGAATTGTAACACATTCAAATATAGATTGGTTTTTGCTGCAATTATTCAACTCATTTATCTCAACATCTGTTTTTTTTTTTTTTATCAAATTATTATTGTTATTTTGTTTGATCATTTTCTATCATCCACAGAAAATTCTACTCATTCAGCAATTGGAAAAGAAGGGTGGGTGATGTGATATGATACCATTTACGTATATATATAGGTGGACCAGGTGCGGTTGGTTTAACGGTGAAGTCATGCAGTTTTTTTTTGGGTGAAATTACTTTTAATTTTATATATACAAACAACAAATCAAATGTTATACATTAATTAGTAATATTAATGTTAAAAATTCAATCGAACCTTAAGCATTTGTTACAATAAATGTGAAGTTTTCATTATTTTCTTTATGAAGAATATAAATTTCTCCAAGAGTCTAGAGTTTGATTATTATTATTTGGCACATGCATACTGATTGATTTAACATACTCGAACACATGTTGGCAATTTTTTTTTTTTTTTACAAGAAAAAATAATTATTTGTCTGCCTGTGTTCGAGTATATTAAAAATATTTGCATGCAGACAAATATTTTAAACTTGGATAAGGGTTGACACTGGTTTTGAACAAGTATAATATATATTCAATTTGTATATTTTTCTAATTCCTTATTTTAAAAAAGAAATATCATTGAGTTTGTCGTCCAAGATAAATTTATGAAATTGTAAATCAAAATGCAAAATAATTTGTATGCAAAAATTAAAAAAAAAAGAAGTAAAAAAAGCTCAAGCTATGAAAATATATATTTTAATTCCACATTAAAATTAAAACAAATAACTCTGAACAGAAACTATTTGATTATTGATATGAGCTCATACATACAAATAAAATACAATATAGTGTCCTATAATTATACTATTCAATGCTTATTTTCCGGAATCAGAGCAAGAGCAGGGGGGAAAATTGTTCTCTCACTCTAACTCTCTCTCTCTCTCTCTCTCTCTCTCTCTCTCTCTCTCTGATCAACTAGCTAGTTGTTCTTGGGAGGATGCGGCTTCGGTGGATGATAATCTGAGCTGAAAGCCGTGAGATTGTCTGTGGAATCGTGTTCTTCATCACCAGATTTTGAAACATTCTTGCTGTTCCTAGCCTCACCTCCCATTTTTCTTCTTGCAAATGATTCAACTGATGATGGATTCCTTTCCTGCATATTCACTCATTTTTCAATCATTTATGATTAATGCATTTATGACATACTATATATATAATATATACAGTAGGATTGATATTTTCTTATATGAACTTGATTAATTATGTTTTTTTTTGCATCACAAATGAAGTGATAATTAGATAAAACAATGTTAAAGTAGTTAATTAAAAGTTACGTACCTTTTGTAAACTGAAGAAGTAATAACTCATGTCTCCCTCCACTGCCATTTCTTTCTTTGTTATTACTGCATGTACTTTCTTCACTGCAGATATAGAAAGCAAAAATCAGTATAACGAAATATATTTCAAGTCTATATATATGTATGTATGTATGTATTATATTGAGAATTAATTTGAGATGGAAACAGAAAAAAATAATGTACCTTGACGAGCAAGAGAAAAGGATTGCAGAGCAAGAAATATGAAAATGAAGACCACAATCTGAATCTTAGATAACTTCATTATTAATTTCTCCAAACTCTCTAATGAATTATTCCTTAATTTCTTTAATTTGATGATGAATTGAACAACACATGCAAAATAAGAGGAGGCTCGTTGTGCTATATATATGAAGAGTTGAAAGTCTCAAAATCAGGTCAAAGCTTGGGTTCCAAGAAGATCTTAATTATTTTATTGAATATTTTAATTGCTTCAAATCGTTGAATAAAAAATATAAAAGGGGCAGGACATTGGGGAACTCGAATTACTGATGTTCAAAGTTACGAGTTAAGGAAAAGTGGGAGTGGATTTTGTGGGTTGGTTCAAATTTAGTGTTAGTAAAAAGAGTGTGTTTTGCGCCTGTCTGCCGCCATGCATGCAACGAGGAAAAGTTATTATTTTTAATTCTCCTTTATTTTATTTGAATGTAGTTTTATTATTATTATTATTATTATTATTATTATTATTATTATTATTATTATTATTATTATTATTATTATTATATCTATACATTTGAGTGGCTGCAATTCAGTTACAGATATCCGAAATCCAAATGCGTTTAATTAATACCAGAATTTGATATATACTCTTCTCTCTCTCTCTCTCTCTATACACACACACACACACACACACACACACACACACACACACACACACACACACACAACAGCACGACAAAGTTCAAAGCTGCTCAAGTTCAAATGTTACTTTTTGTTTCACTGCTAGCTGTTATTTCGGTTTTGAATGTTCCCTCATATATAAATATATATATGTGTGTGTGTGCAAGTTATATTCATTAATATATTTTATTCATCACTTCTACTGCTGTACATGTGTTCGTAAATGAATCGGTCAAAACTATAATATGAACGTATTAGCTGCAATTACTATTTACAGACCCGTATAATAAATATATTTTTTTATATGTATCATGAAATTTCTAGGTACAAGGCGTTGAGATGATATTATATTCAAGCTATGATTATTTAGTCATGCAATATCGACGGTCAATCCATCAATTAATTCCATACACAAGTCCCTGTGTACAATTTGGTGTAACTTAGAAGATCATATTAATTATGACCTAGCAAGTTTTGTCCCAAATTCTTTCACGTAAATTTATTTTAAGGGCCTCTGCTTAATGTGATTACAAATTTAATTACAAGATAATCTCATTCGAGTATAAACGGAATGGACCTACAGTTTTTTTTTATAGCCGAATAGGGGTGGTCGTTATAAAATATGGTTCAATAAAATTAAAGGGCAAAATTACTTCTTTTTTTTTTTGAGGCATGCACGATTACTAAATTTGATAAGTGCATAGATCCCAAGTATATTTTGGCTTTCATCTCAAATGATCGAGTAATGCGACGGTTTAATTAAGAATGCTATTATAAAATTAATTATATAATTTTTTAAAAATATTTTATTTCCTGTAGCACACAATCCTACATTCCCACTTAATTAAAGCTAATTTTCTAAAATATTTGTTTTGGAGAAAAAGAGAACTATATATATATATATCTTCATTCCAAATATTGCGTAATTTTAGCTATTCTTTTTTTATATATAGCATTTCCTACATAAATCCTTTCATTAACAGTTATCATTTAATCATGAAAAATGTAGTATGGGTCCAAAGATGCAAGACTGCTGTCAGAAAACGTGAATTATTATGATTATTTTCTTAAAATCAGTCAAACTAACGAACTGTTTTTTTATTAGTAAAAAAAAGAAGGGAGAAGAAAACAAGATCAGTACTAAAATAATAGTTTCAATTATATATATAGGAAATTAAACAGTTGAAATTAAAGGCACATATATTCCAACATGTGAACAACTGATAGGTGGGCAAATCCAAGAAACAAGAAGAAAAAAATATAATGATTCGTGGGCAAGTGGTAGTGAGTTTGCAATATATATATATATAGGTAATAATTAATTAATTAGTAAAAATGAATGAATGGATGATTCATATGAATATATGGAATGAAGAAAACAAATGGATGCAACAAAACATTTGCAACTTTTTTAGAGTAGCGTAGTGTAGTGGGGTTCCTTCCACGGTATATGTGCAGAAACAGAACACGAGACCGTTTTTCACGACTTTATCGTACGTTTCTCACTTGCCTTTTCTCGAAACTCGTCTATATATATTTTTACCTATTATATACTTATTACTTTTTAAGTTTTAACTAACAACTCAATTACCATTTCACATGCATCATATATATCACTCTAAACCCTTATATATATATATATGTATATGTATGTATATGCTCGGAAATTGTTCGACTCATGTGGCGGCCGGTGATCGTGCCTGGTCGGCGCATTCTTTCTTTCTTTCTTTCTTTCTTTCTTTCTTTGTTTTTACATATGTATAATAAGATGAATATGGATTATTAAATCTGAGATATCACTCATTTCCACACGAGAGATCCACGGCTTCGGTGTTCAATTCAATTCCCGGATGGACAAATATTGACATATATATTGCAACGTAGATATGCATTTTTCCTTCTATAATTTTAAAACTTTTTCCTGTTCTTTTTTATTTTTTAATTGAAGTTTAAACATCTAAAATTAATGGATAAGATGTTTAGATGTTTAAACTTTAAATTGAAGGAATTGAGGATGAATTACACATTATGATTAGTGATTAACAAGTATTTCCCATGTGTGATGCACACACTTTAATTTATCAAAATTAAAATACTTTTAGTATCGAAAAAAAAAAACATAGCAAAAATAAATAAATTAAGACACAATATTTTATATGGAGAATATAGTGTCGCATAACCAATTATTTGCCAATTAAATATTTATTTTTTTTGTAGAAAATAATAAGACAAATGATTTTATTTTACATAATTAGTAAATTAAAAATAATTTATTTGTACATCTATAAAATGAATATATATTAAAATTATGTTACAATATATAAGTTAGCAACATCAATTATTATAAAATAATGTAAATACAACATATAATATGCATAATGAAAGTATATTATATACACAACGCTTCAATATATATAATTAAATATTTTTTAAATGATAATATTCCATTAAATATGATTTTTGTATAATTTTTAAATTATAAAATTATTATACTACATTTTAAGTACATTGAACAATATTATTTTTATGATAAATAATAGCCATAGTAGCCATCGTCAAGCCTTCAAGTAAGTGTGGGCGATAAGCGATGGAGAGAGTGGTAGTGGGAATTAAATAAGGTTGCTAGTGAATCGATTTCGTGTTTGCAAATGGGAGAAATGGCATATGCATGAAGTGACTAGTATTTCGTGTGAGAATTATGAACAATAATTATTTAATAAGATTTTATATCTTTATTTTATTGTATTTTAGTGATTTTAATATTAGCACTAAAATACAACAAGATAAGTTATAATATTTTTTAAAAAATGAGCACTAAAATACAATAAAGAAAGCTATAAAATCGTACTAAATAAACATAGTTCCTAGTTCTCACATGAAATACTAGTACCCATAATATGGACTAAGCTTAGTGTGTGAATGTGAGAATAGTACCTGTTTACTGTAATTTTAGTGATTTTCTTATTATATTTTGGTGTTGAAATACAATAAGAGAAAAACAATACTAATAAAAAAAAATAGCATCAAAATACAGTACGAAAAACACTAACATTATACTCCTTTCGTTTCGTTTTGATTGTTATTTTAGTTTTTTTTATCTAGAATTAACAATTAATTTTATGAATTAATTTACCCATCCTTCATATATGACCTAAAATCTTATTTAATTATATTTTCCTAAAATAGGGTTTGTGATAGGGTTAAATTAGAGATCGTGCGAAAATATTAGGGGTGAGCATTCGGTCGGGTCGGTGGAAATCCGACCGAAAAACTCCAAACCGACCACACCCGAACAGCCGGAGGAAACCGACTGAGCACCGACCGAACGCCGGCGTCGACCAAACCGAAAACCGAAGTGTCGGTTAGGTCGATTTTGGGCCGGTGCAGGAAAAGCTGCAGAACATACATATACAGCCATACAGGTGTTTATACATCATATGGTTTGCAACCAACCAATATTTCACCTGTAGCAATGTATATTTTCACAATCTCATGCCTCAGAACATATCTAGCTCAATTATTTCCCAAAAAACAAAATTCCATGGATTTGATAGAAATTATACACAGCTACTAAATCTTCCCACAAACTAAGACTTGAGAGAGAGAGACCGAGAGGCGAGAGCTAATATCGTCATGGAGAGCGTTGAGGCCGAGAGCCTGCCGGTAGAGGCCGAGAGCGAGATGACTGAACAACTGACGAGACAATTGGACGACTGACGAGAGAGCGAGAGGCTGAGAGCACGCCGGCAGAGGCTGAGAGCGTCGGCGGTCGGAGCGAGAAAGAGTCGAGAGAGGCAGTCTGCGGTGAGAGAGAGACCGAAATGAGGCTACTGCTATTTTACTGATTTAGGAATAAGGGATTTAGATTTTAGACTACACAGTATACACTATACATACAGAATATAAATAATTTAAAAATATAATTGATTTTTTTTTAAATACTGGAAGTTCGGTCGGGTCGGTGTGGCCGACGGGTTCCGGCCACACAACTGACACCCGACCGAAACTCATTCGGTTTGCATGTTTCCCACCCGCCCACCGTCCGCCAGTGTATTGAGCCCGACCCGAACCGACCGATAGACATCGGGTCGATCGGTCGGGTCGGGTTACAGTTAGAATCTGCTCACCCCTAGAAAATATATAAAATATAAACATTTTAACACAAAATAAAAAAGTTAAAACAATAATCATAATGAAACAGAAGGAGTAGTAAACAACCCCCATCCTCACATTTCTATACATACAAAGCATTTCTATACATACAAAGCAGTAGTCTACATTTTCTGAATTATTTTATTTTATAATTTTTTAATTAATATTTCAAATTATTTTTAATAATTTTTATCACTTTATTTTTATTTTTATAAAAATTATTAATCATAAATATATAATATTTGAGAAAAATAATTAAAATAATATAAAATTAAAAAATAATGATATAATATAATTATATTTTATGATAAACATATAATATAAAATATTACAATAAATATTTAAATAAATTAATAATATTTAATTATTTAATTTATGAATAAAATTCAATCAAAATAAGTTATTTCTGTGTGTGTGTGTGTATTCTATATTTTGACGTAAATGTTTATTAGCCTACTTGGTTAGCGGTGCAAGGCTTAAAGCCTTACTTTCGTGGAGGTCCTGTGTTCGATTCACCTCCAGGCCATTCGGAGAATTAATTCTGGCTCGGCGGCTTGGCGGCTTGGCTCGAGCTGCTGCCTGGCTCGTCTAGGAGGCTCATTCATTTTTTTTTAATGACGAAAAAAATATGTCATTAATTTTTTATTTTTTTTAATTTCCCAACGATAAATTTTGGTGATAAGTTAGTAATAAAAAAAATCCGTCGCTAATTCCGTCGCTAACATTTTTTCATCGTTAAAATTATGAATAACGAGATTTTTATCGACGGACTGAATCCGTCGTTAAATTAATTTAATGACAGATTTTCAATGTTTGCTAATTTAACGACGGATTTTTAATGTTTGCCGACGGAAAAATCCGTTGCTAAAATGCGAATTTTTTATAGTGAATTTGAGTAATTTGCAAGGGTCTCTACAAAACTTTATTATACATAGACAAAAATATAGGGACCTAATTTCTATAATTCTCACCAATTATGGAAAATATGTTAATTGAAATTTATATGATGCATTAATAGACACAATATATGGGATAACTTATATCAGTCCATTAGTTGCGTAATTAATCAAGAAAAGTATGTACACATATAAACTAATTAATTAATAGTCCTGGTGGGCTTGGAGACTAAAGGCCACGAGTTCGAATCTCCTCAATACCACAGATCAGGTGTGTGAGTAAAAAAAAAAGACTAATCAATTAATATATTTGTAAATTATGTTATGCAATATAAATATAAATTATTATAAAAAATGATGCAACATATAAAACATCTATAATAATTTCAAATCCGGATATCTTAAATTTCAGAAATTCTAGAATAAAGTAGAGTGCATAGTTTTTTTTTTAATGCATATATTTAACTTAATTGATGCAATCACAATTTATTAGTTTAATTTATGTAAACAAATATATTAATTGATTAGTTTATATGTGTGTACATACCTTTCATAATGGAAGTATATATTATATACACAATATTTTAATACGATCATAGAGTATTTTTTTTAATATTAATTAATATATCTTTCACGCAATGCTCGATACTATTTTATTTTTTATATAATTAAAAAATTAAAAGAAAATTAAGACTCAATTATAATTAGATATGTATCTGCAATACACACACGTATAAGTACATGAAATTAATGTATACAATATTTAAATAGATTAAAAATTAAACTATATTTTTATATATAAAAACAAGAATTATCATAATTATTTAAACAAATAAATAACTTAATATATGTCATCTTAGATGAAGTAACAATTGAAAATGCTTCAAAATAAATTAATTGGGCACACATGGTTTATAGTTATAAAGTCAAAAATTGCACCAGAAAATTTAATTAAATTGCTCAACATATAAAAAAATAGCAAAATTAAACAAACATAACCAAATTAACTTAAGAATCTCGGGTTCTATAAAATAATGCTACAACCCAAACTTCCATACTTTGTGTAGGTTTTAAATAAAAAAGAAAAAGAAAAATACCATTAAAAAAAAAGAAATTGCAAAAAGTAAAGAGAACCTTAATATTGCACATCGTTTCTTATTTCTTTACACAATTTATCCTTCATTCCAATTTCCATCTCCAGTTAAGTGTCAATACAAACATAAAAACAAAAACAAATAATAATAATAATAATAATAATAATAATAATAATAATAATAATAATAAATCTCATCGCATACTCACTCATCATCTTGAGTGACCAAACTTGGTGTTTGAGGTGGGTTTATAGGGTTGAAGAACTTTTGTAGACGATTAAGTTTTGACTTTCTATTATATCAAAGTTTTATATGTTGAAGTGTCATGCTTCGGCCTCTGACCTCTGCCTCCGCCACCTGACGTACGTCCACCTTCAGAATTGGTCAGTGAATTTTATGGTGGATTTTATAGCAAATTGTCATGTTCTTCTTTTTTCTGCCAATATTGTAATTTTGATTGAACAAGTTGTAAACTTGATTGGAAGGAAATTTTGAGAAGAAAGGGGAGAAATATCGAGAAGAAGATGTTGGGAGAATTTAGATATTTTTTTGCTTTTTTTTCATAAAGAGAAAAGAAGGGTTTATAACCCTAATGCAAATGGGCCTAAGGCCTGGGCTCAATACTTTGCTCTACGCTTATGTACACAAAATTGAATACTTAAGCCCAACTAGAAAATACAACATGGTGAAATCCTTAATTAAATCCCCGCCACTCATCTCAATCAGAAATCTAACGGTAAAATTTAAAATCCCCTTTTCTCTTAATTCAATTGAGCATAAGCAGTTCAATCAGTAAAAAACGTATTTTGCTCTCTTCCACCTTCTTCAACTACTTCAACTTTCTCTTCCAATGCTTCTTCACCACAAAACACCACTTCTCGCCCCATCAACTCATCGTCACCCTTACCACTATCATCGGCATCTTCATTTAATTGAGAGTTCACAACAATTCTCCCTCCATAAGTTGATCCTTGACCCTAAGGATCAAAGTCAACAAATTTCTTGAGGATGAATGACTAATCCTCCCAACTTGAAAAGTGGTTACTTGTAGCACCCCATTACACCTGAATTTGAGGAATGTTGGTTGGACCTCGTGTAAGAAGCCTCATCTCTAAGATAGCAGTAGAGGCTATGTAGAAAAGCCCATCTTTCGTTGTTGCCGGTAGCTTTGTTAAAGGTATGGTCTGAGGACTCAATTTATTCTTTAGGAGTGATACATGGAACACGGGATGGACTCGGGATTCACTAGATAGGCCAAGCTTGTACGCTACCTTACCAATTCTCTCTTTAATTTGATAGGGTCCATAGTACTAGTACCGGGAGGCTAGCTTAACATTTCACTAAATTTGAATGGAGTTTTGGTGATACGGCTGCAGCTTCCGGTAACCCAATCTCCCACATCAAATTGTCTCTCTACTCTGGACTTATCTGCGTATGTCTTCATTTAATTTTAGGCCTCTTGTAAGTTTTCTCTTATGTGTTGTAACATCTGCTTACGTTGTTGGAGAGTATCTATTGCCTCCTCATTATTAGAGTCCAAGTAAGGTCCTAGAGATAAGTTGGGTGGGTCATACCCATATAGAGCTTGGAAAGGTGTTTGTTTTAGTGTTGAGTGATAATTGGTGTTGTACCAATACTCAGCTAATGACAACCACTTAATTTTGCTTAGGAAAACTGGATATCATGCATCTGAGATAGTTTTCCAAGTACCTATTCGATCTCTCCGTCTGGCCATCTATTTCTCGATGGTAGGCAGAGGTGAAGTCCAGGGTAACTCCTAGCCCTTTGAAGAGTTTCTTCCAAAATTTGCTAGTAAACAACTTATCTCAGTCAGTAACAATGCTCACATGGGTGCCATGTAACCTGTGGATATTATCCAGGAAGGTTTTGGCTACTATCTGTGCAGTGATAGAATGAGACAAAGCCAAGAAATGCCCATGCTTGGTAAGTCTGTCTATGACTATCAGTATGATGTATTTTTCTCCTGATTTGGGTAAACCTCAACGAAATCCATATTAATATGAGTCCATGCTTGTTCTGGAATAGGCAAGGGCTGCAGCAGTCCTGGCTTCAATCCACTCTCAGGCTTATTCATCTTGCATATATCACACCCATTCACAAGTTTAATCATATCCACCTTCATATCGGGCCAATAAAAAACCCTTTTAAGTCAGGTGTAGGTACCATTTATACCAGAGTGCACTCCATATGGAGATCTATGCATGATGTACAGTAACTTAAGTCTTAGCTCCTTGTGATTACCTACCACTACTCTTCTCTTATGCCTTAGCAGCCCATCATTGAGGGTGAAATTTGGGTGTAAGCCTGGGTCACCCTCCTTAGATCTTATCACCATCTGACAAAATAGCTCATTGATGTAGCTATTCATAACCCCTTTGAGCCAAGTTGGGGTTAAAGTGGTCATAGCCAAACAATTGTCCGCCTCTCCTTGCACTCTGGAGAGTGCATCTGTAGCTCTGTTCTCATTTTCCTTTTTGTACCATATCTCATAGTCAAGGCCCAGTAGCTTGGTTATCCATTTTTGTTGGGTAGGAGACATAGATTACTGGTCCAATAAATGTTTTAGGGCCTGCTAATCAGTCCTAATTATGAACTTGTGCCCAAATAGATTATGTCTCCACCTGTGTATAGCCATTAGAATAACCAGAAACTCTCTTTCATAAATAGATATGGACTTATTTTTGGACATAATGTCTTTCTTATATAGGCAATAGGCCTGTCCTCTTGCATTAGGACTGCCCTTATCCCATATCCGCTTGCATCTGTCACCAATATGAATGGTTTGGGGAAATCAGGTAGGACCAATACATGAGCACTTACCATGGCAATTTTGAGGTTGTTAAAGGCTTGTTCTGCCTCAAAGCTCCACTTGAACATGTTCTTCTTGAGGAGGATCGTCATTGGGTTACTAATAATCCCATATCATTTGATAAACTTTCTATAGTAGCCAGTCAACCCTAAAAATCCTTGCAGCTGCTTAACCATTTTTGGTATAAGCTAATTCTTCATGCATTCAATCTTATTAGGATCAGTTGATACTCCTTCCCCAGAAATGATATGCCCCAGATATTCAATACTGCTATCACCAAATTGGCATTTAGATTCCTTAGCAAACAATGATTTTTTTCTTAGGATCAGAAATACCTCTCTGTGATACCTCATGTGCTCTTCTTTGGTCTTACTGTAGATTAAGATGTCATTGAAGAACACCAATACATGTTTCCTTAGACAACTTTGAAAGACTTGATTTATCAAGGACTGAAAAGTTGTAGGAGCATTACATAGCCCAAAGGGCATCACCAAGAATTTGTAATGTCCGTGGTGAGTCCTGAAGGTTGTTAGGTATCTATGCTCATGTTTCATAAGGATTTGGAAATAGCCAGAGATCAAATCAATATTGGAAAACACCTTTGCTCCATAAAGCTCATCCAACAACTCTTCTATGACGGGAATTGGATAGTCATGCTTCATTGTTAGGCCATTTAAATACCGGTAGTCTACACAGAGCCTCCAAGTATTGTTCTTCTTTTTTACCAATAAAATCGGTGAAACAAACGGGCTCTGGCTATTTTGAATGACCCTTGATTCCAGCAGCTCCTTTACAATTTTCTCAATCTCATCCTTATGGTCGTGAGAAGTTCTATATAGGTACTGATGATTGGGGACACTCATCTCCTTGAGTATAATCTGATGTTCTACCTCTCTGGAAGTGGGTAGTCCTTTAGGTTCTGCAAATATATCTGCAAACTCAGTGATCAAGGGTAGAAACTTCTTGTTCTGCTCTTGTTCGGCTAGGGGAATTGTAATGAAATATATCTCTTTCAATTCTTGGATGTGTTTTGAGTGTATGAGGTTGTACAAGGAGTGGCTAGAAATGAACTGACAATCAGCATGTGATGTCTGAGCATACATCTTTACCTTCTTGCCCTCACACTTGACAATCACAACCATTTTCTCATAATCTAGTTCTATGGGAGTACAAGCCCTGAGCCAATCCCCTCCCAAAATGAGCCAATCTCCGTAGTTTGTTCACTAATGATTATGTGCCCATTAGCTACTTTAATAAGTAGTGGGGTAACATCTTTCATAGGAATGCCCAACCATTCAGCTGTAGCTTTCTTAATAAAGCTGAGGGTGCTACATGTATCAATTAAAATTTGTAATGGTTGACCCTCATAGCTGCCCTTAAACCTCATAGTAGTTAGCCCATCACTTCCATTGAGGGCATTTAGTGAGAGTTGTGTCTCCTCTATTGGTTCTTCAGTTTCCTTTCATTCTTCTTGTTGTGTCTCCTGATCTTTTATATAGCTCAACTCTTCCTCCTCAGTCATCATTGCATACACGGTCCTCTATTTGCATCTATGGCTTGGAACAAACCTCCCAACACAATTGTAGCAGAGACCTTACTGTCTCTTTTCTGCCATCTATGTTGCTGTAAGTAATTTCACAGGTTGTTTTTGGGTGCCGAGAGTAGTGGAACTGCCCTTAGCCATAGCATTTGTAGTGGCAAGTTTAGGAAAATTTGTGCTGCTTCTAGTGTAGTACCAGCTCTCCCGAGTCTCTTAGATATAACCTCAATAGTTAGTAGTTGACTCTGCCCAAGATCAATAGTTTGCTGCAAATTTGTAGGTTTAAACATCATGATAACAAATTTACACTAAAAAAAATCACAGTTTAGTGACGGATTAGTTCGTTATTAGACTTTGATTTTCCGTCATTAGAATGTTCTAACGACGGATTAATGACGGACTTAATACGTCATTAAACCTTTAGTCAGGAATATAGTTAACGACCGATATTGGCGATCGTTAATTTTTTACAACCGATTTAACGACAGAAGTATCCGTCGTTAAGTCGGTCTCAATTTCTATCGTGCGGAATTATTTAATTTTTTTATTTTTTTATATTTAACGATGGACGAGTCCATTGTTAAATTTTTTCAGTTTTTTATTTTTTATATTTTTTATATTTAATAACGAACCTGTCCGTCGTTAGATTTATTTTAATTTTATTTTATTTTTTTATTTATATTTAACAACGGACAAGTCCGTCGTTAAATACAATGTGGACAAGCAAGTCTTCCAGCGGTACTCCACCCGGATAACATTGAATATGCGGGAAAATCACTAACTGTTCACAGTAGTGCGGCTCGCATCTGGAAATTTTATTTCATTGAGACATCATAGGTAGGCACACCTACTTCCCACAAGTTGATCAATTCCGATATTAGTGGTTGTAAAAATACATCCAACTTTTATTTCGGATTGTGTGGCCCTGGCACAAGTACTGTTAGAAACATGAATTGTTCTTTCATGTACATCCACGGAGAAAGATTGTATGGCGTAATAATAACAGGGCACGAAGAATATTGTTGGCCTGATTGGCCGAATGGTTGGAAACCATCTGTCGAAAGACACAAACGAGCATTTCAAATTTTCGAGGTGAAATTAGGAAAAGAATTGTTCAGATGCTTCCATGTAGGAGAGTCAGCTGGATGTCGCATCACCCCGTCATCAATTGATGATGCATGCCAATGCATATGCTTTGATGTAGCATTAGATGCATACAACATCTGCAATTGAGGCGTAAGTGGAAAGTAGTGCATTTTTTTGCGAGCTACTTTTGTCTTTTGTCTCTTCTCTATACGCCGACTGACTTGCTTGAATCGAGATTGGCAACAAGTTTTGCATTCTTCCAATTCAGTATCACCCACCCAGTAGATCATGCAGTTATTGATGCAACAATCAATCTTCTCAACAGATAACCCCATCCCGCGAAGTAATTTTTTAGTGTTGTAGAAGTTCGAGGGAACCTGACTGTTTTCTGGAACAATCTCCTACATCAGCTGTATTATCTGATCAAAGCACTTTTCCGACATGTTGTTCTCAGACTTGATGGCCATCAGACATGCCACCACTGATAGTTGGGAGTGTTGCTCACAACCGGGCCACAATTCTTTATCTGCAGCCTTCAACATGTCGTAAAAGCATTGTGCATCAGGATTCGGGGTCTCTTCATCATAATCTGTGGCGTTTATGTTGTATTGTGGACCAGCAGCATCCATCACCATCGTATCATACGAAGTTACACATTCATCATCGACCATATCCCGTTCAATACGCTCGGGTCTATTAATTTTCCCTTGAAATGTCCAAGTATCGTAATTCCAAACGAATTCGTGTTTCGCAATGTGGAGTCGAACGGTATATGGCTCTTGAAATGAAATATTCTTACATTTACGACATGGACACTTAATTTTATCCCTATCCATGAAGGCAGGTTGGCTACAAGTAAACTCGATAAAAGATTCAAGTCCATTCAGAAAGTCTGGATTTAAAGCACCATCGTCAAGATAGTGCCGATACATCCATTGACGATCTGGACTCATTGTAGCACTGAATCTATAAAAATTCATCGTTAAGAATAAATAAGTTATTCAGTAAAAATTTAGACAGCATCTATGTGAAAATCCTAATTCCAAGTTCTCGATTCTACGCTAATTGATCTATGTTCATCTAATGAACCAAACCAACAAAAATAAACAACACCATAATAAAATTAAATTAAAAAATTACATAAGTAACCAATTCAGTAAAAGTTTCGGCAACACCTATATGAAAATCATAGTCCTAAGTTCTCGACTCTACGCTAATTGATCTATGTTCATCCAATCAAATTCTACCTACCAAAACCAACAACAATGAACATTACCAACAACACCAACAATTCATTTTTACACTCTAGAGGGATCCAGGGGCCCTTGTCCCATACAAATTAAACAAGTAATAAAGAGGGATCCAGGGGCCCTCTTCCCATACAAATTTATATATTAATGTAGATTACATTTAATTATTTAGTATGTCTATGAATGTACGTTTGCAAGAATAAGGCTAATTAGGATGAATTTGGATTTGGGCTTTTTTATTTAATTTTTAAAAGTTTTTTTATTTAGTGGTAATTTTTAGAATAAGTTTAACTTAGTAGTTTACATTGAATTACACTAGAAGAAACTATAATTTATAAAAAAAATGAGGGAGATTCCATTAACATTTCTATTTTGCTTGTTATAACCTATTATTTAAATAAATAGAATTTTGCTACTATTATGTTTTATTTATTCACTACTTATTTAAATAACCTATTATGTTTTATTTATTCACCACTTATTTGGTAGACTAATATATATATATAAGCATTAAAATGGAATCAATATATTTGAGACAGTGCAAAATATATATCTCACTTGGGAATTGGTATCACAACAATTTTAACTTCTGGGAGAATTAATTGCAGCCGTTTGTGTAAGAGTAGTCTAAACTTTGATAAATCTGTGAGACTTAATGGATTTGTTTTCACAAAAAAATTTGTGAACAATTTTACACATCAAAATTTGTATATTCAATTGTATATTTATAATTTTCTTAAATTATAACAAGGCAAAAAATCACTACACAAACTGAAAAACTATCAAAATCAAGGCAAAAATCACTATAAGAAACAATTTCATATAATACAAGTGATGATAATTACATGTTCTATATACACAAATTCCAGAAAAAAAAAAATTAAACAGCAAGATCAGATGAAAGGTAGCTAAGAGAGAGAGACAGACAGACCTTAATAGAGAGAGAGGCGAGGCTGTGGCGGCGGCGACGAGGTTGTCGGCGGTGGGGGAGGCGACGGAGAGATAGAGAGAGGCAGTTAGAGAGAGACCGAGTGAGAGAAAGAGCGAGAGAGAGACCTGTCGACGGCGGGCTTTCGGGGGCAGCGGGGCTATGGTGGCGAGAGAGGTGAGGCAGAGAGAGAGAGAGGTGGTTACAGAGTGAGCGAGGGAGAGAAAGAGCGAGAGAGAGAGAGAGAGAGAGAGAGGCTGGTCGGCGATGATGGTACGGTGGTCGTCGATGGAGGCTAGTCACGGCGGAGGCTAGGGTTAAATTGATTTGGACATGAAATCGGAAATGAAAGAGAAAGCCCGCTTGTTTCTGATATCGTGAATTTAACGACGAATATGATCCGTCGTTAAATCGGACGTTATTTAATCATTAAAAATTAAAATCGACAATCCGTCTTTAAATTAAATCTGAATTAAGAATATTTAATTAAAACGTAACGAAGGATAGGATCCGTCATTAAATTTAAATAAAATTAATAATCAGGAAAATCGAATATTAATGACGGATCCTATCCGTCATTAAATTTAAATAAAATTATTAAAAATTAAAATCAATTTTTAACGACAGATTGTATCCATCGTTAAATTAAATCTGAATTAAAAAAATTTAATTAAAACGTAACGACGGATAGGATCCGTCGTTAAATTTAAATAAAATTAATAATCAGAAAAATCGAATATTAACGACGGATACTATCCGTCGTTAAATTTAAATAAAATTATTTATCAGGAAAATCGAATATTAATGACGGATATTATCCGTCGTTAAATTTAAATAAAATTATTAATCATGAAAATTGAATATTAACGACGGATAATATCCATCGTTACATTTAACGATGGTCAGTCCGTCTTTAATCCGTTGCTAAACCTATGCGGGAAAAATTCCTGTAATTTTTTATGCCTGGACAGTTTAACGACGGAAAAACCGTTGTAACTAATGATGGATAAGTATCCGTCTATAATGTTCGTCGCTATACCGAGATTTTTTTGTAGTGTTAAGCTCCTCACCAAGGCCACTCAAGAAGCTAGCCATATAGTAACTCTCAGTGAACTCTCCCGGATGTAGTAAATCCATACAGGCCATAAGCTCCTCAAACCGATCTACATAATCTTCATAGGATCCAGTGTGCTTGAGCTTGTTGAATTCACAAATAAACTTAGTCTCCTTCAGATCGTCAAACCTAGCAAAGACCACCTTTAGGAATTGTGGCCATGTCAGGTCCAACCCTTAGGCGCGCAGCAAGATTCTGATACCACTGTGCAGCCTTTTCCTCAAATTGCATGGTGGCCAGGGTAATCTTTTGGCTATCAGATAGATTTGGAATCATACTGAAATACCCATTGCACTTGATGATCCAAGATCTAGGAAGTGGCCCATCAAATTTTGGGAAATCTATCTTGGGTAGAGGCTTGAGTACCTGCGAATTTGGTGAATTTGTAATGGCCATATGCCTTGTAGTGGATTGGCTTAGGTAACTAACAAATTCCAACATAGCCGAGGGTGGAGGTTCGCCCAGAATTGAATCAGCAGTCGCAAGTTTCTTTCCCTTGTTCCTTTTCAAAAGCTCCAATCTCATCTCAGCTAAGAGTTTGGTAAGGTAATCAAACTTTCCTTGCATATCAGCATTCATGTCCTCCATCCTTTCTTGGATCTTGGTCTCAGCTGCTTCCATTTTTAATATTTATGTCTGAAGGATCTAATCTAATTTCTTGTGTGCTTCCAACAGATCTTGAAAACGGGTGTGTTCTGCCATTTACTAATCCAAGGATGGTTGGCTCTGATACTAACTGTAGCGTTCTTCTTTTTTCTGCCAATATTGTAATTTTGATTGAACAAGGTGTAAACTTGATTAAGAAATTGGAAGGAAATTTTGAGAAGAAATTGGAGAAATGTCGAGAAGAAGATGGTGGGAGAATTTAGATATTTTTCTGCTTTTTTTGTCATAAAGAGAAAAGAAGGGTTTACAAACCTAATACAAACGGGCCTAAGGCCTGGGTACACTTACGTATTACAAAAAATTAAATACTTAAGCCCAACTAGAAAATATAACATGGTGAAATCCTTAATTAAATCCCAGCCGCTCATCTCAATCAGAAATCCAACGGTCAAATTTAAGATCCTCTTTTCTCTTCATTCAATTGAGCATAGGCAGTACAACCTTCTCTTTTGATGCCTCCTCACCGCAAAACACCATTTCTCGCCCCATCAACTCATCATCACCCTTACCACCATCATCGGCATCTTCATTTAATTGAGAGTTCACTACACAAACCAACAATCACAATTTATGACAAAAATAAATGAAAAATTAACACATGAATTAAATATGAAAAGTTTAATTTTCAGTTATGGAAATAAAAAAATTAGAGTTTGGTTCAAAGAAATAAAATTACTAAGAAAAAAAGTAGAAGAAAATTACTAAGAAGAAAAAAACTAAAAAGAATAAAATTACAAAGAAAATTAAAATAAAGAAAAGAAACATAATAAAAATGTTGGTATTCAACGAGAGTTGAACTTGCGCAGCCTGACAAACATTGCAAAGGTATTCGTATGAAACCACTGCACCAAAAGACAACACTTAAAAATTTATGATACGTAATTATTTTTATAAGTAATATTTTGATGATATTTTTATTTACAATTCAGTCATTCATGATTTAGCTTTAATATATGTATAAATAATCCATTAAGTAATATTTCTTTGGTAAAGTTTTAAAATTATAAAATTATCGCAGTATTTTTACATTGAATGTTATTTTTTGTATTATATAATAAATAGATTGGAACATTTTAAGTTTAAACACACACACACACACATATAGATGTTAATAATTTAAAAACTTATGAAATGGATTCATTAATGGAAATTAATTAGCATAATTGATTAATTTAATAATTAATAAAGAATTATATTATGTATTCCATATAATATAAATACATATATGACATACACAATATAGAATTGAATATGTAATATAATATCTATATTGATAGAATATAATAGATTGAAATATTAACATTCTATGAATATATATTTTAGGTTTTAATTACAAAAATTAGGTCATAATTATATATTTTTTATATTTAAATTTAATAAACTAAAATTATGAAAAATAAAAAGAAAAAGAATGGAAGAGAAAGTATATTACTATGAGCGCGCACGCGCGCGCACATAGATATAGATATAGATTGGTTGGATCGGAACGATTCGTGTGTGCAGGTGGATGGGGCTAAGTTCATTTATCACTAGGCTTGAGTTATTCACCATTTCAATATCAAACAAAGTAAATATAAAAATGCAATTTAATAACGGCCAAATATATACTTATGTCCCGAACTTTGGCCTTTTCTCTAAAAATGTCCCGAACTTCAAATAATACTAAAATATGTCCTGAACTTTGACATTTTTTCTAAAAATGTCTTGAACTTCAAATAATAACAAAAATGTCCTGAACTTTTCACTTTTTTGTAAAAATGTCATAGGATTTAATTTTCAGTTTCGGATTAATGACGAGGCATACCAGAGTCCAGCGTGTCAAAGTAAAATAGAATTTTTTTTTAATCTCAATTTGAAGGGTATACAATTTTTTTCTGCAAATTGGATTGATTCTGTTCAGATTGAGATTTGGGGAAGAATAAGAAGAAATCATTTAATTTTCTTTTTTCCATTAGGATTGAGAATTTCGAAATGAATGAAAATAAAACATTTTTTTCTTTTCAAATTGGATTGGTATGAGACATTTGTTGGAATGAAAAGTTACGGTTTTGGAGATGAAAACGGAAAATAATGGCGTCATTATTTATTTATTTTAAAAAAATTATGAATTCCACGTCACTTTGGCATGTTAGATTTCGGTATGCCTCGTTACTAATCCACCGCCGAAAATTGAATCTCATGACATTTTTTAAAAAAAAATGAAAAGTTCAGGACATTTTTTTTTATTTTTTATAAGTTCGAGTCATTTTTAGACAAAGGTCAAAGTTCATGATATTTTCATAAAAAATGTTAAAGTTCAGGACATATTTTGATATTATTTAAAGTTCGGGACATTTTTTAAAAAAGTGTCAAAGTTCAGGACATAAGTATATATTTGGCCTTTAATAACTTATCAATCCACCCTTATTCATCAAAGTAAACAAGATCTAAAACAACTCTTAATCGATCTACTCTGACTTTAGGGCTGTGCAAACAATCGGTCCGAAGGAGGATCGAATAGACCGAATGTATTTTTTTTTTCGGACCTGACCGAAGATTGACCGAATTTTTTGGTCGGTCCGACCAAATTGTTTGTTTTTTTTCGGTCCATCTGCAGCGACGCCTCGTGGTCGGCGTGCAGCGGCGTTGAACTGTGTCTGGTGTGAAACGGTTGTTGTTGCAGCCGATATATATACGCAGCTATTCATTGCAACTAAGCTCGATGTCGACATATTTGCAGGTGTTCTTCTATGTGGATAGTGTAGACGGCAATGTGGAATCGTCGTGTTAATCTCGTTGTTCGACGGAAGAAAGATGAATCTGGTTGAACTTGCCCTGCTGCTGTGGTTGTGAATTGAAGAAAGAGAGTGAGGGGGAAAGTAGGTTTATTTTTTCTAGTTCTTTTGTTTTTGCAGGTGGGCTTTAGTTAATGGTTGGGCTTTGGCTAAATTAATGGCAGAAGAGTTGAGGCCGATAATTGGGCTAGGAACTTATATAATGCATTGTTATACCATCTTAATTGATTCTATAATATGGATTATGTATAATTGCATTCATAGTTCACGTATATACTCATATGGCATTATTATTTAATTAATCCTTATGACAGGTTAATTTATAGTTGCACGTAGGTTTTCATTAATTATTCAAAGTCATGAAAGTATTCACCTAAATACTAGGTTAATAAATAATTATAATTGAGCATGCATCATGTTATAATAATGATTTAGTCATATGCATCGATTCTTTTTTATTGTGTTACTCTTTATAATATTCAAGATAATTAATTTATAGGTAAATGGCGCATGAGTTAATCGGTTAATATAAGGTCAAAGTCAAGATGGGGTTTTATGTTGAAATTGTCCTTGTTATCCTCTCTATATGATTTATTGAATGTATCCTCCGGGCTATCACGCTGAGCCTTCGGGCTACACTTAAGAGTCTTCAGACTATCATGCAGAGCCTCCGAGCTACATGGTTTGGTCTACGGACTGAGCACCTTTATTATTTTATTTGATATATAGTTTGAATAATTGAAAAATCTCCACTGAGTCCGTAGTACTCACAAAAAAAAAGATGGTGGTCAATTGGAAAAAAAAATAGATGGTGGTCAAGTGGGCAAGATTGATGATGGTAGTAAAAAAAAAAAAGTAGCGGATGATTGTGGTCAAGTGATCAAGCATGATTTATTTTTATTTTTGTTTTTTAACTTCATTTTATGTAGTAAATGTCAATTTATGATTTTAAGTTTCAACTATATTTTATTAAATAAAAGGATGGATAACATGTCCTTTTCTATTAAAAGTGAAATTGGAGTGTTACAATCTCAATTATGATTTATTGATCTCAATTAAGGTTTATATTTAATTCGAAAAAATTAAGTGTACATCATGGGCTGTCGATGATTCAATTTTACAGCATATATTTCTTGAAAAAAATCAGAAAAAATGGACCCCACGGGGATAAATTCTATAGTAAGGTAGGTGGATGTAATATATGCAATCTTTTTTTTTTTGCTATTTTTAATTTTTATCGACTGATTGGTAAAAAAAAATCGGTATCCAACTGTCACAATAGATAATTGAAATGTTCCATTATATTTCTTTGGTCGACCGAAATTTTGGGTCAAAACTTTTGTTATTGGACAAAGTAAAAAACATGGTATAAATAAATAACAGAAATTAATGCGCCTGGGACATGTGTCGGCCAGATAATGGAATGTTGCACCACATCCATCTTATATTTTTTTGAAGGTATATAATTAATAGTTATTAATTTTTAATAATTATTATTTTTAATACTAAATTATTTTTAATTATAAAATAAAATAAAATCTTTAAGAGAATATTGTTATTTGGTGTTGGGCTTGTCAAAATATTTGGTGCTAAAATTGCACTTATTTTACCAAATAAGTGTTTAGCATAATAAGAGTTGCTTTCATTGGTCATATATAGCAATATCATTTGTCCTCTTGTAATAAAGGATTCAAACTCTTTACAAAATAAAAGTAAAATAAAATAAAATTATTTAACAACGTATTTTTACATTACATATTCTTTTTGAGGCAGTAAAAAAAACACTTCGGATTAGTAACCACTAAAAATCATATCCTTAACGAGACCAAAGCATAATTTGGGCTTTACATTTCTATGTTTTTTTTTTTCTTATCATCAAAATTGTTGGAATGGTGTCATATTAATTAATTAAGAACATCCTTAATCAGATCCAAATAATGCTACAAAGGGTGCACATTCCTCATCAGACAATTAATTTATGACCTGCATTGAATTTTTTTTTTTTTCAATTCTTTCATACTCATATATAGAGATATCTGGTACTGTAAATTAAATCTAACTGTTGTTTAACAGAAAAATGAAATCGCCATGGAAGAGGAGCAAACTGTTGTCACACACTATATATTATGATTTCTATTTCAGACATATTATATATATATATATCATAGGAAATTATAAACAACAGAAAATCAAGAAATAAGGACACAAATATAATTAAACTGGAAGCAAATTAAAGGGAAGTCAATACATTAGCGACTTAGCAATATATAAGTACATAGTTACAACTTGGAATTCACATGACAACAACATACATAATCATGATTCGATGCGATCGAGGTTAATTACTAGCTAGAAATTAAAGTAGTCTTACATGCATAGAGATTAATTTAAAAAAAAAAATAGAGAGAGAAATGATGAATTGAGGTCTAAGGATTGGGGTGGTGGTGCTTATTGTTATCGTTGGCGGCGCAGTTGTTGTTGTGGTGATGGTATCGGTTGTTCCTGAGAGCACAGCAGCCGATAGAGTAGACGACGACGACGATGACGATGATGCAGATGTTTATGAGAGCCAGAAGCTTCCACTCTCTTCTTATGTTTTCCAGCACTGCCTTCTTGCATGAATCGCAGTCCAAGCACATCTCATCCTGCTTGTTGCTCCATGCCTTGCAATCCGGGTCGCTCACTGCCCGACCCGTTTTCGGCATTACCCAGTACGTTGCGTTCTTGCTTTTGAACCCGCAGGAAACGGGTGGCTTGCAGCAACCCGACTGCATGCACGCACGTTATATATAACATCCAAAATCATAATATATATAATTTCATCTAATTATACAAAAACATAAATAAAATGGAAACACAACTTAATTAGCTAGGCACAATTAGAAGATGTGAGTCAACACACATCTCATGTATTTTCATCAATCCGGCCTCATATTAATTACTTTACTGCTTACACGACTTAATTAATTGGTGATATTGAAACTAACCATTCAAATTAAATAGCACATGCCGCACAATTAATTTGTTGAAAAGAAACATAAGCACAACTTATATTGATTAAACATCAAAGTAAAAGATTTTAATTTAATTTTAAATTCTCAAAAATTTAGAAGAAAAAAATATTGCCCTAATTTCATGATGAATGTCTTACAGGCCTGAACAACCCACTTTACCATCTCATATTTCACTTTAATTTATCAAGTATGTACGTCTTATGTTATTAATTATGTGTATGTTGAAATAACTTGCATATGACATACAATTTGTCGAAAAAAGAATCATATATAAACACTTCTTTTTGAAGAAAAACAACTTAGACAAGTAAAAGATACAGGAAAAAGATGATTTTGCCCTAATTATTTCTTGAATATTGTTTAATTTATAAGCATGAACTGATCGACCTTCAACAGTTTTTCTTGCATATATGTTAATTAAGCACATATAAAATGACGACTATATATAATGATGCATATGAAGTCGATCAAACAACACACATGCACTAAAACAGAATCAAACACAACACCACGTACTTTCACAATATATATGTATACATATATTATATAGAATGAAGTGAAGAAGAGAGAGAGAGAGAGAGAGAGAGAGAGAGAGAGAGAGAGAGAGAGAGCAGAAGGTACGTACCACAATGGGGTTAATCTGTTTGTATGAATCGTTAACCATGAAGCACAAATGAGCATCGGCCATGCAGCTCTTAATCTTATCCCAATTCCTGGCATTAACCACATATTTCTGGAGCCATTTGGAGTAATTCCCGAGGCGGTGGTCGCCGACGCCCTGGCCGGAGATGGCCTGGCCGAGGCCTTTGTTAGTGACCATGACGGTGAAGATGGTGAAGATGATAAGGCCCAGAATTAGCAGGAACAGTAGAAAGAGGTAGAGCCACATGATGAGTGAGACGCCGCTCAAGGCCCCCACCAGCCCCGCCACCGACACCACCAGCAGCAAGGCCGACACCACCATCAGCGGCGTCTTCACCACCCTCTCGCATTGCGATCCCGAACGAACGTGGAACCACAGAGAGAAACACAGGGCCGACAGTGCCACCGCCAGGGTTACCACGTTCAGCGCTGTGATCAGCCAATTGCTCACGCGCACCATTATTTCCTTTTCTTTCTGATCAATTTATTATTAATTAATTAATTGCAGAGAGAGAGAGAGAGAGAAGAATGAGGAGAAATATTGGAAAATCAGAATAAGTGAGTTTTTTAATTGGGTTTGGATGAGGATTAATGGAACGATTTGCAGAAAAATAGGGCAGAATTGGAACTGCATGTTTGTGACGACGTACGTGGGAAGATTGAAACGATATATGTTCACATTTGAGTTTGACACTTGGGAAATTAAAATAACTGCATGCTGATTAGATTTAGGGGACAACGTGGCCGACGTCCAGCAGTTTTAGATTTCACATCATAACTGCTTTTTCTCAGTTGCCTATGTCTTAATATATAATACATTTGATTATCAATCAATATATACATATATATCCCTATTTCTGTGGGCATGCCCATCAAATATATGTATAACCAAATTTTTATTAAATATGTCGCTTTTTTTAGTTATTATGTTGTAATTTGTACATACACATAATTATATCCATTCAAGAACGAATAAGAGATGTGGTTTGCAGGCTATTATATAGGGGCGGGGTTTACCCAGTGCACACCTCGGTAGCGGCTGCGGGTTACCTTTGACAAAAAAAAAAAAAAAGAACGAATAAGAGATGTCCCCTTGGGGATGGCTTAGTGGTGGAGTGGTGATATCTTGAGGTCAAAGGTCTCAAGTTCGAATCCCACCAACACCACTAGGTGTGAGCCTGTCACACCTGGCTTGCCAAGTGTGGTTTACCTCCCCTGTGTGGTTTGCAGGCTATTACACAGGCAGGGGTTTACCCAGTGCGCACCTCGGTATATTACACAGGGGTGTCACATGTTATTAATTATGTATTAAAAGTAAAGTGGATTAATAGAATGTGAGTATTTATCAACCCCATGGATTTTAATTCTTCCAACACAAAAATTTGCATCTTCTTCTAGTTTTAACTTAATTTCATAGATCTATATAAATTTTAAATTTTACCCATTGATGTACGTAACCTAGTCGTCGAGTCAAAATTATCTGAATTTGGTGTTTTCCACTTGATTAATGTAAGTTTAGGCATTAGAGGGTTTGCTATTAGATGTCAGCTTAGTGGGCTTACAATATTTAATTCAACTAGATCTACCGCCCATCGTATCTAGAGGAGCTAAATGGCCCATTAATCCTACGCAAATGACAAATCAATATTATTTCCTAAATAAATAAATAAAAACCCATCAAGATTAAACACAGTTTTTACAAGATCAACTTTAGGGTAATTCTAAATTAAACACAACTTCCATTTTTTATTCTAGATAGCCCATACCCTTAAATTCACAACCTCTTTGTTCTTCTATTTTTTTGCAGCCCAAAAAATCTGTTCTCCACCCTCAGTACTCTTTAAGACAAACCAAATTATAATTAGAAATTATAATTTGGTTGTTTCTATCAATGTTTTTAAAATCGGATCAAACATTGAACCAAGCAATTTATTGGGTCACCGGATTAATGGTTCAATCGATTGAACTATTTTGAAAAAAACTAGATAGCCCGTTATATGATATATATATATATATACACATGTATATATATACAATAAAATATAATAAAATTATACAAACTGGTATCATGATAAATATATTAAATAAGTTTAATAAACACACCAAATTTATATTAATGCAAAGAATTAAAGTGTTTAATTTTTTATCGATAGTTGTTCCATAAGTTAAGTAGTTAAAAGTATAATATTTATAAAAATAAATATTAAATATCAAATACTAGATTTTAAGAAAACATATAATTAAATGTCAAATAATTAAATATTGATTTTAATTACAAAGAATATTGTACAATAACAATTAAAAACATTGCTAATCATTTTTCCACAAGTCACTATTTTAGATTTTAGTTCTTATCTCCGTTTATTTTAATTTAAAAAATGCTAAATTAGATATATTGTTAAATATTGATTTTAATTAAAACGGAAATTAGTTATTTTAAATTTGTGCATATACATATATGTGTTATTAATATTCAAATAATAACATAAAAGTGTATTGTCCTAGTTGGTTGAGTAGATTATACAAAAGTATACTTCTGGGTTCGAATCATGTTGAGGGAATTAAATTTGGATAAAAAAGACCGGTTCACCCCGAATATAATCAAAACACTGATTTATAGTCCGACCCGTAATACATTCGAACAGGTTAAATTGGTCGAAATTAAATTTGGATAAAAAAGACGGGTACCGATTCGCTCCGGATCATAGCGCGACCCTATATGTATCAAAACCAAACCGAACCGGACTATGTGTGTGTGTGTGACGTTTCTCTTAGCGTCTCTAATGCACAAAACTATAATGTAGATTTAGCCTTGATCAATTCTTGTTGTCATTTTAATTTTTTGTTTTTTGAGTGGTTCATGTAATCATTAAACCAGCAACAACTTGAAGAGAATGAAAATATGCAGCAAAAGTGGTTTCTTACTTGCCAATCAAAAAGGAATTGGTGCATAGGCCAATACAAAATTACAAATTCATCAACAATATAAGAAAGATGGTTTTCTGAAAAATGAAGAAAAAAAATCCAAATATTTAGATAATTGAAGAAGAAATGTTTTAGAGTAGGGGATGGTCATTTATTTTCGACGTTGGGAGTTATAAGTGCTGAGGGTTTTTAAGATTTTGAAGATGTGGGAGATTGGGGGTTATGCGAAGAAGGATGTAGATGATTGGTGATTACTAAGGAGTAAGGAGGGAAAAAAATTATTGAATATGAACTCGTGTTTAACATTGCAAAGTTCAGTCCAAAAGATTTCAAAGAAATAAAAGTCCAATTTATGCGACAAAAATATTTAAACAATCAAAATTAGCAGCGCATCTAGCTGACTACTGACTAGTGACTACCTACCCCGCTCTCTCTCTCTCTCTCTCTCTCTCTCTCCTAATTCGTAACGCCCAGTCGAGAGAGTCCAACAACCACCAAAAGCCATGACTGCTCTCTCTCTAACTCTTCGCCCCCATCGGCGGACTTTCCCATAAAAGGCAAAACCCCTCTGTATTTCTTACAAGTTACAACTGACCCCGACCCCCCCCCCCCCATTTCTCTCTATTCTGTCTCTCATCTCTTTGCATATCTACTATCTACAATGGCTTTGACACCGTCTAAGCTTTCTAAACCCATTTTCTCCACCAAACCCACTTCCCAAACGCCTCTCTTCTCGCTCCCCACAAACCACCGGGTCAAATCCCGCCCCTTCTCCGTTCGCAGCTCCGTCGCCGCCGCGCCCTCTCCCGCCGCCGCCGTCAAGGCCTCCAGCAAGGTCAAGCACGTCAAAGCGCGGCAGATCGTCGACAGCAGAGGTAACCCCACCGTCGAGGTTGATCTGATCACGGAGGATGACTCGCTCTACCGCTCCGCCGTCCCCAGCGGCGCCTCCACCGGGATCTACGAGGCCCTCGAGCTCAGAGACGGCGACAAGACTGTTTATGGGGGTAAAGGAGTTCTCAATGCAGTTAAAAATATCAACGATTTTTTAGGTCCTAAGCTCGTTGGCATTGATGTCAGGTATACCATAGATTGCTTCTTCTACTACATTTTGGGTATCTTCGCCACTTGCATAGCCTATATTCTTCTAATTGCTGTTTTATTTTTCTGGAATTTTGTATGACTTTTTGTTCAATAAGTTGACCAGTTTATATATCCTTTAAGAATCAGCTAGTGCTGTCTGTAGTTATGCTCTCTAACTTTTTTCTTGGAGGTATGCTGATTTGTGTTTGGCAGTTTGTGAATTATGGGTTTGTCATTTTTCGAATGAAATGTTTTTGTTTGCTTTAATTATCTTTAGTGCCATGAACGGGCCAGGCCAGGCCGAGCTGACACTCGATTCAAGCCTTTATAGTTAAGCCCAAGCTCGGTTCACAAACGACTCATTTATCAACTTAAATGAGCCAGGCCCTAGCTCGGCTCACTGAGCATGTAACCGAGTTCGAGCTCATGAACAGGTTCAAATGTATCTAAACGAGCCAGTTCAAGATTGGTAATAGGTTCACGAACATATATACAAGCAAGTTCGCAAATAACGAGTTGAATAACTTTAGGCTCGAGTTGGGCTTAGAAATCTTTTTGAGCCTGAACTTGAGGCTTAAGCTTTTATGGAATTGAGATTGTAGAAGCTTGACTCATTTTCAATTTTAATCATCTTGGAAATGTCAATGGAGGAATTACCTAGTAGTAGATGATGATAGTAGAAGCTTGTCATTCAGAACTCGTTTGATTTTGGAATTAACCAAACCAAAGATAGTTCTAGTGGCGACAATAGATTATGCAGAGATTTAGATGTGAACTGAAGAAGTGGAACATGGATGATATTCTGCTTGTGTTCTGGTTGTGAATTGCTTTCTTATAACCTAATTCCTTCTCTTCTCATTTCATTAAAGGAATCAGAGTGATGTAGATGCGGTTATGCTGGAGATTGATGGGACACCAAACAAATCAAAGCTGGGGGCTAATGCCATTTTAGGAGTTTCTCTTAGTGTATGTCGAGCTGGTGCTGGAGCAAAGGGGATGCCGTTGTACAAGCACATACAGGAGATATCAAAGACGAAAGAACTTGTTATGCCAGTTCCGGCATTCAATGTAATCAATGGAGGTAGCCATGCTGGTAACAACCTGGCCATGCAAGAATTCATGATATTGCCAGTAGGAGCAAGCTCATTTTCTGAGGCATTCCGGATAGGCAGTGAAGGTTAGTTAGTAAATTGTTCTCTCTAGACCACCAATCTTTCTAATTGCTGTTAATCATCAAAGTACTGGTTATAAGAATCCAAAGCATGAAGTGTAACACATTGGTTATTTGAAGGATATTTTACATCTATTTATGAATAAATGACATGGGATATTTAGTTCAATACTGGGATCCATACTGCCAAACCATAAAATAAATAAAAAATGCTTGTTGGTCACATCTTTTCGCTGTATATAGTCTAGAACTTAGAATAGGTTTGTTATAATAGATGTCGAAGGTGAAAGGCAAGACTCAGTCTAAAGGGCCAGCCGGCCAGGGAATCAAGTGATGAAAATATCTTAAATACTGGACCATCTCTTCCTAGCCTAGGAGGGGACTGATTTCTAATGGGCCTTTTATTTTTCAAACCAACAATCTATGCCCTCTTATATATTGATATTTTCCTTTGAACCACTAAGCATTTCATTATGTTGAATCAGCCTCACGAAGGATGCAGCGTTTCGAAGTTCTCTTTTTCCGAATTAATTTTCATGCCTTTAATATCTGTATTGGACTCTTGATTCGCTTAGGTTTAGTCTATTGAGCTTATCAATTATGGAAATGGAGACCAAAATCAAATAAATAAGCAAGTGATGATTTACTGTTCTAGTTTTCAAGAGTCCTGGATATTTGAACCAAACTATAAAATGTTGGTAATAGTCTTGAATTTTATGAATTACCTTCAATTTTGTTTGTTATTATTCTGAAAATTGTACTAGCAAACAACCCACTGTTGTTGTTCTTTTAAGTAAAGCTAACACCTACAATTTAATTATATAATATCTAATTGTCATGTTAGTTTAAGTGTTCATAAGTTATATATGTGGGGGCTCATGCAAATGGACACACAAATTCTATGTCATAATTCCTGCCTACATTTAAAAATAAAAAATCATCATGATAAAGTTTTTCTATGAATCACAAGAATCCAATCTATCTTCATAGTGAAATCATTTGGATTCCGGAAGTTGTATTAATCATTAGATATTAGTAAGTTATAAGTATATAAGTTACAATAGTTTACCAGCTATAAAGCTTGTTATAGAAGTAAAATATCAATAATCGAAGAGTTATGTAATATTGAATAGGGAAAATTATGTTAAGTTCCAGTCTACATTTATGCATAGGCAAGGTTTTGGGCCGTGCTACACTGCTACCTAATCTTGTGGCTCTGGTTTTCTAATTTGTACTATGATTCTGTGAAAACTCATACATAAAACTAAGCACATGATGCTTCACTTTGTCCCAGTTCTTGTGCTTTAGACTATTATGTGACATCTGGATGAGAAGAGTCTAATGTGCATGCTTTGGTTTGGGCAGTTTATCATATTCTGAAGGGAATTATCAAGGCTAAATATGGACAAGATGCATGCAATGTTGGAGATGAAGGTGGATTTGCTCCAAACGTGCAGGATAATAGGGAAGGCTTGGTACTGCTCATGGATGCAATTGAAAAGGCAGGGTACACTGGCAAGGTATGATCATTGTTTTTCCTCTCCTTCATGCTTGGATTGTGTTGTTTCTCAACAGTTTGTTGGAAATCTTGGACCAGATTAAAATAGGGATGGATGTTGCTGCTTCAGAGTTCTTGACTAAAGAAGGGAAGTATGATCTCAATTTCAAAAAACAACCAAATGATGGTGCCCATGTGCTGACTGCTGCAAAACTTGGTGATCTATACCGAGAGTTTGTGAGAGATTTCCCGATTGTATCAATTGAGGATCCATTTGACCAAGATGACTGGAGTTCTTGGTCATCACTGCAATCCTCAGTTGATATCCAAATCGTGGGTGATGATTTGTTAGTCACAAATCCAAAAAAGATAGCGGAAGCTATTCAGAAGAAGGCCTGTAATGCTTTACTACTGAAGGTATGTGCTTTGACCCATTATTTTTTGCGAGGCATGCATTAGTATCATGGAGTCCTCCCCACTTTTTTCGTTATCTATGTACTCTTTAGTTGTTTTTCTTGGTGATATGCTATCATCTAGTTTTATCTGGCAACTATTGCCGTAGTTGCTTGATCTGTGAAATTAGAAGGCTTAGTTTTTGTTGACCTTCAGTTAGTAAACACAGACACAAATGTGTTTTGGGTCACTAAACATAAATATTCAGAAATGGGTCATTCTCATCCTCAGGAGACTCCGCTTGTGACCTTTCTTTTTCTGTCTTTTGGCTGTTTAAGAGGGTAAAAATTGACAACTAGTTATTGTTACTATTCAGCATTCTATATACTGATAAATGTATGTATTTCAACTTGAACATATCACTAGCAAGCGATTTTCAGCTGAATTATGTTACATTTTCGCGTTGACCATGCACGTGAGCAATAAGGCTAATACAGCTTCAACGCTGAAAGATGTGCTGATCACCCAAACCAATATCGCAGGTTAACCAGATTGGTACTGTCACCGAATCCATTCAAGCAGCACTCGACTCGAAAGCTGCTGGATGGGGAGTGATGGTTAGTCACCGCAGTGGTGAGACAGAAGACAACTTCATCGCTGATTTATCCGTGGGCTTGGCTAGCGGACAGGTTTTGGCCGCTCCTCTATTTTGTATTTCCGGTTTCTTCTTACAATAAGCATCCAACCTAAGAGTATTTCTTCTGTGTACAGATCAAGACAGGAGCACCTTGCAGGAGTGAGCGTTTGGCCAAATATAATCAGGTAAATAAGAACACTCTTCTGTGCATGATTTTCTTGGATGATCCAAACAGAATTCTCCCTGCTTTGAATAGCTTTGAATGATCTTATGTATTCTCGATCCGATTGTAGCTTCTCCGCATTGAGGAGGAACTCGGCAATGTTCGCTATGCTGGTGAAGGTTTCAGATCCCCATAAGTCATACCTAAAACCTCGACGTATTTCAAATGCAGAATTCTGTTGCCAAGTTTCTTTTTTGTATATTTAATATGATTAGAAATCTGTTGAGAACAAAGACGATGGTGCATCGGTTTGCCTTTTTTTGAGGCAGTTTACTGGAAATAAACTAATAAAGAGCTAGATCTAGGCTGGCGAAGGCAGAGGCCAGAGAGGTTGTTTTGTGATATGTGTGACGGGACTGTTTTGAGTTCTGCTTTTCAATGGAAATAAACTTTCTTCACGTCATCAGAGAATGCAACTCGAAACCCAAGAGCGTATTACGGTTACGGGTACTCCGTTATTGTATAATAACTAACACTGGATGAGTTTTGTGAGTCTTGTTCGACTTAGAATATGTCAGAGAGATTCAAATTTTTACATTTTTTTTAATCATCAACTCATTCTCTCCATCGCTATGCCACCGTAGACGGAAGAGTAAAAATAGTTACCGTATTCTTAAGTAAGAAAGAAAGTGAATTTTTTTCTCAAAGAAAAAGAAAAACGTGAATTATTGAATTTCCAAAAAAAAAACGAGCAGATCTGAGGGCGGGCTCGGGAGGTTTTTTTTTATGGGTTGAGTTTTGATCACCGGCGATCAGTTTCTCAAAAATTGTGGTTTGATGTCTGAAGAAGAGCTGAAGGGAGAAGACGAAGTAGAACACAGATTAGAGAATTTGATATTAAAAATAAAAGGAGAAAGTGGATGCTTATTTACCTGATTATATTTGGCCAAACGCTCATCATCTTTTAGATAATTTTTAATGTACTAACTATTTATATGTTTCCATCTCTTTTAAATATATTGTATTTTATGTCATAATATGTTGTTAAATATATTTAGTTGATTGCGTGAGAGGTGTACGTTATACGAAATGATATTTAATTGGAGTGGAACCTTGTTTTTCTTTTATCCATTTTCTGATTTCTTACACTTTAATGCAAATAACCTACATTTTCAAAACTAACTAAATAATATTCATTTTTTCAAAAAAATTCAAATATAATATTTGATCAATTATTCGGTCTGAAATAGAGATTCGAACACGTGACCTTTGGTCTCCAAGCAATCTCTTTATAAGAAAAGTTTAATCATTGTATTTGATATAAAATCAATGTGGGACAAAAACAAAGGCAATGATTTTATACCTTTGTTCTCTTTTGTTTTTGTCCTACATTGATTTTATATTAAAAAGACAATGATAAACTTTTTTATATAAAAGGATATTAAACATTTAATTATTTTTGCACCATCTTTAGCTATGAATTCAAAGCTAAAATATAAATTTTTACAAGAAATGAATTTTTTTAAGTAAATAATTAAGTTAAAAGTTATTGGTTAATCATAGTTTAATCCATAAATTTGATTGAATTATGGAACTAATAGTACATAGAATCTACGATTAAAGATGATATATCTATTATTTTATTTTATTTTCTGAAATTATATAGGATTGCTCAACAAACAATTATTTTTTTAGTTTAGTAGTTTGACTACATTGGATAAGAATAATCTAGCTAGTTAAATGATCTTGTTTGATTTATCTCTATAAATTATTTATCTATTTTATTTGTCATAGTGTAGCTTATTAAATATCAATTCAAAATTATGATTGTAATTTAATTTGAATTGATAACAAAAAGGCTAATACAATTTTATAGGAAATGTTTAACCATTATCTTTAATATAGAATCAACGTGAGACAAAATAAAGACAAACGAAGACATCCATTGCATATGTGAAAAGCACTGATGCACGGTTCGAGTGCCAAAAACATATACTTGAACTGATCTTTAGATTCATACAATGTCCCGGGATTCTGCAGCTATAACGTGTGTAGAAATGCAGGTAATTGCGCATACGACTTATTATAGTCTCCATAAATCATCTCAATAGCAATGTTCCTCGAGCGCAAAGTGAAATTGTAATCGATCTGAATCTCATACTCATGTAAAAGCGCGGACATCATCTCTTTGGGCTTCAAAACAACCCCTCATCCACCGGCCTGCATGTAAAATACTTTGCAATTACCCATGTAGGCACCTAGCGTGGAGCAATTCAGCTCATATCCATGTGGCAAGTGTGAGTGTTGTTGAACTTGTAGATTCTCCAAACAACTCAATCAACAATAGCACACAACTTGAACGAACAATCATCACCATGCTTGCATACGTAACCCAATCGTTTTTTATTTGATCGATACACGATATACTTCACTCGATTCCGCACGTGATAGAGTCCCACAGCTAGGGCCCAATCATCCTTGGTACAAAAAATAGCACCCTTGTAAACTGTATCCCTATGTACTGTTGAAGGCTCATCCCATGTCAGTGGGCCTGCAATGTCAAGATTGGCAAGAGAAACAACCCAATTGCTCAACGTCCTCTCAGATACATCCCCAGTCCTGATATTCGATGATGTTGCTCTCCTTGTCATGCCTATCAACGCCATGTACCCCCTGTAGAACGAATCTAGCCACAAAACTTCGTGAACACTGAATCGAGCAATGTCGATCTGTCATTCTCCTTTTCTTCTTCATCAGTAGAGGGCATCTCTTTTTCTTCTTCATGTGGGAATGCATCGTCATCAACATTATTATATGGAGCCTCATAATAGTGTGTATCAGCCTCATAATAGTGTGTATCGTCACGAAAATCATCTCTAAATAGATCTTTTTCTTCTGGGACGATGTGAGGCATGACCCTAGAACTGCTGCATCTTCTCTAAATAACATATACAACTATCTCTGAGCTCTGTTCGTGGAGTATGTCAAGCAAATCTGTATCACCTTTCAATGAAGCCTTGATCTGTCTGTCATTATTGGTGCTTGACATATAAAATAACTGGTACTCAACAGATATGGGACCATTCTGCAACAAATCATGGATCTCTTTGAGCAGTGAGCTAAAACACGACTTTTCCGATGACATAACGATAAGCTGCTTGTTACCATCTACGTATTCAGCTCTCTCCCATCGGCCACTATGTCATACAATAATACGATGTCTAACCATCTGCATTATCAATAAATAATTAACTATTAAATTTAAATTTATCCTACTCTAAAGTGTAACTAATTATCATTATGTTATAGTTTAATTATTGGTAAGCATTACGATATTATGTCAAAATTTTAAATCAATTTGCCTTAAAGTTTATTATCGTTGTGCTTTTTTTTTATTATTGTTATGTATTTATTTTCATTATCGTTATGCATTAATTTCAATTATCGTTATGCTTTTATTTTAATTATCGTTATGAATTATAGTTATGCATTTAGTTTAATTATCGTTGTGCTTATATTTAATCGTTATGACTTATTTGTAAGCTTTATCGTTATTCATTCTATTTAATTGTTATAAACACTATAAACTAATGTTATGCATTATCGTTATCCTTATTTTTAATTATCGTTATGCCTTCTATTTAATCGTTATAAACATTACAAACTAATGTTATGCCTTATCATTTAAGCTATCATCATAAATATTTTAACCTATCGTTATGTAATATAGTTATGCTTTTTTTTTTAATTATCGTTATTCTCTTTTTTATTATCCTCATGCTTCTTCTATTTAATCGTTATCATTATGTTTTCTATTAATCGTTATCGTTATACCCTAACGTTAGATGATTAAAATCAAGAAATCATAACAATAGTGCATAACTTTAGATAATTAAAACGTAGAAACCATAACAATAAATTGCCTAAATTAGAACAATTTTCTACATTTCCAAAGTAAGAAAATAACAAAACACATTAATTTTCCTGCAAAAATAAATTCAGAATGTACCTTTCAAAATTTAGGAAGTTTTAGAAAAAATTGATGAGGGTGTTTTCTTGATGAAGACTTGCTTTCTTCAGTAATCTTCTGGATCAAACTCTCAATATATTTCTTTTTTTTTAGGGAATTCGACACTTTTTTCTTCATCAAACTCTCAAAGTGGAGGATCTTTTTAGGTGTGGTGCAGGATAGTGTATTGGTGTAGTGCATATATTGCACATTACACTGACCTCTCTTACACAAAATTAAATGCATGATTTTTTTTTAATTTTGGTTAACTACTACCTACCTATAGAAATACATATTTTATATATTTTAACCTACCTCATTTTGACCAAAAAATAAATGAAAGAAAAATGCATTAAGTTTCATTTATTGTTTGTCAACTAATATCTACCTACACATTTAGATACACATTCGTTCCACACTCATTTGGTGGAATCATTATGCATTTAATAGTGCATAACGTTAATTTTCAGATATTATAATTGTTGAAA
Source organism: Perilla frutescens (assembly GCA_026008535.1). Lineage (NCBI taxonomy): Eukaryota > Viridiplantae > Streptophyta > Magnoliopsida > Lamiales > Lamiaceae > Perilla > Perilla frutescens. The sequence continues at coordinate 18,492,737 of BRKX01000014.1, read as the reverse complement.
TTTGTTGCCACAAACACTGAAATTAGACACAGATTCGTAATGTCAAACTCAATGTTAAAGACAGTTAACACAACTTATCTTAACACAAATATGCTGAAAATAAAATGCACAAGAATACACGATATAATTTTAAATCATACACAACATGTGTATGATTGCCACAGGGCGAAATTATACTATTATGAGTACAAAATTTTCAAGTTGTTAATGTTGGACGCGAAGACTCTCAACACTACAACAACATTACAAGTTCTAATCTAGACTATCACTAAAAAGAACTAAAACATATAAATTGGCATCCCGTCAATTCATATACAAACAACAACATACAAATTGACATCCCGTCAATTCATACATAAACTAAATCATACAAGTTGACATCCCGTCGACTTGTATACAAGCTAAAACATACAAATTGACATCCCGTCAACTTGTATACAAACTAGTAAAGGTTTCACAACCTTGCTATCTATCCTAATTTGTACAATCTATTCCGTGAAAGGATTGAACAACAATAAACATTAAGATAGAAGAAGGAACGAAGAACGAAACCTATACTAAGTTTGTGACTCAAGCTTTCTTCAATCTTCACGCAACGAAAAATGGATTGAGCTTGAATAAGTCTTCAAGTGTCGACCATGCTTCTTAAATATGCTCTTCACTTGAATCCAACAAGGTCCACGATTTCTCTTTCTTGAACATGGGTTGAAGATAACCAGTCCACTCCATGACTTCACCGTAGATGGAAGAAACCGCCTCCAAGGCGTGATTGATAGCTTCCCCACGTTCATGCTCTTTTTCTAAATATCCAGCAAATATAATTTTCTAAAAGAGAAAAAAAATAAATAGAGAAACCGCTAGACCTAAAAAAAAGGAGATAGAGCTTTGACTTTGTCAAACTCTATTTTAAATAATATATCTAATATGTATATATCCATTTATTTGAAATATCAATTCCGTGGATATACACATATATTTTAAGATATATAAAATTATTTTATTTATTAAAATAATAAATAAAACTAGAAAAGGATAAGATTAGTTACGACTATGTCACAGACGATGTCGCAGGGAGTCTGTCTGATATCGAGTGCAACATTGAACCTCAATGTCATACAGCACTCAACAATAATGTTATGCCTTCATTTACTATATTAAGGACAATCTTCAATTTTAATATATTATAATCGTCATCATTATGCATTATCGTTATTCTATATTTTTAATTTTACGATATTTTATTGTTATCGTTATGCTTAAATTATACTTTGGCTTCAAAAATTAATCGTTATGCCTTATTTACTATATTAACGATAGTGTTCATTTTAATCTATTATAATCGTTATCATTATGCATTAACTTTATGCTATATTTTCAATTTTACCATAATTTATTATTATCGTTATGCTTAAATTATCGTTAGTCTTAAAAAAGTAATCGTTATGCCTTCATTTACTACATTAATGATATTCTTCAATTTTAATATATTAGGGTGGTTGTAACAGGAGGTTCAATAAACTCATTGAACCCACTTTTCTAGCTCCACACTATCAGAGTAGGTTGGGTTCAGGTTGGGATGAATGGGGTGGGAGCAACTGCAGGGAGTTGGGTTGGATGGGAAAAGGGCCAATGAGAGAAGAGGAGGTGAGGCCCAGTGTTGAAAATATGGCAGCTTTGTATTTATATATGTATCTATAAATATATATATAGATATATGTATATATTGGTGGGACCCAGATTGAAGTTGCTTTTTTGGGTTTATTGTTATGAGGATAAATTTATAAAAGTGAGTAGAGTTTAGCTTTTGATGTGGCGCTAACGTGGCACCCTTGAAATTGCTTTTTTGGGTTTATCATTACTACCACCCTTATAATCATTATGCATTATCGTTATGCATTATTTTCAATTACACGATATTATAATGTTATCGTTATTCTTATCATTATGCTTACTTTCAGTTTTAAAGTTATCGTTATGCTTATTTTCAATTTTCAAGTTATCAATATGCTTGCTTTCAATTTTAAAATTATCGTTATGTACTATATATTTTGGATATTTTATAATAATAAACGTTACATAACGTTAATTCCAAAATATCAAACGTTAATGTGGTTTGGTCCTTTTTATTTCTAAAAAAATGAAATCTAGATTTTTATATGTTAGGTGTGTGTCATTTATTGCCTAATTATTAAAAAAAAATGTAAAAATGACACTTACACAATGACTGGGGTCTGGAGACAAGTGTGTCAATAGAGTATTTGAGACATTTACACTTCAAATTATTCAAATAACTCACTATTCTTATATCTTATTTTTATTTTCCAATCATTATTTAATTTTGTCTATATTTATACATTTACACTTAAAAATATCATAATCACTTATACATTTTAAATTTCTTTTATCATGCATTTAATATAATTTTATTAATTTTTAAATAATGTATGATAGTGTGAGTGGTTAGGTGTAGAATTTGCCGTGATGCAGTTGATGAGCTTTACAAAAGAAAAGGAATATTCCACTGACCATTATTCATACTGTCATTAACGTTTAGCAGCAGGTGCAGGTCCACCACCGCTTGACTTGTCCACCCCCGAGACTTGAATAATCATAAATAAAATAAAAGATTAAAAATTTATGGAATGATTAAGAGGTATTGTTATTGGTATTAGATCTATAATCCGCACGTTAATACAAATCCCGGTAAATTCCATCGTAGAGTGCATCCCAGCTTTATAGGTGACCTGTGTTCGGGGTTATTATTTTTCAGATATTTGCAATTTTTTTTTTCCATTCAGAAACGAAACTTTCGATCAAAAATTTCGCAAATATATCATGACATTTCAAATATATCATGACATTTCAATTAATATACTGTGACATTTAGTCTATCTATTATAATATTTAATTACTTATCCTGCTACTGTGATAGCGCGAAATCGTGAAATCTAAATTATTTTATCAACTAGACGAGAAAGATTGGAAATAAGAAAAATTAACTATAAATCCCCTAATTTACCGCAAATCCTTCACGTAATTGTTTTGGGATATATATACAGTAACTGCGACTGCCACTAATTGAGTTGGGAGGAGAGTCTACGGCGAGGATGGAGTTGAAGGGGACTCCAGCTGATCATGGTTACTACATGCCCCCGGAGTGGAACCTTCACTCGCGCTGCTGGATCGCCTGGCCTGTCAGTTCTCTCTCTCTCTCTCTCTCTCTCTCTCTCTCTCTCTCTCTCTCTCTCTCTCTCTCTCTCTCTCTCTCTCTCTCTCTCTCTCTCTTTCTCTTCATTTCATGGTGGCGATGTCAGATTCTGAAATTTCCAGGTGTTCAGAACCCTATGATATATATATGTCTAGTATTTTGGAAAATTACATTTTTTTAGGAAGTAAGAAAACCTTTAGTGCAGATATCAGTTATGTCTTGAATTTTTTTTTAATTTTTTTTTGGCCGTTCAGTGAACTGATAATAAGTATAAGAATTTTTGGAGAAAAAATGCATAAAATTCTTGCGTGCGCAGAAGAACATTTTGTTCCAGGACTTCAAAATTGCAATTGGAAGTTGTAGATCAAGCATTAAGGCTTGTTCATATCCTAGCTTCTTCACTTGATCCACAGGAGCGGCCAGACAATTGGCGTGACAATGGAGTGCATGCTCAACGTGTCTTTTCCCGTGTTGCCACTGCAATTTCAAGATTTGAGCCAGTTACTATATGTGCCAGTTCTGCACAGGTTCGAGTTTTTTCTATGATTTGCAGTAATCCATTTTCCTACGTAGTTATTCTTTCAAAACAACATAACGTTTCCTTCCTCGACAGTGGAAGAATGCACGCAGTCATTTGCCAGAACATATCAGGGTGGTTGAGATGAGCATGAATGACTCTTGGCTTCGTGACACTGGCCCGACAGTGAGCCTTCTACTTGTTCAAACCATATCATTATATCCTTGGCAACTGAAATTTTATTTATAGACCGGCTATCATCTTTTCGCAGTTTGTTGTCAAAAATAATCTATCAAATAAAGAAAAGCTGGGTAGCAAGATTGCAGGAATTGATTGGAACTTCAATGGCTATGGTGGTAAGTCTACATGGACCATTCAAATATTGCTGTTTACTCTGAGAACATGTTGTGCAGAGTAGAGTCCACGAACAGTAAAATGTGGTATCTATGTCACGATTTTTATGTAGAATACATTTTAAGTGTTTTTGTTGGTTTTTGCTGCTTTCAATTTGTTTTTGTGCTTTTCCAAATTCTTTAGGACATATTTCTGCAATGTAGAAATAATTGTTTATATGATATATCTTCACAATGTGGAAATAATTTATGGCACAAGCATCATGGATTTATCTCAGCTACGTCTACCAAAAGGTTTTAAACAAAATGTTCCATTTTTCTAGGCGTAGATGAAGGATGTTATGAAGATTGGAGCCTTGACTTACTCATCGCTAGAAAGGTTGGTTAAATTAAACAGCAATTAGAAAGAAGTACATGGATAACTTTATTTTGTTGAACCTACATAGATTCTGGAAATTGAAAATGCTCCAAGGTTTCCTCATTCCATGATTCTTGAAGGTGGAAGTGTTCATGTGGATGGAGAAGGTTTGTGAACTTTTCTCTCTCACTGGCATACTTTCTGAAATTTGGTTGCTCTAGTGCAAACTCACTCGGCCCTGAAGGTCAAATTAGCTGCAGTCCTTATCATTATCCTTGATGTACTGCGTTAGAAGGATTTTTTTTATTTTTTTTTTGACAGAATGTAAATGCAATATGTCAAAACAACTGGACATGTATATGTTGATATTGGTGACCAGACTGTTAAACCACAGTCACACATGAGCATGTTTCATCATGATTTATGCTCCATATGCCATGATTACATGTAATCTCAGATTCTTGGCATGAATCACTAATCCTAAATGCAGGTTCCCTAAATCCCTCTATGAAGGTTGTATGTAGCAGAAATGGAAATTCGGATATGGGTATTGACACATGCCTATTAGTTTCTAATAACTGGAGGATATAAGCATATGTTTTCAAAATATTAGACATGAAAGGAAAACTAGCTCGATGAGGGACTAAAAATATAAAAGACCAGGGAATGAAAAAATCAAGTGGCTGCATGACTTACTGTTTATTCCAAGGTCCTGAACTGCATTGATTATTTGCTTAGGTTCCTTCCTTTATTTTCAGTTTCCAGAGTAATTCTGGAATGAGAATGTGGGGAAAATACTAGATCAAATACACTGCACTTGTGCAATTTTGAAGAAAGTCACAAGTGCTTCAGAGAATAAGCGAGCTTGTCAATCTCATTCTACACTGCGGAATGCAATTTGACCTTTACTATAGTGAGAACTTCAATTCATGTTATACATCTTCTCAACATTTGGGCCTCAGAGGCCCTGATATTAACAGGGGAAAGAATGACATATATGTACCTCATTATTAAGTATCCAATAACTAACTTTTTTCTTATCTCCAATAATTTATAGTAACCATTTGGTCACCCATTAATGAATTTGAGCATCTGTTTTCACAGAAACTTCAGTGTTTAAGTTGGACTTCTTATCCATGGATTTTTAGAGTACAAGGAGTAATCACCTCTTTCTTTCTACAGGGACTTGTCTTACAACAGAGGAGTGCCTACTGAATAAAAATAGAAACCCTGGTTTATCCAAGGCACAAATTGAGGATGAGCTTAAAGCATACCTTGGAGTCAAGAAGGTCATTTGGCTGCCTCATGGGTTGTTTGGTATCTTCCTTGTTCACTTCTTGCATTGTTACCTAATTTCAGTGTAAAAACCTAATTAGATCAATATAAATATATCTCTTCATGACCATGTAACTAGATTAACATGTGTGGTCTAGATTTACATATAATATGGCCGTACTTCCAGGGCCGGCCCTGTGGGTAGGCCAGGTGGGCCGCCACCCAGGGCCCCTTTATTTTGGGACCCCCAAAATTTTATTTTATATATATATATATATTTATATAATTAGATAATTATTTTAAAAAAATAAGTATGTATAAAGGTTAAGCGGTCATCTCTTTTAGATTCTACTCTCTTGATTTTAAACTGTCATTCACTCATACAGGCATCAGGGATTAGTTCTGCCACTTTTTTTTTCCGTGCAAGTTTAGTGTGATAATTTATTGAGATTTTTGTATTGACTTAATCTCAATTTTGTAATTGGACTATTAATTAACTATCTATGCTCTAAACAAAGATCTCGTAAGAGAAATGCACCTTTGAAGACTCAATTTTTAAATTTTATCAAAACTATATAAAGGAAAAAAAACTTCAGTGTTGTATTTAGGATTTTTATTTCTCAGTTTTGAGTTCACCAAAATCCCAACTTTAAGGGTTTTAACATAAAATATCACAAAAAAATAAATGAGTTGATGTCATTTTGAATTATTTTTCTTAATATTATCAATATCTTTCTTTCATGACTATTTAATTAATGATAGTGTTTTTTTCCTATAAAATTCATGAATTGTATTTTGTCAGTGTTAATTGCACTTTTTTAATATTTATCATGCTCAAGATAAAAATGGAAGAAACTTCAAGATACTTGTGGAAAAAAAAGAATTAGGGCCCATTTTTGTCGTTTCGCCATCCCCTGAATTGTCAAGGCCGGCCCTGCGTACTTCTTACGCTCTATATAGGTTAAATATCGAATGTATAAGAGCTGGTCTTCATAGTTAAATTACTCAACTTTTCTCCATAGTGCTTCCATAGAGTCTAAACATCTGAATCCTTTTTCTTTTTTTTTTTTTTTTGTCTCAGCACCTGTTACCTTGTCCGTATATATAGAAACAGATGGAATAAAGCAAATGATATTGACTTAGATAGTTGTGTGCTTAACCACTTATCTCATTGACTCTGGCTTATCCTAACTCCATGAAAATGCCACAGCTTGACAATTTATGTTTCAACTTTATGTATCTTGCAGGTGATGATGACACTAATGGGCACATCGATAACATGTGCTGTTTTGTAAGGCCCGGTGTAGTTTTGTTGTCATGGACTGATGATAAATCAGACCCCCAATATGAACGATCAGCAGAAGCCCTTTCGGTTCTTAGCAGCGAAGTGGATGCGGAAGGTAGAAAATTGGAAATTATCAAACTTCATGTGCCAGGACCACTCTATTTGACAGAGGAGGAGGCTAATGGAGTAGAACAGGTTGAAAGTTATTCTTATATCATTCCCTTTCACAGTGTGTTGGTTGCATCCCAATTTAGATATTTACTATTAACATGCTAATGAATGTTGTGCTCTATCATAATGTTAAACCACTTCATTTATGAGATAACATATCCGGTAAAAGAACCATTTTTCTTTGTCCTCGTGTCTTGAGAAAATCTGTATAGGTTTTTTGTATTATAGTTATAAAATTCCTGACATAGATATATAAAAAAATCCTACAATATTTTACAACACATCTGTTTTTTCATAAATAGAAAGACCATGCTCAGTGGAGAAATGTGTACAATAGTATCTTGGATTGCAATTCCATATTTGTGGTATCTTTGTTGAGTCATTTACACTGGCAGAGAGTCAGCTTGGTTCATTCCTGAGGCCTTGAGATGTTAGCAGTGATAGAATTATGTGCTTAACCACCTATCTTGACTGACTTAGGCGTATCTTAAGACTAGAACTAAAATGACATGGCTTCACGGATTCGTCATTCTCTTTGCTGCTGGTCTTAGGTCATAAAAATACAACATTTATCCCTATGTTGTGTATTATTACCTTTCTATGACAAAGCTGCAACTTATGCATTAACAAAACTTGGAACTCATAATTTGCCATGTATTTTGCAGGTGAAAGTCTCTCTCTCTCTCTCTCACTCACTTTTTTTATTTGACTTAATTGACACAACAGGGCGATGGCAAACCAAGGATTGCTGGCACAAGACTTGCAGCCTCATATGTAAACTTCTACATTGCTAACAGAGCAATTGTCACCCCTCAGTTTGGTGATAAGAAGTGGGATGACGAAGCTGTTCGTGTCTTGTCTTTGGCATTTCCAGATTATGAGGTAAGGGAAGTGTAGTGTAGGGCTTTCCCAATTATCTTTGAGTAAATCCGGCTCCTTTGGAGTGAAAATATATAGGGTAGGTTGCTAACAGACTGCTTTATATTTGAGAGTTTTGGAATGCATATTATTTCTTAATTAATTATTCAGCAATTGTGACTAATATCATTTGAATTTGGGTTCAGATTGTGACAATTGAAGGTGCTCGTGAAATCGTGCTGGGTGGAGGTAACATACATTGCATCACTCAACAGCAACCTGCTTAGCAAATTAAGATGCATGGAATTCTAGTATCATCTCTATTCTCTTACCCCATTATCATGTATTGGGATTTAGGATGGTAACCTTAATCTCATCAACTCTTACCCATGCATGTCCATCAGATTGTTCTTCAAAATATTTTCTTCTTCGTCTACTCTCTCTCTCTCTCTCTCTCTCTCTCTCTCTCTCTCTCTCTCTCTCTCTCTCTCTCTCTCTCTCTCTCACACACACACACACACACACACAAATCAGTACTTCTTTAGTAGATCTTACTGTTGCAGAGGACCTGATTTCTCATTTGACAAACTATATATGTCGATTTTCTTTTTCCATAAAAAAGTAAGTAACCATATTTCTTTAAAGAAAGTAGCGCTGATTATAGTTTGCACCCTGAATGTGCCTATATATCACGTCTATGCTAAAGCTTCAAAGGCAACAAAATTTTGTATTGCCTTTTGTTTAGTTAGTTATAATATAACCACTCAAAATTCAGTCTCATCTTCTGCTCTGTTTTCTGTAGGTTTACATCTTTATTGTTTTTAACTTGCGTCATTGCAACTTTATCCTAAGATGAAAACGATTACATTTAGATATCAGATACCATGGAAACTTTTATATAAATTCCTTGGCAAATTACTTTTTCCTATGTTCAATATTTTTCGTATGCAAACAAACATTTTGTTACTAATTATGTTTGAAAACGGCTAGTATGGGTCTTCATATATTATCAAAGTTAGTTTCGAATTAAAATAATTAATGCACATAATAATACTACATTACTACTACATTAGGTATAAAAATTAGATAATACAACACGATATGTTAGTCTGACTTGACTTCGTAGACCACATAATTCTTTTAAATTACACAGCTGTATAACATTTTCTTCCGGCAGCTTTAAAAAAGTAGAATATAAATAAAAGAGGTGGTCATCTATACATTAAATGTATGGGTTTTGGCCCATCAATTTAGCCTAGACCCAATAAGGCCCAACAGAAAAAAAAAAAATCTAATTCATTTTCCACGTGCGACTCGTGGGGTACACACGCCACAAATCTTTTTTTTCTGATTTTTTTATTTTATTTTTTGATTTTTCTGTTTTCCCCTCTAAAATTGTATATCCTAAAATATAATTAGTGAACCTTAAAAATTGAAATGAATTAATTTAATTTTTTTTAAATAAATATAAATATATATCCTAAAATTAATTTAATGAACCATAAAATTAAAGTGAATGATCTTTTTTTATTCAGCGATTCGCGCAATGCACTTGCCCGACGCTAACGCGTGGGCTCATGCATTCCGCTCGACGATTAATTTAATTTTTTCGAAACAAATATCAATGGTGATTGAAAAAGAACCCAATTTTGAAATAAATATATATTCTAAATGGAATTAGTGAACCCTAAAATAAAAGTGAATGAATTCAATATTTTTTGAAATAAATATAATCCCTAATTGATATTAATAAACTTAAAAAAACATGAACCCTAAAAAACACAACAAAACTCCCTAAAAATCTAAAGAATACTAAAAAAAAACCTAAAAAAACTATGAACCCTAAAAAAACATAAACTCCCCTAAACTCTAAACATTAATTGGAATTGAAAAAATTACAATTTGAACTACATAAACTCATATAAGATAAGTAGCAGACCAGTTACTTTTTAATGATACAAGTGATACTCTTTAATGTTAGGTAGAATTGATACTGATTTTTACCATTTTTTTTTTGTGAGTCAATGAGGATTAACCCGCGTTGACCTCGACCCATTTGATGAATGTATGAATCTTTTTAGACCTGAGGTGATGTATAGAAGACTGAATAAAAAATTTAAAATAAAATGGTAAATGAGGTAAGGAGAATATTGAAATTATATCTACGTACATTCCTTAAAATAACAATTCTGCCGACACCTGGGATTGAATGATTTGATTTGCAAAATATTTTAAGATAATGTTTTGCAATACTTCCTCTTTGCTCGGCCAAAATCAGTCCAACTCAATCAGAATCTTTGTCCAAAGGAGAAAAAAAATAAAATAAAAGGTAGAAATAAAAAATATTAGAAAAGGTAAGAATGCATATCCAGCGGGAAACTTTGATTCTCAATATTGACAATAAATCATTGACCCACTGCTAAATTTAATATGAAAAGACAGAACGGCCCTTTGTCCCTCAGTATCCAAGGTTATACGTTACCAACAATATTATGATAAGTAATTGTTTAGATAATATTCCAATAAATTAATTTTTATAGATATGTTAAATAGTTATAGATATGTATCTAATGAAACCTAAAAGGTGGTGATTACTTGGAAAAAATATGAGTGATTCTATCATATATTTACATTTCTCATTTTATTTTATTATTCATAACTCTCGATTTAATGTTATTTTTTAACTCTCTATTTAATTAAAATTAAAGAAAATATGAATATCTATTTTTTACACCTCACCTTCCAAGTCCACGACACCTGACAACCTCATGATCACTTCATTAGCCATTTAGCCTAGACAATTCTTTAATAGAAATATCCCATATAAGTTTATGATGAGCTTGCGTTAATTTCTAGCGTTTCATTAAAACAAACACAACACAAATCCAAAGCCAAAGGGTCCTCCTCTCTAGACATTCCTCCTCATAGTATTTGCTCTCTCTCTCTCTCTCTCTCTCTCTCTCTCTCACACACACACACACACACACATTTGATGGCAAAATACCATTTTTGGTTCGTCATGGTCCTTGTCATGACTCTCTATTCTACTCCCTACTCTTTTAGTAAACTAGCTAGTTAATTTCAAATCTTTTTCAAGCTTTGTTAATTAACTTAAATTTTGTTGGTGACTCGGAAAGGAGATGATAATATGTGAATTTGCAAAGAAAAGAGATTTAATTCTTGAATATATAATTAGCGTGCTATTAAAAAAAAGTGCAGTCTCATAGTGGGGAACAACCTAATTAATTTAACTAGCAAATTCGAAAGAAAAAAAAAAGAGCAAAGAAAAAAAAAAGAGATGTTTCTACTACATATTGTGATTAGTAATATAAGGTTAAAATATAAATTTCGGAGGACTTTTTTTTGAATTTTAATTATTAATGATAGGAATTTGTGAATAAAATTATCCAAAGATCTTAGGATTGAAGTTGAAGCCCTTCTTTGAGGGAAGTTGAAGCAGGTTAGTTAGTAGTTATTTCTTCAAATAATTTGATTTGAATTTATTAATGAAAATATGCATATATTAAACTAGATTTTGTTGCGTCTGCATCCAAATCAATCAGGTTCATGACTTTGTCATCTCTAATCAAAGTATCAAACCACTTTATCACTTAGTTCATTATAAGTTACTAGTTATATATGTAGAATAATATTATTCCAAGTACTCTTCTATTTTAATTTAATAATAAAAAGGAAAACGGTACTGTTTCAGTTTAATAGCAGTTCTTTTGTAAAGAGAGCTAGTCTCATATATAAAGGGATGCGTGTTGCTAGGTTTTGGTTTCTCCTTTTCATTTTTGTTTTTACTATGTATAATAATAATAATATCACTTTATTTCTCTACTTAATTAGGTTGCTTTTCTATTCATCAAAGAATTTTGGCTTTAAAACTATTATTATACTATTAGTTAACTAAAATACAAGGTTTCTGTCCTTTTATTAATGTATTCTATTCCTAACGCACATTAATTAGATTCTCCCATTTTATTTTAAGCCCAGTTGGAGTTGGCCCGGGGGTGTATCACACTATCTGATGTTGTGCTCTGCTCTCACATTAATTATATATATACTTATTTTAAATTAAAACTTTCATGATATCGGGTTTTGGGGTTTTTTTTATAAATATAATAAAATTATAACGCTACTAATTTGGAATTCTTAATTGGTTTTTGTATTATATATTTTGAAGAATGGAAATCTCTGTTGAGGTAAATAAATAATCTACTGACTACTGCTCGCTAATTAAACAAGAGACGAGTAAATCTGTTGAGCACTCATATTTATAAGTATTATTCATATTATTAGTAAACAATTAATTGGGACTTGCGATCGACAGATAAAGTGAGAATAATATTTTTTTTTTATATAAATTTTAGAGTTACAACAATCTATGTAGATTCCTCAAAAGAAAAAAGAAAGTGTAGATATTGTCATTGGACTAAAATAAATGACAAATTTCAAGTTAAGTTGAGCATCTCTTAAAAGTTAAGACACCAAATCCGAGATCCATTTATCCAAATTGGCAGCACACAATCATTCTAAAGGGATATTCTATGACGTTGTAGCGAATAGTGTGTTATGTATAAAAATAAACTTAATGTGATATTTTAATAAATCATAATAGATCTATTATGATACATGACGCATTATATGTGGGTATCTCCTAGAATTTCTCCATTCTAAATTAAACTCACCATCACCACTACCATGAAATGCCACGTCACATCAAATATAAAATATATAGGTAATTATAACATTAAAATTTGTCATAATTGCTGTTAAAAGGATATGCTACCATACCTATACAATCATAGCTAGTTATATAATTAACGTGGCATATATATATATATATATGATTTTATTCAAATAGGTACCGTGCTTCGTGTGAGAACTAGAAACGGTATTTATTTATTATGATTTTATAGTTTATTTAAATATGTTTTAGTATTGTTATTTTTTTTTTAAAAAATACAGCTTATCTAATTATCTTGTTCTATTTTAATGCTAGTGATAATAACAATATAATACAATTAGATAAGTTATAAAATTATACTACCTCCGTTTCAAAATGTTTGTTGTTTTATGTTTTTTTTTTTCAAAATGTTTGTTGTTTTATATAATTTGACATCCTCTCTCCCAATTTTAACCCTCTCAAATCCTACAAGATTTCTTGATTCTAACTTACTTATAATATATGAAGAGAGAAAATATTGTTATTTTTTAGGAAAATGTAGATGAATTAGATTTTATGGCATATATGAGGGATGAGTATATTTGTCCACAAAATTAATTCTTAATTCCAAATAAAAAAAAACAAAACAACAAACATTTTGAAACGGATGTAGTAATAAATAAGTACTGTTCTTAATTTTACACGAAGCACAATACTCATTATAACGCTATATATCAACATGCGTGGTATCCTCGTATGAACTATTATGCGTCACTATACATGTGAATTAAAATAATACTATATCTCTATTTAATCTTCCCAAAAATAATAATAAATGTCAGTAAGAGTTTGAGAGATTGACCTGTTTGGTAATTTTTGTGGCACTATCACGTCATTAATATATAGTCAGGTCAACAGATAGGTGATCGATCTCTATATCTTCACAATATATTGACTTTTTTTTTATATAGTAGAGGTAAATAAATTGAGATATCTGTAATCATTATTCATAGGTCACTAATTAATACATTATAATTCTTCTCTACGCGCGTATACCATTGTTTAACCCCATATTACAATTCGTACCATATCTGTCGACGCTTTTTCAAATTGAATCACAATTGTGGGTAATGTAATGGGTCCTTCAAAAGAATGCCCACACAATTAATGAACCTAATTAGAAGATAACATAAAATTTAATGAGCCAAGTAAAAGTCCAACGTCCTACTATAACATAACATAAAGTACAAATACCTCATAATTATAGAAAAGAAAACGCAACAATATATTCACTGACCGATCGATTTATGCCTTAATCCTTATTAAGAGAGAGAGAGAGAGAGAGAGAGAGAGAGAGAGAGAGAGAGAGAGAGAGAATTTAAAATGAGCAAGCTAAGAGTACTTTACGTTGCTTAAGGAGGAGGAGTTGGGAATAAGTTGTGACGGTCTCCCCATTTTCCGAAACCAAAATGGAAGTCAAGCTAAGGGCATATCTGTCTTTTGATGAAAAAGTGCATCTTTAATTTGGGTAAACTGAAAAAAGATGGATGCCAATTCAACCAAATAAAGGTCTCACTTTTAATTTTGTAGATGAACAAGTGGTTGTTTGCTTTATACAAAGATAAGTGGAGACTCCCATATCTCTTCTCATCTCTTAGGAATTAAGAAAGAAAATATGCTCTTGATTCAATTTCAATGTCCTAAACAAACATTTGCTACACTTTTCTATAATCTATCTTCTTCTTTCTTCCTCATCTTCATCTTCTTCCACTTCACCTCCATTTTTCTTGCCAAATTGTTCACCTTCTTCGGAGGCAATCCATTCTACCAAAGGTAAATATTAATTCATTCATTATATATATATATATATCGATCGATGATATAATATAGATACTGTTACGTACTGCTTTTCCAGGAATCAAGATGGATACGAATTCAACGCGTTTTCTGACGAGGAAGAAGTTGAAGAAGAGAATAATGAGTACTATCGTGTTAAGGCGGTGGAGATCAACGACGACGATCGTGGCATCGTGTTCGTAGAGAATCCATACGAGCCCTTGGATATTAATGTTTTGGATGACGACGAAGATAGTGAAGAAAGTAGCTACACCACACCAGCAGCTACAGAAACTTGTAGCGATGATGATGATGATGAAGTTGTTGATGACGGCCAAGAGATTAATGTTGCTAGTGATACCGATTCTTCTTCCTACGATTCCCAAACAAATATTCAAACTGGCCCCACTTCAAGAGGTCGGCTAGCTGATTTTATTTGTGTTGTATATATAATTAATGTTGTAGCTAATTATTAATTAATTAATGCAGAAAAAATGGAGTACGACATCAGTTTGAGGGAAGAAGAGAATTTTCTGGTGTATCAACCGGGTGCATCTATATCATCCCAAGGCAAGAAGTTAGTGAGAGAAGTGGAAGAAGAAGAAGAAGAAAAAGATGAGAGAGAGATGTTTGGAGACACTCTGTCGACGTCGAAAGATTCGTCGGAGTGGAGGAGCTCCATCAACTGCGGCACCGAAGATCCATTCTCGTCGTCGTCGAGGAGGAGCTGTCCCAAGTGGGAATCCTACACCGTTTTCCAGAAATATGATGAAGAAATGCTGTTTCTAGACAGAATTACTGCTCAAAAACTATCCGAGACAGGTACGTATATATATATATATATAGTAAGTAGTAATAAGTAGTATTGTGTCGTGGATTATTGAGTTAATTGGTTTGCAGAGTCGTTGAGATCGATACAGGCGTGTCCGAGATCCATATCAGAGAGAATCGTGCACAAGATAACAAGTAGGAGGATGAATAATAATAGTAGTAATAATAATCCATATCGGGAGCTGGAATGTGCTTACGTGGCACAGATTTGCTTGACGTGGGAAGCTCTGAACTGGAACTACAAGCATTTCCAAGGGCTGAGGGTGTCGCGCCGTGATTTCGACAAGGGCTGCCCAGCATACGTCGCTCAGCAGTTTCAGCAGTTTCAAGTTCTTCTGCAAAGGTACGTCGAGAATGAGCCTTACGAGCACGGTCGCCGCCCCGATATCTACGCCAGAATCAGGAGTCTCGCACCCAAACTCCTTCAAGTTCCCCAATACACAGGTAACTCAATCAATAATCAATTCAATATTAATTCACCCATGCATCACTCTGTTTAACTTAATATATATATATGTATATAGATTGTGATGATGAGAAGAAATTAGAAGAAGGCCAGAGTTCAAGAATCCCATCAACTTCATTTCTCCACATCATGGAAGAATCGATAAGAACATTCATGGATTTCCTCAAACAAGACAAGAAGAATCATTACCAAATCCTGAGAGATTTCTTCAAGAGAAACAGAAAAGGCTCTGCTGATGCAACTCTCCTCCTCTTACTAAAGAAAGTAAACAAAAAGGTACGTACTCGATCCATCATCAAAAAATCCTCTCTCTCAATCGATCATAATTAATTAATTAATTAAACACTACATATATAGTGAATTAGTGATCGATCGAATCCTACAGAAAAAGGCGAAGCTGAATGAACTCTGTCGTTCGGGGAAGTGCCTGAGGAAGAGGAGGCTGAGAGCAGAGGAAGAGCTGGAGATCTTGATGGCTCAAATAGACCTCAAAGTTGTTTCAAGAGTGCTAAGAATGGCAGAGTTGAATGGGGAACAGTTGCATTGGTGTGAAAACAAGATGAGCAAAGTTAGAGTCTCAGATGGGAAATTACAAAGAGATTCTTCCCCACTTTTCTTCCCAGCTCAACATCATCAACATTGGTGAAAAAAAAAGCAACATTTGATGATGACTGGACGCTCATGTTCAATCTGCATGCATCCATCCATCCACACACACTCACTCACACTAGTTAATTAATTAATTAATACTATATATAATAATAATAACAAGAAGCTAGCTAGGCACACATGCACTATCCCACTAGCTAGATATATACATGGAATAATTAATATTTTCTAACACTGCATCTGCAATTCTGCATGCACCCATTGTATAATCCACCAGAATCGTTTTCCGAGGATACGATCGACTATTAGGGTTGGTCCCACTTATTAAAGTGCATGGAAGTTGCATGTGGTGGTGGGGTGGATATATAGGCTTTGAGGAAGCAAAGAACAAGAGGGGGTAGAGACAATGTTAGCTTTAGCCTTTAGTACTAGTCACTTTATCTTTTTGTGGGAGGAATTAATAATTAATTATCTAATGAGGAGAGAACATATTTGGTGATAATATTTAAAGAAAAAGCAAGGCTGCAAAATTAAATAAAATGGTACGTGGGGGCTTATCTATGCAGAGCTGTAAGGATATGGGAATCGCATCTTATCAAAAGTATAACAAATAAGGATCCTATTTGTTATTTTTTTTTAGAGATGGGAAATTAGGAATATGATGATGGTCATATCCTATGTGTATATACAGGAATATTTCAGCATTAATATTTTGGTATATGCTTTTGTGGTTCATTTCATTACAAAAAAGTACGTAGTATATATATAAACCGTGCGAATTGATTTGCAATGATTAATGGGGTGCTCGCTGTACTTCAATTCCAGGCTTCCAGCACCACAAAATGCTTCCATTATTTGGCTTCTTCCGCAAAAATCATATATAATAGTACTAATGTTTTATGATAATGTCAATCATTTCTTATTAAATATTTGGCAGAATCAATTCACCTAGCTATTTACAAAAACATTACAGACACACGCGGGCGTATTAAATGAAATCACTGTCCCACTTCATCCATCTAATATAATTTGGCGTCCTATTTTAATTTTTATTACAATCATCCTTTTTTTTTCAATTTTAATTTATTTTGATTTAATTTAATTTTATAATTATTATTTAGGATTTATTCTACTCAGGGTTTATATTTATCTTTTAATATTTATTTTATATTTTTTTGTCAATATTATTTATTGTTCCAAAATTAGGGTAATTTTTTTCAATTTTTAGCAATAAATGTTAATTATGATTGGTTATACTATAATAACTTTTATTTTTATAATAAATATTTTTGAAATATTAAATTTGATAGTGGGACACAATAGTAGGATAGAAAATGTGGACCGGATGATTTTATCCTCACACGTATAAGGTAAATTACAATTTCATATCTACATTTTGGGCTCATTTTAAAAATAGCACAATTTTTCAATATTTATAAAACAATACTCATTTTTTCAAAAAATTTGTATAAATCTAACAATTGATCAATTTTATGACTTGAAAATCGCATATAATTTATTGTATTTTAATAATTCTATTTCCCCAGCCACGTAAAAGATACTCTAATAAAAAATCAAAAAATATGATCAATTATATATGATTTTTAGGCCATAAAATTGATTAAATGTTGCATTTGCAAATTTTTTGAAAAGAACTAAAAATGTAAGTATCAAAATGTGATTTTGATATATGAGAATGGATCAAATGATAATCATAGTCCCATGTGAGAACTAAAAACCAATGACAACCGTAGATCTTGCATTTTTGGACAGTGCAGATTGGTCCATATTTTAATTTTATGAGGTGGCATTTTTGTAATATTAGTGATGTTTTAATAAACTGATGGTATTTTTGTAATTTAATTAGGAATCTATTATGTTTTGGACCAAATCCTTCTGCGTATATCTCTTTCCTTCGAAATCTATTTCATTTTTATATTGATTTGTTCTTTTATGTAATCAGATTTCAATTCGTCGCGATCGAAGTTCTTTTTGTTCGTTGTTATTGGATGAAGACGCGGGGGTAAAAATATGATTGTTATATATTATCCCGAGAATTTTTTCCGATTTGGTTTAGATCAGTTCAATGATTAGTTATATTTTTTTTTCCAGATTTTAAATGATTAGGTGTGTTCATTCATGTAATGTAATATATTTTTGGAAGTTGATTAAGTTGAATTTTTGAATATTCATGATGAACATATATTTTTAGTTCTAAAGATTATGTTTTCTTATTACTATATACATGTATTTCTGCAGATGTTAGTAGCATTTGTTAGCATTACAAGATGTATTATTAGCATTAGAGACATTATTATTAGAATTACGAAATTAGTTATTAGCAATGTAAAAACAAATCAGTATTTTCAATATGAATGAAGTATTAGCAATACTATTATAGGTTTTAGCATTGTTGTAAATAGTTTTAGCATTCTTGTGAACATTTTTAGCATGATCGAAGAAGTTTTTTTATAGCATTAACGAGTTTAGTTGTGTTTTTTTGTTTGTGCAGATTGTGTTGGCTGCACTTTGGAGATTTCTCTTATATTTTCTGAATTTTACACTCCTGACTGTGAATTATCTTTGAAGTCTGCATTGGGCAAAATATTTCCTACTTTAGATGATGGTATAACTTTTTACAATGTGTATGCCTCATCATGTGGATTTAATATTCGTTTGTCTACTACAAAGAAGTCTAAAGATGATACTATAATTTGGAAATATGTTCTGTGTAACCATGAGGGACTTAAAAACACGTCGGTTACATTTTGTTGAAACTTCGAATAAAAGAAGACGCAATGTGTCTAAGAGAACTTGTTGTGTGGCTAGGATGGGGTTGAAGTATATTGGTTCTTATGGGTAAGAAGACATTCACATTCTCTTATTTTGGATACACACAAAGAATTTATGAATCTGAATAAAAATATAGATCATTCACATCAATGTTTTATTCTGAACTGTGCAAGGACAAACATTGGTCATATGAAAACATTTAGGTTATTTAAAGAAGTTGTTGGTGGATATTCCAATATAGGGTGTACAGTAGTTGATTTCAAGAACTTCAATCGGGATCTCAAGGCATATGTTGTGGGCGTTGATGCCCAAATGATGTTGGATAAAATGGGCAAAAGGCGTGAACTCTGCTGTGCTTTTACATTTGATTATGAAGTTAACAAGAATAATCAGTTGAGATGTTTGTTTTGAGTTGATCTAATATCAAGAAGGATTTTTTCGTTATTTGGGGATGTTGTGTCATTTGATGCAACATATAGGAGTACTGACAAGTTAGTCTAATTATTATTTAGATTTGTCATTCTATATTTTTAGTAGTTCCATACTACTGTTTTAGCAATGGTAGTTGAGATTTTAGCACTTCCATCTTATTTTTTGGCATTGATTTTTGAATATTTGGTAGGTGCAATGCTAACATTTGTTATCTATTAAGTTGTGCTAAATATTATTTTTAGCATTGATTTACATTGATATTTAGTATTTGTAGCATTGTTTATGATAAAAAGGCATTATAATAATAGGGATTTGTGATTTTTTTTATATATTGACAGGTATTCAATTATTTTGCACCATTTACTGGAAATGACAATTATGAGAGGCTTGTCACCTTTAGGGTTGCTTTAATGTCGAGTGAGGATGTTGAATCTTATTCATGGGTGCTTCAGAAATTCAAGAGTTGTATGGGTGGGTCTTCTACTCTAAGTTCTTTAGAGCAAAGTGAAATCTTATTGAGTTTCTGATGAACTTTGATAGCACACTTGATTCACAGAGACATGCGCATGCTTACATGGACAGTGTAGATGAGTCATCAATGCCACAATTGAAGACCTCATTTGCATTTGAGAAACATGCTACCGTTATTTATACTAGGAATAAGTTTTATGAGGTCTAGAAGGAAATTGAAGATGCATGTTATGTTTGTCGTGTTTGTAATATTTCAGAAAACGATTCGCTTGTATTGCTAGAAGTGAAGAATGGTTTTGGTGCTACAAATAAGGTTGTTCACAACAAGGTTGAGGATTCTACTACATGTAGCTATTTGAAATTTGAGAGTGATGATATGTTGTGTTGCCACGTATTCACTCTATTCAAATATTTGAAATTGGAGCTAGTACCTTCTAAATATATTGTGTCTCGTTGGATGGAGTCTTCATTCATTAATGAACCAAGTACATTTTTGGTTGATCGTTGTGTGTCATTGAAGGAGAACAAAATTGTTACTAACTAATCGGAAAACATCACTTTTCGAAAAACTCAGGGACCGGAATTGAAATATCCGGCGATCGGCAGCCAAAAATAAGCAAAACATCACTTTCTGAAAAACTCGGCGACCGGAATTGAAATATCCAGCGATCGGTAACCGGGTTGACGGTTTTCACTGTTCTCTTTCATACTCGCCAAGCTGCTGTGAAGAAACCACTGATCAGTGGGTTTATCCGGCGATAGGCGGGTGTCTCGGCGTTTTCTGGCATACTCCACTATTTTGCTCTGTTCTCGTTCGTTTCTCATCCGATTGACCCAATTCAAGTGGAGAATGACCCTAACTCGATCCTCTATCTTTTTAGCGTATTCCTAACTGAATTGGATCTCAAAAGTATCCCATGTTTAGCTCAAACTTCAACAAAAAGAGCAAAATATAAGATTGCACAAGAAAAGGCAAAAATATGATCAAACACTAACTTAAGCATGCATTAACCATTATATATCATTCAAATAAACACTCAAATGCATACAAAAGTCATGTTTATCAATAATCAATGGACAAAACATACAATTCCTGAACCTCCAATAATATATTTTAGACACTTACATACGACATCAACAATACAAAGAACTGAAAATATTTGTTAATCATGAAAATTGAAAAGATCAACTTAATCAACTGCATTTTACACAAATTTTGCACCGCTAATAATAATGGAACGAGAGAGAAGAAGAAGAAGAAGAAGAAGAAGAAGAATGAGAAGCATAAGAAGAACACACACACACACACACACACAAAGTGATAAAAGATCGAGAAATATAGAGCAAACCCACAAGAGAGAGAGAGAGAGAGCAAACCGTGAAGGGAGATGAATAAATATTACTTTGAATTCGATATAGGTGATAGTCTTCTCTTTTTCTTGATGAATTTCTCTACTGCACGTTGAAATCAAAGAAACGGCGATGAAGAAGTAATGAAGAGTCTGATAGAGAATGAGAGAGAGAAAAAAAACCTAGTATTTTAATTACATATACCAAATTACAAAACTACCATAATCTCATTAAAATAATTCTTAAATTACAAAAATGTCACCTTGTGTTGCTTTTGATCTAGACAGACACATTTTTTATGAATGATGGATGGTGGAGATTAGTTCCTTGTTCTCATGGAGCTTTGATTCTCATTTGATCAATTCTCTCTCTATATATATAAATGTATATATTTATATATATTAATTATAGAATAAAAACATAAATAAAATAGCAAGGTAGAAAGATATTAATTGACACCATATATCCAACTCGATCTTCTAGTCAACCTATAGTGCACTGGTTGACACATTTAGAAATTGACTTCAATTCAAACTTCAAATTCAGATTTCAAATGTGAACAAAAGAAAAGAGTTTAAAAAAAAGATATTTATGTACATATAAACCATCTTATTATTTCATCAATTTCTTATCCGACGAAAAGACATAGGAGAATCCACCACCACGAAATTATGGCTACAGGGATAAGGTAGTTGTGTGTCAATTTTTGCATATTTATGCTATATAAGAATTCAAACAAGCCATTATTTTTATTTTATTTTTATGCTATATTACGTTATGTGGCGGCCCTCTGTTTTTTTATACTGCAATTCAGTGATTATTGATCATGTAACGATCACCTAAAAAACATATTAATTATAACATATATGTTTATATATATATCAAAAATATACTTTGAAGTGCATATCTTATTATTGATGGAATATATAGAAACATATAAAAGACATAACACCTTTTAAAATAGAGTAATTCGAACCAATGTTTCATGCTCAACTTAATTCCACCAAAATAAAGTTAGGGGAACAACAAAAAATCCAGAGATGAACATATATACAC
Source organism: Perilla frutescens (assembly GCA_026008535.1). NCBI lineage: Eukaryota > Viridiplantae > Streptophyta > Magnoliopsida > Lamiales > Lamiaceae > Perilla > Perilla frutescens. The sequence goes on along the minus strand of BRKX01000014.1, from coordinate 18,470,196 downwards.
ACATTGTAAATAATTAATCATATCAGAGTACTTAATATATATAATTGATTGTTGTAAGTAAAACTATATATACTACTTAATTATTAATTATCACTATATACATTGTGTGTTTCTCGACTTGCATTATATTTCATACATTGTATATAGCTAGCACACTATATTTATATTTGGTTAATTTGTTGTATACAATACATATTTACACACTTAGACTGAGGGTAGAAAATTAAATAAACGTCCGCACATCAAGAAATAAATTAATTAATTAATTAGCAACATATATATATGAAGCACACACATATATAAGAAATTAAAAACAGAGACGACGCATGAATTAATAAAATATAGTTTATTGGGATGATTGTTCATGATATGATATTTATGCTCATACATTCCAATCGTATTCCATCGGAAATCCGAGAGAGAAAGAGAGGAGGAAATTCAGAAAATGAGTTTGGATGGAAAAGAAATACAAAAAAAATATATATAAAATTGAAAGCGCTAACAGAAACAAACAGACTCGACCATGAAAATAAATTCATGGGAGATCAGAGATGATGAATGCATGCTTAGTAGCCTGGGGGCCTGTGGGCGATGACACTGGTGACCTGCACCTGGCGGACGTTGTTGAATCCGATGATTCTAACGAACGCGTTCGGGTACACTGACACGCACTCGTCCAGCTCCTTCAACACCTGCACGGGGTCGGTGCACCCGAACATGGGCAGCTTCCACATTGTCCAGTATCTTCCGTCATAGTATCCTGGGGATTTGTGGTGCTCACGGTACACGAATCCGTCCTGCACCACCATATTTTATTTTTTGTCAAAATATATATAATATTATTCTATTCTATATATGTTCATGTTCTATGAGACTGTTTTATGGGTCAAAATAATATATTATTTTTAATTGTTAATTACCTTCAATTCGAACTCGAGGCAAGGAATCAACTTCTCGCGGATAAGGAACTCGACCTCCTTCAAGAGCTGCTCCCTTGTTAGAGGGGGCAGGTATGACAATGTCTCGAACTTCTTCAAACCCTGAGTGGGCCACACCTACATAATAATATGACATATATATACATAAGCAAACCAAAATATGTATATATAATTGATCAATAAATTAAATTAGTTTTGATGAGATTATATATATATATATATATATATGTACCTTCATGCAGGAGACTTTTCCTCCGTTGCTGGCAAGGGTGGTGATGTCAGCACTCTTGCGGGTGGCGGGGAAGGCGGAGACAGACTTGAGTCCGGTGAAAGGAGCCACCATGCTGGCCTGAGCCGGGGTGGAGCGGGCGGCGACGGCGGCGGTGGAGACCATTGAGGAAGCCATTTCTCTCTCTCTCTCTGAAATTCAGTTAACTGAATTGATGTGCTCAGCTCTACTGCGTGGTAGCATTGGTCGCTGCCCCCACCCTTTATAATGCCATGCACCCCCCTAATTTCTGATTGGTGTGCCCGGATTTTCATCGTAAGGCCAGAATTCAATCTGGCTTAATTTGGGTGGATTTGGGCCGCCCGATGTCTGGAGCGGTGACATTTTGATTTTGAGACCACAGATGAATGGATTGGTGCCTTATCGTTTGGCACCCTCACCAGAGTGCCACGTGTCATTTAATCTTATCTCGAATGGACCACTGGGTTTTGAGGTTGAAACTGCAAATGCAGCACAGCCCTTCATATGAAGATGACTATTTTACCTTTTTTTATTGATATTTTCCAAATCCACTGAAATTACATTTTGGACCACCTTCAAAATTGTGAACATTATTTTTTATTTTATTTTGTTGACAATAAAATTGTGAACATTATTGTCAATTGATATGATTGTTTTGTGTCGTAGGATAATTAAGGTTCCCATCCATGTCTACTTTGGGCGTTTAAATAATTTTTTTCCATGACTGCATGAGAAATTAATTAGTTGTATTTGCAGGTCCGATTAATTAGTTTTGTATAGATTGTCTCGAATTTTTTTGTTTTAGTTGCATTTAGGACCAGCAAAAAATACCGTCATATCAGAATACCGTTCATACCGTACTGGAAAAATATTGAAAATACTAAAATTTATGATATATCAATTTTTCAGTAAGGTATGATACCGTACCGGAATTTACGGTAAGATAAATGTATAAATTTTCAAAAATTAAGATATACCGTCATATACCGTAATATATCAGTAAATATCGATCGTACCATGGTATGTACCAAAGTCAAGGTATGTATCATCATATCGGTACATACCGTACTTCGATATATACCGAATTTAAATATATTTCTTTTATTATTATTATTATTATTATTATTATTATTATTATTATTATTATTATTATTATTATTATTTGCACATTCATAACACAATGCAATAATATAATATTTAGTAAGTTTATCGAGTTAATTTCAATTTTGGTCCCACAGGACATGCGTTTCTCCATTTTTGGTTCTGATATTATCATTTTTTTTATCCAAAAAGAAGTGAAGTATCATTTTTAGTCACGTCGTGACGTTTTCTGTTTAAATTGCTATCGATTTTGGTCATATTTTACTATCAATTTTGGTCCCAATTTTTTTTTTACAGAAAATCTTCAAAAAACACCATTAAATCCACCGCCAACCTCTCCTTGCCTAGACCACCCATGACAAAATCAAATCCCACCAAAATCATGCATAAATGGAACTAGAACACCTTATATGTTTCTTGATACAACAATTCTTCTTTACAAACATTTTTAAATGTAAAAACCATGGAGTCCCCACCTCAATATACAAGGAATTATTATATTTGTAATGACCACATTTACAGCAAACAAAGAGTCCAAAATCAGTTGAGACGAATGGTGATATGCTCAAGTTGGAGAAGAAAGAACTTAGAGCATCAATGCCAAAGTTAGCCCTTTTTTTAACAAGTGCCAAAGTTAGTCCTATCTCTTCAATTACTCCAATTTTTCATTTAAGCAATAGCTGCAAAAAATCAAATTATGAGCATAACTGTCATTCATCTATCTAATCAAACTTTTATTACTATTCCAAATCAACAAATAAACGGTTTTGGAGGAAATGGATGCGCATCACTTCTGCTCCAAAAACACATAAAAAATCATGGAGTCTTATCTCAATTCATATTCCAAAAACTCCATGAATTTTCTCAACCCAAACATGAGCCCCACCTCTAATTCCTATGTTACTGAGGCAATTAAACAAACGATTGTCGTGCACTATATGTGCTTCAATTATGGGCTTCATTTGAGGCCACCTGCTCACCATCACCCTCTTAATTTCCACCGCTGTCGATACCAGAAATTGAAGCCCCATTCAACTTAACCAAACTAGAGTGATGGCTCTTGCAAATTACCGTGAGATAGTCCGCGAGTGATGGCACGTTGTGAATCTGATGGTGAAATCATTGCTACACGACCACCGATTGATGATCGCGGATGCTGCAGAGCCAGACGGTGGGGGGGGGGGACAATGAGGAACGCAACTTGAACATGAAATTGTGGGTTGGGGCATAGATTTCTTGGAAATCATAGATATTGGGTTGGTCGGGGAGAACCAAATCGCAGAGATTGGAGAGAGAAGCGTGGGCTGAGGCGGAGGAGCTGCGGGAGTCTTTGTAGAAGTTGGAGGTGGAGACAGTGCTGGGGAATAAGAAATCATCGGAGCCAGTTGAGAGTGAAGGGTTTGAGGAAGAATTTTAGGGGATTTCTTAGATTTTCTTAATTGTCTCTGTAATTGATGATAGAGAAGAAAATGTCGAGACATTGTCATATTTTTGGGAATTTTTATGAATTAGGTGGTTCGATTTGGGGTTTTAGCTAAATTAGGGCTACAGTTCATCCAAAAATACACATGTGAGTCGCGTGTGATGATGTCCGTTAGTTTCTAACGTCCAAGTTAAAATCACGGGATCAAAATTGACAAGCATAATCCTATGGGACCGATTTGCACAATTTTTTTAGAAAATGACCAAAAATAATAGTATCGGGACCAAAAGCGGACAAATGCATGTCCTATAGGACCAAAAATGAAATTAACTCTAAGTTTATCAAAAAAAAAATAGCAATAATTTGATATCTAATTTATAACTAAAAATGAATAATTTGAAATTAAATGTAATAAATAATAATCTTTTATTTTTATTTAATCAATAAAATTAAAAGTTAAATGGATAATCAATAACAATTAAAATAAAATTATATGTACACAAATTATAAGATATTAAATTATTTCAATACAATAAAAGATAAATTAATTAAATTATCTAATACATAACGATCTTGTATTCTTCTGCAATTTTTAAAACTAAAAGTTAAGAAGAATGTTAAAAAGATTAAAAGAAAATTATATATATTATACAATAATAATAATAATAATAATATAATACTTAATCTGTTTATCGTAAAAGTTCAAAAAAAATATAATATTTAATATAATATAATAATTAAATTATAACTAAAAATTAAAAATGAGTATCAAATGTAATAAATAATAATTATATTTTTCTTCAATCATTAAATTAAAAGTTATGATGAATGATCTATAAGATTAAAAAAAAAAGAATGAGACTATACAAAAATATAATGTTGAAACCTTAGTATGTTTTATCATAAAAGTTTTGAAAATTATTAAATTTCATATAATTTAATACTTAAATGATAACTACAAATTGATCAATATGAAATCAAATGTTATTAATAATCTTATATTATTCTTTATTCTTTAGACTAAAAGTTATATATGATGAATGGTAACAAAAATATAATAAAATGAGATCATACACAATATTATAATACTTAGAATATTCATCATAAAATTTTAAGGAAATATTATATTTCACATAATTAATACAAAACTCATAACTAAAAAGTGAACAATTTGAAATCAAATGTAATAAATAATAATCTTATATTCTTCTTTAATCTTTAGACTAAAAGTTATGATAAATTATCAAGAAAATTAAAATAAAATGAGATATGATATACAATACTATAATAGTTATAAGTATGTTCATCATAAATATTTAGGAAAATATTATATTTTAGACAATACTATAATATTTAGTGTGTTCATCATAAACGTTTGTTGAGATGTTGGAGACTTGGAGTTTCAAGAATTGTATTGTATTTTAAAATGTTAGAATTATATGTTTATGTTTTTAATAATGGTTGAGATTTGAGATTGTGCTGCTAATAATCGTGTATTTAATATTTGTCAGGATTTTAACATAATTGCATCATTATTTTTACTACGGTTTAGTTTCATTGTTGATTTGTTGTATTGGTATTTGATTGTTATTGGGGATATTTGATGTTGTTAATTACTATTATTATTTATGCATGAGTTTTTTTTACTAAATAAATTTTTAGTATATCAAAAAAATTCGGTATACGTGAAATGTTGGTACGGTACGGTAAGGTATACCGTAAGAAAGTATGGTAAATGTCTGCATTATACGTCATACCGAACTTAAGGTATATCGGAAAGTAAGGTACGGTAACAATATGATTTTTGTCATATCATAAATTAAAATAAAGTATGAAGTATGACGAAAAAAGTAGGGTATATCGTACCTTGACACGCCTACTTGCATCATTTGTTGACTCATAAAATTAACACCATGTTGTACTAATTTTGGAAGTGGCAGTTGTTTTTTGCTCGTTAGACTAAGGTGGGTGTGTTCGTTTGGGATTTTGATGGATTTTAATGGACTTTTAAAATCCGGGTGTATTCAATTCAGATTTTTAAAAGTCCTTTAAAATCCGGAGGTATTCAATCCAGACTTTTAAAAGTCCTTTAAAATCCGGAGGTATTCAATCCAGACTTTTAAAAGTCTTTTAAAATCCGGAAGTATTCAAAAATCTATGGACTTTAAAAATTCATTGGCTTCGTTGGATTTCAACTCGATTTCACGTTAAAAATGTGAAGGATGAAATCCGACCCCTGGACACGAGAGTTTGATGGATTTGAAAAATCCCACGGCCGGTGCAGGATAGCGGCCGCTGGAATCCGAACTCGGGCACCCCAACGACCGCTGGCATCCAGCAGCCGCTGGAGTAGCATGTGGGTTCTCTCGGCTAGCCTCCCAGCGGCCGCTGGATTCCAGCGGTCGCTGGGTTCTCTCGACTCGACTTCCCAGCGGCCACTCAATTCAAGCGGTTGTTGGGTTCAATTTTTTTCCGGGTCCAACGATCGTTGTGTTCCATCGAGCGCTGGCAAGAAAGATTTGAAATCCATTGAAATCATTCAAAATCGGTCCGAAATCCATGCACGAAATCCGCCAGACTCTGCGTGAAGTTGGGAGACTCCATGTGGAGTCTATGGATTTTATAAATCCATAGACATTTAAAAGTCTATCAAAATCCCAAATGAATACACCCCCGTAAATGAGTTTTGATTTTGTTAATGTTCATTTCTCTTTTGGATATATAAAGCAGTCTAATTTAGACTGAAATTTTGAATGTACGAATATGAATTTTTTTTAATCCACCACAAGATTTGAATAGTTTTTATTTAAAATTCCAATAGAAGTTTGTATCAATATAAAATCATTTGAATTTTATATTCCAACAGATTTTATTCCTTACGTAGCTAGCTAGCTAGAACTCGTTGAATTTAGAGTTTTTTTTAAATGAATTCATTGCTTCTAGGGATGGGGAAAAATACCGTCATACCGTACCGGAAAAAATACCGTAATACTGAACTTTAAGGTATACCGGTATTTTCAGTAAGGTATGATACCGTACCGAGATTTTTCGGTAAGATAACGATATAGAATCTTAAAAACTGAGGTATACCGACGTATACCGATACCGACGGTATACCAAAATTTTAAGGTATATACCGTTAATTCGGCATATACCGTTAGTTCGGCATATACCGTTGTACCGGTATATACCGTAGGTGTGGTATATGCCGTTAGTTCGGCATATACCATTAGTTCGGCATATACCGTTGTGACGGTATATACCGTTGGTGCGGTATATGCCGGTATAACGGTATACCGACATATACCGCACCAACGGTATATACCGAACTAACGGTATATATCGTTATTTTTGTGATATTATATAAATATATGTATATGTGAATTATATATACTTGATATATAATACTTAGTAAATATTATATATATGTAAATATCTAACACTTATAATTAATCTAGTAAATATGTTATATATTTATAAATCTCTAGTGAATTTATAATATTAACACTTATAATTAATCTTATGTTATACTTAATGCATTGTAATGCTAAGTGTGTTCTTTGTTAGTATAGTATATACTTAGTAAATAATTCTTACGATTCTAAGTAAAAGATTTCAAATTTGTAATATTTAGTAAGTTTATAATATTTTTATACAATTTATATTAATTGTAAAAACATGATTGATATATAATACTAGTAAATATGTTATACATTTATAAATCTCTAGTGAATTTACAATATTAACACTTATAATTAATCTTATGTTATACTTAATTCATTGTAATGCTAAGTGTGTTCTTTGTTAGTATAATATATACTTAGTAAATAATTCTTACGATTCTAAGTAAAAGATTTCAAATTTGTAATATTTAGTAAGTTTATAATATTTTTATACAATTTATATTAATTGTAAAAACATGATTGATATATAATACTAGTAAATATGTTATACATTTATAAATCTCTACTGAATTTACAATATTAACACTTATAATTAATCTTATGTTATACTTAATCGATTGTAATGCTAAGTGTGTTCTTTGTTAGTATAGTATATACTTAGTAAATAATTCTTACGATTTCTAAATAAAAAATTTCAAATTTGTAATATTTAGTAAGTTTTTAATATTTTTATACAATTTATATTAATTATAAAAACATGATTGACATATAATACTAGTAAATATGTTATACATTTATAAATCTCTAGTGAATTTACAATATTAACACTTATAATTAATCTTATGTTATACTTAATCCATTGTAATGCTAAGTGTGTTCTTTGTTAGTATAGTATATACTTAGTAAATAATTCTTACGATTCTAAGTAAAAGATTTCAAATTTGTAATATTTAGTAAGTTTATAATATTTTTATACAATTTATATTAATTGTAAAAACATGATTGATATATAATACTAGTAAATATGTTATACATTTATAAATCTCTAGTGAATTTACAATATTAACACTTATAATTAATCTTATGTTATACTTAATTCATTGTAATGCTAAGTGTGTTCTTTGTTAGTATAGTATATACTTAGTAAATAATTCTTACGATTCTAAGTAAAAGATTTCAAATTTGTAATATTTAGTAAGTTTATAATATTTTTATACAATTTATATTAATTGTAAAAACATGATTGATATATAATACTAGTAAATATGTTATACATTTATAAATCTCTACTGAATTTACAATATTAACACTTATAATTAATCTTATGTTATACTTAATCGATTGTAATGCTAAGTGTGTTCTTTGTTAGTATAGTATATACTTAGTAAATAATTCTTACGATTTCTAAATAAAAAATTTCAAATTTGTAATATTTAGTAAGTTTTTAATATTTTTATACAATTTATATTAATTATAAAAACATGATTGACATATAATACTAGTAAATATGTTATACATTTATAAATCTCTAGTGAATTTACAATATTAACACTTATAATTAATCTTATGTTATACTTAATCCATTGTAATGCTAAGTGTGTTCTTTGTTAGTATAGTATATACTTAGTAAATAATTCTTACGATTCTAAGTAAAAGATTTCAAATTTGTAATATTTAGTAAGTTTATAATATTTTTATACAATTTATATTAATTGTAAAAACATGATTGATATATAATACTAGTAAATATGTTATACATTTATAAATCTCTAGTGAATTTACAATATTAACACTTATAATTAATCTTATGTTATACTTAATTCATTGTAATGCTAAGTGTGTTCTTTGTTAGTATAGTATATACTTAGTAAATAATTCTTACGATTCTAAGTAAAAGATTTCAAATTTGTAATATTTAGTAAGTTTATAATATTTTTATACAATTTATATTAATTGTAAAAACATGATTGATATATAATACTAGTAAATATGTTATACATTTATAAATCTCTAGTGAATTTATAATATTAACACTTATAATTAATCTTATGTTATACTTAATACATTGTAATGCTAAGTGTGTTCTTTGTTAGTATATTATATACTTAGTAAATAATTCTTACGATTTCTAAATAAAAAAATTCAAATTTGTAATATTTAGTATATTTCCCTAACCCTCTTATAAATCAATGTATATTTCCCTTAGTATATTTCCCTTACCCACTTATAAATGTATGTATATTTCTCTTACCCACTTATAAATTTACAATACTAAGTTACTAACATCAATGGCGAGAGATACTAAATATATATAATAAATCAATTATAAGTTTAAATTATTATATCTATTTTGTTTTATTGGACTTTAATTATCGTGACATGAAGATATTTATTTTATTTTGTTAAATTTTGATCGTTATTAGGAGTGTTTCATATATTTTGAGTAAATATATGAGATATATGATATATCCTAGAATGATATGATAAGGTATACTGATGTTGGTAAGGTATACCAATATAGTAAGGTATACCGATATTAGTAAGGTATACCGGTGTCGGTAAGGTACACCGAACTAAAGGTACAACAAAGGTATGCAATTTGCTTCATACCGAACTTAAGGTATACCGTTGGAAGGTATACCGAACCTTAAGGTAAGGTAACGGTATGGATTTTCTCCATACCGTACAAGTAAGGTAAGGTAAATGTATGAAGAAAAAAGTAAGGTATACCTTACCGTGCCACCCCTAGTTTTGTTCAATGATTTATTTTTATTAAAAAGATGAAATATGATGTACTTATATTTTTTAAATTTAAAGTGATACCTAGTTTGAACACGGCGTAACTAACTTGTTGATGCTAGTTGAGTACAATTTCTTATTAAACTCTTAGACGAATAAGACGATGTACGTATATACTCCCTAAGTTTTTTAACATTAATTGATATTTTAGCTTTTACAAGAGAATTTTAAAAATTAAATGTTGTGACAAATTACCCTTCACCTATTAATTTATATTTTTTTAATATAATTTAATTTCTCTCTCATTGTAATCTACATGCCAAATTGTATGAGATTTTATATATAGAGGTAAAAATGGAAGGAATCAAATAATTTGAACAAAATTTAGACCCAAAAATATCAATTAATATATATATGAAACCAGGGGAGTATTAAATAGAAGCATTTGAATTATGACCCTCTTCACATTATTGTTAATATTTTCCCCTAATTTACCAAATAAAGTAAAACAAGCATCTATCATACAATGATTTCAAGCTCGATTAATTACTTTATCCCTAATAGTTTACACTATTGTTGTTGTTTTTTTTAATCAAATGGAATTAATTAAAATATTAATATAATTTTTTTAGACATTTTTACCCTTATATAAGCCCCACTATCTAAAAATCTAAAAACACAAAATAAAAACCCCCAATACACAACCCCCACATTAAATTTGATGATTCTGGATCTTAGAGCTCTGTGATAGCGATCAAAGTAGAGCGATGTTGGATTTCTACTTCGGTTCTGATTTTGAAGCATGCGGTGGGGGGATTGAGCAAGCAAATTTGATGAATGGGTCGTCAGCTTTTTTCAATACATATACATAGCCACTTATGTTTCTTTATTCAAGTGCCCAAGTTTTGATTCTTAAAACAAAGTTTGTTATTTAGCTTTGTTTTTTCACTGCATGCAATTCGAGTAGTGCTATCAATTGTTGATGGCATAAATTTAAGACTTAGTTTTGTTAATTGTCCATCCTACGAATACTGAAGCAGATGGTCAAAGATACCAATTAATTGTTCTTGGTTCTCGACATTTATATTTAGTTTTGGATATAATTTATTTCTGCTGCGCTGCAATCGAATCTGTTGATTCATTTTACACTTAGGATTATTTGTAGATAATTAAATTTTAGGATGTTCCTGTCAAGAGTTTGCTCATTTCTTGATTTTTTTGAGAGAGATTGTAGTTGAGGATGATAAATTATTTCTATGTAAATTCAAGATTCCTTTGATTTTTCTTGTGTTGTTATTATCACTGTGCAAATTCCTCATTTTTTTCTTTCTGAGTTTATGATTTATAAGAGAACTTGTTGATTTGATTGTGAAGAGATTTTATTCAATTTTCTTTTTTATTTATGAGAGGGAGTGGGGGTTATGCATTAGGGGTTCAGTTTATTTTTAAGTTTTTTTCAAACATTTTAAATAGTGGAAAATGTCTAAAATAATAATAATTATTATATTTTATTTAATTAATATAGGGGGTTGTCAATAGAAACAGCTTTTTAGTTATAAAATAGCTCGGGAGTTGTATGCAGATGGGTTATATTTTTTTTTTTATTTTGGGGATGTTAATTTAAAGGATAAAAGAGTCTAAATTATTAATATTTTTATTTAAAAATATTATGGAAGTTGTAAAGAAAATTTTGGGGGCTGTGAATAGAATCACCTGTATATAAATATAGAGACCACAGACAATTTGATCTTAAAAATCCCATATGATATATCACGTCTGATAATACTCATATTCGAATTCTCATGTCTGATGATACTCATATCCGAATTTCACTGGTGGTTCGCACGGGCTAGTTAATTTTTTTAAAAATGAATATATACCATAAAATGGAATTAGTGAACTCTACAATTAAAGTGAATTAATTTAATTTTTTTTTATCAAACGACTTGTACACTATGCTCGGCAATTAATTTATTTTAAATTAAATATAAATCTTAATTGAGATGCAATAAAGCATAATTGATGTGTGAAATTTTAGTTTTAAAACTCGAATCAACTTGCAAGTGAACAAGTAAATTTTAGCTCATCTCTCGAATTTTGAATCAACATACATAATCATGCTAATTAATTATCAATTAGTTTTCACCAATCAACAATACATAACTCCCATACATAACAAGAATCCAAAGCATAATCAAGAATCATTAAACATCCAAAATAAACATCATTTATATCTCATAATCCAAATAAAACCAACACCCAAGAGTATCAAAGATTTAGCTTCTCATAATTATATGGGTAACCAAAATCTCTACAAGAAGGAACATGATTTTAACAAAATTAAAGAACAAAAGAACCCGGATGGATGTTTTGGCCTTCAAATCTTGCTTCAACTTTGTTCTTCTTGCCCAATCTTCAATTCCCCTTCTTCTCTCTTCTTCTCCAAGTATTTCTCTCTCTAAAAGTGGCTAAGGGTGGAATAGAATGCCCTAATTTCGAATTGGGGTTGGTTTATATAGTGGAGGAATAAAAGAATTAAAAGAAAATCAAAAATGGGGAAAAAAGATGAAAAAATCAGGAATTTAGTGCACGGGGCGCGACCACGGAGGTCACGCCTCCTTCTTTTGGTGCGGGTCGCGCCCCGTAACTGACTTTTAGGGCCTCTGTATGGACGTCCACTCGCGCCGCTACTGTGCACGGGTCGCACCACGCGTTGAGCTGGTCGGGTCGTGCCAAACGGTGCGAGTGAGCACTCGGGTCGCGCCGTTTGGCGCGAGTGAGCTGCTCGCGTCGCGCTCGGGTCGCGCCTCCGTCCCTGCTCAGACACCTCTCACGGTTTTGCTTCGTTCTCTCTCGTTTCTTGTCCGATTGAGGTGATTCAACTCGCAGCGTGCTCCCAATTCGATTCTCTATCTTCCCATGGTATTGAATCCCTCAACATATCTTTTATTTATCCTCCATTTCCTGTACAACTCAAATAAGAAATAAAACTTCCTAATCGGGAGGTTAAAAGCGCAATTTGGGTTAAAACACATGTAAAACTATTCAATTCACTTCATTTAAACCTCAAAATGTTATGTCAAAACACCACTCATCAATAATTAGAATTAATAAACTCTAATTGAGATGAAATAAACACATATAAGCCAAGTAGTATGACTGATACTTTTCAGACTAGCTAAGGGTGATACTTTTTAATGTTATAACTTATGAGTGATTTTTTTTAACCAAGCGGATTGGGAAGGTCGGGTCTACCCATGACCCGCTCGTTTAATGAAGTGTGACATAAGACTTTGTAATAATTCATACTTTTTAATTAAGAAAATATTTATATATATGAGTTTTCTTGGACATTAATTAATTTAATTTAGTATTGTTGGAGTTTTTTCGAATTACGCTCCACAGGATCTAATCGGATAATCGATAATTCTATAAGCATGCAAATCATGATTTTATGTGTGATGCAATCAAACATACATGTTGCACATATCATGCAAGACAATCAAATTAATGCAGCGGAAAAATTAATTCGATAGAACTACTTACATAAATCTTAGGGTTGATCACGAGATTACAGGTCTAATCTCGTTGCTGTAGAAGAACAAATAATCTCACCCTTTTCCTTGCAGTAGTCGATGCCTACAGGAGCTGCAGAGATACTCCTTGATCTTCTACTGTATTCCCGATACCCGTTTAGATGTAGAGTGGGCTACAAGCTACTAAACTGTATGGATAACCTAAGGGAATTAAGAGAGCAATAGAGGGGCTGATTTCACGCACTGTATTACACGCCTCCCCTCTCTAATTAATAGAGAGGGGGGATGAAAATTAGGACTCCCAACTTAATGGGTTTAGGATTCTCCTCTTATTCCATTCCCTCAGTCCACTAAAGTATTATTTTGGGCTACAGTTGGGATCTAGAAGAATATTAAATTAACCCACTAATTTATTTAATATCTAATATTCAACACTAGGATATAATTAAATAAATTAAATGTTATTTTTATTCCACTAAAGAAATAACAATGACCTACCAATTTAATACATTTTTACTCAATGCTTTCTTCTTTAGTCCAGTCATTCCCCATGTTTAAGATATAATGTCCATTAATTAATTATGTAAGCTCTGACAACTATAATTAATTAATACTTCCATTCCTAGAGCAATACCACACAAGCTTTACCATGTACGGAATAAATTCCACCTGCAGGGTTTCACATGTACTTGTGTTTACTCAAGGGGACATCATCAACCTGTCACACCAGAACATGGTGACCATACAGAGTGCACGATCCATCATGTATGTATATGTTACTGCCCAAGATATCGAGATTATTGACCCTATCAGGATCTCACTAATTGATAAATCAAAGCAGTAAACATAACACACATATGTCTGCCACTGTGCATGGCTTAAGAATCCGAACTCTGTGGATCTTTATTCTCTCCTTTTAAGGTCAAATAAGAGAACAGTATCCTATCGCGATCCTCCTTAATACACATGTCAGTGTATCAGAATAATCAGTTAGTCAAGATAAACTAACTGTCAGATTATTCTGTGGTGTACAATGATTGGTTCAGGATCATCTAAACCGCGAGCCTTTTAATACTTTGCAAGGAATCCGATAATATGATCTCTACCGTGTGTTTACCCACACTATATCATCTACAATGCAAGTATAATGGAACATGTATATATATATAACTGTAACAGCCCGGTCCCGAGATAGAGATTTACAAGTGGGGACGGGGTGTTATTAAGGGATTAACGAATAAAATTGGAGGATTCACCAAGAAGTTTAAGAATCAAGACATGACTTAGAAGTTAAATGGTGATGCTCGGGTTTGCTTGGATTAAAAGAAAACATGCTTAAGCGGAATGAAACGGCTAGCTAATCAGACACCAACTTGTTAGACCTCTTTGCAGGTGAACGGAGGTCATACTCAAAACAGAGACAAACATAATATGCATCTTATAGGTATTAAATTGTTTCTGGAGAGATTATTCATAGAGTCTTGCTAAATATAATAGGACTTAAACAAAATTGAAAAGAGTGTATCAGAGTAGCGGATCACAAAGTGGGACTTCATGGAAACATTAGATAATAGCAAAATAGTCTTGGCAGCCAACCCACATTCACAGCCACCAGCATCCTCAGCATCTCAACCTGAAAACATTTGAAAAAAAAGGGGCATGAGCACTAATTTACTCAGTGGGTTTTAGCGAAAATGCTTTTATAACTTCAAGATATCCAATGATTAATAGACGGTATACGAAGAGCAAAACGCAAAAGCCCTCTCCGTATCCGTAAAACCCTTTCTTTTCTTTTGGGCCCAACTCGGCTCAAACCTGTCGTCAACTGTACCCTTAGGCATGCCATAGGATAGAAGAGGGGTTACCTCAATTATCCGAACGAGTCTGCGAGGGAAAAACCCAGCAGTGACTACCTTAATAATTCTGAGCTCAAATCCTGTTTAAGTGAAAGCTAAGTTCGTTCTCTTCCTATTCTTGCTAGCAATACCGAGCTTAGAACAATGTCTAAGGCTAATACCTTATTGCTACATGATCTTGGCCTACAAAGGGTTAAAGCTACTCTAATAAGGCAATCCTTAATCCTTAATGATACGAGCTTTAACAAGGCATAAGCATTCAAATACGAGGAAATGAACGCGGATAAACATTGATTGCAAATAAAGCAATTCTAAACACTTCATGCTAAAATAAACAATTCTAGCATATCTAAACATACTTGAGAGCTGACTTAACTTTACTAACTTTCTTTACCTTATCTAACTCAAATAATAATTCAACATAATCATGCATATAACTCCATTTATTCCTTTTCTTGTACAGAGGTCAAACAGGCTGAGCAAAATACTTTATTGGATATCTCGTTTGTCCTAACATGCTTCTAGAGCTTATTAGCTCAAACTTTAGATGAGTATAGATTTACCCACCTTGATTACGGAACGGAGGACGAGGCAACGAGCTAGTGGTCTTCCTTAGTATTTCTCCGAAGCTCGATTCCTCCTACAAAAGTCGAATCGTCGACTTAGCGGTCTCCTTCGAGGATTTCTAAATACATGATATTAAATAATACTTAACTAATATTTTCTTAGCTAGGACTTAACATGGATAGCACGACTTTCACTTAATAAAGAGATCGGGAATGGTTTAATTTATTTAAGAAACTTCTTGACTCGAGCTCTAAATTTTTAGACGGAAAATAACTCGAATATCTTATTTGAAATAATTTGAAATCAACTCGAATACCTTACTATAATTTAAACTTGAATATGGCTTGAGAGTAACATGAGTTTTAAAGACTCGAAAAGATCGGAAAGAAGGGGTACGGAAATAGCCGGAAAGAATAAAAACGAAACAACACGGAAAAGGAAGGAGGGGCGCCGCGGGGCTGCCTTGCCCCGGCGGGCTACCCGCCGCCGCGGGGCCACTAGCCCCGGCGGACTCGGCGCGGCCGTGGGGGGTGTGGCGCGGCGGCGTTCACCCCCCCCCCCCCGCGGGGCTCTCTCTCTCCCTCTTTTCTCTCTCTCAACATCTGGGTTCCTTTCAACGTGTTCTTCAACTGTTCTTCGTGTTCGTTGATTTCTTCGACGAACACGAAGAACACGAAGAACAACTAACCTGAAATTTCTTTATAACAACAACGTAATTGAATTTAACATGCAATAACATGATTTTAACTTAAAAGGAATTTTGGCATTACAACGGTATAAACACGATAATCCCCCGAAATAAATAAATATGATTTGAACGGATTTTTTTAACGGAATGAACGATGCTAATCTTCTAGAATAATAACGGAAATAAAACGAGAAATATAACGTAAGCGTTATTATTTTGGAACTTCAATAAGAATCAAAATACTTCTTTAGATGAGCAATAATGAAGAACGTGAAGAACGTAAAGAACGGAAAGTAAATGCGGAATTTAAAAGACGGAAAAGAAATAGAATATCGAGACCGACGAACAAGAATGGACGGGGTCAGGTGCGTCGAAGGAATGTGGTTAGCTTGACGTCTCGTTGAGTCGCAACGGCGGCAGAGCTGCCTGCTACGATTTCAACGGCGCCCCTAGCACATTCTCTCACCGCATCCCTTCCACACCACTCCACTCGTCGTCTTGAAGAACACTCACGAAGAACACTTTTTACTTCGACAGAACCTTCTCGGCTTTCAAAGCTTTTCACCTCTCGATTTTAGAAGTAAAGTGGATGTGAAATGAGCAAGAAATGCTAAAGGGGTGGTCCCCTATATATAGGAAAAGCTTTGGCTTCCCTTGGAAGCCATTGCTGTGCGGGAATACTGCAAAAGTTACTCCGGATTCGGTTAAAAGCTGCTTTATTCGATGTCGAGGTCCAAATGACTTCAGACACGAAATCTAAAAATACCGGGAGACTCGTTGGCTCGAACACTAGTGAACCAACTTGATTCGTGAAGAAGACGGGTTCTTCAGAAGGAAGACGAGCAAAGATTCCCTTTTTGGAATTACCTTTTACTATTCACTCAGACTGACAGATTCGGCTCTCGAGCGTTCGATTGACCTCAGAATGACAATCTGTGAACGCCAACGGAATCCTTGACTCATTTCCCATAAGAGGAGCCTGACAGAACTGAACTTGAACAAACGAGGAGGATTTCGTAAATTTTCCAAAACACGAACGCACGCAAAAGTTACTATTCATTCTTCTTTTAAATGCGTTTTTCATCACCGGGAACTCAGATGACTTCAGAATTAAAATCCGAAAATACCGACATACTCCTTGGGTTAAAACCTTTCTAACGAGACCACAAATGATCATAAAATAGTTAAAATCACATTTCTCGAAAAGACGATCTTCACAAAAACTGACTCCAAAAGTCGTGATTGACATCCAACCTTAACTAACCTTAATTAAATTTTCTTTTTAATTAATTAACTAATATTAACAATCCTCTTAACCTTATACAAAAATTTGGGGTATTACAATAACAATAAATAAATGCACAAACAATGACTGCAATAATATTCAAGCTATATCGTCAAAAACCATTGTTAATAGCATACAAAGACAAGCTTTCAGTATACAATCCTAACAAGTATCGTTTCTTTAGATTTTGGCATATGAAGACTAGATTTTAAGGGACAAAATATGCATAAGATTAATTGGCGGGGCAATTAAATTGAAGTTCTCCAAAAACATGGAACGGAGGAGAGGGGTTTCCAGGTGGGAATTCAGTTTCCAAAAAGTGCATCAGTGAATGAGGAGAGGAGAGGAATTTGTTTGGGGTTAAGGGCAGCATTGGCAAGGTTGATATTGCCATGCAGAGCTAAATGCTATACTATATGGGGTCGGTTTGTGTTTGCAAGAATGATTTATCACTTGTGCGATGTACTCATACTCTCTCTTGGCTGTATGTTTGCTCAAAGAAAATGTCAAGGAGGAGCCTTATATTGAGATCGAACCGCCACCTCTAGAGACAATATAATATTATTAGAGATGACAAATGTCGTGACTTATAATATATTTAAGTAACAATATGTCGTCTCTAATTACCACTGGTTATCTCTAATGACATTTTTGTTACGACATTATTGTCAGTTAAATTGATGTTTAACTTATTTGGGACGAACTTCTAGGAACACTCTATTCGAGACAACATGATGTCATTGCAAAAAATATTTTGAAGATACAATAATGTCGTCACAAAAATGTCATTAGAGACGACATGTGATAATTAGAGATGACATGTCATTACTTAAGTTTATTATAAGTGACGATATATATTTATCCTCTTTAATAATATTACTTTTAAAGACCATTTTTATTGTAGTGCAAGCTAACACCGATGCTCATGCTCTAGCATCTTTGTAGTGAATAGCGCATGTTTTGAAGCGAATAGTGCAGATTTGACAATTAGGAATACTCTACTTCTTGGTTAGTTGAGGGAAGTCATTGAGTAATAAAATCGTTTTCCTGATCAAGAAGGAAACAAAACTAGCTACCATCCTACTAAATCTAATCTTATAAGTTTAATCGTCCCATATATACTCGTATTTCGAATTCAGTCAGAGTCCATAATTATCTAAAGAAATTGCATCGATCTGGAAAATTAATTTGATGTTTCAATGTATTTTTTTATGATGTAGCTAGGCAAATACAA
Source organism: Perilla frutescens (assembly GCA_026008535.1). Lineage (NCBI taxonomy): Eukaryota > Viridiplantae > Streptophyta > Magnoliopsida > Lamiales > Lamiaceae > Perilla > Perilla frutescens. The sequence continues at coordinate 18,451,175 of BRKX01000014.1, read as the reverse complement.
AAATAATTAATATTTATACATACTTTTTAGCAGGACTTGAAAATTGAAGCTCGCATAAATTTCTATGAAAAGGATTACATTTTTGTCTGATAAGTATTAAATTTATTACTAGATATATGCTCAAGTGTGACTGATTTGAAGGGCCGGTGCTATGCTGTGAAAACATTGGTTGTTGAAGCTTGAAGGGAAAAAAAAATAGCAATTTCCTAAACTACAGAAGTGATTATTAATTTTAGTGATTCAAATTTCTCAAGTCGTTTACATCTTTGGATTACATTTATTTTGTCTCGTACACACTTTTACCATACCCCACAAGTCTAATAATCATTATAAACAGCATCTTTTTTTTTTTTTTTTTTTTTTTTTTCATGAACCACATATATGTGTTGATAATTATTGCAACAAATGTGTAGCCAATAGAATTCTATATTATTCATGAACCACAAATTTGTACTGAAAATAATTTTGGAAAATGCAGCGTACGTTGCTGTGAAATAGGTGAGTTTGTATCCAAATGTCACCAGCCGTAATTCCACAAATGCCTTATGGGTTGAGTCTATCAGGTATGATTTGTCTAATGCAATTATTTAAATTAAGATTATTTATTACTTCAGACCAGATTTTATCCAAAGCACCCAAGCATAACTAGTGGTGGATGGTTGCATGATTTTTCTGGCTCGGACAAGAGAACATTTTATTATACATAAACACATATATACAAACATAGCTACGAAAAACCATGGATCATGATAGGTGACGACACTTGATTATACACAGATGAAGTCCACTGCTTGAGTGATGACACTTGATTAAACCGCTTGGGGTGTGTCCACTGCTTGAGTGACGGCACTCGATTACACTGCGTCCGAGTGAGTGGTTGTTGTTGTTGTTGTTTTCTGAAACAATGAATGGTTGTTTTAGATTTTACGACATTCTACAGTACGTTGTTAGGGGTATTGGGTTCCCAAATGAGAGAGCGATTTCATCGCATGCAGAATGGGCTTAAGCCCATTGAATTTGTAAATGGGCTTGCATGGGTCCGTTTAAAGCTCGCAAACCGATCCACTTCGAATTTCCTCTCTCAAACATTCCCTCGCTCAACTATTAGTCTATTACTACACCAGCTTAATCAACTTGATTCCCCCATTGAAATCGATCCGATCAAACCCTAGCTGAGAAAATGGGGCGGAAGAAAGGAGCTACGCTGACGCACGACGGGCCACCGGACGATTTCGACCCGGAGAATCCGTACAAGGACCCGGTTGCGATGCTGGAGATGAGGGAGTATCTAGTCAGAGAAAAGTGGATCGACATCGAGAAAGCCAAGATCTTGAGAGAGAAGGTCAAGTGGTGCTACCGCGTCGAGGGCATCAACCACCTCCAGAAATGCCGCCACCTCGTCCACCAATATCTTGAGTCCACCCGCGGCATCGGCTGGGGCAAGGACCACCGCCCCCACGAATTCCACGGTTGCCGATTTTCCCACCCGAATTTGTGAGATTATTTTGTTTTACTATGTGTTTGTGTGTTGATTTGTTTGATTTTTTGTTTGTCTTAGGTCCGAAGGTGGAAGCGTCTGCTGAGTGAATGGATCGTGGGCGGAATCGCCAATATGAATAATTTGAGGTTTTATATTAATTGTTGCTTTTCGTTTGTTTTTCTGTAGTTGCCTGATTTTTAATGCGTTTGGATCCATGCTTCCCCATCAACTCCTGAGTTGAATTTTAGTTCTACAGTTTGAGCTGGATTAAGTTTTGTTGTGTATCTGGCGAACAACAATAACAGTTTTTTGGCCGAGATTAGGGTTATTTCTTGTAATGGCATCAAAATTATTTGTTATGTATGCTTAACTGAATATATATTTTTAAGTGTAGAATCTTGACAGAATTGCTCAATCATTGTTCTTGAGGATCACGTAATTAAGCTTCAGATCAGTTTGCTTTGAGTGGTTTGAGAGCAACACCAAATTTAAGCTTCAGACCACTTCTCTTTGAGTTGAATATGAAACTTGATTTTGTTTTGTTTTGTTTTGAATTGTTATTTCAAGCTTCTGAGTATGGATGAGAGTTGAGTATTCATTTTTTTTTGTTGCAAAAATTGAGTGTTTTGCCTGATGATTTGTATGTGTTTGGCTGGATGGTGTGGCCTATGAACATGCCTGCTGTTATTGTTTGGTAGTCTGAATGCACCTACTTGCCGATTAGCAATGCCATTAGCAGATCTTGTTTATTGTAATGTATCAATTGTGAAAATCTGGATTGACATATACGGTTTTTATGCCCATGTGAATTGAATGTCCAATAATCTCTTATTATGAAATATAATTTGTTATAAATTTATAATGATCGTCATATTATTTTTTCTTTTTAAACTCTTCTAATCATATAGCAGGTGTTGGATATATTTAGATACACTTTCATCATTTAAAAAAAAAATTGACTTCATTTTTATATAATTCCCATATGTTGTCGATTTTATACGGATATTTTTTTCGTTTTACCAACTGAGGCAAATTACATCAACATAATCTACCACATATCAATGTGGTCCATGTGATCTTAAATTATTTTTACTGCATATTCCAGAATAGATTATCACAATTTGTGATTTTTCGTTATGAATATTAACTCTGGGTGAAATAATTTCTGATATGTCATGCAAAATATTTTATTCAATTGGGTATTAAAAGAATGACAAGAAATTACTTTCTTCTAGAAAAAGAAATTGGACGAGGACTTTTATTTTGTGCATTGTAACTAAAGTTATTGGGCCAATTAATAAAATTGTACTTCTAAAGCCAAGTAAGCAGGAAATGAATTTTATATTGCCAACAGAAACTAGACTTGTGCGTGTGGTTCTACTATTTCATTTGATTTAAAAGCTGCTTCACAACTTGATGGTGGAATATGATTTTCTTCCCTGCAGGTGGATTATGTTTATCCAGCAGGCTGATGTATGCGGTGAGATGTCTGCATGTCAATCAGGTGTGTCCGTCGGGATATTAGCCATTTGTCCAGTTAGACTGTTACAATCAAATGTATGTCTTTTGTTTAATCCAAACATCAAGGGCCAGGTGGCTAACTTCTTTTCTCTTGCAACTTTCTGTATTTGTGAAAGTGATGAGATTTTTTTACAAACAATCATTAACAAAATAATGTCATAAGTTCTTATCTCTATAATTTCAGATATTATCTTGTCAATAGATGGTGATTGTGCTTCTTATACATTTGATGCTTGATAAGTCTATAATATCACTGTAGTTGAGATCCCGATCATCTTTCAACTTAGCAGAATTCGCTGCTTGCGTAATACGTTTAGCTAATTGTTTCAGACAGGACACATGAATGAATATGGCTTCATGCAGAATGATATTTGCATAATTTATGGATTGACTTCCATGGTTCGGGTATTATTTATTAACTTTTAGTTCTAATATTAACTAAGTCCATCTCTGTGCCCATCAAAAAACCACAATACATTTTGCTTGAGTGTCACTATGCTTCAGAACAGTTTCACACATTTTGAAAATTGTTTGAATAAGTCAATAAATGCATACATCCAGCTGATATTGAGTAATCCACTCACACCTACTTTGCTTGAAAGAATTGTTTTATTGTTGACTGGATGTCAGCAGTCCGAGATATGTATCATTTTGTAATATGCTAACTGAGCATTTCTGATAACCCATAAATATTATCCAATAGTTTGATTTCTTTTATGTGGTGTTTAAACACTAAGGTTACATTTGGATTGAGGGATTTGAAATCAATCCGCCCAATTCACTCAAAATGAATTCAAATTGAAAGTGATAGGTTTCATATTAATCCATGCAACCACCAATAGAATTGCTACAGTGGATTATAACTCATCCCCAAATCCCTTCATTCCAAAACAACCTTCGGAAATCATATAGATGGTTCAAATTTGTGACATTGTGCATCATCATTAGACATTTCATTTACCTGTGAAACTAATATTCAAGGTCCATATATAATCTATGAGTTAGGATAGATCCAGAAAGAACTTGCATTAGACGTTCTAAGGAATAAACTGGACTTAACAAAGACCATAAGGTTATTATGTACTACCCAACCCTGAAATAAGCACACTTTATTGAAATGCTATAAATTTGTGACGTTATATTCTTTTCACAAAATTAATAAAAGGATTCGGTGATGACCAAGGAATTAGTTTCCTTGTTGTAGAACTAATATAGAAATTATGTCTGCTCTTGTCAATTAGTTGGGATTGTGCTAGTGTTCCAATAGAAAGTACATTTGTCATGATCCAATAAGTTGAAACCATACGAATTTATTTATGTTAATGGCATTTAGCCTTTCAAAATCCTTAAGGAACCTCTTGGGAAGTTGAACTCTCTTATCAATTCCTTCATTTCACATTTCAATTTGCAACAAGAATAAGATTTTGAAGCAGTTGTATTCTATATATTCTATTTCTTGAATTTAATGAGAGATTAATTAATAGGTAGAAGTTAACCTTGTACGCATGATAATGGTTTTAAACTTAAATAAACAAAGTATAAAAGGGAAAGAGGATATATCTTCCTTCTCTGTTATCTTTTGCAAGATGAGCCATATTTGGTACCTCATATTTCTTATTTGTTATCTTGTTTTCATTGAATTTGATTGTTCTCTGTTTTCCATGACGAAAAAGGCGACTTTGTGCTATACTACTAGAACATACTTCTATGGAAATTGCATGTAAATCATTGTATGGACACACAATTCCTCACTTATTGAATTTCCATGTTTACTTGAATCTCTATTTGTTAATCTGTAATGTAATCAGTTGTGTCTAAATAGGCATAGAAGAGCTGATAGGTTTAAATCATGAAACACTTGTTATATGCAATCTGTATAAATATATGAACTAAGAACTGGAAGTTTGCCTACTTGTTTGTGTAATAAATCAGATTTTTGAGCTCTAGTTACTCTATTATATAAATCAGATTTGTGCATACAGTGAACTTTGTGGATTATAGATATAAAACATTCGTGACTCTAAAATGAGTTTATGCCAGGCATAGGAACCATTTATGTACAAAATCCCAAACATTAATTTCATTAATATAGAGCCCGATTACGGGGTTCTTGGGATAGTCAGAACTATTAATATTAAAACTTCTTGGTGTATAATTAATGTATATCTCCATGGTTCCGTTCTGACCTTTATCTGGTGGTCTGCTGTATCTTCAACTTCTCAGCATTTTACTGTTGACAGGAGTTCACTGGAATACATGGAAATGTAACAAAAGAGAGTTAGATAAAAACAGAGTGAGCTAATCTGAGAAATATTAGAGAGATGTAAGTCAAGTGTGCAGGTGGTGTATGTGTGTGCTCGAGCTCATATGTGTGTTTGTATTTGTTTGTTTGTGTGTGTATCTGTGTTTGTAGAAAACTGAAGTTTCTGGGAGCTCCCTTCAGTCCAATCAGTGGGCAAAGGAAACTGAAGGAGTTGCTCCCACCTCATGCACTGGTTAAACTCAAAACATTTATTAAGTTTAGCCGAATGCATGAGATGGCAGCTCTATTCGCTTCTCGGCCCTCGATCTTGGACCCAAGGAAGCTCTTCAGATTTCTAGCACAAAGGCACAGAAGTGAGATCCCTTAGTGTGATCTATTTAAAGATTATATGAATGCGCGTGTGTGTATATATCTTGGAATGTGTTGTGTTTTTGAAGAGAACTCTTGTGGTAGGGATGAGAAGGGTTTGCTTTTTTATACAGCAGACACTCGGGTTGGAACTGTTTGTTGATGCTAACAGACAGATTAGTGTGAATTAAATTTTTTTGAATGAGGAATCTTTCTACTGTTGTTCATGTGGAGGCTTTTAAGCTCCTCTCATCCTCAATTTGGTTTTTACTTATTTGATGCATATCTCATAATTTATTGTTATTTCCTCTTTCTAACAACCAGATCATGTCATCTCTATGTGACTGATTTACACTCGCACACACCCATCTGAAATGCAGTCTATGTACGTGTGTGTGTGTGTGTGTTGTGTGTGTGTGTGAGAGAGAGAGAGAGAGAGATCAGGCCAATACATTCTTGACAGCTTCGTTACGACTGCTAGGAAAATTCATTTCGTGTAATCGTTTTAATATATTTTGATTTGATATTTATGTTTTTTGTGCCGAAGGCGTTACTTTCTGTGTTTTAATAAATTAACAATGATATAAACATATAGCAACCCAGAAATTAAAAAGTAAGATACGATTTTATTTAATTTAAGAGAGAGATCGGTGAATCTAAGCACCATTATTGTTGAGTTACACCTCCCAGGGCATAAGAATGTATACAGCAATATTAGATTAAGTTATAGCTATAGTTTGTTAAAGCTATAATTAGTTAGTTAGTTTACTAATGAAGGCGGTTGCAAGTCTGTTAGATAGTTAGATATAAATAGTTCATTAACAGATGTAATTTCTAATTTTTCAGAAATATGATTTACATTCAAAACATATCTTCTCTTTCTCTCTCTCTCTCTTAACAAGCAACATCACTTCCATTATAGTTTATAATATACAAGGTAGTTCAATCCTCATTCAGTTTTTAAGTGATTTCGGGGTTCTCACTTCTCAGTGGTCCGCCGTTTTAGGGTGTAAAAATTAACTAATGGTAATCTTAATCTTAATATATATAAAAGGAGAACGGTCCTCTTTTTTAGTAACTTTTATTTTTTCCCGCCTAAACACTCTACCCAATATAGTAATTAACTTTACTAAATGTATATATTCATTTATTAATTTAATTATACATCATATCTTTATATAAAAGAGAATACAGTATTGTGATGGTTAATTTTGAATATGAATTTATGTGTATATGACGCGTGGTTGATTCCTGCTAAAAAATAATTTATATTTTCTTGATGTCCACAGCAGGCGAGCCAGTGATGTGAGTATATGGTCGATCTCACAAAGAGTTGGTGTAACGTCTCTTTCTGGTCACCAATTTCAATAGGGGATTTCGGGTTTCTCGTGGTTACAACAATAAATAAATCTGCAAAACTAATAAAGAAAATCAATAATAAAGATTCTAGAATTTGAACTAGAATACAGTTTAGACTACATTCACTCGATTATGGGCATACCGATCTTCCTGCATGATTAAGTAATCAATTTATAGAGACCGGATTCTTCGCTACGTCTCCTTATTCATTCTTTCAGATTATGTTTAAAAGTGATTCTTTTTCAATTAAATCTCTAACCTATCACCCACCTCCCGGTTCCCCTAAGAGATGTAAGTAAATAGGCAGCTTTGTGCCCTAGATGAATCTAAATTTGTTGTGTTTACTGATTCCTCGTGTGCCCACAACAACTCACCGATTTTCCAGTTACCATTTGGATCAACACACAGTCACGATTCGCTAATCCAATTAACCCTGGTGTACCCACTACAACTAAAGAGTGATCAGCCACATTAGTCATATTAAACACACTCACTTGGAATAAGAACAAAAATCGGAAAAAAACTTATTCATGCAGCAATATGCCTACACGGCCTCATGGGTATTTGAATGTGTCTAAACTATTATATGTCGTTCAAATCCCAGAAATAAGGATCTAGCCACTCATGCTCGATGGAATTTAAAATGCATAAATTAACGACATAATATAAAAATAAAACTTACTGAATTGAATAATTATCTGGTTCAACTCCAATGTTGAACATTAAATGTAGTGCCTCGAAAAAAAATTGATTTAATTATTTGCGTATTATTCTTTTCTAAATTATTATTCTAAAGCATGCTATTAATTGTTTAAGTCCTATAAGTCGCGCCTAGAGTAAAGTTTAGCGTATGTGGAGCATATTTATAAATGCATTACATTTATTTCTGTTAATGAGATTTATTAAAGTTATATTTATTTATTTAAATAAATAAATTGGGCCAAAATCATAAGAATTTTTTTCCTATTTTATTTCCCTTGCCTAGTAGAGGGATTTTGATTTGAGCCCATTTGATCAATTCAAACAAAACAAACTTCCGCATCCTTCCCTCATCTCCCAAAACCCTAAACCTACTTACCATCCCCATGCAAAACCATATTTAGGAAAGAAATCGAAGCAAATGTCAACTTTTCCCTATTTAATACCCAAGCTCTAGTATATATACGTGAATCCCTCTTCTCATTTGATCACACCAAACATTCGAAATTCAGAGCAGTCGTCAAGCCCATTTTCTTCTCTTCGGATTTTCTGAGGTACCCCTCTTCTTCTTCATTTTCTTTTCTTCGCAAGTCGTGAGAACCGTGAGCGGTTAGTTTTTCTTCTATTCTCTTATGTGTTACACTGTCTTAAGATGATGAACAGTTCTGTCCCTCAACCAGTAAAAGTTATTGTACTTGTCTGCCAAAGTAATATGAAAGTTGTTGACTGTGAACCACGTTTCGTTTCCATGTGCATAAATATATGTTTTCACACTTGTATATATGTATATATGTATATATAAATATGTAAATGGATATATGTACATATGTGCACGTCTTTTTATGACACACACACACACGTGAGCCTTATGGATATATTGTAACACCCCAGATTTTTGATTAAGGTTTAGAGGATTCTTAATGATAATTAAGAAGTTAAGGAAGAAATTTAATTAAGATTAATTGAGGTCAGATGTCAGTCACGACTTTAAGGGTCAGTTTTCGTGAAAATCATCTTTTCGGAAAATTTGATCTTAATTCTTTTATGGCCAATCATGGTCTCGTTAGAAAGGTTTTAACTCAAAGAGTATGCCGGTGTTTTCGGATTTTAATTCTGAAGTCAATTGAGTTCCCAGTGATGAAAAACGTATTTAAAGGATGAATGAATAGTAACTTTTGCGTGCGTTCGTGTTTTGAGAAATTTACGAAATCCTCCTCATTGATCCGAGTCTAGTTCTGTCAGACCCCTCTTATGGGAAATGACCCAGGGATTCCATTGGCGTTCACGGATTACCATTCTGAGGTTAATCGAACGCTCCGGAGCAAAATCTGTCAGTGTGAGTGAATAGTAAAAAGTAATTCCAAAAAGGGAATCTTTACTCGTCTTTCTTCAGACGACCCCGTCTTTTTCAAGAATCAAGTTGGTTCACTAGTATTCGAGCCAACGAGTCTCCCAGTATTTTTAGATTTCGTGTCTGAAGTCATTTGGACCTCGACATCGAATAAAGCAGCTTTTAACCGAACCCGGGGTAACTTTTGCAGTATTCTTGCACTGAAGTGGCTTCCCTTGGAAGCCAAAGCTTTTCCTATAAATACAAGGCCACCCCTTTAGCTTTCATTGCTCATTTGTCATCTATTTCACTTCTAAATCGATAGGGTGAGAAGCTTTGAAAGCCGAGAAAGTTCTGTCGAAGTAAAAAGCATTCTTCGTGAGTGTTCTGCAAGACGACGAGCGGAGTAGCGTGGAAGGGATGCGGTGAGGGAAGGTTCTAGGGGCGCCGTTGGGTTGTAGCGGGCGGCTCTGCCGCCGTTGCAACTCGACGAGACACCGAGCTAGCCACCTTCCTTCGACGCACCTAATCCCGTCCATTCTTGTTCGTCGGTCTCAATCTCCATTTCTTTTTCCGTCTTTAAATTCCGCATTTACTTTCCGTTCTTCGCGTTCTTCATTATTGCTCGTTTACCTTCCGTCTAAGTTATATTTCAGTTTTTATTGAAGTTCCAAGTTAATAACGTTTACGTAATATTTCTCGCTTTATTCCTGTCATTATTATTCTTGAGATTAGCCCCGTTTATTCCATTTAAATTCCGTTCAAGCTATATTTAGAGATTTCGTCGTCATTCTAAATATTTAAAGAGGATTATCGTGTTTACGTCGTTATAATGCCAAAATTCTTTTTAAAGTGAAAAAGCATGTTATTGCATGTTAAATTCATGTACGTTGTTTTTATAAAAATTCGGGTTAATTGTTCTTCGTGTTCGTCGAAGAACTCAACGAACACGAAGAACAGTTGAAGAACACGTTGAAGAAACCCAGTAAAAGAGAGAGAAAGAAAAGGAGCCCCGCGGGGGGGTGCGCCACCGCGCCACACCCCCCTCAGCCGCGCCTTGCCCGTCGGGGGCAGGGAGCCCGCCGGGGCAAGGCAGCCCCGCGGTGGCAGGGAGCCCGCCGGGACAGGTGGCCCCGCGGTGGCAGGGAGCCCGCCGGCGCCCATGTGCGCCGCGGTGGCCCCCCCTTCTCCGTGTTGTTTTTCCGCCGTTTCTTTTCGGCTATTTCCGTACCCTCTTCCCGAGCTTTTCAAGCTTTTCAAGTCGTGTTATTTCCAAGTTATTTTCAAGTTAAATTTTAGAGAATCGATCAAGATATTCTCAATTTATTTCGAGTAATCTATTCAAGTTATTCTTTGTCTAAAAATTGGGAAATCAAGTCGAGATGTTCTTAAAATAAATTCTTCTCGAAATTTATAAAGTCGTAAAGTCGTGCAATCTGTAAATAAGTCTTAGATTTTAGTCTTCAAGTAAAATATCATTATTTCTCACTTTAGATAGTCGATTTCTTCAAAGGAGGTCGCTAAGTCGATGATTCGACTTTTGTAGGAAGAAGCGAGCCTCGTAGGAAATCGGAGAAGGATCTTCAGCTCGTTGCTTCATCTTCTGTCAAGTAATTGAGGTGGGTAAATCTATACTCATCTAAAGTTTGAGCTAATAAGCTCTAGAAGCATATAGGGCAAATGAAATATCCAATAAAGCATTTTTGCTCTGCCTGATTGATCTCTGTACAAGGAAAGAAAAGGAATAAAAGAAGTTATATACATGATTATGTGAAATTGTTATTTGAGTTAGATAAAGTAAAGAAAGTTAGTATAATCTAAGTGAGCTCTCAAGTATGTTTGGATATGCTAGAATTGTTTATTTACAATTTATGCTAGCATGAGGTGTTTAGAATTGCTTTATTTGCAATCGATGTTTATCCGCGTTCATTTCCTCGTATTTGAATGTTTATGCTTTGTTAAAGCTCGTATAGTTAAGGATTAAGGATTTGCCTTGTTAGGGTAGCTTTAACCCTTTGTAGGCCGAGGTCATGTAATAATAAGGTATTAGCATTAGACATAGTTCTAAGCTTGGTATTGCTAGCAAGAATAGGGAGATAATGAACTTAGCTTTTCACTTAAGCAGGATATGAGCTGGGAATCATTAAAGGAGTCACTGCTAGGTTTTTCCCTCGCAAACTCATTCAGGTATTTGAGGTAATCCCTCTTCTATCCTATGGCATGCCTAAGGGTACATTTGACATTAGGTTTGAGCCAAGTTTGGGCCCAAAAGTAAAGAAAAGGTTTTGCGGATATGGAGAGGGCTTTTGCGTTTTGCTCTCCATATACCGCCAGTTCATTGTTGGATATTTCTCAAGTTATTAAAGAAGCTTTCATTAAAAACCCACTGAGTACACTAGTGCTCACGCCCTCTTTTTCAAATGTTTTCAGGTTGAGATGCCGAGGATGATGGTGGCTGTGGATGTGGGTTAGCTGCCAAGATTGTTTTGCTATTATATAAGTTCTTTGAAATCCCATTATGTGTTCTGCTACTCTGATTAACTCTTTCTAAATTCCGTACAAGGTTCTATTATGATTATTCGAGATTCTAAGAATATTTCCAGACGATTACATATATATAAGATGCATAATAAGTTTATTTCTGCTTTCCGAGTATGATCTCCTTTCACCTATAAAAGAGCCTATGCTTGTTGGTATCTGATTAATTAGCCGTTTTATTTCGCTAAAGCATGTGTCCTTCTTAATCAAGTAAACCCGAGTATCATCAACTATCTTCAGAGCGTACCTTTATTCTTAAACTTCTTCGTTAATCTTCTGAATTTACTCGTTAAATCCCTTAATAACACCCCGTCCCCATTCGTTAATCCCTATCTTGGGACCGGGCTGTTACAGTTGGTATCAGAGCAGGCTTGCAACTCTGCAGACCTGTCTCTTTGTTTAAGTTAAAGCTAAGTGTTTATGTGCATATGAATTACTTCGTGATAAGTTACAGCAACAACCCACAGCTCGCCATCACCCTCGTATCTTCAACAAAAATCGAGGTATGATAGTATAGAGATTTTAGATTTTGAATTCATAATTTTTGACTATCGAAAATGAAGAGATTTGAGCAAGCATGCCTCTTTTATGGATAAGGGGAAAACCTTGATAATGAAATTCCAAGTAAAAAGTATTTGGGTAAAATGATTTCCTGAGGAAAAAGGTTTGTAAAAGAAGTTCTTGATCAAAAAGAAAAAGTGTTTAAAAACTTATTTTTAAACATATGTCTTAACAAAAGATAAAAGTTTCGAAGAAGAGTTCTAGATTTAAAAGAAAAGAGTTGATTCATTCTCGAATTTTGTTTTAAGGGAAAATGTAAAGTTTATGATCAAAGACTTGGGCACCAAAATTTTTGTAAAAGTCAACTGCAAAAAGGATCTATGCATACAAGATAAGTAGTCTGAATCTAAACGATAACATGATCTCAGGAGAACCATAGGTCTCCCTTTTATAATCTAGACTGATTAAGCTTTATATTTCTAGATGGTTAAGCGTCGTTCGACTGCTAGGAATAATGTGCCTCTTTTCCGCCCTATTCAAGAAATGAACAACTTTGGAGGAACGTCAGGAAAGGTATCCGACTTGGAAACATGCATCCGCATGTGTGAGCAAGCACCGACCGCTGAGAGGCCAGCAATGTACCGCATTCTGCAAAACACCATCACCCGTGATCCTGAGACGCATGCTGTAATCGGGAACCTGACAGAATTCTCTTCAGCCTTGATGGCTCTTTGGGAGTTAAAGTATGGCCACGTGAATGCTCTAGCCGAGCAAAATCCCTCATTCGTGATGGAACCAGAACTGCAAGGGGCGACTCTGAACAGTCCTCCTGAATTTCAAGCACCGTGTACATGCGCTGAAAGAACCTTAGAAGCAAGACCCTTGATCGTCCAGGACACCGAGTTTTTGTCCTCCAGAATGCACCAGTAGGCCCCTGCTTATCAACCAGTTGCCCCTCAGAGTCTGGGACAGCGAATGCCCCATCAGTTCCCCGAAGAAAGCTTAAAGAAATTCAAGTTCAAGGTACCAGAGACAGATGAAGATGAGGAAGAGGGAGACCCAGCATATGGTTAAGCTTTAGAAGTAGGCAAAGGAGGTGTTGTTGTTAGAACACCTTGCTGACCTGTTGTCCGTTTATCCGCTTTAATCCAGATCTTATTCTGAAAATGTATTAACCAACCTTTTAGATTTTGATAGCAGCAGTAATTCTCCAAAAGGTAGCCCTATTTTTGGATGTAACCAAGAACCTTTTTCTTATTTATGCCAAAAGTCCTCTTATGAGGCAATTTTCCCACTTTGCTTGATCTATCCTGCGTAATCTAAAGACCTTATCGAAAGGTATTTCATTTTGCTTCATGCAAATTCGAGCGAGCATCGCTAATATGTAGGATTTTTTAGAATGTCGTCGAGAAGACATCAAGCCGAGAGAACAAGGCCGCAAACAAGAAAGTCCTGAACCACGACTCAAGAGCCAAGAATGCGTTTCTCAAACACAACCTTTCCGTTCCAATAGTCTAGGAGACCCGATGGGAGTCGAGAAATGGGTTATTCTTTAGAAGGGAATTTTTGATTTTATAGTCTGATCAGAGGATGAGGAATTAGGTTGTGCTCTTTTATGAATACGAACTTGGGTAGGAGTCCATTCAAAGGATGACAAATTTGAGGCAGTGAGCGTAGTATGATTGGGAAGGTTTCAAGTACGAGTTATATCAAAAGTATATCCCGAACTGTTCATAAGGCAAATGAGGTAGAGATCTGGAACTAGAAGCAAGGAAAGAGGACGTTGCCAATGTACGATCAAGAGTTTGACCAGTTATCAAGGCATACCCCGCATTTGTGGAAAACACGTATAGATCAGGTCGATTGTTGTATCCCTTCTAATAAGTGAAAGTGATTCCCGTATGTCACCTTTTCCAGCCAAGTATAGCTAATTGAAGGCCGACCGACTCATGCTATTTCATAGCAACCTAGTAAAGAAGAAGATGTGTGAAGATCAAGGAAAGAAAGAGAAAGAACCTAAAGAAGATCGTTAAGGAGATAGACCTAGAAGTGGTAGATTAAAAATTTCAGTGAGATAAGAAGTTTTGACGAGTCTACTCATTCATTCTCATATCAATTAAAACAATCACCTTTCAACAGCTTCATATTAATTGAATTTCTTCAATATCGTTTTGGACAAATTATAATCTTTTGATGCTACTTCTTTAATCATCCAGAATCAGTGATAGCATTCCCTTGTTAAAGTTATGCTGACGCCTTTGCAAATATTCAGTACAGTTCTCAGTTGTTAATCATTGATTGTCTCTCATACGTTTACTACACGCAAAACCCCTTTTGAGTTTATAAGTCCTCTGAAAAAGCAATGTTTTTAAGTAATCCAGTGTTATATCTCTTCCAGCTCTTGGAACTTGTTAAAGAATTAATAAAGTCCTCACTTAGAGGCAATCATTTTGTTCTGCTCCCACTCATAGAGCTCGAGTGTGGACCATTGATTAGAGCAGAGAGTATAAAGCAATATTCCTTGGAAGAATAAGAGAGAGTAGTCCCAATAGGAAGAAGAATCCAAGTATGATAGCTAGTGCCCTTCTAGTAGGACGTGAATCTCTAAAAGTGATTTTTCAGCTCGTCCAGTATTAAGAGGCAATCTGAGGAATGACGTCAAATAAGTTATGAGCTTACGTTCAAGGTCCAGTCATGCGATCTTTACGCCTGAAAGTGATGGTGATCCCCAGCAGAAGCTATAAAGTCAGAATACCGTCGAAAAGCGGTTGCGATGAAGAAAAAGGAAGAAGAGTTTGCAATAGAAGACGTTTCAGGCACAAGAAAAATTTTGAAGACGTATTTCCAAAGGACCTATCAGAACTACCACCATATAGGCAAGTGGAATCCACTATCGGTTTAGAACCAGGAACTGCACCAGTCAAAAGCCCTTACAGAGTGACGCCTAAGGAGTCGCAAGAACTCAAGGTTCAACTGCAAGAGTTATTAGACCTAGGTTTTATCCAACCTAGTGTGTCGCCTCGGAAAGTTCCAATCTTGTTCGTGAAGAAGAAGGATGGCACATTGAGAATGTGAATCGACTATAAAAGGCTTAATAAGTTGACCATCAAGAATCGATACCCTCACCCAAGAATAGATAATCTCTTTGATCAAGCTTAAGGGAGCAAGTGTCTTCTCAAGGATAGACTTAAGATCTGGGTGTCATCAGTTGAAGATCTGAAAGGAGGATATTCCTAATACTACTTTTAGGACTCGCTTTGGGCATTACGAGTTTGTGGTAATGTCGTTCGGATTGACCAACGCCCCAGCAGTGTTCATGGATTTAATGAACCGGGTTCTTACCCGTATTTAGATAAGTTTGCGCTAGTTTTCATAGATGATATCCTCATCTATTCGAAGGACAAAGAGGAGCATCAAGAGCACCTAAGGGTGGTGCTGGAAAAGTTAAAGAGGAGAAAGGCTTTACGCTAAGTTTAGTAAGTGTGAGCTTTGGCTTAAAGAAGTTATGTTTCTAGGTCATATGGTTTCGGTAGAAGGAATCAAAGTAGATCCAGCTAGGATTGAAGCCGCAAGCAACTCGAAGTCTCCAAGGAACGTGAATGAGATAGAAAGTTTTCTAGGACTTGCGGGATTCTATCGTAGAATCATCGAAGGATTCTCGTCAATAGCTAAGGCTATGACGCAAGTGTTGAGGAAGGACTTCAAGTTTAGGTGGACGCCCGAGTACAAGGAAAGTTTCAAAAAATAAGATGTTAACCACAAGCCCAATGATTGGGCATTTCGGAAGAAAATGAAGATTTCATGGTTTATGCTTATGCGTCGAGAAAAGGATCAGGATGCGTACTAAAGAAGAGAGGAAAGGTGATCGTTTATGCTTCAAGGCAGCTTCAGAATCACAAGTAGGACTGCCTCACGCATGATTTAGAACTAGCAGCGATTGTTTTTACGCTAAAGATCTAGACGCACTATCTCTACGGAGCCAAGTGTAAGACTCTTCTCAAGATCACAAGAGCCTAAAGTATTTCTTCAAGCAAAAGGATCTTAGCATAAGGCAGAGAAGATGGCTAGGACTTGTAAAGGATTAGGACCGAACGACTCGCTACCACCCAGGTAAGGCAAATGTGGTAGTTGATGCCCTAAGTAGGAAGGAGAAGGGAGAGTTAGGACTTGCTCAAGTTAAGAAGAAGCTTTGATAGAAATTCAAGAAGTTAAGAATCGAGGTGCTAACACCACCTGCAATCAATTAAGCACAAATCACCGTGATAGTCACCCATCCCGACACGAGATAAAGGATAGTTAAGATTTGGAAATGAAATGAGTTTCTCGAGAAGAAAATCCTAGAAGCACGATTAGATAGCACGCAAGACTTCGCAGAAGCCGCCGATAAAGCGCTCTTATTCAAAGGAAAGCTTTGTGTGCCAAACAAGAAAGAACTAAAGGAGGAAATCATGTGCAAGGCACATGACAAGCCACATACAGCACATCCCGGAAGCACCAAGATGTATCAAGACCTTCAAAAAGAACTTCTAGCAGAATAACATAAAGAGAAAAGTAGCCGCCTTCGTAGAAAGGTGCTGATCTATCAACAAGTGGAGCCTTTCATCAAAACCTTCTGGTTGCTCCAACCCATAAAAATTCCTAAATGGAAGTAGGATCGTAGTAGTATAGGCTTTGTGTTAGGATTACCAAAGTCTAAGTGGTGGAATACCGCTATTTGGGTAATCGTGAATCGATTATCAAAAGCAGCACATCTCATTGTTGTTATCATGACAGATGGGCTAGATCAATTAGACCAGATGTATGATAGGAAATTCGTGCATATTGCACGATGTGCCGGTCTCGATTATATCGGATCATGATACAAGATTTACGTTAAGATTTTGGAGGAGTCTACAAAAGGCAATGAGATCAAAACTCAATTTCAGCACGGCATTTCATCCTCAAATGAATTGCCAGTCCGAAAGGACTATCCAAAATCTAGAAGACATACTTAGAGGAGTATTCATCGATCACAGAAGCAGTTGGGAGGAGCTACTGTAATTGATAAAAGTTGCGTACAACAACAGCTACCAGCCATCGATCGGCATGGCCTTACGAAGGCCTATTCAGAAGAAAGTGTAAATCGCCCTGGTATCGGGACGAAGTTAGAAAGGGAAGGATACTTGGACCTGAAATGATCCCGGTAGCAGTCCAGAAGATCGAGCTTGTTCATCAGCAAATCAAGAAAATTCAAGACAGACAGAAGGCTTATACAGGCGAAAGAAGAACGGAACTGAGATTCGACATTAAGATAGTATTCTTGTAAATGTCTCCGTCAAGGAGTGGTTCATTTTGCCAAACGAAACAAGTTAAGGCCCATATTTATTGGACCTTTTGAGATTTAGAAAAGGTGAATAAAGTAGCCTACAGGTTAGCCTTACCACCCAACCTGAGTTACGTTCATGACGTCTTTTCATGTCTCAATGTTGAGAAAGTACGTGTTCGATCCAAAGCACGTGATTTGCAAGGAAGAGATAGTCCTGAATGAGGACTTCGCCTATGAAGAGAAGCCCAGGCCTTTGTGAGTTAAAAGATCCAGAAGTTAAGGAACAAGGAGATCAATCTTGTAAAGATGATCTGGAACCTTCATAGTTCAGAGGAAGCAACATGGGAGCTCGAATCTGAGCTACTAAAAAAGTACCCTGATATCGTTTATCATGGTTAGTAAATTTCGGGATGAAATTTCTTTAAGGGAGGTAGGATATAACACCTCAGATTTTCGATTAAGGTTTCGGGATGTGGGTTGGCTGCCAAGATTGTTTTGCTATTATATAAGTTCTTTGAAATCCCATTATGTGTTCTGCTACTCTGATTAACTCTTTCTAAATTCCGTACAAGGTTCTATTATGATTATTCGAGATTCTAAGAATATTTCCAGACGATTACATATATATAAGATGCATAATAAGTTTATTTCCGCTTTCCGAGTATGATCTCCTTTCACCTATAAAAGAGCCTATGCTTGTTGGTATCTGATTAGTTAGCCGTTTTATTCCGCTAAAGCATGTGTCCTTCTTAATCAAGTAAACCCGAGTATCATCAACTATCTTCAGAGCGTACCTTTATTCTTAAACTTCTTCGTTAATCTTCTGAATTTACTCGTTAAATCCCTTAATAACACCCCGTCCCCATTCGTTAATCTCTATCTCGGGACCGGACTGTTACATATATATATATATATATATATATATATATGTTGCACAGATCCCTCACATATATATATACATCATATAGTTATATATATAATATGTGTGTAATCATATGTCTCACCAACCCACCCACTCACATATAATAATATATAAATGTCTAAGAGTAAGCATATATATATGTTCAATTGTTTCTTTTGGAATCAACACACGCACACGTCAATATATATAAATATATATGCATGGTTTTGATATGTGATATATAAATATATATACTTATATACTTTCATTCAGTAACATATATATTATTTATGTGCCTTTGAGAATTTAATAAGTGCACTTATACGTGTAAGAATTTTCGTAGTGCATTAAAGTTATTTTTGTATCATTAATTAATTATTATTTATATTAGGCGGCTCGCGTGGACATAATTAAATTGACAAGTCAAGGTTAAAGTGGGGATTATATGTCGATATATTGTTATCTTTTCTATATTTTGGTACAAGTTATGTGAAAATGCAGTGCCGAGTCCTCCGAACTATAAAGTACCGAGTCTTCGAGACTATAAAGTACGGAGTCCTTTGGACTATAAAGTACCGAGCCTAATGGCTAAATTAGAAATACAGATCACAGTATTTGGTCTACGGGCCAAAGATTTTATTCACATATTTCTTGTCAAATTTATAGCCTAGATAACAGAAATTTTCCCCACTGAGTTAGAAGAACTCACCCCAATCTTTTACCCCTTTCAGGAAATGGCTCGGACGATGTGTGACGGGCAAGATGCGATGGCCGATTAGTTGAATAATTAAATTTAAATGAATAAATTTTGAGACATTATTACCTTTGGATTATTTATGTTTTCGCTTTTATGATTAAACTCTGTTGCTTTATTTATTTCGATGACATTATTGGGATCCCGATTTTATGGGAGTAATAAATAAAGTTTAGTAACGTTTTCTTTAAATTATGTGTAAAAAATTATTGGGGCGTTACAGTTTGGTATCAGAGAGTGTCCACGTTCCTGCATACAAAAAAAAATTAAATGAAAATAAATAAATGGATATTTTTTTTTTAGATTCGACCATCATGGCATCCGTCACATCGTCCCGAGAGGAGGTAAAAGTAGAGTTATTAATTATGCATGATTATGTGAGTTGTATGTTATATTATTTTATAGTCGCAAGTTTTGTTATAAATGGTGAGAACAAAGAAAACGACAAGGATGAGTACAGGGGGTCAGGCCCCAAGGCGTATATTAGCTAGTAGAGAGGAGGACCGCAAGGACTACCTAATCAGCAAGTTTTTCCAGCTAACTTGGGATGACACGGCCCCAGAGATGCAATTGCTAAAGATACAACACCTCTGGAGAAAGATGGAGCAAGCTAGGCGCGCCGTGAATCCAGCTGAGGCGGTCAAGAAAGTTCATAGAATGATCACCTCTCCCGTCATTGAGTTCTTCACCTCGGAGGCCAGAGAGGACCTTACCATGGTGATTCAGACAAGACGGGTAGTACACCACATCATAGATTTTGATGCATTCATTGACCGAACCTTGCAATACTGGAAGGGTGAGGTCTATGGTCGCATACCGAAAGGGGTCAGAGTAGGCCGCCAAGAACCTTATGAGAGGGCAAACATTGCAAAGAGGATGAAAAGAGCTAGTAACATTTAAGTGATCTTAGTAGTTGATTATTTGTCTAGATTGTTTTGGTTTGGGACCGGTATTTGTTTTTCTGCAGTACTTTGAGTATCGTACTTTGTCTTTCCATTTCGTATTTGAATGATTCTTAAGTCATAAGATAGTTGTTTTGTTTTATTTCTTTTACAATAATTAATGTTATCGCTATCATCAATAGGAATATGCCTCCAAAAAAGAAACGTGAGAGTGGCTTCAAGTGAGGAGACCGAGTCAAACAACTATGGACCTAACAATGGAAATGGAAATGGTGGCAACATGGATGGGTGCACACAAAATCTTGTGGACGCACTTAGGAACGTTTTGCCTCAGCAGAACAATGGAGACCCCCAACCTCAAGGAGGCAGTATCCTAACTCAATTCCGACAGTTGGGACCTCTGAAGCTGACAGGAACTGGAGGACCCTTAGCTGCCGAGGAATGGATACGAGAGCTCGAGAGGATCTTCAACTACTTAGGTTGCCCTGATGCACAAAAAGTCACTTGTGCTGCTTTCCAGTTCACGGAAGATGTCAGCCATTGGTGGGAAGCTGTAACATTTAGCATGAATGAAGAGCAACAGAGGAACCTGACCTGGGCTGCTTTCAAGAAGTTGGTTTTGGGGAATTATTTCCCAAAAGCCTTCCGCAAGCAAAAGGAGAATGAATTAATGAACCTGGAGCAAGACGACATGACCATCCTAGAGTACGAGCAAAAATTCAACCAACTAGCTCGATATGCTCCACACCTGGTGGACACCGACGAAAAAAAAGCATGGCATTTCGAAGATGGGCTACGTGCGGAGATTGGAGCTCATATCTCTGCTCTGAATCTCACCACCTTCTCCGAGATCGTGCAGCGAGCTCGGACAGTGTCTACCCGATTGAACCTTGACAAGCCTGCTCCGAGGCCTCCCAGCAATGGAGGAAAAAGGCGTTGGGATGATCGAGGCAACCAGAACAAGGGTAAAGGTTTCCAACCAGAAAAGAAGCCCAGAAATGATGGAGAGAACAATCCTGGTGCAACGGTTGAAAAACCGTTGTGCCCAACCTGCCAGCGTCGACATTTTGGAAAGTGTAGGCTTGGAGAAGAAGTGTGCTACCGTTTTCATCAAGTGGGGCATAAGACGGTGAATTGTCCCCAAAATCGCAACTTCAATAACAACAATAACCGAAGAGGCAATGCCCGTGCTTTTGCCATAAACCAGGATGAAGCCAAGGAAGGACCCCAGACGATGTCAGGTATAATATTTGTACTCAACCAGACTGCCTTAGTACTTTTTGATTCGGGTGCATCACATTCTTTTGTGGCAAAAAGATTCTATAAAAAAGCTAATATGAAATGCGACGAGGAGGTTGAGCCCCTAAGGATTAACATCCCATCGGGAAAGTCGATGAAGACAAATCGAACAGCTAAAGGAGTCAAAATAGTCATCGAAAAACAAACATTGGAAGTTGATCTTTTCATCTTGGAGATGAATGACTTCGACGTGATTCTAGGGATGGATTGGCTGAGCCAGAACTGTGCAGTGATCAAATGTTGAGATCGAGAGGTGACCTTTCAGCAACCAGGAGAGAAGCAATTCTCTTTCAAATGATCAAAGATGAACAAATCGCCCAACATAATTTCGGCAATGAAGGCGGTCAAGTTAATGAGAAGAAAGAATTGTCAAGATTTTCTGGTAAACGTTACAAGCACGGCGGACCAGGAAAGGAATTTGGAGGATATTCCCATAGTGAATGAATATCCTGATGTGTTTCTTGAAGACATTGTTGAATTGCCACCAGACCGTCAGGTGGAATTTTCTATAGACGTAGTTCCAGGTGCAGCGCCTATTTCGAAGGCACCTTATCGGATAGCGCCAAAGGAGTTAGAAGAATTAAAGGTCCAAATCCAGGAGTTGCTAGATAAAGGATATATTCGTCCTAGCGTGTCACCATGGGGTGCACCAGTATTGTTCGTGAAAAAGAAGGATGAAAGCATGAGGATGTGTATCGATTACCGTGAGTTGAACAAGCTCACCATCAAGAATAAATACCCATTGCCTAGGATCGAGGATCTTTTTGATCAATTGAAAGGAGCGGGAGTATTCTCAAAAATCGATTTGAGATTAGGATACCACCAGCTAAAAGTCAAGGAAGGAGACATACCAAAGACAGCGTTACGAACCAGATACGGACATTATGAATTCACCGTAATGCCCTTCGAACTCACCAACCCACCGACGATGTTCCAGTTTGTCATCGTCTTCATTGATGACATCCTGGTGTACTCCAAAGACAAGAAGCAGCACGAGGAGCATCTGAGAATCATCCTAGAAACCTTACGGAGAGAGAAGCTTTACGCCAAATTTAGCAAAAGTGAGTTTTGGCTTGATCGTGTGGTGTTCCTTGGGCATGTGGTGACGGCGCAAGGAATAAAGGTGGATCCAGCAAAGGTGGAAGCTGTGACCAATTGGGACACACCAAAGAATACCGGCGACATAAGAAGCTTTTTGGGTCTTGCAGGGTATTACCGTCGTTTCATCGAAGGTTTCTCAAAGATAGCAGGCCCATTAACCTAATTAACAAGAAAAGGGGCCAAGTTCGAGTGGAGTGAAAAGTGTGAAGAGGGTTTTCAGATGTTAAAATAGAAACTCACAACAGCACCGGTATTAATTATTCCAGAAGGCAGTGAAGGATTCGTGATTTATTGTGATGCTTCCAAGCAGGGACTCGGGTGTGTATTGATGCAACACGGAAAGGTGGTGGCCTATGCTTCAAGGCAATTGAAGATACATGAGCTCAACTACCCTACTCATGACCTAGAGCTAGCAGTGGTAGTCCATGCCTTGAAGA
Source organism: Perilla frutescens (assembly GCA_026008535.1). Classification (NCBI taxonomy): domain Eukaryota; kingdom Viridiplantae; phylum Streptophyta; class Magnoliopsida; order Lamiales; family Lamiaceae; genus Perilla; species Perilla frutescens. The sequence continues at coordinate 18,428,437 of BRKX01000014.1, read as the reverse complement.
TCTGGCGACATTACCTATATGGAGGAAAATGCGAGATATTCTCGGACCACAAGAGTTTGAAATACCTTTTCACGCAGAAGGAGTTGAACATGAGACAGAGGAGATGGCTAGAGTTGGTTAAGGATTACGATTCCACCATTCGTTATCATCCAGGGAAAGCCAATTGTAGTGCCTCGTAAAATTTATTTATTTATTTGCGTATTATTCTTTTATAATTTATTATTTTGGACCATGAAATTAATTGTTTAAGTCCTATAAGTCGCGCCTATAGTAAAAAAAAAAAGTAGCATTTATGGTCATGTGCATAAATGTGTTTTAGTTTATATATATATATATATATATATATATATTTTAAAAGTGGCATTTTATGGAATTTTTTTTCTAAGAAAATTCATTTGCATTTTTAGCCCACGGTTAAAGTTTGTTTCGACCCAAACCTTATGTTTCCTCCAGCCCAAATCTTAAGCCCATAGGAATTAGGGCACTGATTCGTCTCTTCCTTCATAGCAAATGGAAAGATTTTGACTATGAGATTTATTCCCGAAATATTACTCGTTTTTCCCAGCCAGAAGCCTCATAATTTCGGGAAAGATCATCCTTGATATATTTTCCGTCCATGAACGCGTTGAAAAATCCAAATCTCAATAGTATAAATAGGTGTCCTCCCACCATTCTTTCTCACACTCACAAAAAGCAGAATATAGTAGAAAAGAAAACTCCACCTTCTTCGAGCCATTTACTGTTCGTCCATTCCCGAGAGGTATGAAATTTTTGCTCCTAAATTCTGGCATGAGTCCTTCAGTTTATCTTCCTGCGTTTCATAGTTGCGAGTTCTGAGAAAAATGGAGTTTAAAATCTATAAAACTAAAGCATACCTAGTTTGCCTAGCCTACAGTGACTATATATATATGTATAGATAAATCTCTGCTGCATGGGTTTGTTTTGGGGATACCACCATTTAAAAAAATCTTGTCAAAGTCCATACTCGTGGGACCCAGTGTTTTAAATAAAAAAAAAACTTATAATCTTGTCTTGACTTGTACACTTGTCACACACACATGTATATATATATGTGGTACGAAATGTATATATATATAGATGTAATGGCTAAATGCCTTGGTGGGTCCTAGCCATTAACTTATGGGTTCTATTTTTTTTGCAAGGAAATAAATGATATTTTGATTTATACATATGTAAGTAACTATATTGGTTTATGCTTGTGCGTGTTATGTTGTTCAGCTTAAGACATGATTAATTTAGTTGGAATTTAATTAAGTTTATTTAAATCTGTGAGCATGTGTTCTAAAGAATAAAATTCATGAAGTATGCATTTACATTTTGATGTTATACGTATTAAATTAGTAAATATTATTTATAGGCAAGGCGCGTCAGGAGATAAACAATTAATTTCCAAATCAAGACAAGGTTAAGGTGGGGTTTATGTTGAAGATTGTGATGTTATCCTCTCTATATATTTATAAATGTATTATGTGAAATATAGAGTCCTCTGGACTATAAAGTACCGAGTCTTCGAGACTATAAAGTACGGAGTCCTTGGGACTATAAAGTACCGAGCCTAAGGGCTGAATCAGATATGCAGATCACAGATTTTGGTTATGAACTAAAGACTTTTATCGCTTCATATATTTACTTTTAAATTTATAGTTTGGATAACGGTCATTTTTTTCTCCACTGAGTTAGAAGAACTCACCCCAATCTTTTACCCCTTTCAGGAATTAGCTCGGACGATGTGTGATGGGCAAGATGCGATGGAGATGGTCGATTTAGTTGAATAATTAAATTCAAGAATAATTTTTTGAGACATTAATATTTTTTTATATTTCCGCTTTTATATTAAAACTCCGATGTTTCTTTTTTTCTATTGATGACATTATTGGGATCCCGATTTTAGGGAAGTAATTGAGGAATAAAGTTTAGTAAGGTTTCTTTAATAAATGAGATATTTTTATTTATTTATGAGATTTTGGGGCGTTACACCAATGTTGTAGCTGATGCCCTGAGCAGGAAAGGAGTGCCCACGGCTCAACTTGTCCAAGAATTTTCAAACTTAAGGATTGATGTAGTTTCGCCAATAGAAAACACGGAAGCAATCTTGGCAACCATGGCACTACAACCATTGCTAAGAGACCAAATCAAGGAGGCCCAAGGGAATGACAAGTTTCTGTGCAAGATCAAGGAAAGAGTTCTCAAAGGCAACATCCAAAATTTTGCGATTTCAGACGACGAGGCGTTGGTCTACAAAGGAAGAATTTGTGTACCAAAGGATAGTCGGATAAGGGAAGAGATACTGAAGGAGGCACACAACACGCCTTATTCTATCCATCCTGTGGGAACAAAGATGTACCAGGACCTGAAGAAACATTTTTGGTGGCGAAACATGAAGAGATCCATTGGTGACTATGTGGAAAGATGTATGACCTGTCAGCAAGTGAAAGCTGAACACCAGAGACCAACCGGACTACTTCAACCCCTTGAGATTCCAGAATGGAAGTGGGAGAACATCTCTATGGATTTTGTGGTGGGACTACCAAAGACGATCAAAGGAAATCACGCCATTTGGGTAGTCGTGGATAGACTTACCAAATCCGCTCATTTCCTTCCAATAAAGATGATGTTCAGCATGGACCGATTAGCTCAACTTTATGTGGATGAGATTGTAAGGCTGCATGGAGTACCGGTGACCATCGTGTCTGATAGAGACACAAGATTTACATCAAACTTTTGGAGGAGCTTGCAAGGAGCAATGGGGATGAAGCTAAGCTTTAGCACCGCCTATCATCCTTAAACGGATGGTCAATCGGAGAAGACCATTCAAATCCTGGAGGACATGCTTCGAGCATGTGTCATAGATTTTGGCGACAACTGGGAGAGGCATCTACCATTGGTGGAGTTCGCATACAACAACAGCTATCAAGCAACCATTGGGATGGCTCCTTACGAAGCCTTGTACGGAAGGAAGTGCAGATCACCTTTGCACTGGGATGAAGTTGGCGAAAAGAGAATCTTGGGCCCAGAGATAGTTGAGAAGACGGTGGCGGCTATCAACAAGATAAGAGAACGTATCAAAATGGCTCAAGACCGATAAAAGTCATATGCCGACCTCAAGAGAAGAGACTTTCACTATGAAGTTGGAGACAAAGTATTCCTGAAGCTGTCACCAATGAAGGGGTGGTTCGCATCGGAAAAAGAGGAAAATTGAGGCCAAGGTATGTCGGGCCGTTCGAAATTCTAGAAAGAGTTGGGAAGCTTGCATACAGACTGGCATTACCTCCAAGTTTAACATCGATCCACGATGTCTTTCACATTTCTTCCCTTAGAAGATATATTCACGACCCAGCCAACATCGTGAATCACAGTGAATTAGGACTTAGCAAGGACTTGTCCTACAAGGAGTATCCAATAGCTATTTTGGATAAGAAGGTGCACGTGTTAAGGAACAAGGAAATCTCACTGGTGAAAATCCAGTGGAGTCGACACGATAAGAACGAGGCTACGTGGGAAAAAGAAGAGGATTTTAGGTCTAGATATCCGAGCTTCATGGACACAGGTAAGTAATTTCGAGGATGAAATTTTATTAAGTAGGGGAGGATGTAGTGCCTCGAAAAAAAATTTATTTAATTATTTGCGTATTATTCTTTTCTAAATTATTATTCTAAAGCATGCTATTAATTGTTTAAGTCCTATAAGTCACGCCTAGAGTAAAGTTTAGCGTATGTGGAGCATATTTATAAATGCATTACATTTATTTCTGTTAATGAGATTTATTAAAGTTATATTTATTTATTTAAATAAATAAATTGGGCCAAAATCATAAGAATTTTTCTCCTATTTTATTTCCCTAGCCCAGTAGAGGGATTTTGATTTGAGCCCATTTGATCAATTCAAACAAAACAAACTTCCGCCTCCTTCCCTCATCTCCCAAAACCCTAAACCTACCTACCATCCCCATGCAAAACCATATTTAGGAAAAAAATCGAAGCAAATGTCAACTTTTTCCTATTTAATACCCAAGCTCTAGTATATATATGTGAGTCCCTCTTCTCATTTGATCACACCAAACATTCGAAATTCAGAGCAGTCATCAAGCCCATTTTCTTCTCTTCGGATTTTCTGAGGTACCCCTCTTCTTCTTCATTTTCTTTTCTTCGCAAGTCGTGAGAACCGTAAGCAGTTAGTTTTTCTTCTATTCCCTTATGTGTTACACTGTCTTAAGACGATGAACAGTTCTGTCCCTCAACCAGTAAAAGTTATTGTACTTGTCTGCCAAAGTAATATGAAAGTTGTTGACTGTGAACCACGTTTCATTTCCATGTGCATAAATATATGTTTTCACACTTGTATATATGTATATATAAATATGTAAATGGATATATGTACATATGTGCACGTCTTTTTATGACACACACACACGTGAGCCTTATGGATATATATATATATATATGTTGCACAGATCCCTCACATATATATATACATCATATAGTTATATATATATATATATAATATGTGTGTAATCATATGTCTCACCAACCCACCCACTCACATATAATAATATATAAATGTCTAAGAGTAAGCATATATATATGTTCAATTGTTTTTTTTGGAATCAACACACGCACACGTGAATATATATAAATATATATGCATGGTTTTGATATGTGATATATATATATATATATATACTTATATACTTTCATTCAGTAATATATATATAGATATTATTTATGTGTCTTTGAGAATTTAATAAGTACACTTATACTTGTAAGAATTTTCGTAATGCATTAAAGTTATTTTTGTATCATTAATTAATTATTATTTATATTAGGCGGCGCGCGTGGACATAATTAAATTGACAAGTCAAGGTTAAAGTGGGGATTATATGTCGATATATTGTTATCTTTTCTATATTTTGGTACAAGTTATGTGAAAATGCAGTGCCGAGTCCTCCGGACTATAAAGTACCGAGTCTTCGAGACTATAAAGTACGGAGTCCTTTGGACTATAAAGTACTGAGCCTAATGGCTGAATCAGAAATACAGATCACAGTATTTGGTCTACGGGCCAAAGATTTTATTCACATATTTCTTGTCAAATTTATAGCATAGATAACAGAAATTTTCCCCACTGAGTTAGAAGAACTCACCCCAATCTTTTACCCCTTTCAGAAAATGGCTCGGACGATGTGTGACGGCCAAGATGCGATGGCCGATTAGTTGAATAATTAAATTTAAATGAATAAATTTTGAGACATTATTACCTTTGGATTATTTATGTTTCCGCTTTTATGATTAAACTCTGTTGCTTTATTTATTTCGATGACATTATTGGGATCCCGATTTTATGGGAGTAATAAATAAAGTTTAGTAACGTTTTCTTTAAATTATGTGTAAAAAATTATTGGGGCGTTACATTAAACAACATTCATACATCCTACGGGCATAAGGTCCGAGATTGTTCTTGCTGCCGAAGTAACTTTAAAACTAAACTAAGTGCGGAAAATAAAATTGCAGAATGTAAAAGTCGAAGTGTGTGTTTTCCAACAATCAAACTAGTATTTAAAGGAGTACAAGGATCAAATTAAATCCCCAAAAATGGGGATCTTCAAGTATCTACCGAATTCGATGTGCCCCGCTTCAGCTTGTCTGGATAGACCTTGTCTTGGAGTTTCCGATATTTCAGGAATTCCTTCTTATCTTCAAACGTTGATCTTTTCAGCAGTCTCGATCTACTCCAACTTCTTTCAAACTCGATAAGATCATCCAGCCTTATCTTCTCCCAACAGAATTTCGATTTTTCCGTGAATGCCTTCTTCATCGCCATGGTCGAATTTGTATGAGTATTGTGGGCACGACATCATCCAATTAGCTCGATCCTTATCTGATATGTCCATTTCAGTTAATTTGAAGGCCAGAATGTCTCTTTCGCCAGATTCAACTCTCAAAATGCCCATTCACTTCACCTTCCTGGTTCTTTTCCGACACAAAAGATACTAAAAGGGACATTTAGAGCGATTAAAATGTCCAGAAAAATACAAAATAAATGGACTTATCAATATACATCAATGTACATATATAATATACATAATAATTAATATACACATATAAATATATATTATACGTAAATTAGGAAATATAATAACATTTATATATTGATGCAAAATTAAATACGTTAAAAAATTATAAAATTGATATATCTTTTTATGAATTAGGTAATGCAATTATATAATACATATATATATATATATTGCTATCAATTATTCATAGATTGTATTATATAAATAAATAAAAGCTACTTATTATGCTTTAATCAATCGGTATTAATGAAAAAAATCAATATATTAACATATTTGTGTTGTTACACTACAACAAATTCGCGAAATAGCGACCGAATTTGGCAACGGACACTATTCCGTTGTTACTAACTACGAAATTACAACGGAAGCCTGACGGAAAATAATACAAGCAAGGTTGAAATAATTTTTATTTACAACGACGGACTATTCCGTCTTTATATTTTCAGCAATTAAGGTTAAAATGATTTTTAATTACAACGACAGAATATTTCGTCTTTATATTTTCAACAATTAAGCTCAAAATATTTTTATTTCAAACAACGGAATATTCCGTCTTTATATTTTAGCAATTAAGGTTAAAATGATTTTTTTAATTCTCACGACGGACTATTCCGTCTTTATATTTTCAGCAATTAAGGTTAAAATAATTTTAATTTCAACAACAGAATATTCCGTCTTTATATTTCAGCAATTAAAGTTAAAATGATTTTTTTATTCCAACGACGGACTATTCCGTCTTTAAGCAATTAAGGTTAAAAATAATTTTAATTCCAACAACAGAATATTCCGTCTTTATATTTCAGCAATTAAAGTTAAAATGATTTTTTTATTCCAACGATGGACTATTCCGTCTTTATATTTTCAACAATTAAGGTTAAAATAATTTTAATTCCAACAACAGAATATTCCGTCTTTATATTTCAGCAATTAAAGTTAAAATGGTTTTTTTTTCCAACGACGGACTATTCCGTCTTTATATTTTCAGTAATTAAGGTTAAAATAATTTTAATTCTAACGACAGAATATTCTGTCTTTATATTTTCAGCAATTAAGGTTAAAATAATTTTTAATTGCAACAACGGAATAGTCCGTCTTTATATTTTCAGCAATTAAGGTTAAAATAATTTTTAATTCCAATAACAGAATATTCCGTCTTTATATTTTCAGCAATTAAGGTTAAAATATTTTTAATTCCAATGACGGACTATTCTGTCTTTATATTTTAAGCAATTAAGGTTAAAATATTTTTTATTTTTAATATTTATATTAGGAATATATTTATATTTACACTATTGTTGTGTATTTAAAAAAAACTAGCGACAGTCAGTTCCGTCTTTATAATTTATTTATCAATTAAACGTATTTTTTATTTTAAAGACGCATGATTCTGTCTTTATATTTATTTGCAGGTGAAATCAATTTATATAAAAAATATGGATTATTAATTTATAATAAAGATGATATATCTTTTAGGTAATTTTTTTAAAATCGTATTTTTACTTTTCCAAACTATTTTCTCTATCACAATCGGAATTTACTCTCTGCGTGAAGAACCCTAGCTCTCAAATCCTCCATTTTACCCTCACTCGAAATCACTCGAAATTATTGTTCGCCACCGTTTTCCGCCGTTGCTGCGACGTGAATTGCGGCCATTAAATTGCGCCACCATCTAATTTGCTGACTCTGAATTGTGTCGTTGTTGCGCCGTCTGCTGCCACTGAACTGCGCTGTTGATTTCGCCATTGCTAGTATGATCAATTCTTCACTGCACATTGCTGCGCCATTGCTAGTGAAAGGAAGTGGTTAGTATACCATCGATGCTTATTTAGAGTTCTATGTTATTTTTCTGTATCTAAATGCGCCAATTTGTTTAGTATTTGTTGTGTTTGGAAATGAGCTATTTTCGATTCTGCAGAAGAAAATTATCTATTGAAAATTATGGTTATTGATTTCTTCTTGCCATTGCAGTTCATATTTTATTATCTTGTTTGCATAAGAAATTATTATAATAAGATATATATCTGTGTGTATTTTTTAGTTAACTGATTTTGTTTCAAGACCATTTCTTTTCATGATAATGACTTCCTCTTTATTTTTTTGAATTATTATTTTGGAGCAAGGAATTGACCTTTTACTTTTCAACCAAATTGGGTGCAGTCGATAGTTTTAATATCATTATTTATTAATTACCAATAATCAAATGTTTATTTTACTTAACTATTTCATGTAATATTATTCAATAATTTATGTTTTTTTCCAGGATAATCATTGCGGTTATTACAATTCTCGAGAAAATAGATGATTACTTAACTGATTTTTAGTCCAAAGTAGGAGATCTTGCTGCCTGCAGAAAAAAGCACATTCCAAGTTCCTTTTGCCGATTTATTCAAGTTCCTTTTATTGCTGATGCAGACTATTCTTAATTTAACACATTTATGCAGACTACTGAACCTTGGTAAATTTCATATTTGGTAAATTTGTGAACCTTGGTAGCACTTGCAACTATTCTGATTCTGTAACTGAAACAAGATAATATGATAAGCTATGGATGTGATTAACTTCAGATTTTGGCATTTTTAGAAGTGAAGTCTTAATGCAAATTAACTAACTAAGTTTTAAATTGTAGCTGCTGATTTTATTGTTTTATATTTGTAGTGACTTTAATGGTGGAAATGGTGCTGATTTTGTTACTGGTTTCCTGTTAGAAGGTGCGGTATTTTGAACAATCACAAGTATTTCTCTCCACAAGTGAGTTACATTTTAGACTATGAGTTCTGCTATAGTGCTATTTACTTAAATAAAACTAATAATATATACAATGATACATGTATAAGCTGGCAGCTGATTAGTAGAGTTTGGACATTAATAGAAAAACCCAAAAGAGAAGCTAGATGTTTTTTTACAACCATTAATATCCGAGTTGAAACATTTATGGGATGTAGGTGTTCTTACATATGATATCTCTTCAAAGCAAAACTTTCAAATGCGGGCAGCTTTACTTTGGACGATTAGTGATTTTCCTGCATATTCCATGTTGTCTGGTTGGAGTACTGCAGGGAGATTGGCCTGCCCATATTGCATGGCACAATCAGATGCATTCACTCTACCTTGTAGTGGTAAACAATCGTGGTTTGACAACCATCGGAAGTTTTTACCTATGAATCATTCATTTCGAAAAAATAAAAAGGCATTTACCAAGAATAAGATGGTATTTACAGAGCCTCCAGCTATAAGATCAGGAGAAGACATATTGAAAGAATTAGATATGTTGGGATTGAAGAAGGTGATTGAATTAGATAGTTCTGAAATAAATGGGTTGATTTCTAAAACATGCGGGTGGAGAAAAAGAAGTATCTTCTGGGATTTGCCATATTGGAGTTCTCTTTTAATTCGTCATAATTTGGATGTGATGCATATAGAAAAAAATGTCTTTGACAATGTGTTTAACACCGTAATGAATGTTGAGGGGAAGACCAAGGACACTACTAAATCTAGGGAAGAGTTGAACATATATTGCTCTCGTCCTGAACTGAAACGTAGTGATATCACAGGAAAGTACCCAAAAGCTTGTTATACACTTGACAAGTCGGAGAAGAAGGTTTTATGTGAATGGGTTAAAGAACTCAAATTTCCTGATGAGTATGTGTCAAATATGGGTAGATGTGTTGACATGAAGAAGTTAAAGTTGTTTGGGATGAAAAGCCATGATTGCCATGTATTTATGCAACGGATTATACCAATTGCTTTTCGTGAGCTACTTCCACCAAATGTTTGGAAAGCCCTTACAGAATTGAGCTTATTTTTCAAAGATCTAACTACTTCTGTTATTAAGATTGAGGACATGATGCGTCTGCATGAGAACATTCCTATTATTTTGTGTAAACTTGAACGTATTTTCCCTCCAAGCTTCTTTGACTCAATGGAGCATCTACCAGTGCACCTTGCTTATGAAGCAAAAATTGCTGGACCAGTTCAGTACAGGTGGATGTATCCATTTGAGAGGTGAGAGTTTCATTATATTCCGAGTATATTAATTAGGTGATTTACAATATGAATACAACCATATAATTTGTTAAAAATTCCATTTAATGTTTTTCGTACTATTAGGTACCTACGAAAATTGAAAAACAATGTAAGAAATAAAGCAAGAGTTGAAGGATCCATATGTAATGCGTACCTAGTGGAGGAAGCATCATCCTTTTGTTCTTATTATTTTGAGGACCATGTGAGTACACGACACAGAAACGTGCCTCGAAATTACGATGGTCGCAGTGATATAAGAGATGACCATCCAGGTAACCTTTCAATATTCAAGCATCCTGGTCGGTCTTTTGGGAAGATGAAAACAAAATGTCTGACAGATGATGAGTACAAAGCAGCTCGGACCTACGTTCTGCTAAATTGCAGAGAAGTTGAACCATACATTACGTACGTTTATAATATATATAATGAACCTATATGTTTGGTTTTGATATTCTTAAAAAAATTATTCATATATTTTGTTTCTTTGTTCTTTTGAAGTGCTTATGTTGATCAGATGAAATTAGCTCAACCAAATATCACAAATCTTGATATTGATAGTAATCTTGACAAAGAGTTTGCAAATTGGTTCGATGAATATGTGAGTATATTCTACCTCTGGACAAACTATTTATATTCGATCAATTATATACTAATTATAAAATAATGTTATAGGCACACAACCCTCTCAACAATGTTTCCAACAAGTTCTTAAGGGATCTCGCCAAAGGACCTTTGCGCTATGCTAATACCTATCCGGGGTATTATGTTAGTGGGTACAAATTTCACACTATTGGGCACAATTCTCATAAGGCCACTATGAATAGTGGAGTGTGTATAAAAGGATCAAATTATAGTGCAGATGAGAATGACTATTTTGGTCGATTGGTAGATGTCGTCGAACTTGAATATCCCGGTTTGCCAATTAAAAGAGTTGTATTGTTTGAGTGTGAGTGGTTTGATACAACTCCTCTAGGTACAATGGTGCATCGTGAATACAAGTTGGTTGATGTAAATCATAAACGTAGGCTTAATAGATATGAACCATTTGTATTAGCAATACAAGCCATCCAAGTATATTATTGTGCATATCCGAGTCTATCCCGTGCTAGAAATGATTGGTGGGCTGCTTGCAAAATAAAATCTAGGTCAAATATAGAAGTTTCTCATATGACAACTAATGTCGTTCAAAATTCGATAATACCTCCACCATTTCAAGAGGATGAATTGGGTAGTCCAAATCTAGTTAGCATAGATGAAGATCAAACTTTTGTCCATCCAAATGGTGGGATAGTAGAAATTGAGGAAGAAGATGATTACATTGAAGAAGAGTATGTCTCAGTTGATGAATCTGAAAATTCGGATGATGATGATGATGATGATGGTGGTGGTGGTGGTGGTGGTGGTGGTGGTGGTAGCAGTGGTGATGATGATATTGATTATTAGAATATTTCAGGTTGATCTAATATTTCATTCTTAATGTTTTATTATTTGATTTGATTTGTATTTATATTTATATTTATGGTGTATTTCATTTCCTCAAATTATTACTTATTATTAATTTGTGTATTTCTTTGATTTTAGATGGCACCTAGAGGACGTGGTGTTAAGCATGCTCATAGTAGAGCTGTGGACAGTGGTCGACGACCTTTACCATCTTCATCCTCATCTAGGACAGTTGGTGGCCCTTCTTTCTCTTCGTGTGAACCAGATGAAGACTCTTCAGAGAACCATCATATAGATAAACCATCTTCATCAGATTCACATCATTATGGTGTTTGCAGACAAGCTTTCATTTCCAAGAATGGGTGAGTAATTCTATTTTTTGATAAATAACTAAATAAACTTATATTATATAACAAGATCTGTAATTTGTTTTCATTTGTAGGACATTATTGCCTTCAAACCTCATTTCTCAAAAGACAACAAACATTTTTACAAAGATGATACACCCTCAAGGGTTTAGTTGGAAGAAGGTTCCTGAAGAGACGAAGAATATATATTTCGAAGAGCTGAAGGTACAAAAAATAAAATAAAAATGCTAGAGATATTTTGATCCTTGTTAGGACCCTGATGTTGGATTTATACTTAATTACTTAGTGATTTTCATGAATTTTGGTTGAGTTTTCAGGATTCTTTGCTCCCTAATTGTTGTTTCTGATTTTTTGTATGTTACTTAGAGTACTTAGACTCAATTAGCTTGATTCTTTGGTATAAAACAGAGATTTGGCTATTGTCTTGCCTTCTTGAATTACAAAGCAGGCCTCATTGAAGCTACTTTTTATCTAACCAGTTGGTTTACTTAATTTGCTCTTATTGTTGGTATTATCTGTACACTAATAATCGAAACTCTAGCTTTTAGTGCTTTGGAGAATCTCGTTCTTGATATAGCTCCACTTATTACAAGGTCTGCATACTTCTAACTACATCTCAGCAGATGGAAGGGTCCTCTGTCTATTTGATCTGCATTCACCTGTAGTGACATTGATTGAAATAAAAATATCTTAAGCATCCATATTGTTAAGATGGGGCAAACATTTAACAGAATTGTTGTTTGTTTTTATGATTCAAAAAAGTACTTAAAATCTTCTATTTTGCAGAAAGAGTTCACTTGGAATCCTGAAATTGAGGTGCTAGTACGCAATCTGTGGGATAAGAAGGCCGCTATTCGTTACAAAGATTTGATACACAAATTTAAGTTTCAAAGACATAAAGAAAAACCCAATTGCATCTCCGCAGAAGTATGGCCTGTATGGTTGGCATATTGGCAACGAAAAGATGTTAAGAAAAAGTCTGATCAGGCTAGCAAAAATCGACTCAGCGAGCGCAATGGACTTGGTATCTCTAAGCACAGAGGGGGATCAAGATGTGCTGATGAGCATGCTCTTGCATTGGTAATTGTTGTTTATATTTATTTAAATATGCACATGAACTATTATATTATACTAATGAAATCTTATATTGTTTAGGCTAAAGAAAGAAACGTGGACATAGATGAAATCAGTGATTGGGATGTCTTTCTAAAATTGCATAACCCAAAAGGAGATGGCTCGTTTATTGATGAGAAATCCAAACTTGTTGCTGTAAGTGTGTATGTGTGTGTATAAAAATTGATCATTTTAATTTTGCCTGTATATATAATTTTAAAATCTAATTTTGGATCAATTTAGAGAGATGTCCGTATACGAGCAGAAGAGCAGCAGCAGAGTCAGAGTGATCAACCATCTGACATGACTTCAATCTTTCTTGAAGTTGGAGGAGGCCTTTCAAAGAAAGGGCGCATATTTGGTTTAGGTAGTAGATCCGAGGCATATGCTGCAGCCTCTAGATGTTCAAGTGCTACATTTTCTCTTTATAATGAACGATTGAAAAAACAAATGAGAGATGAGATGGAGGCTGAGATTGAGGCTCGGGTGGAGGCTCGATTAGAGGCTCGGGTGGAGGCTCAAGTGGAGGCTCGGGTGGAGGCTCGGATGGAGACCCTACAAGCCCAGATGGATGAGCGGATGGAGAGTCGCATGCAATTGCAAATGCAAACAATAATGGAGATGATAAGCCAAAGATCTGCAGGTCCTTCATAGCCTTCACTAAATTCGAGTAAGTTTGCTCGACTGTCCTAAATTTGTGATTTGCTGAAGTGCATTAAGTTGGGATTTGGTTGATCATGATTCTTTCCCATCTTTTTTATGTTAGATAGTCATATATAGTTTAGAATAATTAAATTTTTATTCATCTTTAGAATTTTGTGAATGATTATGTTGTGAAGGAGATGATTTGATTATTAAAAATTGATCTTCCTATTTACAGTGAAAAGCATTGAGTTTGAGGTGTGTATTGAGAGTGGCAGAAAATGGTGCAGGGCCTATTCTTGAAGAACATCAAATCGAGCCAAATGATATGTGGAAAAGCTTTTGGATTAGTGTTGCTCATTTTGTGTTTAAAGACTGTAAGTTATTATACTTTTTACATCGGCAATACGTCAAATTCTAAAACTTCATTATGTAAATATGTTAATTTTGAAGTTAAATTTGCTGCCCTTGAATATCATTTTTTTTCAAGTTGCCTTTACCCAATATTCTCTAACTTTAATGTTAATGCAGGCTATTATTTATCAATATTGTGTTATTTAAAGAGTTGAGATTAGTAGATGATAATCAAAATGCACCCTCAAAACTCGGAAGGAACATGCAACATCAAAACTTTTATTTAATTTTTGTGGCTATATTTCTAGTATGGTGTACATGGTGGTTAAAAAAGAGCTAAAAAAAAAAGAAAAAAAGATTAAAGACGGAATTTTCTGTCTTTATAAATAAAAAATAGTTCTTAAAATGTATTTCTAAAATATTATAAAGACGGATATTTCCGTAGTTAAAATAAAAGATAATAAAAAAACAAAATCACAAATAAAATAATCCTAAAAATATTAACGACAGAAATCTCCGTCTTTAGTAATAAATTAATATGCGAAATTATAAAGACGGATTTTTTCGTCGTTAAGAAAAAAATATATTTATAACTACAGATATATAAAATAAATATAACGACGGATATCGCCGTCGTTAAATTAACGACAACAATTTTCCGTTGTTAATATACTACCGACGCTTTATATTACAACGGATTTTATATTTTTTTTTCCGTTGAGAATCCGTTGTTGTATTTAATTAACGACGGAATATATATATTTAAAGACGGAATTTTCCGTCGTTATTTCGCGAAATTCTTGTAGTGTTAGTGTATGTATTGATTGACATATAAAATAAATAACGTATTTACTATATTGATAATTTGAGTCTAATTGTTACCGTTTAGTTTGTGTCTAACTTGCAATCAATTATGAAACGATTTACATTTTCAGATATAATCAATCTATTTTCTATAAATAAATCAATTACACATTTAATCATAAGATTGATTTACGGTTGTTTAAATATCAATAAAGTTGTTCTTTATTTCCATAAATAGTCCATATAATTAGTCAATTATATATGCACTAAATCGATTCATAATTGATAGGTACGATTTTATATATTTTCGATATTCTAATAATGTTACGTTGCAAATTTAAGATGTTTGAAATTTGACTACGTATATACGATTATACTCTCACTAGAAATGTGTCTGAAATATCGTCATAAATATAACAATATTGCAAGCAAACTACAAGAACATGTATCAATATTGCTGAAACAATGATCATCCGAGGTGGCATAAATGGGATCAATGGCTATTTTGTTTCCCCCTCCCTCTCTGTTTTATAGGTAAATCTTATATTGAATTTTTATGCCTTATAGTTTTAGGTGATTTGATTTTATCTTATTCATTTTCATAAACATCTTACACAGTTTGTTTTTGGGCAACAAAAAAATATAAACCTCACTCTATAAAATGAAGAAATATGACCAAAAACTACTATGAACAATTAACAGGCCAAGTAGAAGAGGTTGAAGAGATCAAGAAGATTTTTATCCCTAATTTTTGGTCGCATTTTGAACAAATCCTTTGATACCGGGAAAAGAGAAATAATTGGATAGTGCCTTTAGAATATCACCATTATATTTTTTTATTTTAAATTATAATTTTAAAAATATATTGAAATTGTCCTTTGTAATATGTTATCAACAATAATGAATTTGACTCAAAATAATCATTTTAGATTGACCAATAAGTTATTTTATTGAGGCGACCTATATTTATATTGCTTTTCTTTTAGTTGGTTCAATATTATTTGGAATATAAATGTAAAAATTAATGGACATACTTTAATAATTTGATATTTTAATATATTTAGTCTCTTTTTTCTAATATGTAAATTTATCGCACAAAATTTTATCAGTGACACGTACTTCTTAATGTTAGCGACTCTTGAAACTGATGATATATAGTTCTTATTTTTTGTAAAAATAATTTGATCGACGTTTTGGATTCATAATTTCATTAATTGTCTAAATAATGTGATGTTTCTGAGATACAATACTTTTTAATTATTTGTATACTTGACTACTACTGTCGTGTATATAATATTTTTATTACCTACTACTTTTTCAATTTAATAATAATTGATGTTTAGTCTTATAATTTTGTTTCAAATCATTTAATGTTTTAGATATTTTCACTCTTTCTCCCAAATTTACCCTCTATTAAAAATTATAAAATCTCCTACATATTAACTTACTTTTGATAGGAGAAATTTATTTCATAAAATTTGATAGAGGTGGAATGAGAAAAGTGTATACTTGTATCCCACAGAGACTGTACTCAATGACTCTTAAACACAAGTATTCACTTAATATCTAGACACAAATTAACATGCAAATAGGGAGCAGAAATAAATAACATAAAATAATAAAGCATAATAATTAAATATGAAAATAAACAGATATGGGAAAAACCTAGATTTTAGGGATATTGGATTTATTATATCAATTAATACAATCATTGACTCTCTCAACCCGACTCTTGTCTTTAATCTATCAATGAATGGAGATCACTGGACTGTTATAAGGTTGTTGTTGTAAGGCATATACCATAACATAGATATAATGAGCATGTACTTCACTGCGGTCGGTTATTCACACATGTCATTACTCCTAATCAAGTTCTTGAAGATCTATTCAACCATATGTGACACTTGTTCACTTGGTCGGTCCTTCCAAGCACACATAATCTGATTTCTATCTTTCCATCACTAATTCTTATCTGGTCAGTACTTCAAATTAATGACTAGCATGCATAAATATCAAACATTCCGTACTTTTTATAAGAATCATTAAATTACATTAATGTCTCATCTAAAAAACTTTTCAAATATTACAAAATTATCACTACTCTTTTCATTCAAATATGAACATTTGATTCTTTAAATCACATCGTTTTACATGGTCGATATTTAGTGACCAAAAAATACACACATAAGTTGGTTATGAGGTTAAAAAATGGGAGCATATTTTAGATTTACCAAATCTATGGGCCTGAATTCCCTTCGTTCCGAAATTCCGTGGGAATTTTGAAGCAGCCCATTTAATTTGGATTCGTAAAATTTAAGTAGCAAATTATGGGTGATTCTATTCACAACCCCCGTTTTTCTGCATACAACCCTTAATATTATTTTTAATAAAAATAATTCTAAATATCCTATTTTACCCTCATAAGTCATAACCCCCACTCATTTTTCATTTTATGAATATCACGTTTTTTTCTTAATGTAGCTTTGCAGGAATCATTTTCCGGCTTCGTATTTACGGTGCAGATTTTTGAATGCTGAAACGGTGGAATTATTCATTGATTTTTTTTATTATTATAAAAATTTAATTAGTGGGCTAAAAGGGTAAAATTGTCTAATAATATTATATATGGGATTTAATTATTTTTGGGGGTTACAAGGAGAAAAAAGAGGGTTGTGAATAGAATTGCCCCAAATTATTATTGAGAAATAGATAATGACACACCTTATGACCAACACGTCATACTCAAAAGACTAATAATTTTATATTTTACAGAATCGATTATAAATTACACACACTTTAAACAATTGATGTGCGATTTTATTTTTTCTCTTATTTTTTTCTGTAGTAGAAACACAAATGCACAACTTAAAAAATAATGATAAAAATTTAATTAATTAATTATCCTTAAATGCTTTCTGAAATGAAAAATGGATGTATCATTTGTTATATGAGAACCTTATTATATATTAGTTTCCAATAAAATTGTAAATACCAGTGACGCGAAGTGGGAACTTTGAAGTAATATGCGATTTTCCCCCCTAATTACAACTTCAATTTGATTAAAATCTAATAAAATCCACCTTTTGGATAAGGTAGTCAAATAGCTCACGAACAAAGGCAAAAAACAAAAAAAAAAGTTAAAATGTTAGTAAAACTAAAATTCTAAAGAATGTAGAAAGATTTCTTGAAATTATAATTTATAATGTTTGAAAAAATAAAGAAAGATAATTTAAAGAATATATGAAATGAATTGAACCGGTACATATATCATAATTTAAATAGTTAAAATTAACTTGAGGTTACATGGAGACCAAATGTTACGGGTTCAAATCTCTTCAATACCACATGTCGGGTGTGTGAGTAAAAAAAAAATTGAAGTCATGGTATTATTTAATTAATTTAATATACACGTGTGGAATTTACTAAAACAAAAGATTAACAGAATTTTTTATCACTATTCACTTTAAATGCATGCTTTATAGTTTATATGCACATAGGGAATGCTAAAAAAAATGAAATAAACTTAGTACAGAAATATAAGCAAGAAAGTTTGTTCACTATATATATATCCAAACTACAACAAAAATTGCCTCCCTCCATTATATATCTGAAAAATACGTTACGGTGGTGTATTTGTATAAATTAAACCACCTAGCTAGTTAGCTATATAAATGGATGAAAAGGCAAAAGCAAATTGCAGGAGCTAGCAATTTGGCTGCTATATATATATATATATATGATACATACATATATTGAGTCTTATAATTAAGTTATATATATTGTTGATGAGGTGGGTGGTAATTAGGTAAGGAAGAGGGTAAATTAATTAATGGGGATGGTGTCTTGACAAATCGACCTTTGATTCTTGGTCTCTTCTCTGCATTCAATTTCCTTACCTCGTATCGTATCTTCTTCGAGAACATTCTCGTCCTTCTCTTTTCTCTGTATCTCCACACTCGAGCTTCTCTCCCTGCAGCAACTGCTTCTGCTTCTGCTTCTGCATCTCCATCATCCCCCCACATTCTTCTCCCAAATTTACCCCCCTTTCCCACATCCAACCATGCATAATTATATTCCTGCATGCATGCATATTCAATTAATTATTCATATATCAGATATATATCGATCTATACATAGTTAGTTACATACGTCGTCATGATGATCGAGCTGGAGTTGGAGGTTAATTGGAGGTCTGATTCCATCTGCCCATGGAGAACCCTGCGCAGCCCAAGCAGCGATTACTGCTTCATAGTTGAGCCTCAACAACATCTTCTTCGATGACAATTCAACATTATTAATGTCTACCCTTTTCATCGAATTACAATTATCAAAGTCATCCCAACTCCCATCCACGTCCACTGCTGCTAGATTGTTCAAATGGCATGCTATCTCATCTTCTTCTTCAATTTTTACTCTCTTTTCATCATCCAGTATTAGAAGCTCTGTAGTAGTCGTCCCTAACAAACTCTCCACATCCACCGCGAACTCCGCCAGCTCCTCAAGATTCAGATCGCCGTCGTCGAAAACCATGCTCCCAACGCCTTCTTCTTCCGAGGGGTCAAAAATCGGAACCCTACAAAAAAGCAGCTGTTCATCATCATCACCATTCTCCTCCGGGAAAGAAGGCTCTTCGGAGCCCATCTCCGGCACCAGCGGGAGCTGGTGGTTGGTCGCCTGCCGTGACTGCTTGGCCTGTCGCGGCGTCCGGGCCTTCTTGGTGAAGCCTTGATGCCAAGATGGCGCCATGCTAGGCTTGCTGCAGTAGGTAGTGGAAGAGGTCTCGAGTCGAACCCTTTGGTGGCGGCCGGCCAACTGATTAGCGGAGTGAACGGCGGCGTCGCACGATTGGCAGAGAAAAGCGTCGTCCGCGGCGCAGAACCATCGAGCCCGCTTCATCAAGCAGCTGTCGCAGGGCCTCGCGTTCTTGCCGGCCAGCACGTTTGAGGCTAGCTTGCTCAATTCATTCATGTTCATGTTTATGTTTGTTTGTTTTAATTAATTAATTGGGATTTGGGATATATATACAGTATATATATATATATGGGGAGAGAGAAATTAAATTAAGTGAGGATGGATGGATGGATGGATATAACAGTGAATCGATCGATGATTGACCCACAAATAAAATTAGCGCTTTAAATTGAGAATATTTGATAATGTGTAAATATATATATGAAGGTACTACGTACGCTTTTAATGAAGTTATAAATTTGGTGTTGCTAATGCTAGTTGGTAGAGTAGTGAGCTAGGATGGTGATGATAATGATCGATGTGAATTAGGGAGGGAGTGGGGCCCATGAAGAACTCTTATCTGGTTTGTGATTGGCTGCTAGGATTTCGTTTTCATCTTCAATAAATGATTCTTATTGGTGGAGTGAGTCTAGCCTAGCTATTTACAGATTTCTTGTGGGCTCCACTCTCCAGATGGGGATATATATATATATATAATATATATGTGATTCATTTCTCATCACTTGTTCCATCTAGCTTCTTGGACTTTTCTACTAATTTCTATTCCTACTTCAACCTTCTATTTGTGGTCCTGCCCTGCAGTCTGCAGATACATACATACATACATACATATACATACGTACATACTTTGCTGTCTCTCTCTTTCTTGATCTCTCTTTCATGCATTTGGTCGACATAACTTGGACATATATATCTGCATGCGTTCTCGTCCACTTGATGCATTGGTGGATGTGATTGATATATGTGTGTGTATATATATATATATGCATATATAACCTCAGCTCAGCTCAGACATTAATTATTTGTATAATAATGGCCGTGTTGTGACGAAAAACAGTCCTTTTCAATTCACTGGGAAAGACAAGGGAATAATCACTAGCGAGTCGCAAATGAAGCATTATTGTCGTTGGGTATCGAGTAGACCGCCTCAAAAGCCATTTCCTAATTATAACCGATTAAGCCCAAAGAATTCCAGAGATGATATATTGATTGGCTCAGACTTGTTCCACAAAGGAAAGGCTGAAGATCACAAGCAATATCATGCAAGAACCACAAGAGAAGAATGGCGACCAAGAACCCTAACTACTGGGGCCTTCACTGACCCGGAAGAAGCAACCCTAGCCGAACCCTAACCAAACCCTTACGAACGATCCACCAAGATAGTGAATCTAGGAACTCTCAAACTATACAGAAATCAAGAGATATACAGAAACTACACAAATCTCACGAATCTCACAGATTTCACTCGAGAAGATGAAGAGCTCTCTAGAACACGCACTGAGAATGAGTTAATGTGTGAGAATGGTACAACGAAGTAACATAAGTAGGGCTTCAGGGAGATGGGCCGGGTCATCACTTCATCTGGGTCGAGAGTTGCCACCAGAAATGGGCCTTGAGTAAAAATAAGCCCATTAGCACAGTTGGGTCTATATCACCACATTCTCCACCTTAGGTCCAGCTGTATGATAAAGCTTGAGACATCACTACTTGCATCATTGACAATCTCCCTATTCAACATGATCACAAAGAAAACATTAAATAGAGAGAATTAGACACTAAGTCTGAATGGGGAATATTAGACCCCTTATTTTAAGTGAAAGTATCAAAACACAAAACAATGAAGACCTAAACACTCCTTGATCAACAAGGTTCCTTATACTAGCAAGCTACAAAGCTTAGACCAAGGGAAAGTAACCAGGCACCCTCAACCATACACACAGCAATAGAACAGGAGCTGACACATACACACACAAGCAAGCACAAAGCATGCAGAAACCACAAAAGAATAAGCATTCAACTATTATCTATATGAAGAATGCGCATGCAAGAAACATGCTTTTCAACAGGCAGACACTTAATACCCATATCAGCTGGATTGTATTCAGTAGAAAATTTCTCAAGTAATACATGCTCCTTTTCAACTACATCTCTGATGAAGTGAAACCTAACATCTATATGTTTGGTTCTATCATGAAACACAGGATTTTTACACAACTGGATAGCAGATTGACTATCTGAGAAAACAGTAACCTTATCTTTTAAGAAACCAATTTCAGATAGAACACCTTTTAACCAAATTGCTTCCTTAATAGCTTCAGTGATAGTCACATACTCAGACTCAGTAGTAGAAAGGGCAACCACAGGCTGAAGTTGGGACTTTCAACTTATGCATGCACCACAAAGAGTAAACACATAAGAAGTATTTGACTTCCTATTGTCCCTATCAGCAACATAATTGGAATCTACATAACCACACAAAGTGACACCTTTTTCATGCTTATGAAAACTAATACCTGTCTTAGCAGTGGACAACAAGTATCTGAGAAGCCATTTTAGTGTCTCCCAGTGAGGTTTACCTAGATTAGACATGTACCTACTCAAGCAGCTAACTGCATAGGCAATGTCAAGTCTGGTACTCACCATCAGATACATTACAGACCCAATAGCATTAGAGTAAGGTATTTTCTTCATAGCAAGCATTTCAAAGTCAGTGTTAGGACACTAATTCTTACTTAACACAAAGTGAGATGCAAGAGGAACATTAACAGCTTTAGCAGAAGACATAGAAAACTTCTCAAGAATCTTTTCAACATATGAAGTTTGATTCAACACAAGAGTGCAGGCTTTTCTATCTCTTACAATGTTCATCCCTAGGATTTTCCTAGCATCCCCTAAGTCCTTCATTTCAAAGTTTTCATTGAGACAGTTTTGAACATGGATGACAGACTTAGCACAAGGACTGATTATTAACATGTTATCAACATAGAGCAATAAGAACATAAGCACAGAGTCAGTATCCTTATAATACAGGCAGTGATCAAACTCACTCCTTACAAATTTCAGAGACTTCATATATTGATCAAATTTAATGTTCCATTATCTAGGAGATTGCTTCAAACCATATAAAGATTTTTTCAACAAACACACATGATCAGGTTTAGAAGCATCAACAAAACCCTCAGATTGAAACATGTAAATAGTCTTGTCCAAATTACCATTTAAGAAAGCTGTAGTTACATCCATTTGCTTCATTTCCTAGTTAAAATGAGCTACAAGAGCAAGCATCATGCGCACAGTAGTAAATTTAACCACATGAGCAAATATTTCAGCATAATCTACACATTCTTTTTGTGTAAAACCTTTTGCAACAAGTCTGACTTTGTATCTCACATATTTAAGTTCATGTTTAACTTTAAACAACCACTTACAATCAACCACAGAGCAACCAACAGGTTTTGGAACTAAAACCCAAGTGTTGTTGACTTTGAGAGACCTCATTTCATTTTCCATAGCACTTAGCTATTCATTAGCCTTATCAGACTTTAAAGCTTGTTTAACATTCTTAGTTTCGTCACTAACTAGAGATTTATGGACATTGAAAGCATAATTAAACATGCAAGATTCAAATTCAGAAGAATGTCCTACAAATCTAATAGGCTTTACGATGTTTCTTTTCCCCTATCTCTAGTACACTGATAGTTTCTCAAGTCAACATTTTCAGTTTCAGTAGCATGCTTATCAGATTCAGAAGCAGACTCATGCTCAGTTTCTTCATGCATTTGTTCATCTTGGTTTACAGGCTCATGTTCAGTTTTAACAGATTCATTCATCACAACAGGTAAAAGAACATGTTGAGTGACTACAGACTGAGACTCCACCTCAAACAAAGCATCATTAGATTCAGAAGTAGAAAATGGGTTTGTTCACATTAGAAATAAAAGATAAACATGGAAACTCAAACTCATTGAAGATAACATCTCTACTAATTACAGTTTTAAATCCAGGTTCATCTCTAACCCACAATCTATAGCCTTTAACCACTTCATAATACCCCAAGAACACACATTTTCTAGCTCTTGGTTCTAATTTACCAGTTTTCTGATGCATAAAGGCAGAGCATCCAAACACTCTCAAATTAGAAAGATCCACATGTTTATTTAAGAATACAGATTCAGGACATTTGCCATTTAAAGGGACAAATCTATTCACAAGATAAGCAGCTGTACAAAGAGCTTCACCCCAAAATTTCTTAGACAATCCAGACATAGTTCTCATGCTTCTAACTTTGTCTAGAAGAGTCCTATTCATTCTTTCAACCACCCCATTTTGTTGGGGTGTATAGAGAACAATTTTATGTCTCTTAATCCCATGATTAGCACACAACTGATCAAATTGGACATTGCAGAATTCAAGACCATTGTCAGTTCTTATGGTTTTGATTTTCCTGTTAGTTTGGGTTTCTATGAAAGTTTTCCAGTTTTTAAACTTATCAAAAACATCAGATTTGTTAATCATTAAGAACACCCAAACTTTCCTGGAGTAATCATCTATCACAGACAAGAAAAACCTTTTCCCACCATGGGTGGGAGTACTAGCAGGTCCCCATATATTAGCATGCATGCACATACTCAAGTATATCTTTACTTTTAGGCACATATGAGGGATGGCTCAAAGGAAATTGGAGTTTATGATGTTTTCCCAGAACACAGGTATCACAAAATGGCAATTCAGAGATCACATCAGATTGTAAATAGCCATTTTTTGACAGAATTTTTAAACCCTTTTCAGAGATGTATCCTAGTCTATTGTGCCACAACACATAATTATCATGCTTGACATTATTTGCAGAAGAGAGGGGGATGGTATTACACACATATAAATCACCCAGTTTGTTTGCAGAGAATAAAATACTGGAGTTTTTCATGATTGACATCACACCATTACCCCAGACACCAGTTAACCCATCTCTTTCAAGAGCACCACATGACATCAAGTTGTGACCCACCCTAGGAACATGCCTGACATTTTTTAACACATAAGTACAGTTCTCAGAAAACCTTAAGCATATATTTCCAATTCTCGGAACTTCTCTTTTCATGTCATTAGCCATAAGAACATATGAATTTTGCACAGGTTTATAAGAAGAAAATAGGTGTCTGTTTGGAGAAATGTGAATTGAACATCCAGAGTTTAAAAGCCATTGATTTGATTCTAGGGAACCAGTTACAGAATTCACAGAGGATTGCACACAGCGGCCATTATACACCATATAACACTCACCCATATTGCCCTCAGCAGCATTATTTACACTACCATCATCATTTTCTCTAGGTTTATATGGATTTTTACACTCTTTAGCATAATGACCAGTTTCTTGACACATGTAACACTTCCTAGACTTTTTATTGGTTTTAGACTTATATTTCTCTTTCTCATTTTCCTTTTCCTTCTTTTTCTTCTTATTTTTACCCTCAGATTTGCCTTTTTCTTTTCCCTTGCCTCTGACAAACATAGCCTTTTGCCCAGAATTATTTTCCCTTGTTTCAAATCCATTTCTTTACCCTTAAGAGCATTTATCACAACATCAAGAGACAAATCATCTCTGCCATACTTAATGGCAGATTTAACATCATTAAACTCTTCAGGTATGGAATTTAACAACACAAAAGGAGTATAATCATCAATATGTTTGTCACCAGAAAGCTTCAGATCCAGAATTAGTTTATTAAACATATCCAGATTTTCATCAATGTCTTTGCTTAGATCAAGTTTGAAATTAATGAACCTATCAAGCAAAAACATCCTTCCAAGCAAGGAAACTTTTGTATAAACTTGATCAAGAGTGTCCCACAGAATTTTAGCATAATCATTTTTAGTTGAATCAATGGACCCAACTTTCCTAATCACATAATCACTCAAATTCAAGATTAAAGTGGAATAAGCTAATTCATTCATTTCTACCTTTTTAGCATCAGTGGTTCCATTTTGGTAAGATAGATCAACAGCTTTAAACACATGTTATTGAATTAAAACACATTTCATTTTCTGTTTCCAGATATTGAAATCCCCTTTACCATTGAACACAACCAAGCCATAAGGAGCATTTACAGAATGATTAGCCATGATTTACAAGACAACTTAGAACAAGAAAATGCACAGAAGCTTAAAAGAAACGCAAAAAAACCAGAACAGAGAGGATCAAGGCAAATCACAAAGATACTCGATTGCACACGACAGAGTGGATTTCCAAGTTCACAAGCACTCGATTTATCGAGGGCGTAGGGGGTCAACACTTAGTCACAATCAAAGTATCAAGAAATCTTTGATTTGTTTGAGTTCACAAGAACTCGACAGAGGTTTTACAAACCTCACTCAGGAAAAATATTTGCAGAAAGTAAAAATTGACCCAACACAACACAAATCACAGACAGACTTCAGATTTAAGTACCAGAAACACAGAGATAGCAGCGGAGATGACCACACAGACCAAGAATCACATATACCCTAATCTACCAGAAGTCCAAGCCTATAGCCGCTCCCAGACGGCACTAGAAATTTAAAGCAGGGAGGATCAAGCCGCTTTACCAGAGCGATCCGTCTAACGTAAGAAATCCGTTAGACGGTCTTACACAAATTTTTGTCTATATTTAATTATCCGTGAGCCTAAAACTGAAATGCATATTTTTGTAGTTTCTTTTCAATAACATAGAGAATTGCGTGCATGTTATGTTCGAAATTGCTATATATTGTTGTGTTCTAATTACATTTTTCTCATTATATATTTATGAGTATCGAATAATTAATATATAGCATATGTAAAGAATAACATTATGAAAAGATGATGATTTGACTAACTAGGTCTTTAATTTCATGGATACTCAAATGATGAAAATTTTTATATAAAGAGAAGACGTCTTCAGTTCGAGACATTCCGCTCTCCCGACCCTTTCGCCCTGATTAAAAAAAATATGGAACAAAAAATTATATATATATATATATATATTATAAAATGACTGGTAATTAAATTTCGTAAGATATACAGAAAGAGCATACATGCAGACAAATAATGAAAACATAATTGGTTCCACATGAACATTTGTTTTATATATATTATTATTAATTTATTATTTAAAAGTTTTATGAGGTGCACTTGCATTAATTTGTGGTAGTGTAATCACAAGTAGGAAAATTAATTATTATTTCCAAACTTTGTATTTATCTATTAGAGATACATATATCGCTTTTGATGTGTATTCTTATTAGAATAATTTTATTGATTTATTAAGTTACTGTGGTTTTTGAAAATAATACAGTTACTGATAAACGGGGCCGGTCCTGACAATTCGGAGGTCCAGAACGAAAAAAAGGGCTCTGATTTTTTTTTTCACGAGCATCTTAAAGTTTTTTCCATTTTATTCCAATCACCTTAAATCTTGAAAAAGTACAATCAACATTTGCAAAATCTCATTCGTGAATTCTATAAGTAAAAACAATACTTTCATTAATTAAATAATCGTGAAAAAGATATTGATAATATTAAGGAAAATAATTCAAAATGGAATCAATTCAATTTTTTTTATTGTAATATTTTATGTTAAAAACCCTAAAGTTGAGATTTTGGTGAACTCAAAATTGAGGAATAAAACCCCTAAATATAACAATCGATTATTTTTTTTCCTTTATACAATTTTAATAAAATTTCAAAATTGAGTATTTAAAGGTGCATTTCTTGTACATGATCTTTGTATAGAGTACATATAGTTGATTAATAATTCAATTACAAAATTGAGATTAAATCAACACAAAATCTCAAACAATACAAAATTTACATAGAAAAAAATAAGTGATGGATTTAATCACTGAAGCCCTCTAAGATTTCAAAATCAGCAGAGTAGAATCTAAAAGAAACAACCATTTTAACTTTAATATTTTTTTTTTAAATTACCTAATATATATATATATATATATATAATAAAAATGTGGGCCCTGAGCGGTAGCCCACCCTGCCCACCCTTATAGCCGGCCATGCTGATAAATCATATTTAATTAATCTATGAAATTAAGCAATTCACATAATATTAATTAACAATATGTTATTAAAATATAATTGTATTGTGATACCCCGACCCTTTTTGCTAAATTATAAATTTTAATTTTAGTAAATGATTTCGAATTAATATTGTTGAATATTAATCATGTGAGTATGTTTGTATGTTATGCCGTTGTTTTATTGCAGGTTGTCTTACTCGAGCCAATACGTCATAGCACGGTGGTATTATACTAAGTGTATAATACACGTTAATGTTTAATGTTAAAATTTGTCGAGTTATGTGATGATAATCGAGTGTGTTTATATTTAAATTAATATTTTTATTTTTTTTTTCCATACCTTGAACACCCTAACGCTGAGTTGATCGGGGGTCTCGCTGCCCGGTCAGCGAGTCGGGGGTTCAGGGGGCGAAGCGCCCCGATGGGGGCTAGGGGGCAACGCCCCCTGCTTTTTCGGTATGTATTAAAAGTGCCTTGAAAATTTAAAGGAAAATGGAGTGGTTTAAGTTCGGGAGTCGTTTAAAATAAGGGGGTGATTTTTTGGCATGTCGCGCGCTCGCGGGAGGTGCGCGCCCGCGGGGACGTGCGCGGTCGCGGGAGACTGCGCGCCCGCGGGGCTGGCGAGGGACGCGCGCCCGCGGGGGCTGCGCGCTCGCGGGGAGCGTGGGCCGAGAGAGGGGTTCCGCGGTCGCGGGGGCTGCGCGGTCGCGCGGGTCCGGGGATTCTCTACCTATAAATACAACACTTGTTCATTTTCTTCTCACTTTCTTTTCACTTGGGCGATTCTCCTCTCCATTTCTCTCTACAAATCCTT
This sequence comes from Perilla frutescens, assembly GCA_026008535.1. NCBI lineage: Eukaryota > Viridiplantae > Streptophyta > Magnoliopsida > Lamiales > Lamiaceae > Perilla > Perilla frutescens. Next base: position 18,399,984 of record BRKX01000014.1, on the reverse strand, counting down.
CATCTTTGTGGAGTATATTCTTCCATCATCATCCATCAACAAAGGTAACCTCTACACCTCTCCTTCTTGGGGATTAAACACCCATTTCTTGTTGTTTTGGAAACTAGGGTTTGTTATCCAAATTTGAGGATTTTGGATTTTTGTTGATCTTCTTGCTTTGATATCTTGAACATATGGTTTACTTATCTCCTTGAAGCTATATGTGAAGTTATATTGGATTCCTATGGTTCATTGTTGCTAGGGTTTGGATTTTTGCCCTTATTTCCCTTTGTTTTGTTGATGATCGTTTGGAGATGTTGTGTGGGTTGTATGGGGTTGAGTTTCATGTATGTTAGAGCCCTAGGATAAAGGTGTTTGTATTTGAAATGTCGGGTCTAAAGGATTTAAAATGAGTCATGAGCTTGTGGTTTAAATGTGTGCCCGTGATGTGTTCGATCAAATGCTTCAAAGAGTTTTAATGCATATTTTGAGTCCAAAATCGTAGTATGAGCTTGTATATCCATGATTGTGTATATGGACATGTTAGAAGACCTTAAAGTAAAGTATAGCATGAGTTTACTCAAAGTTATGATTTATTTGTATAACTCGACATCTAAATTGAAAAGAGAATAAAAAAAGGTGATAGGTGACGTGTTGGAGCTCGAGGAGGACAACTTGTGCACGGCAAAGGAGTATTCAAGGTTAAAAGGATTCAAAAGCGTCTTTTAAGGTGGGGTAACTCTAAACTGTGAACACGTGCAATGTTATAGTTATTGTTGTGCTTTGATTGTATAAATATGAAGGGTCTTCGGACCGGTGAATGAAAGAGATCCTTCGGGGTCGACAAAGAGACCCTTCGGGGCAGAGATCCTTCGGGATCGATAATAGACTCGTTAATGTCCTCCCTGGGGGGTAGGATGTCTGCGGGCATCCCTACAGGGATAAAGATGTTCATTAACGGGGGCATCATGATGTTTAGACCCTACGGGGTTGAGACTAGTCTCCACAATGTAATGAAAAGTCCATATGTTATATTTTCACTTGTGCAATTAGCTATAACTGTTTACAGTGTTCCCCACTGAGTATGTTGTTAAATACTCACCCCATTCATTCAATGAATTTCAGGTTGAGGAGTCGGAGCCCGAGTAGGAGCGTTGTGAACACAAGAGAACCCCACAAGCTTGTGTTTATCTTTTGCATGCTCCTTTTTGAAAAATACTTACATTACTATCATTATTACATTGATCACTCTTTTTGCTTTATGATCAATGATTATTGGGGATGGGAATAGCCCGATCTTTTGTAGGTTATGATGTATATAATTTGATAACTATGCCAAACAACTTAAAGGCGGGTCGTTTGACCTTGGAGCCTTCTATGTGCGAATTATGTTGATGAATCCCTATATTATGTTTGTTAATTTAGGGTGCTAGACGGGCGGGTTGTGTAAGCCTATGAGCCCGACAGGTTAGATGATTGCATGCTTCATAGGACAAAATTTATATTGTAAACTATGATGCCTTACCTCATCGTGCTATGTATAGTATCATATTTTGACCTAAGCTTCCGCTCATATTAAAATAAGTACACAAAATATGTAAGTAAATTGTATATTAAGTGACGTGGCCAAACGGAGTAGTTTGGGGCGTTACATGTATCCCTTGAAAGAAGAATAATTTGTTATTTAGAACTAAATAAGTTAATTCGTGTATTTTATTTATTAATTACATATTGTTATAATAAAATCAATTAAAAATGTAAGTTTCATTCATATCTTATTACTTGTGATAGCAGTCAAAGGAATAGCATTAAAATTACTAAGTTCAGTCTATTCCCAGTGGATTCCATCTCGATATACCAATCATCACATTAGTCTTGTGAAGTTAATTTAAACATTATAAATTTCCCGTAAAAAAAGGTTTAGTGTGTTTTGGTTAATAAGTGCTAATTATGATTTATACTACATAAAAAAAAAGTTACCCTTATTTTACTAAAAAAACTGGCACTTATTTTACCAAGTTAAGAATATAATTTGAATATTAATTTATTAACATTAAAATCCGAGAACAAATCTATCTATCTAGGGAAAAGGTGCAAATACACCCCTAACGTTTATCTTAAGGGGTAAATTCACTCTTAAGATTATTTTTGGAATAAATAACACCCTAAAGTTTATAAAAAGGTGCAAATCCCCCCTCCCCTCCCCACCCCACCCCACCCCACCCCAAAAATAGTATTTTTGTCTAAAAATATATAAATTTGTTTTTTTTTAATATTTTTATCCCTAAAAAATAATAATTTTTATAAGATGAAATTTATTAAAAAAATTACATGTATTTTTCATACATTTTTAATAAATTTCATTCACAAAAATACAAACTCAATTAAACTCAATAATAATAATAATAATAATAATAATAATAATAATAATAATAATAATAATAATAATAATAATAATAATAATAATAATAATATGATGATGATGATGATGATGATGATGATTTTAGGTCTATATTTGAAGGAAGATTATAATTTAAAAAAAATGGAAATTATACAAAAATAAATATTTTTTTAGTGATGGAAAAAAAAACATGAATAAAATGGAATTTTGCACAAAAAAAACACTATTTGTTCATAAATATAGAAATTTGTTTTTTTTTTCATATTTTTCATCCCTGAAAAATAATAATTTTTTAGTGGATGAAATTTATTAAAAAACTTACATGTATTTTTCATACATTTTTTAATAAATTTCATTCACAAAAATACAAACTCAAACTCAAACTCAATACAACAACAACAACAACAAGAAGAAGAAGAAGAAGAAGAAGAAGAAGAAGAAGAAGAAGAAGAAGAAGATGATGATGATGATGATGATGATGATTTTAGGTCTATATTTAAAGGGAGATTATAATTTTAAAAAATGAAATTATACAAAAATAAATATTTTTTTTTAATTAGTGTTGGGAAAAAATCATAAATAAAATGATATTTTTCACATAAAAACACTATTTTTGGACGGGGGGGGGGGGGGATTGCACTTTTTGGAAAATGTTAGGGTGATATTTACTCTAAACAAAACGTTAAGGGTGAATTCGCTCATCCATGCAAACGTTAGGGCAGGGCCGGTTATTGGGCTGTGCCAGGTGATCAACCGCACAGGGCCCAAAAAAAAAATTTAGGGCCCAAAAATTTTATGGCCCAAAATATTATTTTATGAAATGATATACATATTAACAAATAAAGTAAAAGAAAGAAGCAGCGGCTTCATTAAGAAAAAAGAAAAAAAAGCAACTGGATCGTCTCTCTCTCTCTCTCTCTCTCTCTCTCTCTCTCTCTCTCTCTCTCTCTCTCTCTTCCATTAAAAATTGCGGCTACATCGTCTCTCTCTCTTCCATTAAACATCGCCAAAACCAAAACCAAAACCAAAATCTCAATCTTCAATTTCACAACTTTTCATCTTCTATTTCAATTTTACCGTTGAGTGAGACCGTGAGTTTCAATACCTATATTTATCCCCTTCCATGGAAGCCTTTGCATTTCTCAATTCCTGTCCTACAGTTCTCAATTCTTGATTTATTCTATCTATTAATATTTATCATCTACTTGCCCAATTCCTACTTGATGTTCTGCTGTTGAAGAATTTACAAAAAAAAAAAATTATCCTCGATCGATTTACATTGAACAATTAATCTCGTGGTTTCAATCGTTGCTGTTGCTGTTGCTCTCGATTTTCTAGGTAATCTAGAATTTTTGATTTTTTTTTCAGTGTATTAAAGTTGCTGAGGAAAGCAGGAAATGACTAATGAGGCATCGCTAAAATTTTAAATTTTTAATTACTATTAATTTTTGGATTAGCAATATATAGATTGAATTAGCCGATTAGATATGGTCATATGGAAAATGAGGAAGACTTGGAAGTTGGAATATTTAGTTTGTGCAGAGTTTTCGCAAATTTTTTAATATGAGTGTGGCAGAGTGGGTTTTGCTCAATATTCAGAGCAATATTTTTATAATAAAATAAATTTTATACATTGTATTAAATGTATTTTACTTAATATTATATTTATCATTAAAAATAATATTAAATGTATTTTACTATTAAAAGGGCCTAATTTATATAATTGCATAGGGCCTTCAAAATGTTTGAGACGGCCCCGCGTTAGGGTGTATTTGCACATTTTCCCATCTATCTATACATATATTAAAGTAAAATTGTGTAATAGACAACGATTCTAGTATAAACCATTGTCTATTACACGATGTAACATTTGTATTTTAGACAATAATTTTCGTATAACAGAGAACGATATTGATATTTATTGTTGTAAATTTTCTTCTTATTTTTTTTTATTTTTTTCACGACAGTTTAGACTATAACCGTTGTATTTTAACAAATTTTTGAAATCTTATTTATTTATTTCTTACTTGGAAATTTGAAATTTGTAACTTTTTTATATTATTTTTTTGAGCATAAGTGCAGGATCTGTAGTACTCTACATTTGTCGCATAAAAAATAGTTTTCATTTATGTTGCACTATAATAATAATAATAATAATAATAATCATAATAATAATAATAATAATAATAATAACAACAACAACATATACGTATAACATGATTTGCAATAATTTATTATTTTTCTATTTCAATTTCATCATTTAAATTAATTAAATAATTATATTTTTTATACATGTCATATATTAAAAGAAATCAAATGTTCTTTATTCTTGTACAAATTATACATTGCTATTTATAAAATCGCGTAGTTTGAAATATTCCAATTCGATCTTTCTAACATGCATTTTCATTTAGTTCCTAAAATTTAATATTCTTTTTGTTTGTCGTAACAACACAAAATTGATCTTCTTATCTAATTAATTAGCACATGTGCATATCATTTTTATGAATTTTTAAAAATTAAACACATTATATAGAGTTTTAAAATAATCATAATATTATAATAATTATTTGTGCACGGAGAAATACTAGTTACTTTTAATAAAAATTCGCCATTTTATTTAGACGCAGAGTTTTAATATCCAACAAAATACTGATACATTCCATTTGTGTAAATGGATAAAAAGAGGCAAAATAAAATAGTAATTGGGAAAAAAAACCAAGATATAAGGCTATAGGAGTTATTTGGGCAATTTGGAGTGTAAATGTCTACAATACCCTTATGACACACTTGTCCCCACATTTCAATCATTGTGTAAGTGTACTATTTACACTTTTAATAACTACCTAATAAATGCACACACCTAACATATAAAAATCCAATTTCATGAATTTTAGGGTAAGGGTTAGAAAGTGTGAAACTCTAAAATAACGAAATTGTTAAAAATGAAAATAAGCATAACGTATTTTTTTAAAAACTAACGTTAATGCACGTAACGAAAATTATTTAAAAAACTGACCTACCATTAACGTTTTGAAAACGAAAATAACCATAATAATTTTTTATTTAAAAAACTAACGTACATGCACGTAATGATTTTTTTTAAAAAAACTTACGCTCCATTAACGAAATATAAGATAACGATTAATCTTTATTAATAAAGATTAATAAATGTATAACGATTATCATTTATTAATAAATGTATAACGATTATCATTTGTTTTGAATTAATAAATGTATAACGATTATCATTTATAAATGTATAACGATTATCATTTATAAAGATTAATAAATGTATAACGATTATCATTTGTTTTGAATTAATAAATGTATAACGATTATCATTTATTAATGCACAACTATATAACGTATGCATTGAATTATACATAACGAAACTTTAATAATGAATAACGAAAAGCATTCAATAGGTAACGATTGAAATGATATAGACCCTAAATGAAATGATAACGAAATGATATAGACCCTAAATGAAATGATAACGAAATGGTATATATATATTTTTATCCCATAACGATTGAGTATTAGTTGCCAACATTAAATGAACATCAATGCATTATTCTTTGTTTCTACTTCGGCAAAACGAGGTAGGTAAAATGCATAAATATGTATTTGTATAGGTAGGTAGTAGTTGACTGAAATTAAATTTAATTTAATGCATTTAATTCTAAGTAAGATAGGTTGGTGGTGTAATGTGCATATATTGAAGGGTTTGTTCCGGAACATCCAAACACACAAAACACAAAAAATATGTAGAATTACCTCAAAGAAAATGTAAGAAATATGTCGAGAGCTTGATACACAAGATTATTGAAGAAAACAACGTCGTCTTCATCTGCAAAACACCCTCGACATTTCTGTGTAAAAGGTTTCAAATTTTGAAAGGTGCGTCTCGAGTTTATTTCTGCAAAAAACTTATGATTTTTTTTTAGATTAGGTTATCTGTTGTTAGGTTTGTAGTTCTAAAGTAATATCTAAATTTATCCTTACTAGTGTTGTGGTTTCTTGATTTTAATTCAATAACGTTAGGCTAAAAGGATAACGATAGAAATAGAAGGCATAATTGATAGCTTGAAAAAATAATGGTAATGATTATTGAATAAAAAGAATAATGAATAATTATTAATAGTAATAACGCTAATTTACATATGATAACGTTTATTTAAAAAAGAATAATGAATGTTATAAAATATTGATAACATTTATTTAAAAAAGGATAACAAAAGCTAAAAGATATTGATAACGATTCTTAAATAAAAAGAATAACGAAGAACCATTAATAGTTATAACGATAATTTAAAAAAGCCATAACATTTATTTAAAAAAATAAATAACGAAAGTTTGAAAATATTGATAACATTTATTTAAAAAAGGATAACAAAAGCTAAAAGATATTGATAACGATTCTTAAATAAAAAGAATAACGAAGAACCATTAATAGTTATAACGATAATTTAAAAAAGCCATAACGTTTATTTAAAAAAAAATAACGAAAGTTTGAAAATATTGATAACATTTATTTAAAAAAGGATAACGAAAGTTAAAAGATATTGATAACGATTATTGATTAAAAAGATTAAAGAATAACGATTAATAGGTTATAACGATTAATTAAATATGATCATGTTTATTTAAAAAAAGAATAACGAAAGTTAAAAAAATATTGATAACATTTATTTAAAAAATGATAACGAAAGTTAAAAGATATCACAAAGATTATTATCGTTATCACAAAGATAACGCTAATTTAATTAAAAGAATAACGATAATTTAATATGTTTGTGATATAACGATTAAAATTTATAACGATAAAAGATATTGATAACGATTAAAATTAATAACGATAACGATTAAAATCTATAATGATAACTATTGATAATCGTTATGGTTATAAAAGCCCATAAAGATTGTTTATTTAATTTCTTATAATGATAACTATTGATAATCGTTATGGTTATAAAAGCCCATAACGATTGTGTATTTAATTATCATTATTCATTATCGTTTTCCTCCTTTTAAATTATCGTTATTCATAAATTAAATTTTCGTTATGTTAATAAGAGAATTTTTGTTATTGGGAACTTTAACTTTCGTTATGGTAACATTAAATGTTCGTTATGTTTAAATTACGTTTTCGTTGTGTTAAAAATTAAATTTTTGTTAATGTAAAATTAAATTTTCGTTATGTTTAAAAAATAAAATTCGTTATTGATAAAATTAAACTTTCGTTATATATAGTTAAATTTCGTTATTGGTGTATTAAGATAGATGGTTTGTTATGCTTATTTTTGAATTTTATGTTATGACAGATGGTTAGACATCGTATTATTGTACGACATAGTGGCCGATAGGAGAGAGCTCAATACGTAGATGGTGTGGAGGAGCAGATCATCATGTCATCGGATGGTTTCTGTTTTAGGTCACTAATCAGAGAGATTCATGAGTTACTGGAGACCGATCCCACATCTGTCGAGTACCAGTTATCATGGATGTCAAGCACCAATAGTGGCAGACAGATAAAGACAAGACTAAAAATCCAGCTTTATGTACATCAAAATATTCTCTATTAGCTTCAGCTTTATGTACATCAAAATATTCGGCTTCAGCCTCTGGAGGGGGCGTATAATCCACTGAATCTAATATTCACAATAGAAAATTAGATTGTTATTAAATTATCAAATTAAATTTGTAGCTACATGTATTAAACAATTATTACTATTATTGTTATTATTATTATTAGATTAATTGTTGTTGTTATTATTATTCTTATTAAATAATTATTACTATTTATATTCACAATAGAAAATTAGACTGTTATTAAATTATTAAATTAAATTTGTAGCTACATGTATTATTATTATTATTATTATTATTATTATTATTATTATTATTATTATTACAAAATAAACCAGCTATTTGTATTAATTGTTTTTATTTTATTTTTTTACTAATGGTATTATTTAGACAATTATTATTATTATTAAAAAGTATTATTATTTATATTATATATTTTTGTTATTTATATTTTTTCGTCTAATAGTATTATTTAGACGAATATTATTATTATTATTAGATTATTGTTGTTGTTATTATTATTAGAATATTATTATAATTACTTTTATTATTATAATTATTATTATCTGAAAATATTACTATTTATATTAATTGTTTTTTATTGTCTTTTTTTTACTAATAGTCTTATTTAGACTATTATTATTATTAGATTATTGTTGTTGTTATTATTATTAGAATATTATTATAATTACTTTTATTATTATAATTATTATTATCTGAAAATTATTACTATTTATATTAATTGTTTTTATTGTCTTTTTTTTTACTAATAGTCTTATTTAGACTATTATTATTAATAATAATAATAAAAAAAAGTATTATTATTTATATTATATTTTTTTGTTATTAGGCATAACGATTCACCAAAAAGAGGCACAACGATTCTAATTTATTAATTAATTGTGATCAAATACGAATAATAATGATTCATCAAAAAAAGGCATAACGATTGATTATAAATAGCATAACGATTAAATAAAAAAAAACTTTCATAGCATAACGATTAATTAAAATTAGCATAACGATGGTCGTATTAATAGCATAACGATTCATTATAAATAGGGCATAATGATTTATTATAAATAGCATAACGATTAATTAAAATTAGCATAACGATTTCAACTTAAAAGCCATAACGATTTATTAAAAATAGCGTAATGATTTATTAAATAAAGGCTGTAACGATTAATTAAATATAATGATTAATTAAACATAATGATTAATTAAATAAAGGCCGTAACTATTAATTAAACATAACGATTAATTAAATAAAGGCTGTAACGATTAATTATACATAATGATTAATTAAATAAAGGTCGTAGCGATTAATTATACATAAAGCTTAATTTAAAAAATCTTTCGTTAGGCACATGAACTCTCGTTAAGGATCAATATAGTATCGTTTCACATCTAAAAACCTATCGTTACTCTAGATCTCAAAACAAAGTATGGAAATTTCACAGAATATTTTAATCTTACATTAAGCAAAAACATATCGTTATGCAAGATCTATAATCGTTATGCAACATTTCTAAACCTATATATTCGTTACATATAAATCATAACACTAACTATTCGTCTAACCTCTCCCGCTTCAGATGGTCGGTCTTCACGTCGTTCCTCCATCGCCGGTCGGTCTTCAATGCCGTTCATCCGGTGAACAAATTGATTTTTTTTCTTTCACAGAACGGTAGAGAGGGAAGTTGAAAGCAGCGAGAGTGAAAGAGGAGAAGTGAGAGAGAGAATAAGAGAGGTAGTTCACAAAATTAAATACCGATATAAATGGAATTGAATTCCACAACCATATCTTTTTTTTTTTTTTCAAATTGAAATAGAGTTCCGATAGACCATTGAGAGATTTTGTTCCAAAATAAATATTTTATTCCTTTTGCATGGAAAGTACAAATTGTGTAAGATACTTTTCAGAAAAGTGGGGAATATATTATGATTTTATTGGTCAAATATTCAGATATAGTACAAATTACCTATATAACTCCTACACCCTTAAAATTTGCCCAACTAAATAAATTTTAAAAATAAATTGTCTATATAGACTTTTCTCCCTTTTAATTTTTTTAAAGGATTTGGCCTATTATACTGAAAATATATCATATTTTTTAATTAATTTTATTTTATTTAATAAATTGATGAGAGAGGAAAATAATTTTAGTTATGCTCTCGCTTACACTTTACAATTGCACGGGTTTACGCCCCTGTATTTCTGGATTTCAAAATTCAAACCGCCACGAACGGAACGCCGCGATTATGGTACGCAGCCGCGACACCCGTGCTGTGACGGCAGAGCAATCTCCTCCTCCTCCTCCACCAGGTTCCCCGGGCACACACTGGCGTCGCCCCAGTTTTCAACACAGCAGAAAAAGACGAAAGATTGCGTCTTCAGAAACCGAAACACGCATCCGAAGTCAAACCCTAAAACCTAGTTTAAACCGCGCGTTGAGTTCTTGTACGCGCAACCATACCAATTCGCATGTCCGGTGGCCAGATACAAACCGTCGGGAGTCGCGCAGGACTCTCTGTAAACGCGACTGGACTTCTTCTGCGCGTGATCTCTCCAAATACAATGGTGATGTACAATACACTCATGGGCATTATTTGTAATGATTGAAGTATGAAAAGTTTGAAATTTTCACATGTCAGGATGTTAATTTGATTGCTCTTTCCGTTACCTCGATTTATTGGCATGAGATGCTTCATTACTCAACCATAATTATGGAGAAACTGTTATCTAGCTCTTGAAACTCAGTGAATTGCATTGCTTCAACAAGCTCTGTTTATCAACCCATGCTATGTTTTCAGTTTATTTGGATGTATGATGTATCAAAACACAATCTTCCGCTTTTATCTTTTGATTTTGGATGGCTCATTGTAAATGTCGAAGATTTTCTGTGTTGATCATTATCTTAGTTGGACCAGGAGAAATTGTTTGTCCTTAAAAGATGTTGTCAATTTGTCTACATAATCCTTTGTACCGTGATCAATTTGTGTTTCATGTAGCTTTCTTCCATCTGAGGAACATACTACTCATACAAAGTGACTTTTTTCTTTGGTTGCTGCAGATAGGGTTGTAATTGTATCATATAACTTACTTGGTGTGGAAAATGCAACAAAACATCCTCAATTGTACAGAGGGGTATCACCAGAGTATTTGGATTGGGAATATCGGAAGAAGCTTCTTTGTAAGGAACTCAGGGGTTACCAACCGAGTATCTTGTGTTTTCAGGCAAGTGTTGGTTCTTCCAGCAGCACTTGTATGTGTACATTGACATTCATGATCAGAGATAAAGTTCATTCATTTTCATATATAATTGCAATAAAAAACAACTTAGAGTCAATATTATGAGAAAGTGCACAGAGCAGAATTTTTTCAGTTTGCAACTTCTTCTAGTAACTGCACTTATTAGCTACAAACAGTTTTGTTTGAAAGAAATATTCCTCTTGAAGTGAAAATCACAGGGGCTAGATATGGTTAAGATTTTTTCCTTTAATTCTGGTTTTGGTTCACTTGATACTGTGATCTTTCAATATTGGAAGAAATACATAAAATTCTTCTGTCTTTGCTTTATGAGATTTCATAAAGATGCTGTGTTATCTTCCCCAAACTTTGTTTGATTTAATGTTGTACTTTCTAATGCAGCTGCTTTCATAGTTAACCCTTGTGACTGCAGGAAGTCGATCACTTTGATGATTTGAATAAGATACTTCAGAAAGATGGCTTCAGAGGTCTACACAAGGTTTGTGTAGAATTATGTCTTCTTTGGTTCACTTTGGCCCTAAAAATAAAGTTTTTGACTGCAACTGGTTTTGGGCACACAAGGCTCGTTCTGGTGAATCGCGCGATGGCTGTGCCATATTTTGGAAATCTGATCTGTAAGATATTCCTCTTCTGTCATGCTCCCTTACATGTAGTGTACTACAGAAAGAAAGAAATAAAGAAAAATAGTTGGTTTTCATGTAAGTTGATAGCTAGTGTTATTCTACTGTAGCTTTACTCTGTTGCATGAAGAAAACATTGAGTTCCAGAGGTTTGGCCTTAGAAACAACGTTGCTCAATTTTGTATTTTGAAGGTATGTAGATCTTTGGATTTGCTGCAGTGTGGTTAATCGTGCTTTATGTGAAGCTCTAAAAACAGTTTTAGCTTATAGGAATTTGATTACTCATGAATGTGTATTTGGTTTTTGAATGTAAAACATATCCCTGCACCCTGGTCCCCACTTGGTTTTTATTCTATTAGAGTTTTGCATTTTTGTGGTGAGCAAAATTCCCTGAACCTGTCACACCTTCCGCCTTCACCTGTCGTATTGCATGGTTAGAGCCATCCTTGACTGATTTAAGTAGGATTTAATGTATCATTCTAAGCTCTTAAGTCCCATGATTCATAGTTGTGAAAGGCATGCCTGGTGCATTATCTGGAAGTGCAATGTCACTCTTTGTTACTGTTTTGTTGATGGTATTGTAAAGGGAAAAACCACTCTGCAGGAAAATGCAGTGCCAAATAATATGCTGATCAGTTGATTTGATCTGATCCTTTGCATGTGCTCAGAGAGAACTAGTTATTGGATCAGACTATTAGATGAACACTAGCCACACATAAGATTCACAGCTGTTGAATGATCACCTCATTTAAAACAAGCTGGTAGAAAGGAATGTCATTGTAACTTTTTAATTAGTATCTTCAAAATGCCCCCTCATGTCATAGTGCATTACTTTTGTATTATAACCTTGTGATTTTTTTTTTCAATAGGACCCTTCATTCGATCATTTAAGGAAGTGTCTTGAGCATTAGCAAAAAAAGTTTAGCCCTTTTCCTTGTTTGAATGAGCCCCCAACCTACTCAAAGCAGAGTATGGCACATCAGAAATCTGTGCGTCTTCTTTTCTAACTTAATACCAAACCAAACTTATTGATTATTTTCATTAAATTTCCAAGTTTTCTTATCGACTTATTACTTATCCGTCTACTTTTTATTATCTTTGTTTCTTATGCTGAGGTGTGCTGAACTTTTTGGCCATCATTGGTACACTACTTTTTGTGCTATATACTGCATAACTTGTACTTTATTACTCAGATGAACCAAGGCCTGCACAGTGATGATGCTACTTCAAGGTCTCTGCGGTACTATTTATTTATTTTTTGGTCATTTCTGGTTCATCAACGTTTATTAAATATTCTACATACATTTTTTTTTCATTAGTTTTCTACTTATCTCATATTACTGACTTTTGAACCTTCCACAGTTTTATTAGTTATAAACCCTTCATAATCTGTGCATCTATGTCTTTCTCAGTGCTACTACCTCTCGTAGTATAGTGGTTGGAACTACTCATGTCCTATACAACCCTAAACGAGGTGACATCAAACTTGGCCAGGTAATTAAGCCTATAGAAGTTGCCTTTCACTTTCATATAGTTCATGCACACAAGCTAAATTCTGAGTAAAAATTGGCATGCAGATGCTTTCAGAAACTTTAGGGTATTACCCTTTGGATTTGTAAAATTGATTCAAACTGTCTTAAGGATGAGCTATAATCTTTCAGTTCGTACTTCATAGTATTTGGCTATTTGCATTCTGTGAATAAATGGACACTACTCCAGAGAACACAGATTAAGGTGGTGTAAACAAGGAAGAAAGCCTCCTACCTATTGCCCCTTCCGTTCATTGGCTTAGACTATTAGTTACTGGCCAATATAAAGTTATGATGTGCACCTGTAATACATTACATTTATGCGTGACTCATGTATAGAACATCAATGAAGACTAAGGATGATATCATGCTGAGCTAGGCCACAGCCATTGATGTTGAACTCTCCTAGGTGTGAGAACTCCATATCAACTCATTTACCGGAGTGACAATTTTTAACATTGGTCACGGAATCAAAAGAACATATAGGGACATATATACAGTTGTTTTCTTATTTTAGTTGTTATTTTTGTTATTGATGATGATGATGATCATCGTAGGAGAAGACGTTCACATCTAAACATCTTTTAGATGACTGACACTGTTGTTATTTTGTTTTGTGCATTAATGTGAATGTGACAAAGCACTATCTAAGCTCAGCTAAATGCGAATATATAACTCCAGCCACCAGTAGCACTTATGCATCCTTTCTCTGCCACTTGTGTTGGAGCCAGGTCCTCTTCCATCATCCATAATAAGGTTCTTAAAGGTGTTCCTCAATGTAGTTTTAGTTGAATGTGCAAGATAGATACTTGAATAATGAGAAATGCATATAATCTTCCTTTAGATCGACTCTATTAGAAAAGAAAATAATAGATATGTACATTTTGTTCACTTATTGAATTGATGTTTGTCTTCTAGTACTAGCTGTTGGCTTAATGTACGATCTCGGTGGTTGTAGATGCGGCTATTTCTTGAGAAAGCCTATGAATTGTCACAAAAATGGGGATGCATACCAGTCATCATTACTGGGGACCTGAATAGTTTACCACAGGTAATCACATTAACATGAAATCCGAAACAATTTCTATTTAAAACCTGAGCTATGTTATTTTATTATTTACATTTGGCCTGCTATCTTTGTCCAGAGTGCATTATATGAATTTGTGGCATCATCTAAGGTATTTCCTGGTTCTTTATCATGGTAGCATTTTTTCTTACAGACCCAAGTGATACTTCAGTTTTAACTCCTTGATTATGCAGTTGCATATCCAACAACACGATCGAAGACAAATATCTGGCCAGATGTTTTCATCTGAATACAGAGGATCCCGACATCTTTATAACCGTATAGCAAGGTTTTCATATTTTACTCTTTATATTTAATTCCAGTTGTCTTTATTTGTCAGAATCGAAGACTGCACATCCATATATTGATCTCTAAAGTTGATACTGAATGGGCTGTCTCTGAAACATGGGTGGAGATTTGATGCCCGAATATTGATTAAATCTTAGCGAATTGTCCTAAGTTTTGCCGTCATGTAGGCATGGGTCCTTGTGATGCCCTTAGACGTAATGGGACTTGCTATTGGCATTTAAACTCGATGCCTTGACGTGCATTAAACGAGATTATTGGTAATTTCTATGAGTTTATGCTATTATTTGGAGATGCGAAGGTATAAATGGCTACAGCCTCAATCTTCTGTGAGGTGGACAGAGGGACATATGTCTGTCTAATCCTTTCAGATTTGGTGTTTGGGTGCTAGAAATCAATTGTTTAATTTTGACTTATAAGTTCTCATCCACAAACTTTTCAGAATATAGGGAGGGTATTTATATGATAAAAAGTCAACATTTGTGCATGGCATTCACAGGCAAGAGCTGCCCCTGCTGGACCACTTCTGTGCTCCCTACTCTTCTTTGCCTTCTCTTTTCTCAACTAATTATGATTCTTCCTGCCCTGATTGCTGGACAGCTGCGTAACCTTCCTTCCCTATTGTGAATTCACAGCTTTTAGAAGATTGAAAAATCAATTATTTGAATGACTGAATCAGTACACCTGTCAACTTCTATTTATTTATTTTTATCAAGTTTAGGTTTGTAGTTCACTGTATTATATATATCAAAGTGATGATGAATTTGAAATAACGAACAAAATAGTGTCAGGGATCTTGTCAAGAAATATGTCATGATTGCTTTAATATTGTATCCTGGGTCCTGATATTTGAACATGTGCATATGACGCCAGTTTCACTACTTTGTCTTACAGAAGCAATCCAATGACGCTGCAATGCGATTTGAAATGCAGTATTACTGTGTTTACTAATGCATATGCTTTCCTTATTTGATCACTTAACCTATAAATGTCCCGTAAACTTCCAGTGACATTAAAATTGAGTCGCTGCATAATTGGGCTAGCGCCTAGCGGTTAACAGAACACAGCTGATATGGTCAGTAAGCAAGTTAATATTTCAGAGTGTGGAACTATTATGTTATCTGTAAGCATGGAGTTTTTGTGTGTGGCCATTTGCCAGATTATATGTGATACTTGATCTGTGTTTTGGTAAAAACGAAAGGAAAAAGATCAGGTTCATATGCAGCTGCAGGTTTCTAAACATTAAAGAAAAAGAGACAATCATTGCTTGCCTTTTCTAGCTATGCATGTTAGTTGGTTACTGCATGCTGCATTATATGCCCTCAATGACATATGCTGATTGTGTGTTGGCTGCTCTTCACTAAATAGATGGACCAATGAAGAAAAAAGGCTTGCTACTGGATCAATAGGCAATAGCCTGAAACATCCTTTAATGCTTCGCAGTGCTTATGCTGGGGTTCCTGTAAGATATTCCTACTCCTTCCTCGTACTCAATCATTACTAATGCTGCTTATGCACTGAGTATTTACATGATTCAATTACACTGTCACTGTGTCACAATGTATCTGCTCTGGGTTTTTGATTTTGCTCAGGGAAGTTCAAAAGTCAGGGATAAAACTGGTGAACCATTGGCTACATCCTACCATAGTTTATTTAGCGGATGTGTTGATTACATATGGTATGCCTCTTTCTATCATAAAGCTTTAAGATTTTCTGTTTGTATCATGCTGCTAGTTGATTTTTATGTTGATGTATGTGAACAGGCACACTTTAGACCTCGTCCCCGTAAAAGTTCTTGAAGGTTTGCCTACACCCATTTTAAAGAAGACAGGAGGGCTTCCGAGTAAGGTATGTCATTTTCCCATCATACTCGTGCTGCATTCTAATTGATAAGATGTTGAGTTCTGCAAAACTGTTTGTGGAGGATAACTATGAGGCCAGACTAGTTAACCTTCTTTTTATCTATGTTAAACTGACTCTTGTAATAACACAATTGAATGCTTTCTTAATATCATGTGATTGGTAGCTGAGGATTATCTAGCTATGTCCCAGTCTGCTGAGGAAATTATTTTGAGAGTCAACAAAATGGATGTGTTTTGGCTCATTAGGATATGGCAACATATTTTTTTTCTGGTCTCACACTCCACCATCATCTCTGCAACTGGTCGTCACATTAAGTCTCCACAGTTGTTATGTTCTTTCTAAATAAGTAACAGCCAGTCTAACTTTGAAGTGTTCTATAAATGATTGGTGAACTGGTATTGTGATTATTAGTTTGAGAAAGTGAGGTGTGCCTGAACAGAAGGTGGTCTACCGTCTGCCTAAAATTATAGAGCGCTTATTGGATGCTGTGACCTGTTAGCGACTGAATAGTAAAATATATCTTTGTCTAAGTCTTCAAAGAAGGGTCACATGGTTCTCAGGAACTTACAGGTGATATGATAT
Organism: Perilla frutescens; assembly: GCA_026008535.1. Taxonomy (NCBI): domain Eukaryota; kingdom Viridiplantae; phylum Streptophyta; class Magnoliopsida; order Lamiales; family Lamiaceae; genus Perilla; species Perilla frutescens. The sequence goes on along the minus strand of BRKX01000014.1, from coordinate 18,382,772 downwards.
CGGTTTGATCTTTTTTCTCCCTGAAGCGCCTCTCTTTGATATGTCGTCCCTATACAAAAGGCTTGAGCCGTTTGATGAGTAATCTTCCATATGGTAGTTTCTTGTAAGAGATTATCTGGAAGTTGAGGTGTGCATCTCAGTGAATGCCTGATGATGTTTCTTGCTTTCTGATAAGTCACTGCTTTTGCCTTTGTAAAAATAAGTCCTCTTGTTGGAAATTGTTCTTCATTCTATGATCGACAGATTTATAATTTTTCTCGTGATACTCATTTCGGAAGCCTACTTTCGCCCCTTGCATGGAGCTATACATGCAGACTGCAATCATTTGGTACAAATCTATATTTAGATTACATATTTTGATTATCTTGCAGGAATGGGGTAGTGACCATCTTGCAGTTGCATGTGAGTTTGCCTTTGCTAATGAGAGTGATCAGGCGTGAACAACTTGATCAGACTATTTATTTCCTTCAAGGCCTTTTTCATCAATTTAGGTATTTAGTCTTTACATACTTCTAAAATTTTCTAATGTCTTTCTCGGTTCTTTTGACCGAGTATATAATATTATCATGTGGCTGAGCCTCGCAAATTCTTGCCCTCTCAAGGATAGCTCACTTTTAATCTCGTTTTCCCTACTCTTTATTCTAAAAAATAATTCTCATTTTTGGCCTTTGATTACATCCGAAGAGCTAATTTTCACTTCATTAGAGGTAGTTGTTAACTCATTATTAAATATTTGTTGAAAGAAGACAGAAATAGGGATCTGGTAGATTTGCAGTTTTGTAGAATGTCAAGTAGAGAAACTTCCTCGAGATTACTTGCTTGGGCTGTAGTTGGTGGAATTAGGTTCTAGCGATTCCTGAGTTTAGGTGTGCTACCAAAGTTAAAACAATAAATATAGTGAAATTAAGTATTTTATGAAATTCATATTCGACCCTAAGTTTTTGTATTATCTAAAAAAAAACAAATAGATGTCATGCATGTATGTGATAAGACTATAAGAGGTGAAATAGTTGCATATAAATTTGTGTTCATGAATATCATAAATACCGAACTGCCAGTCTTGTCCCGTTTTAGTCTTCATATATATTTGAGAAATTGATTGTTTACAACAAGTATCTTGGAAATTTCCTTGACTTCTGCATGTATATGTTACTACTAATTTCTATTTGAGTACCTTAATTACAAGGTAAAAGAGACCTATGAAAGGCTTCCACCTTAATTTTAGATTTGTATATCTGTAGTAAAATATAATTGAGAAATCGCAACGAGCATGTATTTGGAAATTTTGTATGTTCAAACATATAGTCCAATCTAAATGAGTGTGTGTGTGTGTGTGTAATAATTAATTCACATGCAATTTGGTCCAGTCCGACCTAGAGCCGATTAAAGTCTCATAAATTATTTGTGCAAAACAATATATATTTTTATATTAATCCCGCACATGATTGTTTGCATGTGAGCTTTGAAGTGTAGGTTGGCATTAAGGCTCAAATTATGAAGTGGTTAAAATCAAGAATTTAACAATTCTTGCGGCTCTTATTTACTTCAATTTTTCCTTCGCTCGTAATGGAAGGTCAAGTTATGTTGTTAGCGTTATCTAAGGACAAGGTGCAATCCAAAATCAACTTCTGAAATCCGTTTTATTATTAAAATAATATTCATGTTTTTGAAAATTATATACTATCTACCATTAATTAGAGCTATGTTTCATGTGTTAATACGCATCATTACAGACCCATAATGCTCGTAGGCATAGGTAAGTTGGTTTAAAGATTATGGGGTCGAATTTTGCTTGTCGTTGAACTATCACAATTGTACCTATGAATAGTAATATTTTTATATGAAAAAAAAAGAAGTAAATTGATTGTAATTGCAACTGAAAAAACTCAACTATTCAGATGGGAAAGAAAGTAAATGATGTATTAGTGGTTGGGGTAGTACTTAGAGTAGAATTTCCCAAGCAAGAAATTAAAGAAAAACACCGTGGCGTGGACCCTACTTTGGTAAGAAAATTTTCAAACGTGCCTACATTAGTGGCCCAAGATTAACGCCCTGCAATTGTCCCCACTATCGAGTGCTGAAAATTCAAAAGCATAATTATTATTTTTTTAGGAGGATAATTAATAATTGATTTACTTTTATGTTGAGTGACAGTCTATAGAGTCAAGGTCTCAAGGTACAATATTCGTTATTAGTGTTATATTAATTATTAAGATATGGTAATTTTTTTGTATCCACTTCTTGGATCGAATAATGCCGTATCAATAAGAAATGTTTAGTCCAAGAATTTCACATTATAAGCAAGTAAACACAAGAAAATTGGTTAGGCGGCTTAGCGACGGTCCTCTTTTGTCATTTTATATAATATTAATACCACTAAGTAAAAAATATATTTGTTGACCTAACTTTTGCTATTGGTCTTCGAGAAAAATCCTAGAAATAATACCTCAATTTCATAATGAATGTGAATAATCATGGAGACGCATTCATCAATAGGACTATTTCGTGGTGTCATATATATATAATTCGGTTCAAATGTCCACAATGTTTATTTACTATAGTTTTATTGTTTATTTTATTATATTTTAGTGTTAAATTAGTATTAAAATATACTGATATAAGCAATAAAATTATATTAAATAAGCATAGTGCACAATTTATACACAAAGCACAATGCACATTATATATAAGGGTTAGAGTGCATAGATACATACCCTTGGTATGTGAATTAGGGATAAATCTCAATTATTCAATGAGATGATCTAATGGATTGAAAAAGAGATGACAAGTTCATAAGTTATTTTAAAAATTGCAATATTAAAATTTAACTCGACATTTTTGGTTCTGAATTTTATTTTATTTTATTTTTTTGGTTCCAAAACGAACAACTTAGGGGGGGGGGGGTGTTAATTTTGAAATCAAAAAATTCAAAAAAATAAAATTTTGGACCAAAAAGTCGACATACAGATATTAAAAACTTAAAACCATCGTGCATACCTCTTAGAAAAAAAGAAAGATATTATCCGTCTATCTAATTAATTTAAACGGTCCAGATTGATCTCTAACTTCATCTCATCCACTTAACTCTATGGTTGGAGCGGTAAGATACTTCTTAAATTTAGTAGGAAATTCGAAGGAGAAGATTCTTCATATATGTAGTAAGATAATTTATCGAAGATTCTTCGTACATGTAGTAAGATTATTTATCTCTTAATATATGTCTAATTAAAATATTAACTGTGATAGTTACTATCCTCTCTAAAAGTTACAAAATAAGTTTAATGATGAATTTTTATTTTTTATCACAAGAATTAAAAACATAAAATTACTATCCTAGTTACAAGTTACATCGTGATTGATAATTATTTATAGTTGAGATTTTTATTTAGCGAATGCGTGATACACACGCGATGAGGGCGTGAGAAGAAAGAGCGTGAAAGGATTTGTGCAGTAGGCTGATGTGAATGTGTAGCGTCATTAGGCTTACGTCATGATTGCTCTTGCCTGCATCAATACCTATGATTTTTTAAATATATATTTATTGCTTTCAGTATTCTTATCTAATGCACACCTGTTATAACTTATACGTATTATATTCCATGTACAGATACAGAGTATATTTTATTTGGTAATCAGCACTCACAAAATTAGTCCATTTTATTTGGGAAAAGTAGCAACCATTGATTGAATAATTTTATTATTTTTATTTTTTTATTGAACTTCCTACTTCTCCGTTTATTGGGCATAATAACAATTCTTTTATCTATTTGTATTATTGATGTGAAGGACATAGTAGTTGACTTAAAGTTCTGCATGTTTGGAAAATTTTCTTCATGGGGGTAAATCTATACGGTAATAATTTATTCATTATTCACATCAATTTTAGTGAAAATGGACTTGCATGTGACTTGGGCTCATTTTTCAGTTTAATTAACTCATCAAATAAATTTCAATACGGTAGTTATTTAATCGATGAAATTTGTTTAAGTGATAAAAATTTGGTTCCCAAACATTTAAACTATGGAGTTTTAATTCTTTAGTATGTGTGGGTTTTTTATAATTATTTATGCATAATAGTAGCCTTAGCCCATTAGATTTCATGTTATAATATTTTTTTTTTGGTTATTATATTAATGCATGTCATGTACGTTTGTTAACTTTCGTATAATGTATTTGTCAACATCATTAAAGTACGCATGATGTAACAAAAAAATTAAGCCGGCTTTTGCTGCATAATAATGTGTTGATGATTTCGTCAAGAATGGTTTTATAGCTCATTTAATAAACATATTAGTTTATTTATTATTGGAATATTTATTATTACGATCGTAATTATAGTGTTATTTACTCGAGACGAGATATATTATCATACATGTTTGAGTGGCGACTAGTAGAAATTAACACAAGAAAAACGACCTAGATTCCAAAAGTCAAGTCCTTCTTTATTACCTTTAATAATAAATGCATCCACGCATAGTCGTGGATCTAAATATTATGTAGTATATTATAGGAGAGAGAGAGAGAGAGAGAGAGAGAGAGAGAGAGAGGCATGGAGAGAGAGAGGAAGAGGAAAAGGGCGGAGAAAACCGAGGCTAGGAAGGGAGATGATAAGATGAAGAGCAAAGGAAGAGAGCCGGCGGAGGAGGTCGCCGCCGCTTCTGAGGCGTCTCCGCCGCCGACGGAGGAAGAGGTGGAGGAGTTCTTCGCCATTTTGAGAAGGATGCGAGTCGCCGTGAAGTACTTTGAGAAGGAAGCTTTTGATAGTACTAAAAGTGGCGCCAACGAGACGCAGAGTTCGGCTGCGGCGGAGGCGGAAAGGTGAAGGGTGGATTGGAATTGGATCTGAACGCCGTGCCGGAGGCTGAAAGTAGTTTAGTCTGAAGGAGACGCGCGTGTCTAATAATAACTATTATTATTATTATTATTATTATTATTATTATTATTATTATTATTATTATTATTATTATTATTATTATGTACAGCCTGACAATCAATGAATGGCTTCACAAATATTTTATTTACTGCTTTTTTTTTTTTTTAAAGTATTAATTGTATGTTGATGACATTTTGTTGTTATATAAGAAATTATGTATCTGCTGAATTTTGTATTTTTTGGGTAGTGGGAATTGACGAACTGTATTCTCCTCGAAACCAATCAGTTATTTAGATTTTTCTCTCATGATGGCGGAGAGAGAAGCAGGCCATCCATCACAAGATACTTGGCTGACTTGATCTTGATTTCGTATTTGCGGGAATTGAAGTTCCAATGATGATGCTCTCACTTGCTCACCTCTCACTCTCAGATGTTAATCCATCGCGATTCTTCTATTCATATTGTTCTAATCATGAATGAAATTAACAAAGGAAATTAAGAAACCAATCATTTAGGCTGTTTGTTTCACTTAATACATTAAACCAAGAGCTGCATTTGCGTGCAACACAGCCTTCCGTGCAGCTATTTCAGGCGGGCGCGTGGCCCCACGCGGGCGGCCACGCGGGCATGCCACGTGGCGCCCACGTGCGGTGCTGAGGCCCACGCGCCCGTCTTTTTTTTTGCGATTTTTTAATTTTTTTTATACCTGTTTTTATCATACTTGATACATTAGTTCTTACCACATGGTACTTTTTATTGTAGTTGGAATGATGATAGTATTAATTTCAGGTTGATACCTGTCTTTATCGTACTTGATACTTTTCTTCTTCGTGTTTTGCTTTCCTTTGCAAATTCTTGGAATGATGATTGTTTTAGATTAATCTCAACACATACAATATAAAAACTGAAAAAAAAATCAGAATTTGAACTAAATAAACTAGTATAAAATGACTAGCAGACCCTTTACTTTTTAATGATATAAATGGTACTTTTCGAATGTTTTGTGATACTTTTTAATAGGAAGGTTGGTACTCACTTTCGACAGTTTTTTTTATGTGTTGACCGGGTCAAAGCGCGGGTTGACCCGCGTTGACCGGGTCAAAAGCGGGTTTAACCGACTCGTCTCATATAATGTTATTTGCATCATGATGCATGCAAATGTTTGTCTTAAACTAAAATTGAGAATATGAAACTACGTTATTGTATAGCGAGTATGCATTGTGGCTACGAAAATTAATGATTAGTAACAGCTGTTATATATTTGGATTTTATTTGTACAAGGTATAGATTCTATTACATTAAAATAGGTAAATTCATTATATTCTTGCAAAGAATCTCCTTGTTATTAGAGATGAGATGGTGAATCCAATTCAAAGTTCATTAGGTGAGTGCACACCAATAGCGACTCGGAGACTCCTCATATTTGAGACTTTATCGTAAAAGGAAAAGAAACGTATTGTACTTCATGATCAAAAAAAGTTAAAATCCAATTTTGTAATTTGAAGGAATTTTCTATAGAGACAATTCAACTATTTATAATTTTTATATATATAAAGGAAATGGATAATATGAGAAACCAAACGTGTGGGAAAGTAGGAACTTGTCTAATCCTTTCATTTTTTTTATCTACAATTTAGTCGAATTTTAGTCAAAGAAACGGTGTTAATTTTGTAATAAACAACTTTAATTAGTAGGGCGAGGTATTATGGTAATTTGATAATTAATGTATTTTTATTCTCGTGCAATTCCGCAATGCTAACATGAACATGAATGTATATAAATGATATTATGAACCTATAAAGATATTAAAATGAACAAACAACACAGATATTGTTACAAATAAATTTACATGTTCATTTTCTTATGTAAATGCAATTTCGTAATGCACAAATGAAAATAATATAAGTTATTATGAATATATATATGTGTTCGCAAATTCTCCTGTGCACCAGGTGCATGGATCTAACCCACCAGACGTCAGATCCGTCCCGACTCGGCCCGCGTCCGCGACCTGGCTTATAAATAATTTCCTTGACCTATCTCATTCATTTTTTTTCCAATTTCAATCCTCATTCCAAACCCAAGCTCTCTCTCTCTCTCTCTCTCTCTCTCTCTCTCTCTCTCTCTTCGTTTTTCTGATTTCATCAACCCGGACATCGCTAATTCATCACTTCACCGTCGGCGGTTCAACCTTTTCTCTGTGCTCCATTACGTGAAAGCCTAGCCCCCGCCGCCTCTCTCATTCGATCTATCTTTACTTTTCTGATTCCATCGGTTGTGGCGTCGTTGATTCATCACTTCGCCTCCGGTGATTTAGTCTTTTCTCGATCCGTCTCTTTCGTATCTCTCTGTCTCTTAATGTGTCGCGTTTCAGTCGATTCAGTTAGGTAATCCTTGCTCTTTTTCTTTTTTTATGTTTTTTGTTGAAATAGTGTTAGGTGTATGTCAGAAATCAGTTTTAAGAGGTTTTTTTATTATTTTTTTGTATATCTCTGTGTTTTTTGGTTTTTTTTCCTATAATTGTTCGTATATGAATATCTCTTTATGAGAATCACTTGAATTAAAAATAAGTATTAAATTATAGCTTCTTTTGCATCTGATGTGGTTTTTTGTGTTTTTTCTGTTTTCATTAATTGTTCAAAGATTTCGTTTGAGTATTTCATTTAAGATTATACGAGTTATACGAATTATTATATTAAGTATCAATTAATATGCTTAAGAGTACCACTTGAAGTAGAAATAAGTATCACTTTGTTGATAGCTTTTGGCTCTTATATATTTTTACATGGTATGTGTGTATCTTTAGGGTTCAGTTATTTTTCTTATTTTGTTTGGATTCTTTTTTATTTTTTATTTTCGTTAATTGCCCATATATGTCCATTTAAGTGTTTGATTGGAGATTATATGAGTAAAATGAAGTATTATGTGTTTAGTATTACATAATATGCTTATTAGTACCGCTGGGAATAAAAATGTGTCACATTTGTAGCTTTTTTTGCATTTGACATGGTTTGACTTGTGTTAGAACCATAATTATCTGAGAGCTATCTCAAGAAATCAGTACTTGGAATCAATTGAAGTATTATGCTAAGTATCACTTAACATACTAACTAGTATCAGTTGAAGTAAAAAAAATAAGTGTCAGATGATGTTTTATGGGGTATGTGTGTCTGATTTTTGTGTATTGTTTGTAGGTTTTTATTCTGAAATTTTTAATTGTTAAATTAATTTGATTATTGATGGAAAAGAGGATGAGAGCAGTGTTATAAAACACGGGCATGAAGAGTTGAAATATGATTTAATTAGACTCTTAGGCTTAATTAAATACTTAATTAAAGCCTAATAGACTAGATCAAATGATCAAAGCCCGTAAAAATTTGAAGTCCAGTGCGAAATACACTTGGGTCGACCCGAAAAGTGTCGGTCGACCTAAGCGGTGCAAATTGTGAAGGCCTGGGTCGACCCTATGTAAAAATGGCTCTCTGGGTTGACTGAAATGGCTGGGTCAATCCGCTCGAGTCCACGGGATGTATGATTTTTATATCCAATTCATGATTTTAAACCTACATATAAAAGCCTCCATGTTGATACACGAGAGGAAAGAACCCATGTGCATTAAAGAGACATAAGAAAGAAGAGAGAAGAGAAAAGAAAGATGGGGGATTTTCATCTACTCTAGAGAAGGTGACAAAGTTGCTAGAAATTGGATACCATATTGAAGACTGTTAGAATTTGTTGCCTGAAAAGTTGTGAATTTCGGATATAAACAACAAAGTTGTAAGTAATGTCGAAGCTAGTGTTTCCACTATGTCTTCAACACGCAGCGGAATAATAAATTACACTTTGCACAAAATACATTTTAAATCACACACCTTCGGTGTGTGATTGCCTCAAGGCGAAATTCACTAACATAAGTGAAAATAATACAAATGTTGTCTCGATTCACCCCCTTGACAACATTGCATACATCATACAACAGATCTATCCTAGCTTCACTTACTTGAACAATCTCTCGAATAAAACACTATCTAAACATATAGATAGACACAACACGTCAATCTAAATCCTAGATTCTCAATATTTGACTATCTAACCTACACACACAACTGAAACTAATCTTTAGTTGATTGGGACGCTAGGCAGATGTCGGGGAGGATGTCTTGGATCTTCGAGACGACACTAGATGCAAGTTTCAGAGCTTCTCACAAACCACAGTGATAACCTGCTTGCACAAATGATTTTAAGGTCTAAGGAGACCTTAAATACTTCCTCCATCTTGCCTTAGCAGTTGCTCCACGATCACAAGAAGCGTGGCCTTGAATCAACCGCATTCTACTTCCCATTACTGCAGTGGACTTGAGATAACCGCCTTCTGCATTGCAAAACACACGTTTTTCAATATCGTGTAATGGTGGCAATTACTCAAGTGACCTACGTTCACCTACAACGGTTAGTGTCCAAGAAGGAGTGGGAACATCACGTAAAACAACCCGAATTTTCAGAATATGATTAAGTAATTCCTATTTTTAATTAGGATTTATTAAAAGGAATTTCAAGCATAATAAAGATGTTTCAGTTCTAAACCGTGATTTTAGGAGTTATTTTTCATGAAATCGTCTTTTCGAGAATTTTAATCCGAGCTCAATTATAGCCGATGTTTGTCATGTTTGAAAGACGTTGACCCAAGGAGCATGCCGGTGCTTTCGGATTTTGAATCTGAAGTCATTTGAGTTCCCGGTGATTTAAAACGCGTTTAAAGAAGTTATGAATAATGTTTTTCCATAGGAGCGCGTTCGTTAGAAATTTGTGAAATCTCGTGTGTTGACCCCGAGCCTTGTTTTTTCAAGCCTATCTTATAGAAAATTTCTCAAGAAATCCATTGGCGTTTCCGGATTTTCATTCTGAGGTCAATTGAACGCTCGAGAATTTTATTTGTCCCTTGTGTGGAATAGTAACTTTATTTTTGAAAAAGAGAATATTTTCTCATTTTTCTTCAAGATGACTCGTTCTTTACCCCCGAGTCAAGTTGGTTCAATAGTACTCGAGCCAACGAACGTCCCAGTATTTTCGGATTTTATGAACGAGGTCATTTGGACCTCGCCATCGAATAAAATGCCTTTTAACCGAACCCGATAATTTTAAAGCAGTATTGTTGCACTGCAGAAGCTTCTCGAGGAAGCCAAAAATTTGGCTATAAATAGGGGAGCACCCTTCCCTCATTTCTTGCTCATTCACTTCTTCCGTCCCCATTTCTTGAGAGAGAGATTTTGAGTAGCCCTCTTCGTGAGGGCACCTCACAGTTGAGAGAGAGCAGAGCAGGAGGCGTGCGGTCGCGCAAGGGGGCGCCGGCGCGTACCCCCCCGCCGCGGCGCATGGAGGCCGCTGGCGCGCACGGGGCCGCCGCGGCGCATGGGCGCGCGGGCTGGTGCGGCTGGTTCGGCATGTTTTCGTGCGGAGGCCATAACTTTCACCTCGGTTGGAACCACGAGGCCTATGAGTACTCAAATCGAAGATCTTTCGAAGATCTACAATGTAGAAGTGTCCAATCATCCGGAATCTCAATCGTTCAAGTCGGATTTTCAGTCCCCTTTTGCGGTAATTTCGGATGTCTTAATCATTTAAATTCTCGTGATTTAAGTTATAGTTAAGGGTCGAGGGTTTAGATATCATTTCAATGTCTTATTAGGATCTCGAATAAGGTTTCAAGTTGTTGATCAACTTTCCTAAGAGGAGATGAACCCCGAGGAGGCCCGATGAAGGATTTTCAGCTCGTTGCTTCGTCTATGTGCTCGTTATCGAGATGTTCGCCATCGAGGTGGGTGATTCTAAACCAAATATATGGTTTGAGCTAGTAAGCTCTAGAAGCATTTTAAGGCAAGGGAAATATCCAATAAAAATATTTTATGCTCTGCCTGTTTAGTCTCTGTATAAGGAAAGGAATGAAGGAAGTTATATGCATGATATTGTTGAATTGTTATTTGAGTTTGATAAAGTAAAGTAAGTTATTATAAGTTATTTGAGCTCTCAAGTATGTTTAAATATGCTAGAATTGTTTAAATACAATTGATGCTAGCATGAGATCTAGAATTGCTTTTAGTTGCAATCTATATTTATGCCCATTCATTTCCTAGTACTTGGTTATTGGGTTTTTCTAAGCTTAATTAGCTAAGGATATGCTAGAATTGTTTATATACAATTTATGTTAGCATGAGATGTTTAGAATTGCTTTAATTGCAATCTAAGTTTATCCGCGTTCTTTTCCTCATTTTGGAATGTTGGATTTTGCTAAAGCTTATTTAGCTAAATATTGCCTTCTAGGATAGTGATAAATGCCTTATAGGCTGAGATCATGCTCAATTAAAGAATTAGCCTTAGACGATTGCTCTAGGCTTGGTATTGCTAGCTAAGTCAAGTAAGTAAGGAATGTTAAGGTTAAGGTTAAGTAAGGAATGTTAAGGTTAAGTAAGGAAGGAAGTTAAGGAAGGATATAGTTCTGTTGTAAGCAGGTTATCGAGCTCAAAGAACAGTTTATTTGCATTATCATGCCATGACCTTCGAGTCACTGAGTTGAACATTTGAAAGTAAAGAGAGTCACTGCTGGGTAACCCCTTCGCATACTCAGAAGGATACTTGAGGTAACCCCTCTTTTATCCTAAAGCAGGTCTAACGGTGCAGTAGACAACATGTTTGAGCCAGGAAAGGTGCCAAGAAATGAAGTAAAAGGTTTTACAGATATGGAGAGGGATTTTGCGTTTTGCTCTCCATATACCGCCAGTTATTAATTGGATAAAGTTTAGCAAGAGTTTTCTCATAAAACCCCACTGAGTACATTAGTGCTCACACCCTCTTTTTCAAATATTTTTAGGTTGAGATGCTGAGGCCAGTGATGTGCTGCTTGTGGGGTTGTCTGAGTTCTCTGATTTTCAAGTTTGTTGCTCTGTATGGTTACATGATTTTCTTCCGCTAAGTTTCTGCTAAGTACTCTGATGTTAGTATTTAGTCTTGACATATGTAACTTGATTCTTGATAATAGTATGTCTTAAATGCTATGAATCTTAGTTATCAATAAAGTCTTTGAAGCATGTTCTTTTGACATCCCAGTTATTCCTTTATGAATTCCGAGTTAGTTCAAAAGTCTCACTTGTTGAGCATATTGGTATCTATTCAGTTTCAGTCGACCTATAAATGGGTCTTGCATGCTTGTTGTTGTTGTCCGCCTATTAAGAGGCTTTTCTTTCAAGCATGATTCTACTAGTTTCCAGTACATCTTGAGTTGACCATTGTTTCGTCCTATGAATGAGATAGTATGATTGATTTGACTCCGACCTATTGATGGGTCTTAGCTGTTGCGACCTATGAAGAGGTCTTGTTTATCTTAAATAGTCAAATCCTTATCTGCTTGTCATTGGATTCTGTTTAAATTTCGATTGGCCTATGATATGGCGTTCCTTTGACTCAATTGAATCCTTTGACCCCTGTGACTTGTTTGAACCCTTTGACCCCTTATTGATTAGTTGGAAACAATAGTTCTTCCAAGTCATAAAGTTAAGTTGCCTAAGTTCTTGAGGCGCTAACTTAGTTTAATTCTAAAAACACCCCCCTGGATTTCCGATTAATCTACCTATTTTCTTCGGCTTTTACGCTTAACACCCTGTCTCCATTAAAAATGACCGCCTAAGGGACCGAGCTATTACATCACATCTCCTATAAATCTAGAATAGATTTTGAACAAGTCAAAATCAAACATTATCCACGATTTAATCCAGAATTAAGTAACCAATAAATTCCTAAATACGTGGAAAATAAAATGTGACAAATCACAAAATAATCATATTAATTTAAAATAAATTAATCCTAAATAATAGAAAATGATAAGGTTAGCTTTGAGGGAGTTGTACTCGATGTCACGAGAATGAAGGAACACATCAGATATGACATTGACTTCGATGTTATCAGATGAAGTGATAACATCATCTGGAACACATCATTCTCAACAAAGATGATAGAGATAGCTAGATTTCAGCATGTTTATGGTTTTATTTATTGAATTTTTTATGAATACTTATACTCTAGTTTTGGTTGTTTATTTAATTATGTCTAGCTAAATCCATAACTAGATTTTAGGGATTGGATGTTTTGAATTTTATTAATATGATTTGATTACATTCTTCTTGTTATCTCTCAGGCCTTGATTTCTATGAGCTTATTTATATCTTGTATGAATGCTTGATCACCACATGTGCATGTTAGTCGATTAATTTGATGTACTAATCAGAGAAGAAGTAATTCATAGAAATATATAATTCAAATTATGTATGTTTGGAAGAACCGACCCATTGAACACTGTTAGAATTTGTTGCCTGAAACAATGTGAATTACGGATGTAAATTGCAAAGTTAAATGAAATATTGAAGCTAGTGTTACCACATTACCTTCAACATGCAGTGGAAACGTAAAACAGAACTTTGCACAAAATAAATTTTAAATCACACTCCTTACGGTGTGTGATTGCCTCAAGGTGAAATTCACTATTATAAGTGATAAACAAAAACAATGCTTATGTTGTCTCGGTTCACTTCCTTGACAACACTGCATAAAACATACAGAGGACTATCCTAGCTTCACTCACTCGAATAATCACTCAAAAACAAACCTATCTAAACACATAGATAGATCACAAACAGTCACTCTAAATCCTAGATTCTCAAAGTTGACTATCTAACCTACATACACAAGTGGAATGAAAGTCTCCAGCTGATTAGGACGCTAGGCAGATGTCAAGGAAGATGTCTTGGATTTCATAGATGACACTAGATGCAAAATTCAGAGCTTCTCACAAACCACGGTGATAACCTGCTTGCATAAATGATTTTAAGGTCTAAAGAGACCTTAAATACTTCCTCCATCTTGTCTTGACAGTTACTTCACGATCCTAGATGACTTGGACTTGAATCAACCGCCTTCCACTACCCATTGCTGAAGTAGACTTGAGATAACCGTATTCTGCATTGTGTGGGACACGTTCTTTAACATCGTGCAATAGTAGCGGTTACTCCAGTGACCCACAATCTCCTGCAATAGTTAGTGTCCAAGAAGGAGTGGGAACATCACGTCCCCATGAAATCCGGAACAGATTTTGAACAAGTCAAAATCAAACATTATCCACGTTTTAATTCAAAATAAAATATCTAATAAATCCCTAAAAATATGGAAAATGATATGTGACAAAAATTACAATTTATTCAGATTAATTTAAAATAAATTAATCCAAAATACTAGGAAATAATAAGATTAAAAATTCGAGTGTTATACTCAATGTGACGAGAATGACGGAACATCATTAGATACGACATTGATTGCGATGTTATCAAACGAAGTGATAACATCATCTGGAACACGTCACACTCAATAATCTTCTCCTTAAGCTTATCCTTTCTGCACAAAACATAAAGCTCAATATATACATGATTAGAGCCGCAGCGGAATACGATCAAAAAATATTGGAGTTCAAAAACTCCCCCTTAAGATCCGCTCTCCCTTAAGTTATTATCTGTAAAATAATATACAAGGTTAGTGGGTATAATCCCCTATACAATAGTATACAACAAATTGGGTATTTACCCCTGTACAGAAGCTCAATGTTGAGAGCATACTCATCATAACAATCATCACATATTAAAAACATGTGAACACTATCACAATGTTGAAAACATTTTCAACACAAACCATCACAAACCATAAATTATGTGATAAACAGAATATCAATTGTTGGTCCCGGGTGAATCGATATCAGTTTAGAGGGGGGGTGAATAAACTGATTAAAACTTTTGCTTAAAATGCGGAATGACAGGGCCCTTTGACTCGCTTAATGAAACTTATCTATGCACAAACTTATTGAACAGTTAAGACAGTTTAAGTGCGGCTTGTGTGATATTGTGTGCAGTTCAAAGATATGCAATAATCAAAGTGGTACATCACACAAGCAATTTATAGAGGTTCGAAGTCCCAAACTTCTACGTCCTCTCTTCCTTCCGCAGAAGGGCAACTTCACTATATAACTTGAGTTTCTTTACAAATTATACAATGAAGGATAGTTGGCTGAACCTGGTAACTGCTCGCTACCTCAGCAGGTCGACGACTCACACTTGAAGTCCCTAACTGCTCGCTAGGAAGGTAGGTGCTATTGTCGTCTCTATAAGGTTTTAGATCTCTTTCGATCTTCAAGAGGTTAGTCTTGAACAGGGGTTATCAACTGATATGCTCCTTCAGTTGAGCTGAGTAGTTGATCGTTGTGTAGCTGAAACTGAGAAGACTGCCCTGGCTGGATTGTCAATAGCTGGCTGATTATCTTGACTCTGTGAGTTTCTTCTTCTCAGTTGAACTCTCGCAGTTTCTATCAAATGCTGAACTTGAGCTTGAGTGGGAGGGAGAAAGAAAAGCTCTTGCTTGTATATGCGAAAGTTGTGTAGGCGAAGGATTCTTCTTGGTTCTGCTTGAAAGAGTTATTTTAAACTCTGATTCACTCGCCTTTTATAGAGGAGTGATTTTATGACCGTTGATTTCAATTGTCCATTGATCGGTGGCCCTGTTGGCTCATCAATGGAGGATGATCGCTTGGAGCTTTTGGTTTGAAGTAGCCGTTACTCTGCCAATTGATCTTCATTGGATATTTAATTCTATGATATTTGTTGAAGCATTTATTTCAAGATTCAGCAGTTTGAGCAGTAACCTCCAGGGTTCTCTGGCTTCAGTTTTCTTGGCAGCTTTAAGTTCCAGTTGACAGTTCTAGACTTGTCAGCTGAGTTTGACTATTGCTCCAGTTGGCAGTTTTGAGCTCGTCAGCTGAGTTTGGCTATTACTCCAATGGCAGTTTTGAGCTCGTCAGCTGAGTTTGACTATTGCTCCAGTTGGCAGTTTTGAGCTCGTCAGCTGAGTTTGGCTATTGCTCCAGTTGGCTGATTTTTCTTGAGCTTTCATGTCAGCTTGACTAATCGCAAGCTGCCTGACTACAGTTCTGGCCTTTAGCTGATCTGTCTTGTTTTACTCCAGTTTGGTCATTGGTTGGATACTTCCAGTCTTCAGTCTAAACTGATCTCTTATCAGTTCCCTTAGTTGATTCTTTTCTCCCTTAGCTTAGCTGACTTAGTTGTCAGTTCATTTTGACTGTTCAACTTCTTGACTTCTCAGCTCAGTTGACTTCTGACTGAATGACGTATCCTTCAGCTTGCAGACCATACTCTTGATTGGTTGACTTTGACTTTGCTTGATTTCCTTTTTGATGATGCCTTGGATTAATCAGCTCCGATCTGCAACTTGAATTTTAGTCAATTTTTCACAAATAGTTTTGATATCTCATCAAAACCTAATCTAGGGGTTCCTTGATAGTTTTTCCTAAAAATTTCTCCCTTTTTGGTGATGTCAAAACTTTGTTGATGATGATGGAAAAAGCTGCAAATGTAGCAAGTTTGCTTAAGCAGTTTCAGAGCAAATTCAGAGCAAGTTTGAGAGAAACTTTGATTTATGATTTTTATTCAAGAATCAGAGCATTTGTCATTCATGCTATTATTCAGGTATTAAAGCATTTAAGATATGCATGAAATTCAAGTATTAGAGTAATTAGACTTCAAGTTTCAGAACATTCTCTCATTCTTTCATTTTGGGCATGCTTTCATTCTAGTATTAGAGTATTTTTCACTTAAGTATCAGAGCGTTCAACCATTTTTCATTCAAGTATCAGAGCATTTAACTAAATCATACTTGAAGTATCAGAGAATGAGCATTATAAGCATGGTCGAAATGTATATTATATATATTCACTTTAAAGCATATTATATTTTCAAGAGTAGTTAAAACTACTAATCTACTCCCTGAAAATTGCTTCTTTGCTCCTTTTCTTTCTGCTGGATTCTCCTTTTTTCTTGAGCTCCTTGCATCCTCCATGCTTCCCCATGAAGCTGATCTTCCCCCTCATGATGAATTTCTCTTTGAATTTGATCCCAAAGAGTTAAGCATCCATCATTTATCTGTTCTTCTTCCCCCTTTTTGGCATCATCCAAAAGGTGGAATGAGTCACATGATGGTAGTGACAAGTTTGGCAGGAAGGTAAACTCAGTTGCCATATTGTCATCATGAATTGAGGGAACTGAAGGAATTTGCATGGGTGAGGAGAGCCATGCATATGCTTCTTCAGTTGTCATGAACTGACCTGGAGCAGAGGTGAGAGAGACTGCTTGCTCTCTGAAGTTCATCGAGGCCAAGTTGTTGAAGATCTCATCGGTTGAAGGGATGGGTGGATCATCAACGAAGGGTGTGCATGAGGAGTTGGCCGGTTCATTGTCGGGAAGATGAGCATCGGCTGGTATGCTCAGCTGGATTCACTTGATCATCGAATTCATTATCTCTGAAAGCGTTGGTGGTGAGGAGAGTGGATGATTCATCCAGTTTCTACTCCATGTTCCTTCGTTGATCCAGAAGGTGGAGCCACGGGTGTGGATGAGGTAGAACATTGTTGACTCATCCAGTTGAAATCGCCATATATGGTATTGCAGGTACCGCCGTAGTTGGTCGAACAGAGCAGAGTCTGTGTCTTCAACGAGACCGAAACAACTTCTCAGCTGATGATCCAGAACTACTTCAAACTTAACCTCAATGGAGTCACGTTGGACTAATGGTAGAGGTTGGGAGCTGGCTGATATTGTAGGCCGATCACTTAGCCTTGAAAGATGTTCGCTCTCTTTCGTCAGAGGAGCTGACGGGTGCCTCCAAAGGTGTCTTTCCATGACCTGAGTTGGAAGGCCCTTGTCGACATGAATGTTTCGGGATTGGATGGCTGTAGATAGTGGGGAGCATGTACCTTCTTTTGAGCTGTTCGTCATTTGGGATGACCTCATCAAACTGGCTTTGAATGATATGGCTTATGCGACTCATAAACCCGATCTTTTCACAAAATGAGCTAGTGGATGGGTCATAGGCCGTTCGCTCTACATTAGCTCGCAGTTGAGCAAGGATGAAAGAGGCCCAGTTGGCTTTACATCCGTAGTATAGAGGGGCTGTGAGATGGGCTTTGATGTTCGAGAAGTGGACTGTCTCAAAGTTGCCATGTAGGATATGGCTGACGATATCTAAGAGTTGGAGGATATCATTTGGCATACTCTCCTTCAGCCTGTGTGAACAGTCATAGTGGTTGACGTGAAAAAGCTTCCAAGCATCCCATAGTGCGTGTTTGCAGGGTAATTTCAGGGTCATGACATCTGGACCGTCGCCTGGGAGGTGAAGAGTAGACATCATCGTCTCTTTCATCACTGTGATTGCCTTGCTCCGGACGGTAGAAATGATGTTGTCGCCTGAGATGGTTGCGTTGTAGTAGAACTCCACAACATGAGAAGGTAAGTTCTTGAGTGGCACGATCGTAAAAAATGACAGCAGGCCAGTTGTCTCCAATGGCCTATAAATCTTTTGAAAGTTTTCGGAGCCGAGGTGTGCGTTAAGATACTCTAGACTTAGAGTTTTATCTTTCTTCAATTTCTTAATGAGTAGATTTGCATTAACCGTCTGAAATGAGGGCTTCATATCTGCAAAAAGATGCTGTTTTAGTTTAGAGATCAAGTGTTTAGGAGAGAGAAGACTTAGCAGATGATCAAAGAAAGAGAGAGAAAGGTATTTGCAGATGATCGGAGCCTTTATCTCTGTGCACATATTTATTTAGCTTTGCATGCAGGAATCGAGGGCACTCGATTACTTTTCTTAGCTGATCAGCCATCCGATTTGATGGAGGATTAGCTGAATTAATGATGCTTATATCTCAGCCGTTTGATGAAGAATTAACTTTATGATCTTGTGGCTGAGAAGTAGCTACTCTGAAAATGGGGGTAGTTGCCATAAATAGTAAAATATTTTCTGCAGATCTTGCTATTTATATCTCAGTAGAAAATATTTTCTTTTTCAATTTTGAAGAGTTGATTTAATATCAATGCAGAGATATTAATTGCAGCATTGTGAGATAGAACCCTATTTTCAAATTGGAACCGATTAGAATAATATAAGAGATTTCATAAACGCAACAGTAAGAATGTAATTATGATAAGCTTTGAAGAATAAAAAAAAACTTATCCGTATTCAGTTGGGATACAGTCCAACTGATTGACTGCTTCGGCGGTTGAGTGATCAGTTGAGTCTCGCTTCCCAGTTGTCGCTGAAGAACTGGCTGAAGTGGAAGCTGTATTTGAACTGAATTGATCAGTTGCTTGGCTCTCAGTAGACAGTTTCCGCTTTTTGAAGGTAGCTGGATTAGCTGCATTGCTTCCTTGGGATGTAGTTGTGATCTTTGGCAGTTTAGGCCTTGCAGTCCTCCGGGCTTGGCAAAGCTGGATGACAACTGACGAGTTTTTCATCCTTTGACTGAGGAATTGTAAAGTTCCCTTTGGCAATGATCGAGACTGATCATTTTTCATAGGTAATTGCATGCCTTTTGAGCTTGATGTGAGCAGTGGAGTGACATAGCTCTTGGATAGAAGACTTGGTGATGTGGCAGTGTCTTCATCATCACTATCGCTCTCGTCAGCACGCCTTGGATTCTTCTGGGTAGCCACAGCTTCAGTTTGTGATAAATGTGGTTCTATCCTTTCAACGACCGGTGGAGTTTGTCGGGATGGCTCAGCTGACTGACTTGATAGATTATCAAAGTTCAGTTTTTGACAAAGTGAGCCAGTTGGGCAGTTAACTGGTTGATCTGCAGTTCTAACTGCTTGAGGCACGATGTTGGTCTTGATTTCTGCTAATAAGGCGGTGGCTTGAATCTTGTTGACAAGCCGGTGATTCATGATGTGCTGGATTTGCACAATGGTTGGAGGGAATGGATTTGATGAACCTATCCACTTGATGCTCCAAGTTTCTTCTCGTTGCCAATAGCTCATGCCGTGAAAGGCAGTTAGCAGAAAATGAGACTGGATGGACATAGAATGTCTCCAGTTATACCAATAGAAATACCGGTGGAGTTGTTTGAACAACTCTTGGTCACATTGTGCAATAAAGGCAAAGTGATTGAGAAGGAGATTGGTTACTTCCTTTTGTGCACCTTTGACTGCATATTCACCACTATAAAAAGTGCGAATATTCTCTTCAGTCAGCTGGAGAGGAGGGCATGTACTTCGGAAGTAGTCTGCTCCGTAGTTTGGATGAGGGATTCCAATGAATGGAATAAGCTCATATGGATCAGAGCAAACCTGGAAATCAACTGGTGATCCGTTCTTTGATTTTGGAGACTGAACGGCGTTGGCAGTTGAGTTGCTCGATGAGTGGTTGCCTGTCTTGGCTTTAGCTTTTCTCTTTTTCTTTAGCGACTGAAGATGAGCAATTCCTTTCTTGGGAATCCAGTCAGAGATAAGAACTGGCAGTGACTCATTATTTGGAAGCTTCAGCAGGTCTTCAAGCATTTTACTCATTCTTAGAACAAGTCCAACCTTGGACTCAAATTTACCAGAGTTCTTTGAGTCAGAGGCCTTGATGACTTGATGCTTGAATTGTTGAAAGACAAATTCTGCCCAGTTTGTTTGTCGCCCTTCAGCAAGGTGAATCATAACCTTGTATCTCTCTTGGGTGAGTTGACTCAGGCTTCCAATGGCCCCGAACATCATCTTGTTCATTATGTCAAGTAGAACTCCATACTCGGGCTTCAGGTCAGTTTTAGCGGTTGTAAAACTAAATTTCTTGTCACAGGTTGAAGCTTTCCATTTTTTCCAGTACAATTCTGCAGATTCCTTTAGATCTTGAATGGATGAACCTTCCTGTGGGAGTTGGAACACTTCTGCAATTGTCCTTTCAGTGATTTGAAGCGGCCGTCCTTGAATCACTGATGACACTGTCTTTCCATCTGCAGATAATTTTGCTTGAAGCAAAAATTCACTCACCAAATATTGTCTAAAGAACTTTGGTGGCGTTTTCAGGTAGTAAAGAATTTTTGTCTTGTGAAGATTGGACAGAAGGAGTGGGTTGTTTGATTCATTTAGAATCAATTGAAATTTCTTCCTATCAAGAAATTTATCTCTCATAAGTTGTTCTTTGAAGGAATTTGAAGATCTGGATAATTTGGCCATCTTTGATATTAGCTGAGATTTTGGGAATTTAAGATCTTTTGAGAGAGAGTTTTTGTGATTGTAGAAGGAGGGGGCTTTTTGAAAGGTTTTGAAAGAGAGGGGCTGTTTATGAGTGTTTGGACAGGCTTATAGATCTGATGGTTGGAATGGTACTAGCCTCTGGTCTCTTTTGGTCGTTGGCAATTAATGACTTTCACACGTGTCATTGTTTTGCAACGGTCAAAATTTCAAAATAAATGTGAGGCTTAACATTTATTTGAAATAAAAAGAACTTTTATAAATATATCAAAAGATATAATTACACACTGATTAACAAGAAGTACACTCAGGGCTTTTCTAATCAGGTTTTAACTTGATCAGCCACTTAGTCCTTCTTGTGATCAGTTTTTCTTTTCTTAGCCAGCGGTTCAGTGATATCCTCTTCTCCATCCTCATCACTGCTTTCTGACTCCGTTTCAGCTGACTGGAGCCTTGGATGGGCTTGCAGCTGCTTGATCTGCTCAGTGTGCAGTTTAACATGTTACTGCAGGGATTGGATCAACTCTTCATAATACGGAGGAAGCTGGACTATTGAACTGCTTGGCTGAGTGATGAACTGTACTGCTCTAGAGTCCACTTCCTCTCCTACTTCAGTTCCAACAAGTTCCTCGCAAGGAACTGTGTGGGATATTTTTTCTGCTTCCACACTTGTTTGGTAGACAAGTTGTTCATTTCTTTGACTTGTCTGATCAGCTGATTTGTCTGTAAGAGCTGGCTCTGGATCAGCTGGAGGAATAGATGATGTGATTTCTCTCTTAGCAGTTGGATCTTGTGAGGTAGCTGTCTGGGTTTCAGCTGCCTTTTCAAATTGATGAGTCTTCTCAGCTGATTCTTCAGAGTCGTCAAGAATTATGTTAATTTCAACTTCAGCTTCATGAGGAGGTTTCTCAAGGTGAAGTTCTCTCATTATTTCATCAACGATATCCTTCTCTGAGTTGTATATTTGATCGCCCATGGCAGTTGATGGCTGTCCAGTTTGATAGCTTTGTGACTTCTTCATTAATTGATTGAATAGCCATTTGTGTTGAACATGGGGGTGCGACCATCTTTCTCGTTCTATTTCTGTAGTGATGACTGACAGTGTTAAGCTTTGAGTCTTGCACAGTTCATCAAATATGTCCTTCATCGATCCTTCAGCTGGGTTTGAGCACTCTTTCCTCTAGGGCAGAGCATTCGGTCGGTTCGGGTAGAAACTGACCGAAAATCTTGTAACCGACGTGCACCGAAGTCCTCAGCCGCACCGGCCGATCACTGACCGATGATATGCCATCACTGAACTAAGCACTGACCGATAGTGTTCGGTCAGTTCGGTTCGGTTATCCGAATTGAAATCAGCAGCATAACAAAGAGAGAGACGAGAGATGGTTACTGCCGTGTTTCTGCGTTCATGGTGGCGGATGGCATGTGAGAGATGAATTACTCGAAAACATGGCTTGAGACAGTGTGTAGAGCTCGCCGGAATCTATAGTGTCGGGAAGCAAAGAGGGATTCTCAACTTTGTTTCTGACAGCAAACTCAATCCATTACCCACGCATTAACATCCCAAGTAAGGGGGAAAGAGAGGGTTCATATGTTACCTTGGTGAGGGATCTGCGAATGTTCTGATTTTTAGGAAGGAAAAATAGAGAAGAGATGGATGAAGGAAAGTGAACAGAGAGAGAAATGATATGAGAGAGCAGGTGTTGGTGGGTGTGAAGTCACGTGAAGAATCAGAAGAGAGAGAGAGAGAGAAGTGATGGGTGGTGGGGACCATGTGAGTAAAGATGAAAGAGAGAAATAACTGGGTGGGGCTCAAGGAGTGAGTGTGTGAAATTTGGATGGGTCGGTGTATCCGAATATTTTTTTATTGAGACCGACCACCGACCGAAATACTATCGGTTTGCCTAGCTAACCACCGATCACTGTCCGCTTACAAATAGCCACTGCACCGAACCGACTGAAACCGATCGGTTCGGTCGGTCAGTTCGGGGTGCAGTTAGTTGATGCTCACCCCTACTTTCCTCAATTTTAGCTGCCTCATAAGGTGTTTTCCTTTAGTGATACTTGCGTTCTCACTGTCCGTCCACCATAGGCTCCATTTTTCCTCTCGCCTCCAGAAGCTCATCCCATAGAATGCGAGCAATGAAAGAAAAGGCTCTGACTGATATACATGTCTCTATAAAAACCAGTATATGTACCTGGTCAAGATGTGATAGAGCTCTTCATGGCCAGTTAGTTCCTGGGCAAAGTGTTGAGCCATGTGTTTTTGTATGGTTTCACCAGCCCATTTCTTCACAGACTCTCCTTGTGAGTAGGCTCTTATATTTCCTTCAACTTGGGCCATTGGTGGGCACGTCATTTGGAAGTAATTAGCTCCAGGCTCTTTGTGAGGAATTTCTCTTGCAGGGATGATATCTTCTGGATTTTCACACGGAGCTGTATCTCCAACAGTTAAATTTGCTGGGATTGTTGGGTCTTGTATAGGGCTTGAGTCCTTTCTCCTTCTTGATTGAGAAAGCAAGATTCTCCTTCTTTTTGGTTGACCAACTTGTTTCTTCTTTGGAGCTGATCTGACAGCTGCTTGCCTAGCTGATTGTCTGATGATATCAGTTCTGGTGGCAACTGAGCTTTGTTGCCTGAATTTCTGAGCTATATGTATGTCATCATCAGAGTCATCAGTAACTGGCTTCTTTCCCCTGTCTTCAGCTGCAGGCTTCTTTCTCCTTTGCTGATCAGTTTGTTCAGGATCAATCTCCACAATTCTGAGAGGTTTCCAAATGAAGTCATTACTAACTATAGATTTAAACTCTGTTTCTTCAGCCATCTGAGGAAACTGCTTCTCCAAAATAATGCTGACTCGACTGATATACCCAATTCGTTAAGGGAATTTCTCACAATCCCAGCTTCTCTCAATGATATCAATATATCTCTTCAGTTGTTCAAAGAAATATTGTGCCCAGTTGATCTCCATTCGGTTGTAGATGGCGGCGCAGATTTTGTACTTTATTGTTGACATTTCGGACTGACTGCCAGTTGTTCCTACCATTATCTTTGAGGCGATGGCAACGAGCACTTGAAATTCATCTTGCAGTTTTGAGATGAGATGATTGCTCTTATATGGTTGAGTTTCGCCTTCCTTTTTCCAAAAGTCATAAGCTTCCTGGAAATTGACTTGAACATCTTCCAGCTTGAGTCCGTTGTTAGGTAGATCGCACATGTTACTCAGAGACTCAGCTGTTACGATAATGACTTGTCCTCTTACTTCTGATCTAGTTTCTTTGAGATTTGAAGATCCATTTGAATTTAGATAAAATTCAGCAACTGGTTCTGTGTAAATCCGTTCTGGAAATACCTCTAGAAACTTCTTTAGTTTGGCCTGAGAAAGCTTTTCAACGATCATTCTGCTGAGAGGGGAAGCTTTTCAGGCTTGAAGGAATCCGGCTGGATTGAAAAACTTGTCTCTGTCAAGTTTTTCACAGAATACTGTAGAATCTTCTCCGGACTGACGGAAACTTGTCTCGAGTATTCAGCCGCCATTTTTATAGAGAGATTGGGCTCATCCAATGGTTGTGTCACTTTATATGCCTAATTTCAACGGCCAGATTTAAATCAATCGACCCGTCGATTGGCCTTTCGATTCTGTCCGTTGGGGATAAATGAAGGAGGAGAGAGAAAGTTTCAACGGTAATATTTGAGTGACACGTGTTTTTACCATTTCTAATATTGAGATTTGAACTTATCTTTTCTATCTCGCAGCTTCTCCTTGGCTTGAAACTGATTACGTCATCAGTTGGCTTCCACTGTAACTGATGATCCTTTTGTTGATCAGTTTCAACTGAGATGTCTTTTCATCAGTTCAGAATTAGTCTTGACCGCTTAGACCTTTATTTAGCTGCTTTCTAGTTCAGTTGTTCTCCTTCAGCTGGTCTTTGAACTGACATCTCCTTTTGATTTGACTTCAGTTCCTAGTACTCCTTCATCAGTTTGATCAATTTTGCAGCTTGTATATTCTGCATAACTGATAGGACTTATTCTACTTGTTATTATCATGACTTTTTGGTGACTTTTATCCTTATTATTTATCCCCTAGTTGTGTATTTTGGATATATGATGTGTTGTTGAGTTGTGTAGGGATATGGTGTAAAAGTGGAGAAAAGAGGAAGTCTTTGGTGCAAGAAAAGATAAAAGTGAAGAAAAGGAAGAAGTTCGAGCGGACTGAGCTGCAAGGGCATGCAGCTGGAATATTGAGACAGATTTCTGGAGGCCCGGTCCAGAATACGTTTTGGGCTTGCTGAACTTAATTCTCGGCCCACGCGCGAGTCTGGACGCGGAAAAGCTTTCTCACCGCCTCTAAGAGTATTTTGCATGGGAATTGCCATAATTATTTAGACTAGGATTTTATTTCCTATTAGAATCTATCTCTTTTATGGATTGTAGATATATATTAGGTATTTAGTTTATTTTTCAGACACACGCCAGAAACGCGAGAAACGCAGCAACACCCAGTTTCAATTCAGTTTTATTTTCTTCTTTCTTTCGATATTATCATCGCGCGATTATACAACTTTTGGTTGATTAATTCCGGCATGCAAAGTATCTAAATTATTTGTATTCCGGTGACAACGACGAAGATCCGCTTATATAACTGTGAGATATAATTGTTTGTTTATAATTAATTGATGCATGTATCTGTTATTCTTGGATTTCGGGTCGTAATTATTCTAAGTCTATCGAGTAGTTGCAAATATTTGGTAGGTTGTGATTAATTACTAGCCAATTTAAATCGGCCATACGTAATCGTGGTTTAGGTTTAATAAGTGGTAAAACGGTTGCTCAAATAACTAGGGAAATAATAGAGTTAATTTTACAGTCCTGCGTCAGAGTCTGTAAGTTAAGAATCGGGTCTTTCTTGTGCTCATTGCTATCGGCTCATTAAACTTATAGAGCGTCTCTTACAGTTGTTAGTCAATTAGGGAAGTAATTAATGAAGTGTCTTCTTAATTATCGAAACAGTATGGAGAGATGAGGTCATGTCAGAAGCGTCTTCGGTGGCTATAACTGATTTGCATGGTTTGATTAATTAATTCCTGCGTCTGTGATCGGTATTATAAGTGGAGTGGAGTTCGTTGGATCCGAAATACCCTTTTTATCCTTGATTCAATTCAGTTCATTTGCACACGTATTTTCGTTAGTTGGTTATTTAAATTCTTCAATTTATTTTGTTACATAATTCACACTAAATACATTTCTGGAAGTTTGGGCACGCAGACTGAAAGTCAAGAGTAATCCTCGCCGGTCCTTTGGGAGACGATCCTGCTCGCCACTGTACTCTGCAGTGTGGGCTTGCCGACGAAAGTCGGAACATTTATTTTTGGTGAAAAACGACGCACTAAATTTTGGCACCGTTGCCGGGGATCGGTTTAAAGCAGTGCTTACTCGAAATTTTCAGTTTGTTATTTACTTTGTTTTTATTTTATTTTTAATTTTTCTGGTCTATGACCCGTTCCTCTGTAGATAAAGATTTAGTGTTCGATCCAGAGCCAGAGAGAACGTTACACCGGTTGAGGAAGAATACCAAAGAGCCTACAAGGACTCTCGAAGCTGATCAATACCTCGACATAGCCAATAACGAAGATCCACCACCGAACCCGCAAGGCCTTGCCGCAGGAAGAGCCCTCATTCATGCTAATGTGGCTAATCATGGACCTGATCATGAGCCTCTCATACGGGAAATCGATCATCTTCGGAGTAACAGACCCATCTGCATCGTGCTGCCCCCGATTGCTAACAATGCGGAGATTCGACATGCCTTCATCCAAGTATTACCGAAGTTTGGTGATCTACCGGGAGAAAGTGCACACAAGAATTTGTCTGAATTTGATCTCGTGTGCTCCACTTTAAGACCTACTAGTTTTACTGCTAATAACCTAAGGTTACTTACTTTTTCCCACACCTTGCAGGGAAAGGCACGAGATTGGTTGTTCGATTTACCACCGGAGTCTATCACCATGTGGGCAGAATTAGAAGGACAATTCCTGTGAAAGTTCTTTCCTGAGACTCGAGCTGCAAATCTGAGAATGGCTATTAGTAGCATCAAACAAAAGCCGAATGAAAGCCTAGCTGAATACTGGGAGAGATTTCAATAGCTTTGCCACAAATGCCCGGACCATGTCTTCACTGATTATCAGCTTCTGACTAATTACTTTTACCGTGGCATGTCTTCTTTTGATAGAAAAATCTTCGATGCTGCCAGCGGGGGATCTCTTACCAATAAAATCCTCGGCGAGGCCAAACAGCTCATAATCGACATGGCTTCTGGAGGACAACAATACGAAGAAGAAGATGACAACAGACATCGACCTGTAAGGGCAATCGACCGAGCTGAAGGGTCAGAAGTGAATGAGAAGATAGATGCTCTTACCTCTCTAGTCCGAGGTTTGGCCGTGGCACACACAAGGCCAAACCGCTGCGAAGTGTGTTCTGAGCATGGGCATTTCACTGACGAGTGTCCAAATTTACATGAGCCCCCTACTAAACAAGCTTGTTACGGATCAGGCGATGCGCAACAAGATGCTCTCAGAGGAATCAATTATGATGCCTAGCGAGGAGACAATTTCAGGAGAAAGCGGAATAATGATCCTTATTCCAATTCCTACAACCCAGGTTGGCGAGATCATCCCAATTTTCATTGGAGACAGCCTGGCGATCCACCTGCAGCAGGAGACTTGCCACCAAGACCCCCAAGGGGTGAGCCGTATGCCCACGCAGATCGATCCACACCATCTATGAGTGAGATCATGAAGAGTCTGGAGCAAAGCACCAACCTTGTAAGTAGCTTAGCGCAAAGCCAAAAGGCCTTTCAACAAGAGACACAAGCCGCTTTTGGCAGCATAGGCACACAAATCACCCAACTTGCCACCCAATTGATCAAGCTGCAAGGGCATACTGGAAAACTTCCATCTCAAGCCGAGCAAAACCCGAGAGGCAATGTCAGCGCTGTGACTCTTCGGAGTGGGAAAGAGTTAGTAGAGGATGAGAAACAGAAGCGGCACAACCACACGCTGAGTGGGCAAACTGCAGTAAATGCTGACAAACCCAACGATAAAGGCACACAGCCTACCGCACAGATTGCTCCTAATGAGGTACAGATTTTGTCTAAACCGCCTCTCCCTATTAATGCAGCTCCTTTTCCTTCTAGATTAGCACGACACAAGAAAGATGAAGATGAGAAAGAGATCTTTGAGCTTTTCAAGAAAGTCGAGATCAACCTACCTCTCATCGATGCTATCAAGCAAGTCTCTCGATATGCAAAATTCTTGAAGGAGCTATGTGCCAAGAAAATACGGTATGGAAGGGATGCAAAAATCAAGGTAGGAGAAAATGTCTCAGCTATAATTCAGCGGAAGTTACCCCAAAAGTGTCGAGATCCAGGTATGTTCACTATCCCCTTGCATCATTGGGAGCAAAAAGGTAGAAAAAGTCATGTTAGACTTAGGAGCATCCATTAATGTTATGCCTTTCTCTGTTTACAAAGAGTTACAGCTAGGACCAATGAAAGACACTCGAGTTATCATTCAATTAGCTGATAGGTCCAATGCATACCCGAGAGGTGTAGTAGAGGATGTCTTAGTTAAGGTGAATGAATTGATCTTTCCTGTTGATTTCTACATTGTTGACATGGATGATACATTGTCTGCACATAGATCTTTAATTTTGCTGGGCCGCCCATTTATGAAAACTGCACGCACAAAGATTGATGTGGACAAAGGAATGATGAGTTTCGAATTTGATGGGGATGTTGTCACATTTAATATATCTGAAGCCATGAAACATGTAGAAGACCCCGAGGCACTTTTTATGGTGGATATTATCGATTTCATTACTGATGATTTTGTTGAGTACAATTTCAGAGATGACAGTTTAGAGCAGGTACTTTATGGAGGGATACCCGACCACATTGCAGATTCAGAAGAGGAAAAAGAGATCCAGGAACTCATACAGCAGTTATACGCTGCCAATGAATTTCCTGTCAGAAATGCGGCCGGCCGTTTGCCCTTGCCGCCCATCACGGAACCCATTCTTCCATCTCATGTGAAGGCCCCGACTCTGGAGTTGAAGGTTCTTCCCGAGCACTTGAAATACGCCTACCTGGGCGAAGCAGATACTCTACCTGTCATCGTGAGTAAAGACCTTACCGCAGCCTAGGAAACACAACTTGTTACTCTCTTGAAGAAGCACAGAGGGGCTATCGGCTGGACTCTCGCCGACATCAAGGGGATCAGCCCCGACATCTGCATGCACCGCATATTTCTAGAAGAGAATCATAAACCATCCCGAGATCCTCAGAGGAAGTTGAACCCAGTAATGAAAGAAGTGGTGTTGAAAGAGATTCTGAAGTTGCTCCAATTGGGAATCATTTACCCAATCTCCGACAGTGTTTGGGTTAGCCCAGTACACGTAGTTCCAAAGAAGTCTGGATTCCAGCTCGTGAAGAATGAGAGCAACGAATTGATACCAATGAGGTTGCAAACAGGGTGGCGAATGTGCATTGATTTCAGGAAATTGAATGATGCCACACGCAAGGATCACTTCCCGTTGCCTTTTATTGATGAGATGCTCGAAAGATTAGCTGGGAAATCCTATTTCTGCTTTCTAGATGGCTTCTCCAGCTACTTCCAGATTTTTGTAGCTCAAGAAGACCAAGACAAGACGACCTTCACTTGTCTCTTTGGGACCTTTGCCTGTCGAAAGATGCCATTTGGCTTATGCAACGCCCCGGGCACCTTTCAACGATGCATGCTGAGTATTTTTTCCGACTTGATAGAGAGCTGCATCGAAATCTTTATGGATGATTTTACAGTCCATGGCAACTCTTTTGAGCAGTGTATGAAGCATTTAGACAAAGTCCTTCAAAGGTGTGTCGAGACCGATTTGGTTTTGAACTTCGAGAAGTGTCATTTCATGGTACAATAAGGAATTGTGCTCGGGCATGTCATATCTGCGAAAGGAATCGAAGTGGATCGAGCTAAGATCGACTTGATCACAAAGCTGCCGTACCCCTCTAATGAGAAAGAGATTCGAGCCTTCTTAGGCCATACCGATTTCTACCGCCGCTTCATTCAGGATTTTTCAAAGATAGCTCAACCCATGACTAAGTTGCTGCAAAAGGGCGCCCCTTTTATCTTTGATGACAAGTGTAAAGAAGCTTTTGATTTGTTGAAGGAGAAGCTGACTTCTGCCCCGATCATTCAGCCACCGCAGTGGGGACTCCCGTTTGAGCTCATGTGCGATACAAGTGACTATGCTATTGGAGCTGTCCTTGGACAAAAGATTGAGAAACACAGTCATGTTATTTACTATGCTTCAAAAACTCTCAACCCGGCTCAGTGCAACTACATAACTACCGAAAAAGAGCTTCTTGTCGTGGTGTTTGTGTGTGAGAAATTTCGATCCTACATTGTTGGATCCAAAGTTGTGGTATACACTGATCACGCTGCTCTCAAATACCTCCTCTCCAAAAAAGAGTCTAAGCCACGACTTATACATTGGATTCTCCTCTTACAAGAATTTGATTTGGAGATTAAAGATAAGAAGGGGCCCGAGAATCATGTCGCAGACCATTTGAGTAGACTGTTGACTGCATCCAACGGTATGCCCATACCAGATGATTTTCCAGATGAGCTTCTTCTTGCGGCTGCGGAAAGGGCACCCTGGTACGCTGACTTGGTGAATTTTCTCACAACGGGAATTTTTCCCAAAGGTTTTGAATCCGCCCGAAAAAACAAGTTGAAGAGCCAAGCCAAGTATTTCATCTGGGATGAGCCCTATTTGTGGAAGACTTGTGCCGATCAAGTCATTCGCCGATGTATTTCTGAGGAAGAGATTCCATCCATCCTCAGCTTCTGTCATGCCCACGCATGTGGCGGCCACTTTGGCCCAAGAAGAACAGCCCGCAAAGTCTTAGACTGTGGTTTTTATTGGGAAATCATCTTCAAAGACGCCTACTTCTTTTGCAAGAACTGTGATCATTGCCAGCGCTTTGGTAATATTTCTTCAAAGAACGAGATGCCTCAAGTTCGTATCTTGATTTGTGAGATTTTTGATGTATGGGGCATGGACTTCATGGGCCCGTTTCCAAGCTCCTTCGGCCACTCCTATATTCTTCTAGCCGTCGACTACGTTTCCAAGTGGGTTGAGGTTAAAGCTACCCCAACAAATGATTCTAAGGTCGTTGCCAAATTCCTCAAGGCTCAGATTTTTCAACGCTTTGGTGTTTCTCGAGCTATCATCAGTAACCAAGGCACGCACTTTTGCAACCGAACCTTAGAAGCGTTGTTCAAGAAGTATGGAGTCACCTATCGAGTTGCTACGACATATCACCCGCAGTCCAATGGCCAGGCTGAAGTGTCCAATCGAGAGATCAAAAACATTCTGAAGAAGACCGTATGCCCACACCGCAAGGATTGGAGCCTGCGACTAGATGATGCTGCATGGGCATACCACACGGCTTTCAAAACACCTATCGATATGTCCCCTTATCGTCTGATTTTTGGGAAACAGTGCCATCTTCCTGTCGAGCTGAAACATCGAGCTTTTTAGGCCATGAAACAATGCAATTTGGATCCTCGTCTGGCCGGACATGAACGCAGCTATCAGTTACAAGAGCTCGAAGAAATCTGTTTAGAGGCCTATGATAGTGCCAGTTCTTACAAAGATCGTACCAAACTTTTGCACGACAAATATATCTGGAGGAAAACGTTTGAGGTCGGCTAGAAAGTGTTACTTTTCAATGCTCGCCTTCGCCTCATACCCGGTAAGCTCAAATCTCGCTGGATGGGCCACTTTGAAGTCGTATCTGTCAGTCTACATGGAGCTGTGGAAATTCGCAGTTTGGATACTCACAAGGTATTAAAGGTGAACGGCTAGTTGCTCAAGCCATATTGTGCCGACATCACTTTCTCCAGTTTTGATGGGGTTGATCTTGCAGCCCCGATAATTCACCACTAGCTGCTCCACGCCGATGAGCCTTCGACGTTAACTAACGGTGCTTCTCGGGAGGCAACCCGATTTCTGGTTCCTTTGTTCTTTTATTTTTCGATTTTGCTTTATTCTTTTAATTGCTTTAATTTTCTAATTTTTTCTGTCTTTTTAATTCTGCAATCTTACTCTATATATAGAAAATACCAAAAAAAAAAAAAATTGGGGGGAGGCACCATAATGTTCTACGCCGCATGGGCACACCGCCTACGGGAGAGCGGTTTTGGAAGTAACCGCTATTTCAAGTGTGGGGGGAAAATTTAGGAATTTCGTTTTATTTGCAGGGACCTCATTGCAAATAACCCAAAGTCAATTTGGGGATTTTTTGCCCTAATCCCCAACTCAATTTAACCCCCCCACTTAGTCAAATTTTTACATCCTTTCAAATTTTTACTCTTGTTTGCAGCAGTTACAGCGCCTCTTCATCTTCCCGCCTCTTCCCAACCGCCAAAGCCGATCACTTCTCCGACCTCCTTCGCCGTCAACGACCATAGGTAAGAAGCGAACATCCGTCGCCAAGCGCAAAGTCACTGTCCCCGAGCCAAGACCTCCATCTCCCGAGAAAGCCACACCACAGCAGTCGTCGACGCCGGTGACCTCGCCTCCACCATCTCCGACTGCCGTTCCCCTGGAAGTCAACCAACCTCCGCCCTTCCACCGCCGTATACTGAAACGCCGAGCCAAAGTGGGACCCTCCAGCACTACCGCGTGACGAAAGCTTTCCACTGCCGAATCAACACCACCGGCGGACCACCAATCCTCACCGCCGCTTTCTCCGGCCAATTCCACCTCACAAGCGAGCCCGCCGGCCGCTATCTCACAATCACGTGTTCCCACTCCTCAGCTAGAGAGCGCTCTCGCTCCCTCTCCTGTTTCAAACCCGCCACCTTCATCCTCTGCCCCGGCCAAGTCATCAAAGAAGAGGACAAAAGGCAAAGCCCCAGCCGCCTCCTCGAGTTCTGCCGCCCCAGCTTTCCTACCACCGGATGAGGTAAAACGCCGCACCGACTTGAACACTAATCGTGTTCTCGTTGACGCGCGCATTTTCGATTGGAATAATATTGCTGTGTTAGGGGTTAACGATCGTATTAGGAATTTCTTCATTGGAATTGGTAGGGATACACTACTTGATGTTTCTGTGGATGTTCATCGTGATTTAGTTGTCGATTTTTTATCTTCTTTTGATTTTGATGCCTTGAGGGGGCTCGATGATAGGCATGCCGTCGTGTTTTGTCTTCGTGGTCGTAAGTTTCATATGTCCATTACTAACTTGAACATTGTGCTTGGTTTTGAGTCTGATGTCTCTGTGCTCGAGGATGAGTATAAGTCTTCTCTTTGTGATATTCCAGCCGTTTTCTCTCAAACAGCTAGTGAAATTTGGGCTCGGCTTTCTATAGATGAGTCTTACAGTTCTCGATCCTCTAAGAGATCCCATTTGAAGGATGATGCCCTTCGTCTTTGCCATAGGTTCCTATCTGCTAACGTGTTTGGTCGATTAGATATGCTGAACTTGGTTACTGTGCAAGAACTCTTTTTACTTGATTGTATGGATTCTGGGACTAAGGTGAACTTTGGGTACTGGCTTGCCAAGCGATGGCATTTCAGTGCCCATCACACACTCTGCCGCGCCCCCTTGGGTTGCTTTGTTACTCTACTTGCTAAGAGACTCCACATTCCCCTTTCTGACCCTGAGCCGTTGCCTGCTATGTTATTTCGCTTGGAAGATTTTGCTGCCATGAAGTTCTTGTTTGTGAATGACCAGGGCCAGTATCAGCTTACCCGGCCGGGCATTTAAGGCCCGCGTCGATCTGTTTCTGCAGGGCCTGCTGCTTCCTCCCTCCTCCTAGCAATTGAGGAGTTGATCACCGCTGCCACCACTCGACTGGAGGACAGCCTTGGCCGCTGGCTGGATGAGATTGATGGTCGCCTGGACGTGATAGAGCAGGTGATCTGCCATTTGGCGGATCAGAGTTAGTTCTCTCTTATCCCTCCTCTTTTACTCCTTGTTTGCATGTGTTTTGTTTGCTTTTACGTTTTGTTTTTCTGATTTTATTGTGAGTTTTCTGTTTTGATTCGTACCCCTTCTCACAGCGAGGACACTGTGTCTTTCAAAGTGTGGGAGGAGTCTTAATGATTTGTGATTTGTGTCGAAAAAAGAAAAAAAATTTCAAAACATTTGTTGTTTTATGTGAGTCGTTTTCTTTGGTTTTTGCTTGGGATTTTTAATTAAGTGTTGATAGTTTGAATTGATGAGAATGAGGATGTATGAGCTGTGATGGTTTGACTAGTTGAGAGGTTGAATTTGTGATAGAATATACCATGCTTTGGATGAAATCTGGGATGATGAATTTTGTTTGCAATCAAAACTTTTTAAGCCTACAAATTGTGAGTTCTCGAGCCTATGAGCATGCATGAATTAAGAGCTCAGTGTTTTTGTTGATGAGTGTTATCTGACTAGTTATTCGATGCTTGAATTGCTTTGCTGCCACTTTGTTGTCATTTTTTTTAATTTCATTTGCAAAAATGATCAAGGCATTAGGGATACTCGAGCTAATGGTCCAAAAGAAAATGCCCTGCCCGTTCATTGTCAATTAGTGAGCCCATTTTGAGCCTAATAAATCCATGTTCATTGATTACATCCACTATAAATTAGCCTTTGCTTTTCTTTTGGCCTGCTTTTGTCCTTGGAATCAGGCATGTTTGGTATGGGTAGTTATTTGAGCTGTAATATTGGAAGGGTTGAAGGCCAGAAAGAAAGAAAAGTCATGAATTCTCACTCCATGCCCCTCGAAAAAAAAAGAAAGAGAAAGAAAGAAAAAAAATGAATGAAGCACAGCTTCAGAAAAAAAAATATAGAGATAAAAGATTGAGGAGAGGGATGTGCAAAAGAGCAACACTCATTATGCTCACAACTCTTGAATAAGGCCTACCTTGATTTGAAAAGAAAGAAAAGTATTGTTGCAGCCACACTTCATAAAGAAATTCATGCTTAGACTTGCCTGGTTTCATCTCTCCTTAGCTACTTTGGCCAAATATATCCTACCTCATGAACCTAAGCCCCATTACAACCAAAGGAAGAAAGACCTTGTGATTTGTGTTTTGAAATGAAAGTGTGACATCTCTAGGTGACAAATGAGCAATTTTGTGCTGAAAATCGCTAGTCATGATCTTTGAGTGAATAGGCCTCCTGACCTGAATTTGTTTTCTTTTGAGTGACGAAGAGTGAATCTTGGTGAGGCTGGATTGTGAAGCATAATTCTAACTTTATTGACAAAGTGCTGACATATTTCTTGAACAAAGAGGATTAGTGGTTTGTGGATTGATATATCACAGTTTATGCTCTAAGTTCTAATTGATTTGGGTTGTTGATACTTGGTCAGTCATCCCTGTCGAGTCTGTTTTTTGTTCTTGATGTTTTCTTTGTTCTTGTTTGTGTTGCTCAAGGACGAGCAAGGGTTAAGTGTGGGGGGATTTGATAGGACTTATTCTACTTGTTATTATCACGACTTTTTGGTGCCTTTTCTCCTTATTATTTATCCCCTAGTTGTGTATTTTTGATATATGATGTATTGTTGAGTTGTGTAGGGATGTAGTGTAAAAGTGGAGAAAAGAGGAAGTCTTTGGTGTAAGAAAAGATAAAAGTGAAGAAAAGGAAGAAGTTCGAGCGGACCGAGCTGCAAGGGCATGTAGCTGGAATATTGAGACAGATTTCTGGAGGCCCGGTCCAGAATAAGTTTTGGACTTGCTGAACTTAATTCTCGGCCCACGCGCGAGTCTGGACGCGGAAAAGCTTTCTCACCGCCTCTAGGAGTATTTTGCATGGGAATTGCCATAATTATTTAGACTAGGATTTTATTTCCTATTAGAATCTATCTCTTTTATGGATTGTAGATATATATTAGGTATTTAGTTTATTTTTCAGACACACGCCAGAAACGTGAGAAACGCAACAGCACCCAGTTTCAATTCAGTTTTATTTTCTTCTTTCTTTCAATATTATCATGGCGCGATTATACAACTTTTGGTTGATTAATTCCGGCATGCAAAGTATCTAAATTATTTGTATTCCGGTGACGACGACGAAGCTCCGCTTATATAACTGTGAGATATAATTGTTTGTTTATAATTAATTGATGAATGTATCTGTTATTCTTGGATTTCGGGTCGTAATTATTCTAAGTCTATCGAGTAGTTGCAAATATTTGGTAGGTTGTGATTAATTACTAGTCAATTTAAATCGGTTATACGTAATCGTGGTTTAGGTTTAATAAGTGGTAAAACGGTTGCTCAAATAACTAGGGGAATAATAGAGTTAATTTTACAGTCCTGCATCAGAGTCTGTAAGTTAAGAATCGGGTCTTTCTTATGCTCATTGCTATCGGCTTATTAAACTTATAGAGCGTCTCTTACAGTTGTCAGTCGATTAGAGAAGTAATTAATGAAGTGTCTTCTTAATTATCGAAACAGTATGGAGAGATGAGGTCATGTTAGAAGCGTCTTCGGTGGCTATAACTGATTTGCATGGTTTGATTAATTAATTCCTGTGTCTGTGATCGGTATTATAAGTGGAGTGGAGTTCGTTGGATCTGGAATACCCTTTTTATCCTTGATTCAATTCAGTTCATTTGCACACGTATTTTCGTTAGTTGGTTATTTAAATTCTTCAATTTATTTTGTTACATAATTCACACAAAACACGTTTCTGGAAGTTTGGGCACGCAGACTGAAAGTCAAGAGTAATCCTCGCCGGTTCTTTGGGAGACGATCCTGCTCGCCACTGTACTCTGCAGTGTGGGCTTGCCGACGAAAGTCGGAACATTTATTTTTGGTGAAAAACGACGCACCAATAACTGACTGGATCATCAGTTTGAGAGACTTAAACTGATGATTTAGTTTGAACTGATGGAGTAAATTGATCATCTCTAGTTTACTTTTCTCTCAGCAGCTTCTTGCCTTTACTTCAAACTGATGGCTTCTGTGGCCAACTGATCAGTTTCTCGTCTTTTTAATTCAGTTTCTCTCTTCAGCTGGAGTGGTCTCTTGGCCTTTTTCTTTCAGTTTATTATCTTCATCCTGTGATGCTAGCTCCAGCAGTCCCAACTGTATGCATAGCTCCATAAACCTTGCTTCAGGCAATGGTTTGGTGAAGATGTCAGCTATCTTCTTCTCAGTGTTGACATATTTGATGCATATGTCTTTCTTCTCGATGTGATCTCTGATCAAGTGATGCCTTATGTCAATGTGCTTAGTTCTTGAATGCAGAACTGGATTCTGAGATATCGCAATTGCAATATTGTTGTCACAGTAGATAGGCACTTCTTCAGTTTCAACTTTGTAGTCCTTCAGTTGTTGCTTCATCTAGAGTATTTGAGCACAGCAGCTTCCAGCAGCTACATATTCTGCCTCAGTTGTTGACTTGGCAACTGAGTGCTGCTTCTTGCTAAATCAGGATATCAGTTTGCTTCCAAGAAACTGACATGTTCCACTGGTACTTTTTCTGTCGATTTTGCATCTACCAAAGTCTGAGTATGAATAACCAATTAGGCTCAAACTGTCATCTCTGGGATACCATAGTCCAAGATTTATGGTTCATTTGAGATATTTGATAATCCTCTTAGCTGCTTCGAGGTGGCTCTTCTTTGGATTAGCTTGAAACTGTGCGCATAGTCCGACTGAATAAGAGATGTCTGGCCGGCTAGCTATTAAGTAAAGTAGCGACCCAATGATTCCTCTGTAATATGTTTAGCTAACTGATTCTCCTTCTTCGTCGAGAGTTAGCTAAACTGATGTGTTCATAGGAATCTTGAGAGTTTTTCCTTTGCTTACTCCAAACTTCTTGACTAGCTCCTTGTTGTACTTCGCTTGGCTGATAAAGATTCCATCTTTTAGCTGCTTCACTTGGAGTCCTAGGAAGAATGTTATTTCTCCCATCATGCTCATCTCAAATTCACTTTGCATCAGTTGAGCGAATCGGGTGCATAGATCTTTGCTTTTTGATCTAAAAATTATGTCATCCACATAAATTTGAACCATTAAGATCTCAGTTGATCATTCTATTCGGAATAGAGTTCGATCAATGACTCCCTTTTGAAACCCATTTTTCAACAAAAATGTTGTTAGAGTTTCATACCACGCTCTAGGAGCTTGCTTCAGTCTATATAGGGCCTTTTTCAGTTTGAAGACTTGATCACCAATTTCAAAGCCTGGCGGTTGCTCGACATATACGTCCTCCTTGAGCATTCCTTGAAGAAAAGCACTCTTGACATCCATTTGGTAGACTGTGAAGTTGAAGTGCGCTGCATAGGCTAGGAACAGTCTGATGGCTTCCAATCTCGCAACTGACGTGAATGTCTCATCAAAGTCGATCTCTTCACTTTATGAGTATCCTTTGGCTACCAGTCTAGCCTTGTTCCTTATGATCACTCCTTGTTCATCCAGTTTGTTGCGAAAGACCCATTTTGTACCAATGACCTTCTAGGTTTTTGGCCTATCAACAAGAAACCGTACGTCATTTCTTGTGAACTGGTTCAGTTCTTCTTGCATAGCTATGATCCAGTCCGACTCTTCTAAGGCTTCTTTGACATTTGCTGGTTCAGTTTGAGATATGAAGCATGTGAATAATGCATACTCAGTTGAACTTCTGGTCTGGACTCTACTTCTTGGATCACCAACTATCTTGTCAGTTGGATGGCTTCGGAGCCATTTGGGCAAGATAGCTTCATCTGGGTCCTCAGCTGGCTCTTCTGTGGTGACGTCATTAGTCACCCTTTCATCAGCTGGTTCAACATTTTCATCAGTTCTTCCCTCTGTTTCAGTTGTGGGGTTTGTGGTCTCAGCACGATTTGTGTCTTCATTGACCAAGTTGTTCTCAACTGGTTTTGTGCCAGTTTCATTGCCTTCTTCTAGTAAAACTTCAAACCGCTCTGGAACAATGTGATCCACATAGTCCTGCGAGTTCTCAGTTTCACTAGGTAGTACTTGAACTGATGTGTCTATTCTTTCTTTGTTCTTGTACTCATTAGCAAATTCATCAAATACTACATGACATGTTATTTCCACAACAAGAGTTCATTTATTGAACACTCTGTAAGCTTGTGTATGAGGTGAGTTATACCCAAGAGATATACCCTCATCAGCTTTAGCACTAAAAGCTTTCAATTGAGTCTTGCCATTGTTGTGAATATAACATTTATAGCCAAATATTTTAAAATATGAGATAGAAGGCTTACGACTCTTGTACAGTTCATAAGGTGTCTTGTCATGGGCTGCTACAATGGCACTTCGATTTTAAGTGTGGCAAGCTGTGTTGACTGCTTCAGCCCAGTACCCTTTAGCTATGTTAGCATCAACTATCATTGTTCGAGCTGTTTCTTTAAGTGTCCGGTTACGCCGTTCGGCTACACTATTTTGTTGTGGAGTTCTTGCAGCTGAGTGTTCATGAATGATTCCAAGCTGGTTGAGAAAGCTGATCATGTGTTGATTCACAAATTCAGTTTCATTGTCGGAACGAATCCGTTGAACTAATCTTTCCTTCTCAGTTTGTAGTCTTCTGATCAGCGCCGTTAGGTTGTCATAAGTTTCATCTTTGCTCCTCAAGAATTCCACCCATGTATATCTTGAGAAATCATCAACTACTACGAGAGTGAATCTTTTGCCCTTTGGAGTTTATGGTCTAACTGGACCAAATAAATCCATATATAGCAGTTGAAGACAATCAGTTGTTCCTGGTGGGTGACTCTTATTCTTGAAGGATAACTTCACCTGCTTCCCTTTTTGACATGGTCCACATACACATGTCTTCTTGTATATTTCCTTGGGAAGCCCCTCAACTAACTCTTTCTTGGCTAGGTAGTTGATTGTTTTGAAGTTGAGATGATTCAGTCGTCGATGCCATAGCCAGCTTGCTTCAGTTGATCCCTTTGAAAGGAAGTAAGCTTCTAGTAGCCGGTTGACCAGTCAACAATATACATATTGCCTCTTCTTATGCCAGTTAGTAGAATTACTCCAGTTGACTTGTCTATTATGTTGCAGGAGTTTTTGGTGAAGTCAACTGAGTAGCCATTATCACACAGCTGGCTGATGCTTAGTAGTTTGTGTTTCAGTCCATCCACGTGGGAGACTCCATTCACTACTACTTTTTCTTTAACTACGAACCCTTTTCCAATGGTTCGGCTTTTGGAGTTGTCTCCAAATGTGATGAGTGGACCCTTGACTTTTTCATAACCGTCGAGATCTTCTTTGTCTCCGGTCATGTGTTTGGAGCACCCGCTATCTAGATATCAAATGTCTTTGGTTTTCTTCATAGATAGGATGGTCTTGTCCTGCAAGGAAAGGATTAGCATTTAGGGACCCGTTCAATATCGGGTCCTTTTTTATACATTAAGCCTTTTGGAATCCATACTTGCCAAACTTTTGGCTTCTTATCATTAAGAGATCCAATTGACTTGGATCGTCTGATCTGTTTATATTTTTTCTCAACTCTTCTATTCTGATTTGAATCAGTTGAGTGATATCTGCGTTGAGAGTTAGTTGGATAAAACAATTCAACTAAAACACTTTGGTCTTGAGACCTTTGAGTTCTGTGATCAGACCAGTGTTTTGTATGTTTCCAGTTTATTGGAATGAACCTTTTTGGCTCATTTCTGGAATCTAGGTAATCATTATAATGATGGTAGGGTTCAAACTGGTTTCTTTGATCTCTCCTATAGGTGTTCTGATTGAACTTCTTGGTAGGATAGACTTGAGATCCAAACTGATTTTTCTTTCTAAAGAGGGTTGATCTATCAGTTTGTCTTGGGGGCAATCTTTGTTGATATGATGGTATTTGTTAAACTGGAGGCTTAGAACGAGTAGATTGGCTCGAGTGAACTGATGGTCTTGGCTGGAAATTTTGCTTCAGTTGGCCTGGTGTTTTTGTTTGGTAAAGCTGACCAAGTTGTCTAGGCTGAGTTTAAGGACTTTTCAATATTCATTTTCCTTTAGTTGACTCAGCTAGCTGATCATGAGATCTAGTGAACCCTTTTAGGATTTCCTTATCACTGGGTTGGGCAACTGCTTTTCCCTTTTCTAAAGCAGTGAACTTGCTATATCCTAGCCCTGAGCTGCCAGTTCCAGTTCTTTGATGGCTTAATATTTCATCTAGAGTTTGAGATCCATTTTTGAACTTCAGATTTACCTTTTCTTTTTCAAGGATTTCTTGCTTAAGTTTTTGGTTTTCAGCCTCTATATCAGCATTTCTCAGTTTCAATTTCTCAAATTCTATAAGCTGAGATTCAAGATAATTTAGTCTTTCATGATCAATGCTCAGTTTCCTAACCGTGTTTCTCAGTTCATCATTTTCATCTTTCAGATCAACATCCAAACAGGAAATTGAAGCTAATTTGGTCTTCTAACATCATAAGTTTCATATCAAGTTCATTACTAGAGACAGTTGCTTCATTTATATGATAAAAAGAGGTTTGAGAATCAGCTGTACTAACCTCTTCATCATTGTCAGTCATGAGGCATAATAGCGCTTCATCATCTGAGCTGTAGCCGTCAGAATAAATTCCAGAAGGATAGTCTGAATCATCTAGCATGGCATTCTCAAGGTTTGCAACCATTACTTTTCTTTTGAAGAAGCTTCTCTTCACCTTGGCTTTCTTGTCTTCAGGGAGTTCTGGACATTCAAATCTATAATGTTCTTGTTTGTGGCAGTGAAAGCATTCTCCAAGATTTCGGTTGCCTCCCCTTAATGGTTCAATTGATCATTCAGCCGGTTGATAAGTTCTCTTATCTTTTGGGATTTCATCAGTTTGGGGTGGAACTGACTGTTTATCCCGAACTCTCTTCAAATTTTCTAGCAACCTGGTAACTGATTGGATTTGATCATTGATGTCATCAGTTAGATTATCCTTCTTTTCTGTTGCTTCTTTTTTTCGTTCAGTTGAAGATCCACCTTGGTTTTCTTTGGCTGGTGAGCTCCTAGGTCGGAAGTTGTTTCTTCCTCGAGTGTCTCTAAACCTGGTCCTTTCACCGTAGAAAGTTGCATCTTGAGCTGACGATGTTGATACTTCCTTTTTCCGGTTTAGACTGTACTCATGAGCTTTAAGAGAACCAAATAGTTCCCTTGGAGTGATGCTATTTAGATTTCTTAATTCCTTTGTAGCTATCACTTTCATATCCCATTCTTCAGTAAGATTATCCAATACCTTGGAATTCATCTCAGAATTGGGATAAATCCTCCCGAGGTTGTTCATCTCACTGATGATGCCTAGAAATCTAGTTTCAAGGCTTGAGATGGACTCTTCTACCTGCATTTTGAAAGATTCATACCTATCAACTGCCAGTTGGAGTTTGTTTCCTTTTATGGCTTTGGACTCTCTGCAAAGATCTGCGAGTAGGTCCCATATTTCCTTGGCAGTTGTGCAGTTCTTTGTATCCTTCATACGATCTTCATCTAGAGTTTGAAATAATGCAGCTTGAGCAACGAACTCTAGATTCTTTAACTTCTTTTCTTCACTGGTGAGAAGATTAGTTGGCTTCGGGATCCTTGCCGGATGATTGATATCAACTATGTGAACATCATTGTCCATCATGATTATGATTGGACCGTCTTCGATGACTTTCCACATATTCTCATGAATTGAGCAGAGATACACCTTCATTCTCCTGCTCCAGTTATCGTAATTCTCAACTGAAAACAACGGTAGCTTATGGTTTCCCATAGCTAAAATATTAGCACAAATAAGTAGATCTGATTCAGTTGATCTGCAGAAACGGCTGATCCTTAGAATCAACCGCTCTGATACCACTTGTTGGTCCCGGGTGAGTCGATATCAGTTTAGAGGAGGGGGGGGTGAATAAACTGATTAAAACTTTTGCTTCAAATGCGGAATGACAGGGCCCTTTGGCTTGCTTAATGAAACTTATCTATGCACAAACTTATTGAACAGTTAAGACAGTTTAAGTGCGGCTTGTGTGATATTGTTGCAGTTCAAAGATATACAATAATCAAAGTGGTACAACACACAAGCAATTTATAGAGGTTCGAAGTCTCAAACTTTTACGTCCTATCTTCCTTCCGCAGAAGGGTAACTTCACTATATAACTTGAGTTTCTTTACAAATTATACAATGAAGGACAGTTGGCTGAACCTGGTAACTGCTCGCTACCTTAGCGGGTCGACAACTCACACTTG
The DNA here is from genome assembly GCA_026008535.1 of Perilla frutescens. Lineage (NCBI taxonomy): Eukaryota > Viridiplantae > Streptophyta > Magnoliopsida > Lamiales > Lamiaceae > Perilla > Perilla frutescens. The sequence continues at coordinate 18,339,574 of BRKX01000014.1, read as the reverse complement.
AAGTCCCTAACTGCTCGCTAGGAAGGTAGGTGCTATTGTCGTCTTTACAAGGTTTTAGATCTCTTTCGATCTTCAAGAGGTTAGTCTTGAACAGAGGTTATCAACTGATATGCTCCTTCAATTGAGCTGAGTAGTTGATCGTTGTGTAGCTGAAACTAAGAAGACTACCCTGGCTGGATTGTCAACAGCTGGCTGATTATCTTGACTCTGTGAGTTTCTTCTTCTCAGTTGAACTCTCGCAGTTTCTATCAAATGCTGAACTTGAGCTTGAGTGGGAGGGAGAAAGAAAAGCTCTTGCTTGTATATGCGAAAGTTGTGTAGGCGAAGGATTCTTCTTGGTTCTGCTTGAAAGAGTTATTTTAAACTCTGATTCACTCGCCTTTTATAGAGGAGTGATTTTATAACCGTTGAGTTCCATTGTCCATTGATCGGTGGCCCTGTTGGCTCATCAATGGAGGATGATCGCTTGGAGCTTTTGGTTTGAAGTATTCGTTACTCTGCCAATCGATCTTCATTGGATATTTAATTCCAGGATCTTTGTTGAAGCATTTATTTCAAGATTCGGCAGTTTGAGCAGTAACCTCCAGGGTTCTCTGGCTTCAGTTTTCTTGGCAGCTTTAAGTTCCAATTGACAGTTCTGGACTTGTCAGCTGAGTTTGACTATTGCTCCAGTTGGCAGTTTTGAGCTCATCAGCTGAATTTGGCTATTGCTCCAGTTGGCCATTTTGAGCTCGTCAGCAGAGTTTGGCTATTGCTCCAGTTGGCAGTTTTGAGCTCGTCAGCTGAGTTTGGCTATTGCTCCAGTTGGTAGTTTTGAGCTCATCAACTGAGTTTGGCTATTGCTCCAGTTGGCTGATTTTTCTTGAGCTTTCATGTTAGCTTGACTAATCGCAAGCTGCCTGACTACAGTTCTGGCCTTCAGCTGATCTGTCTTGTTTTACTCCAGTTTGGTCATCAGTTGGATACTTCTAGTCTTCAGTCTAAACTGATCTCTTATCAGTTCCCTTAGTTGATTCTTTTCTCCCTTAGCTTAGCTAACTTAGTTGTCAGTTCGTTTTGACTGTTCAACTTCTTGACTTCTCAGTTCAGTTGACTTCTGACTGAATGACGTATCCTTCAGCTTGCAGACCATACTCTTGATTGGTTGACTTTGACTTTTCTTGATTTCCTTTTTGATGATGCCCTGGATTAATCAGCTCCGATCTGCAACTTGAATTTTAGTCAGTTTTTCACAAATAGTTTTGACATCTCATCAAAACCTAATCTAGGGGTTCCTTGATAGTTTTTCCTAACATTAATGTTGAAATCATTCCCAAAAAAAACATCACACATATAAAATATGTAACACAACATATATATATATATATCAAAATCATCAGATCAACACTGATGATTAATACCAAAATATCTAAGGATATTCAACACTTGAATACCCAAAACATCATAAAACAAACATATGTGTCCAGCACACAAACAAAAATAAACAAGGATGTAAACACATCCAAAATAAGATTGTGTCCAGCACAATACATAAACATGAAATAAGATTGTTTTTGATAAAGAAAATATCATATTTTCTTCTTCCCATTTGCCTTAGCCACGGACTTTTCAGCCTTTTCCCCTTCAGCACCATCATCACCAGCAGTAGCAGCGACATCTACTCCCCTTTTTTGTGTAGAAAGAGTTCCTCGAAGTGCTTGATGAAGCTCAAACATTGCATTGATGAGCATTGTGCTTTGATGGATCAATGAATCCATCTGTGATATATAGGAATTTAACACCTGCATAGAAATTGTCACCAAGTGCGAGGAAGCACTTGCTATATCACTTCTTGAAAGAGGAGGAGAGAGTGCAAAATCTGTAGCAACATCCTGCCCAACATCCCTTGATGCAGCTGTTGAACTTTGACCGAAGGTATAAGGGAGATCGATCACACGATCTTCATTCTCTTTAGGCTTGATGATAGAGATAGTTGCAGTTTCAGTAACTATCTTCTTCTTATTTGGCTTCACACCTTGGTCAACTAGGATGGCATAGATTAGGCAGGGAAATGGTAAAATACTGGTGGTGTTTGTCTTTGCAGCCGACTTCATCATGCAATCAAAAATGTAGTCTCCGAGATTAAAGGGGATTTTTGTGCCAAGTTTAAAGAGCAAGATGGCTTGATCAACAGTGATGACTGAAGTGTTGGTGGTGGGTAACCAATTACACACAATCAATTTGTGTAAAACAGAGTAGAAAAATGTGAGCTTAGAAGTGGAAATTTTGTTAGTCCACTTAGTCACCAAACCACCAGTAATAGTTCCTACAACATCATCAATTAAATCTAGGCTAATAACATCAGAATCATTACCCAGACCAAAAAATTTGTTGATCAGTATGGGGTTAAAAGCATAGATTTTATCTCGCAGATAAACCTCCCCAAATTTACTCTTAGACTTATCACCCATCTCAAGAGACACATTTGCATAAAATTCAGCAATAATATCAGGCTCAAAAGAAGACAATGCAGTGAGAAATTTCCAAAGACCCCTCTCTTTCAAGAAAACATCCATTCCTTACTTCTTAAAATTAAGTGCATCAATTTGTTTTTCGACTCACATGGGGCAAAGAATGACAATTTTATGAAGATTTTTAGCATGATGAGAATAGAATGTCTTACTGAATGCAGAGAAGACATCATGAGGGGAACCTGGAGGATAGACGGGTTCAGAGTCAGCAGAATCAACATCATCTTTGACATTGGCTGAATGAGTGGAGGATGGAGAGACTATTTCTTTGGCAGTGTCGGAGGAGACCATTTCTTGTGAAGAGGTAAGAAAGAGATCCTTCTTCTTAGGGCCAGATATAACACCTTTTTTCCCTTTCCCTTTCGATATTTGTCCTGAGGTCACAGGCTTGACAGGAACATCGTCCTCTGGTATCACAGAAAGAGGCTCCTCTTGTTGTTCAACATCAACTTCCACATCCTTAACAACTTTGTCTAGAGAGATTTCATGGGCATTCTCTTCATCTTCGGACTCATCTTTCAATGACCTTGCTATTTTTTCTTCCATTTTCAGCGTTCTCCTTGCTTTTTTGCTCGAACCCCCACCGGCCTCTTTCTTGACAGACCCTTGTTGGCCATGAAGTCGTTTTAACTTGCGAGTAGGGCCACTCTTCTTCTTCTCGGTAAGAGCTTGAGTGTGTAGCTCCAGATCTAGGTCGATAGGGTTTTCCTCTGCACCAAGACTTATGTGTTGGAGAGGAGTGGGGTTTAGCACCAATGTGGAGTCAGGAGTAGCAGTGTCCTCTATAGAAGCATCTGCATGATCAGCTTGGGGAGATGAGGGTTTGTCGGACTCTGATTTGGGTCCTTCTGGAGTGAGTTCGGCTGTTGCAGTTACTGCAGGAGTGGATGCGGTGGAAAGAGTAATAGCTGATGTTCCAGCAGGACTAGAGGCGGAGGATGGAGTGCCCATGGTTTTCTCAAACAATTGCTTCATCATCTCATACATTGCAGTTAAATCTTTGGGATCCGCCATTGATGAGCTGAAAAATTTTGAGAGGAGAAAAGAAGAAGTGGGAGACGAAAGGGTTTTTCGAAAAAAGGAGAGAGTGAGAGAAATAAAATAAACAAAATTCCAAATAGGGGTTGATATACTCTCTCATCCTCAAAAATCGGAACAATCTCTTGTCACATCACCCATTTTTTCTATTTTTCTTATCAAAGAAAATATTTAAATAAAACAAAACTAGTGGATAGGGATACACCATATCAAAATGTGTATTTATCACAAAAATTCAAAAAGTGAATCTTTATGGGCCCCAAAATAGTTTTTTTTTTATATAAATGACTAAAAAGACGAAAACCACACACAAAAATAATATAATTTTAGGCATATATTTTCTGAAGAATATGGTTTCTCTGCAATCTTGCCCACAACATCAGCTACAACATTGACAAAAAATGAATGAAATAAATCTAAAATTTTCTAGTTTACCTTTTTAAGGTCAAGGGCATTTCATTAACAAACACAGATACATAATTTTAAGTAGCTAATTTTGTTAAATTACGAGCAGATAAACCATAATTTCATTAAGTAAACCTTGAATTATATTTTTTTAAAAAAATTAAAGAAGGAACAAACATAACAAACAACTGATGTTGATAGAAAAACAAACACACACCGAGTTCAACATCAGTAAACAGAAAAAACTATTTAAACAGAGCACATTCCAAGAGACTTTCTCAAAGCAGAAAATCTCTCGAAATCAAGGGGCTTGGTAAAAATATATGTTGTTTGATTCTCAGTGGATATATACTTGATGTTTATTATCTCCTTTTCCACCAAGTCTCTGATAAAGTGATGCCGAATGTCGATATGCTTAGTGCGTGAATGTTGAATAAGATTCTTAGAAATTTCAATAGCACTGGCATTATCACACAGCAAGGTAAGTGATGAGCTTGTCATACCATAGTCCTTCATCATTTGGTTCAACCACACCAACTAAGCACAATAACTAGCAGCTGCAACATATTCAGATTCAGCTGTTGACAAGGAGATGCAATTTTATTTCTTGCTTGACCAAGAAACCATATTACTCCCCAAAAAGAAGCAACCACCACTTGTGCTCTTCCTATCATCAACATCGTCTGCCCAGTCTGAATCACCGTATTCAATAAGGCTGGTGTTTGTATCTTTACAATACCTGATTCCAAAGTCGACTGTACCAACAACATATCGAATTATTCTTTTGACAGCTTTCAAGTGAGACTCCTTGGGTTGAGCTTGGTATCTAGCACATACTCCAACACTGAACATGATATCAGGTCTGCTGGAAGTCAAGTAGAGCAAGCTTCCAATCATTTATCTATACATTGTTGGGTCAACATTGACTCCAACATTGTCTTTGCTTAGTTTTTCAGAGGATCCCATTGGTGTCTTCATAGGCTTTGCAGCTTCAAGTTCGAAGCGCTTGATCAGATTTTTGGCATACTTGCTTTGGGATATAAAAATCCCATCTTTATCTTGCTTGATTTAGAGACCAAGAAAGTAAGTCAATTCACCAACCATGCTCATTCAAATATGCTGCACATTGCATCAACAAACTCACTGAGAAGGTTAGCACAAGTGGATCCAAACACAATATCATCAATTTAGATTTGTGTAACAGTGATGTGTTTGTGAATCCTTTTGATAAATAATGTTTTATCAACCATGCCTCTTGAAAAGCCAAAGTCAATTAAAAACTCCGTAAGGCGAGCATACCAAGCTCTAGGATCTTGTTTAAGCCCATACAAGGCCTTGTGTAGTTTCAACACATGGTTTGATTTTTCATGACATTCAAAGCCTTTTGGTTGTTCAACATAGGCTTCCTCATTCAAAATGCCATTCAGAAAGGCGCTTTTGACATCCGTTTGATGCAATGTAAACCTAATGTGGCAAGCAATGGCCAGTAGGAGACGGATAGACTCTATTCTAGCAACAGAAGTGAATGATTCATCATAGTCTATGCCTTCGACTTGGGTATAACCTTGAGCCACTAGCCTGAATTTGTTTCTGACCACATTGCCTGACTCATCAGTCTTGTTCTTAAAAATCCATTTGGTTCCAATTACATTTTTATTTTCAGGCCTTGGAACCAATTCCCACACATTATTTCGAACAAATTGAATCAACTCATCATGTATTATTTCTATCCAGAATTCATCTTTTAGAGCTTCTTTGACATTTTTAGGTTCAACATTAGATAGAAAGCATGAAATGGACACAAGGTTAATGACTGATAACATGCAAACCTGTTTAACCAATTCAGCAACATCGGCTGAACTCTTTATTCTGGTTTTGACTCCTTGAGATCCATCACCGATGATTTGGGAAATTGGGTGATCTCTTTTGATTCTCCTTGGAGGATCACGTCTTGGTTCATACTGAGCTAGTGGAAGTTGGTCATCGTCTCTTTCAGAGGAGGAGTCTGAGTCTGGTGTTCGAAGTGATGTTGATTCATTTGCTGAGGGAGAGAAAGCATTGGATTTGAAATCAAGACTTCTCGTAGGACTTTTGGCAGTTCCACTAGACTCCTTATCAGCAACGTCTGGTTCATGGAGGAGAAATGACACATCATCTTCCTCAGATCTAGTTTCCAGGCCTGCAAGATCATCAAATACAACATTGACAGATTCTTACACAACTTTAGTTCTTAGGTTAAGAACACGATATGATCTGCTGTTTTGAGCATATCCCAAGAACAATCCTTTGTCGCTCTTGGAGTCAAACTTTCTAAGATAGTCTTTATCGTTCAGGATGTAGCAGACACATCCAAACACATGAAAATATTTGAGATTTGGCTTTCTTTCTCTTAGAAGCTCATAAGGAGTCCCCTTTCTTCTTGATCGAAGATAGACTCTGCTCCCGATGTGATAGGCTGTGTTAACAGCTTCAGCCCACAGCTTCTTTGAAAGCCCTTTAGCCTGTAACATTGCACATGACATTTCCTGCAGAGTTCGATTCTTTCTCTCCACTACTCCATTTTGTTTTTAAGTTTTGGGAGCTGAATACTCATGGAGTATTCCTTTCCTTTCACAAAAGTCATCGAATGCAACATTCTCAAATTCTCTTTCATGATCTGTTCTGACGCATACAATGTTGGTGTCAAATTGCAGACACATTGTGCAGCAGAATCTTTTGAAGACTTTGAATGTTTTAGATTTTTCCTGCAGAAATTCAACCCAAGTATACCTTGAGAAATCATCAACAATGACAAGGATGAAACTCTTACCACTCATACTCTTTGTATCGACTGATCCCATGATGTCTATGTGTAAGAGTTGAAAACATCTTGTTGTTTGATAACCACTCAGGCTTTTGTGAGGAATTCTGGTTTGTTTTCCTTTTTGGCAGGCACCACATTCAACATCGTGATCAATATTCAGCTTTGGTAGGCTGCGAACAACATTCGACACAATCAGTTTTTTCAAATTTACCATGCTCACATGATCAAGTTTTTGATAAATCAACTTTGTTTCATCATTTACAGTCATGTTGCAGGTTTCATCTTTGTCAGCATGGTAGCAATTATCAGATGCACGGCTTCCAAACATTATGCATTTATCGAGTTTGTCAAACACTTCACAAGTATTTTTATCAAACTTGACATGCATACCATCGTCACACAGCTGACTAATACTTGTCAAATTGGCCGTCAATCCTTCAACATGTAGGACATTCTGAAGCTTAGGGAAATATTTGACATTTAATGTACCTTTTCCAACAATGTTTCCTTGAGCTCCTTCTCCGTAACTGACTTTGCCTTTGTTTGTAGTGGTATATTCCTCATGAAACTCCTTATTACCGGTCATGTGTCGAGAACATCTACTGTCTAAGTACCATGTTCCGGCGATGTTGGCCTTCAGTGATGTGTACACAACATTACATGTAACCTTCATCTTTTTAGACTTCTTCGGATTCTTGTTACTAGATGTGATCCCTGATGTTGTTCTCCCAGTTACAACATCATCGTGAAACTTGAAGCAATGTGGTTTGATATGGCCAGGCTCTTGACAATAATGGCACACATATTTCCGCATCTTTGATCCCTTACATTGCTTCTAATCATCATCTTCGACATTGTTCCTTGTAGTTGTGCTTGAATTGTTACCTTTCATAAACTGAACAACATTGTTATTTGAGAAAGACATGCAAGATTTATTAGAAAATCCCAGTCCAGCTCTATCTGTCTGTCCCAATGTTAAGGCTTCATTTAGGACATTCGTTTCTTGATTCTACTTCTGAAATGTTCTTGAGGTGTCCTCCACTTCCTTCTTTAGTTTGTTGATTTCAGCATCACTCCTGGTAAGCCTAATTTCCAGACTTACAAACTTTCCTCTAAGAAACTGGTTTTCTTCCATGAGAAATCTCAGCTCTTTTGATTGATTTGTCCATCGGGTGCAGAATTTATTCACAACATTGTTGAGCTCTTGAAGTGAGGCAGTGGGTCTATCTCCATGTGGATCATCCTCACTGATTTCAGAAACATGATTGAATTCATCCAGAAGGGTCATTTCATACTAGTTCGTAGTACTGCGTGAAATCTCAGTAGCTTCTGCTTCAATATCTAGAAGAACTTCATCTTCAACTTCACATTTTTCAATGTCAAGTTCATCAATATCATTCAGAGCATCAATAATCTGATCATCTTCTTCCATGACATTGATAAACAACGCTCTCTGATCTGAATCATTTTCAACATCAGAATCATCACTGAGAACAGCATTAAAATTATTTTTTTGTCTTCTTCGTGCTGCTGGACATTCATTTGAGTAATGTCCATACCCAGAACATGCTCTACATTGAACTGAATCAATGTCTTTCCCAGTGTCAGCAACTTCTTTCTTGACATTTGATCTCCCAGAATTTGATGCTGATAAGGATGGAGAGTCAAACAGCCGTCGAGGTTTGATATTTGGGGGGATTTTCTTCATGGAATGAACCAATGAGTTGAACTTCTTTGTCAAGAGTGCAACACTTAGATTCTCTTCCTCGTTGATTTCCTGAAGACTATCAACATCATCATAAACATCAGATGACACAGTTGTTGTCTGGAGAGTGGTGCGTCATTTTACACCAAAAATAAATAACCCGACAGCAGTCGGTATGCCCATACTGCATAGAACAGTGGCGATCAAGATTATCTCCTAAAGGACCGGCAAGAATTATTCCAAATTTCCAATCTGCAGAAACTAAATTGTTCCAAACGAAATCTGTTGTTGTAAAGTAAATATGAAAATAAACAAATAAACAGAGATTAACGAATAACAGATTATAAAGAGTATTCCGGTTTCTAATAAACTCCGCCCTAGCTTAATTATATTGATCCTTGATGCAAAGATAATTCCAATTAACACATGCAAACCAGTTATAGCCACCGAAGACACTTACTAACGCAACCTAATTTCTCCTTAGTTTCTCGATAGTCAGGAAGACACTTCACCAATTATTTCCCTAATCGACTGACAACCGTAAGAGACACTCCATAGATTTAATGAGTCGACAGCATTAAGAACTAGAGAAACCCGATTCAAAACCAACATACTCTAACACAGGACCGTTGAATTTAGACTGTTATTCCCTCACTTCTGAAGAATCGTCGTACCACTAATTAAACTTAAATCATAATTACGAATGACCGGTTTAATTGGCTACTAATTAATCTCGATCTACTAAATATGTGCACCTACTTAGTAGAGTCGAAACAATTAATGACTTTAAACACCGAGAATAACAGATGCATGTAATTAATTAAAATAGAAAAACAATTAGATCTCACAGTATAACTAGGCCAGAGCTTCGTTAATCTTCACCGAAATAAGAACGAGTTTAGCTTGATTGCATAATCATAAAATCACACCGATAATTAACTGAGTAGAACACCATGAAATAATGAAGAAGATGAAATAATCTGTTGAACACGTCTCTCTCTCTCTCTGTTCTGCGTGAATATGGAATACGAAAAAGATAAATCCTAATCTATATAAATATCCTAAAATACAAATATTTAATCATGGAAATAGAATCATAAATCAACTCAAACTAGGAAAGTGATAAAATAAGGACTCCAAGGTGGTGGAACAGCTGTGAGACACGTCCAGACCATGGGCTTCAGTCAAAATCCGTGCGCAAGCCCAAATCACGCGCACACAGGCCCATCTTCAAGATTCTCGGCCCGTGTTTCCTGCAGTATGCCCATACAGCCTAGCCTTCTCGTGCTTCCAGCTTCATCTTTTCCTCATTTTGCTTGTTCTTCTACCAAAAGTATGCCGATTTCTCTAACTTTGTGTTAATTCCCTGCAAAACTCACAAAACACAACATTCTTCCAAAAATGCACAATTACAATGTAATCAACACTGAGAAATCACATCAAAAAGGCCTAAAATAAGTAGGTAAAATTACCCCAATCAAATCCCCCCACACTTAGACAATGCTCATCCTCGAGCATATCTAAGCAAAAGACAGACATGAAAACAAAACAAGCATCAACTGCCCTAAACTGAAAATACTCGGAGTCAGAATTACAGCATAACCAACCACAATCCACTACCCCTTTTCTTGTTTCATGAAATAAACACATGCTTTTCATTCAAGTCAAAAACGTGTAACTCAATCCTGCCTCACCAAGGTTCACTCAATTTCTCTCAAAAGTAGATAAGGGCAAATTTGTTTAATTCACACAAGTCGTGATTTGATGCCTTCAAACATAGATTTGCCCATATGTCAAAATCACTACCAAGCAAGTAAGAACTATGCACAAATCAAAAGGTCTTTGAAATGGGTTGTAATGGGGCTAGGGTGCTTAGGTAGGATAATTTGGATAAGTGGCTCAAATAAGTGAAAACATGTAAGCATATTATAACACAATCACAGAGTTCTTCAGCTACTTCTTCAGATATTGCAATATTTCCCAAGTTGTGTGCTAATCTTCAACAGTACAGGGCACCAAAAGAAAAATTAACTAAGTACAGCCCCTTATTTCCTCCATGTCCTTCCTACTCTAGTATGGGCATACGGACTATTTTTTTCTGAAGCTTTGCTTCTTTCTCTTTTTTTTTTGTTCTTGTTCTAGGAATAGGACAGGAGTTTTTCACAAGTTTTCTTCAATTTCCAGCACCAACTGTTCTTTCAAGTAAATTTCAAACTTATCTCAACACAATCCAATATAACTCACATGCTTTCAAGGGATAAGAGCAGACCAAAAAGGGCTAAGGCTTAATTATTTAGTGTCTATTAATCAAGAAAGAAAGGATTCATGCACAAATGAGCTCACTAAGGGATAGTGTCGGGTATAGATAATTTATTCAGGCCAAAGCAGTGGTTAATCCTATATGCCTTTATCATTTTCATGCAAAAAGAAACTCACAAGCAGTATGACCATGGCAATAAGGCAAATCAGAAATTCGGCAATCAAGTCCGACACACTCTTCAAAAGAAACTGAGCTTCATACATAATGTTCATGCTCAACAGGCTCAAGTCTCACATTTAAGAAGGCTCACCAAATGTTGATCAAGTTGCATATTTCATCTTCCAAGAACACATATGAGCATTAACACAATTCAATCACAAGAGAATCAATCAAACAAACCCAGACAATCCATGTTATAACTCTTTCTCTTTGTACATTTCAATCTCAGGCAGCCAATACTCAACAAAAACAAGCAAAACACAAAAGTTTTTTTTTCGATTTGGAAAAGAACCAGACACAAAAATAGTAACTTCCTCCCCCCCACACTTAGACAACACAGTGTCCTCACTGTGCAGGGAAGAGAGCCAACAAAACAGACACAACATGAATGAAAGAAAATAAAAATAAAGGGATAGAGAGGGCAAACTGGCAATCAAGGGGAGAGACGGTCAGTAAGGGCATACAGATGATGCTCAAGTGCAGTAGCCCAGCTTGGTGTGTAATGGTCAAACAACTCCATGAGCTCGGCAAGGATAGGGGCAGCACTAGAAGAGGTACCTGCATGAAAAAGCTGGACTAGATTTAATTTTTTTTTCTTTTTTTTTGCAGAACAAGTAAGCAACTAACTGAAATAAGAAAAACGAAATAAAGCAAGAAAAGCTCGGGTTACCTCCCGAGAAGTGCCCTTATTTAATGTTCAAGGCTCGACACAAGTATAACTCGATCACGAGGCAATTTCAGGGGTAGTAGATCTACCCTTGTTGAAAGTAGTCATCTCTATCCCCGCACCTTTATGCTTCTTCAAAGGCTCGACCAACCTTGTTTCTTGCCCTTTGCAAAGATCATTACTGATGATTAAGGGCAATGTGCCTTGTCCTCCCCGAAAAGCATATTTTAGATGCTCAAAAAGGACCTTCAACTCCAGTACGAGGGCCTTCACATGAGATGGTAAAAACGGCTCCGAGTTGGTCAGTAAGGGCATACGGCCCGTGAGATTCTGTGTTGGAAATTCACTGGTGGTGTACAACTGCATGATGACATCTCGAATCTCCTCGTCTTCATCTGTTATTGCAGCAGTTTCAATCAGCCTACCAAAGAGTACCTGTTCTAACCTATCTTTCCTGAAATGGTTCTCAACAAAATTGTCAACTAACGGGTCAACGATATTAATCACATACAAAGCTTCAGGGTCTTCAACATGATTCATAGTTTTAAAAATATTAAATCTGACAATATCACCATCAAATTCAAAGCTAAGCATGCCTTTATCAACATCAATTTTTGTTCTTGTGGTTTTCATGAATGGTCTTCCTAAAAGAATCAAAGATCTATGTGCAGAAAATGAATCATCCATGTCAACAATGTAAAAGCCCACAGGAAAAAACAAATCACTAACTTTTACAAGAACATCTTCAACCACACCTTGAGGATATGCATTAGACCTATCAGCTAACTGAATGATAACACGAGTTTCTTTCATAGGCCCTAATTGCAATTCCTTATACATAGACAATGGCATAACATTTATGGATGCGCCTAAATCTAGCATGACTCTTTCAATTTTCTTACTGCCAATGATGCAAGGAATAGTAAGCATACCAGGATCCCTACATTTTTGTGGTAATTTTCTTTGAATGACAGCAGAAACATTTTCACTCACTTTAATCATCGCGTCTTTCCCATATCTCATCTTTTTAGCACAAAACTCTTTCAAGAATTTTGCGTACCTGGGAACTTGCTTGATGGCATCAATCAAAGGAAAATTGATCTCTACCTTTTTGAACAACTCGAGGATCTCTTTCTCATCATCCTCGTTCTTGTTTTGAATCAACCTGGATGGAAAAGGTGCTGCAACCAGAGAGTTAGAAATTTTGGATTCAGATTTCACCTCAGTAGGGGCAGACTCAGCAGCTGGCTGTTCTTCTTCTGCACTGGATTTGTTTTCAGTCTGTGCAGTATGCCCATACTGCGGGTTCTTTTCCTTCTTGGCCTCTACGTCAGCCAACTCTTTTCCACTGCAAATGGTCACAATACTAACGTTCACTTTTGGATTCAGCTCGGTTTGAGAGGGAAGTTTACCTTGATTCGTCTGCATCTTGTTCATTTGAGTGGCAAGTTGGGTGATCTGTGTGCCCATACTCCCCAGAGCGGCTTGCGTCTCTTGCTGGAAGGCTTTCTGGCTCTGCACCAAACTATTCACGAGTGCATTGCTCTGCTCCAAACACTTCATGATGTCCGTCATGCTTGGTGCAGAACGGTCAGTTTGGGCATACTTACCACCTTGCGGCGCCCTCTAAGGCAAAACTCCAGGAGCTTTTTGATCGGACTGTCTCCAGCTGAAATTTAGGTGGTCCCTCCGGCCTGGGTTATATGTGTTCGAGTACGAATCATAATTCCTCCCTCTGAGGGCATCTTGATGTGCATCACCAGATCCATAGCAGGCTTGCTCGGTTGGAGACTCTTGCAAGGTGGGACAAGCATCAGTGAAATGGCCATTCTCCGAGTAGACTCCACAGCGGATATTTTGAGTATGTGCCGCAACTAAACCTCTGACAAGAGAAGTCAGAGCATCGATCTTCTCATTGACACCGAAGCTCTCAGCATGCTCAATCATCTTCACAGGTTGATATCGGCCATCGTCCTCATCTTCATACTGCTAGCCGCTAGAAACCATGTCGATTATGAGTTGTTTTGCCTCGGCTAGAGTTTTGTTTGTGAGGGATCCTCCACTAGCAACATCTACAATTTTCCTGTCAAAGGTAGACATACCACAGTAAAAATAGTTAGTGAACAACTGATATTTGAAGAAACCGTGGTCTGGACATTTACGGCACAACTGTTGGAATTTTTCTCAGTAGTCTGCTAGACTCTCATTTTGCTTTTGCTTAATGCTGCTGATCGCCATCCTTAAGTTTGCAGCTCTGGACTCCGGAAAGAATTTACGCAGGAACTGCTTCTCCAATTCATTCCATGTGGTAATCGAACCCGATAGAAGATCAAATAGCCAATCTCTAGCCTTGCTTTGCAAAGTGTGAGAAAAAGTTAGTAATCTCAAGTTATCAGAAGAAAAACCTTGAGAGTGAAGAGTAGAGCAGACTAGATCAATTCGGCTAAGTGTTTGTGTGTACTCTCTCTAGGTAGATCGCCGAACTAGGGTAAAACTTGAATAAAGTCAGGCCTTATTTCATAATTATTTGCAATCGTAGAGAGCACAATGCAAATAGGCTTATTGTTTCTGTGGCAACCAAGCTCTTTGATTAGAGGTTCAGGTTCGGGAGCATTTACGAGAGCTTGATTCCCGTTGTTAGCCATGTTTCCCTCGAACAATTGATCAAGGTTAAATGTCCCTAGATCATATTCGGCAGCCTCCTAAGACTCCCTGGTGGCTTTCCTCAACTTCTGTAAAGTTCTCTCCGGCTCTGGATTGAACACTAGCTTCTCTTTTTTTGTGAGAATCAAGTCATGCACTGTAAAAATAAAATAAAATAAAATAAAGAAAAAAATACAAACTGAAAATATGAGAATAATTACTGCTTAAAAACCGATCCCCGGCAACGGCACCAAAATTTGGTGTGTCGTTTTACACCAAAAATAAATAACCCGACAGTAGTCGGTATGCTCATACTGCACAGAACAGTGGCGAGCAATATCGTCTCCCAAAGGATCGGTGAGAATTATTCCAAATTTCCAATCTGCAGAAACTAAATTTTTCAAAATGAAATATGTTGTTGTAAAGTAAATATGAAAATAAACAAATAAACAGAGATTAATAAATAACAGATTATAAAGAGTATTCCGGTTTCCAATTAACTCCGTCCTAGCTTAATTATACCGATCATTGATGCAAAGATAATTCCAATTAACACATGCAAACCAGTTATAGCCACCGAAGACACTTACTGACGCAACCTAACTTCTCCTTAGTTTCTCGATAATCAGGAAGACACTTCACCAATTATTTTTCTAATCGACTGACAACCGTAAGAGATACTCTACAGATTTAATGAGCCGACAACATTAAGAACTAGAGAAACCCGATTCAAAACCAACAGACTCTGACACAGGACCGTTGAATTTAGACTGTTATTCCCTCGATTCTGAAGAATCATTGTACCACTAATTAAACTTAAACTACAATTACGGATGACCGGTTTAATTGGCTACTAATTAATCCCGATCTACTAAATATGTGCACCTATCTAGCAGAGTCAAAATAATTATGACTTTAAACATCGAGAATAACAGATACATGTAATTAATTAAAATAGAAAAGTAATTAGATCTCACAGTATAACTAGGCTAGAGCTTCGTTAATCTTCACCGGAATAGGAACGAGTTTAGCTTGATTGCATAATCATAAAATCACGCCGATAATTAACTGAGCAGAACACCATGAAATAATGAAGAAGATGAAATAATCTGTTGAACACGTCTCTCTCTCTCTCTCTCTCTCTCTCTCTTTCTGTTCTGCGTGAATATGGAATACGGAAAAGATAAATCCTAATCTATATAAATATCCTAAAATACAAATATTTAATCATGGAAATAGAATCCTAAATCAACTCAAACTAGGAAAGTGATAAAATAAGGACTCCAAGGCGGTGGAACAGCTGTGAAACGCGTCCAGACCATGGGCTTCAGTCAAAATCCGTGCGCAAGCCCAAATCACGCGCACACAGGCCCAGCTTCAAGATTTCCGGCCTGTGTTTCCTGCAGTATGCCCATACGGCCTAGCCTTCTCGTGCTTCCAGCTTCAGCTTTTCCTCGCTCTGCTTGCTCTTCTACCAAAAGTATGCCAATTTCTCTAACTTTGTGTTAATTCCCTGCAAAACTCACAAAACACAATATTCTTCCAAAAAGGCACAATTACAAGGTAATTAACACTGAGAAATCACATAAAAAAGGCCCAAAATAAGTAGGTAAAAATATCCCAATCAGAGAGCAATTCCCCTTGAAGTTGAGTTTGCTTTCTGGTTTTTCAGGTTCATCTCAAACGTTACCAAGATGCTGACCGCTTCACTCATACTCATGGTTCCTACATCATGTGCTTCTTCAATTGCAGAAATTTTCATATTGAATATTTCTGGGAGAGTTCGAAGCAACTTGCTAATCATGTTCTCATTAGAGATTGGACTCCCAAGAGCGGTCGATTGATTTGAGATCTCACATAATTTTTCAGTATAAGATGAAATATTTTTATCTTCAAACATGCGCAAATTTTCAAATTTTGATGTGAGTAACCTCAGTTTGGTCTTCCTTACACTGGCAGACCCTTCACAATGGTCCTGAAGAATGGTCTATGCTTGATATACAGTAACACAATTGCAAATCATCTTGAAGCAATGAACATCGATTGAAACAAAAATCACATTCAGAGCGCGAGCATTAAAATTTGAGATTATTCTCTCATCATTTTCCCATTGAGATTCTGGAGTTAACACAAAATCTCCATTCGATCCTTCCATCCTAGGAGGGCTCCATTCTTCAATAACTGCCATCCATGTTCTTTCATCGATAGATTTGATGTAAATCTTCATTCGAGATTTCCACATGACATAGTTCCCACCATTGCTGTCTAGAGCAGGAGGACGACATTGATTAATCTGAATATCCATCACAGATTTCAAGCAACACCGAATCGAGTACTTAGTGTGTCAAGTACCGGCTCTTGATGCCACTTGTTATAATTTGTTGCATGAAACAATGTGAATTACGGATGTAAATTGCAAAGTTAAATGAAATATTGAAGCTAGTGTTACCACATTGCCTTCAACATGCAGCGGAAACGTAAAACAGAACTTTGCACAAAATAAATTTTAAATCACACTTCTTACGGTGTGTGATTGCCTCAAGGTGAAATTCACTATCATAAGTGATAAACAAAAATAATGCTTATGTTGTCTCGGTTCACTCCCTTGACAACACTGCATAAAATATACAGAGGACTATCCTAGCTTCACTCACTCGAATAATCACTCAAAAACAAACCTAACTAAACACGTAGATAGATTACAAATAGTCACTCTAAATCCTAGACTTCTCAAAGTTGATAATCTAACCTTACACACAACTGGAATGAAAGTCTCCAACTGATTGGGACGCTAGGCAGATGTCGAGGAAGATGTCTTGGATTTCAGAAATGACACTAGATGCAAGATTCAGAGCTTCTCACAAACCACGGTGATAACCTGCTTGCATAAATGATTTTAAGGTCTAAGGAGACCTTAAATACTTCCTCCATCTTGTCTTGGCAGTTACTTCACGATCCTAGATGACTTGGACTTGAATTAACCGCCTTCCACTACCCATTGATGAAGTGGACTTGAGATAACCGTCTTCTGCATTGCGTGGCATACATTCTTCAACATCGTGCAATAGTAGCGGTTACTCTAGTGACCCATGATCTCCTGCAACAGTTAGTGTCCAAGAAGGAGTGGGAACATCACGTCCCCATGAAATCCGGAACAGATTTTGAATAAGTCAAAATCAAACATTATCCA
Organism: Perilla frutescens; assembly: GCA_026008535.1. Classification (NCBI taxonomy): domain Eukaryota; kingdom Viridiplantae; phylum Streptophyta; class Magnoliopsida; order Lamiales; family Lamiaceae; genus Perilla; species Perilla frutescens. The sequence continues at coordinate 18,322,134 of BRKX01000014.1, read as the reverse complement.
CGTTTTAATTCAAAATAAAATATCTAATAAATCCCTAAAAATGTGGAAAATGATATGTGACAAAAATCACAATTTATTCAGATTAATTTAAAATAAATTAATCCAAAATACTAGGAAATGATAAGATTAATAATCCGAGTGTCATACTCAATGTGATGAGAATGACGGAACATCATTAGATACGACATTGATTGCGATGTTATCAAATGAAGTGATAACATCATCTGGAACATGTCATACTCAACAAACACGTATTACATAGGGTTCAATAAATCTTCGTGTGCTTGATTGGGAATGATGATATGTGTGAAGAACCGGCTAAGTGAAGTGTCTGCTCATTATGTCTATGTTATGGTTTATTCATTAATAAGCAGTCTGATAATAAACCAGTGATTATCCATCATTGATAAATCAAAGACTAAAGTCGGGTTACAAGATTCAATGAATATAAATAAATGAGATAGTAATCCAGTTTTCCTAAACCCTAGGTTTTTTTCCATTAATAAGTTTAAGTATTTAAATTTGTTGTTTTATTTACTTTTAATTATTTCTCTATATCTGCGCATTTAGTGTCTAGATATTAGTTAAGTACTTGTGTTTGAAAACAGGAGTTGTAGTTTATGTGAGATACGATACTCTTGCTCACATGTATATTATAATAACACTGTGCACTTGCAGTCACTTATTTGTAAATAAATATCGTGTCACAAACATACCATATTCATATGCTTAATCAGATGATGATGATGAGGCAACAATGGAGATGTTGACGATCATTATTTATACCTTGTAAATACTTATTGATACTTTTTCTGAAATTAATGTCTCATTTCTGAATTCTGAAAAAATCTTTATTTCATGTCAATGATCTTGTGATAACTTTTTTAATGAACTTGTAATGCAATTCATTTCCCCCATAAATAGATGACACTTTTGTGAATTATTTTTTATACTTTTGTGCATTTTTATTGATACTTTTTTTATATGTTGATGATAATTTTATGAATTCTGGAATATACTTATGTGTAATGTTGATTTTTTAATTTTCTAATTCCTAAATTTTGCAGGTTGATAATTTCCGATGTTTTGATGTGAGAGTCTTTTATATTTTGTTACATTTTAGTGGGGAATGATAACTTTGGATATTTTGTGATTTGATTTATTATAAGGTTGTTGGTTGCTTGGATATATGTAAGAATTTGTAGTTGTTGGTGGTTTGTGTTGAATATTGAATATGGTTTATTTTGTTTTTTAAGGATGATTTGAAAATTCTAATTTTTAGATATATTACTAACATGAATTTAAATGTTTCTTAATTTTCATGTTCATGCATTATTTTATTATATCCAAACATTAGTCATCTAATTATACATTGAAGAAACCGAATTCTCAGTTCTGACAGAGTTATGATCAAAGTTGTATCTGAAGTGTAGACAACTTTGTATATGCAGCGGAAAATTAGTAACTGACAATGGATTGAAATTTCACGAGATTATATTTTTATAATCTCGCGAAGTGTCTCAGGGCAAAAATATTCACTATATAAATTTGTGAATTACAAAAACACTACTAGAAAAACTCTTACTAAACTTAAGACACTTTATCTTTTCCTTCACAGAAGGTCAGGACTAAAGTTGTCTTAACTAACTCTAGTAGAAAACTAATATCTTTTACACAAATATTGTACTCTCTGGAATATATCTAAGAACTCATGTAACTAACATTATACAGTTGATCCCTATTTATACCAAAGTAATAACTTGATCTCTACTCCACATAACCACTTCATTACCTCACGATCTTCTCTCCTAGACTTGCGCCGCACACCCACAACTTCCGCAACAAACATTATCTTGACTCAAACAACCTTTGAAATGGTCAAACACAACAGATCTCCCTAGAATATCTCAACCAATTTACTTCCTGCACAATCAATCAAGAAAGACAAAACAAAAACTATATCCAAAATAACAATAAACCAAACGGTTTCAACATACATGTTTTATGATTATTTGTAAAAGTTTTTATCATTTGTTGGTCAAATATTATATATGTTTTTTATGATTATAAAAAGTATCAAATTTCATGTAATATGATTGTAATTATAACTTTCTAAATGTTCGGTATTTATTAAACTTGTGTAATCAACAATAATTAGATGACCTTAATATGTATTCATGAAATCAAATTAATTATCGCAAACGTATCATGTATATAGTCTACAAGTATCATTTATCATACAGAAAAATATCATCCGAGTAAAACCAAATTATTAATTGATATAAGAAATGTATCACATATACAACTTATAAGTATCACATGTTATACAATAAAGTATCATCTGGTAAAAAAATATTAGAAGGTCATTTCTTTGATTTGACTTATTTGCGGATATCGGTAAGTGTTTATTTACAAAATAAAAATATAAAAACAACAATGTTTCATGATGCAATAGTTAATAATTAAAATTACGTGATAATATTTCAAAATAATATAAACTCATCTACGTCTTATTCCAATACAACTCTAAAATTATCCCAAAAAGTATATAAAAAATGAAGAATCTTCACTCTAAAAATCTACAAATAAAAACAAAAATTTGAGTTAGATATAAGAAAAAGTATTATGTATTAAGCACGAAAGTATCACATATCATGCAGAAATGTATCAACCTTATGCTCATCTAAAATATTCAAGGGTTGGGAGTTTGGAGTCAAACTCATTCAACTGATGTTGATTGCTAAAATGACCAAGTGCTGGTTCTAACTCATTCATTTGAGCGAACATAATATTTTTGTACTATCTCACCAATATTGTTTGTCCTCAGTGTATTTTTCTAAAACTGAACCCAACTTCCAAATCATGTTTACAGTATAATTCATAGATTACTTCAAAGATGTGTATCTTAAAACCAATCAGAGACCCTCTGAAATTTAAAGTATCACCCGAGATATATAATAATATTATTGAGAATATTAGAAAGTATCGCCGATTAAAATATTTAAAAATTTTTGTTTGAAATTATTGACCTTCGTGTTGTATAACTATGTCTTCCATTGTAGCAATTGATTCATAATAAAGTCATTGAGTATCATAATAGCTTGTGCATCATCTCCCACATTCTCCTCAATTTAATTAAACAATTTTCTATATTGGTCAAATCAAAATATATGGAATTCTCACACAAATTACCCAAATTTTTAAGAATACCCAAAAGTAATGGCAAAGCTCAAATTTACATGCTAAAAAATTGCATAAAATTGGTGCGTGTTTATATGAATTTCTTCAATTTATGTTGCAGTCAAGCTTACTTTCAAAAATTCAAGAACCGCAACACAATGTGTTAAATCGTCTACTACGGTGTTTTCATCATGGTTCAACAGCAACAGTGAAGACACCTGTAACATCAACAATCTTCTCTTCGTGTGATATTAAATCGTGGGCGACGGTGTCTTCACTGTTGTTCAACGGCAATGACAAAGAGACCAAATGTAATAATGACCTTCTCTTCATGTTGGTGAGTGGTGGACGTCACCCAATAACAAGTTTTTTTTTCTTTATGTTCTGATTTTTCCCTTTTTTTAGTTTAGGGTTAGTATGAGGTGGACCAATCTCTAATGGGTTTGATGAGTCAGGCCCATTAGTCTTATGCACAGGAAATTAGCCCATATGTGTTATTATGAACGTATAACTATATTAAAATGAAATAACATCACATGATATTATGAGTAAATTTACATGTTTTGTGAGTTTTTTTTTTTGTGCTATTATGAGTATACTTTCATCATATTATGAGTGTTTTCTCATGTTATTATGAATATTGTTTCATGATATTATGGACAAAAAAAATTGCATAAAAAAATACAGTGTGGATCTTAAATGAGAAAGTATAACAATATCATTAATTTGATATGTGATTTGAAATCGAATTAAAAATCATGAAGTTAAGATTGTTTAAGCTTTTTATAAAATTTCTCTTTTTTTTAGTACTTTTTACAAAATTTCTTAAAAAATATACTTAAGACATCTTTTTGAGCAAAAAACAAAAACTTCCTGAGTTTTGAATCTAGATCATTGAAATTAAAATATTGTGTGAGTTAGATATGTTTCTCCCATGTGGAAAGAATCAACTTATATATAGGGTTTTCACCCTAACTAATCTAATTGGTACCTTCACTTTTGAGATTGGATGTAAAAAAAAAAAAAAAAAACAATAATGCGGGGATATTTTCGTCTGATTTTTTAGGAAAAAATGGTGACGTCATGTTAACCATCATGTTTCGGGGTTGAGAAACTGATATTTATGATATTTTATTTTATGGAAGCAAGAAGCATCAAGCATATTTTATTTTATTATTTAACAGATTGATTTCCGAGAGACAATTATCATCTCATCTCATCCACAACAATAACAGACGCTCACCACCCAAGGTCCCAAACCTCTCTCTCTCTCTCTCTCTCTCTCTCATGGCTCTCGCCAGTAATAGCAGCAGGCGAATCCTGTGCAACGGGAAGCCATGGAGCGACGCCATGCCACCTTCATCTCCTTCATGGTCTCACCGTCCCAGAACGTTACCTTTCACCGTCTCAGCAAATCCGAAGAAGCTCTCTTCCTCCTCTAAAACCGGGAGATTCGACAGTAAGAACCGCCGTAGCGGCCCCGTCATCACTAAGGAACAAGAACAAGTAGAAGAAGCTCTCCAAGGAAATGACGCTTCCGCTTCCGCTGCCGTTGATGATGGATTCGTGATGCCTGACCTCCCTGGAGATAAGCCCGACTTTTGGGAAGGTTCTCAGTGGGACGCTCTAGGCTTCTTCGTTCAATATATGTGGGCTTTCGGCATCGTTTTTGCGGTAATTTCTTGCCTTCATTTTTATTTTTTCATTTATTACGCTTTCGAATTCAAGTATATGCATCTCTCTATGTCGATTCACTGTGTGTCTGTTGATAGAAAATGCATACTGCTGCCTAGATTAATCGAGAACTAGTGCTGTGGCTCTAGTAGCTCTTTTTGTGAAGTTCATTGGTATATATCCCTTTAATTTTACTGTCAGAAACCATATTAATTTTGATGAAATGTTATGTGGAATACATATTTACTTGATTGTTTGGTGCCTTTATCTAGCATAGTGGTCTTTTCTTTTTCCTTCATGCAAGTTCTTATGTCTAACTAAAGCTCATGTGGACTGAGGTATGATGCTCTTGTGCATTGCTAAGCCTTTTGAGGTGGTGGGTTCAAGACTATCGGAAGGGATTTTTTTTCTGTCAATTAGGATGCGAAAGGAGAATTCGGTAGTCTTATGTTATGTTTGAATCCTAGAATTGGATTCAACAAAGAATCGGACTTGATGTGAAGTTTAGTTGGATAAGAAGATAAGTAATTCAAATTCCAGGCCATGTTTCAATTCCTTGATGCTGGAGTACAATGTGTGTCTTAAGGGAGTGATTGTCATCTTAGTGCTTAGATGGGCTTATCTCTGATAAAGTTGCTCAGGTATTTTCCTATTTGGCAAGAAGCAGCATAACATATGTCGTTCAGAACTTGAGGGGTGTGGCATGGTAGGTATCTCTTTGAGCAGCAGTGCAAGCTCTAATAGTACTATAGCTGGCAGAGGGTCCTGGATAAGTTTGCATCCTTGCTGGGTACTGAGTTTCATGCGGAACGTTGATGATAATAAGGGTCAATACGGTGCTTTGCAGCAAATTTATATATTCTTCAATGTACTGAAAGAGTGTGCACAATCACGGGTTTGGTGGCCATAGGGAGATGCTGTGAAACAAGTCCCACTTGATAAACATAAGAAAAGGCCATCTTTAGAAAGACTAGCACTGCTGCTGTTGAAGATACTCATCTCGTGTCCTCTTAAAACAAATGCAACTGCCTGTGAGAGGGGGATTTGTTGGCCTGGGGTTTGCCTCTGCTATGTTTATCACATATCTGCTTTAGGAACCTAAAATTTCTTCACCTTTTTTCCTTGGTAGAATATCTCACTAGCCTGCGTTCTTGTTAGACATAAGTTGGACATAAAACATGTAACATTGTGTGATAGCAATTTGTTAAAGACATAAAAATAGTAAGGCTGCCTGACTTGACTTCCATCTAGTAGACATGAATTGCATGCAGTGTTTTGAATTGTCACTGTGACTTCATTAAGACTTTTAAGTCTGTAAACCTCTGAAGAAAATGCTTGGTTCGTCTCAAACTTTTACTTTGTGCATTACTATTCAATTTTTTCCATTTCCCTCACTGAATCCAAGATCCGAATGTAACATGTAAAAGGACTAACTACTTGTTAGTTGTTACTCAAACAACAAAAGGATTCAACCTTTTAAGTTGTGGACATAGTGGATAACTGATGTAAATGCAATTAGTTAGGATTTTTTTTTTCTAGAAGTGTGTCATTCTTTAATGTTAAATTGCAATCTCCAAGCTATTCTGTGTGGACTTTGATGTTGATTATGCTATTTTTCGGATTACAGCTAGTCGCCTGTGGTGTCGCTGTGGCTACATACAACGAAGGAGCGACAGATTTCAAGCAAACTCCTGTGTACAAGGAATCGATCCAATCCAGAGAGCTTCTTGAAGAACCAGATGCGTCTAACTCAGATGTGTTTGAGTCAAATCCCACAGAAGAAGCACCTAATTTGGAATAATAAGTAAAATCTTCGAGCTTAATGTTGTGAAAAGATACAAAGCAAAGAAAGATATAATTTGTAGGTATCGTATCTATCTGGGAGGTAGCTCTTGACATTGTATGCTTTCTCTGCTGTATTCTTACAGGAATATCAATTACTCAACTGTATTTTCTTTTTCTTGATTTATCCGTGGGGATTTTTTTTCCCTTTTTCAAGAAATAGTCATATATAATACTGGTATGATAATAGAAATTCCCAGGACTCAACTATATCTATTGGTTCAAACTGAAACTAGATTGGTAGATCATCGTTTTAGGTCAGCTCTGTAAGAAAATTGCAGCCATTAGCAGCATCAGCAAGCTAGTTCCTGCCTCAAGCCTCACCTCAGCATTTTGATGAACCCTGAAACCCGTAAACCTTGGCCTAGTAGGTGATGTGATCACTGGAGAAGCTGAAATGCCCCCTGAAATCAGAGCATTAAACAGATGGAAGTAATTATTCATAAGCAGAAACAAAACATAGTCATGGTGAAGTGAGGTAAGTTCCATACCTGTAGCAATTGACTTAGGCTTGCCTTTGGCCCCTAAGGAAACTTGAGTAGGAGGTGACAGAGAAGGCAATGAAGAGCCTAAAATGACAACATGTTCCTTGTCTTAGTTCGTAACTTTTAAGGTTGACAGAAGCAAAGGGATGTGTACGAACCTGGGCAGGTAGAAGGGTCAATTTTGAGTTTGCAGAGGAGGGGTAGCTGAAGAGCAAGAGTGGTGTTGATTGGGATTGGCGACTGCAAACTGGAGTTGTCGAGCAAAACGCAGAGGCACGTTAGGTTGTGTTTGTAAAGCACGTCGACATTATCACAGCATGTGCGGACTGGTGCAGGAGCCCTGCCCTGCACGAATGGTCCGCATGGGGCTAGAGGAAGCAAGCTTGGTCCGCAATCTTCAACCGTGTTCTGGGCGACCGCGTCGGGCGAAAGCGGGGATAGGAGCAGGAGAACAAGTGTAATAGGGAAAGGGAGAAGGGAGAGATGGTGAGGAAGCATTGTTGTTTCTGTTCAAATTCGGTTGCTTTGAATGATTGATTATGGGGTGCATTCACAATATAATGTTGTGTTTGATAAATAGGTGAATTGCATTGCTTCAGCATGATCAACTGCAGAATCATGCATCGTGTGTGTAACTACAATTCAACTTTTATGAATTTTTTTAGTATTTTGATTTTTGAGGTTTTCTGTCATGCATTTCGATTTGATTAAGAGTTACAAATGGTGGTCATACAAACTTGATATACATCGAGGATGCTTCTAAGCATCGGGAAAGTATTTGCTACCTCATACAACCACAAAAAAATTATGACACGTAGCAAGTGTGATATTATTTTAATCAAGTATAATCTATATATATATTTAGGTAAAATTATGAAATGTAAAATTGTAAATAAAAAAATTTAAGCAAAATATTTAAAAAAAAAAAAAAAAAACCCCGTCAAATTTTTTCCAACATAGACTCATGCATGGTTTAGTGGTCAGCAGTTGTGCATCCTTATACATATTAAAGGTTTGAACTTTGAAACTTGCAACTTACACTCTTCAGATTTCTTTTTTCCTTCTTTTTAGATTTCTTTTTTTTATTTGTTAGTTTTATTGAAACATTTTTTTTATGGGCTGCACTTGCATGCAGCAGCCCTTATTTCAGTCAATTTCAGGCGGGCGTGTGGCCCCACGTTTCTTGGCCGATTTTTTCTCTTTTTTTTTTCATTTTTTTTGGTAGGGTTTTGTACTTTTTTTGTTTTTTTTATCAATTTTATTTGTTCCAAAAAAAGATATACCCTAAAAAAATATTAGTGAACCCTAAATTTAAAATAAATTGATTTAATTTGTTTGAAATGAGTATTAAATAGAATTAATAAACCCTAAAAAAACACAAAATAAACCTCTAAAAACACCCCCTAAAAAACCCTAAAAAACACAAAATAAATCCCTAAAAACACCTCCAAAAAATCCTAAAAAACACAAAATAAACCCCTAAAAATACCCCCCAAAAAACTCTAAAAAACACAAAATAAACCCTAAAAAAACTAGAAAAACCCCCCTAAAAAACCATGAACCCTAAAAAAAATCCCTAAACTACTAAGCTCTAAACATTAATTTGAATAGAAAAAATCACAATATGAACTAAATAAACTAGTGTAAAATAACTAGCAAACCCCTTACTTTTTTAATGATACAGATGATATTTTTTGAATGTTTTGTGATACCTTTTAATAGGACTGTTGGTACCGACTTTGGACATTTTTTTTTATGGACCCGCGTTGACCAGGTCAAAGCGCGGGTTTGACCGACCCGTCTCATATAGTGTTATTTGCATCATGATGCATGCAAGTTTTTGCCTTTTTTTTATTATTATTATTTTTGGTAGTTTTATTCATGCCCGTTTATTTTCTAACTATTTGTATGGACATTTAGATCTTTATTTTTTTAGATAAGACAACTCTTCAAATCAATATGAAAATTTAGCATTTAAATTATTTATCTACTAATTTTTACTGATCGACCACTTATGCCATATATGCCATATAGGAGAGGGAAAGTATGTGTGTTGATTGGCCAAGTAAATTACATAATTTGCGGAAAATGTTTTCAGTTTTTAAGTCCTTTACCATACATGGTGGATGTCAGTTTTGATTTTGGTAACTAAAATTTGTTCATATTTTTGTATGTTAATTTTAATTTTATATATAAACAGTTCGTGCAGAAATTACTATGCATAAACTCTGTATGTGCACCTTGTCAATACTCAATAGACAATAGCGAAATTGTTGTAGAAAACGACGGTTGTCTATTTCTTATTTTTATTTTTTTCTCACATAATATTAAAATGTAAAACTATTTGTCTTCTTATGTAAGTAATGTACACATTTTCTTAATTTTTAAAATTGAACACAACATATATATATATATATATTTAAAAATAATAGTATCACAAATCGAAAAAAATAAATAAATCTGTGCATCACAGAAGAAAAATACTAGCCATGCTTAAAAAAAAAAAAGAACATTAATAATTATGACTTATTATTATCCTTGTAATTATGAGTAGCACTCCGCGGATAGATAGAATATCCCGCTAGGCATTTGATTATTAAAACTTTGCAGGTAATTTTGTCAACTGTGAACAGAGTCAAACGTCCTCACTACTTATGTAGCCACAATTTGATTTATTCTGCAGTATATCAATTTGTATTTTATTAAAATTGTGTTTTTTAACCACAAATTCCTTAGATAATTTTTTCTCTTAAATAATTTTAATATTAAAGCTAACTTTAATTTAATAAAGTTATTGCTAGATTTATTATTAAAAAAAAAAGATATGATGAATATTATTAAATATATATCTGACCTCACACCCGATAAATTAATTAAATGGGATAGCTTTACCAACCCTTGGAAACAATAGGTGATCTCTTATTTATTAATACTAGTACTCATTGCCCCCATTAGGACATGGGGAATTGATTATAGTAAAAAAAAAAAAAAAAAGGGTTTTATTTAATGGTTTTCTGAAGAAAATGATTTATTTAAGTGGGAATGGATCAAAGTAGTCTCTTGAACTTTTAAAAAATTTATTTTAGTCACTAACTTTTAAATATTCAGAATTACTAAAATACTCTTATATTCATTTTAAAAAAGAAATCCTATCTTAAATTCCCCCACCAGCCGTCATTCACATTTTGAAATCGGATTTTGAAAAATTTCGCCCTACTCTATAATCTCATCTTCTTCACAATCTGTAGCACTGATGGAATCTGGAAGAAATCATCGACCACTCTGGAAGATTTCTCCAAATTGTCGATCACTTTGGAACAATCTTCTTCACAATCTCATTTTTCTCTCTCTCCATATTTCTCCACCAACGAGCCATTGTCGACCTCTGAAAATTCAAGAGAAGAAATAGAAAATCATTTCCAACGCGTGTACGTTTCAGATCTAATCATTAATAATATTGTTAGATTGTTTGGTGTTAGTTATTTTTGAAGTTTGATTTGAGGAAAAATTGAGTAGAAAAATTTTCTTGACATAATAGACATGCTTTGACAATAAAAGTATTTAAAAATCATACCTAATATAGTTGATTTTTGAAAATCTGAAAAAAAATTAAGTATTTCTGTAACCTTCAAAAAATCTGGAAAAATGAAGTTTTTAACTGCACCTGAAACTGTGCGCGGAGCCTAGCGCACATGCCTTGTGTGCGCACGCTTTGTGCTCGCACGCGTGCACTCGAGACCAAATTACCAGCTGATAGTCTGCCGGTGCTCGAAAATTATCAGTCGATATTATGTCGATGTCTGTCTATGTTTGTTGTTATGTGTGTAGCCATCTGCATGCGTGCACCCGAGACTAAGTTTTCAGTTGATGTTCTGTCGATGCTCAAAAATTGTTAGTCGATGTTTTGCCGATGTCTTGCTGATGTCTGCGCGCGCGCATGCCTTGTGCGCACAATTAAGAACAATTCAGCGCAGTTAAGAAGAAAATCGAGCACATGCCTTGTGTGAGCACGCTTTGTGGTCACACGCGCATCTGAGGCCAAATTATCAACTGATGTTCTGCCGATGCCCGAAAATTATGAATCGATATTATGCCGATGTCTGCAGATGTCTGTCGATGTTTGTTGTTACATGCGCGCACGGCTTGTGCGCGCCAGGTCCTGAGCGCACTTAAAAATAATTCAACGCGCAATTAAGAATAAAATCACTTTTTTTTTGTAAAAGTTGAACTTGGTTATTCACTGCACTAGCTCAGTATGGTCGAATTACGACGAGAACTATGGTCCAAGAAATGAAGATCGACATGAAGATGAAGATTGACGATGAAGATGAAGATGAAGATGAAAAGCAGATCTGAAGTGTGATGGGTAGGAGGTAGGTGAGATATTTCAATTTATTTTTTTTAATGTCTAAATGACATTTTGGTCCAAAGTGATTTAAAAAAATGTTTAAAATTTAATGGTGAAAATAATTTTTTTAAAATTTAAGTGATAAAAAAAAAACGGTTCTTTATTGAAGGTGGGTGATGAGTGATGATGTTGGTTATGAAAGTTGTGTGGGGTTGAATGAGGGAATGACGCATCCTTTTCATGTTTATACATAAAATTTGAATTGTTAATTTAGAAGAGTCCAACCTTCCATCTTTCTAGCATGTGGTATTAAATTGTCCCATCCCCATCTCATTGTCTGTCTAAATATTAAGCTTTTGTGAGATACATAAAAGAAAGATGGGATTTCTCAACCAATGGAAAATATTTGAAAGCACATGTTCTACCAAACTTGTATTCATGCTCATCACATAAACATAAACATAGACATGAGAACGAGTCTCTGACCTGAGTTTGCTTAATTACTTTCTCACATTAGATATCTCTCTCTCTCTCGCTAAATAAATAAATCATGACTTTGGTGTCCTGGGCAAAGAAAGAGCTGGCGAAACTTAAAGTTCAAAGCTCCAAGCGTCTGCTGCCTGCAGCTCCTCAAACCACCTTCAAAACTTCAGTGAACTACCCTAATGTTCCATCACAGGTACGGTCATCATCTCTCTCTCTCTCTCTCTCTCTCTCTCTCAATATTTTTACTCCAGTTCTGAATTCTAGAGGATTGAATTGCGTTTTTTTTTCCGAGGAAAACTTGAGTGCTTTTCTTATTGGACAGCATAAACTTTCAATGAGATTTTTTAAAAATAATTAAGCTGCTACAAAAAAAAAAAAAAAAAACTGTAATAAAAAATTAATGTGGGAGGCGAGTGCCGGATCTAACCCATTAGCGTCCAGATAAATTAGATTTAGAAATGAATGATCTGAGAAAAGTTGAATCATCACTTCACTTATTATTATATATATAATATATAATTTGGTTCTGATAATTAATCAGGTGTCAGAATTGGCCGCTGATTTAAGGTGCGTCAAATGCCAAGAGAAAGTTGCAGCCTTACTTTCAACCATAAATGGTAATGTTGTTGTTATTATTATTATTATTATTAAGGGCAAGTCGATCTCCTTCAAAGTAATTTGTATATTAATTCGATCCATATATTTACATATATGTGCTAATTTGTTATATGCAGATTTGGAGTCCATAGTCGTACATGTTGTTGAGAAGAAGGTGACGCTCACACGAAAGCCAATCAACCATTGATCCCGAGAGACTTATATATGAAGCTAAATCAAGAACTAAATCCGATTTTATTTTTTACACTTTATTTCATTATTGCATTCTTATGTATTTAGATGTTAACAAGTGACGTGCTTAATGAAATGATATATATGACATGAATACATAGGCAAGACTAAAGAGAATTGGGTTGTAGTGCCCCGATCCCGAAAGATCGTAGAAATGGACGCCACATGGGACGTTGGAATTAATAAGAAGCGGAAAAGAAATGGGTAATTTAATTAATGAAATCAATAGAAGACTCATAACAACCAAACATCTTTCATATTAATATATATATTTATCCATAATACCAAGATTGAAGTTCTTAGTATTAATAAAAGAATATCATAAGTGCGGAAGCTCAATTAATAGAATACTAACAAAAAGAGACAATAGAAAAATATGTAAATAATATAATAGCCCATTTCTCAGCATCGTCACCTCCACGCGCCAACCTACTGACCTGGAAATGTTTGAAATATTTGGCTGAGTACTAATGTACTCAATGAGCAAGTTTTCACAATTTAAGTTATGCAAATCATCTTCTAAAACTGACTTATCTGTATCCATGTAAGTAGTGAAATTTATGAGGTTTTAAAGTTGGAAGCAACCTAAGTTCAGCAAAATATTTTATTATGAACCGCTAAGAGTATAATCAGTCATTGCGCGCAACCCCTACTACATCATCAACACGTAAAGTTTATGAGTATAACCGTTCATTTTAATCTTTCGACAAAGAATAGAGCATGACGAATAAAGCATGTAATATTGTAGCTACTCACATTGACACAACACTGGTTTATGAGACTCTGATCGTATACAACAACACGTAAATATTTAACACAGATAATCACATATGTAATTTTAACAAAACAGAGCTTAATAGCTCGAAATATACAATTTGCAAAGATAGAATAGCCCATCTTATAGATGCAGAAGTCCTAACAAAGATCCAACCCTCGATCACAGTTCTTACGATATTCTCCAATTAACTTGAAACAAATCCGACGAAAAATGGAACGACTTAAAACAGTAACTTGGAAAAATCATAAAAAAGTCAATTCAAATCTGATCGAGGCACGATCAGCGGTCACGCGTCCATCACATGGGGGAGCTACAATCGGTCAGAAGTAGTCAGAGATAAATTCCGATCACCCTGGTTTGAAATTGGCCGAAAAGGTAATTGTTACTGTTCACTGAACAGATTGATTAACAAGAAGTTTGAGGTTCGATCGAGCTCGATACTCAATGATTTTCGATCAAGAGTATAATTTTTCATCGTATGGAAAACAATGATTTTAATGAAACAAACAGTTTAAGAATATAATGGCTAAAACAACTATAAATGAGTATCAAATATAGCATCATGAACATAGATGAAATCTGACAGAAAAGAGTGTGGTTTTAGAAAAACTTACAGCTCGGATTTGGAGGATAAAACTATGTCTGATCTTAGATCAGACACAAGGGATTGAAAGATTGCAAGGAGAAGTTTCTATAGATAAAAAAAAAAATCAAATCCATACAATGGAGGGAATGACAGGAAACAGCCTCAGAAGTTGCACTCGCAACATAACGATTTTTGCAGCAGATTTGACGCGTCGATTTGCAGCGTATTTTTGATAGACCAAGCGATATCGTATTGATGATCCGAGACTTGTCCTGAAAATCTTGATGAGTGAGTTTTACAACGATACAAACCTCACAAAAAGACAATAGCTAGATCAACAGGAAAACATCGCAAATGGGCTACAACACAGCTCGGGGGCCGACAACGCCACTGTTGTTCTAGGCCCGATATCTCTACTTTGTGGGGACTGTATGAGAATGAATACTTCATGAATTTTGTTCTTCTATGAAAGAGGAAGGTGTGTATAAATTTCCAGAATTTTTCTCAAAGTATCTATTTGCCAAAAACTTGAAGGAAATGGATGTTGCTACTGAGGAAGAAATGGCCGAGAGAGAGAGAGAAATGAGAGATCAATTATTTTCATGGTTAAGGATGTCCAGTTTTCCCACTCTTAACATGCATGGTGACACATGGAGCAAGATAAGGTGAAATGGTGGCAACCAATTTATGATGTAATTTAACATATGATATTAGGTTGAAATAGAAAACGAATAAAATTTCGTTTGAAGGTCAAATGAACTCCGCTTTTAATGAAATCAGAGACCACACAATTATGAAAACATTTGTGACTCATAGTCAAAGACAAAAACTATTTCGGAGTTAAACATAAAACGGTAGAATTTTTAAGGATGAAAAGACGGTCTTTCAATAATTAGGACACACAAGATTCAATAAATGTTCAAATGACGAATAAAAAAAACTTATGCAAATGTCTCGTCACGAGGAACAAGATATGTGATCGAGAAAGATTTAGAGGACAACATGATTTTAATTAAGAGTAAAATTGAGTCAATTTTGGGAGTCGTTTTCTCTATGTTTGGAATTTTCAATAACCATTTCAAAACTTTCTATAAACAACACATGTTTTCTATATAGTTGGAATAATTCACAATTTTATTTTGAGACGGGGTGTTACATAGGTCTCCTTAGGGATAGCCTAGTGATTGATTGGTTCCGGTTTGTCCTACGCAAACTACTTCGATCCGGACCCGCAAGAGGACGGGGTCGATTGTAGGGCGGAGAGCTAACTCGGGTCGTGTCTCTCGAGAAAAGCTTCATATGGGCAATTACCTTTCTATGCTACAATTGCTAACATGCACATAAATTCAAACACAAACCTAAACATTCTAAACAAGGGATTGGGTGGCTTAACTGAACTAAGGAATTAAAGCAAGTAAAATTAACTAACAACACCAACAATAACAAAGATTGATAAAAAGATTAAGAAAAGAATATTATGGTGTAGATTCTCTCATTAGTTTCTTTCCTAGCTTGATTCAAGTTGATTACGTTAATCCTGGTTGTACAATAGACCCCTTCAAGAGGCTTAACTTCACTTACTGTCACCGTCGATCCATTAAACCCCCATCGGCTATATCATACGAACATTTGGGCTTATGTACCCAATCCACCAAAAGACTAACAAATTAGGCTTACAAAACCTAATTCACCTAATGTTGAAGGAACCTAAGTCGGGCTCTAGAATCTCCTCTCGGTCTCATCTAGAGCCCAGCAATGCTAAGTAGTGGTCAATTACTCAACATAAACAAGCACAATTCCAACAATAAGTAACCAACTATCACAAGCATGGATCAAAACCAAATCGATTATCTACCTCCTAATGAACGGAATTAGCCCATCATGCTTGAAACAACACAAAAATCATAAAAGCTCTTCATTTTATAAATCAAAAGATAAATAAAATACAAACTCCTACAATATTGTTTGTCTCATCAGTTTTGGGACAATCCCCACAAATAAGCTAAGCTAAGGAAAGAAATACTAAGAAAGAGGATCCTTGAGCAAGCCTAGCTTTCGCTGACAGCTTGAAGTCGGATTCCTTCTCTCATGCCTCTTCCTTAGGCTTGAGCTTCCTTGCTTCTTCTCCTCCTCTTTTCTCTCTCTCTGGAACTGTGGTGGTGATGAATGGTGAAGAATGGAGTGGTGAACTAGAGAGAAGTTGAGGGGGAAGTTGTCAATTTTCCCCTCTCCTTCCGTCTGTGGAAAGGTAGGTTGTGAACTCTTGAATGGATGGAGATGGTGGATGATTTATTGGTTGAGGAGAGAGAAAAGCAAAAAGGTAGAGTTATTGCTTGATGGTTCCCCAAACTCCTCCTACTCCTAGCTCCAAGCTAGAACCGTGTGCATTTAATCCTCCAGCTAGCCAAGTGGGTGGAGAGCATTAAAGATCAAAACTGATGAACCACAGCTGGAACTGATCGACTAGAGCTCGAACTGATCACGACTGAACTGATCAAGGGGGCTTGAACTGACCGTCCGTGCACCGGCGGCGTGTCGCGCGCTCGCGGGGCTGGGGTGCCGCGCGCTCGCGGGGGCTCTTCGCCGTGGGCACTGCCCCACGGCCGCGGAAGTCTGCTCGCCGGTGGGGCCCTTCAGCTCCAGCTTCCAGCTTTTCTTCAGTTTGGCGCATCAGTTGGCTTCCAGTTCAGTTTCAGTCGACCTTCATCAATTGGAGACTTCAACTGATCCCATCAGTCGTGGTTCAAGTTCAGCTTCAGCTTTTCTTGGCTCCAGCTTGGAATCTTCAGTTCTCCTCTAGCTCAGCTCTTGGTTCTTTAGCTGTAGCTTCCATCTTTTCTCTTCAGTTTGGAGTCATCAGTTTGACTCCAAAACTGATCAGTTTTGGGTGCGACTTGAGCTCGGCCATCAGTTTGGTCCATTACCATCTGGCCGGGGGTATCTTCACCCCCCGGACCCCAGGCAAGGGGGACGTCGCCCCCCTTAACCTCCCGACTCGCTGACCGGGCAGCAAGACCCCCATCCAGCTCAGCGAAGCGGGTGATTCAGTATCTAACAATGAGCTGGAGCTTCAGTTGGGAGCTTTGCCTCCTAGCCACTTTTTGGCCATAAAATCCTGCTTTTTGACACAAAAGCTCAAGTTTTGCACAAACCTGACCAAACTCACCAAAAGAGCAAACGTGAAGGAAATAACATAAAAACATCACGAAAATAAAGAAAAAACACATACTAAATATACTAAATTCCTGTGATAAAATAGGATAAATATTCACCAATCAGTGATATAGTGGTGTAAGCTTGAGATAAAGTGTCTTGAGGAAAAATGTCTCAAATTCAAATTGCACCACTGACACCATTAGATGGTGTCTGCGAGTTACCCTCGACATCAAAAAAAGATTAAAAAGAATTAAAGAGAATTGGTCACTCTCAACATAAAAAAAAAAAGATTAACGAGAATTGAACTGTAACTAGCATCCTATCATTTTTAACTTGTGTGATGTTCATTTCATCATTTGTAAGTCTTATAGTGAGATATGTACATATTTGGCACGCACCACGTCTATCAGTATTTATTGGGGAATTGAGATTCAAATTACATGGATTGAAGCATGATCAAAATTAGCTTGAACACATACATGAATGGTTAGTTTAATTTGATGGTTAATAATTAAAACACAATATATAAACAAAAATATTAATAGTCTTGAATTTTTCTCTTAAAGATGCAAATTAGTTTGACTAGGATGCACGATTTATAAAAATATATACAATTATTATTTTTGTTACAAATTATAAATATGAAATAAATATAATCAAAAAAATCAAACTAAACTTTGTATAACAAATTTAAAAGTACTACACGTCTCAAAGATACGTTTTTATTGTAATTTTAGTTTTTTTTTTAACTTTTGAAATATCCAAGAAATGCTTACTCATTTCTTTTCAAATGTAAATAGGATAAAAGCATAGTTTGAGCATGTTAAGATTAGTATTAAGTAGGATTAGGTCCAAAATATAATCCAACAACTAACCATATACATTCAAAGGTCAAAAAATAGAAAATAAATTATTTCATTAAATTTGTCAACGATGGGGTGATAAAGTAAGAAATCAAAAGAACTTCGTTAGGACACTTCGGCCAAATTAAGTATCTATCAAGGATGCACCATCACAATGTTATTTCATGGCAACAAAATACAAAAAATATATACATTGTCAATAAGGATCAAATTCATCTACAATTATACTAACAACACTTGAATAACTATACGACAATATTTATCCTCCACTTAAACATAATAAAAGTAAATCCAATGGGAATACTACATGCATAGTGGAAACTGATTCACATATCTCAGATTTGAGATAAGATCGAGTATACATACATACATATATATATATATATGTTGAGTATGACGTGTTCTAGATGATTTTATCATTTCGTTTGATAACATCGCAATCAATGTCGTATCTAATGATGTTCCATCATTCTTGTCACATTGAGTATAACACTCGGATGTTAACCTTATCCTTTCCTAGTATTTTGGATTAATTTATTTTAAATTAATCTGAATAAATTGTGATTTTTGTCACATATCATTTTCACGTATTTAGGGATTTATTAGATATTTTATTTTGAATTAAAACGTGGATAATGTTTGATTTTGACCTGGTCAAAATCTGTTCCGGATTTCATGGGGACGTTATGTTCCCACTCCTTCTTGGACACTAACTGTTGCAGGAGATCGTGGGTCACTGGAGTAACTGCTACTATTGCACGATGTTGAAGAACGTGTGCCACGCAATGCAGAAGACGGTTATCTCAAGTCCACTTCAGCAATGGGTAGTGGAAGGCAGTTGATTCAAGTCCAAGTCATCTAGGATCGTGAAGCAACTGTCAAGACAAGATGGAGGAACTATTTAAGGTCTCCTTAGACCTTAAAATCATTCATGCAAGCAGGTTATCACCGTGGTTTGTGAGAAGCTCTGACTCTTACATCTAGTGTCATCTCTGAAATCCAAGACATCTTCCTCAACATCTGCCTAGCGTCCCAATCAGTCGGAGACTTTCATTCCAGTTGTGTGTGTAGGTTAGATAGTCAACTTTGAGAAGTCTAGGATTTAGAGTGATTAATTGTAATCTATCTATGTGTTTAGATAGGTTTGTTTTTGAGTGATTATTCGAGTGAGTGAAGTTAGGATAGTCATCTGTATGTTTTATGTTGTGTTGTTAAGGGAGTGAACCGAGACAACATCTGCATTGTTTTTGTTCATCACTTATGTTAGTGAATTTTGCTCTGAGGCAATCACACACCGTAAGGAGTGTGATTTAAAATTTATTTTGTGTAAAGTTCGTTTTACGTTTCCGCTGCATGTTGAAGGCAATATAGTAACACTAGCTTCAACATTTCATTCAACTTTGCAATTTACATCCATGATTCACATAGTTTCAGGCAACAAATTCTAACAATATATATATATATATATATAAATATGTATGTATGTGTGTGTGTATTTAATAGTATCTTTACAAATGACACTACAAATGTATATAAGAACAATATATATATATATATATATTTTAGTTAGGCAATGATTAATCTAGTAGACCAAAAGATATGATACACGGAAATGAAAATGGAAAAAAGACATATTAGATAAGAGAATAACTTGAATAATGTGAAATGAAGGCTGAGCAGCAAGGTACAAATCCATAGTAGCTAGACCTATTAGGTTAAGAAACATGAAATTTGCGATCAGGACAAACAAATAGTCTTCAACGTGATTTGGCCATTATTTCGCACAGTTAAAATTTATATCGAAAAATATGCATGTTGAAGTCGACTTCACTACTCATTTACAAATTCTTTAGTAATAATGTAATATGATACTATCGAAGAAGAGTATACCTCGATATACACAAATGCAATTGATCATTCAACTGACCTTCTTCTCCACTTAACGACTGATCATGAAAATATAAAATAATTAATGCATTTCTCCTAAATATGATGAAAAGGTAAAACATTGTGAGTTCTCATTTTGGAACTCAAACAAAATTGAAGAAAAAAAGAAAAATCAATATTAATGTTAAGACATGAATATTGATCAATCAAGATCTCGCTTGAATCAGATGAATGTCACTAACGATAGAAAAATCAAGATGGCGCTTGAATCCTACCAGTCCTAAAAAAGAAAATTGAATTCATAAAATTTTTAATTAAGAAAAAATAAATCAAGAAAAGCTAGAATGCATCCAACCTTAATTATCAATTATCCAGCCTAATTTGAACACTTTCTGCTATTGCTTCTAATAAAGTTTTGCGCTCAATCAGTTTGGGATTGAGATTTTAGGGATTTATGATTTGGAATTGGATGAAAGCAAATGGAAAATAAGGTGATAGTCAGGTGTATATCATCACCCCTCACCATGATTTACATGATTATTTGTTCAAGTATGAAAACTTTCATTGGTTGATTGTAAAGACATCAGATTTTTGGGGATGACAAAGATGATATATTCTATAATTGATAAATATCCATGGGAGATTTGTGATCATTTAAAGTAAATATGTGATTTTTTAATTAATAATTAATGTTAATATTTATTAATTAATTAATATAATATTTCCAAATACCAATAATGGGTATGTTGGACTAATTGAGTGCACATGGATTGACGGATTGCTATAAATTGTTCAGGATAGTAGATTTATTTTTTTGGTATTGTTTAAATTAAATGATTTGATTTATTTAGACGGATTGATATTCATAAATAAATGATTTGATTTATGAGATAATTTTGAAATTTTATTAATCTATTTATAACAATATTCATATGTGTGTGTGTGTGTGTATTTTTTTTCATATGTCATCTGAAATTAAGATTTATCTATTTTCTCCTTTAAAATAGGTTACATAGAATATTCATTAAAAATATTTGAATTATATATATTTTGCTGATTTAAAAACATATGCATAGAAAATTTGTGGCCTCTTAACATTCTTTTCTCAATTTCGAGCTACATACAATGTCAATATTTCTGTAATATATATTATTTATTTTTTCTAAGATCCCAGAAATATGTTAGTGACATAATTAAATCAATAATTTTGAAGCATTTTTTGTATTTGTTCTTAAAGAATAAATATATTGGATAGAATTAAAGTAATTATTCTATTTTATATAAAGGAAAAGAAAAGCATAACATCATTAATTTTAATTCCGATACATCTCTATTCACATGCATGCCTGTTTTATTAAATTAGAGATTAAACTTTATCAACAAAGGGATTAAACGGATTGCTATAAATTGTTTAGGAAAGTAGCTAGATTATATTGATTTTTTTTATGTATTACCTAAATTAAATGATTTGATTTATATTAGAGGATTGGTATTCATAAATAAATGATCTGAACGGATTGCTATTCATCTTAATTAATTGCAAACTTATTATAGTTTAAATATATGCATATATAATATAATTATATTACTATTATTAAATGGTGGGTTTGGGCGGAAAAACTAATTATTACTATATTTATTGACTATCCTATTTTTAGATATAGTAGGATAGGATTTGATTTTCATAATATGATATTATATTATCTCTTAAATAATACATACATACATTAAAAGGTAGAATATATATTATACTAATTTACTAATCATACTATTAAATACTATTTTGAAAATTCAACATATGATTGATAACATGAAATTATGCAAATTGTTATACGATTAAAATGTGTTTGTATACAAATTTGAACACATTTTTATCACTAATTTCCAGCTCTCTAAACAAATTAGTAACTTATGTTTTTAGTAGAAAAAAAAACTAAAAATTAACCATTGGGAAATTAGCATGTGCTTTACTGAACTGATATTTTAATTTATTATATTGGCAATCAAAAGATTAATTATTAATTTGCAATCAACAACAATAAAACTATCAACCTCACACTTGAGTGATTTAAATTATCAATTTACGACTAAACAAATTCAAGTATTTCTATTATTTTGATAACATTAAAAAAAATCGTATAGTAGTTTTTTAGTAAAGATATATTGCTAAAAAAATTAGTAAGAACATAATAAAAATAAAAATAAAGATATATGATATTTTAATTCAACTAAATTTTATAATACCTCCGTAATTTTTTTAGGCCATTAATTGACAGTTAACTTATTTTTTATATATACCCGCAAACTTTATTATTTTAAAAAAATCCATGTAAATTAAACCTTAAGTTTACACACATTTGTTTAAGATAATATTTTATAATAACGAAAGGTTGTAAAAAGGTGAGCAACTATAACAGATTCAATATATATTTGACTTTTATAAACGAATATTTCCATATTATTTATGAGAAAAATATCTAAAACAATTAAGCAGAGAGTTTAATTCATAGGGTAGAAATAATGAGACTGGAAAACAACACTACTGCTCCGATGTTCTCTCCCATCTCATTCTATCTCTTTATTCTTCTCTATTGATGCCTACAATAGATACACCGTCGGCGACTCTCTCGATTGATGTGACTCCCTTTAAAATTCTGTAGTCGACTTCAACGAATGGTATGCCACCACATGATCCATCCGCCCGATGTCGATGATGGTGTATCCCATCCTCCAACTCCCTGCCCGCGGCTGATCTCAAACAAAGCGTATATGTTTGACTGTAAAAAATTCTTTTTTTTAAAAAAAAAATTGAAATTGGACAACAAAAATTTATCAAGCTTTATACATCATTTTGCTATGAAATGATTTATGGAAGATCACAGAGAGCTGCACCAGAAAAAATAAATATATCTTAAAGTATGATGTTGAAAAAAAATAATTGCATGAGAAATTTGTGTTAAAAATGCATGAAAGCTCACAATCATTGTAATTGATTTTCGGGATGTTCATATCTTACTTCCGCATGACTTCTACTATCTGAATTTGATATGCTACTCTTCCTCTTGTATTACTTCTCTTGTTGGGACTGAAGCAGCAACTATTAAAAGTATACTATCTGTAAACTTGCCATTACACAATTGAAGGACAGTCATAAACGGTTTGCTGTTGTGAAATTCAGAAGCAACTAAAAGCTTATCAACAACTTCATCTCGTAGAATGCATTGGATCTTGTGTTCACTAAAAAAATAAAGGGTTAAAATTTTAGACAAATTCTTATAATTCAAGTATAATCATCTAAAAAACTATTATAACAACTTATACATAGTCGTAGAGATAGAGATTAATGAACTTCTATTAATCCCGTTAATTGTGAGTTGCTTAGGCAGCTAGTGCGAAACAACCCTACCAATGATATATGTTAAAATAAAAAGGTTTAATATAATAATATTATTAAGAAATCAAATTATACAAAAAAAATATATAGTGTTGAGCATTAAATTACCAAAATAAGAATGAATTATCAAACTATTCAACCTCATCAAATGAGATGAAATCACGAAAGCTATATGGAGACATTGGAAATTGACTATCACCACAAAAGGCGATACGAGTTGAATCTGTTTTGTATAATTTAAAGATGTGATTAGCTCTTTTCAGTGTTCCGATATGTTACGTACAACCATAAAATATTGAAATGCATACACGGCACGTTCATTAATATCTATTTTTAGCCTATTGATATCTTTCTTCCGTACAGTGCCACTAATTCTAGCACATTCACGGTCATAGAAGATGATTTCTAAATCACTCTTGTGTGGAATTTGGATAATCCTAACAACTCAAAGTTTTAACACTGGAATTATATTGGAATGACCGACATTATTGACATGATTGGCACATATTTGCAAAAAAAAAAAAATCATATTTAATCAGAGAATGAATAATCAAAGAAATGAAAGAAGAAGTCGAATAAAATTAGTGATTTGATGTACAAATTTATCGGATATTTATACTATTGAATTTTTGTAGTTTGCATGTACGCGCGGTTATTTAAGTAAAGTGAGGAGATCAATATTCTATAACCTTAATTACATTATAACTTATCTCAAACATCTCCATTTTAAAGAAATGTGTTATGTAACTGATCCCAAATTCCAATCATCAACGTAATAATGCGCCGCATTAATGGTGTAATTTTTAATTGTATAATATATTTTATATTTCATATTCTGGAAATAAGTTAGAGATATAGGCAAGTTAATTTATATCTTTACACAATTAAAAGAATAGGAATACATTGATTGTCGGAATTGGAATACATTGATTAATAGTAGATGTATATATATATATATATATATATATCCATACTATCACGTATTATTGGACACAATTGAATTAAAAATATAATTGAATATCAATAATATTTTGAAAATCCAACATCGATTAATTAACAAATATTAATTATTAATTATCTTAATATATATATAAAGCATTACATGTTATATTAAGATGATATGATTGATTAATTAATTATAACACTAATAAACTTTATAATACAATCTTGATATATTAATATTAATTAATATTAATATTCAAATGAATAATTACTAAAAAATAGTATGTGGTTTTGGCGGGAAAAAGCTAGGTTACTAATTAAGACATAACTATTTGTCCTTATATATACTAGTATTACACCCCGTACGATGCACGGTGAGAGATATATAAATAATTTATAATTAATAATTTGTATGAATAAAATAATTGAATTATATATAATTAAATAATTAATAGAAACAGTCATAAAATGTATAAAAAATATAATATTACATTGAAGTTTGTTCACTATTTTATCGATAAACAACTCATATTCATAAATAAATTAATTTACACTTTCTATTCATTATGTGAACAAAACGAACAATGTAATAGGCTCGCCTGAAATTCATAAAAACATAATTAGAATCATTTATACTTTTAGGCACAGTGATAAAAAAAAAAGAATAAAATGACACAATATCGTAAAAACACATTTTAAAAATTGTTATATATGCATCTTTGTCATCCCTCTACACTGTGTGAAGTGGAAAGGATATCATCGAGAAAGAGTTGTCAAGGCTTCAGCAGCACGCTTCCACAATTTAATTAATAATTCATCATCATTACTTTTATTTGTAGAGAATACTTCAATCTCCATTGATCTTCGACATCATATAATTTTACGTCTCCTAACACATGAGTATGAATATATTAAATTGTATTGTTGTAAAACATTGGTCTATATGTAGTGTGAAATTAAGCATTGATCATTTTTTTATGTATGATATGGAAAATATCCATATAATATCTAACTATGAAAGAAAAATATTAAAAAATTTGAAATGTGTTGAATACATATTTTTTAGATCAAATAAGGTAGTATATAAATATAAATACATGTTCTTGTAGATTTTAAGCTCAATACATGTAACGCCCCAGATTTTCGATTAAGGTTTAGAGGATTCTGAATGATAATTAAGAAGTTAAGGAATAAAATTAATTAAGGTTAATTGAGGTCAGATGTCAGTCACGACTTTAAGGGTCAGTTTTCGTGAAAATCATCTTTTTGGAAAATTGATCTTAATTCTTTTATGACCATTCATGGTCTCGTTAGAAAGGTTTTAACTCAAGGAGTGTGCCGGTGTTTTCGGATTTTAATTCTGAAGTCAATTGAGTTCCCGGTGATGAAAAACGTATTTAAAGGATGAATGAATAGTAACTGTTGCGTGCGTTCGTGTTTTGAGAAATTTACGAAATCCTCCTCGTTGATCCGAGTCTAGTTCTGTCAGGCCCCTCTTATGGGAAATGACCCAAGGATTCTGTTGGCGTTCACGGATTGACATTCTGAGGCCAATCGAACGCTCGGGAGCAAAATCTGTCAGTCTGAGTGAATAGTAAAAAGTAATTCCAAAAAGGGAATCTTTGCTCGTCTTTCTTCAGACGACCCCGTCTTTTTCACGAATCAAGTTGGTTCACTAGTATTCGAGCCAACGAGTCTCCCGCTATTTTTAAATTTCGTGTTTGAGGTCATTTGGACCTCGACATCGAATAAAGCAGCTTTTAACCAAATCCGGGGTAACTTTTGCAGTATTCTTGCACTGAAGTGGCTTCCCTTGGAAGCCAAAGCTTTTCCTATAAATACAAGGCCACCCCTTTAGCTTTCATTGCTCATTTGTCATCTATTTCACTTCTAAATCGAGAGGGTGAGAAGCTTTGAAAGCCGAGAAGGTTCTGTCAAAGTAAAAAGTGTTCTTCGTGAGTGTTCTTCAAGACGACGAGCGGAGTGGCGTGGAAGGAATGCGGTGAGGGAAGGTGCTAGGGGCGCCGTTGGGTTGTAGCGGGCGGCTCTGCCGCCGTTGCAACTCGACGAGACGCCGAGCTAGCCACCTTCCTTCGACGCACCTAACCCCGTCCATTCTTGTTCGTCGGTCTCAATCTCCATTTCTTTTTCCGTCTTTAAATTCCGCATTTATTTTCCGTTCTTCGCGTTCTTCATTATTGCTCGTTTACCTTCCGTCTAAGTTATATTTCAGTTTTTATTGAAGTTCCAAGTTAATAGCGTTTACGTTATATTTCTCGCTTCATTCTTGTCGTTATTATTCTTGAGATTAGCCCCGTTTATTCCGTTTAAATTCCGTTCAAGCCATATTTAATTATTTTCGGAAGATTTTCGTGTTTATGCCGTTATAATGCCAAAATTATTTTTAAGTTAAAGTATGTTGTTGCATGATAAATCCAAACACGTTGTTTTTATAAAAATCCGGGTTAATTATTCTTCGTGTTCTTCGTGTTCGTCGAAGAAATCAACGAACACGAAGAACAGTCAAAGAACCTAGTTGAAGATCGCCCAGGAGAGAGAGAAATTGGGTCCCGTGACCGCGGGGGGTGCGCGGCCACGCGACGCCTCCCTCGGCCCAGGACCCCGCGGGCGCGGAGGTTGCGCGGGCGCGGGGCTGCGCGGGCACGCGGGGTGCCGCCGGCGCGCGACGTTTCCCCCCCCCCGTTGTCCGACGCTCGTCCTCCCAAATTTTCGAGTTTTCTTCGAGTCAAGTTTTTCCAAGTTAATTTCAAGTTAAATTTTAGAGAAGCAATCAAGATATTCTCAATTTATTTCGAGTAATCCATTCAAGTTATTCTTTGTCTAAAAATTGAGAAATCGAGTCGAGATGTCCTTTAAATAAATTCTTCTCGAAATTCATAAAGTCGTAAAGTCGTGCAATCTGTAAATAAGTCTTAGATTTTAGTCTTCGAGTAAAATGTCATTATTTCTCGATTTAGATAGTTAACTTCTTCGAAGAAGGTCGCTAAGTCGATGATTCGACTTCTGTAGGAGGAAGTGAGTCTCGTAGGAATTCGGAGAAGGATCATCAACTCGTTGCTTCATCTTCTGTCAAGTAATCGAGGTGGGTAAATCTACACTCATCTAAAGTTTGAGCTAATAAGCTCTAGAAGCATGTTAGGGCAAAATGAGATATCCAATAAAGTATTTTTGCTCAGCCTGTTTGATCTCTGTACAAGGAAAGGAAAGGAATAAAAGAAGTTATATGCATGATTACGTTGAATTGTTATTTGAGTTAGATAAAGTAAAGGAAGATTAGTATAAGTTAAGTGAGCTCTCAAGTATGTTTAGATATGCTAGAATTGTTTATTTACAATCTATGATAGCATGAAGTGTTTAGAATTGCTTTATTGCAATCGATGTCTATCCGCGTTCATTTCCTCGTATTTGAATGTTTATGCTTTGTTAAAGCTCATATAGTTGAGGATTAAGGATTTGCCTTGTTAGGGTAGCTTTAACCCTTTGTAGGCTGAGATTATGCAGTAATAAGGTATTAGCATTAGACATTGTTCTAAGCTTGGTATTGCTAGCAAGAATAGGAAGAGAAGGAACTTAGCTTTTCATTTAAGCAGGATATGAGCTCAGAATCATTAAGGGAGTCACTGCTGGGTTTTTCCCACGCAAACTCGTTCGTATATTTGAGGTAATCCCTCTACTATGGCATGCCTAAGAGTACAGTTGACGACAGGTTTGAGCCAAGGTTGGGCCCAATAGTAAAGAAAAGGTTTTGCGGATATGGAGAGGGCTTTTGCGTTTTGCTCTCCATATACCGCCAGTTTAATGTTGGATATTTCTCAAGTTATTAAAGAAGCTTTCATTAAAAACCCACTGAGTACATTAGTGCTCACGCCCTCTTTTTCAAATGTTTTCAGGTTGAGATGCCGAGGATGATGGTGGCTGTGGATGTGGGTTGGCTGCCAAGATTGTTTTGCTATTATACAAGTTTCTTTGAAATCCCATTATGTGTTCTGCTACTCTGATTAACTCTTTCTAAATTCCGTTCAAAGTCTATTACGATTATTCGAGATTCTAAGAATACTTCCAGACGATTACATATATATATATATAAGACGCATATTAAGTTTATTTCCGCTTTCCGAGTATGTTTTCCTTTCGCCTATAAAAGAGCCTATGCTTGTTGGTATCTAATTAGTCAGCCATTTTATTCCGCTAAAGCATGTGTCCTTCTTAATCAAGTAAACCCGAGTATCATCAACTATCTTCAAAGCGTACCTTTATTCTTAAACTTCTTCGTTAATCTTCTGAAATTACTCGTTAAATCCCTTAATAACACCCCGTCCCCATTCGTTAATCCCTATCTCGGGACCGGGCTATTACAATACAATATAAATCTGCTAACTAAAAAATATTCATTTTTGACATCATTTATCATAAATTTGAATGCCTAGCAATCAAAATGCTAAAAATTAGGCATGAAGTCACGCATATAAGTGAAACTCAATATATTAGTATTTCAGAACTATAAATCACTTCACGATACAATATCAATACGCAAAATTATTTGTCTGAAATGAATCATTGTTATATGATATCATAAAAAATAACACAAAATAAGTAATTACTGAAAAACAGTAATCCGTGCTTTAAACGTTTTTAGTAAACTGCTTAAAAATTGTTCTGTGATATGTGTGGGACAGATGCAAGAACATAAAAAAATAAAGCAGTAAAAATGCACGAGATGATAACCCAGTTCGGTTCAACCAACCTACTCTGGGGGGATTGCTCCCAAACTTGAAGATTCGACTGGTACTCCTTCGTCGAGTGTATTAGGGATATTACACATACAAGCCTCCCGCCTTATGCTACCCGTTCTTCTCTACGAACTTTTTCACTAGTCGAAAGTTGTAAGATCCCCTCACAACCGTGACACTAGACTCC
The DNA here is from genome assembly GCA_026008535.1 of Perilla frutescens. Classification (NCBI taxonomy): domain Eukaryota; kingdom Viridiplantae; phylum Streptophyta; class Magnoliopsida; order Lamiales; family Lamiaceae; genus Perilla; species Perilla frutescens. Next base: position 18,292,726 of record BRKX01000014.1, on the reverse strand, counting down.
CTCTAGCTACCCACGACTTCAACTTACAATCTCTCCCAAGATTGCGTACAAAACGGAATAAAAATCCCCTCACGTGTTTCACTCGTAAACACTCAATACTAGTCTATCATATTGAACATTTTAATAAACAACTACTAGTTACAAAAATGACCACAGACTGATTCTAACATTAGAATCTAAACAAAATATCAGTGGTACCGATTGCTGCACAAATCGGTCTTCATATATAGTCTTCACTTTAGCTTGGCGTCAATCTCTTGCTTTCCGCCAACTAGGTAAGTGGTTTGTGGCCTTCCAAACGTGTGTAGATACTTCCCATGTGTAGGAGGGTTAATTCAGCACCGGATCTACACCACAAGGCAGTAAAACGAATTTATCTTGACCTTCCAAACTGGTTTGGCGCAAGATCCACTACAAGAAAAATTGCTTTATAAGACATTTAATTGTGTCTTAATAAGGTACCTATTACAACATCTGACCTATCCCAACATTCACTTACAACGTCATCCAAACTAATGTTGGGATAGGCTCAGCGGATATAGAGACACTATACTGTGTCTTGATAAATGTCTTGTTACGACATGTGTTTGTCTAGAGAATTATATATTATGACATTTTTTGTGCCGTTAAAAACTATTTTACCATTTTAAAAAAACGCATATTAGCCATATTTGTATTATAAAATTTTATATTACCAATTTATTAAATTGCCATACAATTTGCATCTTATTTTTTAAAAATATTTTTTAATATCAGAATATTAATATATAACTAACACATATCTAACACAAACATGAAGATTTAGATCCATTCATTTCAAATATGAATTCAAACTTCATAACAACGAAAAAATTGTCAATAAACAAAAAAAATAAAATGAACTCCATCATCTTATTTGCTAACAACAGATCTAAATACTACCAACCAATTTGAAAAGAAAACAAAACTAAGATTACTGGTAATGAAGATCATTCTGCCACAACCGTGAGTAAGTATCTTGTTAGTTGCATTCATCAAATTCTTCTTGACCTCCGTTAAGTGCCACCTGAAATAAACATCAATATATAACACTCAGATTTTGAAAAGTTTCTTATATAATAAATAAATGTCAATGAAGCAATACTACATTATGTACCATAATGCCCATTTCACCAGTACTATAAATACATCTATTCAAGTTGTAGTCATACTTGCAAAAATTAAATATAATAAACTTACTTTGTTTTAAAATTAAAATCTTAAAGCACACAATATAGAATTTCCCTTCTCAAAAATTAAAATGACAACATATAGTATTATCCTACTTGTGAACAGATTTATCCAAGAATTGCGAAACAAGAAAACAAAATATCTAATAAGAGAGACATTTTAATCGTTCTTCTTCAATCACAAAGCCACTATCCAACATTCATAATCATAATATACAAGACTTCAATTTCATACCTTTGTTGTGATTGATTAATTTGAGATTGCAACTTTCACTCCATTCCATTGTCGAGTTTATCTGCAAATGAAAAGAAGAATAGAACAAATATTGTTTCTACTGATCTAATGTGAATCATTAAGGATGGTGATTAGTTCATTACTAGTAACCCAAGAATGTTACAGCCGATAACATGAATAGCTACATTCACATTTCACAAACCCCACGAACATGTATCTTGATTACAAGGCTTCTCTTATTTTACTCTGGTTTTCATTTCCCACAAAAGAAAATAAATAAAACATGTCACGATTTACTTAAAAAATAGTTCTGCAAAATCCAGGAACTTATCCTTTATAACTTTTTGGAGGGTTTCTCTGGCTGCATCTTCTGTAAGCAGGATGCCACGAGAAATTAGAAATCTAGAAACTAGGCTGGATGGAACCAGAATATTTTTAAGAACCTAAACCTGAAATCAACAAACACAACTTCTTATAAATTCGTCAAGAATCTAAAATCAATAAACTCAATTTCTAAAGTATTAGTTATGACTATATCAATGTTTACCCAACACGATGAAGTGTGATTGGGCAAGAAGAAAGAATTCTGAGATAGAGAGGTGTGTGACAAGAGTTGCATTACCAATGCACCAAGTGCAAGAAAGGAATTTGAATCCTAAAACTTAAAGCCCTGCATAGATGAAGATAGTGAAAATTAGATTCAACCTAAGGGAAAAACATACTTGACAACAATAAACATACCTGCAATTGTAGAACACCATGACATCCCCCGTTCAGAAAAACACATTCATCCAAACTTACCCATCAAGAGAGTTCCTAAAAGAGTAACCGGGATTCGGACCTGAAAATGGGAACATCTCGAATGCTAATTAAGGAGTGGAGACTACTAATAATCAATGAGAGAAAAAAAATCTTCGAATAACTCAACCTGCACACTAGCCATTGATGTTGCTCCCATTCTATCAGAAAAACATATAATCCATTGGTTAATATATAAGATATTTCCTATTAGTAAGATCAATGCATCTGAGTAGCTAGGAAGAACCAGTTTAGCTACAAATTAAATACAACACTCGCATAGTAGGTGATTACTCAATGAACCCAAACTAATCTATATATAAGTTTTCTCAATATGAAATCCAAGACATCCAGGGCCCAAACAATATTCAATCTAATATGATAATTAGAAACCTAAATATATAAAAAAAAACTAATTTTTGAATTATAAATTTCATTACGCAACTTAATTTATATTCATAAATAAAATTTCAAAATAAATGCACAGAGTATTTCGACTGAGGTTAATCAAAAATATATGCAAGGAAACAGTTAAACAATAACCTTAGGATATCTGGAATTGAAGTTGAAGGAATAGCAACTCACCCTGTCCGAATCACTCAACCACATTTGTTCCATTAACATACAAAGTTCAAAACAATGAATTACACCAAAACCTAAGAAATTATACATAAAAAATGGGAAGAGAAGCGCTTTAACTACCCAGGATTCCAACGGGAGGCGTCGACTCCTGATGACAATTAAGATGTCGGGATGTACCTAAATCAACTCCCACTATCGTCTGTGTTAAGGTCTTCTTGTCTGGCGCCGTTTCTAATCTTCTGGAACCAACTCAGCAGAAATCAAATTGTAGGGAAAAATGAATGTCAGGGGAGGAATTTGGAGTGGTTGATTTAATTTCTCTTCTTTTTTTCTTCGGTGAGATGGTAGGGCACGGACAGTTTCCAATTCCTTCACCCCTTTTCTCTATTTTCATACGGTTTTAATTTTTTAGTACAAAAAAATATCAATAATTTTGGTGGGAAAGTTGGCGCCTAAGGAAGTTTTTTTCTTTTTCCTTCCACCGTTTTCTTTTAATTAATTATAAGAAAGGAACGAAAACTTATCATTTTTTTGGCGACACCTAATAGTGTCGTAATTGATATAATATAGTGACATAGACCTTTTAATGTGGCAATAGTATTAAAAATAATTGCACAGATAAAAAAATAATTGTGTAATGTCGTAATAGACATTTTAAACGACATGCATATTTTAGTGTTGCTAAAGGCGTGTAGCAATAGGCCTTTTTTGTTGTAGTGATCTTTCCAACAAGGAAACTGCCATAAATAGAGTGTCCCTGGTTCTGTCTGGGACATACTCTGGAACAGTTCACCAACTGTTCTTTCTTTTCTTGCATAGCGGAAAACAAATCTTCGCGGGACATACCCAGGCACACATTGTCGAACATATCTCGCCAATTTAACAACACAAAAACTTAGTGCATGCAATGGCACTAACATTCTCCCCCTTTGGCGTTTATGGTCGGCAATTATCATCACGATCTGCACAACACTTGAATAAATTTCACAGATCAACAATATATCAAAATGAGTGATATATTCAAAAACTGTCAGAGACAGTTACAAGCACACTCCCCCTGAATCTGAACTGGGAGTGCCTTCATCACGATTAGAGCATTGTTTTCGCAGTGTAGAACTGCATTGTCAGTCGATCAAAAAAATAGTACAGACCAACAAAAATTAAAGTGGGGTAAAACAGCATCCCCAATAAATTGTTTGTTCAGAAATCATCAAACATAAAAAAAATGAGCACACGCTCAACAAAGCAGCAGCAGCAGCAGTGGCCTTTGTTCACCAACACTCTTCTCCCCCTTAATTGTTGCCAGAAACGGCAAACACCAAACTTCAGGCCGGGGAGGCAGCAGCATCATCATCATCATCGGCATCAGCATCAGCCAGCTTATCAGCAGTAGGAATAGAGGAAGCACTCGGCACGTCAAGCGGCGAGGCAAGGCTAAGAGCTCGGGCCTGAAGATCAATCAGAAAGGCCTCCAACTCCTGTTTCCTGGTCTTGAAAGTCCGAATGGACTTGCTCAGAAACACAACTTCACGCTCCAGAGACTTGATATGCCTGTCAAAGAAAACAGAAGTGACAGCAAAAGATGCAGCAGATCTGTCTGGGATAGATGGTGGCACAGGTCTCGAGCTTTCAACAGCATCGCGGGAAGGAACATCCGGAGCATGCTGGGACGAAAACAGCTTGTGACTGATTGACAAAGGTTGCGCAATAGGCGCATACACATCATTTGCAGACACAACATCATGCTGGGCCATTATGATGCTGAAAATTAGGCCAAGATAGCCAACAGGTTGCTGGGTACGAGTTGATTCGGCATGAGCAATGACGTTCTCAAAGATCAGTAGGCCAAGATTAAACTCACTACGAGTGCCTACGGTGAACAGCAACAAAGCCATGGACTTGCCAATAGTAGAATCATGAGTACTGGGCAACCACTTTCGAACATCAACCTTGTGAAGTATTGAGTACTTCACACTCAGATCAGACGCTAACAACGCACGCTCCGAGGGCCAAACCACCCGACTTCCTCCAGTCAATTCCGACACCACTTCATTTAGATCAAAAACAGGTGCAGGAGCAACAAGGTTCTCACGACCCAAAAAATCATTGATCACAGCAGGGGAAAAAGCAATCCAATGACCCCGCACAAACACAGAAAAAACATGCTCATAGGAAGCATCACGCATACGCTTAGACAAGTTTGCATAAAATTCATGCACAACAGCAGCAATAAAAAGAGGAGCAGAATAGGCAGATTTCTCTAATCGGAGATCATGCAACAAAGAGTCAACACCAGTTCTCTCTATATCGGACTTAACCAAACAACGCTCGAAAATCAACGAGTGACCAGCAACAATCTTAAATTGATTTTGGTGAAGGGCAGAGATAAACTTACTTGAATCAAAGTCCTCAGAATCGGAATCTGATCTGTCTGGAACAGACATCCTCTACTTCTTCATCAGAGGGGGAAGGTGCTCTGGCTTGCTTCATCAACGGGCGACGACATCCCGACATCAACCCCATCCTCTACTCAGACACACTCTATGTAATACGGCGAGCAGGAACAACCTCAGACTTCTTAGGCATAACCTTTTTCACAGCAGGCTTCATTGATTTTGGGGGTTTTGACGAATGCCCCTTCTTAGCAGCAACTTTCTTAGATTTGAGGGTTTTTGAAGGAGAACCCTTCTTCGCAGCAACCTTGGCCAACACTTTAGATTTCAATTTGGCAATGGGTGTGTCATCTTCATCATCAGACACTGGAGAAGTGACTGGTTCATCTCTCAACTCTAACTTGCGTTTAGACCCGCGAGTTTTGGAGGAGGTAGCCTTTGGAAGAGGGACATAAATATCCTCATTAACAGGAGACTCCTCATCGAGGAAGGAGATATCAACATCATCTTCACCTTGATCATGAACAAGGTTTTCAGCAGCAGCAACAGGTGATACTTCACCAAGAGGAACTTGAACCGTGACAACGGGCGTGTCACTCACCACATGATCAGCAGCAGAGATACACAGAGCTTGAACAAATTTCAGCGCGTCAAGAGATGGAGCAAATTCCTCAATAGAGGTAGGATCTTCGTCAACAGCAGGGGTGACGGCAACATCATCTTCAACAGAGGCCATGGAGACTTCATTTCCTCCAACATTCTCAATAGCAGCTGCAATTAAGGCATCCAAAATTTCCGCAGACACCATGGGTGGAGATAATGGCACTTCAGAAACCCTAGGAGAGGGTTGAACATCGAGATCTGTCTCAGACACAAATTGAGGTGGCAAATCAGCAGAAGGTGCCACAGAAGCAAGCGCTTCAGAGGAAGCAACAGATGGCTTCACAGAGACAGAGGCAATTGAAGACGAAAACACAATGGGTTGAGAAAGCTCCGTAAGCTGTCGCCGCAAGTCTTCAGTAGAAATTTTGGGTTTCTTCGCTTGAGTGGGCTTAGAAGAAACAGCTTTGTCCACCATTAGAGTTCGAACAACGAAAATTCAAACACACACCACAGAGAGAAAACGGCTTGGAAATTTTGCAACGATTCTGTCTCTTTTGAAAAAATAAGGTTAAGACCTTAATTAGGAAACTCTAAAGAGAAATTTCCTTAACTCACTTATTCCTCACACATCACCCCATAGCTAGGTGTGGAGAAGTGGAATCGATCATGGTGCGAAAATCAAGGCACAACTAGCCGTTGAAAAGTAACCGTTCGTCCAAAGCAGAAACTGTCTGAGACAGATATTGGCACAACACTTACATACCATATTAACCATGGTCATTTTATACTCTCTATACATACATCACTGACCAAGACTGTATAGAGAGTCTTCTCACAACGGAGAAGTTTAGAGAACATAAAGACCCAAGAAGGATCTTAGTGTTTCAAACCTTCTACTATCAAGTGCCTTTGTGAAGATGTCAGCAAGCTGGGCATCTGTTCCAACATATTCGATCACAAGAGATCCGTCTTCAACAAGTTCCCGGATAAAGTGGTGACGAATGTCTATGTGCTTTGTATGAGAGTGCTGAACTGGATTTTTCGAAATGTTTATCGCACTCATATTGTCACAGTATATGGTAAGGACAGACTGTGGGACACCATAGTCATGCAGCATTTGTTTCATCCACAAAAGTTGAGTGCAGCAACTTCCAGCAGCGATATATTCAGCTTCGGCAGTAGACAGTGAGATAGAATTCTGTTTCTTGCTGAACCATGACACCATGTTATTTTCAAGGAAGAAACATCCTCCAGAGGTACTCTTCCTATCTTCAGTACAACCTGCCCAATCTGCATCGCAATACCCTACCAAACTAGGGTTCGTATCATAGGAAAACCAAAGTCCCAACTCAGAAGTACCCTTTATGTACTTGATTATGTGCTTGACAGATTTCAAGTGACTTTCTTTGGGTTCAGATTGGTAGTGAGCACAAACTCCTACGTTGTAACAAATGTCTGGCCTACTTGCTGTAAGGTAGAGCAGACTCCCAATCATACTTCGGTACAAGGTTTGCTCAATGGCAACACCAGCTTCATCTTTTGACATCTTTGAAGATATCCCCATCGGAGTTCTTTTCGGGTTGCAACTTTCCAATCCAAATTTGCTGATTAAGTTCTTTGCATACTTCGTTTGAGATACAAAGATTCCATCATCCTTTTGCTTCACTTGAAGCCCCAGAAAGTAGGTTAGTTCACCTACAAGACTCATCTCAAATTCGGAAGTCATGTCCTTCACGAAGTCTTTCACCATTCTGTCCGAGACAGATCCAAAGACAATATCGTCCACATAAATCTGAACGATGATCATGTCAGATTTTTCTCTCTTGATGAAGAGAGTTTTATCAGCACCACCACGAACGCATCCTTTCTCCAGAAGGTATTTGGTAAGTCATTTGTACCAAGCTCGTGGAGCTTGCTTGAGACCGTAGAGGGCCTTCTTCAATTTGTACACATACTCAGGATGGTATGGGTCTTCAAAGCCTTTGGGTTGGCTTACGAACACATCTCCAGATAAGTACCCATTTAAGAAGGCACTCTTCACATCCATTTAGTACAATTTAAACTTCATCCATGCAGCCATGGCAAGGAGCAACCTGATAGATTCAAGACGAGTAACTGGAGCGAACGTCTCGTCAAAATCCATACCTTCAACTTGTGAATAACCTTGTGCCACAAGTCTCGCCTTATTTCTGGTGATGTTTCCTTCTTCATCGGTTTTATTCTTGAAGATCCACTTCGTGCCGATCACATTAACACCTTTAGGACATGGAATCAAATCCCATACTTCATTTCTTTCAAATTGCAAGAGCTCTTATTGCATGGCATGAATCCATCGATCATCTTGTAAGGCCTCTTTAACGTTCTTGGGCTCAGTTGTAGAAGTATAACAAACATTTGCAATCATCTCACGATAATTCTTTCGAACTCCTCTGGTTCTAACTCCTTCACTCATATCACCAATGATGTCTGCTGCAGAATGATGCTTCTGCACACCTTTTGACGGTTTGAACTCTTCCAGATTCTCGTTTCTCAACTCAGCTTGATCATTGTGTTCCGAACTGTCTGGAACAGAAGCTGGCACAGGAGTTGTGGCATCAACAATCTCCTCATCAATCTGGGCAACAGATTCTTCCAGATCATCTACCACAATATTGATAGACTCCAACATCGTTTTGGTCCTCTTGTTGAACACTCGATAGGCCCGACTATTTCTCAAATATCCGAGAAAAATGCATTTAACTCCTTTGGCATCAAACTTGCCAAGCTACTCTCGGTCTCTTAACATATAACAAGTACTTCCGAAGATGTGAAAGTACTTTAAATTTGGTTTCTTCCCTTTCCATAGCTCATAGGGAGTAACTCTTGTCTTGGGTCTGAAATACACCCGATTAATAACATGACATGCTATATTCACAGCTTCAGCCCATAGATTGTCAGGGACAGATTTTGCCTTCAACATGACTCGGCTCATTTCTTGAAGAGTCCGATTTTTCCTCTCAACAACACCATTTTGTTGAGGCATTTTTGGTGCAGAAAACTCCTGAGCAATACCTTTTTCTTCACAAAAATATTTGAAGTAAGCATTTTCAAATTCACAACCATGATCACTTCGAATTCTCATCACAGCTGTTGCCTTCTCTAGTTCAAGCTTGAGACAAAGATTTTTGAATGTCTCAAAAGTTTCTCCCTTATCTCTAAGGAACTCCACCCAGGTGAATCATGTGAAATAATCCACACATACAAAAATAAACTTCTTCCGTCCAATACTTTCAGTTTGAATAGGCCCCATCAAATCCATATGCAACAGCTCCAAGGCTTTTGAGGTGGTAATCTTCTTAACAGATTTATGTGATGTATGAATCTGTTTTCCCACTTGACATGGCCTACAAATTTTGCTACGATCAATATCAAACTTTGGGACTCCATTCACAGCTTCTGTCTTCAAGAGTCGCTGCATGTTTCTGTAACTCACATGGCCGAGCTTTTCATGCCATATGTTTGCTTCATCAAGTTGAGTTCTGAAGCAATTACCTTTCATGTTGAGAAGGTAACAATTGTCCCTTGATCTGTCTCCATCCATCAGCAGCACACATTCTTTGTTCTTCACAAGACATTTGTCTCTAGTAAAATGAACCAAGAGACCTTGATCGCAGAGTTGACTTATGTTAATTAAGTTAGCTTTCAGTCCTTCAACAAGCAAAACATCCTCCAAGTTGGGCATCCCTTCAACATTTAGATGACCACGGCCAAGAACTCTTCCCTTAACACCGTCTCCAAAAGTAACGGATTGATAAGAACAATCCTTTTGGATATTCTTCAACATACTGGCATCTCCAGTCATGTGTCGCGAGCATCCGCTATCAAAGTACCAGCTGCTCTTTGCGTGAATATTGAGGGCAGTGTGAACCACATAGTTCCTATGACTGTTCCAGGATCTGTTCCGCACAGATTGTCTTCTGAAATTCAGGTGATTCTGAGATCGACCTTTCCTCCTCATTCTTCTGAGATCATTGATGTAGTACCTACAGTATGGTCGAATGTGACCAGGTTTTCCACAATAGTGGCAGACAACTCCATTCTTTCGAGGCTGTGACTTTGGAGGCCATGGCTGCTTGATCTCTGATTTAAATTCAGGTTTTGGAACAGATTCATCATGCTTTCCAGATGTTTGTCCTTGACAGAAACGATCCGAAAACTTCCCACTAGTGTATCCAAGACCTGTATGGTCCTGTGGACTTTTTCCTTTAGAAAGGATGTCATCGAGCTGAGATGATCCAGAGTTCATCATCTTGACAAGCTTCTTAAGATGAAGCAGTTCACCATTTTGAGAGTGAGAATTGTTTCTGGACTGTTGAAGATCATTCTGCAATTCACTGAGGCGCGTGGACAAACAATCTCTCTCTTTAATGAGATCACCATTCTCTTTCATCAGCCCTTCATTGACTTTAACCACCATGATCCAGCTCTCATGAAGCTTTTTGTAAGCATCTATGGCAGACTCTTCAGTGAATTCTTCATCATCACTGCATTCCGAAACATTATCATTATGTCTGTCAGAGACAGAATTAGACATAGGTTCTTTGTTAGAATGTGTCATGAAAGCAATATGGTTGCTCACGCATTCCTCATCACTCCCACTATCATCTGGATCATCACTTTCACTAAGAGTGGAACTGTAGGATTTATTCTTCTTCTTTAAGGTGTTAGCACATTTAGCTTGATAGTGCCCAAGACCCCCACATTCCCTACACTTGACCTCCTTCTATTTTTCTTCAATGGAATCTTCATCTTTAGATCTCCGAGATTTGGAGAATCTGTTCTTGACAGAATTATTCTGTGAAGACTTCTCTTAACGTTTGACAAATTTTGAGAAATTCTTTGTCAGAAGAGCAATTGACTCAGCCAGATCATTTTTGTCAGAGACATTACTTGGATCATTAGCACTGGGGCTGGCTTGAAAAGCTATGCTTTTCTTCTGAACTATCTCTTCGTCTGTTAGTCCCATTTCAAAAGTCCTCAGGGACCCCATCAGCTCCTGTAACTTCATCTTGCTCACGTCCTTGGTCTCTTCTATCGCCGTGACTTTATATGTAAATCTCTTAGGAAGAGATAGCAGAACTTTCCGCACAAGTTTCTCCTCCGAGATGGCATCACCAAGTGAAAAGCTTTCATTAGCTATGTCACAAATCTTGGCGTTGAAATCAACAAGCTTTTCACCTTCATTCATTCGAAGGTTTTCAAATCTGGTAGTGAGGAGCTGCATACGAGATGCACGAACACTGCTCGTTCCTTCGAAAGCAGTTTGAAGGATATCACATGCATCATTTACCTTGTCACATGTGGAGATGAGTTTGAACACGTTCATGTCAACTGCAGAAAAAATGGCGTTCATGGCTTTAGCATTCAGCCCCATGATCAGATAATCAGCATCGTCAAACTCTTCTTCTGGCTTCAGCACCGCTTTGCCTTTCTCATCCTTCTTGGTAGGAGGCTTCCACCCTTCAGTCACCATCTTCCAGGCACGCTCATTAATTGAGCGAATGAAAGCTGTCATACGAGCTTTCCAATAGGCATAATTATTGTCATCAAGGAGCGGAGGTCGCACCGTCGAAGCTCCCTCTTTCATCGAGTCCATCTCGGCAAAAACAACACAATAACACGGATTAATACCCCAAGATCAACCCTGAATACAGGCAACCCGCTCTGGTGCCAATTGAAAAATAGTAATCCGTGCTTTAAAAGTTTTTAGTAAACTGCTTAAAAATTGTTCTGTGATATGTGTGGGACAGATGCAAGAACATAAAAAAATAAAGCAGTAAAAACGCACGAGATGATAACCCAGTTCGGTTCAACCAACCTACTCTGGGGGGATTGCTCCCAAACTTGAAGATTCGACTGGTACTCCTTTATCGAGTGTATTAGGGATATTACACATACAAGCCTCCCGCCTTATGCTACCCGTTCTTCTCTACGAACACTTTCGCTAGTCGAAAGTTGTAAGATTCCCTCACAATCGTGACACTAGACTCCCTCTAGCTACCCACGACTTCAACTTACAATCTCTCCCGAGATTGCGTACAAAACGGAATAAAAATCCCCTCACATGTTTCACTCGTAAACACTCAATACTAGTCTATCACATTCATTTTAATGAACAACTACTAGTTACAAAAATGACCACAAACTGATTCTAACACTAGAATCTAAACAAAATATCAGTGGTACCGATTGCTGCACAAATCGGTCTTCATATATAGTCTTCACTTTAGCTTGGCGTCAATCTCTTGCTTTCCGCCAACTAGGTAAGTGGTTTGTGGCCTTCCAAATGTGTGTAGATACTTCCCATGTGTAAGAGGGTTAATTCAGCACCGGATCTACACCACAAGGCAGTAAAATGAATTTATCTTGACCTTCCAAACTGGTTTGGCGCAAGATCTTTCCAACAAGGAAACTGCCATAAATAGAGTGTCCCTGGTTCTGTCTGGGACATACTCTGGAACAGTTCACCAACTGTTCTTTCTTTTCATGCACAACGGAAAATAAATCTTCGTGGGACATACCCAAGCACACATTGTCGAACATATCTCGCCAATTTAACAACACAAAAACTTAGTGCATGCAGTGGCACTAACAATTACTTTATACTAAATAAAATAATTAAGAATTTTATTTAAAAACATAAAATTAATTTCATTAACATCACCAATGAAATGCTTCCAAATATTTTATTTGTTCAATGAGCCAAACATTTCATATAGAAATATATTTATTTCAATTGTGAAATGCGTGGAAAACATTAAAATAAATTAGAAGGTACCTAATAATTTAAAAAAATATATATTAAAAAATTAGTACAATAATGAAATTTTATCAAAGTATGAAAAAGTCAACCTAAAAAATATCTCAATTTTTTAGGACTTGTCATTCATTTTTTTCTCATTTTTTTGGTGCCCACCGATTCATTTTTATCAAGAATTTTCTTCATCCTAAATTTTTCTTAGTCATTTGCAACGAACACCACTATGTTAATTTCATCTTCACCTTCCGGTCTATCTTCAATCTTGTGAATAACATAATTTAAGTATAAATTTTTTATTCTTTTTACACCATTCAATTTATTTCTAATACCCACTATATTGTCCATAATATTCATAAAATATTATGGATTATTATTATATCATCAATTGGTATATATCATTACAATTATACTCACTTCATTTTTGGGTAAGTGTCATTCTAATACTTTAGTTTGTTTGATAAATATTGCCATTGTACACAATCGGGGTGAAAATTTAACATTTTTCCCATATTTATCCTCATTTAATGCATTCAAACATTCATATTTTATATTCATATAATGGTGTATAAAGTTATTTATCTAGAATTGCACTTATTCAGAAATAAAAGGGGTATATATTGAGCATTTTTTATTTTCAATAGCCTATTTTCCAATATATTAATGAATGGTGGTTTTGCCAGTTTATATTTTTAATTCATAAATGAATAGTTTATTAATATTTTATGAAAGATTCATTAATAGGCCGAATTTAGATAGCAACAAATCCAAAAGTTTTAAAATACCAATATAACAAAAATAATAAATTGGTTCTACTAAATTTAGAATGATGGATTGGTTCTCAAAAAATAAAAATAGAATACATGATTGCTGATATTGTACACTTGATATATAACTATGTTTGAAATATATTAAATCATCTCGAACATATAAAAATGTGGAAATAAAAAATAACAGTGTAATGTAGCTCAACATATAATATAATATTCATCGTTTAAAAAACAAATTACATCATAAAATATTCTCCCTTCATTTCTGAACAAGTGTCATTCGGATGAATGCACACATATTAATAAAGATATTAATTAAATAATCAAATTACCCTATACACCCTTATGTGAATACATTAAATGAATAAAATATAGTTGTTTGAATGCATTAAATGAGGCAAATAGGAGAAAAATATGAACATTTTTACCTGGATTATGTAGAATGACACTTTTTGTGAAACAAAATTAGAGTATAAGGATGACAATTGTTGTGAAACGGAGAAAGTAATATTTGTACATTGTTTAGCTTGACTTGCTCTTTTAGCCTAATCCAATTATTAACATATGTTTGGTGTTTTTCCACTAAAAAAAAATATTCATGGACTTTGGGATGTGAGATATAAATTTAGTTTGAAAAAATAAACTACATAATAAACTACATAAAGATTTAATTATTTAAAATATATTAATGTGATGAAATTTGAATATCTTAATATATAAGATGTTTCAAATTGCAAATGTGTGTGTATTAAATTTCAAGACTATAAATATATTTATTCGAACTTCTTAGTATATTTAATTCAAAATTTATAATTTCTTCATTCAAAAAAATGTTTATAATTTATAATTAATTCATTCAAAAAAATATGGGGTTGGCATTCTTTGATATGTGATTACTTAAGTTTGAAAATTTAAGATGTATGAGGGTTAATTGTTTAAAATATATATCATATATTTAAGGTTACAAACTTAAAAATATTTAATTTTTTAGTTAAAAATATTTTTATTTGATTTCTTTAATATTTTATAAAAAAGTAAAATTTTTAAAATTAAAATAGATTTAATATTATACTAATAAAATTAGATAATTTTATCTATAAATATATCACATTAATAAATGCAAAAGAAAACTCTAAAATATTCGGAACACCGTGAGGAGAAGAAAAATAAATTCGGGAGGAAATCTAGATTGTGGATTTGATCATACTTCTATATATAGGCCAATAAATATAAATAATGACAAATTCATTACTCTTAATTAAAACATAAATTCAGCAAACGTAAATTATGACAAAGTAATTACTATTAATTAAAACATAAATTCAGTAAAATCATTCACAATTCACAAAACTCTTTGAACTCTCACCTTTTCATTTTTCTTTTGATTGAAAATGGCTAGCTAAATTTGGAAACTTTCATGAAAATATTTAGTTATTCTAAATTATTATGTATCTAACTACTTTCCCATGCATAATATATATTTTAAGTGAAAACTATTTGTTCTAAAATTATTGGACTTTATCTCTTACACTTCTTACAGTAATTGTATAAAGTAGCTTCCATATATATAAATTAAAATTTTGTATATTAATTAGTAACTAATCCTAAAATTAAGTTTTTGTTAATAGAATAAAATACCTTGCAAATGAGTGGGAACAATTTTTAAATACGGAAATATTTTATGATATAAGAATTATTAATTCCGCTAATAATACAATTTGTATCTTTGTATACAATTCATGTCGAGATAATTTAAATAATTAGCGTTTCTCACCCATTGGTACTTTTGTATGCAATCATTTTGTTGAAATATAGATAAATAATTTATAAGAATATTTATGTTGTGTGCTCAATGTTGAAATTAGAAGAAGGTGAGGTCTTGCAAGCTGAGGAAGGCGTGAATGTTGGGGAATTAACTGTGAACAACCGATTTGGGAAGATGACCAGTGACGGGAAGGCAAAGAATTGGGCTAAGGTTCAAGATGGAGTCTTTAGGTTGCAATTGAATGAAAGAGGGGTTTTGGAATTTCATCTCAGTTCGTTCCATTTTCCAGCTGGGCATGCTATTAGGATTTAGTTAAAGAAATTGACCAAGTTATTTAAAATATATGTTTACTTCTGTAGTTGGGCTCGTTCTTAGCTCAATAGTTGTGGTATTTTTAGTTTATTTTCGGGTCCATGATAAAAGCCCATTTCTAGTTGTATTAAAAGAACCCTAGTACTATCAATGAAAGACAGAAAAGTAATATCTCAGTTTTTTCTTCCATTTCTTCTGTTTTCCTCTCTCCTTTCTTGTTAGAAACTTAACGGCCAAGATTACATTTTTATCTGTTCTATTACAAGAAAAATAGCTAGAAAAAGGAAGAACACAACAGTTGGTAATCGGAGCCAACAATCCTTGGATATGGCTGAAGGAACCCGCTTCAAGGAACTCTTTGAGGCACAAAAATGCTTGGATGAAGCCCTGCAAGCTGAAACCTAAAAGAGAGGAGCAGATGGCTGATTTGAACGCTAGTATTTTAGGGAAATTTGACCATATTGTCAAATCCCTAGCTGACATGCAAATCCAGCTTCTTAATGTGGTGAAAGGGAAATGATCTTCAGATCTGCCTTCAATTCTGGGCGAGCCCCCATCTGGTTATGCACAAGAATCGGGAAAATCTACATAATTTACATCATCTGATAGAGGGAATGCTGTGATAGAAGGTGGAGGTATCCAGGTATTTACTCCCTTTCCCAAGGTGGATTTTCCTAGGTTTGATGGGTCCTTACCTAGAGCCTGGATTATTAAGTGCAATAGCTACTTTAGTATGGTTCTCAGCATACCTGACAAACAAAAGGTGGCCCTGGCAACTATGCAATTTGAAGGGAAGGCAGCTCAATGGTACCAGAATTTTGGTGCCCAATGTGTGGACCTAACTTGGTCGCAATTCATAGGGATAGTCTCAGCTAGGTTTGATGACCTAAAAGAGACGAAGATTATAAGGGATTTCAATAAACTGAAGCATATTGGTACCTACGAAGAGTATGTGGAACATTTTGAGGAACTAAAGGCTTGTATGGAGCTCCTTCATCCAGGAGAGTTCTCAGAAAGGTACTACATAGCAAGTTTTTTAAGTGGGCTGGGTGAGGAATTAAAATCTGCCATACTCATGTTTCAACCTACAAGCTTGCAACAAATTATTGAGCTGGGACAAAGCCAAATACACACTATTGATGCTATTGCCAAGAAGCTTAAAGGTGCTACCCGGTCTTATTCCAACAACAATCCTAATTACAACAAACCACCAGCCCAGGATTATTCCAAAACTAGAACAACAGTTTCAACTGCAAAAGAAACCAAACCCTAGAGGAAGCTACTAACAGCAGCTCAGATGATTGAAAGAATAGAGTTGGGACTTTGCTACAACTGTGATGAGAAATTCACCCTAGGTCACAGGTGTAAACACAGGATAAGTTATGTGATAATGATAGAAGGGGAGGAGCTGACTCACTTAGAGAATATGATGACTCCTATTAAGGGAAGAGAATTTCTAGAAGAACCTATGGAGGAAACCCAACTATCATTGAATGCTTTAACTGGAAATGATAGCATTACCACTTTGAGGTTTAAGGGGTTGTATGGAGAGCATGAGTTACTCATACTCATTGACACTGGTAGTACCCTCAGTTTTATGAAGGAATCTACTGCTGCAGAATTGAGAGTCCCACTGAAGAGTGTATCTCCCTTGCTAATCAAGGTAGCTAATGGGCAAAGGTTGGTCAGTGACCAGATGACAGAGAGGTTTCCTTGGAAGATGCAGGGTTAGATTTTTAAACACTCTTTTAGACTACTGAAAAATGAGGGTTATGATCTAATTCTGGGGGGGATTGGCTTAAAGCCTGTGCACCCATTGAATTAGATTACGCAAGGATGGCTGTTACAGTGAGGTGGGAAGGAAGAAAAGTGAAGTTGCAAGCCCAAGAATCTGCTGCAGAGTGCCAGTTTATCTCAGCGCAAGCATTGTACAACCTTTTTCACTCCAAGCAGATTGGAGATGTGAGTGAAATATTTGCTCTAACTACTAGCACTATTGACTTCAAAACTGATGGAGGTTTGGAGCCATTGCTGGAAGAATTTGTAGATGTATTCACTGAGCCCCAGGGCCTACCACCTGTTAAGGGGGTAGAGCATCAGATCACCCTTAAGCCGGAAAGTATACCCAAACAACAATATCCCTGTAGGACTACACATGAGCATAAGTATGAGATAGAGAAGATCATCAAGGAGTTGTTAGCATCGGGTATTATACAAGACAGTAAGAGTTATTTCTCTTCTCCAGTACTTTTGGTTAGGAAAAAGGATTCTACATGGAGGATGTGTGTAGACTATAGATACCTAAATAGTCTTATAGTGAAGCATGACTACCCTATATACCTCATTGATGAGTTTCTGGATGAATTACATAGGGCTAAGGTATTTTCTAAACTGGATCTCAGGTCTGGTTACTTCCAAATATTGATGAAACCCGAACATCAATACCTTACAGCCTTCAGAACTCATAGTGGGCACTATGAGTTCCTAGTTATGCCATTCGGGCTCTGCAACGCCCCTGCCACATTCCAGAGCCTAATGAACAAAGTGTTCAAAGAGTACCTAAGAAAACATGTTCTGGTATTTTTTGATGATATCCTAGTGTACAGTAAGGACATGAATGAATACCAGCAGCACCTTAGAGAGGTCTTATTGTTACTAAGGGAACACAAATTCTATGTTAAGAAATCTAAATGTCATTTTGGGCAAGAGAGTATTGAATATCTGGGACATATCATCTCAGGTGAGGGAGTAGCCACAGACCCACAGAAGGTTGAGTGTATGAGAAATTGGCCTACTCCTAAGACAGTTAAACAAATAAGGGGGTTCTTAGGCCTCACTGGATACTACAGACGGTTCATCAGAGGCTATGGGGTTATAAGTAAACCCCTAACTACCCTACTGAAGAAAAATATGTTCAAGTGGAGTGAGGAGGCTGAAAGGGCTTTCACGGATCTTAAAGAAGCCATGTGTAATGCTCCGGTGCTAGCCCTACCAGATTTTTCTAAACCCTTTATTCTAAAGACTGATGCTAGTGGGTTTGGTGTGGGAGCTGTATTGATGCAAGTTGGAAGACCCGTAGCTTTCATGAGTAGGACTCTATGTCCTAAAAATCAAGCATTGTCAATATATGAGAAGGAGTTCCTGGCTGTGCTAATGGCTATCAATAGATGGAGGCACTACCTCTCAGGGAACAAATTTCTGATCAGGACAGACCAGCAGGCTCTTAAGTACCTGCTTGACCAGAAAACTATGTCACTACTCCAACAGAAGTGGATCACCAAGCTTCTGGGGCTAGATTACGAAATATGTTACAGAAAAGGCAAGAAGAACATAGATGCAGATGCTCTATCAAGGGTACAAGAGACAGATAATTAGTGCAAGGCTATCACAATAGTGGCTCCTTCCTGGCTACAAGAAGTACTGGATAGCTACTTAAATGATCCTTATTGCCTCAAGATCATTTCTGAAAAAAAAGAGAGATCAGACCTTGTTTCCTATGTTTACTCTGACAGAAGGGTTACTCAGATACAAGAGAAGGGTAGTTTTGGGAGACAATCAGGAACTAAAGGATAAGGTACTGCACACCATCCATGGCTCATCCTATGGTGGCCACTCTGGGGTACAGGACACCTACATCAGACTGAAGAGGGCCTTCCATTGGCCCAAGATGAAGTCAGAAGTGGAGGAATTGATGAGGCATTGTGATGTGTGTAGGCTCAACAAACCAGAATCAGGCCTAACACCAGGGTTGTTACAACCCCTACCTATACCACAACAAGCCTGGACACACATAAGTATGGACTTCATAGAGGGTCTTCCCATGTCTACAGAAAAGAATACCATCTTGGTAGTCATAGATAGATTGACCAAGTATGGCCATTTTCTTGCCTTGGCACACACTTTCACTGCCCAAACAGTGGCAAGGGTCTTCCTGGACCAGATTTACAGACTACATGGAGCTCCTACAAGTGTGGTTACAGACAGGGACAAAATATTTACTAGCCATTTTTGGAAGGACTTGTTCAAAGGGTTGGGTACTACTATGGAATTCACCTCTGTCTGCCACCCGCAAACGGATGGACAAACTGAAAGACTCGATAGGTGCTTGGAAAACTATCTCAGGTGCATGACATCAAGCTACTCGAAGTAATGGAGTAAGTGGTTGCCTCTGGCCGAATATTGGTATAATACCAATTATCATTCAACCTTGAAGCTTACCCCATTTCAGGCTCTATACGGATATGCTCCTCCCTACCTAACTCTGGGTTCCTACCTAGACTCACCTAATGAAGAAGTGAAGGACATCCTACAACAGAGAAGGGAGATGTTGCAACACATCAGAGAAAATCTGAGTGCAGCACAAAATAGAATGAAGGTTTATGTTGACCGATCTAGGGTAGAGAGACACTATGACATAGGAGACTAGGTCTACCTCAAATTGCAGCCTTACCGCCAGAGCTCTGTCCAGCTGCGTAAGAGTGTAAAGCTTTCTTCAAGATACTTCGGTCCCTACCAGATAAAGGAGAAAATAGGCCAGGTCACATACAAATTGGATTTGCCATCAGGGTCTAAAATACACCCAGTATTTCATGTTTCGTTATTAAAGAAGAAGATGAGCGGGAATGCTTTACCTCTCAGCGAGTTCCCTCAAACTTCTGAAGATGGCTTCATCAGCCTTGTCCCTACTATCGTACTCAATAAACGCATGGTGTCCAGAAATGGAGGGGATGTGGCCCAAATCTTAGTCCAATGGGGAAATGAAAGCTTGAATATTTCTAGCTGAGAGGATGAGAAGTATTTGAACAAAAAGTTTCCAAGCTTTGATTCTTGAGGTCGAGAATCGAGTAAAGGAGGGGGTAATGTTGTGTGCTCAATGTTGAAATTAGAAGAAGGTGAAGTCTTGCAAGCTGAGGAAGGTGTGAATGTTGGGGAATTAACTGTGAACAACCAATTTGGGAAGATGACCAGTGACGGGAAGGCAAAGAATTGAGCTAGGGTTCAAGATGGAGTCTTTAGGTTGCAATTGAATGAAAGAGGGGTTTTGGAATTTCATCTCAGTTCGTCCCATTTTCCAGCTGGGCATGCTATTAGGATTTAGTCAAACAAATTGACCAAGTTATTTAAAATATATGTTTACTTCTGTAGTTGGGCTCGTTCTTAGCTCAATAGTTGTGGTATTTTTAGTTTATTTTCGGGCCCATGCTAAAAGCCCATTTCTAGTTATATTAAAAGAACCCTAGTACTATCAATGAAAGACAGAAAAGTAATATCTCAGTTTTTCCTTCCATTTCTTCTGTTTTCCTCCCTCCTTTCTTGTTACAAACTTAACGGCCAAGATTACATTTTTATCTGTTCTATTACAAGAAAAATAGCTAGAAAAAGGAAGAACACAACAATTTCCTAAAATTTACTTTATGGTTAATTATAAAGATATATCAAACTATAAAAATTAAGTTAATTAACATATTTATATATTTGGTAAAATATGTAATATTTGTACGTAATTTAAATAAATGAAAATCACTTCACTGTAAGTTATTTATCATGCTTTATATAAATGAAAATCATTTCAAAATTTAAGTTATATTGATAACATACGTAAGAAATATGTTTTTAATTCATTTTAATCTCTAATATATAGATAGCACATAACCGCTATTTTTTTCCACTAAAAAAAGATTATTTTTATTATGTTGTGTTTTAAAAGTTAGAATGAAATTGTGTATGGAGATTATGAAATCAGAACCATAGGGAAATTATGTTTCTTTCATTAATTCCTTGCAATATGCTATATGATTGATAGTCAATAAATACTTCATCTGACAACAAACATAGTATTGGAGAATATTACTTGCTTATACCAAATGTCTTAAGTTCGAATTCTAACAATACACTTGAATACCTGATTTTCCAAGCATGATTTATTTCTTCATGTCACATGTATTTTCAAGTGTGATTTACTTCTTTTGTGAGAATTTTATTTACCCAATGTGCATCTCGTAACGGTTGTAGGTTACTCTCAACATAATAATAATAATAATGATGATGATGATGATGATGATGATGATGGTAGAGGTAGGCAGCCACACATAATTTTAGGATAAATTTCACTTTTGGTTCCATTATAATATGGTCAAAATACTTTTAGTTCTAATTGTTACTTTTTTTATCCCAAGAGATTTTTTCCGACATTTTTGGTCTCAAATATGTGTTTGACTTTTTGGTTCCAAAACTAACCGGACACTTAACGGCCGTTAAATTTTGGGACTTAAAATGTCAAAATATATATCATTTGGGACCAAAAACGTCGTGAAATTTATTTCGAAACATAAGAACTTGCAGTTGAAACAAAAAATGTATATTTTAATATTTTTATTTTTTTCTTTGATTTCAATTTCTTGTAATTATTTTAATTTATACATGTTATTCAAGATTCATCCTACTCAATTAATGTTTCATTATAATTTTTTATTATTTATTTTTAACATAATCAATTATTATATTCAAAATATACCAAATATAATATTTAAAAATAAAAATTAAGGGGAGTTTTAGTAAAGTTGCTAAATTAACTTTTCAAATCATCAATTAATAATTAAAAACTAATATTAAATGCTAAAAAAAATAGCAAATCATAATTTTGTAGGACGTACACTAATATAACAACTGAAAAACTAAACTAAATCACTAAAAATTCAAATTGAAGAAAAATAAAATATTAAAGCGCAATAGATAAATGCATCAGGCGATTTCATCCAACTAAAATTATTGGGATAGAAGATGTGTGAAAAACCAAAAACACACCAAAATTTATATATTTTAAGGCAATTAACACTTATTATCACCAAACTCAAGTAATTTAATTCAAATTAAACACATTTTATTATTATCAAACAAATTATTTTAGTCGCCATTACTAAAATATCCATCGGTCTTTATTTTTAAATATTTTATTTGGTATATTTTGAAAAATTAAAAATAAAGAAAACAACAAAAAAATTAATTGATTATTTTAAAATTAAATGCTAAAAAGTAATAATAAATTACAATTAGGTAAGATGAACCATAAATAACAAGTATAAAATTAAACTAAAGCATAAGAAATTGAAAAAGAAAAGAAAATTAATCTAAAAAATTGTTATGTATATTTTTGTATTGATCCCGAATTTAAATGTTTTTGACATTTTTTATCCCAAATAATATGTTTCGGCGATTTTAATTCTAAAATTTAATAGCCGTTAAGTATCAGGTTAGTTTTGGGACCAAAAATGTCAAAACATACATTTGGGACGGAAAATGTTGGGAAAAAATTTCTCTTGGGACCAAAAAAGTAACAATTGAGACTAAAAATATTTTGACCCTATTCTAATGGGACTATAACACAAAATTTTATATTTAATTTGGTAAAACATAAAATAGTGTACAAATAAAATGATTTTCGGATCAAAACATATTTATACGGATCCAGTCTCTATTTTTCCTCTGATTCTCCTCTTCAAAACTTGATTTTAAACGGTCTTTGAAATATTCAAAGTAAATTTGCTTCTTTGATTTTCGCGGACTTGTTGTTTGAATTTGGTCTTCGAAGTTCTCGGGGAAGATTTGTCTCCTCGATCTTCTTTGACTTGGTATTTGAACTTGATAACGTTAATCCAGAGGGCTATCGCCTTGTTTTCGGATCAAACGTTGACTTTAGAATGAATTTGATGAAGAACGTCTTTGACTGTCTTGTTTATGGATCAAACGCCGACTTCGAGATGAATTTAGTGAAGAACGTCTTTGAATACCCAAGAACGCTTTGAATATTTGAGAGAATTTCACTTATGGAATTTCTTCTCAAATTCTTGAACTCTTCAAATGATTTCTGGTGTGATTTTCAACTGATATAGAGACCCCTATTTATAGTTGTAGGTAGAAGTATCCAAGGCCATCATGGCGCGATCTCATTGGCTCTTGAATATTGATATATATTTCTGCAAAGATATTTACTTGTTGTCAAAGACCCTTGATGTTTATCATATAATAATATCTTTATTATTTAAATATTTTATCTAATTTTGGATTTCATAAGATTCCAAAACTAAATAAAAATATAAGAATCAATAAAATTATTATATAGATTTTACAAATTTTCGCTGCCTACAAATGCCCCCTCCAGACTCGTTCATGGAAAGACTTGTCGTTTGAAATTAATGAGTCTCGAAAATTAATTAGATAGTTTAAACTTGTATCAATGAGTCTTGAACTTGAATTTATTAGACAGTTTATACTCGTATCAAGGAGTTCTTGAAATTAAACTTGTGAATAGTTTATACTCATATTCAAAAGTTCTTCAATTTGAATTTATTAGATAGTTTATGCTCTTATCAAGGAGCCTTCAATTTGGATTTGGATTTAGATAGTTTATGCTCGTATCAGGGAGTCTTCCACATTTTTGACTTGGATAGTTTATGGTCATATCAGGTCTTGAACTTGGATAGTTTATGCTCATTTCGAGGAGTCTTCAACTTGAATTTGGACTTTGTAGATCTTTTATACTCGTATCCGTGAGTACTTGGATTTGAATTTGGATTTATTGACATTTTATACTCGTGTCAAGGAGTCTTAGCATTTTTAAAGAGTTTAGACAGTTTTGACTCTTATCAAGGAGCTTTCTTGAACTTGGATAGTTTATGCTCATATCGAGGAGTCTTCAACTTGAATTTGAATTTGTAGACATTTTATACTCGTGTCCGTGAGTCTTTGATTTGAATTTGAATTTGTAAACATTTTATACTTGTGTCAATAAATCTTAATGAGGATTTCTTCAAATAAGTTAGATAGTTTTTTGCTCATATTTATGAGCTTTACGGGTAGTTTAGACTCTTATCAAAGAGTACTTGACATTTTTAAAGAGTTTAGATAGTTTTGGCCTTATCAAGGAGCGTTTGCATTTTAGATAGTTTTGGCTCTTATTAAGGAGCTTTTGAAGATAGTTTAGACTCTTATCAAGGAGCGTTTGGGCATTTCTTAAAAAAATTAGATAGCTTTTGCTTTTATGAAGGAGCTTTGGAAGATAGTTTAGGCTCTTATCAAGGAGCATTGTCCTTTTTCTTTTCATGGACTGTGACATGTATTGGAAGACTTAAATAAGCCCTTGATGAGACTTGTAGCCATTTCTTCATCATCATCATTATATTCTTCTTCTTCTTCTTCTTCACTTGGAGATTTCTCAAAATGTTTGCCCCCATCATTTATTTCTGACTCTTCTTCAAAGTTGTGATGTTTTTGCATCGACAGTTCTTGAACTTCATTTGCAGTCATGCTTAACTCCATGTCGTAAGCTCTAGTGGTCAATTCCTCGAACTTCTTTGGCTGAATCCCTTTCAAAATATATCGAAGACCCCAACATATGTCTTGGATGCACATTTAAATTGCTGAAGTTTCTGATAATTAATCTTTGCAATTCAGGCTCAAGTTCCTCCGGCGGTTGATGTAGTCGATGACAGACTCTTTTTTTGTTATTTTGTATTTGTGAGCTCAACCAAGTTGACTATCCATCGAGTGCTGTAGAAGCGGTTAAGAAATTCTTTCTCCAATTGCCCCCAACTATCAATTGAATTTGGCTCTAAATCGGTATACTAATCAAACACATTATCTTTTAAAGAGCAAATGAATTGCTTTACCAAGTGATCTTTGTATGTCTCAGCATCATTGAATGTCTCTACAAAGTGAGCCATATATTGTCTTAGATTTCCTTTGCCATCAAATTGTTAAAACTTTGGCGGTTGATAATCGTCTGGCATCTTCAAGCCGTCAATTCGTAGGGTATATGGCTTTTTGTAAGTCCAAAGTGATTTGCAGTTCTCTCTAGACTTTTCTTTAATTGTTTTCAGTATGAAATCTTTGAGTTGATGGACTTATGTTGAGCCATCAGACGATACTTCAATTTCTTTGGCTATAGATTTTTCACTTTTGTCTTCAATTTCTTTGACTGTAGATTTTTCATTTTTGTTGACATGTAACTTTGTAGATATCTCAACTTCATTATCTTCACCCGTTTGCTCACCACTAGTATAACAATACTTTCTTTTTTTAGCTTCAAGATTTGAGCATCTCGTTTTTGTATCCATTTGGCAAGTCCTTTAGCAAGCTTCGTCAAATTCAGGAATGCAGATATCTTGATGCTTGATGAAATTTGAAGAAGAGAAGAGATGAGAGGTAGAAATTGTCCCACTGGGCATGACAAAATTTGTAACACAAAATTTTGTATTTAATTTGATAAAACACAAAATAGTGTACAAATAAAATGATTTTCGGATCAAAACATATTTATACGGATCCAATCTCTATTTTGCCTTTGATTCTTCTCTTCAAAACTTGATTTTTAAACGGTCTTTGAAATATTCAGAGTAAATTTGCCTCTTTGATTTTCTCGGACTTGTTGTTTGAATTTGGTCTTCGAAATTTTCGAGGAAGATTTGTCTCCTCGATCTTTTTTGACTTGGTATTTGGACTTGATAACGTTAATTCAGAGGGCTATCGCCTTATTTTCAGATCAAACGCTGACTTCGGGATGAATTTAGTGAAGAACGTCTTTGAAATCTTCTAAGTAAATTTGCCTATTTGATTTTCTCGGACTTGTTGTTTGAATTTGGTCTTCGAAGTTCTCAGGGAAGATTTGTCTCCTCGATCTTCTTTGACTTAGTATTTTGACTTGATAACGTCAATTCAGAGGGCTATTGCTTTGTTTCCAGATCAAACACTGACTTCGGAATGAATTTGGTGAAGAACGTCTTTGACTGTTTTGTTTATTGATCAAACGCTGACTTTGAAATAAATTTGGTGAACAACGTCTTTGAATGCCGCAAGAACACTTTGAATATTTGAGAGAATTTCACTTATGGAATTTCTTCTCAAATTCTTGAACTCTTCAAATGATTTCTGATATGATTTTCAACTGATATGCAGACCCCTATTTATAGTTGTAGGTAGGAGTATCCAAGACTGACGTGGCGCGATTTCATTAGCTCTTGAATATTGATATATATCTCTGCAAATATATTTACTTGTTGTCAAATGTTTATCATATAATAATATCTTTATTATTTAAATTTTTTATCTAATTTTGAATTTCATAAGATTCCAAAACTAAATAAAAATATAAAAATCAATAAAAATATTATATATATTTTACAAATTTTCGCTGCCTACAAGGACCAAAAGTGAAATTAACTCCACAATTTTATGTAGACATGAATTCGTAGATTTTTTTACTCACATCCCCGACCTATGGTATTGAAGAGATTCAAATCCGTAAACTTTAATCTTCAAGCAATTTCAGTCCATTACTAGGCCATCCCCACCGAGACGAATTCGTAATTATGTTTAAGTTGGACCTATTATATTATATACTTTTATGTAGAACTAACTATAGCCTACTTAATATTATGATTTGAGTCTGAAGTCTTTCAATAGTATATTAAAAATAAAATTCATATTGTTTATAAAAAAAAATGCAGTCATGTATAATAATAATAATAATAATAATAATAATAATAATAAGGATTTATTTTCCAAGTGACGTGAACACCAACAATAGAAAGTGCATTCGACATTTGAGTAGGTGACAAGTGTACAACAAGATTCTATCTGGTTGGCAGTTAGTGTTACTGTTACTCTATCAAACAAATTATTATATTTAAATTAAACAGACTCCGCCTGCATTGGAAACAAACCATACACACACTCCAAAAACAATTCTCCAAATACCTAACAACTGTTTCCGATCATCAGTCTTTGAATTACTGAGATCGCAAAATATCTCATTCAATCACAAAATTAACCAATGCCGCCAATCTTCGAGTACTTCGTCGTTTGCGGAATCGGGCCGGAAATCCGCACCCTCGACGGCAGCCGCGGCTACCACGGCATGGCAACCATGTACCTGCCGTCTCTGTTGGACCAATACCCTCCCTCCAACCACTCTCTCTACCCGCCGCCCCCGCCGCAGCTCTCCACCTGCGTTTTGCCGGCCGGTGTCCAATTCTATCCGCCGGGGTGTCCTTCGCCGCTCCCCCGCAGTTACCCCATTGTGTTGACTGAAGGGGACGGCTCCAAGATTTACGTCAGCTGCATTGCGTTTCGGGACCCTGTCGATGAGGACATAGCTGAGGCGTTTCGCATTCCGCCCGATTCCTTTGCGGATAAATGCATCTGTCTGGTGTCGCGATCGCCCAGTTTCCGCATTCTGCGTGAGGCTCTGGAGGAGACATTTCTGCTTTGTTTCTCCACCTCCGGTAGCAGGTACCATTTGGGTTTATTATTGCTCTAGATTGATTCTTTTCTTTGGCGTGAAATTTCTAAGTTAGATAGTTGCTTGAAAACCTGAGTTTGGACTTTTGGAGTGCTAATAACTACAATACACCATACTTGTTTGCAGTACTCATGCTTGTCTGGTTCCATAATTTAGTGGAATTTGGGATTATGAAAAGCTATAGGAGTGGTACACTTATTCTCTGTAATGTGATTATATTTTCCCCCAAACCTCTAGCCTAATATCTTATAATCAGACAGTTAACGAGCTTAACTAGAATTGGATATTGTGTCATTTTCCATTTAGTTAATATCTATACCCTATAAAGAATTACTAAAATTAACAAAAAGAAAATAATATTTTCGGAATACCGTTTATCCAAATGGGGGGGTTTCCCCGTGCAAAGACTTATCTGCATCATGTATGCAGCGTTGTGCTCATCCACCTGAACAGCACATTCTTCTGCCTTCCTGGCAAAGGTATATGCCTGATCAAAATTATCATGCTTCCTTATGCGGCAATATAATATTTGGAAAGTCTAACCTCCTAGCTAAGGAGGATGGTTTGAATTGGACAATTATTGCAGTTGTAGCCTCTGAATTATATTTCTGTTTTTTTTTCTTTCTCCAAAAAAAGAAATGCCAATACTTATGCCACTTGTTTTCTTCCCAACCATCATCTTTCTTATGCTTGCGGTACAAGTAGTTAATTATAATGGGAGGAACTATTTTTCAATCAACTTAGAACTTATTTAGTTTCAGGGAAGCATAAAAAGAAATTATAACAAGAAATTTCAAGGTTGCATTGTCATCATCTAAAATAGAGACTTCCTTTCATTTTCTCTTCAAATTTTAAGGAAGCTTATATTGTTTAAAGTGGGTATCCATGCTGAGCTTCCAAACTTTTTCAGCAAGCCATTGTGGGAACTTGTTGCTTTTTTAGTTTCCAATGTACCTATGCCTACTCCTGGAAAGGACCGAGTCCTCTTTGCTATCGAGAATAGTCTCCTTGCTATTGATGTTCCGCCTAAGGATGGCCTTCCACATGCTGATGTATGTACCTATTGCTTTTCCCCGTCAGGTTTAGTCCCCAGCAGTATATTTAATGTTTGTTGCCTTGATTTTTAGTTGATTTTATATCATAGTCTATTTTCATGTCATGGCAGATATCATTTCAGCCTTTGTTCCAGTGTTTGGATGTTGATAATCTCATCAAACTATTTACTGCAGTATTGCTGGAGAGAAGGATTTTGCTGCGCTCTGACAAGTATTTTCCTTTGCCTTTTTACATGTGGAATAATTTGCTACTAATGGAATTCCCTGGAAGTTTCCATATTCTTAGAATCAGTTTTCTGCTACCACTCTACATGGGATACACTATTCTTTCATTTCAAATATTTGCTGTTCTTCTTTTGATTGTTTTCAGAATGTTACATGTTATGGTTGAGATTGACTTCTTCCCCAAACTACACTCTACCGTCACCTCCATCATATAAATAATTAAAGAAAAAATATAAAATTCTTACCGCTTAGTACTTATTCAATTTCTGAAAGCTTGATAATTCGCAGGATTGATTTTATATTATCAACAGTCTTGTAATACGTCTGATCTCTCCTTGTGGATGCATTAGCCTTATAACTTTATTTTCTATTTTAGTGTGTAATTAACTTGGCCTCTGCACGATTTATGCAGATATTCTCTTTTAACTCTTGTATCAGAGGCCATATGCCATTTAATATATCCTTTTCGTTGGCAGGTAATAATTGCTCTCTTTTACTTTTGAGATGTGTTACGGTTACACAACTGATACAATTACTGCTAGATAATGAGATAATTATTCTTCAAAGCTTCCAAGGGGATTTTCTGATCTTTTTATGTTTGTTGTGCTGAAGCATGTCTACATTCCATTGCTATTTTTCAGTGGAGTTGACTATATTGATGCTCCTACACCCTATATGATGGGCCTTCATTCAAGTGTTGATACCTTTGGTCTGCTCATGGATGGTGTAAGTTCTTAGATTAACATATACAAAGACTATATTTTACATGGCTTTTTTTGTGTAGTTTATTCTTGTTTTAGACATCTAAGCACCATGCATTAAATTATATCCATATCCTAATTGTCAGTTGATACTCCTGGTGCCATCATCAATACTTAGATGCACCACAAGACCAAAGACCAATAAGTTAATTCTAGATCAGCCATGGCAGTGGATTTATTCTATGAAACTGTTTGCAGTTTCAGGAAATCAGAACTCCTGGAACCATGAAAATCTCAAAACTAAAACCATTCCATGAAAACCTTAATCATTATACAAAATAGATATACATATAACAAATCGGGCAGATGCATAAATGATGTGAAGATGATTGGTTGTGGTAGGAAATGAAGTGGGAATCCAAAATAATTGCAGACTTTGGGTGATTTGTCATAGCGAAAATGGAAACTGAGCAAGCAAAAGAGACTCCTAATAGACTTTTGAGCTTATTCTTGACGGAGAGAGAGGAAGGATGACAGTGACTTCTGCACATTACTGATATATTTTGGTTTTAGCACTGCTTCTGGAAGTTGCTATTGTCTTTAAAATAAATCATAAGTCTTGTAGAAGCAGCGATGTGATTACACACAATTGTTGTGGCTGCTGATTTAGTGAGTCATGAAACCATAATATCTTGTCCCTTTCATTGCAGGTAGTTATTGTTGACCTTGAGCACAATCTCCTCACCACATCGGAGGAAATTCCTTCAATACCAGAGCCAGAGTTTAGTTCATTGCGTGGAGCAATAATGAAACTATTGCATCCGAATGTTTTCGGCATAGATCTCATGAAAGGTGGTACTTTTACTGAACAATATCCTAGAATTGGCAGCACACTGTGGGAAGAGGAACATGATCTCCATTTTAGGTGATTATCGGTGGCTAGTTTGAACTTCTATGAAGTAATTATTGATGTTGTTTAGTGAGATCTTGAGTTGCCTTGTCTTTTTAAAATCTATTGGCATTTGACCCTCAGTTATGGAAATAACTTAAACCGTCTGATTTTGCGTCATTGGTATCTAAATAAAATCAATGATACCATACAAAATCCATCATGGAGTCCCTTGGATCTTATTAGTGATTACTGGATAGTTCCCTCAGTTATTCTTCATATTAACCTTGCACTGCACATAACCTTATATTTTATAAGAAGTCTGATACGACGATTCTCATTCCATGCAGTCTGTTCCAGGTGGTACTTTGTTTAAATATCTTGAGAATCTTGTTATGATTTATAGCCTAATGCAGCTTCCACACTGGAGAGTATGTCTTTGAAGTCCGGCCACATTGGACAATGATTAAATAACA
This sequence comes from Perilla frutescens, assembly GCA_026008535.1. Taxonomy (NCBI): domain Eukaryota; kingdom Viridiplantae; phylum Streptophyta; class Magnoliopsida; order Lamiales; family Lamiaceae; genus Perilla; species Perilla frutescens. Next base: position 18,261,623 of record BRKX01000014.1, on the reverse strand, counting down.
GATGTATATTTCTCCATTTGATCGGACATTGAAATGTGTGGACCCACAGTTGAAGTACAAAATATGACACTATTGATGACTGTAGTCTGCTAAGATTCTTGATGCTTGATGCTGATAAGTACTTTATAGATATATATTGGTTTATGATAGTTGTTTTTGCTGAGCCTTTGCTTTACTCATTTCATATTTCATCTGGCCTGTCAGAGCAGAGTAGGATGCAGAAAAAAGTTTATTGTATATGACTGTCTCAGCCCTGGAATACTTACTCTTCTTTCTAATTTTTGCAGGATTATATTCCTAAAATTCTTTGCATCAATTTTAGATGGCTATCGCAATTTTATTGTATGAAGCTTTTACCTTATTGTTCTTAGAAATCAAATAGTTGATTTAGCAGCCAACATGAAGCGAGCAACGGAATTTTATTTCCCCCTTTATCAGGAAAATACCGGTACTAATGTCTTCAACAGCCAGGCTTTTCTGAAGAAGCGTTCTCGTTCAACAAACCAGCCTCCAGATCCAATGGTTAGTTGTTTATCTGTTTCAATTGTCTGTCAGTAAAATAGATATGTTATCCCTCAACTTTCTATTTATCCCAAAACATTAATTTCTGTTTCTTATTTTTTATTTGGATGGAATAAGATCTCTGAACTTGTATTTAATGTACAACTTTAACAGATAAGTCAGTTTTTAGAATCCCAAGGATTCTTAGATTATCTGGAGAGAGGTCTTGGTTCTCAAGAAAATGCCAATAATCTTCTTGATAGGTTACAAGATGCTATCGGCAGGGAACAAAATCCTATGTCAATTTTATCCTCACTCTCTTTAGAGCCTCAGATCATAACTATTTCTGATCCTGATGAAGGGAAGCTAGGTAACCTCAATAATTTTTTTAAACTATTTGCTGCCAGATTACACATGTATATAGATAGATGGAAAAGGTCTTTGAGATGCTAAGATCTGGATTTGGTATTAACTCATTTTCCTCTTAACCTACAGGATCAGATGTCAAATATTGTTATGACAGATTTCCTCCAAATATTCGAACTGAGGAACAGGAAGAAAAAAGGAAGCAGATTCTAGCTGCAGCAACTGGGGCTCTAGAGTACTCTGCAAAGCAGAATATGAGGTGTAGTGTACAAGAAATGATGATGAATCTCTATTCTCTAACCGGATTGATTTTCTTGTTTCTTGAAACCATAATTTTTCTTATTATTCTGTGTAGTTCAACTTCAGTTTTTGCTGGTATAGATTCTAATTCTGAAAGCATGAGTCCGAGAGAGAGAGCTGTGAGTATCATATCATGGTATTTCATGTGGTTTTCCAACTCAACTTATGTAGTTACAATAATTGGATAATACCTAATTCTTGCAGGCTGAAAAAGAGCGCATGGTTTTGGACATTAAAGTGAAGTTGCAGGTCTGTTCTCTTAGCTTTATTGGATTTCTTTTCGAGTATCCTTGCGCTTAAACTCAGTCTCATGTTTTGCTGGTTTTTCATTTCATAGCATCTTTATTGATTTGCTATTCCTTAGTAATTTTAGTTTTGATATAATGTAATATCTGTTCTTGAATGTTTTATTACAAACTTGGTCATGACATTTTTGAAAAACAGGCTAAAGCTCCGGCCATAAGTATATGATATGCCTAAAAAGTTACTTTTAAATTTTTTGGTGAAAAAGATAATTTTGTTTTTTCAGAAGTGGGTATGTTTGGGGTTTACCAAAAACTTAATGGATTTTTACATAACTAATGAAGAGTAAACTGCATAAGAGAACATGCATATCTTGCTGTGTTTCTCGCCATTAGTTCCTCCCAGTTTCTGATGTTAGGCTGCAATTTCTAATTCCTTATTTACTTCAAGGTTCATTAAATAATTAACCTGGTTTTTATGCACAAGACAATCTCCTTTAGAGAGTTGATATTTTTGTTGAGTGCCCTTTTTTGGCAATAATTTCCAGTAGATTCATCATTTTTTATTTGTTAAATAGCTAGCGATATTATCTGATTGATTATATTTCGACTCCATCTATACTCTGACACTGTTCAATAGTACTCAGAAAAAGCAGAATGTCTTTGTTATATCTGTTAGCTATTGAAAAAGTTCTTTGTTCTCTAAATTATTTGGCTTCCTTTAAACAGGGCTTGTGGCTTCGCCTCTTGGAATTGGAGACTACAGATGATCCTCTCTCATCCTTTGAGTATGGAACCATTCTTGGTATGATCTAGTAACTGGATCGACTTTACTTTTTGTTTCCTTAGACTGCAACATGAGTAATTCACTAGCACATGTTTATTACTTTATCAGCTTTAATCGAGTCTGATGCTGAGGGAATTGGTGGTAGTGGATTTGTTGAGTGTATAAGAGAGCACATTTATTCAGTAAGTACTACCTCAGTAGCCCACTTATGTATGTCCTTATGTTGATATCTTAACTCAGTTGCTTCTTGTCACTCATAGGGATGGAGCTGTCAATTGACGGAAGAGCAGTTTATTGCAGTGAAAGAATTGGTTTGTTAAGCTTGCACTATTTGAATTATGATCATGATTGCCAATATTAATATTTTCTCGTTCTTAAAGTCAATATATTTAATGTTTTCTCTTCTTTCTACATAATGTCTTCTGATATATTTAATCAAAGTAGAAGAAAGAATCATATTCTTCACGGTTGTTGTCTTCACAATCTACCTGCACAATTGATTTCAGAGGAACTGTTCTTTCAATCTTTTCTATTAAATTGAGAATTGTGCTAATATGTTCTACCACCATTGAAATAAAAAAGGCAAAATCATCTACTGGTTGTTTCCTTATGCTCTTTTTCTGTTTTGAGAGAGGGGGGGGGGGGTGTGAAAAACGAATAGATGTGGTGGAATTAATGAAGCTCCTTAATTAATTTGAAAAAGTATATAGCTTTGCTAGAGGAGGAACTTTATAGTCTGAATTGTTTTCTTTTTTCTTATATTAATAGCTAAAAACAGCCATTAGTCTTGCTATTGCTCGGAATGACATGGAAACTATTAGAGATGCTCTTGAAGTGTCGGCTGAAATGCACAAAATGGATGCGAACAATGTCTCGGATTATGTTCAACAGCATCTTTCTTCTCTTTCCATTTGGGAGGAGTTACGGTATGCATATCTTCTTGTCTATTCTGCTCCAGCATTCAATCTTTCTTTTTCATGACATCTTTTACACCATCTGTTTTATCACTTAATTTTGGTGTGCGGATCAACCTTAAATATTAATACTAAACAGTATTTAACTCTTCTCTGTTCATTGAGTGAGCAATACTTCTAGCTATATCCTGTAGAGCATGTTCTCAAAGATATCCAGAACTTTTTATTTGGATGACAGAATTTGCCAATGGCAAGTTGGAGCAGCCATCATTCCTGATAAAGACACATTTCACAATTTTCTTATATATTTTCAATGGGCTCCCAGTAGTCTTGAAGAGGGATAACAGCCCCACTATCTATAACACTCCGGAACATGGATCTGCATGTTGAGTTGGCATGTCTAACATAACCCACAAAGTTCTTTGAAAATTCATACACCAAAATATGCAAATGAACTTAAGGAATGAAATCATCAATAATTAAATTTAGATAAATTCATATTATCCAATTCATAATCTGAATATGTAATCCTAAAATCAAATAACTTGGTAATTGATATTCTATTGAAGTAATTCGTGATATTCTGGCAATTGAACATTTTTAGAATCAAGGCTACCATGTAATAAAGCAGTGCTTATTCATAGAATAGCTGCAATCATGTTTATGAGCCACCGCAGATGAGGGCATATACGAGAACTGTCTTAGATATTAGCATAACCTTTTGAACCCCAAAATATGTTGCTCATGTTCGAGAAAGTGAATCTTTTTTTTTCTTTTGTGATTTACAAGGATTTTGAATTTGATTCACTATTGATGATGGATTAATTGAAGTGTTAACAAATGTTTAAACCTGGAGATTTTCTGATGCAAAGTGAAGAAAACTAACATCATGGAAAGCATTCTATTCTACTACAGAATACGCCTGTTCGCACAATATTTGTGCTCAATGACTGTGTATATGCATTTCTCAAATTTTTTATCATATTTTATGTGATCAATTGCAGGTTTTGGGAAGGATACTTTGACTATCTGCTTGATCGCTTCTCTAGCAAGTAAGGAACTTATTACTTCCATATTTTGTTTTAGATGATATAAATTTTTAGCTGTTGCATATTCATCTCAATGGAAAAACTTTCAGATACTTGATCTGGTGATTTAAACTGGGCATTTAATCGTAGACACAAAATAAGAGAGGAATATAACTATATAACTATAGAACTTTAGAATGTAATTGAATCCGCCTACCTTATCAGCTATTTTATGCTATTCTTATGTCAGGTCAACTAATTATGCAACATTGGTGACAACACAACTAATCATTGTGGCGATACATATGGTATTTCTTTTATGCAATGTTCCTCATTTCCTTCTCTATTCTCATTTATTGTTTACAGTTATCTGACTTGCCAAATTCTCCTTTCTTCCTCTTATGGAGGCTGGACTTGGACTTCCTGACAGTGATGCATGGTATGTGATTGAAACAATAGCAGGAAAGAATAACATTGGGTATAAGCACATTGTAAGTTGAAGTACACTTTTTCTCAAATGGCCTTATTTGCATGCACTATGGTTAAGATATTGATGTCCTGATGGAAATCATTCCCCTCGATCTGTTACCTTGTTTCCCTTTACATTTTGCCATTTCCTTGGACTTTTAACCCACTTATGGATAACTCCACTATATATTATTCCAATGTGTTTCAGATAAATCTCAGAGGATTCCTGTCACATATACGGCAAACTTGCATTGGGTATTGGGGAATCCATGCAGGGAAATCGCAGTCTATATCTTCATATGGATTGCCTGCTCCAGATCCACAAGATTCTGCTAATAACACTCAACAATCTTCTGAGGATTCTGGTGTTGGAAGGAGCTGGGTACAAAGCATGTTTAGCCGGGAGAGACCCATCACTTTTACTCGTTCTGGTAAGTGGACATCTGATATAGTGGCAGTTTGAGCACATAATAGTTTTTTCGGAATTTAATATTACATAAATTGATTGCACTAAGAAAACAATGGATTTTTTCCAATTTAGCTTCAAAGGTGAATGCATCTGTGCAAGATGTGTCATCAGTGGGGCAGAAAAAAGTTCAAACCAACATCCGCATGCTAAAAGGTCATAGTGGAGCAGTCACGGCTTTACACTGTGTTACCAAAAGAGAAGTATGGGATCTAGTTTGTGATCGTGACGGTGCAGGATTCTTTATCAGCGGAAGCACGGACTGCACAGTAAGTTTCTGTAATAGCTTTAAAATTTAGCACAACTATCATTTCATGGCCAAATGGTGGTGTGATGCTACTCTCCTCCTTGCACTTTAGATCCATAAGGTGCTATGTGGCACTATATATACCTTTATAGATTGGAGGACCATATTGGCATATTATGAATTTTGAAATGAGCATTATTGCCTTATTTTCTACATATTTAGCTGTAACATTGAACTCATAAATTTCCAGGTGAAGATATGGGATCCCACTCTTCGTGGTTCAGAACTGAGGGCAACTTTAAAGGGTCACTCTGGGTATCATTCAGCAGTCCCCTTTCTCTTTTGTTGTGTGTATTTCTGTGTTTACATGCTATTGTGGGTTATGGGGTGAGACTCACTTGCATGCAGGATGCAGCAGCATCATGCATGCACACTGCACTAGTTTCAGTTGCATATGCTCCTTTTTTTTATTCACATTTGAATCTTTCAAAAAATTGACTTTATCATTTAATTTTACATCATAATTTCTCTCTGAAGAACTGTGAGAGCCATTAGCTCTGATAGAGGGAAAGTGGTATCAGGATCGGATGACCAGTTTGTTCTTGTGTGGGATAAGAAGACGACTCAGATTGTAGAAGAGCTGAAAGGCCATGATGCCCAGGTTTGATTGAAGCGTTTATTGTTGTATTGCATCTTAATTTTTTTCATTTTGTCACAATGGTAGAAAGTTTTTGTCTGTGACATTAAATGTCATTTGCAGTTTGTCTTTTGTATTAATGTTAAACTTAGTCACTTGTACCTATCATCTTGTGCCTAAAAGTTCTTGAAGTCATTGGGTCTACTCCCTATATGCGGAAGAGTAATTTTTTTATCTGATCCAAAAGGGCTTAATATCAAAGTTTAAGATAAGCAATTATTTCAATTTCAAATTGACTAACCAGCATAAAAAGGTGAGCTTGTAGGAAGATTAAAGGAAAGCTATTCAGTATTTTCTTGCCTCTATTCTTCTCTCCAACATCTATTCTCATGCTCTGATTTTTTTCCTATTAAAAAACGTTCACTATCTGTTTGCAATCTTCAGTGTTCACATTAGGAGCTGGCTTCCTGAAATTCCCCAAGTCACAAATAGAAAAATCGAGCAGCTGGTTGAGTCTGTTTGTTTCTAGGTTCATGTGCTATGTGCTTCTATAGTTAGGTCTGAGATATTTTCTAGATGAATGGCACTGCCCATGTTCGCTCTAATTTTATCTAAAACTTTACAGAAAAAAGAAATGTCAAAAGTGGAATCTGTCAAATTAGTACCTTTTCAGATATGGGGGTTTTGATTCCTTACATTGCCTACTCCCAACATCTCTAGGCATCTGCCTGAAAAAGCTACCCATTATAAGTAGGCTATTAAAAAAGGTCTGGTCCTGTTTTTGCACCTTGGAGAGATTTTTTGTTTAGTTAAGATCTATTGTCTGAATCCTGAAGAGTGAAAAGTGTGTTTGTGTTTGTCTGCAAAAGTACATATATAATAAAATGAGATCGTACTTGTGAACTCCTAGTTACTGTAACTTTTATTAGGTCAGTGTTGCTTATAATATGCTTCATTAAAGCACTTCAAATTATTTGTATAAATCAGATCACTGGTTGTCTGATGATTTTTATACGTTTATCTCGATCTATGGTCAAAAACATATGTTGGCTTATGATTCTTATGCTGCCTTTTAGGTCAGCATCGTGCGCACGCTCTCAGGCGAGCGTGTGCTCACAGCTGCACATGATGGAACTGTAAAGATGTGGGATGTGAGGATGGACACCTGTGTTGCTACTGTAGGACGTTGTTCGAGTGCAGTTCTCTGCATGGAATACAATGACTCCAATGGCATCTTGGCTGCAGGAGGCAGAGATTCGTATGTCACTTTAAATCCTTGCATCTGCTAATTACTGATAGGTTGTGTTTATGGCTTCATTTCCATAATCTGAATTCTTCATACTTCCTTTCAAGTGTTGCAAACATTTGGGATATTCGAGCTGGAAGGCAGATGCACGAGCTGATAGGGCATTCAAAATGGATCAGGTGAGTCAAAAAAAAAAATTAAAATGTATTTGCTGCATGCCAGTATAGTGGTGATTATAACACTATGGACACAGGTCCATAAAAATGGTTGGAGACACTGTAATAACAGGTAGTGATGATTGGACTGCTCGAGTGTGGTCTGTCTCTCACGGAACTTGTGATGCTGTATTGGCTTGCCATGACGGTCCAGTTTTATGTGTTGAATACTCTGTTGCGGATAAAGGAATTATTACAGGTTAAAATCATTTCTCATTCGAGTGCTATTGTGGTTTCTAAGTTTGGAACTTTTTCTTAATATAACTTTCATTCATTATTCAGGATCAAGTGACGGACTTCTTAGATTCTGGGAAAATGATGATGGTAAGAATGATAAAATTAAAATAACTATTATACATGATACCATCTTTTGTGTGTAATTGAGATGACATCTTTCAACAACTTGCAACTTCTTTTTCGGAACTTGTGAAACATGAGAAATGTTAGTTATTTTGAAATTTGAGTTAGAACTTGAGAACTCCATTCCTCATTTTATCATGATTGTTCTTTGTGCGTCACTTTGCAGGAAACCTTGTCACATCTCTAACTTCTAACTAATAATTGGCGATTAGTCTCATGAGCTATAATTAAGTTAAATCATTATTCTAGGATTACATGATCTTCTGGACTGGATTGATGTGACAAAAAAATGAAGGGGATAGAGAGAGGCTCCGCATGTGTGAAGGTTTTGATATTTGAACTGTAGATACCAGTGTGTGACAGTGTATTTTTTGCATATTTGTAGGTGTTGTGAGATGTATCAAGAATGTGACAATTCATAATGCTCCCATATTGTCCATAAACGCGGGGGAACAATGGTTGGGAATAGGTGCTGCTGATAATTCTATGTCCCTCTTCCACCGCCCTCAAGACAGACTTGGGGGGGTCTCAACAACAGGTCCGAAGATGGCTGGGTGGCAACTTTATAGAACTCCTCTAAAAGAAGTTGCAACGGTAATTCATTCTTTTACCTGTTTACTGATTTCATTCACTTTCTTGGGAAACCATTCAGCTGTTTAAATATGGTGTATGTTGAACTTGTCCTAGTTACAGTTTTCTATGCCTGGGATGTTTTTTTTTCCTTTTTTTTTTTTTTTTTTTTTCTCTACCTTAACTCAATGTTTGTTTTGTTTTGATTTGGGTATTGTTTGTTTGTTTCAGGTGAGATGTGTGGCTTCAGACCTTGAAAGGAAGAGAATATGTGGTGGGGGACGTAATGGAATGCTTAGGTTGTGGGATGCAACTATTAACATCTAAATGCTTTCATGTGAGTCTTGGTTCAAAAAACAACAATTTAGTTTACTTAAATTTGTGCCTATTACTGGGGTAGTTGTGTATAATGCAACTCTCACTTTTTTGCTTATGTTTTTATCTCAGGTTCTAGGCTCTCTGATTCTTTCAAGCCGAAAATTTTGATAGGAGTTCTCTTTTTTCTTAAAGATTTTGATTATTGTTCTTGGAGATAATTATGTTATGTCAATTGATAAAATAATTATACTTGCCATAATTATTTGGTTGATATTTGTTATTTAGCTACAACTACAACTTAATATTTTGAATTTGATAAAAACTCGTATGAAATTGTCTTATCGGTCAAAATCCATACATAGTGATACATTTATAATTTGTTAGGATTTGATTGTGTTTGGAATTGAATTTTAACTGAGCTTATGAATTTTGATCCGTAAGACAGTCTCGCACTAAACTTTGTGTTTGGATTTTGCATAATCGGCTGTTGATGCAAAAGCTAAATTTGAGGGAGGCTGTACGTGTGTTCTTTTGGTATGAACACAAAAAATAAATGAAAATAGTGGAGTGAGCCTTCTCAAATTTTACAACAAATTAAGACAATTTTGAACAAAAAAGTTTTTAAGTTAGTTATCTTATCTTTAACTTTATTATTAAATGAATATTAATTATATATTATGGAGCAAAAGGATGATTATCCAATAACACGAAATAAAAATAAATAAATAAATGTTTGTTACGTTCTCATATCGACACAATAATAATTTATTATATATTTATGCATTTTATATATTTTTAGATTTATCTTATTGTTTAATACTGTGCAATATTATATTTTTGAGGTTTTTATAATTATTCTTATATCGTGTCAATTCAAAACATTGGGTATTTGTATCGGACAAATTTTTATCAAGTTACGCTCGTGTTTTTGCTTAGTATAATAGTATGTTGTGTTTTGTGTTGAGAGAAAACATGATTAGAGGGCCTACCTGGATTTATTTAGATGTATATATATAAATAATATTAAATTACTATCATCGAAGTCGTTGTAGTATAGTGGTGAGTATTCCCGCCTGTCACGCGGGTGACCCGGGTTCGATCCCCGGCAACGGCGAATTTTTTTTTTTTTTTTCATACTCAAATTTTTTTTTTTTACTTTTAACTTTTTTTGTTTATTAATATATATTTCCCGTCGTGCTTTTGTGATGAACTGCTGATATATATATATATATTTTTTAGATTTTGACAAAATACCAAATTCGCATGAAATAATGAACAGTATATCCACTGCCTTATTTCCTCGGTCTCCATCGCTGGCGGCGATTGGGAGGCGCCGCCTCCTTTCTGAATCCCCCTTCTTTATCCCGCCGTGGTACTGGCGGTATAATAAAAAAAGTAGCTTAAGACTGAACCCAATGGCCTCGATTTCGACGGATGCAGAAAAACCGCAGAAACCCTGGCTTCTCGTCGGCCTCGGCAACCCCGGGAAGCGCTTCAGCGGCACTCGCCACAATGTCAGCGCATACATACATATATAACAACAATAGCAGCAGCAGCAGCAGCAAAATAATAGTTTTATTGATTTGAGGTTTTTGTGTTTTTAACAGGTGGGATTTGAGTTGATTGATTATATAGCTGAAGCGGAAGGGATTGCTATCAGCACCGTCTCCTTCAAATCTGCTTTCGGAAAAGGTTATCCCCCCCCCCCCTTTGAGTCTTTTTGTGTGTTTGGTGGTGGTGTTTGTGTTTGTGGTGTGTTCATCTCAATTAATAATAATTTGTTTCTTGAGACAATGAACGTCGGTATTGCAGTGAACAGTTATTAACTTCAATACATATCAGTACTGTGATAGCGTTTTATGTGGTTAGGTTTCATTGGAGATGTTCCTGTTATGCTTGCTAAACCACAAACATTCATGAATGCTAGTGGTGAGTCTGTAAGTTCACTGATCACATCACAATAATTATTCAAAAATCGCTTCACCAAATGATCAGTGGTTGAGCTACTTATTCTTGTTCGCAGGTTGGTGCTCTGGTTTCATATTATAAGATCCCATTGGACCAAGTCCTTGTGGTAAATTATCTGCAACCATTCGTTACCTTCATATCACTCTGCATCTGCAGGCACTATGGTGATGATTGTTCTCATTTTCAGATGTTTGATGACATGGATCTGCCTTTTGCGAAGTTGAGACTATTGCCTAAAGGTGGACACGGAGGACATAATGGGTATTTACATATCCCTAAGCTGCTTCTTTATCTTGTTAATCATCCATGATGACTACATGGAAACTGGGTTATTAAGTTTCCTTTTCTGCATTCTCAAGTAGGAGCACGTACCTCATTTTATGCATAGTAGTAATTGTTGAGTTATTAAGTATTCAGTAACTTATAGAGGGAATCAGTAACTGAAACTTTTGAATGCAGCATTATAAAAAAAAAAGGGCCAATTTACTTTTCTGTTTGTTGAACATTATTTCCTCCTATCTTCGATTTACCGTATAACAAGTAATAGTACTTATGCTGGAACTGTTAAGAGTAAGACTTTCTAGATTCTTATAGTTTCTTCTAGTTTCTTTGGCTAACATGGATAGTGACTGTTAATAAAATCTTATATTCTATATTGTATTAACATATGCAGAAGTCTCTAGATCGTGATTGCTTAATCCTTATCTAGAGAGTCCTCTTCCTTGGATATTTTAGTTCATATTGTATTGATTCCTTAATCCAATTACCTTTCCAGAATGAATTCTTTCTTATAGCATATAATGTGACTGAAACAGATATTTAATCACTTCATTTGAATCCAGAAATTGCAAAGATGGGTATATTTTCTCAAAGTAGGAAATTGCAGGCGGAGGGAATGATTGATTTAACTCTATTTCAAGCAGCTTGATTCTTAAAGGTGCTGGAACCTGGAGTAAATCATCAAGTCTGGGCAGGGGATTGTATGTGTTATCAATTAGCTAAAATAGGCATCTGCTTGTAAACCTTTTCTACTGGAAGGTGACTGGAACCTGGAGATGGACTCCAGGCAGGGGATTGTATGTGTTAGAAACTAGCTAAAAATGGCTTCTTTCTTAAAATATTTTCGTCTTTGTGTATTGGTCATAGTTTGGAGTGGTGTCCTAGTTTTTATTGACCTTGCATGCTGATATTGCTCTGGATCAATTGCTTTTGCAGGATGAGAAGTATTATAAATCACTTCAAAGGCAGTCGGGATTTTCCTCGCCTGCGGATAGGTATTTCCCATTGTTAGATATGTCTTTTGCAAATTCTTAGTCTACAAAAGATTATATGAATCGCTGATTGAATTTTGATAGGCATTGGAAGGCCTCCAGGGAAAATGGAAGGTGCAAGCTTTGTTCTCCGACCTTTTAACAGAGAAGAACGAGAAGAGGTATGTAACTCTGCTTGTATATGTTGTGAGGCGTATAAATCAGTTCAATAGATGCTTCTTACAATGATCCTTCCTCGTATTCCCAGTTGGATTTCACATTTCAAAATGGCTTAGAAGCAGTTCGAATTCTTATGCAAGAGGATTTCAACAGAAGCGCGACCTTTGTAAACAGCGCCAAATCGCTTCGAACATTGTAGTCAGTTGCTACTTACTGATTTACACCCTCTGTTCAACTTGTTGCATGGGAACCTAATTGGTGCGAGATACCTTAGAAACAAGATGAATAGCATTCTTTTTGGTGAATTTAGTTGCAATTCTTTCGTGTCAGAATATAGAGAAAATCTGAATATTGTTTTGGATTGTTGCTTGTGCTAGTTTCTCTTGTTAGGCGTTTTTCATTGGTCATTCAGCTGCCATGATTTTTCCATTTTTATTATTATTTTGTTTCAAAGTTGGTTAAAATTCATCTTCCTTAACTTAAATTTTAAACTAAATGATCTTACAACTAGTGCTGAGATTTTAATAGATGTACTTGTTCGCTGTAATTCGAGAATTATTTAAGAACTGGGTGTTCTGTAAATTGTAACATCAAATTAACGTTATGGTGTGTTAAACAGAAAAATCATTTTTAAGTATTTAAATAGAAAATGGAGTCCAATATGAAGAATGTGGTGCATACAATTAAATATCTTTAATCATTATACTTTGCTTTATCAAAAGATAACGAATGTTCAAATGAAGAATAAGTCACTTATTAGTCTAAACAACAAGACAACACGTTAAAACGTAAACCACAACACAAAATAATCCTCAACTGCTACTACTCCACCCCCACCCCATAAACAAACCATACTTGTATATCTATATACCTAAAATGCAATTGCTGCAAAACAAATTAATAACCAAGGCTTCAAATATGAATTGATAGAAGCAGCAGCATTCTTTTTGGGAGGGAGAGCAGGTGAAGACGATATTGTAGGTGGGCTTGATGGGCCCGCTTCTGGTGGGCTTCGTGGATTTGGGACCGATGTAGTTGGGCCTGGTGAATGAATAGGCTGTTGAGGAACCCGAATGTCGACCTTTTGACCGGTCCAGCAGTGGCCGGGTAAGCTGCATATGAAGTAATAGTGACCGGGTCTTCTTATGGTGAAGGAATCGTTGCCGGTACCCCATTTCGCGTAGGGAGCGGTTGAATTGCACGTCTTGAAGTTCTTGTGCGTCACTCTCACCACATCGTGGAATTCTTTGTTGTACTCGAACACTTGTCGAGGTCAAAACGGTCAATTTATAACTCAAAATTAATGGACTACTCTCTAGATGTCCTAAAGTGCATATATACAATGTGCATTAAGACTCGACCATGGTGCTAAAGTCAATCTCTCACCTCTCAACACACTTTATAGCATGAATAAACCAAATTGATGTTCAATATTGATAGTGATAAAATAAGATGTACATGTCCTAATAACAAAACAAAAGGATAAATCATTTTCCTCATCTTCACCTATCTTAGATGGTGAGAACATTTAAAACTCAAACTTATAAATATTAGATGTAATTGGACTGCTTGTACCAATTTACATTTTGTCGAACAAAGTACACAAAATACAAGCTTATTATTAGAATAAAAAAAATAGAGAGAGAGAGAGAGGGGGTCTTACAAATGGTGTCACCAACATTGAAGACCTTAGAAGTAGCCCAAGAGTTGTAATAAGAAGGAGTAAGGTTTGCGCTGGTCCAACCAGACGAGCCACCAACCTTGTGAATTTCATTAGCATTGCAACTTACACAAATCATCATCATCAACACGAATAAATACGTTAAGTTTTCACCCATTTTTTTTTTATAAAAAAAATCCCAAGTAACTGAAGCAAAAGAATTAAAACCCCATTGAACCAGGGAACGTGTTGGGTATATCCAATATATAGAGATAGAGAAATGTCGATTGAAATTGATTGATTGATTTTAGGGATATTTCATTTTGGAAATTCCCATTCCCATTCATGTAATGATTGGATAGGGTTATGCGCACCTGATTAGCTTGCCTTTTCTAATTGTAACAAAATAATCACGTGATTTATTGACCATATTCTTTGGAGTTAATTTCATTTATGACTATATCTACTCACAAAATAACTTTTGATCTCCTATTTAATTTCTTTTTTTTTACTTCTTATGTTCTTCACGTCTCACACATAATATTTAAATTTATATTCATAAATCATATGAATATAAAAGGAAACTCAAAACATCTCTTTTTTTTTTTGTTACTAGTCATGCGAATGCGATACATATTCTATCATCATACTATAAAAAAATTTGAAAAAAACAATGGAATTCAAACCCGTCAAAATGCCTATAAATATGTTCATACTTCATATACATGTTCCAAACATATACTACTAATATTTAGTGTCATTTTACTTTAATTTAATCATATGTTGGGTTTTCAAAGTTTTATTTAAATTTTTTAAATAATAACTGAATTGGAGATTGGGGTGCATTTATATTAACTTTCTATAAATAAATATTCACATTTATGAAATATAATACTTTACTATATTGGATAAATTAAATTAAGTTTAAACCACAAAAAAGACAGTGCGAATATGATTTAGCATATTTCAAATTCATTTGATTTTATTTTTAAATTTACCGAGTTGATAATATTATTTTTAAAATCGCGTCAATGACTTGTCTCATTTAACCAAATAACCAACTTGCAAATTGACCGTCATTGTGATGAATCGCCATAATTTGTTTTATTATTTTCAATCCATATTCTACTAAAAAATAACATAACACTACTTTATATAAAATTATCACCTTACTAGCTCCAACTATTAACTTAATTAATTCGGATATATTAGTGAATTGCAACCTAGTGCAATGAATCTATACGTATCAATTTATATATTTTTAATAAAAAATTAAAAAATATATTTAATGACGGTCTCTTGATTTTTTGGAATTACAATTACATTGGGCATACGTGTGACTACATTCATAACAAAAATATAATTTTCCATGCCCTAGTTGTGACTCACAAACATATTGATAAATTAATGTTATTGCTTTATACAAAGAAGTTGGGGGTTAATATCTATATATATATAATAACACACTTGGGCAACATAATTTTTTCCCGCCTATGCAAGAGTAATTTAGTCAATTCAATCAAAGTTTTTAATCAACCAAATTTCTATATTAAATCGTCCATTCCAATTTTCATCCATATTGATCCAAAATTCAGCTCCTAAATTTATTCTATGTCTAAATATATACCATGTAATAATGAACCTTAATCACCAAATTTCGTCCATAAATCTCGCCACAAATTGGCTTCACAAATTCGAATTCAGAAAATTGTCAATTGTTGCAGCAGTTTTTACAAGTTTTGGCCATTAATACTGCAGTTCTTCCCCTAACTCTCGCAAATCAGCGTAGTAAAGCAATTTTTACGTTTAGAAGTACCAGCAACAGTCATAGGCTCACAACTATAAAATACAGCAACCAAACAATACAACCGAGAGAGGGAAAAAAGGACAAGAGAAGTGATTCGAATTGAAGAAAATTAGATAAATAATATTTGAATACATGATTTCAAGAGAGTTTAAAAAAAAAAACTATGTGCGTGTGTTTTGAAGAAGTTCTGATCGATCTTTTTTCAACTATTTGTGTTTGTGTCATTTTGTGATGATATTAACATTAGATGATGATTACAAATTAACGATTAGTTGTGTGCTGTGTTTGGGAGATCGACTGTAACGCGCAAGACGAGGTTTTATAAATCATAACTTATGAGCGTTTGCTAGGTATATTAATTATGATGAAGCATGCATACACATTAGATGCATAGTGTAATTTGGAGATAAAAAAATACTTCCATTGACATTCAAAGTGCGTTTCCCATCAATTTGTTTTAATTTGATATTATTTCATTGTAGATACTTTTATCTGTGTGTTTATATGTTATTCTTTTTGTAATTAATAATCTTTTTAGCATCAACATTGTTGCAGGTAGTCCACCGATCGCCATCACATGTTGTAGTAAAGTTTATTGGTATTTTCTTTTCTTTTTTCTTTATCTACACTTGAAATTCATTTATTATGATTCATATTGGTGGAGTTAATTGTTTGTAAAATTTTGTATGATGTTATTCTTATATATTTGGTTATTCTGCATTATGTTTTGATTGGAAGACTTGAGTTGCATTTGTGATCGACTTACGGTTATTTGCCTATTCATCAGATTATTTGAGCTTAATTATAAATAATTTTTTTTAGTTTAAGTTTGATTAATTTTGTAGTGATCATAAGTTTATAGCTAAATATCTAATGTTATATTTTCTAAACACCGTATTATGTTTCAGGTCATGCACAAGGATGGAGCATATTTGAAATGTGATCCACATGAGCTGTGTAATACTAAATGAATTGATCCATATGTGTAATATATAACATTGTTACTTGTGTATAGAACTATAGATATAAGATATTCTCTGTCTAGGTGACTTGAGAAAATCTCAATTTTTTGAGTTTAAATTAGGAACATCTAGCTATGACTTTACGTTTAAATTAAAATTTTATGGATAAACACTACCGTAAAATTGGATTTGAAAAAAAGGCCATCAACTACTCTAATTTTTCTAAACAACATCGTACAGACTACAGAGCTTCTGAAGCATTTTCTAATTTTTTGGCGTCCCACGAGGGATTTGGTCGTTCTGGAGCATTCAACATACTAAGTTTCCAAGTTTCATATTAATTAATTAGCTAATTCTTAATAAATACTAATATTATTAACATATTAATTACGTTGACTTTATTGGTATTATAATCATACACACATATAGATGTGTAAAATATAGGTATATATTTCTTATACAACCAGTTCAAAAAATTTATTGCATGACATGATGATTTATTTATTTGTTAACTAGGACCTAAAATCAAAAGGGGATAATATTTTACATTGTTTTTTTTTATTTTAATAATCTCCATAATTCCAAAGTTGTTATTCAAATATATTCGCTTCCATGGTAATATGACGACATTGCTAAAAATATACATCTAATTAAAAAAAAAATGAAAGTTTTTAATATGTCTTCTAACAAAAAAAAAATGATATATAGAAGTTGTATATATGCGTGATTCTTATGAACTTAAAACTATTATTCATAATATAATATGATATTGTATAACAAAAATCTAATGAAGTTTAATTTTTTTAAAAAAATATTGTAAATGTGCTTAATTATAATTATATTTTGAAAAATTACAAATAAAATATTGTATATACAAACGTATTATTTGATCAAATTAAAATTATCATATAGTTTTACTATTACAACAAACTTAGATATCAATTATTCTGAAGCTTTAAACGCATAAAATAATTTCCGTACATCGTACGGGAGAAATACTAGTTATTTATTATGTGTTGGTCAACAACAGTTGCGAATCCAAAATTTTAAAATTAGGGGTACAATATATAATTATAAAATCTGCATAAATAAATATTCTTCACTGTTTAAAATTCAACAATAAAAATACGAAATTAAGAAAAAAATACGAAATTAAGAAAGAAAATAAACACCAATCAAATGAAAATTACAACTTCAATTGGGTCCGACGAGCCTTCATTTTTTGGAAGCGGTCTATAACATCATCATCACGAACTTGTAAAAAACATCATTCTCAATGAAAAGTGACCAAACAATCATTTAATAATTGATCTCCCATGCTATTTCACAACTTATTTTTGACATAAGTCATTCCGAAGAACACTATTTCAACAATTGCAATGTCAATAGGGAGAATCAACATCAACTTGATAAACAAATAAATTTTCAGACAAAAATGGTATTTGTGGGGAATTTTCCCACAAAAATGATATTTGTGGGGAATTTTTCCCATTTAATCTGATAAAATATATATTTTCTTTTGGCTAGCAATCTTAAAGCCATATTCAAACAAAATGTTGTAAATTATATATGTATCGAAAAGCATATAAAAATACTAATAATAATTTTAAATTTCAGTTTTAACTTATTAATCCTAAAGTCCTACATTTTAACTTTTAATATACAATACTAAACATAAACAATAAATTTAATTAATAATATACAAAAAAAAAGAATGAAAAGAAAAAATAACCTCGATTGATAGTAGTGGTGCTTGTGCACTTCTCGATTTGAAATCTTGATGTATTATTTCTTAAAAAAATTCAAACAGAACTAACCAAAATAATATATATAACCGAACTAAATCAAACCATAATTCTTTAGTTATTTTGGTTGATTTTCGGTTTAACTGAATTTTTAATTATTATTTTTGTTTTTCCGAACAATTACATCTAAAGAAAATAACATGCACTTAATAGATATTAATAAACGATATATTAAATAAGTAAATGTTTTAAAAATTCTAAAACTAGAAAATCAAACTAA
Source organism: Perilla frutescens (assembly GCA_026008535.1). NCBI lineage: Eukaryota > Viridiplantae > Streptophyta > Magnoliopsida > Lamiales > Lamiaceae > Perilla > Perilla frutescens. Next base: position 18,243,106 of record BRKX01000014.1, on the reverse strand, counting down.
ATATTATAATTACTAATATTATTTAGGTATATAATATCTTTTAAATTTATTAATTTAGGTATAATTAATATTTGAATTGTAAATCATAAATTATAAATATAATATATATATATATATATTTTTTGGTTGATTCAGTTTTAACCAAAATATTTTTCACTTAAACCGAAACAGAACCAACCAATATTTTGATTTTAATATTCAAAACCAAACCAAAATTAAAGAAAAAATGACCAAACCAACCAAACCAAATAGCTCGGTTTGGTTTTTTTTTTTTGGTTCGATTTTGCACACCCCTAGTTATGAGAGTATTTTGAAGACTCGAATAGTTGTACAATGTACATGTATTGTTCATATATTTATAGATGTAGGAGACTTAAAAAGTAGTAAGATGAAAAGTCACAAATTAATGCTTGATTGATTATTGATTAATATTATTGAGGAGCAAGATGGAGAGTCACCACTTTATTCTCCTTTCCCATGACTTTAGGACTTCTACAATAACAAAATAGATAACTATAGGTTTTTTAAATATATTTATATCTACTACAAATATTACAATAAAATTTGGGGGTACAATTTTATTTAAATATATATATATATATATATGTATCTACTAATTTATATATATATATATAACATTTTTTTGGGGTACAACTTGTTACCAAGTGGCTCCGCCACTGGTCAAGAAACTGTTGAACAAATTGAATATAATAGGAACAATATAAATTATTGTGACGTGGTGTAGATTTTACTACCTTAAAAACGATTGCAGCTAGCCCGAGGTGTAAAGTCTTATTGTCAGTCGTTTTTAAGGTTCACACAATATTCGATCTTTTGTACACACTCATGAGAATCGAGTTGGAGAACTCGATCAATTGCTCATACTAAGAAGACAAATAAGAGAGTTTTAAATCTCTTTGTTCATCTATGAAGTAAGGAAAATATGTATGGATAAAAGATCGATGATCGTTTCACCCACAATCCCACACCTTAGTGTTGTCATCTTTTACAACTGGCCACAAGAGTCTCTCAACAGATAAAATAGAGCAATATCGGGTCAAATAGAGACTGTCATTGCACCATAAGCAAGAGAAAATGGAACAAGGCTCAATAGAAGATCGAGGCAAATCAGGACGGCCAAATAATTGTTTCCATTTCCAATAATCTCCAAATGGGATGCAACGAGATAGAAATATAATAAGAGAATTTCAGCAAAAGAAAGATAAATGCATAAATATTAATAATCTTCGAGCTTTGAATCGACACTTATTGAAATGAGAGTGATCACATGAATCTAGAAAGTGTGTTTGATACCTGGACTTAAATGATTCAAGTGAACCCCCCATCCCCCATAACTAGCATCAATCATTTAACCCGAGTAGATTACACGATAACAACAGTTGGTCTCAAAAACTTTGGATTCTTATGAGTGTTGTAGTAAGATAATATCTTACATAGGAGAGGGTCAATTCTCGACAATCACTTAGGTTATTTCAGATTGTGCGTCTGCATAACACAAACATGCAACAACAATGCATCTCAATAGCACAAATGTATTGAATCATTAAGAGCCAATAGTCTACCCTCAAACAATCAATCATCATGTACATCAGTACATAACCATCAAATGTACCACTTAGGACCACGGACCACCCAAAAAAGGACTATGACTCAATTCAAATATCATAAATTCATCAAGTCCGTCTAAATATGACCGCCTAAGTCAAAGGTAATGGAAAATACACAACAAAATAGTAAACCATCAAATTCATCTAAAAATGATAACCGATAATCAGGCCATGGTTACTTCATATATATATAGGGGGTGGTTATAGTAGGGACTAGACTCTATGTGCAAAATAAGGACAAATCCGATCCTTTCAAATATTGTTGATGGATGGATGAGATTAAATGTGTGTAAAATGAAATTAATTTAATTTGAAATATCTATTAATTTGTTGTGGGCAATCCAGTAAATTTATACAATAATTTCATATGGAATCATTCACTAAATATAGCGGTAGATACAGATTTGTATGATTTCATATCTATCCCAAAACAAAACCCCCAAAATATAGGCAAAAGAAATCAAAGGAAAGCACCGATCTAAGAAATTGAGAGCGACGATTCACTCTGAAACCTAGCATCCTAAAAAACATGGTGATGGTGGGTTGAGGCAACAATGACGGTGAACAACCGGCGACCGCAACTAGTGGTTTGCTTGTAGCTGGTGCTTTGGCCTCTAGAGTCAACGGTGGTGGGAAATTCTTAGACGGCGATTCTAAGCTTTGAGCGGCGGCGGCACCGTTCGACAAAACAATAAAAGGGTTTTAACACAAACAATGATGTGACTAAAACCAGGTAATAATTTCGATAAGTTGGAATTTTTGATATGTTTTTATCAATGCTTGTTCAGAATATTGTAGGCGATGGATTCATTTTGGGGCAACATTTGTAAATTTTTGGAATTTTCATATTGGATTGTTGGGATTTATTGTCAAAAAATGTAGAATGATGCATTGTTTGAGTTGAAATTATTTATTCTATCGATTTATGTGGTTATAATTGGGGTTTATTGTCAAAAAATGTAGAATGATGCATTTATTTATTGTGAATTGTTTGAGTCTCAAGAAAGCGTTTGATGCTAAGGACTATGTATTTGGTGCTAAATATCATTCTATGCTAAAAATTTAATTAGTATTTGTGTTTGTTGTATATTAAATGCTAAATATTAAGATAGTAAGTGCTAAATGATAATGTTATCAGTGCTTTTGTGTAGCTTTGTAATTTGACAAGTTTTAGTTGTTTTGTACTTGTTAATACTTTAAATCGGTTGATTCAAGTCTTTCTAATATAGTTCTAACATATATTCATTTTTTAAGTATTAAAGCAGCTCATATAACTATTATAGAATATGTAGCTTATGTACCATACACTTTTTAGAATATTTCTTTCTTTTTCTGACGATACTTTTTACCTTTTATCTTATATAATAAAAGATGCTTTGAATATAATATATATATATATATTGACCGAGGCTGCGCAATATTGACATGGTAATGAAAATAATTACAATCTAATTTATTGACTTTATTGGGTGTGAACAAAAATATAACAATGACTAATATTACTACAGTTCTTTTTTTCCTGTACTCGATCGAGAACACTATTATGCCATATGCTTTGATATTAGAAAGAGTGATGCATTGTTGATAGACAATTCAGATGAGTGCGATGAATGGATTTAAGGGCCAAGTATAGAGCAATACCGTTTATACTGGTATTCATCTAATTTATTTATGATTTGCTTATATGACTGTTAGTGCTTTATAATCACTAATGTGATGCTTTTGATAGATAGAGTCAGTGCCTGGTTAGAATCAATGCTTTTTAAACATCCCCTTGGTGCTTTAATTTAATTAACTGTATTCATTATCATGTGTTGCAGCAAAATGTGTTTGGTGATTACATGGAAGCAGAGGGGCTGAAGGTGAAGTCAACGACAATAAAACGAGCATGTATGACAAGGTTAGAAATGTCATAGAGAGATGCCGAAAATAATAATGAATGTGGTGCGTACGCTATGTGGCACATTGAGACATACAAGGGTTAATCCATCAAGTCTTGGAATTGCAATCTCAAGAAAAAGAATGAAGCATCTTAGCATTAAGTATTGTACATCCATACTAACATCAGAATTGAACGTCCATTCTTGCGAGATTGCAAATAATGCAAGGTCTCTTTTTGCAACCATCTAAAGGAAAAAACAACTGAGTATTATTGATATTTTTAAAGGGTGATGTGTAGTGCTAAGTATTGTTAAGTATGTAATTATGGAGTGCATTTTATTTATGATGGATGTTGGTAGTTTTAACTTTTCTTTTTGGATACGATCACTTTTATCACATTGTGAATCATATCAATGATATTCCGAACAAGGATTTTAAGGTTATTAAGTATCCCTTTGTTACATATATGTTAATGCATGATGTTTGTGTTTATGATTTTTGAGTATATGAATTGCTAAAATGTGGGGACGTGAGTATGATGGGAATAATGATTCCAATTATATTTTTTAGTGCTTTGTATATCTTATTTTAATGCTTTGTATATTTTATGTTAATGCTTCGTATTTTGGAAATGTTTTGCATTTTACATGGTGATGCTTAGTTAATGCTTTGTATTTAACAATGTAATGCTTTATAATAACAATATTCTTCACGCGGGTTTCATGTTTTTGGGTAAAATGGAATTACATCAATACACATATTGGCGCCTTATACAAATATGATGAGAAATACCGATTCAAATTGTATTTATTAGCACTTTGTACAGGTTTTGGTACTTCTACAACATTGTATGTATTTAATACTTTGTATTTGGCCGTTTAATGCTTTACTTGACAATTTTTTTTTTCACATGGTGTCCATGTTTTTGGGCAGAACAACCTAATGCGAATACACATATATGGTGACTTGTACAAATATGATATGAAATATTGTTTTGAATTTTATTTCTTAATTCTTGTATTTAGTTAATGCTTTGTATCGACAATCTTCTTCATGTCGGGTCCATATTTTGGCAGAAAATAAAATAATCGCAATACATATATATGGTGACATGTACAAATATGATTAATGCATGTGATAGATAACTATTGTGTACTGTATTCCGAATTCACTGTATTCCGAATTGAAAATAAGGACATAAATTACTAATTACTAATTAGCAACCATGTAACAATCCTCGACAACACAAAAGTAATTAAAAATAACATAATAGTGTCCCATTCCAACAAAATTCAAAAATGCGCTGAAACATACCATACTATGTATTCGACAGTACAATCAAATGAATTATTAAGTTGTCATGAATACATAGCATACTATTTAAAAAATGAAATCCGGTATCATTTTTTATTAGAACAATTCCTGGTATCGTGGTTGTTTTTCTCCCCACAAAAACTATATGTTCTTAATGGTTTCTTCCTCTTTTCCATATTTGTCTCCTCCTTGCCACTCTCTTTGATCTTCACAGGAATTGCCACCAGGTGACACTTGAACAACGCTTTCACTTGAATCAATTATACATGCGCATACACCTACATTATGCAGTGCTTAAATAAGACATACATAATGCTTAATAACCAAAAATTAAATGCTTTTGATACAACGATAAACAACCTTTAAATATAATTTTTCCCTAACAACGAATTGTGCTAATAGTGAGTGTTATTATTCTTAAACTATACTAATGTAAAACTATTCATACATTCGAAAATAAACTTATCAAAATGTACAAGAATAAAAAACCATAATCTTTTTCGTTTATTATCGTTATAAATAAATTATTTTAACCTACAAACACAAACACATTATTGATGAACAATATGTTCGAAAAGTGAGGAAATCTTTAAATTTATGGTTGTCCCACATCGGTTGTTGAAAGAAATTTTCCCAAGTTTCTTTCTATAAATAGCCTAGTCCCCTTTTGTATTAGACACACCAAGAAAAATGCATTTTTCCTATTTTCTTAATCTTCTTGATTTTGCTCTTTTTTAGTCCAAATTTCGAGTCGATTTTAGTTTCAAATATTTTCTAATTCAAGTTCGGGCATATCTCAGTTCGCCGGAAATTGCTCCGATTGATCCGTTGTATCCTGGGAATCAATCGCTCATACATGGCGAATTTGGTTTAAGGAAATTATGATCTCCATATGCCTCGGATTTTTTCTAAACTAATTCTTGTTATTTAATTTATTATTTAAATTATCTTAGTTATTTAAATTGTTCTAGTTATTTAAATTGTTTAGTTGTTTTAAATTGTTCTTATTATTTAGCTTTATTATTTTATCTGTAGTTTTACTGTATTATTATATAGTTAGTGTTAATTTTATTAGTGCAATATTTTTTATTGCATTGTGTAATTGTAGCATTGTATTTCTGTTCAGCTTATTAGTATGATAAGCTATTGTTGCATCTTTTATTATTGTTCCGAGTGAACAAGACCGCCAACACAATATACAAAACTTGAATATTCCATCTGCAATAACCATATCGACATAATGAAATGTAACGTGATTGTTTCTGAAATTGATCACAAAACACCGGTATAAAATAATTTAAAAATCTCAGTCGACGGGTGCTAAACTAGGCTGTATATACTGCTTCATAAACAAACAACAAATGCTTTTGATACTGAGTTACCGACAATATACAATGTTGATAAAAAAAATTTCCACAACAATGAATTGTGCTAACAATACTTAAACTAAACTACTGTAAAATTATCCAAACCTCCGAAAATATACTTATAAAAATCTACAAAAATAATAAAATCATAATCTTTTTCATTTAGTGGTATGATGAATAAAGTATTTTAACCTACAAACACACATTATGGATGAACAATAAACAAAACATGAATCTTCCATTCTCAATGACACAAAAGACAATAATTTAACAACTCTGCTTCATATGTATCCTTCTCAGTCGACTAGATATTGCTACGAAATCCCAGAAGAACGTTTAGGAAAAAAACTGACTCATTAATTGGGTGAGTAGCGAATTACGTGGGTAATGGATCTTTACCTAAATAAAAACCATAATCTATGGATAATATAATATTTTGATATAAGTAAATATATTTAGATTTTATTAAAAAGTCTTCATTACCCTTATCTCTTAAGAATAGTCAAAATTACCAAATTTATAGTTGGACCAATTCATTTAATCTCAACTATTGATTCATCTAAATCAAAGAGATTATATTTATTCCTATTTTCTCACACCAAGACCTAATCCCTATTTGAACAATATCCTATATATATATATATATATATATATATATATATAGGATATGGATCAAATGAGACCATTTTTCCTGGTGTGAGAACTAAGACCTCATCTTACACCATCCAATTTAATGATCTAATGGTTGAGATTTAATGTAGAGATGGTGAAAATTTCATAAATAATAGGGCAAAAAATAAAGGAAGGAGAACTATTTTCGTCCAAACCCATTAAAAATAATGATGTCAGCAATTAAAAAAAATCTTAAAAACTTTAAACGACCATAACTTGCTCGTTTTTAATCAAATGCACACAAAAAATATATCAAATTAAAGCTCTCTTCGTGCTCTTTCATTTAAGATGTCGAAAGGCTATGTTTAAATAAAAAAAAAATATGAACAAAAAATAAAAAAGATAATTTTTTACCTGTGCCCAGGTTGTAAATGCTTTCGATAACATATAATAATTTTTCATCAACATTATGATAACATATGATAACGCATGCTAACGAAACATTTGTCATATGCTAACATAATGTGCTAATAAAGAATTATCATAATGCTAGCGTAGTGCAAATTTATTATGGTTTATTCAATCTCAATTATGGTTTATTTCATCTCAAGTATATTTTATCCATCTAATTATGATTTTTTTTAATTTAATTTTTCATTTATGATTCCTAATTGATTATTATGGTTTATCCTATCCAATTATGGTTTATAACGTATGTTGGCAGAGTATTGTCATATGCTAACATAGTGTATTCACAGTGCTGACGAAGCAAAATCATAATGCTAACATAGTACAAATATATTATTATTATGATTTGTTCTAACTCATTTAGAGTTTACCACATCTAGTCAGTGTTTATTTCATCTAATTAGGATTTTTCCATTCAATTAGGGTTATTAAATCAAATTAGATTTATAATTAATTTTTAGAATATATTTTTCGCTAACAATATTTGAAAACTTTAATTAGCATAACTGTAATGTTTCGTTAGCATGATGATATGTTATTAAATTCTCTGTGATTTTTATAAAATTACCAAATTACGTTAATACCCCCGCGAGAAAAACTTTTTAAATATTACAGAATTGCCACCGCCTTTTCATCAAATTTGGGCCTTTGATTTTTGAGGAGTGTGTGGTGTGAGATGTGATCCTAGTTCTCACACTAGGATTGATTTTCACATAACCCTTCCCCTATATATATATATATATATACACATACATAGAGAGAGAGAGAGAGAAAGAGTTTTGTTATGTTGGGCGCTTGGTTTGGCCGTAATTGTGAGCGCCACTTTTTTTTTTTCAAATTTGCCCATTTCTTCGCTTTTTTGCAATTAGTGACCATCCCTCCATTCAAGACAAATCAAACTTCACAAATTACCCAGCTCTATTCTTAAATTCGTGTTTGCAATAAAGGATCTAGTGCCCAATAGAAATCAATCTTTCTTTGTCTTTTCCTTTTTCATATTTACCCTTGCTAGTTTGGCATGCCCCAATATTCAAGATTCTTGAAATTTGGATTTGTCAATTCATTTCTATGCTTCTCTCTCTCTATCTCTCTCTTTCTTCTTCATGCATATGTCATTTTTCCCATTTGCAGATGTGAAGTCAATTTGCCAGCAACCTAGTAAAAAGATTTATTTGTGTTGAAGAAGTTAATTTTTTTGAAAAAAGAATTCCACATGCAGGGCACTTCATGAGTTCTTATGTTTTTCGCTGCTCAGAATTTCTTCTTCAAAAAATTATCCCTTCATTATATTCAGCACAAATTAATCTTCACAAAATGTCCAGTTCTATTTTTTCTTTATTTTTCAAATTGGCCTCTTTCTTCACCGCCTCAAGTGGAATTCTTTTCTTCAAGAAAGATTCATATGTGTTGGAGATTATATCTTTTATTGCAAACGCGATTTTATAAGAACAAAGTTGGCGATTTGTGAAGGTTGATTTGTGTTGAATGAAAGGATGATTTATTGCATAAAGTTTCTGAGCTGCGAAGAAGAAATGGGCAAATTTGGGAAAAAAAATGGCGCTCACAATAACGCCCAAACCAAGCGCCCATCATAAAACACACGAGAAAATGATATAGTTAAGTTTAACATGTAGTGGGTATCCACCATATTTATTCTCATGCATCGATACTATGCACCAATTTGTCTTAAAACATCTAACACCCAAATGTTTCTCACTATGGTAGATAGTTATTTTCTATCTCAGCCACAAGTTCATCCAATCTCTTGTATATTTTAGAATCTTGGTGTGACTAATTTCCACCAATGACATGCCACCTCAAACACAACATAAAATGTTAGTGACTCAAATATTAAATATGTCAAATAAAATCTCTCATGAGTCTCAGCCAAAGATATGCTTGAAAATTTGTAGACTCCTCTAGAGAAGAAATTTTTTACTCATATTTTTCAGGTAGAGTTACAAGAATTTTTTGCACAACTTGCCCATCATAAAAATTTTTTTATCTAGAAGTCTTATTTTTTTAACAATGCTCGATAGTTTGTCAGAGTAGCCCTTAATCATTTATGACTCCATCTTCATTATCTCAAACTCTCTAATCAAGTTGAGTGTCTGCATATCCTTAGTTTTTTCATTGCCTTGTTATTATTTTTTTTATGTAGTCCCATATTTGATTTGTCGTCATGATTCTTGTGAATCTTGCACTTTAAACTCTAGAGAATAGGCACATTTTTACTTTGGATTTCTTAATCTTCTTTTCCATGTGGGTCTTCATTTGGGCCACTATGGGATTATTTGGCAACTGTGGCACAATATAGTCTTCCTCTGCAGCTTCTCATAGATCCAAAGTTTCGAGATAGACCTTCATTCGCACAACCCATGCTTGGCAAAAGCCTCTAGCCCCCACAATTCTTTGCACAATAAGTCAAACATCAATATCTCAAAAATGCAGACATTAAAGTGAAAAGAAATATATCCATTTTCATTTGACCTTTAGAAGGTGTCTACTATGCATCTCTTGAACACAAGGTTGTCCTGCAATCAAAGTTTGTAACTTACCCAACATAAAAAGGCCATCGTTAAGTTCCATACTTAACCATAAAAATAGATAAACCAAGGTCAGTCAAACCTTTCAAATTATTTATGTACTTATAAACTCACATTTTATGTTTTTTAACTTCTCATTTCACAAATCTACCTCACGCATCGAACATGTGCCACGGTGCACCAATATATATTACGATCTCAAAAAAAGAAAGTCCTCTAATATCCTATAAAAGTACTACTTCTCCTGGAAGCTAAAATTTTACAATGCGAACATGTGCCACGGTGCACCAATAGATATTATGATCTCAAAAAAGAATTTTTCCAATATCCTACAAAAGTACCACTTCTCTTGGAAGCTAAGTTTTTACAATGCTACTTGATAACCAATAGAATGATCTCAATTGCTCAATGGTTAAAATAACCAAACTCATATACTGGTAAATAATCTCTTGTAAAACAAATAAATCTAGAGGATTTCTATTTTATGGAGTTTTTCTTCAACTTCATTGAAAACCTTAATTCTTCCAAAATAATGTTTATAATAATATAAACACAAAGTCTTAATTACAATATTTCAGAAACTCTCTGTTTTCAATTATGCACAATCACAATATATTGGGTGCCTCAATTCATTAACAAACTTAGAAGCAAAATTATAATCAGCAAATTGGTGAAATAATGGATCATTTAAGCAAAGGATAATAAGAAATCATTTAAGCACGCAGAAATATAGTAAATAACTTTTAATGATCCACTCCCAGTATAGAAAATGATAAAAAAATTTAATAACAACATCAAACATATTTGATTACAATACCAGTATAGCTACAAAATGTGATTGTTTTCAACATGCATGCTATCGAGAATAAATGATGACTAATTTATTCATCATAGCTTCCTAAATTAACTTGCAGTAAGCAGATGGGTCAAAAATAGAAACCATAAACATTTGACTAGTTTTAGCATTTGCAGCAAACAATACTCAAAATCCAGAAATATAAAAAATTACAACCTTAAGGGTCATGTAGTCACGGCTCAGTAAATGTATGTCATCCCTTGCAAACTTACTTTTCTTAGAGCAATAACAGTTTCAACCCCTTACATAATTTGTGATCAAGCTTGTAAATCATTTATGACTTAATAACTTTTCCTTCATTTTTAACTTCTCAATCTCGTTCCCACATAAACTAAAAATTAATTCCACCATGATAAAGAATACCATATCAATTAAAAATATGACATTAAATCGTTTCCATTTAGTGAAGCAATTGTAGAAATAAGAGAGTAAGAAACATGTCCCCTTGGGGACGGTCTAGTGGTGGACTGGTGTTTCTTGAGGCCAAAGGTCTCAAGTTCGACCCATCACCAACACCACTAGATATGAGTTTGTCACACTTGGCCTGCTAACTGTGGTTTACCTCCCATGTGTAGGTTTGCAAGCTATTACACATGGGCGGTAGCGGCTGCGGGTTACCCTCGACATCTAAAAAAAAGAGAGAGTAAGAAACATGTTACACTTCTGAAATAGGTTACAACTGAGGTACAAGAGAAACTGAAAAAGTAGATCGATTACAATAAACTGAATTCAAATGATTAAATAAACTGGAACCCGAGTGCAGATTCCGGCAAGCCGAGTTGAGGGAACCTCTCTCTGTAAGACAAATTATACCCCGGCTAGTGCTCACGGTCTGGCGATTCATCTCTCAAAGATGAAACGGCTTTTCATCCTTCCGGCAGTAGCACCATAAGTTCGGCAAGGCTCCGGTGAACTAGACAATATCGAGAACTGGGAAGCTGAGACTCGAATGGAAGTATGCAACAATATGATCCGGTAAGGCTCCGACGAACTAGACAATATCGAGAACTGGAAAGCTGAGACTCGAAGAGAAGTATGTAACAATATGATGTAACTTGTGCAGAATGTAGCATTTTGGACCATGCAGAAGATGAAACGGATTTTCATCCTTCCAGCAGTAGCACCATAAGTCTGGCAATGATATAGCTTGTGCAAAATGTAGCATTTTGGACCATGCAGGATGTCCTATTTATAAGCACATCTCCACTGCAGGGGACAACAGCAAGGGTTTGAGGGCATTCAAACCAGGTGTTGTAACTGCCAGGAGTTATAGCTCTGCAATTAAGCCCTCTAGGAGTTACCTTTCTGCAGATCCCGACAGGTGTCCCATGTCGGCTCGGATCCCAACATGTGTATCCAAGATCCAAGTCTGAGGACGAGACGAGCACGGGCGCGCGCGCGTATGTGCGCGTGTGGGCTCATGGCCCACATCCTTGTGCACTTAATTACTTCACTTAAGTGTTAATACACTTAAATACACTTCTTAACTTGATTAAGAAATCAATGTGGGATTATTTAATGTGTCTTAAACACATTACCCCACACACCATAAATGCCCAATCGTGTGACTAACTTCAACCACTTATTTCTCACTCATCGAAAATCGAATTTGAGCAAATAAAAATACTACGATTATCTACTCACAACATAGAACAAGTGTACGGTATTTAATTTCTCCAAAATTAAATATCCCGATCATGAAAAATCAGATAAAATGAGTTAAAACTTAATTTATTAAATCCAATTTTCCAACAAAACATATCATCTCTTATAATTGACAGAAATATTTTCATCCAACTCTTTGTTTCCCACTCCAGACTGGACGGTCTCAATCACCGAAGAACCCTCGACATCTAAAAAAAAGAGTAAGAAACATATCACCTCTTATAATTGACAGAAATATTTTCATCCAACTCTTTGTTTCCCACTCCAGACTGGGCGGTCTCAATCACCGAAGAACATAGAGACTGTTTCATCTCGTCAAGTCTGATAGAAGTTTCAATTGCCACAAATAAAATTTCTTGTCAGACATCATAGTAGCTAATAAGCCAATATGAATCTGATGTCCCCACCAACATTCCCACAATCATTTTTAAATTGTTGGTCAATAAATTCTTTGACCAAATTGAATATAATGAGAACAATACAAATTGCTGTGACGGGGTGTAGATTTCATGCCTTAAAAATGATTGCGGTTAGCCTGATGTGTAAAGTCTTATTATCGATTGTTTCCAAGGTTCACAAAGTACTTGATCTTTCATACACACTCACGAGAAATTGAGTTGGAGAACTCGATCAATTGCTCAGACTAAGAAGATGAAGAAGAATGATTTTTAATATCTCTGTTCATCTATGGAGGAAGGAAAATATATAAAGGGTCAACGATCATTTTACCCACAATCCTACACCTTAGTCGCGTCGCCTTCTACAACCACTTACGAGACTCTTTCAACAGATAAAATAGATCAATGACATCCCAGTTGCAACATAAGTAAAAGAAAAGAAACAAGATCCATAGAATATTGGGCCAAATATTGACAACCTAATTGTTGTTGCCATTTCCAACATTATGGTCAATATATGATGAGTTATGGAGCTGATTCATTTGTCAATGTGACATGGTATCACGGGATGCCGCCCTCATCCTATCCCCTCTCCCAGGATACACCGGGACAAGTCCATTCCCTTATCTCGATCCTTGGAATAGGCAGTGACGGGCCCCTTGCTGCTGAGACCCGTCGGGCTCTCGTGATTGGCGCCCCAGCACCCTGGGCCATCCGCACCCGTCTGGGCCACCAGCACTAGCACCACCTTACCATCGGGGCGGACCTCCGCCAAACGCCTCGCCCGCGAGCGGATACTCCACCTAGAAAACGAATGCCACAGGCTGGCATACGTGGTGGATATCTTGGAGGGCAAGGTAGAAAACCTAGAGGTGGAAAACATCGACCTCAACAGAAGACTGAATGAGAGTCGCGACATATGGATTTCCATAAAGGGCATGGTTGCGGGAGATACGCAATGAGCCATTGAGAAATTGGAGATGCGAGTGGCATTACTCCAACAAGCAGTCATTAACAGAGGACCTGCGGGTCGCATGGAGAATTTTGGCGCGGGTGGGGGATCAAAGAAGTGAATCCCCGAGCCACAACTTTACAGCGGCGTGCGAAATGCCAAGGAAGTCGACAACTTTCTTTTTGACATGGAGCAATACTTCCTCATGGCCGACATTGAGGATAAAGCGGAAAGGATTGCCACAACTACAATGTACCTAACGGGAGATGCAAAGCAATGGTGGCACGGGAAATACCAAGACATACGTGATCGACGCGAAAGGCTCGATATGTGGGATCTCCTTCAAGCGGCCATCCGGAAACAATTCTTTCCGGAGAACGTTGGGTACAACGCTCGCAAGGCACTCCGTGAGCTTAAGCAAACAGGCACCGTTAATGAGTACACGAAGGCCTTTTCTTCCATAATACTGGACCTTCCGAACATGGACGAGGATAGCAAGGTCTACCAGTTTTTGGATGGATTGAAACCATGGGCTCGTGCAGAACTACAACACCAACGGGTGTCCAACATTCGCGATGCAATGGCAGCAGCGGAATGTCTAATGGACTATCACACGGAAACCCGGGAAAAGAAGCCACCAGCACCTAATGGTGGCCAACAGAAGGGAGGTGGGGGCAGATCTTTCCACCCCGGTTACAACAAGGGTGGGGGAGAAAGGTCTTCCCACACACAAGAAAGCTCCCAAGGGAGCTCTGACAGAGACCGGCCGCAAGGAGGCAACAAAGCTACGGGGAGCTCAAGATTCGAAGAGTGCTTCTTGTGCAACGGTCCCCACATGCTAAAAGACTGTCCGAAGCGACAATTAATTAACGTTTTATGTGGAGACATGGAGTGGTACAAGCAAACGTCCAAGAATAAAGACAAGGAACCAGCGCCAATTCCGGAAGAACACGAGGAGGACTCCGAGAGCGAGGAAGAGAATCTTGGAGCCTTCTCGCATAGGTGCAATGCCCTGTCAAGAACGGCAGCACGGAAGGGTAAAGTCATACCTAAGAATATGAAGACCGCCCCCGCCATAGAGGGTGGAGCAGCTGGAGAAGCGTCGACAAAATCTACCAAGGAGAAAGGGTTGATGTTTGTCGATGTGAAGATCAACGGGAAACCCATCCGGACGATGGTGGAAACTGGTGCCACACACAACTATCTTGCTAGCACCGAAGTTGAAAGACTTGGGCTAGTGTTGGAGAAAGGAGTGGGCCGAGTGAAAGCCATCAATTCTGCTGCCCAACCGATCGCCGGAGTTGCAAAGTCCGTGTTGATCAAGTTGGGGCCATATGAAGGGAGAACAAACCTGTCCGTGGTAACAATGGATGACTTCAAGCTCATCCTTAGGCTGGATTTCTTGCGAGATATGAAGACAGTGGTGATGCCTCACGCAGGAGCCCTCATGATGATGGGCAACAAACCCTGTGTGGCTCAGACGGTATCGTCCAAGACAAGTTCGAAGCCATTGTCCGCTATGCAGTTTGTGAAGGGGTGCCGGAAGAATGAACCATCCTTCTTGTGCACCCTCCGGATAGAAGATATTGAATAGAAGTTGGGAAAGATCCCCGAAGTTGTGAAGAAAATCCTTCGAGAGTTTGAAGACACCATGCCTGATGAACTGCCGAAGAAGCTACCGCCGAAGAGGGGCGTCGACCATGAAATTGAGTTGGTGCCGGGCACGAAGCCTCCTGCCCGAGCACCGTATCGAATGTCATACCCTGAGCTCGAGGAGCTCAGGAAACAACTAAAAGAATTGCTCGAGAGTGGGCTAATCCGGTCTGCCAAGTCCCCATATGGTGCCCCCGTGCTATTCCAGAAGAAGTCAGATGGCACCCTATGGACGTGTTGTGATTATCGCGTCCTGAACAAACTAACGGTGAAGAACAAATATCCAATACCATTGGTGGCGGATTGCTTCGATCGCCTCAGCCGGGCAAAATATTTTTCGAAGATCGATCTCAGATCGGGTTACTGGCAGGTCTGGATCAAGGAAGGAGATGAGTTCAAGACAACCATCGTGATAAGGTACGGGGCATATGAGTACTTGGTGATGCCCTTTGGCTTGACGAACGCCCCCGCCACCTTCAGCACCTTAATGAACCAGGTACTCCATGGGTTCCTGGATGAATTCGTGGTGGTGTACATTGACGATATTGTCATCTATAGTGAATCCCTAGAAGAGCATCTGAAGCATCTCCGCAGGGTATTCATGTAACACCCCGTATTTTTGGATTATAGTTAAAAATTTTCTAATTTATTTAGAAGGCTACCAAAAAAAGTATTGGAGTTAAGATAAAGTAAAATGGATAAAAGACACGACTTTAGGTATTATTTAAGATTTTAAAAAAAATATTATAGTTGAAATATTTTTGACGCGTGATCAATAATTATTTTCGTGGAAATAGACCGACCTGAGAATTTCAATGATACTTTAAAAATTTTAGTTAGAGGTCAAACGAATTCCCGACAATATTTTTGGTAAAATAAATAGTAATTTTTTTTATTCAATTTAAAAAGGAATCTTTTCTCGGTTTATTATCAAATGATATTTTCGGCATACCATCTTGAATGGATTCAATAGGAAATAATCCAATGAACCTCCGGGTATTTTTAGATTTATAATGCGAGATCAATTGAACTCCCGGTAACATAAAGCAACTTTTAGTTGAGTTAAAAAAAAAAGCATTTCTTCAATATTATATTAAATAACCTAATACATATCTATAATCCCCCCCACCCCGTTGATCCCTATCACAATTTCCCCATTGATCCTTATCACTAACCCCCCCCCCCCAATTCATTTCTCCACCACCACTCCCCACCTTATACATAATAGACGAGAGAGATTGTTAAAGAAAAAAAAAAGAAAGAAAAAGAAAGAGATAGAGGGGAGAGATAGAGTAGAGAGCGAGAGAAAGAGATCCGAGAGAGAAAGAGGGTGAAGGAGGAGGAGCCACCACCGGCTGCTGCCAACCCGCCGCCACAGTCGCCGGACCGCCGCCGCCTAGCCGTCGCCGGAACGCCGGGTAGCAGCCATAGCCGCTGCCATCACCGAGATACCACCCCACAGTCACCCGTTTTCGTCGTCATCGTATTGGTCCATTTCTTGTCCCTTTTAGCTCAAATTTTAATATGTCGTGTATTTAAATGTGTTCTACGTTTCGTATGTTGAACTCGTTCCCGTCCGACGGCCGGAAACTGGCGAAATCACAGTAAAACAGAAAATGTAAATGATGCCGATCAGTTCACATTTTTCCCCATTTCGACCCCTTTAGGGTCCTCAAATTGAAAAAAATTCTTCTCGAAAGTTGCTCGAAATAATATTTCCTATATGCCCGTCGAATTTCGTAATTTTTGGATGAGTTTTGAAAAATCTCAATTATTTAATTTATACAGTTATTTTTGTACCGGGAGCATGTGTTATCGAAAAATTCTAAAACTCTCAAACTATAGTCTTGGAATATATAAGATGGCCCTTGAATATTTTCGTAATTTTTTGAACGGTTAAAAAGTATCGTGGTACAAATTTGATAAAAATTGATTAAAATGGCAAGTTTTGGAAAGAGACCTCTATCAAATCGGTTGGTCCCAGTAAATCAAGAATAATATTTTAGAATTTATTTCCTTCTGCGTTAAATGTACACGAGGTCTCTAGAGTCGCGTAATATATTTTTGAAAAGAATAAAATTTAAATAATAACTCGAATTATAGTATATTAATTCCCGAAAATATAGCGATTATTCTGAGTCGAAGATCGACCCTTATAGGACCTGCAGAGCCTGCTAGGATTAATGAACCATTTTTGAAGTTATTGTACTGCCATGTGCTCGTCATCCAGGTGGGTTATATTTTTCTCAAATTATGTTTAGCTAATAAGCTCAACTGTTTATCAACTATATAGCATGAATATCTGTATCAAAATGATTTAGCTCACTGTTCGCGTTCGCCAGTATCCTATGAAAATATTGAGTGCTTAACTAGACTCGAGTTCGGATCCTTTAAGCTTTGGGACCGTATACACTATCCTTTATTAGACAGCTGGGCTGGATGACGTGTATATAAGTTAAGACATTGTAGGAAGGGACAGTTGAGATAGAGCGTGCAAGTAAGATTAAAAGAAGCTTTGTATACATGGAATGCTTTTGAGATTTGAAACCTTTCCATTGTTATACTTGTGTGGATATGATATTCATATTTATAAAATGTTTGTGAACTGTTTATCAAAATCTGCCCACTGGGTACGCTAGTACTCAGCCCAAATCTTTTCTAAAATATTTTCAGGTTGAGAGGCAAGCTGGAAGATGATGGAGCTGAGGCAAGGGCTAGCTTGTTGTTATATGCTTGCTCTTTTTGTGTTGTTTAGAAATATTAGATACTCTAAATCAATTAAGCGCTTGCAAACAATTTTACTTGAATTGTGCTCCGCGCTTGTTCCGTTCACTATGATACAGCTTGTCTTCAATTGTTTGAAGCATGTTATGATTTCAACATTATGCTATGATGTTCCTTTACAGTTATTTGGCGGGATAAGTTCCCTTTGATGATTGTCTATTGATTCAAGTTCCTTCTAAGACGCCTTAGAGCGTGGTTTAATTTCAGTTACAGAGGTTATGCTGCCCAAATGTTTGGGGCACTAACCTTATTCCTTCTGAACACTTTCGTGGGTGGTTCTATTTCAGTTACAAAGGTTATGTTGCCCAAATGTTTGGGGTACTAACCCTATTTCTATAATTATCTTTATGCAACAACCCCTTCCCCCTTCCCCCAGTAGCACACCGGTCCCTTGTCACTATTCTTCCGGGATCGGGGCGTTACAATTCACTAGACTGAGAGAGCACGAGCTTTATGCCAAGCCGTCGAAGTGCTCGTTTGGCCAAGACAGGATCGAGTTCCTGGGCCACATCATTGAGAGAGGGCTAATCCGCATGGATCCGAAGAAGATCCAGGCCATTGAAGAGTGGAAGCCACCAGAAGGTATTCATGGAGTGAGATCGTTCCTTGGGCTGGCTAACTACTACAGAAGATTCGTGAAGGGGTACTCCGAGATCGTCCGCCCCTTAACAGATCTGACGAAGAAAATCGAAGTGTGGGAGTGGACACCCCAAACACAAGCAGCCTTTGAAAAACTGAAGAAGACGATCATGAGCGACCCCGTGCTTGCACTCCCCGACCTAACGAAACCGTTCGTCGTGGAGACGGATGCTTCTAAGTTTGCCCTCGGCGGAGTGCTAACTCAGGGAGCACACCCAGTGACGTTTGAGAGTCGAAAGTTGAAGGACGTCGAGAGACGCTACCCAGTGCACGAGAAGGAGCTGTTGGCTGTTGTTCATTGCTTGAGACAATGGCGACACTATTTGTTGGGCTTCCCTTTTGTAGTCAAGACAGACAACACAACGGTGAGTTACTTCTTGACCAAACCGAAACTGACTGCGAAGCAAGCAAGATGGCAGAAATTGCTTGCGGAGTTTAATTTCTCGCTGGAGTACCGGGCAGGCTCCAGCAATCATGTTGTAGACGCCCTAAGTCGTAGGGCCAATTTAGAAGATCAACAGGTGGTGGCGGCACTGGCCTCCAGCAAAGTGACCACCAACTTGAAAAACCGAATCCGTGAGCTCACCAAGGAAGACCCCACTGCACAGGGTCTACTCAACATAGTCGAGCAAAAGAAGACCCGGAACTTTTGGCTCGAAGAGGGACTGTTGAAGACAAAGGAAAACCGTCTCTATGTCCCGAAAGGCGGGGACCTGCGGAAATCTATCATTACGGAGTGTCATGACACTCTCTGGGCGGGACACCCTGGCGAAGAGCGCACTGTCGCCCTCATACAGAGAACGTACTTTTGGCCACAGATGCGAGATGAGATCGAGATGTTCGTCCGCACTTGTATGGTGTGTCAGCAAGACAAGGCGGACCGATACAAGAAATAGGATTACTGGAGCCGCTCCCCATACCCTCACGACCATGGGAGAGTGTCTCGATGGACTTCATTACCGGTTTACCCAAGGTTGGAGACCTAGATGCGATCGTGGTGGTGGTAGACCGGTTCTCGAAGTACACCACTTTTGTGTCAGCCCCCAAGACAATCACAGCAGAAGAGACAGCTCAACTCTTCTTTAAGCACATTGTCAAGTTTTGGGGACTGCCGCGGGATATGGTTAGTGATCGGGACTCCCGCTTCACTGGCAACTTCTGGACCGAGCTGTTCAAACTACTCGGGTCCAAGTTGAATATGAGCTCGAGCTTTCATCCACAGTCTGACGGGCAGACAGAGCACTTCAATTCAATGCTGGAGGAATATCTTCGGCACTTTGTCAGCGCTAATCAGAAGGACTGGGTGAAGCTCTTGGATGCTGCCCAGCTGTGTTTTAATGCCCAAAAGTGCTCTACCACCAATAGTACGCCTTTTGAGATATGTACCGGGCAGCAACCGCTTATCCCACACTGGATCGACGCCCCACAAGGTGCCAGAATTTCACCGGCGCAAAGTTTCTCTCTGGAATGGAAGCAGAACCTCAACCTCGCCCGAAGTTATCTGGAGAAAGCACAGAAGCGCATGAAAAAATATGCAAATCAGAAGCGCCACTTCGTGGAATATCGAGTGGGAGACCGAATTATGGTTAAGGTCCCAGACCAACGACTCTCAAAGGCATCCCGAGGGCGGGCCGCCCGCTTGATGCCGAAATATATCGGGCCCGTAACCATTTTGCAGCGTATTGGGAAGATAGCCTACCGAGTAGAGTTGCCCCCATGGTGACGGATCCACAATGTCATCCACGTCAACCAACTGAAGCCGTTCCAGACAGATAAAGTGGACGCTACGCGCAACATGTCCGACCGTCCCCAGCTCCGACTGGCCAACAATACAGAGAAGCGGATCGCAGAAGTCATCCTTTGCCACCAGGACGCAGTAAAACGAAAGAAACTCCACAGAGAGTACCTGGTGAAGTGGGAGGGCTGTTCAAAGGAGGAAAGCACGTGGGAGAGAGTGACGACCCTCAAGGCATTCCAGCCGCTGATCGATGCATACCTGAAGACCATGGCGCCGAGGACGTCGCCAACTCAAGAGGGGGAGAGCTGTCACGGGATGCCGCCCTCATCCTATCCCCTCTCCTAGGATACGCCGGGACAAGTCCATTCCCTTATCCAGATCCTTGGGATAGGCAGCGACGGGCCCCTTGCTGCTGAGGCCCGTCGGGCTCCCGTGATTGGCGCCCCAGTACCCTGGGCCACCCGCACCCGCCTGGGCCGCCAGCACTAGCACCACCTTACCGTCGGGGCGGACCTCCGCCAAACGCCCCGCCCGAAGCCCCAGTGTTGCCTAGAGTGCTAGCCATTCTCTTGTAGTGTACATATTTATAAGCACGGCCTTGCACGACCGTTTTTGTCATTTTCTAGCTTAGTTGTATCTAGTGCTGTCACTAGCATTTTTTTTTCTAAACCTATTATAGAGGGTAGTAGCAAACTTTTGTCTGACTGTGAGCATTGCAAGGATCGGCCCTCTCTCCGACCAACGCGTGCTGTAATTGCTTCCAAGCTATAATGTACATTCAAATTGCATTAATGAAGATTTCTTTGCAATCAATCGTGTTCATGTGTTGCTTGCTCTGCCGAGACCACTAAAAGCACCGGAGGGTGTGAATTGCGTCGTCATCGTGCATCAAGCTTTGCGAGCAAAGCTTTTGAGAATGAGGCGGACGTAGTCTAAAGAGGACTACTAGCCGCACGGTGCGCTACTAAGCAAAGCACTACAAGCGCCCCGTGACACATGGTTACATGAAAAGCAGAGACAAGTCGTGATTATTAATTTATAATAGATCAATAATTGATTATCATGTATGAGATGTAATTGATATACTAATTAAAGTAATGAATTATGAAAAACAACAAGTATTGATATCTTATATGGGTAACATTAGTTATGGGGATAGACTGTTAAAACATCAATATTGTAATGTAGACCATTATGGTGATTGGTGAAGTAAGTTCTATAAATGTCCTAAGTCGAGCGATCATAACTCATGGTCAAACATAATGGGATGCTCGATTCAATTTTGTCAATAGCAGCCATAATTCGATTGATCTAGAAAGTCGACAACCATCACAACAGTGGTGGAACTGGTGGAGTCAAGGGGTGCCTCCCCCTCCAAGCAAAAAAAACACATGTAATTTTTTTTAAAATAAATAAATGATATATAGAAATATTAATGAAGAACAATTCACTCCCGATGAAAAATTTCTGGTTCCGCCCCTACATCACTATATAAATGATTTCTAAAATTACTAGTATATAATATAATGTAGTAATTATGCTCGGAATTATATAGATAATTGACTGACTTTATTCCTCAAATCTACCAACAAAAAAAATTAATGGGTGTTTTTATATACACCACAAATTTTTTTAAATACACCACTATTAAATTTAATTCAAAAATAAATAATTACTAATTTACTTAAATATCCCTTTCAATTAAAAAAAAAGAAGATTCATTAATTAATAATTAATTCACAACAAAAAATTTCAAAAGAAAAAAAAATGACCGACCCCCTCCCCAGTCCCCCCTCCACAATTTTTCTCTCCTCATCCTCCATTTTTTTTTGCAAGGTTGCATATCTTCATCATCCCCTCTCTCTCTCTCCTCCGTCCACCGTCAGCAGGGCTAGCACTCTTGTGGGAGAAGGAGGTTTCGGTTGCAAATCACCTCCCCCTCTCTCTCCCCTCCCTCCACCAATTTTGCAAAGTCACGAATCATTCCCCACACTTTCTTTCTCTTCCCCCTCCATCATTTTTGCAAAGTTGCAGTCTTGCAGATCTTATTTTCTGCAAACCTCTACCGTAGCTAGCTCCGCAACTTCTTCTTTTTTTCTCACCCAACTTTCTCCTTCTTCTCCGGCATGCCCTCCTTCGCCAAAGCCCGATCTTCGTGCATATTGGCCACACTTTGGTTCGAAAAAAAAGTTGTGGAGTACAGAGAGTAATTGTTCTCGTCTTACCCGATTGTCTTCTCTTCCTTCAAAACCAACGTCAACGTCGCCCGCTCTTCTTCTTTCTTTTTCTCTCGCTTTTTTTTTTGTTCAAGCTTCAAATTAGTTTAAATTGTTTTTTTAATTGAAGGGTACAATTGAGAAAAGAGTGTGGTGTATTAAGGAAAATAAATAAATATTTTTTAAGATGGTGGTGTATTTAGTAAATGTGGTGTATTTAGAAAATTTAGTGGTGTATATAGCAACACTAGTGGAAAAAATCATCTAACTTACTGATGAACTCCGGTGCGACCATCCTACCATTTTCATTTCCTTTTCTTTTTATCTTTTATCTTTTATTTTTAAAAATATATACCCTCAAATTAAATTGCAGACAGTTAGCATCGGGTGAAAGCACCTTACTCGTAATTTTTTAAAATAAATATATATCATAAAATTAAAATAAATTTATTTAAATTTTTATTTGACAGTTTGCGCAGTACACACGCCCCAGACTAACTCGTGGAGTTATGGGCGCATTCACTGTACTCAATATTTTATTTTTTGAAATTAAACATAAACACTAATTGGTATGAAATAAAATATTGTTTTAAAAAATATAAAAAAAAAAGAAAAAAAAAAGAGAAAATGCCGCGCATTGTGTGCGCGTGCCACAGTTTTGGGCCGATCAGATCCTCTATTGCCATTCTTGTTTCACTTGGTATTCCATAACTAAAATTTATTTTTATTTTTTTTAAAAAAATTAATATACTTTAATTGGGGATGGATGAACCTAAATAAAAAAATTAAATTAAACAAATCATAATATTTTAAAAAAAGCATTTAGAACATAAAATGTAATAGAAAATGTAACGGCTGATTGGTGTGCGTTTTGGGCTGATTTGGCTTATATATTATGGGGATTTATGTCAAACTTATTTTAAGTCTCAAATTTAAACTTCGAAATTGAATTGCTGAGAACGAATAAATAGAAGGAAGGGTAGTTTCTTCTCCAGAGTAAAAAGATGAATTGGTGCGGTAAAAGTGAATGCCATTTACTGCACGAAACATGAGATAGTGAGTAAAATAGAAATGGGCGCTTAATCTCTTCTCCCTCTTCACGAAACTTAATTTGCAAAACCAGAAATCGCCGTCGGTCAAACCTATCGGCTGCTGAAATCGCCGCCGGCCACCTCGCGCCGGTTGCTCAAGGTACTTTTTCTGTCTATTTCTCAAACTCGACATGCCTCACTGCCGCCCTACTCAACTTTGGGGTGAATGATCCGTACACGCCCCGCCCTAAAATTATTACTCACATCCGCAACAACTGTAGGGTTTGCTGGTTCTCGTGAATTATGTGTGAATTTGCATTGTTTCAGTTTATTAGCTTTTTTGAGTTGTTACGGACTTCGGTTTTGGTCGACTTTGCTGTTTTCGCCTCTTGTTAATTAGTTCCCAACCTTCAGGTTGTCATTATTTTTTATGAAATGTATCTATAGTTGCTTTGATGGGTATTGGCTCAAATAGCTTTTGTACTTCTTTTGATTTCTTGGTGGAGATATCCTTTGGGACCTCCCAAACATGGATAAAATCTAAAAGATGCATTAAGATCGCTACGGAGTGTAAAGTTTGGAAACAGCATGGGGATGGCTATGAACATCAGTGTGATGATCAGTTGATCACAGAAAGTCTCCAACACCGCTGTAATATGTTTTCAATACATGTACCGGATCAAAATATTACCCCATTGGATTATTTTTTTTTAATTAGGGGAGGTTATTACCTGGAAAAACTGAAAGTTGGTGGTGGAAACTGAGTATCTATAATTTATGGGCGGTGGTTGCAATTGCTGCCAAAGTGCCTCCTATGCTATCTCCATCTCATTGGCCATGCTGTGCCCTGAAATTCTGGGGATCCCCTAGCCGAGCTCATTTCTATCCTCTAAAACCTATCCACCTCCAATATTCTAACTGGTGAAAACTCTGGTGTCATCATCTTATACAGTGAATTATTGATTTGTAGACATGTGACTATGACTGAAACAAAAGGAATGAAGAGTCCAAGCAATTGTTTTGACGTGTTTGAGTTCAAAGAAGAAGTTGAACTGACTGAAATGGCCGTCAAAAAGATTTCCCCTGAGTTTGGGCGTCCTCATGCCCTCAATGGTAAGATACTATCCTATCATAGTCCTTCGTCACATGTGTGGATGGTGAATCTTCCACTTGGAATTTGTGAGGATTATACTCTTAGAAAACTCAAAATAATGTAGAAATGAATCTTGTTGAAGCAATACTAACTTCTGCTGTATATGATCAAGGCCATAAAATTCATGTTGGGAATTCCTTTTCTTTTGTTCTTGTGTTTATTCTAATTTCTTCAGGTAACTGCAACTTGTGTCCTTGATAGCAAGTATTGGTTATTTTCCTCCTAAAATAAAGAAAAAAATCAACAGTTAATGCCAAAAGATACAAAAAGTAGAAGATCAGAAAGATGAAGAATTATTGGATGATTGCTGAAGCACACGAAGGAGATGAGTTTTGATAGTGAAAGTGGACAAATTTTCTAATTTGACCTTATGTAGGATTTGGCAGGCCGCAGGGGAATGAAATATGAAAGTGAATGGGAAAGTTGTTATTCATCCATGGCCCTCTGCATGTTTGGTTTATATATGACTGCTGCATCATTGGATTGCACATTATTTGTATGTTTGGTTACATACTTGGGAAGGATAAATTACTGACACAAAAACTGCCTGCTAAAAATAAGAGAGGAATTTTTCCTCCTTTATATGTTCCCGCATGCATGCTAACAGCGTAATATTTTGAAATTTGACTATTTTCTTAAATTTAGCTGAAACAAACCAGTATGCAATCTGATTTTGAATTTAACCTATACCTTAATTTGTAGTCCGATTAATTTCATGTTCTGCATTGGTGGTCAATATAGTTTGTTATATGGATAATTTGTGCAACTTGCAACAGTGCAAGTATCTGTTTGTCATTTTTATTGTGCTTGAATGGATGATTGAACTTTATGTTTTGTTTGTTGCAATTTAAAATATTTTCTAGTTTATAGGTTTTGAACCCTCCATGAATTGGAAACTTATTTTCTGTCTTTACTCTGCAGAACTGTTCAGTTCTTGTAACTTATGCGAAGATCTATGCTGTTTCATTTACATTGTTAGTTCCGTGGGTTTCCTTACACTTATACTACGATTTTGAGCCGCTCAACCTTTTTTTCACCCCTTGTTAATTGGGTTCGCAGGCGTCAGTATTTTATTGTTTTGATGAAATATATTCTAAATGCCTTGGTCGATATTAAATCGAAGAACATCGTTCATTTATCACATCATTCAAGTTTCATAATAAGCATCTACATAAGTACATATTATCTACGTATTATCTGTTTAAGTTTGTGGAACTAAAATCCAGCTTCAGGAGAATGAGACTGAAATGATATGAGTTTATCAATGCTGTCTTGATTGGTTGCAACCATTATGCTGATGGATCGTTTCCTGCTATTGCAGCGGAAATTTATCCTGAGAAGATGCCTGAATTAAGCCATGTTCTGCACAATGATTTTAATAGCCATGGACGAGCTATGGAAATTAAATCTGACGTTGAATCCGGAATTGTCTTTTCTAATGTGGAATATAGTTCAAGTCCTGCTGCCGCTCTGCAGCTGGAGGACCATTCAAATAATGCGTTTCCAGTGTCTTCATGCAATGTACTTAATTTTTGCTATTCATTTGCTCTGTCTTGGACCTAAAAAAGTGCTTCCTGACTCCATGTTATTCCTTTCCAAATAATGTGCAGGATAAGTCAATTTGCTTGGCCTCAGATGCCATTAACAGCATGACCGAAAGATCTCCATCTGATATTTCAAACAACAATGGTTTGATATATTCTTGCTTTACTCACTCTCTTCCTTTGCTTTTGTTTTTGAAAGGATGCAGTTTGGTTTAAATATGGGATTTTTGTAGAAGCAGAGGCTTTACTCATCATCTCTGTTTAATTGCAGCAGCATCAGCTTCTTCTGATGGGCCGTCATCTGATAACTGTTTCGGTGGTGCGGATTTGGTAAGCATTGTATGATTTTTAAAGACCCCCCCCCCCCCTGTATTATTTTCATTCCTTTTTCCCCTGGGTAAAAGAAAAAATTGAAGTGATTGTTCCCACATTTGATGTATTCATGGTTTGCGATGATAATTTATCTAATCTGGAACTTTTTCTTGTATAGCTTCCTGGCTTTGATTTTTATGAGCTTATCTAATAAACTTGCTAAACAGTCATTTACTAGTAGATTGATTGAACTCCCTTAATTATGAGAATACTGTAAATTATAAAACCACTTCATAATGGTAGCTTCAGAAGTAGTAATTTGGAATCCTTTGATACTGAAACCTATGCTTATTGTCTTTTCTTTTCCTTATCTTTATCTTGGTAGTGAAATCTAAAGAGTAACCTGTTCTGCAATTTATTAATAATAAGTTTTTTTTTTACTTATATAAACAATAAGTTACGAGCTGATGAATATCATTAACTTCTCACTTTTTTTTAAATTTTGTTATTATGAAGTAGAAATTAGATCATGCATTCTAGTTTTGATTATATTTAAATATTTCTATTTTCAATCGGATTTTTATCTTCCACATTTTTTATAAATAAAAGTTGACCTTTTCTAGTTGGCAATTTATTCTGCCTTGTTGACTTGAAATGGTGTAATTTCTGTCATTATGGGGATAGAACAAACATCAAATGCCAAATTTCTAGGAAAAAAATGTTTGCTTGTAAAATATTCAAAGCGTACCACATCACACCCTTCATTATATCGTATCTCTTCTTACCACCAGGGTACTATAATTTCCTTTGTCTCTTAAATTCTTAGTTCCAGATGTACCTAGAGATTGGAGTCATATTTTTAGCTAGGAGATTATTACCTTTTCTGGGATGACTCTTTGCTTTGTAAAAGATTTTCTAATAATATTATCTTGTTTCCTATAAAGAAGAAAGAATAGTTCCATTTAGTTTTGTTTTAGGCGGTGGTCGTACAATATGATGCCTTGTACGATTTGAATCTGTTAAGGTGATGTTTCCTCTAGGCCTATCTTTCATGGATTTTAGGACTTGACTCATCTTGATTGATTGCAGCTCGACATATGTTAATTACTCTTGACTTCCACATTGTGCTTGGCAGCATGCTCAAGAGTTGTTTACTAGTCTCTTTTGATTTGGCAGGACGATGAAAGGGGGGGAATTGTTTTCTACGCTGATTATATAGATTACCAGGGTACACAATATATGGATTCTGTGGTGAGTTTCTCTAGAAGTTACGTTGAAGCTAGAAGTAAAACCACACATGGAGATGAAGAAAGTTTTCATATTCATTTGGAAATTGAAGATATTATGAAAATAGAGTCACACTGGAGTGTTCAGGTAAGTAAATGATGCTGGTAGATCTATTTTTATGCTCTTTGTATAATTCAAAGCTGAAATTGATGTCAACAATGACCTTTATTCAGTTTGAGGCTGGTACGATAAATATATATTTCGTCCCCAAAAAAAATGCAGCACAAGTCGAATTTGACACTATCCACAATGCTTCAGGTTGGTTGATCTGGTCACTTTTACTGCTTTTTCCCGCTTTGCTCATATTATAAGTTTATTGCTGCAGTTTTATGAGGTGTCCAGTATGATGCTGATTGCACATTTTTTTATTAAGCTGAATGTGTGACATTTTTTTAACTCAGAGTCATATTATATAATACGACGACCTTCAGAAATCAGAAGTTGGGCTTTGTTTAGTTTAAAATTTCACGTTTTCGTTTTATTGAGTATTAAATTTTGTATAAAGATGCAGACATATAAGGTTCGCTGGACACTGCTGCAAATTATATCTAATTACCATTGCTAATTTTCTGATTCACATATGACTGTTAAGTATATTTAGTTAAATACATTACCTTGCGCATAAGAATCATTGCAAGTATACTCACATGATCATAATAAAGTCATTTTTCAACATGTTCATCAGAATCTGACCCTATGACTAAAGCTCTGAGTCTCTGACAATGATGGCTTTATAGTTGCTTTAGTGCTGGTCTTTGTTATTATTTTTTTCTAGCTGTATGAGTTTGAAAGTTGGTTTCCACATTTATTGAAAGTTCGGACTAGAGCTTTGATAATGATGACTTTAGAGTTATTTTCCCAGCTTTATGAGTTTATTTGAAAGTTGATTTGCATATTTATTGAAAGTTTGGACCTGCAACTTGATGCTCCCCTTCTCCTAAAAATCAAGGGGATCAAAAAACTCAAGAGAAAACATCAATTATGTGACACTTTGAACCGAGGAAAACGGCCTTTCGTAGGAAAGAAAGTCCCTTTATACTGTGATTAGTGCAAAACTTCATTCTCTCTAAATCATAAGATTAGATTAACCTTACTCAGTTAATCAGTTTTGATCCTTGCCGGCCACTGTGGCGTGTAAACTGACGCAAAGTGACTTGGGAAGAAACAAGGATAAATGGGGATCAAATGCACAAATAACACTAAATTGTTGTAGAAAAGAGGGGCACTGAGATTTATACAAATGCTAAACACATACCAGAAGAGACTTAGGAAATTCAGGTTTGTTCTTCAGAGGAGATACCCTATGGCTAACAATAGAGGGTTGCTTATTTGTATATGTTTGGATTTTTGCATTTCCTTAACTATATGACAAGATCTGCTGGATACTCTTTTATCCGAGGCATGGTTACTGAGATGTATCATAGTGTGAATGAGTATATTGGTTTGAGTATGGGTCAAAATGAGCTGTAATGGCCTGTAATACACCATAATATTCATATAATTAGTTAAATCAGATTTTGACTCTTAATGAAGAGTTTTATCTGATAGTAGGCTAGATCAGGCAAGTGAAATGAACTGTAAAGACCTATATACAAGCTCAAAACGATTGTCAATGCTTAACTCAGTTTTTTTAGCTTTAGCGAAATTGCAGTAGATACGATGGATTGGAGGCATCTGTACTGAATAGATGAAGGCTGCACTTTTGGATTATTAGATACACACTAAAACGTACAGGATCTTGAAAGATCATTTCCTTCAAATATTTCTTAGTTGATTGATCACTTAGCAAGTTGCTATTGACTTCTTTTTTATCTGTCTTAGATTTCTTGTATTCCTGCTACTGATGGATCTCATATCTGTTACACTGTGTACTGTATCAGGACTCCAGGAGTTGAAATTTCCAGCTGTTGAGTCTAAATGGTACCAGAAACGTGAAGCAATTGAATCTCTGAATGCCAAATATAAGGCACTTTGGCATGTCCTACTTGAGTGAGTATTTAAGCACCTGCATTTTCATATAAGAATACTTCCAGATTTGTATATGAAGTAAAAAAGTTCCTTACTTTTTTTTAATATTCATGATTGTGTAACAAATTGCTTGTTTCGTTGGTTGTAGTTGATATTTGAAGGTTTCTTGATTGAGTGGTTATCTCTATAATTAATACTTAGTTTATATAATTCTTTGTTATGTTTTTGCTTGATGGGAGCTTCTGGGTGCATGCACAGAAACCATACCTTTACTGGTAAACTAATCTGACATGCTGAGAAGTGAGATCTAGTTATAATTGATGCTAAGAAAAAGTAACGTAACTTAGTTTAAGTAGACTTTGTATTCTATTCTTGAATATGGTACGACTTAGAGATTTTGTCCTCTTACTAATAACTGTCAACCTTGTGCTTGGGATCTGGCAGAATGTGTTTCATGTGCTACTTTAAGCAGTAATAGTCACCGAGAATTGTATGATATATGCCCTTTTCTTTTCTTTCATTTTTTTAAATCATGAAACAAGTTGTAATTTTTCATTTAATTTTGCTATTCTGGGTGTTTTAAGCAAAGGGAAACAGAGTCAACCAGACATTGGATATTAGTTTGCTGGCATATTGTTGGTTCACACATTTTGGCGGACACACCATATGTGAGAAATGCACCTATTAGCCCATTGCAAAACATCTACATCCATGAATGTCAATTTTCTTAGAAAGTCATTTTCTGAGGTGAATTTTTTTGTCGTGATTTGTGTTAAAGGGAATCTACTAATTAGTAGCATTGTGATGCATAGTATGTTTTAAAAGTATTGCACAGACAGTGTTATATTCTTAGCACCATAACATCAACATTTATATGAATTCCTTTGATAAGTAGGATACCTTTTGCTATTAGTTTATATTTTAATTATCTAGATCTTTCATCATTTCATTTGACTGAGCTACTTGTTAAGAAAGATAGATACTTGTAGCATTTATATGCTTTACCAAAGGTAATTCGATGATCCTCTTTATGGTAATTTATAAGAGTTGGAAATTTCCTAAAATGTTATTATTCTATTATTGTTTATTGGTGCTTACTTTGTTTCTTGTGAAGCACTGGGACGGAAAAATATTCATCTTTGTCAGAAAGGGAAGATTGGATGCTCACAAGAAGCTATTTTTCCAAGTGAGTGAAATGGTACCTGGTAGTTGTTCATTTTCTCAAAGATTTATCATTTATGTATATGAATGCTATCATCTGTTTCAAGGGCTTGAAACTTATGCTCTCTGTTCTCGTGTTTCCAAATTTCCGTTTCACAGACCCAGACCTCTTTGGTCATTATCTTGGCATCTGTTCCTTACCTCCTTAAACCCTGACCAGTGATTGAGTCATATAACCAACTGGGACCTGGTTGCCTTATTGTTTGAATTCGCATCAGGAAATGGTTGACTTTTATTATATTGTGTTGTCTGCGTTCTTTATTTCTGAAAATTGTGTATCTTCTTATTAATTTTTTATGGAGAAATGTTTGTTTGCAAAGATATCTTTTGTAAGATATTGAATCTAACTGGAAATATGTAAAATATGATATTAGATACAAAACATAATGTTACTAATTTATGTGGCGTAATAGATGCCAGTCTTTTCACATGTATTCCTCTCAGCATTATGTTGAGGTAGATTGAAAACAGTTTGTGCTTACATAATCAACCAGATAAAATTTTGGATATTTACATAGAATTTGCATACAAACAATCAAAATCATATTGAGAGTAGATCCATTTTCACTAATTTAGTCCAAAGTTAAGCCTTCTATATTATGTAGATACCATTGCTGATCATTTCAATTAAGCCAGGGATGTCACTTGCATTTTTGCAATGTCCAGCGGGTCAAAACTATTTTCCAACAACTATGACCCTGCTTTAAGCTAAATAATTTATTCTATTTTTCGCAGTAGTTATCTATTAGAGTTGCTTGATATGGATAATGGTTGCTTCCTTTCTTCCTCTCAAGGAAGCAGTATACTTGAAACATCCTCAAATATTAAGGTGCTTTATTGACGAGATCTATTAGACCTTTCGATTATTGGCAGGAAATATTGTATATTTGAAAATGCATCTGAATATCATCTATAATACTATTATGCAATCTGAAAAGCCGCAAAAGATACTCTATTAGCAAACAAATTATCATTCTTGCTTGTTCAATCACTGTGTGAACTAAGCTAAAGCTACTTTTAAATGTTTCAGTTTCGATAGACCTTTTGAAGAAGTGATTTATCCAAAAGGTGATCCTGATGCTGTTTCCATAAGTAAGAGAGACGTAGATCTCCTACTGCCAGATACATTTGTTAATGATACAATCATAGATTTCTACATCAAGTAAGTTTGTATACAAAATATAACTCTTTTTACCAGCATTCCCTGCACCCCAAGCAATACATTGCTTTGGAGATATTCTAGCTTTTAAGCAAGGAATTTATCATTTTTATATTATCTTATTCCGCTTGTTCTGCAGTAGGAATTGGATTTGAGTAATAATTTGTTATGGCTTGATCTGCTGATATATATGACACTTGATTCCAACCCCACCCCCAAAAAAGAGAACTTTTTTGTGGGAATGGGGTAGGGTGGGGGGTGGGATTGATGCATCATAATTGATTGTATAAAGTTGTGCTACATTAGCTTGTTTAGTTAACTTCTCTTTGCGAACTGAGATAGTCTGGGGATGAACAGAAGCAACATATTCTTTCCTTCGCACTTTGCCGAAATACACTGCCCTTGTGAAAATAGTTCTTAGATCTTTTCAGGTCATAGTGTAATGTCTTACTTGTTGGTTGTTTTTTTTATAATTTCTTATTATTGTTTAACGCGGCTCACATCAAAGTCTTTTTCATTAACAGATATTTGAAGACTAGACAAAATGAGGATGAGAGGACTAAGTTTCATTTCTTCAATAGTTTCTTCTTTCGAAAACTGGCTGACATGGACAAAGATCCATCCAGTGCTTTTGATGGCAAGGCAGCTTTTCAGCGTGTTCGTAAATGGACCAGAAAAGTAAATTTACTTGAAAAGGATTTCATTTTGATTCCCGTCAACTACAAGTAAGAAACTAAACATAAACTCCACTTGAGATTTTGGTGATTTTTCCGAGTCTTAACTTCTGGTAGAAGGCATGGAAAGTGGTAACTTACAATACAATGGTATGGCAGTCTCCATTGGAGTCTTATTGTAATTTGTTACTTTGGCGAAGTTTCCAGCTATGAAGGCAAGTTCCTTACCACCTATACACCGCAACATAAAACATTTTTAACTTATTGATATAGGTGTTTTTTACCATTGCCACGTTTCAGATGGGGATGGTGAGTCGGGAAGAGTGCCGTGTATATTGCATATGGATTCTTTGAGAGGAACTCATTCGGGCCTTAAAGATCTTATGCAAAGGTATATTGTTACTTATGGTCAATATGAAAATTTGTTTGTGCGCACGTGTATGTCTGTATGCCTGTCTCTCACACACGTGAGAGCTTGTGGTTGTTTGTTTCAGCATCTCAATCAACATACAAAATTGAAGCATGCAAAATTCGGACAATTGTATAGCATTACCAGGATAAGGCAATGACCAACTATGCCCTTTATTCTTGGGCTGGTAGGTGGTGGGGGTGGTTATGCAAGTAATGCCTCTCTTTTATGTGATATAACCCAATACCTATCGGTTATGGAAACAGTTAACCAGACAATCCTATGTCAATAGGGAAAGCTTCTGAAGGTCAACCCTGATGGCTGATGCAGAACATTATACTGAAATGACCCGTGAAAGTTGAAATGGACTATATTACATAATTGGCACTTAACCATACCTGTAAAACTTGGAACGATGAATGCACTCAGTTCACATTAACTTCAACTTTTGCTTTTTTTCTTCCCATGTTAAATCCTGTGTTGATGTGTTTGGCTTTTCTTCTGTAACAGTTATTTATGGGAGGAGTTGAAAGAAAGGAAAAAAGGAACATGTGAAGATCTCTCTTCCAAATTCAGAAACTTAAAGTTTGTTCCCCTTGAGGTATGATTATTGATTAGTATAAGTGTTCATACAAGGTTTAACGAGCACAGTATAAAGAAGATTTAGTGAATATTGGTGGTCAATGCCTTTCCAATATCTAAAATGGTCTTAAAAGACCTTCTCTAGAGATCTTATTTAGTCTGCATATTTGAAACTGATTTAATGAATGAACGCATAAGAAATTTTTCTCCACCTTCCTATGGTGTCTGGAGAAGCATGCTGGGCCTTAGTTTCGCCAGATATTCTCTTACTTAATATGGATGTGCAGTTTAGAAGAATAGCACTGGCTCTCACACTCTACTCTATTTCTTAATCACAATGTCAATGGGAAAGCTATGTCATCAAGTTTGCAGAGCGTAATGAGCTGTATTTTCTTCATTTTCAGTCATAAAAAACCGACATTTGCCTTTATGTATCTTTTTTTATTGAATCCCTGGTGCAGAGTGCCACTTTTGATCAGCACTTGTACTTCCCCTAGCTAATGCACCTAATCTCTTATAGGGATGAATAGGAAAGACTTGAAAGTCAGATTTGAGTCCATTGCCCAAATTACTATGTCGATCAAACTCCCATAAATTTACACTGCTGGGTGACCAATTCAATTTAAATGTCTCCATTCTTTTTAATTATCTGTGTTACTCTACTTTTACCCGTCTTGACTGTAATGACATATAGATTGTGAAATTATCCTTAAGTTTCTTTCTTTTTTGACGTGCTCACTTTGGGTGATATGATCATTCACTTCAGTTGTTGGACTCTGCAGGTACCACAGCAGCAAAACTCATATGATTGCGGCCTGTTTTTGCTTCACTATGTAGAGCTCTTTCTGGAGGAAGTTCCCGCCAACTTCAGTATCTACAAGATCTCATCATCCTCTAAGTTTGTAAGTGCTCTGTTATCTCCGATAACAATTGTGGAGAATAGAATTTGACGGGTGCAAATTACATGGTGTGTTGAATTATAACTTGACATAGCTTGGAATTGGTAGGCTGAAATGACTTGAGGAGGTGTTGGTGTTGGTGTTGCTGCAGCATATCTGCGTCAATTGCCTATTGAATATTTATCCTTAGTTGTTTCTTTATTTTTTGTATAATGATATCCTTAAGTGTCTCATCCAGCATACAGTTTGTGGCAAGATAATATAATAATATATGTTATTTGATCCTACGAATAGTTCTCGTATGGCTTTAGATTTCCTTTCACGTCTTAAATTGCTAATACTTTCAATAAGAGTGGATTCTTATTGAGCTAATTTCCTCTAATAATATTTAAGTCAAGATACTTGTGTCAAAAGTGATCTTAATGGGTCTGTAATGGGTTGATCTGTACTTCATTTACAACTCTATATCTTGTCCTGCCACAGTTAAAGGTTGCAATATTGTTCTTAACTCTTATGAGTTATATTATCTGGTAGCGCGGTCTGCATTTGAATTCATCCATAAGCTTTGTGCATCTTCTCTTGTTGTAGAATTGTTCTTACGGTTATCTTTTTCCTTTTCTTTTTTGTTTTCCATCAGCATTTTCTAGAGAAAGGAGGATTTAAAAAAAATAAAAATAAAAAATTCTCCGGTGATCTAGAAAATATCATAAATTTTTATGTTTATGCAACCCTATGTCCTTGTTTTCAGCTTCAAGAAGATTGGTTTCCTCCTGCTGAACCTTCCGTCAAGAGAACTGATATTGAAAGATTAATTAGTGATATGCTTGACACTAAATCTGAAGAATGTCCTCCATCTGATGGGAGTGGTATGCATTGTTCCCCTGAAGATCTGAACACTTCTCATGGCTTTGAGGATGACATTCAGCTTACAGTAAAATCCGGTCCTTTGGGTGGCTGTCATGAGAGCTCATTATGTCAGGTCGGGCAAGGAATTGAGATGACTTTATTACCTACTTCGCCTGCAAGGAGCACCCAATGTACCAAAAGTTCAGGATTGGTTTTAGAGTTGTTTCAGCAAGTATCTGCTCCGGAATCTTATACTGATCCACCTTGGGGAGCTTTAGAAAGCAGGGCGTCTCTTTATGAGTTAAAAAGCCCTGCTCCTATGATGGAGGTACTTCAAATACCATCAATCTTCAGACGCACTTAGGTTTTGTTACCCGATTTCTGATGATAATGGATTAAAGGACTAATGATGCTTGTTTCTTTCCCCTTAATTTTGTGTAGTTTCTGTTGCATGTCTTTTGCTGATGAATTTCATTCGACAGGAAGAGGTGAAAGCTAGTCAATGTTTCATAACCACAGAGTTAGTCCAACATGTCTTCCAGCATCCAGATAGTGTCACCCCCGAAGCGCCCACCTTTCCTTACTCATCCGAGGATTATAGATCAGAGGCAGTTTACCCACCTACATCAAATGATGCTGACTCAACTCCAGTAACATCAGGTTGCGACTCTGGTAACATTGTGGAATTTATCGAAGTAGTTAGCTCTTATAAGCATAGATGATGTACATGGAGGTATACGACTTAACTGCTTTGGTTTGCCTTGTCTTCAGGAGCGCTGCTTAATGCCAAGGGATCTCAGGGTCTTGTTGACATCAACAACCCAAACCGTGATTCCTTTTTCTTGAAGGAATTCCCCGAGCATGGTCAAGAAGCAAACCAGTTGCAGAATCATGCCCTCTCAGATGAGGATGAAGCCATTTGTCCTACCTTCGAGTCTGGTGACAAGTTGAATGTGGAGGAGTGTAAGAGCCCGCATCAGGTGGTCAGCTCCAATAATCAGGCCGATCCACCCGCCCTTCCGTCAGATTACTCGCCCGGCTCACCCCAGCAGGGCGATGGTGGTGGTGATAGGCACAAATGGGTATCAGAATCGGGTGATGAGCATGCTGCGAAAAGGATGCGAATCGCCCCCAGTGATAATTTGTCGCAAGACCTCAATTTGTGAAGTACGGTGCTAACTGAATATATTTCACCTCGAATATTTTATTTTAGGCTTTTACTAGTATTCGATGCTGTAGTCATAGATGCTTAGGGCACAGTTTTTGTATCAAATATGTTGGATTATTATTATTATGTGGGGGAATTTGGCTTGTGTTTCACTGTGTTCATCCTCCAATTCCAGTCTTGAATTTGCTTGAAACATATGCTGGAATGAACATATTTGTTAGATTGTCTCGAATTTATTACCCACTTACTACGATCACAAATTAGTATAATACTCTTTTCAAAATCCCAATTGTGAATTTTTCGTCACAGTCGAACTATATATTTGTCATATATGGAATAATTGGAAGAATGGATGAAGTCAATATTTGAGTGTGGAGTCAACAATATACGCCTTCAAAATTTATCCTATGTGGTAATGTGTCTCACATGCAAGAAGGGTACAACATTTGTCTTTTACTTTTGGCTAGCAAAATACTTTTTAGGTTTTCTCAACATACAATCGCATGAACCACACCAAAAGATTCCAAAAACTAATTTCCCAAATAAATAATCAATTATATATTTATATATATGATGTGTTTTTTTGTAAGTATATAGTGTTGTCTTTATACTTCTTAGTTTATTTTGTTTTATTTTAATTTTCTTGAATCGAGCATGAGAATTAATGGAAGTTGTACACAAATTTTACCTTTTGTACAAATGAAATTGTAGTTAACGAAAATTTAATATTATATATAATATTTTTATTAATTTTTATATATTTATTTAGTTTTGAAATTATATCAAATCCAAAATTAAATAAAATATTTAAATAATAAAGATATAATTATATGATAAACATCAAAAGTCTTTGACAATGAGTAAATATGTTTCAAAAGATATAGATAAATTTTCAACCGCCAATGAGATAGTGCCACATCAGCCCTAGATCTCTCTCCCTACAACTATTAATAAGGACCTCCATATCAGTTGAAAATCACATCAGAAGTCATTTGAAGAGTTCAAGAAATTGAGAAGAAATTCCATAAGTGAAATTCTCTCAAATATTTAAGGCGTTCTTCACCAAATTCATTCCGGAGACGGCCTTTGATCCATAAGCAAGGCAGTCAAAGGCGTTTTTCATTAAATTCAATCCAAAGTTGGCGTTTGATCCGAAAACAAGGCGTCGGCCCTCCGAATTAACGTTGTCAAGTCCAAATACCAAGTCAAAGAAGATCGAGGACACAAATCGTCCCCGAAAGCTTCGAAGACCAAGTTCAAACAACAAGTCCGAGAAAATCAAAGAAACAAATTTATTCTGAAGATTTCAAAGGCCGTTTGAAGATCAAGTTCAAAGACCGTTTGAACTTCTATGAATTTCTTTCAAGTACCGTTCAAACACGCGACTTCGAACATATCCATCATGTTCGAACACAGAACTTCGAACATATTCAGAAAGTTCGAACAGACGACTTCGAATGGAACGCGAATTTATTTATTAGTAAGGATTTTTAGGTAAATTTATAACTAATAAAAAAATGAAAAGTAATTTATGGTGCAAAGAGTAAAAATAATTGTGCAAATAGAAACTCCCTTTCCGAAATTTGATATTATTTTCTCTTTTTTTTTAGTGAGGAAAATAATATTGTTAGTGTGAATGCAAGTTATTCGTGATTTTTAAAGCGGTGCAAGTGAGATTATTTTTGGAGGAGGCTGTGTATTTTTGGGGATTCCAAACAATTCATCACTACATATCACAAAACATGTAAATTCAAATCCTCATAATTAATAATTAATATAATTGAAAAATCATGTATTTGAATCATCATCATAACTCATAAGAACTTGTTATATTGAGTTGGTCGCACAAAACTTATCTAATACAATTTACTTTGCACTATACTTATATAAAGTAAATTCTTGTGTTTGTCTGCTATGAATGGTGATGAGCATAATAAGTAATTTGGAAAATTTTATGCTGCCCCCCGGGCACTGCCCGGGTCCGTTGCGATGCCGACACGTGGCCCGGGGGGAAAAAATATGCCCAATTAAAATAAATCAGTTAATTGTTGAGAAATACGGTGCCTTTTTGCTCAAATACGCCCCCTTTAGCTATTAGGACACTTTCGCTCCATCATTGGCTGTACAACATTCGAGAAGAACTTTTTACCTTATCAATGTACAACCTTTTTATGAACAATTTTTCTTCACCTTATTTTTGTTTTTTTGTCATTTTGGGCT
Source organism: Perilla frutescens (assembly GCA_026008535.1). Lineage (NCBI taxonomy): Eukaryota > Viridiplantae > Streptophyta > Magnoliopsida > Lamiales > Lamiaceae > Perilla > Perilla frutescens. Next base: position 18,203,916 of record BRKX01000014.1, on the reverse strand, counting down.
CCATTATTATAGTTAATTAAAATTATGTTCTAAATTTTAATTTAAGATATGGTAATCTGAATGGTATGTATGAACAATTGACCTGCTGTGTTACTGAAATTCTGAAGGAATAAGAAGACATGTGGAAAAAGATGTGTAACTTGTAATTAATCCAGAAATGCGCTGGAATACGTAATTTTGAGTGTCGGCACTTATATCGGCACTGTTTATTTCTTGTACAATAAGCCGTATTTGATGTTGGCAAAGATAATAATATTGTTATCATTATTTTTGAAAGGTGTAAATGACATCAACAGTTCAAAATAGAAGTTTGAATGTGTCATTATGAAATATTTTTGATTAATGTCATCTCAAAAAATGAAATACTGTTTCCGCGTGTTAATTCGTTTTAAGGTTAGTGGAAAACTCTAAATTTCCAAGAATGCCACGTAATGGCACCCTCTGAACAGCAATTAATGTAACGTGTCGAGATATGTGTCGGCAACGTGAATATATATAATTAGGGGTATTTTGCTATATCGGCAAACCTTTTTTAGGGTTTCTCTATTAATGTTATTGGCAAAATTGATGTCGGCAGAGTCGATTATGTTTAAAAATCGGGATTTTAAAATTTTAGTATGAGTTCGAATTTGGAGCGTGCGAAATTCAATTAAAAAATACTTTTCGAAAAACAGAGTCACTCTTAAAGTGCATCGACAATCGCGCGCGGGTAAATATATCTCAAAATGAAAATTTCGTAGCGAACGGACGCCATTTTTTTTTTCAAAAATCTTCGCCGGAGGGGTTACAACTGCCGACAAGAAGTTGGGGTGTCTTCGAATAGTCGCGTCGCTCGCGAGAGAAGGAGGTATGTGCTTATAAAGCATGTGTACTCTGTTTTCGCAACATTTGACCATTTGCTTGAATTTTTTTTTTAAAAAAACCCTTTAAAATTTCAACTGCAAGTCGTCTCCATTATTTGAAAATCAAGCGTTGGATAATGTCGCACCGTAGTGGAAGCCGATTGCTGGAGGAGGAGGCGCCGACATCGCGTGGAGGAAGGGCGGGCATAAGAAACACTACCAGGGATAAGTCTCTGTTTAAGATTTTCAAGTTTATCTACGAAATTTCGGTCGTATGTGTGCAAAGGTGCCCTATTTTCACCTAATTTAGTTTGGGTTTACGATTTTCATCGTTTGCGCACGGTTAGGGTTTTCATTACAAAGACGTTTGATGATGAACTTGAGGTGTGGAACTCGTTTACTTATGCTACGTTTCTGCATTTTCATTGTTTTGCCGTGGACTTGATTTTGGCTTAAAGGGTCTGTCTTTGGTGCAGGGTCTAGATATTTATACATATTTCAGAGTGGTATGCAAATTCTTTGAATGTGTAGTAGCAATTCTCTATTCAATGGCTTCATAATAATGTGCTTCACAATGTTATGGGGTTCATTATTGACATGTTATTAATTTGCTCCTTCCATTACTCTGCCACAGTGCACGTCTATTCGTTGTTTGGTTGAAAGTGAATGTTCTTAGTCATTTTTCCAGTCTCAGACTGCTATGAAGCAAGGGGATGGGGGGTAGAAAAACCCTATGATAACAAATTGCGTGAATTTACAGGTGCCCAAATATCAGTGCGGGCAAATTTCGGCGAGGTCATAAGTCAAGTGCGTGGCCGGCTTAATCGGGCTAATGTTGATGCATTTCGGAAGACATGCTTTGGCCATCTCATAGATATGCCCGACATTCAAATGCAAGGGCAACTCGTTTACTTCATGCTGACTCACTTGGATCCGGAGTCTGAGGTCCGAAACTGGTTATGTTTTTCGATCAACGGACGCCGGGTTCAATTAGGGTCTCAGGAATTCTATTGCCTGAGCGGGTTGCGGTTCAATGAAGCACGTGAACCGCCGGCGTCGTCAGACATGCATAGAGACATTTTCCTGAGCAAGCCTTTCATGAAAGCTCACGACATTGACAAAACATTCGAAACTTATAGCGACGTGCATCGTGGTGCCGGCAGCTTGGTTTTGAAACTGGCCATGCTGCATATCGTCTTCGGTCTACTTTTGAACAGAGATCAATTGTCGAAATCGATCGAGCTTGAGTATCTTCACCTTATCGATGACTACGAAACTTTCAACAACTTTCCTTGGGGGAAGGTTGCTTATCAATTCTTGGTAAAATCGACGCATGCAGCCCGAGGGAACATCGTCCGGGCGCAGAAGAACTCATCATCGAGGCCTTCTACGGACATTTGTGGATTCTCTTTTGTTCTGCAGATCTTTACCTTTGAGGTGATGCCAAGGCTAGCATCCCGCTGCGCACACAAAATTCCAGAGACGTTTTTCTCTCGATTTATGCACTGGACCGCCGATCAATTCTTTAAAGCTTCTGCTCTAGCGCCTTACTTCAATGACAACGCGCCAGATTCTACGGTACAGTTCTTACTTACTTGGTCCTCAATGGTGTGTAGTAAGCACTCAAATTCACGCAAGGTATTTGATTAGAATGATGCTCTTTCTTAATAGGTGCCCTTTGTGTTGACAAGTGCTGAGATTGCGCGGTTGGAAAATGTGGGTTTGACCCACGACGAGTCGTCCCCACCACCATTGGTGCGACATTTGAGTCTAATCGATGAGGACGACATCACTGAAACGAGCCTGAGATTGAGGTCATAGGATCACGGGCGGCTCGGTCGCTGGAGGTGCGCCGATCCCCGAAGAAACACGTCAGCAGCGCGAGTTCTTCGAGGTCCAATTCACAGCCCCATGATAGGAGCTCTGAGCCATCTAAGAAGAAATCAACAGGTGATGCTGGAGCACCGGCGACCTTAGCTGCCATCCACCGATTGATAGTTATAAGGAATTTATGCAATAATTTCTTTGAGTAACCTGCGCTTGGTTAATTGGTCATTCAGCTATCGTGCTTGTCGACAGGACTCGAATGCGTTGGTGATGGCTAGGATGGAGGGTTTAGATAAGGCCATCAAGCGCATGGAGCATAAGGTCGATGCACTCTACAAAGGACTGAAACATCAACATGATGGTGAAGATTATGGCGAAGTCTACAAAAGTGGTCGGGATCAATTGAGCTAAGAAACGGGGAACCATGCTACCGACAGGGTAATGGCCGACACGTTTGCAGAAGTGGCGGAGAACAGACAGGAAATGCCCCATGCCGATATGCATGGCAATCTTGCCGACGCGCATGGAGATACTACCGACAAGTTATCGGGTCTTGCCGACAGAGTAATGGCCAACAGGTCTGCAGAGGTGGCGGATGAGAACATAAAGGAAATGCCCCATGCCGACATTCATGGCAATGTTGCCGAGACCTATGGAGATACTGCCGATGCGTTATCGCGGCCTGCCGACAGTGTAATGGCCAACATGTTTGTAGCGGTGGACGGAAGAAAGGAGAGGGCCGGGAATGTCGACAAAGATGAAAGGGTAGCCGATGATGGGGTCGAGACGCATTACTCCGTTGCCGACATACATGGCCATGCTGCCGACACGATGACAAAGCTTGCCGACAAGCTAGTTGCTGCAGATGATTGCACGGGTCTGATAGACATGTCAAAATTGGTGGAGCTTGTATCAGAAGCATGTAAGGACCTCGATCCAGATGAGGAGGAGTTCGTGGTGGAGGATGTCGATGATGATGTCTTGCGTGCAATAGATGCCTATGCGGACACGAGCAGCGATGGTGAGGCTGTGGAAGCGGATGTTGACATCAGCTTCTTGAGCGAAGAAGAGACAGGTATTCATCGCCCATGCATTCTTTTTTGCTTTGCTACCTCAATAGACTCATGTGGAGCCACGTGTTTCAGATAAGGGAGAAGCTCCTCCAGCAACTAAGAAGCTGCCCGTTAAGAGGAAGCTCTTCATTCCCGAAGCAAGACCTTATGCTCGGGAACAACTGCAACCCAAGAAGACGAAGCCATCTCGTGCAAGAGCGAAGTCGAAGAAACACCGAGAGCCATCAATGTCCTCTATAATGTCCGGTAAATACGTCATTGCAAGGGAATATGATTGGCCAGTGGTGAAGCCTTTCCACGAGTGGTATGAGAAAGGGCTGACACTAAAGCCGTGAGTTCTCCATGACTAAATTTTCGATTAATTAATTGTTATTTTATATGCATTTCGCCTGACACAAGTAATCTGTTCCCCAGCCCTCCGAGGATATCGTTGTCCGTGGAATGCAAGGGACAATGTGATGCTCCTTGGTTCAGGGGGCTGTGGACAGCGAGGGGATGTCTCGATAATGATGTGAGTGACCTTAAATTTAAGAATCCCATCATAGTCAATTAAGTTACGGTTTCTTTCCAATTTCATTGTCTTATTTCAAGTTAATATTCTTTGCAGCAATGCGACGTGGTGATGAATTTGTTGATTATGTACTCAAGCGAATTTCCAGACTACTTTAAGAAAGATTGGGCTCTTATTGAGTCACTTGGCTAGGTAAATACACACTGACTGTATCTGTGTGTTTATTAGATAGCTTCCAATTGCTTATTCAATATCGAACATTATTCAATGCAGCAAACATTGGTGCTAGAGAATATGGGTGAGGTCCGTGATCGTATTACCCCTTATGTCGACGGCAATTATCCTCAACAGGGCGGGAAGCCATGGTGGGCAGTTGATCAGGTTTATGGCATCGGTCATGTCTCCGATGACCATTGGGTCTTGTACATGTTGCACTTTGCAAGTGAGTCAATCGTTGTTTTCAATCCGATCTCAAAACGTTGCAAAGACTGGTCCGATATCAAGGCCTCCTTTCAGCATGTCCAGCGGAATGTGCCATTGCTTTGTCAATACGACGATGTGTACAGGAACAGGCCCCTTGATGGTCCTCCAAGAGAAGTGTGGAAGCTGATGAGGTTTGAACACCTTCCGCAGCAAATAGGGAACTCGGACTGCGGCGTGTTCTGCTTGAAGATATTGGAGTGCATGATGACGGGTCAGATGTTCGAAGATATTGTGCCAAAGAAGGGGCCGTTATACAGAAAGGCATTTTGCACCGAACTCTTCGCCCGTAGCCGTCATATTTAAAAATTTAAAAGATGCCTCTGTATGTATTTATGTAGCTGTTGGTCCATCCAAACAGATAAGTGTAGTTGGGTTTCAAATATCTAGGGGGTTAAGTATTTATATGGTTAAGTATTTTGTGGGCGCATATGTTAATATTAGAAATGCCGACATATTAGGAGTTGGACAATATGACTATTCACCCTAGGGTGTTTTTGTATATGTTTTGATTAGGGGGATGACCTTTTGCCGACACCGGATATGTGGTATTTTGCCCTAAACTGAAAGATTAAGTAGTGGTGTATTTGAATTTACAGTTCACACATAATTGAACAGTAGGCATTCACACGGAATAACTAAATACAACACTAACAACGACATAATTAGAGATTACACTAGGCAACGACATCATAATCCAAGTTCTAGAAAGACAAGAGAAAACGAGAAAACATTCAAACTGCAGTTAAATGCATCGCTTCAATCAGTGTCGCTCTCGCTTGACTGAAACGGGTAGTAGTCATCGTCCCTCACGATAAAAGACTCGCCGGTCTCAAACAAGTTCATCAGGGAGCGGTAGTGCGGCTCGCCGTTGCTTCGATAGACCATCGTCAACGGATTCAGCTGCGAGATAAATAAATGATTTGGTTGTGCAGTTAGCCAATCTAACTTTCCAACTGTGTCGGCAGAATGTGTAATAATAAGTAGGATACCTCTTCAAAATATGTCCATGTCTCGTCCGGGGCATAGACCTTATTGCTCCTGTGATTCCATTTGAATATGGCCGGTGTGTAGTCCCACAACAGCTTCAAAGTCTCGTAGCGTGTCGCTAGCATGTCGACATGAGCTTGGTACCAGTCGACACTGTAGTCCTTCAAAAATTCCTCATTGATCTTCGCTCGAACATTGTTGATGGTCGTACTGTTGTCCTCATACCCAACAGTCCACACTCTTTTCTCTTTCTGCTCGAGTAGATCGTTCACGACACGAGATTCAAGCCTCTCTGTCCAATGGTCGTCGTAGAAAAATGCTTCTTGAGGTGGCGCCATTTTGGGTAGGATCATCGTAGGGGTTATGCGTTTGTGGAGAGCGAATATGAGAAGGGAAGGGAGTTTGTGGGTGCAACTGAGAATGGCGTTGTAGCTTTAATAGGGAACCTGCCGACATAAGCTCAAGTATATGGACAAAATTACTGTACAAATAAAATATATTCTCTGCATTCCAAATTTAGCTTTGGAAATAGGCGTGCATGCATCTTTACCGACAAGGTTGGGAGTCTAGTCTAGTCAACGTACTTGAACATCAAAGCACGAAGCCCGAAATTCACACGTCGACAATTATGTTTTAGTTATTTTTATGAAATATTCCACATCGGCAAATTTTCTATTATTATTAAAAAATTATGTTATGGGTGCAAGATCACTCGATTATGAAATATTTTAATTTTGAGTTCCATTATCGTTTTAGAAAATGGAGGAGAGTGGAGATATAAAAAAAAGAGCGAGAGTGGAGATATGAAGTAAATAGATCCAAGATCACAGTAATAGATGTTTTAATGCAACTCAACAGTCAAATAAGTCTTATGCATATTGATAGTCGCCTAATTAACATCGACATTCGTTAGAGGACACATGTTTTACTCGTAGTCGTTGTCGGAGTCGATTGGTGGCGGGTCGACGTCATCCTTGTGCTCATCGTCACCTATAACATCTGGGTGACCCTCAACATCGAATATCACCTTGAAAAAATTCCAGCAACTCTCTCCCTCATTCATATAGACAGGTGCGTCCAGGCGCATCTGTATATGGGACGACAAGTTCAGATAATCCAACATTTGACATTGTCTATATAAGAGAAATGGTTGACTAAATTAATACCTCGGCAATCCGCTGCCACTCGGCCATGTCAAGATCTAGCCACTTACTCATGGGGTTCATCCGAATTGGCCCTGCAATTTTTAGTAACCAACCAAATAGTTCGTACCTTTCCCTCCAATGCTCAAGCCGTGTCTGAAGTTGCCCTATTGTTATTTCACGTTCACATTGCTGGCGTATCTCTCGCTGTAGATACATGAGGCAAGTCTGGTGAGTCGTGGTGTCAGTCGGGATCCAGAAGCCTTTGTGCGCAAAGAAAAATAGCTCGCCCATGCAGAGCGACTCCAAGGTCCTGCTCCATGGCTCATTGTTGTAAAATACATCATCTTGTGCAAGCGGCACGGGTAAAGCCATTTGTAGTTCTTATGGTCTCCTAAGTTGGTGTTACATTTTGGTAATTCAGGGCTTCAATGGCGAGTGAATTTATAGAAAAACGTAGATAATGACTAACACATACTCATGCTAAGGTAACGATACAAACGATTAGGACATACAAATAACATGACAAAAATAACAAATGCCGACAATGGAAGATCACATGCATGATAAAGTCACCAAAGTTACACGTGACAGTGGTACAGTGCAAAATGCGTAGATAATAGATATTCATACATAAAATTAAAGAAAATCAAAAGAGCACACTCGCTCTAGGGTTTTCTTATATGTCGGCAGCCTCGTCGACAGCATCGTCGGCATCCAAATCGGCAATGCTATCCAGAGCAAACGCACCCTCTTCCATATCGTCTGCATCAATTTCGTCGACACCTGGGGCAGCCGCGGACAAAACGGGGCTTGATCCACTCGAAGGATCATCCACCTCAAACAACTCCTTCAAGATTGACCAAAACTCTTCCCCTTCGTTCTTGTACACCAATGCCGCGAGGCGTACCTTATAACATAACAACTTTATAGTTCATGTAATATAATCTCGATGTGTGTACATGCAAGGTGAATATACCTGCTTCACCCTTCTCCACATGCTATCGGGCAAGTCGACAAAGTTGGTGACTTCGTCGTAGCAGCGAGGGTGTCCAAAGTCCAGCAGCCATGAAAACATCTCATATCTCTTGGCCCACTGAGCCACCTTAAGCTCGAATTCTTCATTGGAAAGTGCAATCTCCAATTGTTGTTCGAAAAGTCCGCGGACGACGTGAATGACACGAAGATTAACCTCATCCTCATCCGGGATCCAATTTCCAATCAAATACTGATGCTCCAGCTCGAGCAGGGCAATCTGCTCGGCATACCTGGTTCATGGCTCTACAAAGAAAACGTCATCTTGTGATATCGCTCTTGGTGCCATTTGCAGCCGTAGACATCTGAGATGAGAATTAGGGTTACGAGGGTTATGACCATAAATAGAAAGTGCATTTAAACTGTTAATAACTGATGCATGGGGTGTCGTGCATGTACAACAGTTGAGATTCTTAAACTATAGCACATGCCACATTTGTGAAATGTCTAAATCAGAATCCAATCCGGGCGAGAAATGGAGCATCGGCAGCCAGGTCACTTGGTCAAATGCTACATGTATCGGCAGACCTGATTTGCCAGATAAAGACATTGCAGAATCATGTGAAAGTGGCCTTACCTCCACCTCCACGATGCATGAGCTGGAGGGCACTGCCGATATGGAATTGCTCAATCTTAGCAGAGCCTACACCCACCAAGATCTACTGGGCCCCGCCCTAGCTTCGCTGGTCGAATGTCCAGTTAGTGACTTGAGCAAGGAAAAATTCAAAAACTTCTCAACATCCACGTAAATAAAAGGGACACGGAAAATAATATGAAACGCGTTGGTGTCATTTATAGCTGAGCACGTACTTGAAATAGTGACGACACATCTAGCGGCTCGTCGAGATTAACATCTTGAGAGTACTGAGTCAAACTTGCATTTTCGTCCTGAATTTTCAGGGTAGGGGAGTGCAGTTAAATTATTAGTCTAAATTCGGAGCCGGATACAGAGAATTGGAAAATTCTCACAAAAAAAAATGTAAAAAATATTTCAAATTAAAAATATTTCATAATCGATGGCATTTTCTCCAATAACATAATTTTTTAATAACAATAAAAAATTTGCCGATGTGGAATATTTCATAAAAATAACTAAAACATAATTGTCGACGTATGTGCCGATATGAAAAAATTATTTTTCAAACGCCAAAATTATTTTTCAAACGACTTATTTTTGCACATTTTAACTAATTAATTTAAACATAATTAAATTTAACAAAATTACGTTTATGTTTACGTAACAAAATAAAATAGGAAATCCATTAAATTCATATTCTCACAAAAAAAATGTAAAAAATATTTTAAATTAAAATATTTCATAATCAATGGCATTTTCTCCCATAACATAATTTTTTTAATAACAATAAAAATTATGTCGATACGGAATATTTCATAAAAATAAGTAAAACATAATTGTCGATGTGTGTGCCGATATGAAAAAATTATTTTCCAAACGCCGAAATTATTTTTCAAACGCCTTATTTTTGCACATTTCAACTAATTAATTTAAACATAATTAAATTTAACAAAATTACGTTTATTTTTACGTAACAGAATAAAACAGGAAATCCATTTAATTCATATTCTCAAAGGAAAAAAAATGTTATAAATATTCCAAATTAAAAATATTTCATAATCGATGGCATTTTCTCCCATAACATACTTTTTTTAGAATAATAAAAAATTTGCCGATGCGGAATATTTCATAAAAATAACTAAAACATAATTGTCGACGTATGTGCCGATATGAAAAAAATTATTTTTCAAACGCCTTATTTTTGCACATTTCAACTAATTAATTTAAACATAATTAAATTTAACATAATTACGTTTATTTTTACGTAACAAAATAAAACAGGAAATCCATTTAATTCATAGTCTCACAAAAAAAATTATGTTAGTGTGAAGAAAACATACTTCAAATGACGTAGTAGGGACGTAATCATGTGATGGCGGCCGCCTTGAAACGGAGTTAGTCTCGTCCCCCTCGTTAGATCGTTCGGTATTTGTATCGTTCTGAATAGAAGGCTCGACATCTGCAAAAGCGACAATGACAGTTATAATTATCGAATGACATTCTTGGCATGAAAGTAACCACAATCGGTATTCTGGTACCCAGCCACTTTGGAACAGAGGGTGGGGGATTGGGATTCGGTTTCCTTCGCTTCCAGTGCGAAGTAATTGGTGTCTTGCCCCGACGTTTGGCTAAGGAAGGATCCCGAATATTGACCCGATCAGCTCTCGCACCCGACAGGTCCCGGGCTTTTTACCTTTTATGTGGTATGCCCTCGTTAACCATCGCATGCACATCACCCTTCAATGCACGTATTCGATCTAAACATGTCTTCCTGCCTTGTTGGTGGTTTTTCACATCGTGCGCCACCTCAAGAGTGATCCTCATCACATAGTTCACAAAGGCCATTTCATCAACGGCCTCGTTACCGTCCGCAATGGAATAGTCTCCAATTTCGTTTAAGTGTCGCTGTCTCGCAGATTTGCACCATCGACTCATGATGTAGCATGTCGGCAGCCTAGTCACATCAAAGTGAAAATAAATTCTAAGTATGTGCCGACATAGAACTCCTTCAGTCTCATACATATGGCAGCTGCAGAGTGCCCGTTTCAATTCACTGTTGTATTGGACAACTCGAATCCTCAACATGAGGGGTTGAGAGGCAACCTTAAACTGCATATCGACACTGCCGACATCAATGGCTGGTTTCTCGATTATTACCACGCTAACGGCAAGGGCAAATTGCGACTCGAATGCCTTATACACGTTCCTTGTGTAGACTTGTGCTGCTTGAGCCAGCAATAGGCTGTTGTTCATGAACTGCCCCGGTGTACCGAAGTTGAGAGCATCGTCGGCAGTCTCCTTTGTACGCCAATCATGCAGGACCTGCTCGTACTTATCGACAAATTCCGTCAAAGTGGAACTCGACGAGCACAGATCCTTCAATACCTTGTTCGTAACCTCACTACATGAGGTCGCAAGAAGACCCGCGCTGAAGGAGGTGTTCGTGAACACCGACGCCCACCTCTTCTTCAACCTGTACATATTGGAGAACCAACTATGATCATCGAGGGCATAGTTAGTGATCATGGAACCCCAACACTCCTCGAACTCATCCTCCGTCTCCACCCCACGCATGCAGTGATACCACTGCCGCTTGAATTCACTGTTGCCGTTTAATTTTCCAAAATGAGACAGGGCATTTCGGCTGATATGCCACTGACAAAGCCGATGACTCGCTGATTTGAAAGTGGCATCAATCCCATTCATTAGCGCTTGACTTTGATGAGAGAAGATCACTTGTGGCTCCTTCCCATGCATGGACTTTAAAAACGTGGCAAACAGCCATTCAAAGGAAGCCGTCATCTCGTTCGACAAGAAGCCCAAACCTAGCATCACATTTCTCCTATGATGGTTGATGCCGACAAATGGTGCACATACCAGGCCATACCGATTTGTCTTGTATGTGGTGTCGACCGATAATACGTCTCCAAAGCACTCGTAATCAATAAGAGCACAAGAGTCTCAGAAAAAAAAAGTTCATCAACCGACCCTCATCATCTAGCTACACGTTCCAATAAAAGAAAGGCTCAATGTTCGATTTCTTGGCAAATAAATTCACCAGAGCATTAGCGTCGACATTCCCCACTCTTGTTGACTGCCTAACCCGATTCAAGTGATTATATGCATCCCTCCTCGTGAAACCGACATTTTGCGGCCCCCCGACTTCATTTTTCATAAACCGACATGCCCAACTATCTCCGATACCCGCAGATTTAAGCGCCTCAACGAGTGACTGTTTTGCATGGCTCAATTGCAGAGCGGAACGTAACAGATAGGCTTGATGCGTGCCGAGCATTTCGTGATTATGCTCCTTCACAAATTTATGAACGGTCCATTGCAAATTCTTCTCCCTCCCAATCCGTAATTTGGCTTTACAGTTGCTCCTGGTTATCTGTTTCCTATATGATGCTACTCTCTTTTTCAATCGTTTGTCATCAGGCCGACGTTCACATGAGCATTCAAATTCTTTCCATCGAAGCTCATTCGTCCCAGAGAAATAGTATTGGTCACCCTTCCTCACACTAAACCCCCGGCACCTACCGTACTCACAATATAATAAATATGCTTGCTCTACACTATCCACAACATTCCCAATTTCTAAACGATTCTCTAATTCTATTAACATTGTAGAAAACAAACATCCTACTTCTGCATCACTACCAGCACCTTCTCCATCTTTTCTGTCATGAGTGCTACCCTCAGAAGATGCCTCATTCTCGATCGAAACATTCAAGTCAATATTCATCTTCGCTAAAAATCTATAGACAATAATTGTAATCAGCAAAGATAATCAAGTCATACTATAATTTTACCTTGTTAGTGACAATTGCAAAAAGTTTAGAGTTCCACACCAACATACTCATTGATAACTGAAAGAATGAATTCAACTATGGCCATCAAACCCACGCAAATTACCAGTCAATATAAACGCTTCCTCAACTAGGGCGTCGCAAAATAGAACCATGATTTTTTTTGGAAATCCTGAAATTCTAACCGTCTAACTAGCCAACAAGCTTCATGATCAAAATAGGGGGAGCAGTCGAAATCCATAATGAATTCACAAAATCAATCACCCTAAATCAATACCACAATGTGGGTGCCCATACACTACAACCGACACGTTGAAACATTGACAGTTAAAACCCGTAAGAAAAACCCTTCAATTGAAAACATAAATAGAACCCTAACAATGAATCAATAAAAAAAACCCTACCGTAAGGGAACCCAAAAAACTGAAATTTTGCATACATAAAGGCCTGCCGATACGAGCTCGGAGCAGAAGTGTCCTAATAGCTAAGTCACCTCTTTTCTTAAGAAATACGGTAATATACGCATAAAAAATAAAGTTAAAGTATTTCTTAAAAAAGGTCCACGTGTCGGCATCCGGACGGGCCTTGGGTAGTGCCCGAGGGGAGCATATAATTTTCCTAAGTAATTTTGCTCCACCTCCAAGGGATTCAATCATTGTAGATTTGTTGTTGCTCATATAAATATTCACTTTAAAAAGGAATAAAATATGATGAGATCATCTGGCCATGAATTACTGATGAGATTTCATGTTATATTTTATGATGCATGTATTGAATTATATATTTATGTATTTGAATATTTGATGATATCATAAATATACACATAACATGTATTGGTGAAATAAGACATGTAATAGAAGAAATGTAGAGTAGGAAAATCGAACGGCAAAATAGAGGGGGGGGGGGGGGGGAATTAATACTGGGCAGACCAAAATAATTAAAAGCAAGCAACTTTTTCAATGAGAATTGAATTGGTCCCGATTAAAAAGGGCAGTGATTAATTATATTAGTTCAACACGGGAAAGTCCTTTGTGTAATTACTTTGGACGGACCACCATTAAATATCTCAACCATAACATTTAAGCATAGTTATATACTGTATATATATATATATATATATCTCAAACTTTTCTTTAAACATTAAAGATACAATTCAAAATATATTCATCCGTACTACTCTATGTATGGGGATGGGGATAGAAATTGAGTATAATATAATTAAGAACATATGTGCTGATTAAACAAAAAATTGGTATAGATAGTATTAGTACGTAGGTTGGTCTCATTATTATTCAGAGAAAACAAAACGGCTTCATTATTAGTTCAAGGACATAAATAAATTAATTTATAGAGTAAAAGCAGAGCTACAAATATAATATAATTATGAATTATTAATTTGAATTCAAAATAAAAGTGGTCTCATATCATATCATATCTGAGCTACTAGCTAGCATTTATTTGGGCTGAAACCAATATATTTATTGGCCAGGTCGTAACTGACACGTGTCCCCTGCTGCTGCACGTTACCGATGATAGACAGTGTCCCAGACGTCCCCGCGAACGCAAAGCAGAACTTCCCGCCGTCGTCAACCGGTATCAGGTAGTTGCTCGGCCGCAGCGCCACCGTCTTCCCTCCGCCGAACTGAAACGACACCGTCGGCACCCTCACCCTCGTCATCCTCGACAGGTCGTAGCACGTGTCGAACAGCGAGAACCCGCTCGTCGCCGGCAGATCCTGCGCCATGCTCGCGAACGCGTCGCGCACCGAGTTGTACACCTCCGCCCGCAGCCGAGTCACCGCCGTCCCCGAGTCGATGATCACGCCGCCCCGCCCGTCTCCGCCTATCTCGAACAGACTCGGTGAGAACCGCACCGGCTGGCCGCCGACGTTGATGCCGGTGAGGCCGACGTAGTGGTAGGTGTTGATCAACGAGTTTCTGAGCAGGGGAGCCAGGACTGAGTCGGTGGGCCGGGCTGAGTTGAACTCGAGAGTCGACGACGAAGTGGAGTCGCGGTTCACTAAGCAGTAGGAAAATGAAGTTGCTTTGATTTGAGAAGGGAGAGATAATGAGCCGCCGCCGAGGCCTAACAAGCCCGCTGCGCCGGCGAATAAGCCCTCGTTGTGGTGGCCGCAGCCGATGGCGACGTTGGGAACGGAGCCGGAGGTGCCGAAAGAGACGGTGTCGGTGGCGAAGTTTCCGACGGTGTATGAGCCGTCGCCGTAGGAAACCTGGTAGAGGCATGCGTCGGTGCGGCAGGCGGAGACTTCGAGAGCGGTGCACTGTTGGGAGGAGCAGGTGACGGTGCGGTAGGTGGCGGAGGCGGAGGGGTTGAAAATGGGGTCGGTTTGGTTGTAGCAGTCAGCGCAGGGCTGGCATTGGAGCCAGCTTATGTCGCTGCCGCTGTCGATGACCATGTAGAAGTCTTTGGCGGGGCGGCCGACGCCGATGCGGGCGAAGTACTCGCCGCTGCCTTGGCGGATACCGGAGATGACGGGGGACTGGAATTGCTGCGGCGTGAATTCGGAGGGAGAGCGGCCGGAGAGGGAGAGGGAGTGGCGGAGGAGGATGGAGTCGACGCGGGCTTCATCGCGGGCGAGACGGGAGAGAGTGAGGGAGGTGTAGTTGGCGGTGGTGTGGGAGAAGGGAAGGGAGGAGCGAGGGTGGAGAGTTAGAGAGAGAGTGGGGGGGAGATTTCGTTGGTGGATAGTTGTTGGATGGTTTTCTGCAAGATTATTCTGAGAGAAGACTTGACGAGCATGGTGGCGCAAGGCGGCGACGTCGAGAAGCTGGAAGTGTTGGTCTGAATATGAGGAGGAAGAAGGGATTAGGAATAGGAATAGGAATAGGAATAGAGAGAGAGCAGTTGTAGCCATGTTTTGTTTTTGCTTTCTGTTTTTGGAGGGACTTGGATTTATAACTCAAGCGGTGGAAGGCCAAGGAAGGCAGAAGATGCAGATTCACATTCACATTCACTAAAACTAAGCTGTATTAATTCATACCACCAAACCAGATTCTCTATTCTAATTAAATTCCTATCTTCTTTTATATTTCACTTGTTGCCTTCTTTTCATTTCATTTTAACAAGAATCCACTAAAATATGCTTCTAAAAACACACACACACATTCCTACAAGCCCTAATTTTTACGTGTATATTCCAAGTTCCAAACTCCATGTACGTATACGTGTGTTTTCATGGTCTAGTTAGTTAATGTACATCAGCATTCAAGGAAGTTTAAAATTAAAGATAAATGGTCTACATTTACGGAATGAACGTACGTATACAAATCTTATCTTTATGAGACCACAAAATTCATAATTATTAATATTGATAATATCATTATATTCATCATTCATGTATATCTTAATTTATAAATTATATTGCAATAACAGATAAAATACTAATTTCATAAAAAAATTTATCTAATAAATTAACCATAAATTATACTCGCTCTGTCCCAATAAGATAGGCCGATTGAGATTTTCACGAGGATTAAAAAAAAATGGGAAATACATTTAATCAAAAAACTTCCTAATATGCTCCGACTATAGATTAATGTTTGCTGTAAATATATTAAATAGGGATATATATTACAAAATTAGCTAAATATATATAGAAACACGCTTATATATCGGGATATCTAAAAAAGCAAACAATTCCATCTTATTGGAACCAGGAGTATCATACTCTGCATATGTATATATCTATATATATATATATATATATACTCCCTCCGTCCTGATTCTATAGTCCCTATTACTATTTTGGAGTGTCCAATTATATAATCTCATTACTATAATTAAGTAGCATTAATTTTCATAATAATATACAAATACACCCTTATTATTTATTAAAAATTTAACTTTAATATTTTGTTTTCATAAATATTTTTAATCCACGTGTGAGGAGAAATGAGATTATATAATCATGATGGAGGCACTAATACATTTTATATATATATAAGTTAAAAAAGGAGTTAATGTAGACCTGATAAATATAGTTGATGGGACTAGTACGTACTACTAAATACTAAGACGCAATAAATAAAAGTTTAGGTGTGTATCGAAATTGCATTAAAAGCTATATAAAGCGGCCAGCGGCCCACAAGGTTGATGCACATACAATCAAAACAATAGAAAATTTCTATGAGATCTTTTTCCATGCATTATATTATTCGATATATTCACTTTTTTACAGTTGAGTGATATTTGAGAAATCTCAGTATCATAACACTTGTAATATCGTTTTTTAGGTTAAAACTAGCATATCACTCGTGCATTGCACGCCTATTTAATATTGTATTTCATTGTCATGATATATATAATATAAATTATTGATTATAAATACGAAAAATAATTATATTGATAAAAAATATTTATTGAAAATTAATTAGATTAAATTAAATTTTGATTCCAAATTGTATATAGATAAATAAAGATATACGCTACTAATAAAATAAATTGAAATAATTTCTTGCACATGTAGTTGTACATGAGTGTTATTATATTTTATCACATAATAAAATTTTTATACTACTACATCTTTTGGCCGTGGAAATATCAACATAAAGTTGACTATAACTGGGAATAAATTTCTTTATAAAAAGACTCAATTTAGATAGTGATAAATAAACATATTGGATAGTCGATAATTTAGAAAATATATACAAATAAAATTAATTATAAATATAATAAATCGTTTATAAGAAAAAGAAATAATGAAATTAATGTGTAAAAAAACGATCATCTTCCATGCATTTCCAATTATGTGGACCACTTGGTGGTAATCTTGTATCTTAGTACATGAGAAAACTTCATTTATGGAAAGTTGTTTACTTTTACATCGGTAAAAATATGATAGATAGCAATGAAAATTCCATATAAATATCAAGGAACACAAACAAAATTTCAAAACACACACAACTTATTAAAAGTACCACAAAAAAAATGTTGGTGCAGCAATCCCGACTAATTAAATAATAAGAATTTCAATCAATTGTCTTAGTAAGAAACAATTATTTATTTTCTTTCACTAATTCAATCAATGTATATATATTGCACCATTGGAATGCAGATATAGGCATATAGCTTTTAAGATCGTGGCTAGTCAACATCGCAACAAAGTTCTTTATTTTTATTCCATTGATCTTAGTCATATTTTAACTATCAGTAGGATCAAATCAGATATATTAATAAAATTTAGAGAGATCAAAAAATTATTAATCCAAATAATATTAATTCCCACCAAAATAAATCATGAGAAGTCTTAAATAGAGAAAAATTTAATAATTCAAGTGAACAAACAATTAATCAATTATTTTTTTTTACTAAACAATTTATTGATTACTAATTAAACACGCGATTTGTGTCACCATTTGTTTTACACTTTTCGGCTAAATCAGTGCATTGTATAATCAATGAAAAATAAATAAATAAATATATAGCTAAATTGATTCTACAATTAAATGATCGATATTATTACCTTAATTAATTATATATTTTATTATAAATAAATCAGGCTTGTTATTATATAGGTATATAGACATATGTATATATATATATATCTATATAAATTGATTAACTTATATCTAGAATAATATATGTTATGTGTATATTCATTATATCATATGTAAACATTGTAGGATAGATTTATTATTACGTTTCTACATATAAAATAATTATATACATTATATCTAATTAATACTATGACGTAATTATAGATATTATATGTTTCATAGATAGCATAAATATAGAAATTGAATATAACTCGTATATTGAGTAATGTAATTATAGGATATTATATCTTATGTAGATATGTATAATATTATGGACAATATATTAACACTATTTACAGATAGAACATAACATATATAATTATATGATTAATATCATAGTATTTTTTTGGATATAATTTATAGTAGTGAATTTGATATATTAATTAATATAACCAAAATTTTAATTAAATACTACCTCCGTTTCATAATGTTTGTTGTTTTATTTTTTTTATCTGGAATTAAGAATTAATTTCGTGGACAAATATACCCATCCCTTATATATGCCATAAAATCTAATTCATCTATATTTTCCTAAAAAATAACAATATTTTCTCTCTCCATATATTTTTCTCTCTTCATATATTATAGGTAAGTTAGAATCAAAAAATCTTGTAGAATTTGAGAGGGTTAAAATTGGGAGAGAGGATGTCAAATTATATAAAACAACAAACATTTTGAAACTAAAAAAAAAACCTTAAACAACAAACATTATGAAACGGAGATAGTATTATATATTTCTTTTTCTGGAGAGATAGTTTAGGCGGGAAAATTTGATAGTTTCTATTTATACAGATTATCTTACTTTTAGATATAACTAGTATTGCACCCGTGCGATGCACGGTGAAAGAGGGGTACACATATTTAAAATATTATTAAAATATGATCACAATAAAAAAAATACTGCTTCAATTATCGTACAAAAACAAAACTCATGCATAGTGTAAAATA
Organism: Perilla frutescens; assembly: GCA_026008535.1. Taxonomy (NCBI): domain Eukaryota; kingdom Viridiplantae; phylum Streptophyta; class Magnoliopsida; order Lamiales; family Lamiaceae; genus Perilla; species Perilla frutescens. Next base: position 18,185,127 of record BRKX01000014.1, on the reverse strand, counting down.
TAAATCATGAATTGAAGTATAATTTACATCTTTAAAAAAAAGTAATTATTAAAAAAAATGTAATTTGAATAAAAATAAATAAAAAAATGGTTCAAAGTAAACTATAAATAAATAACAAACCTTATAAATATTTGAAAATTTCAAAGGTTCTGAAAGATTTCTTTGTACACCACGTTTGTAGTTAATCAATATCGCACATGTGAATATTATTAAAAATAATTTATATGTAGTAATAAAATTATATTTAATAATGAATTAGTATATAATAAATATATGTATTATATCGAATGAACTATGAATTTCGATCTTGTGTATTTTACGATAATATATGTGTTAATAACCTCTTCTGATTTTATAAAAGAAAAGGCCATCCACTCGTATATGACGAATTGTTATGATATTTCAATCTTTTAAAATAGATTAATTGTTATATAGTATTATATATAACTTTATGAACCAAGCTGCAGAAAAACAAAATACGTTGGATCAGGGATTGCATATACATGTTTAGAGATTCACAAATCTACAAAAATAGAAATGAGAAGAAGTGATATTAAAATTATATGTTTTTGTATAAATAATTCAAGTACATTGTCTTTAATTATTTGAACTCATTAAAAGATTTTGGATGTGGACCTTGAATTTTTTAATATATTTAATTAACTTATGAAATTAGAATATTTTAAATTAATATATTTGAAAAAACTATTCAAAATTTTAATATATTTAATTTAAAATTTGAATTTTAAAGTATATAAACTTTATAAATTTAAATTATATTTAATATTAAATTGATAAAATAAAATATTGAATATTACACTTGATCTCACTAAAAGATCAAGAAAAGTGGAAAGACCATAACTGGACCCAATAATTTATATTCTGTTCGTGCATATCAATATTTATAATTCTTGAATGTGGAATAATTTTTTTAAAAAAAAATTAAAATTTATAAATGTTAGCTATTTAAAATATATTTAAAGTTGATAATTACTTAAATATGTTCACTTCAAAATTTTAAAAATATTTAATGTTAAATTGATAAAAAAATCAATTAGTACATTTAATTAATTTCAAAATTTATATACATCATTTTTTGTTAATATTAATTGATTTTTATCATTTTATTGTTAAATATTTTTAAAATTTTGAAGCTTTAATATTTAAGTTATCATTTTTAAATACATTTTATATAGTTAGAACTTATATATTTTATATTCATGATATACATATTGTAATTACTATCTTTCATCATTAATATGCTTTATAAATTTTTAGGGGATAATTTGCTATGGAGATCTTATAATATATATAGGGTTGGGTTTTGTTGAAAAATATCTTGGTGTGCTTAATGAGAATGATGCTTATCTTATTGTAATTTACTACTTGATTGTTATAATTTTATCACTTAAAACATTTTATTGCTCAATCACTATAATTTTATTGTACATGTGAAACAAAATAATTATGCAATAAAATTATATCAATTAAGCAGTAAATTACAATAAAATAAGTATTTTCTCATTTATCACACCAACAAATATTTCTCACCTGAATCAAAACACACACACATATATATATATGGTCGATCATTTGTTTATACAAATTGAATATGTTGCATATTGATCACAAGTTAAAAAAAAAAGAGTAATCCATCAAGTTCCAAAAAAAATCATCCTTGTTTATATGATTAATTTTAAATTTTTTATTAATCATTTTATCATCAAAATAGTCAGTTCACCTTCAAAATTGAAATAAAAAATGAGTTAAATCAATTGATTCTTATGATAAGAAACCGAAAAATATATATTACGATTACATCTTACTAAATTTAATTTAAATATCGATACTCTTTGATTGAATTAAGTAGACATTGAATTAACGGAATTTTAAAAAAAAAAAACTCAATACATAATTTAATTAAGGTGATTAATATGAATTTATATTTTTTTTAATTTGATTATTTTGCATTTCCATAAAATATTGATATTTAATTTTGTTTCAGTAATGATTTGAACTTCTTAAGATCCAAAATAGATCTATAATGCGATTATTATTACTCCAAAATATTCTTTTCATGTGCTTTTTTTATATTTAATCATTTCCAATTTTTGTTCAAACTCACTATATTCTTATTTGGGGTGTGAATATCTACAAATATTTAGACAAATCTACATTTTAACCCATATTTTTGTGTCTAGGGATTTAAAATTAATTAAAAAATTTGAAACTTGCCCAGCTTTCTAATATTGTGTTCCATGTCTCTTTTGTGCAGATCCCTGTACAAATAACACATTGAAGTAAAATTTCATAGAACTAAAAAATTATGAATAATTTATCTTTTTTTCAAAAAATAAATTAATTAAAATCTATTTTACAATTTAACATTCATCGATGTAAGATTTCATATAGAACTATTAATCTAAGCATAACGAATTTTTTTTCCAAACAAACGCAATATATAATATAATATTTCAAGTAGTTTCGTATCTTTTTAGAAAACCTCTACTAAATGAAATCAATTAATTTCATGTCAGGCTAATGAACGCAAAACAACACAAAATGAAAAACTCTAGCAAGAGTTGTAATGAAATATAAAAGAAATTTAACCATCGCAATAGTACTGCTGCAAAACTATTAGTCTCTAAGAGAAATTTTATTATTTTATTTGTACAAAAACAAAATATTAGTTTGATTACCTTTGTATCGGACCAAACATGCCTTCAATGGCAACGGATTGATGTATGGAACGGACATCTCCATTGAGCAAAATAAAAATAAAAATATGCATACATATTTTTTTATTTTTTGAACCTACATGTTTTAATGCAGCAGACACATATTTACAATTAAACAACTACGAATAGCAGTGAAAATGCATGTAGAGGGTATGAAAGTGAACCTATATATATATATATAGAATTCCTGAGACACAATTATGGCTACAAAACAACTTATAAGATTTGAAATTCAAATTCAAATTTAACTTTTAAAACATCATCCTACCAATATTCGTGTTAATTGATTAATTATCTCCTTAATTCATGCTTTAGTTATTGAAATGTTTATATATATGTTAAAGATAAAAGATCATAATTATGATATTGTGAATTTATGGTTAAATTAGGATGTATATGGTAAATAATATATATATGAATTTTTATTTGCAAATTTGTAGCTAATCTACCTAAGCTACGTTTTTTTTAACCAGTCCATGTATATTTGTTTTAAATACCAAATCTACTTATATTAATAATTAATTAATTCAAATATAACGAATAATTAATTAAGGTATGTTAATTAATGAAAATCAGCCAAATAATTACTAAAGGGAATTTTACCCACGTTTTGGGTGTATATATATTAGTTTGACATTCATCTTTAATATTAATATTAATATAATTTTATAATATTCACCTGTGTAATATTTATATATGAATATTATGAGTAGATTTTTAGGTTAATATTTAATTAGATTTAGGTTAATTAGATTGTACATACATTTAATTAAAATCTTATATATAATTAAAATATATAATCTAATATTAATATTCATATATTAGTTCCTAAAATAAATAGATATGGTGTATATGTATATATTTAATTAAATTTATCTATCCTAATATCTATCACAAATAACATGATTTTATATAACATGTTATAATTAATCTTTGTAGGTATACAAAGATTTCGTTATGGACCAATATTTGGTCCATATATATGTCGGATATTTAATGTATATGAATATATTTGTTCCATATATATGTCGGATATTTAATGTATTTGGTCCATTAATATTTACATTAATTTATATGAATTAATTTAGTTAAGAAAAATATGTTATATAATTTTTCAGATTAGGAAAGTTATTTTGAGCGGGAAAAATTAGTCCTTAACTATCTTACTTTTAGATATTATATAGATATAGATTTATAAAACAAGTAAATTGTTGTTCAATTAATTATACAAACAATTTATTGATATTTGCATTGATCAATTCAAAAGAGTCAATAGCTTACAGTTGTAGCAAAGTAGAGCTAGCCTAAAATATTGCGCTTTTGCTAGCAACCCTATTGTTTTCTTTCATTGTAAATTATTTACACAATTTAATATTTATAGTTTATTTGATTGTTATACATCGTACCCGTATCAATAATATTATTGAATGCAATAATTTAATATTATGGAAAATTTATGTACGTAGATTATTTAGTGTGTACATTTAGAATGTATTGGGTTTTCGACATATTTATATAACTTAAATAGGAACGAAGGGTTCACCATAAATTAATTTTGGTGGTTTAGTTTAATTGGTTTAAAAAAATTTCAATGAAGAATATAAGGTAGGCGACATTTTATTTAAATGAGTATTTAATTAGTGACTCTCGCATTTAGAGTTTCGTATTACTCCCTCCGTCCCAATTATATAGTCCCATTTCTCCTTACACGTAGATTAAAAATATTTATGAAAACAAGATATTAAAGCTAAATTTCCAATAACACCCTCATTGAATATTTATGACTTTCAACTTTTAAGTTGTTATTTTTTTAATTTCCAAGATTCAACAAGGGTTTATTTGTACATTACTATGAAAATTAATAGTATTTATAGTAGTGGGACTATATAATTGGGACACCTCAAAATAGTAAAAGGGACTATATAATCGGGACGGAGGGAGTATTATATGTTGTGAACACAAAGACAACAACAAGAATTAGATGACAGATTGGTGGAGGTTTCAAAGATTAGAGCAGCTACAAGCAAGACCCAATTTTTAGAGATTCAGTGCGTGAATCAAACGAAGAGTAATTGGAAATCTTGGTGGTTTGGTCTGCTGGGAATTTGTTGGGTTACAAGGAGTTATTTAGCATTTGGGCACTTCTTTTAATACTGGGGCACGTTATTAGTTTTAATATTTAGATTATGTGTTTCCCTAAGTGGTCCGAATATTGTAATCTTATAAATAGTTGTATTTTCATGCTATGAGATAATAGAAAAAGTAATATCATCTATTCCCTTCTCCCGTTTCTTCAAATATTTTATTCCCTTTCTTCTTATTCTTCTCCTATTTCTGGTTTCAAAGATTGAGTCTTTATTCAATAAAAAGCGCCCAAAATTGAGTCTTATTACAGATCTAGAAAATTCAACAAAGAAATGACAGAAATTTCCGGGGTCACAACATTATATGATCGAGAACCAATGTCGTCTACGTTTGGAAATAAATGAGGTAATTGTGGTAATAACTAATTATTTAATTCATGAATATAAATATAAAAAGGGTAGGTAAATTCAAAGAAAACTCTTTGACTACAATATGGTACTTAGTTTTGTAACATTTCACCAATCTCAACACTAAAATTAAGGATTAAGTAATTACTTTGCTCTAAAGTTTGGTTAAAACTGCACTTTAATCCTTAGCTTCTATTTAATTTGAGTCAATTGAACTTTAACCTTTTATTTTGGATAAATTACATCCCTAATTTAACAGAGATGCTAATATTCCTTTAAACGTGTCATGTCATTTTTTTATTTTTATTTTTAGGGAAAATGTGTCATGTCATTGATAACAAATGTAATGACATTCGTTTGTGACATTACTATTATCTATAATATTGTACGTTTGCTTAATGTATATGATGCAAAACACATTGCATCTTGCATGAATGGTGAAGTAAATATTCCTTTTTTTTAGAGGATAAATAAATATTCCTAATAACTGAGTGGTTAGCACATGGGCTTCATATAGTGAGCTTGGGATGGTTTGGTGGGCTTTAAATGGACTATGGGTTGGTTTGTTTATTGGATCTTTTTTTTTTAGGGAATGTTTATTGGATCTTTATTTTCTACAAATTAAAATTCAAGGACAATTCTAAACATAGCCATTTTTTTTCCATATTTTAAATGAAATAAATATATTATTTATATGTAATGTTTTACACTCATAGCCATTAAAATTAAAATTCCTTTATCAAAAAAATTAAGAAATTTGTAGCCCCATCCCTTTAGCCTCCTAAGTCCTAATATAAAACCCTCATTTAAAAATTGAAAGAAAAGGAAATCTGAGGAAAAAAAAAGAAAAGAAACGGGGTTGGTGTAGGGCTCTTTTTCTTCGATTGTCTACATACGAGGTTGAGAATATATCAAATATGATACAAAAATAAGGGAAGTTGCGAATGAGACCCACGATTAAGAAATCAGAGAAAAAGAAAAGAAACGGGTGTTGGCGTAAAGTTCTTCTTCTTATTCGATTGTCTGCATACCATGTTGAGAAGATATCAGATATGATAGAAAAATAAGTGTAGTTGTAAAGGAGGAGACTGTAGATGCCAATTTCTACAATTACTTTTGTATTAGGTTCGGGCTCTGATGACCTATAAGATTACGTATAGCCAAAGAATGATGTCGAACTTGACTGAGAATAATGAGATATCAATTGGACGAACAAAAGATCAGAATTTCGTATTTAGTCAGAGTTTTTTTCCTGCCTTGCTCTTCTTTACCCCTTAGCGATTTATATCCTATGAAACCACAACCTCTTTCCGATATTTAAGGGATTCCCCGATATTTTGGGGATAGCCTCTTATCCCCTTAAGGGTTTTTGACTGAGTCTTGCTTATCTTCCAACGTAACTTTGACCTGGTCTCATTGTTCGAACTCCTCCTAAGCTCGCTCTTTACGTTATATCTTCACCTTCTCAAACTTTGGTTCTTTCGACCTCCGAACTCTGGACTTCGGCACTTATCCGCTAAGCCATGAGGCCCTTGGGCGAATATGGACTTTATTATTGGGCCTTAACGAAAATAGACCTCTACAATTAGCCCCTCATTACTTGAGGTTCGAGAATTGAGGATCATGTAATGAATGTTTTTTCCTCTGATACGCGAGGATCGAGTTGTCTTAGGAATGTTTTTTCCAGGATTTGACTCCTCTTCCGAGATCTTCATGTTCGAGTCACCCATATTCATAGAGAGTGCAGTTGCCCTGCATACTTTTTGGCCAGGCTCGGACATGAAGTCGACGGACTCCACATTTTTTACTCACAGATGGCCCCGAGGCCACTAGCGTCATTGGTTACGATGGACCAGCTTGATTATTCTAACTTTCGATTTCAACTTTGATGTATCTTCCATGTATTTATATATGTTGGTGTTGTTGTTTCCTTCTATCCTGAAGTTTTTCCTTTATTTAGCTAGTTTAGCTAGTTTGATATTTTCTAGTTTGGATATTCTCTTACACAAATTGATACTCTACAGGTTTTTTGTTGTATTAGGGGAAGGGAGTCACTTTTGGACTCCTCCGGATGATATTTTTGAATTTTCTTTTAACTGATATATACAAGTCGGGAATCCATCTAATCCTCAATCCGTTATGGTGTTGATTTAAAAAATATATATATAATTAACCCTAAAAAAACATGATACTTGTTTATCAACACTCAACAAGTGGTGTTCTACAGTCTATACAAGCCGACTTTTCTATTTGTTAAAAATATTCAATCGTAACGAATATAATGAATAAATACTATCACTACAAAAAAAATGGTCTTTAGAGACAAAAGTATCAGCGACGACAAATGTCGTCACTAATACTAGATTTTTAGTAATGACATGTCGTTTCTAATCATCAAATGTCATCTCTAATAAAATTTTTGTGATAACATTGTTGTCGCTTAAAAATATTTTTTACGAGGCAAATAGAGCGTCCCTAAAAGTTTGTCCCAAATAAATTAAAAATATTTTAAGTGACAACATTGTCGTCACAAAAAATATCATTAGAAATGATATATAATTATTAGAGACGACATGTCGTTACTTAAGTTTATTATTAGTGACGAAAAGACGACATTTTTCGTCACTAATAATATTGTCGCTAAAGATCATTTTTTTAGTAGTGTATCAAATATTTAATATTTTTGTCTTGGAAATGGGTATGGGAGACGGGGAGAGTGTTCAAATTTTTTCTTAACATCGGCTATATATTTTATGTTTGTGTTTTGCTATATATTTTATCTAGGCCTAAAGGCCTATCTGTGTCAATTGACTTTTTTTTTCATGTCCTGGTTGTGTCTTTTTATTTTAATATGTCAAATTTAGGAATGTAAGCGCATCGAGTTAACTCGTACGTTATTCGAGATCAACTCGAGTAAAATTTTAATTGACTCAATTGAATTGAGCTTGAGCTCAATAATGACAAGCTCGATAGGCTCGCGAACCTTGTTCAAACCTAATCAAACTTCAATCCATTTATAATTTTACGCCTCTAATAGTTTAATTATTCAGTCAAACACCACAAATAAATTTTTATTTTTTAATAACGAAAATAAATAATATAATTTATATTTTTTAATACTAATTAGTATCTTTTTAATATTAATTAGCTTCAAGTTTTCTTATCGAGCTCAAATTTGAATATGTTGCTACTCGACTTGCCTCGATTACATCCACAGTCAAAATTAAATCAGATTCATTTTTATTGTTTTAGTTAAAAATCGATTTATTCCATAACTCATAGTTGGCATGCATGTGTGTGGACTGTGTGGTACATAAATAATTACATTAGAGTAAGATTGAAAGATGAGACCACCATCCATCAAAAAAAGAAAAAGAAAAAAGAAAGAAAGATGAGACCACCCAAACATTGACATATGAGGTGGTCACACGGTTAAATTTCATCCGAAATTAATATAGATTATGAGAAAATATATATATATATATATATATGATTTTGTTCAAATGAGAACTCATTTTTGTGTGAGAAATAGGAACTATTTGTAACCATTATGAGCTGATTGGTATGGTGGAATGGAATGACCATTCCCATGTCTATTTCCATTCATGTGATCGGTATGCCTTAACATCGGGAATCACCATTCCCGAAGGAATCGCTATTCTCAAAAGTAAGGAAATAGTCATTCCACTCACCGCCCATGGGTTTAGCTATTCCCAATGAACCAAAAAATTAATATATTGTATATTTACACATAATGATGTCTTATGATATCATTTGATCATATTTAGAAAAATAATTTGAAAATTATATTAGATAATTTATTATTATTATTATTTCATAATTATTTTTATATTATATATTTATATTTAAAAAAATTAAAATATATATATTAAAATAAAATTTTGATATTTTTAAAATTGTATTGAAGAAAAATGAAAGTGGTACCAAAATAAATGTAAAAATATAAATATAGTCTAATAAAAAACAAACTAATTATAATTTAATATATTCAGATAAAAAATTAAAATGATAAACTATTTTTCTGTGGAGTAAAAATATTTTTATTAAGGTATACAAATTATTATGTGTATTAATTAAATACTTTGGAATAAAGTTTATAATAAATTAAATAAATTAATTTTTTCTAAAATATTAGAAAAAAATCACTTACTATAAAATAAATGCAATTTAGAAATATAAGAAAAAAAATTACAACATGTGTTAATAATATTAGTTATTACACTTAATTTGTTCAATTATAAAGAAATTTAAAAGTATTAAAAATATTCATTTTATAATATAAAAAGTAAAATAGTATTCCATTTCGTCTTCATTCCGGTGACATACCAATCATAAGAATTGTCATTCCATTCAGACCTTCATTTCATTCCTAAGTTCATTCCATTCATACCTAATTCCATTCTTTCATACCAATCACCTACTTAAATCATACAAATGGAAGGGTTGAGATCTGGATTTAGATTTAATGATTTTTTAAAATTTTAAACGATTTTTATGGGTGGCAAAATCAATCCCATGATAAAAGGTCTCTCCATATCATTGTTTGTTTTTATTTCCTTTTTTTTCTCCCCACTACACACATCATTATCTATATTTTTGTGCATATATTTTGATTCTTTATCAAATTTTATTCAAGTTTTCGATTTGCTTTATATTCATTTTATAATATTGGATTGATTTAAAACAACAAAAAAACTTACATTATCTATTAAATTTTATGCCCTTCGTATGAAAATATGATACGTCTTCAGCTTGACATTTTTTTTTCGTATTGTGATCTTACATATTTTTTTATTTAAATGGATGATTAGTCTTAATGTATATTTAAAAAAATATTATGTATGGTTGGTCAATTAGTTGATAACTTAGTTTTAATTTATAGCTAGATCTATATGTTTATTTTATTATTCTCTCATTATATTCCATAAAAAATAATTATAGTTAATAATGCATCATTAACTACACACAACAAAGACAAGATAGCAATAAAACTAAACCTTATAAGCAACAAAATCAAACATCATAAGTAACAAACGTGATGCATCAAATTTGATATAATACAAGCAACAAAATCAAACTAGCAACGAATCTAAACATTTTAAGCAACAAACCCCAACATCATATGCAAAAAAAAGGATGCATCAGATTCCAAGTATCAATAACTAACAAGCAACAAAATCGAATCTTATGAGCAGCAAAAAAAAAACATAGTAAGCAACAAACAAAATGAACGAGATTCAAAATAATTAAATTAATTAGACACAAGAAAAATATTTTTTTTCTACATAGCAATGGTGTATAAGTAAAATCAAATGCACTATGTGTTATCTTTATATCATTTTCACTCAATATGCAAAATCACAATGCATCATTAATAAACCATGGCAATCAATGCAGAACACCAAAAAAAAATACTATCAAGCAACAAAACCAAGTTACATAAGCAACACAATAGAACATGATAAGCAATTAATTACCAAACTAATTCGGGATATTGAATAATTATGCAAAACTTCAAATCGTGTAGTAGTCGCCATTTTCTTGTTCTACAATTCGTGTATTTTAGAAATGGTTTAATCTTCTCATAAATTTATTTTTGAATTTCCATAACTAATTGCATTTTTCCATATCACAATATCCACAAAATTATAGTAATATCCCTATATTTAGGATTTATCCTCTAATATTAAAATTATGTCTTATTTTGTAAATTTAATCTCAACCATCTATTATAAAAAAATTGGAAGATTATGATTTGTTCCTAGTTCTCACATGATCTTCATGTGTACTCATTATATATATATATATATATATATATATATATATAGGGAAAAGGATCAAATAGGAACTAAATTCCCCCGTGAGAACCTAGGAACCAAACATATTAGTAAATTATTAGTCACATATTAGCAGTGTGTATAATATCTAACATCTTAGCAATATGTTACTAATATTATGATCTCGTCAAGTTAGCAATATGAGTTTACCTCATGTTAGCAACATAATCTCTTGATGTTAGCAATATAAATCTCTCATGTTAGATTGGTTCCTAGGTTCTCACGGGGGGATTGGTTCCTATTTGAACCCACCCCTATATATATATATATGATCTCGTCAAGTTAGCAATATGAGTTTACCTCATGTTAGCAACATAATCTCTTGATGTTAGCAATATAAATCTCTCATGTTAGATTGGTTCCTAGGTTCTCACGGGGGGATTGGTTCCTATTTGAACCCACCCCTATATATATATACATATATATATATATATCAAATAGATGATGGTATAGAATGAATTCGATTTATGACCTTCGTTCCCACCCTAAAGTCTAAACATATAAAGTTGTGCGATCTCATTTGTAAATCTAAAGTCGAATTTATTTGTTGAAAAAAAATTAACTATACTTTCAATTTATTTGCTATAATTCCAATAATAGACTAGAGTAGGAGACTAGCCCTAGCACTTTTTTTAAAAATATATTTTCAAAACGGTGCGTTTCCAAGTTAGGATGTGTTCTAGCATTTATTGGGGCTAAAAGCAATATATTTTTTAGCCAGGTTGTAACTGACACGTGTCCCCTCCTGCTGAACGTTACCGATAATCGACATCGACCCGGTCGTGGCCGCGAATGCAAAGCAGTGTCTCCCCCGGTTGTCTACCGGTATCAAGTAGTTTCTCGGCTGCAGCGGCAGTGTCTTGCCGCCGGCGAACTGAAAAGACATCGTCGGGACCCTCGCCCTCGACACCGACGACAAATCGTAGCACGTGTCCATCAACGAGAACCCGCCGGCGAAGCGTAAGTTCCGGCTCATGCTCCTGAACGCGTCCCGCAACTCACTGTACACCGCCGTCGGAAATCGAGTCACCGTTGTCCCCGAGTCCACGATTACCCCGCCACTCCCTCGGCGGCCGATCGCGAACTGTCTCGGCCGGACGTTCAACGCCCGACCGCCGACGCTGATCCCCGTCAGCCCCACGTAGTAGAAGGTGTCCATGCGCGAGTTCGTAAGCATGGGCGCCACGACCGAGTCAGCTGGCTCGGTCGAGTTGAATTCGAGTGTCGACGACGAGCTCGAGTCACGGTTCACTAAGCAGTAGGAAAACGAAGTCGCTTGGATTTGAGAAGGAAGAGATAACAAGCCACCGCCGAGGCCCAACAGCCCCGCCGAGCCGGAGAATAAGCCCTCGTTGTCGTGGCCGCAGCCGATCGCCACGCCAGCGACGGAGCCGGACGAGCCGAATGAAATTGTTTCGGTGGCGAAGTTTCCGATGGTGTAGGATCCGTCGCCGTAGCTGACTTCGTAGAGACAGCTGCCCCTAAAGCAGGTGGCGACGTCGAGGGCGGCACATTGCCGCGAGCTGCAGGCGAGAGGCTTGTATGTGGCGGAGGCGGCGGGGTTGAAAATGGGGTCGGATTGTGGGTAGCAGGAGACGCAGGGGCGGCATTGGAGCCAGGTGACGTCACTTCCGGTGTCGATAGCCATGTAGAATTCTTTAGCGGGTCGACCCAGTCCGAGTCGGGCGAGGTACTCCCCCGAGCCCTGACGGATTCCGGAGATGATGGGGAATTGGAAATGAGACTGTTTGGATTTGGAGCGAGAATATTTAGAGAGAGAAATGGAGTGAGTCGATAGGAGGGAGAGAACACGGGCTTCGTCGCGGGCGAGGCGGGAGAGAGTGAGGGAAGTGTAGTTGCTGGCGGTGTTGGAGATGGTAGGGAGAGATGAGAGAGAGTGGAGGGATAGAGAGAGAGAGTGAGAATTAGAAGAGTTGAGAGGCGGTTGTTGTCGGATTGATGGAGACAAAACTTGACGAGTTTGCTGTAATGAAGCGGAGACGTCCAGAATCTGATGAAGGGATTGATCATCTGCTGCTGCTGATGAAGGGATTGAGATGAGACACAAAATTACACATGTAAATGTAATAGAGAGAGAAGTGGCTTTGGTTAGCCTTAGGGACATGTTTTCTTTGTTTTAGTCATTTTGGAGGTGAATATATATATAAGACCAATTTATTTACAAATTAAAGGCTTTTATTTATTTATTTAATGCCATTGCCATGTATATCCCAACTTATCTCTTGTTTGCTTTTTTTAAAACTTGTATTGTTTATTTGTTTATATAGATTTACTTTGATTATGTAACTTTTTGGGAAAAAAAAAAGAGATTAAATTAAAAACGTCTGCTACTTCTTTTGATTTTTGCTTTCTTACTTTTTTGTGTTTCGATCAGTTTTCAAACTTAGTTTTCCCAATTTTTTTATCAAGTTATATATACTAGTCAACTATAATCACAATAATGGAGTAATTAAAATTCAAGTCAAATAAATAATTTACACATTATATATATAGTTAAGACTTCTATCATGCACTTGGTAGGAATCAAATTCGATGCATTATAAATTTATAATTCGATCGAGAACCTATATATATATTGGTCCAAGGATCGATGATTTTATTATCTTTAAATATTTAGTTTAAATATATTAAAATGCACTTGATCGGATATTTATAAATAGGTTGATCTATAATAAATGGGGCATACTTGTGTGAGATCATCTAACGGGTCTCTTACCAACACTCTTTTCTTACAGTACACATCTCGAACCAATTTGGAGCCTCTATCGATCGACGGCGATCCGACAGCTTCTGCAGAATCTCGAAATCAATAAGGGCGCCAGAATCAATACTTGGCTCGATACCATGAGGTCTTCTTCTCCCACTCATATCAAAGCGCTACCGCTCTCCGACGGTCAGAATTCTTGGATCGTAAGCCATGCCGCCCTCCACTCTGCCAAGTAATCTTTCGGACATTTTAGTATAGGCAGTTATTTTTTTTTGGATGTCGAGGGTAACCCGCAGCCGCTACCGTGGTGCGCACTCGGTAAACCCCGCCCCTGTGTAATAGCCTGCAAACCTACACAGGGGAGGTAAACCACACTTGGCAAGCCAGGTGTGACAGGCTCACACCTAGTGGTGTTGGTGGTGGGTCGAACTTGAGACCTTTTAATGGGGTTTGATAACCTCTATATCATATAGTTGCTTCTGCTGAAGCAACAAATACTGTGGATGCACAAGCAGTAGATGAACCACCATCAGCTCGGTTTACTTGGAGAATCGAGAATTTTTCGAATTTGAACCATTCCAATATGTTCGAAAAATTTGATTCTCTCGCGCCTCGTGATGGATTCATTGATTTTTCAATTTCGAGGTGGGGAGTTTTATTACTATTATTATGGAAATTCAAATTTAGCGAGATGTAGCTCTGCGTTTTTTTTAGTGTGTGTATGGAGATTTGTGTTGTTTTGAGTAATTCTTAGATCTATTTTGGATTTTGAGTTTGTAGTAGATCTATTGTCACATGTGCGTTGATGATGCCATTGTTGGTCTTGTAAGGTGGAAGATCGAGACCGTGTTGAAGATTTTTATTGATACTTTTATTTGTAATTAGTGTTACTTTCTTTTATAATTAGTGATATTTTATTTTGTAATCAATAATATTTTTCTCTATGATAATGAAATAAATTTTTTTATTCAAGAATGAGTTTTTATTGTATTCATAGACCCGATTCTCAATTTGAGATTATGTTTTAAATTGACACTTTTTTTTATAATTAGTGATGCTTTCTTTTGTAATTAGTGATACTTTTTTCTATAGTAATGAGACTCCACTCCATAGGTGATGATACTTCACCCCGTAATTAATGATACTCACATGTGAGTTAATGATACTTTACCCATAAATAATGATACTTGAGTTAATGATACTCCACTCATAGTTAATGACATTTATCTATTCTGGATTTGATAATTAATGTTTAATCATCAATAATATCATATTATACTCCACTTCTGAATTAATAATACTTCATCTCATAATTAATGATACTTCACAGACAGTTAATGATACTCACCAGATATATATCTAATGATACTTCACTTAATAGTTAATGATATTTCACCAAATTTATATCTAATAATACTTCGTTTCATAGTTAATGACACTTCACTTCACAGTTAGTGATACTTCACACATAGTGATACTTTACTTTATACCTAGTGATACTTTACTTTATACCTAGTGATACTCCAGTGACTGCGCGTGGGGCGCGTGTAAGACACGCGCCTGCACGCGAAAATAGATTTTGGGGCGGGTTTGGATTTTATTTGACCCGTCTAACGTAAGTGACCCATTAGACGGTCTCATACAAGTTTTTGTCATAGTAAATTTATAAATTTCGGTTTTAATTAATTTTTAAGCTCGTAATTGATCATGAATAATTGTTAACAACGTGTGTGTAACAAATTTGAATGGAAAAATAGTGTACAAGAAAGTGATGTATTTTGTAGAGGTCCTTTTCGACAAGCTCAAATGTTTAGAGGGGTCCAACGATCAAAGGACTTCGAGATGTCAAGCAACCCAACCTCTCTAAATAGTTCAGAAAAGAAAGGGCAAGCGAGGTGGAACTAAGAGTTGAGCCCACCAGGGTGAACAACCAAATAAAAATCCCAAGGAAAAGACTAGGCCGGGGGTAAGAAATTTTTGTGAAATCGAACCAACTAGGGAGAGATCATTGGAAGGAGGGGATGCAATCAATACTATAAGACTATAAATTCTAACGTTCATTTTTCCACCTCATACTCGACCTTGAATTTCCATCTAAAGAAGTGCACCCAACAATTATTAATTCATCGCCCTTTCTGTTATTTTTACTTTAATTAATTTATACTCTTTTTTATCGATTCTGATTTGAGTATTGGAGTTCATTTGATTTTCAAATCTCTCGACGGTCCTTCGCCATCAGATTGTTGTTTTTGTTTTATAGATCATCGGTGCCCAAATTCGAACTTTTTAATTGCAAATTTTAGGGTGTACATATATATGCATGTCAAGGTAATTACTTTCTCTTTGTAGCCTAGTGTATGGTACATGTAGATTATTCATTTATTGAATCGATCTTAATAATACTAATACAAAAAATGAAATATTATGCATGTAAATCTCGTGTGTCCCGACCTATAGCAGCCAGTTGTGTTTAGGTTTGGCAAGTTCTATTATTATAGTGGGAAAATTACGCTTTTGATATCTAGCTACATTATGGATTTTTTTTCAAAATTAATTACAAAACGAAACTCATTTTTGCAAAAAAATTACAAATATAACATTAAAATCCTATGTAATTGATTGTATTTTAATATTTCTATTTCTCCAGTTGCGTAAAAAAAATCCTCCAATTAAAATATCTTAAATTACAATCAGTTACATGCGATTTTTGGACCATAAAATTGATCAAATGTTAGGTTTGCATTTTTATTTTTTTTTGAAAACGTGGATATGATTTCATTAATGTAAAAAAAAATTGGATTTTTTTTAAAAGAACTCAAAATGTATGTATCAAACAGTATAGTAGTACTGTGCATGTGCCTATGCGGGTTTAAATTAATATTACAGTGGAGGACCATACAATAAGAATGAGGTACGTTACCCCTCCATATAGTATTAGTTTTTTTTTTTTAATAATTACTATTAATTTTATTTTTTGTACTTCGGATTCTATTTATAATAATTATTATCTATTTTGTTTTTCCCCTAAACAAAAAAAGGGTCTAAATTAATTACTTTTATTTTATCAATATAGTTATTTTTTATTTTGTTTGATCATCTTCTTCTTGTCCTACTTTAGCAGTTTTTGATTATTTATACTGTTGAAGAAAAAGAGTAGAATTTCAAAATATTAACGGTAAGGGGTATGAAATGTGGTTCAATTGAGATGTGATTGGGAGGAAATATGGAGTTGGATGAATTAATTTATGTTAATTAGAAACAAAAATATTTGGTTATCGATGTGGTAATTAATTCTAGTTGCTTTGAACGATAGTAACCTTTAAGAAAAGCCCAACTACGGGCGGACCAATATAATTAGCAGAATAAATTGGGTTAACCCATTTTACTTTTTAAGTGCTCATCCTTCCTTCACAATCACACATCAAATGACACTATATATATACAAACCAAAGTAGTTTCTAACCTGCAAAAGGCTAGGCCTTTCAAAACTATGATATATATTCACTTGATAGTTGATGATATCAAAACGGTGAAAATCTCTATTTATGTTAAATTAGAGAGAGAGAGAGAGAGAGAGAGATATTTTAGGATTTGAGAACCGTTGTTTCTCTTTCACCAACTATATAATATATTATATATTGAGAGATTTATCGTGTTTTATCATATCACAAACAAATATTAAATGCTAATTTTGTTACAAATTGACGCGTCACATATTTCTCTAATTAATCACGACGAATGAAATATACAATACAATTAATAATTATACATATAATTAACAATAAATTGATATTAATAAAATATGAGATCGATCCACATTAATCATTCATACTGGCAAGCTAGCTAGAACAAATTAAAAATCAAATATCTGCTTTGAATTAGGCAACAAATTAAATTTAGAAGATATAATTCCATAACTTTTAAATTATGAGAGATTATATATCGTGAATATATATTTCACGTCCCGATTATTATATATATTAATGATTATAAAAATAATATAGAGATAACATTTATCATAAAAATAATAAATATATATAAAAAAGGAATGAATTGAAAGGTGAAAGCTGAGCTAGCATTTGTTTGGGCTAAAAGCAATATATTTGTTGGCGAGATCATAAGTTACCCGCATGCCTTGTTGCTGCACATTACCGATGATCGACAGCGACCCCAACGTCCCCGCAAATGCAAAGCAGAATTTCCTGCTGCCGCTCTCCACCGGAATCATGTAGTTGCTAGCCGGCAGCGCCAGCCTCTTCCCCCCGCCAAACTCAAACGACATTTCCGGAATCCTCACCTCCGACAGCGAAGAAGGCAAGTCATAGCACGTGTCGAACAGCAAATACTCGCCGGCGTACGACAAGTTCCGGCTCATGTTCCTAAACGCGTCCCTCACCGGAAAGTACACCTCCTTCCGCAACCGACTCACCGTCGTGCCCGAGTCCACGATCACCCCGCCCCTGCCGTCTCTTCCGATTTCCAAAAGAGACGACGGGAACTTCACCGGCTCTCCGCCGACGCTGATGCCGCTGAGGCCCACGTACCGGTAGGTGTCTACGAACGAGTTGGTAAGCAGTGGCGCCTCGACTGAGTCGGCGGGCTGAGTTGAGTTGAAGTCCAGAGTGGACGACGCGTTCGAGTCACGGTTCACCAAGCAGTAGGAGAACGACGTCGCTTTCATTTGAGAAGGGAGAGACAAGGCGCCTCCTCCGAGGCCAAACAAGCCCGCCGCGCCGGAGAAGAGGCCTCCGTTGGTGTGGCCGCAGCCGATGGCCACGTTGGGGACTGAAACGTTGGAGCCGAAAGAGATGGTTTCGGCGGCGAATTCGCCTACGGTGAAGGAAGCGTCGCCGTAGATAACCTGGTAACCACATCTTCCGGCGAAGCAGGCGGGGAAGTCGAGGGCGATGCACCGGCGAGAGAGGCAAGAGAGAGGCGCGTAAGTGGAAGACGCCGACGGATTGAAAATTGGATCGGATTGTTGGTAGCATTGGACGCAGGGGCGGCATTGGAGCCAGCTGACATCGCTTCCGGTGTCCATAACCATGTAGAACTCCGCCGCGGGGGTGCCGATGCCGATCCGGACGAAGTACTCGCCGCTCTGCTGCTTGAGTCCGGAGATGACGGGGGATTCCAGCTGGTTTGAATGTTTAGAGAGAGAAAAGGAGAGCCTGGAGAGGAGGGAACGGACATGGGCTTGGTCGCGGGCGAGGCGGGAGAGAGTGAGGGAGGTGTAGTTGTCGTCGGAGCGAGAAATGAGAGAGAGAGGGAGTGCCGATCGCGAATAGATGAGGGGTGGCTGTGGTTGCTGGATGGTCGTAGGAGTTGTGTGGGGGGAATTTCGAGAGACAACTTGGCGTGCATGCTGCAGTGAACCAGAGACGTCGAGAAACTGGAAGTGTTTATCAGATGATGATGATGATGATGATGAAGTAGAAGAAGGGATAAACATGAGAGAGAAGATTAAACATGTAACAAATTTTTTGACGAGGGCCATGGTTTTTGGTAGGTAGAGAGGTTGGAGATTACAAACATGCAAGAACGGATATAATTAATAAATAGTGGAAATATATAAAATTAGTCGGTTAAATTTTTAAAAAATTTAATTTAGTCACTAACTTTTAAATATATATTTTTAGTCAGAATTACTATATTGCCCCTGCTCAGCGCGCGCAGTGTCAGCGCGCACATGAGTATTTTTGTCTAAAGTGGTTAAAATAAGTATGTTTAAAATTTACAGGCTAAAATAAATATATTTTAAAGTTTAAGTGGTTAAAATAAGTTTCACCTCTAATTAATATCCCGCCAAACCAGATTCTCTATTTCATTTCATCACCATTATTTATTAGTTTACCACTTATCTCTTAAATTTTGTTAACAAATACTTAAGTAAAAATTAATGAGGAAAGATTTATGTTTTAGTATTATGTCTATACGAATATATAGGTGTACTTATGGGTAGAGATGATAGTTAATGAGGGGTTGGCCTTATATACTTATCCAAGTTGTATATGTAAGTCTTATATCACATGGAAAAAAAATATCACTATTAATATTGAAAAATATCACTGAAAGATATCACTTTTAATACTGTAAAGTATCACATTTATTTTACAGTAAATTACTGTTAATTTTTTTTTATAAAAGAAAAGACAGTGTCATTTTTATAATTATTAGTATATTTTTTGAATTGAAAAGATATCACACCCAATACTAAAAATTATCATCTCTAATACTAAAAAAATATTTGTCATGTATAAAACTTATATACAAGTGTATGCAAGTCTTTGCAGTTAGGGCGTGCGTCTCCAAATCAGTAAATTGCGGCTTGAATCATCTCCAAGGGGGACGGCATTTGGCACGCCATTTTAGGGCAGAGGAGAGAGGGGCGGTATATTTACCGTCCCTCTCTCCATTGACGGCAAAAAAAAAATTCATTTTCTTTTTATGTTTTATTTTGTTTTGTATTTTGTGTATATTAATTATTATGTGTTTTGTATTTTAAATAGTGTGTTGTAATTAATATTAAAATTTATTATATATGATAAATTTAATTAAATACAAATGGTGAAACATAAAATTAAATTAAATAAATAAATAAACATGCTAAAATGAATAAAAGTACACCAACAATAAAACTACATAAAAATACTATAATAGATAAAAGTACATGAAATAAAAATATAAAAATACACATAAAAATATTTTAATAATTATTATGAAATTTTGAATTTAAGTAGAGATATCTATTAAATGAAATTTCATAAATCATTATATGTTATCAATTATAAAATAACAATTGTAAATGAAATAAAAGGAATATTATGGAATATTCACTTTTGATGTGGAATTATAGTGCAAACTGAGAAGAAATTGAGAATCTGCTGCATTTTAGCGATAGTAATGTTGTATTATAGTGCAGACTGATGGAGATGACCTTATGGAGTCCAAAAAAGGGAAAACTCGAATCTTAAGATATAAATGGGCCAATAAAAGGTCTTAATTCTGCTAAAAAAAAATAAAAATAAAAGGTCTTAATTCTTTATTTTCGCGCACATACCAGTCCTAAATGCTTCTAATCTTTTGTTACATAAACTTCAATTTCATAAAGCATATATTAGATGATTTTAAGATTTGAGAAATCTTAAAAATATATAGTTCTAATAACATTTTAAGCAAATGTAATATGTACAATTAATTAGTATATTAATTATAGGTGAAATTCAAATTTTAAAAATTTGGAGTTATTTCAGTTTTCTATTACTATATATTAAAATAAAGTAGTTTACTGTTAATTTTGCTTCCAAAAATATCTTTTCATGGTGTGAAAAAATAGTTTGTTTTATTTACTGAATTTATGAATTTTTACAATGAAAAATATTGAACCATCAAAAAATAAAAATTAATACGATTTTGAAACTCAAATTCAAAATTCACACTTACATTTTAGAGCTATATTTTTTTTTTTTTGCATCCTATAACTATATTGGTTTGTCGTGTCTACGTAGTACTCCATTTACTATTTTGTATGTTAATTACCATTATTTTTATTTGAATTCTATATATGAATACAAATATGTGCGTGTGTGTGTATAATTATTAGTGTGTGTGTCTTTTTTTTATACCTTTATTTTAGTGTACTACTCCATGTCTCTATCCGATATTGGAATTTTTTATAATACGAAGTTTTAAACATTCATGAAATACATGAGGCATCAATTTGAACTAAATAACATCGTCTCATATTTCACCACGGCCACACAATGCGTGTGCAAAACTGTTCATATATAAAAGCCAATGACCATTAAAAATTAATGTTTTTCAGTCAATATCAATATATTATTAAGAGTAATCTTGTATAGGACTGTTTTAATGGTCAAAATCTGCAAGATTGATAAAGTTTCCTATCCAAACACAATTAAATGCCGACAAAATTATAGACATGTTATCAAATATGAATTTATAAGATCTACATTGTGATGTCACAAAAATTTTATCTCATAATTAAGGTATGAGGATCTACACAGTTTTTTGCTCTATATTTAATACAATATAATACATATCTTGTAAGATTTAAACAACACATAATTAATTTTTGGGACGGAACCTTCGATCTAATTTTGATAATTAGAAGCTAATAATTTAATTTGGGCCGCGAATCGCGATTTTATCAAGCACAAGTCACACTCATGACTCACCGTCGGCCCACTAGTTCCTCTAAGGAGTAAGGACAAATCTCATATTGGATATATATAGTTCATGTTCTCACGCTTCAATTTTCTTGTTACATTTCGTGTTACATCTCATATTTTATATTAATAATTAATACACGTCATGTATATATTAATAATGTCATTAAATATATGAGTATGAAAGTTATTCAAGTTGATACACATGATATGTATTATTGATATTGAAATAAGAAATGTAATAATAAAATGTAATAGAAAATTTGATGTCGTGTTTTCGCAACAACAGCTATTAGCCAAGTTGCCGGCTGGTGATGGAAAAAAAAATGAAGGTTTGAATCTTTTATCGCGCAAATTTCATATCTACTCCAAAATTAATTTTTTAAAGAATTAATTAGCATATAGTTTCAATTTATCTTGTGTAGGAGAGTAATTCATTGACAATATGAATCATATGCGGATATGCCCCACCATTGTACTCGTACTCATCCACCATTAATTTCTCTTAAATTTTCAAGTCCCTCTTAAAAATTATATTTTAGTACTTAAATTGTTAGGTTTTTAAACAAACTAACATCAACCATCATGGAATGCACGGTTAAATTATATATATATATATATATATATATATATATATATATATATATAGGGAAATGATCAAATAAGAACCAAATCCCCGTGAGAACCTAGAAACCAATTCTAATCTTAGATTTGATTAGATCTAATGACCATAATTTAGTCAAAGTTTTAGTCAAAGTAAGGTGGCAAACTTGTAATATTTGAGAACTTAATGAAGACGGGATTATTTTCGTAATTTAGAAATTAGGTTATTTTTTCGGATTTTGGGCCCAATTCTCAGAATTAAATAGACAACGCTTTAAAATCGCTGTCTTTTCTGGCGTTGTATTAATATACTAACATGAAAGATTTATATTGCTAACATCAACAGATTTTGTTGCTAACATGAGGTAGACTCATATTGCTAACTTGACGAGATCATAATATTAAATTGACACGTATTAAACATCACACAT
The DNA here is from genome assembly GCA_026008535.1 of Perilla frutescens. NCBI lineage: Eukaryota > Viridiplantae > Streptophyta > Magnoliopsida > Lamiales > Lamiaceae > Perilla > Perilla frutescens. The sequence continues at coordinate 18,162,088 of BRKX01000014.1, read as the reverse complement.
ATAACATTGGACCACATTTAAAATAATATCGTGTAACATGTGTAACATCATTCATACATACAACATATTACTAATATGTTAGAGAATATACACATTGCTAATATGTTAGTAACATGTTGCTAATATGTGAATAATGATATGCTAGTATGACTTAAATTCTCAAATATTACAAGTTTTCAAAATACTATTAAGCATTGATAAAGTTATGATTGTTTATGAACTTAACTATATACAGCTCATACTTTAATTATTTTCTCATGAAAGCAACTTAAGATTCAAAGTCGTGCATAAAAAATTTCATGTTAGCAACATAAACACAAGATATGAGCAATATTGTGATATCATATTAGCAATATCTGACAGTTACAAGTTGAATATACATGAAAAAAGTTTTTGTATTTTTCATCAATTTTTGCTCAATTAAACATATGCACTGTGGATCTTAAATGAAAGAGCATGAAAAAATCTTTAATTTGATATATTTTTTGCGTAGATTGGATAAAAAACGAGTAAGTTATGATTATTTAAAGTTTATAAGAATTTTTTAAATGATGATGACATCACTTTATAAAAAAAATCTGGAATTACCCCTTATATTTCGAATTTTACATATTTACAACTATGTCACCGCTTTTTTATCCGCTATGTCATCAAAATCCTTGAATTTGATTGATTCCTAGATTCTCACGAGGGATTGGTTCCTATTTGAACCCACCCATATATATATATATATAATTTATCAAAATAGGACATTTTTTCCTAGTGTGGGAATTAGGATCACATCTCCACCATCCAATGTATTGATCTAATGGTTGAGATTTAATGGAAAATATGGTGGTAATTTCATAAATAATAAAGGAAAAAAAGAAAGGAGGGTTATTTTCGTCCAAACCCATTAAAATTGATGACATCAGCAATTTAAAAAAAAAAAACTTAAAAACTTTAAACTACCATAATTTGCTCATTTTTAATCCAATGCACACAAAAAATATATCAAATTAAAGCTCTCTATGTACTCCTTCATTTAAGATGTCAAAATGCTATATTTAGATGAAAAAATATGGACGAAAAATATAAAAGATAAATTTTTACGCATACCCAGATTATAAACGATTTCGTTAATTAGCTTATAATAATGCTTCGTCAGCATTATGATAACATATGATAACGTATGTGTAACACCCCAATTCCGGAGAATTAAGATGCTAACAAAAGGTTAAAATAAATTTCCAAATTTTACAAAAATTACGTATCTAGAGAAAATATTTATACAATAAGTATTCCCTAATTTTAAAACCAACCAATCCCGACTTGAGAAGACTATTCAAACAGCCAATCACATGCAAGTTCGATTCATGACTAGTCAACGTTGACAGTCTACTATTTTCAAAGTCCAAAATAGTGGCGGAATAAAATAAGATTTTTAGAATATTTTAATATAATCCAAAATAGTAGCGGAAGTATAACATGTTCCAATATTGACCATAGTCAATATTCAAAATTTAAAGTACATAACATTGACACAGTCCAAAATAAACAAAAACCATGTGTCCACGTCAGCAGCCTCCATCACTTCGTACCTGAAAAATATTTTAGAAACGTGGGCTGAGTGTCAGAAAACACTCAGTGGACATGCTTATCTTGTTCGTCCAAGCACATATAAACATTTTTCATCTCATGTTGCCAAACAATTTATCATTCATTTGAGATCAATGCGCTCAATTAATCATGCGTGGAGACAGACCCTATGTGATCACATAACTATATTTCAATAGAATTGACAATGCCTGAATTCATCATGCAGGTCAAATCATATCCACGAAAAGCGAAAACATTATATTCATATCGAGCAAAAACTCAATTCATTTTAACATGGACGAAAGCATTTAAAACATGTTTGTAAAGGTTTTGGTAGCAAAACCCACCTTGTAGCTAGTATATAGTTGAAGCTTTAGTCGACTATCCTGACGATCCTCCTACGTCTGAGGTCTCGGGTTTGGACCTACAGAATAATAAATTCTATTAACACCATGCTGGGCCTTACTTTATAACATAAAATAAGCGTGGGCCTAGGGAACGAGCTCTCGAAACTTTTGGGTCGAAACGGTATACTTGAAGTGTTAAATGGATTTAAAATAATCCAATCGGCCCATTTGTAGTTTTAAACAATCATAAAATATTTTAGAATAGCCCCTTAGAAAATTAATTGATTTTACTCCATAAATAGATAGTATTTGAAGCTGATTTGGAATAAATTTCATAACTTATTTTTATAGCATTTTACTTACTGTTTTAAAAGATTAAAACATGATAGATAAGAATATTTAAAATAACAATAATAATAATAATAATAATAATAATAACAATAATAATAATAATAATAATAATAATAATAAAAGAATTATGAAATACAAAAGAGAATTAAAATCTCTCACTCTCGGTTGTACCATCCATCAACCAACATAATATATTCAAACCCAATTATTTTCTTTTCTCTTTTTTTTTATACTTCTCTACTGTATAATGTATACTAACCATATTCCAATGTGGTATTGCCGTATTGGTAATATTCTCTCTCTCTCTCCAAATTTATGATGTCTCTGCACACAAACATACATTTTTTTTATAGTTCCAAAGTCAAACTTAACTTTTTCACTCTATATGCACATACACCGATAAATGAATAACCATGTGTGCACTCTTTTTATTTTCAGAATCTTTCTTTACATTTTGTGGAAATGAAACATTGTCTCTCTACACACGCACATTTACAAAACATTCTTTCCATAAAAAGAGAGCTTTTAATTTAAAATGAGTTGCAGATATATCTCTACAAACACAAGCACACATTTACACTTAAGTATGTATATGCATATGTGTGTGTGTGTGTGTGTATATATATATATATATTATACTCATTTTTTGTAAAACCGACTAGAGGAGACGAGTAAAATTAAATGACCAAAGTTTTTATCTCCCTTCTCCCAAATACTCGGCCTCACTCAAGCACACACACCTATTATTTTATTTTTAATTCTCTGTTATCTTATTTACACATGTAACCATCTCCAAACTCTAAAATTAATATAAACAGTTTCCCTATGAAATAAAAATCCCAACAAACATGAAACCAAAATACAAAGGAGAACTATGAATATTTCCAACCATTGTGGTACTTTAGGTTTAAACTTGATTTTTGACCTTTAAAACTCTATAGATCTTAAAATAAAAATATAGAAAAGGATAGAGGAAGAGGAGGGGAGTATATTGGTGTGCTTGCATGTTGGATCCGGTCACCGAAAAAAGTCACCGAAAAAGCACCGACTTGCGGCCTTGGTGGCCTTTTTCCGGCCATTACAGCCTTCATCTCTTCACCAAACTTGTCCCAAAGTAATTAAAAAGTATAAAGGAGTTGGGAAATGGGTTTTTGGTGACATTTTGACCGGAATTAAATTTTCTGACAGCGGCGGGTGGTGGTCAGGCGGTGGCGCTCCGCCTCTGGCCACCATGCCGGAAATCGCTTAGAAGATGGAAGAAGAAGATGAAGAGAAGAGAAATCACCTTTGGAGTGAAGAAGAAGAGTGATCATTTTTTGAATTAAAACATGTATTTATATTTAATTAGGTTGGGCTAAAAGGCCCATTACCTCATTTTTTTTCTGGGCTTGCTCAACCATTTTCGAAAACAGCCCATTAGCCTAGATTGGCCCATTACTAATACATTCTTATAAATTCAATTGATTTGGCCCAAACCTTAACTAAGTCCAACTAAATGTTTTTAGGGTATTACAGTATGCTAACGAAGCATTTGTCATATGCTAACACAATGTATTCACTGTGCTAATGAAAAATTATCATAATGCTAGTGTAGTACAGATTTATTAAGGTTTATTTAATCTCAATTATGATTTATTTCATCTCAATTATGGTTTATTCCATCTAATCATGATTACTTTTTTTTAATTTATTTTTTCTTTTTAAGTTCCTAATTGATTATTAGGATTTATTTCATCAAATTATGATTTATAACGTATGTTGACAGAGTACATATTGTAATATGCTAACATAGTGTATTCGCAGTACTGACAAAGCAAAACCATAATGCTAACGTAGTGCATATATATTATTGTTATGATTTGTTCCGACTTATTTAGGGTTTATCACATCCAATTAATGTTTATTTCATCTAACGAGGTTTATTTCATCCAATTAGAGTTTCTTCCATCCAATTAAAGTTTATTAAATAAAATGAGGTTTATAATTAATTTTTAGAATGTATTTTTCGCTAACAATATTTGAAAATTTTAATTAGCATAACGATAACGCTTTGTTAGCATGATGATAATACTTCGTTAGCATGACGATCTGTTATCAAATCCTCCACAATTTTTATAAGAATTATCAAATTACGTTAATACCCCGCATGAAAAACTTTTCAAATATTACAGAATTGCTACCGCCCTTTTAATCAAATCTGGACCTTTGATTTTTGAAGATTGTGTGGTGTGAAATGTGGTCATAATTCCCACACTAGGATTTATTTTTACCTAACCCCTTCCCTATATATATGTATATAGGGGTGGTTCTGGTGTGAACCACCCCTAGTGTGTAAACTGTAAATCGATTTCCCACCACATATCCTTCAAAATCCAATGGTGGTCTAGATTTGGTCAAAGGGCGGTGGCATTATTGTAAATAAGAGGAACTTCAAAAAACACGGTGGTATTTTGGTAATTTCCGCGTCTAGGTCAAAATTTAAAAAATAAAAAAAATATAGCGGACTTCCAGGATGCAGGCTAACAAAGACACATTTATATGTTGACGAACACATAATCATATGCTTACGAAGCAATATCCCTTCATTCACAACACCTAAATTTAAACACAAAACTGATTTTGTTAAGAAATTATTATATGGCTAGTTTTATATGGATGGAAAGCTAGTCAAGTCTAATTTTCAACAAAAAATAATTTAAAAAAAACATGAATCATGGACAAAGTTATAGTTATTTGATTGAAGGTTGTTAGTTGTATTATTTGGCTTCATTCCATAACATTATTGCTTTTGTTAGCATTGTGTATTGATTTTCTTTAGCATTACATAATACCTCTATTAGCGTACGACAGTGCTAACAGAAGCAAATGATAAAATTCAATAAAATTAAATTGTTGAACTCTAAAATTGATGTAATAGCAATATAACTAATCATGATGCTAGTGAATCAACTGTCACATGCTAACGAATCATGTTTAATTGAGATGGATGTTATACATTGATAATACACATGCAGTATTAAACACATATGATTCTATTACCAGATATAATTATACTATATTAGCATTATTATAATATTTTAGGTAGCATATGTTAATGCTAACGTTAGCAGTGCATTAATATTCTTATATAAAAAAATATCTTAATGCATTAATGTATTGTTCATTGTGAATATAATTGATACTAATGAAATATTTGTTATATGCTAAAGAAACACATCCTAATTGGGATTAAATAAACATTTATAGCAATATAATTGATGTCAGTGAAGCATATATTAATTGAGATGTAATAAACATTTACAGTAATATAATCGATGCTAATGAAATATTTGACATATGTAAAGTTGTTATTAATTAAAGTCATGTGATAAACAAGCCATTATTTTTGTGTAAAATAAAAACATTCACGTTGAAATAAATTATTTTTGCTACTATAAATTACATATAATTATTTATTGTATTTTAGTTGACATGAAAATAAACGACATCATGTTTTATGTATGCCCAATTAAGCTAGTATAATTGAAAAAGAAATAAAGAATGGGTTTCTTAATTACCAACTTACTTTAAAATAAAATAGACAATTTCAAAAATTAAGTAAAAGAATTTATACTGAACTATATTGCAGATTTATACTAAAAAAATTAAATTTTAGATTTCATTTGTTTCCATTTCTTACGCATGTGTGGAGATTCAACCATCATTCATTGATAGCCAAATTTATTTGATCAATTAAATTTAAAAATATAATTATTTTCTATTCAGCTTGTACCTCTAATACCTATATGATTTTTTTCCTTAAAAAAACATATTTGATGACAAACAACACACAAAAGAACTCAAGCTCATTAAACTAAACACAACAATAAACTGAAATTGAATATGAAAAAAATGTACTCTACAGTAAAACAAAATTCGAAAAAGGTTTTGAATGCACAAAACAATCGCGAATGAAATATGAACATGTTTGTAGAATCGACAGAGTAATCAAATAGTCCTTTGTAAATAATTCAAAAAATGATATTGGCCTTATTTACAAAACAGGATAACTAATTTATTGTTATAAATAACTAACATAACATTATAATTATAATACGTAATCTTTTTTTGAGTTGGAAAAAAAAAAGAGAAAGAGATAGGTCATCTCAAATTCAACACAAAATAAATTAGTCTGCACTACGCTTGATCTATCTAGAATGAACATAATTAGTCTATCCTAAAAGGTGTGATGATCGAAACATAATACATATACTCCAATTACAATATACATTTCATTGTTGCTACCGATTTGATGAGATGACTTGAATTTCAAAAGAGATTTATAAGGCTACAATGTTCAAATACAATTTATTCGATATTTCAACCTATAATTAACTTATATACATAAAATAATATCAGAAAATTTTGAATTAAATAAAAAATAACTCAAAATAAAATTTTGAATTTAATGATTTCAAAACGAAAATATGAACGCTAAACAATAGATATGAAGTTTAAGAATCTAATAAATAGTGTGATAACTTACATCATGGATTTGAGATCTCAAATCTAAGCGGTTTATCCAACCAATTCAGTGCACTCTATTAAATTACAATAACAATAACAACGTACTCCCTTTATTATCATTATTATCGATTGCTAATGTGAACCTAAAGTATATGAATATTTGAATACTTTGTGTAAAGTCAATTATAAAAAGTATATATAAACCATAAATCAAATTAAATTGAAGTAATATAAATAACAATAAAATCAACTTTTATTCCCGGGTGGATGAGTGAATCAGTGTCATTACACTTATTGCAAAAAAAAATGCACACACGGAGTAGTAAAATTTTGGATATTTACATACGGTGTTTATAAACAAATTTGGTGATGTTAATTAAAGCCGACAATATTAATTTAGTCATATATAAATTTATTCCATATATATATATTAATTGATACAATTACTAATAAAAACAACAATTGCCAAAATTAATGGTTAATTTAATTTTAGAATGATATATTTATTGACTAGTTGTACATATAATTTATGCATCGATCATTTGAAATCTATTACCAACACATCTTATATATCTATGTATTTATTATATATATAATTATTCTATATTTTTTCATGTAGTTTTTCTATAAAGATTGTTATTATATATATATATATAATAGAAACAAAATTTAAAATATATTATATAGAAACAAAAGAAAATTGATCGTGTTTTAGTAGATATTACATTATGATACACACACACACACACATACATACTATAAATTTTAGAACTTCACATTATATAAAATATAATATCCAAAATAGTAGGTGAACATTTCCTTACATAAATCAATATTTTCGGCAAGCATTAATATACAATATTATATTAAAATTGCAAGTTTGTATAACTAATGAATTTGTAATCACTAAATAATTAATATGAATTGACTGAATTGCCCTTGTAAATGGGAGGGAAAAAATGTGATGCACAAGTGTGTTATAACATGTGAGTGGGGGCTATAGTTCGAGATGAACACGGCAAGCTTCGAGCTGGCCTCGCTAACCCAATTCAAAAATCGATGTCGGTCCTTGATGCTGAAATTAATGCGATTCTCTATGGCGTTGGATTATGTTTGCAGGAAGGGCTTGGCCCTATCATTGTTTATTCGGACTCTTTATTGGCGGTGCGGTTGCTTAACAAAGAGTATGGGGGTGAAAACTATATGGAGAAAGAATTACCTATTTTAGCTGATCTTGTTAATTTAAAAGTTATTTTGGGCTTCCACCATATGTATAGGGAGGCTAATAGTGTGGCTCACTATTTAGCTCATTTTGGAGCAGGGTGCGTGTCTATGCATATTTGGAACAATATTTTTCCTCCGTGGATGAGGAACTTGGTTGATTAATATAAGTATTGGATCTTTTGTTCAAAAAAAAAATATATATGTATGTATGTATAGAGAGAGAGAGACTAAATAATATTCGTAGCATTTCAGTTAAAACACACACAAAAATTGATATATTATTGTTTAACTTATAATATAATTATGGTTTTAAATAAATGTGCTCATTTTTGTGGGGTTATTCGACTGAGATTAAAGGAATGCATTGGTCAAATTGGGTTTCCAAAGCCTTGTTAGTTTTATCAAAGTATTATTGGCTAAACAAGTTTGGTGTTTTATTGATAAACCATCATCTCTGGTGGGTCATGTTTTCAAATTAAAATTTTACCGATTTTCAGATATTATGGACTGCCCTATTGCAAGTTCAGCTTATTTTATTTGGAGATCTCTTTGCTGTAGTCGGGGATTTGTTACAAGTGAGACTGGGATGGAAGGTTGGTGATGATTAATGCATTCGGGTTTGGCGGGATACTTGGGTGCCAAACTTGGAGTCGGGAAAGTTTTACTTGCATGAAAACTTAGGATTTGATCATGAGTTGCAGGTGGCTGATTTAATTGATGATGAGGCGAAGTGGAGTGAAAGACTTATTAAGATGTGTAGTTTACCTTTTGAATCAGAAGTTATTCTTGATATTTTTATCCTCATTGCTGCAAGGAGGGATAAAAGATTTTGGAAATTTGATGATAAGGGGAGGTACACAGTCAAAATTGTTTAGTTGGCGGATATTGGCTACTTTTGCCCGCCTTCTGCACAATTTTTTATTTTTAATTTGGATTGGGTCAAACTTATTTTGAGGCTGGATATTCCACCGAAGGTAAAAAAAATAATTGTGGTGCGTGCTCTAGTATTTTATTCCAACTGAATGGAATCTTTATTGCCACCATACTCCTACAACTAGGCTATGTACAAAGTGTTAAAAGGACTGGGCTACTACGAGTCATTGCCTTCTATTTTGTGTCAAGACCTGTCATCTTTGGAAGAATAGTGAGTTTTGGTTGGAGTTGTCGAAATGTCATTTGTTGGTGATGACTGATATTGTTCAATATATGTGTAACACCCCGATTTCGAAAATTCAAAAGGCTAACACAAAATTAAATAAAGTCCCCAATTTCATAATCATTTCACCTTTAAAAGAAAAACATTTTTATGGTAATTTATTTAAAAATAAAATCCACCAATCATCATTTGCAAATACTTTTCAAACAACCAATCACAAATATATTTCACAAACGACTAGTCAATATTGAAATTTAATATTTGAACGAGTCTAAAATAATGGCAGAACATGTAAGATTTTAATATTCTTAAATATTCATAACATTCAACGATAGCATAATACGAAAAAATATTGATTAAAGTCAACATTCAACATTCAAAATAGAATTTTGAATAGTAAAAAAAAAACTTAAAAGAATTAACTCGTATGTCCATATAAACTGTCTACATCACCTCATACCCCGAAAAATATTTTAGAAAACGTGGGTTGAGTGCCAGAAAATACTGAGATGGCTTATCGTGCTCGTCCAAACACATGTAAGTTTATCTCATGTCATAAGCCAATAACTCAATATAAATTTCAATGCCAATGCGCTTAAGAATGTTTATTCAAAAACGAACAATTCAATATTCATTATCATGTCGATGCGCTTAAGAATATATTTATTCAAAAGCCGATAATTCAATACTTATTCTCATGTCAATGCACTTAAAAATATTTATTCAAAAGCCACTGCGCTCATTTAACCATGTGTGGATATAGACCCTATGGGATCACATAACTGTGTTTCAATAAGATTGGCAATGCCAGAATTCATCATGCAGGTCAAATCATATCCACATTGAGTAAAAAGAGTCGTAAATTATATATGGACGAAGGCATTTTAAAAATATAGGTTTTAGTTAGTATAACCCACCTTATAGCTAAAATAGCTAGTGATAACCTCAATTTTTGCACTAATTTAGAGTCTGTTTTAGATTTGTTTTGTTGATTTATTGTGTGCATTAGTCCATGTTTATCTCAAATTTCACTTGTTTGGATGAGATGAGTGTTTGATATGTATCTACAAGAATTTGGACTAAAAATCATTGGAGTTGATGAAATCTAGCTCCAAGACTTATGATTCGAGTAGAGACTCAATCGAGATGAGAAAATGTCGGAAAAATGCATATCGAAAGTGCAGACAGTGAGCACGGACCGTGCTTAAAAAGAATTCGAAACAGAAGGTTGACAGTAGGACTGCACGATCCGTGCTAAGCTAGCATGACCCGTGCTATTTTGTATATCACGGACTGTGCTATTTTTCGGCCTTTTCCGCTGATATTTCTTTTAGACCTATTCATTTTCATCTCGAACTTGGAGGTTATTCAAAGTAGGTTGATTTTGTGATGAAAACCACCAAACTGCGAAAAAATGGCGGAATTCTACAAATACAAAATCACTCTAAAAAAAATATAGATCCAAACCTCATTATAAATGCAGATTCTCATAAAAATATATAAATTTGGATGCATGGAGGAAAGATTGGAGAGTTTTTCTTTTCTTTTTCCTTTCTTTTTTAATTTTGAAATGGTGGGGTTGTGGGTCTGTGGGGGTAATACATTAGGAAATTATTTTATATTTTAGGGATTTTAAGTGGTGGGATTATAAGGATAAAATTGTCTAGTATATTAATATTTATAATTCAATTAATTTTAGTGGTTGTGTGGAGAAAAAAAGGGGTTGTGAATAGAATTACCCATAATTCGAAAAATCTAACATAAAGGCCCAAGTTCTTAATATTGTCCAGTTGCAAAGTTTTGGGGTATTACAATATGTATCATAAATTTTGAACTCGCGACTATGAGTTTTGGGTTATGAATGTGTGGAGTTTATGGTATTATCTAATTAAGTTGTGTTAAACACGCTAATGGTGTTTCTCTTCCTGTTTTTTCTTTTGAGATGAGTGAGCTTATTCCCTTTACTTATCGTGAGGCTCATCAACAAATTGAGATGATCTCTCGACTTTAGGCTTTTGCTCGTGATAAACATTGGTCCTATCCTCCAGAGGGGTTTTGTCGGGTTGATGTTGATGCTCTTTTCAATCCTATCTTGAGATTGTATGGTTTATGTGTGATTGTTTAGAACTCTAATGGTTCTAATACTGTAGCTCTTACAAAGCCTATAAAGCACCATACTTCTACTCTTGGTGCTGAAATTTTAGCCGCTATTAATGGTATCAACCTGTGTTTGGAGAAGGGTATTTCGCATGTGTTGCTGTTTTCAGATTCAAATCTTACGATCTAGGTTTTAACATATTTAAATGTTGACCTCTTGACGATTGCATTGTCGTTGACGAGCTTCGGGATTTTAGGTTGATGGTTAGTGGAGGTTTGGTCCTAAAACTTTCTCATATGTACCGTAAGGCCAATATGGCAACTCATAATTCAACTCAGTTTGCCGCTCCTCTATCGGATGTAGTTAGGGCTGGCAAAACGGGCCGCCCAGGTCTGAAAATTCGGGCCCATGGCCAAATTCGGGTCGGGCCCGAAATTTTTCGGGCTTATTTTTGTGAAGCCCCGCCCTGCCCAGAAATATTACGGGCCTATTTTTTAGGCCCGGCCCGGAATTGTTTTGGGCCTATCTTTTTGGCCCAGTCCGCCCCTAAAAGCGGGCCGGGCCGGGCTGAAATTGTCAGCTCTAGATGTAGTCAAAGTGGGTCTCAGATTACCCATCTTGGCTTGAGCATCTTATTTCTTTCGATTGTTCGACAATTTAATTCAAGATTTTTGAGCTTCAAAAAAAAAACTATCAATCCGAAGTCTGAAAGATAAAACTATACATTTAAATCCTAAAAAATCATATTTATTTTTAATTAATTTTCAAATTTTTAACAAACTATCTATTAAATTTAATAAAACATTATTAAAAAAAATAATAATCTAAATAAATAACTCTTTTAGAGGAAAATAAATAATTTTTAAGCCTTATATTGAGAGTTTCAATCATTAAGGATTTAAAATTTGATAAATTATATTTCAAAGTTTAATTAATAGTTATTTTTCTTTGAAGCTCTAAATTGATAAAAGACAAAACACATCATTAGGCCCTTCTACTATTAGGTCTCTATATATTTTTTTAATAGGTTCCTATATTTCTACGTTTTGATTCATTAGGTCCTCGTACATATTTTTTTCATTTTAATAAGCGCTTGTATTTTTATGTTGGTTTCATGATGTCTTATTTAAATGATCAAGTTAAGTTTTCCCGTTAAAAAAATAACAGATTATTTATTATTATGTAATTAGTTAATTACATGGCATATCCTAATTAACTGGAATTTGATATAATTGTTGCGCAAAAAGATTGCAACATCCAGACATTACTAACATAACTACTTTCGAATCTCAAATTAAATAAATCTTAATTAAATTAGACGCCAGCAATAAATAAATTAATGAACACCAATGAACCACTTTATTAAAAAGAATTAATAAAACAAAAAAAAAATGAAACATAAAATGTAAATGAAGACAAATCACAGTATACTAGTTGTAAGAGATAAAGCCAAATATAAATGTCTATATTTCTTCTGTTAATTGTGAAGTAACTTGCAATTTGCTTATTTAATCATCTATGGGAAAACACTAGTCTTTATTTAATCCACTACCATTAGTTTTTTCCTTTACGTTTGTTTCATCTGGATTCAATAGAAGAGGCTATCAATTTATATTTTGCATAACAATATATATATCAAACTAGGATATGACGCGTAATTAACTAAATAGTTATACTTATAATGGTTTATGTATACTAAAAATGATAAAATTGTATTGGGCAGATATTGTATGCATTAGGTATACATCAGACGGTCTTGATTGGATCAATACATATAGATTTGGTCAATGTGTTGACCAAAAAATCCGTCAAAATCAGTATCAATCATAATACTAAAAAATACCGGTAAAAAAAACTGTCAAAATCAGCATCAACCGTAACACTAAAAAATATCACTCAAAATTCAAAAAGTACCACTTGTTTTGATGATTTTTTGATCAATACGTTGACCGTCAGATGTACATTTTATGTAAATGAGAATTTACAAACTGTATAAGAATTTAATGAAATAAAAAATGAAAATATGAGGATGTATTATAATGAAAAAATTATATCGGATGAAAATATGAGGATCTATTACAACAAAAAACTAGTTTAATACCCACGCGTTGCATAACGATATATAAGAGGACCTTATTTTTTGAGCAATAATATGGTTTGGTCTCTAAATTTAATTTGATAAATTGTGGAATGATCATGTTTGAGCTATTTAAGCTTTCCAATACTGTATAAAAATAATGTTTTATGTTATGCTCAAATAATATTTTAATCAATTGAAAAGAGCGAAAAAAAAATTCTTATTTGACATTTTTAAGCGGAAAAATTTCTTCTCGAAAATTGTACACTATTTTAGTTTAATATACAGTTAGATTATATAGGAAATTAATATAAAAAAAAATAGATAGATGTAAGCAAGGATGAAAATATCGTGAAATATCGCGGATATATCGCGGATATTGACATTGCGATACGGATATTGGGGGGAATATCTTTTTTCCCGAGTATCGACGAGAAATCGCAATATATCGCAATATATCGCAAGATATCGCAAAATATCGCAAGATATCGCAATATATCGCGATTTTTTTAATATTTCTATAATATATTTTGATTTTTATTTAATACTATATATTTTTGTGATCTTTTTCAGGTCTTCAATGTAATTATTTGAGTTGCAATATTCTTTGCTTTATAAAGACATTTACTTTGCAAAAAAATATAAGAGAAAGAAGACCGGGAAATCAACGGATGTCTTAGAAAGAAAAGTGAGATGCACATGCACCGACTTTATTTTTTCATTTTTTCAGTTAGAGGACATGATGGACAAATCACTAAAATTTTTCTTCCCCACACGAAATTGAAATCTAAGATTGAATATAAATTATTTGCCAAATCTTGATTCTATGAATATGGGTGGCACTGATCATAGTGATATGTCCCAAAATTCATATGCTTCTTACACATATGGGAGTTCACAAATTGATTAAACTACTCAAAATGTGTATCAACAAAATAATTGGGTCAGTGAACATTATCCAATTTATGGTGAAGCTGTTGGAAAAAATTAAGAAACATATCAAGTGCATGTGCATAATTATATCCATAATTACTCAAACGTGATAAGTTGGTACCAATATTGTTTAGAATAAGATGGCATTCTGTAACGCCCCGATCCCGGAAGAGTAGTGACAAGGGACCGACGCACTACTGGGGAAAAGGGGAAAGGGGTTTTGGCATAAACATAATCATAGAAATAGGGTTAGTGCCCGAAACACTTGGGCAGCATAACCTCTATAACTGGAATTTAACCACGCTCTAAGGCGTTTTAGAAGGAACCTGAATCATTGATCAATCATCAAAGGGAACTTATCCCGCCAATTAATTGTAAGGACAGATCTCAATAACAAACACAAATCATATTATGATTCAAACAACTGAAAATAAATTATATCAGAGTAACGTAACAAGCGTAGAACATCTTTATTAAACTTAAGCAAAATATTTCCAAGTACTTCTTTGTTTAGAGTATCTAAGATCTCTAAACAACGCAAAAAGAGCAAGCATATATCAACAAAAACACAGCCCTTGCCCCAGCTTCGTCATCTTTCAGCCTGTCTCTCAACCTGAAAATATTTAGAAATGATTTGGGCTGAGTACTAGTGTACCCAGTGGGCAAATTTTGATAAACAGTTCATAATCATTTTATAAATATGAATATTGTATCCACACAAGTATAACAATGGAAAGGTTTGAAAATTAAAAAGCATTCCATGTATACAAAGCTACTTTTAACCTTACACGCTCTGTCTCAACTGTCCCTTCCTACAGTGTCTTAACTTATATACACGTCCTCCAGCCCAGCTGTCTAATAAAGGATAGTGTATACGGTCCCAAAGCTTAAAGGATCCGAACTCGAGTCTAGTTAAGCACTCAATATTTTCGTAGAATACTGGCGAACGCGAACAGTGAGATAAAACATTTTGATACAAATATTCATGCTTCACAGTTGATAAATAGTTGAGCTTATTAGCTGAACATAATTTGAGAAAAATATAGCCCACCTGATAATAGTGAACGCGTAGTATTTGAGGAGGGAATCACAGAGTGGATAAGGGTCCTAATTGGGCCGCACCTAATATCAAAATAATCTTAATAAATTATTTAAGCCAATTCTAATTTGAATAATTCCAAAAGTCAGAAATTATAAGCCTAAATAATTAAAATATATTAAAGGGACTCTGATTTATAGAAATTACATATTAGCATGCTTTTGATTTTGGAAGAAGTTACATAACTTATAACTTAATTATATGTGGATTCCGAAAAGTTTTACCGAATATTCTCTTAAATGCTTGGGCAGCATAACCTTATTTCTATAATTATTATTTTTATGTCACAACCCCTTTTCCCCAGTAGCGTGTCGGTCCCTTGTCACTGTTCTTCCGGGATCGGGGTGTTACACATTCTATCTAATATATTTGAATCTCATAGATCCTCATTTTGGTATTAATTGTACTTTATAATGTTTATTTAGTCATTTTATATTGCATTATGTATTATTTTGTCAAATGTATTATCTCAGACGGTATTTATATAATGTATTATTTATATATTTGGTTTCAAAATACAATTATATCAAAAAAATTAGTGGAATATGTGCATAATAATATGTCATAATAGTTCCTAAAATTTCATGCTAAATTTCCAAGATTTTAATATGATTTCCGTCATTTTTTTCAATTTTCTGCGATATCGATATGCGATATCGATATATCCGTCGATATATTCGTAAAATTAAAGTTGCGATATATGTTGCGATAGCGATATTTTCATCCTTGGATGTAAGAGTGTTGTCCGGTGGTAAAACTCCTCAAATTAACTACAATGTTATCCAGTGTCCACATCAGGCCGACATTTTGTTGTAAGACGGGGCAAAAATGGGAATTCGGAAATCCAAACCGCCGTCGCCATGCCATCATTTTTCTATCCGTAAAACTCCGAGCTATTAAATAACATTATTTAAATAATGACCACAAAAGGGGGAAAAAAAAAAGGAAAATTGGGATAACCGACCACGTAAGGGCCACGTCATGAGGAAAAAATTGAGAAGCAATGCAGGAACAACACGTAAACAAAGGTCCGTTAATATTTTTATTGTTGGGTGTATATGCGTATGTCTTTGCAGACGACAAGAATCGACGTCGTAGCACGCATCGCTTCCAGAAATTCTCTCCTTTTGTCAATCCCTTTTCTTCTTCCACAAATTTCTCTCTTTTTCCTTGGATTCGTATTTCTATATATCCGCCCTCGATAATTCTGTGCACTATTTTTGGGATTTTCTTCAAGGAAAAAGGAAAAAACAAAAAACAAAAAATAAAAAACTAAAAAAGAGGAGCAGAATACCGATTGCGATGCAAAGGGCTGTTGACAATGTTCTCGCTGTAACCAAAGAGTGAGTCTTGTTTCCCCTCTTCCTCTCGTCTCGCGATTTATTATTTATCTGCAATTTTTTGTTTAATTTGGGGTTAGACTGATGAATATGATTTGATCGAGGAGTTCTGTGATTCTGTTTAGTTGAGAATTTTGGCTCTTTTTCGTTTGTCTTTGTATAATTTGTGCTGATCTTAATCTGTTTTCTGATTATTCTTGGGCTGCGGTGGCTAGAGATTGAGGGTGTTAGTTTAGGCTTCAAGATTTGATGACATACGGTAATTAACTTGATTTGGAGGGATTTTTATGGAGTTAGCTGCGAGTTTGTTGCAATTGCCTCATTTTTACATTTCAGATTTTTGCTTACAATTACTTATGTTAGGATCTTCTGTGGCCTAATCTACACAAGTTAGTCTTGTTAGTTTGTTGAAAAACTTGGAATTTATTGGATATCTTGAGGCATACTAGTATATTATATTGTGTTGGCTGGCGGCCAAAAATATATTTGTTTGCTTTAATATAAAAAATGACACTGTATATGCATGTTTGAATGGAGCGAGTTTCTGTTTGCTCAAGGCAGAGGATGATTTGGCATGACACGGGAAGAATGAAGCATGTCCGATTAAGTACAATTGTTGTAAATTTTCGTGTGTTACAATCAATATACATCAAGCAAAAGCATTGTTTATGTTGAGCAGCTGAAGGATGTTCTTTGTGATAAGACCTGTATTTGAATTCACCTGATGAATAAAAATGCCATGTTAAACGAAATATGTGTTCTGGATCGATGAGTTCAAGACAACTTTGTCATTTACTTAAGTGGGGGCATTTGTGTGGAAAGGCATGTAAAAGGACATGATAGAGCCATGCTACCTTTGGGAACTGTTGTGTACTGCTTGAGATAATCTACCGTCTCTTAGTGAATGAGTTGCAGTAGGCTTAAATGCAAACTAGGAAAAAGTGAATTCCGTATTCTCTGGACCTATTTTGCATAGTTTTGCAAGATGTCAGCATTCACTACCTCGAGGAAGTGTCATCATGATTCTCAAGTTTCCATAAATATTATGATGGCTCTTTTCTGAGCCACTTATTCTCCCTCCAATCATTTTTATGCATGAAGGACGGATTATGATACACCCATACATTAAGTCTGCTACAATTCTAATCCTTTGCCCTGTTGATATAATTGTTAGGTCGGTAAAGACGTTTACTTATGAAGCGCTGCACAATATTGTAAGATTGATAAATGGAGTGTCAGCATTACTGTTGTCTATTTTGCCTGGGAAGGCTTCTATTCTTGAAGGCATTCATGGTTGGGAGCTTAGGCCAACTTTCCGTGGACCTCGACTTCCTCGGTGGATGGAAAAGTAAGTTTCTTTTCTTCCAATATAATATACTTTAGATAACTCCGAGTATTTTTTTGCCGAATGAATATCCAGCTTTGATCACTTAAATTTATTTCAAAAATACCATATTATGTTTCATTATGTGTTCACCCTGGCTCTGAAGATGGGAAAACATCATACATTTGTATCTGAAGATAGTCCTGAATGTGCAGTCTGAGAATGAATATACACTTGAAAATCGAGGATATTCCTTTTCTCCTAATGTACTAAGATATTGGATGAGACTTGAGTGTAGGGCATGCTGCATATTCCCCCCCCCCCCCCCCCCCCCCCCCCCCGTTTGACTATATGGTTCTGAACCATTTCAAATGTAGGCTTGAACCTGCTTCATTTGAGATTTGTAAGTAAGCATCTATTGAAAAATAATATAACGTTGAAAGTTTACAAGACATGGAAGATTGGGCGACTTATATCTGACTTGAAGACTTGCTCTAACTCTGTTTCTCTGTCATTACAATAATTGTAGTTCCATATTCCCATTTGACATGAAATAATGATTTGAATGTGTGCAGTGGAGTATCGTCTTTCAATCAATTCATTCATGAATTCTCTGTTGATTCTGACACCTCCTCAAGTGTGGATTATTCATCCGATGGAGAAGATTGTGATATTTATCCTCCGTCTCCTCTATCACAAAGTTCCCGATTCTCAAGAGAGAGCAGTTTTACAAAACACAATAGAAGCTGGATATGGTGGATAAGATGTATAATATCATGGGTTCTGTTTCCCGTGAAATTACTTTTTGGCCTTCCACTTTATTTCATTAATTCAGCTCTTCCTACTTCTAAAGCCCCTGCCAGGTCAGGAAATCATCCTTCAATTGCACAATCTCCTAGAAGACTGCAAACCCTCAAGGATAATTTTGTTCAACGAGCCACTGACCGCAGACGTGGTGTTGTTGAGGTTTGTTTCCATGATCTTTTTTCTAGATGCGGATGGGACCATGTTATAGCTATTTCCAGTTTCTGATATACCAACTATCCGACAATGTAATCTTGAATTTGTCTCTATATAGAGCAATGTTGCTGTGATGCCTATTCTTTCACTGCTTTTCATTGATTACATTCCTGTGCATGCATGAATGATTCATTAACTACAAGTCAAAGGGAATGTGAAATCTAAGACATTGCTCAATTGATTGACTCATATCTATTCTTCTCCTCTTTTTTCTTTTTCTTTTCTTTTTTTTTTCTTTTTTTTTTCCAGACTTCCAACCTACTTAGGAAATAAATTAGGAGCATGAAATCAGAAATGAAAACAGCAAGAAAGGATGCATGCTATGTTTCTGATTATAGGACCATGAAACGAACTAGGAAAATCCATCAGTGCAACTTCAAGAATCTTAAAAATGCCAAAAAAATGACTGCATGATATCTTGATTGTGATTATATTACTAAAGTATGCATGCATTAACGTCTTTTATGTTTTTAGGATCTCCACCTTGGAATTGAGATATTCATAGAATCTGCATTTGATGTTGTCCACAAGGCAGCGCATAGTGTTCTATCGCCAGTAGATACATTTAGAAGTATATTCCAGTGGTTTTCTTCCAAACTCAGTGTTCGCCAAGACATTCATTCTGAGGATTTTGTCACTTCTTGCCCCACTACTGTTCTGTCGGATAAGGATCCAACTCCTTCGGAAAGGAAAACAACTTTCAACCTCAATACAGATGCTAGAACATGCCAAGATGTCATAACGGAGCTTGGGTATGAGAAATTTAATCTACTGTTATATTTTCTGGGGTCATTTCCTTCCTGTGCTTCCATGTACAATATAACATTGAACAGGCTAAATGATGTTGTGTGTCGATGCTCCAGTTTTGTGGGAGTATGCTGAGAATTTTATGAGTTATGTTTGAAATTTCATACTAGTGCTTGTAAATTGAGGTCTTGATGGTCTTCTCTGTGAGAGTAATAATGCTTTCAGAATAACCTTCTTTTTGCCTTTCATTTGTTTTAAAATAAACTAAAATACAAAACGCTTTCAGGTGCTTTCCCAGTTCTTTTTCTGTTTGGAATTTCACTCTTTGGTGGCTTGCCACTTTGAATCACCCTGCTTTTTATCTTTTTCATTTCCAAAAGTCAAGCCGATTCTCTGCTACTTATGTGTTAATCTGTATAACTAAGTTTTTTTTCCTTCCCTTTTTTTCTTTTTTTTAAGGTATCCTTATGAAGCTATCCGTGTGGTTACAGATGATGGATACGTACTTCTTTTGGAAAGGATTCCAAGGTTTGTGAACATGACCCATAAGTTGTTTGGTTCACCTTTTATTCTAATGCATTTTCTTGAAGGTCTACTAGCGCTGAGAAAATCATGAGTTGAAAGTCTTATCAGTTGCACTTTGTTGTTTGCTAATTGATTGCAGGAGAGATTCACGAAAAGTTGTGTATCTGCAACATGGAATATTAGATTCATCTATGGGGTGAGTTATGTCTTTGATAAATTTTGGTTATATATGATACTGAAGTAGAACTTGTTATCTTATCTAGTTTGTGGTGAAATTGTAAGTTAATCTTAATCAAAGACGTCCACCGCATGGAAGCTGGTGTAGCTTATGATGAGTTTGCTCTGTTTTCTACCATATTATGGGTTGGACCTCTGCGAAGTGTTTCTGATAATGTTTTCATAGTGGCTTGATAACTACTACTGATGTTTGAATCATCTAGCATCCTCATGTTATTTTTCTCAGTGATGTTGAATACCTAATATTCTTAGCTGGGGAAAAGAAAAGAAAAGAGAAGTTTATGGATTACAAATAGAGACTAATAAGCAAAATCAATGAAAAAGATATAGATGACTAAGCTAAACTTAGGGATACTGCTACTAGCGCCGTGTTTCCAGAAGGAGAGGTATCACATGCATTTTTTATTTATATATGTTGTACATAATAAAATCATATAATTAAATATAAAAAAAATTGAGGTCCAGTTAGAGTATACCATCGGACTATCTTTCTGATGTATGGCTGAAAGGCATGATAAACAGAACTTTGAGTTTTGTTATGTCAGTCATGTCATCCTAGTACAAATTAGTTTGTAAAATTGGAATCTCAATTTGCGTATTAGTATCTGATATTTAATTGAGGGTTCCTAGTTGCATCTGGCAATTGTGTTTTCTGTGTTTCGGCATTTCTAATGGAACTTTATTTCCTTAGCTGTTTTTCTTCCTTTTCTCGATTGTGTTATATTTTTGAGTCATGGGTCTTATATAGTAGTACTTTGCACACTTGATGATCCGGTTCTTGTTAGTATTACTGCTTGAAATAGTTTTATTGTATTTTATCCATATTTTTAACACTAGTAGATGATTTTACAGTTGGGTGTCTAATGGGGTTGTCGGTTCTCCTGCTTTTGCAGCCTTTGATCAAGGTTTGTACAATATGCCAATAGGCCAACCCGGTTCTTGAAAATTTATGTGTAATTTGTTGATATTGGAAATGTTTTTTTCCTCTCATTTGCAGGTTATGATGTTTTTCTTGGAAACTTTCGGGGGTTGATTTCGAGAGAACATGTCAACAAGAAAATCTCATCACGACAGTAAGTGGCTCCTGGTCTTCTGGCATATTAATCAATACATCTGACAAACAATTGGTTACAATTTAATGAATTTTTTCATAAGATGATTGAGTAATTTTATCTATGAAACATGCTACTTTTTAAGAGGTCCTTTCTTGTGAAATAAGTCTATCAAACTATCATTCACAGAGTAAATGAGCGCGTCCTGAGAGATTTAGAGGCCACATACATGAATCTTTTCTTAAATCACTTCGTATAATTTTCCATCTTGATGAGCACTTTTAACCAATTTACAATATGGGAAATTTACACTTTGATACCTACATTTTGGACACATTTTCAAAAATGACCCACTTTATTACTATTAGCAAAATAGTACCCACTTTTTCAAATTTTTTTCAAATCTGACCTCGATCAAATTTCCAGCCTAAAATATCTATATGGCATGCCCAACAAATTTATTTTATTTTGAGTTCATAATTGACATGGAATATCCAGGTAATATTTTTTATTGGAGCAAAAAAGCCACGCAAGAATTCAGGTGTACCACGTAGATATTTTAAGCTGAAAATTTGATCGAGGTCATATTTACAAAAATTTTGAAAAAGTGGGTACTGTTTAGCTAACAGTAATAAAATGGGTCATTTTTGAAAAAGTGTCCAAAATGTAGGTATCAAAATGTAAATTTCCCTTACAATATTGCCGTAAATTATCAACTGTAGAAGTGACAAATCCTCAGTTGTATACTTTCAACTCATCGATTTTTATAGATATATATATATATATATATATTAGAGAAGCAGTTTGACACATAGATCTATCTGAGTTACAGAGAAACAAGGGCAAAATGGGTTTCAATATTGCACCAAAAGAGTGTTTACTTATCCCAACTGACCAGAGTTTTTGTTTCTCTCAATAGAGCTCTAAATATCAATGTTCCTAATGTACTAGTCAAACTGTATTAAGTAATGCCCATTATTTATGTTTGTTACAGTGATTGGAATTGGTATCCAAATGCTAATAATATTAAGTAATAAAATTGGAAGAAAATGACAACTATATAAATATTGGATACTAATAATAACTGAATATGATTTTATCATGTTACAAACTGAAAGTGGATAAACAAAGAGAACTGATATAGTACATTTTCAAAGACTGGCAAATTCCAAATCGGGACTATTTTGATGACGCTATATTCTATGCAGTCATAGAGATTTAGCATAGAAAATGCTTTGAAGGATTCAACTTCAAACAGTATGCTGCTCTAAAATCTAAATGATATGTTTTTGTGTTAAAAGTTAAAACAGCAGGAAAGCTTTTAATTTCAATTGGTTATACTGTTTATAAATGTATAATAAGTGTGTTCTCCGCTTCTCCATTTATCTGTATAACTGAAAATCCTTGGTAGCATGTTTCAATATAAAATCAAGTATTTAAAAATGCTCTCTCTTAATTTGTTTCTATTCTATGAGGATTTTCCTTTACTGCAACCAAATATTGGTATTGTATATTTCACATCATGGGAAAGCTTATGGTCCTTATAATTTATACAAATCATCAGAGTTCATTGTGCTTCTTATTTCTTTTTTGAAAGATTGACATGCTTCTTTAGGCTACCTCAGCGTTGTTTAACATTCCTGATTAAATTGAATATATGCAGATATTGGAAATACTCGATCAATGAACATGGGACTCAAGATATACCAGCAATGATAGAGAAGATACATGACATTAAGATTTCTGAATTGAAGTCTAACCAATCAGATCTTGAGGAAGAAAGTAATACCGATCAACCTTACAAACTTTGCGCAATTTGTCACAGCCTGGGAGGAGCTGGTATTTTGATATATGCTATAACTCGTCGGATAGAGGAAAAGCCCCATAGACTGTCCAGGATGATCCTACTCTCACCAGCTGGCTTTCACCATGATTCGACCGCTGTATTCACAATGTCAGAGTACCTGTTTTTTATGGTTGCTCCTCTGTTAGCACTTTTTTTGCCAGCTTTCTACATTCCAACTAGGTTTTTCCGTATGCTGCTTAATAAATTGGCTCGCGACTTCCACAACTTACCTGCAGTTGGGGGTCTGGTACAGACCCTCATGAGTTATGTTGTTGGTGGGGACAGTTCAAACTGGGTTGGGGTCTTAGGTTTACCGCACTACAACATGAATGACATGCCGGGCGTTTCATTTCGAGTGGCACTTCATCTGGCGCAGATGAAGCGCTCAAAGAAGTTTGTAATGTTCGATTATGGCAGTAAAGCCGCCAATATGGAAGTTTATGGTTCCCCAGAGCCGTTGAACTTGGGCGACTACTATGGGTTCATCGACATCCCTGTTGATCTTGTTGCTGGAAGGAAGGACAGAGTAATCAAGCCATCAATGGTAAGAAAGCACTACAAGCTGATGAAAGATGCAGGAGTGGAGGTTTCCTTCAGTGAGTTTGAGTATGCACACTTGGACTTCACATTCTCACATCGCGAGGAACTTCTATCCTATGTCATGTCACGCCTGCTACTAGTTGGCCCGCCTTCAAAGCAGATGCACAAGCCGAAGTCCCTCAAGGTGAGAAGAAAAGATTTGCAGGTAAAAACAGGTAATGAATGCAATTAGCAGAAAACACATCTGAGAGCTGGTTTTTGATCGGTGCCTCGATGTTTTCAGCTTATAGTTGAACTTATGTACATACATAGAAGAGATAGTGTTAGCAGTGCTTCATGCTATTAGTGAAAGATAACCATAATAGGTCTCAGATTCCCCTTCTCTTGTTTTTTTTCTTCTGGGATATGAGCGGACGAGGCATGGATGGGAGCCTAGTAGCAAGAAGCTGTAGGTTGTGTACTAGTAAAGATGCATCTGCTTTTTATGAAATGTGTTGTATGTAACTTTAAACCTCAGAATATTCATGAGATGTTTGTGGAAATTATGCGATTTATATTTATGAATATGATTATACAAATTATGATTGTGTTCTTAAATTTACCATGATCATACAATGGAAATGGTGGACAAATGATGTAGGGGAGGAAATGTGGTGCTTTGGTTTATTTTACATGCTATCGACCATTGTTTTTTTCTTAATATAATATATGAAGAGATCGGTTGAGATTCTTTGTTTTGTATAAAATTTATTATCCTATTGATTGTCATTTTTTGTAGGGAATTGTTATTTGCACTACAATTTCTACTCTTTGCACTACAAAAAAATAATAATAATAATAATAATAATTTTGAAATGACATAAATACTATTAAAATTACATTTCTTATTAAATAAAAAAAAACAAAACAGAAAACATCCACCTCGTCTCCATCTTCACCTTGTCCAGATTGACACCACCCAATCGCCCCTTTTCTGAATCTCTGGCAACCTGCCACCCGGCACCCACAGCCACGGGGATCGAGAAGACAACAATCAAACCTTTCAAACTTCCTCATGAACCAACAAATTAGTTCGCCTGGTTTGTCTTTCTCAAACCAACAAAGAAAAGATCCATGGGTGGGTATGTTTATCCCAATCCAACAAATTCATCGCAGATCCTATGTCGTCCTATGTCGTCGATTAAAGGAAAAAATGGATTCAACTTGGCCATTCGGAAAATAAATTTCAAACCCCCATGGGCGAATTCGCAAATTATTTTGTAACACAATTCTTCGTGTATTTGAATAAATAACGCGAAAAGTATACACGTAGATTTTTTCTTTGAGTTAAAGTACGAATATGGTATAATCTATGTCTTGATTCTCTGATTCTTCTCTTTAAAACTTGATCTTCAAACGGTTCTGACACACCGTAGTTTTGTGTGCAAAATTACACCCGTGGGTAAATCCCCGCAGATGCTTAAATTTGCCCTTAGCAGTTAGTATAACGCCCAAAGGCAGATATCGTCCCACGATGAGTGTTTAACATTTCTATCTTGGTAGTTTTTTGGGGATTTGTTTGGAACAAGGATGAAAATATCGCGAAATATCGCGGATATTGACACTGCGATACGGATATTGGGGGAATATCTTTTTTTTCCCGAGTATCGACGAGAAATCGCAATATATCGCAAGATATCGCAATATATCGCGATTTTTTTAATATTTCAATAATATATTTTGATTTTTATTTAATACTATATATTTTTGTGATCTTTTTTAGGTCTTCAATGTAATTATTTGAGTTGCAATATTCTTTGCTTTATAAAGACATTTACTTTGCAAAAAAATATAATAGAAAGAAGACCGGGAAATCAACGGATGTCTTAGAAAGAAAAGTGAGATGCACGTGTACCGATTTTATTTTTTTCATTTTTTCAGTTAGAGGACATGATGGACAAATCAATAAAATTTTTCTCCCCATATATCACATGAAATTGAAATCTAAAAGATTGAATATAAATTATTTGTCAAATCTTGATTCTATGAATACGAGTGGTACTAATCATAGTGATATGTCCCAAGATTCATATGCTTCTTACACATATAGGAGTTCACAAATTGATTGGACTACTCAAAATGTGTATCAACAAAATAATTGGGTCAGTGGACATTATCCAATTCATGGTGAAACTGTTGGAAGAAATCAAGAAACATATCAAGCGCATGTGCATAATTATATCCATAATTACTCGAACGTGATAAGTTGGTACCAATATTGTTTAGAACAAGATGAGCATTCCATCTGCTATATTTGAATCTCATAGATCCTCATTTTGGTATTAATTAAACTTTATAATGTTTATTTAGTAATTTTATGTTGTATTATGTATTATTTTGTCAAATGTATTGTCTCAGACGGTATTTATATAGTGTATTATTCATATATTTGCTTTCAAAATACAATTCTATCAAAAAAATTAGTGGAATATGTGCATAATAATATGTCATAATAGTTCCTAAAATTTCATGCTAAATTTCCAAGATTTTAATATGATTTCCGTCATTTTTTTCAATTTTCTGTGATATCGATATATCCGTCGATATATCCGTAAAATTGAAGTTGCGATATATGTTGCGATAGCGATATTTTCATCCTTGGTTTGAAATTACTGTCACTAATTCGTCCCTATACACTTCAAACTAAACTAACAATTAAATAACAAGACGGTATTAAACAATATAAAAAAATATGTTCAAGTCAAACATGAGTTTGGTTTTGATAGATGCATGCAATCACGGGCACAACCACATAGGTACCTTGATTTGACCGGTTGGTTGTAGGGAGTAGTTACGGGCGACTTACACCCCCTAATCCATTTTTACTGTTTATACTAAAAGCTATACAAGTGATGACTCTTAGTTCCTAACTACCCAAGACCCAAAGAAGAGACGCATACAGAGGGTTTGCAAGGGCAGGAACATTAAATCGGAGAGACCCAACGCTAGAACATGGGCACATCCTCGGTGTGTCCACCAGATCTATTTATACTTCATTCTCCAAGCTTTGACGCCTGTTTTATCACTTAATGGCTCATTAGGGTACAAGCGCCCTTACTTCTATCCTGACTTACATAAATAATAGTTCAATTAAGAGTAGCGACCAACTTAATCTTGCTATTACTATGTCATCGTTCTTTCCAGAATGAAGTTGGGAATTGATTCAAAGTAAGTTAAGAACAATAAGCCTCATACATAATTTCTACCTTAACCTATTCACATTCGACTTAAACACTCGTTACTTAGCTAGAAAACATACTAATAATTAAAGCAATAGTAAATAAATAACTCATAATAAAAGAAATACAGACTAGATTAATGATTAGATCCAACTCCAAATTTGGATGAAAACAGGTACGTGCATCAGCCGAGGGCAAACCGCCGACTGCTGTGCAGAATATTCACAAGCTAAAATGCAGAAAACTAAATGCGGAAATGTAAGTGATATCTAATGTGTTTGTAACTGAAATAAAGAGCAGTATTTATAGTTGCTAATCAGCCACATCTTAGCCCAACCCAGCCCACACAGGGGCATAAAGTTATTTGGAGAAGACCACTTCAACACAATGGTAATGCTTGCTGATTTTTAGGGTTCATGCTCCATGTCTTCTCTCTCTTCTATCTCTTCTTCCCCCTCTCTTCTTCTGAAATGAACGCCTCTTGTTTCGGAATTGCTGCTTACGTGGATCCATGCTGTTTGAGTAGATGTGGTTGCTGAACTTTCGCGCTAAATTCATAACAGACTTTCAAAGCTTCAGTATTCTCTTTATGCCCTCAATGGATTCAGCATCATGGTTATTCCCATCTAAACGTGCTCTTTTCTCCCATGTCACACTTTATCCCTAATAAGACTCTATACACTACTAAAAGTTCTAAAAACAAATAAAAGGGTAAAGTAAAAGGACACGAAATTGAGTTTGTATCAGGCCCTTGAAATCTTCGGAGTGAATTTGCCTCTTCGATCTTCTTGGACTTGTTGTTTGAATTTGATCTTCAAAGTTTTCAGGGAAGATTTGTATCCTCGATCTTCTTTGTCTTGGTATTTGAACTTGATAACGTTAATCGTGGGCCGATAATCTTGACTCCGGATTGAATGCTGAATTTGAGGTGATTCTGATGAAGAATGACTTGAATCTTGCTAGAACACCTTGGATATTAGGATTTTATAACATCGTCTGGAGGATTTTAGAATCTTGATTCCGGATCGGACACTGAATTTGAGATGACTCCGGCGAAGAACGATTTGAATGTTGGAGAGAACTTCGTAGAGAATTTTTTTTCAACTTCTTGAGTTTTTCAATTTTGACTTTCGGTGTCTTTTTCATATGATATGGAGACCCCTATTTATAGTTGTAGGAGGATTTAATTTAGAAAAATTAGGGTTTGGCTTTTAGGGCTTAGATGGAGTGGCCATAGGCCAAGGCTTATGTGGCACAATCCAATTGGTTTATCTTAATATGGAAGATCTTCATATTAAATATTTTATTTTCTGTGCAGATTTAACACATGTCAGCTTCTCATTAGTCAGCAAAATCTATGTAATAAATATTAATTATATATGTATTTAATCTTGGAATCATATTTAATTTAATCCCAAAATATAAATAAAATATAATAAAATATTTGATTCATTAGTTTACACATGACATAATTTAATAGGCAATAAATTTAATTTGCCTACACATTTTTCGAACAAATTAAATTTGAAGTTTGAAAAATATTTTTTTGACGTATTTGATGATGTTCGAAAATTACTTTTCGAAAATCAGAGACATCTTCGAAAATCACTTTTCGAACATGAATCCATTCGTTCGAAAAATTCAATTCGCCCCTCGTATATTTTCATATTTTAAGTTAGTCGCTGACGGGAGACGCCGAGAAGATGACAATTAGTTGGCTTCTTTGGCCACCATGACCTACAACCTCTAGAGGTGGAGATGGCGGTGAGAATCTAGATAAGGGACGATGAAGTGGAGGCAGTGAGATGCCAAACTCCTTGCCAGCTGATGAGAATGAGACCATGCCAATCAAGAAAGAAGAAATGCACCATGGCAGCCCCAAATGGATTGCTATGTTGTCCATTGAAGATGAAGAAGATCAAGGCATGAAGAACGCAAGTGTTTTGAAGAAACGAGTTAACAAGCAGCCTAGGCATCAAAGATGGATCAACTTTACGTCCATTAATGATGAGGGAGCTTGTTCGAGAGCTTAGGAAGAAGAACGAGCCAATTTGGGTGTGTGCATGGGAATTTGCATGGGAAACAGTGGATCTCGAATTTTCATGCATGAAATTATTTTTGTTCGTAATTGGGCGCCGAATTTGAGGAGATTAATTCAGCCCATGATCGATTATTTTGAAGTCCAAATTGGAGTTTCGAAGACCCAATTTAATTGGAAATTATTTTATCCTAGTATAGATTTTATTTATTTAATTTTTGATCTTTTTAGATTTACCTTAAATAGAGTTTTAGTTAAGGTGAATCACATAGTTAATTTTCGGTCAAGATTTGTATTTTCTTTTGGATTATTTTCGTTCCCTATCTATTATATATAGGGATCAACTATTATTTGTGATATTTTAGACTTTGCTTGAAATCAAAAGAATTTATTTCTCATTGTCTCACAAAGAAAACGCCGTTTTCTTCATTCACACGTTCTTGAGGTTTGCATCCTTAAAGTCCTATCAAAGTTTGTTTTAGTTCATCCAAGAGCTAGGGTAAATTGCAACTTGGAGTATTCATCTATCAATTTTTGTTCGAGCTTGCAACGGGGATCGATTGTGTTTATTCTACATCAATAATTTCACGTCGCCAATATCATCCAACAACCTGCCATACGTCCTCAACAATCCCAACCATCTTCATCGTCGATTCATCATCATCCCATCATGAGTTCATCTCCATTACACGTAAGAACATCCCATCTTCATCGTCCAAGAACCTAGCCATAATTCCGCCAATCCTAAAATCTGCCTAGCCGAGTCCTTTATCTATTTATTTGGTGATTGTGTTTTGCTTATTTGTGTCATAATCTAGGTATCCTAGGAGTCTATTTATCGAGTCTAATTTCAGTTTGTTAATTGAGTACAATTGTTGTTTAGTTTCCGCACTTTGATAATTCGTAGTTCATAGTGTTTGTCGGTATTGTTCCCTTACGCCGTCGTCATGTGTTACGTTCCTTGCGTGCTTTGTTGTGTTGTGATCTTGAATCCCTTGAGCTCATATCACCGGCGCTGCAAAACTTTGATGAAAATAAAAAGACGGGAGAGAGGGAGGCGTGGCTGGGTGGGGAGATTGGCACAGATAAGATCTCATGTTCCCATTCTTATTACATTTCGTGTCCCATAACTAAAATTTTTTTTAGTTTTTTTTAATATACTCTAATTGGGGAAGGTTGAACCCTAAATAGAAAATTTAAATTAAAATAAATCATAATAAATTAAAATTTTTAATATATATATTTTTTTTAAAAAAATTAAAGAGTTGGAACAAGAAATGCAACATGAATTGACAATGAGTTATAATTTTTTATTTTTTAATCATTTATTATGTTTTATTTAGTTAAGGGTATTTGAGTAATTTTAAACATAATTTTTTTTTAATTTATTCAATTTTTGGTGCAAAAAGTAATTTTTATACTGCAAATAACAAGGCCTTTTTTATTATTATAATTGATAAAAGTTTTAACATTTGGTGAGATCAGAGTGAGATATGAAATCTAGTACTTAATGTAAATTAAAATGAAATAGTCTACCACTATTCATTTTCTTCCAAAAAATGTCTTATCATGGTGTGAAAAATTATTTTGATTTTATTTATTCTAAAATTACGCACTTCTACATTGAAAAAAATATCAAGCGCTAAAACATGTGAAATTAATCAGTTTTTATAGCCCAAATTCAAAATTCAAATATTTATATTTTAGAATAATTTTTTGATTTGCATCCTATATAAATATATGGATCTGCCATTTGCAAACTTCATTTTACTCTCCGTATGATGATTACTGTTATTATTTTTTTATTTGCATCCTACATTAAATATATACGTGTAAAAAATTATTAATATGCATTTTTTTTTCTTAACAAACATTGGATTTTTGTTGTAGTTTTATTTTTTGTTACACTCTTATTTTCTATATTTATATTTTTCCAATCCCAACATTGATTTTTTTAAAAAAAATTTTGGTGTTCCGCCCTGTTTTATTGTCGAATATTGGAATTTTTTGTAATACAACATAAGCAAATCTTATTAAAAAAAATGAATAATACAAAGATATTTAAGTATTTATGAGACGCGTGAGATATCAATTCAATTCGAACCAAATAACATCATCTTATGTCGTCTCATATTTCACCATGTAATGGGTGAGTGTAAAGCTAGTATTATAAAATCGTGAATTTTGTACATTGAAAAGTTGAATTTGGTTCTATGGCTGAAGTGAAGAGAAGAGAGTTAAAAAGGATACTAAAATGAGTTCTGGGGATAATTACGAGCGTCTAATTTAATGCAAAAAAAAGTAAGGACTTTCTTAAAAAAAAGGTAAAAACACAAGACTAATGAGATAATGTCAAATTAATTATTTAACTATTTGTCCATAAACATTTTTTTTCTCTAAATAAATTTCACATCAAATTGTTCTTGCAGGCTATTACACAGGGTAGTACAATTTAACTTTTGCACTACGAGAGTAGGAGAATTAGATGCTAAGGCAATAAAGTTCAACATGATCAGTGGGTCTCTATACAGAAGTTCGTATTTAGACACTTGCCTAAAGTGTGTGGGTCCAAATCAAACAAAATATATCCTTCAAGAACTACACGAAGGAGAGTACGGAAATCACCCTGGACCGCGAAGCTTGATTAACAAGGCTTTAACAACAGGTTTCTACTGGCCGACTGACAGCTGTGTATTTTACACAACTTTTGGATATGAATTGATGATGTTTAAGTTGATAAGTTATGTGATTTTCATAGCTTTTGTGTTCATTATGTTATCATTTGGTATTCTTAATGTATTTGTGAGTTTTGCAGTAATAGTGGTGAATTTGATGATTATTTGATGCAAAATGATCAAGTACGTGCTTAGAGAGCTAAAAGAGGGAACAATTAGGTCGTTGGACCGCATTTGAAGAGCAAAGCCCACTAGAATTGATTAAAATAATTCAATATAATGCAAATGGGTGATTGAAGAGCTTAGGAAGATGGAGAATCGAGTTAGGAGCGTTGTGCAAATGAATCGGCTCAATCGGACGAGAAATGAGTGAGAACGGGCCGTTTTAGTGAAGTATGTGCACGTAGGGTCAACCCGACCCACTGGTCAACCCAGATGGCTCTTTTTACACATGGTCGGGTCGACCCAGTCACTCAACCCGCCAGTCGACTCGGACGAACCCAGTTTGGGATTTTCAAGGCTTTTCTCTACTTTGGGCTTCATTTTAACTCTAGGGTTCCCTCCAACAATATAAATACTCCCTTTACTCATTAGAAAAGTAGTCCAAGTCATCCAAGTAGTCAAACACAGTCTAACACAGTCTAGTTAGAGAATGGAAGACGTACCAAGGTGAACAAAGTTATGGAGGCACAACAAAGACTCTGGAGGCTACATCAAGATTGAAGACTTCGGGTTCTTTATAGTGTTGAACATTATGTTATTTACTATACTTATCTTTTATTACTTTTCTTTAATTATGTCTATGTAATTTTCCTTGGATTCTAGGGA
Organism: Perilla frutescens; assembly: GCA_026008535.1. Taxonomy (NCBI): domain Eukaryota; kingdom Viridiplantae; phylum Streptophyta; class Magnoliopsida; order Lamiales; family Lamiaceae; genus Perilla; species Perilla frutescens. Next base: position 18,129,329 of record BRKX01000014.1, on the reverse strand, counting down.
TGTAAAACTACAATGGATTTTATGTTTTGATTAATCTTTCAATTCTTCCTTCATATATTGAGTTATAAATCTTGATTTTGATTTCTCATTATGATTGTTTGGCCACCACTTATGCATGCTAAATTATACAAGATATTATATTATGGATGTTTAGAAGTATCGATCAAGAGAATAAATGTTCATAGGAAATTATGATCTTGTGTGTTTTTAGGAGTTATTAAATTACATAGAAGGACCGAAAGATAAATATGTAATTTATTAATCAACTTTACAAAATTACTCAAGAGAGAGGTTTTTAATATCTTCGTGATCTTCCACCATATATGTATTAAATTAGTTTGTTGAATTGATTGATCTTGCATAGATGGCATTGTAGTAAAAACATGCCTTAGGATCTATTGTCTTTTATTTGATTATTTATATTATTCTCATGTTCTTTTTATTTGCTTATTATTTTATTTGAACTCTCAAGTAAATCTAAGTATCTAGATATTAATAAGGTGTCTATGTTTTAGTACTCACAATATTATTTTCTATCACAATCCTTGTGGATACGATATTCTTACTCGCTATGTATTACAATCACACCATATACTTGCGGTTGTTTTACTGCTAATAAAATAGTGGTCACCGATCATGAGAGCCGATTCAAAGAGTTATGTTAAAATATGCAACAAGTGCCGAAGGTTCTCTCAGTCCAACCACGCGCATCCAGAACCACTCTACCCATCAATAATGCTCTGACCTTTCATGAGGGGCATGGACATCGTAGATTTACCCAAGGGTAGCAATCGGAAAGTTTTTCTCCTAGTAATAATAGATTACTTTACAAAGTAGATCGAAGTAGATGCATTCGCACAAGTCAAGGACCGCGAGGTAAGAGGTTTGATGTGGAAATATATTTTTTACAGGTTCGGAGTACCAGCTGAGATCATCATCGACAATGGACCTCAGTTGATCAGTTTCAAATTCCAAGATTTCTGTAAAAAAATGGGGAGTCAAGTTGGCCTATTCCATCTCGGGATACTCAGCCGCCAATGGCCAAGCCAAAGCATCTAACAAAACAATAATGAACACCCTGAAGAAAAATCTAGATAAATATAAGGAAAAATGGGTCAAGCATCTCCCCAGCGTGCTATGGTCTTACTGAACCGCAACATGGACAACTACGAGAGAAACGTCTTTCTCTTTAACATATGATTCATAAGTCGCCCTATCTTCATAAATAAGGATTATGAATGCAAAGACCTCAAGTATAAATGAACAGGAGAACAACTGAGAGCCAGAGCACAATCTCGACATAATTGAAGAACAATGTGATCAAGCAACAATGAGAATAGCCTCATACCAACAATATATAGCTCGACATTACAACAAATGCGTTCGGCTCCGTACTTTTAAGGTTGGAGATTAGGTCCTCAAATTTTTTTTCCAAAACACTGAGGAAGTCGGGGTTGGCAAACTAGGCTCTAACTGGGAAGGTCCCTACCTGGTCATCAAGGTAGTAGGAAACGAGGCTTATAAGTTTCAAACTATTGAAGGTGGAGAAATTGTGAATAATTGAAACGCAATTCACCTTAAGCAGTATCATTTCTAAACCTTTAATTTAATTTTTTATATTATTTATTTGTCATTAAATTTGTCACTGATTTGAGAGCCGGAGGGTCGATGACTTAGTCATCGACCATCTAATCTTGCTACCTATATGCTAAGAATCAATGTCGACAACTCAAGTTAAATAAGATCGATCCTACAGCCCTCAAACACGACCTTAGGGTCACAATCAACCCTAAAGAAATAAGTTTATAATATTTTTTCTTTTATTGCTTTCGTTTAAATTCAAATTTATTCCCTACTCCAGTTACTGACTTGAGCGTCGGGAGATCGATGGCTTAACCATCAACCATCTAACCTTGTTTCTTATAGATTAATGATCAATGTAGATAACTCAAGTCAAACATGAATGACCCACCAGATCTCGAGCACGCACTAGGGTCGATATCAATTATAATGAAGAATCCAAAATGGCCTTACACTTCGAAGTCAAGTACTACCTCAATGCATACCATGATGACATTGATATCCACGACCTTAACACAACTATGACCTCGAATTCTCAAAGGATGTTCGGTGTTAGTGTCTCTAAGGCATGATCCAATCACAATGCAAGTTCGATCTCGATCCAAGACAAGTTACGGCTCAGACCATGTGTCTATTTGTACATACTAGCCTTATATTTTAGAAATATAATCTAGTGATTAGATTAAGTGTGAAACAACAAATATATATATATATACACACACACACACACACACACAAAGTATGATCTTTTTGTTTGAATATCTACCGTTGAAGCGACCCGATTTTCTAATATTTAAATTGCTACATTTTTCATAAAAATATTTTATTTATTTTATTTTTTCTATGTGTGATATTAATTGATTAAGTCTAATAAGTTACGACTAAGTAATTTTTTTATGTTCCTAAGTATGAATTATTGTGTAAAATGGTGATTATTTCATATCATGAACATACATTTAATTGGGGTGTTTAATAGGGTACATTTTATTTTTTCTTTAGCTAAAATTTTATTCTCTAGCCCATTTAAAATTATTTGGAACCCAAGCCTTTTCTAAGCCCAAATGTTAAGGCCCAGTTCTAGATATTTTATTATTATTATTATTCATTATCTTTTTGTTTGGATATCATTGCGCAGTGAAATCCTTGTTCCAATTTCAAATTTTGAAGTTTATCAGCTTTATCAATTTATTGATGCGGATAACCACGTAATCTCATCTCTCATTCAAACTCTAACCATAATCTATTAGTATAAATAGGAGTTTCGTACATTTTTCCTCTTCACACTCAAAAGACAATTTAGAAAAATACCAGAGTTCTAGAGATCACCGCGTGAGTCTGGAAAGGGGTATGAATCTTCATTAATTGTTCATTTTTTTCTGTTACCTTGTTGCATTGCATAGTATGGGTGGTGTCTTCAAATATTCTGGTTCTGTCGAAGAAAAAAAGACGAGTTGAGAGAAGTGGAGTACTAAAAGCACTGCTTTGGTAGAGAGAGAGAGAGAGAGAGAGAGAGAGAGAGAGAGAGAGAGTAATGTAGGCTTTGAATTATGTTTTCTTGTCTCTAGTATAGGTGGGCCCTGGAAGGGTAAAGTTGATGTGGTACTTTTCTATACATGTCATACGTTATATATATATGTGTGTGTGTGTGTGTGTGTGTGTGTGTAAATCTGTATACGGGTGTTTGGGAACATTTGTGGCTAAGAATTGATTTCAATCATTACATAAGAAACTTTATTTTCATGCATAGTGTATAGGTGAGTTTTGGATCCATTTCTTTTCGAAGAGCACTGATTTCTAAATTGAGTTTATCATGACATGTTGCATCCATTTAAATAAAGTATAATACATAGTTATTCATTTAATTACGTGTGTTGGCTTAGCATGATAAATAAATTGGTTATGTTTTAATAATTAACTTTCTCACGTAAACTTTAGGGTAATTAGTTAGTCATAAATTAAGTTTACTTTAATGTGGTCTCATGCATTATTTTTTTTCCCACATCATGTTACCATATATTAATTTAAAATATTTATTTTAGGCAAAGCGCGCAAGACTTAATTGATTTATATCAAGGTCATGGTAAAGGTGGGGTTTTACGTTGAACTTATCCCTATTATCCTCTATATATGTTTTATTGAATGTATGTGATGTCACAGCATAGCAAGAGCCTTCGGGCTACACGCAGAGCCTATTAGCTATTACGCAGAGCTTTCGAGCTATCACACAGAGCCTCCGAACTATGTGGTTTGGTCTACGGACTGAACACAAGTTACTATTCGCATATTATTCTGTTTGATATATAGCTTGGATAATTGGATACTCCCCACTAAGTCAGTAGTGTTCATCCCAAAAACTATTTATCTTTTCAGGTGTTGTCTCGGGTGATACGTAGCAGACAAGATATGATGGTGGTGGTCAAGTGGTCAAGCATGACTAAAGATGAATTATTTTTAGTTTTAATTTCATTTTTATGTAGTAAATGTTAATTTATGATTTTAAACTTCCGTTGTATTTCAAGTAAAGTATTTTATTAATGAAAAGCATAGATAACGTGCCTTTTTCTATTAAAATTGAATTTGGGGCGTTACAATCGTGCATTCACACATATAACTTTGAAATACCAAAGTTGAAGAAAACAAAGTTCAAGTTCGAAATGTTATTCAGAAGTTATTACCTCAAACAGGAGTTCAACGTCAATGAAATAAAATAGAAAATCTCCACAAAATTTACCGTAACACCGAAATCGGTGGAAACAAAATATCATCTAAATAAATGATAAAAAGATGTAAGTAATAAGAGTTAAAAATCTGAAAATCTGCTTCGTGCTACGCAGGTCCATTGTCCTACGTCACATCATCGCCATAAAGGAAAGATAAATCAAGATCATGATTCTTGTCCTTGATCATCTCCACTAAGCTTTCAACTATTTTCATTTCTATGTCGGCGCGAATAGATTGAAAGGCTTTAGAATCAGCTATTTTTTGTAGGTCGATCCCTTCGCCTTTTTGTGCGGCGTTGATGGTCTTATCACGAACCGCCAATTCAGATTTATAATGCTTCTTGGAAGCATCAAACTCGTTCTCCATCTTTGTATAAAAACCTTCACTTTGCTCAAATGACCATTGTATGATTCAGAATCTTCCAACGCCGTTGCTGCCTTTTTCTTAGCCTCAGTTTTATCTCTCTTAACTTTTTCTACCTCGGTCTTCAAAGCATCTACCTCAGCATCAAGCTTGGAGATTGAAGATGACTTGGCTTCAAGATTTGCCTGAGCACATGACAGGGCCATGGTAACCTACAAGAAATAAGAATTAAAACAAATTAATGCGTCAAGTCGTATCTAAAAAAAATGAAAACTAGATACATACCTAAACAAAGTGGTTAAGAGCACGGGCAATCTGAGACTTCAATACAACCATCTCTAAGTTGCTGACATCAATCACCACCATCTCATTCTGCATTCTCGTCCAAACAACACTGGTAGGGTCGATCAAGGATGAATTTTGGAGAATTATCTCATTCTCGAATTCATCAAGCACCGGGCCTACTTGCCCATCAGTAAAGGAGAGATGACAAAACCCTACCTCGGCTACTTCAGAATCTGGTTTCCCTAGAACGGGCGTAGCATGTGGAGTAGGATTAGTGACTGGAGTGGACTTCTTCATTTTCTTCCTTGGTTGGACATCGGAAGACTGACAACCTTCAGATACGATCGGAGACCCTGAAATACCTCCCTTGTTAGATTTGCAAGTGACTCTGTTGCCCATAGCTTTGATTTTCTTAAGTAGGAGTGTACGAGCACTACGAGGAGACATCATGATAACACTAACAGTTTTTCTAGCTTGCTAGGTATTCAATGAATGATAAGTCTCAGGAACTTTGAGAGCTTTCTTAATCTACTCAAGTGAGACACATTGCGTCGTGTGTTTCTCATGAAATGCTGTAAAAAAATAAATAAAGATAGTTAAAAATGACAAGGAACAAGTGAGACACTATTCCACACAAATTAGTAGAGAAAAGCACACAAGCTAGTTCAAAAGACCGAGGTTGACATTCTTCAATTGATTCACCACATGCCATCCAAAACCATTTAGACTTTCATTTATCGGAAGATGAGTTGCAATCTTTCACAAGCCCCCTGAACTCGTTAGTCCATTTAGTAAATTAGTAAAAGCCTGGATTGCTCGATACTTTGCTGATCATATATAATGAATGTCACTCTTCCAACATCGGTTCACCAAACTTCAGGTCATACCATATTAATAGCATACCCATCATATGACCAAAACCGTTAGGAGAAATTTAGGCTGGAAAAATCCCATAACTAGCTGAGACCTTCCTAAAAAAGTTATGTAAAAATAATCGGACTCATCTCTTGAAAACATCAGAGTAAAATGTAACGGAGTCCTTTGATGGCCAACAAGCCATTTCCGAAGACTTTGAGACCCTCACATTCAGTTGACAAGAGACCTTGTAAAACCGTATTAAATGCTTTAGATATCGTTAGTCGACTGTAGATGGCACTGCTTCTGTCTTGAACCCTAAAATCTCTGGGAGCCATCTACGAGTTCCTCCATGTCGTTAAAATCATTAATTTCCTCACCTGAGTTCTCCATCTGATCAATGACCATATTGTCACCCTCGACAGATGCATACTCGGTGTCTTCAGTACTGCCAGACCTCGAATCTGAGCTCTCATCCTCAAATTCTGATATATCTCTCAAGTTCTAGATCTCGCCACATTCAATAAATCTCGAATTTTTCTTTAGTCTTTTTTTTTGGGATTACTACACTTCTAATAGAGGTCTCCAACCTAGGATCTCCGTCGACCCCAGGTTCGACCAAATTCAAACTTTCTTCTTCAGGATCCCCAGTCTTAGGCACCTCCATATCGCACTACAGATACCCATTATCTCATTTGTTTATTTTGGAGACCGACTTTTCTACTTATTCTCGGGTTCACAAATGCAGAATATAGATAAACCCACTCTAATCGAAATCGGAAAGATAAAAAGAACAATAACTTACTAAAAAAGGCTTTCGATCTCTACTAGCTATGACGACACTCACGGGGACCTTGGCTACAGCTGCGACACTAACAAAAAAGAATTTAATATCAACTAAATTCAACGTACCTTATACGTAGATGCACTCATATATATATATATACATACATACATACATACATACATACACATACAGACATTTGCAAACATATGAGCGTGAAAATAATAACAACAAGATTATTACCTTAATGAAATCGACCACAATCTTGAAGAAGACATCAATTCTTTCTCAGTTCGATTTTATACCCTATAGATGAGGAAAATCTCCAATATATCTTTTATGAGATGCTTGGGAAATAAATGACAATCTAGTAATTTTTGTCATGATGGATATCTTGCGTCGCAAGGAAATAATTAGCCGTTTGAATCTCAGTTGTCAAAAAATAAGAAGACAACATATATCTAATGGTTTTGAGCAAAGATGCACGAGATGGGCTTCTTCCTTTATGAACCTCGCCTGACCCATTACAGCGAAAAGACCTAAGTAGACATGATTAGGTAAAGAAAAAGGTTGACTCTAGGGTCGATTACTTTTAAGGTTGACTAAGAAGTTGACTCTAGGGTCGATTACTTCTAAGGTCGACTAAGAAGTGGACCTTAGGGTCGGTTACTTTTAGGGTCGATTAAGAAGTTGACCCTAGGGTCAATTATTTCTAGAGTCGACATTTCTCAACAACTTCTAAGGGTCGATGTATCCCTAGCTCGATCATTTCTAAAGGTCGAGACCTACCAAGGTCATTTTCATTAAAATTAAATAGAGAGCAACATAATAACTTCTAAAGGTCAAGACCTGGCCATTACAGTGAGACCTCGTGTGTGTTTGGCAAATAAAAATGACTTTTGGCAAATAACATTAGATTTATGGTGTTTAGTCTTATGGTTTGCATTCAAAGTCTCGATCGTCCAATCTTGCAACTTGCACTCAAGGTTTAGGCATTCAACCTCTAGGTTATTTTATACTTAGGTCGTTTAGCTTCATAGCCCACATTCGGGGCTTCGGTATTCAACCTTACGGTTCGCGTTTAGAGCCTTGGTCGTGTTACCTTACACCTTGTGCTCAAAGCTTCGGCGCTTGTCCTCTAGGATTATTTTCATCTCTTGGGACTGATGAGTGTAGTTTTTGCATCATTTATTGAGCTTCACATGATGTATTTTGATGAGTTAAATGTGTGTTTTCATCCCCTTTTGCTTTTTAACCTCCTAATTTGGAAATTTTATTTCTTATTTGAGTTTTATAGGAAATGGTGGATGAATAAATTAATTTTTGAGTGATTCTATGCCATGGAAAGATAGAGGATCAAATTGGGAGCACGCTACAAGTTGAATCAGCTCAATCGGACAAGAAACGAGAGATAACGAAGTAAAACCGTGAGAGGTGTTGGAGCAGGGGGTGGAGGCGCGACCTGAGTGCTCACTCATGCCGTTTGGCGCGACCCGACCAACTTAAAGTGCAGCGCGACCCATGCATAGGAGCGGCGCGAGTGGACGTCGACATAGAGGTCCCAAAAGTCAGCTACGGGGCGCGACCCGCGCCAAAAAAAAGAGGCGCGACCTCCGTGGTCGCGCCCATGCACGTTCTTTCCCAATTTTTTTTATCCCTTTTTACCCATTTTTAATTTTTTTTAATTTCATTTATTCCCCCACTCTATATAAAACCCCCCATGGACGAAATTGAAGGAGAGAGCCCTCACAACTCAAGCCTATATTTTTTCCCAAATTTCCCAAAAACTAAAACCCTTCTCTCATCTCCAATCTTCAACCCTCATCCATCAAACCCACACCCTAGCTAGAATTTCCACCTAGCTAGGGTGAATAAGGAGCTAGAGCTTGAAGATGGAGCAAAGAGGAGAAGAATGGAAGTAAGGAGGGATTCGAGGCCCAACTTCCGGGTTGTTTTAAGTTTCTTTTCTTGTTTTTATCTTCATTTTCCTTGAGATGATTTAGTCCTTGCATTGTATTATGTTAGGCTAGATTATTTTGTATTTTTGGATTGAGATTATTTGGGTATTTATGCATTTCTTTTTCTATTGATTGTTTATGGCCCTATTTCATTTTTTGTGCTTATGATATGAATGTATGGGTGTTGGTTAATTAATCACTAATTGACACGATCTTATCTACTGATTCATAAATCGAGAGGTGACTCTCAATAGACGAACCCTAGGCACAAGACACCTTTGTCAATAAATTCGAGAGAATTGAGACTCAGTGTAAGGGCTAGAAATCCTTAGAGCTTTTGGTAAGTATATGTGTAGGATTCGATCGGAGACAACGAATCTAGCGTGTACCCTACAACTTGAGTGTCTCGTGAGAGAGCTTAGGATGCATTAGAGATTGTCCTAGTGAAATTTGACACCACAAATAGACATTCGATAGGATCGTTAGTGTTAAGTACCCGAAGAGCTCAATCCCGAGAGTACTTTCGCCTTCATGTTTTCTTCTCCATTTATTGTTCCCATTTATTTATTGCTTTCCCTAGTTTAGATTAGTTAGTTTCCCTTTTTATTCATCATCTAGATAATGATTGAGATCCGATATCATAGTACACACAATTAGATCTAATTTAGTCTCTGTGGATACGACACTTGCTCACCACTGTCTACATAACCTCGTCTTTTTGCGGGTTGTGCTAAATTTTAGCCGATCAGGGACGTTCGTTTCTGACTTTAGTTCAGGCACTAGTGTTCGATCCTGCGTCGAACGCCGTATGATTTTGTTTACATTTTAATTCATTGGTCAACTCTCATGCTGGAACTTAGGCAATGAAGGGTTAACTATAATTATCATTTTTCGTCATCCTGCTACACTGGCCGAAGAAGGTTGAACGTCGTCATTCAACTAGTTTTCAAACAGAATCGTTCAATTAAAATTTGAATGGGCGATGGCAGTTCCAATTTATCCAAAAATATTGACGGGTTTAGAGGAGTTGACACGTTCTTCAACAACCTCCGCGATCCGCGTGAACCCTAAAAGCTACCTTCGCCAAAAAATGAGGTCATCCTCCTCATTTGGTGAATACACATGCATACCACAAAGTTTTACCTTCTACCTTAGAACATACTAAACATTGTATTTTCTTAGTTCGATCTCTCGCTGACGATCTAACTGCCTTGTGAAGTTCCTACATTTTATTTATTTATTCCGTATTTTATCGCATTCTATCTTCATTCATTTCCTGACTTGAACGTCGGAGGCCCAATGACCGTCAGCCCCAGTGGTCCTTGGCTCTTTCGGTGTTTTTTCTTGTTTCTGTTTCACAGATAAGTCGCTGCTCTGGACTAAATCGATAATTACAGATTTCTGGATCTACCACGGGATTTACCTAGTGCACTCATTGATAGCAACTGCAGGTTATTCTCGACATAAAAAAAATCACATCAAATTGTTCCTATAATTTTTTCAAACATACCACTTTGCTCCCTCTACTGTCCTTCCATTAACGATGTCACTAACGTCTGTTAAAAATATATTCCAAGTTACTAACATACATCTTCTCACACGTACGGATTGGATTAAATGAACATTAATAAAAAAACACACACATACTAAGTAATTTCTAATCTGAAATGCTACTAGGGGTGAGCAAATTAGGGCCCGAAACCGACCCGCCCGACCGAACCGACAGATTTCGGTCGGTGCGGTTCGGTGATTGATAGTTGGCGGTCGGTGGTCGGTGGTAAATTGGGGAACCGAATTCTAGTCGGTGCGGTGGTCGGTGGTGTGGCCGGAAACCGACGGCCACACCGAACCGCCTGAAAAAAATAATTTGATTTTTAATTTTATTTTAATTCATAATCAATTAATCATATATTGATATTATTTCCCCTAAAATCTAAAATCCCTAATTCAGTAATTCTGAAAATGAAATAGAATCGCATCGCTCACTGCCTCACTCTCTGTCTCTCTCTCACTGCTCGCCGCTCGCCGGCTCACGGCTCATCGTCGGCGCTCACCAATCACCCGTCGTCTGCGGCCTACCATCTCCAATGCTCACTCTCTCAGAGCCCCAGACATCCCCATCCTCTTCTCCCTGTAAGAATTCACCTTTCTCTTCTCTCTACCATCTCCGTTTTCTATCTAGATTATCTGTATTTTGGTAGTTCGTTCAGAATGTGTCAATGTGGTTCGTGCAATTGGTGCAAATTTTTTGTGTGAAAGTTGTAAATACAGTTTGGGATTTACATTAAAACTTTGTTCATCTATTTGAAATTAATATTTTTCGTTAATTTACATGTATGTGTGTGTTTCACAGTTTAATTTCATATTCATACTGATATTGTGTCTGATTTAATTTGCTTTATTTCTCGTGTTCTGGATCTGCAACAATAAATTGGTTCTGTTCTTTCTTGATTTGAGATATATGCTAGATTTGCAATTTTCACATTAAGGCATGGTCTAATTTCATGAGAAATATATCTTCTGGTACTGTCTAAAATCTGATTTTAACTTTTGTTTTGTATGAATCTTGAGACAGTGACTTGAGTACTTGATTCAAAGCTTCATTTAATCATTTTATTACTTCTGCATAGTATACAACAACAGTCAACAGATAGTTGTGATGTTTGTGATTAATTTGTGATCTTTGCATTCTTAACTTTTTCATAGTATACAACAACAGTCAACAAATACATTGCTTTCAGAGTTCAAACTGTAATATTTTTTCTTTTTTGCATTCTTGACTTCTTGTAGATGTCGGAAGAAGGAAACACCCCGACCCCGGTGGTGGAAGAAATAGAATCCATAAACAACAATACGTCGACTAGTAATCCTACTGGACCTACTCCAAACCCCGATGCTGCTGGTGGGAGTGGAAAAGGGACAAAGCAGCCTAAGCTCCGGTCCAAAGTGTGGGATCACTTTACCAAATTCACTGATAAAGAAGATGGTGAATTGAAAGGCAAGTGCAATTATTGTCCCAAAACTTATCCGTGTGCTTCAAAAAAGTATAGCACGTCCACCTTAACGAATCACATGCTTAATTGCATTCATAATCCTGCCAATGTTGATTCCAAACAAGCACAGTTGTCTTTAAAGGCTCGTGAGGGTGAGGGTAGTCTCACTGTTCATAAATTTGATCAGGCTTATTGTAGGAAAAAAATGGTTCAAATGATAGTGAAGGATGAACTAGAATTTAATCATGTTGAGGGGGAAGGGTTTATTGAATTTCTTGAAGCTTTACAACCTAAGTTCAAGATTCCATCAAGATGGACCGTGTCTAGAGATATACACCAATTGTATTTAGATGAAAGAGCTAGACTTCAAGAGTTTTTCAAAACATCTGGGTTGACTGTATGCATTACCACTGATACTAAGACTTTTGTGCAAAAAATTAACTACATGTGCATCACCGCTCATTATGTTGATAAGGATTGGACTTTGCAAAAAAAGATTATTAATTTTTGTGTTGTTGATAGTCATAAGGGTGATGAAATGGGTAGACAAATTGAATCTTGTTTGCGTGAATGGGGGATTGCACGGGTCTTTGCAATTACAGTTGATAATGTAGCTACAAATGAGGTGTGTGTGAACTTTTTGAAAGAGATATTGACCTCTAAGGGGCGTGATGTTGTGAAAGGGGAGCACTTTCACATGAGGTGCACTACTCATGTGGTGAATTTGATTGTTAGTGATGGATTGAAGGTAATAAATCAATCCATCAAGAAGGTTCGTGAAGCTATTAGATATGTGAGACACTCTCCTGCAAGACTGAAAAGATTAGAGAGTGTTTTGTTGATGAGGGCATAGAGTGTAAGTCTTTGTTGTGTTTAGATGTGCCAACCCGATGGAACTCAACATATCTAATGTTGAGTGTTGCGCTTAAATTTGAAAAGGCATTTGAGCGATTTGAGGGTGTAAATCCTTTTTTTAGAGTTGATTTGAGAGATGTGGGGTTGCCAACACATGCAGATTGGGAAGTTGTTAAGACAATCATTGAGATTTTGGTTATCTTCTATGAGCTCACACTTAGGGTTTCTGGCCAATTGTATGTTACATCTCATTTGCTTTATCATGAGATTGATACAGTTGGTAATATGTTGAGAGAATGGGTAGAAAGCCCAAATCCGGCTATCAAAGATATGGCTGTGAAGATGCAAGCCAAATATGACAAATATTAGGGGATCCTACAAAGATGAACAAACTTGTTTACTTGGCTGTGGTTATAGATCCTCGATATAAGTTTGCATTCATTAGCTACTACTTTAAAGAGGAGTTCGGGGATTAAGAAGGTTCGAGGTTGGCATTTGATGTAAAGAGTGCGTTACAAAATTTGTATGAGCACTATCAATCTCTACATCGCCCTAAAGCTCAAACTCAAAGTGTAGTAAATCATGAGCAAGATGTGGTGGTGTCTTCTCCTCCTGCAAAGAAAGTTAAGTATACAAGAAGTGATAGATACAAGAGAAGCTTTCTCAATGGAGATGATGAATTGAAAGATGATTTGGATATCTACCTTAATGAAAAGCCTCTGAAGAATGAGAAAGACGATTTTGATATATTGAAGTGATGGGATATACACCAATGTAGATTTCCTATTCTTTCGCATCTAGCTCGAGATATCTTGGCCGTGTCTATCTCTACAGTTCCTTCAGAATCTGCCTTTAGCACTGGAGGTAGAGTGCTTGATGCTTTTAGGAGTTCTCTAAGTCCTACACTTGTGGAATCTCTTATATGCGGTCAAGATTGGTTCAAGCGTTCAAAACAATGAACAACCCTTGAAGAAGATTTGGCTAGTGTTGAAAAGCATGAAGAAGGTTTTAAAAAAATGAATTTACTTCTCTTTTCGTAATTTAATTTTTTGAATCTTGATTTATGTTAATATTAATTGATTTTTTTCTTGAAAGGTGTAATGCGAAAGAAGGGTGATGACAATTGAATTAACACATGGTTGGAAGTTGGAGAATGGAGACCGAAGATGGGAGTTTGAAGACTATGAAGTTTGGAGACTTTGAATATTGTTTTATGACTTTTATGAGTTTTATCTAGTATTATTGTTGCAAGTTTGGAACAATTATCTTTTGAAGACTTAAAGTTTGGAACCCTTTGAAGTTTGAATTTGTAATTTGGAGCAGATTGTGTATTTTAATTCTGTGATTTGGAGCAGATTGTGTATTGTTTGAAGTTAGCATAACTGATCTCCTTCAATTCTAGGATGGTTGATGAGTTTTGTTGATGCTATTAATTGATCAGGATGCATAGAGTGGTGATAGAAATGATGTAAGCTTTAAACAATGTGACATGCATTTTGTAAAATTTCTAAGCAGATTCATGTTTACATTCATATATATACATATATTGTGAATTAATTTACAGGCCTAGATTGCATGAGAAGAAGATGATTTTGTCATTCAAATTAAAACTGCTGCAGTGCTACATGCTGGAAGGAAGAAATTCATCTGTACTATATCTTTCATGTTTAATTTCTAATCTCAGAGCACTCATGAGATATATCTTTCATGTTTAATTTCTCGTTTCTTTTAGTTTGAATAATTATCTAATTTATCAATATGTACTATGTAAAGTAGATGTAATTATGGATATATCTGTCATTTGCACTCATATGTGTTTGTAATATTAATTTTCATTTCCCACCAACAAAATTGCGATTTAATTTTATGATTTCAATGTTTTTTCCTCCATTGATCCACAACGAAACTTCATCATTGATTAATTCTATTTTGTTCGGCCTACTAACTTGAGCAATTTTAATTTATTGCAATTAAAGGATATACATAAAAGTCATTGAATATAATTAAAATATATATATTAATTAAGAAAACTCCTTGTTTATAATTCTGTTCTGGACAATATAATTCTCTTCATTTTCCAATCAAAATCCTCCATATTAAAAAAATCCAGTCTTCAGTCTTTGTAAAAAAAATTTAAAAAATTAAAAAAAAAATCGGCCAACCGACCGAACACCGTCAGTCGGTGGTCGGTGCGGTGGCCTGTTGTATTTGGTTCGGTTGTCAGTCGAGTGTTTCCTCGGGGTCGGTGGGTTCGGACTTCGGTGGTGGTGAGGTCGGTCGGTTTTCCACCGAACCGCCCATTTGCTCACCCCTAAATGCTATTTTGGTACAATTAGATATAAGGCCCAATTCAATTTAAGGCCCAATAAAAACCCAACTGGCGGCGCCAGTATATATGAGGTATTCGCCTACCCTTCCAGACCTCTCCTCTCTGTTTGCTTTGCCTCGTTGCATTGCAATTACAGAAACCCTAGCCCTCTTCTCATCCATACTCCCGGCGGCGGCACCGCAAGCGGAAGCGGCGACGGATTACTTCATGCTCGGCGCATTCCTTGCATATTCTCGATTACCGCATGTATGTTGGTTCTTACCTTTTTTTTTCCTTTTTTTTCCGTAGATAATGTCTTTTCTCATTGATGAGTCATTTGGTGAATCATTGAATAATGAAATTAAGTTGAATGTTTTGATTTAAACTTGATGTTTCGATTTTTATGTTGGAGAGCGGCGTGGATTTGTGTTTTTTTTTTCCTTCTTGTTGATGATATCGGTTTTTTGGTTGGTGTATACCTTAGCTTTGGCTTTTTTGTTGTGTAAATGCAATCGGTAGCTTATTTTGGATATTTTTGATATGGATAGTGATGGATATGGCTTCTCGGAAAAGCATGCTTCTAATTACCTACTCTGAGGAAATTGTTGATGGCGAACCCATCATTATTTCCTCCAATAGCCTTCCGATCAAGGCGTTGTATCGTGAACCAGCAGGGCATTCTTTTCATGCTGCTGCCCTTAGGTTGGTAGGCCACTGTGTGGAGGAGGATAAGGACATCGGTGATAAAAAGGAAGTCTCAGATGAGAAAGAGACTGTTTATGTTCAGTCATCGGATTCTTACAGCGGTAAAGGAAAGAAGAAACCTGGTGGTGAACCAAAGCAGCAGGATCATTATGCCCTGTTGGGGTTGAGCCACTTGAGGTATCTGGCAACTGAAGATCAGATACGGAAAAGTTATCGTGAGGCTGCCTTGAGATATCATCCTGACAAGCAGGCTGCTCTCTTGCTTGCTGAGGAAACTGAGGCTGCTAAGCAGGCCAAGAAGGATGAGATAGAGAGCCACTTTAAGGCCATTCAGGAAGCATATGAGGTGTTGACTGACCCTCTCAGGAGAAGAATCTATGACTCCACTGATGAGTTTGATGATGACATTCCTTGTGAATGTGCACCGCAAGACTTCTTCAAGGTTTTTGGACCTGCCTTCTTGAGGAATGGACGTTGGTCTGTCAACCAGCAGGTCCCAAATTTGGGAGATGATAAAACCACTATCAAAGAAGTAGATAACTTCTATAATTTTTGGTATGGGTTTAAAAGCTGGAGGGAGTTTCCTCATGCTGATGAGTTTGATGTCGAGCAAGCTGAGTCCCGTGATCACAAAAGGTGGATGGAAAGGCAAAATGCAAAACTCTCAGAAAAGGCTAGGAAGGAAGAATACGCACGCATACGCACACTTGTTGATAATGCGTACAAACGGGACCCAAGAATATTGAGAAGAAAAGATGAAGAGAAGGCTGAGAAGTTGAGGAAGAAGGAGGCAAAGGTTTTGGCCAAGAAAATGCAGGAGGAAGAAGCGGCCAGAATTGCTGAAGAGGAGAGGAAACGTAAAGAGGAGGAGGAAAAAAGGGCTGCTGAAGCTGCTTCAAATCAGAAGAAATTGAAGGAGAAAGAAAAGAAGCTACTGCGCAAAGAACGAACCCGTCTTCGAACACTTGCAGCCCCTATTTTGTCCAAGCATTTGCTTGATCTTACTGATGATGATGTGGAAAGTCTTTGTTCGTCTCTTGACAAAGAGCAGCTCAAAAGTCTATGTGATCGGATGGAAGGAACGGAAGTGGCAAAGAGTGCTAAACTCCTAGCCGAGTGTCTTAACTCTGATCAGAAACTGAAGGATGGGAAGGAAGATGAGAAGAAATTTAAGCAGAATGGTTCTGTAACTTTGAATGGACAGGTTGCTTATAGCAGCATTGAGAAAAAGGAAAGGCCTTGGACTAGAGAAGAGATTGAACTTTTGAGGAAGGGAATGCAGAAATATCCTAAGGGAACTTCTCGAAGGTGGGAAGTAATTTCTGAATATATTGGTACAGCGAGGTCTGTGGAAGAGATTCTCAAGGCTACAAAAACTGTACTTCTACAGAAGCCGGATTCTGCTAAAGCTTTCGACTCCTTCCTTGAGAAAAGGAAGCCATCCCCAACAATAGCATCTCCTCTTTCAACTAGGGAGGAGGTGAAGAGCGTACCCAGTAACAACGTGGATGAGAAGCAGTTTTCAGGTACTGATAACTTGCCAGAGTCATCAAATAATAGTGTAAACAGTCTGAACTCAGACGAAGATGCTGCCGCAAATGGCGTTTCTTCAGGTACAGACCAAGATTCATGGTCCGTTGTTCAGGAAAGAGCTTTAGTTCAAGCTCTGAAAACCTTCCCAAAGGACACTAACCAGCGCTGGGAACGAGTTGCAGCTGCAGTTCCAGGGAAATCCGTGGCTCATTGTAAGAAGAAATTTACACTGATGAAGGAGAGCTTCAGGAACACCAATGTGCCAGACAGAAGCAGTAATAGTCCAGAGGACTCTAAGGATTCGTCCAATCAGACTGAGGAAGCCAAGAACTCAGCTGATGGTGAAGCTACAGACGGTGTTTCTTCCAGTTCTGATGCAGATATATGGTCTGATGTCCAGGAGAAAGCATTGATCCAAGCTCTCAAAACCTTCCCAAAAGACACTAACCAACGGTGGGAGCGCGTTTCTGAGGCAGTTCCTGGGAAAACAGTTAATCAGTGTAAGAAAAAGTTTACATCTCTAAAAGAGAGCTTCAGGAACAAGAAAAATGCAGTTTAGGTTACAATTATGATGTTAGTATCGGTTGTGGAGATGGAGTGAGTCTTCCAAGCCAGAACTTGTACGAGGTTTCTGTTTTGCATACGCGGGCATATATATGACAGCAGCAACAGGGTTTTACACATCATTCATACTACTGTTATTGTTGCCATGTCATAACAGAAACTTCTTATTTTGCGAATTGAGCAATTTTTTGTAAGAGCAGAGAGTTAATTATATATTTGGTTTTTTTTTTTTTTAATTCTGATTCTATTAGTATTCTTCAATGACTAAAGGCTAAAGGCATTGCACTTGATGATCCTTGCAACTTCTACATTTCCTCTAGCGCTTTTTGTATTGCTGGTGCAGCGTTATCTTTTGTGCATCTCTCTCTCTCTCTCTCTCTCTCTCTCTCTCTCTTGTGGTTATTATCACATTCTCGCATGAAATTTAAAGAAGTTTCTTGAATGAAAAGATCTTTTAAATGATTGGTACTGGAATGTAGGGTTTGAATCTGTCGATGCTCTCATCCTACAATCTAAATGTAATTCATGGATTTTTGCAATCATTATTCTAATTGGCGAGCATTAGGGAAGAGAGATCTGTTATGTACAGATAAAAAGAATGTGATTACAACATTATTCTACGTACATGGTCCCCTTCTGTAACAGCCTCTATTGTTAGTTTTTTTCTTGAGCCTCATGCTTTATAAATAAACTGGGGAGCAAAATTGTGCTCTACAAGTTAGGCTTCAACAAGTCTTTAGTTTTCTGTGCCATTAATTCATGTGTGGTGGTGGTGGGGGCGGCGGCATTGGACAGGCAACTGGAAGAACGTAAGGCGGATGGTGGTGGTGGTGGTGGTGGTGCCCTGGAGGCATCATTACAGGAGTGCCAACTGCAGAGGCAATGTGACGGCCAGGAGGAACAGCCACCGGCTGCCCCACCGGCGCGCCTCCGTACATGCCTAATCCATGCATGTTTGGCCTCTGATGTTTCATTGCAGAAGGTGGTGGATGGACCTGTTGGCCAGTTATGAGCGGCGACGGGATATCACCGTTGACGCTGGTGATGTCATGGATGCTGGACCTCCTCCTATCTCTGTTCATGGAGTTGAGACGGATGAAGTACTTCTGAGCATGGCTTGCCACTTGTGTTGGAGTTCTTGAAATCACGAAGTTTCTTGAAATGCTCCTCCAATCCCCTTTACCAAACTTGTCCAATCCCAGCAAAAACAACCTGCACCAAAGAAAAAAATATTAGTTATGGAATTAATCGATTTATTATGAAGCACTTTTTCAAATGTTGTACTTAATTGTGTTTATTATTAATACCTGTGCTCCTCTTCAGTCCAGGGAATCCCTTTCCGACGCTCTTGGTCAGAGCGGCTGGAGGCTCCGCCACCTTTGGCGGTGACGGAGACAGAGTCGTGGGAAACCGCGGGTGAGAAAGTGGAGTTAGAGAAAGGCTTATCTTTGTGATGAAAATGGTCCTTATAAGTAGTGGTGGATATCAAAGAAGATGCCGCTGCTGCAGTGGTGTTTTTGTAGTTAGGCAATGGCACATTTCCAGCTTCAATAGCAGCTACATCTTCAACTAGAAGCTGATAATGATGCTTCAATTCTTGAATGCTTTTGCTGGGAACCATGGAACCAATTCTACTCCAACTTTGCTCTCTGCATTCCTCATTCCAGTGCATGGCAATGCCATTTTCGAATGCTTTCTCTTCTTCCCTGCTCCACCCCACCCCCCCACCACCCCCCGACCAACCTGTACTCGTGCCCGACATGTGTGCGTGTATATATATGTATGTATATGTATCTGTGTATGAGAAGTTGGTTCGCTGAAGAATTGTTGGAAGGTGGTTGAGAGATGGAGGAGAGTGGGAATTGCAGGGATAAGGAGAGGGGGGGGGGGGGGGTAAGAATAAGAGTGGGTGCAGGATAAGAATGGTGGTAGCAATGAATTAATGGAAGAGGACCACCAGTGACTAGTGAGGCTCAAGGGATGGGTTCATTTGTCATGTACATTACAAAATTATTATATCTTTCATGCATCCTAATTTTACTCCTCTTTTTTTTTACTCCCTCTTAACTTAAAATTATACAAAATCCCTCAAATATTCATTCAAATTGAAATTCATTTTAATCAACTTTACTTATATCTATAGTAACATAACATAACACGCATCTCAGCTGGGTTTGATGAGATTCAAATTTAAGATATTTTCGGCCGCTCCAAGGGTCCATTAATTATATGTTTATTCTACCACACACACATTGCTGCTATAGCCACAAGGGCCTCTTGAAATTCACATAATTGCAATGATTGATGAGAATTGAGAAGGCACTTTGATTTGATGTTTTTATTAAAGAATCTCTTCATGTAGTTCAACGCGCCGACGCGCGCGTGTTTGCATGCCACCAAAACAAAAGGTGAAAGGGGTAAGATATTTGTGGTGTGGATTAATGGATGTTTGCTAATTTCATAGTTTTGTAATTTACCTTAAGACTGAACTAAATATCACCTAAATTGTTTTTTTGTAATTTATTTGGATTGACGCATGCTGCATAAATAGTGCATTAAAAGTTCGTATCTAGTAAGACTTTGATTGCAACATGTAAGACCTTGGCTACATCTTTTTTTTTCCCCTCTCTTAGCCAATGTAAGAAAATCACTTTGCCCTTTCTCCAAAAACGAAAATCAAAGGGCAACTTTAGATTTTCACATAATAATTTCATATGATATCATCATGTTCATTCAACAGCTGAAAACCATTGAATCATAAGAGCCACTGCATCATAAACACTGCACAATCTGTAAGAGAGTAAGTATCAATCAAGAAGACTACCAAGCATACAAGAACAAATTCCTCTATTCCAGAAAGAGTTGTATTTCCTTCGATACGAGAGTAGGATATGAAACACAATTCGGAATAGACGATCTTGTAAGCAAAATTACAAGAAAAGGTGAACAGAAAGACGGGGAAAAAAGAAAAAGAATCATTCAGTGGAGGTTCATTGGAAATTTTGACTCCCCAACAATAACCACCCTAAAAAAAGGACTAGAACTATCAGCAGAAGCAAATTTGATGGTGGACAACCACAAAAACCAATCAGCATAAACATACACAAAGCAGAAAATAAACCAGAAACAGCTGCCCAGATATCAAGCCGGTGATGCAAATGTCGGCGTATACTCATCATGCCTCACTCGCATCAATTAAAAAGTCTGAAGAAACATTTCCTCAATAAAACAAAGGTGAAGATCGCGGCAAGCTTGAGAAGTAAAAACAGTTCCTAATCTATTTCTAAGATATTTGTTTCATGTTCTTATCTTATTCAATCTTTTAAGAACTCATTTTTTAAAATAAATTCGAGTATTGCAGATGAGTATTTCAAAACTCTACCTGCAAGGGGCGACCTCAAAACTTTTCTTTTTTATCATCTCTATTGTTAGGATTAACATGTAGAGATATAAATAGATATTTTCCCCCAACTGATATTCTCTTTGAATTTGCAGCTTACTGCACTCCAAGAAGTTATATTAAAATAATTAATTCCTAGTATTTACAAGTCCATAACCTAAATGAACCCTACTCAAGGAAATAAATTAGATCTCAAATTGCAAAGGTACAATAGGATCACATGGAGAGACTGAGTGAAATGAGAATCCACAAAACAACTTCATCTAATCAAGACCAGTGAGAATAATCAGACATCTGAATTCACAATGTTCTTTCCATATCATTGTCTAACCTGTTAGAACCAGCTCTTTTTCAAAATTTTGTGGTCTGAACTGTATTTCATGAGGTTTCTTGCCTCAGTCTCATCTGGAAAATTAAGAAAAGAATTAAAGAATGGAAGATATCCAACAACTGGTGCTTTCAGAGTTTTACAGGGACTAGTTTGAGATATTGCTTACCTAAAGGAGCATCAAGAATTTGTGCAATATCAATAACAGAGTGAGTTGTAAGATTCAAGACTCCCGCAACCAGCGTGCTACATGAAGAGTGCCTCGAGCATGGGTGAACTGGCATTAAGAAATTTAGGACTGTGGAGTGCGTGTCATCTAGGTGATGTTGAGGACTCGTGGGTATCTTGTAGAAGAGATGCCCTCTCAGGGTTCATAATCAGAAGCTGCTGCATGTCGTTCGGCAGCATATTGAACACTGAGTGCAGATCATTCTTCAATTTCTTGCAAACTGCTTCAGTATCTTCATTTGCTCTTCCATACTGCCATGGGAGAAATTGCAGTTAGTGGGGCCTATAGAGAAACAGACTGATAAAATACAAACAACTGGTATTGATAAAAGCAAAGGCAGAAAATAATAAAAAAGGTTCAAGAAAATAGATCTGCCACAAATACAAGAATCGGTAAAAGCTGCTGCAAAGAATGATGCAAGATGCAAACTGGACTTCCTCATTTGCAAAACAATATGAAAGTCTCCTATAGGTTATTATCACTTACAAATCTCTACACTGTTCAAAATTGAGAGAGAAGTTGTTGAGCAACTGATCTGGAAACTAAATAATCTTGCAATGTCCAAACTTGCAAATGAATATGCCAATAGCCATCTAATGTACAAAGAACAGTTTTCATCTTGGGCATGTAACCTTTCAAAGTACATCAGAAAGCTGTTGAATAGCCATGTTTCAACTGGGGACGGCAGTGGAAGTCTAAGCACAAAGCAAACCTTGGAAGAAACGAGTCAACAACCTGTCTAGGTTTTCTTAACTTGGGTGTCCTTAAATGTAACAAACGGGAGAACCAACTTGAACTGCGTTTTAATATAGAAGAGAGCACCTGAGGAAATTTTTGGCCAGTTTTCAACACAAAGATACGAATGCATTACTAATGCTTAATCTACAAATACTATTAATCAGTTTTGTGACATTGTTTCAACCCCTTGATGAAGAGCCAATTACCACATCTTAAAGTGTGTTTTTCACTAAAACCACAATTGAATCGTGAATAAATGTAGTAATATTATTTATAATGAAAAACTCTTAGAATTTAGTAGAAAACATACCTGCATTTCTCCGTAAAGGTGTCTCTCAATTGCATTGAAGGAATCAACAGTTTCCAATTCTGACATTTTACTTATCAGCTGATGTATATTGGTCTTAATTCTAGCTTGCCTCCACAATTTATATTGTTCTTGCTCAGCAACAGCACGTTTTCTTCGGAACCATGGGAGAAAGTTATAGCCTTTCAGGAACCGCCTGCATTGATTTTCAGAACATAGCATTTTTCTTCGGGAAATAGTGTACCAAATCAACAAAAGAGTCATAGTTAACTAAGCACAATCACACAATAACCTCGAAACAATCAATTAGGAAGATTACATCTTAGAATCCAGGTAACTTCAAGCAGGCCCCACTAGAAGTGGCTAGATGTGTATTCTTGCAGCAACTCAAGAAAATAATAAAGATGTAAAGGGCACAAATAATATACATGAAATCGCCATAAATTGTTATCATGCCAGTCGGAGAACTACCAACAACAGAACCATGTGTTATGGGTGAACATATCAACTACTGAAAATGACTTGAAAAAATGTACTTTTACATATTGTATCATATGCTTTAAAAGATTAATATCCTTCCATGCTATATAGAAATCAATTTAGAGTTTGATATGCTTGATGGAAGGCCAAATAAAATCAACGATTTCAAACGGAACTTGAAAAATATTAACAGGTAAACAGTCAGAAATAAAGATATAAAATCAGAAAAACAGTGATTCTCAGGTAGGAAGGGACAAATTGACAATCTGAGGTGTGATCAGCTTATAACAGGACAGCAGAAAATAAATTACCAAGGTAGTGCAGAAAATAGTGAATATCTCAAACTATAGGAAGCAACTTAAGAAAGTCTCTTAAAAGGCAATCATTTGTGGAGAAGCCCCAATTGTTTATTTGCTTCAGAAAAGATACAGACTATTGCATCACTTAGTAGTTAGACTTTTATGGCCACAGAGCTTGCATCTAATAGCATGAACAGGGCTTCGAAAGGACATTCTGGAAAACTTCTTAAGTCGGCAAATATTAAAGATAAAATAGAAACACTAACAGCTTGAAGATATCTCAAATAGGCTAATTTGGAACTTAGAATAGAAAAGCGAGCAAGAGTGAAACAGTTCTGAGTTTAAATTTGATATCTCTCACACTTTCTTATAGATGAATGGGCAATGCTTTGCTACTGACTTTTTATTTTAAGGCCATTAATGGAGGAATGCACGGATTGGCAAGAGAAAAGGCATTAATTGAACAGTTGGTTTGAGTGAATGAACTAATCAATACCTGTAGAGATCCAGCCAATTTGACTTCATCCTCTTCAACAAAAACTTTCCAGGACCTCTTGCAGACAAACTCTCTAGGAACTCCTCAGCATTGAAGGTGGGTAGAGGAGGTGGATCAGCAAATGGAGATGATGTTTCAGAAGGTGTATTTGGCCTAAAATATGGACCAAAAGGAGCCAAAAAGTTTGTTGTCAACTCCAAAAAATGGCGACGTAGTATATCATTGTTGACAACTGACATGGACTCCTCAACCCTGGGAGACAATCCAGCATCAATAAGTCTATTCAGGATAGATGTATCTGGCTTTGTCACTGCAGCATAATTCGTCCATACAGCTTCTTTATGTTCGGTCATTAGACACAAAGGACCATCTCTCTTCAACTTCACAGCATTCAAGAAGTTTGCAGGAGTAAACTTCTTCAAAGAGAGATTTTGACCAGGAGGAGTTCCTGCAGCTGAAGTCTTAGAACCAAAAGGATAGCGACTAGAATTTGAACCAGGACTTCCAACTGAAATTATGTGCGGCATATTACGAAGTGCTTTTAAGAAGAATAGGTTTGTCACACCTAGAATCATTGGAGGAAAAATGGAACCCTCAGGAATAGAGTTCAAACCGGCAAATTCTGGATCATGAATAGTAAAGTAAGGTCTAAAATCAACACTCAAAAGAAGTGGAGCAACCAAACTAACTAGACTAGAAACAGCTTCAGAACATTGGGAAGGTGTTGGTGCTATTATTAATATGGGTTCCCCCAAAAGTAGAAGTTCCCAAAGCTTCCAAAGCTGCAATAGGAGTCCACGAAATGTGCCAAACAGATCTGAGTCATGAAATAGACCCTGAGGAACTGATAGATTCGAGGGGAGAAGAGGAGCGAGTGAGGAAGCAGAGTCTTCAAAAAGTCCGCTATTAGATGGCAAACAATGAGAAGGTGGCAGATTCACTTTGAGCGATGCATTCCCAATTGGAAGTTCCGCTTGTTGACCAGGTACAGGTGTAGGCCACTTTGAGACATAAGCAGCAATATAGTTAAGTGCCTTGCTTCCAATGTCAAAGTACAATGGCCCCATGATTTGTAATAAAGGTCTAAACACACTCGTGTACGGATTGTAAGAAAGAATAACCACAGATTTTTGCTCACCTCCTCGCTTTAGTCTCTCATCATGTCTCTGTCTATTAAAGACAAAGCCATACAAGAATCTTGAGTTATAGATGATGTGATTTTTACCTATTGGTCTCCGGGCAGATGTTTTATTATCTTCTTCAACAATCTCTGTTGATGTTACACTCGAAGTTT
The DNA here is from genome assembly GCA_026008535.1 of Perilla frutescens. Taxonomy (NCBI): domain Eukaryota; kingdom Viridiplantae; phylum Streptophyta; class Magnoliopsida; order Lamiales; family Lamiaceae; genus Perilla; species Perilla frutescens. The sequence continues at coordinate 18,104,253 of BRKX01000014.1, read as the reverse complement.
GAAGGTTTTTCTCTCTTTTCATGCGGAAAAAGAATATACAATCATGGATGCTTGAACGATTATGATTCTGTGAAACTGAATCAGGAAAAGAATTAAAAGAGACTTCAAGCTCCTCACTTTGGGTAAGACAGCCAGGTGGATAGCACTCCTCAATGAGCTGGCCCTGCTCAAGATCAAATCGGATGATGCAAAATGCAGCCACCCATTGCTGCAAAGATTTTTCATCAACTTCTGATGCAGGCTCTGACTTCACAGAAAATGAGGGAGACCGGCTCATCTCCAGATTACTCAAAAATCACAAGATAACGATCAAATAATCTCCAAATCTACCACCCACACAGTGACCACCCATAAGAAAGATAAAGCGGAGTCTGTACTTCAAAATGAGCACCAATAAAACCTAGACAGATCCAAAAATAATGAACCGTGCCGAACTTAGTAAAATGAGCATTCATGAAACATAGATAAGAACTTGAGTAAAATTCATGGATACAGCAAAAGAACATGAACCTATGTCTCTGTTATCTAAATGCATAGCATTGTCTTCACTTTCGGATAGAAATTATTGCAAGAAATCATTGTCCGGTGCATTAGCGTCATCCAGTAATAATCTAGCCAAGTTTCAATAATTTTTATACATACCTATTGATTATTATTCAAGGTTTTTGGAATTCATTATTTGCTCCCAAGTAGAAATTTGACTTCAACTAGCATTTTCCAACAAAATTCCCCCCGATGCCTGAAATTCCACACGAAGTTGCCATATATGTCTCAAAATTAGTTTGTGTAAAAATAATTCATGAAGGGCTTTGCGAATGCGGTATGCGTGTTGAGGAACAAACTCATTCAAAATAACATGAACCCCAAAAAAATCTGGTGGATTTAAATACAATATCACGCATTTACGCCCAAGACGGCCCCAAGATAAAATCCAAGAAAAAGAAGCAAAGAAGAAAAGTACATATAAATAAACGGGGTTTCTTAAATCCATAATTACCTGAATTGCGCAGAAACCCAGAAGCTGAAATTACAGAGCAGTTCGATCTGGCAGAAAAGAAAGAGACAATTTCGGAAAGAAAAACCAACAACTTGTTGTGGAATTTCCTAAAAAGGAAGAAGAAAATGTGGAGTTTTAGATGAATCGCACAGATTGTATCGATAACTTCAAAAGGAGAGTGCTTCTGCTTCTGTGCATTTCTGAAAGCGGTTTGATTATGAGAAGACTAGAAATGGAAATCTATTCGAGCTTATTTACCGCTGCTTTGTATGGATTTTTGCCTTCAATCTTGCTGCTTTCGTTTTCGGTAATTTTTCAGACATCCCCTTTCTAGAGAGAGAGAGAGAGAGAGTATTTAAGTTATGCAAAAATATCGCATTAGATTATTATTATTATTATTATTATTGTTATTATGATGTCCAATAGGTATGGTATAGGATGTTATTATGTGAAAACTAAAAAAGTTCAATTTACGATGGTGGTGATTTACTCATTACTGATGGAAATATAGATGTAACAACAAACAAATAATAATAGTAAAAAATAGATGTGACAACAAAATAAAATTAATATGGAAATGTATGTAATACACACACATGCATGATGCATAGGGTATTATTGTGTTTGGTATTAAAAAAAATTAGGATTTAATAATTAATTTAAACTAAAAGTTTGTTGGGTATTATTATGTCATGTATTTAGTTTCCATGAAAATGGAGTAAATTCATATGAATTATGGAGATTTGGACGTAGCTGTTGGGTCCCACAAACCATTTTGGTATTCCAATGTCACCTAACGTCCTAACCTAACCCACCTATGAAAATTAATATTAATATTAGAGTTCCAGTGTTTCACCTTTTTTCTTAGTATGGTCTTTTTAAGTAACTCAAGTAAAATCCTAAAAATATAGCTAAGAAATGTGGTACCTACAATAATTATTTATTTGGACCTAAATGATTAATTAGAATTTAGAATAGACGATTATGTATATCAGTTTGATTAATCATCCACTATCCACTAACTATACCACCTCCAATCGAAAATCGCATGATAAAGATAATAGTTAGTTACACATTATGTTGATTGTTGAGGTAAAACTGTTTGGGTTTTTCCTTATCGTTGTTTGCATAATCACCGTTAACACTCGAGACTTTTAGGAGCTGATTGGTATAGTGGAATGGAATGACTATTTCTATGTCTATTTCCATTTTTGTGATTGGTATGTCTTAACATCGGGAATCACCATTCCCGAAGGAATCGCTATTCCCAAAAGTAAGGGAATAGCCATTTCACTCACCCTCATGGGTTTAGCTATTCCCAATGAACCAAAAAATTAATATATTGTATATTTACACAAAATGGCGTCTTATAATATCATTTGATCATATTTAGAAAAATAATTCGAAAATTATATTAAATAATTTATTATTATCATTATTATTATTTCATAATTATTTTTATATTATATATTTATATTTAAAAAATTAAAATATATATATTAAAATAAAATTTTGATATTTTTAAAATTGTATTGAAGAAAAATAAAAGTGGTACCAAAATAAATGTAACATATAAATATATTCTAATAAAAAATAAACTAATTATAATTTAATATATTCAGATAAAAAATTAAAATGATAAACTATTTTTCTGTGGAGTAAAAATATTTTTATTAAGGTATACAAATTATTATGTGTATTAATTAAATACTTTGGAATAAAGTTTTTAATAAATTAAATAAATTATTTTTTTCTAAAATATTAGAAAAAAATCACTTACTATAAAAGAAATGCAATTTAGAAATATAAGAAAAAAAATTACAAGACATGTTAATAATATTAGTTATTACACTTTGTTCAATTATAAAGAAATTTAAAAGTATTAAAAATATTCATTTTATAATATAAAAAGTAAAATAGTATTCGATTCCGTTCTTCATTCCGATGACATACCAATCATAAGAATTGTCATTCCATTCAGACCTTCATTTCATTCCTAAGTTCATTCCATTCATACCTAATTTCATTCTTTCATACCAATCACTTCCTTATGCCTTTCTTTCTACAAATTATAAGCTAAATTATTTTATTTAGAATTAAAATGATTAAATTAAATATTTTTATTTATTCGGTTTCAGTGACTTGTTTAGGTAAATAAGATTTATCGACTAAATTCCAAGTTAGAAACAGAGGTCCAAAGACCAAAAACTACCATATGTTTAGGTATTCACATTGTGACGCCAAAATCACTCAGTTATTTTAATTTTACCAAATTAGATCCTTACACGAACTTTCAGCCCAGATCTACCTGATTTAAGTCTTAAAAAGATAAAAATTATTTATAATGTTTTTCTAAATTTAATAATCTGGTAATCTTGAAATAAGATCTGGCGTTTTAGTATCAAACTATCAATCCATCAACCCCCATTTTCCTAAAACAAACTTATTCCTTGGAATATTAACAACCTAATTAAAAACAAGTTTAGAAAGGTTACATCTCTGTCTGCTTCTTTTTTTAAGTGCTAATTGCTTTTATATTTTATGTTCGACAGTTTTAACATGCAAACATCAAGTAAAATGCTCCAAACACCCCCCACCCCCCAACACACACACAGGTATTATCAAAATCTCCCTTATATTTTTAAATTTGCAAAACATTTTTTTAAAAAAAATTGGACCAAAATGCCATTCAATATTTGGAAATGAGTGTATTTTGAGCAAAAAAGATTAAAAGAAACGTTGTGTATATTTTTAAAAAACATGAGGGTGTTTGGTGCAAAATTTCAATAGCACGAGTTTATAGTGCATTTTACCCAACAAACATCCAATAATAGAATTTAATTAAAACTACTTATAAATAATAAAACAACGTATTGGCAGGAAAACAATTACCACAGACGCCTCTCTCTCTCTCTCAAAAAAAAAAAAATAAAAAAAATTAAAAAAAAAAATAAAATTACACACACACACACACAGGCGCCATAACTAAAAGGGAAAGAATTATATTACACATTTACCCCAATTCTGAACAGGCTATAAGAATGTACAAGCAAAAAAAGTAAAGCCTTGAAAATACAGCAGTGGAGCAATTATCTCTAGCTCCCGTTAGTTGTTGTCAAAGAAAACTACCTTTACTTCATCAGTCTAGGTTTCTATCCTTAAAAAATGAAGTCCCAAAAGATGAGGTGAAGTGAAGTGAGGTGACCAATCTACACAGACTATACATCATATACAGGCAAGCGCTCCTCAATAGACACTCGGCAAATTGGGCATTTCCTACATTTGTCGGAGCAGGAGCTGTATTACGTCAACCACTGTTAGTATCTCATTCAACAACGAGCTTTCTGAATCATAGGACTAACAAAATCATTGTACCTGCACAAGATGCGATGCCTACAAGGTAGGAGCACAATGCAAATCTCTCCCTCGAAGCAGACTCTACACAGAACTTTTTCCTGGACGACATTGTGATAAGGCATTCAGTTTGCTAGAAGGGTATGGACGTATGGTAAGCTCACATGTGCGCACACACATCTGTGTGTGGATTACATATATGTATATTTGCACATGACTGATTTACGAGGATATTTCCTATTCATCAGCTTTAGAAATTAAATCAAATTTATAGAATATTAAATATCTGCACAGCAGACAAATACCACACAAAAACATAAAAATATAAAGATGAATTAAAACTAAGACTGTTACTTGTTGAAGTCTCTCATACTCCTGTTGGCTGAATTTCGTAATTTCTGTTTGCTCACCAAGTGCTGCTTGAAGTCTCCAAACCTACAAGAGAATAACAAAAAAAGGTCGAACCCATTATTAAAGCTGTTGTTAGGGTGGGTGCAAAGGAAAACACAAAAATGCAATTAAAGAGATTAAAATAACCTCCTCAGCAAGATCCTTCTTTGGCATTTTCTTCACTATTTCAGGTGGATAACCAGAGAAAGTGTTGTATCTGTGTCATTAAGTACATAAAATAAACAGCTTGTAATAGAATAATTCTTAAACTTGCATGGAATAAAAAAGTCTATCAGGACACTGATAAGATTTAGTACAACAGGAAGAAAAGAAGCACAAATGAATAACTATGAAATTATCATCAAAAGGAAAGTAGAGCAGAAGAGAAGAAACCAGGACAGAAGCCATCCAGCGCATCCTAATTCATAACACTATGTCCTAAGTTAATTTATTGTGTGGTTATGTGACACCATAACAAAACCACTATTGTATCATAAGATAGTCCAACAATGCATGACACAAATGAGTTTCCTACACCATTATCTTTGTACAAACCCAGATTGGTCTTTGGTTGACGGCAGATGCATCCTTTGTCAGACAGACTTCCATGACACTCCAATAGCTTTCACTCAGACTTGAAAGTTTTCCTATGATTTTATTGCAATTTCGCTGTCATGGTACTGTATGATTAGAGGATTTTATTTGCTGCCTTTTCATTTTTCCATTTGTACCTAAGGTTGTCTCTTTGCATCAAGTTACCATGTGCTGGAAACAAATTTTATGGAGCACCAAATGATTGCCAGATTTTTAAGACATCCATGCAAGAGGTGAAACTTAAAGGATACTCAATGAGCAAGCTGCATGTTACGTACTGTACAGATGTGCAAACGTTCATAGAATGATAAATTAACACATATAACAAGTTTTACCCTGAGGCCCCATCATGGAGCAGGCGAGCCTGCTCTTCTCTGCTTGTAGCATCAATGGACCACCAACCAAGCAGCCTGAGAGAAAAAATATATATATACAAAATTGTCAGTGCAAAAAAATCTCCCCAAAACTTGTTTAGCTTTTTTTATAGCAATCTATTGTGCATAATCATGCCATTACAACATCACCTGGAGCCGTGATGCAGGAAACCAAAGAAGTCACGAATTCTTGAAGCGCATACAAAATATCTTCCTCCACTAGCTTCACTTCTTAATAAAAGAACAACTTTCTCAACCAATCTGGATATAGCAAACAAGACAGCAGCTCCTTGCAACAGAAAGATAGGAGAGAAGACAACTGGAAGAGGAATATTTCTAGCACCTGGTGGAGTTCCCTAATCCAAAATGAAGTAAGCCAGTAAGAATTTGTGAAACTGTTCAGTAATTCAGCAAATGAAGTTAGAAGAGCCATATTGTGTACCTCAAGCTTCATACAAAGGAGGACTTGGAAAACAACAATTGGAATTTTCATTATGTGGCCACCAATATCTTGTAGGCCACACACTCTATCCCGCAAATGATCCTCAGAAGATACAACCAAGCCACTGTTCCAGTCCAGATATCTAATAGCACTAGAAGATGAGCTTTCTTCTCTTGTTTGTGAATTTCTATGAATTATTGGATTTGACCATTTTGTGCAAACGAGAAACGCAAAGCACTCGGCAATCCTATAGAAACATAAAATGAGCCAACTCTTAAAAATGTATAAACTCTACATAAGAATGGAACTGTGGAGGTAAAATTATGCTTGCAGAGGAATGATACCCATAATTTATGAACAGGTCCCACCAGCCAAGAGCACCAACATCACCTGCAATGTCAAAATTTAAGAGAAATCATAATTCATAACAAATATAAGTTTAGCAAAGACACCATCAAGCAAGTGCAAAAGAATAATGAGATAATAGCAATATGAATTAGATTCAAATTTATATTAAAAGCTCCACAGGACACTGCATAGATGGTTTACTGCCAGAGGATTTAAGTCTTATTACATAATGCAAACAAGAGATGGGAAACTTAAGTCTGATCAGTGCACTTATGAAAATGGGTTTATAATACACGTCCAGAAGCAGCTCAAAGATACAGTTTAGGAAGAACTAAAATATTTTTGGGAAACAACTACAAAATAAAACAGTTCAATAATTAAAGGTTCCAATAGGAAGGCGAGGCACACATAAATAGTAGGCCGGATTGCTCAGCTCTGCAGTGAATACAAAAATCAGAAGACGAGAACAAAAATACTGTCGCTTAACCGATAGCAGTAGCACAAATAAGAATTAATTATGATGTGCATATCTACAGGATCTTTAAGACAAAGATAGCATTGTAGTATCACAAAATAGCCAATTGCTGCTATTGAGCATGCTCGCATGTTACACCCAGACCATGTTTTACACACTAAAGAATGAAATCAAGCATAAGATAAGCGCTGATAACATTAGAATAATCATGGAAACCTGGCATCTAGGTTTAGAAAGGTTTCAAGAACATAGGATTAGACACACAGACACTGACAGTCATAGAAAGTCAGAGAAGATACTCACGACATAGCTTCAGGAGTGTGAATAATGTAGCGGCAACAAAGAAAACCATCGATATTGCTACCCAGAAATGCTGACAACAAGAAAACGATAATTATAAAATCTCACAATGTCCAGAAAAATGAAATAAAAATATAAGCAAGACATGGATGACGAAAGAATTGAGAACTATGTAACTAGGATCATAAACTTCATAGTTGCATAACATCTGCAGAAAAACATGATATCAATTTTCCAAACACAATTTCGTTCACTATCCGTTTTTCAGCCCCAGAGCTAGAATACATTCTCTCATAACAATCTCCAAAAATGGCCAGAGATAGGATCAAGCATGCATCCAGATTCTAGGATCAGACTGTGAAAAAAGCACTTTTAGCTTTGTATACCACAAACAAGCAGCCATCTTACATTATCTTGAAATACGCACAATAACTCAGATCACTTTTTTTATGCACTTCAAAAACAAAAACAAAATTGTTACAGTTGTGAAACCATTCACTGACTTAACTTATAGACTTCAATATATAAAATTAATTAAAAAGGGCAGCAATGAGAAACATAATTGAACTTCTTTGTAAAAAAAAAAAAATCTGGTTTTGACACTATTCACTTATTCTGTTTTAGAGAAACTTACAGGAAGTGTTTCCCATATTGCTTCGTCGCTCATGCTTTCATCATCTCCAGGTAATAAAGCCTTGCACATTCTGAGGACAAAAAATGAACTTACGCTGTATTTATTGAAAGGGTTGGCAAATGAAGTGAGTAAAACTCAAGAAAGAAAAGGTTTCTCTCCAAGGCACTCCTTGTTGGACAAGGATCACTATGTACGTACTCAATTAGAATAGAAAACATCCCCAGCATGATGAACGTCTATTCTGTAGTTTCTGGTTTATTTCTCAAGGTTAGAATTTGAATGAAGTAAAAAGGTTTATCCAGCATGATGTACTTTGTCTAGCACATAAATTTTGAAAACAAGAATCTAGTTGTTACCCAATGATGTTACATATCCCGCAAGATAACCTCTTGTAGGAGAAGAGAATACTGAGAGAAAGGGTATTTGAGCAAACATTGTACCTGAAATTGTCAATAAGGATGATAACCTCGAAGGCCAGCAAAGGAAGGAAGACAATTTTAAGATTCACAGCAGCAGAATGATTAACTGCAATGTGAAGAAACATCCATCAATAAAATATCAACCACCAATTGCAAATGCATGCATTCCACCCTTAAGATAAGCTCATATTATGGCTGACTTGTGAAGAAAAGAAATAGAAAGCAGATTAGAAGGAAAATTTCTAGCATGCATACTCATAGAATACTGATGAAAGAGTTTTGCTTTCTTACCGTATATACTCTCGAGATATATACAAAGAAGCAGTTCAAATGCAACAAGCAATGGCACAGCAACCACAGCATGGCATGGGGCCCACTATTCAAAAGAAAATTATATTTAAGAACAAAACAACGAGTTTATGAAAAGCTGCACGATTATGTCTGCTATATATTTTAGTATAGATGCATGTCTACAATTCTGGAAAAAATAAATTATTGAAAAAATATTTCTGAATAATCATAATATGCGGCATACATGGCGATCGTGAGGAACTGATGGTGCAGGAAGAGAAAATCTTCCTCGTGCAACAACTGCATGAAATAGCCACAGCGGAAAGAAAATAACCCTGCACATAAAGTACATAATTGAGGCAATATTAATTGGACAAGCCAACAGACCAGTGTAAGCCCATAGATTATCTAATGAGCTGCTTTGGACAGATAAATTTTAGCAATCAATTATTTGCAGAACTTGGCCATCACCACCACCCCCAAAAAAAACCACAAAGGAGATTTTCCATATGCGGGCACCACCACCATACTCTAATGTAAAAAAAATTACTCAATCACGGAGGAGATTTGATCTTCTGTGAGTATGAGATGGCATTGTTCCTTTATGCTCAAACAAATTAATCAAATCCCAATTTTGAGGCTTGGTACTTAGATGCTAGGAAAAAAGGTCTCTTGTATCCCACACAATAATCAGTTATTTAAGACTGACAAGGAAATCCAGTGTTATTTGGCCTTATTCGACATTACCATTGCTACTTCTCTTCCTACTGGATTGATTAATATTATTTTTCAGAATCTAATACATGAAGACATTTTCTAAATGATCATCACTGAAGTACTACCCTTTGGCCTTTGCATACGAAATTACTAATAGCACCCCAGACTTTCCTGGCGCTATGTCAAACTCAAGATGCCATTCTCTATAACAGTACCAACATAGATAACCAATCCATTTTAACCATCTGTAATATCGTTCTAGATAGCCAATAAAAAAAATATCCATAATCCATCTCACAATACTCCATTGATTTTTGGTCCATGCTTCCTTATGCATAGTTGTACAGATAGATATGATAAGGGATAATAATGCAAATACTTGGGGCATAACTAAAGTAGAAAAATATAAGAGGTGTTGGGCTTTGACCAAGATTTGATCTTGCCCGAATTTGTCATCCCAAAATTTTTTTCCACTAGAGAAACACAAAACGATAAGAAAAAGAAAAGGTCTTTCAGCCCACTCAATTCCAGTAGATACATGCAAATGACGAGTCCGATTAAAACTAATACTAAATGAGAACATGCGCATGAAAGAAAACCTATTTCGCCAAAATAACACAAGCATATACAATGAATGAAATAAAAAGGTTAAAAAACAATTGGGGGGGGGGGGAGGGGAGGAAATAAATCATACCACCAAGAGTAGGAAACGTTGTGATCGAGCTTAAGAACGAGCAGTATCGTGAAAAATAAAAGCAAAGTGTGAGCCGCCACTCCCTGCAACGACTTCGCCACTCTTCTCCAGCTCATTTCTCCCTCTCTCTGGCTCTCCCACGCACACCAACACGCCCAAAGTGAGCAAGTGCAGATATTTAGGGGGCACAAAGTATGTATGTATGTATATGTGTGTATGTATATATAGATATGTATCTATCACTATCTATCCATAAAGATCTCAGCACCAACAAAAACAGCAGATATTTCAGAAATGAAGCCCCCAGAAATTGAGAATTCCGACAAAATCGGCAAAAGGGACACGTGTTTTTGTGTTCTTATCAAAACCGAAAGGGAGTGCAATTGGGTAGGGGAGAAAAACCTAAATGGAAAAGGTTGGTTGCGGCAGACGACGCCATTGTTGCGAGTTGCGACTATTCTATAATCGAATAAAAAAATCAAAAGAGAGAGAGTTAAAATTAAACCACTGTTGTGTCTGTGTGAGGAAAGTAATGGTAATGTGGTTTAATCCGCCATGTCGCTTTCAACTTTCAACCATGCCCACAGCCACACGCTCTCTTTTCCTTGCCCCAATTTAAATTTAAATAGTATTAATATGGTGTGTTATTAGAAGTGCCCTGCAAATATTTGAGAATGTCTGTCTGCTTACATATTAGATTATATAATTGTGTTACTTGAAAATTTAAGATTTTGAATTTATTCCTTAAAAAAAAAAAAATTGGTTTTTGGATTTGATCTTGACTTTGCCTGTTAGGATATACTCGGAAAATTAGATACCAACATATTTTCAAAAAAAAAAAAAGGGAATTTGAATATCTTGTCGTATTTTTTTCTTTTCTTTTCTATTTTCGATATTAATTGTTACCCCACCACATAATTCAAATTGTTTATTTCACCTTTGTATTTATTCTTTGATGAATTTGCCATAAAAATACATAGCTCCCCGACTTAAAGTTCTCAACCCAATAGTCCTGATACCATTTCCAACTGTTTGCATAAAACTTTGAGTAAAAACTGACCCAAATTTTGGTATTTGGATAACCAAAAGTGGTTTAGACTCTCTTAACGGTTTGAACCAAATGCATACAAAAAAAAGAACCGTCTCTAAAAATATATTATTTTATGAAATATATTATACTAATTTATGATATTAATATCAATATGCGCAATCATTGAAATAATAAAAATATTCACGTAACACTACAAAATTTATAGTATAAATAATATATATTTCATAGTTAATATTTTATTTATCTGCCAAAAAATTCACCACCTTAGAATAAATTTATATTTTGAACAGAACTTTTAAAATTCACAATTCACCACCTAATGTTAGCAGTTTAGCGTGCAGGTCTAGTGCGCATGTAAGAACATCATGTTTCATTTTTGCCTGACGGGGGATCTACGACCATGGTGCCTGCGTGTGATGACTTTCATCATTTTTTAAGATTTTTTTCATATTTTCCAAATTCATGCCAAATATGATTTTGGATAATATTTTACTAAAATTCATAGAGGTGGGCTTGCGTGCAACAACAGTTATTTCCGCCTATTTCAGACGGCCACATGACACATGGTATTAATCTCAAGTTGATACCTTTCTTTATCGTACTTGATACTTTTCTGCTTACCACATGGTACCTTTTATTTTACCGAACTTGTGTTTTGCTTTCCTTTGCAAATTCTTGGAATGATGATTGTTTTGGATTAATCTCAACACACAATGTAAAAACTGAAAAAAAAAAAATCAGAATTTGAACTAAATAAACTTATATAAAATGACTAGCAGACCCCTTACTTTTTAATGATATAGATTGTACTTTTCGAATGTTTTGTGATACTTTTTAATAGGAAGGTTGGTACTCACTTTGGACAATTTTTTTTATAGGTTGACCCAGTCAAAACGGGTTGATCCACGTTGACCGGGTCAAAGCGCGGGTTGACCCGCGTTGACTGGATCAAAAGCGGGTTTGACTGACCGTCTCATATAGTGTTATTTGCATCATGATGCATGCAAGTGTTTGCCAAATTCATAAATATAGATGGTTTAGAAGTATATTAATTCAACAATTTGAGGACAAATTTAACATTAACACTGACCTATGTTTCTCGCGAAGTCGACGGGATTTGGGGATAAATTTTGAATTTGTAAAGGTTAACACCGGTTCGGGAATTCAACTTGGTTTGCCAATTTTTTCAAAATTTTACAGAGAGGGCGACGGGTTTAAGGGGATGACATAGAGAAGTAATTGTGAGTGGGCGGTGGGACTGCACACTGGATGAGTTGACTGAATTGAAGATGTTTAAATTGATCAGTCATAAATTACATTTGAAGAAGCTCTAGGATATTAATTTTATTTTTATTGCATAACTTAACCCTACTTCTCACAAGGATGTAATAGTTGAGTTGGGTTGAATTCATTGGGTTGAAAATGAACAATCATCTCAAATATAAACTCACTAGTTTGATGTAGATTGTAATTAAGGTTGTCGATGCCGACCCCTGATGAAGAAGAAAGCTGCTAAACTACACACAGTGAAGAATAAAAGTGAAAGTTTGGACTTATACATTTAGGGTTTGAATATTTGAAAATCAAGATAGCAGAATAAATGCATACGGGTGAGAATGAAATCATAAATACATGATCATAATTATATACATTTAAGATTTAACGTGCGTATAAAGATAACAGATTGATTAGGATCGAGACCCTTAAATCCGTGAGTCAACCTATTAAAGTTGATCCACAAAATGCATGAGCCTGAACAAATTCAATTTAGTCATAATGGGCTATGTGACTTAAATTCAGTTCGGACTAATCGGTTTGGTTGACCTAAACACATTTATGTGCACCTATAAATTAGCGGGTGGGTAGTGGGATGAGAAGAGAGAGTAAATTCATTTTTTTCCTTTTTAATTTTAACAATATTAATGTAAGAGTATTTTGGTAAACACAAGTGAAATAAATAATTTTAAAAATTAATGGGTGGTTTTTTTTCCCAAAATTTAAGTGGGTATTTTTTCTGACAGTAAAATAATTAGCTCAAAACTAACGCAAAACCCATGATATCTTTCCACACATATGTATACATGTCCAACTTTAGCAATTGCCAATTACAAGCATATTTTCCTAATGTGTACAACAAAAAAAAACCTTGAATTAAACTACAAAATGCACTAATGGACATATTGCACATTTGCACGGTTGCACCATGGTTTTGATCTCGGTCTCAAAACTCAGTGTTCTACATATCATATGAAACATATCTTTATAAGTAACTTTAATCAAATTTTAAATTTAAGTATCATTATCTTTTGCTCCCTCGAATTAATTCAAAAATTCATTTTTTTAGTGAAGACTTAAAATGAATTAAGTCCCCTAAAAAACATTGAAAATGTGAAATAGTGGAGAATTCTAGATTATTCGAAAAAAAAAAAGGTTTACATGGAGTCTTGAGTGCCCCGCCAGCTCCCCAGAAACACCAACTTATTCCCGCCATTCCTCAAACCTTAAAACAAGTAACAACGGAGTTTTCTTACTTCACCACTCCTAATTATATGTGCAAATTTCCTCATCAGTTATCTGTAATTTCCGAGGAGCAGAAGAAGAAATACCAATCTCACACCGCATTGCTGCTTAAATCGCTACTTTAGCTGCCCTTCACAGAAATGGGCGACATTTTTGAGGAGCAGAACAAGCTTCCCGAACTCAAACTCGGTATGATCCCAACCCTAATTTTTTTATTTTTTTTATTTGTTGGATAGATTTTTAATTTTTTTTTTATTGGTGCTGTTATCTATTATTAATTTGGATTCGTGCGCTGTAGATGCCAAACAAGCTCAAGGGTTTCTCTCGTTCTTTAAAAAGCTACCCGTTGTAAGTAATTTTTTTTTTTTAAATTTTTCACTAAAACGTTATTGGGAAAATGATTGTCGATACCATTCATTTCACTATTTGCAGGACACACGAGCCATTCGATTCTTTGATCGTAAGGTTAGTGCTCCTTCTACCCCCTTCCGTACGTGTGCCTTTTGTGTTATGTTGGACTAGTATTTGAGCGGAAGTAAGGTTGTGATATAGAAATTAAGCATGAATACAGGCCACTGACCATTTGAGGCACTACAAGCGTTGGGTAGTGAGAACCTTGAACATGACTTGTTGTTTTGCTGACATTTAAGGTCATTTTATTTGTGAATTTTGGTTGGAGTAACTGCAGTGTCATCATCACACAACAAGAAAAGGCATTTCTCTTTTACCTTGTATGACATTTTTCTTCCCTTTTCCATGTCAAATTTTTAGTAATAACTTTAGTGGGGTTGGTTTGCAACATATTAAACCTGAGATTGATATCTATGATTGTTGTGTGCTTAAGGAAACCTCTATCCATATTTTTTAGAGCTTGTGTTCTGTTTTAAATATCTCTGGTCTATGCGAATTAGTTGAATAACTTGCCATTCTTTCCCCAGGACTACTATACCACACATGGTGAGAATGCAACCTTCATTGCGAAGACCTATTACCACACTACAACTGCTGTGCGCCAACTGGGAAGTAGTTCTGATGCCATTTCTAGTGTTAGTGTAAGCAAGAATATGTTTGAGACCGTGGCCCGTGACCTTCTTTTGGAGAGGACTGATCACACTCTCGAACTGTACGAGGGCAATGGAGCGAATTGGAGACTTGTTAAAAGTGGAAGCCCTGGAAATTTAGGCAGTTTTGAGGATATTCTCTTTGCCCATAATGAAATGCAGGACTCCCCAGCAATTGTGGCCGTCACTTCAAATTTCCGTGAAAGTGGATGCACTGTAGGGTTGGGATATGTTGATCTCACTAAGAGAATACTTGGACTGGCTGAGTTCCCTGATGATAGCCACTATACAAATTTGGAGTCAACTCTTGTTGCTCTTGGCTGTAAGGAATGCCTTTTGCCAGTAGAGGTTGCCAAATCTAGTGAATTTAAACCACTAACTGATGCATTGTCCAGGTGTGGTGTAATGGTAATGGAAAGAAAAAAAGCTGAGTTTAAAGGAAGAGATTTGGTACAAGATCTTGGTAGGCTTGTCAAAGGCTCTATAGATCCAGTAAGAGATCTGCTTGCTGCATTTGAATTTGCACCTGGTGCTCTTGGGTGTATAATGTCTTATGCAGATCTACTTGCAGATGAGAGCAATTATGGTAACTACAAGATCCAAAGGTATGATCTTGATAGTTACATGAGATTAGATTCTGCAGCAATGAGGGCACTAAATGTCCTGGAGAGCAAATCTGATGCTAACAAAAACTTTAGCTTATTTGGTCTTTTGAATAGAACCTGTACTGGAGGAATGGGCAAGCGCCTACTGCACATGTGGCTGAAACAGCCCTTATTAGATGTGAATGAGATAAACACTAGGCTGGATTTGGTACAATCTTTTGTAGAGGATGCTGCCCTACGCCAGGATCTAAGGCAGCACTTGAAAAGAATTTCAGATATAGAGCGACTTACGCGCTCTCTCGAGAAGAAAAAAGCAAGTCTAGTTCATGTTGTTAAGCTTTATCAGGTATCCTCCGGTTTGCTTGATTTAAATTTGATAATGAAACCAAAAAAGTTTGTTAACACACTACTAGAAAACAAGTAAAAAAAATAAAATACTCCTCTTAGTTTCTCCATGGGTTAAAACTTTAGCATGAACTTGTTTTTGTCAATTGTACTTCATTATCTGTCATGGTAAATTTAAAGGGATGTATTTGTTTTGATAAATACTTTTACTACCGCTACTTCCACTTTCATATTGTTGTTTGTGTACATTCGATTGCTTTGTTTCTCCTACTTCCACTTTCATGAAGAATGATTAAACTTGCTTTTCTGTCTTCTGTATATAAACCTTAACCCATCTGCAAATTATATTACTGTTGTAGATCTATCCACTAGGATGGACGGAAATGTTGAATATTAAATTCTGGCCAGAAAATTGTTGCTTGCTTACCTAATCGAACATCCTAGGCCATTTGCATGTTTCATGATCACAGAGTTGAAGTATTATTACATATAATAATAGTTCCTAACTGAAGTTTGCAATAGATAAAACTCATCGGCCTTTATTTTTGGTGAAATGAATGTTCGCTTATATATAAAATTGGCACTTCAGACAAAGTATGATGCTGAATATCTTCCAACATATTTCTCTTAGCCTCTAGGGTATCTTGCAATTTGCAAATTTACTACACCTACTTTGAGGAATATTTCTTAGTCTAGAACAATGGACTATATACATGCAACAGGAAGTAAGTATACGAAATCTCCTATATACTTATGTCTTCAAAATTCATTTTCTTTCTTTTGAGATTTGATATCTAGTGAATATGATCATAAAATTTATCTTCTTTCCTGTATGCCCCATTGCATATTTTATGTCACTTTCTGAATTGCTAAAGAAAGGAATATCAATGTTGTTAGTTATCCTAGCTTACATGATTTACTGGTGCTTTTTGTGGCTTGCAGTCTGGCATCAGGCTTCCGTTCATTAAAAATGCATTGGAACAGTACAATGGCCAATTTGCTTCATTGATTAAAGAAAGGTACTTGGATCCTTTAGAAAAGTTGGTCGATGAAAACCATTTGAATAGATTCATTGGTCTTGTGGAAGCTTCTGTTGACCTGGATCAACTTGAGAATGGAGAGTACATGATTTCATCAGCATATGATTCACAGTTAGCTACTTTAAAAAATGAGCAAGAGTCTTTGGAACATCAGATACATGATTTGCACAATAAAGCTGCTAATGATCTTGATCTTACTCTTGATAAAGCTCTGAAATTAGAGAAAGGGACACAGTATGGATATGCTTTTAGGATTACCAAAAAGGAGGAGCCAAAAGTAAGAAAGAAGCTGAATACCCACTTTATTATACTTGAAACTCGCAAGGATGGGGTAAAGTTTACAAACACAAAGCTTAAGAAACTCAGCGATCAGAACCAAAAGGTGGTTGATGAATATAAAACTTGCCAGAAAGAATTGGTTGCCCGAGTTGTCCAAACTGCTGCAAGTTTTGCTGAGGTATCTATTTGCAGAATGGCTACTTGGATGCCATCCATTGTTCTGCAATCAATGCACTAATAATAATAATCATCACCAACATGATGCTTGCTATTGCTTCTGCATGTGTTGCTATTATTATTGCAGTTGATATTATGGTTGTTAATCAACAATATTTTCTTTGTGCAGGTGTTTGAAGGACTAGCTTGGTTGCTTTCTGAATTGGATGTTTTACTTAGTTTTGCTGATTTGGCTGCTGGCTCTCCCACCGCTTACACGCGACCGATCATCACTCCATCAGTAAGAGTTGATCAATCACTCAGACTCTCATTGCGAGAGCTAGGGATTTCTGTTTCTGTCTCTCTCTTTTTTTCCATGATCATGCTTCCTTGTTTCATAGGATGAGGGAGATATTATTTTAGAAGGGAGTCGGCATCCGTGTGTTGAAGCTCAAGACTGGGTGAATTTTATCCCAAATGACTGTAAACTTGTAAGTTCTTATATTAGGATTATAGGATATCAACAACCTTTTGGGCTTTGTATAATTTGGTCATTCCCTACATTTTGTTGGTCTTTACAGGTTAGGGGAAAAAGCTGGTTCCAGATTATCACAGGACCTAATATGGGGGGAAAATCAACATTTATACGACAGGTCAAGCACAGCACTTAACTGTAATCTTCTTTTAGTTCTTCTCGACTTTTGGCTGTGCATGATTGCAAACCCTCATTATTCTCCTGCTGATAAGCATTATTGATGAGGACTGGAGGGAAAGATACAAATATTATCTTCAGGATTGAGTTATTAAGCTTGCTAGTTGCTATAATAGCTTCATATTCAGATTGGTAACAAAAATTGTTCTGTAGCTATCCATTAACTTGCAAAAGCATGCACCCGTAAAACAAAAAAAAACATGTATTCACCTCTTTAAGCTTGTTTGTTCTCAAGGGGCATCTCTTGTAAGCTTGTTTATACAATATCAAGTTTTAATTGTTCTTGTTGTTAACCTACTCATCGTCCCTTGAGTAAATACACACAGTTTGGTCTAATCCTGACCTATATAATATACATACAATGAGATCATCACAAAAAGCCTAAGCAATGCAATTCTGTAAAAAAATTTATATTGTTGTCTAGAACTTTGGCCACCTGACAAATGTCATCTAAATTTTTTGATCAGGTTGGGGTGAATATTCTGATGGCACAAGTTGGTTCTTTCGTCCCATGTGACAATGCTAGCATTTCTATACGTGACTGCATTTTTGCTCGTGTGGGTGCTGGTGACTGCCAGGTAAGCCTCATGATAATGAAATCAGGCTTTCCGGGTGGACCGGTTACTGTTGGTTAAAAGATCTTTCAACATAGATTCCAAACTATAATATCCATATTGCTGATTCACCCAGAACAGAGAAGTAAGAATGTTTTGGATTGTATGATTAAGATTTATGGGTCAGGGTGTGGGGACAAAGCCTACCAAGTCTTCTTAGAACTATATAGTATGCTTTGCTTTTTCTCCATTTTTTCGTTACTTTTTTACTTCAATTAAATAGTAGATGTTGTTCTGAGCTTATGACTTCAATTTCATTTATTGGTTAGTACAGTTTATTGAATCAAAAGTATGATCTATGATGTACTTCCACTTAAAACAGTTTTGAAAAACTAGCCTTACTTATTGCATCATGAGTGAAGGGTCTTCGCACGTGACATCTCTTACTGGATAGTTGTTTTCCATTTTCAGAAATAATTCCAGTTTGCTATCTGATACAATGATTAATCATCTCTCTGGGATAGAATCTGAAAAAACACCGAATTTCTATGCATCGAGAGGAAACTGATGCAAAATTTGTACATGACAGAGCAACAAAACTTTCCAATAAAATAAGATCGTGCCCCTGATATATAGCCTGCTGTAGTCCCCGTTCACAAGCTGCAATAATCTATGCCCTATATGTTTCATCTAAATGCTAATATTTCTATTTAATTAAAAGCTATACAACTTGTCAAATTTCCTCTAAATCTGAAGCTCCCCTTCAGCTTGAACATGGCTTCCTTTGGACTATAGACACACTGCCTGACTACCCAAACTACATAGGCAATGTCTAGTGTATGAGTAGATACTTCGTCTCTGTTAAAAGTATGTGGGAAAATATTCACTTTATTAAGAAACAATGGAATACATGTATATATACAAGGAAGACTAATCTATTCTAGGAAGTAAATCACACAATTAAATCCTAATAATTACTACCATATATATCAAATCTCTAACATAATTACTACCATATATATACAATCTCTAACACTCCCCCTCAAGTTGGAGCATAGATGTTAATCATGCCCAACTTGTTACAAAGATAATCAACTCTAGTTCCATTAAGAGCCTTAGTGAAAATATCTCCAAGTTGGTCTTCGGTTCTCATATATCCTGTAGAGATCAGACCTTTCTGAATCTTTTCACGAACAAAGTGACAATCAATCTCAATATGTTTAGTTCGCTCATGAAAGACGGGGTTAGATGCAATATGAAGTGCAGCTTGATTATCACACCACAACTTAGCTGGTATTGAACATTTAAAACCCACTTCATTGAGAAACTCAAATATCCATACTATCTCGCACGCAGATTTAGCCATAGCCCTGTACTCTGACTCGGCACTTGATCGTGAAACCACATCTTGTTTCTTACTTTTCCATGAGATCAAATTACCTCCAATAAAAACACAATATCCTGAAGTAGACCTTCGATCATCTTTTGACCCAGCCCAGTCTGCATCTGAAAAGCATTCGATCCTGTTATGACCATGATCCCCATAAACAACTCCACGTCCAGGTGCTCCTTTTAAATAGCACAAAATCTGCTCTACTACCTTCCAATGATCAATAGTTGGCGATGACATATACCGGCTTACCACACTAACTGAATAAGCAATATTAGGACGTGTCACCCTAAGATAATTCAACTTCCCAACTAACCTTCTATATCTCTCAGGATCATCAAACAATTCACCATCTTTTGTAAGTTGCTGGTTGAGAACCATTGGAGTACTACATGGTTTAACCCCTAGTTTTCCCGTCTCAGATAGCAAGTCAAGCACATACTTCCTTTAAGATAAGAAAATTCCTTTCTTACTCCTGATCACCTCAACACCTAGAAAATACTTCAACATCCCCAAATCTTTAACATTAAACTGAGTATGTAGAAATGCTTTAAGAGATATAATCCCTTTAGAGTCGCTACCAGTAATGACAATGTCATCCACATAAACCACCAACAAGATGATGCCAACTCCAGATCGTTTGTAGAAAACAGAATGATCAGACTTACACATCCGCATACCAAACTTCTCAACAGCCTGAGTAAAAGTACCAAACCATGCACGCGGGCTCTGTTTCAAACCATACAACGATTTTCGGAGATAGCAAACCTTTTTAAACTCCCCCTGAGCAACAAAACCAACAAAACCAGGTGGTTGCTCCATATAGACATTCTCCTGAAGATCACCATGTAGAAAAGCATTTTTAATGTCAAACTGGTGCAAAGGCCAGTGATGAGTGGCTGCCAATGAAATCAAAAGTCGGATAGAGGTAAGTTTAGCCACTGGAGAAAAAGTGTCAAAATAATCAACACCATAAGTCTGAGCATAGCCTTTGGCAACAAGACGAGCTTTCAAGCGAGCAACAGAACCATCAGGATTAACTTTAACAGTAAACACCCATTTACACCCAATGGACCGTTTACCCGCCGGAAGATCCACCAAAACCCAAGTACCATTGGAATCCAAAGCATTCATCTCCTCAATCATGGCAGCACGCCAACCAGGATTGAGCCAAGGCCTCGTGAACAGATTTAGGAACAGAATCAAGAGAAGCAACAAAAGAATGAGATGAGGCAGATAGGTGATTATAAGAGACAAACGAAGAAATGGGATAAGTGCAAGTGCGTTTACCTTTACGAAGCGCAATGGGAAGATCATCATTTGGTGGAGGATCAGCTGACGAAGAAATTGATGCATCGGGATGAGGCAGATAGGTGATTATAAGAGACAAACGAAGAAATGGGATAAGTGCAAGTGCGTTTACCTTTACGAAGCGCAATGGGAAGATCATCATTTGGTGGAGGATCAGCTGACGAAGAAATTGATGCATCGGGACATGAAGCTGGCATGTGTGGAATGCGGGCAAGATCAGTAGTCGTGTGGCGAGAATATGTCTGTGTTATCAGAGGCTTAGTAGGAGAAAGGGTCCGAGTGACTGGAGGCTTCGAAATAACATCAGAAGGTGGAGCAGCAATAGATGGAGTAACATATATGAGAAAATCATTATCCTCACCCTCACTAGGAGTATCCGAAGAGGTTGGGAAATAAGGTGTATGTTCTGAAAAAACAACATCAGCTGACACAAGATATTTCTTAAGACTAGGACAATAACACCTGTATCCTTTTTGCACCCGAGAATAACCAAGAAAGATACACTTCAAAGCTCTAGGATCAAGTTTCGTATCCTGGGGACGAACATCTCTAACAAAGCAAGTACACCCGAAAATCCTAGGCTCAATAGGAAACAAAGGTTTAGTAGGAAAGAGAACATGGAAGGGAGTCTCACCAGAGAGAATAGAAGATGGCATTCTATTAATGAGAAAGCAAGCTGTAGACACAGCGTCAACCCAAAAAGGTTTGGAAACATGCATTTCAAACAACAAAGCTCTAGCAGTTTCAAGGAGATGTCTATTCTTTCTTTAAGCCACACCATTCTGAGATGGTGTGTCCACACAAGATGTTTGATGAAGAATACCGTTTTGCATCATAAAATTGCGAAAAGTTGCAGAGAGATATTCTTTAGCATTATCACTTCGCAAAATTTGCACTGGAACATTAAACTGAGTACGAATTTCAGCACAAAATGTAGAAAAGTGGGTAAATAACTCTGAACGATGCTTCATCAAATATAACCATGTCATACGGGAATAATCATCAACAAATGTAACAAAATACTGAAAACCAGTTTGAGAAGTAACACGACAAGGACCCCATATATCAGAATGGACTAACTCAAAAGGAGCAGTAGCTCGTTTATTAACTCGAGGACTAGAACGAAGACGATGATGTTTGGCTAAATGACACGACTCACAATCTAAAGAAGACAAACTAGAGAACTGAGGACAAAGTTTCTTCAACATGGGAAGAGAGGGATGGCCCAATCGACAATGTGCTTCAAGAGGAGTGATAGTTGCAGTACATGCTATAGATTTCGGGATTTGTGTGTCGAGGATGTAGAGGCCACCAGACTCATGTCCCTTACCAATTATCTTCTTCGTCAAAAGATCCTGAAACAAACAGTGATCGGGAAAAAATGAGACACAACAATTGAGATTGCGGGTAAGTTTACTAACAGAAACCAAATTAAAGGACAATTGAGGGAGACTGAGAACAGATGATAAAGATAGAGAAGACGTGGGATGAATAGTTCCGGATCCAATAACAGAAGAGGTGGAACCATCAGCTAAAGTAACAGGAAAGGTAGACTTCTGCGATTGAAAAGTAGAGAATAGGCTCGAATTACCTGTCATGTGGTCTGTGGCACCCGAATCAATGATCCATTTGGAAGAGGAGGAAACAAGACATGATCCATTAGGTTTACCTGGCTCACCACTGGTAGCAACAGAACCAGACTTAGTCGATTCTTGAAGTTGAAGCAACTTGGCATACTCATCGGCAGACATGGTAATCGAGCTACCAGAGGTAGCACCAGTAAAGGCAACATGGGCAGATTGTGCCTTCTTATATGCCAATTTTCGGCAATCTCGTTTCATATGTCCAGGCCTGTGACAATAATTACACTCCACATCACTCAAGTCCTGTCCACGAGTATCATTCTTCTTATCATGAGTACTTGGACCTCTATTGCCACCACCATTCCTATTGTGTTGTTTTCCGGATTCATATGTGGAAGTACGACTGAAAAGAGCACTATTGGGCTGAGTAGATGGAACAAATGTCGTATGTTCAGTCCGAAGAACCCTACTGAAAGCCTCTTCCAGAGAGGAGATATGCGAGTCAGACAAAATCTGTGATTTAGCGGTCTCGAATTCAGACGGGAGACCTGCTAAAAAACTCATCACTGCCATTTTCTCTCTTTGATTGTGTTGGACAGTGATACTGAAAGGAAGTAACAAATTAAGTTCCTCATAAGTCTTCTTAAACTCCATAAAATAATCGGTAAGAGTTCTATCACCCTTTTCGGACCTGTAAAAGGCTTGACATACATCATAAATACAAAGGCTTGACATACATCATAAATACGAGAAATATTTCCCTTGCCAGAGTACAAAAAATCGAGATACTTTAGCAACGCTTTAACTGTCCTACAGTGAGTAACCATCCCAACCACCTCACTAGTGATAGAGTTCCGTATTTGTAAAAACAAACGAGCATCATCTCGTAGCCAAGGGATTTTGGAATCATCAGTAGGTGGGTCTTTACTAATATGAGGATCCATAGAAACACTCAACAAGTATAGTTCAACAGTTTGACGCCAGTCTAAGTAATTTGTAGCAGTTAGTTTGTGTTCCGTGATCCTCGTCATCACAGGAACCACCTCAGGAACAACAGCAGTAGTAGATTTAGGTTCAGACATTTTTTTTTTTTTCCGACTTTGTGTAACCCTAGCAAACCCTAGAGGAATTTTCGAATTCTTGAGCAGACCCTAGGATCAGATCGCTCTGATACCATGTTAAAAGTATGTGGGAAAATATTCACTTTATTAAGAAACAATGGAATACATGTATATATACAAGGAAGACTAATCTATTCTAGGAAGTAAATCACACAATTAAATCCTAATAATTACTACCATATATATACAATCTCTAACAGTCTCAAATGTTTTTTTGCCTACTATACTCGAATAGGACTCTCTATCTACTATTTGCTCTTAAGACTTAGACTTCTTTTGGCTGGGACTATTCAAGATTTATTTTTAGCAAAGTGAACTATAGGATCTTAGAAGCAACCCTAAACCCTGATATTGTGCGTCAACAAACTTTGAAAATAATTTCAAGTTGAAACTTATAGTTCTCAACCACTCAAATTCAAGGCAACATATGTATTCAGAGAGAATAAAAAATATTTGTGGATGATACTCTGATTAGTAAATGTCTTGGATTCAATGTTCTTACCTTTTTTTGAAATGAGAAGGCATTGGCTGCGGCATGAGGCATCTCTTACTTCTGTGTTCATCGAAGCCCTCCTGTCTTCATGCCACTTTTTAGATATAAAATAATAGGTTCTTATTGTGTCAGTGGTGTATACTGTATACAAACTACGGATACTTACTTTTTTCGCATTCTTTATGCTGCATTTCAATTTTTTTTGTTCATTATGTTCTTCCCATAGCTACGTGGGGTTTCGACGTTCATGCAAGAAATGTTAGAGACTGCATCAATATTGAAAGGAGCAACTGAGAGGTCGCTAATCATAATTGATGAGCTAGGTCGTGGAACGTCAACTTATGATGGATTTGGTTAGTCTCAAATTTGTTTAAATATATTTGCTTAAATATATTGATTCATGACTTTGTCAAAACCCCCGATCTATCACAGCATCCATACTGCATAGCACATATACATAATTTGCAAATTTAAACATCTTTTATACTTGTCTTGGTCATGCAAAGCTCAGATCTTTATAAGTTTAAAATCTCTTTCTATGTTAAGTTCTCTTTGAGGTTTCTTTAGTGTTTTATCATAACTGTAAGGCAAGATTATGTGCATTGCAGATACACTCAGTAAGCATTAAGTGAGTAGTTCATAGGATGGGTAAATTACTGGGCACAGGGCTGTTAGAAGAAAAATATGTTAATATGTATTTTTAGTTGATAGGGTCATTTGATCTTTTCCCAATAAACCCTAGTTCCTTTTTTTTACCTTTCTTTGTGATAGCTTGGTGGCTCACTTTTGTATTCCATTCTTGTAAGCTTTGAACAAGCTCTCTCTTTGTTGAATACATTTCTTCTTTACAACAATGGCTTGCTTCTCTATTCTTGAACTCGAATTAGTTTAACAAAGGGCTATAAAGTGTGAAGGTGTAGAAGGTATATTACTTTGAGTGGGAAAATCTATGAGAAAGCCCTATATTAAACTATGTAATATACATAGAGGTTTTTTTTTTTTTTTTTGTGGTAAAAATCCCTTAAATCTATGCTCAACTCTTCAACCTTGAACATTTCAGGTATTGTCATTTCTCTCAAATCTAGGCCTAAAACTCTTGAATTTTTTTATTTCAAATGAATATCCTGAGGGTTTTGCTTCAAAATATCTCTCAACCTTGAGCATTTCGTATCTTTATTTGTTCTCTTACATTTTTATCTACCTAAGAATTTTTGGTTTCTTGCAATTTTAGGCCTAGCTTGGGCAATTTGTGAGCACATAGTTGAAGTCATACAAGCACCTACACTATTTGCAACTCACTTTCATGAGCTAACTGCCTTAGCTGATGAAAGTACAAGTGATGAGCAATCTTCCAAGAAACTTCCAGGAGTATCTAATTATCATGTGAGCGCACACATTGACTCATCAAGTCGCAAGCTTACAATGCTTTATAAGGTCTCAGTCTCTCTATTCTCTCTCCCTCTCTCTCTCTCTCACACACACACGCACACACACACACACATACACTAATATATATCACAAGAGAGTCATTTGAATGTGTATAGATATGTATGTAAAAGTCATCCGCACATTCATATATATGTATGTATGTATCCCTAAATGTTGATCTTGAGTCTTCGGTGCACCGTTTGAGATCTAATTGTATATTCAGTGGATGGGTGGTGTTCATCCCGTTTGAGTCAAATTGCATACTCCAATAGTCAATCCTTAACCAACATGGACAAAAGTCTGAAGAAATCAATCTAATTTAACATTGCTTATCTTACAACTAGTTTCGGTGCAGGTCAATTTGTATACCTGTAGCCAAACACTGTCACAGTTTTTCTGTGGGGTCCTGACCATTAAGATGGAGGAGTTTGCTATTTCAGATTACTTAGAATTTACATAAGCCTTTAATTTTAGTTGTTTCTCACTCATTTAAAGTCGTTTCATAATGCCCCTTATTTTTCAGGTCGAACCAGGAGCCTGTGATCAAAGTTTTGGCATACATGTTGCAGAATTTGCTAAATTTCCAGAAAGTGTTGTTGCCCTTGCCCGAGCTAAGGCTTCTGAGTTGGAAGATTTTTCGCCCATGGCAATTATGCCTTCTGATCCCAAAGAGGTAATCTTCCATTGAACCTTGCACATTTGTTTTGAATTGCTTGAAGTCAGAAACCAATCAGAAATGAAAGCATGTTTTATCTGATGCCATTTGCTCGAATAATTATTCACATATCTCCTATTATCTTTCATTAAGATCCCCCCTAATATTCAGGTGGGATCCAAACGGAAACGAGTAGAGGACTCCGATGATGTAATTATGGGTGCTGAACGGGCTCGTCAGTTCTTGAAGGACGTCTCTGAGCTACCACTAGACAAGATGGGGTTGGAACAAGCAGTACAAGAAGTCAGCAAATTGAAAGAGGGCTTAGAGAAGGATGCAGTTAACTGTTGCTGGCTCCAGAAATTCTTCTAGTATATAGTTTGAAGAGGAAGCACCTTCCACACCATTCCTTGGTAGTTTGTTTTGTCGATGAAAATGCTGCATGCCTTGTTACTTCCTGCAGTTTTCCGTCTGTCTTTTTGCGCGATAAAAGTAGCCAATAGCATTGATATGCTATTCTGGTTTCTAGTCAGTCAGTATGGCTTGCTAATTTCAGCATAGTTTTTTGATCGTATGATCATCCTAAATTCATGCTAATCTAATATTTCTAGTGTCCACCATTTTGCTGGCAGTTTATTAGGCCCCTTTTGGCTGTATTTGGATGCTTGCTTGTTTCTTGTAGATATCATATGAATGTTGCTAATACCACCTTAGAGCTTTCCGTTATATTCACATCTATCGTTCTAGCTTATCTTGCTATCTAGTACTAATATATCATTTTGATCCAAAAATTATAATGTAAACATATGTTTTTCTGATGCAACACATCCTGTTATAGTGTTAGAAAATTCAGTGAAATACTTGACTATTGAAAGGTTAAGTGTTATAAATACAGTAAAATGATGTTTCGGGATATAATAATAGAATTAAGCCATCAAGAAAGATGATACTTAACCCAAATTCACCAAGTAAAACGTCATTTATCAAAATCTAGGTTTAATCTCCTACCTTTTCTTTCTCCATCAAATACAAAATACACCATACGTAGTCCGTAGACATCACAATGTTCATAAGACGATAAGGCTACATGCTTTTTTGACACCAAATACAACCTAATTGTCTAACAAAATCATGGCAATTTTGTTAAAAAAAAAATATGTATGTAGAGAAAAGTTTTTAAATTTATGTTTTGAAGATTCTTAAAAAGTAAATAAATTATGATTCGAAAGGAAATGCAAATTTATTGCTTTAAAAAAAAAAAGAAGGAAATGCAAATTTTATTATTAAAAATTTAAAATGCCCCCATTATCTTTAAAAAAAAAAACAAAAAAATTTATTTAATGAGAAAGTAAGAAAGTGAAGAAGAAATTGAGCAGTAGTAGGGTGGGTGGGTTTGGACGGAAGAAGAAAGATGTCAGGAGATTCTGAAAAGAGGTTGGAAGCAATAATGAAGAAGCTCTTTCATGCTCCTTCGAATTCCAGACCTAACCACGCCAGGTCTATATTTCCCCTTAATCCTTCTTTTATGTCAATTCTGAAGCATTTCCTTGTATCCAATCTCATTTTTCTTTCCTTTTTACTGCCTACGGAAACCCTACATATTTATCTGCAACTTTACCTTATTATTGTTCAATTGCTGATTCTCTTATCGGTCCTTGTAATGGCGTTTCGCTTCTTTATGCTGATTACTGCAGCGGCCTTGGAGCTCAACAATTAAGCGGCCGAAAGCGCCTGCATTCCTCTTCTGTCGGGAGGAAATTAGCCGGAAATGTGCTGGGGGAATCTGCTGGCTCATTGTCGCTTTCACCAATGGCGGCTCAAGCACCGGTCTGCAGGCCTTGGGACCGAGGCGATTTGTTGAGGAGGTTGTCCACGTTCAAATCCATCACCTGGTTTGCCAAGCCACAGGTTTGCCAACTGCCATGACCTTTATTATCATATATTTATCTAGTTTGGATGCACTAGCTAAATTGTGGATGCTGGTTTCTGATGTCATGATACGTGTTTCACTAGGCTTTCGTAGCAATGTTTTGGAAGCCTTTTGAGTTTGGAAGGACTGGATCTGAATCTGCTAAAAAAAGGCATTAAGCTCAATATTTTGATACCTCAAATCATTTGTTTAAGCGGTCATATGTTAATTAGATATACTTTCATTGGGTATTATGTGATTGATAAACATTTAGTTGGTTCTCACTTTCAGCAGATGTGTTATTGATATAGGATACTAAGATTGTAAACATTAGGTGGCATCATATTGGTGGTCCTTTTTTCTTTTATGATTTGTGTGCATGATTGTATTTTCGATATGAGAACAACTACTTGTATGATTCACACTTTTCAATCTAGTATTGACTATTTGTATTAGAAATAACATAATTCACCCTCTTAGGTGGTGAGCCCTATGCAATGTGCTAGAAGGGGTTGGGTTAATGTAGATATGGACACGATTGCTTGTGTCTCATGCAATACACGCCTCCTCTTTTCTACTCCATCAGCTTGGGCAAAGCAACAAGGCAAGTTGTACTTTCTCAATTGGCTCTTCTGTTGCAGTATTATGCTTGGCTAGGTTTCATTCATTTGTAGCATTATTACTTTTATTCTTTTCAAAGAAGACGTGAAAATACAAATCTAGCACTGTTGCTGAATCCAGATTCTTTTTTGTTCATGTGTTATCAGTTGAGAAAGCAGCCATGGTATTCAGCTTGAAGCTGGAAAGCGGGCATAATTTACTGTGCCCTTGGATTAATAACTCCTGCGCTGAAGAACTTGCTCACTTTCCAATTCTATCGGGGGCAAGTTTGATTGAGGATTACAAGAAGCGAATTTTCTCCCTATCGCAGCTAATAGCTCTTCCAGTTATTGCACCTATGGCCAGTGATAAATTAAGAAACTCTCAGCTGAAGCAATTTCTTAATGAATCTTCAAATTCAGGGTGCCTTGAACCACTTGAGAACTCCGGGACAGAATCTTCCGTGGATGTACCGGGGACAACTTCTTCTGTTTTGTATTATCAGGTTTGCCTGCAAACTATAATTAGTCATAATTCGAGTAGCAAAGTTGTCGCAATCTTAAAGACACATATTCTAGATTGTCAACGTACCATGTTTGGCTAATAATTATTTTCCAGTCCCTTGAATTAGTTGTGTATGGTAGTTTCAACTTTCAATAATATTTTTATGCCAATATTCAGCTCCGTCCTTAACTGGATTTATGTAAATTGTTTATTCTTTCAAGTTTCAATTAGTTGTTTATAAGTGAAGACTACCATAACTAGACCAGTTAGAGTGAAGAATAGTGACTTTGGGAAGTGTGCAGGCACAGAAGCTGATAAGTTTGTTTGGCTGGGACACTCGTATGTTACCTTATAGAGTTGACTTCAAGGATGGACAAAATGATTCTATCAAAGATGCCGATGTAGTAATTACAACTGGACAAAAACCGAAAGATAATATCCAATCTTCGTGTGAGGGCACCAACACTTCTAATGAGATGCAGATTGATCCTAGTTCTGTTGTTCTGGATTGCAAATTATGTGGGGCTAGTGTTGGATTATGGGCTTTTTCTACTGTCCCACGGCCTCTGGAGTATATAAGATTTGTGGGGCTTACAGAAGTTACTGGTAAAAATATTGCTAACCATGATGAGGCTGGTGCACAGGAAGGCTCTTCAGGCAGTCAAATATGCTCTGAAAGCAGGGGA
Organism: Perilla frutescens; assembly: GCA_026008535.1. Lineage (NCBI taxonomy): Eukaryota > Viridiplantae > Streptophyta > Magnoliopsida > Lamiales > Lamiaceae > Perilla > Perilla frutescens. Next base: position 18,074,221 of record BRKX01000014.1, on the reverse strand, counting down.
GGTATCGGGAATGCTGGTAGCAGTGCTTCAACATCCATAGGATTCACAATTGCAGGTGGTCCTCCACCTGCATTGGGGAATTATGGTGCAACCATATCTTTACCCATCGTTGGCCAGAATTTGAGAGCAAGATTGCCAATAAAAACTGGAAATAAAGATAACTCAGATGTTCAGAGGCCATCACAAGTGGAGGATCCACACTTGTTGCAACAAAGTGAAAATATAGAGCCAGATGTCATTGCTATCAAACCTTTAGAGGTCTCTGAATCTCTTGCAGAAGGTTCTAATTTAAATTTGACTGAAACTGATCCAGCAGTTGCTAATGAGTTATCTAGCTCAACCCCCGAGGATATTCCTTCAAATAGAAACGATGGAGAGATTGAGCCTCACAGAAAACAAATGTCTGGAAACCATGAAGAAGTTGGCAGATTCCAAAGTAACTCTTTAGCTGATCCCGGAATAGGGGCATCTCAGAACCACAAACCTGTGCTCTTCAGTACAAGTAAGTTAATTCATCTCTCCAATTTTATAATTCTGTTCACTATTTTGGATATCCTTTTTTTCTGGCAGTTGCATTTTTAGCCATTATGTTTTAGATGCTCTAATATTTCTCTCGAGAGCATGGTGATCTACATGAAAAATGATTAGTAGTTGCCACGCTTTTTTTTCTTTTCCAGTCCAGTATGTCATATGTATTGGGCAATTTTAGTTTCTCTATAATGTGTTTAGTTGCACATTTGTTGTTAGTACACACTTATAACTGGATAGTCTGTTATTATGATGATGGATAAAGTTGCTTATCTCATTGTTGCAGGAGAGAATAGGAAATTATTATCTTTTGATAAATCAATGGATTTTGATCCAATCAAACAGCACAGGCACTTTTGCCCCTGGATTATTGCAACTGGCAAATCTGCTCCTGGATGGCAACAGACACTGTCCGCTTTAGAAGGGGATAATGAGATCAGCAATGTGCATTCATGTACCTTGATAGAGGTACAACAAACATTAGCAGTCATTACAGACCTGTAATACAAGATGATGATGGCCTTTTCAAATTGCATTGTTGCCCTAGATAACAGTTCTTTCTTTCTCAGGGTGCGTCTTCATCTGGTTAAGATAAGCTTAATATATATTGTTATCAATGTGCAGGTTGATGATCCAGTCGAGTCTGTGAAAAATTTATTCGCATCTCCTAGTAAGAAGAAAACGAAGGTTCATCATGGTGGGAGCTAAAGTATGACTTTCGACATCATTGCTTATTGAAACATTCTTGAAGTGATCCACTATGTGACCTGAGGCTTGAAAAATGTGACATCAATGCTTTTTGAAGCATTCTCAAAGTGATCCACTGTGACCTGAGCTTAAACACTAGCTTGAAAATTGTGGCTGCATCCGCGAGTATTGGAACCCTTCAACTTGTAGATCGGCAATGTCCTGCATCCGGTTACGACTTTGTTTGTTCCCCCATATACTTATGGTGCAATCTTGAAATGTAGGATGAAGGGTGTGAGAAATTTCTATTTGGCAGGGAATAGCATCAATCATGATGAAAATGTAGGTGATTTATTCACCTAGTTGAACTCTCTCATTGTATTGTCATTAATTTGTTTTGTAGTAGCATATTATTCAGTTAACGGAAATCGTTCACATCATGATCGTAACATAGTATTCGTTTATGATTATCCCAAAATACAACTCCTTTGCAGTCATCCGATGAGGCCGCAATTGGTGACGACAACCTTGGAGTAAGGTCTGTTGAACCCTCTTTCTGCTACTACAGCCCTCTTGTCTCCTATCAGCTTTGCAACCCTGAAATTTATTCACACCACTTTTACTTTTTAACTGTAAAAGCTAAAATTGAAAATGAATGGAAGGTAAATAAACAGATGGCCATAAATTTGATGGTTATAGATGCCAAACAAAATTCTAAACGTATACGAGTACGACATTACATCATTGCAAGGCCAAGGCCAAGGTCTCGTGGGCAGGAATGATTGAAAGTAATAAGACTTAGTTTTGAGAGTACCTGAAATAAGGAGAAGTAGTATTCTCCTGCACAGTCTTGACTCGCCCAATCCTCTCCACAACATCCATCCCTTCCACCACTCTTCCCACCACCAATGCCGACTCATCCAACTCGGGCGAGTCCCGAGTGGAGATCACAAACTCAGTCCCATTCGGATCCTTCCCCATCTCTTCCTCATCAATCTCCAGCTTCCCCTTCCGCGCCACCAGCTTCGTCTTCGGAGGCGGTTTCAACGGGTCCCTCACTATTATGCTCACGCTCTCACCCACATTCTTCGTCGACCCTCCACACCTCTCACTCTGTCTCTCCCATTCTCTCACTAGATCGTCCGCCCCCATATTCCCACCAGTCTTCCTAGCCATCTCTGCATCCACGCCGTACGATCTTAGCCCCCCATGCTGCACGTAGTTGGGCATGATTTTCACGAACTCCTTCCTGCGGTAGCTCACGCCAGCTGCCCCGCTAACCAGCCGGATGAATCTGGCTGAGCCAGCAGGGACAGCGTCGGCGTAGAGCCCGATGATGATCCTACCAACAGGCTCTCCGTCGATGGAAATATCGAGGAATGCCTGCTTGGTGGGATCAGGATTTGGGCAAAGGGAAGTTGAAGCTGGAGCATTATTAATATTGACGGTTTCGGCTCTGAGCGGGGTTGGGGCGGCGACGAGTAGAAGCAAGGATGATGAGACGATATCACGCCGGAAAATGGGAGGAGATGCGGAGGCGGAAGGGGGAGGAAGGGGTTTAGGTGGTATGGGATTGTTATACAAAAGTCGGCCGGAACAATGCATGGTTTTTGATGAGTTGAGATATCCGTGTAGATGTGAACTAGTGTTGTTGATCACATTAATGTTTGTGGATAGGAAAAGGGAAACCCCGATTTTCTATCATCAACTTGTGCGCCTAAATCTGACGTGGACAAAATGTAGGTACCTTATTTTGTACATCAATTACATGAGATATCACATTGAGAGAGAGAGAGAGAGATGGGAGTCGAAATCTACCCATGTTCACGCTGTTACAAAAAAATAATATGCACTCTTTATAGGAAAAAAAAATCATAATTTACCATCGCATTTAGAGCAAAATTAATTCCCAAAATATAAAGACAGACAGGCTTAGTTATATCTTTAAAATGTAATCACGTATAGTTCATGCGGATATCAATTATTTGGAGACTTTTTAAAAACATGTACAATGCTGAAGGCAAAACTGACATAATTTATGCTAACTCAAGCAAATGAATGTATCGTAGATAGGCACACAGTCGAAATGGCTCCTACTATACCTCATCCTTCAAACAATACACACTACTCTATATCACCTGACATGCTGAAACACATAAATCGAACAATCCTCTGGTTCAGTTTCTTCATTTAGAAAACTTTGCAACCAACTTATCGACATGAATTACGATATCATCAATGCAAGGACGAACTGTAGCTTGGGGCTGCAGCATCCATTTTACAAACTGGTGAAGCGCATCTGGGTAAGGAGGATTCGGTCCAGCTGGCCACTTTACTTGGGCATTTACAATAGCTAGCTGTAAGCTCCCGCCTGATTCTCCAAGTGCATATTCAAAAGGAGACTCACCATACCTAGGACAAGCATCAATCAATAGGTGAGTTTCGAGGCTCCGAGTTTTCTAATCAACAAATGGAGAGGGATATTACACATTCACAGACGACATTGAAGATTTCAGGCAAGTAGCAAAAACCAAATTATCATGTACGTGTAATGAAGAAATAGATTAGGGAAGCAAAATAGCATTGACATTCTCAACCAGTTTTTTCTGACACATCACACCATGGGAATGGAACTCTTTAAAATGTTTAGGATTTGTTATTCCAATCCCCCAACCTTAAACAAGGTATACATGGCTTCTTGTAGTTTAAGCTTAAGCACCACAAAATCTCAAAATTTCCGCGATCCTTAGTCCCTGCTAACTCTGTGTTAAATTTCAATAACTTAACCCAAAACACTCTTCTTTCATGGGAAAAAAAAAGAAATTAAAAGGATACTAAATTACAAGTATAACATTCAATGTGTATTATGAATTATCACATGACAATTTAGCAATAGGAACCAGATAGCACATAACTATATTCCAAATCACTCTTCTTTTATTCCAAAAACATGTAAATGATTCCTGGATAAAAAAAATTCCGAGTAAGCAAGTAAGATCACTGAGATAAGAAACAGCTCTTACATAATTGCAAACAAGGTGCAGCCTAACGACCAGATATCAGTCCTCTCATCGATGTCTGCATGGCTTGGGCAATCCCACAATTCAGGAGCTCGGAAGGGAGCAGAACAGTGTTCAGAAGCCCATTCCTACATAACCAACATTCAGAGACCAAACAAAAATATTTCATATGATGGAAAATAACAAGTCTGAAAATGCAAACCACCACCAATAAGATAGTTCAAGTTATAGCTTAATAATTAATTACACCTATCATAACATAGCTTAATAATTAATTACACCTATCATAATATAGCTTAATAATTAATTACAGCTTCATATGCAACAGATGAGATGTGGATGTGGACAAAAAAAAGTGCTACCACAATTGATCTGTATATAATAAAGTAGACAAGATTAAGATCTCAACTCGTGTAACCACGTTCCTGTTTGGTGTGTTAAACTAAAAGGCACATTTTTTTCTGGAGATCAGTTATTTCAGGTGAAACTCCACCAACTTCGCTGTTGAACCTGGTTAGAACCAGAGGCAGGATGAAGTCTACCTGACACAATTATCTGGCTAGTAGAACTTTACTTTTAAGAGAACATACTTCTTTCTTTCATCTTTCCATCTGGTAGAACTTTATCAAGTCCAGAAGAGCTTATATGTTTTTTTTTTCATGGATTACTATGGTTGAATAATACATATAAAATCACCACAACAAGCATATGACAAGGAGGCATTTCAGTGATTTAATGAATGATTTGAGTAATTCTACTGCAACTGACATAGCAAATGATGAGTAAGCTACGATAGCTTTAAAACTAAAAATAGAACCTGCAGCTGTAATGCTTCTGATCGACTTCGGATTTGCTTTCTTGCAGGACGAGCACTCCCAAAGTCCATTAATATAGCTACAGGTGGCTGGCCTTTCCTGTATGTCACAAGGACGTTGCCAGGTTTGACATCATTATGTGCATAGGGAGGGTCAAGACTGTGCATATGCTTAAGTCCTGCACAAAGCTGCAGACAAACAATTTTCTGGTAAATTGTTTCCTCATACTTTGAGGCAAGCATAGTTCTTTGAGGAAAGTGTAGCTATAAATAGATGTCACAGTGTATCAACCGTTCAAAATTTTTGCTTGCAAATGTTCAAAAGAAATTTTTTTAACACAGTTGAAGATTGGAATGTCCCGACTGCATGCGTATCGAGAATAACTGCAACAGTAGCATAAATGCATGTTTCTATGGGAAATGAAGGAACCCCATGAGTGTTATTGCAAGAGAGAAAACAGACTATCAGCAAAACACGCTTCGTAAACATCTTCTGGAAAGAAAGAGCTGATGAATACCTTAGCAATGAATTTGTATACACATAAAGTTCAATAAAGTGGAGGAGGTAAGATTCTTCTTTCATATTTACCTGACGTAGTATTTGAAGCACATCCGAAGTGGAAAAAAACTCCTTCTTAGCTTTCATAGCTGTGGTGTTGTCCAATAATGTTCCATCCAAATGGACAGGAAACAACAAGTATGCTTCATGCTTCCAGGATTGATCTTGGGAAGCCTGATCAAAAGAAACTAGTCCTTTGAGGATAAAATATTGCAGTAGAGGAACAACAATGATCTCTGCCTTGAACAAATGAAATGTCGTTCACCTTCCATCACTTTCTAAACTACAAAAAGAATGAACAATGAATGCATGCAGGAGAACTTTACCACTCCATGCTACAAAAAGATTTCTAGGTGATTCCAGTGGCTCTATGATAAAATGTCTTTGGCAAAATGTACAATAAAGGGCAAAAAGATGAAGCCCAACAATATGATTTTGGAAGTGAGCACAAGCACCCCCATTATTTGATTAACTTTCAGCATTAGAAAATAGTCCCAAAAATCCCTCGTCCTTGCAAGAGCACCCTTCAAAATTTGATAATACACACCACAAAACAATAACAGGAAGTTCAACTGCTGAGTACCTGTTTCATTACTTGTCTTGCTTGTTAACGGTGAAAAGAACAATTTATCTCAATAACAATTAATACATAATTGCAACTCAGAGTCATTATGAACAGACCACTTAGCAGAATCCAGTTTCATTCCTTCACATCACTTTTCCCATACAGCATGTATACCTATACTACTAACAAGGTTTCAGTTAAAAGCATTCTTGAGCAGAGTATAGTCACTTTAGCTTCATGCAGGAACCTTTCTATCAAAAATTAAATCCATGCTTGCTGGTAAAAAAAAAATGATAAAGACTGAAGAAACAGGCCAGAACAACAATTACCTTGACTGCAATGATTGCATGGTCAAGAAGAGGAAGCAGATTAGGATGGTTAAACTGAGAAGAAACACGAATTTCCTCCCTCACCATTTCTAGCTGCTCGCTGTTTTGAATGAGCACTTTCTTCATTGCATATGTTCCATCACCTGCATAATGAAACACAAGATGCAAGTACAAATCAGGTCATCATTCTGCCTATCTAGCTGAACTTAATAATCATTCTCTAAAACAGATATATGAACTTAACAGCTTTTTGTGACATGGTATTCTTTCTCTCCCAATCAATCCCATGAAAACATTTGGAAATTCCAAGTAAAAGTTCCAGAAACTTTATCTTTCAAAAGACATAACTTTCCTCAAGATATGCCTTTAATTATACATTTTTTTACTTCACTTGCCAAGACCTTTTAAATCATTGTATGCTGTCATTAACTACTAAAATTTGAGTGGAGCCATTCAGGCTGATGTTCTTTCTCTGCTAATCATCTCAAATTATTTAACTTTACCCGAAAAATAAAATAAAATTATTTGTGTCTCATTCAATATGCTCAATCTGGCTAGCCAAGTGTTCATAGAACCTTGAAATAAGCTGCTTTACCAAACTAGCAGAAACCTTTTCAGTCATTTTTTTTTCATCCTCATCGGTGCAATATAATTAACTAGCTAAAATCCTTAGATAGCTATTCGCCTCTTCTTGTTCCCGCAGCAGATCCATCTTTAGTTCATCCCAAAGTTTACTGAATAATTGTCAATGTGCATACTTTCGGATCCTACTCAGAATTAGCAAAATCATAAGACCTACAATATCTGATACACATTAGATTCTAAGACAGCATCAATTTTCTAACAAGAGAACTCCATGCGTCTCATTACTCTGTTCTATTATCCGTTGAAGTTTATACTGTAAATAATATCAGTAATTCGAATAAAATCGGATCACCGACACACGCCTAATACTAGCAAAACCTCGGAAACCGCGGATCAGAAAATCGAATAAGAAAAATTACCGGATATATGTGAAGAATCCTTGATTTTGGCGGAAATGCCAACGGCAGGATTGGAAGGATCGGAGGCGAGCTCCTTGACGAGGTAGACGAAGGCGAAGCCGCCCTCACCGAGCTGACGCACGATCCTGAAACGGTTCTCGTTGATCCAAACATCACCGGCGCCATTGACGGCGTCGTACAGAGCATTTAGTCCGGAGAACGAGCACCCCATCTCTGTCTCTCTCTATACGCTTCCCAATCTGAGAGAATCTAATATGAAATGGTGATTTTAGCGCACTGACTCTCTCGAATCCCCAGTTCTAAAGAGAGCGTGCAAGAATCAGATCGATATGCGCCGATTTAATTGGTAATTTCTGAGCTGAATTATGGAGTATTACTTGTATTAGTAAACGAGATTGAGGGCAACGCACGCACCTCCCATTTTCTGTAACATGCTATTTTTCAATATTCAAGATTAAATCATACCTTTATAATTTCACAATAAAGTATTTTTTTGTCTTCATATCGTTGAATTTATTATTATTATTATTGTTATTATTATTATTATTATAAAAATATTTATACTATACTCTCTATAATTCTTACCTATATTAAAGATTTTCATACCAAATAGTGAAAATGGTTTAACGTAAAGTAGTGTAGCCATTCAAGTATCTGCAAATAATTAACACATAATTGCAAGCTCGATTCTCAAAAGTCTCACCAATTTATAATAAGTATTGTTATTTAGTTTCTAATAGTTGTAATGTATCTATTATATACATTTGCAAAAATTAGAAGCAGACCCATATTTCAGTTTGTTATTATGATTTGCATTTTCACAAAATAATATATATTCATTTAAATTACATCTTGTATAGGGCTGGAGAAAAATACTGTCATACTGTACTGAAAAAAATATCAGAATACCGAACTTTAAGGTATACCGATATTTTCGGTAATGTATGATACCGTACTGAGATTTTTCGATAAGGTAACAATATGAAATTTTAAAAATCAAGATATATCGGCGTATACTGATATTAACAGTACCGGTGTATACCGTTTGTGCGATATATACTATTGGTGTGGTATATGCTTGTACTAACGGCATATACCATTATGCCAACATATATCGAATTAAATGTATATATGTTGGTATAAAAAATTTATCATACCTAATTTATACATGAATTATAATTAAACAATGAATAATTTAAACTACATTAAATAGTTAATATTAATTTTTTCCTCAATATTAAATTCAAATTATAATTATAATTTAATTATAATCAGATAAATAGAAATGAGATATACGAACATTAAAAAAATTATTATTATTATTGTTGTTGTTGGCAGCTATATTAATTCATTTAATTTGTACATTTAAATTAATATATATGCGTGACAGAGAATAAAAAATGATTGTTATGTAAATATGTAATACTTAGTATAAATATTATACATGCATATATATATATATATAGTAACTTTATGATATCTTATCTAATTTATTATTTGGGAGCAACTATTTGCACCACTACTTTTACTCAATGCACCACAAATTCAAAACTAAACAAAAATTAAAAAAGAAAACAAATTAATCGAATTATTCATCAACTTATAATAGTTTATTAGAAGTGTTAGATGCTAATATGGGTGTATTGATTGAAAATAATCGAGTTTAGAACGTGTTATGGAGGTTTTTTTTTTGTTCATATCGCGATTCGTTAGAACTGGAAATTTCGAACATTTTGGAGTTGTTCGAACTCCATTTTTCGAACAACACTTGGAGAAAAACGGAGTTCATGGCGTTCGAATTTAAGTTTTCAAACATATTAGAATGGTTCGAACTTCATTTTTCGAACATAGTTCGTTTGGAAAATATTTTCTAACACCTTTATACCCTGAAATTTTCTAAGTGTCGTTCAAACTTTAGTTTCCGAACAAATAAGGGTTGTTCAAACTTTAGTTTCCGAACAAATGAGAGCTGTTCAAACTTTAGTTTCCGAATCAAATTTTTTCTAAGTATGGGAGTCGTTCAAATTAATATTATCGAACAAGGTGAATGTGTTCGAAATTGTGCTTCCGAACATTTTTTTTAAGTAATTAAAATAAATATTTTTGAAGTGAAGGGTATTAATGTAAATCTGTGTAGTGCAAAGAGTAAAATCTGTAGTGCATTGAGTAAGCGAAGTGCAAAGAGTAAAATCAGTGGTGCAAATAGAAACACCCTTATTAATTATTACAATATTTAGTAAATTTACTATATCTAATACATATAATCATATGTTATATTTAATACAAAATAATAATACAGTATATATTCTTATTTAATGCTTAGTAAACAGTTTTTATGATTTATAAGTTAACGCTTTAAAATTTATAATATTTAGTAAGTTTATAATATTTTATACAATTTATAAATACATTATAAAAAGATGTGATGAATAATATTCTTAATGTTTCTTACAGTTTTAGATTTAAAATACAATTATAGTTTGTAATCTAATAAATAAAAATAAGAAATAAGAACACAAATAATAATATAATATTTTTATATTTAAGTTAGTTAATATTTGTGATATTATATATGTGTGTGCGCGCGCGCGCGAATTATAGATGATTGATATATAATACTTAGTTTTTATACAATTTATAAATACATTATAAAAAGATGTGATGAATAATATTCTTAATGTTTCTTACAGTTTTAGATTTACAATACAATTATAGTTTGTAATCTAATAAATAAAAATAAGAAATAAGAACACAAATAATAATATAATATTTTTACATTTAAGTTAGTTAATATTTGTGATATTATATATATGTGTGTGCGCGCGCGCGCGAATCATAGATGATTGATATATAATACTTAGTAAATATGATATACATAAATAAATATCTAGTTATTTACAATACCTAACACTTATCTTATGTTATATACTTAGGGCTCGTTTGCTATAGAGTATGGTATAAGGTTGAATATGTTTGACACGAGATGTGTTATACTGTATAAGATATCAATATCATGTTTGTTTTGATGTATTAAAATATATGTATTAATAATATATAGTTTACTTAGATGTATTAAATTCTATATAAAATTTCAATTCCTAAAATATCCTTTAATTATTTACCATACATTGTATAAATATTCTATAGTAAGATTTTTAATTAATATCTGCAAGGTTATTTTAGTTTGCAATTTTTAATAATTATGTATGGTGTTATATATCCCACCTGCAGGGTGTGATATGTTACACCATATAAATGGTTAATATATGTCGGGCCATTGCATAATTATGGACTTTATTATTGCTAACAAATGTGATATTGGGGTGTCATAAGTATCTATTACAAGCTTATGCCGCCTAACAAACAAGCCCTTAATGAATAGTAATGATCAATATATTCTTATTTAATGCTTAGTAAATAATTCTTACAATATCTAAATTAACATTGTAATATTTATTGAGTTTATGATATTTTATCAATTTATAAATAAACTACACCTAAGAGATGAACAATTTGAAGTTATATCATATATGTGATGAATAAAATTCTTAGATTTTCATTTAATTTTATATTTTCAACTAATATTATCAAAATCAAGAAATCAAATACAATATATTATATATTTGACTAATATATGTTATTAAGATTAATATAGTAGCAATTAATTAATATATGTGGCATGCAAATATTTATTTTATTTTGTTGAATTTTGATCGTTATTAGAAGTGTTTCATATTTTTAGTAAATATATGAGATATACCGTAAGATGGTATGGTATACCGAAATAAAGTAAAGTAAATGTATGTCATTTGTTTCATACTGAAATTAAGATATATCATAGGAAGGTATACTGAATGTTAAGATAAAGTAACGTTATACATTTTCTCCATACCGTACAATTAAGTAAGATAAGGTAAAAATATGATGAATAAAGTAAGGTATATCTTACCGTCCCACCCCCAATCTTGTGACTCTGGGAGATGATAATCAGATTCTATTTATAAAGAGTAAGTGTGGGCAAATTTGTCTTACATTTGCCTAACCAATATAATTGGCATAATACCTTATCCTAACATGACCTAACACATGAATTTAAACGCAGTTAAAAACTCAATACACTAACATCAACAACTTATTCAATTATCATTAACTAATCCAAATTTCTTAACTTTCCGCCTAAGCTATACCATATCTAAATTTCTCTATGAAAAAAAAGGTATCACATGTTTGACTTTCTCTCAATAATGTCCATGTTAAAGGCCGGTATAGCTGGTAATTAAACTATATTTGTACCACCCACATTTGTGGATTTTATATACATTTATATCTTATTCGGTAATATTAGGATTATAAATATCATCATGATGTTAGATAATCCAATTTGGGAAAGCTAAAAAAAAAACTATTGATGGGAAAAATAAAAAGAAGATTCTTCGAATTCCGGAGAATTTTTAGAGATTTCAAACTTTAACTCAAACAATCTTCTTGTATTTCACTTAATTGATACCAATACGAATACCGGCAATTTTGATATTATCGATATTTTACCAAAATTATGGAAGAAATATCCTTATATAGGTAACAAAAATATTAGGAAAAAAATCGGATAATTGTTAACTATGTGCGACTTTATAAGTAAAGACTAGAAGAAAATTTTAATTATCTATTGGAAAAATAAAAATAAACATTCCAGCACAGAAAAATAATAGGAAATTATTTAAGGGTGAAACTTGCAAATAATATAGCACTAGTATTTCTCTCGTGCGATGCACGGAAAATTTCGACGTTTATAATAATGTAAGTATGTAACCGATGAATCGAACAATAAACAATAATAGAGATATAGATGATATACAATATTTTTAATTTGTTATTTTCATGATGCAAAACATATGAATAATATATAGTAATCTATTAACATTGTTAAAGATTTCTTGGTATGAGTATCTTGAAATCCTGTTAGTTTAATTACAATATTCACTGTATTTCTATTTATGTACGTTTAATGTATAAATTTGTTGATATTATATTTACTACTCCCTCCGTTTCATTTTGTTTGTTGTTTTAGGTTTTTTCTTTTGTTTCAAAATGTTTGTTGTTTTATATATTTTGACACAATCTCTCTCAAATTTAACCTTACAAATATATGGAGAGATAAAATTTTTTCAACTTTTAGGAAAATATAAGTGAATAGGATTTTATGTAATATAAAAGAGAGAAATATATTAGTCTAAAAAATTAATTGTTAATTCTAGATTAAAATTCTAAAATAACAAACAAAACGAAACGGATGGAGTATATATTTGAATTACAAAAATTATAATAACCTAAATAAATCAGAAAAATATTTATTTATTTTCTAATTGTCATACACATATATACACGATATAGCAACAATTGTCACTACATTTTATTTACTTCATCGAAGTTCAAAATGAAATATGCAATATTTATTATAATTTATAATATATAAAAAAGTAAGAAAATAAAATTAAAAGGTAAAAGAAGTTTCATATGAATAAAATAAAATAAATTTATGTGACATCATGCCTTCATAAATATCTTTCATTAATTAATTTTAAGTAATAACCAATAAATTGAACAATAATGCAAATTTAAATTATGAAATAATGTGATGCGAATGAGATTTTTTTTTAATTTTTATTTTTTTTACCAATATATACATAGTTTTCTTGTATTCCATGAGCAAAAAAAAAATGATTTTGTTCAAATATTTCGATAATATCTATTAAAATTGAAATACTTATGTGCATTTGATAAATAATGAAATAATATTTTTTAGATATATTTTGAAATTAAATAGAATGAGATACAATAAAATATTTATGCATGTGGTTCATATTTATGCATGTATATAATTGGTTCACTTCAATATTGATGTGAGCGTATTAATATTTCACTGAAAATCATCACACTCTATACTGATGCAATATGTGTTAAGAATAATAAAATATCCATTAGGTATATAAGAACTATAATTTTTTCACATATATACATTTTTTAAATAAAATAAGAAATCATATATAATTAAGTAAAATTAGAAAATGAGTTACAACGAATTATAATATATATATGTTACAATTTTGTATGAATATATGTTCAAAACCAATAACTTATAATTAAGCCATATATAGAGAATTTGATAATGTGATTCAAAATTATTGATACTCAAAACAATCTTCTTGTATTTCACTTAATTGATACCAATACGAATACCGGCAATTTTGATATTATCGATATTTTACCAAAATTATGGAAGAAATACCCTTATATAGGTAACAAAAATATTAGGAAAAAACCGGATAATTGTTAACTATGTGCGACTTTATAAGTAAAGACTAGAAGAAAAAATTAATTATCTATTGGAAAAGTAAAAATAAACATTCCAGCACAGAAAAATAATAAGAAATTATTTAAGGGTGAAACTTGCAAATAATATAGCATTTGGATAGTGTGGAATACCGAAACTTTTGTTTTGTGGTTCATTGTGCAAAAACAATGTAATTCGAAGGTGAGATTGCCACCAACCTCAACAATGTCAATACTCATATGCACTAGGTTCACATTAAACGATTAATGCGAGTCAACACGCATTGATCCATTCAACTCGTAAAAAAAGACTGTCAAAATCAGTATCAATCATAACACTATAAAGTATTACTCAAAATTTCAAAATTATCACATGTATCTTTAAAAAGTTACGAATCTTCTAGTTATTTTATACGAGTTTTAATTATTTAGTTCAAATTGTGATTTTTTCATTCCAATTAATGTTTAAAGTTTAGGAGTTTAGGTTTTTTTGGGGGGGTTCATGGGTTTTTTAGGATTGTTCAGTATTTTTAGAATTTTTTAGGGGTTTATTTTATATTTTTAGGGTTTATATTATTTTATGGTTTATTAATCTCAATTAGGGGTTATGTTTAAGTTAAAAAATAATAATTTTCGAGCGCAATGCACGAGCCCATGCATTAACGCCGTGTGAGTGCATTATGCGAGTCACCGAATTTCAAAAAAAATATATTAATTTACTTTTATTTTAGGGTCTATTCATTCTATTTATGTTATATATTTATTTCAAAATTAACTTTTTAATTTTCAATCACCTTTATATTTATTTCAAAAAAATTAAAATAATTGTCGAGCATTTAGAGTCAGGCAAGTGCATTGCGTGAGTCACCGGATTTCAAAAAAACTAAATTAATTCACTTTAATTTTGAGATTCATTAGTTCCCTAATGAATTGTATAAAGATAAAAGGGAAAAAAGTGACAAGACCTAAAAGTCCCAGAAATCACATGACAACAACTCATGGGACTAGAGCCTCATTAAGGGGGGTGTATTCAATTAGGATTTCGTTGGACTTTTAAAATCCGGGTGTATTCAATCCAGACTTTTAAAAGTCCAACGAAATTCTGGTGTATTCAATCCAGACTTTTAAAAATCCAACGAAATCTTGGTGTATTCAATCCAGACTTTTAAAAGTCCAATGAAATCCTGGTGTATTCAATCACGACTTTTAAAAGTCCATCAAAATTTTGAGGTATTCAACAATCCACGGACTTTAAAAAGTCATTGATTTCGTTGGATTTCGGATGGATTTCACATGAAAATTATGAAGGATGAAATCCGACCTCTAGACATGAGATTTCGATGGATTTGGAAAACCCGGGGAGCGTTGTGACCCAGCGGCCGGTGGGTACACGAAATTGGGACCCCCAGCGGTCACCCGAAGCCAGCGGCCGCTGGCTTCGCTGAGGATGACTCCCCAGCGGCCGCTGGGTGCCAAATGCATGGCTTCCAGCGGTCGCTGGGTTCTCTCGACTCGACTTCCCAGCGGCCGCTCAATTCAAGCGGTCGCTGGGTTCAATTTTTTTCCGGGTCCACCGATCGTTGTGTTCCAACGAGCGCTGGCGAGATGGATTTGAAATCCATTGAAATCGTTCAAAATCGTCCGAAATCCATACACGAAATCCGCCAGACTCTGCGTGGAGTTGGGAGACTCCATGTGGAGTCTATGGATTTAAAAATCCATAGAAATCCATGGACATTTTAAAGTCCAACGAAATCCTAATTGAATACACCCCTCTAAAACCCATATGGAAAATCCAGTGTAGGAAAAACCATATGGCGAAAAGAGTACTCCTCTAAACAAATCTAAAATAACCAGGAGATACAAAGTCCTGTAAAACAGCATTAGAAATACAAAGAATGACAGAAGTCCAGAAACCAGAAGAAACTACAGAAGAAGCTAAAATATCTGCAACACTATTCCCTTCTCTGTATACATGAGAAACACAAAAATGAATTTGACTAATGTACTCCAGTGCAGCACACCAACGAGCTTTGAGCTTCCAAGGAATCTGCAAACTTCTAGAAGAAAGAAGAGACCACCACATAAACAGAATCTGCCTCCAGCCAAATAAAGTCTAGAGACAGCCTTCTAGCCTATTCCAACGCAACAAGGACCGCAATCAACTCAGCAATAAAAGCAAATCCAATGCCTTCATCCGTATGAAATCACCAAGTCACTGAACCATCATGAATTCTAAACACCCCTCCAGTCACCATACTACCCAGAGCACTCTGTGCCGAACCATCTGTGTTAATTTTAATCCATTAAGGTATATATTTATTTTAAATTAAGTTTTTTTTAATTAACACTTATATTTGTTTCGAAAACATTAATGTTTGAGTGCAATGCACGAGCTTGCGCGTTAGCATCGGACAAGTGCATTGCGCGAGTTACCAAATTTAAAAAAATAAATTAATTTACTTTAATTTTATGGTTCACTTATTTCATTTTAGGATATATATTTATATTTATTTCAAACAAATTAAATCAATTCATTTTAATCTTAGAGTTTTCTAATTTCATTTTAGGGTGTATAATTTTTGAAAAAACAAAATAGATAATAATAATAATAATAATAATAATAATAATAATAATAATAATAATAATAATAATAATAATATGTGGGTGCTCATGGGCTATATGCGCCCGACAAGGTGGTAGATTTTGGACTTTTTTTTTTTTAAGGCAAAACACGTATTGAGGTCCCCGTACTATTACTTTTTGTTTCATTAGGTCCCTATACATTTTTTTTCGTTTTAGTTGGTCCTTGTACATTTATATTTTATTTCATCAAGTCTTTTTTTAATGGATCTAACGGAATGGTTAAGTTTTCCGTTAGTTAAATAACACATCATTCATCATGTCATGTCCTAGTTCAAAAAATTAAAAAAACTAAGTAAAAAACTTGTATCATCTCATTCAAATTGTAATGAACAACTTAAAAATAAATATAAAATTATAGTCTGCAATCGAGTTGAAAGGGAATACTAATATGGGTAAAATCATCATCTGGATTAATTATCCCTATCAAACCCGTTGATGGAAAATTTCGAGATGCTAAATTAAAAAGATTGGTATAAGATCTTGACAAATTCCGTGTATCTTACGAACTCAAAACCAAATCTGCAACTCTCTCTATATAATTTTCGATGATGAAATTGTTAGAAGAAGATTCGAATCCCATATTTTATGGGATTAGATTCAAGGATCATATGTAATTAGGGAAGAGATAATTTCCTTTATATGTTTGTTTAGCTATATAGAGGAGTCTGTATTCTGTTCCATAAAATAATCAATACACAGCAACATTAAAACAATATAGAATTCTATACTACTTCTTCAATTCCTACGCCATGAATTGCTCTTCAGTATACTTGATACCAAACTCCAACTTGGTATCAGAGCAGGTTGCTCTGGTGTGAGTCGGACTCAGAAAACTCATCATCGTCCATACCATTCTCGGCTCAGTTAAGCCACAGATCAGGAGCCCTGCAAAACCAGTTTCAATGTCAGAAAACAATCAACTTTCAGAAACCAATCAAACAGAATTAACTCAACAGATTGCCAATTTGTTTCGAGGACCCAAAAGCATCACTTTGGGTCTCAAACTAGATGGTACAAACTATCCCCTCTGGTCTCGACTCATGAGAGTCGCCATTGGCAGTCGGGGGAAGTCCAGCCATGTCACCGGAGTCCCGTCTTCCCCAAACTCAGATGATCCAAAATACCCTCAGTGGGAGGAAAGTGACCTCACAGTGTTTTCATGGATAATACAGAACATGGAAATCAAGTTAATTCACAATTTTGCTCAACATCAAACATCAAAGGCACTATGGAACAGTTTAGCCGTGACTTACGGTAGTAGAGCGGATCCCGTACAGATTTATGACTTAGAAACACGAGCAAACAAAGTGGTTCAATGCAGCCATACCTTAGAAGATTACTGGAACGAACTACATAGTCTATGGATCAACATCGACCGGCGGCAGCCGAAGCCAATAGATTGTTGTGAAAAAGGCATCAACCAGTATCGGAAACTCACTGAGACTCGCCGGCTCTATCAATTTCTGGTCGGACTCAGCGACCAATTCGACAATATCCGGCGAGACATCATCAAGACCTCTCCACCATCCTCAGCCGAGGCCGCCTTCGCCACTGTGAAACGAGAAGCTACACGGCTTCAGATTCTAAAGCTGGAAACTGTCACCGGTGACGGCAGCGAGAACTCTTTCTCATCGGGCGTCGGCATCGGTGCAGGCCTCGCGGCTCGAGGCGGATCCGGGCAACCACAGTGGAACAAGCCCAAAAACAGAGATCGAGAGAATAAGGATCTACTCGTATGCAGCCATTGCGGGATGAAACGGCACACCAAGGAGCAATGCTTCCAGATAGTCGGCTTCCCCGATTGGTGGGAAGACAACCACAAAAAACCAAAAAATCAGAAAGGGAAAGCTACTGTCGCCGGTGCCGCCGTGATGGTGGGTAGCTTTGGGGCCGCCGACACCACAGGTGGCAACATGGCTTGGCTCCAGAACGATGCTGTGAGACATAGCGGTGAAGGAGGCGCGGTAGCTAGGGTTGGAAGTGAAGGAGGCGCAGCAGCTAGGGTTGGAAGTGAAGGAGGCGGCGTTAAAATAGGTAAAGGGCTCAATTTGCAATTGAGCCCTTCTACTTCCTCCTCTATTTATTTCCACACTAATGGTGTCCAACTAAATAATGAGACCGTGTCATTTGGATATACTGCTCAAACCAATAATGATAATAAATCTAATCAGTGGATTTTTGATTGTGGTGCCACTGATACAATGACGTTTGAGTCCACTGATATTATACAGTCCTCTGTACCTCTTAAGACACATGTTCAGACTGCCAATGGTGCCATCACACCTGTCCACGGCGCCGGGATAATCAAAATTTCCCCTACTTTAAAAATTTCAAATTGCTTATATGTGTCGTCGTTGTCTCATAAGTTGTTCTCTATCAGTCATGTCACCAAAGAATTGAATTGTACTGTTCTGATGCATCATCATTTCTGTCTCTTACAGGATATCAGGACGGGGAAGATCATTGGGCGTGGCACTGAGAGACAGGGATTGTACTATGTGGATGAAATTGCTCAACAAGGCACTGTGATGCTGGCTCACGGATCTCAGAATCGGGACGCTTGGCTTTGGCATAGACGTCTTGGACATCCGTCTTCGGGTTATTTAAAGCTTCTTTTTCCTAGCCTAGATTTTTCCCCACATTTGTTTTGTCAGACATGTGTTTTAGCCAAAAATCATCGGCAAACTTTTAAACCTAATAATACTAAAGTTGATTCACTATTTACTTTAGTTCATTCAGATGTTTGGGGTCCTGCTCCTATTAGGTGGCCAGGATTTTCGATATTTTTTTATATTTGTTGATGATTGCACACGTATGACCTGGATTTACTTCTTAAAAAATAAATCCGAGGTTTTCTCTAAATTTGTCCAGTTTTATACCATGGTCCAGACACAGTTCCAAACCACCATCAAAACGCTCCGATCTGACAATGGTGGTGAATATGTCAACACTACTATGACCCAGTTTTTTCACACCACAGGCTTAATTCACCAAACCACGTGTCCATATACTCCCGAGCAAAATAGAGTCACCGAACGAAAAAACAGAATCCTTCTTGAAATAACCCGAGCCCTCCTTCTTGAATCCCAGGTTCCCACCTATTTTTGGCCTGAAGCTTTAGCCACGGCCACCTACCTCCTCAATCACCTCCCTACCAAAATCCATAACCTTCAAACCCCCCTCCATGTCCTATCTACTCATTCCCAAATCCCACCCGCCTTGAACTTTTCACCTCGCATTTTTGGTTGTTCCGTATTCGTCCATATTCCGAAACACTAACGCACCAAGTTATCTCCTTGTGCAATCAAATATGTGTTCGTTGGATATGGGATCACTCAAAAGGGGTATCGATGCTATGACCCCAAATCCGGTAGCATCCTTACCACTCTCAATTGTGATTTTCTGGAGACTGAATACTTTTACCATCACCACCTTAGTAGTCAGGGGGAGAGGGAACATATTTCTACTTCTGACCCACTAAGCTGGTGTTCTATGCCAAGTTCTATACCAGAGTCAAACCCGAACAGAGATTCAACAGAGACAGTTAACAGTTCCGCTGCGCAGACCTCAGAAACAGAAATGCAAACCTCGACTTTCAGTGATACAGTCCCACCGTCTTCGCCGCTTCTGATACCCGAGGTAAGTGATACTTTTGAGGTTGATAATACTGAGATTTCTAATGTGCACTCTGATTTACCTGAGATAAGAGAACAAGAGGAGATTACCGCTGTTGATGGGGATACAGGACAATACGTATTGCCACCAAGGAGTAACAGAGGGATCCCACCTAACCGGTATACCCCGGAAAGGAATACAAGGAATACAAGGTATTCAGTGGCAAACATTGTCAGGGGGAGTCTGTCTGAAACCGCCAAGGCCTTTGAAGCTTCCTTATATGAAGAAGAAAGTGTACCAAGGAATGCTGAAGAGGCTATGGAATCTGAACAGTGGAAGAATGCAATGAAGAAAGAAATGGAAGCACTGGTAAGAAATAACACGTGGGAGAAGTGTAAACTTCCCACGGGGAAAAGACCAGTTGGATGTCGGTGGGTTTTTACTATTAAAAGAAAACCTGACGGCACGATTGAAAGAGACAATGCCCGATTAGTAGCAAAGGGGTACACTCAGACCTATGGGGTAGACTACTCGGA
The DNA here is from genome assembly GCA_026008535.1 of Perilla frutescens. Classification (NCBI taxonomy): domain Eukaryota; kingdom Viridiplantae; phylum Streptophyta; class Magnoliopsida; order Lamiales; family Lamiaceae; genus Perilla; species Perilla frutescens. Next base: position 18,053,588 of record BRKX01000014.1, on the reverse strand, counting down.
GACTTTTTCACCTGTGGCCAAGATGAATACCGTAAGAGTTTTACTCTCAATAGCAGCAAATCAGGATTGGTCACTTCATCAGTTTGATGTCACTAATGCATTCTTACATGGTGACCTGAACAAAGAAGTTTACATGGAGACACCACCTGTGTTCCAAGATGAGTTTGGAAATGGGGAAGTTTGCAAGTTGAAGAAAACTTTGTATGGTCTCAAGCAGTCACCACGAGCATGGTTTGGGAGGTTCACCACCGCTATGAAGAGCTATGGGTTCCGTCAAAGCAATTCAAACCATACACTGTTCTTGAAGAATAGAGGAGAGTTGATCACGTGTTTAATCATCTATGTTGATGATATGATTATCACCGGCAGCGATGTTGAAGAAATCAAAAAGCTCAAGGAGAATCTGTTCACTGAGTTTGAAATGAAGGATTTGGGTGCTCTCAAGTATTTCCTCGGCATTGAAGTTCTTCGGTTAGCTAAAGGAATCTTCATCTGCCAGAAAAAGTACACCCTAGATCTTCTTGCAGAAATTGGGATGGTGGACTGTAAACCAGCTGACACACCCGTAGCTGTAAATCATGGCTTGCAGATAGTTGAAGGTGCTGAATTGGCAGACCAAGGTCGATATCAACGTCTAGTAGGAAAGCTCATATATTTGTCTCACACCCGACCCGATATTGCATATGCTATTGGGGTAGTAAGTCAATTCATGCACAGGCCACAAGCTGATCATCTGGAGGCAGCAATTAGGATTGTGTGATATCTTAAAGGGACTTTTGCGCATGGGTTGTTGTTTGAAAAATACGGCCATTTAGGGATTCAGGGATACACAGATGCCGATTGGGCAAGTAATTTAACAGACAAACGATCTACAAGTGGATACTTTACCTTTGTTGGGGGGAATCTCGTTACTTGGAGAAGCAAGAAACAGAAGGTCGTGGCTCTATCTAGTGCAGAAGCAGAATTCAGAGGCATCAAGAGTGGATTAACAGAAATCTTGTGGCTGTGAAAATTATTAAAAGAAATGGGTCGTTGTCCTACCCAGACATGCCGGTTGTTTTGTGATAATAAAGCAGCCATAAGTATTTCTGAGAATCCGGTTCAGCATGATCGTACCAAGCATGTGGAGATTGACAGACACTTTATCAAAGAGAAGCTAGAAGCTGATATTGTGGAGTTACCTTTTGTTCGGTCCGAAGACCAATTAGCAGATATTTTGACCAAGGCTGTTAATTCCAAGGTCTTCAAGGAAGTTCTGAGCAAGTTAAGTTTCGGTGATCCGATAACTTAACTTGAGGGGGAGTGTTAGAAGAAGATTCGAATTCCATATTTTATGGGATTAGATTCAAGGATCATATGTAATTAGGGAAGAGATAATTTCCTTTTTTATGTTTGTTTAGCTATATAGAGGAGTCTGTATTCTGTTCCATAAAATAATCAATACACAGCAACATTAAAACAATATAGAATTATATACTACTTTTTCAATTCCTACGCCATGAATTGCTCTTCAGTATACTTGATACCAAACTCCAACTGAAATTAAGAGGTCGGTTGGCTAACACGACGTCAACGACTGCTGGGGACAACACCACCACCATGAGATGAGAGCCGAGACTAAGCAAAAAGATGGGGACTTGATATTTGAGAGAGATTGTGGAAGGTCCAAATATGATGAAGAGAGAATTGAAGGAGGTGGATGTCCTAAAAGAGGAAGTGAGAGAGAGCACTGGACTTGGTTGTAGTTTTCCTTTTCTCAGCCCTTCTTCAAATCTTTGAGAAAAAAAGTGATTGAGAGAGTTAGATTTTTTTTTATTTTTTTTTTGCCATATTTCCATTTCCAACTAGGATATGACTTGGTGGGTGACATGTTATTAACTAACGGAAAAGTTAAATAATCCATTAAATCATTAGATATGACTTGATGAAATGAAATGTAAAAGTGAGAGAGGACCTATTAAAATGAAAAAAATGTAAAAGGATCTAATGAAACAAAAAGTAATAGTACAAGGACCTAATGATGTGTTTTGTCTTTTTTTAATGATAAGCCTAGACCCATATACTAGATAAACAAGAGACCTCAAAAAAATCTGATAATTTATGGATATTTGAAATATAAAATTAAAATGAATATAATATATGAGAAAGTTGATGGCAAATACAAAATGGTTAATTATGGAAATGAAATTTGGTATTATACATGAAACGTTACGTCTAATGTTATACAGACTTACAGTGAACGCAGTAATATATAAGTTGAGTTTGTTGTGGTCTACATTTATACATATATATGTACAAAAACTTATAATAATGATTAATGAATGAATTAGTCATGGAATATCTCCTTCAGAAGACGATTCTGAGAAAAAGCTAATCCCAGTTTTGGACGTACAGGTATTGGGGGTGTTATCCATTAATAATCCCCAATTATCTGAATAATCTCCATCACCAACAACTGAAAAACTACTTTCACTTAAATACGATGACCTTACTACTAATTCATGCTCCTCATTCCGATATTGCTCTACCATTTCACCTGCACCTCCAAATTAACCACAATTAATAATTAATACTACTCCTTTTATCATTTTCTTTATAGGGAGAGAAAAGGAAAACCTAAAAGAATAAAATTATTTGAAACTTAAATTCACAATTTATGTTAGAAATTTCAAATATTAAATATTTTAAATATAAATTTTGGAATCTGAAGTCAGTCAAGTCATCGTGGCACATTTCTTCAACAACACGGTCATGGTTCACCCAAGTCAACATGGGTTTTATAGAAAATAAGTATTATTCCCTAGCCCGTTTCAAATTAGATTAGTTATTTTGGGGAGAGAGCGTGTGAAAATATATAAAACAACAAATATTTTGACACAAAATAAAAAAATTAAAACAACAAATAAAACGAAATGGAGGGAGTATTAGATAAATATATCTTAATAAGAGATTTGATATGGAGTGGGGAGAGAATAGATTTGTTAAAATTAATGCATCTTAATTATGTGGAAAATTTTAAAATAATAACTAATAAGAAACAGGTGGAGTATTAATTAGTAATTAATTGAATGGTGAGTGAGATTTTTCAATTTTACAATTAATAAAGGAAGTTGGAACACGTCTATATATATATATCGTCTTCTTTGTTAAATAGATGACCCATTAATTTGCGAAACACGAAATTAAATAAATGGATGCTTCTAAATGTTGGCTACGTACGTCAGTATTGCCAAAAATGCTCATTGACTTGGAAGTATGCTGCTATTAAAATAATTCCCAATAACTGAATTTTAATTTCTCAAGAAAACTACTTCTTTTGATAAAAGAAAGCTAAGTTAATAACATAATTATCAGGTTGCACCTAATCACACAATATACAAAAATCACCCTAGTTTGATTATTATTAATTAAAATATAGAGGTACGTATTTAAAAACATTGAATCAAATGTAAATTAAAAGATACGTATATATGATTTTTACCTTGAGTTAGAAGTGGAATTCCGTCCAATTCCTCCAACGAATTCCATTTTGCATATGCATCTTTCACCAAGCTTTGAAAATAATTCTGTGATCGATCACATCACACCCAATAAATTAATAAAAGCAATATATATATATATATATATATATATATATAGAGAGAGAGAGAGAGAGAGAGACAGAGAGAGAGAGAGAGAAGAGAGAGAATAAAATTGAGGTAGATCGAGTTTATATATAATTAATGAATTAATTACCATCATTTGCATAGTTTTGAAGTCGCGCTGGAGGTAAACTTGGCCACTGATCTCAGCCTTGATGAGTTGGCAGATGGGATTGAATATGAGAGTATAGTTGGTGCCATGGCATCTATACACTTTTGTGCCCATCACACAATTCTTAGCATGCTTTACTGTTACATCCCACATTTTCTCTGACATCCCAACTCCAAGTATCTATATATATATCAACATTCATAATTATATATGTGTGTGTGTGAATTCAATTTTCAATGATCGTGATTGAATATATGTATATACATACCCCTTTGAGTTTGGATGAATCAACAACGTAGAGCTTGAGAAAATCTTGAACGGTTTTAATGCCTTGAGAAGATAGCTTCTGATGGAAAGCTCCCCCTTTTCCTATCTTCTCCAGGCGCCACACTTCGTCGTCCAATGCAGGAGGATGGTGCTTCTTGTACACTACGTACGTACGTATATATTTTGTATTAATAAATAAAATATAATAATATTGATATATGTGTATCCAATTATATTATATACAATATGAATGAATTATACTAAATGATCGAAGAAACTTTAATTTAAAGATTTTCAATCCGAGCTACTTAGGAATAATAAGACTGCAAGCTATCAGCTATGTATGTGAAAATTACAAAACAAAATAAATTCGACATGCATGCATTTTTTTATTAGCTAGCTAGATCTATTACTATTAGGTAATTAAATATATATATATATATATAGTTTTATTAAATATGGGTTGGTCTTAATTTGCTGCAGCTAGGGTGGAGTTTGACTCACAAACAAACTGGATCTTGCCCAACTTCATTCTACATCAATGATTGAACTGATATCCTTATAAACTTTTTGCACTTCTATTTGTGGGCGCCAACTAACCATATATTCCTATAACTTATTGCCAACTACTAACTTTCGAACATTAATTATTGACCAAACCCTCCCCCAACTCAAAATTTAAGGCATAGATAACGAAGGCTAACTAATTAACTAAATAACTAAGATAGAGAGTTATTTGTATATATACATAAATTAAGCAGTAATTACAAACAAAGCAATTAATAGGGCAGGTAGATAGAGAGAGAAACTCACATTCTCCACGATGGTCCTTAACGACAAAGGGTTCGGTGACGGCCTCCTGTATGAGAAGCGGCTGAGCTTGGCCGTGCTGTGGCACCACCCTCGCCGCCAGCCGGAACTTCCTGCTCCGGATCCAGCTCGAATTGTCAGTAAAGTCGACATCTCCGACGAAGCAAACCCCATCTCTAATCGTGATGTTCAACTCCCCGGCCAGCAAAGGCCTTTTACCGTTCCTCTCTCTCACAATACTCTTCGTGAACTCGTCGCCGCTCCACGCATCTTTGTTGGCCGGAAAGTCGCCGTCGACAACCACGATTTCCACCTTGATCGGGTAGGGGAGAGAAGTGGGGACCCCGTCGTGATCCAAGAGAACGATCTGGAGAGGGCCGCCGTCGGCGTCGACGATTTTTGTGCCGGTGAAGATGGGGAGAGAGAGCATCTTGACGAACGCGAGGCGGAGGCTGGTGGTGGCTGACGGCGGCGCGTGTTGGATCATTTTTAGTGAGGGAGAGCGCTGCATTGAGCCCATGCAACGCCGCCTCAGCCCATTTTCCACTTCTTCGCTCACCTACATATGCATAAAATCATTTCCAGAAATTTAAGTTTCAAATTAATATTTGTAATTATAGCTAGTATATAGCGGCACTTTTTATTTTATTTTTTTACCACTCTACGAAGCATTGGTTCCAAAGCTGAGCAGAAATTCTCAAAGAAATTCACCATAACAACTTCTCTGATGACACTGTTACAGCAAATTAAGTAGCCAAGTCAAGGAGGTGTTCATACATAAACACACAGTCACACACTCACACTCACACTCACACTCACACATATATATTTATATATATAATTATAAAGATCTTACGATGCAAAAGATGGCCTAGTTTTCATCCGTTTCTGGTTAGGCTGATCCTCATCACCATTGAAAAACCGTTTTGCTGCCATTTTTATGGAAAAAAAATGTCCGATTGAAGATCTACCTATTTTTAAAACCCTAGCTAGAGTGCTTTATATATATATATATATATATATATATATATATTTTTATTTTTTTTTTGAGAGAGAGGGAGACTGTAGATTGTTTAGATGGAGAAGGAAAAGGAGGGAGTTGGAGACAAAGAGATAGGTCGAATGATACTTATATATAGAGATAGATAAAAAAAAAAAAAAAGATAACTAAAAATAGTGTATTGGAAGCGCGTAAGAAATTTCGTGGAAAAATGTAAGAAGCAACGCGTAAGAAGGGTTGTTAATTATACAGTGATCTATATAGCGTGATGTAATGGCTTTGACGTCAACTATGTCTAAGTCAATGTATATACTATTTATATTATATATAGGGTTAATTGGAAATTTAACATTTTTTTTAAAATTTTGGTGCAAATTTCGGATTCTAACAAAGATGGATCTCATTTCTAATTAAGGGATAACTCTTGAAAAAATCACCTTTTTTTAATTTACTTTATTTAGCTAATATTTGATACGATTTTTAAGATGTTAGAATTATATATACCACCATGTTTTAGTTTGTAGCAATTAAAACATCTTCAAGTTTTTCGATGATAGCTCTCTATATTAATGAAATTACATCGTTTTAGTACCAATGAATAAAATTAAAAGATAACAAAAATTTATGAGACAGTCTAACAGATCACAATCCATTAAACAGATCAAATTGTCCCAAAACCCGCCCAGACCATGTGCCGCACATTTTTGTTGTGACTGGAATCAGAAGTGAGTGGGGTGGCGGAGTTTGCCATTGCCGGAGGAAGAGAGCAGCGGGAAAGATGGGATTTTTAGGGCAAAAGATTAAAAATGGTGAAGGGGATCCAATTGGGAATCGGGTTAATGGAAGAGTTTGTTGTTTAGAAGCGAGTCAGATAATTTAATTCAAATAGGTCGTCCTCCCATTATCAGATTTTATATCATATATGAGAAATGGGTATATTAGTCCATACAATTAATTGTTAATTCTAGATTATAAAAAAAAAAACTAAAACAATAATCAAAACGAAATGGAGAGAGTATATTTTTATACTTTTATATAAAAGTATACAATATTAGATATTTATATATCTAATGTTTGTATGCTTTTATCTTTTCATATTGTAAGGATTTAACACGTGATGTGGTGGTCCCAATCTTTCCTAGGTTAAAAACGGATCTCATACTCTATTCCAGATCATGAGTAAAATATTTCAGTTTCTTCCTCCTTGTTCACGCTAATTCTCTCGATCTCTAAATTCTTATCAAACTTCACCCATTTCTACTTCTTATGTATCATCAAGATACAAATTTTTTTTGTTAATCTTCTATATCAATTCCAGAAAAATACAAAAAATCACAACAAAATGTCAAAAACTTTCGCGATCACACCAATTTATTTTATTTTTTTATTTTTTTTCAAATTTTTCCAATTTTTTTAAAAATCTTTTATTTATTGGAAGGTAAGTGTAACACAAATTTTTGTATTTAATTTAGTAAAACACAAAACAGTGTACAATTCAGATGATTTTCGGATCAAAATGTAATTTCACGGATCCTATCTCTATTTTTCCTCTGATTCTTCAATTCAAAATTTGATCTTCAAACGGTCTTTGAAATCTTCAGAGTAAATTTGTCTCTTTGATCTTCTCGGACTTGTTGTTTGAATTTGGTCTTCGAAGTTTTCGGAGAAGATTTGTATCCTCGATCTTCTTTGACTTGGTATTTGAACTTGACAACGTTAATTCGGAGGGCCGACGCATTGTTTCCGGATCAAACGCCAATTTCAGAATGAATTTGATGAAGAACGCCTTTGACTGTCTTGCTTATGGATCAAACACCGTTTTCGGAATGAATTTGGTGAAGAATGCTTTGAATATTTGAGAGAATTTCACTTATGGAATTTCTTCTTAAATTCTTAAACTCTTCAAATGACTTCTGGTGTCTTTTTCAACTGATATGGAGGCTCCTATTTAAAGTTGTAGGGAAAGAGATCTAGAGCTGATGTGGTACTATCTCATTGGCTGTTGAAAATTGATATATATCTTTTTGAAAGATATATACTTGTTGCCAAAGACTTTTAATGTTTATCATATAATAATATCTTTATTATTTAAATATTTTATCTAACTTTGGATTTTATAAGATTTCATAAGATTCCAAAACTAAATAAATATATAAAAATTAATAAAAATATTATATATATTATTATTATTTTTTTGCTATCTACAAATGCCCCCTCGAGACTTGTTCATGGACGATTTGTCGTTTGAAATGAATGAGTCTCGAAAGTTGATTAGATAGTTTAAACTCGTATCAAGGAGTCTTGAACTTGAATTTATTAGATAGTTTATACTCGTATTCAAGAGTTCTTCAATTTGAATTTATTAGATAGTTTATGCTCTTATCAAGGAGCTTTCAATTTGAATTTGAATTTAGATAGTTTATGCTCGTATCAGGGAGCTTTCTTGAACTTGGATAGTTTATGCTCATATCAGGGAGCTTTTTCTTGAACTTGGATAGTTTATGCTCATACCGAGGAGCCTTCAACTTGAATTTGGACTTTGTAGACATTTTATACTCGTGTCCGAGAGTACTTGGATTTGAATTTGGATTTGTAGACATTTTATACTCGTGTCAAGGAGTCTTAGATTTAAATTTGTAGACATTTTATACTCACGTCAAGGAGTCTTGAATTTGAATTTGTAGACATTTTATACTCGTGTCAATGAGTCTTGTATTTGAATTTAACTTTGTAGACATTTTATACTCGTGTCAAGGAGTCTTGGTATTTCTTGAAGAGTTTAGATAGTTTTGGCTCTTATCAAGGAGCTTTGAAATATAGTTTAGGCTCTTATCAAGGAGTATTGGAAGATAGTTTAGGCTCTTATCAAGGAGCATTGCATTTTGAAAATCTTAGATAATTTTGACTCTTATCAAGGAGTTTTGAAGATAGTTTAGGCTCTTATCATGGAGCCTTGCCAATTTTCTTTTCAGAGATTGTGACATGTATTGAAAGACTTGAATTGGCCCATTGTGAGATTTATAGCCACTTCTTCTTCTTCTTCTTCTTCTTCTTCTTCTTCTTCTTCTTCTTCTTCTTCTTCTTCTTCTTCTTCTTCTTCTTCTTCTTCTTCTTCTTCTTCTTTACTTAGAGATTTCTCAAAAGGTTTGCCCCCATCATTTGTTTCTTGCTTTTCCAGAATTGTAGACATCTTGATGCTTAAGGAATTTTGAAGAAGAGAAGAGATGAGAGGTAGAGATTGTCCCACTGGGCGTGCCAAAATTTGTAACACAAATTTTTGTATTTAATTTGATAAAACACAAAACAGTGTACAATTCAGATGATTTTCGGATCAAAATGTAATTTCACGGATCCTATATCTATTTTTCCTCTGATTCTTCAATTCAAAATTTGATCTTCAAACGGTTTTTGAAATCTTCAGAGTAAATTTGTCTCTTTGATCTTCTCGGACTTGTTGTTTGAATTTGGTCTTCGAAGTTTTCGGGGAAAATTTATATCCTCGATCTTCTTTGACTTGGTATTTGAACTTGACAATGTTAATTCGGAGGGCCGACGCCTTATTTCCGGATCAAACGCCAATTTAAGAATGAATTTGATGAAGAACGCCTTTGACTGTCTTGCTTATGGATCAAACACCGTCTTTAGAATGAATTTGGTGAAGAACACTTTGAATATTTGAGAGAATTTCACTTATGGAATTTCTTCTCAAATTCTTGAACTCTTCAAATGACTTCTGGTGTCTTTTTCAACTGATATGGAGGCTCCTATTTATAGTTGTAGGGAAAGAGATCTAGAGCTGATGTGGTACTATCTCATTGGCTGTTGGAAATTGATATATATCTTTTTGAAAGATATATACTTGTTGCCAAAGACTTTTAATGTTTATCATATAATAATATCTTTATTATTTAAATATTTTATCTAACTTTGGATTTTATAAGATTTCATAAGATTCCAAAACTAAATAAATATATAAAAATTAATAAAAATATTATATATAATATTATTAATTTTTTGCTATCTATAGTAAGGATGCGTGCCTTTATCAAATCCATCAATGATTAAGTATGTAAGAGCATTACAGAAGGATGGACATAGCCTACCGTTGCCAAGGATGACAAGTATACTCTCGTTCCAGAGAAGGACTGGATTGAACCACAAAAGAGGTGGTTTAATGCAAACTCTAAAGCTCTTAATGCCATATTTTCCGCTGTGGACATGGAGTCATTCAACCTGATCTCGATGTGTAAGAGTGCCAAGGCTACATGGGATATACTGGAGACAACATTTGAAGGAACCAACACTATCAAATTTTCAAGACTTCAGAATATTGCTTCTAAATTTGAAAATTTAAGGGTGGAAGATTCTGAAACCATTGGAGAATTCAACTCCCGCTTTAGAAGTATATCTAATGAAGATTTTTCATTAGGTGAAGTAATGACAGATGAGAAACTGGTTAGGAAAGTTTTAAGATCTCCACCAAAGAGGTTTGCTTACAAGGTTGTTGTCATTGAAGAAGCAAATGACATCCGAAGTATGAGTCTGGACGAGCTAATGGGATCTCTTAGGACCCTTGAAATGAATCTTGAAGAAGATAAGTTCATGGATAAAGGCAAATGAATTGCCTTGAAAGCTGAAACTTCAGAGAAGTTTCCTGAAAAAATTCATAAAGATGTTCCTGATGAAGAGATGCTGAATTCTATGGTTCTTATCACCAAGAATTTTAGAAAGATGTTAAAAAGGGCTGAAAACCAACCTGTATCCAACAACAGAAAGCAATTCTCTCGTAAGTCTTCTCATATGAACAACTCTAATCAAGATGAGGATCAAAATAAAGGAATAAGGTATAGAGTATGTGAAGGCTTTAGACACATTTAAAAAGAATGTGCCAATACTCTGAAGAAGAGGAAGAAGAAGAAGAAGAAGAAGAAGAAGAAGAAGAAGAAGAGCTATAATACCTATATGAGTGAAGAAGAAGCAAGCTCTAGTGGATTAGATTCAGAAGATGAGCCTATAACCTTCACAACAAGGGAGAAAGAAAAGTCACATGCTGATCCTTTTACTATCAAACATGAATTAGATGATGATGAAATCAGTGGCATTGATCTTGAAAACACTTATCAAGAGATGTTCAACAAGTGGCTGGAGGTTGTTGAAATCAACAAAAAACTTGTTGTATAGAATTAGAAAATCAACGAAGAGAAGAGTCAACTGATGGACAAAGAAACGGCTCTGCAAAAAACCATATGTGATTAAAAGAAGGAGATCGATCAAGTCAATGAAGACTTGAATGTGTTTATGAGAAATATCAGAATGCTCAACAATGGTACTAAGAATCTAGATGAGATTCTTAACTTAAGACAGACTGTTAGGGTACGCTATGGTCTTGGGTACTCAGGACAAAGCTCTAGGAAGATAGAGTTTGTTAAAGCAGATGAGGAACCTGATCAGATCAAAGATGTTCATAAGAAAGCCCAAAACGTTATCAAGAACGTTCCTCCTCAGAATGTGCCTCATAAGAAGATCTCCTACGAAAACCATGCTAATGTTGCTCTCTATAGCACATCTAATATGAGGAACATCATCTGCCATTATCGTGAGGTTGTTGGACACATCATACCTCATCGGGAAGAATATCTCAAAGATTTAAAAAGAATAAGGAGAATTTTTGTGCCTAAAGATGTCAAAGTTACTGCGTCACGACTGTTTAGTGTTTATTTGTGATGTTTTCTCGTATGAATTTTATGTCTTTAGTGCGTGTGTTTCCATTATTCTTGTGTTGTTTTGGTATTTTTAGCTTCACATTTGATCTCTCGATGTGTTATGCTAGATTTGTGTAGACTTCAAGATTTTTCTCCAACATCTGTGATTTTATGGCATAAAAAGTGGAAGAACCGGAAGCCCAACTGAAGCCAAACTGAAGATTGAACCGGAAACTCCAAACTGAAGCCTAACTGAAGACACCCAAAACTAAACACCAGTTGAACTGAGCACAAGCTGAACTGAGCTCACATTGTGCCCGAACTGAAGCATCAAAACCGAAGAGAGCACAGACCGAGGCCAGCCGCCGTTGGGCACACCTCTCGGCAGAGAGGGCCCAGCGGGCACTGAGATTCCGATTTCCAACTGGCGCTGGATGAAGTTTTTGTCCCGCTTTGAGGGTATTATCATTTATGCGGATCACTTGTTGGCAGTCTTTTTAAAAGACTTCTATGGATAACCTGTGTTCTGAAGTGGGAATCAAGAGGCATAGATCTGTGCCTTACAACCCCCAGCAAAATGGGGTTGCAGAGAGGATGAACAGGACTCTCCTTGAGAGAGTCAGAAGCCTGTTGGCTGGTGCAGGCCTTGATAAACCATTCTGGGGAGAAGCATTAATGAATTCTTTTTATTTAATCAATAGATCTCCCTCTGTCCCTTTATTGGGAAAACTTCCTGAGTCAGTTTTTTGGAACAAACCAATTTGTCTATTAAACTTGAGAGTGTTTGGTTGCAGTGCTTATGTTCATCAAAAATTGAGTAAAATTGAACCTAGAGCTAGGAAATGCATTTTCCTTGGATACCCTGAAGGTGTAAAGGGTTATAGGTTGTGCGATAAAACTTTGCCTGGTTTTAAAACATGAATAAGTAGGGATGTGTCCTTCAATGAAAATGATTTCCCTTGTCTGCTAAAACCCTCACCTTCTGCTGCTCATTGTGAGGTGGAGAAAGTACCTGATTGCATATATATCCCTGCTGTGTCTAAGGTGGACCTTCCTCCACCTAACCTATTTGAGATTAATGTGCCTAACCTTGATGAAAACTTAAATACTCATGATACTATCAATGCTAATGATTCTGCTTCTAATCATGAATCTGATAATGATATGCCTGCCCATATGAATGTGTCTGAATCTGATACTTCTGAGTCTGAGCATGAACAAACTTCTGAGCATGAATCTGAGCATGTTAATTTGGATAATTACCAACTCTCTAGGGATAGGCCTAGAAGAATTATCAGGGTTCCCTCTAGATATGATGGTTGCAACTTGTCCTTGTATGCTTTCAATGTGTTTAACAATGTTGATAAATCTGAACCAAAAATATACAAAGAAGCTGTGACTTGTGATGATTCTGATAAGTGGATTGAAGCTATGAAATGTGAGATGAAATCCCTGCATGATAATGGTACTTGGACTCTTGTTGAAAAACCTGCTGAATGCTCACTTGTTGAATGTAAATGGTTGTTCAAAGTAAAACAAGAAATCAATAATGTGAGATATAAAGCGAGACTTGTTGTTAAGGGATTCACACAAAAAGAAAGGATAGACTACACTGAAATCTTTGCTCCTGTAGTTAAATCCACTACTGTCAGAATCATGCTTGCCTTAACTGCACATTTTGACTGGGAACTTAAACAAATGGATGTGACTACTGCTTTTCTGCATGGTGAACTTGAAAATAACATTTATATGCAGCAACCTGAAGGATTTATAGATGAAACTCATCCTAATCATGTGTGTTTGTTAAAGAAATCCCTCCACGGTTTGAAACAATCACCTAGGCAGTGGAACATCAAGTTTGATAATTGCATGAAAAGCCTGAACTTCTCTAGAAGCAAGTTTGATCATTGTTTGTACTATATGCAATCCAATGTGCCTATGTTTTTGCTTCTTTATATGGATGATATGTTGATGATAAGTCCTTGTCTGAAGACTGTAAAGCATGTCCAATCCTGTCTAAGTGCTAACTTCAACATGAAAGACTTGGGAGATGCCAGGAAGATTCTAGGTATGAATATTGATAGAGATATAAGCAATCACACTCTTGTTTTGCATCAGTCTCCTTATATTGAGCAAGTTCTAAAGAAATTTAATATGGAACTATGTAAGCCTGTATCTGTTCCTCTTGCATCTCATTTTCAATTGAGTAAGGATCAGTGTCCCAGGAGTGAATCTGATCTGAATGATATGACTGGTGTCCCTTATGCTAATGCCATAGGGTCAGTTATGTACCTAATGATCAGCACTAGGCCTGACATTGCCTATGCTGTTTCATGTCTGAGTAGGTACATGGCTAACCCTGGGCCGCCTCATTGGGAGGCTCTGAAGTGGTTATTAAGATACCTAAAATCTACTGCTCACCATGGTTTAATTTTTTCTAAATCCCCTGATGGTGTGAAGTGTGTTGGTTTTGTTGATTCCAATTATGCAAATGATAAGGACCACAGAAAATCAACTACATCTTATGTGTTTACTCTTTGTGGGTCTTGCATTAGTTGGAAGTCTCAATTGCAGAGCATTGTTGCATTATCTTCTACTGAGTCTGAGTACATAGTTGCTACTGAAGCTGTGAAAGAAGCTATATGGTTAAATGGAATCTTATCTGAAATAAATTTTATTGAAGATAAATCTTTGCTTAAATGGAGAAGTCCTACTTGATAAAATTCCCTCTGAGACATTGTGGAAAATGGAAAAGTTTTTTGCCATTTGCCCTGTGGACAATTTATTATCACACGGAGAGAGGGAAATAATATCTTCCAACAAGTTTTGGGGAGAAAACCATTCGAGGGGAGTTCTATCATCAGTAGAGGGGAGTTTTGGCACCATCCGTTCGAGAGTTTGAGAGAAGTCTGGAGTGGAGAAGAAGAGCAGGAGACGGATCCGCAGCTCAAGCTGGGGCTTAATCAGCTAGGGTTGTAAGAATATCACAACTTCTCTGATAAGTTCATTTATTTCATATTTTATGGGCATTTTATTCGATATAAATGTCCCTTTTTAGTCTGTTTTGAGTCGAAAAGAACCAGATTTGGGGTCAAGGGCATTTCAGAGGTCGAGTCTGGCGAAAGAGGCATTTTGCCTAAAATTTCAAGCATATTTCAACGCCATAAAAATCAGTTAGAGGCACAGGGAACTTCTTCAGCATTCGTCTTAGATTCGGGAGGCAGAATTGGCATATCAGAGAAGGATGAAGCTGATTGTATGATGTCGTACCCACATTGCTCCTGCAGACTCGACCACAGGCCTGAAATGGGCACATGCGGGAATTCCAGAATTCAGTTGGAGTCAAAGAGACGTGAGAAGTAGATATAGATCCAACGAGAGTTGGTGTTAAGCTGGACTTCTAGGAGGCATGGGAATTAAGAGATAAGCTCAATCCCTACAAAATAGGGATTTGACCAACGAACTGGATAATGCTTATCCAATCAGTTGCAGAGGGCACGCTAGACCCGGAAGCCAGTTAAAGACCCCCACCTGTGGGGGAAATTCAAATTTGGAAATATATCTATTTAAACTATTTTATTTTCTGGACATGTAAGTTTTCGGAAGCCTGAAAACATTGCTACAATTTTACTTTAGTTTCTTATTTATTTTTACACACTGCCAAGGCTGCAAAACAATCCAATAGGCCTTATGCCTTTGAGAAGTAGGATTATTGTTGATGCTCAATGTTGGAGTTTAGTTCTTTTGCTATAAAATTCAGTAAGTTTTCATTTAAATTATGTCTTTCATTTCTACAATTTTAGTTTTATCTAGCATGCTCGGCTAAATCCTTAGTTCCGGTGTTTGAATAATAGAAATTGTTTCCCGAAATGGGCATATTAATGCATGATGGGTTTCTGTCGATTCTTGGCCTTGTTCCATGTGCGTATGTGTCTGAAATGCCCAATGTGGCTGATCACTCATTAGACATAGAGGGCACACCAATATTAATTGAATTGATGAATCGTGGCTGTGGATACGGTATGACGGTATATATCGTCATATCGGTACATACCGTACTTTGAATTTAATATATATATATATATAAATATATATAATTATATATATATGTGTGTGTGTGTGTGTGTAATACACTATTTAGTAAGTTTATCATAAAATTAAGTTATGTTTTGATATTTAATTTAATACCTAAATTATAACTAAAAATGAATTATTTGAAATTAAAATGTAATAAATAATGATCTTCTATTTTTTTCGATCAATATAATAAAATTAAAATTTAAAATGAATAATCAATAAAAAATAAAATAAAATGATGTATATGTAAATTATAAGATATAAAATTATTTCAATAGAATAAAAGATAAATTGAATTATGTAATGCATAATAATCTTTTATTCTTCTTCAATTGTTAAAACTAAAAGTTAACAAGAATGATTGAAATTATTAAAAGAAAATGAGATATATTTATAAAAAATAATACATAGGTTGTTCATCGTAAAAGTTCAGAAACATATAATATTTAATATAATTTAATAATTAAATTATAATTAAAAATCAAACAATGTGAAATCAAATGTAATAAATAATAATTATATTACTTTTCAATGTTTAAAGTAAAAGTTATGGTGAATGATCTAAACATTTTATAGGAAATGAGATATACTATTCAATAATATAATATTTAGGCATTAGTATGTTTATTGTGAAAGTTTTGAAAATTATTCAATTTCATATAATTTAATACTTAAATTATAACTAAAAATTGATCAATTTGAAATCAAATGTTATTGATAATCTTTTTTTTTTTTTTTAATTTTAGACTTAAAGTTATGATGAATAGAAAAAATACCAAAATGGGATATTATATACAATATTATAATACTTAGTATGTTCATCATAAAATTTTAGGAAAATATTATATTTCATACAATTTAATACAAAACTCCTACCTAAAAATTGAACAATGTGAAATCAGATGTAATAAATAATAATGTTGTATTCTTTTTTAATCTTTAGACTAAAAATTATGATGAATTATCAAAAAAATTAAAATAAAATGAAATATGTTATACAATGCTATAATACTTAGTATGTTCAGCATAAACATTTACAAAAATATTATATTTCATACAATTTAATACAAAACTCCTAACTAAAAATTGAACGACATGTGAAATAAGATGTAATAAATAATAATATTATATTCTTCTTTAATCTTTAGAGTAAAAGTTATGATGAATTATCAAATAAAATAAAATGAATTATGTTATACAATGTTATAAAATTTAGTACGATCAACATAAACATTTAGAAAAATATTATATTTCATATAATTTAATACAAAACTCCTAACTAAAAATTGAACAATATGAAATCAAATGTAATATATAATAATCTTATATCTTCTTTAATCTTTAGACTAAAGGTTATGATGAATTATCAAAAAAGTTAAAATAAGATGAGATATGATATACAATGCTACAATATTTAGTATATGTTCATCATAAACATTTAAAAAATATTGTATTTCAAATAATTAATACAAAACTCATAACTAAAAACCGAACAATGTGAAATCTAACGTAATAAATAATAATATTATATTCTTCTTTAATCTTTAGACTAAAAGTTATGATGAATTATTGAGAAAATTAAAAATAAAATGAAATATGATATACAATACTATAATGCTTAGTATATATGTTCATCATAAACATTTAATATAACGATAATTTCGATATACCGTGAAATGTCGGTATGATACGGACCGAAATATGGTTACAGTAAGGTATACCGAAGTAAGGAATACTGAACTAAGGTATAGTAAGGTATACCAAAATAAAGGTATGGTAAATGTATGCATTATGTGTCATACTGAACTTAAAGTACACCGAACTAAGGTATACCGGAGGTGAAGGTACGGCAACAGTATGATTTTTGTCATATCATAAATTAAGGTAAGGTATAAGGTATGACGAAAAAAGTAAGGTATGTCGTACCATGACACTCTTAGCCTCTCTCAACAACGGTAAATATTTTTTTTAATTTTTTTTATTTGTATTTTATTTTTCATATTGTTTGTAATTTATTTTGTATTTTAAATAATGTGTTGTAAATTAATATTAAAATTTATTATATATGATAAATTTAATTAAATAAAAATATTGAAATATAAAATTTAAATAGATAAAATTACACCAACAATAAAACTATATAAAAATACTAAAATAGATAAAAGTATAAAATAAAAATATAAAAATACACACATAAATTAGAATATAGTATTACACAACTTTATGTTTGTTTCACAATAATTTTTATTTTATATTAATTCAAATATATTTGTTCCTAAAAAATGTTTCAATAATTATTATGAAATGTTGAATTTAATTATAGATTGATAGATATCCATTAAATAAAATTGCATATATTATCATATGTTAGCAATCATAAAATAATAATTATAAAAAGAATATTGTGAAATATTCTATTTTGGTATATAATTATAGTGCAAACTACTGGAAATGGAATGTAGAATCTACCATATTTTAGTGATAGTGATGTTGTATTACACTACTGTAGATGGTCTTATTATTAGCAATTCTTTTTTGGAATAAATATTGTTAATTAAAGTAAAGTAAACCAGTTCAAATTTCATGTTGCTATTCTTCTTATTTCATTCTATGTTTAACTGTCAAATTTATAATTTTAATAATATTTATTATAAAATAAAAATTAATTATAACATAAATAATCATAGTGAACATTTGTCAACAAAAAAATAAATTATTAACTATGAAATAATCAACCATAATAAAGAATTATTAATTGAAAATTGAAATTTAAATACTAAATAATAATTATAAACCCTAAATGGGTGAAATGAAACCCTAATAAACAATTGTAAAATAAATCACAATAAAATGAAATCAAAGATAGAAAAATACAAAAAAAAAATTATAATTTGAAAATGAAACACGGAGGAAAACACAGAGAGAATACAACACAAAATCTCATGCTTACATAAAAAAATCGAAAAAAAACCGCCAAATAACAAACATAATATTTGAATTATAAAAATTACATGTAAGCAATATATGACATGGGTGTCTCGGTGAGGACATCTCCAAAGGCGACAGCATCCCCATGCCAGCGCCATTTTGTTGTTAATTTGTCCTCCAGCGAACACGACATCTGTGATGGTATAGTGAGGGAGAGGAGAGAAGGACGCCAAACATGGAGTCTCGTTCCTCGACAGGATAAATTTTTTTAGGGGAGGGTTAATTTTGTGTTTCTTTTTTCGTGAGTCTTCTTTCGGGGTTTTTTTTATTGTGGATTCGTGGGTTTGAAAAAATTTGTGCCAAGCAGAAATGGAAGTTTGCAGGAGAGCGGAGAGAAAGTTCAAAGTGGGGTGTGGTACAACTAGGGCTGGAAAAAAATACCGTTATACCGTCATACCGTACTTATCGTACCGGAAAAAATATCAGAATAACGAACTTTAAGGTATACCAGTATTTTCGGTAAGATAACGGTATGAAATTTTAAAAATCGAGATATACCGGCATATATCGATACCGACGGTATACCGAATTTTTTCGGTATATACCGTTGTACCAATATATACCATTGGCGTGGTATATACCAGTATACCGATACAACGATATATGCTGAATTAACGGTATATTTGTGACATTATATAAATACATGTATGTTTGTGTGAATTATAGATACTTGATATATAATACTTAATAAATATGTTATACATTTATAAATATGTAGTAAATTTACAATATCTAACACTTATAATTAATCATGTGTTATACTTAATGCATAGTAATGATAATTAAATGTGTTCTTAATTAATACTTAGTAAATAATTCTTATGATTTCTAAGTAAATGATTTAAAATTTGTAATATTTAGTAAGTTTATAATATTTTAAACAATTTATATTAATTATAAAAACATGATTGATATATCATACTTAGTAAATATGCTATACATTTATAAATATCTAGTAAATTTACAATATCTAACACTTATAATTAATCTTATGTTATACTTAATGCATAGTAATGCTAAATGTGTTCTTAATTAATACTTAGTAAATAATTCTTACGATTTCTAAGTAAACGATTTAAAATTTGTAATATTTAGTAAGTTTATACCGTTTTATATAATTTATATTAATTATAAAAACATGATTTGAATTATTATATCTATTTTATTTTATTAGAATTTAATTATCGTGGCATGAAAAGATTTATTTTATTTTGTTGAATTTTGATCGTTATTATGAGTGTTTCATATATTTAGTAAATATATGAGATATATCGTAAGATGATATGATAAGGTATACTGATGTTGGAAAGGTATACCGGTATTGGTAAGGTATACTGATGTCGGTAAGGTATACCGAAATAAAGGTACGGTAAATGTATGCCATTTGTTTCGTACTGAAATTAAGGTATACCGTAGGAAGGTATACCGAATGTTAAGGTAGGTAATGGCATGGATTTTCTCCATACCGTACAAGTAAGGTAAGTTAAATGTATGATGAAAAAAGTAAGGTATACCTTACCGTTCCACCCCTAGGTACAACTGAATAAGGAGGTGGCTAGTATTACTTCAAATAAATTTTAATATATTATAATTAAATGTTAATTTAATGTTACATTGATAAATATCCTCTTAAATAATGAAACTGCATATATTATTTTGTTTTGTAATATTTTAATGAATCATAATTTTTATTTTATATTATTTCAAATAAATTTGTTCCTAAAAAATTATTTCAATAATTATTATGAAATGCTGAATTTAATTTTAAACTGATGATTATCCATTAAATGAAGTTGCATATATTTTTATATGTTAGCAATTATAAAATAATAATTATAAAGTGAATAAATGAAATATTATGGAATATTCTCTTTTGGTGTTATAAATTATAGTGCAGACTGTTGGAGATGGAATGCAGATTCTTCAGTATTTTAGTGATAGATATGTTGTATTATAGTGCAAATTGGTAGGGATGGTCTGAGAACATATATGCAAGTGTGTGTGTGTGTTGTATATGGACTGGTCTTCCGTGAAATAGTTATAATGTATATAAGTTTTATATCAAATTGAAACAAATATCATGTTTATTTTATTGAAAAATACTGTTAATTTTTTTTAAAGCGATGGTATTTTTATAGTTGTTCTTATAATTTTTGAATTAAAAAAAGTATTATTTCTAATAGTGAAAAATATTATTTCTAACACTAAAACAAGTCCGTTTGATATAAGGGTTATATTATATGTAGGGCTGGCAATTTTTGACACGACACGATAGCACGACACGAACACGCACGAAATTAACGGGTTAGTGTTTAGTCTTATCGTGTTCGTGTCCTTATCGTGTCGACCTGATAAGGACACGAAAATTTCGTGTCGTGTTCGTGTCGGGTTCGTGTCGGATTCGTGTAACCCGTTAATATTATATAAATACATAAATAAATATATTAATTATATAATAATTTAAAATATTTATTTAATCTAAAATTTTAGTTAAAACTCAATTATTTAATTTAAAATTTATTTATTTGAATTAAAATTTATATATTTAAATTATAATTTTAATTTAATATGTACTATTAGTTATTTTATATCGTGTCATTGTCGTGTTCGTGTTCTTCACGTGTCTCTATCGTGTCGTGTTGGCACGATAAGAAATCGTGTTTTTCGTGTTTGTGTCGTGTTCGTGTCGTGTCCGTGTTTATACATAACGGATCGTGTTCGTGTTCGTGTCGAGCAGATTCTTAACGGATCGTGTTCGTGTTTGGCCTTATCGTGTCGTGTCGTTATCGTGTCGACCCGTTAACGACCCGACACGCACGAATTGCCACCCCTAATTATATGCGATCTTTGAATTGAAAAATTTGTTAATTTACAGATAAGTTGTAAATAGGCGGGTAGTAGCATTTGTCCAATATCGTAATTCCTAATTAATGTCTTTTTATTCCTTTATTAGGGTCAATTGTATGCACTCATTAGTCATTACATTTTATTTTTTGGTCGATTTGAACCCGTAATTTAATCGAAATATTAAGTGTTCCATTAAACACGCTTAACGTAGTAACATCCTATTAGGTTTCGTTTAAATCAAAACAAAACATTTTAGGAGCCGAAGTACAACTTTGACCCATTCTAAGAGATAAAATGCTACCTGTGTCATTTCTCATTTGGAATGTTAGTAGTGAAATATATTACAGTATAAACCGGTTCCCTCCTCGATAATACACAAACGGTGAAAATATCTATGTCAAAAAGGGTCGTCTCCAATTCCAGATCCACCGTTCACCCTTTCTCCTAACTCAAGAAATATATATATATAAAAAGATAGTGTAAACTGTAAAATAAACAAGTGTTCACGATGTGAAATTCCGAAAGGGAAAAACACAATGCAAGATGCTTCTTGAATATTAAATTATTTATTTAAGCTAGAGAATTGAAACACAGGTATTTCACCAAACCTGAACTCGATTTAACCATCCAAGCAATTGTTTGGCTTTAACATAAAAAGACCACATGCAAGATCATCTTTTATTCACCTACAATTTCGGTAAAAGATTTGATTAAATGTTATGTACTCATGGAGATTCATGCATGAACCATCCACTACTAGCTAGATGTGATTTCTTTTCCAATGTTTCTTGATATATTACAAGTTTAAAACAAAGTTTGTTCTTTTTAAAAGGTTCAATGATCTTCAATCAAAATATATTCTAATATTACACCATGAAACCAACAGTTCTACAACTTCAATGAAAAATATAACCTTCCAATCATCACACAACAAAGTCACTCAAATAATCAGAAATCCATGCAGTTCCCAGTTAGAGGTGCGAGGATAAAAAAAATAGCAACACATTAGCAAATATGTCCAACGCCGTGTATTTCTACTTTTCCAATTTGTGATGTAAATCAAAAGAATTTACTACAACCAAACCCAGTAGGGAAAACATGGATACTAATTACAACAACTGACCTTAATATTTTGGACTGGAAGGGGTGTGATGTAACATTACTTAAGGCCTTGCTATAAAAGAAAATCTGGAATGACTGGTGCTTGAGCTTCCAATGCCTTATCTGCTCTATGTCGAGACCTGTGCTTACCATGCGCACTATCACTTCTCTGTTTGTCTTTGTGATCGCGTTCTTTATCCTTTGCTGAACTTCGATGTTTTCTTTCTTTACCATGACCATGGTGTTTGCTACTTCCCAAACCAGCTTTACTGAGCTCAGATTTATCACTGTTGCTTACACCATTTTTGGACTCGTCAATCTCCCTTCTTGATTTGCTTGATGGTTTTCTTCTTGATGATGATGTTGTAGCTTCATCGCCTAGAAGCACTTCTTTCACAGCACCGGAAATTAGATCTGCCTTTATATCAGTTCTATTTTTTCCAATATTAGCTACTTCCCCATCGTCAAACTTCACAACCACAGGCCTAGGCTTGGATTGACTAGGCTTTCTCCCAGTGACCAGTGATTTCACTGTTAAATTCGCAAGATCTTCAGCCTCATCAATAGCCTTGTCTTTGGGGTCATGAGCAGGTGGGTAGTCATTGGATGTCACCCCTATATTTCCTGAAGAAAGGTAATATAGACCATGTCGCTTCCGATGCTCTGCAAGTAGAGATGTCGATTCAGTTGATGGTTCAGATTCTTCCTTGCTATGGCATTCTGCATTACCAGAGGCATCCACGGTTTGAGGCTTGGCAAGTGAAAATGAAGTTAATAACGGCAATTTAATATCACCACAGATTTCTTCCAAGTCATCAAGATTGTTCTTGAGCACCAACCCCTTAGGTATGGGTATCCTCTCTTGTGCATTAACTGAAACCGGACCAAGATCTTCGGAACAGGAATAAAAAATCAGCTTTACTGCTTCAGAAGCTTTTAGTTCTCCCTTCATTTTATCTCCTTCACTATTTTCAGAAGAACCAAGGAGCAGTGGTTTTATCAGTTCAATCAATCCAAGGACATTGTTAGATCTCTCCAGCACTTCTACTTCATTACTCCCAGCTAAGGGTCCCAAATTAATTTCAACAAGATTGACTAGAGCCAAGAGAGATTCTTGAGTAAGATGATGTGTAACTGAATAAGCTGATGATGTCTGCCCATTGGAAACAATCATATTTTGATCATCCAGTTCAATATCAGATACAGGTTGACCAGCTACAGTGTCAAAACGCACCTGATCGTCACTTTTGCAGACTGAATCAGTCAATGTAGAGGGAAATGAAGAATCATCTCCATTTAACTTGATATATGAGAACACACAGAACGTCAGTACTTTAAATGCAGAATGTATATATACACCTCTTACAGATGGACTAAGGAGACTAGTCCGTGGCTGTAACAGTGCTTCCATGATCTCAAACGGATTTCTTGAAAGCTCAATATACTCTCCTGAAACCCAGGCAGAAGCAGCGAGAACTCCATGCATAAATGGATCACCAAGTAATGCAGGATCAATCACCAGATCACGAGCAACCAGTACGAGCTGAGGTCTAGCATCCTTAACCCTCATACCAATATCAATAAGTTGGACTGCAATTTCATCACCCTTTTGACAATGCGGAACCCTTGCCATTTCCCCGAGAAACAACACATACCAATCGAAATCGAAAACCACCTCATAATAATTCCTACCACAAGTCAATAAGATGAATCCCAGGATCTCATTACAAAACTCTGGGTCAGACTTCAGTGCATGACTGATCAAGATCCTACAAATTTCCATGACATTATCCTCCGAGACCATACACATAACAAGCCTCAACGCCTCAAGTCTAATGTTTACATCAGTATCACTCAAGGCCTTAACTACCAAATCCTTGTTCTCAACTAATGCCCAAATATTCTTCTGTGCAACGATAGAAAGTGCTTGCAAGCCAAGATACTTAAGATTCGGGTCATCATCTATCAGAAACTCCCGCAGCTTAGCCACTGCAAGCTTCACTGCAGAATCAAAGTCACTCAAACTAGTCAAAATCGTCCTCACACACTCAAACACCAACGACTTAGCTCCCATCACCCTCATAAGCTCACAAATCGGCTCAACCAATCGCTTACCCAACCTCGGCTCCAGAGGAGCCAACTTCGCGAATATCTTTAGCACTTTGATCAGAACCCAATTATTTTTACAATCCAACAAAATCTTGAAAAATTCGGGCGCCAATGGCAAATAGGATCTAGGTTCCTTTTCAGTGAGCTCACAAAACAACCCCACGACCGCAGACAAAACCCCCATATCCGGATTCTCAAGATTCTCCACAACTCTCTTAAAACAAACACGCACCGAATCGGGATACTGTTCGAAGATCCTCAAAACCGTGGCGATCGCTTTCTTTCTCACGGGAATTTTACTACTACTAAGCAAAGTAAACAAGTCGGGCGACAAATCGCGTGCCAAATCGGGGTTACAGATGGAGGAGAGAGTAGAGAGGGCGAGACTCACATCGTGGGAATTCGAGGAGGAGAGATCCTTGCGCAGCTGGTGGGTGAGGAGGAGGATGACGTCAGTGGTGGCGGGGTCGAAGGAGATGGCGGCGGAGAGGTAGGCGGTGCGCTTATGGGAGTGGGCGGCGGCGGAAGAGAGCTCGACGGAATGGAAGGCAGCCCATGACATGTCAGCGCCGTAGAGGGAGTGAAGGTAGGTCAGTTTCTGGAGGGCGGTGGCCTTCGTTTGCGGGTCCGTGGATTTGATCTCGCTGCGGATCTCGTCGATCGATTTGGCGATGTAGGCGGGCTCTGTTCCCGGCGGGCAGTGGCGGAGGCCCTTGATTACGTCATCGATGGAGCGCTGGAAGAGAGAGGCCATCAATGAAGGACCCGCCATTAAATCGATTCAGCGCTTCTGAAATTTGTGGTGTGTGAATGCATGCAGCAGAGATGGTGAACTCCGGTGAATTTAGGAGAGAGAAAAGGGTGAAGAGAGAGAAAAAGGAGGAATTGGGGGAAATGGGGGCGGGGAAGGGGAGGGAGGGAGGCCGGCTGAATGTGCAGCGGACGTGCTGATCTACATCTAATTTCCACTTTTAACTTTACTCAATTAACATCATCTCTGTTACTGCTGTGTATTCTCAAACAAGAAAAAAAGAAAAACAAAATATAACATCATCGGGACCGCTTGGACAATTAAAATGAAGTATTTTGGATTCGACACTCACCATTTGTTTCTTCAATTAAGAAAAAAATTAATAATTAATTCATAACATTTACAATTTTTCATAGAGGGACACTTGTGTACATATTTCAGATGGTGCGTGGGCATCACGCGCCCGTCTATATTTTTTTTTCACTCGTAATTTTTTTTTTTCAATTTTTTGTGTATTTTTAATTTTTTCCCATTTTTTTTATTTTAGAAATATGTAAAGGTATTGATCTATTTATAGACCAAGTGAACAAGGATGAATGGTTCACATTGATTGTACAATGATTGTGCTTTTTAGATAATAATTAATGGTCTAGATTGAAAGTACAAGAATTGTGCTTTTTTGAAATAAGATGAAGGGTTCATATTTAATGTGTTTTTTCGAGATAAGATGAAGGGTTCAGATTGATTGCACAAGGATTGGACTTTATTGAAGACACCTTGATTGCAATATATAATGAACATCTAAAAAATTATATTAATTTCATGTAGTGTGAATTCTCGAAAAACATTTTAATGTCAAAAATAGATGGCTATATTAACAAAATTTGAGTTGTACAATAAAAATTATTTTACATTTGTGATTTTTTTTTATTCACACACCCTATATGTGGTATTGAGGAGATTCGAACTCATGACCTTTGGTCTCCAAACAACCCCACTCCACTATTAAATCATCCCCACCGGGACACATTTGTGATTTTTTAACAATAAACAATATAAAATTTAGTTTCACATCTGGTATTCTAACTCGTGTTTCAATATAAAATTTAGTTTATTTTACCTTTTGTTCGTCAATTTCAATTATCGTACTTTATTTTAATTTTACAATTAGTAATTAGGGTTGATTCTACCTAATTATGATTTATATTTATTTTTTAATTTTTAATTAATAATTGATTACTATTATTATGGTTGATTCTTTTATAATTTTTTTTATTAATAAATGGTGATTAGGTCAATAATATTATAATTAATTTTTAATATATCATTAAATTCATAAATTTAATATTGAAATATGAGAACCAAATGTTGAACAGGCAATCTCATCCATTAATGGCTTGTTTGGTTTCCTTGATAAGGTAGGATTGATAAAATTATCACATCTAATCACATGTTTGGTTTGATGGATGAAAACCCGGGATTGATGAGAAGCTTACGCTGCCTTTATCCTTCATTTGAATGATAAATCATCCACCCATTTTTAGGTGGATAGAAATAATCCATCATTCAATCCAAATTTTAATCCTAATCATTCAATCCAAACAATATATTAACAATCTATCCTACATCAGTAAAATTGTAATCAAGCAATCCAAATACAAGATTATTTTTATTCAAACAGTGCAATTCTACTTTATCCTATCAATCTTATCCATCTCATCATCAGAACCAAATGGGGCTAAAAATATGCACTTTGTTTTGTTTTGTATTTTTTAAAAAAAAGTGGTTCTGGTGGCCCATCAAGCCCGTGGGCCAAAATGGGTTGGTCTGCTATAAACAAGCCTAAAAGATATTTCGATGGGATTAACGTGATTAAATAGATTTATTTTAGACATTGCCCGGTGTATAGATGTTCCCTTCTTTTTTTTTTTCATTTTTTTGGAGAAAACTTGTCTTGTATATGTTACACAGAAAATTACTATGCTTTCTCTATTTTTTTTTAACTACAATACTTTCTTAAATAAATTGAAGTACGTCTTCTTTTCGAGACTTGGTTGCTTTACACGTTCTTGAATAAATTTTAGTATGTTATTGTAATGTGTTTAAGGATTAATTTTGATCCTTTATTTTATTTTATTTATAAGTGAAAGAGTGTGTGTGTGTATTAGATGAATAAGTGAAATGTATTCATTACTTCGAATTTTTGCACATTTCTCACATGATCTATGTGCTATTTGTTGGGGTTTTTTCGATATGTATCCCCAGAAGATCTATTTGGATGTCATTAATTTTATATTTATGTAAATCATAATTTTATGTGTGATATTAATTATCATGTGTTGAATTAACATGCAAGTTCAATTTCGAAACTATTATATAGTTGCAATCGAAATTAACACTTACATTCGTTGTCGGGTTGCTCACGGGATTAAAGGTATAATCCCGTTGTTAATGGAGAACACTCGAACTCGGCGAATTTCTTCATGGTGTTCAACAATCATACATCCACAACATTCTACTTTTTGATCTTCTGTTGTATTCCCGAACCTTGTCTAGATGTAGGGTGAGCTACAAACTACTAAACTGTATGAAGATCCTAGGAATCAAGAGAGCACAAAAGAGGGGTTGTATTACTATGTGTAATTTTCAAAAATATCACCCTTATATTAATAAGAGATTTTCGAAAATCACTTAAACAAACCCTAATATGTTTGGGCCTCCAACTTTGTTCTATTCCCAGTCCATTATGGTTATATTGAGCTACAATATGGATTTAGAAAAATATTAAATTGGCCTGCTAATTTATTTAATTATATCTTTGTTCCATTAAAAAAGTAAATTAAGTATTATTTTTATTCCATTAAAAAAATAATATTTTGACCTACCAATTTAATACATATTTATGAATATTCTATCTCCTTTAGTCCAGTCATTACTCATGTTTAAGATATAATGTCCATTAATTAATTATGTAAGCTTCTGACAACTATAATCAATTAATATCTTGTTCCAGGAGTAGTAACGCACGACTTCCGTGTCATGTTAAGAATAAATTAATATTTTGCCTGCAAGATTTTCCATGATCTTTGTGCTTTCTCAAGGGGACATCATCAACCTAGCACACCAGGACACAGTGGCCATATATATTGCACGACCCATCATATATGTAAATATCACTCCCCAAAATATCAAGACTATTAATCCTATCAAAGAATCTCACTTATTAATAAATCAAAGCAGTCGACACAACATATATATCCGTCAATATAAATGGGTTAAGAACCCGAACTTTGTGGATCTTTATTCTCTCACTTAAGGACAGAATAGAGAATAGTATCTTATCGTGATCCTCCTCAATACACAAGCCAGTGTACTAGAATAATCAGTTAGTCAAGATAAATTAACTATCAGATTATTCTATGGTGTACCGATGGTGGGTTCAGAACTATCTAAGCCGTAAGTTTTTTAATACAATGCAAGGAATCCGATTATATGATCTTTACCCTGTGTTAACCCACACCATATCATCTATAATGCAAGTATATGGAACGTATAATTAAATAGAATAATTAAATGCACACAATAACTGCAATAATTATTCAATCTATATCATCTTAATATTATTTAATGTATACAAAGACAAGCTTTTCAGTATATAAAACCAACAATCTCCCACTTATACTCGAAGCATATCTTTCAAATATAAACAATACACGGGCTAACTCTCCAACAAAACATAAACTCAAAACGACCCCGAGTCTGCATCAACTCTCATTATCTCTGTGTGACCATTAAAGGTCTAAGCTTGGAAGGCTCCTCGTGAATGAGACAACCATTTCGTCTTCCAATGCAATCTTAACCACTGACTCATCTTCCTTCCTTATATCTCGTATAAAGTGGTACTTTAAAACTATGTGTTTAATTACCCCATGGACTCTGGATTCCTTTTCGAATTTGCTACTGCACTGGAGATATCACAATGTGTAGTGATACTCCTAAGGCAAATCAGGAACCACGCTTGAGTCCAACAAGAAGCTATGGAGGCGTACGAACTTTCATGGCCTTAGAGCCAGCTACATACTTGGCTTTCATGGTGGAGTGGGCATGTATTTATGTCTTACTCCTCCATTCCATAACTCATCTTCCCAATTTAAACACATATTATGAGTTAGATTTACTCTGATCCTTTTTATCGGTTTGGAAAAATTAAGTCTGTATATCCCAAGGTAATTAGATTATCCGAGTGATAAACAAGCATACAGTCTCAAGTCCTCTTGAGAATGCTCTTTACCACAGTCCATTGTCCTTAACTAGGGTTTTGCCTGATAGCGAGCACATACTCTGACACTAAATATAATGTCAGGTCTGCTAGCTGTTAGGTACAGTAGACTGCTCATCATTCCACGATATAGTGTTGGATCAACATTCTCTCCAACATCATCTCTGATTAGTTTTTTAGATGAACCCATTGGGGTTTTCATGGATTCTAAGGTTTCTAGTCCAAAATGCTTGACCAAACCCTTGGTGTATTTGCTTTGAATGATGAAGATTTCTTCTTTATTTTGCTTCATCTGGAGTCCTAGAAAATAAGACAATTCTCCAACCATGCTTATTTCAAATGTTGAACTCATAGTGTTAATAAACTCTTTCAATAAAGAAGAACATGTGGATCCAAAAACAATGTCATCAACATAAATCTGTGCAACAGTTATGTGTTTTTGGATCTTTTTGATAAAAAGAGTTTTATCAACTACTCTCGAGAAAATATGAATTCAATGAGAAATTCGGTGAGCCTATCATACCAAGCACTAGGAGCTTGTTTTAGGCCATAAAGAGCCTTTTTAAGCTTGAACATCGGTTGGTCTGGAGTGGTCTTTAAATTCTTTAGGTTGCTCAATGTATGCTTTCTCATCAAGCATGCTATTTAAGAAGGCACTCTTAACATCCACTTAATGTAGAGTGAACCCTACAAAAGATGCAATAGCAAACAAGAAACGAATAGACTCAATTCTAGCAACTGGGACAAATGTTTCATCAAAGTCCAGTCCTTCAACTTGAGTATATCCTTGTGAAATGAGACGAACCTTATTTCTCACAACACTACCAGACTCATCAGTTTTATTTTTGAAAATTCATTTAGTTCCTATGACATTTTTCCCTTTAGGACGAGGAACTAATTCTCACACATTGTTTCTAACAAACTAATTTAACTCACCATGCATAGCATTTATCCATAAATCATCTTTCAATGCTTCTTTGATGTTTTCAGGTTCAACCTGTGAGATAAAACAAACAGCAGATACAAAGTTACACATTTATGACATACAAACCAGTTTTACCATTTCTTTGTAGTCTACCAGATTTTTCTTTCTTGTCGGCATCCTTTGAGACTCATCACCATTGATTTGTGAATTAGGATGATTCTTTCTTATTCTACTTGGTTGGTCACTTCTTGGTTTATTCTCAGCAGTGAGATGTTGTTTTTCTTCACATTCTGATGAACTGGTGGAACCTGGTGTTTGAGGTGGTGTGTTTTCCTTCTCAAATTTTGAAGAAACATTACCTTCAGCATCAGAGATTTCTTCATTTCTGCTACTGGCTCCTGGAGATTTTCTTGATGAATCATCTTCATCTAGTAGGTATTGCACCTCATCTTTCTCGGATTTCGACGCAATCCCTGTCTTGTCATCAAAGACAACATTTA
The DNA here is from genome assembly GCA_026008535.1 of Perilla frutescens. Lineage (NCBI taxonomy): Eukaryota > Viridiplantae > Streptophyta > Magnoliopsida > Lamiales > Lamiaceae > Perilla > Perilla frutescens. The sequence goes on along the minus strand of BRKX01000014.1, from coordinate 18,022,479 downwards.
CAGATTCTTGGACGGTCTTTGTTCTCAGATTCAACACCCTGAATGCATGACTGTTTTGAGCATATCCTAGAAACAATTCTTTGTCACTCTTAGTAAACTTTCCTAAGTAATCTCTGTCATTCAAAAAATAGCAAACACATCCAAAAACATGACAACATTTTAGGTCAGGTTTTCTATTTTCAAAATTTAATAGGGAGTCTCTTTTCTTCCTGGTCGGAGGTACACTCTATTTCCGATGTGGCAAGCAGTGTTAACAGCTTCTGCCCATAACTTTTTTTTAAGTCTATTTGCCTACAACATCGCTCGAGACATTATATGTAGAGTGCGATTCTTCCTTTCCATTACCCCATTTTGTTGAGGAGTTTTTGAACTGATTATTCATGAAGAATCTCTTTCTTTTCACAACAATCATTGAGCGTAGAGTTCTCAAATTCGGGGCCATGATCTGTTCTCACACACTTGATGTTAGTATCATATTGTAAGCACATTGCTCTATAGAATTTCTTGAACATTTTAAAAGCTTCAGACTTTTCTTGCAAAAAATCTACCTAGGTAAAACGTGAGAAATCATCTACAATGACCAAGATAAATATCTTCCCACTCATGCTTTTGTATCCACCGGACCCATGATATCCATGTGAATTAATTCAAAGCATTTTTTGGTTTGACATTTAGTGAGGCTTTTGTGGGGAACCCTAATCTGTTTACCTTTCTAACAAGCACCACAAACATCAAGATCAAGCTTCACATTTGGTATACCTCTAACAACATCAGATTCAATCAATTTCTTCAGATTTCTCATGCTGACATATTCTAATTTCTGATGAATCAAATGTGTATCATCATTCACAGACATATTACATTTCTCAGTCTTATCAGCATGATAACATTTATCAGAAGCACAACTACCAAATATGATGCATTTGTCCTTTTCATCAAAAACTTCACAAGTGTGTTGATTGAACTTAACATGTATACCATCATCACACAATTGGCTAATACTAATTAGATTTGTTGTTAGCCCATCAACATGTAACACATTGCGAAGCTTTGGAAAGTTATTGACATTTAAAGTCCTCTTTCCAATTATATTACCTTGTGCTCCTCCTCCATAGCTCACCTTACATTTATTGGTTACAATGTAGTCTTCCAAAAATTGAGTGTTTCTTATCATATGTCATGAGCAGCCGCTGTCAAAGTACCAAGTCCCTGCAATGTTAGCTTTTAACGAAGTATAGAAGTATAGACAATATTGCATGTAACTTTGGCTTTCTTGGACCTTTTTTGCTTAGGTTTTTTTGAGGTGTTCTCAGCAACAACCTTTCCAACTATAACATCATCATGAAATTTGTAGCAATAAGGCTTGATGTGTCCTGGTTCTTGACAATAGTGACAAACATACTTTCGTGTCTTTACTTTGTCCTCAGTCTTCTGTTTGAAGTTTATGCTCACATTATCTGCAACTGCTTTTGAATTATCACTTCTAACAAACTACACAATGTTATTGTTAGAAAAGGATAAATAAGAGTTGTTCGAGAACCCCAGATCTACTATATTTGTTTGTCCCAAGATAAGAACTTCATTTAAGGTTGATGTTTCTTAATTAAGATGTCGGAATGTTCTTGAGGCTTCATCAACCTCTTTCCTCAGTTTGTTCATTTTTGCATCACTTCTGGTTAGGCGAACCTCCAAGTCAACCACTCTTTATCTTAGAACTTGATTATCTTTCATGAGAAATCTCAATTCTCTAGTTTGTTCAGACCATTGAACACAAACTTCATCTACAACATTATGTAACTATCGTAGGGCTTCTTGGAGATTATTTGAGGATTCGTTATCTTCCTCATGATAGTTTTAGACACATGACTAAACTCTTCAAGAAGGGTCATCTCATACCAGTTTGTGGTGTTGAGTGAGATGTTTGTTGCTTTATCTACCACCTCTGTAACGCCCCAATCCCGAAAGAATAGTGACAAGGGACCGGTCCCTTACTAGGGAAAAATGGGAAGGGGTTGTTGCATAAAGATAATTAAATGAAATAACTTTGGAACAAGAATAGGATATATTTCCCAGAATTTGGGCAGCATAACCTCTGTAACTGTAATAGAATCACGCACTAATGCGTTTAGAAAGAACCTGAATAATATACCAATCATCAAAGAGAACTTATCCCGCCAACAATTATAAAGGAACATTATAGCAAAATGTTGAAATTTTAACATGCTTCAAATAATTGAAGACAAGCTATATCAGAGTGAACAGAACAAGAGCGGAGCACAACTCAAGTAAAATTGTTTGCAAACACTTAATTGATTTAGAGTATCTAAGATTTCTGAACAACACAGAAAGAGCAAGCATATAACAAAAAGTAAGCCCTCGCCCCAGTTCCGTCATCTTCCGGCTTGCCTCTCAACCTGAAAATATTTAGAAAAGATTTGGGTTGAGTACTAGCGTACCCAGTGGGCAGATTTTGATAAACAGTTCACAAACATTTTATAAATATGAATATCGTATCTACACAAGTATAATAATGGAAAGGTTTCAAATCCCAAAAGCATTCCATGTATACAAAGCTTCTTTTAACATTACTTGCACGCTCTATCTCAACTGTCCCTTCCTACAGTGTCTTAACTTATATACAGGTCCTCCAGCCCAGCTGTCTAATAAAGGATAGTGTATACGGTCCCAAAGCTTTAAGGATCCGAACTCGAGTCTAGTTAAGGACTCAATATTTTCGTAGGATACTGGCAAACGTGAACAGTAAACTAAATCATTTTGATACAGATATTCATGCTTCACAGTTGATAAATAGTTGAGCTTAATAACTGAACATAATTTGAAAAAGATATATAACCCACCTGGATGACGAGCACATGGCGGCACAATAACTTCAAAAAAATGGTTTCATTAATCCTAGCAGGCTCTGCAGATCCTACAAGGGTCGATATTCGACTCAGAATAATCGCTATATTTTCGGGAATTAATCTACTGTAATTCGAGCTATTATTAAATTTTATTCTTTTCAAAAATATATCACACGACTCTAGAGACCTCGTATGCATTTACCGTTAAAGAGAATAATTTCTAAAATATTGTTTTTGATTTATTGGAATCAAAAGATTTGGCAGAGGTCACTTTTCATAATTTGCCATTTTAATCGATTTTTATCAGATTTGTACAACGACACTTTTCAACCGTTCAAAAATTACGAAAATATTCAAGGGCCATCCTATATATGCCAAGACTATAGTTTGAGAGTTTTATAATTTTTCGATAACACATGCTCCCGGTACAAAAATAACTGTAAAAATTAAATAATCGAGATTTTTCAAAACTCGTCCAAAAATTACGAAATTCGACGGGCATATAGGAAATATTATTTCGAGCAACTTTCGTGAATAAACTTTTTTGATTTGAGGGCCCAAAAAGGCCGAAATTCGGGAATTACTGCAGCAGCTCGTCAACGTTTGTATTTTCTATTTTTCGGCGATTTCACCGGTTTCCGGCCGTTGGATGGCAACGAGTTCAACATACGAAATGTAGTAGACATTTAAATACACGATATATTAAAATTTGGGTTAAAAAAGACGAGAAATGGACTGATACGATAGCCGCACGACGTGGAAACGTCGCCATTTTCCGGCGACATGGCTGCAAGTCCGGCGATGGCAGCGGTGCTCCGGCGATGTCGACGGCAGCATTAGGGTGGTGGTGGTCGGCAGCTGCAGCGGCAGCTCCCTCCTCTCTCTCTCTCTCTTTCTCGGATCTCTCTCTCTCGTTCTCTACTCTATCTGTCGCTCAGCTCTCTCTCTCCCCTCTATCTCTTTATTTCTCTCTCTCTTCTTCTTTTTGTTTTCTTACGGCAATTGCCGACTCACAGAGGGAGGATGGTTAAAAGTTGGGGGATTGGGTGATAAGGATCAACGGGGGAAATAGTTATCTAGAAATCTTTGGATATTTTGGAATAAAATATTTTTTTTTTGGACTCGATGTAAAAATTATTTTATTTCACCAGGAGTTCAATTGATCTCGCATTATAAATTTAAAAATACCGGGAGGTTCCTTAGGTTATTTCTTATTAAATTAATTCAAAATGGTATGCCGAAAATATCTTTTGATAATAAAACGAGAAAATATTCATTTTTAAATTGAATAAAAAAATTACTATTTATTTTACCAAAAATATTGTCAGGAGTTCGTTTGACCTCTAATTAAATTTTTTAAATTATCATTGAAATTCTCCGGTCGTTCTATTTCCACGAAAATCATTATTGACCACGCATCAAAAATATTCCAACTATATATATTTTTTTTCAATCTTAAATAATACCTAAAGTCGCGTCTTTTATCTATTTTACTTTATTTTAGCTCCAATAATTTTTTGTAGCCTTCTAAATAAATTTAGAAAACTTTTAACTATAATCCAAAAATACGGGGTGTTACAACATCAGGTAAGACACTATCTGAAACATCTAAATCATCTTCATCATGACTGAGTAGGTCATCAAAATCAACTTTATCGAGGTCTGCTAAGGCTTCAATCTCACAGTCCTCTTCTTCTTCTTCTTCTTCTTCTTCTTCTTCAATCTTTACAAACAACACAGTTTGATTTTCTATTCCATCATCATCTGAGTCATCACTCAAAATAGTCGCATTATAGTTTTTTCTTTATTTTTTGTGGACAGTAGGACACTCGTTGGCATAGTGTCCAAAACTAAAACATCCTCTACGTTGAACAGAGTCAATGTCTTTCCCTGAATTATTTGATTCTTTTCTTGATGAGGATTTTGAAGAATTTGATGACATAGATGAAGGAGATTCAAACAAATGTCGGGGTTTGAAATTTGGTGAGCCTTTTTTCATGGATTGCACAAGTAATTGAACTTCTTTGTGAGAAGTGCAACACTCAGATTTTCACTTTCGTTGATTTCCTAAAGATTTTCAACATCATCTTGAACATTAGGTATTGATGTTATAGTCTAGAGTGCGATTCATTTTTTAGTTGTTTGCTTGATTTTTGACTCTCAAGATTCATTTTAAATGTTAGCAAAATGCTCATGACTTAGTACACATTTAAATACACGATATATTAAAATTTGGGTTAAAAAAGACGAGAAATGGACCGATACGATAGCCGCACGACGTGGAAACAACGTCGCCATTTTCCGGCGACATGGCTGCAACTCCGGCGATGGCAGCGGTGCTCCGGCGATGTCGACGGCAGCATTAGGGTGGTGGTGGTCGGCAGCTGCAGCGGCAGCTCCCTCCTCTCTCTCTCTCTCTTTCTCGGATCTCTCTCTCTCTCGCTCTCTACTCTATCTCTCGCTCAACTCTCTCTCTCCCCTCTATCTCTTTATTTCTCTCTCTCTTCTTCTTTTTGTTTTCTTACGGCAATTGCCGACTCACAGAGGGGGATGGTTAAAAGTTGGGGGATTGGGTGATAAGGATCAATGGGGGAAATAGTTAATAAAATATTTTTTTTTGGACTCGATGTAAAAATTATTTTATTTCACCAGGAGTTCAATTGATCTCGCATTATAAATTTAAAAATACCGGGAGGTTCCTTAGGTTATTTCCTATTAAATTAATTCAAAATGGTATGCCGAAAATATCTTTTGATAATAAAACGAGAAAAGATTCATTTTTAAATTGAATAAAAAAATTACTATTTATTTTACCAAAAATATTGTCAGTAGTTCGTTTGACCTCTAATTAAAATTTTAAAATTATCATTGAAATTCTCCGGTCGTTCTATTTCCACGAAAATCATTATTGACCACGCATCAAAAATATTCCAACTATATATTTTTTTTCCAATCTTAAATAATACCTAAAGTCGCGTCTTTTATCTATTTTACTTTATTTTAGCTCCAATAATTTTTTGTAGCCTTCTAAATAAATTTAGAAAACTTTTAACTATAATCCAAAAATACGGGGTGTTACAACATCTGGTAAGACACTATCTGAAACATCTAAATCATCTTCATCATGACTGAGTAGGTAATCAAAATCAACTTTATCGAGGTCTGCTAAGGCTTCAATCTCACAGTCCTCTTCTTCTTCTTCTTCTTCTTCAATCTTTACAAACAACACAGTTTGATTTTCTATTCCATCATCATCTGAGTCATCACTCAAAATAGTCGCATTATAGTTTTTTCTTTATTTTTTGTGGACAGTAGGACACTCGTTGGCATAGTGTCCAAAACTAAAACATCCTCTACGTTGAACAGAGTCAATGTCTTTCTCTGAATTATTTGATTCTTTTCTTGATGAGGATTTTGAAGAATTTGATGACGTAGATGAAGGAGAATCAAACAAATGTCGGGGTTTGAAATTTGGTGAGCCTTTTTTCATGGATTACACAAGTAATTGAACTTCTTTGTGAGAAGTGCAACACTCTGATTTTCACTTTTGTTGATTTCTTAAAGATTTTCAACATCATCTTGAACATTCGGTATTGATGTTATAGTCTAGAGTGTGATTCATTTTTTAGTTGTTTGCTTGATTTTTGACTCTCAAGATTCATTTTAAATGTTAGCAAAATGCTCATGACTTCACTCAGGCTCATATTGGACACATTGCGAGCCTCTTCAATTGCTGAAATCTTCATGTTGAATCTTTCAGGGAGAGTACGAAGGAGCTTGATCACCATGTTTTCATTTGTTATTGGACATCTAAGTGCAGTGGATTCATTAGAAACTTCACAGAGTTTTTCATGTAAGATGAGATAATTTCATCTTCTTACATTCACAATGTTTCAAACTTAGAAGTGAATAGTCTCAACTTAGTTTGATGTATACTGACAGATCATTCACAGTATTCCTGTAAGATGTTTCATGCTTGGTAGGATGTAATGCAGTTGTTGGGGTTTTTTTGAATTATGCCCCACAGGATCTAATCGGATATTCATTAATTTCATTAACATGTATATCATATTTTATGTGTGAGTTTGATTATGCTAACATGTTGAATGAATCATGCAAGAACATCGAATTTAATGCAGCGGAAAAATTAAATCGTTGAACCGATTTACATGAACAATAGGGTTGCTCACAAGATTACAGGTGTAATCTCTTTTTTGTAAGAGAATCGATTGAACTTGGCCTTTTCCCACAGTGTTCAAACCTCTTTGAGATGGCAATAAAACTCCTTGATCTTCTACTGTATTCCCGTACCTTGTTTAGATGTAGAGTGGGCTACAAACTACTAAACTGTGTGGATAACCTAGGGAATCAAGTGAGCAAGAGAGGGACTGATTTCTTACTCTTAATTTTCATCTCCTCTCCTTAATTAATAAGGAAGGAGAAGAAAATCACACTCCCAACCCTAATGGGTTGGGCCTCTCCACTTGTTCCATTTCCTCAGTCCACTTAGGTATTAATTGGGCTACAGTAGGGATCTAGAAGAATATTAAATTGACTTACTAATTTATTTAATTTCTAATATCCAATACTATGACATAATTAAATAAATTAAGTGTTATTATTATTCCACTAAAGAAATAACACTGACCTACCAATTTAATACATATTTGTTTATATGTTTTGTCCTTTAGTCCAGCCATTCCCCATGTTTAAGATATAATGTCCATTAATTAATTATGTAAGCTCTGATATCTATAATTAATTAATATCTCTATTTCTAGAGCAGTACCACACAAGTTTTATCATGTATATAATAAATTACACGTGCAGGGTTTCACATGCACTTGTGTTTACTCAAGGGGACATCATCAACCTGACTCACCAGGACATGTCGACCATATATAATGAACGACCCATCATATATGTAAATTTTATTGCCCAAAATATCGAGGTTATTGATCTTATTAAGAATCTCACTCATTGACAAATCAAAGCAGTAGATATAATATATATATATGTCCGTCACTATATATGGGTTAAGAACCCGAACTCTGTGGATCTTTATTCTCTCCCAGTATCCTATCATGATTCTCCTCAATACACATATCAGTGTATCAGAATAATCAGTCAGTCAAGATAAACTAACTATCAGATTATTTATGGTATACAATGGTTGTTCAGGACCATCTAAACCGCGAGCCTTTTAATACTTTGCAAGGAATCCAATGATATGATCTTTACTGTGTGTTTATCCATACCATATCATTTACAGTACAAGTATATGGAAACATGCATATAGATATATAACAATAAATAAATGCATAAACAGTGACTACAATTAATATTCAATCTATATCGTCAAAACATTGTAGAGTGTATACAAAGACAAGCTTTTCAGTATACAATCCTAACAGCAGTTGCATATTATTTTGAAGCAGAGAACATTCACTAAAACAAAAATGGCGTTCAAAACACTAGAATTAAAGTTGGAGATAATCCGTTCATCCGCCGTCCATTGGGTTTTTGGTGTAAAGATGAAATTTCCATCTTGTCCTTCCATTCTAGGTGGAATCCAGGCTTCAATAATGGCCATCCAAGCCCTTTCATCAATGGACTTGATGTAAATTTTCATGCATGATTTTCACATCACCCAGTTACAACCATTACTATCCAATGCTTGAGGACAACACTGATTTAGTTGAACATCCATAACAGTGATTTAGCAACTTCAGATCGAATACTTAGTATGACAAGTACTGGCTCTTGATGCCACTTGTTAGAATTCATTGTCCAAAATACTATAAAATTTGAATAAGTGCAAATGTTAAAGTGAATGTTGAAGCTAGTGTTTCCATTATGCCTTCAACATTCAACAGAAATGAAAATTACTTTTCCATGAAATATAGTGTTTAAAGTTACATAAATTGGGCAGACATGTTCAATATCATGTATATGAACATTATAATGAACATGCAAGGTCAGAAAGATAAACTGAAAGCAGATAAATGGCACGAGATTGATAACCTTGTTCGATCAACTGATCTACATCAGAGGGACTTTACAAGTCCGTGAGAAACAATTCACTACTCTGTTGCAAGGTTACAGAGATAATTACATGATGACCTCCTGTCACTCGACCCCTTTCCTACACACTACAATCTCTTTCTATGGACTGAATTGTAAGATCCCCTTACAACCTAGACTCACTCTAGTTCCCACAGAAAATCTCTCCCGAGACTCCTTTAAAGATATGTATGAAAGAATTTCAAACACATACTAGACACACAATGATCACAATGATCAAACCTAGTCTACCCGAATACTATATGCTTCAAAGTTGAAGTCTTTTAGACTCTCTACCCTTTGTGTATTCGTAAACTTAGTGCTCGACACTAAACTAGTCTAATTCTCAAACTATTTATAAACACAAATCATAGCCTAAACAAGGTAATCAGATTGTCCTAATTTGACCCAAACTCAACAGGGAAACTTTCCTTGTTTAAATCAGACAACTCCTACTTTAGAATCCTTTATTGAATAGAACTCGCTTCTTTCCTTCTTGATCTTCATCTTCGAACAAGGTAGCTTCTATTCTGAAACGTCCATCTTGAAAAGACAGCTTCAACTCCTTGAAATAAGCTTGGCACGTCTCTTGGAAACTCTCTGGACAACCATGTACATGATCATGTTCACGAACATGCTCAAGTACATTCTTCGATCTTCAATCAGATTGGCAGCAGAATGTTCATATCATAATGTCCAGAACATGGTCTTCAAACTTGAAAACCCCAAACTTTTGTGTTCTTTAAATTTCTATAAAGATCATGATAATCTCAAACACTTTAGTATAGATGGCACTAACAATCTCTCATTTTGTCTTTATCTGTTGGCAAATCAGCTCTATGTTTTTAAAGAACACAATCTTTTATCTGAAGGATCATGAACCTTAAAACATTATTGAATGTCCTTGTGAACATCATATGATCCTGCTGTTTTTCACTATTTTATCAGCTTGTATCTACTCTGCTATATTGCGTTTTTTATCATATTCTTTTTTCTTCATCATCATTTTCAATTTTTTAGCAGATTAGATCATAGTTAGACAGATAAAAACATTTGTTCAATATATAATATCAATGAATTGATATTACAGTAAATCAACACAAAAAAACATCTTGCAAAAACATGGATGCAAGATAAAGAACTTGAATAGGAGAAAATTTTAAAAATTAATCTAGCATTTACTCCCCCTATTTGCCATCGAGAAAGAGAAAGGAGTAAAAAGAAATCTACTCGGATTTGTCAGATGCAGGCTCTTCCTCTTCTTCTTCAGATCCTCCTTCTTCATCAGTATCATCATCTTCTTCTTCTGTCTCTTCAGCCTCTTCTTATTCAGTCCCTTGCTCCTCTTCATCTGCAGTTTCCTCTTTTATTGATTCTTCTTCTGCAGCTTCTTCTTCTTCTTCTTCTTCTGCAAGTTGATCATCATGTTCTTCACCTTTTGATGTAGTCGATGGAGACCCCTTCTGAGTTGCAGCAATAGCAGTACTTGCAAGTTTGTGCAAGTTGTGAACATGTTCAGGTACATCAGCTGTTGGGGAGGTAAACTCTTCTCCAGATGAAAGTTCAGCTATCAGAGCTTGAATCTTCATCTTCTTAGAAATATGCTCAGATATTAATCGAGCACGAAACTCCATACTGTGCTCTAAAAATTTCAGCACAAGATTTTTTGGTGAAGACTTCTTTATAGATGCATCACTTCCTTTCTAAGAAACAATAAACTTCTTGAACTGTAGTCGCAGATGATGATCACCAATCTCAGGAGTAACTTTGATCACCAGAGGCTTTTTGGGAGGTATGACTCTGTCATTCTTGATAGAGACGTTCTTCTTCTACTTCTTGATGATGTTATCAATCAAAGATGGTTAACATAGAGAACATTTCACCATTGTAGACTCTGTACTACTCAAAAGCTTCCCAAACACGAACTCACCATAATTGAACTTTTTACTAGTTCCTAGGTGATACATAAATCTTCCTTACGCTTGAGTGACTGTAGCTCTGTGATTTATAGGCATCCACTTGTGGATCATGATGCAGAACAATGTACTATACTTCTACAATAACTTTGATGATGAAATCATCTGAGAATTAGAGGGCCACTTGGCATAGATGCCCTGGGTTAGTTCTTCAGCAACCATCCCCCAGTCATCTATCTCATCCAACTCCCCCTCAACAGTACATCCCAAAAACTCATTGATGAGTTCTGGTGAGAAATTCAGCATCTCTCCTCAGACAAAGACTTTATGAAAGTCTTTAGATTTAGGATCATCAATCTCCTTGGTCATGTTATAATAAAATTCAGATACAGCCAAATGAACAAACTCATGTACCCTCTACACAGTTCCTAACAAATCTTCATTCTCCAATAAAGAATATACTCAGTAGCTAGGAGTGTATCTTTATCCACCTTCTTCTTAGAGATCAATAACCTCTTCTTCACCTTATCCCATAACTCAGCATGCTTTGTTGATCAAAATAAAACGTGTTTAGAGATACCTGGCAAATTGATTATCTGTTTGAGAATAGCAGCATCATGTTCACTTGATTCAAAGTGAACATTTTCAGGTATATGATTGGGATGAACAACTTTCTTCGCCTTCTTGGATGGTCTGGCAGTTGTGGTAGCTTTCCTCTTCTTTGTTGTTGGTGTTGTGGATGGTGGAGTGGTTGAGGCTCTACTTCTTGTCACAGGAGTTCTCTGAACAATCTGAACCATAGCAGTTGAAGACTTCTTTCTTGGTGTATTCTTCTTCATATGTGATCTGGTAAACAGATCATATTGTGTCGATGCCAATAACTTCTCTTATTGTGGCACATGAGTCTTCTCGGTAGATTCAGAAGATGATCTATGATCATCTTCTTTATCTTTAGGGTCAGTAACTAAAGGTCTTTTGATGACCTTTTTCTTTCCCTTTACCACAGCAACAGTGATGGCCTTCATCTTGATACTTAGAAGAATATCATTCTTCCTTAAAATAACTTCTCCTTTAGTAGCAATCGATTGTTCTACAATCACCTTCTCTGGAACAACTTTGACAGATGATATCTTCTTTGCAGCAACATGTTCCTCTTCATGTGTAGTAACATCTTCAGGCACAACATCTTCATCAGTAGTAGATCCCTTCTCTTTCTGAAGGGCTTGTTTAGCAGGTGCTGCGATGATCTTCTCTGTGACAGGGGTTGTAGTCTTCTTTGGTTTCTTAGCTACAACACTCTTTATTCTGGCCTTCTTTGCAATATCTTTCTTGTTAACATTGTATGATCTTGTTGTTTCTTTTAGATTCTGAGTTTTTTATTTCTTTGCATAAAATGCAACTTCTGGTCCTTCTTTCTCCAAGTCTTCTTGTTCCTCTCTGTGGAACGTCTCAATGTACTCTTCAGTATCTTTGCTACAGGATTCATCCCGTAGTGTCCTCTGAGCAGGCTTCTTGTAAGAGGATTCTCTATGAACTTGTCTGTCAAAATCATCTTCTTCATATAATTGATCTTGAGGTTTGGAATAAGTCACCTTTCCATACCTCATTCTTGGTTTAACAATCTTCTTTGGACGAACAAGTTTTCTTTTGGGTGCCATTGAAAAAGAATATAGAATATCTCTGTGAATGATCAAGGGAATGACAATGGCAAAAAGAAGAGAAGAATAAGAGAGATATCAGAATTTCTGAGAGAGCAGCTTCAAAATTTAGAATTTAGGAGCGTATGATGATATCTCAAAATGGCTAAACGTATATATAAGAAAGAACTCCGTTCTATACGTATTACAGGTATCCGTCAGATAGTGAAATTGAAGAGAAATCCTATAAATCTAGAGATGATGTTTGTGAGTCAGTTATAGCCATTGACAAGAATGTACATAAGAATTTGAAAATTGTTCATGTACATGCTGATGAACATTTATGGGAATGTTTAGTCCGTTTGTGCAGGAATGGTTCTTTCCTACTAAGTGTGAAATAAACACACTCATACCCCTTATCTTGGTTTACTGAACCAAGCAAACCCCAGGGGATGCTCTGAATTTCTCAAATCGAGCAGCATCCAATCCCTTGGTGAATAGATCAGCTAGTTGGTCTTCTATTTCACATGTTCAATCTTCAGAACTTCTTCCTCAACTAACTTTTTGATGAAGTGATGTCTGATGTCGATGTGCTTTATCCTTAAATATTGAACTAGATTCTTGGATATATTGATAACACACATGTTGTCACAATACATAATAGGTGTATCATGAGCAACTTCATAATCCTTCATCATCTGCATCATCCATATGATTTGTGTAGAACTGCTTCCAGCTGTAATATATTCAGCTTTTGCTGTTGATAATGAGATGATATTCTGCTTTTTGCTGAACCAGGAAACAACATTGTTTCCTAAAAAGAAACAAACACTTGATGTGCTTTTTCTATCATATGGAGATCCTGCCCAATCAGCATCACAGTAGGCAGTAAGACTAGAATTTATATATGAAGTGTACCAAAGTCCGTAGTTTGCAGTTCCACTGATGTACTTGATGATATTCTTGACAGCCTTTAAGTGACTTTCTTTAGGGCATGACTGATATATGGCACATATACCCACACTGTAAGATATATCAGGTCTGCTTGCTGTAAGGTAGAGAAGACTTTCAATCATGCTTCTGTAAAGTGTCTGATCCTTTTCTTCTCCAGTATCATCATTATCAATCTTGACAGTGGTGCTGATAGGAATTCTTTTATGCTAAGAATTCTCTAACTCGAACTTCTTGACTAAGTTTCTTGCATACTTAGACTATGAGATGAAAATTCCTTCTTCTGATTGTTTCACTTGAAGTTTAAGAAAATACTTCAAATCTCCAACTAAGCTCATCTCATACTCAATTTCCATATCCATGATAAAGTCGTTGATCATCTTTTCAAACACTGAGCCAAACACTATATCATCTACATATACTTGAACCACAGTCACTTGTGATTTGTCTTTTCTGATGAATAGTGTTCTATCCTCTCCTTCTCGTTGTATCTTTTGCTAACCAGGTATGTAGCTAGTCTTTCATACCATGCTCGAGGTGCTTACTTCAAGCCATATAAGGCCCTTTTTAGTTTGAAAACATACTCTGGATGAAGTGGATCTTCAAATTCTTTAGGCTGAGTAACAAACATATCCTTCTTCAGAAATCCATCCAAGAATGCACTCTTGATATCCATTTGATATAGCTTGAACTTCATCATGCACGCTATTGTTAGGAGTAGTTTGACTGATTCTATCCTTGTGACTGGAGCAAAAGTCTCATCAAAATCTATTCCTTCAATCTGTGAATACCCTTGTGCAACCAGTTTGGCTTTATTTCTTGTGATGTTCCCAGATCCATCAGTCTTGTTCTTGAATATCCACTTAGTGCCAACTATATTCACTCATTCAGGTTTCTGCACTAGATCTCATACATCATTCTTCTTGAATTGGAGAAGCTCTTCCTGCATAGCTTCAATCCAGTAGACATCTTTAAGAGCTTCTTGAACATTCTTGGGCTCTATCTTGGATATGAAGCAGACATTAGATATTTTCTCATGAAGTCTCTTTCTGAGTCTGCTTCTGGTCATTCTTCCTTCATGGATATCTGCTATAACTTCTGTGGTAGGATGATCCTTAATAATCTGCCGTGAGGGCTTTCTTTGCTTCACTTCCCAATTTTCAGATTCACTATTTGTATCATTATATACATCAAAATGTCCAAATATGTCTGAGTGTATATCTTTTTCTGTGGGATTGGCAACATCATTCTGATCATCAAATTGGATATTGACTGATTCTACAATAGCCTTTGTTTCCTTGTTGTAAATCATGTATGATTTACTATTTCTGGAGTATCCAACAAACATCCCTTCTACTCCTATGTTGTTCATCTTGCTAAGATACTCTCTATCATTGAGTATGTAGCGGGTAGTACCAAACATATGGAAGTACTTCACTGTAGGTTTCTTTTCATATCAAATCTCATATGGTGTAGTGAAAGTACCTGGTCTGAGATGAACTCTATTACTAATATGGCATGCAGTATTGATGGCTTCTGCCCAGAACATAGCAGCAATTCTTTTGGCAGAAATCATGGTCCTAGCCATCTCTTGGAGAGTTCTGTTCTTTCTTTCAACAACTTTATTCTGCTGAGGAGTCTTAGGGGCTAAGTACTTATAGCTTATCTCATTCTCATGGCAGAAATTATCAAAGTACTGATTTTCAAATTCCTTGCCATGATCACTTCTTATTCTGATGATTTGCTGATCCTTCTCAACTGTGATCTTGTAAGCAAGTTTCTTGAATGCCATGAAAGCTTCACTCTTATCTCTGATAAAGTCTACCCATGTAAATCTTGAGAAATCATTTATGCAAACAAGAACATACTTCTTTCCCCCGTAGCTCTCCACATCCATTGACCCCATTAGAACCATATGAATAAGATCTAAAATTCTCTTAGAAGTTTTGTCCTGAACTTCTTTATGTTGAGATCTTGATTGTTTCTCAATCTGGCATGGACCACATACTTTATCTCTATCAACCTTGTCTGGGAAAGTCCTCTGACTATCTCCTTGTTGATGATCCTCTGGAGATTCCTGAAGTTGATGTGTCTAAGCTTCTAATGCTAGATCTCTGACTCTTCTACAGATGTTCTTTGACATGTTAAAAAGAACATTGAGCAGGTACATATAGCTGATAGCAGTTGTCAGCTGATCTTCTTCCTTCTATGAATAAGTCATTGTTCTTATTCATTACCCTGTAATTCTCTTTGGTGAAGACTACTGTCATGTCATCATCACACAGTTGACTGATGCTGATAAGATTAGCTTTGAGTCCATCAACTAACATAGCCTTCTTTAGTTTAAGCATTCCTTTGACAACCAACTCTTCTTTACCCATTACTTTTCCCCTTTTTCCATCTCCAAAGGTGACAAAGTCAGCTACGCAAGATTTTAAGTTCTGCACCACTGAGCAATCCCCAGCCATGTGTCTTGAACAACCACTGTCAAAATACCAGTTTCTTTTGTCTTCAACTCTTAAGAATGTGTGAGCAATCAGACTAGTATGCTTGACAACCCATTGCTTCTTCTATGCAGGCTTTTTCTTTTTCTGTGTAGTTGGTCTTCTGTTCCTATTGCTGAAATGTTGAGCCACAAATCTCCTTCTCATTCTTTTGAGATCATGAAGATATTTCTCATAATGTGGTCAAATGTGGCCTTTCTCCTCATAATAATGGCAGAGAATTCCTTTTCTGTTGCCATTATAAGCAGTCATATTTTTGCCAATAATGTTCTTCTGGATGTTCTCAACATTATCTTGTACATTAACTGGTTGACTTGTACTTCCTTTGACAAACATTATCTTGGACATTCCACCATTGTATCCAAGACCTAGATGACTCTTTCCTGAATGTCCTGGAGTTGTAAGAATCTTATCAAGATTCTTTGTTCCACTGTTCAGCATGGTGACATTCCTTTTGATGGATTTGAGCTCTGCGGGTAATTCATCAATCTCCTTATTTTGCTATTGGATTGTATTCTTCTATTCAGCATCAAATTTGATCAGCTTCTCTTTCTTATCTAGAAGATTCTTGTTATGAGATTGAAGAGTCTTGTTGATCTTCACTACTTCCAGCCATTTTACATACATCTCCTTGTATGTTTTGACAAATTCTTCTTGGATGAAGTCTTCATTGTCTGACTCATCATCTTCTGCATAGTTGAAGGGATCCTGGAATTCTGAGATTTTTGTTGTGAAGGCAATAGTCTCTTCATCTGAATCACTGCTGCTTTCTTCAGAATCATTATCACTAAGAGATACATTGTAATTCTATTTGTTTCTCTTTAATGTGTTTGCACATTCAGCTTGAATGTGCCCAAATCCATCACATTCTCCGTACTGAATTCCTCTTCTGGGATTTGACTATTGGAACTCCTTCCGATCATTGCTTGAGTTCCTTTCTTGTAGAGGATTACCAGTTGTTTGTCTTCTATTGTTAGACCTCTTTGAAGACTGTTTGTTGGCTCTTTTCAACATTTGGCTGAAGTTCTTGGTGATCAAGACCATAGTATTCATTGTATCTGAATCAAGTGCAGTCTTTTGTTTCTGTACATGTTCAGGTACATCATCTGAAACTTCAGTTTTAAGAGCAATACCTCTCTTCCTTGAGCTGTTGTCTTCATCATCCAAATTCATCTCGAACGTCCTTAAAGACCCCATCAGCTCATCAAGTCTCATACTCTTGATATCCTTGGCTTCTTCAATTACAACAACTTTGTATGTAAACTTCTTTGGAAGAGATCTGAGAACTTTTCTTACAAGTTTCTCCTTGTTAATAGGCTCACCAAGAGCAAAACTCTCATTAGATATGCTTCTCAATCTGGCATTAAACTCACATATGGACTCAGTTTCCTCTATTCTAAGAGTTTCAAACTTAGAAGTAAGATTTTGAAGCCTTGATAACCTAACTGAACTAGTCCCTTCAAAGGTGGTTTCCAGAATATCCCATGCAGCTTTTGCGGTCTCACAAGTTGAGATTAAATTGAATGTTTCAAGATCGACTGCAGAGAATATAGCATTGAGAGTTTCAGAGTTTACATTGTACTAGTTCTTTTGCGGCATAATCCACTCTCCTTCTTCAATCTCCACATGCTTTCCTTCCTTGACAACAGTTGGTTTTTCTCATCCTTCTGTGACGCTCTTCCATGCAAGCTCATCTATTGATCTCAGAAACGCCCTCATTCTTGCTTTTCAGTAAGGATAATTGTTGCCTTCAAGTAATGGTGGTCTGACCGTAGATCCTCCTTCTTTGATTGAACTCATAACTTGAACTCAACCAAAATCTTCATGCAGTGATGTATCTTTCAGTACTCTTTTTGCACAAAACTAAAGCTGACCCGCCTTGGTACCAATTGAAGTTACATAAACTGGGCAGACATGTTCAATATCATGTATATGAACATTATAATGAACATGCAAGGTCATAAAGATAAACTGAAAGCAGATAAATGGCACGAGGTTGATAACCCTATTCGGTCAACTGATTTACGTCAGGGGGACTTCACAAGTCCATGAAAAACAACCCACTGCTATGTTGCAAGGTTACAAAGGCTATTAGATGATGACCTCCCGTCACTTGACCCTTTTCCTACACACTACGACCTCTTGTGATGGACTAAATTATAAGATCCACTTACAACTTGGACTCTCTCTAGTTCCCATAAGAAATCTCTTTCGAGACTCCTTTAAAGATGTGTATGAAAGAATTTCAAACACAAACTAGACACACAAGGATCAAACCTAGTCTACTCGAATACTAAATGCTTCAAAGATGAAGTCTTTTAGACTCTCTACCCTTTGTGTATTCGTAAACTCAGTGCTCGGCACTAAACTAGTCTAAGTCTCAGGTTATTTATAAACACAAATTATATCCTAACAAGGTAATCAGATTGTCCTAATTTGCCCTAAACTCAACAAGGAAACATTTCTTGTTTAAATCGGACAACTCCTAGTTTAGAATCCTTCTTTGAATAGAACTCATCTCTTTCCTTCTTGATCTTCATCTTTAAACAAGGCAGCTTCTATTCTGAAATATCTATCTTGAAAAGATAGCTTCAACTCCTTGAAATCAGCTTGGCACGTCTCTTGAAAATTCTCTGGACAACCATGTACATGATCATGTTCACGAACATACTCAAGTATATTCTTCTATCTTCAATTAGATTGGCAGTGGAATGTTCATATTATAATGTCCAGAACATGGTCTTCAAACTTGAAAAACCAAAACCTTTGTGTTTTTTGAATTGCTATAAAGATCATGACAATCTCAAACACTTTAGTGCAGATGGCACTAACAGTTTTAAATCACATACCTTTAGTATGTGATTGCCATAGGGAGAAATTACATTTATGCAAGTGTTAAAATACAATGTCGATGTTGTCCAGGTTCATTTCCTTGAGAACACTGCATACAATACAATAATCATATTCTAAGTACAAACCTTGAACGAATTCTAAATATACTATCTAACACTAGATAGTATTACAACTTCGAACCCTAAACTTTCAATTCACTCACCCAATCTACAAACACAACCATTGAACATCTATTAGTTGATCGAAATAATAGACTTGATGTTGAAAAGATTGTTGAGACTCTCAAAGTTACTTTGGGACTCTGGATCTTCTCACTCTATATGGTAATAATTTCTTTGCTTGGGTACATTTTCCAAATGCAAGAATCGATACATATGGAGTCTTTGATTATGCACCAATTCTTCACTTGTTCTCTCCTTAATCGTGGATTAATGTCAATTATCATAGCTTGCACGTTCAACTTCAACTGGAAATAACCGCTCCTTCACATAGCTTGCAAGACTCCCACGATCTCCTATCACTTTACTTAATTGCTCCACTACTTCCACTACTGAAAACGTTAGTTAGAGAATAAAGGAATAAGAGATAAACATTACCTGAAAAATAAGAACCGCTTTGACTATTTCAAATTCAAAGCAAATCTAATCACTTACTTAACCAATTATATCTACTCAAATTTTATTCAAATTTTCATGGAAATAATTAATTAAGATAGATAAATTACTAAGATTAATTCAAAATAAATTAATCCAAAATTCTAGAAAATGATAAGATTATTATGTTCAATGATATGGTCAATGTTGTTGAAATGTTATTACACCTCAAGTATAAAATTGAGTTCACTGTTATCAACAATGTCGAACACAGTCGATGTAACATCATTCCTAAACAATATATTTATTACCACTTGAAGTATTTGTTAGATATTTTTCCTGCATAATAGCAACTTAAATGGATTTCTAATCTCATCCTAATATTTCTTTTTCCACGGCTACCTTTTATAGATAAGAGGAGTATCCCAAATTATGAATAAATATGCAGTTTAAGTCCGACCAAATTAGGCAACATCCGGTTCAATGGGAGCAAAATTGGGAAAAAACTTACAAATAAAGAGTTGCATCATAGAAATTGATCCATCATACATGGGGACTTTCAATTGCATAATAATTGACTAAGTGTTGAATCCATAAATAGATAAATAATTACTACTCTCTCCATATCATATTATTTGATGTTTTAAATTTTGAACTTATTTCAAAATATTTGATGTTTAACACTATTTCACACATTTTCTCTCAATTTTACTCCTATTAAAACACTATAAAATATTCTATAAATATAACTTATTAGAATTTGATATAAGTGGAAAGAGAAGAGAGTATATTTTTCATATTTATTTACATTTTAATTTTTGTGGAAAAGTTTAAAATGTTAATAATATAAACAGAGAAGGTATATTTAAAATGCAAGGATGTGACGGGACTATCCCATTATTGAAAGCAATTTTTATTAAATTGTGTAATGATCTTTCATCCCTTAGTTATGAATATTGTGAAAGGGAAGAAGCGGGACTAATCATTAGGCTCCTATCTCTTTTTCTTTTGAAATCAAATGAAACTTGTATTAAATACTTGAAAAATCCAAATCAACAAGATGCAAAAGTGAGGGTGGATAATTTGAAACCCACCTGACTACATGCCACACCAAATCACCTATTACATTTCCTGTTACATTTTTTGTTTCAAGTCTTTGTTTATTTTTAAATTAAAATTATTTTTAATTTTTAATTATTATGATTTTATTTAATTTAAATTTTTTATTTAGGGTTCATCCATCTCCAATTAGGATATATTAATTTATTTTAAAAAAATTAAAAATAAAATCTAGTTATGCAACACCAGATAGAATAGGATTGGCAATATAGGATCTTATTCAACTACATACCATAGAAAATTAGCAAACTGAGTTAAATTATGTGATATCGAATTAGTGCTACCGACCTACGGTTCATGTGAACAATCTTTATAATAAAATTATAATTGACAGAAAGCAAAATATCACGAACCTCATCATCTAAAATGCATTCCACAACATTCAAATACGACATGGCCTGCCTGAACCTTTAAGTATATAATAAGAAAACAACATCACATACGAAAATTCCTCTTCAATACACAACATAAAACCATTAATTTAATCAACATTCTTCGACAAAAAAAAGGTAAACACTTAAAAAAATATAATAAATATTTTTTTAAGTTATATAATAAAAATAAGTATGCAAAGTAATAAACACATTATTAGATAAGCTAAAAATTGAGCAAAAAAGAAAAAGAAAAAAAAGTGTTAATGCTTGTATGATTATCGAAGGTCAATATAAGTTCACATCTAATATCGAACCACTTTTGAAATAATAAAGTCCAATAAAAAAAATTCAAAAAATTAAAGGCAATCAATTGAAAATATAAAATTCCTTCGGCCTTGTAATTGTAAATTTATAAATTGTGTGGGCGTAGAAAATAATATTTGGGTCTTAGAAATGGGTGGAAAGTGCAATTTCCAGCTTAAAATTTGACTTTTAAAGGTTTGCCCAACAACATATTTTTGTCGCCGCGAAGAGTTAATTAGCCACACCGCACGACATGATTTAAACTAGCCGTTGCACTATTAAACTAGCCGTTGCGCGTTTTGAACTCAAAATCCATTCACCCCTCGCGTACAATTGACTCTCTCTCTCTCTCTCTCTCTCTCTCTCTCTCTCTCTCTCATATCGCTTTCCATTTTGATGCGTTTATTTGTGAATAAACTCCCTATCTCAGGTATACTGCTGTAATTATCTGAACTTCAAATTTTGTCAAGTTCCTCTATTTTTGTTAAGATTCGATGTGTTTTGGTAATAAATTTCATGTACAACTCCGCATATTCGGATCTCTCTGATTTTGCTTCGATTTGTTTGGCATGCTTCTTGCTGGTAATTTGCTTGAATTAACCTGAACTTAGTTTTGTTAAGTTCCGTTATTTTTGTCAAACTCGCTGCTTTTTTGGTAAGAAATTCATATTCGTCTCTGATCTTGTTTCGATTCTGTTGGAATTTTTTCCTGCTGTCAATATAGGGTAATTTGATTGGGTTGACCGAAATTTGCAGTAGATTTTTCGTAGCTTTCGTCTTAATCTGTATTGTTAACAGTTTCTGTTCCATGAGTAATGTGCAATAGCTTGTACGATTTCATTCTGCATTTCATTTCTGAAAATTGCAAATCTCATCATCTTACTCAGAGGTTGTAGCTTGTTACCTGAATTTCATTTCTGCATATCCAAATTCTGATATGTTGATCAATATGGATTTATGACCAAGAAGCTGATTTTTGTTATTGATGTTAATTTTGCCTTAAATTGGAGTCAATCTGGTAAAGTTTTGGTAATTATGGTTTCTCAACTGGAAACAATTGAACATTGAATTCTGTCAAATAGTGAAAATCATTGTTGGATTGTCTTTCCAGTTCAGTGTTCAAGTGAAAGGTTTGTAAGATTGTTTTTTTTAGCTTCCTCTCCATGGAAGTTTCTGATGTCTACGTTAATCAATAACCTCGTGACCATGAGGCAGTCTCACATGAGTTTTTGTGCAGAATAAACAATATCAATATTCCTAACTTTGGGTTAATTAATATATCTAGCGTCCTAATTTGCAGATTGTCGTGTTTGCGGATCTTTTAAATCAAGCGTTGTCAAGGACTAAAGAGCAGTTTGAGTACAACAACATTTCATCTGAGAATTTATTTTAGCCTCTGGTGAGAGGCATTACGCTGTGCTTCAGGAGGTGTTACGACTATTGCAAATTTTATTTGGAGAAGATGACTATTAGAACGCCTGGCACACCAGCCTCAAAAGTGGACAAGACGCAAGCAGCTACTCCTGGTGGCACTCCAGGTGGAAATAGAGTAAGGGAAGAGAAAATTGTTGTAACTGTACGATTAAGGCCTCTGAGCAAGAGAGAGCAAGTATCCAAAGATCAGATAGCCTGGGAATGCACAGATGATCATACAATTGTGTACAGTCCTAGTCCCCACGAACGTGTAACTCTGCCTGCATCTTTCACATTTGGTAATTACTAATTAAACATGTGCTATCATTCTGGAACAAATTCGGATGCACTGTTGTTTAACAGAAAAAGGCCAACATGTTCTTTACAGATAAAGTGTTTGGTCCTGATTGTTCAACCGAAACTGTGTATGAGGATGGAGTGAAGACTGTTGCACTGTCTGCTCTCATGGGGATCAATGGTAATTTTTACTTATTAGATAGGAAAACAGTATTTCACCATTACTTAAGATTTCTAACAATATTTTCTCCTAACAAATTGTTGTAGCAACCATATTTGCATACGGACAAACTAGCAGTGGGAAAACTTACACCATGAGAGGAATCACAGAGAAGGCTGTTAATGATATATACATGCATATAATGAATGTAAGTTTTTATATTTATTTTTTCTGCTAAATACCTTATCCTACTAAACAAAATTGAAGCTAGATAGCAATTGATTAGAAACTAGAGTTGAATATTTCACCGAAGAACTGGTTTTGAAAGATAACTCACTGAAAAGTTCCAGTTTTAATCTTTTTTACGCTTTGGCTGATTGTTCTAATGAGAAACTGTGGCTTTGTACTTTTGACTACTATACAGACTCCGGAAAGAGATTTCCGAATAAAAATATCTGGTCTAGAAATCTATAACGAGAATGTCAGGGATCTGCTGAACTCAGAATCTGGTCGTAATCTTAAATTACTAGATGATCCAGAGGTAAAACTCTCAGCTGTTCTCAGTCAACTGAATTAAGTTAAAAGGTTCAGTTCAGAGTTCATCATCTATTGCTTTTTTTTTATGTCAACTCATTTGCAGAAAGGAACCGTGGTTGAGAAATTGGTAGAAGAAACAGCAAAAGATGATCAACACTTGAGACATTTAATCCATGTTTGTGACGGTAGGAAACAATTCTTTTAACATGATGTAGGTACATAATCTATGCGGATTAGATGAGTACTTTAATTACTGAATATTCTACTTCTTGCAGCTCAAAGACAAGTAGGTGAAACTGCACTAAATGATACTAGCTCCAGATCACACCAAATCATAAGGCTGGTATGTTTGCTTTTGACATATCTATTGGATTAGAGCAAATATCATTAGAAGGCACTATTATGTTTCTTAACTGGGAAATATTTTCATCTTGAATGCAGACAGTCGAAAGTACTCTTCGTGAGAGCTCAAACTGTGTGAGATCATATGTTGCCAGCCTGGTAAACCAAATATCTGATTGCTCTTGTCATTTAATCAGTTTTGTAAGCAAACTGCAAACATTTGATTTCTCTCTCATTTGCAGAACTTTGTAGATCTAGCTGGCAGTGAAAGGGCCTCACAAACAAACGCAGAGGGTGCGAGGCTTAGGGAAGGGTGTCATATTAATTTAAGCTTGATGACCCTTACAACAGTAATAAGGAAGCTAAGGTCAGTGTTGCCATCCTCTGAAACATGAAATAGGCATTATAGAACTGATCAAATTGCATAATATGCTTCCAAGAACTGAGGGATTTTATGGAGAAATATTTCCATCATTCTCTTAGTTGTGCTCGCTAGATAGTGACCGCTGCAACTTACCCATTTTTATGCTCTGCTAAGTGCATGTCAACTAATGGTGCCTAGTTCTTTAATCTTAAAAGCTGTAGAATTTCCAGTTCTTTTAAATGCGTAAGAAGTAGAATGTTTGTGCAGGATTTTGCGTAAATATCAAATTTGAACAGCATTTTATACGTGGAAATATGGGATATTTTTGCTGCAATTTACTTTTTCTACGTTCACAAGTCTGAAAGCTGTTTTCTTGATTTTTTGGCATCCAGTGTGGGAAAAAGAAGTGGTCACATACCCTACCGAGATTCAAAGCTCACACGAATATTGCAGCATTCACTGGGAGGAAATGCACGTACTGCCATCATATGCACATTGAGTCCAGCAACAAGTCATGCAGAACAATCTCGTAACACGCTTTTATTTGCTACCAGGGCAAAGGAAGTGACAAATAACGCTCAAGTGAACATGGTATTTTCTAATACCATATGAACATAATACAAGTGATATGGTTGAGGGGAGATTTTATTTTTGGCTCTAATTGATTCAAATATTTCTCCCTTCTTTGAATGATTCCATCAGGTAATTTCAGACAAACAGCTTGTTAAGCATTTGCAAAAGGAAGTAGCAAGACTTGAAGCAGAGCTACGAACACCAGACCCAGCTAATGAGAAGGAAATAAAGATTCTGCAGGTTAGCTAACCCTTATTGCTGCATATAGTTCTTTTTCCAGAACCTGGTTGAATCTCTACTATGGTAATTCTCATACTTAGTTGATGCTATTTGCATAGATGGAAAAGGAGATGGAAGAATTGAGACGTCAAAGAGATCTAGCACAGTCTCAAGTGGAGGAGTTGCGTAGAAAACTCGAGGAGGAAAAGGTCTGCATTTTTCTCCATCATTTTCTTCTCCTAATCTCTGTTAAATGAATGATGAAAGTTTGAAGAGGCCTGGTCTCATTTCAGCCTTATTTGTTTGTGTAATTCAGAGAATAAAACCATCTGATTCACCTATCCCTTCTGCAAAGAAGTGTCTGTCCTTTTCTGGAACTTTATTACCAAAAATTGACGGAAGGGAGCTAGGCCGCTGTGAAAGAGCAAGACATGCTCTGGCAAGGCAGTCACTGAGGCAATCATCAGCTGCTCCTTTTACGTTGATGCATGAAATTCGGAAACTTGAACATCTTCAGGAGCAGTTAGGTGAAGAGGCTACTCGGGCCCTTGATGTACTGCAAAAGGAGGTTTCTTGTCATAGATTAGGCAACCAAGATGCAGCAGAGACTATAGCTAAGCTTCAAGCGGAGATAAGAGGAATGCGTGATATCCAGCCTGCTGCTAAGGAAGTAGTTGAAGTTGGAAACGTCTTGCCAGTAAACAAGAGTATCAGTGCAAACTTGAAAGAAGAAATAACCAGACTTCATACACAAGGAAGCACCATAGCTGATCTTGAGGAGAAACTAGAAAATGTCCAGAAGTCAATAGAAAAACTAGCAATGTCTCTTCCAACTAAGAGAGATCAACCATGTACCGATATCAGTCCAAAGACGAAGAATCCTGAAAAGAAGAAGAAATTGCTCCCGTTAGCTTCAAATAATAGTCTGAATATGCAAAACCTCTTAAAGTCTCCATGCTCGCCTCTAATGGCTTCTCAGCAGGTAATGGACCGTGATATTGAAAATAGACCTCCAGCTTCTGATGCCCTGTCCAGTGAAACTCACTCAGTTTCAGACAAAGACACTCCTACCAAAAGTGAAGGTGGAGATGCCTCATCAAAGGAAAGCACCCCTTACCGACGTTCCAGTTCTGTTAATATGAGGAGAATGCAGAAAATGTTCCAAAATGCAGCAGAAGAGAATGTCAGGAGCATAAAAGCTTATGTCACCGAACTTAAAGAACGTGTAGCCAAGCTGCAATATCAGAAACAGCTTCTTGTATGCCAGGTACAGTAACTTCTTTCGGTATTTATTCAATCAAGCTTGAAAGGGTCTACAGCAACTTATTCAAATATTTATTCCTTCAGGTGCTTGAACTGGAAGCAAATGAGGCAGCTGGATATAATTTGGAGGATGGTGATAACAATATTCCTGAGATCGAAGAGGAGTCACCAGCTCCTTGGCCTTTGGTTTTCAGGGAGCAAAGGCAGCAGATCATCGAGTTATGGGACGTTTGCCATGTCTCCATTATTCACAGGACACAATTCTATCTATTGTTCAAGGGGGACACTGCCGATCAAATATATATGGAAGTGGAGCTCAGACGCTTGACATGGCTGCAACAGCACCTAACTGAGATTGGAAATGCAAGCCCTGCCCCTCAGGCAGGAAATGAGTCCATAGTCTCATTATCTTCAAGGTCTGATCTCTCTCTCTCTCTCCCCAAAACGAGTTCATTCCATTGAGTTTTTGTAGTCAGGTAATATTTCCAGATGCCTAACTTTGATTGTAATCTGTGGTTCAGCATCCGAGCATTGAGGCGCGAAAGAGAATTTCTTGCAAAGAGGATGAGTACGCGTATGACAGCAGAAGAGAGAGAAGCATTGTACATAAAATGGGAAGTACCATTGGAGGGAAAGCTAAGGAAGTTGCAGTTTGTGAACAAGCTGTGGAGCGATCCCCACGACGAGGAGCATATACAAGAGAGTGCTGAGATAGTGGAAAAGCTTGTAGGCTTTGGTGGTGGAGGAAATATGACAAAGGAGATGTTTGAGCTCAATTTTGCACTTCCATCTGATAGAAGGCAGTGGCACATGGACTGGAACCAGATATTCAAACCACCATCATTTGTGAGAAATTATATTCTGTAAGTAGAATTTCAATTTCTATTTCATTTCATTTATTTGTTTTCAGTTGTGGAGACTCTCAATTCTTGGAGTCTCTCTCTTAGTTTTGTTGGATGTGTATAAAAGGATGTGGCTGATTGTTTGGCTTTGCTCACTGCATGCAATTTCAGCTGCTGCTTACTTGACTATTTATCTACTCCATTTTAACTTTGAATATTGTATGTTTTTTTTTTCAACTGTATAACCAGCAAACAGAATTGTTGATGCGAGTCAAGTTCGAGTGATTAATAATTAATAGAGCAATTTAATTCTACCCTATATTAATGATTGAAGAAACAACCGCAACGGCTAAATCAAATCAAATCAAATCAATTTAATTCTACCCTATATTAGTGTTTGATAATTGATTGATAAAGTTTGATCGAACCCAACTTAAAAGTGTTTTGGTATTTTTTTATATAAATCTTATTCATTTATATGTTGAAATTTGTTTGGAGCTAAAATGAACTTTCAGAACAGTATATTGCTTGGGTCCAAATACTACCCACCTGTTAATCGGGCCATTGGAATTGCAAGAGAGAGAGAGAGAGAGAGCATTGAACACGAAGATTGCAGATGTATTCCATAAAATTATGTCCATTCCATGTTGATATTCTGTGAAACTTAAAAACATTATTTTCCAAACAATCTATCCATCCATCCATCCATCCAAATTAGGAAGTCTGAGCAAGATTGACAGCTGCTGCTTGATTTCACTAGAAGAGAGTGAGCATCAACTTATCTGCAATACAAACATCACCAACACATTTAGTTTTTGACATAATTTTCAGGTGAAGATCTAATATAAGGCAATTCTGATTCAGCATGCTTCTGAAAGATGCACGGCTTCAATAAGAAAAATATGTCGATATGCATCAAATGCCTCTTTCTTCCTAAATTACTTGATGATTCAAACTAGAGCATGCGACAAGAGGAACAGATGGAGGACAGAGAGAAGGTAGTTGAATCAGCAAATATAACTCGAGTCTTCAGTGTTCACTTGCCATTTCAATTGAGAAAAGTTGACTTCATAGCACATGCCAGATGTTAGTTAAGCAAAACAAGCTAGTTGTGTGTTTATAATTTTATATTACGACCAAAAATATCAAATTATGATGCATGTATGTATGGAAGGTCAGTCATGCTTGATAAGCAATAGAATTGAGATCAATATAGTAACTTACCAGACAATATTATCCCAGTGTAAAAAACCACCGTGACCTCTAGCATTAGTGAACTTGTAAATCGGGCCAGAAACTAAAACAGAGAATATATTGAGTTATAAAATTGTTATGAAATAAAATCGCAACTACAAAAGACAATGTGGAAAACCAGAAAGACAGCATATAATACCTTCATAACCCTCAAGAACTGGATCCTCTGCCAGTAAGATGGGAGTATCAAGGTCAATGAATCTGCGAACAAATCATCTTTCATATATCATCACAAAGCTTATGAATGTGAATAACAAATTATTGAAGATCCACTCATGATTAGTCAGTGGACATTATTCGTGGAAATACATCCTTAATGAATAAATTGAAAGTTACGTGAGAACCCTAAAGGCATGAAGGGATTGCAGATGTTCGTCTGCCAAATAGACGACTCAATCTCTAGGCCAAGTCCTTTTATTTTGTACTCTACCAATTGTATTGTATTTGTCGTGCATACAGATACAGCGACATGTTATTTATAGCGCTAAAAGGGCTTTGATTATTTCCATGCCTCTGGTGAAACTAAATTGAGAATCCTAAAGTCAGAAGTTAGTGTTTTCGTTGAATAATTTAGAGAAGCAGTTCATGAGTGTAAATTTGCTTTTACACATAATATGTTGCTTGAATGAAGCATTATTGCTTACTTGAAACACCCAAGGCCAGCTGCCAAATTACCAGCAAAGCCCATCGCAAGTCTTGTTTCGACCATACCACCAATCATCAAATCCAATCCTGATGCCCTTGCTAAATCAATTATTTCAAGAGCTCCAAGCACTCCCACTTTGGCAAGCTTGATGTTGACTACATGTGCAAGGTCTTCCTTCACTATTTTCTTTACATCATCTAAACTACGACAACTTTCATCAGCAGCAACAGATACCCCGTACTTGGTTCTTGCAACATGACTAACATGACCTAGACCTTTCCAATCATCTCTGTGAACTGGTTGCTCAAAAAGAATAGGTGTCACCCCCATTTCTGCAAAAAAGGAGAAGGTAACTGAGATCTTTCTTGCTAGTGGATCATAACCAATGAAACTGAAGATAGATAGTCAAACATTCACAGATATTTATTTTATTTACATCTTAAACTAACAGGTCAACACTCAGAATGACTTCGTTACCGTGTAGCTTTTCCAGAACTTGAATGGCTTCCTCAGAGTTATAACCTTCGTTAGCATCTAAGATAAACAAACAATCGGGATGGACTGTGCGTATTGCTTGAAGAACTTCGATGTCAGCAGTCAAGTTCTTCCCCACTTTGAGTTTCAAAGTCTTGAAACCTTGAGCACGATACTTTGAAGCCAGCTCAGCTGCTTCAGTTGGGGAAACTATTGGAATCTGTACGTATAATTATAGAAATTAGTTTGTAATTTACCTGCTAATGATTTTTCTACCTCTCTTTCTTCATTTCCTTTCTTTCTTTCTCCTTTTCTTACCAGTCTTCTTTCTGATAGTGATATTCTAGTTAAATACAATCGCATGAATATGAGCTACTTCAAAAATTGTGAAGGTTTCTATAATAAACTTATGTCTTAAAGAGAAAAGGTTAATAAATGATGAACAGAGAAGTATCTAACTGTTATATCTGTTGTTATGACATTCGAGAATCCACCAAACAATCTCCATAGAGGTACTCCGATGCTGTTTGCAACTGCATCAATCAATGCCATCTCGATTCCTGCTCTGACCTTCATCAATGGATACAAATTCAATCAGCATCTGAAATTTAGGATCACTTGGGATTTCCACCAGCACAGACAAGTTCATTCAAGGGACAGAAAGCTACGAGTATTTCTGATAATATTGAGTTATAAACATTAAAATGATTGCATTTGATCAATGCTCCTATTATGCATGGTTGTAACAGTTCAGAAAATCCCTTGATAGACAAAAATATATGAGGCATGTGCATAATCTTCAAATTCGAACAACATTACAGAAAAGAATACTCAAATTTTGAGCTTGCCTATTCACTGCAACAACTGACTGGTTATCCTGGAGTTTATCAAGTAACTATAGGAGGCTAATCAACATAAACTGTGCAATCTTGACAAAGGAAGCCATTTTCAGAAATCATGAAATCTTTGATCCAGTAATCAGTGGACAGTGGTACAATAGAAGAAAGTAACTAAACTCTGCTAGTCGGAAAGGAGCAAAGATTATCCTTAAAGGTTAAAACTTGGAACCTTAATTAAGAGATGTAGATTTGTTAGTTAATGCAAACTGGTAGAGTTCGGATTAACACTTAGGCCTCTACTGGTCTGTAAATAACAATCGTAGTCTAACACTAATTCAAACATCTTAAGGCAATTTTTTATCATCTCAATCGGGATTAGGAACCCTAATTCATTTCTTAGCAAGATAGATGAAGAAATTAATCCCAAATACACCACAAAACACAAACCAGATAATAACAGACCTCCAACATCCCACCTAACACAAACACAATTACAACAATAACCCCCAATCCCCAAATCAGCACGCACGAGCGCACAAAATCAAGAGTTTCAGGTCACTAATAACTCAACATTACAAGATTGGACGAAGTAATGAAGAATAGAAAAAAATAAAATAAAAAACTCACAGAAGCAAATGAATGGCCAGGAAGCATCCCATTAATCTCAGGCAAAAGGAGGCCCAAAGTCTTGCCGGGACTCTGCTTGAGAATCCGGCAGACCTCAGCCACCTTGGCCAGGGCGGCCGGCTGATCCTCCGCCGTGACGTGCGGCAGGATCGGGGACTCCCCCCAGCCCACGCAGCCGTTGCTCAGCTCCACACGAATGGCCACATTCTCCACTCTCTCCAGCCGCGACGACGCGATCGTGAACGGCGCGATCAGCGGCACGTTCAGCGCCCGCCCCTCCGCTCTCTGAACATTCACGGTGTACGTTTCCATCAAGTTCTTCAACCCGAGGCACGTCGACTGCGGCACGGCCGCCGGCGCCGCGGCCATGCAGGCGGTGGCGGTGGAATTCTTCCGCTTTGATGCGAAACAGAGCGACGGTGGTTGCAAGGAGAAGAGGGCGGCGGAAGGACCCATTTTGTTTGTAGTGTGAATGAACTGCTTCAGCCTTCAATCGTGATTGGAGGAGAGGGGAAGTGTGATGCCAGAAGATGCCGCCATTTTTAATTCTTTATTTGATGGTGATGAGAGAGAAAGAGAGAGAGAGATGATTGGATTTGAAACGTGTTTGTTATTGAATAAAAGAAGAGCAATTGTCACTTGCCGCAGCTGCTTGCATTTGCATCGATCATCATCTCTCATCTAAAAATCTGTCTTTATTTCGTTGTTTCATCGACCATGAGTCTCATAGATGCTATGTTCATGCAACATTTTTCGGTCTCATTTGAAATTGAACGATAACGAATTCCTTATTACAGTGGATATATATTATTGTCCAAACACTAAATAAATCACGCATCTTCCTATAAAACGAAAAATAAAATATAACCCTTCGTAATTTGAATTTTATACCCCCAAAAAATATAATAATTTGGCAAAAATTAAGGAACACACACAAATGCTTTATGGTTGGGGAACATGTGAGCTTAATTAGACAACTCACGAGCTATTCAAATTTGATTAGGAAAAAAGTTCAATCAAACTTTGTGAGCGGTTGATCTTCAAAAAAAAAAAAAGCTCAATTATAATCTTAATATACTAACTCATGTGTGATTGTGATCTAAATTCCAAATCAATTCACCTAGTTAATAGCAAAAAAATTAAACTATAATTTTTAGGGTTAATTGCAGAAATTAAAATAACGTTTACACCATTTAGTAATTTTCATTCAATGTTAAAAAATTTGGAATTCATATCACAATCTTTAATATTTTTGCAATTGTGACATCCCAATATTAATCCGATATAAAATGATGTTTTATGGAGATGAAACCGATGGAGAATTTTGTTATATATATTGAATCTATATAACGACGTCGTTTAGGTAGCTGAAAATAGCAGTAAATTTGGATTACAAATCGAACGCATATGATAGATTTGTCGAATTAATATCGGGGATGTTACAATTGTAAAAATATTAAAGGTTGTGATGTAAATTGTAAATTTTTAAATGTTTACGGAAATTACAAAATGGTGCAAGCGTCGTTAAATTCTACAATTAACTCTAAATTTTATGTGTTTCTTCTATTTATATAATAAATTGATAATATATTTTATTAATGATTTCCGTATAAATATGCATTGAGTTATTTATTAGTGAATAAATGAAATCAAGATTTTACAATAAGTTTATTTGTGTTGGTTTAAGTTTTGTTTTTTTTTTTTTTTGGACAGGGGGTGGTTAAGTTTATTTTGATTTATGAGTGAATCTCGAGCTTTATAATGCTCGTTTCAACCTCAAGTTAATAATAATCAATTCAATTTAAAAATTAAGAATATCGATGGGTTTCGCACTTTAATTTTTTATGGATAGTGAAACATGTAATGTAATAATTATATATAAAGACACAGAATAAACATGGATGGTTAGGTGTCACCATCATTTTTTTACAATTTAATTTATTTTTGGGAGATAAAGAACAAGTTGTTATTATTTAATCACAAAACAGTACATGTCTCTTCGAGTTAACCTAGACGGCACTTAATATTATTATTGTCTATTGACCCCTCTGATGCTTCTAAGGGGTGGATTAAAGTTAAAAATAAAAAAGTACATATATATATATATATAAAGTGATTCACGTGAAAACTTTTACTTATGTGAGAAATGGAAACAAATGTCGATCACTAAAAATAATGATATATTGAATGAGATGGGCGGTTGCAATTTATGCTGTATAATATATGATCAATTTATATTAAGTCGTCAAAAAAGCAGGCGCCAAATAGCAAAACTATAATAGTATGAATTTCGTCCTTCGAATTTTCAGATGAAATTTTCAAAAATTATGATAGGAATTTCGTCCTAATAGATTGTGAAAAATATCGTGCACACACATATTATGTAACAATGATGATTTCTTGTATATCGGATGCACAAAAGGTCCACTTGAGATCCTCTAGTCCCAATTTATGTGTGTCAATCGTGTGCCACACCTTAAAATTATTACCTTTTATTTTATTTTTTTTCTTCAATTTTAATTTCTTTTGATTTAGTATAATTTTACATTATTATTTAGGGTTTATTCCACCCAATTAGGGTTTATAATTATTTTTTAATATTTGATTTTCATTTTTTAGTTAATATAATTGATTTTTGGGGTTGATTATTCTAAACTTAGGGTATATAATTTTTTAAAATTTTAATTTTTTTGCAATAAATATTAATTATGATTAGTTATGATAAAACAAATTTTATTTTTATAAAAAATAATATTAACAATATATAATTTTAATGGTGGCACACGATTGGCACACATAAGTGGGATTAGAGGATCTCTACTCCAAAAGGTCTTATATCAAATGAAAGAATGTATCACGTTTATTTTACTATAAATTATTACTAAAAATAAAAAAGACAATGACATTTTTATAATTATCACTACATTTATTTGTATTGAAAAAAGTATAACATTTAGTACTAAAGAGTATTACTTCTATGACTAAAAAGTATTCTAAATTTCCGTCTGACAAACTGATCCTATTTAACAAAACCTGATGTGTATAACAATATATTCTCAATAAAGTAGCTAATACAAAATTGGACAAATACATGATTTTATATATCTTGTGGTCCCCTATCGATTTTTCAAAACGAAAATTACAAATGCACCCTTATTGTGTTGTCCCCACTCTCATTTATCTCATTAAATATCATCGGTCTAAATCATTAAATTAAAGGATGTAGATAGGCTCCTAATTCTCAAATGGAGCTTGGTTCCCACTTCAACTTGACCTTATATAGTATATAATTATAGTTCTTTGGGGGTAACTTAGTTCCTACCTCGATAGCCTCCTAATTGAAAGATTGTGAGTTTGAATATAGCTTAGCCTTTTAAATTGAATTGTTAGAATACATTAATTAAGAAGTTGCTCGATAAGTAGCATTCAACACTATACATACGACAAATATCAAGAATAAAATCACTTCAAACGAAAGCAATAATCAAAAACCCATCTCAAAATCATTAATTTGGATTTTGAGCAATGAAATTGAGCATATTACATTCACTCACCTTAAAATTTTGAGCATACCTACCGTGCACCAACCTTATTTGCGTCGCTATTTCGGCACGGATCTCATGTGTCCGTTTTCTTCTTTCTTCTCTTTTCTTTTGGTTGATTTTTATTTTTATTTCTATTTTTTCGATTTTCTATATATATGTTTTCCAAAAAATTTATACCCTAAAATTAAAGTGAATTGATTTAATTTGTTTGAAATAAATATAAATTTATACCATAAAATGAAATTAATAAACCCTAAAAAAACACAAAATAAATCCCTAAGAAAATCCTAAAAAAACACAAAATAAAACCACCTCCCTCGCCTGCCTTTGATTTTTGTTTACCCATTTTGTTCTCTTTTTCCTTTCTTTCTTTCACTATTAAATTTACTAAATAATTTTTTACCCGTTTCGTTCTTTTCTTTCTTTCACTATTAAATTTACTAAATAATAATATGGTAGATCATTGACATTTAAAGATGCTAGTTTTTATTCAAATTTAATTTAAATATATCTTATTCAACATATTATAATGACAAGTATTTGCTCACAATAATTACAATATTGATGTTGAAGCTTGAAAAAATTTTGGAACAAAATTATATTGAATAATTTGGAAATTTTGGTACTACAAAATTTTGAATTCACAATTAAAAAGTAATGAAACTTGTAAGGACTATAAAAATAAAATTTGGTTCTTCATGGTGCTATAAAATTATGAGTTGCGAAACTTTCAAATTTTGTACAAATAATATAATAAATACACAAAGAAAATAGATAATATAATAATTTTATTTCACACATAACCAAAATATATATTTAATAAAAATTGCACTCAAAATAGGTTGACACATCTTTATTCATTATACCATATAGAATATATTAATTTATTATAAAAACTTTATATTTTTTTTGCTTTACTTAGTTTAAAAAAATAAAATGTCATAAACAGTACAATAATTACGTGTTTGTGTACTTTTCTATTTCAGTCTCTAATGTTGTGCATTTCATTTTACAAAAATGAAAGATTTAACTAGGTTGTTCTCATTTTTTTTAGGAAATTTCAATTTTTAGCCATGGTAAGATTTGTGTTTGTTTTTTATGAGTTACAAATCAATGAATTTCAAAATAATAATAGGTAATAGTGATGATAATAATAACATTTTTACTAAAAGTGTTTTATATAAAGAAGTATTACAAAATTTATTATGAAATTCCACAATTGAGTTATCTATATATATATAATAACATACTTCTGCAACATCATTTTTCCCGCTCACTCTTAAGGGTATTTTAGTCAATTTTGCATTCAATAATTTAATAGTAAGTTATTAATAATTTAATGGCATCATTTCTATAATAATATTTCTACAATTAACGTTTATATCATAAAGAAAATTAAATCTTTCTATAATTAACATAATAATTAGACATATCATAATTTCAATCAATATATATATATATATTATATTCTATAATTAAATCTTACAATTATGTCTCTTATTTTGTTTTCCCTTTTATTATTCTGTAGTGGAGACAATTAATTAATTTATCGCTTCATTTTGTAGCTTTGCACGAGATATATTGATATAAATTGTATGTGAATTTAGGAGCTCAATTCAATCAAAGTTTATTATTTATTTCTACACGATAATAATATAATTCTTCAACTATGTATATAATTTCTACAATATGTTCTTCAAGCGCATACAGACTCCAATGATGGACATTTTTTTAGAAATGTTTAGGGAGTATAGTGGGAAGCAATTGATTTTTAGAATCGTAGAAAAAAATTGGACAAATGATAAATTGTATATTGTCTCAGGTTTTTAATATAATTTTGCTATGTGTGAGTTTTTAATATGATGTTGGTTTCTATTATACAAAATTAATTATAAATATTGTATTTGTGCATTGCACTATAGTAAAGTGAGTGTTAATAATTAAAAAGAGAAATTTTAGTATTTTTAATATGTACATTGGGTGAATTTTAAATATTTAATATTTATCAAATTTTAGAAATTTATGCGTTTATTCAATCCATCCAATAGCTGATATATATAATAGTAATGGTGGTGTTAGTATTGATTTATAATTTCTTATATATATAATATACATGAAAAGTTAGTTCTATATAGTCATTTTAGGACAATATTTTTGTTGGAAAAGAACAATTCTTTAAATTTTGATAAGAATGGTTATTTGTATTGTAAAAAATGATGAAAGAAAATTTTGTATAAGGAAAATTTTTATGCATAGAATAAACCTTAATAAAATGAACTATTAATTAATAAAAAAATTTAAAAAATATATTTTGTGCATTAAAAATAATCATATTGTTATGTTTGATACTATTTTAAAAATACACACAATATATTTATAATTTAGTCATGTATCCAGAAATGAAATTATAATTCAATGAATATTTTTTTTGTTATTATTTAATAAAATTCATAAATTTTAAAATTGTTTTCTATTCATATTATTTAAACTTAAATAGATACATTGATTCCGTGCATCGCACGGGAGAAATACTAGTTTTGTATTATAATTTACTTTCATATTTAGTAGTTCCTCAAAAGCGTGTTTTCAATTTTTTTCTTAAAACGTGTGTAAAATTGAATTTATTTATTTTTAGTTATTCTTCACCAATCAGTCCGCCGCCTTCCCCTCTCCAATTTTATATTTCTACAAATTTTTAGCCGCCGGCATAGCAGCATCGTTCAACAGCTCGGCAACTGCTGCTCTCCCCCAAATTCAGCCCCTTTTACCGACGGAAATCAGGGGGCTATTGCATAAAAGTTCCGGCAAACTCTATACTAAACGGAGGAAATTGACAAGTTGGGGGCTTAGTTGAGCTCCATTCCTTGATTGCAAAATGGTATCTCAATTTGTAGAGACTAATCCTAGCGGTGATTTCTGCTCTATCTGGATATTGCTATGTGAGTTGAGTTGATAGATTGGCTAATTTTAACAGTGCTTGTTTTTTTCATCGTTTTATTGCTTATTACAATGTGTTTTCAGTTGGAATTATTTGGCTGAGTATGTATTCGTGCTCCAGTTCGATATGTGTGTGAGTGGCAATGCCTGATTTAGCAATGTTTTGTTTAAAGGTGGTTTTCTTTAGAATGTGGTTGTGTGATATTTTTACCGCAAAATTCGTGTACAGTGTTCTGCTGCAGCAATTAACTTTACCTTTCAAGATTTACTTTCAGTTTTTTATTAGTCTTCTTTATTTGTTTATACATCAGAATAGAGCCGCTGAATATGCTGAATTCGATCAAATTCCAGATCACTTTATACAAAAAGATTCGAGCTTTAGCCTCATCTCGTTCAATTTGTGGATGGAGTAATCCCGCTTCAATTTCAAATCAGAATTTTGATTCAGAAACTCCACAAAGTTTGGAGCAGAGGATTGCAGATAAAAATGTTGCAATTTTTTGGGATTTGGATAACAAGCCACCCAAAGCATTTCCTCCCTATGATGCAGCACTTAGATTGAAGAAGGCTGCTCGAGAATTTGGCTTTGTTAAGTACATGATTGCTTATGCTAATCGCCACGCGTTCAGCTATGTTCCTCCTGCAATTAAGGCACAAAGAAAAGAGAGGAAATCACTGAATCAGATGGAAAACAAGGGCATTGTGATGCCGCATGAACCGTATGTATGCCGAGTTTGTGGGAGGAGATTTTACAATAATGAGAGGTTCACTAATCATTTCAGGCAAATTCATGAGCGTGAGCAGATGAAACGTTTGAATCAGATTGAGTCTGCGCGGGGGAAGAGGAGGCTGAATTTGGTGGCTAGGTATGCTGTGAAGATGGATAAGTATAGGAATGCAGTTAGGGATGTATTGACCCCTAAGGTTGGATATGGCTTGGCAGATGAGTTGAAACGAGCTGGCTTTTGGGTCAAGACGGTTTCAGACAAGCCACAGGCTGCTGATGTTGAGTTGAGGAGTCGAATGGTGGATATGATGGACCGGAGACTGGTTGATTGCTTGGTTCTTGTGTCGGATGATTCGGATTTTGTGGAGATTTTGAAGGAGGCGCGGATGAGGTGTTTGAAAACAGTGGTCGTTGGTGATATCAATGATGGTGCTCTCAAAAGGGCTGCTGATGCTGCTTTCTCATGGCAAGAGATCATGATTGGGAAGGCTAAGAAAGAGGCTGTTTCAGTGGTAGGGAAATGGAAAGATCGAAATGTTCTGCAAAATTTGGAATGGACGTATGATCCAGAGAGAGATAAAAGATATTGATTTCCTTAGATCTGATGAGAGTGGATCTCTTTTGGAGAAGGAAAGATGTAAAATGAATGAGGTAAATTCGATGACACATGATATCTCGATGTAGATGATGACGTTGCTGATATTCGAACTTATGTCTTTTCAGTCATCAAACTAGGCCACCCAAGATTTTTTTGCTGGACAATTGCAGTTCAAAGTTGACTGTAATCATAAATTAAGGGTTTGTAAATTGTCATTTTTGCACATTTGTACATTTTTTTCATCCATAAAAAATATATAGTAATTGAAAAAGAAAGGAATTAAAGATAATCTTGTTAAAGATTGTGGAAATGGCTGTTTCTGCAAAATCTTGCAACTTTTCCATTTACAAGTTGCATAAACAAACTTTTCTACACTACGAATTCATATATGCATACATGATTTCTCTTTCTGGATTTTTTATATATATTTTTAATTGGAGTCTCTATCAGCAGCTTGAATCTTTTCACTCAAAAAAAGCAGCTTGAATCTTTTTTTTTTAGGTACAAAGAATTACTGCTTCAGTTTTGCATATTTTAAATTAAGTTATCTGGTATCACCAACTTTTAAAAGGAATTTATCAAATGATAAAATATTATAAAATGGCCGAAAGTTCATAAAATATTTTGAATTATCTTTTGAGGTTTTTAAAAAAAGACGGTAAAATCTCTTAATTTAAGAGAATGATCCACGAGTTTTAACTCTTCGCGGGCCAAAACTCCTTTAGTTTGAAATTTTAATAATAATGCAATATATTTCAGTGACAAATTAAGTGATTATAGTCTAACTAATGAATATCCCTAATTATGCTGTTAATAATTCATAACTGACGCCAAATATTTAGTTTTACGCGAAGATCCATATAAAAGTTAGAGCCGACTTTTTTTCCCACTTAAAATTTTAAGAACGTTGTAAACTAGAGAGAGAAGAGAGAGAATATCAATTGTATGTATTCAATATAAGGACCAAATGCCTCTATTTATAATAGTACAAGGGATAGGGTTTTAGAGTTAGTAACTTGGCCATCACTCATATCATATATATCTATTAGATATATTTACAACACTCCCCCTTGAGTGACCAATCTCTAAAACAAATGTTGCCTCATTAAAACCTTGCTAGAAAAACCCAGTGGGAAAAAATCTAGTCGAAGGAAAAAGAGTACAACTGCTCCCCCTGATCTTGAGATCACTGTAGATCTTTGAGTCGGCGCATGCCGATCTTGTGTACTAACTTTCTGAATGTTGATGTTGCTAATGCCTTTGTGAATAAGTCCGCCAAATTGTCACTTGAGCGAATTTGTTGAACGTTGATATCGCCACTCTTTTGGAGATCATGTGTGTAGAATAACTTGGGAGAAATGTGCTTCGTTTTATCACCTTTGATGTATCCTTTCTTGAGTTGCGTGATGCAAACAACATTGTCTTCATACAAAACATTTGGATTGATCTTTGATGAAGCTAATCCGCACGACTCTTGGATATGACTTGTCATATTTCTCAACTATACACACTCTCGACTTGTTTCATGGATTGCAATGATTTCAGAATGATTTGAAGATGTTGCAGTCAAGGTTTGCTTCATAGACTTCCATGATATAGCAGTTCCACCACATGTGAAAACATAGCCAGTTTGTGACTCGGCTTGATGTGGATCGGATAAAAATCCTGCATCTGAATACCCTACCAGAGAAGAATCGGAATTTTCCGAATAATATAATCCAAGGTCTATGGTACCCTTCAGATAACGTAGAATGTGTTTAACACCATTCCAATATCTCAAAGTGGGTGCAACGCTATATCTTGTGAGAAGATTTACAGAAAAAGATATATCTGGTCTAGTATAATTAGCCAGATAAGTTAATGCTCCAATTGCACTTAGATATGGTACTTCCGAACCAAGTATCGTTTCACCATCTTCAATAGGTCGGAATGGATCTTTCTCCTTATCAAGAGATCTAACGACCATTGCTGATGCTAATGGATATGCATTATCCATGTAAAAGCATTTTAACACTTTTTCTGTATATGTGGATTGGTGAATAAACGTTCATCCTCGGACACGTTCAATTTGCAAACCAAAACAGAATTTTGTCTTTCCCAAATCTTTCATCTCAAATTCTTTCTTCAAATATTCAGCAGTTTTATTGAGCTCTTCAGGAGTCCTAATTAAATTCAAATCATCAACATAAACTGCTATAATTGCAAATCCACTTTCGGTTTTCTTTATGAAAACACAAGGGCAGATATCATCATTTTTGTATCCTTCTTTCAACAAATACTTGCTCAATCTATTATACCACACACGGCCAGACTGTTTCAGCCCGTACAACGATTTTTGCAGTTTAATCGAAAACATGCTTTTGGGTTTTGACTTTAATGCTTCAGGCATTTTAAATCCTTCAGGGATTTTCATATATATGTAATTATCTAATGACCCATATAGATAGGCAGTTACTACATCCATAAGACGCATAGCAAGCCTTTGTGACACAGCCAGATTAATCAGAAATCTGAAAGTAATTGCATTCATTACTGGAGAGTATGTTTCCTCATAATCAATTCCTAGTCTTTGAGAGAAACCTTGCGCTACGAGTCTTGCTCTATATCTCGTAACTTCATTTTTCTCGTTTCTCTTTCTAACGAATATCCATCTGTATCCAACAGGGATTTCAGATTCCGGAGTTAGGCTATAGGTCCAAATACTTTCCGGTTATCACATGAATTTAATTCCATTTCCATAGCTCTTTTCCACATTGGCCAATCATTTCTCTGTTTACATTCTGTAACAGATTTTAGTTCAGGATCATCATTTAAAATTTGATGAGCTATATGAAAGGCGAATATATCATCTACAATGATATGTTTTCTCTTCAGTATCTGATTGGAAGATAAATAATTTATTGAGATCTCATGATTTTCAGATACTTGTAATTCTTTAGGAATTACATCACTTTCATTTGATTGATTAATCATTTTCATCATTGTTTGGTTTCCATCTTGCCCCTTTCTTTTCCTAGGCACAAAATCTTTGGAACCAACTGGTCGACCACGTTTTTGACGAATTTTAGACTCATTTGCTGCCAAATCTATTTGTCCTTCAGGGACATCAATTTTGGCTGGAGTATTTGCAACATGTATGTGAGATTGTGTCACTTTTTTTATATCTACAAAAGCATCAGGAAGTTGGTTTGCAATCTTTTGCAAATGAATAATCTTTTCAACTTCTTGTTCAAATTGATTAGTTCGATAATCAAAATGTGACAAGCTTTTCTCATTCCAAGATATTTCCTTGTGCTTTTCTGGATGTAGATTTGTTCCACCTAATGTTGGAAATGTCATTTCATCAAAATGACAATCTGCAAAATGTACAGTAAATAAATCACCTGTTAAAGGTTCAATATACCTTATAATCGAAGGTGAATCAAATCCAACATATATTCTAAGCCTTCGTTGGGGACCCATTTTTGTTCGTTGTGGGAGTGCAATTGGGACTTGAACCGCACAACCAAAAGTTCGTAAGCGAGAAACATCTGGTTCTCGACCAAAAATAATTTGCATTGGGGAGTATTCATGGTTGGCCGATGGTCTAATACGAACTAATGTTGCCGAATGTAATATGGCATGACCCCAAGCAGTAGTTGAGAGTTTTGACTTCATAAGTAACGGTCTAGCAATAAGTTGAAGACGTTTAATAAACGATTCTGCTAAACCATTTTGAGTATGGACATGAGCGACTGAATGTTCAATCTCAATTCCAATAGCCATGCAATAGTTTTCAAATGCTTGAGACGTAAACTCACTAGCATTATCAAGACGAATTATTTTAATTGAATTGTTTGGGAATTGAGCTCGTAATTTTATAATTTGAGCAAGTAGTCTAGCAAATGCTGCATTTCTAGTAGA
This sequence comes from Perilla frutescens, assembly GCA_026008535.1. Classification (NCBI taxonomy): domain Eukaryota; kingdom Viridiplantae; phylum Streptophyta; class Magnoliopsida; order Lamiales; family Lamiaceae; genus Perilla; species Perilla frutescens. The sequence goes on along the minus strand of BRKX01000014.1, from coordinate 17,979,742 downwards.
AAGCAAGCATACATGTGACCATCTAGAAGAAACATCAATCAATACCATAAAGTATCGAAAAGGGCCACATGGTGGATGTATAGGTCTACAAATATCTCCTTGAATTCTCTCTAAGAAAGATGGAGATTCAATATTAACCTTCGTATATGAAGGTCTAATGGCTAACTTGCCTTGCGCACAAGCCTCACATGGGAATTCATTTGTCATAAGAATATTTTGATTCTTCATGTTGTGCCCATATGAATTATTGATTATTCGACGCATCATAGTTGCTCCAGGATGTCCAAGCCTATCATGCCAAAGCATAAAGATTTTTTTGTCATTGAACTTCGGGTTCATGACATGATTTGTCTCAAGTGCCTTTATGAATGTGTAATACATCCCAGAAGTGTTAATAATTTTTCTTTTGTTCGCTTATGGCCGGATACAAAAGAATTTATGCAGAGATATTCTTTTCCACCTTATGATATAGTCTCGATGTGGTATCCATTATAGCGGATATCCTTAAAACTTAGTAAGTTTCTTTTGGACTTACTAGAATACAGGACATTTTCAATATCTAATTTAGTATCATTTGGTAAAATGATACAAGCTCTTCCGGAGCCTTCAATGATGTTTGCCATTTGTGCAATTCTGCACAAAGAATCAAGGATATATTATCCACATGTTTAATTTATTTGCTCTTTAGAGCATGTAATATTCTTCAAGAATATTAATTGTGCTACTTTAATAGCATCAATTTATGATCTTGAATGTAATATTCTTCATGAATATTACTTGTGCTACTCGAATAGCATCAATATTTAATTTTTCAAGATTAGATCGGAAAAGACCGATCATTATAACAATAAGAAAATAGACATAATATATTAAAACCAATAAACATGATGTAAAAAAATGTACCTTCTAAGATCGATGGACTTCTAGAATTGAAGGAGAGGGTAGAACAATCATGCTGATAACGTGTTATAAACTAGAGAGAGACGAAAGAGAATATAATTGTATGTATTCAATATGAGGACCAAATGCCTCTATTTATAATAGTACAAGGGATAGGGTTTTAGAGTTAGTAACTTGGCCATCACTCATATCATATATATCTATTAGATATATTTACAACAAAGAAAATTATTTTATCCACCAACTTTTAAACTTACTTTTTTTATCTATTTTGGATAAAAATGTTATTTCATCCTATTTTTAAAAAAAATATAAATATATTATGCAAAATATCTCTTACATCTCAACTTCATATTCGAAAACAACAATCAATATATTCTTCACTCACTCAAAAATTCTAGTAGCATTCAAAGAGGAAAGAATATGAAATGAAATCTACATAGGATTCTCAAAATTGTTAAATGTAACTTCAACATTTGGAGCTTTAATTTGTAAATATAACATTTTCAACTCATTCACATTTGAATATTAGACTTTACAAGAAAAAAAATGTAAGTGTGTTCTTAATTAGGAGTGGGTCGGTACGGTATACCAAAAATTTCACGTCGTACCGTATACCGTACTGAAATTTCATACCGTTCTCATACTGAAACTTTCGGTATACCGAAGTTCGGTATACCGAAGTTTCGATATATGCCGTAACAGATATTGATACCGTACCGTACCGATATTATACAGTATACCGAACATACCGAACTTCCAAGGTATACCGAAGTTTCACGGTATATCGAAAATACCGAAATTTTAAGGTATACCGAAAATATCGAATTTTACATAAAAATTCATGTCTCAACAATCAAAATATCAACACCAAACAAGTTTAATAGTCCATTTCTTAAGAACCAAAATTCAAATATAATATTATTAAATGAAATAACATAGCAACTTGATGTTGAGTAGATCTCGGTAATTTTTAGATATACTTAATATTTGTATATTATAGTATAGAAGAATCAAATATAGTCTTGATGATGAGAGTTATTCACTTTAGATAAAACTTATATACTGAGATTTTTTATATAAACAATTCTTGATTATGATTTATTAAAATAAATATTCACTAATTTTTATTAAATTTATTTACTAAAGATTTAATTATTAGTATTACACGATGATTAATTTTTTAGATATAGATATAAATATAATTTTATATAGTTTATAATTTTTTATGCAATATAGTGAAAAACTAATTAATGGACAAATAAAGTTTTATTTCATCATTCATATACATAGATCTCGGTAATTTTCAGATATACTTAATATTTGTATATTATAGTATAGAATAATCAAATATAGTCTTGATGATGAGAGTTATTCATTTTAGATGAAACTTATTTAATGAGATTTTTTATATAAGCAATTCTTGATTATGATTTATTAAATTAAATATTCACTAATTTGTATTGAATTTATTTACTAAAGATTTAATTATTAGTATTACATGATGATTAATTTTTTAGATATAGATATAAATATAATTTTATATAGTTTATAATTTTTTATGCAATAGAGTGAATAACTAATTAATGGACAAAAATAAAGTTTTATTTCATCATTTATATACATAGATCTCGATAATTTTTAGATATACTTAATATTTGTATATTATAGTATAGAAGAATCAAATACAATCAAGATTAACATTTAACTTTTTAACGGAAAGTGTCATTTATCTAAGCTTAGCTTAATTTTAGATTAGTAAGTTTTGATTCAACTTTTCAATGGAACATCTTATATTATTACATTGTATTTCAATTTCTAATATATATATATATATATATATTTGATTAAATACTTGAGTTTTTGTATTTTCAACATATATATAAATTATTTATCATTCATATATACTGGTGCGTCGTTTTACACCAAAAATAAATTTTCCGACAGCAGTCGGTATGCCCTTACTGCACAGTACAACGACGAGCGAGATCGTCTACCAAAGGACCGGCGAGAATTACTCTTGAATTTTCAATCTGCAGAACCAACTTTCAAGGGGGTTTTTGTGATTATAATGAAACAAATGAATTTAACAAATAAATAAAGAGATGCACAATTGAACAAAATGAACGGATTTAAAATATTAGAAGAAATATTCCGGATTTCAATTAACTCCACCCTAGCTTACTAAACCGATCATCGATGCAAAGATTAATTTAATTAACTCATGCAAACCGGTTATAGCCACCGAAGACGCTTCTGACGCGACCTAATTTCTCCTTAAATTCTCGATAATCAGGAAGACGTTTCACCAATTATTTCCCTAATCGACTGACAACCGTAAGAGACGCTCTATAGGTTTAATGAGCCGACAACACTGAGCACTAGAGAAACCCGATTCAAAACCAACAGACTCTGACGCAGGACTGTCGAATTAAGACTGTTATTCCCCTGATTCTAAAGAACCGTTTTACCACTAATTAAACTTAAACCACAATTACGGATGGCCGATTTAATTGGCTACTAATTAATTCCGAATTACTAAATATGTGCACCTACCTAGCAATATCGAAACAATTAACGACTCAAAATACCGAGAATAACAGATGCATGCAAATTAGTTAAATGAGATAAACAAATTAGATCTCACAGTTTAGCTAGGCCAGGGCTTCGTTAGTTGTCACCGGAATAAGAAAAACTTAGCTTGATTTCATAATTGCTTCAAAACCTTGAAATAATAACGAGCAGAACACCATGAAAACAGCGAAGAAGATGAATTTAATCTAATAGAACCCGTCTCTCTGTTGCAGCGTCTACGCGTCCGTTCTGGAATAATTCTGAATAGACAAGTCCTGATCTATATATAATATCCTTAACTAAAATAGTATCCAACATGGAAATAAAATCCTAATCTATCCCAACTAGGTAATTAGCAAAAGATGGACTCCTAAAGACGGTGGAGTCTCTGAATCCCGCGTCCAGGCCATGGGCTGTGTAAAATTTGCGCTCAGGCCCAAACTCTTCACGCTCAGGCCCAGCTTCCAGATTCTCGGCCCGTTCTTTCCTGCAGTATGCCCATACGGCATGGCATGTAAACTCGCCAGATTTTCTTCAATCATCTTGACTGTATAAATCGCCACAAAACTCGGCCAATTCCTTCACATTTGTGTTAATTATCTGCTATCACTCACAAAACACACTTTCTTCCACAAAGGCATAATTACAAGGCCATTAACATTGAGAATTCACACCAAATAGCCCAAAATAAGTAGGTAAAAATAACCCAATCATATACGTATATTAGTCATGTTCATATTCGTATATTTATTTTTTATTTATTCATTTTATTTTTAATTATACTCATAATTGTAATCTTGTTAGATAATTATATAATTCCTCATATTAGTTTATTATTTTTCATTAGTCATGTTCAAAAGTCATTATATAAATATTAAAGTTTTTTTTGTATGATAAAATTGTTAAATGTTATATTATTGCATTGTATTATTCTTTCTCATTTTGAATCTTTGATTTATTTGATTAAATATTTGAGTTATAATTATGAATCCAAATTTTAAATAAATGTTACAATATTGTAAAATCCAATGAATTCAAATATAATTATATGATTAACTATTTCTTATTTTATTTTATTTAATTTTTCTTATTAATTATTTTACTCATAATTGTAATCCACATTAGTTAAGTAGTTCATTCATATTAGTTTATTATTTTTCAATATGAGTCATATTCAAAAATCAATATATAAATAGCAAAGTGTTTTTCTTATATCTCATATATATTTATTAATTTTCAAATATTGTATTTTTGCTAAACTTTTATAAAAAAACTCACTAAATATTATTTTATTGAATTGTATTTCTTTTTTCTTTCTTTCTCATATTTATAAATCTAAATTTTAAATATATGTTGCAATATTATAATTACAACAATGAATTATAGATGTGATTTTTTTTGAAAAAGACAGTATGTATCGGTATATCGATATACCGTACTGTACCGATACATCAATATACCATCTGCATACCGGTATACCGTGGAGTTTCGGTATATACCGGTATTTCGGTATATATCGAAATACCGGTATATACCGAAATTTCACGGTATACCGAAATCTCGGTATACCGTAATTTTTAAAAGTTCATACCGTTACCGTACCGTAAATTCACGGTACGGTATCATACCGTACCGAAAATCTCGATATACCGAAAATTCGGTATTTTCGGTATTTTTTTGGTACGATAAGTGCGTGTAACACCCCAGATTTTCAAATAAGGTTTAGAGGATTGTTAATGTTAATTAGTTAGTTAAGAAGAAAAGGCTAATTGAGGTCGGATGTCAGTCACGACTTTAAGGGTCGGTTTTTTGTAAAAATTGTCTTTTCGGGAAATGTGATCTTAATTCTTTTATGGTCATTCGTGGTCTCATTAGAAAGGTTTTAACTCAAGGATTATGCCAATGTTTTCGAATTTTAATTCTGAAGTCATTTGAGTTCCCGGTGATGAAAAACGTATTTAAGGAGTGAATGAATAGTAACTTTTGCGTGCGTTCGTGTGTTGAGAAATTTACGAAATCATCCTCGTTGATCCGAGTCTAGTTCTGTCAGGCCCCTCCTATGGGAAATGACTCAATGATTCCGTTGGCGTTCACAGATTTCCATTCTGAGGTCAATCGAACGCTCGACAGCGAAATGTGTCAGTTTGAGTGAATAGTAAAAAATAATTCCAAAAAGGGAATCTTTGCTCGTGTTTCTTCTGACGACCCCGTCTTCTTCACGAATCAAGTTTTTTCACTAGTATTCGAGCCAACGAATCTCCCGGTATTTTTAGATTTCGTGTCTGAGGTCATTTGGACCTCGACATCGAATAAAGCAACTTTTAACCGAACTCGGGGTAACTTTTGCAGTGTTCCCACACTGGAATGGCTTCTCAAGGAAGCCAAACTCTCTCTTATAAATAGGGGACCACCCCTTTACCTTTCATTTGCTCATTTACCATCCATTTCACTTCTTAGAGAGTGGGAAAGCTTGAGAGAAAAGCCGAGAAAGTTCTGTCGAAGTAAAAAGCGTTCTTCGTGAGTATTCTGTAAGACGACGAGCGGAGTGGCGTGGAAGGGATGTGGTGAGGGAATGTGCTAGGGGCGTCGTTGGGTCGTAGCAGGCGGCTCTACCGCCATTGCGACTCGATGAGACGCCGATCTAGCCACCTTCCTTTGACGCACCTAACCCCATCCATTCTTGTTCATCGGTCTCGATTCCATTTCTTTTCTATATTTCAATTCCGCATTTACTTTCCGCTCTTCATATTCTTCGTATACTTCATTATTACTCATTTACCTTCCGTTAAAGTCGTATTTCGATTCTTATTAAAGTTCCAAGTTAATAACATTTACGTTATATTGCTCGTTATTATTCCGTTACTATTCTTGTCATTAATTTTTGTAAGTAATCTCGTTATTCCATTTAATTCCATTCAAGTTATATTTAAGATTTCGTCGTTATTCTAAATATTTAAAGAGGATTATCGTGTTTATATTGTTATAATGCCAAATTTCCTTTAAGGTTAATATATGCCGTTTCATGTAAAGATAAATTAATGGAGCATGTTTTAAAAATTTTGGTAAAGTGTTCTTCGTGTTCATCGAAGGAATCAACGAATACGAAGAACCCAAATGAAGATTACCTAGAAATTGGGCGTAGAGAGAAGGCGCCGAGGGGGGGTGCGCCACGGCGCAACACCCCCCACGGCCAAAGGGTCCCCGCCAGTGCAAGGGTGCCCGCCGGCGCATAGGGGCACTGCGGCGGGAGGGGGGGGGAGTGCGCGCCGGCACCGGTGTGCGCCGCGGCGCAGTTCCCTCCCCCATGTCATTCCACGTCGATTCTCCGAATATTTTTGTACCCTCTTTTCGAGCTTTTCGAGTCGTGTTGTTTCTGAGTTATTTTCATGTTTAAATTTAGAAGACTTCCAAGTTATTTCCGATTTATTTCGAGTAAACTTTTCAAGTTGTTTTTCTTCTAGAACTTGAGAAATCAAGATGTGATGTTCTTCAAATAAATCCTTCTTGAAACCTTATAAAGTCGTAAATTCATGCTATCCATGTTAAGTCCTAGCTAAGGGAATTTAAGTTGGGTATTATTTAATTTCTTATTGTTAGTTAGAAATCTTCGAAGAAGGCCGCTAAGTTGATGATTCGACTTTTGTAGGAGGAAGTGAGCCTCGTGGGAATTCAAAGAAGGATCATCAACTCGTTGCCTCATATTCTGCTCCGTGATCGAGGTGGGTAAATCTATACTCATCTAAAGTTTGAGCTAATAATCTCTAGAAGCATATAGGGCAAATGAGATATCCAAGAAAGCATTTTTGCTCTGCCTGATTGATCTTTGTACAAGGAAGGAAGGAAATGAAGATATTATGTTATAATTGAGCTCTTAAGCATGTTTAGAATGTTTAGAAATGCTAGGAATGTTAAAGTATTGCTTATGCTTAGCATGAGATATTTAGAATTGTCTTTAGTTACAATTCGTATTTATTTACATTCATCTCCTTGTATTTGAATGTTTATGCTTTGTTAAAAGCTCGTATAGTTAAGGATTAAGGATTGCCTTGTTAGGGTAGCTTTAAATCCATTATAGGCCGAGATCATGCTATATCAAAGGATTAGCCCTTAGATGTTGCTCTAAGATTGGTTTTGCTAGCAAGATTAAGTAAGGAAGGAAGTTAGCATTTTGCTTAAGCAGGATTTGAGCTCATAACTTTTAAGGGAGTCACTGCTGGGTTAATTCCCTCGCAAACTCGTTTGGATATTTGAGGTAACCCCTCTTCTATCCTATGACATGCATAAGGTTGCAGTTGACATCAGGTTTGAGCCAGGATGAGCTAAAAAAGAAAAGAAAAAGGTTTTACGGATATGGAGAGGGCTTTTGCGTTTTGCTCTCCATATACCGTCAGTTAATTGTTGGATATCTTAAAGTTATTAAAGTGTTTTCGTTAAAATCCACTGAGTACATTAGTGCTCATGCCCCCTCTTTTTCAAATGTTTTCAGGTTGAGATGCTGAGGATGTTGGTGGCTGTGGATGTGGGTTGGCTGCCAAGATTGTTTTGTTGTTATCTAAGTTCTTTTGAAATCCCATTATGTGTTCTGCTACTCTGATACACTCTTTCTAATTCCGTTTAAGTTCTATTATGATTATCAAGACTCTATGAATATTCCCCAGACATGATTATATATATATGATGCATATTAAGTTTTATTTCTGCTTCTCGAGTATATTTTCCTTTCGCCTGTGAAGAGGTTTATTCACGTTGATATCTGTTTATTCGCTTTGACCTATGAATGGGTCTATGCTTGTTGATATCTGATTAGTTAGTCATTTTATTCTGCTAAAGCATGTTTCCTTCTTAATCGAGTAATCTCGAGTATCGTCGTCTATCTTTCTAAGTATATCTTTATTCGTAAACCTTCTTCGTTAATCTTTCGACTTTATTCATAAATTCCTTAATAACACCCTGTCCCCATTTGTTAATCCCTATCTCGGGACCGGGCTGTTACAGTGCGGTATTTTGATATTTCGGTATATTTCCCCACCCCTATTCTTAATTGCGCTCAAAATTTAGTGTGTAGCAGAAGGCGCACACAAGTACATCGGCAGTGTGCAAACATCGGCAAGACAATTTAGCATCGGATGTGCGCGCCTTGTGCACTCACACTAAGCCAACAAACATCGGCATAAAACATTGTCAGAACTTCAACATGAACATCGGCTGATAATTTGACATTGGAAATATCTAGGGGTAAGCAAACACCCACCCGATGTTGGAAGAAAGGAAATAAGATCAATTAAACAGGGATTAAGGATCAATCACACCAAATGGAATCAGTCAAGATCCTTGATGAGCGTTTACATGTTTTTCTATTATTCTCTTTCCTTGTACAAATCTGTTTCTAACCTTATAAGAAGAGGGTCTGTAAATCTTTGTAGACATACAGGAATAAAATAACAACATAGCCTTTCGATCCATTTCCTCTGTTCTTTATTATAGAAGTCAAATATAACTTTATTCATGATGTTGAACCATGTTTCAACATGGTATCAGAACAGGTGATGATTCTAGGAACTCAAAACTAGATCATCATCGTTCCAATACCTATCTCGATCCAATTTGAAACTGATCAAGGCAGAAGTTTTTTTTCTTTTCTTGAAAAAACAAATACAAAATGCCAGATGAGATACAGACAACCAACCCAAATCCAACAGTACATACTGAGTTAACTCTACAGATTGCAAATCTGGTACGAAATTCTGACAATGTTACACTCGAATTTAAGATGGATGGGAACAATTACCCACTGTGGGCTCACCTCATGAAGGTAGCCATAAGTAGCAGGGGCAAGTCCAGTCACATTACTAGACAACCACCACCACCAAACGAAACAGATCCAACCTACTACCAATAGGAGGAAACAGATCTATCTGTTTTCTCATGGCTCATACAGAATATGGAAGGGAGATTAGTAACAAATTTCGCTCAACATCAGACCGCCAAGGCTGTGTGGGATAGCCTGGCAATCACATACCGGAGTAGAGCAGACCCGTTCCAAATCTATGATTTGGAAGTAAAAGTCAACAAAGTCAATCAAGGGCAACTTACACTGAAAGATTACTGGAACGAATTACAAGCCATATGGCTCACCATTGACCGAAGAGAGCTGAACCCTCTCGGCTGCTGTGAAGAAGAAATCAACAAATACTGGAAATTAATCGCAAACTACCAGCTATACCAATTTCTCTCTGGATTGGATACCAAGTATGATGGTATTCGGCGAGATATCCTTAAGGAGACACCGATTCTCTTAGCCGAGTCAGCTTTCTCAAAAGTGAGAAGGGAGGCTGCTCGGCTGCAGATTCTATAACCGACAACCAATCTCATCGACTCGGGTATCACATCATCGGGAGGAGTAGGATCTGGATTCAGAGCTCGCAATACCACACCACGACTAGAGGGACACCGACAACCGGCCAAAAGGCCTCAAACTCACTCCGGAAACCCGTCATCATGAGGAAAAATGGACAAATTGAAGCTTCATTGTACTCACTGTGGGATGCAGAAACATACCAAAGAGACGTGCTTCCAACTCATTAGTTATCCCGACTGGTGGGAAGATAACCATAAAGTCCCACAGGTAAAGGGAAAATCAGCGATTGGAGTAGATGGCCAAGAGGTGGCTAGAGCAGCGGTAGCGGTAAGCAGTCCGAAGGCAGACGAACAAGGGAGTGCGACGGACTGCCACGAGAGGAAGGAAAAGACATGTATAGGGTTTGGTGGTTTGCCACTAAACCCTTTCTTATTCTCTGATTTGCAACTTAATCCCCCAGTGTCTAAGAAAATACAGAACCGACCCCATATTTTGCAGAACCATCCCCAATTTTTACATAATACTTAAATTCATCCTATATTTTGTAAAAATCCCTTGAATATTTCCACTGCATGCCAAGTGCAAATATTATGTGATAAAAAGGATAGGGATAGAGGATGGATTTTTGATTGTGGGGCCATAGATACAATGACCTTTGACAAATCTGATATTCTTGAGTCATCGAAACCATTTCGAACACATGTTCAAACTGCCAGTGGTGACTTAACTCGAGTGGAGGGAGCCGGGACTATAGAAATTTCTCCCACTTTACGGTTATCAAATTGTTTATATGTTCCGTCACTTTCTCATAAGTTAATGTCGATTAGCTATGTTACAAAAGAACTTAATTGTACCATGATGATGCATCCTCACTTCTGTTTTCTACAGGATATCAGGACGGAGGAGATTATTGGGTGTGGTACTGAGCGGAACGGATTGTACTATGTGGATGAGATAGCTCAACAAGGCAAAGTGATGCTCGCTTATGGAACTGCAAATCGAGAAGTCTAGCTTTGGCATCGACGATTGGGGCATCCTTCCATGGGATATCTTAAGCTTTTATTCCCTGAATTAGTGCAAACTGAGACATTATCTTGTGAAACTTGTGTTTTGGCTAAAAGCCACAGACAATCTCTTAAACCAAATAATACATAAGTTAACTCTATTTTTGCTTTGGTGCACTCTGATGTTTGGGGCCATTCACCTGTTGTGGGAGGTCAGGCTTTTAAAGATTTTTTGCTCTTTATTGATGATTGCACTAGGATGACATGGGTGTATTTTTAAAACATAAATCTCAGGTTTTTGAGAAATTCACTTATTTCTATACCATGGTTCAAACTCAATTTCAGACAAATATTTAAATTCTTAGATCCGATAATGGGGGGGAATTTGTCAACAATTCTATAAAAACCCTGTGCCAGCAAAAAGGGATAGTCCACCAAACCACTTGTCCTCATACTCCAGAACAAAATGGTGTTGCCGAACGGAAGAATCGAATTCTTCTTGAAATGACCCGTGCCATGATAATTATGTCTCGTGTACCCACATATTTTTGGCCTGAAGCTGTGGCCACTTTATTCTACCTTCTGAATTACCTTCTTACCAAGACACTCTAGCTTAAAATCCTGTTACAAAAATTATCCACCCTTACCAAAATACCTCTCGTCCTTACACTTCAGGCTCGAGTCTTTGGTTGCTCCGTATTTATTCATATTCCCAAACAAAAATGAACCAAACTCTCTCCTTGTGCTGTTAAGTGCGTATTTATTGGTTATGGCATTAACCAAAAGGGATATAGGTGTTACAATCCAAAAACTCATCAAGTCTTAACTTCCATGCACTACAATTTTCTTTAAACCGAGTTCTTTTATGCTAACCACCTTAGCAGTCAGGGGAAGAGTGAGAGAGAAGGTAAGGTCGACCTGCTAAGTTGGTTGCTAATGCCAAGTCCGGAAGTGGATCCAACAGAGAGAGTTAACCTTGCCGCTGAGCCAGTCTCAAATACTCAAGCACAATCTGTAGATCCACTGCCAGAGCCCATGTCTCCTTTGCCACTGATATCTGACCTTGCCCCTGAGCCAATTTCGAATACTCAAACACAATCTGCAGATCCTCTGCCATTGATATCTGAGGTAAGGGATTCTGGACCTACCACTATTATTTTCGAGTCTTCTGATAATATTTCTTGAGCAATTGAAGAAGAACATGAAGAGAATACAGTAGATGGTGATACTGAGCGATATGTGTTGCCACCTAGGATTAATTGGGATATTCCTCCTAAATGATATACCCCAGAGAAGATTGCGCGAAATACTCGATATTCAGTTGGGAATTTTGCCAAGGAAAACCTGTCCAAAATTGCTACAGCCTATGAAGCAGCTTTACATGAAGAAGAGATCCCATAAATAGTAGAACGGGCCCTCAAGTTTGAACATTGGAGGAACACTATGAAAAAGGAGATGGATGTGTTAGCCCGGAATCATACGTGGGAGAAATGCCAGTTGCCAGAAAGAAAAAGGCCTGTAGGATGCAGATGTGTTTTCACAATTAAACAAAAACCAGATAGGTCTATTAAACGATACAAAGCTCGGCTAGTTGTAAAAGGGTACACACAAATGTACGGGATAGATTATGTAGAGACTTTCTCACCGGCGGCAAAAATGAACACTATTAGAGTTCTACTCTCTATTGCTGCCAACAAGGATTAGATACTTCATTAGTTTGATGTTACAAATGTATTTCTTCATGGAGAATTAAAAAGAGAAGTTTACATGGAAGCACCCCGGGGTTTCTCAGATAGGTTTGAAGGTGGTGAGGTTTGCATATTGAAGAAGACCTTATATAGACTTAAACAGTCCCCGAAGGCTTGGTTTGGGAGGTTTACCACAACTATGAAGAAGTATGGTATCAGCAGAGCAATTCAGATCACACCTTATTTATGAAAAAACAAGGTAACCTTATTACATGTTTGATTATTTATGTGGATGATATGATCATAATAGGTGATGACTCAGAAGAGATCAAGAAGTTGAAAGAAAATCTGTTTAAAGAATTTGAGATGAAGGATTTGGGAAATCTAAAGTACTTCCTCGTGATTGAAGTGCTCAGATTAAAGAAGGGAATTTTTATTAACCAGAAGAAGTATACTCTAGATCTTCTAGTTGAGACAGGAATGTTGGATTGCAAGCCAGCAGATACGCCCATTTTTGTGAATCATGGGCTACAAATTGTGGAGGGGGCAGAATTAGCAGATCGAGGACGATATCAGTGTCTGGTAGGGAAACTTATTTATCTTTCTCATACCCTACTCGATATTGTCTGTGTTGTTGGTGTTGTAAGTCAATTTATGCACCAACCTCAAGCTGATCACTTAGAAGTTGCGCTAAGAATTATAAGGTATCTAAAGGGAACTTTTGGCTATGGACTACTGTTTAAAAAAATTGGACATCTAGAGATACAAGCCTACATAGATGCAGACTGGGCTGGAAATCCAATAGACAAGAGATCTACAGCTAGGTACTTTACTTTTGTTGGAGGTAATCTCGTCTCTTGGAGAAGCAAAAGAAAAAAGTAGTGGCTCTCTCAAGTGCCGAAGCAGAGTTTAGAAGAATCAAGAGTGGTCTAACTGAGGTCCTTTGATTAAGGAAACTATTGATGGAACTAGATCTTCATTCAGCAAAGACATGCCAGATGTTTTGTGACAACAAGGCAGCCATCAGTATCTCAGAGAATCCAGTGCAACATGACAAAATAAAACATGTCAAGATTGATAGACACTTTATCAAAGAGAAGATCGAGAGTCGAATTGTGGCGCTACCATTTGTACGATCTGAAGACCACCTCGTTGACATCTTGACCAAAGCTATAAACTTCAGAAGTTTTGCAGAAGTTCTCGACAAGTTGAGTATCAGAGATCCCATCACTCAACTTTGGGGGGGAATGTTGGAAGAAAGGAAAAAAGATCAATTAAAAAGGAATTAAGGATCAATCACACCAAATAGAATCAGTCAAGATCCTTGAGGAGCGTTTACATGTTTTTCTATTATTCTCTTTCCTTGTAGAAATTTGTTTCTAACCCTATAAGAAGAGGGTCTGTAAATCTTTGTAGACATACAAGAATAAAATAACAACACAGCCTTTCAATCCATTTCCTCTATTCTTTATTATAGAAATCAAATACAACTTTATTCATGATGCTGAACCATGCTTCAACACCCGCAATCGACCCAATCTACCGAACCAACAGGGTTCAGTTGGTTCGGGTCGGTGGAGGTAGCTATTTGGGTCGATGGTCAGGTACAGTGAGAAACACCGAACATAGATCGAGTCAGTGGTCGTTAGTGTGGTCGGAAATCAGCGGCCATACTGAACTGACCGAGAAGTTTTTATATATATAATATTTTGAAAATAGAAATAACCCTAAATCCCTAATTCATAAATCATTTCTGAACTCTGAGGTCTTTGCCGATCACTCTCACCCTCTCGTCTCTTCTCTTCTCTCGTCTTCCACTCTTAACTAGAATCACCAGCCACCGTCACCTCCGTCATCTCTCAACAGAGGTCAGCTTTGCAAGATTGCACTCTATCATTCCCTTTCTTCAAGACTCCGCCGACCGCACCACTCGAGATTATTGGCTGCATTACAGGATAGTCACCCAAAATGGCACGATGTCTGGCTGCTGGCCACGAGCACCAAGCAGAATGCCATGGCCCTATTGCAGCAGCGATATTTGTGACAAGCCGACAATAGGGCATTGCACATTTTCAATCTGTATAAATCTGTTTTGATAATATGATTTATGTATGTAATTTTTGTTCTCGCAATCAGTGGTTTTGAAATCTATAGAAATCTGTCCCAAGTTTTTTTTTCAATTTATGGTTGGTTGGCCAACTGAAATTGATGGTTCGGTGATGAATATTATCAGTGCGGTGATCGGTCAGTAGACATGGCCTTGTTTGGTGGTTTTGGGTGGGTGAAATTCGGTCGGTTCCTACCCGAACAGACCGTTTGCTCAGCCCTAGAAATATCGGCATAAGACATCGTCAGAACATCGACACAAACATCAACTGAAAATTTGGCATCGAATGCACATACAGATGGCTCCGCACGTAACAACAAACATCGGCAGAAGACATCAGTTGAACATCAACATGAACATCGACTGATAATTTGGAATCGGGTGCGCGCACAAGGCATGCTTGTGCACGCAGGTGGCTCCGCGTGCAACAACAAACATCCCAGAATACTTCAGCATAAACATCAACAGAAATCAACCTACATCGGCGCATGCACAACAATTGTACAATACTAAGTATACTGATAACTGCGCGCTAGGCTCAACGGGCAGATTCAGTGCGCGAAGTTAAGAACTTCATTTTTATTCAGATATTTTGAAGGTTATAGAAATATCTATTTTTTTTCCAGATTTTCATAAATAAACTACATTTGAGATGGTTTTTAAATATCTTTAATGTCTATTATGCCTATAAACTTCTTTCATACTTATCCCAAATTTTTCCCCAAATCAAACTTCAAAATAAAACAACATCCAACAATCTAACAATGTTAATAATCGGATCCAAAAGCAAATCGAGAGAACTTTTGCCAAAATTTTCAAAAATCTTATAAAGAGGTTGACAGGTTAGGATAGAATTTTTTTTATTTCTTCTCTTAAATTTGCAGAGGTCAACGATGCCTGGATTGGTGGAGAAATTTAGTTTTCTTCTCCTTAATTTTTGTAGATCGACGACATATGGGAGAGAACTCTTGATAAATTATTTAAATCTTCAAATTTTGCAGATGTGTGGTTGATCGACGATGGGTTTGTGGAGGAGAGAGGAAAATTTTCAAAATCTGAATTGTGTGCAAATGTGGTGTCGGTGGTTGGTGGGGCAGATGAAGCATGTTTTTTTTTAAAAAAAACACATACAAATTTAAGAGTATTTTAGTAATTGGGAGTAAAAAAATACCACTAGGTGTGAGACTGTCACACCTGATTTTTCAAGTGTGGTTTATCTCCATATGTGATTTGCGGACTATTACACAAGGGTAAGATTTACCTAATACGCACCTCGATAGAGGTTGCGGGTTGCCCTCGACATAAAAAAAATTGATATACCGGCAATCCAAATCTTTTTTTTTTTTTAGTTCTTTATTTCATACAAGTGATCATATCATATGTCTAGGTACTAGAGATAACTTAATAACATGTTGTACATTAGACATTAATTAAATGAGATTTTGAGATGATTGAAGTATGGGATATATCAAATATCGATCAACAATATAACTATCTGATCATATATGTAGCTCGATTATTATTCCATATGCAATGTTAAAATTGTAAGAAGATGAATTCTCATTACGAGGACATACTACTAATTAATGTGGGAAATTCAATATTCAGTAAATTAATCATTTACTTCTTCACTAATATATATAGTAGAACTTGTAATTACCCTCAAGAAATAAAATAAAATAATATAGTACTTGTTTTTGGCATTAAGTGGGTAGATAGTGTGGCATAGAGCTAGATCTCTTCACACGTACGCCATATAAAAGTGGAGCAGTACTGAGTGGGATTTAAATGGAAATCCACGCAAATCGATAATGATTTACATGATCGACTTTGTTTGGTTCAAGGATTTTCAAAAGGAAATAAATAATGCATTTTAGAATTCTTTTATTGACTGCATTCCACAAGTAAAAATTAATTACTCAATGTAATACTAATATATGCTAGATCAGATGAGATGTGGATAGGAGTTTCTCATTTTTCGCATCGCCTACCAGAGACAGACGCAGGAATGTTAATTTGGGGACGAAATGTAGAAATTTCAATTTTAAAGGACCAAAAAATAGTATTACAATGTAAATTATATTACATTTATATAATACATTATATATTTATACATACATATATATATATAATTGCCAAAAATTGAGGGGGGCGGGTGCCCCCACCAGCCCCCCTGTGTCCGTCCCTGTCGCCTAAATACATTAATATATATACATATATATAAAAGTTGACTGAGTTTATGTAACATTACAAACTTCATATATATTTAAGTGCGCACTTAAATTGTAAGCATATTGTTCATATATATGACCTAAGATGCATTTGGAGAAAGATGCAAGACATATGTAGCTAGCTAGGCAAATTTAAAGAGTTAAAAAGTAAAATATGCAGTCAAATGGTGCACTTTGGATAAATTCAATTATGTGCAATAGTTTGCGAATAACGTGGAACAAACAAATCACACTAGCCAGAAAAAATTTCAAATATAAGGAAGGAGCTCAACATAAAAGTGCAGATGAGTTTTGGCCCTTGGAGGAGGTGTAGAGTCGACAACTTATACAGAACATTCGCACACACATATATATACATGTAGCAAGAGAGAGAGAGAGAGAGAGAGAGAGAGAGAGAGAGAGAGAGATGATGGTGATAAATTTGAAAAAGTTGATAGGTGAAGATGATGTTGAAGGCATATTAAAAATGGTTTGGGTAGTTTTGGCCTCAGCTTCAATGATGTCTGTCATTATATGGAAATGTGCAGAAGGTGGTCGACACAAAGAAGCCGGAAGCAACGACTCCGCCGTTGATGTTTATGGAGGAAGCGGTTGCGCTGCCGCCTGTGGTGCCGGTTGTGGTGCATGAAGATTCAAATCACATTCACGTACACCTATAATAATCCAAAGTGTTCGATCGAGATTCAATAATTTTGGTTGAATTTCATAATCTTTCATCGCACAAAGTTGGCTCCACCTACTGATTTATCTTATTAATTAGCACCTAATCTTTCTACTACTTTATTCAATACCTATATATGTATAAATATTTGCATGTTGATTGTTTTATTCTTTCAATTTTTCAAGCTTATATTTCTTTTTAGCTAGCGCGTAATATATATCACATATCTTATATCGATCAATAATTTATGTGTGTGAGTTTCCTTATCAATAATTAATGTGTATATTTATAGATACTTGTCCTTTAACCTTTAGGGATGGATTAGTGGTCAGCTCGAAATCAGTTCTCGAATTTGAATCACACCAACATAACTAGGTATCAGTCTACTCATCATAAAAATAGAAATAAAAGTAAGATACAATAAAATATTTTGAAAGAAGAGTGCTATATATGCGTATGCATGGATGTGTTATTTGCCTAATAGTTGGCAAAATTAAATACACGTCTTCTATCCTCATTTATGACTTATGAGTTATGAGAATAATAAATTACCCAAATAGTAGTTTTAAGTCTCAATCAATCGATCTAACCTCAACTTAAATAGGATGATGAAACGTGAGAAAAAAATTGTATTGTTAAACCAATACTAAAAATTAACACTACATGGAAATTGTTACTAGTGCGTGTACTATAATTTTATTTACAAGTAGCAAGTAATTACTCTTGGTAAATAATGTTGTTTGTGATCTTAAATACATCGAGTGTGACTAATACTCACACGAATTTGTATGGATATGTAAATGAATCGTAAATATTATCATTTATATATTGTGCAATAATACCGTATTACATCATGTACACGAATGTCATTATGAGTCATATCTACTATACTGTTATAAGTGTAATGTTTTACAAATTTCGGATTATCTATTATATCCCTACTACAACTTTAATTTATGGCTAATTAATTGTGTAATATAATATATAATATGTATTTATAATGTAAAATCTAATGTAATATATTAGTTTCCATATAAATCAACTATTATATATAAAAAGATCCTAATTTTATAAAATTGAATTTAACTAATATAACTCTGTAATACATTTAAGTTAAGCACAATAGGGTAATATAACAAATCTACAACATGAACTTTTTATTATCATATAGTAGTAGATATAAAATTTTAGCATGATTTTATGCAAATGATCATTCATTTGATATACATATATATGGTAACAATTAATAAATAGTATGATTGACTTCCATAATATTATATTTAAAATACATATATAATTTTGATTGATGCATCAATTTGATATGTGCGTGTGTACTGTATACAAATTAATTTCTAATTTCAACTAACATATTATTTTTTAATTAAATGCTAAGCAATTCATTAATATCTTTGTAAACCAAAAAGATATAAATAATGAATTAATATATATTCAATGCATATGACATGCATTCATGTCAATTATTTGTATTGAACTTTTTTTAAATGATGAAGTTTAGGAATGTTGAATTTTTCACAATTCAAAAGGTGACATTATTAAAACATTTAAAAGTCATGTTGGATTTCAATGAAGTTTAGGAATGTCGAATTTTTCACAATTCAAAAGGTGACATTATTAAAACATTTAAAAGTCATGTCGGATTTCAAAATTGGTCGAATATATAATAATTTAATTATCTGAAAATTATAAGTATAATTTATTCAATATACTTAGAATTTAATTTTTTACTTATAAATTACCGAATCACATCATGTTATATCAATAATTCAATATACAGTATTAGTGAACTGAAATAGATAAAAAAATAGCAAAAATATTACATAATGTACATATATTGAAACAATTTCATTGCAAAAGAGCGATGTAAACTTATACGAGCACCAAAAAAATTATCATCGCCTACATATTTGTATTAAAGATAGTATATGTAACGCCCCAGTCCCAGTAGGACCAAAAAGTCACCAAAATACATAGATGCTTACCTGATAAATACTTTTTAAAAAATAAGATTTAACTTTATAAATAATTTGTAAACGGGCAGCACCTCAACTTAAAAATATTCAAACCACGCACTCAGGCGTTCTCAAAGTCAACTTCTAACAAGGCTTTTCAAAATCATTGACTTACACGTAAGTATATTATAACCTATCAATATATAAAATAAATAGTCAATCAAGCTACAAATTCAAAAATTCAATGGCCAACCCTTCTATACCTTCAAAATATTTGTACATACAATTAAAAACTGACCACTGGGGACAATAACTTTCAAACTTAAAAGTTTTGCAGAGTATCAACGGAAGCATTTAATATTTAACATACAAACATAAGTTTAAAGATGGTTTTAAGTAAAAACCATATTATGGTCAACCATCACACTCACTCTAGCAGGTCGTCAACAACCAACTTGATCTCCAGGCCCTGAAAATATTTGAAAATATTTGGGTTAAGTGCTAAAAAACACTCAGTGGGCATTAATATTCGTCCAAGTCATACTTTCATGCTTTAAAATCAATCATAAACATACTTTATAACATAGTTTACTCTTCTTCATTGGATGAGAGACTCAATGTGATCACATGAATACTTTACGGTTACCTATCTAAACATTTAGTCACAAAGTAAACCATCTATGCTTGTAATTCAGAATTTCTATGTGCATGAAGTCTCAAAACATCCAATCATTATGTAAATAATGCTATTAAAATATTTAACATGCTTTTCATCGACGAATTTAAAACATAGTTGTGAGTTATAGAAAAAATCCACCTAGATGATCTCAAAGTGCAATGCAATTTATGTGTGAAATGCTACTATGCTTTCATTTCGTCTCGACCTACAAAATTGGAATTCTAACTTAGAATCCAAATATAGGCCAATAAAGTAATAATTTAGGTCATAAATAACTAAGAGAAGAATTTCCTATGACTTGTGATCGTTTAGAATTGAATTGGAGTCAAACGGCACATAATGCGCATTTGACGGAGTGAGTCAATTTCAATTGAGAATTTATCGAACTTCATGGACCAAATTGAATGGATAAAGATGAATTGAACTGCATTCAATGAACAAGAAGTTTGGTTTAACATTTAGGAGTCAATTATAATATTTAGAATTTCTTTTGGGGCAATATAATATTTAGAAATTATAGGACTTAATTACGTTTTATTACAATATTACTTTAATTCCCAAGGAATTGAACTAATATGAAGGGAAAATAAATTTGGGAACTGGCTTCATTTAATAATTATTGTCAAATCTGAAAATTAATAAAATCAAATAACATTGGATTAACAATTTGGAAACGATGGAGAAATTTACAACAACATAATAATTATAAAATTTGAATAATTAGATTAACTGGAAATTTAATTGAAAGAAGGCTTCGGTGCTAAGAAACTCACCTTATTTTTCTTCCAATTTTCTTTCTTCATTTTTTTTTCTTCACGTTTATTTTCCACTTTTCTTGTTTTGGATTTTGATAACTTATAGTCAATACCCATCCTAACTATATATATACTCAACATATATGTAGTACACGTGTACTTAGTAGTACACTAATCCTTTTAAATAAATTTCCAAATGGTCAATTTTGATTCATTATAAAGATTTCTCACTTATCTCTTGTTTCCCAACCCAACCTATAATTACATTTATACAATATATATATATATCTACACTTATACATGCACCCAAATGCACTAAGCTATAACAATTTATATATGACTAAGTATACATATATAATGTTACTTATGAGCATGCGTAAGTGCCATTAATTTTTAGACATCTAAACATTCCCAAATCAATTTCGAATGGCCAACATGCTTTGGCGGAAAAAATTAATTAAATAATATGTCTTTATGTTGATTCCTTTTAATAACAAAGTCATGTATAATACAAATATTTAATTAATAGAGTGATTAAAATGGGATGGAGTTGGACTGGAAATGCGTCTTTAAATGAATAGAATTATTAGACTTACTTAGAATATTTTTGGGTTCAAATTGTCTAAGAAATAAATTTTAATTGGAAGATTAAATGAAGTCCGATTTGAATGGTTTTGATATCAGAACGATCCCATTAACTTCTACTTTGCTATTATAAATTCTAATTTTAACTTGGATGTTCAACTAAGGTCGTGACTTTTTTTTGGTTCTAAGGTCTCTCTCTAAGTCCATAATTAACTAAATCAAGTAATTTGAGCTCTGATTTAATGAAATTTCTTACTATATAATAAATTTAAATATTATATTTTTTGGGGTGTTACAGTATATGTAATGAAATTTTATTTTGGCCACTCATCTATTTTTATTAAAGACAAGTTAATTCATATTATCAAAGTAATTAAGTTGTAAAAATTATGTCATGCCTCCAAATCATAAAAATGTTATTTCTAAAAAAATTACATATTTTATCAAAATAAACTTCACAATTACTTATCAATCTAAAGAATTCTTTTTAATATTAATGTAAAATCATAGAGGATAATTTCAAATATATAGATTGGAGAAAAAAAAAATTATTCATAAGTGAATATATTAATTTGAATATTATTACAAGTAATTTAATTAATATGTGTGTGTGTGTGTATCAAGAATGTGTGTGTGTGTGTGTGTGTGTGTGTGTAAATGAAATAACACTATGTCGTTTTTATTATGAGGTAAACGACATGATCACCTCAGGCCTTATTATTTTCATTAAAATAGTTAGCTATATAAATATATGTATTATCCACATTTGACTAACAATTTTTTTTTGAAGTCAAATATATTAAATATACAAATGATCAAATCTATGACTTAGCTTCTGAATAAAGTTTATCTTGCCTTAATCTCTAACAAATTATTTTTTAACCATGTAACTTATCTAACATTTGAAAAACACTTAGATATTAATAGATTTGATTTATTTTCAAAATTAAAGTATACTTTAATAGAACCTAAGACATAAAATTAAATACAAAATCATATATTGAGATATTATATTATATAAATAATTATTTCCCAATGCATATATTACCTATCAGATATTATTGGATATTCTAATTATAATAATATTTTTTTTGTTGAAGTAAGTTTTTATGTTGAGCAATATGTCACGATTTGAGATTTAGAACATTTAAAAGTGGTTTTATTGTTGAAAAAATGAGAAGTAATAAATGAATTTCTTTAAAACATATTAGTGTATTATCTTAAAAAATATATTTTACTTCTAAACATATTCATTATTTCGCATCGGGCCTCATATTGTCTCAAAGCGGCCCTAACAAATTACCATGTACACAACAATTTATTTTACAACACTACTAATTTTCTAATACTATTTTAACTAGGAAAAAAATTAGCTTAATTACACTATTATATTAGAGCATAATACTACTTTTACAATAGCTCATACAAATGTTATAATTAAAAATGTAGACTTTAGCCGCTAAATTTGGGGAATTATAATAATTTATTTTTTAAATATCATTTATTGCACTTCTCAACCAAATATTTATTTTATTACATTACAATTATTCGACTTCTCATTAACTATCCACAAGTATACAAAGTACCTGTATTACAATGTTGAGCAAGATCGTATTCCATAGAGCCTAAAAACTTAATCATAATATGAGTACTGCAACGTCAATCTTCTAAGTATTAAATATATAACACGTTCAAGGTTTTATTTATATCTACTAAAGATAAATAAATAACTAAAGGCAAATAAAGATAAATGAAGAAAATTAGAAGTTCATATAATAGAGGAAGAAATAATCTAAATCATCAATTTCATAGATTTGTCCAAACAATTTCAATTCAATTAAATGATTTATTTACGATTCAACTTTATTTAGACAATCACCAGATTAGTCAAAGGGGGAAAAGATAGCAAAAACTATAATACATTTTATAACGTGAATATATGAGTCTTAGATATTAAAAAATAAATATATTTTTAAACTTTATTATTTTCAATAATTAATATTAGAAAGAATACATTAGAAAGAATACATTAAGTATTTTATAAAACTAAATATATATATATATATATATATATTCTTTTATATAACTGTAAATGTATAAAGGTTAATATTTCAACTACATGAACTAATGAAAATTTATGCTTACAAGTAACTTTAAGATAGTATGATATATATACATAGTATGTAAATCAAGAATATATATTCTTTTAGTATCTCTTACACCTATAATGACAATAGTGACAATCAATATATACTAATCAATGAATTAATGATGAGCAGGGTCGGCCCTGACAATTCGGAGGCCCAGGGCGAAAAAAAAAGGGGGCCCTGAGATTTTTTTTTTAAACGAGCATCTTGAAGTTTTTTCCATTTTATTCAAGTCATCTTAAATCCTGAAAAAGTACAATCAACATTTACAAAATCTCATTCGTTAATTCTGTAAGTAAAAAAAAACACTTTCATTAATTAAATAATCGTGACAAAAAGATATTGATAATATTAAGGAAAACACAGTAATTCAAAATGGAATCAACTCAATTTTTTATTGTAATATTTTATATTAAAATCCCTAAAGTTGAAATTTTGGTGAACTCAAAATTGAGAAATAAAACCCCTAAATATAACAATCGAGTATTCTTTTTTTTTATAAAGTTTTAATAAAATTTCAAAATTCAGTATTTAAATGTGCATTTCTCGTACGGGATCTTTGTATAAAATACAAATGGTTGATTAATTATTCAATTACAAAATTAAGATTAAATCAACACAAAATCTCAATAAATATTTTATCACACTAAATTTACATAGAAAAAAATAAGTGATGGATCTAATCACAAATCCCTATGAGATTTCAAAGTCAAGAGAGTAGAATCTAAAAGAGACAACCATTTCAACTTTATACATGTTTTTTTAAATTGCATAATTATATATATATATGATTTTTTTAAACATGGGCCCCATAAAAGTGGGGGGCCATGGGCGGTGGCCCACCTGGCCTATCCCTAGGGCCGGCCCTGATGATGAGAACATTAACATATTTAAGTATTAATATATTTATTAATATCAATTTAATTTAGATCATAAGCATACAAGTTTGTAGTGTTTATGATACATGGATCATTTTCATAAATTACAAAAGCTTGTGTAAGACCATCTTACATGTCGAAATTCATAAGACAGGTCAATGTTCAAATCCAATTTTATCCTTAATTTAAAAAAAATAGTTTTAACCAATTTAAATATATATATAATTCACGCATGCTATAAAATTAAAGAGAGAAATTTTCACATGTGAGCGATAAGTGTTCATGTTTGAGAGATAAAAAGAGGTGTCATAATTTAGTTTTTCAAATTTAAAAAGAGGGATGCAGAAATGCTAGAATAAGTTAATAACTGTCATGTATACATTGAATTTGTAATAAAAATGTGATTTAAATTTGTAAAGATTGATGTTTTGTCACTCAATTTTGGATTTGAAAACTATTGAATTATAAATATGATCAATAGGTTTGAAAATACGTTAAGCAATTTTTTTTTCCTAAGCTATTGATCATGTATGTTCAAAAATATTTTTCAAAGCCTTATATTTTTTAAAATGAATTTTCGAACATAGCCTTGTATGAAAAATATGTGGAGTATTTAGAAACACACCTAACTATAAAGTGTAAATATTATAATTTTAATCTACTTTTTTCAATTTTTACTAGGATATTGATTTGAGAAATTAAAACCAATATAACCACAAAAGAGATGTCCCTTTTTTAAACCATAATGAATTTTGTTTAATACCTTATATAATGCATGGAAAGTTTTTTTTTTTTTTATCATCATAGGTTCGCCCAAAAATCATTAGTAAAAAAAATATTGACAAGATGTTTTAGTTTAATATAAAAATATATTAATTCAAGAAGAATTTCAAAGGGATGTTGATCGTAATAAAAAGTTTGGTTATTGTATTCACATATATGATAATCTACACTCGCCCAATATATATATATATATATATATATATATAATTTTAAATTTAAATCAATTTAAATATTATTCTTTTGTTGTGCACACTTTTATTATATTTCACATATATGCTTAATTTGTACTTTAGAAGATATACATATAATATTCAATATAGAATTTAACACAATGATATATTACTTATTTTTTTATTTTTAGATAAAAGAATTCATTTTAATGTTATATATATATAGATATATATATTCTTACTCTAATTATTTATTATATATTTATTAATTTTTTCTAATTATAATATAGTTTGTAACTTTAAATTTTAAACTTTCAAAAGCACTCTTAATTTTGCATATTTTAGTAAAAATTCATACAATTTACGTGCAACGCACGTGATCTCTACTAGTATATATAAAAAGAAGGGTTAATTGTTAAATAAATTATCATGTTTCCACTTTTTTTGCAAATTAGATATCACATTTAAACTTAGTTAATTATAACACCATGTTTTAATTTGAATTAGATTAAACATTCCCAATTTTTCTGGTCAATTAAGTATGATATGTTCAGTCTATAAACCCCATTGGCAGCCACATCAGCACACATTGTAACAGCGCCATCGTTTTTGTTATTTATTTATTTTTTTAAGAATTTATTTCTAAAAGATAAAATATATTGAAAAAAATAACGAAACTGACATTATTTGTTACATATATGTGATGGCGTGGTTGCCAGCGTGGTTTATAGACCGGACACATTATAATTAATTGGCCGGAAAATTTAGAAATATTTAATCACATTCAAATAAAAAATGTGATGTTGTAAATTACTAAGTGGTGGAAACGTGGTGATTAGTTTGACAATTAACCCTAAAAAGAAATGATATTCTCAATTATTTGCTTCACCCTTATATTAAATTGATTAAATTATCAAGTCTAGATTTTTAAAAATTACAATAAAAACTCTTAAGCTAATCAAACTTGAATGTGCGTGATCCCTTCCGATCGTAAAAAATTTGGAACATCATCGTGCTAACAGGATTGAAATTTCATGTTACACTCCTTATGTTACACTTCGTGTTACACTTTCAAATTATGAGTTTTTCTTGTATTTTTTTGTGATTTAGTTTAATTTTATGATTGTTTTTAGGGTTCACCCCACCCAATTAGGGTTTATAATTATTTTCTAATATTTAATTTTCAATTTCTAATTAATAATTCATTATTATGGTTTATTTTTTAAAAATTATGTTTTATAATTTTTTAATTTATTTTTTTTGTTGATAAATATTGATTGTGATTACATGTTACAATTAATTTTTATTTTATAATAAATATTATTAAAATCATAAATTTAATAATGAAACACGGAGTGAAAATCAAGAAAGTGTAACAGGAAATTTCAACCCGTGCTAACAAGGCATCAGCTTGCATATGAGATTTCATATTACTATATTTAATTTTGTGTTCCACTTCGTATTTCACAATTAAATTTTAAAAATTTCATCTATAATTTTTTTTTCATTTTTAATTTATTGTACTTTAATTTAATTTTATACTTGTTAATTAGAATTGTGCAACAAAATATACGAATGTGACAATTGACAAAAAGACTATAGTATTTCAGCTAAAATGTCCAAAATAACCGTCAGTCAAATATAAAAAAATGAAATCTATATTTGTATAATAATAAAAATGGAAAAAAGGAATGAGAATCAGTCTTAAAGCCCCAAGAAAAACCGGCGAAAAGGCAACCAATTATGAAAATACATATGAGAGTTTCTATTTGCACCATTAAAATTACTCTTTGCACTTTACTTACTCCATGCACTATTATTTTTACTCTTTACACCACGCATATTTACATTAATGCCCTTCAATCTAAAAAAATATATTCGGAAATACAATTTCAAACACGTCTAATTTGTTCGAGAATATTAATTCGAACGACACTTATTTTGAAAAATATGGAGTTGGTTTGAAAATTGAAGTTCGAACATCCTCACTGTGTTCGAACTTCGATTTTCAAACACAGCTTTAAAAAAAAATTGTTCGAAAAAATAATTTCGAACAAGTTCAAGTTGTTCGACAATATTAATTCGAACGACTTCTATACTTAGAAAAATATGAAGATGGTTCAAAAATTGAAGTTCGAACACCCTCATTGTGTTCGAACTTCAACATTCGAACACCCTGAATGTGTTCAAAGTAAAATTAATAGTGCAAATAGAATCTCCCAATATATATATATATATATATAGAGAGAGAGAGAGAGAGAGAGAGAAGATGGATCAAATGAGAACCTATACCCCATGTGGGAACTAGGAACTCATCTCATCCATCCATTATTTTGATTTAGATGGCTAAGATTTGGTCAACTTTTGGTCAAAGGCGGAGTGGCAAACTTGTAATATCTGAGCATAATTTTCGAAAATCATATAGACAACACTTTAAAACCGTTGTCTATTCTTATAAATTTCGTATGCTAAAATGAGAGTACTATCATGCTATTATGAACATATATACATGCTAATATAAATATATATATATATGCATGCTAATATGAACATATATACATGCTAGTGTGAACATATAATGTCTTACTATTAACGAACACTACTACTGCTATTATGAGTAAAATTTATGTGTTTTATGAATATTTTTTCATGCTGATATGAATATTTTTTCATGCTATTATGTGTACACTTCTATGTTATCGTGAATATTTTGTCATGCTATTATGAGTTTAACATCACGCTATTATGGATGAAAAAATATATTCTCGAATAAACATATGAACAATGGATCTTAAATGAAAGAGCACGAAAAGAGCTTTAATTTGATATATAATTTGCGTTAATTTAATGAAAAATGAGCAAGTTATGGATGTTTAAAGTTTAAATAAGATTAAAATATTGTGTGGTTGAGATTAGTTCCCAGTTCTCACATGGGGATTGGTTCTCATATGAACCATACCCTATATATATATATATATATATATATATAGGGGTGGGTTCAAATAGGAACCCAACCCCCTGAAGGAACCTAGGAACTAATCTGATCCGCACATCTATCTAATCTAAACGGCCCAGATTGATTTGAAAATAAGATGGCAAAATTGTAATTAAAACCAATTGTCAAATCGCGCCTTAATGCACAGGGGCAAAATTTGAATGAAAAATCTGAAAAATCACGTCGCCTGCTTTCACGAAAAAATTCGCCATAACTCTCTGAAAAACACTCTCCACACGCAAACAGTGCGTTTTCCCAAACCTTCAAAGCATTTTTCGAAAATTTTCCGGTGAAATAGCATCTGAAGTCGAGAACTTGAAGATGTTCGTGGAATCTATGTGAGAATAAGTCGAGAACTCGGAGATATCGTCAAAAGTGGCGGATTTACAACCACGATGCGAATTGAACCTGAAGAAAGGTATGTACAATTAAACCCTAGTTCTATCGACTTCTGAGTGTTTTTCTTCAATTCTAATAACTTCGTCATTACGAAAATGATGAATTCATTTGGAAAAAAATGTTGAAACCATGGATTTCTTTTTTCAAAAATTAGATATATTTCTGTATGCTCTGATTTTGAACACCTAAAATGAAAGATGTTGTGAGTGCAGATTTGTTAAGAAAAAGAACACTAGGTTTCACAGAAATAATAAATTGAGTAGATGCTAGTTTCTGTAATTTTTCTAACTACTGTGATCATGTTAGCAAGCTGAATAGAACATCAAAAAAGCATATGCAAAAACGTCCTGTTCTATATATTCTCGATTTTAAAGTATGAAGCTCCTGTGATTATGTTAGCAACTAGAATAGAACATATTATCACCTATTTGTGATAATGTTAGCTTGATATTGTTCCTAACCTCCAATCCTATGTGCTAAGAGAAATGGTGTTCAAATGAAATGTTTAAATTCTGACTTCAGTGTTGTGTCTAACAACTTTGTCATTACGAAAATGATGAATTAGTTTGTAAAAAAATGTTGAAACCATGGATTTCTTTTTCAAAAATTGGATATATTTCTGTATGCTCTGATTTTTTGCACCTAAAACGAATGATGTTGAGAGTGCAGATTTGTTAAGAAAAACAATACTATGGGTTAGAGAAATAATAAAGTGCGTAGATGCCAGTTTCTATACTTTTTCTAACTACTGTGATCATGTTAGCAAGTTGAATAGAACGTCAAAAAGCATATGCAAAAAACGTCATGTTCTATATATTCTGGATTTTAAAGTATGAAGCTCTTGTTATTATGTTAGCAACTAGAATAGAACATATTATCACCTATTTGTGATAGTGTTAGCTTGATATTGTTCCTAACATCCAATCCTATATGCTAAGAGAAATGGTGTTCAAATGAAATGTTTAAACTCAACGTACATTGAAAAACATGTTAGCAACATAAAACTTACTTATTAGCAATACAGTAAATAGATATTAGCGAGATTTAACTTTGTTATTAGCAACTTTTCAATAGATATTAGCGAGATTTAACTTTGTCACCACTTTGGTTGGAAGTGTTACAGAACATGTAGCTTTACAAAATTTAGCACCACAGACAACTGATGCATTAGGCTTAGATTGATCATATCTGCAAATGAGTTATGTCAGTGTTGTGTCTGAGGTTGCAAAATTTGATTCAGAAATCTAAGATCTCTATTGATAAGCTTGATGTCCTGCCAGATGATAATTTAGACTCTATTTAGAACCTTGATGTCATGTTAGCACCTTTTGTACATAATATTACCAATTGTTTGTGAATACATTAGCATATAACTAGTTGGAATATTGGACACCATGCAATTGCTGCTGCCCAAAAAAGAAAGGCTGAGGAGGAGAATATCAGTACATCTGAAGTGATGCAGTCCACCGAGAGATGAAATCCAAGAAAAAGAATGATCCTAGAGCTGCTGACTTTTTAGCTAGGATGCAAAATGAATCAGATTGGAAGTCATCGGAGCCACATGTGGAACAACATGTGACAACTACATCCTCATCAGCTGAAGAAATAACCATGCAATCCTACATCAGACCATTTGATTCATATCCAACACTAAAGAATCGCACATATCCATCGCTATTGGTTAAGGCTATTGAAAATTTGAATCCTATTCAAAAGCAACAAGTAAGAGATATAGGATTTGGAACATTACTCAATTTGAAGATAGATCTCATTCCATTGAAGTTAGCATATTGGTTGTTGAAAAACTTTGACAGTAAACGGTGTGAAATATAACTGAAAGGGGATGCTAAAGTACACATTGGAGAAGATGATGTACGGATGATTCTTGGCTTGCCGAGGGGAGAACGTTTGATTCAATCACGAATAAAGAATCATGAGAGTACCCTGACAGATGAATGGAGACAAAGATTTGAAAAAGCCAGCAACAGAATACTTCCAAAGCATGTGTATACTAACATGTTCGAACAACAAGAAGGGGGGGAATGGTTTAAAAGGTAATTCGTGGTGCTTCTCACTGCCTGTTTGATTGAAAGCTTTGGAAATGGATATATATCGCCGTAAATTATGGACAACTTGGGTGATATCGACAGAGTTTCAGAGTTAAACTGGTGTCAATATGTCATCAGATGCTTGACCAAGCACACCTCACACTGACAGAAGAACAAAAAGAATTACTATACTGGCCCGACCCTGTTTCTAACTGTAAGAACTCAAATCTACTTTATCTCGTATTATTAGATAGTTATGTAAAGTAAAAAAAAAATTTCCTAACAACACTAAG
Organism: Perilla frutescens; assembly: GCA_026008535.1. Taxonomy (NCBI): domain Eukaryota; kingdom Viridiplantae; phylum Streptophyta; class Magnoliopsida; order Lamiales; family Lamiaceae; genus Perilla; species Perilla frutescens. Next base: position 17,948,517 of record BRKX01000014.1, on the reverse strand, counting down.
GCTGGAACAAATGTTTATAATGTTTAAACATGATTAATGTTTGCATCATTACAGTTAATTATCAGCTAACATTGAAAAACATGTCAGCAAACATAAATCTTACTTATTAGCAATACAGTAAATAGATATTAGCGAGATTTAACTTTGTTATTAGCAACTTTCCAATAGATATTAGCAATATAACTCATATAATATCGCATTCCCATAATACATAAAAAATAACCAAACATAACAATTGTTATTACAAGTATGTGTATTTAAAATTTTCAGTTTGTCTTATGCAGTTCTAATAACATTTTTTTTACAAAATAAATTGTAACAACTCTTCTACGTTGATCGAGTAGTCCTGGGTTACAGAACTATACCCAGAAGTATACCAGCCACCATCAAATGGACAAACGAACTCATAACAGCAAGACAGAGTATGGAAGTTGCTGGAGGAGGTTTCGGAGAAGGGTTTCCTGATAAACCATGCACCATGGATGAAATATTAAACCCAGACTTGATTGATAACGAGCTAAGAAATGCAGCAACACCGAATCAACCTGCGCCAAATGAGGAAAACATTGTTCCTGCACCACCAGTTGTGAATGAACAGCCTGTTGTTGACGAACCAGAACCAAACAATCCCGCAGAGCCTCATTGTGAACAAGCAGGTCCAAGCAATGCAGAGGTGAACAATGATGATCAACAAGAAATTTTTTACAATCTTGAACCACCTCAAGACAATCAAGATATGCATTCAGTGACTGACAAGCTCATCACAATGACCAAGACAATATACGAAACATTCACAAACATAATTACAATGATTGATGTTTTACCAGACAAGATGTTGGAGAATGTGATTCTAAGGAGGACATTGGAAAGGGCCCTATTACTAGATGAAAAGCAAAAAAAAACCCTCTGAACAATCATCATCACAAGAAAAAGATGACTTATGGAGTAATCCGGAACACATTGCTGCAATTGCAAAGATTGAGGAGACGACTATGATGAGAATAAATTTTAAAAAGAAGTTTGATGATGCACTCACATTCAGCTTAGGGTTGTCGGATACATGGGAAGATGAAATGAATGTGGTTAATAATAATGGAGTTACATCAAGAAAAGAAGGTACTACCAAGGACAACAACAAAGCAGATGCAAAGGTAAAAATTAGTATAATTGATATGATAATTTTTTTTATTTAATTGTATAATTCTAACATGTAACACGTTGACAGGAAACTGGAAAATAGGTTGAAGAGGATAATGAAGGAGAGAACAATAATGATTCAGTATCAGATGAGCCACAAACTATTGCAAAACAGGATAAGGTTCAAAAACACTTTAACTTCAAAATCAGTTTGATTTACTCATTATATTCATTAATTTATACATGCCATACTCAGGGAAAAGGTAAGATGCACGCTGAGGAAGACAATTCTAAAAAGAAGTTTGATGATGCGCCTACATTCAGCTTAGAATTGTCACAGAATATAAAATGTTGAAGAGGATAATGAAATCCAGATTAAGGTAATGATAATGTAAACTATATCAAATATTGTATTTATTAAAGACAGTTTGATTTACTCATTATATTCATTAATTCATACATGGATACTCAGGGAAAAGGTAAGGTGGGCACTAAGAAAGATGTTCAAATGAAAGGACAGGTCAAAGAGAAGGTATGTAATGCATACACTTTAAAATTAAATGACCTATTATACAGATAGAACGATATGCTATCATTATATATGTCATATTAGCAATATGTATGCCATATACTAGCAAAATATATACATTATGTTAGCAACACATGTATAAAATTATAATCATAATTGAACAATTGCACAGGAACCTGATAGAATGGTAACCCGAAACAAAAATCTGTTGAAGAAGACAGAGATATTGGTGTCTCCATTCCAGGACAATCATTGCAGATGAGAAGTTAGACAAAAAAAAAATTCTGTATTATTGGATGATGTGCAGAAGTGAATCAAACAGGTATGACAAAATCTGTGATATAAATTAAACTATAAATAACACTTAACAGATATACACTCTTGACTGCAGAGAGGATGTAGTGTATAATGATGGACGTGTACAACTCCGACGATAAGAAATGGAGACATTGAGAGCAGGACGTTACTTAAATGTTTCAGTTATAGATGTGTGGAGCACCATCCTTAATCACAACGAGAGACAAAGATTACTGAATTTCCCTAAAAGATTCTTCGCAACAACAAATCCATGTGTAAGTAATATATATATTCATTATTCAATAGACTAAAATATTTTATTTTCTAATAACAATGTAAGAATGTCTTTATACAACTGTATACAATTGTGAATGCACCAAAAAAGTGGGACACAGAAAAAAGAATATCAGAATTCTCTGATAGACTGCTTGCTGAGATCAAAGTTGTTCAAGGATTGCAACTAGCTGACATTGAAATGGTAATACATATATGCATTCAATTCCAAAACTTAGACTACATTATTAATTAAATACACTTGCTTTTTTTGTGACAGTTTTTCTTCCCCATATATCATACACAACACTTTTATTTGCTGTGCATTGATGTTAAGAACTGCAAAGGTGATATTATTGATAATTCAATTGGAAAAAACAGTGATCAGACTTTGGTTTATGGACAAATCCCAGATTGCTTGGTAAGTATATAATTAAAATATTATGAAACTTTACTGTACTATGTTTACTGTAAACTTCACTCGTAAAAAAATGTACTAACATTCAACTATATTAGCTAAGGTATTTCATCCAATTCCTGAAGAACAATGGTGAGGAAAACAAAGCATCAACCATTCTGAAGAAGATGAAGCCCATGCAAAAGTTGCAGCTGCCATGGCAAAATGACACAAACAAGATAGACTGCGGGATATATGTAATGAGACATATGGAAACCTACAAGGGGAACGACATGAGGAATTGGAAGAGTGGCCTGAAAGTAGATAGTCCGAGACAAAAGAAATTTCTAAGAGCAAAATACTGTGTTGCAATCCTAGATGCAAATAGTAACAAACTGAGAGAAGACATTCTTCCTGAGGCTACCTTCCACTATGCAGCATCATCTGAAGATGGCCTCGTAAATGTTAATGAAATTGTTCTGCGTGAATGCAATGATCCATGGTGAATGATTTATGATTTCAGTTTCTGTTGCTATGTGACATTGAAGATACACTACTTTTTTTTCTTTTTGATGTGGGTATCAAGATAGAAAGACTTACTTCATCTGTTTTGCTTATGTTGGTTTAAATACAATGAACGTAATGATTCACAATGCTATGTATATAATCTTTTGTTAAGAACAATCTTTCTTATATGATTACATTGTTTTATATCATTGATCATTAGTTTCAACGACATTGCTAACTTGTCAAATTATAGTTCCTAAATTCATAAATATATATTATGAATTTTTGTGTTGTCTGACAATGGAGATGCTTCTCAATCAATACGACAAGGAATGCATGAAAATAGTCATGTTAAAGCACAAGGAAACATTTCGAGAGCAGGTAATTCCAATATGGTACAAATAGTGATAACATCGAGCTGCTAATATGAAAATATCAATAAGCTAATATGATAACAATAATTTGCTAATATGTAACTATATCATAATCATACCAATATAATGACATTGCTCGAAAAGAAACTGCTTGTATGTCTCAAAATATAAAAACAACAATTAAAAAATTATCAAACCCTCCAACAATTCCTAGAATCATGTTTAGGAATATTTTCCCATCTATACATAGACTAAACAGTGATGATATATAGATGCTAACATGATGATAACAAAATGCTAATACAAAAACACTCAATTGCTAATCTGTGCCTTACAATTCCTGGAATCATGGTCGCTGGTGGGTCGTTTTTTACCAAAAATAAATGTTCTGACTTTCGTCGGCAAGCCCACACTGCAGAGTACAGTGGTGAGTAGAATCATCTCCCAAAGGACCGGCGAGAACTACTTTTGACTTTCAGTCTGCGTGACCAAACTCCAGAAAAGTGTTTTGTGTGATTTATACAGCAAAATAAACCTAGGAATTAAATAGACAACTAACGAAAAAACTTGAGCAAACGAACGGATTTAAATCAATGACAAAAAGGTATTCCAGCTCCAACGAACTCCACTCCACTTATAACACTGATCACAGATGCAGGAATTAATTAATTAAACCATGCAAATCAGTTATAGTCATCGAAGACACTTCTGACATGACCTAATCTCTCCATACTGTTTCGATAATTAAGAAGATGCTTCATTAATTATTCTCTAATCGGTTGACAACTGTAAGAGACGCTCTTTAAGTTTAATGAATCGACAGAAATTAGCATAAGAGAGACCCGATTCTTAACTTACAGACTCTGACGCAGGACTGTAAAATTAACTCTGTTATTCCCCTAGTTTTTGACCAACCGTTTTACCACTTATTAAACCTAAACCGTGATTACGTATGGTCGATTTAATTGGCTAGTAATTAATCACAACCTACCAAATATTTGCAACTATTCGATAGACTTAGAATAATTAACAACTCGAAATACAAGAATAATAAATACATGCATCAATTAATTATGAACAAACAATTAGATCTCACAGTTATATAAGCAGAGCTTCATCATCGTCACCAGAATACGAGTAAATTAGCTACGTTGCATGCTGGAATCAAGTGACAATAAGTTGTATAATTGCGCGATGATGATATCGAAGAGAAGAAGAATTAGAACTGAATTAAACCGTTCGCTGGCTTCATTTCTTGTCTGGAGCGTATGTGATAATAGAAATAAACTAGATACCTAATATATATTTACAATCCATAAAAGATAGATTCTCTAATAGGAAATAAGATCCTAGTCTAAATAATTATGGTAACTCCCATGCACAAGTTTTCAAAAGGCGGTGGAGAAGGGTTCTTCTGCGTCCAGGTTCGCGTGTGGGCCGAGGATTGGATTCAGAAAGCCCAAAACGTGTAGTGGACCGGGCCTCCAGAAATCTGCTTCAATCCCCCAGCTGCATGCCCTTGCAGCTTGATCTGCTCGAACTTCTCCCTTTTCTTCACTTATATATTTTCTTGCACCAAAAACCTGCCTCTTTTCTCCATTTTTGTACCATGCCCCTACACAACTTAACAACATATCAAAGCACCAAAATACACAAATATAGGGTAAACAATAAGGAGAAAAAGGCACCAAAAAGTAGTGATAATAACAAGTAGAATACGTCCTATCAGTCGCTCAACTGATTGCACTTCCTACACATTCTTAAAGGTTTTTTAGCACGTTCAAGATTTTTCTCTCTTCTTGGTTTCAAACGGCTACCACTACCTTTAGTTTTAACTACAACAGGTGGGTGAACCTCTACTACAGAAGGATTGGTTGCACCATAAAATTTCTCGAACAACCTCTCCTTCATGCTAGAAAAAGATGAACACTGATCATCACCATCACCAGGCTGTAGCACAACTCTCATATCTCGTATAGCACACAACATTGCATCCATCTTTTCCTTGTTACCATCCACAATTCCCAAACAAGAATAGAATTCTGAAATCAATAGATTCATAACTCTTTTGTTATCCTCCAAATCAGTACAACCATCTAAGATATCACCACCATCATCAATTACAGACTTCAAATATGCATCTTTTGTCCATCGTGCAACCACATATTTATCTGGTATAGATTCTAACTTCAAATGCTTCAATAAGACAAACACATGACTGCATAGTAACCCATACATCACGAACTTCTTACAGCTGCAAGTAATAGTATCCTCTCCTATGTTGTGACAAACTGTCGAAACCACTTTACTCCCATCATCAATGTCATACACTGTTCCAACATCAGTTTCCTTAATGCTTATCACACTGCACTTAAAACAAGAAACCTCAATTTCCTTTTGAACTTTGGAAAATATTGTTGTTGTGTAAGTTGCAGAAGCATGTTTTTCGAGACTCAATGGAGTTTTCAACAGAGGCACTGCAGAATAATCCACACGATTTTGAAGATCATATGCATGCCTCTGTGCATCAATGGCACTATCAAAGTGCATGAAAAACTCAACGAGATTTGATTTCTTGTTCAAGTACAAGTTGAATACACTGTTGACACTCTCTGAAATTGATGTGGTTCTACAAACACCGCTCATTGGTTCATCTCTAAAGTATGCTGGAATCCAGTATTGTCGAATTTCATACATGGACTTGAACCATTTGTCCTCTGTCAAGCTATAATCAACCATAACTGAATTCCATTGTTGCTCAAAAACTGATGGTTCAACAATATCAGACCAGACAACATCATTAAACCTCTGCCTGAATGTAGCATCATTCTTCAATATAGTTGGGACCTTCTCTGGTACATTCATCATAATATGCTCGTGCTCATGTAACACCCGTCCCAATAAAATAAATGTAAAATATAAAGTAATGTAAAAATGCGGGAGAGTTGTCTCTTTGTAAAATATAAGTATGTACTTTTAAAATTTGGGTGAGTTACGTTGTCTATTAAAAAGCGTTAACATTAAAAATTTAGGTTAACATGTGGTGCATTTAAAGTAAAGGATAATTATAAAAGAATATAATTTACTAAAGAGTATAAAGAAATTATTACTTTCCTGGTAGAAAATATTCTAGAAATATCCAGATAAATTTGAATTCAAACCTATGACATCTAAGCAGCAAAATATAATAAAATAAGCCATTGCCCTCCTCACAGGTCGTCATCCATGTATACACTTCTCAGGACTTGTCAGAGCTTTCAGCATTCATGCATCAATGAACCACACGTTATCACTTTCACCCACAATGCATGAACTACATGAGCTAAAGCTCAGTAAGCAGAAATCATGCACATGCATGTTCATTGGCAGTCACAACACGTGCAAGTCACAACACCACCACAAACATGAAATGCTCGTGAATAACATACTTTTATGCCATCTCAAAAGCATTTTCAATGTTTAAGAACTTGGCTCCCTTCACCAGACACCAACATGAGTCATGAGCTCACAATATAATCAATATCACTTGGCCAAAATGTGATTAGTGCACTCATGTGGCTCATCCTTCCTGGACCCCAAGGGACACGCCCCCTGCCTGTTCCCTTTGATCCCACATGAAAGTCATCCCACATCAGCCACTCATCACCTCAAACGTGCAGTCGAAGTGGACCATCCTCCCTGGACCCCAAGGGACATGCCCCCTGTCTGTTCCCTTTGATCCCGCATGGAAGTCATCTCACTCGAGGCACAAATATCAACACATCACAACACGGGCTGGTGGTGACCAATCCCAAACAAAACATTTTCTCTCTCTCAAAATCCATTTTGTGCATGCAACCTCGATAATATCTACATGACGTGCATGCATATGCTCGTGCTCATGTACAAGATATTTAATGCAAAGAAATATAATAATACAAGTATATTGCATCACACAATCATACAATATAACACAATAATAAATAATAAATTATAAACACATAGTCAAATAATACTATGTTCATACATTGTAGTTGAGGATGGATTTCTACTTACCTCAAATTCAAAGCTTATAATATTTGAGATCCTAAAACCCGTGTTTTCTCAATAAAATCTAACCAACATATACAATAAATCAATATATATATATATATATGTATATAATGGTGACTAAAATATAGAGATTAATATAATATGATATAGTTATTCCATACATATCTATTCTCTAATTCAATTCTATTTCTATTTACAATAAACAATTCCATCTTCTTAAAGTTGCCACTTATGTATTAAGAGAAATAAAATAGTTAACTAAAACTATAATCGGCCAATGTAAAACCTTAAGGATCAAGATGATAAATCATGTGTCCCGATTACATAAACAATCCTTCTCTGTACTAATACAAATTATATATATATATATAGCTGATCTTTAATTTTTTTATTATTTTTAAATGTTTAGTACCGTTCACGCATAATTTTAATGCTATATACATACACACGCACGCATATATATACAGCCACACAATTAATATTTCTTTTGGATTATATATACAATCTATTTATTTTATCAAATATTAATAATTTATCTTATCGGTGATTGATGTAATTCTAATTACTCTTAGCCAACCTTTTGATCCACTCTTATAATCCTCACATTTCTATGTCATGTTACTGTTTAATCAATTCTCAAATATATACTAAATGGAATTAAATCATACACGATAAACCATATTTCTCTAAAGTATAGATTAACAATTGTAAATTATAAATTACAGGATGTTCTACACCAAAATAATATTATGGAACAATAGAGATTCACTAAATAAAGCATTAATCTAATTTAGACATTTATTGAATAAAGAATTAAATTAACACAAATTAAGTAATTGAATCACAAATCTTAAACCATATGATTTTATTCTTAGTCAATAAACCTGTACTTTGTTATATTTTTTTTTTAGCTAATTATATCTGGAGGCATAAGAATTAATTTGCTCTTAATATTTAAAATGAAAGCACTAACCTTGTCTTCATTTTCTCATCGCTCGTGTTTTCATTTTTCTTCCTTTTTAACTCATATATATTTCATTTATTTACACACCACTATGACTATAATTTGATTCGTAAGTCCTATATTAGCCATGTGTAAGTTACGTGGAATGTTATCATTTTATTCATTTATTTTATTCCATTTTCTTTAATTTATCTTATGCATATATATCCTATATATATTTACTTTTAAATAACTCTCATTAGTCTAGTAGTTATAAGCATACGTGTTTACTCAATTATTTGCCACCTTTAAAGCTAGCTAGATATTTTTTTGATACATATCTATGTATATCTATATCAACACTTATTACTTTTAAACATTAAGCTGACCATCTACTATATAAATATATATCTCTAATGATAATGGTATGAGGAGTATAACAACTCATGTCTTGGGAACAATCTTAATATTCACATTTATTAAATTAACGTTTCTAATAAAATAAAATAAACTATATCAAAATTATATGAGGACATGAACTCGCATAAATTAATACATATACAAACACACACATATAAGCAATTATATTCACCATGAATATACAATAAGAGGTTCGGGTATTACAAAAAATCATCTGATACCTGGTGTAAAAAAAAATAAGAAACATGATAACACTGACTTGCTCATATCTTGTCTAATACTTGCTAATATAACACTGCAGATAACATTACCAATGCTAACACATATAAGTATAGAACTTTTTCTACAATTCTAATATCTGAGCTATTAAAAGCTATTATGATGATAATGAAATGCTAATGTAATATCTACATCTTGCTAATATCTCATGATTATATGAAAATATATTTATATTTCTAGAAAATCAACACACATAAATAAAAGATACCTGTTAGTTGAATATGTGACGTCAAATGATACAATATCTCCAAAAACGTGGTAATTCCTCCTTGAAATAGGATCTGCCCAAAAGATACGTCTCAATCTATCATCTTTATCAACAAAATAGTAAAAAAAAAACCCAGGACACGCCTCACGCCTCCGAAACAGTTTGTCCAAAATAATTTGAGCATCAACCCCTTCAACATAGGCCCTCAAATCACGAGATAAATTCTTAAAATCGACACCCGTGCAACCAACACTCGAATAGCTCCCTACAAATTCCTTAAAACTCTATAATATCTCATTGCCCCTATGTCAGCTCTAGAACAATTCATCACAAAATTCTGATGAACAAAACTTAAATTCCTATTTAATTTAAGGTATTTTTTGAATTGGTCTGACACTAATGGATGCGAATGTCGATGCTCAAACAACTTAACAACATAACTATCTGTTGCACTGTGTTTAAAAACAATACGAGCTCTGCAACCAACTCGATTAGAAATTCTACGCCTCTTCTTTACACTACCCACCATAACAAAATCATCTTCAGTGTGCTTATCTCCCTCCCGGTTGCAGTATACATATTTCCAAGTAATCGAACCATCCTTCCATCTCTTTGTCGAACCAAGACGTATATCGAAGCCACATACTTCAGCATATTTCTTGTAGAAATCTATACCATCCTGCAGAGTCTTAAAACTCTGACTGACAAATGGTTGCAATGATAAATCACACTTTGGGATATGGTATTCACTCCCACCAGGTGATATATCAATTGTAACAACACTAGAATTACTCACCACATCAGTACCTGTCATTTTCACAAAAAATATATGAACAGTTTGTAAGTAAATATAAATATAAAATGTATTGCTAACATGAGCGATGATACTAACAATATATATAGATATATGTATATTGCTAACATTTAATCAAGAATAAGCTAACATGATAGCATATCAAACAGATTAAATATAATGCATAATTAAAAAATATACTATAACTTACAACAATTATAAATCGACAGAAATTTCTATAACACACATACGACCATACTACAGAAAAAACAGAACTCATCGATATTGATTTAGAAAGGTGAATAAACAAAAAAAAGGAAAAAAACAGAAAAAAGGAACGGTGAATAAACAAAAAAAAATAGTATGTATACAATTACACAAAATACGAAATCATTGATTGTAGAAGAATCAAACGAATAGATAATTGCTTAATTAAACAATTGAATACCTCTGCCATTGAATTATGAAACAGAATTATGGAAAATTGAACGTTGAAAAATATGAAAAATACCTGGAGTGTCCATCGCAAACGACGATATAATTCAAAATTATGAAGAATCAACGAGTTGGGCGATTTCTCTCATAAATTATGAAATAAAAAACACGATAAAGAATGAACGAGCTGCGCGATTTCTCTCACAAATTATGAAACAAAAAAAACACGATGAAGAATCAAAAAGCTGCGCGATTTCTCTCGAAAATTATGAAACAATATATTGCTGCAAAAGGAATCCTAATCTAAACATGTTTTTGGAATCATACCTAAAATAAAACACGAAGAAGATGGAAAATTACTAAAAGACGAAAATAGCCCTAAATAACTAAAATTTGCTTTTAATTACAATACTGCCACCGTGTACTTAAATTAATCTGGGCCGTGGATGTGAAACGAGATGTGCGGATCAAATTAGTTCCTAGGTTCCTTCAGGGGGAATGAGTTCCTATTTGATCCTTTCCCTGTGTGTGTGTGTGTGTGTGTGTGTGTATATATATATATATAGACACGCAGACAAAAAAAAATAAAGCTCAAGCTTTTGTTTAAGTATGATATTACATAAAAGTTTAGAGGGTATTTTTATGTGATAAGAAAGAAACATGTTTTAAAAACTAAAATTAAAAAAAAAAAAAAAAAATAGTGGCTAAAACAAAATAGCCGTGTTGTGTTTAGGAAGCATGGATGAAGGTAAGTACAAATTAAGAAAGCTGCGTAAAGCACTAAGGCCTAATGAATGAGACTGAGATGAGCAATGGCTGCCTTCGCCTCCTCATCTCTCTACCCCTCCACAACTCCTCTCCAATCCCCTCTCTCCTTCTCCGCCCAACTACGAGCTGTCTCCAACAACGCCGTCTCTGCTCCCGCCCACAATCTCCGAGTAGTTTTCGCCGCCGGTGGCACTGGTGGCCACATTTACCCCGCCATCGCCATAGCAGATCAGCTCAAAATCTTGAACCCCAACGCCCAGTTCCTCTTCGTCGGCACCCCTACCGGAATGGAGGCTAAAGCCATTCCCTCCGCCGGATTCCCCTTCACCACCGTCCCCGCCGCCCCTCTGGCCCGCCCTTTTCTCTCTCCCCGCAATCTCTTCGCCCTGCCGTTAATCCTCACGAGTTCAGTCTTCAAGAATCTCAAAATCCTGCATGAATTCGACCCCGACATTGTCATCGGCACCGGAGGCTTCGTCTCGTTCCCGACGTGCCTCGCCGCCGCCATTAAAGGCATTAAGCTGCTGATACAGGAGCAGAACTCTGTGCCCGGAGTCGCAAATTTGGTTCTTTCTCTGTTCGCCGACAAGATCTGCGTGGCCTTCAATTCGAGCGTGGAGTGTTTCTGGCAGAGGGACAAGTGTGTTGTCTGTGGGAATCCGGTGAGATTGTCGTTGATGAATAACACGTCCAAGGCGGCGGCTATACGGCATTTCTTCCGGGCGGTGGAGGGGGAGAAGAAGCTGGTGTTGGTGCTTGGTGGGTCACTAGGCGCCAATGCGATTAACATTGCTCTGTTTAATGTGTATTTTCAGATGTTGTCTGAGAATGAGGAGCTGTTCATCATTTGGCAGACGGGCACGGAGTCGTTTTCCGAGATGGAGAGCCTTGTTAGGACTCATCCTAGGCTATTTCTTTCGCCGTGAGTGCTCTCTCTCTCTCTCTCTCGTTGGATATTAGCTAACCTTAGCTGTGCACTGACTTTGTCTCTTTAATTTTCTTGTTGCTTGTTACAATGTGTCTTGAATTGTAGATTCTTGAACAATCGTCTGCACTTTGATAATTGTTCAACTGTTAGTTTAGCATGATTTAATCTTGGATAGGTGAATGAATGTTGTTTGGATTGTTGTATGCAACTTTTCCGAAGCAGAAAGATTTATGAAATTGCGCAGATTCTTGCATGCAGTGGATTTGGCATACGCTGCTGCAGACCTTATTGTTTCCAGAGCTGGGGCAATGACCTGCTATGAGATCCTAGCCACTGGGAAACCTTCTATTTTGGTATTCAACTATCTCTATTTAGTAGAATAATTTCTTACTTTGAAGTTATCAAAATTTTTAACTTTGGTTCCAATGATCATCTGTTCCATGATGCAACTGTAAAGTCTTTTCAGTAGAAAATGATATCAAATCATACAGTGTGGTTTAAATCTGCAAATGGAAAAAAGTCATGTTGTATGATTGTGTAGATCTTTTACTAGTAATGTTGAGGGAAATTTGAGACCAGTTGCCATCCTTTTGCTTTCTCGTGTACTGCTGGTAAGCCAACCGTTTTGATGATTATTAGCTTTTTGGATATTGTAGATACCATCACCTCATGTTGCTGAGGGACACCAATTTAAAAATGCTCAACTCATGGCTGATGTAGCTGGTTCAAGGGTTATAATGGAAGATGAACTGGACTCAGCAACCCTTAGAAAAGCCATCGAAGAAATTATTGGTACGAGAACATTTTTCTGCTACTTCGGATCATTGCTGTTACTAATTGATACACCGTATATAATTATTTATTGCTACTCTCCTTCCAAGCATCTAACTTATTCGAAGATTGTCTAGCAGCTGTTGTTAGTTTGTAATCCTTTTTCTTGCGGGAGCTCTTAAAATTTGCCATGATAACGTGATCTTTGGCAGATAATGATAATCTGATGCAAGAGATGTCTGAGAGGGCTTCGCGAGCTGCAAAAACAAATGCCTCTGCTGAGATAGCTGAACTTGTCATCTCCCTAACCACTGATGCAGATCTGAGTTCTTGAAGGATTGCTGAAAATAGCAGGTTGCTGATTTTGGTTGTACTTCCATGTTGCTATGATTTGTGTTTTAAAAAAATTGATATGAATGAACGGTCTGAGCGAGCAAAGAATCTTCGATGGTTTCACATATTGATACTTGTGTGCGAGAATGAGCAGAAAAAACAGTCCGCATACAGAAGAGCATTCCTCGTGAGTTTTCTAGTAAAGCTGTAGCCTGTTGGTGTAGTGCTAGAGAGAGATGTGCATAACCTCCACGAATGTCCAAACATATCACAAATTTAGTGACTACATTAGTTAGCAGGGTTGTACTCTAAATTTATCCATTTCATTCCAATTGTAGTTCGTGTGTAGGCTTATTGTATTGATACTGTATCTAACATGTTCTGTTTTTTTTTTTAGGGAATATTGTATCTAACATGTTGAAAATGTATCAAACATTCGTTTTATTTTAAATGAAGGTATAACTTAGATGTTGGAATCCCATCATCGTTTCTGTATAGAATTGCTTGTGCCTATTTGGATAAGTGCAGATACAGTTTCAGATATAAACCGTTTTGGTAAAGATGAAGTGCTTGGATACATTTTTTTAAAATGAAAAATTAGTAAAAAAATAAAACATATTAAATTAAAACTAGGAAAGTATTACACCCTAGAGAAGAAATTAAGTATGCTACATTTTTTAGATGTTACACGGTTGCAATCACTTTGCTTTGACAGCTTCTCTCCCATTCTTTTGCTTTTTTGCTCGATAAATTTAGAATCTACGCTTTCTTCTGATTTCTGAGTTGCAGACAATATTTCTGGCTTCTCAATCTCAGTCACTTCAGAAACTTGTTCCTCAATAGCCATTGCCTGGTTCGGCTGCACTTCATCTTTTTTCTGTTTCTTGAACGGGTTGTTGCATGGAATGTTTGGAGCGAATCCAAGAGAGGCTCGTTCTTTGTCCACTGAGGCATCGTTTTGGGAAGGGAAACCCAGCCTTTTGAGGGCTAATGTTTCACTTTTTTGCAGTACTTCCTCTGAGGTCATTCTCTTTTGCTTCCCTTCTGAATTTCTTTTCATTGCATCAAGTGGCATATCACCTAATAGTTTGATGAAACTATTAGCAACTTCAGCTAAACATTTTTAAGATCAAAACTCCTCACATATTTCTCGGAGAAAACAAGAACTCAGATCAGCTAGACTTGCATGCTTAAAGATGAACCAAGTAGCATGCACAACTGAAAGACTGACCTCTAATTCTCTTTTTGATAGTTTTGTTGCAAGAAACTATAGCAAAGCTTCCTTCTTGCTTTGATTCAGTAGTTTCTTCTTGTGTCGAGAGTTGGCTGCCAGAATCTGGAAAACTAAGATTGTGCTTATATCCGGGTTGAGGGGAGTTATCAAAAGCCTCCATTGTACAAGGATCTAGGTTTCCTTCAGCAATTGCGACTGCTATGGATGGGGATAAGTCTCTATATGAAGTGAAGGAAAGAGAAAAACAGAATAGGACCTTTTCAACAAGCAGAAACTTCTGCTGAATAACTCAACTTTCAGCACTCTTAATCAGCACATTGCATAGTATCATTAGTATAAAGCTGTGGAAAGAGGAAAGGATACGGCCCCAAGAAATCAAGATCCCCATTCCGACCCTGCAAAAGCTCAGGTGGAAGAGGATTGAGAGGTTTGAGTTTCTTTGAAGCTGCATCATACCTGCCAAGAAGGTTAAACAAGATGCACGTGTTATACAGTGTGAGACTACTCGAGAGAAAAGTATGTTGTGGGATGTATTCTGTATCATACACTCGGGCATGTTGGAAGACTGCCATTGCTTCTTTGAAAGCTGTGGGATAATCTTCAGGCACTTGTTTTCCCTTTTCAAACTTCAGCACTGACAGAACCTGCAAAAATGCGATTATTGGAAGAGGAATGGAAATGTATAGTTGAGAACAAATTTGAATACATGCAACAAAGATATAGATATAAATTAATCAATAGTACAAGGTATTGTATGAAGACAGAGCCTTATTTTTCCGCATTTGTCTTTCAAGAGAACAGTTCATAAAATAAAGCATGGGAGAACATTTATATTCGACTTCAATTAAGTCAACGATTTTTCTTACACGGTCTATATTTCGATACTTGGCGACCAAGTTGTAAGCTTTTGTAATCCCAATTCCAGGCACAGATGGGAGGAAATCACACCCAGCCAATACACACATACCTGAAAATTTTGAAAAATAAAACCGTGTATAGTATTGAAAGGATGCTCTAAAGTACCTGAGAAAATAGGACATCATGTGAGGAAATTTGTATTTGCATTTTTTCTTGCTTTCCTTGATGCTCTTGAAATGTCAAAAAGGTCAGTAAATTTTGTGTTTTGCTGCATTTATGGTAGAGCATTATGTCCATCAAGATCAGATTATATTTTAGTAGATAGGAATTCATACTAATTTTGGTCAGGTGTTAAAATTTTTGAAAGCATGTTATATTCTGTAAATTCTGTGAAGTACCTGTAAACAATTCTCTGTTAAAGTTCATGAAAGATGGTATACGACCAACAATGTTAAGAACCTTTTCAAGGACTATCTCATCACCATTGCCATATCGGTCCATCTTAAACACTACCTGCGCATTCCACAGAAGAAGTTAGATCACAAAATAAACACGGAGCTGGGAAACAATCTATCTAGTTCTAATATTAGTGAGATTCTTACAGATGGGCAACCATATGCTAGTAAGTCGCTATCCTCTGAAATGATTGCTACAACCCCGCCTTTTTCAGTTTCAAGACCTGAAAGATATGCCAATTGTGCATCTGCCTCATATGGAGCTACAACAAATTCAATATTCTCTGATCTTAAAATCTGAAAAATTAAAAAGTTCGTAGTAACTAGTAAGTAAAGGTCTTGTTTCAATGAATAACTTTGAAAACCATTCTACTAGTCATAATAAAAATAAAAATAAAACAAAAGAAAGAAAGAAACTTTAAAACCATTCATGAATCAAAGTGCATTATTTTAACAGCTAGGTTCAAAATATTTTCCACCGCCTGTTTATTTCTGTGCATGCCAGAATGGTAGATTTTTAGTATAAAATGGAAGTAATTGCAAATTAAAATCAACTGAATGTACCTGAATCAGTTGATGTGCAATCTGAGGGGTTATGCTCACAGCTCTCTACATAAAAAATAAGTATTGTGAGAATGGAGGCTTTCTTTGTTATGATTTAAGAATGAGATGTATCAATATGAAAAATAAGCATACACCTTTGTGTAGACAGAGAAGGCTACAAAAGGTATGTGTAAGCTGATGCATGTTAGATAATATTCAAAAGATTGAAAAAAAGAGATGTTCAAGTTTCACAGTGAAAAATTAGCCTCTGTACTGTGATATCCTAGAAAAGAGCCTTAGATGACGTGGGAACTCAGAAATTGAAATTATGCTTTGATCATCAATATATCAATAAGAGACTGCATTCAGAAGCTCAACACAGATTATCACAAAATGAAAGAAAATATGCAAGTTTGAATTAAATAGGCACATAAAAAGGCAGTGAATGAGAGATAATGTCTTCCATAGAAAAATAACTAATATTCATAAAGCCTTTTCGAATCCAGCTAGAAAAACACACACGCACATATCCTATTTTTTTCTGAAACTTATGGTGTTGCTGCAGTTTTAGTATCTTTAAAGAATTAACGACCTAGATTTGTTCAGACTGAGACAGCATTGCATGATCCTTGATTTGCTCAACAGTACTGCAAGCCATATAAGAAAAAAAACATCAACTTTATTGCAGTCAGTCTAAAATTCAACGGGGAAACCTTAACTTAGTGTTTCCAATCAAACAGCTGATGTGAAGGCAATTTTAATGCTGTTTATGACAATCACATAACAAATTAGTACCTGGAAAAGCTCAGAGGCCCCATTAGTATCGCCCTCTTTCAGTTTTTCAATAGCCATATCTCGATTAGTCTTTCTTCTCCTAAATCAAACAAATTGAAAAAGGGAAAGTTTTTAAGTCCAAAAATCAATTTTTGAGTAAATTCAAGGAAAATGGTGCAATCCTCGGCAAACTCATTTTACATGCCTGTGCCTCTCATCTTCAGTAGCGGCCTTACATGGGGTGTTCCCCCCATCAAAAACAACTACCGGAGTAATCTTGTAGTGTCGAAGCATATTTATTCGATGCATAAAATACTGTAAGAACTGGTATTTCTTATCCCCTTCCATATCCAGATATAGCTCCATATTACATGAATACGCTACAAAATTCCCCAAACTCATTAATCCATTCAAACCCAAAAAGAAAAATAGTGAACAAAACCCCACGTGATTACACCTCCCATTTCCATGTGGCCAAAATTTTTTATATATATAAACAATAGTAATGAGAAATAAAGGGGAACATTGTATAAGCTATAAAGCTACCTCCTTTGTGAAGCCATGAATATGCATCAATCCCTACCTGCATCATAGGCCAAAAAGTAAATAAGTTCATAAATTTATGACTGAGTAGAAGTATAAAAATGCAGAAATCAAGATAACTAGATTAAGATGACAGTCAATTCAATACCCGTTTCCCAGAATATTTCTTGATGTGAACGGATTCAACATAGGGCTTCAAGAATCTGAGAAGATTATTTATGCCCATTTCTTGCTTTATCACGAGTTTTAATATAATTTTTTTCAATGTTGTTGTATAGAAAAATGAATATAATGAGTGAGCTGAAGAATGGATCGGGGAAATGTTGAATGAAGAGGAATGAAGGGTTATATAGAAATGTTTTCATGTATGTATTCATTCATAGGTTATAATGTACTGTGTGTACTAGGTCTGTGAGGTTTTCAATTAGAAGACCAATAACGTATTCCCACGTGGTGTAATATCCTGATTCTTATTGGTCTGTGAGCGGTGAGGCAATATCATCATGGTTTTCACACCCGCGAAAATAATTTGAAGTTTGGTGCGTTGAAAACTTCCCGCGGGATCTGTTGCCACGCATCTTCAAGGCGCCTCGTTCTTACAAGGCTAGAAATCAAATAAAATTAATAGAGGATTGATTACCACTAAAATTTAATTTAAATAAAAATTCATTATTCTTTTTCAAAAAATATAGGAAAGAAAAGAAGAGGTGTGTTGTCGGCTTTCTTCAAGGTTCAAAATAACACCACCATTGTCTTCTTCCTTGTTGTCTGCCGCCATCACCCTCCGCTCAGCCGTCAACTCCCCTGATCTTACTCACAGTCTGAATTGCCGAATGTACCATCTCGGCAATGCTATCTCCGTACTGCAAGCCTAATGCTATTAACCCCCTCAATACTCTATCTAAAGCCATATACACCCCTGCATACATTTTCCCCAATTTCTCCAGCGTCACATTGTCACAATTACAAAACCGTCTGAATAACAATATGAATACACTCAAACACACTATTATTTGAATCATCAATAGTAGAATTAACTAGGCGACACACGAAATGATAGCGTGACTCGGCACTGACAATCACCTGGCCAGAGGATATATTTCCAAGTGAAAGTCGGCTCAAGGATCGAAACCCAATGAAAGGGAATTCAATTGTTTTTTAAGTTTTTGAAGGTTATTTAAGTAATTTAGTAATTATATACTTTTGAAAAATTTTAATAGTTGTGTATAAAGTAAAGTCAGTGGTGTATTTAGAAATACCCTTAATAAATTAATGAACATTTTTATTTCAAATATATATATATATATATATATATATATTGTTTAAAAAATTCTCCAATAAATTTTACATTATAACATATATTTGGATTCTATTTTTATCTTAAATTATTTTTCCATTAATTTTATATTAACAATTCAACCCAAATTAATTAAAAAATAATGACTTTTTTTCAAATCAAAATATTGTAATTAGATTAATATATGTGCTAAACTTACAATTAGTCTCAAACGAGGTTCGGGGCACTGAAGATCTGTATAGACAAAATAAACAACTGATGAAGTCAAATATCAACGGAGGATTGACAATTGAATGTACTCCGATGGTCAAGCTAGTTTAAGTAGTTGTCCCAAACTCAATTAAGGTGTTGGGAGTGCTTGTAGGACTCTTAGGAGACATTGAGGTGTTTTCTAAACTCAATGGATGAGTGTATTTTTTTTTTTATAGAGTTTTAGTTGTCATTTGTCAACCTCTCCCTTATGCTAGTTTTACCCTAGTTTTAAGCGTCTGTACTGCCCTTATAATTCTACCTACGTGTTTGCTTACAGATAATGTTGATCTCCTTATTTTCGAGATACCTCTCTCTTTGACTTTGCCTCATGAGGACTGTCTATGATAAGCATTAAATATTTGGTTGTATCTATTTATGTACAATATCTTTTACGTTGTATTTCTCCAAGTATTTCTTTATTCTCTTGTATCCTAGTTTGGGCTTTTCTTGTAAGTTACGTTAGAAGACTTGTATATATATTCTGTTGTACTAACTCTTTGGAATTCAATGCAAACACTTTCATCTAACTCTTATATGGTATGAGCCCTCTCGTCATCTCTCGACTCCTCAATCATGACCTCCAATGCCACCTCTTCTCTTATCGCGATCAATATCGCTGCCCAAATCCCTATCAAACTTACACCTACTAGCTACTGTTTCTGGCATCTTCAGTTTCACACCGTATTGAGCAGCTACGATCTGTTCGGTTTTGTTGATGGCTACATCACTTGCCCTCCGGCAGTCACCTCAACTTTTACTATTTGGTTTTGCCAAGATCAGTTGCTTCTCAATGCCATTGTTGGTTCTCTCTCCTCACAGTTGGTTCCTTTTATCGCCACTACTGAAAATTCAGAAGAAGCTTAGGACATAGTGTCGAATATGTACGCTCAGCCCTCGCGTGCTCGCATTATGCAACTCTGTACTTCTCTGATCACCTCACTAAAGGCGATCAGTCCATCTCTGATTACCTAGTCTTGGCAAAATCTATTGTTGATGAACTCCGCTTCCTCAACACCTCTTGTGACACCGATAAACTCACTCTCAAAATTCTCAATGGTCTTGGTAACGACTACCAAGGCATCTCTGATGTTATCAAGGCTCATGATTCTTCCATATCCTTTGATGAGCTCCATGAAAAACTCTCTATTCGTAAAGCCCAATTAGCTCACACGACAAACCGTATCTCTCCCCAATCACCGCCTTCATTGCCCAAAAATAACCCGTCTCCCGTCACTTCTCGGCTCCATCTCGCTCCTCCAATCAAGGCCCTTAGTCTCATCCATTTTTCTCTCTGAGGCCCTCTCATTCCAAGCATCATCCCTACAAGGGGTTTTGTCAATTGTGTGGTGAATAGGGACACACACCCAAGAATTGCCCTTCTTTTACATACACTTCTACTGTTGGGTCTATCCCTCCACCGCGTTCCTTCCCTTGGTGAACCTGGCAACTCAGACCACTTTTGCCGCACCTATGATGCCCTTTGCCTCTGAATGGCTGCTTGACTTCGGCGCCTGTTGGGTATCTACCTAGCCGAGATTTCACCTGTTGTTTTCTGACCGTTCGGTCTCCGGTCACGGCTGCTCAAGCAGCCTGACAACTTCAGAGTTGAGATCTCTCTAGATCTCCTATTTCTCTTCACTAGTTGTCCGATAATACCGGATCGGAGGGTCTGCACTTGAAGAACATAAGAGTCAGTAAGAGATTTAAGCAGGCAGAGAACGGAAGCAACTAAAAAACAAAGGACCAAAAGAAATAATGAACACAGAAGAACGGAAATATAAAGAAATCAGGAGTTTGAAGATAAAAATGTATCCCAAGGACATAGTTGGCTCAGATTTTCCCATCGGGAGCGCAGCAACTTCTGGTGACAGCTGACCCAGGCCACAAAGGGGTTTCAGGTGGGGATCAAGGCTCGAAGTTCTCACTCTCACTCTCACAGACACTCAGGAATCCAATGGGTAGGGTTCCGGCCAAAGTTCAGAGAGAATAGCAGAGCTCTCTAGAACACTCGGGAGAATATAGTGTGAGGCTTGAAGAAGAAGAAGAAGAAGAAGATGAAACTGCACAAGCTAAGTAAAGAGCTTAGGGATCATAATATAGTAATTTAGGATTAAGGGTGATATATATGTAAAGCAGGGTTAATGGGAATGGGCTTCAGCATGGCTGGGAAAAATAAGGGGTATTGGGCCAAAATAAATAAAAGAACAACTGGGCCAACCCACTACATATCCACCTTTGGCCCATTGGTCTTTTATGTCACCAGAGAAGTGCATGCCAACAATTTGGGTTTTTCATCATAGCCTTTTTACTCTTACCTATCACACAATACAAGGTAAGAAAGGGAGAGAGAAAAACTATGCGTATTAATCTCAGTCTCAACACTAGAGACCAACCCAATTTCTGCAACCAATCTCAAGTCATTCACTGAATTTTCTTGAATAAGTTGCAACCTAGCATTAAACCAACTGGGTAAAAATAACCAATCATAATAAAAGCAACAACATCACATAGGCAGATAGGGGTATTTATGCACACAACCTAGAATACCATAAAAAGGCACAAAAATATAATTCAACTAAGATCCATGTTTAAGGATCTTTTACAGGCACTCAGCTTTGCAACTGGGAGACACTTAGTGCCCATGTCTGTTGGATTGAATTCAGATGGGATCTTATCAAGTAAAACATCCACTTTTTCCGCAATATCTCGAATGAAATGGAATCTCACATCAATGTGCTTTGTTCTATCATGAAAAATAGGATTCTTGCACAATTGTATTGCAGACTGACTATCAGAATAAATGAGAGGTTTATCATCAATAAATTTGATCTCAGATAGCACACCATTAAGCTAAATGGCTTCCTTAACAATCTCAGTAGCAGCAATATATTCTGATTCAGTAGAGGATAGGGCAACAATACTCTGCAATTGAGATTTCCAACTAATGCAAGCACCACATAAAGTAAACACATAGGAGGTAGTTGACTTTCTTTGATCTCTGTCATTAGCATAGTTTGAGTCAACATACCCCACACACTTAATACTATCAACTGCCTTTGAGAAGGTCAGACCACTATTAATAGTGGATTTCAAGTATCTGAGAAGCCATTTTAGGGTTTCCCAGTGAGGCAACCCAGGATTAGCCATATATCTACTCGGACATGAAATAGTATAAGCAATATCAGGTCTAGTGCTAATCATTAAATACAGGACAGAACCAATGGCATTAGCATAAGAGACATCTTGCATATCATTCATTTCAGATTCATTCTTAGGAGATTGATCTTTACTCAGCACAAAATGAGATGTAAGGGGCACAGAAACAGGTTTGCAATTTTTCATGTTGAATTTTTTCAACACTTGTTCAATATAAGCAGTTTGGTGCAACACAAGTGTATGTTTTTCTCTGTTTCTATCAATGTTCATGCCAAGGATTTTTCTAGCATCACCAAGATCTTTCATGTCAAAATTAGCATATAGATAGCTTTGCACATGCTTTACAGTTTTCAGACTAGGGCTAATCAAGAGCATATCATCCACATAAAGCAGCAGAAACATAGGCACATCAGATTGCATGTAATACAAACAATGATCAAATTTGCTTCTGGTAAAGTTCATGTTTTGCATACATTTGTCAAATTTTATATTCCATTGCCTTGGAGACTGTTTCAGACCATACGGGGACTTCTAAAGCAAGCAGACATGATTGGGAAAGCTTTTATCAACAAAGCCCTCAGGCTGATGCATATAGATATTATTTTCAAGTTCACCATGCAAAAAAAGCAGTTGTCACATCCATTTGCTTAAGTTCCCAATCAAAATGAGCCACAAGAGCAAGCATGATTCTCACAGTAGTGAATTTAACCACAAGAGCAAAGATCTCATTATAATCTATGCCCTCTTTTTGTGTAAAGCCCTTTGCAACTAGTCTGGCTTTGTATCTCACATTATCAATTTCTTGTTTTATTTTAAACAGTCACTTACATTCATCAACAGAACAGTTATCAGGTTTTTCAACAAGCACCCAAGTATTGTTATCATGCAAGGAATTGATTTCACAGTTCATAGCAGCAAGCCACTTATCAGATTCAGGAGGATTCATAGCTTCAGTATATGTTTTTGGCTCAAACTTATCAACATTGCTGAACACATTAAAGGCATACAAAGACAAGTTATAATCATCATATCTAGCAGGCAGTCTCACATTTCTTCTTGGCCTATCTCTAGCAAGTTGATAATTATTCAAGTTCTTCAGGCATAGTTTCATGCTCATTCTCAGAACTAGAACTGGTTTCAGAATCAGACACAGTCATATTATTAGAGTGTTCATCACTTGCCCTATGATTAGACACAAAATCATTTGCATCAAGGTTATCAACAACATGTCAATTTTCAACATTAGGATCATCATGATTTATAGTTTCAGATTCAGGCAGCACAGGGGTCTAGCCATCCATCTCACTAGGAACATCAGGAGAAAATAGAAAATCATACAAATTCTGATTTATTTCATTCAATTTCTCCGCCTCACTTGGAACTGCAGAATATGAGGATTCAAACAGACATGGAAAATCTTGCTCATTAAATAAAACATCTCTACTTATACATGTTTTAAACACAGGCACACTCTTATCCTAGAGCCTATAACCCTTCACACCCTCAGGATATCCCAGAAAGACATACTTTCTTGCCCTAGGTTCAAGCTTTCTCAATTTCTGATGCACATATGCAACACAACCAAAAATTCTCGAATTAGACAAGCAGACGTGTTTATTTAAGAACATAGATTTAGGTAACTTGCCATGCAGGGGAATAAAGGGAGATCTGTTAATCAAATAAGATGCTGTTATAAGAGCTTCACTCCAGAAATGTTTATCTAAACTAGATCCAACAAGCAGGCTTCTAGCTCTCTCAAGGAGATTCCTATTCATTCTTTCAGCAACTCCATTTTGCTGTGGAGTATAGGGAACATATTTATGTCTTTTTATTCCTCTTTCAGAACACCAATTATCCATAGCATGATTACAAAAATCAAGACCATTATCAGTTCTGAGGCATTTAATCTTCTTTTTAGTCTGATTTTGAATTTCAATAGCCCATTTAGAAAATTTAGCAAACGCATCAGACTTATTTTTCATTAGAAACACCCAAGTTTTTCTGGAGAAATCATCAATAACAGACAAGAATAACATGTTTCCACCATGAGTGGGCTCTTTAGCTGGGCCCCAGACATCAGCATGCAGATATTCAAGAATCTCAGTACTAACATGCTTCCTAGGATAAGGCACAGAAATAGGAAAAGGTAATTTATGATGTTTTCCCATTACATAAGGTTCACAGAAAGACATGCTTGTCACTTTATCTTTGCCAAATGCACTAGATTTATGCAGTATTTCAAGTCCTTTATTACTCATGTGCCCTAGTCTAGCATGCCACATAGTAATTTTATCTTCTTGGACCATATTAGCAACAGACAATGGCACTGATTCAGCTTGCACAACATATAAATCACATTTTCTATGTGCATTGAAATAAAGCATAGAATCTTTTTCAAATTTAAACCTCAGGTAATTCACAGAACCATCAAGCATTTTATCTGCAATTTTAGACACAGACAACAGGCTAAATTTTAATTGAGGCGCATATCTGACATCACTTAAAGTAAGCATGCTTCCATTTTTAAATTTCAGACAGATATCACCTCTTCCTTATATCTCACAATTTTGACCATTAACAAGTGCAACATGACCAGAGTTCATATAGTGCAGGTTGTGAAACATGTTTTTAAAAGGAGTGACATGAAGAGTGCAACCAGAATCAATAAGCCACTCATTATTGTGCACATTCTTGGAAACAACATTAGTATAGTTTATAAACTGGAAATCATAAGCATCATGCACCATATAAATTACATCATCATCATCATCATACACATTATTAGCATGCTGTTTGGGCTCATAATTCATAAAACATTTATTTCTTTTTGGCTGTTTGCGTCTGTTTGAAAAATGACCAGGTTTTCCGCAATTCCAACAAGTTTTTCTAGGCTTTTGATCAAATTTTTGATTTTGAAAATGATTTTGATTCTGATTTTGAGGGTGATCAACCTGTCTTTCTCTTCTATGTCTTTCAGCAGCCAAAGCACTTGGATTTTCAGGATTCGGAGGTTTATTAACACTGTGATGAGGGTTTCTAGGATTGTTCCTGTTAACATACATAATTTCACCATGCAGAGGCTTGGATTTCATTTTAAGCTCACTTTCTTTAGCTTTTAGGCCAGTTACAATCATGTCACAATTAATTTTTGACCCACCATATTTTAGAGCAGATTTAAACTCGGCAAAGGACTCAGGAATCGACCCTAACAGAATTTGAGGAGCATATTTCTCAATAGAATCATCACCAGCAAGTTTTAAGTCTTGAAGCAATTTATTGAAATCATCCATATTGGCATCAACATCTTTTGAAACATCTATTTGAAAAGACATGAATTGAGTTTGTAAAGACCATGCAAACTCTTCAGATGTTGCAATATATAGAGAAACCAAGTTATCCCATAAATATTTGGCACATTTATGATGAGAAACTTTTCTAACAACTGTGCTACTCAAATTTAGCAAAATAGTGGCCCTAGCACTATCATTCATGTCATGCAATTTCTCTTCTTTCACAGATTCATTTATCTTTGTCAAAATAGCTTTATTCACCTTTCTTTAACCAAAATACATTCAATTTTAGTTTTCCAGTCTTGAAAAGCATCTTTGTCATTAAATGGCACCATATGCATGTTATTCATGATGATATGCAACCACAGAGGCACCAGAAAGGCAAAAAAATCACCAGAAAATCAGAGAACATGGCAGAACACCCACAGATCAACAGATATGCTCAACAGAGCAAAGAAATAAGCAATAACAGGGGATATAGTGTTGAGGCTAGCCAGTTCTCAGCACAGATTTATCTGTGGAGCAAGGATTCACTCAGGACAACCCCAAAGCTTGTTTTTAACTCGAACTGACCAAGAATCACAGTCAGTTCAACTGAAACTCACAAAACACAGAGTTTCAACAGATTTCCACCCACAAAATACAGCAAAACCCTCACAGAGCAAGGGATAATAGAGAAATCACCAGATCAGAACAACAGAACCAGCAGAAACACTGAAAAGGCTTCTAATGAACTCTCCACTACCCCTGCTATCCAGGCTACTCGCACGAGGAGACCCAAAGAAGAATCCATACGAACTGGACCATAAGCTAGGGGTAGAATAGGTGTTGAATACCAAGAGTTCATAAGAAGAAAAAACAAAAGACCCTCAAGAAGATTGCGGAGAACAGAAAATGTGGAAGCAAGTAAAGGATCGCAAGATACCACACAGAAGGGTTAGGGTTTCGGCCTCTTTACCAAAGTCAACTCTCTTAGGTAGGGGAGAGGCCGGACTTACCTAAATCATTGCCCGTCGGGGGCGAATCGGCTCATTCTAATGGCGGCGGGGTGCCGGAGATGAGGTCAGAGGGTGCCCCGACTAGGTCCCCGTGGCTCTGATACCACTGTTGGGTATCTTCCTAGCTGAGGTTTTACCTCTTATTTTCTGACCGTTCGGTCTCCGGTCACGGCTGCTCAAGCAGCCTGACAACTTCAGAGTTGAGATCTCTCTAGATCTCCTATTTCTCTTCACTAGTTGCCCGATAAGACCAGATCGAAGGGTCTGCACTTGAAGAACACAAAAGTCAGTAAGAGATTTAAGCAGACAGAGAACGGAAGCAACTGAAAAACAAAGGACCAAAAGAAATGATGAACGCAGAAGAATAGAAATATAAAGAAATCAGGAGTTTGAAGATAAAAATGTATCCCAAGGACACAGTTGGCTCAGATTTTCCCGTCGGGGGTGCAGCAACTTCCGGTGACAGCTGACCCAGGCCACAAAGGGGTTTCAGGTGGGGATCAAGGCTCTCACTCTCACTCTCACAGACACTCAGGAATCCAATGGGCAGGGTTCCGGCTAAAGTTCAGAGAGAATAACAGAGCTCTCTAGAACACTCGGGAGAATATAGTGTGAGGCTTGAAGAAGAAGATGAAATGACACAGGTTAAGTAGAGAGCTCAGGGATCAGAATATAGTAATTTAGGGTTAAGGGTGATATATATGTAAAGTAAGGTTAATGGGAATGGGCTTCAGCATGGGCTGGGAAAAATAAGGGGTATTGGGCCAAAATAAATAAAAGAGCAACTGGGCCAACCCACCACATCACCTCTCATCATATAACCAATGATTTACGTAATTTGTCTCTTCATTCTGACTACTCTGGCTCCGGCGGTGTCCAGATTGGTGATGGTTCTGATCTCCATATCACACACACTCTGGTTCTTCTACACTTTCTTATGTCTCTCGTTCTCTTTCTTTATCGAATGTGTTTATGTGTTCCTGCTGTTGGGATTTTTTCGAATTAAACCGCTGCAGGATCATTTGGTTGTTTATTAATCCATGTTCATGCAAATCATATTTTTATGTCACATGCATGTTTATCACGGTCTAACAGAATTAACATGCAAAGCGGATTCGAATCTAATAAAGCGGAAACATAGAAACGAATCTACTTACAAATCGATAGACGGTCTGTGGACAAGATTAAAGATTTAATCTTGCTGTTGAATGAACACTATAATTGGCGCCACCTACACCTCAAAATCGTCCACCACAGTATTCTACTCCAAGATCTTTTATTGTATTCTCAGACTGTATCTAGATTCAGAGTGTGCTGAAATCTACTAGATAGGCTTGTGAAATCTGTGGATAACTTTGAGAGACAAAGATGGGCTGATTATTAACTGTGGAATTTTCGCGCCATCTTCCCCTTTTATAGGGAAGTGGGTGAAAATTACATCTCCAAACCCCACTGGGTTTGGGCCTCTATCTCAAGTTCAATATCCAGTCCAATATCAGTCAATTGGGCTACAACAGGGATCTAGAAGAATATTAAATTGACCCACTAATTTATTTAATATCCAATATCCAATAAACTTACGATATAATTAAATAAATTAAGTTTTACTTTTATTCCACTAAAGAAGTAAAACTGACCTACCAATTTAATACATATTTACGAATATGCTTTCTCCTTTAGTCCAGCCATTCCCCGTGTTTAAGATATAATGTTCATTAATTAATTGTGTGAGCCTCTGACAGCTTTAATTAATCAATATCTAAAACCTTGAGTAGTACCACACAATCTTTATCATATAAGGAATAAATTCCACATGCAGGGTTTCAACATGAACTTGTGTTTCCTTAAGAGAACATCATCAACCTGGCGCACTAGGACACGGTGCTCATGCATACTGCTCGAGACATCATGTATACATTGTTATTACCCAAGATATCAAGTTTGATCTACGAAAAGATCTCACTCATTAATAAATCAAAGTAATAAACAACGCACACATATGTTCGCTAATATCACATGAGTTCAGAACCCGAACTCTGTGGATCTTTATTCTCTTAGTAACTGGGTCAGAGACATAGAATAGTATCCTATCGTGATTTTCCTCAATACACTAATGAGTGTATTAGAATAATCAGCTAGTTAAGATAAACTAACTTATCAGATTATTCTACGGTGTACCGATGGTATGTTCAGGGCCATCTAAGTCGTGAGCTCTTTAATACATTACAAGGTTCTAATGATATGATATTACCGTGTGACTCCCCACACCATATCATCTACAATGTAAGTATATGGAACATTGCATAGAACAATTATAGAACATAATCTAAATGCAAACAGTGACTGCAATAACTTTCATTTCATATCATCAGAAAAGTATACAAAGATAAGTCTTCCAGTATACAAAACTAACACCTGCTATGTCACGTAATTTGCTCTTCATCTCCCAGTTTTGCACTACTAATAACGTATCTATTGAGTTTTTACCTTCTACATGTCTTGTGAAGGATCTCGCAACGAGGTTACCTCCACTGAGGCTAAGAATGGTGTCGATGTGTGGCACGCAGTGACCACCCCACCGCTCTTTACTTTCTCTTGTGTTCATACGTCTCTCTTGAATTAGCACTGTCTCTTAGGATATCCCTCCAATAAAATTCTCCAGCGTCTTGACTCGTCTAGTTTTTCGTTATTTTTCTCTAATTCTAGTTTGTCTTCCCATTGTAATTCTTGTCAGTGCAATAAAAGTACCAAGCTTTCATTTCATGAATCAACTCTTACTAGCTCTTACCCTTTACAATTATTATACTCTGATGTGTGGTGTTCTCTTATCTCTGCTCGTGATGGAACTAAATACTATCTTATCTTTGTTGATCATCATACAAAATACGTGTGGTTTTATTGTCTCAAACGCAAATTTGATGTTACCGCTATCTTTTCTATCTTTCATCGGTTTGTTGAGAAACAATTTGGTCACCCCATTTCTACACTCTATATGGATAATGGGGGTGAGTATATAGCTTTAAAGACATATCTTGCATCCTTTGGTATTTCTCATCTAACCACTCCTCCACACACACCTCAACATAATAACTTTTCTGAATGCCGACATCGTCATATTGTCAAAATTGGCTTCTCTCTCATTCATCATGCTCATGTTCTAATTTTTTTCTGGCCTGGGACTTTCTCCACTGCCGTATATCTCATAAATCAAATGCCCAAGGTCAGTCTCTTATTTGTTTCTTCCTATCAAAAACTTGTTGGTCATCCCCTCAACTACTTAAAACTTTGCGTCTTCGGCTGTTTGTGTTACCCATGGTTAAAACCATACACCCATCACAAACTTCAGTCTAGGTCTACCCCATGTGTGTTTGTGGGCTACTTTACCTCCCAAAGTGCTTATCATTGTTTATATACTACTACTAATTACCTTTATATCTCTCGTCATGTTAAATTTGTGGATAACCTTTTTCCTTTTCATGCAGGTTCCTCCCCGGTAAATGTTACTACTCCCATAAGCTTTTGAAATCTCAACAACCGTCTCTCGTACTCTCTACGGTGATCTTTCCCATTTCTCTTGCTCCATACCCATATGTCCACTCACTCAATCCCTCTCCTGAAAGTCTGCATCCCTCATTCCCCACTTTGGCTAATTCATATCTCTCTTCCATATGTCATCTAAACCCTTGCCATCTTCTCTCGTCACTTCTATATTGTCTCTCTCTATGGATACATCCTTTTTCCTTGTGCCACCAACAAGCCCCCTCATCCCACCTCCTAACTCTCATCTCATGTAAACCCATTCCAAATCCAACATCCACAAATCCGACACCCGTTTCTCTTACATAACCGCAACTGTCTCTTCTTCTGAACCCACTTGTGTGTCTATTATCATCAAGGATTTGTTGTGGCATAAAGCCATGTCTGATGAGTTTAATGCCTTGCTACAAAATGGCACATGGAAGCTTACACTAAAAAAATTTAAACTTTTAATCACACATATAAATGTGGCTAAAAATATGCTCATGTGTGAGTGAAACTGTTTACCCACACATAATATAAATGTTAGAATGAGAGGTTATATTTCTGTAGAAAAAGATTTTTACCCACACATATATATATATATGTGGATAATTCATATAGTATTACCTACACATATATATGTCACTAAAAGTATAAATTATATGTGTCTAAACATGTTTGCCACGTGTAATGATGATGCGGCATCACATATGCAATGATGATGTGGCACCATGTCATCCAACGTGACACGTGGCATGTGACAATTTTTATGTGTCAGTATAAATTGTAATTTATGTGCAGGCATTTTTTTTAAAAAAATTAATAATATTAAAATAATTATTATTTGTAGATTTAAAATATGTATTATCTGTGGGTATTAATATTTTTATTTTAAAATTACAATACGAAATATATATATA
Organism: Perilla frutescens; assembly: GCA_026008535.1. NCBI lineage: Eukaryota > Viridiplantae > Streptophyta > Magnoliopsida > Lamiales > Lamiaceae > Perilla > Perilla frutescens. The sequence goes on along the minus strand of BRKX01000014.1, from coordinate 17,917,254 downwards.
TATATAATTAATTAATTAAACACTATCAAAAATATAAATAGAGAATTTACTATAGAAAGCACTAAAGTTTTATTATTCGAAATCAAGTCATATTACATCATACATTGATCACAAATAATAAAATTACACAAATAAAAGCCATAAAAAGCTTAGTTCCATATCTCTTCCTAATTTGCAGCCCTAGTGTAAATCTATTGGCTTGAATGAGTCGACACCATTATGATCAAGCCTCTAGCCATCAGGTCCATGATTGCTTTCCTCGCCAATGATGGATTGATCTGCACATAGAATAACAATCCAACTCAAGTCAACAATCTTGAAAAAATCACTTGGAACAATCACTTGAAGAAATAGATTTGACTAGCAATGTAGACTACAGATACTGAGCTAAAAAAAACAGTGCAACATCATGTTTGAGAATTCACAAGACACTAACACAATAATTGATAGATTAGATTACGGATAAATACATTTGAAGAAACACACATTAATTAAAAACAAAGAATTAAGGCTAAATGTTTAAATCACATGAAATGAAAGCACAAACTAAATGTAAATTAGCAACGATAATAAATCAAACTAAAATATTTAGCAAAAGATTAAGCCTATATCATCATCAAATAGAAAATCAATTAGTCGCCCGGAATATCATCATCAACTGCATAAAGTGTACCGATAAAACATTTTTAATTGAAAAAAATAATTACTAATTGAGAAAAAGAAATACTCAAGGATTAAACATGCAATCTGAAACTGAAATATATACTCCAACTTCAATTGATCAGTATCACTTTGATCAAATTTTTTTCTTGCTACATTCTATTTAAGCAGCAAAAATGTACGTTTGAATAATCAAGGGACTTCCATGAGTTTGAAGAAAATAAGATCACAATAACACAATGCAAACTATAAAGTCATTACCATCACCTGTCGGTATTATGCAAATTGCATATATATTATGGTATTCAAGCCCACCCCCTTCACAAGTAGATCGAGACACTTGGTCAAGACTTGTCAATTTGATCCTACATCAAACCCAAGAGATACAAGCATTAGCACATACATCTTATGTATCAACAGAAGGAAAGAAAATATAAGTAATGGCAATGAGAAACATATCAACCCATTGTTTAACCTTAACAACAATTTTTGCACCCATATTTGAGCATAAAAAATCACGCAACTGAAAGCTTTCTCTATAATAAGATTTCATCCAAATTGACTGGTATATGCTCTTCCATCCAAAAGTTAGCCAATTCTCTATCCAATTTCCGCTAATTTTGACTAAACATCAAAAATCTGATTGCGAAGTATCGTGACAGAAATAGAGAAATTGCCTTTGATACTTGGATGAAATTCTATTAAGAATTTGACGTGGGTGATGTTTTGTGAGATAGGCGGAGGAGATGAGAAAACTGTTGCTCGTTCAATTTTAATTTGGAGGGTTTTTTGGTATAAGAGGGAATGTGAAAATTTTCGATTTTGGTGTTTAGCGGGGAAACAAAAAAAAAAAATCTAATTGTTTGGTGTATGGCGGGGTCAGTGAAATCTTACAAAAGAATTGATTGTATTTTTTTTTCAAATATTATGGATGAATGGATTATGCTATTTTTTAGTTTTAGTTTTTTTGATAATGCATATAAATTTTTTAGACCAATGCATATAATATTACTAATTATACCTTTAAAATTATTTTTGCTTACGTATGCTTTTAAAAAATTGAAATATAGAGAAGTGTCACCCTTCAATTATGTTGGAAGGCATATTGAATGAATTAGTTACATTCTTTATTATGAGTAATACGATATTATATTTTATTATTATTTTTCTTTTTTCCTTCTAACTCTTTGAAGAAAGCAAGAACGATTAAAATAAATTTGTATATATTAATATATAATTTTTTTAACCCAAAACCTTTTCAATATGTTGTGAGCACCAACATTTTTTTATTGAATTTTTTTTTTTGCTTTGTTTTGTTTTTTGAATTTTTTAAAAACCTTTATTTAGCATAAACGTTGGGTAAAGTGTCTGTATGAAACGTCATATAAAAAATAAATGTTTTAAAACTTGAATGATTATGACTGAGAATTATTAATCCAAGGTCCGAAAGATGGTTTATCTATCGACATAGAGTTTGAAACATAGATTCTATTGATTCAAGATTTGAAAAATCTAAAACTATCGATTTAAGGTTTGAAGATTTAACAGTGTTAAAACTTCATCTAATAAAATATAGTGTGGCCATTAAATATCCACATCATTATTATCCTAAATTAAATTAAATAAAAACAAACACAAATTTACATTAATTACCTGAATTAAATTAAATAGAGCACTGTTTTATTAAATTTTATCAATTCAATCTCTACTTAATTTAATTAGAGGTCCTTAGAAGTTTAAATTAAATTCAACATTTAAATTAAATTCAGTATGTAATTCTTTTTTCCCCCTATAACAATAATAAATTGATATAGTTCTTTTTTTATTGATTTTTTTTCAATTTTAATGGGGAAATAATTATTTTAAAAAGAGATCAATAAAGGGGATAAAATTAACATTAATTAATTTATTAAATATTTCAATAAGATTTAATAGTTGGTCGTAGAATTAAAACCATAATAATTCAATCATGAATATAATAAAATTTAATTAATCAAACCAAAAAAGTTGAATTTCAAACTACAGACCCGACAAAAAGTGGTTGCTTTTATTTGACAAAATTTATTAAAACTCTATGTTTAATTTAATAAATGTAAATTTGTATTTGTTTTTGTTTAATTTTGAGAGAATTGAGTATGCTAATTTTGCTATTGGATGGAATAAAATACAAAAACAAAGTACTAATATTACGTTCAATGTTTAGAATACAGATCGCAACATCAGATTCAACACGCAGTAAAATTTTAAATATGCATAGAAAAAATAATTTAATGTGCTGCAAATACAACGTGTATTTGTAACACAACCTCATGACGAAAACTTCAGTAAATATAAAGTGAATTACAAAAATACAAAGTGAAGACACTTTCCTTAAAGATGTCGTCTTCAAATAATGAATCTCTCCAAATACAAAACGTGTTATAAGTGAAGACACAATACCAAACGCAATAACTCTTAACAAACTACTCTGAAAAATTCAGATGCACATGACCAAATATGGGATGTTTAATAAAAGACGATTAATACTCAGAACCACATTGAAGTCTACAGTAGCACACGATTCTTTAGAGATATAATGCATGATTTCTTTCTCTCTCATGTCTGCTGAAACTTTGAGCCTCCCTTTATAGATGTGTAGTAGGGTGTGATATGGTTCAAATTTCGTGCTCTTACTTGCTACAAAAAAAATCAATACAAAGATGGAAAACAAGCAAGATTATCAACAAGGAAACATCCCTATCCAATATAAAACTCTACCAAATCAATATTTTCCAGCTCTTATATTATTAGATATCAAATCAAATAATCGATGCATATCAATGAGATCTAAAAATATATTAAATGCAAGTATATCAAGTATCTACAAAAGATAGGAAAGGTAAAGATTATCAATAAATTAAAATAGGTGTCATCAACATTAACACTAACAAGCTTAAAGTTTCAAGCCTTGAAGCAATAGTTTTAAATCTTTCAGGTTTTATATCGATAGATAAACCATCTTTCAGACATTGGATTGATAATTCTCTTAAAACTATCAATCTCATGTATATTGATTTGTTTTAAAAAAATATTTTAAAATAAATTTAATATATAACTATCTGATGATCTTTAATTAAAAATTAATATAAAAATAATTAGAAAAATTAAAGATAATTGGAATATATGATTTTTGGAGTCTTACATTGATAATTTCAATCATTAAAGTCTTATATTTATATTTTTAATCCATCATGTCCTAGATTGATAGCTAACCAACCTTTCAGAACATAAATTGATAAAATATTTTTTTTGGTATTAAATTTAAATAACTACTTGTTTGTGACTTAAAATATGATAGAGTTGTGAGAGAAATAATAAAATTAAAATTAATGTTGACATATTTTTTTGTTGGTGTTGTGATTTATAGCTAAAAGGCCTTTTAGTTTATTCATTAAATTTTTAATTGTTTTTATAATTTGGGTTGGGGGTAGGAAGTAGGATATATGCCGTCGTGTGCTTAATTAGTTATAATTCTTTAAAATCATTATTTAAATAAAAAAGGCTTTTTAGTTCATTCATTAAATTTTTAATTGTTTTTATAATTTGGGTTGGGGTAGAAAATAGGATATGTGTTGTCGTGTGCTTAATTAGTTATAATTCTTTAAAATCATTATTTAAATAAAAAAGGATCCCTTAAAAAAGGGATTAGGTTGTTGGCCGGATGGGTGCTTGCTATTAAATTGGATTTTATTTTATCAAATTAAAATTCAAATGATTCTATATATATAAAGAGAAAAGATTATGTCAAAATGGAGGTGGAGGAGTGGAGCACTACACGTTTTAAAAAAGGATATATAAAAACTAATTAAATTGTAAAATATACTGAAGTTTACACGTACGCTTCTTAAATTTGATTCAAATCTTTTTTATTTTTGGAGATTGTAACCACACATATACATATGTAGTTGTTATGTGTAGTTAATATTTTTTCTAAATATCCATGTAAGCAAAAGAAAATACAAATGTCATTTCGTCAAAATATAAAGTATGATAATTTTTTTCAAAAAAGAATATTAATCTGATTAAAAACTTTTTGCCACACTTCTTAAATGTCATTAAGTAAAGAAAATTATCTAATTAATTCACCTACACATTTTATGATTATGTGTGGCTAAACAACAACACATAAAATGTGTGGCAAATTTATGTGTGGCTGAAAATTCGATTTCTTGTAGTTTCCATCTTTACCTGAACAAAATCTGGTTGGCTACAAGTGGGTGTTCCGTATTAAACGAAAGCCTGACGGTTCGATCGATCATTACAAATCTCTCTTGGTTGCCAAGGGCTTTCATCAACGACATCATATTGATTTCACTTATACCTTTAGTCATGTGGTCAAATGCACCACAACACGACTTATCTTAAGTTTGGCTTTCTCTTGTGATTGGTCCCTCCGCCAACTCGATGTCAACAATGCTTTCTTGCATGGCCGCTTAACTTATATGGTTCACATGGTTCAACCACCTGGTTATGTTGACTCCCAATTTCTGCACCATATGTGTTATCTATAAAAATCTCTTTGCGGCCTCAGGCAGGATCCTCGTGTGTGGCATACGGCTCTGTAGCAGTTTTTTGCCACTATTGGTTTTGTCCAGTCTCAAGCTGATAACCTACTCTTTATTTTTCGTCAGAATGACACTCTAACATACCTGTTGGTATAAGTAGATGATATCATTCTTACCGACACTTCTCATACTCTCTTGAATGGTATAGGCCACTGCCTTGCTGCTACCTTCTCCATCAAGGATCTCAACCCTTTGTCTTATTTTCTTGGTGTTGAGGTGCTTCTTTGTTCAAATGATGTTCTGCTTTCTCAGCGCAAATACACCGATGATATTCTGCACAAGGCTAACATGCTTGATGTTAAGCCTGTCCGCTCTTCTGTGGCCTCATCTTCCGCTCTCTTCCTCCAATCGGGGCTGCTCTGTCTGATTTTTCTGAGTATCATTCTACCATTAGTAGTATCTAGTACTTGGTTCTCACTCATCCCGATATTGCTTTTGACATGAGTTGTTTATTTCAGTTTATACATTGCCCGTGTTTTACTCATTGGGTTGTTGTAAAACGCCTTCTTCATTATTTACATGGCACACTTGATCTTGGTTTGGTTCTTCACCGGGACTCTCTTTTGCTGCTTCATGCATGCTCTAATAATGATTGGGGTGACAATCACAATGATCACTCATCCACAAGTGCTCACATTGTATTTCTTGGTCACAATCCCATCTCGTGGTCTTCCAAAAAGTAGAAGGCGATTGCTCGTTCCTCCACTGAGATGGAATATCATGTTATTGCATCCGTCACTGCTGAGCTCCAGTAGGTACAGTCTTTGCTCTCTGAGCTTGGTGTTGTTCTTTCCACTGCGCCACCGATTTATTGTGACAATATTGGGACTACCTACTTGCAACACCCTAGATTTTTCAGATCAGGTTTAGAAAATTCTTAATCATAATTAAAAATTTAAGGAAGAGATTTTTATGAGGATTAAACGAGGTCAGATGTCAGTCATGACTTTAGAGGTCAATTTTCGTAAAATCGTCTTTTCAAAAATTTTGATCTTAACTCTGTTATGGCTGATTTTGGTCTTTTTAGAAAGGTTTTAACTCAAGGAGTATGTTGGTGTTTCTGAAATTTTATTCTGAAGTCATTTGAGGTCCCGGTGATGAAAAACGTATTTAAAGGATTTATGAATAGTAACTTTTGAGTGCGTTCGTGATTTGGAAAATTTATAAAACCCTCCTCGTTGATCTGAGTCTTGTTCTGTCAAGCCTCTCTTATGAGAAATGACTCAAGGAATCCGTTGGCATTCATGAATTTCAATTATGAGGTCAATCGAATGCTCGAGAGCAAAATCTGTCAGTCTGAGTGAATAGTAAAAGTAATTCCAAAAAAAGAACCTTTGCTCATCTTTCTTATGACGACATGTTCTTCATCCCGAGTTAAGTTGGTTCAATAGTACTCGAGCCAATGAGTCTCCCGGTATTTTCAGATTTCGTGTCTGAGGTCATTTGGACCTCGACATCGAATAAAGTAGCTTTTAACCGAACCCGGAATAACTTTTGCAGTATTTCTGCACTGAAATGGCTTCCAAGGGAAGCCACACCTTTTCCTATAAATAAGAGAGCACCCCTTCACTTCATTTGCACCAATTTTTCTTTATTCTCAAAGTTCTAAAGAGGGACAGTCGAGAGTAGTGGGGAGTCTCTTCGTGAGTTCACCCCCGAGTCGACGAGCGGAGTGGCGTGGAAGGGATGTAGTGGGGGAAGGTGCTAGGGGTGCTGTCGGGTTGTAGCAGGCGGCTCTGCCGCTGTTGCAACTCGACGAGATGCCGAGCTAGCCACCTTCATTCGACGCACTCGACTCTGTTCATTATTTTTCATCGATGTCGGATCCAAGTTTCTTCTTATTTCATTTCCGTGTTTCTTTCCCGTCTTTCATTTTTGTAAGCTTTTTATTCTGCTCCTGTTATTATTATTGTTGTTATTCTCATTATTTAGTTCAAGTTTGATTTAAGTTCCATATTTAAGTTCTATATTTAATTCCCGTATTTAAAGTTCCGCATTTAAAGTTTTGTCGAGTTTAAGAGATAGTCGTGTTTATACCGTTATTATGTCGATTTCTTTTCAAGTTTAAAGCATGCTCGTTTTTAAGTTTTAGCTAAGCATTAAGCCATGTATTTGAGTTTAAAATATCGAGAAAGGGGAGAGGCGCCCGAGTAACGCCTCGACCAATACCTCGATGGAAAGTTTTCAAGGTTCATGAGAGTGCACGGACCGTGCAAGGGTTGCACGGCCCGTGCAAGGCAGTGCAAAGCTCTCGACGAGTTTCTGGAGAGCTAGCACGGCCCGTGCTAAGGTTTGCACGGACCGTGTCAGAAAGTTTGGCATGTTTTGCTTCGCCTTAAGGCCTAGCACAACCCATTCAAGGCTTCTACGACTATGTTTTACCTCCAAGCGTGTTCTAAACTCGAGTCTTTCAAACCCTCATGTTTTATAAAGGTTCTAAAGTCGTGCAATGTATAAGTCCTAGATAAGGGAGGAAAGGCTAGGTGTTGTTTGATTTCTCGTCAGATGTTAGAAATCTTTGAAGGAGGCCGCTAAGTCATTGAATCGGCTTTTGTAGGAAGAGGAGAGCCCCGAATAGAACCAAGGAATGATTTTCAGCTCGTTGCTTCATCCACATTCTCGTTATTGAGGTGCTCGTCATCAAGGTAGGTGGTTCTAAACCAAGTATAAGGTTTGAGCTATTAACCTCTAGAAGTATGATAGGGCAAGATGAATATCTAATTAAAATATTTTATGCTCTGTCTGATTAGTCTCTGTACAAGAAAGGAAAGGAAAAGAAGGAAGAAAGGAAGTTATAGCATGATATTGTTAATTATTATTTGAGCTCTTGATTAAGTAAATGATGTATGTTTTGATATGTTGTAATATCTTATAGTTGATTTATTTAAAGTATAGACGATCATGATCATAAGTTAAGTTGTTGTTGATATTATGATTGAGGAAGGTTGTTTAAGTAAGTAATGCCTTGTAGGTTGATCGTAGTATTCCCTTGTGGCATTAAGGTTATAGACTTTATTAAGGAATGCAATCTAGATGTTTTAATCTAGGTTTGATTTATGCTAAGCACGATTTAGTATTGATGCTTTGATGTTAAGGTTTGAATGTGAGAATTCAAAGGTTGAGGATTAAGTATTAAGGAGTTAAGGTTAAGATTTTGATATTGAATGTTATTATTGAATTATTGTTAAGCAAGTTATCGAGCTCAAAGAACAGTTTTATTGCATTATCGTGTTGTGACCTTCGTGTCACTAAAGTTGTATTATTTGATTAAGTAAAGGGGGTCACTGCTGGGTAATCCCCTCGCATACTCAGTATGGTATTTGAGGTATTCCCTCTCTTATCCTAAGGCATATCTAAGGGTGAAGTAGACATTAGGTTTGAGCCAGTAAAGGCGCCAGGAAAGGAAGTAAAAGGTTTTGCGGATATGGATAGGGCTTTTGCGTTTTGCTCTCCATATACCGCCAGTTTATAATTGGATATTTCAAGGTTTATTAAAGAGTTTTATTGCAAAACCCCACTGAGTACATTAGTGCCCATGTCCTCTTTTTCAAATGTTTTCAGGTTGAGATGCTGAGGCCGGTGATGTGCTACTGGTGGGGTTGCCTGAGTTGTTTAAAGTCTCCAAAGTTGTTGTTTTATGGTTACATGATTTTCTTCCGCTATGTTTCTACTAAGTACTCTGAAATCTGGTATTTAGTCCTGATATATGTAACTTGATTCTTGATAGTAGCATGTCTTAAATGCTATGATTTCTAAATAGTAATAAAGTCTTGAGAAGTTGAAGCATGTTCTTTGGACATACCCGTTTATGCCTTTATTGATTTCGAGTTATTTGAGTAGTCATACTTGTTGAGCATTTCGGTATCTATTCATTCTCAGTTGACTTGTGAATGAATCTTGCATTCTTGTTATTGTTGTTCGCCTACGAAGAGGCCTTTTCTTTCAAGCATGACTCCACTTGTTTCTAGTTAATCTTAAGCTATCTTTTTATTTCATCCCATGAATGGGACAATATAATTTATTTGACTTCGACTTATTAATGAGTTCTTGTCGTTGTGACCCACGAAGGGGTCTTGTTTATTTAAAGAGTCAAATTCCTATCTGTTTGTCATTGGATTCTGTTTAAATCTTGATTGGCCTATGATATGGTGATCCTTTGACTCGATTAAATCCCTTGACCCCTTTAATTCGTTGAAGATGATTGTTCTTCCAATTCATGAAGTTAAGTTGCCTAAGTTTTTGAGGCGCTAACTTAGATTAATTCTAGAAACACCCCCCTGGATTTTCGCTTAATCTTTCAACTTTTACGCCTAACACCCCGTCCCCATTAAAAATGACCGCCTAAGGGGCCGGGCTGTTACACTACTTGTGTGCCAACCCCATGTTTCATTCTCGTATGAAGCACATTGCTCTCGATTTTCATTTTGTGCGCCGCCTCGTCCAGAATAGTAATCATGTCTCTCACGTGTCATCTGCTGATCAGCTGACTGATGCTCTTACTAAGCTTCTCTAGACTCCACGTCTGCTTCATATTCATTCCAAGATTGGCGTACATTCAACGTCCATCTTGCGGGGGTGTGATAAGCATTAAATATTTGGTTGTATTTATTTATGTACAATATCTTTTAGGTTGTATTTTCTCCAAGTATTTCCTTATTCTCTTGTATCCTAGTTTTGGCTTTTCTTGTAAGTTGCGTTATGAGGCCTGTATATATATTTTGTTGTACTAGCTCTTTGGAATTAAATGAAAACACTTTCATCCAACTCTTATAGTCTATTGTGATGTCCTCCTAAATTATATTCGATCCTCACTCTTAATTAGCTTTCACATTCTCTATCCCTATACTTGATCAGAGCAGATCATTAGAGATAAAGTCGGATTCCTATTTTACAATATTTTACCCCATCTTCATATTTCTGAACATGGAAGACTTTTAAATGAGTTGCAAACATAGTGCTAAGGGGCATATTTTTTTTTATGTCGAGGGTAACCCGCAGTCACTATCGAGGTGCACACTTGGTAAATCACATCCCTGTGTAATAACTTGCAAATCACACATAAGAGGTAAATCATATTTGAAAAACCAGGTGTGACAGGCTTATACCTATTGATGTTAGTGGTGAGATTCGAACTTGAGATATTTGACCTCAAGATAACACTTTTATTTTTATATTTTTTTCGAACTCAGTCCCTCTATTTTATTAGGTTAAAATAAGGTCATTGTACTATCAATATGGTTATAATCAAGTCATGGGATCCCAATTCGAAAATAAAAATAAAAATTAATTTTGTAAGATTAAATAAATAAAAATTGAAACAATGATTTAATAAAAATAAAAAATAACTAGAAATTGAATTAAAAAAAATAAAAAATATATTTAATTAAAATTTTTAAAATGACTGTAATTTAATTTTATTTAATATTTTTTGAAAAAAAATGAACAATAGTTTTTAAAAAATAATTTTTATTTAATTGAATTTTTTGATTTTATTTAAGTATTGTTTGACTTTTTTAATTTACTTTTTGAGAATAAAATAAAATTATAGCCATTTATATAAATTAATTTAGTTTTTTTTCAATTTATATTTATTTAGTTTTTAAATTAAAATAAAAAAGTTGAACGATTAAAAGTTTTTAAAAAAGTTTGATTTTTTAATAGTTCTTGAAATTTTATTTATTTATTCGAGAACTCATTTTTCGAATTGGAGTCATGTTCTGTCAATTTGATTAAAATCAAGTCTATCTTGTAATAATAAAAGTTGATTTTAACCAAAACGATAGTAAATGTACCTCGTTTTGACCAAGTAAAATAGAGAGGCCTAATCCGAAAAAACTTATAAGTATGGAGGGCAAAAACAATCATAAGAGGTTTTAATGTTTTTGAAAAACACAAGGAGGTTTAGTTGAATTTTCTCTAGTTTTTATTACTCTATCTCTGAATGGGTTCTATTTTTTTTAGGTCATAAATTGATAAATAATCTATCTATCTATCTATACATATATTAAATCAAAATCATAGGGACAAAATCGATAATAAAAAAATATCACCAATAACTAGTATAAATCAAATATAATGCCAAAATTCATTAAATTAAACTGTGTAGCCCAGTTGGTAGTGGGCCCTTATTGTCGAGTCTTTCAGTTTGATTATCAACGTCTGTGTTCCTTGTTATTTCTTTTTTTTCTTTTTAAGCTTATATCCCTATTTTATCATCATTTTTCTTTTCATTTAAGTTCATTTTAGTTGTGTATTGTGTTCCTTTTATTTCTTTTGGGGGAGCTCTCCTGTGCAGGAGACTGATGGGCCGGCCCATCACCCGGAGCAGCCCACAAACAACTTAAGTCCTAATTTAAAAAAAATAAAAAATGAAAACGCGAGAAAGAGAGAAAGATGGAGAAAAGAATCGCGGTCGACAGAGAGGAGTCGACCTCTCGCGAATGCCGCCACCATCACCACCGCGTCGACAACTCAGGACCACCGCGCCGGAAGCTCACGATGGCGACATCATCTTCGTCGTTGAAGAAATTTAATTTTCATCCGTTTTTCTGCAGATCGAAAAGTTGAAGGTGAGTCTCTAAAATTCAATCAAATCTATTCAATTGTTTGGATTGTAGTTGTAAAATTAATTTTGTATATTCTAACAATTAAATATTTCATATTTTGAGAATTTTTGTTGGGAATTTGAAAATAGACTTGGAAGGATGGATGAAATTAACATGAATGTAGGAGATAATACATAAGCTTTTGTGATGATTGATGATTCTGAGAATGAACCAATCCCTATACGAGCACAATACGGAGGTTAAATTTTTCCATAAACTGATCAAGTTATACCCACACGTCTTTGATATTGTACAATATTTTAATTGATACTTTCACGCACATTAGGTGATACTGTGAACTTGTCTGGATTCCTCATTGGTGTTCAAAGAGAAACCTTTGATGAGATGTACGAATTATACTGCAAGCATGCTAGAAATGTTGGATTTGGTGTTAGGAAAAATACACAAAGAATAGTGGTGAAGCAAGCTCAACTCAGTTGAATGAGTTTGGCTTCAAGACTCCCAACCCTCGTTTGTTTTAGATGGATATCAGGTTGATACCTGTCTTTAGCACAATTGATACTTTCATGCTTATTAAATGGTACATTTTCTATCTATCTGACTCGCTTTTTAAATTTATTTTGCAGATTCTTAGATTGAAGATTTTAGATTTTTGGATTGAAGATTTTACTCATTTTTTAAATTTATCTTGGGATGTTTTAATAGTTCAATTTGAATCAAAATGTTGAGGGCATTTTGTTATGTAAGAAATTTATCATTTTGGAATACTATTATGATGTAATTTCATTTCTTAGAAATTCATTTATGCATGATTTCTAGTTAGTCTACTCTTACTGGTTGTTCAAGTTGTTTTTTTTATGTGAAAAATGGCCAAGCAATGGAACTTTATTAGAAATTTTCCAAAACTAATTTTTTATTTTGATTTTTTGAGTTGTGATGAAAAATGTTGTCCATGTTTGATAGCAGCTAAAAGAGTGAATTAACTCTTGAATTGGAATCATGCACAAAAATACACATATTGGCATTTTAAGTTGCTTCTTAAACTGATATTACATTTGATTCTTAAACGATACATTTTTATTTTTCAATTGATACCTTTATGCCAAATAAATAATACTCTTCTGGATCTAATGTTACATTTTTTTTAAATATGATACTTTGTAACTACATAAATGATGCTAATATCATTACTAAAAATAAATTTATCTTTCCTTGAAATCAGAAAACAAATATCAAATGATACATTAACATGGAATAAATGGTTACTTTTTTTATTGAACATTTGATACTTTATAACTTAACAAATGATACTACGATTGTCTCTGAAAATAAATATGCGTCTTGCTCAATACGGGTTATACTAGCTATTAGAAGGATAAAATTCAACATAAACCTGTATACTTTATACAAAATTTATTCCAAAAAAATAACATCTTAAATGATACAAAATTTAAAATAAAATAATACTAACCACAATTCCATTAATTCAAAATAAATAATCCAAAGCATCTATTCACCATCACAGATACCACAAATAACACAAGCATAAAATTTTAACCCATCCAATCACGTCCAACATTACAAACAGCTTCATGTTTCAACCATAACCAACTCCCCATATGTAACAAATCCAAACCACAAAATCAAAACATATCAAAGTGTTTGTTCAAATGTATCAAATATCCAGCCATAACACCACAAGTATCTAAAAATAAATACAAAACTCTCAATCACTTCTTCTTCTTGTTCATGAATGCAATCATCGACTTATAAACTTCAAATCTTAAATCATTCATTCCAGCAAGGGTGATACGGGCACAGTACAAGGATGGAAGCTTCCTTCGACCGAAGGGCTACAAAAAAAAAATGAAGTTAGAAAATCAGTTAGGGGAATACAAATCAAATCAAACTAGCACTAACCAGCATGCCAATTAATGCTGAACTCACACATGCATACATAAAAAACAACATACCATACAACACAATACTTCAAATTTGATACATACAATAAAATCAAATAGTACCATTCAGTTTCCCATGTGATACGCCCTACAAAAAATGAAAATGCACACACATAAAACATAAAACAAAATCTGACCTAACTCTGATACTTATAAGTATCTCAGTTGGTACTAATCAACATGAAAATTGATACTCCATATAAAAAATGAAAATGCACACACACATAAAAACATAAAACAAAATCTGACCTAACTCTGATACTTATAAGAATCTCATTTGGTACTAATCAGCGTGAAAATTGATACTCCATACAAAAATAAAAATGCACACACATAAAAATATAAAATAAAATCTGACCTAACTGATAGCAGCAAACAATTAACTCCGGGAATATTCAAATAGATTTATAGAAGCAAACAACTGATAGCAACATTAAAAAAAATGCCATCAAACAAAGATCTTAATATGACTTCAGTAATATTCGAATACCAGTGAACATCAAAATTCCAACACGTAATTCAGCCACAATCTACAGTTTAGCAAGTCTTAAATTTCAATTTTGGGAGAAAATAATTAAATATTCATTTATCTTCCAATTAATTGACGTTAGACATGAGGGATATCATGGATGTTGAATCTGGTGTCTAAAGATCAGAAAATAGTTTCTCACCTGGAGCATCAATTTGAAACATGAGATTGGTAAAAGCTCGACGACTCCGACGTCTCCTTTTCCACAGTCAAATACCAAATATCCTTGAATTTGACGCCAATATATTAAATACAAACCAATACCTTAGGAAGAATGAAAAATCAAGGACATAGTGAAGTATTTCTAAAGAAATTGAAAATCAAGAAAGATACACACCATAAATAGCACCAAAATTCACCAAAAGTTTCAATCGCCATGGATTCGAACAAAAGATTGGATTTTTTTTCTTTTGCGTTGTGTGCGTGAAGATGGAAGAGAGTGGAAAATTCTCTGATGGAATCAGCGAGATCCGGGTGGATGGAATCGGAGGAGCGATGGAGATGGAGATTGGGAGAGAGAAAGGGGCGGCTAGGGTTAGTTGCAGATCCAGAAGGGAAAAATGAGTAAAATGAGGTAAAAAAAATATTTATACCCCGGGTCACGGATCCGGGTCGGGTCAAAGCGGGGCGGACCGTCTGATGGGCCGACCCATGCACTAGGTGTATAGGAGTTTTTGTGATTTTTTTTATCTTTTTAAGTTCATTCCCTCGTTTTCTCATCGCATTTATTTTCATTTAAAGTCCATCTTAGTTGTGTATTGCGTTCCTTTTATTTCTTTTTTTCTTTTTAAGCTTCTTCCCTCATTTTATCATCATATTTCTTTTCATTTAAGTTTTTTCTCTCATTTTATTATCATATTTTTCCATTTAAGTTAGTTGTTTGTGTTCTTTGATTTTTTTTTTAAACTTTTCCCCTCATTTTGAAATTTTTATTATTCTCGAATTGAGTTGGGTAAATATGTAAATGTAATATATTGATTGTAAATATTAATTATATAGTATTATAATTGATGTGTGAACTGTTATATTTACATAAAATTCTATTTACTTTCTACATGTTTTTTAACATTTTATTTTTATTTAATTATTTTTTATTTTTAAAAGTTTTATTTTATTAAATTATTTTTATTCATAATAGGTACACATGGTTTAACAATTTGATTTATGAAATTGATCATAATAAACTATGGAAGTTCAATTTCCAACTTTTATATTTATATATACTTATATATATTCTAAATTTAATTATAAATACTATGGATTCATGTATTATTCGGTTGCACTAATATTTGTAAGTTGTTAAAAAAAAATTACACATGAAAGTTTTAATTCTATTTGAGTTATATTATGATCGTGTTTTGTAAATTTTGGTAGTTTACATTGTGATCGATCAAGTGAAAAATTTTATGGCCAAATAAACTTTATGTGCAATTACAACATTTTCTTGTGTAAATTTTCATTTCATTTAATTACATAAATTTACCGTTTCTATTTTCTGTTAAAATAATATAAACACTTACTTCTTAATCAATATATATATATATATTTAAATCACAATTGCATAAAAAAAGGTTTGTACATTGAACGATTATGCATGTTGGATTTCATTTTTTAGTAGAAGAGCCATCTTCAAATAGTATTCGATCAATTACGAATTAATTAATATTCGATTAATTGGTCTTAGGTTATCGACAAAAAACATTTGTCTAAGCCACTTCATTTCCTTTTGTTTTTGTATATATTTTAATTTGTATATTGGACAATTAGATTAATTTTTTCGCTGCAAATTTTGATGTACAACTACAAACTATGTGAGCTTAATTAATTTCTTTTGTGTCATTTCTTTTATATCATACTTATTATTTACCCCAAGATGATATTAAATTATTTATTTGGTTAAATAATTATGATAATTATTGTTTATATATGTTAAAAAATAAAGTATAGTTTTTTTAATCTATTTAAACTTCTTTTTATACGTTTGTTTCAAACACATATATGTGTGTATTGCAAATATATATCTAACTATGATTGAACTTTGCTTTGAGTTTTTTGACACGCTATTTATTAACAAATAAGTGAACCACAAGTGCACGACGTTATTGTAATATGTAGGTGAGCAAGTGTATCGTATCCCACAAGGACTGCTACTTTCACGTTCTAAAACACAAACATGCACCTAATTAATATCTAGACACTAAGATTGCAGGTAAAATGAAAATAAATAAATAACATAAATAAAATACAGAATAAAATAACTGAACTAATCAAATAAATGGAAATTGAATTATTATATAATTTACTAATACTCATTAACTATCGCAACCTGACTTCAGTCTTTACTTTATCAATGGTGAGAAATCACTAGTTTGTTATCAAACTGTTTATAAAGACATAAACCATAATATAGATATAATGAGCATGCACTCTACTGCGGTCGGTTCTTCACACATGTCGTCACTCCCAATGTAGCACACGAATATTTATTCAACCCTATGCAATACCTTTTCACTTGATTGGTCCTTCGAAACACACATAACACGATTTCTATCTTTCTATCACTAATTATTTTCTGGTCAGTACTTCAAATTAATGACTAGTATGCATAAATGGTGATCAAGCATCCATACAAGATATAAATAAGCGGGAAGAAAGTAATTAAATCATATTATAAAATACAATCCCTAAAACCTATCTATGAAATTAGCTAGACATAATTAAATAATCAATAAAAACTAGATTATAATTGTTCATGACAAAATTAACAATAGAACCGAATAACACGGGAAAATCCAGTTGTCTTGTCTTTTATACACAACAGCACTCTGTCTCTAGCAACCTTATCACCTCTTCTCGAGTAGATGCCTTTTCTTTTCCTCTTGGTGTATTATCAGTGGTGTTCTATGGTATGAGGCGTGTTATGGGCATGTATCACTTGGAGACCTTTTATATTCAGGTTTAAAACACTAAATTGGAGATAAAAATCACATTCTCGTGGACTTGCACACATGGGTCGACCCATGAATTTCAGTTGACCTAGATGTCTGATTTTGTATAGGGTCGATCCAGGTGAACTTGGTCGGGTCGACCCAGGCCTTAACAAATTGCACTGGCTTAGGTCGATTGACACTTTTCGGGTCTATCCAAGTGTATTTCGCATTGAATTTTAGATTTCTTCAGATTTTGATCATTTAATCAAGTCCATTAGGATTTAATTTAGTATTAAATTAAGCCAAAGAGCCTAGTTAAATCATCCTTCAACTCAAACTAGTGAATACATCAAAAACTCTAAATGATTACAGTATTGTTAGAAGGAAATCAATTGATAAAAGGAAATAAATTAGAATCCGGATCTAATTGATCCACCTTAGAATAGATTTATTATTTCCTTGTACAATAGATGGATACCTCAATAAAGAGAGGATTGTAAATCGTTATTAAACTACACAAGAAATAAAAAATATTTTTGATCTCCAGATTTCTCTCTCCCTTTGAATGACATCTCTTCAAATTATCATGGTATCAAAGTGGAAGATCCAATAGACTCAGAAACTTGTTCATCATCGTCCATTTACCTCTCTTGGCCTCTGACCAAACTCTGCAGAAACCCACAAACATGTCAGAATCGAGTGAAACCACAAACAACAACAATACCATCTCCGACGATTTAACCATTCAAATCGCAAACTTGCTCAAAAACAGCCTGAGCCTGCAAACTTCAAACACGGAATCATTGTTAATAGGGTTCAAACTAAATGGAGATAACTACCCTCTGTGGGCTATTCTCATGCGAAAAGCAATAGGAGGCAGAGGCAGAGCAACATACATAACAAATGAACCTCCACCTACCACAGATTTATCATACAAGAAGTGGGAACAAGAAGATCAAGGCGTTTTCACCTGGTTAATCCAGAATATCGATACACATTTGATCAATAGTGTATCAAAATACCCTACGGCAAAGGCCGTTTGGGACGGCTTAGCCGTCACTTACGGAAGTGGTGCAGACTCTCTCCAGATTTTCGACTTGCACCGAAAGGCTAACACACTGAAACAGGGTGAGAATTCCGTAGAAGGAAATATGGGCTAAATTTCAGGATATCTGGATGACTATAGATCGACGGGAACCAAATCCGATGACATGTTCAAAGGATATCGAGACGTATAACCAAATCATACAAACACAGAGGCTATTCCAATTTCTCACTGGATTAAACGAAGCCCACGAGCCGGTGAAGAAGGAGATCCTAAAGAAGGACCCCCTGCCCTCGGTTGACCATGCCTATGCAATGGTTCGACGCGAGACCGCCAGGGACCGCATACTTCGGCCGGCAATCCTCGACAATAGTGATTCTTTATCGGGCATCGGGGTCGGACTTGCGGCTCGAGACAAAAATTGACCTCCACAAAAGGGGAATTTTCGGCGAACGGAGGAGGATCGAAGCAAATTAGTATGCTCACACTGTGGGATGAAGAAGCACACTCGAGAATCGTATTTTTAACTCGTCGATTATCCAGATTGGTGGGACGAGACCAAGCGGACGAAAGCTCCGGTCAAGCACAGAGGGGGAACAGCCGCGGTAGCCACCGCTGACCGGGCTGCCAGCGCCGGAGCGGGTAACACCGGTGGCAGAGCAGATGTAGAATCATCCGCGGCGGCTAGGGTTTTAGGAGATGACGAAGGTAATACAGAAATGAGAAAGACGGAACCAACTTTTGAATTAAAAAAGGATGGGGTTAATTGCCATTTAAGCCCTTTGCAGCAATATCCACAAGAATTTAAAAATTTCTATTTGACCCCTGTTGCAATTTAGAATAAATTTCAGGTCCTTGGAGATATTTCTACTGTTTGTGCAGCCTCTGGAGATGACTGTAAAAACAATCAGTGGATTTTTGACTGTGGTGCGACTGACACCATGACTTTTGACAAGACTGATATTATACAAACTGCTCCCTCTCGGAGAACTCACGTTCAAACTGCTAATGGTGAATTAGCTCCGGTTGAGGGAGCCGACACTATTGCTTTATCTCTGAATTTGCGACTGTCCAATTGTCTTTTTGTTCCCTCTTTATCGCATAAGCTGTTGTCTATTAGCCATGTCACGAAAGAGCTCAATTGTACTCTCCTAATGCAACCACATTTTTGCATTTTACAGGATATCCGGACGGGGGAGATTATTGGGCGTGGCACTGAGCGCAATGGACTGTATTATGTGGATGAGATAGCTCAAAAAGGTGCTGTGATGCTGACTCATGGACCTGGAACCCGAACTGCTTGGCTTTGGCATCGTCGGTTAGGACATCCCTCTACGGGTTATTTAAAATTGCTTTTTCCTAAACAAGTACTTTCTCAGGATTTGCATTGTGAGACTTGTGTTTTGGCTAAAAGCCATAGACATTCCTATAAATTGAATAATACCCGGGTTGATACTATTTTTTCGTTGGTTCATTCTGATGTTTGGGGTCCTACGCCTGTTCTTGGGGGTCCGGGATTTCAGTATTTTTTATTGTTTGTTGATGATTGTTCTAGAATGACATGGATCTATTTTCTGAAAAATAAATCAGAGGTGTTTGATAAATTTACTCATTTCTATGCATTTGTTCAAACCCAGTTCCAAAAGACTATCCAGGTTCTAAGATCTGATAATGGGGGGGGGGAATATGTTAATTCTAGAATGAAAAACTGTAATACCCCGTAAATTAATTACTGCTTAACTGCAGTAAATTGTTGCAATTACTATTTAGTATAGTAATTTTCAGTCAGATTAGGGTCGGAAGTATCCGTTAAGTTCCATGGAATTCAAGGATAATTAATTCCCATAGGTGGGTTAATTATTATTTCAGTTAGGGTTTAATTTCCTTTTCTGTATGGAAAGCCGGAATCGTAATTTCAGATAAATTCGATTCCTATTTTATTTACGGTGCGTGATTATCGTGAATCAGATATTCCGATAATTAATTTCAGGACTGGGAGACTCAGATATTCTCCAGTCATGCAAGTGTTTAAATTCAGATAATTTAAATGAGATGCTCAAGTTAAGAGAATCAGATATTCTCTAAGTTTTGGACATTTTAATTATCGAGAAATTAAAACCTGTATTTTTAAAGCAGTGTTTTAAAATCAATAATTTCAGATAAATTATTGTTTTAAAATAAGTGAATTATTTTAGCAATATCGGTTTAGTTTGGAATTTTTCCAAAAACGAAAAATATCATGATAACCGAACAACCGAGTATTTATTTAAGTCAACCAAGCATGGGTGATAGCCATGTCTCCCACGTGTGTGTGTCCCCTTTCATATATCCGAATTAGTAAGTGGATAACTATGTTGATTAACTCTTATCCATATTAGGAAATAAAATAATATAGATATTTGCATGGTTTTATGTATATATATATGTTGTCGAGAGAGAGAGAGAGAGAGATTGGCATTTCATCTCCTTCACCACCCTCATCTTCTCCATTTCTTCTTTTTCTTCTTCTTCATCACCTTCCATTTATTTTTTTCTTTAAAACTATCGAGAGAGAGAGAGGAAGGCAGCTGCATCATCTTCTTCTTCATCCCATCTTCATCCTTGGAAAGTTTTAGAAGGGGAGCTTCCATTGTTGTGTGAAGGTATCTTCGAAATTATATATATATATATATATATATATATATATATATGTGTGTGTGCTCTTCCAATTCCAAGCTTGGATAAGAAGTTTATGTGTGTATTTTGGTGTTTTAAAAAATGTTAGATAATTATAAGTTGATAAATGCATGATTGATGCATGCTTCCAGTTTTTTTTGGCGTCAATATATATATATATATATATATATATATATATATATGGTTTGTGTTTTAATTGTGTTTCAAAGCATATTAGATGATATTGAATGGGTTAATGCATAGATAAGTTGGGATGAGAGTTGATGTGTTAAAATGGATGTTGAAAGCTTGGGTTTTGAGTTTTCATGGTTGTCGTCGCTCTCGGCCTCAATTCCGCGCGCCCGCGCTCAATTGTTGGCAGACTCGGCACCCTCCGGTTAAACGAGCATAACTCCCTCGTTTTACATCGGATTGAGACACCGTAAATTTTGCCGGAAACTAGACTTAAGTGGCTTTCTAATGGTATAGGTCTCATTCTCTAATTCGTTCTGAGTACATTATGAAAAATCGGTGAAGTTAGGTCATGTATTCTGTTTCGGAAATTCGGAACAGATTCGCTACCTTTTGGTAAAATGGGTATATCCGTTTCATTTGTTATCATCTTAAGCCATTATAAATTATTAAAAATTCTAGACTTTCGTGGCTTTCTAATGGTATATATCTCAGTCCGTAACTCTTCCTGAATCGATCGTGAAAAATCTTCAAAGTCAGGTCACGAGTTTGATTTCGGAAATTCTGGCAATTCTGCCACCTTTTAGTAAAATGATCATAACTTTTTCGTTATTTATCATCTTGAGTCACCGTAAATTTAGCCGTAAACTAGACTCCCGTGGTTTTTCATTGGTATATGGTACAATCCCTACACCTTAGTGAGTCAAATCAGACAATTTTGCAAAGATAGACGTTGTGCGGAACCATGTTTAGTCTATGGGCTTAATGTGGATTTTGTTGCTAGAATCTAATTGCGATGATGTTAAGGTATTGTTGATACCTTAAATGATGATGATGTATGCCTTAATATGTATAATAGCTAGGGTTGAGAATAACCCTTAAGCTAAAATAAAATTTAGAACGGATACTAGACCCTAATAGGCCTTCGTTTCATGTTGAGTCCTATCGGATTTGGATCAACATGCTAAGTGTATTTTTATCTACTGAAGGCTAGCAGATCCGCAACGCATAAGACCAGTGGGGAATTAGCAGCTCCAGTAATTAAAACGTCGGTGAAAGGTGGGCTTTCTTTTCAATGGACTCTTAGTCCAAATATTGATTTGAGTTTTTACTCACCCGGAGTTAATTATTATGATGCAAATAAATGATTGTCATGCATAAAATATTTGTTTTGTATGATATCCTTATCCGTATTTAGTTAGCTCACAAGGGGTTTCTAACTATTAAATCGATCGGGCCTCGTGCTAACTTAGCATGTTAACCGAGGTTAGTGTACACTTGGGTCGGTGATATTAGGAAGAGAGAGGCTGAGCGGAGCTATTCTTGACTAAGACATCGACGGTGCTAAACGTCCTTGGAAAAGGCTGAGCGGAGCTATTCCTCGGAGTTTAGTTCAGTTATGTATTTGTGCGGAAAAGGCTGAGCGGAGCTATTCCTTGGCACACAGTTGGGATATGGATGATCATACAACAGAAAAGCGCGCGCAAAGACAGAAAATGATTTAGTAAAACATAGGGCCTTTTTAGATAAAAACCCCTGTGTGTTTACTCAGATGATGCATGATAATAAAAAGTTTTGATGAACGTTCATAATATCAGATATGCATTATGATATTTTTGGCAATGTGTTCACTGAGTATACTTGTACTCAGCCCTGCATGTTTGTTTTTTTTAAATGTGCAGGTTGAGGGTTGATGGTGCGGGGTGAAGTGCTGGGAAAGAAAGTTGTTTTGTACAGGACTCAGAATATTTCCTGTATTTCGTTATGTTATTTTGCTTCCGCTACTTTAGTATAACCGAGTCAAGTCTTCAGTATGTCATGAACTCGATGATACCTTTTTGCTACTCTGAGGTATTATTTATTCAGTTATATTTTGTGAATTGAAACTCAGTTATGAATTAGAGTTCACAGTAAATTATCGTTCCTGGAATACGGTAGTTTATTCCTTTATTTATTTATTTCTGGTTCGCGCCTTGATCCATCCTTCATTGGGATCGAGTCGTGCCAGTCACACTTCATATTAATCAGATATTAATGTGGGGTCGTGACAGAGTGGTATCAGAGCGATCTTTGCTCTGAGCTCTAAGTTCTTTTCAAGTGAAGTCTAAGATTGTTCCTTAGACTGTTCAGTGATCAGTTAACAACTCTCAGCACTCCCTCACATCAAGCTCAACCAAAGAAAGGTATGGAATTGTCAAATTTCAGTATTCAATCAGGTCATTCAGATAATGGCGAGATGTTGAAAATTTTTCAGTTCAGGCTATTCAGATAATAGCAAAGTTATAAAAATTTCCAGTTAAGCCATTCAGATAATGGTGAGAATTTTTATAAAGTATTCAGATCAGGCCATCCAGATGTTGGAAATTTTTTTTATAAAATCATTTAGTTCAGGCCATCCAGACGTTGGCAATTTTATAAAATTTTTCAGTAAGACCAATTAGGGATTGGAAAAAGTTGTGCATCAGAAAAATGTTTATTAAAGCCCCTTTATGTTTAAAAAGAGTTTCAATGATTTTTATTTCGTTGAGGCAAGCTCACGAAGCAGCAGCTAAGAAGGCACAAAGGTTGCCAGATTCTAGTTTTGCAGTTTAAGATCAGAGTGATCTAATTATTATCAGGTTGTTTCCATGAATTTAAGCCTCAGAGAACGTAGAGGAATTTAGAGGAATCTAGATTGCCTTAGTTCCCTTTAGGTTGGCTTTCATTTAAGAAAAAAAAAACTCAGCAAGTGGAACCTGATGAAGAAATTCAGCAAATTCAAGAACCTGAAGGAAAAAGACAAGTTTCAGAATCAGATCCAGTTTTAGGAGGCATGATGATCAGGGGTTCCAATTCCAGTAACTAATGTATCAAGTTCTTATTTCAGTAAGGTTTGCGAGTTAGCGTTTCGAAATTTCGAACGAAAATTATTTTGAGTCCGCATCTCAAAATAAATAAGTTCAGAAGTCATCAAGATAGAATCTTGGGTATGTTAGTTCGAGTCAGCGTCTCGAACTAGATCCCTCAGAATTTTTTTTTATCTCGAGTCAGCGTCTCGAGATAAATCAGTAGTATTTTGAGTTAGCGTCTCGAACTAGAGTGCAAGAGTTCGAGATGGCTCAGCAGAACTTTGAGAATCGATCAGAATTTTCAAAGATCATTCAAGGATGTTCAAGAGCAGTTAAAATTTTCGAGTCAGCGTCTCGAAAATAGACTTAGGAAATGTTCTAACTCAGAGAGTTCATCATTAAGAACTCATCTTAGTGCAATTTTGAGTGTGGAAATTATTTTCCTTTAGTTTTGAGAGAGGTTTGAATTTTCAGTCTATATAGTGATCTTGTAGTTCGGTCAGGAGTTCAGTTTAGTATATTAGATCATAGAGTCATATTACTGTTGTATGCATGTTTTATCAGGCGTGCTTATATAAATGAGTTTCTCATGAGAAATCTCCTTTATATTTCAGATGGCGAGACAGATATGTACGCCCAGGAAGAGTGTGCCCATATCAGTTGCACAACATGTCATATGGTTTAGGGCTTGTGAGCCGGAGCACGGGGATACGTTAGTAGAGTTCCTAGCACGCTACCACAAGCTATGGGTGCGTGCAAGGCTCAGAGATATGAAAGGTATCCAGCGCCTGCTGAGAGTGCTTCCACCATAGTGGCGAGGATGGGCATCAGAGGCCTCCTATTTTTATATATGCCAGCACTCAGAGACTTTTGAGTTAATGGCGAATCTGTTCGAGTTCATCGCCCTACTTATGCACTAGTACCTGACAGAGCGTGCACCCCCTCCAGGCCCATATGCTCAGATACAGGGCTACCTTCTTAGGGATGAGCCACCTAGGGGAGTTTATGATCATCGCATTCCTCCTGTTTTAGCGGCACACGCAGCACCATCTCCAGAGCCAGCAGTGCGGTTAGATGCTGAGCTCCTGCCTCATCAGAGGTGCAGGAATGATCATGAGGCGAGACCCTCGCAAGTAAGGGGAAGCAGTCTCGAGAGACTCAGATGATGAGCTTCATCCCAGGAAGCGCCAGGCAGTGGCAGATTCTCCAGAGAGGATCATAGAGGTTGTGCACGAGGTGCGCCACCAGAAAGTTGAAAAGAGAGGTGCAGCCTCTGCAGACGGTCTAGTACTGGTGATAGAGGAGGAGTCAGAGGAGGAGGAGTCAGCGGAGGAGGAGTCAGAGGAGGAGGAACCCTCGGAGGCTTCACAGCCAGAGGAGGGACATGACCCCTCAGGAGATCCAGGATGGTCAGACGGCCAGTAGCTCGTCTGGATAGTTTAGTTTTTGTGCTATGTTAGGCGTATTTTGTATCAGGATGATCTAGTTGTTGTGTACATTACAGTAGTTGAATGTGTTCCCTAGAGAACCATTCTTGGGATTTAGGCATCCCCACTTTTGAGATATGAATGCGTTAGCTTGTAAGCATTCTGTCGTCCATGCATGGTTGGTTTTTGTAGCATCCATGCAGGAGAAATGTACTTGTAAGACCTCTTTGAGGCGATTTTCCCTGATATGTATATATACTTAAGCTCGGAAGACTGTTGATCTATGCTTTAAAGTTCTAAAAGTGTTCCACATGCTCAAGATATGTTAAGGATCAGTTAAAGCATGAGTTATTTATACGCTAGTAGGCAGTGACTTAATTATTAATTATAATTTGAAATTATAAATTGCAGAATGGTACCACCCAGAGCAGCACGAGGAGGAAGACAAAATAGGCCTAGAGGGAGACCTCCAAGGCAAGAAAGACAGGAAAGAGTGGAGGAAGAAGAACAAGAAAGACAGGAGGAGCAAAGAGAGCAGACACCTCCTCCACCTCCACAGCGTCGAGTAAAGGAGCTTTTTCTGAGGCAGAATCCTCCAATTTTCGATGGAACAGAAAATCCATCAGATGCCGAAGCATGGATAAGATCCATGGAAAGGATTTTTAATTTTCTCCAATGTGACAACCAGGAGCGACTCTCCTGTGTAGCATTCCAGCTTAATAGATCGGCAGATTTTTGGTGGGAGTCTCACCGAAGGACCATGACTCTGGAACAGTTTGATGCTTACACGTGGGATCAGTTTAAAACTGGATTCTATGACAAATATATTCCTAAGACGTTCAGAGTCAAGAAGGAAGCAGAGTTTCATACTCTGAAGCAAGGAAAAATGTCAGTCACAGAGTACGAGCGGGTATTCTGCGAATTGTCACGGTATGCACCTCTTCAGGTCGATACTGATGAGAAGATGGCATCTAAGTTCAGACTAGGACTAAGGCATGAGATTGCCATGTCTTTAGCAAGTCGGGAAGACCTGACCTATGCCGAGTCGTTAAACAGGGCATTAGACATCGAGGCAGTAATGCCTGAAGAAAGAAAGGCCCCAATATCAGCTCCAACACCTACTTCAGCACTAGCACCAGCCAGGACTCCATCACAGAACTTCCAAGGGAAGAGAAAGTGGAATGATGGAGGTAACCAGAATAGGAACCAAGACTACAGAAAGCCTTGGCAAGGAAATAGGCAGCAGGGCCAGCAGAGTGCTCCTGCTCAGGGGAGAATTGCACCATCACAACCCAACATTCCTCTATGCCCAAGGTGCCACAAATGCCACCAAGGCATGTGTCAGGCCAGAAACACAAGTTGCTATAACTGTGGCCAGGAAGGTCACTATGCGAGGCAATGCCCAAAAGCATAACAAGGACGGAACCCTCAGCAACTTAAGGCCCTGAAGGAATCAGGTCAACAAAGTCAGCAACCCCAACAACAACAGCAGAGGCAGATGCAGCAAGGAAATCCCAGGTCTTATGCAATGAACCCCAGTTCCTCCGGGAAAGGGAAACAGAAAGGTAATCTTGCAGGTATGGGCAAACTTCATGGCATGCCTTTAGTTGTTTTATTTGATACTGGATCATCACACTCCTTTATTTCAAAAGCATGATGTGATAAGTTGGAGCTTAGAACTGAACGAGCTAGTCATAGGAAGAAGATTTTAACACCAACTGGCGGGACTATGACTACGACTCACATTTGCTCGAACATAGAAATAGACCTGGGAACAACTAGGATTAAGGCTGATAATCTAAGTGTCCTACCGATGTGGGATACCGATATAATCCTAGGGATGGATTGGTTGTCAGAAAACCATGCCACGATCCCATGCAATGAAAGGAAGATATCATTTCAAGTTCTAGGAGAAGAGCCAACAAGTTTTCACGGCATAGAAATGGGAAAGTTCACCCCAATGATTTCAGCGTTGCAGGCCAAGAAGATGATCAAGAGAGGAAATCAAGCTTTTCTGGTTTATCTAAACAAGGTAGACGATATAGAAATGACAATAGAAGATGTTCCAGTGGTGCAAGAATTTGCAGATGTTTTTCCAAAGGAATTACCAGGATTACCTCCAAATCGACAAATTGAATTCGTAATAGATTTGGAACCGGGAGCAGCCCCGATTTCCAAAGCTCCGTACAGGATGGCCCTAAAGGAGTTGCAAGAACTCAAAATTCAGTTGCAAGAATTGTTAGACCTAGGTTTCATCCGACCTAGTGCATCACCATGGGGAGCACCAGTCCTGTTCGTGAAAAAGAAAGACGGCACATTGAGAATGTGTATAGATTACTGTGAGCTGAATAAGCTGACGTTGAAGAACAAGTATCCTTTACCAAGGATTGATGATCTTTTTGACCAGCTCAAGGGAGCAAATGTATTTTCGAAGATTGACCTAAGGTCTGGGTATCATCAGTTGAAGATTAAGTCAGAAGATATACCCAAGACAGCTTTCCGAACCAGATATGGTCATTACGAGTTTACAGTAATGCCATTCGGATTGACGAACGCCCCAGCAGTATTCATGGATCTCATGAATAGGGTGTTTCATCCATTTTTGGATCAATTTGTCCTTGTGTTTATAGATGATATTCTCATCTACTCTAAGAATGAATCAGATCATGCAGAGCATCTGAGGATAGTGTTAGAAACACTAAGAACGGAACGACTTTATGCCAAGCTCAGCAAGTGCGAATTTTGGCTAAAGGAAGTAATGTTCCTTGGGCACATTGTGTCAGAAGAAGGTATAAAAGTGGACCCCTCTAAGGTAGAGGCAGTGCAGGAATGGAAATCTCCAACTACTCCTAACGAAATCAGAAGTTTCTTGGGATTAGCGGGATACTATAGGAGATTCATAGAAGGATTCTACAAGATAGCTAGGCCAATGACACAATTGCTAAGGAAGGGAATCAAGTACCAGTGGTTAGAAGAATGCGAAGCAAGTTTTCAGGAGCTTAAGAAAAGATTGACTACGGCGTCAGTTTTAGCCATTCCGGTCAGTGATAAAGAATTTGTGATTTATACAGATGCTTCGAAGAATGGATTAGGTTGTGTCCTAATGCAAGAAGGCAAAGTCATAGTGTATGCATCCAGACAGTTAAGAATTCATGAGTTGAATTATCCTACGCATGACTTAGAATTGGCGGCAATAGTGCATGCCTTGAAAATTTGGAGACACCACCTATACGGAGTTAAGTGTGAGATTTTCACAGATCATAAGAGTTTAAAGTACTTTTTTGAGCAGAAGGATCTAAATATGAGACAGCGCAGATGGCTTGAATTGGTAAAGGACTACGACTGTGGAATCAGTTACCACCCAGGCAAGGCTAATGTAGTAGCAGATGCCTTGAGTCGTAAGACAAGCAGGTTGGGATTTCTCCTTACTCAGGAGGAGAAACTCATCAAGGATTTTGAAAGCTTACAGCTAGAGGTGGTTTACCCACCTGAGACGATTGTATGTCGTGTGGCAACATTAGTAGTTGTACCAGATCTCCGAGAAAAGATAATTGAGGCACAGAGAAAAGATCAAACCATGGAAGAGATGCGCTTGAAGATCAGATCGGGAAAAATAGAAAACTTCAAGGAAGCATCAGATAATGCTATCCTTTATGAAGATAGAATATGTGTTCCACCCTGT
Organism: Perilla frutescens; assembly: GCA_026008535.1. NCBI lineage: Eukaryota > Viridiplantae > Streptophyta > Magnoliopsida > Lamiales > Lamiaceae > Perilla > Perilla frutescens. Next base: position 17,888,175 of record BRKX01000014.1, on the reverse strand, counting down.
GTTGAGCTCAGAAATGAGATCATGAGCGAGGCTCATGATACTCCATATACAGCACACCCAGGAAGTACGAAAATGTATCAGGATTTGAAGCAGAAATTCTGGTGGGAAGGAATGAAACGGGACGTAGCTTCCTATGTTGAGCGTTGTTTGTCGTGTCAACAAGTTAAAGCATTGCATCAGAGGCCTTAAGGTGCGCTACAACCGTTAGAGATTCCCGAGTGGAAGTGGGAACACATAGCGATGGATTTTGTAACAGGCCTACCCAAGTCAAGACGAGGGAATACGGCCATATGGGTCATTATTGACAGGCTCACAAAGTTAGCTCATTTCCTTCCGATCCGAGTTACGGATGGATTGAATAAGCTAGCTCAGATTTATGTCAGAGAGATTGTACGCCTTCATGGTGTTCCGGTGTCGATAACATCGGATAGAGAGTCAAAGTTTACCTCGAGATTTTGGATTAGTTTACAGAAAGAGCTGGGAACTCAACTCAATTTCAGTACAGCGTTTCACCCACAGACAGATGGTCAGTCCGAGAGGACGATCCAAACATTAGAGGACATGTTGAGAACAGTGGTCCTAGACAGGGGTGGAAGCTGGGAGGAAATATTAGCGTTGATTGAGTTTGCCTATAACAATAGTTATCAGGCAACCATCAATATGGCACCGTATGAAGCGTTGTATGGGCGAAAGTGCAGATCACCACTTTACTGGGATGAAGTGGGTGAGAGAAGGATTCTTGGGCCAGACTCAGTGTCAGAAATGATTGAAATTGTCAGAAAAATCCGTCAAAGGATTCAAGAAGCCCAGAGTCAGCAGAAGTCTTATGCTGATAAACGCCGTACAGATCTACAATTTGCAACATGGGACAAAGTCTTCCTGAAAGTATCTCCTTCCAGGGGAATAATAAGATTCGGCGTAAAAGGAAAGTTACGACCACGTTTTATAGGACCTTACGAGATCCTTGAGCGGATAGGCTCAGTGGCGTATAGATTGGCTTTACCACCCAGTTTTGGTAATGTTCATAACGTATTTCATGTTTCTCAGTTAAGAAAATACGTGTATGATCCCAAACATGTGATTCAGCACAACGAGATAGAGTTAGATTCCGATCTCACTTATGAAGAGAGACCAGAAGCCGTTTTGGACCGAAAAGTCCAGGAGTTGAGGAACAAGTCTATTCCTCTAGTTAAGATCCTATGGAGTCACCATGGTCAGGAAGAAGCGACATGGGAACTCGAGGATAAGATGAAAGCAAAATACCCAGAATTGTTTCTCTAAGGTATGTAAATTTGGGGACGAAATTTATTTTAAGGGGGGGTAGAATGTAATACCCCGTAAATTAATTACTGCTTAACTGCAGTAAATTGTTGCAATTACTATTTAGTATAGTAATTTTCAGTCAGATTAGGGTTGGAAGTATCCGTTAAGTTCCATGGAATTCAAGGATAATTAATTCCCATAGGTGGGTTAATTATTATTTCAGTTAGGGTTTAATTTCCTTTTCTGTATGGAAAGTTGGAATCGTAATTTCAGATAAATTCGATTCCTATTTTATTTACGGTGCGTGATTATCGTGAATCAGATATTCCGATAATTAATTTCAGGACTGGGAGACTCAGATATTCTCCAGTCATGCAAGTGTTTAAATTCAGATAATTTAAATGAGATGCTCAAGTTAAGAGAATCAGATATTCTCTAAGTTTTGGACGTTTTAATTATCGAGAAATTAAAACCTGTATTTTTAAAGCAGTGTTTTAAAATCAATAATTTCAGATAAATTATTGTTTTAAAATAAGTGAATTATTTTAGCAATGTCGGTTTAGTTTGGAATTTTTCCGAAAACGGAAAATATCACGATAACCGAACAACCGAGTATTTATTTAAGTCAACCAAGCATGGGTGATAGCCATGTCTCCCACGTGTGTGTGTCCCCTTTCATATATCCAAATTAGTAAGTGGATAACTATGTTGATTAACTTTTATCCATATTAGGAAATAAAATAATATAGATATTTGCATGGTTTTATGTATATATATATGTTGTCGAGAGAGAGAGAGATATTGGCATTTCATCTCCTTCACCACCCTCATCTTTTCCATTTCTTCTTTTTCTTCTTCTTCATCACCTTCCATTTATTTTTTTCTTTAAAACTATCGAGAGAGAGAGAGGAAGGCAGCTGCATCATCTTCTTCTTCATCCCATCTTCATCCTTGGAAAGTTTTAGAAGGGGAGCTTCCATTGTTGTGTGAAGGTATCTTCGAAATTATATATATATATATATATATTTATATGTGTGTGTGTGTGTGTGTGTGTGTGCTCTTCCAATTCCAAGCTTGGATAAGAAGTTTATGTGTGTATTTTGGTGTTTTAAAAGATGTTAGATAATTATAAGTTGATAAATGCATGATTGATGCATGCTTCCAGTTTTTTTTGGCGTCAATATATATATATATATATATATATATATATATATATATATGGTTTGTGTTTTTAATTGTGTTTCAAAGCATATTAGATGATATTGAATGGGTTAATGCATAGACAAGTTGGGATGAGAGTTGATGTGTTAAAATGGATGTTGAAAGCTTGGGTTTTGAGTTTTCATGGCTGTCGTCGCTCTCGGCCTCAATTCCGCGCGCCCGCGCTCAATTGTTGGCAGACTCGGCACCCTCCGGTTAAACGAGCATAACTCCCTCGTTTTACATCGGATTGAGACACCGTAAATTTTGCCGGAAACTAGACTTAAGTGGCTTTCTAATGGTATAGGTCTCATTCTCTAATTCGTCCTGAGTACATTATGAAAAATCGGTGAAGTTAGGTCATGTATTCTGTTTTGGAAATTCGGAACAGATTCGCTACCTTTTGGTAAAACGGGTATATCCGTTTCATTTGTTATCATCTTAAGCCACTATAAATTTTTAAAAATTCTAAACTTCCGTGGCTTTCTAATGGTATATATCTCAGTCCGTAACTCTTCCTGAATCGATCGTGAAAAATCTTCAAAGTCAGGTCACGAGTTTGATTTCGGAAATTCTGGCAATTCTGCCACCTTTTAGTAAAATGATCATAAATTTTTCGTTATTTATCATCTTGAGTCACCGTAAATTTAGCCGTAAACTAGACTCCCGTGGTTTTCCGTTGGTATATGGTACAATCGCTACACCTTAGTGAGTCAAATCAGACAATTTTGCAAAGATAGACGTTGTGCGGAACCATGTTTAGTCTATGGGCTTAATGTGGATTTTGTTGCTAGAATCTAATTGCGATGATGTTAAGGTATTGTTGATACCTTAAATGATGATGATGTATGGCTTAATATGTATAATAGCTAGGGTTGAGAATAACCCTTAAGCTAAAATAAAATTTAGAACGGATACTAGACCCTAATAGGCCTTCGTTTCGTGTTGAGTCCTATCGGATTTGGATCAACATGCTAAGTGTATTTTTATCTACTGAAGGCTAGCAGATCCGCAACGGATAAGACCAGTGGGGAATTAGCAGCTGCAGTAATTAAAACGTCGGTGAAAGGTGGGCTTTCTTTTCAATGGACTCTTAGTCCAAATATTGATTTGAGTTTTTACTCACCCGGAGTTAATTATTATGATGCAAATAAATGATTGTCATGCATAAAATATTTGTTTTGTATGATATCCTTATCCGTATTTAGTTAGCTCGCAAAGGGTTTCTAACTGTTAAATCGATCGGGCCTCGTGCTAACTTAGCATGTTAACCGAGGTTAGTGTACACTTGGGTCGGTGATATTAGGAAGAGAGAAAGGCTAAGCGGAGCTATTCTTGACTAAGACATCGACGGTGCTAAACGTCCTTGGAAAAGGCTGAGCGGAGCTATTCCTCAGAGTTTAGTTCAGTTATGTATTTGTGCGAAAAAGGCTGAGCGGAGCTATTCCTTGGCACACAGTTGGGATATGGATGATCATACAACAGAAAAGCGCGCGCAAAGACAGAAAATGATTTAGTAAAACATAGGGCCTTTTCAGATAAAAACCCCTGTGTGTTTACTCAGATGATGCATGATAATAAAACAGTTTTGATGAACGTTCATAATATCAGATATGTATTATGATATTTTTGGCAATGTGTTCACTGAGTATACTTGTACTCAGCCCTGCATGTTTGTTTTTTTTAAATGTGCAGGTTGAGGGTTGATGGTGCGGGGTGAAGTGCTGGGAAAGAAAGTTGTTTTGTACAGGACTCAGAATATTTCCTGTATTTCGTTATGTTATTTTGCTTCCGCTACTTTAGTATAACCGAGTCAAGTCTTCAGTATGTCAAGAACTCGATGATACCTTTTTGCTACTCTGAGGTATTATTTATTCAGTTATATTTTGTGAATTGAAACTCAGTTATGAATTAGAGTTCACAGTAAATTATCGTTCCTGGAATACGGTAGTTTATTCCTTTATTTATTTATTTCTGGTTCGCGCCTTGATCCATCCTTCATTGGGATCGAGTCGTGCCAGTCACACTTCATATTAATCAGATATTAATGTGGGGTCGTGACAAAAACGGGGGAAATATGTTAATTCTAGAATGAAAAACTTTTGCTCTACCACTGGTCTAATTCATCAAACAACTTGCCCTTATACCCCTGAACAAAATGGTGTTGCTGAACGGAAAAATAGAATTCTTTTAGAAATGGCTCGTGCTATGTTGATTGAATCCCGTGTCCCTACCAGTTTTTGGCCTGAGGTTTTAGCTACATCGGTGTATTTACTTAATCACCTTCCCACTAAAGGTCTACGGCTCCAAACACCTTTACAGTTTCTTTCTACACAGGCCAAAATTCCCATTCCTCTCACTCTTCAACCCCGAGTGTTTGGCTGCTCTGTTTATGCTCATATCCCTAAACATTCCTGTCACAAACTCTCCCTATGTGCTGTCAAATGTGTTTTTGTCGGCTATGGGTTACACCAAAAAGGGTATCGATGTTATGATCCCAAAACTCGACACATGTTCGTCACTATGAACTGTGATTTCCTCGAAACTGAGTTTTTTTATCACCACCTTAGTCGTCCGGGGGAAACTGGGGACAGGGGGAGTGAGAGTGACTCCGTAAGTTGGTTGTCATTGCCAATGTCAAGTTCAGTTCCGGCAACAGGTCCAACAGATGAGGTTAACAACACCGCTGAGATAACTCCTAATACTATGCAGTCCACAGAGCTTGATGCTAATGCTGAGACATCTCCTCCACTCCTGGTATCTGAGGTAACCCCTGAAACTGAAACTGTTGAAACTTGTCCTGCTCTTGAGACTAACGATGATAGGATTGCGGATCCAAATATGGAGGATACAGATCTTCACTCTGTTGAAGACACAGTCACACAAGCAGAGACAAGCCGATATGTGTTGCCACCAAGAAGTACAAGGGGAGTTCCTCCAAAAAGATATTCTCCGGAGCGCACTGGGAGGAAAAGCAAATATCCTGTTGGGAATTGTGCTGAGGGAAATCTCACTAAAACGGCACAAGCTTTTGAGATGGCACTTCTAGGAGAAGAAGAGATACCCCGGTTAGTTGAAGAAGCTATGAAACACAGCTAGTGGAAAGAGGCTATGAAGAAAGAAATGGATGCCTTAGCCAGAAATCGAACATGGGATAAATGCAGACTTCCAGAAAATAAGAAACCAGTTGGCTGTAGGTGGGTCTTTACCATCAAACGACGACCTGATGGGACAATCGAAAGATACAAGGCACGGCTCGTGGTGAAAGGATACACTCAGATCTATGGGGTAGATTACTTAGAGACCTTCTCTCCAGTGGCAAAAATGAATACTGTGAGAGTTTTGCTATCCATTGCAGCAAATCGTGATTGGTCGCTTCATCAGTTTGATGTGACAAATGCTTTCCTACACGGAGAACTAAAAAAGGAGGTCTACATGGAGGCACCTCTTGGTTTTTCTGAAGAATTTGGAAGAGGTGAGGGATGTCGGCTAAAGAAAACCCTGTATGGCCTAAAACAATCACCAAGGGCTTGGTTCGGTCGATTTACTGAGGCTATGGTTCGGTATGGATACAGACAGAGTAACTCAGACCACACGTTGTTCCTAAAACGAAAAGACAACCGAGTTACCTGCTTGATCATCTACGTGGATGACATGATTATTACAGGGGATGATAATGAAGAGATTGACCGTCTAAAGATCAACCTGTTCAAAGAATTTGAGATGAAAAATCTTGGACACCTGAAGTACTTTCTAGGAGTTGAGGTGTTGAGGTCGGAAAATGGTATATTTCTACGACAAAAGAAATATACACTTGATCTTTTGACTGAGACTGGCCTACTTGACTGCAAACCTGCAAGTACTCCAATCATTTTGAACCATGGATTGAAGATTATAGACGGGGTTGAAGCCGTGGATCGAGGGAAATATCAGCGTCTAGTAGGGAGATTGATCTATCTATCTCATACTCGACCTGATATTGCATATGCTGTTGGTGTTGTGAGTCAGTTTATGCACCAACCACAGAAGGAGCACATGGATGCTGCTCTAAGGATCATTCGATACTTGAAAGGTACAGTAGGATATGGCGTTCTACTAAAAAAGCATGGACATCTGGAGATTCATGGCTACACTGATGCAGATTGGGCAGGCAGTCTCATGGATAGAAAATCCACTGGAGGATACTTCACCTTTGTGGGAGGAAATCTAGTCACGTGGAGAAGCAAGAAACAGAAGGTGGTTGCTTTGTCCAGTGCTGAGGCTGAGTTTCGTGGAATCAAAAGTGGATTGACTGAAGTGCTTTGGTTACGAAAGCTGTTGACTGAAATAGGCTTTCCTCCAAAGCAAAAGTGCCAGCTGTTCTGTGATAATAAAGCTGCAATTAGCATATCTGAGAATCCTGTTCAGCATGATAGAACAAAGCGCGTTGAAGTAGATCGACATTTCATCAAAGAAAAGATTGAGAGCGGTATTGTGGAGTTACCATTTGTTCGCTCAGAACATCAGCTTGCAGACATATTGACTAAAGCAGTTAATTCCACAAACTTCGTTGACGTTCTTGACAAGTTGAGTATCGGAGATTCCGTTACTAAACTTGAGGGGGAGTGTTAGAAGGAAATAAATTGAATCCGGATATAATTGATCCACCTTAGAATAGATTTATCATTTCCTTGTACAATAGATGGATACCTCAATAAAGAAAGGATTGTAAATCGTTATTAAACTACACAAGAAATAAAAAATATTTTTGATCTCCAGATTTCTCTCTCCCTTTGAATGACATCTCTTCAAATTATCAAGTATAAGTACAAAAGCTATATAAAATACGTAACTTCATATAATAAACATAATCAATTCATATTCAAAAGTTGTATAAAAATAAAATACACAACTACTGAGAATCGAGCGGGAGACATACTAATTTTATTTGGATTCATAGACGTTTTTTTTTTCGTGATTTAGGATTAACTGTTAGTATTCCATTTAGATTTAAGGATTATATTTTTATTGAATTTCCTAAACTGCTCTCTTATAGAACGTAGTAAGAGTTTGGATTGGTGGTTACCATGTAATTTTGTATTTGGAGCATGAATAGAACTAATAATCAACCCACTTTTAGGGGTTTATAATTTATATCAGCCGAAATCAGGATAGTTGCTCGCTTTCTTCATCAATATTGGGCTTCTATCCTATAAACCAAATAATGGATGTGGCTGTACTATTATATATGTTGTCTTGTTTATCACTTCATTTTCCACAAAACAAACACGGTCTTAATTCTATTAATTATTAATTATTAAGTACTATTAATTATGAATTATGTTTTTTTTTTTATTTTAAGGTAAAAAAAGGGCCCTAGAAAATAATGATAGAATTAGTGCAATAATAATTATTGTTTTTGGAAAATAAGAACCTAATTTTTTAAATGTCAAATATATGCAGAACTAAATTAGAGTTTATGTTCAAAAACAATATTGTATAAATTTTTATAAAAAATGATTAAATGATGTAAAGCCTGAAACAAATTATTCGGTTTATTATTTTTTGAAAACCAAAACTATTTATAATACAATTATAATGTAATTATGCTGGTTTAGTTAAATTTTTAGCACAACTGTTGCAACCGGATCAGATCCCCTTATCCGATGGTGTTACATTCCGAGTGTGATAATTAACCCTAAATAAATATTTTTAATTAAATTAAGTAATAATAATAATAATAAAATGCATGTGTGTTGAAACTTGGCAGTTGCTGCGACGGACCGATCCGAGCCGAGTAGGGCAGCCCAATACCCGAATGAAAACAACCCAGCCCACCATCAGCCCAGTTTTCAAAACCCTAAAATGCTACACTTTTTTAGGTATAAACTCCTCCGCTTGGACTAGGGCAACAACGGCTGCTGCTTCTCTCTCAAAAACCCTCTGCCAACCTTCACACATCACTCACACACACAGTTGCAACCAGTCATGGCGCAGGAACAACTCGTCCTTCGCGGCACCATGCGAGGCCACACCGACTGGGTCACTGCCATCGCCGCCCCCATCGACAACTCCGACACTATCGTCACCGCCTCCCGTGACAAATCGCTAATCCTCTGGAAGCTCACCAAGGAGCAGAGCACCTTCGGTGTCGCAGCTCGCCGCCTCACCGGACACTCTCACTTCGTGCAGGACGTCGTCCTCTCCTCAGACGGCCAATTTGCCCTCTCCGGCTCCTGGGACGCCGAGCTCCGCCTCTGGGATCTGCAGACTGGAGACACCGCCCGCCGCTTCGTCGGTCACACCAAGGACGTACTCTCTGTCGCCTTTTCAGCCGACAACCGCCAGATCGTGTCGGCGTCGCGCGACAAGTCGATCAAGCTCTGGAACACCCTCGGAGAGTGCAAGTACACGATCCAGGAGGGCGACGCTCATTCCGATTGGGTTTCGTGCGTCCGATTCTCTCCCGATAATACCCAGCCCACGGTTATTTCGGGTTCATGGGATAAGACCGTGAAAGTTTGGAACTTGACCAACTGCAAGCTGCGCACGACGCTCACCGGGCACTCTGGGTACGTGAACACGGTGGTCGTGTCTCCCGACGGCTCGTTGTGCGCGAGCGGCGGCAAGGATGGTGTGGTTTTGCTGTGGGATTTGTCGGAGGGAAAGATGCTGTACTCTTTGGATGCTGGTTCCATTGTTAATGCTCTGACCTTCAGCCCTAACAGGTACTGGCTTTGCGCTGCGACTGAGTCGGGCATCAAGATTTGGGATTTGGAGAGCAAGAGTGTTGTTGCGGATCTCAAGGTGGATTTGAAGCAGGAGAGTGAAATGGCCAAGGACGATGCTGTCCAAACTGCTGGAGGGAAAAACAAGGTACAATTTTCATTATACTACTTGTACAAGTTTTGCATTCTTTTTGTCACATTTGTTTGTGTGTTGTATTTAAGCGTCGATTCATGTTTATGTGCTAATTTCTTAACGAAAATCACATGCTGTGCTGCCTGATTTTTATATTCTTTTTTAATGATCGAGATAGAAATTATTCTGATCAAATGTTTGTTGGTTGTCTGATGTTTTTCCACCGAATTGTAATTCTCGCATCTGTTTTGCTAGTAATTATTTTAGAACATGCGAAGATGACTTTTGATTCTGTTATATAACTATGATCTATTTTTGTTGAAGTGGTTAAGAAATTGGGTTTTATCAATATTTCTGTTATTTTCAATTGGTTGCCTGATTATTAAATTATGTTTCTTTTTGTAAGATGAGAATCGTATGTTGCTTGCGAGTGTTTGTGTCATGGTTTATGTCTGGTCGAAATCTTGAACTGCATTGTTGTTCATGTCTTCCCAGTGCAGTATGTTTCTTCTATAGTCTTATTCACATTAGAACTTTCCTGTAATGATTTAGGCATCGTGCTTGACAGTTTGAGCGGAATGAGGAACAGAGTGGTAATATTTTCATTCCCCAGTTTTGGGAAATGAAAGAGGAACACAATTTGTCTACACTAACCCTAGACATTTTATTCTCAGTTTCCTACATAGTAGTATAAAATCTTATTAATCCTTTGCTGAAAATAGTTGGAAGTTTCTTGTTTATTTTTTTATATTTTAAGACTTTAATTTGAATCAGACACGCCATAAGCCATCTATTAGATTTTAAATTGGCTAGTCGTCATTTTGTTTACTTTTAGCGCTCGTTTGTGCTTATTATTAGTTTAATGTGCGACATGAAAATAGTAGCACGAACGATTACCTCTATGTATCTGATTGATAAATGACACTGCTTTTTTGCAATTATTTGCTGTAGGTCATATATTGCACCAGTCTCAGCTGGAGCGCAGACGGAAGTACCCTTTTCAGCGGTTATACAGATGGTGTTGTCCGAGTTTGGGGTATGAGCCGATACTAGGAAGAATGAGAGGAAGAATGAGATTCGATATCAGAAGTCATAAATTTCCATATTTTGTTATGAGGTTGAAGTGCTGTTGAAGTGCTAGGAAAAATATTGGGTTTTATATTTAATCAGCTTTTTGACTTTGAGGCTTTTGGTCTCCAATTTCTGATATCTTTGTTAGTTTTCAGCCAGTTTAAACTGTTAAATATTTTTCTATATGCATAATTTATGTTTTGGGATTTCTTTCTATATAGCTGCTATGGCGATTGACTTTCTACATACAGGTTTTCAGATGTTCCATTTTTATCGTTATCACCTAATATGAGTTTGTTAAATATTTTACTGATGGCCTCACACAGCAGCAGGTGTTGGTTTTTTTTTATTTGGAGTGATTGTTATTGTTGGTTTTGTGAAATTGTGGAGCAATCACCATATAAGACCTTAGATATAAGCATTATAACATGGTCTCAGTTTAGATGCATGTTTGAATTTATAATTTTATTGATGATTGATTCTACAATTTAGTTGGACATTGATCCTCAGCAGTCGTTAGTGGTTTCCTCCTTGATAGAATGAGTGTGCAGATCCCTGGTGAAGGTGGTGGTGGTGTCCAAGAAGTAGAGAATGAAGGACATGACGAAGCAGCAAACGAACATGGGTATGGGTCCGAACACCCAGAGGAAGAGAGGGAAGGACAAGTAGAAAGCCCTGAGGCCAAGCGACCAGAAGAAGCTTCCCCTGTTGAGGTTCCTTGCAACGTACTCGATGGCATCTCGTCTGCCTTGAGACGTAGGCACGGTGGCCAGAAAACTAACGTGGGCGTAGTACCTTATGGACTGCACGTTGCAGAGAAAGGCGATGAGGAAGCAGAGCAAGATGGCAAAGAACTTGATAGAAGACATGATGGAGGTCTTATTCCCATAGATCAATTTGGATGTGGGAGAGCTGGACTTGTTGCTCACGTACACACTTATGAGTGAGCTCAGAGTGATGGCTGTGGTCGCCAGCAGCGTAGACGCCATTATATTGTTGCGTATCGTTTGAACTGCCAACACACCATTCTTGATCGGATCCTGCCGAATATTCATATTACATTTCACTGCTTAACAAATCAAGAAAATCGAATCAAAGGATAATAGAGAATTTCAAAAATACGGAGGGGCATGTTACAATCATCCCTTCATCGATCAATCACACAAATTAAAAAAATTTCTTTATTATGAATCTCAAAACCTCTCCAACGTTCACCTTATTTTCCTAAACTCAAAACCTCCATATCACACAATAACTCATATGCCATCTCTGTTTAATTTCAATCGCGTCTTATAATATATCTACCTCCATCAAAATTCAATCTTTTTTTCACATATTCAATCTGCAGAGAAATTGGAGAAAAGGGTAGCAAAAAGAAAGCAAGAGAAAAGGAGAGAAAACTAACAGCCATCAAGCAGAAGACCCATTTGTGGCGGCTCTGAGCATTTATACCGATGACAGTTCTTGTGGGGTAGCGTATTATGGTGAAGAGAAGCCAAACATGGTACCCTAAAAAAATCGCCATCCCTAACGGCACCAGCACATAATCCAGCTGCTTCTCCTCCATTCTCATGAGAGAGAGAGAGAGAGAGAGAGAGAGAGAGAGAGTAAAAGTGTCGGCCGAATTCACTATTCACTACTACTATTATTATGCAGTTATATACTTATATGTAGTCGATCGGATCGGAGAGGTGGCCGGGCCCCTTTGATAAAGCTACATACTACAGTAGTGAATTTGTAGAAAGGCCAATGTAGGTGAGGAGAGTTGGAGGACGTGGTAACCATTAAATACGTAATCACCCTTCCACCATTAAATGCTCTTTTTGGTATACTAGCGGAGAAAAAGCGTACGTTGCACGCAATTCAACTAATATGTTTAAATTAATTATTAAAATTTGAATGATTTTTCTATACAATATTTGAGTAGTCAATTAAAAAATATATATTTTATTATATATATATCATTTTATAAATATAATAATATCTGAAAATTTTAGATTAATCAATAATCAGAAAAATGATATAAATATAAATTGTAACTATTCGAACACGAACTTGGAATTTATAGTCTTTTTATTTGTTTATATTTTTGTTCTTTTAATATTTATACACACACACATAGAGAGAGATGCATGTAACTTTTCTCAACTTCTTTTTTTTACAACAACTCTCAACCTTTGATTGTTGACATATATACGTATTAATACAATTCAAATTTTCTTTTCAACAATTTTTATTTTGATTTTACTGTCTAATAGAAATATAAATTTTTAATTAATGTAAATTCACAAAATCTTGTATCATCCATTTTAGAAAAATTCAGTATAAAGTTAATTAAACTTACTAAAATAATTTAAATAGTTAATGAGTTCAAAATATTAATAATTATATATTTTTTTACTATCATGACAAAACACATTATATTACATAAATTGATATAGTTTATCTCATAAGTAAATTATATTTTTAACAACTCTATGTTATCAATTAATTTACATATGATACCATGCACTGAATTGATTGAACTATTTTAATTATTACACTTGTTGCAAAATATTAACTATTTTTTGTGTGTATTTTATTTGAACATACATTTAATACTATATTTTTTATTGTAAATAAATGACTACATTGAACAAATAAAACTAAAAATAACTTAACTAAATTAAAATGGTGTTGAATGTATAAATATCACGTGTTTAAAGATAAAAAAAATTATTATAGCAACATATGTTGCTCAACGATAAAGAAATGATAAAATCTCAAAGTTGGGTTAATGGTTTGTTGTGGACTTGTGGTAAATTGCGTTCAAGGTTTCATATTCAATATATTTTTCAAAATTTTATACACTGTTTACACTTATTTTTTAAAAAAATATAATTTGATTGACAGTTGTAATTCTTGATTCAATGACTAACTGATTTAATTAGTAGTACGGAATCTAAGGGAAAATTATTCAATTCTCCAATTTCAATTATTTCCTCAACTAACAAATAAAAATTGTAATCACCATTTTCGTGGATCCGAGGAGTTTAATCATTCTCATTCAACCAAAACACCTAATATATATCATTTTATAAAAAAATCATAATGTATAGCACTTCTACATATAACTACATATTATATTAGTGTTCTGTATTATGTTTAGCTAAATAGTTTGAGAATTATTTTTAATAATTAGTAGTTCAATCTAAGAGAAAATATTCAATTCTTCTATTTCAACTCTTTTATAAGTAATTGGATTATATTCATTCTCAATCATATGATTATGGGTAGTCAACATAATCCATATTCCAAAATATTGTGCAATATTCATTCTTTCCCCCATATGAATTTAATTAATTATTCTTAATTAACTGAATAATCTAATATAAAATATTTTATCTATAATTATCAAACCAACCAATATTCTAAATTTCTCAAATTCTAAATTAATAAGCTAGAAAAACGTAACATTTGAACCATAATTTTAAATTTATTTTCCCAATCAACCATCTATTAATGTAATATTTTAAAAGTCATGTATAAATTGTAAATTCGTTCAAAGTTGGTGAATTTTTTTTTTACAATTAACCATATTTTTAAAACTTTGTCGAGCAACTTTTAAAATAAGGCCTCTCAAAATTTTCTACATTAATTAATTCTTATATTTATCTTCATCATTGACTTTTTTCATCTAATCTATTATTCAAAATAAACGCCCCCTTAGGACTTGGTAAAAAGAGCAATCAAAGCGGAACAATGTACTATACTTCCTGTTGTAATTTATATTTCAAATGCTGAATATTATATTATATGTTGAGTTACATTACATCTTCTAATTTTTATTTTTACATTATTTTATATGTTCGAAATAATTTAATATATTCCAAATGTGGTTATCTATCAAATGTACAAGACCGACAATCATGCATTCTGTTATTTATTCTTTGAGAACCAATCCATCATGCTAAATTTAGTACAACCAATTTCATTATTGTATTAATTTTTTTAATATTGTTAAAATTTATTAGGTACATTCAAATTTATTTTATGTTTTTCACGCATTTCATAGTTGAAATAAATATATTTTTATATGAAATATTTGGCTCATTTAATAAATAAAACATTTCACACATTTCATCGGTGAATTTAACATAATTAATGCTATGTGATTTATGATTATATAAAATTCTTAATTATTTTATTTAGTATAAAGTAATTAATATTTTTTTTGTGTTTTGTATTTTATGGCATCATATAACAATGAGTCATATTAGATAAATAATTCACTTATTGATATTGTTTCGTGAAGTGGTTCATGATGCCTATCAAGTTGTAATATATTGAGTTTCACTTATATGCGTGACTGCATGCCTAATTTTTATAATTTTGATTATTGGGGCATTCAAATCATGCTAAAATCTAAATCATGTCGAAAATGAACAGATTTATATTATAAATGGCTTTAAATCTACGAGAGCATGTATTTAAATGTATATACTATCTTATTTGATCCAAGAAATTATTTACACAATAAATTTCAAATTCTTTAATATTTTTCTTTAATAGTTATATACTATATATGTATATTTTAGATATTATACATAAAATATGATCAATGTTTAATTTCACATTAAGTACAGACCAATGTATCACAACAACACAAATTAATACATTAATACACATGTGTTAGGAGATGTAAAGTCATGATATGATCGAAGGTAGAGGGAGTTTGAGTTGTTCTCTACAAATAAAAGTGATAATGATGAAATCAATTTGTGGAAGTGTGTTGCTCAGGCCGTGACAACTCCTCCTCGATGATGTCATTTCCACTTCACACAGTCTGAAGGGATAACAAATATGTATATATAATAAATTATAGGGCAAAGGTACAATTTGATCCTACAACTATTTGTGTAGGATCATTTTGATCCCTATTTATCTTTTTGGTCCAAAGTGATCCTATAACTATTTTAAAAGTCCAATATGATCCCTATTTTGATCCCTATGCCTAACGGAGATAAATTGTTGAGAAACGGCGTCCCTATTTTGCATGTGATTGTAGGTGCTTATATAAGACCGCGAATTATATTTTGATTTTACTCTATAATTAATTTTCATCGGTCTCATTGCATCCAGATTATCAAGACAGCGACTGTCCCAGCTAAGCTTTGCAAGAGAGAGAGCACCAAGCAATTCCACGACTCCAAGATTAAATTCCACTTGGTATTCAGGAAGGTGAGGCCACCGAGCAGGAAGCTCAAGACCACTTACAACGCTACCAGACCAAACTTGTTCATGTAGTGTTTCCAAGTTATATTGCTTTTACATTCAAGAATATCAATTCGAGCTGATTTTTATCAGTTGTAGAATTTTCATAATGAATTGTGTGAAGACCAGCTGATTTTGAATTTTTATCAGCATAGATTTTTAGTTAGCAGGTGGAAAATGTTTTTCTAAGATTGCTAAAAAGTCTTATCGGATTTCAAATCGGGTATTTTGATAAAAAAAAAGGAAATTTGCAACTTTAACCTTAACATATATATATATATATACTAAATGGTATTTGACGCCGTTAGTGAACTTTTTATTTCTGTTAGGCATAAGGATCAAAATAGGGATCATATTGGACTTTTAAAATAGTTATAGGATCACTTTGAACCAAAAAGATAAATAGGGATCAAAATGATCCTACACAAATAGTTGTAGGATCAAATTGGACCTTTGCCCTAAATTATAAAATGTGTTTTACGGCGTTGTGTCATTTTCTTTATCTTAATTTTTGTCATTGTACTTAAAATTATAAATGATTCTAATTATATGTAGCACCCCAAATCCAGAAGGGTCAAGGTGCTAATGGAACACACGCGAAGGAGAAAACCCCATAGAAAAATTTCCAAATAGAGTAATCAATTTGAGATTTGCTATATCAAAGAAGCTTACGTTTACTAGTCAAACACAAAGAATCAATATATTTGACTAATCAAGAACCAATAGAAATAGATCTTAAGAAAACTGACTGGTCAATTACATCAAAATAATAATAGTCAATTCATGAAACATAACATGACCAAAACGCTTATAGGCGTACACGTGGTAAAAGTCAAAGTTCAGCGGAAGTATAGAAATTTAGAATCATACAGTTGATCATCAACAAAGCATACAACGAAAGCATATGAATTATATAATAGTTTGACCATAACTAATAAATTCAAAAGACGGTCAACTAAAAATAAAAGGTCCCCATTGGTCCACATCCGCCACCTGCCATCATCAATTACCTGAAAAACATTTTAAATAATGGGGCTCAGTGCCAGAAAACACTCCGTGGACATACTCATACATTCGTCCCATAATTTGCATAGAAGAAATAATAATAATCATAATAACGATTTCACATTTGACGTCACAATTCATACGCTCATTAAACATAGTGGAGACCGATCCTAATGTGATCACATATCATCTATAGCATATTCATAACATATTCGGATATCCTCATATGAGTCGTATCAAATCCACAATGAGCAACATAAACATAAATTATAATTCATTTTTCCATATTGGACGAAAGTTTAAATATATTTTCGAAAGAGTTTTGGTAAGTAAGCCCACCTTCTAGCTAAATGTAGCTGTCGCTTTAGTCTCAACTTGCACGTGCTAAGCCTGCTGCCTCGGGTTAAGACCTACACATAAAGGCTATGTCTTAGAAGCTTATTAAGGTCATTAACCTATTCTATAACGTAAGTAAGGGTATAAGATATATCTATAAAATAAAGTCACGAAAATACGATGTTTAAAGATCAAACGGGTAATCCTAGCTTTAAACTATACCCGAACCCTTGATCGAGTATAATATATGGATTAAAATCATAATAATTAAAGTAAGGCTTTAATAATAATAATAATAATAATAATAATAATATTTCAATACCAATAAAGTATCACTTATAATACAATATGCTTAATTTGAATTAAATTCAAAACTAAACAAAAATAGAAAAAGAAGTAAAATAATTAAATGCATAAATAAAATTGTGGTCAAAAGGATTTGAACTCATGACCTTAAATGTAAAATAATGATACTCTAACCACTATACTAAATGATTTTATATAACATTTAACAAAGTGCTTTAATTATATATATAGTCCAGAAAACTTTTATGATAAAAAGATTAAAAAAGAATAAAATTACTTCAATAAGATTCGAACCCTTGACCTCTAAAGTATTAAACTAAACACTGACTACTAAACCATATGCTATTTTCAAAAATTAAATGATGTTATTAATTATATAAGGTTTAAAATCATCTTAGATAAAAATGATTAAAATGAATTAAAACTGCATTAATAAGATTCAAACCCTTACCCTTTTATTTAATAAATCTGAACATATCCATTAAGCTAGATATGATTTTCGAAATTTATAACATGCTTTTATTTAATTAAAGTTGAAACAGAGGACATTAATTACAATAAAAGATAATAACTATGAACATATCCATTAAGCTAGATATGATTTTCAAAATTTATAAAATGCTTTTATTTAATTAAAGTTGAAACAGAGGACATTAATTACAATAAAAGAGATTTAAAAATGCATGTATGGAGGTTTGAACCTTAAACCTTTTGATTAATAAATCTGAACATATCCATTAAGCTAGTTACCATTTTCAAAATTTACACATGATTTTAATTAATTTAAAGTTGAAACAGAGGACATTAATTACAAAAAGAGATTTAATAAAAATGCATGCAAGAAGGTTTGAACCTTAGACCTTTTGTAGCGCCCCGGTCCCGGAAGACTGTGGAAATGGACGCCACGGGGGTTGGAATTAAGAAGCGGGAAAGAAAGGGGGTAACCCGATTAGTGAAACTCTCAACAGAAGACTCAGAATAATCAAACATGCTTTATTATAATATATACCTATTCACAGTACCAAGATCAGAGTTCTTAGTGTTTAACAAAAGGATATTACAAGTGTGGAGACTTCATTATCAACAGAATACTTAACAAAAAGAGACAATGGGAAAATACATAAACAACAAAAGCCCATTTCTTAGCATCATCATCTCCACGCGCCAGCCTACCGGCCTGAAAAAATATTTGAAAATATTTGGGCTGAGTACTAGTGTACTAAGTGGGCAAATTTTTACAACTCAAGTTATGCAAATCATTTTGTTAAAGTAATCTATCTGTGTTCATGCAGGTAGTGAAGCTTAGGAGGTTTCAAAATTTAAAGCAACCTAAGTTCACCAAAATATTTTATCGTGGAGCGCTTAAGAGTGTAACCAGTCACTGCCCGCAACCCGTACTACATCACCACGCGTAAAGTTGAGTATGGCCAAGTATACCCAATGAGTATA
This sequence comes from Perilla frutescens, assembly GCA_026008535.1. Taxonomy (NCBI): domain Eukaryota; kingdom Viridiplantae; phylum Streptophyta; class Magnoliopsida; order Lamiales; family Lamiaceae; genus Perilla; species Perilla frutescens. Next base: position 17,869,452 of record BRKX01000014.1, on the reverse strand, counting down.
ACCCATAAGTGTTTCATTTTAGTCTCACCGACAAGGAGTAGGGCAAGACAAATAATGCATGCATACTGTAGCTACTTACATTGACACAGCGCTGGTTTATGAGACTCCGACAACATACAGTAGCACGAAAATATTTAACATAGATAGTCACATATGCAATTTTAACAAAGCAGAGCTTAATAGCTCGAAAGATACAATTTGCGAAAATATAATAGCCCACCTGATAACAACGAGCACGTATAATCGAGCAGGGAATGACAAAGTGGACGAGGGTCCTAATTGGGCCGCACCTAGTATCAAAATAATTTCAAATAAATAATTTAGGTCAATTATAATTCTAATACATCCAAAAATCTAAGATTTATGATCCTAAATAATTAATTTATGAGTGTTCGGTTAAATAGAAAATTCAAATAAAACTTAGGCTGAATTGATAGGCTGTACTTGTAATTTAACATACTGCCGCCAAAACAATCAAGGGTTAAAAGTTAAATTTTTAAATTCCAATGTAAGACTACCTAATTAATTTACACATTTATTCTACATGTTAACATATATTTCTCTAACTAGTAAATTTATTATTTAACTCTACTAAAGACTTGGGTACATATTTTAAAGTAATAAGTAATATGTGAACCTATATATGCATATATCATATTTTCATAGAACTGACATTAGTAAAATAATATTTACACAAATAAAATTATTTTATATATATATATATATTGTATATCTACAATTCAAATTTGGAAAGAGATGAGTACATAAATTCTGAGGTAATCTAAAAATAATAATCCGAACATATAATAAAACTTCATAACCTATTATTTATTTTTTTTATTTTTTTTTATTTTAGACCAACCACTACCCACAATTATTATATGAAAATTTTTACCCAAAATAAATTTAAGCAAATAAATCTTATTATTATTTTTATACTTTAATTCCAATTGATTTATTTCGAATGATTGAGGTTCATTACATTATTGAAAATTGAGATATGTTTAAAAATTATATGATATATGTTAAGCAGATAAAGAATTTGAAATCAAAATCAGTTCATAAACATGTTCATAATTAAAAAATCGTGATACTTGATTAATTTATGCATGAGTTATGTGCAATAAATCATCAAACGAAAATTCCGTACCTGAAAAAAAAAATCGATCGAATGAACCCTATTTTGTTTTTTTTTTTAAACGAAAACTTACGCCCTACAGATATATTTTGAGTGGTTAAGTTTAATGAAATCTGAATTTGATTAAACTATTAGTATATATATCCTCAATATTTTAATTTAAAAATATAAGAGTCATGCCTACTTAATCTATAATGGAGACACCTATACTACTTATAATTAATGTATGACACGTAGTGAATAGGTTTTCTTCTTTCTAATTTTAATTTTTTTTATTATATCTATAAATGTATATCTTATCTTGTATATGAGAAAAGGTATGTATTTATAATATACACTATTACCACATAATTATATATTTTTTCCATGAGATTGAATACGTAAATTTATGCTGATATGTTTGAGTAAAATCATCACAAAAGATATATACATATATATATATATGTGCTTTTAATAATTAAAATTTGAATATTCAAGCTAAATTCATATCTAGGGCTCTAAATTAAATACGGGAATGTTCTAAGGGTATTTCTAACACACTCAATGGACACATATCACCTAAAAATGTGACCTAGAAGTCCGTTATTCTTTCCTAGATTATCCTTATGGTTGACATATGCTATTTATATATATATATATATATATATATATATATTTTTAAATAAGAAGAAGTTTGGATATTTCACTTATTCTAACTATTAGATATATATATTCCTAATTAAATTTAGATAATAAAATTTTTGGGGTATTACACTCCTCCCCCCTTAAAAGAATTTCATCCCGAAATTCACGTACCTTCGAATAACTCAGGATATTGCTGTCTCATTTTGCTTTCTAGCTCCCATGTTGCTTCAGTTCGATCATGGCGATTCCATTACACAAGCACCAATGGAATTTGCTTATTTCTTAGGACTTGAACTTTTCTATCAAGAATTTCGTGGGGTTTCTCCTCATACGTCATATCGGAATGTAGAACTAACTCACTTTCTTTGACAACATGTTCTAGGTCAAACACGTATTTTCTAAGCATTGAAACATGATATACATCGTGAACTTGTGACAAGTCTGGTGGTAGAGCTAATCGGTAAGCAACCTCACCAATTCTTTCTAGTATCTCGAATGGCCCAATAAATCTTGGTCTCAGTTTGCCTTGTTTTCCAAATCTCACAACACCCCGTGTTGGAGATACCTTTAAGAAAACCTTTTCACCAACTTGGAACTCTAGGTTTGTCCTGCGCTTGTCTGCATAAGCCTTCTGTCTGTCTTGTGCTTCTTTCATTCTTGCTCGAATTTGGTCGATCATCTTGATAGTGGTTTGCACAATCTCTGGACCCCAAATTTTTCTTTCTCCAACTTCGTCCCAGTATAGGGGCGATCTGCATTTGCGACCATACAAGGCTTCATATGGTGCCATTTTTATAGTTGATTGGTAGCTGTTGTTATAAACGAACTCTACCAAGGGTAAAACATCTTCCCAGCTTGTGTTTCCGTCCAACACAACTCCTCGTAGCATGCCCTCTAGAATTTGTATCGTCCTCTCTGATTGACCATCTGTTTGAGGATGAAAAGCAGTGCTGAAGTTCAGCTTCGTTCCCATTGCTTCTTGAAGACTCTTCCAAAACCTTGATGTGAAACGAGTATCACGATTTGACGTGATAGAAACTGGAATTCCATGTAGTCGAACAATCTCCTTCACATAAATTTGCGCCGACTTGCTTAATTCCGTTGTTGTTTTGATTGGCACGAAATGTGCTGATTTGGTCAATCGATCTACAATGACCCAGATTGATGAGTTTCCTTTCGCTGATCGCGGTAAGCCTACTACAAAATCCATCGTTATATGCTCCCATTTCCATTCTGGAATTTCCAACGGCTGCAATAACCCCGAAGGTCGTTGATGTACCGCTTTCACTTGCTGGCATGTTAAACATCTCTCCACAAATGTGGCTATCTCTCTTTTCATATTATTCCATCAGAAATATTGTTTCAGGTCCTTGTATAGCTTTGTGCTGCCTGGATGTGCCATGTAGGGAGTATTATGAGCCTCTCTCATAATTTCTTGCTTCAATGTGTCATTACTGGGGACACATAATCTGTCACGGAACATTAAAGCTCCGTCATTATCTTCCTTAAATTCTTTCGGTTCGCCCGCTTTGACTCTTTGTCTTATCTTCTCCAATCGTTCATCTTTTTGTTGAGCTTCTATGATTCTCGACCGTAGTTCTGGCTTGGCTACCACTGCGGCTATCACACTTGTTGTAGAGCTTGGTGCAAACACCAACTCTAATTCCATCTTTTCTATTTCTCTCACAAGTTTCTCCTTGTTTGTGAGTAGATATCCCATCACTCCTTGTTTCTTTCTGCTCAATACGTCGGCTACTACATTTGCTTTCCCGGAATGGTAGTATATCATGCAGTCATAATCTTTCACTAACTCTAACCATCTTCTCTGCCTCATATTAAGCTCTTTCTGTTTGAAGATATACTTCAAACTCTTATGGTCAGTGTAAATCTCGCATTTTACCCCATAAAGATAATGTCTCCAAATCTTGAGTGCATGTATGACGGCGGCAAGCTCTAAATCGTGGGTTGGGTAGTTCAGTTCATGAGGTCTTAATTGTCGTGAAGTACATGCTACCACCTTCCCATTTTGCATCAGTACGCATCCTAAACCCAATTTAGACGTGTCAGTGTATATTACGAATCCTTCTACTCCTTTTGGCAAAGTTAAGACTGGTGCAGTTGTTAATTTTGTCTTTAGTTCCTGAAAACTCTGTTCACACGCATCAGTCCACTCAAACTTGACCTTCTTCCTCAAAAGTTGTGTCATTGGCCTTGCTATCTTTGAAAAATCTTTAATGAACTTCCAGTAATATCCTGCTAAACCGAGGAAACTTCTTATCTCATGAATGTTGGTTGGTGATTTCCACCTCTTCACTGCCTCGACCTTTGTAGGATCCACTTTGATGCCTTCTGCTGACACAATGTGCCCGAGAAACATTACTTCATTTAGCCAAAATTCACACTTGCTGAATTTGGCATATAACTTTTCTCTTCTTAGTGTTTCTAACACTAGTCTCAAGTGTTTCTCGTGTTCTTCTTCATTTCTCGAGTAGATCAGTATGTCGTCAATAAAAACCAACACAAACTTATCCAAATATTCATGGAAAACCCGATTCATTAAATCCATAAAGACTGCAGGTGCATTTGTTAACCCAAAAGGCAACACTAGAAACTCATAGTGGCCATATCTTGTTCGGAATGTAGTCTTGTGTATATCATCTTTTCTTACCTTAACTTGATGATACCCAGATCGTAGATCAATCTTGGAAAAGATTTTTGCACCTGATAATTGATCGAAGAGATCATCTATCCTCAGAAGTGGATACTTGTTCTTCACTGTCAACTTGTTCAACTCCCGATAGTCGATGCACATTCTCATAGTACTATTCTTCTTTTTGACGAATAGAATCGGTGCTCCCCAAGGCGATACACTGGGTCTTATAAAACCTAATTCCAATAATTCCTCCAGTTGCACTTTTAACTCTTGTAACTCATTCAGTGCTAACCGATATGGCGCTTTAGATACCGGTGCTGCTCCCGGTTCTAGGTCTATGGTGAACTCTACTTGTCTGTCTGGCGGCAGACCTGGTAAATCGTTTGGAAATACATCTTCATATTCCCGTACCACCGGTACCTGACCCACTGTTAAACCTTCTTCTTTCTTGCTTACAAGGTTTACTAGAAATGCTTGACAATCTCCTTTCTGTAACAACTTTACAGCCTTCAATGCTGAAATGATGGGAATTATATTTCCCATTTTTGCTCCATAAAACTTCACTTCTTCCTCGCATAGCTTCTGAAATATTATCTCTCTCTCGTGGCAGCGTATTGTTGCACTCTCCTTCGTCAGCCAATCCATCCCAAATATAATGTCAAAGTCCCGCATCTCAAAAGCATAGAGATCAGTTGTGAAATTCTTTTCACCTACTACACAGTCTAAATTCTTACAAACACAATCGGCTAAAAGTGTTTGCCCTGAAGGAATGCTTACTGCTAGGGCTTCTCCTGCTAATTCTAGCTCTAGATTAAGACGTTTACATACATCTCTAGATATAAAGGAATGTGAAGCTCCAGTATCAAATAAAGCAAGCACAGGTATATCACACAAACTAATCATACCTGCCAAATTTCCAGGGTTTCCAGCTGCCTCTTGCTGGTTAAGAACATACGCTCTGGCTTGTTGTGGTGCACGAGGACCTTGATTTTGATTTTGCTGAGGTCTGGGATTACTTCTATTGTTGATGTTATTCCCTCGACCTCCTCCACCTTGTGGTCTCATATTTCTCATGTCCTGTCTGAACTGTGGCCTCTGGTGCTGTTCTTGTGCTCTAGAATTTTGTTGGCATTTATTAGCATAATGACCCTGTCGACCACATCGATAGCATTGGACACATGGTCCGAAGTGATATTTGTTACAAGTTGCACATATCGGTGAATTCCCTTGATAACCCTGAGATTTTGGCGCAACATTCATTTGCCCTGCAGGCCTTAGTCCAAAGTTCCTTCCTCCTTGATAGTTATGCTGAAAATTCTTTCCTTGATAACCTCGTTGTGGTCCATCCCACTTCCGTTTTCCCTTCTGATCCCCAGTTACCGGTTGAGATGCTGAAGTCTTTGATGTTCCTTGCATTGCCTCAATACTAAGTGCCCAACTCAGTATTTGACCATAGTTTGCTTCATCCTTTCCGATCAGTGCAGTGCCTATTTCCGGTTTCAAACCCATGTGAAAGTTTTCAATCCTCTTTTCTTCTGTGTCTACGGTCTGTGGTGCGTATCGAGATAACCTGTTAAATTGCAAATCATATTCTGCCACTAATCTGTTTCCCTGTTTGAGATTCCAGAACTCATTAGCCTTCTGATGCTGATAGTGTGCTGGTATATACTTTTGATACAAGATTGTCTTAAAGTTATACCAGGTGAACACTTCCCAATATGCATCAAATATTGTCCTTCGAACTGACTCCCACTAGAAATCTGCATCATCCACAAGTTGATACAGGGCACAGGCCACCATTTCTTTATCACTACAATGCAAAAACCCAAATATCTTTTCAAGTGCTCGAACCCAACATTCGGCTGTGAGTGGATCCCCTTCTCCATTGAAAGTTGGGGGATTATGGCTTCTGAACTCCATTTCAATTTGTGGTCCCTGACCCTGCGGAATATTCGGTACTTCCGGTACCGCCAAGTTCACATTTCTTGGTCTTCCTCTTGGCATTCTGCAACTAGTCAAATATCCAATCGATCAACACTTGCGTAAAGATTCAAAAAGAAAATAAAAATAATAACCACACTTCTCGTAAAGAAAATGAAATATATATATGCAAAGCCTTCCAAAAATCTATATACAATATATATATATATATATATATATATATATATAGATCTAAAAGATATCCTGAAACAGAACTTGTATATAAAAGAGTGGAGTACCACACATACATCATCTATACATCAAAAATATAATATACCGTCTAGTCCACTAAGTCAAAAAGAGGCTAACTACCAAATGCCTCATGTCGAAACGGTCTTATAACATCGACAGAGTTTCCAACTAACAAAACCTACTGAGCTGATGATACAACAAAATGTCAACGTCAGTATATACTAAACTACTCAAACTACTACAACTATACATATATCTATGGAGATGATGGAATATACCAGTGCCCCGGATGTCTCTCCGTATCGAAATCACGTCGAAAGTGGAGCGTCATACTTCCATCAGTTACTTCCATTGGCTCCTCATCGGAATCCTCCTTCGGGTCCTTCTCTACGATGGGCTCTAACTGGGTCCCAGATGGACCAGCCTCATCATCATGCGATGCTATCGTGATAAGTGGTGACTTTGGTACTGGTGGTGCTGAACGATCCATCTCGATCGTCCTCTCCTCTGGTAAGACCGATGTAAATGGTACTCTAAACATATCCATATCCTCCTCCACTATGGGTAATTGTGGAGCCACACATCATCTATCTGCCCAAGTCCGTAGCACATACGTGAAAAATCTCGAGAAATAGACTTTCTCTGCAAAAGTAGGCGGAGATCTCTCTGAGAAAATATCAGCAACTCTTGCAGCCCATGGTCTCCAGGCTTGAGGTAGTCCAATAATATATCTCGCCGTAGCCTCTACCTCTGTAATACCACCGATACCCGAGATGGTCATCCATAAAGTCACAAAACGTGCAGTGAACTCTGGCACATCCTCCCCTGGTCTACTAATACATGCACGGAACCTCTCTATCTGCTCATCCATCGTAACACGAGTACGACACCTCTTTCGAGGTTTCACCTGCCATCCCGCCATCTAATTAGCACAACTTCTCAATCAGTCTACGTTCAAACATTTTCATAAATTCTTACAAGTTCAGCCTAAGTTTAACAACTACAGGCTAAGTTCATCTTAAATTCTCAAATTCCAAGTCAAAGTACTCATCTAGAGCACAAACATTAAACACAAATCAACTATCAATGTGTGCAATCAACATATGCCAATCATTCATAAGTATGCCCAAAGCATAGATAAACAAATTTCTCACATGTATACAATAGAATCAGCATGGTTTAACACAAAATTCTGTACGCCCACAGGCATATTTCATTCTGAAAACCAGTAAATAATCAGTGTAAGACTCAATCTTTCAAGGCATTCCCACCAACATAGCAAATCACAATCTTTCATTTCCAAGCAAACTTAACATTTCACCAATTAATGTAAACTTTTAAAATCTAAAAACAGCATAAAAACATGCGTACCTTTTGGCTGTTGCATGAGTGACGAGCTGAGGGCTTATATATTATCACACGGGAATTTAATGAAAAAGAAAAATAAAATAAGTTGACCCAACTGGTTTGCAAAGTTGCAAAACCTGCTCTGATACCACTCTGTAGCACCCCTGTTTAGTATTTATTTGTGTTGTTTTATTGCATAATTTTGCATATTTTATAAGTTATTTTCTAGTTTTTTGTTCTCGTTTATTTCGTGTTTTCGTGTGAATTTCTTCATTGGTTTGCTTTCATGGTGGATTATGCCAAGTTTTGAAAAACTTGAGCTTTTGTTCGGAAAATCTCGATTTTTAGGTACTAAGGTAGCGTGGAGCGAAGATTGGCCGGAAAAGATAAACCCGTATGGAAAAGTAAACCCCGCGACCGCGCTCTCCTCACGGCCGCGCAACTTCAGGCGCCCAAGACCCCGCGGCCGCGCGAGTCCCGCGACCGTGCGAGGATGCTCTCGGCGCAGGCACCCCGCGGGTGCGGGACCCCTGCGAGCGCGCGACTTTCTTGAACCCCGCGGGCGCGCGGGCTGGTGTTTCCCTCTCGATCGGCGCCTTGTTAGCACTTGTTTTTCCCTTTTCCTCTTGGCATCTTGGACCAAAATGAATGCCCTTCATCATCCATTCCTTTTGCATGGGGATTTTAGAGCTTTGGGTCAATCTAATCTAAATACTAGGGAAGTAGGTATTAATTGAACCTAACCCTAGCTTTTGGATTTTTGTCCACAAAATCTTCCAAACTTCCTCTCACAATTAATGCTTTCACTCCCATCACCTTCTCTCTCTCTTCTATTTTTGAAACCACTCTCCTATCTATCAAGCTATCTCTCTCTCCCATATCTCATAGATAACTTTTGGAAGATATCAATCATTAAGATCACACCCCTCTTTTCTTGGATATACATTCACTCTTAATCACTCCATCATCTTCTCCAACACACCACCTCATTTTCTCTCTACACACACAATACACACACTAAATCTCTACACACCATTTCTCACCATTTTTCACCATCACCACTACTATTCAAGAGAGGAGGAAGAAAGGAAGACAAGAGGAAAGCAGACTAAGGAAGAGGAGGAAGAACAAGAAGAACTCGACTTCGAGCTATCCGCGGAAGCTAAGCTCATTTGGAAGGTTTTCCTTGTGGTATTTTCTTTCTAGTTCTTGGATGATTTGTAGGGGTTTGTCCCAAACTTGTGAAAGACATTGAATATTGTAGAAGCTTTTGCTATTTTCATTTGGTAATGAGATGACATCCTCTTATGATATTTGTGGTATTTTGAGCATGGTTATGGGCTAATCTTACTATTAGAGGGTAGAAGATCGATTTGGTTTTTGATCTATGCCTATTCTTGTTGGTTGTTGTTGTTGGAATCGTACCTATTATGTGAGAGTACTTGATCTCTACTTGAGCATTGTTAGGATTTAGAGGAGTCTTGATTGTGATTCTAAATCCCGAATTTGGTTCCTTCAACGTTAGGTGGATGGGGTTCCTAAACCTATTATGTTAATCTTACATGTACGGTATAGCTAAGAGAGGTTTAACGGATAGACGGTGACAGGAATTGAAGTTAAACTAATTGGAAGGGTCTATCATACTTGTGAGAACAACATTATCAACTTGACTTAAGCATAGTGATAAAACCATTGAGAGAATCTACACCCTAATACCTTAATCAAACTTGTTTCCTTTAATCTCGATTTTATTTGTGTTTTAGATTTAATCACCTTGTTTATTGTCTATTTCAAATTTGTAGCATAATCCTCATCAAACCCCCTATTAGAATGTTTAGATTGAATTTTAGTTGTTTTGTCGAAAGCATGTGTAGTCTATAGATAGTTCTTTCACATAAAGTCTTCCTTGAGAGATTGTCTCGGGTTAAGCTCATTGCTTCTACAATTGACCCCGTCCAATTGCGGGTGTGGTCCTTAGTAGTGTCTAGTGAGCATAAACCGGAAATTATAAGTGTAAGTTTGGACCTAAACAAATTTTGGCGCCGTTGCCGGGGAAGTCTTTTGAGAATTGTCTTTTTGGTGCTATATTTGCTTTTGTGTTGTTTTGAAATCGTGAACTTGTCGTTGAAGTGCTTGTGTTGTTTGTGTAAATTTATTTTTGTGTTTATGTCCTTTTGTTGGGCTTTGATATCTCTTTCCGCAAGGTACATTTGATCTCCGTTTCGTTTGTGTTTGTGTATGCTAGGGAGGCGAATCCTCAATCGGAGACTAGCCCCCGTGTTTGACGACATCCATCGACCGAGGAGATTTGACGTGTTCGAGTGGGAAAGAGAGATGGAAGCTAATCCTTTTAACAACCCCGATAATGCCAATGTCAATGCTAATGCGGCTAGGAATATGAGAGACTTTGCTCGTCCCGTGATTGGGGCGTCGACTTCTTGCATAGTTCTTTGGTGAAGCCGCAAGGAACTACGAGTTGAAGAACATCCATTTTAGCCAACTTCCCTCATTCTACGAGATGCCGGCCGAAGATGCTTTGAACTTCATCCGGGGGTTCTATTCCGTCGTTCAAACCTTTCCTCTACAAGGTTTGAACGAAGATCAATTAAAGATGAGGTGTTTCCCTTACACCTTGAAAGATCGAGCCAAGACGTGGTTCATGTCACTACCGGCCAACTCATTGGCCAATTGGAACGCCGTCTATGAGAAGTTCATGGCCAAGTACTACTCCAATCAAAAGACCCAAGACTTGAGAGCTCAAATTGTTACTTTTACCCAATCTCCGGGTGAATCATTTCACGAAGCTTGTGATCGATTTCGAGGTCTCCAACAACAATGCCCACACCACCATCTCGCACCCGAGTTGCTCAACCAATTCTTCTATGACGGACTTTCACAAAATTTCTAATATATGATGGACAATGCATTGGGAGGAGACATTGGAGGACGCACCGCTGAAGAAATCTCCAACATCTATGAGACCATGGCCACTACTTCTCAACAGAAGAGTGCTAGGGGGAAGAGAGCTTCCGTCAATGAAGCTAACCCTAGTTATGACGTGACAAAGCAACTTACCGAGTTGACAAGGCAAGTAGAGATGCTTAGAACTTCCGAGAGACCACCCCAATAAGTAATGACCGTTGAAACTTGTGGGATTTGTGGAGAGTATGGCCATGGAGCCAACTTGTGCCAAAGATCGATCGAGCCAGAGTCAAGCGAAGAGGCTCATTTCCATGCTCTTCAAGAGTAAGTGAATGCTCTACAAGGCTTCCAACCGCGCCAACAATACAATCCCTACTCTCAAACATACAATCCGGGGTGGAGAAATCATCCGAATTTCTCTTGGAAACAACCTCAACAACCTCCTCAATCACCACAACAACCGCCGCCACCTCAACAAGCCGGAGGAGGTCAAGCTCCACCTTATCCAAGGCCGCAACAATATCCAGCCCAACCAAACCAACTGTCTAGGCCGACATTGCAAGACACATTACAATCCTTCATTTAAGCCACACAACAAAGATTTGAATCCGTTGAGGCTTCCGTGAAGAGGATTGAGACCCAAGTGGGGCAAATAGCCGGAACCGTTAGAGAATTGGCCAAGCAAGCCAAGCCGGGCAAGTTGCCAAGCCAACCGGAGCAAGCTCAAGCCATTACCGTTCTTCGAGGAGGAAAGGTGATCGATAATAAGGTTGGAGAACCGAGTCCAACCGAGGAGGTTGAAAAAGAAAATGAGGCTCCTCAATAACAACACAAAGAGCCCGAAAAGAAGAGTGAAGAAGTGAAGAAGCCCACTCTCCACAAGGCTTCCAATCCCTACAATCCTCCAATTCCATTTCCAAGCCGGTTGAGGAATGTGAAGCAAGACACTCAATTTCAAGAGTTCTACAAGCTCCTTTCAAAGGTGAATGTCAACCTTCCACTCCTTGATGTTATTCAAAATGTGCCGGCCTATGTCAAGTTCTTCAAGGAACTAGCTTCCAAGAAGAGGAGGTTTGTGGAGGACGAGAAGATTGAAGTGTCCGAAGTGGCAAGTGCAATCCTACAACATCAACTCCCACCAAAGCTCCATGATCCAGGTATTTTTACTCTTAAAATTGCTTTGGGAAATGACAAAGAAGCATGTGGTATGCTAGATCTAGGAGCCGAAATTAATTTGATGCCTTACTCTATTTATAAACAATTAGAGTTAGGTGAATTGAAACAAACTAGAATGTGTCTACAATTAGCGGATAGGTCCGTGAGATATCCTAGGGGAATAATAGAGGACATTCTAGTTAAGGTTGGTGGTTTGATAATACCGGTTGACTTCGTTGTTTTGGATGTGGGAGATGTTAAGGAAACGGGTAAAAAACACACGCTTCTCCTAGGTAGACCTTTTATAGCTACAACTAACACTTTGATTGATGTTAAAAATGGAACATTAAAAATGTCGGTGTTAGGAGAAACGGTGTCTTTTTCCGTACATGAAAACAAGGCTATTCCCGTCTCCTCATTTGAGGAAAATTGTTCTTACATAGATGCTATTGATGTCTTGGCCGAGGAGGTTTTCTTGCAGGAAATAGGTGCTCCGTGGAGAAGTGAAACCTCGTCCGAGGAGCTTGCTATGGACGAAGCCTACCTCAAGTGTGGGGGAGACGAGTAGAATGCCAAAGAGATAGAGATCTTGCTCAGAGAAGGCATGAGTCTAATGCAAGTCATGGCCTCAACCGAAGAGGAAGTGAAGCCTACCTCTGAGCTCGAGCTCAAGGAGCTCCCGTCTCATCTCAAATACGTCTACCTCAACGATGAAGAGAAGAAGCCCGTGATCATCTTTTCCGGGCTAGAAAAAGATGAAGAGGACCTCTTAGTAGCCGTACTAAAGAGGAACAAGAAAGACATTGGATGGAGTCTTTCTGACATCAAAGACATTAGCCCCTCTACGTGTATGCATCGCATCCTTCTAGAGGAAGGGGCTAAGCCGGTTCGTGAAGGGCAGATGAGGCTCAACCCCGTGCTAATGGAAGTCGTAAAAAAGGAGATTCTTAAGCTCCTAGCGGAAGGGATCATTTATCCCATAGCCGATAGTGAATGGGTGAGCCCGGTCCATGTGGTGCCAAAGAAAGAAGGGATAACGATCGTTGAGAACGACAAGGGAGAACATGTGGCTACTCGAACCACCACCGGGTGGAGAATGTGCATTGACTACCAAAAGCTCAATGCCGCCACAAGAAAAGACCATTTTCCCCTTCCTTTCATTGATCAAATACTTGATAAATTAGCCGGTCATAGTTTTTACTGCTTTCTTGACGGTTTATCGGGTTATTTTCAGGTGGCCATAGCACCGGAGGACCAAGCCAAGACCGCATTCACATGCCCATTTGGTACGTTTGCGTGTCGAAGGATGCCATTTGGACTATGCAATACACCGGGCACTTTCCAAAGGTGTATGTTCTCCATCTTCTCTGAAATGATTGGAGACTTCATTGAGGTATTCATGGATGACTTTTCGGTTTTTGGATCCTCATTTTCTGATTGTTTAGAGAAATTGGAACTTGTCTTGAAAAAGTGCATAGAAAGTAGCCTAACTCTTAGTTGGGAAAAGAGTCATTTCATGGTTACTAGTGGCATAGTGCTTGGTCATGTTGTGTCTAAAGAAGGAATGAGCGTAGACAAGGCTAAGGTAGATGTGATTGAAAAATTGCCTCCACTCGTTAATGTGAAAGGAATTAGAAGCTTTCTAGGCCATGCCGGTTTTTACCGTAGGTTTATTAAAGACTTCTCGAAAATTAGCCAACCTCTATGCCATTTACTTGCTCAAGATGTTCCTTTTGAGTTTGATGAAAAATGCTTGCACGCTTTTAATACTCTTAAGGAGAAATTGATCACAGCATCAATTGTTGTTCCCCCTGATTGGTCCTTACCATTTGAGATCATGTGTGATGCATCAAATTCCGCCGTTGGCGCCGTTTTGGGTCAACATATTGATAAAATTCTTCGTGTAATTTATTATGCTAGCCTCACCTTGAATATCGCTCAAGTAAATTACACCACAACCGAAAAAGAATTGCTCGCCGTTGTGTTTTCTTTGGATAAATTTAGATCCTACATCTTAGGTTCTAAAGTAATCGTGCATAGTGATCATGCGGCTTTAAGATATTTGTTGACCAAACCACAAGCTAAACCTAGACTTATTAGGTGGATTTTGCTTGTGCAAGAATTTGATGTTGAGATTAAGGATAGGAAGGGGTGTGAAAATGTGGTAGCGGACCATTTATCCCGCCTCTCCGTTGATGAAAATTTCAATTTGTTGCATGAAAAAGGAGTAGATTGTGATACATTTCCTTATGAGCATGTTCTTGAGCTTAATTCCTTTCCTTGGTATGCCGATATTGTCAATTATCTTGCTTGTGGTAAATTGAGACCTAACCTCTCTTTTCAAGAAAAGAAAAGATTTTTGGCAATGTGTAGGTATTACTTTTGGGACGATCCATACCTTTTCCATTTGGGAAAAGATGAGACCATTCGAAGATGCGTCCCGGAAGAGGAGCAAACCGATGTTCTAGCCTTTTGCCATTCATCTCATTGTGGTGGCCATTTTGGAGGACAAAAGACGGCTAGAAAGATCCTACAATCCGGTTTGTATTGGCCTTCAATTTTTAAAGATGCTCATACTTACTCCATTTCATGTGATAAATGCCAAAGACTTGGTAATATTGGGAGGAGAAATGAAATGCCTCTAAATGTCAATCTTGTTGTTGAAATTTTCGATGTTTGGGGGATTGATTTTATGCCCTAACTCATTTGGCTTCGAGTATATCCTCTTAGCGGTCGATTATGTGTCAAAGTGGGTTGAAGCAATCCCCACTAGGTCTTGTGATGCTAATGTGGTTGTCAAGTTCGTGCAGGAACATATATTGAGTAGGTTTGGATTCCCTAGGGCGATTATAAGTGACGGTGGAACTCATTTCACCAACAAGCTCTTTGCAAGATTGCTAAAGAAAAATGGAGTGACTCACAAGGTGGCGACTCCATATCATCCTTAAACTTCTGGTCAAGTTGAGACGAGCAACAAACAAATTCAAAACATCTTGAAGAAGACCGTGAATGTGACGAGGAAGGATTGGTCACAAAGGCTACCGGATGCTCTTTAGGCGTACCGGACGGCCTACAAAACAATTCTAGGAATGAGCCCATACCACCTTGTATATGGCAAAGCATGTCATCTCCCCGTTGAGATCGAGCACCGAGCTTATTGGGCTATAAAGGCGGTGAATTGTGATCTTGAAAGTGCGGGAAAGGAGCGAGCCTTGCAATTGTCCGAGCTCGACGAATTGAGAAACGAAGCATATGACAACGCCAAGATTTACAAAGATAAAGTGAAGAGGCTACATGATAGGTGAATTGTTAAGAAAGAGCTCATGCCGGGCATGAAGGTTCTCCTTTTCAACACTAGATTGCGGCTTTTTCCCGGGAAACTGAAATCACGTTGGAGCGGTCCATTTATGATTGAAGAAGTGTTCCCCTACGGAGTGATCACATTGAAGAATCCGATGACAAATGTTACGTTCCAAGTGAACGGCCATCGAGTCAAGCCATACTATGAAAGGTTTTCGCATGAAGCTGATGTGGAGGAATTGAAACTTGTCAATTCCGAGTGAATGCTCCAAAAACTTCGTCTAGCTCGAGACATTAAAATGAGCGCTGCATGGGAGGCAACCCATGATTTTCTTATTTTTAATTATGTTAATTAATCTATTTTGTGTTTGTGTGCTTGGTATTTTTTGAATGTTTCTTTTGCAGGTGTAAGTCGGAGTGAAGCTGGGCGAAGAAAGCAGAAAATTGAACCAAGTGCTGGCCCGCGACCGTGCCCCCCGCGCGGCCGCGCGACCCTTCTCACGGCAGGAAGCCCGAGACCGCGCTCTCTCCACGGCCGCGCGACATACCTCTCGGCGAAGCGACTCCGTGAGCGCGCAACCCCCGCGGATGCGCGATGAAAATTGGCAAAAATGGAGTCCCGTGGGCGTGGACATCCCCGCGGGCGCGCGAGCCCCGCACGCCAGGCCCCGCGCCCGCGCTCCTCCCGCGGCCGCGCGCCCCCTGTCCCGCGCCTTTCTCTCGTTGTTTCTTCCCGACTCCAGTCGTGCTCCTCAATCCGCCATGCCTCCTAGGACCAAGAATCCGTCCTCTTCTCACTAAGCGGAAGAACAAGAAAATCTCCAAGAGTTGTACCAATGCCCATTCCTTGTACGCACACACGCTGAAGGTAACCGTTTCCAAAATTTCAATGAATTTGAAATTACTAATCCGCGCTATCTGGATTGGAATTTGTTGAAGTTGCTAAAAATGGATAATAAAGTCGAGAAATATTTGAAAGTGCTCACGTTGGATAAATTTGCTAAAATGAAGTATGTTGGCTTGAAACCATTGTGCCTTGAGTTTTTAGTTACCTTCAAGCTTGATAATGGGAATTCGAAGATTAGCTTCCGTATGCTTAGAGAGGAATTTGAAGTAACCTTGGCCAGAATGAAAGCATATTTCGGGTTTTCGACAACTGGGCCACGTGATAAGCCTTTAGACTTCGACACTGCTACCGCCTGGTAAGAGCTCACATGGTTCAACAATTGGGATTCGCAAGGAAAACCTACCGGCTTCATAAGGGACCCTGCCCTTGCAATCATGCACAAGTTCCTTGCATACTCCATTTCAGGCAAGGAACAAGCCAACAAAGTCAACGCCACTGAGGTGTATCTTCTTTGGTATGCCCTCCACAACACAAAGATCTGCTCGTCCTATTTCATTTGGAACGCAATTCAGCAAATGACGAGGCGCACAAAGATGCATCCCTCCTTTTGTGCATTTATCACCGCTCTGGCTGTGAAGCTTGGTTTGATTCCCGACCATGGTCCTCTCCCCGACGGACAAAGCAAGATCCAAGATCTCATGATCACTATGGAAGAGCTCAAGCAAGCTCAGATTGTCTTGGATAATAGAAGACTGGTTCCTCACACTCAGCGGCCCTGTGTCTCAAACTTTATGAATGCTCAGATTGCGGCCCTTCGACGTGATAGAGAAGCCGGTTCTTCTTCCACCCCCTCGGGCAATGATGATGATGATGATGAGGCCGAGCAGGAAGGAGGAGAGAATGAGGAAGATCAGGAAGGAGAAGAGAATGAAGAAGGAGAAGGAGAAGACCAATGAGGAGAGGATAATGAGCAAGAGGGCCGAGCCCAATTCCAGCCGTAGCCTTATCCCTCGATGATGCCCCCACATGGGTATCAGGCTGATTGGAGGTCCTTCCAAGACCATTTTGACACCTCTATGGGCCAGTTTCAGCAGAGCTTCCAGCAGTCTTATGCGGACTCTATGGGCCAATTTCGCCAGCATTTGGATACATCCATGGGCCAGTTCCAGCAGACTTACAGTCAGACTATGGGGCAGTTTCAGGAGAGATTTGATGCCTCAATGGGCGAGTTTCGCCAAGAGCTGGGGTCCCTTCACCAGGATGTGGGGGATTTGAGGCAGAGTGTATTTGGCCTCCTTGACAGCCACGATGAGAGGATGACGGCTCTCGAGCAAAGCTGGAACAATTGGACTCTCTCCTATCCTTACCCGTAGCCTCCACAGCCACTTTATGAGCCATCACTATAGTGAAGTTGTTTTTGTGTTTCTTTTATGTTTTCTCGTGTTAGTGTGCGTGTTTTATTGTTTTTCGCTTACTCTTTCGTTGTCGTTCGTTGTATTTTTCATACGTTTGTAGGAACCAGCGCCTGTTGCCGGTCTTCTACACCTTGTGATGTTTTCCTCTCCCTTAGACTCCTATTGCATCGTGTTTCATACATTGCGGACAATGCATGTTTTGAGTGTGGGGGAGTGGTAGTGCTTATTATGTTATGTTATGATGTGGATTGTGATTGTTCATGTGATGTTTTTGTTTTAATTTATTATGTTGATTGTGTTGATTTTGTTATTAAGGTTGTTATTCTAGTTATATAGGTATGTTGTAGTTCTCCCGCTTAGTTCTTGTTTTGTTTTGTCCGACCGCCGTCAAATCTGAACAATTTTAAATATGAATCTTCAAGGATTTATCTTCAAGTCGATCATAATTTGTGAATTGTTCGTGGTTTCACTCATAAACATTATTTATCTTTGAATGCGATCGCATAATTGATGATTGATGTTGAAAGATTTTGTTCTCGAAGGTTTGGGAAGCATACCTAGTCTTTTTCATGAAAATTAC
The DNA here is from genome assembly GCA_026008535.1 of Perilla frutescens. Taxonomy (NCBI): domain Eukaryota; kingdom Viridiplantae; phylum Streptophyta; class Magnoliopsida; order Lamiales; family Lamiaceae; genus Perilla; species Perilla frutescens. The sequence goes on along the minus strand of BRKX01000014.1, from coordinate 17,851,299 downwards.
TCCCTTTAATCATGTATCCTTGTATAAAAAAAAAGAGAAAAGAAAAGGGAAAAATAAGGATCTCTACTCCTCTAGTTGATTTATGCGACTATGAGTATGGGAAACCACACAAGGAAACTAGGGATTTCCTCCTTACGATTTTCACCTTGTGAACTTTGATCCATATCCCTATGATCTTGTTTAAATAAAGGGGATTGCACTCCGGATTCTACTCCTCTCGTGTGTTTGTCAACCTTTTTGCATATGCATGATGAATATGGGAAACCACATTGGGAAGCTCGTCTTATCTCGATGATTTTACCTAATGACTCTTGTCCTATGTTGCAATCCCTCGTGTTTTTGGTAGTTCGTTCTTAATAAATTTGGTTTTGATTTGTGGGGAAGTAACGTAATGAAAAATTGAGCTAACGTATTTTTCTTAGACTTGAGAGAACAAGCTATTCACTTGATTGGATATTGTGTTCACATTCTTGGATAATGATCGTTTTTGTGGGAACCATGCAAATTGTCAAAAATTCATGATCGCCTCGCGAGTATTTCCTTCTTGTTTCATATTTTTAATTTCTTATTTGCTTGAGGACAAGCAAAGAACTGAGTGTGGGGGAGTTGTTTCGTATTTATTTGTGTTGTTTTATTGCATAATTTTGCATATTTTATAAGTTATTTTCTAGTTTCTTGTTCTCGTTTATTTCGTGTTTTCGTGTGAATTTCTTCACTGGTTGCTTTCATGGTGGATTATGCTAAGTTTTGAAAAACTTGAGCTTTTGTTCGGAAAATCTCGATTTGTAGGTACTAAGGTAGCGTGGAGTGAAGATTGGCCGGAAAAGATAAACCCGTATGAAAAAGTGAACCCCGCGACCGCGCTCTCCCCACGGCCGCGCAACTTCAGGAGCCCAAGACCCCGCGACCGCGCGAGTCCCGCGACCGCGCGAGGATGCTCTCGGCGCAGGCACCCCGCGGGCGCAGGACCCCCGCGAGCGCGCGACTTTCTCGAACCCCGCGGGCGCGCGGGCTGGTGTTTCCCTCTCGATCGGCGCCTTGTTGGCACTTGTTTTTCCATTTCCCTCTTGGCATCTTGGACCAAAATGAATGCCCTTCATCATCCATTCCTTTTGTATGGGGATTTTAGAGCTTTGGGTCAATCTAATCTAAATACTAGGGAAATAGGTATTAATTGAACCTAACCCTAGCTTTTGGATTTTTGTCCACAAAATCTTCCAAACTTCCTCTCACAATTAATGCTTTCACTCCCATCACCTTCTCTCTCTCTCTTCTATTTTTGAAACCACTCTCCTATCTATCAAGCTATCTCTCTCCCCCATATCTCATAGATAACTTTTGGAAGATATCAATCATTAAGATCACACCCCTCTTTTCTTGGATATACATTCACTCTCAATCACTCCATCATCTTCTCCAACACACCACCTCATTTTCTCTCTACACACACAATACACATACTAAATCTCTACACACCATTTCTCACCATTTTTCACCATCACCACTACTATTCAAGAGAGGAGGAAGAAAGGAAGACAAGAGGAAAGCAGACTAAGGAAGAGGAGGAAGAACAAGAAGAACTCGACTTCGAGCTATCCGCGGAAGCTAAGCTCGTTTGGAAGGTTTTCCTTGTGGTATTTTCTTTCTAGTTCTTGGATGATTTGTAGGGGTTTGTCCCAAACTTGTGAAAGACATTGAATATTGTAGAAGCTTTTGCTATTTTCATTTGGTAATGAGATGACATCCTCTTATGATATTTGTGGTATTTTGAGCATGGTTATGGGCTAATCTTACTATTAGAGGGTAGAAGATCGATTTGGTTTTTGATCTATGCCTATTCTTGTTGGTTGTTGTTGTTGGAATCGTACCTATTATGTGAGAGTACTTGATCTCTACTTGAGCATTGTTAGGATTTAGAGGAGTCTTGATTGTGATTCTAAATCCCGAATTTGGTTCCTTCAACGTTAGGTGGATGGGGTTCCTAAACCTATTATGTTAATCTTACATGTACGGTATAGCTAAGAGAGGTTTAACGGATAGACGGTGACAGGAATTGAAGTTAAACTAATTGGAAGGGTCTATCATACTTGTGAGAATAACATTATCAACTTGAATTAAGCATAGTGATAAAACCATTGAGAGAATCTACACCCTAATACCTTAATCAAACTTGTTTCCTTTAATCTCGATTTTATTTGTGTTTTGGATTTAATCACCTTGTTTATTGTCTATTTCAAATTTGTAGCATAATCCTCATCAAACCCCGTATTAGAATGTTTAGATTGCATTTTAGTTGTTTTGTCGAAAGTATGTGTAGCCTATAGATAGTTCTTTCACATAAAGTCTTCCTTGAGAGATCGACTCGGGTTAAGCTCATTGCTTCTACAATTGACCCCGTCCAATTGCGGGTGTGGTCCTTAGTAGTGTCTAGTGAGCATAAACCGGAAATTATAAGTGTAAGTTTGGACCTAAACAGCCCCGATCCTGGAAGACCGTGGAAATGGACGCCACGGGGGTCGGAATTAAGAAGCGGGAAAGAAAGGGGGTAACCCGATTAGTGAAACTCTCAACAGAAGACTCAGAATAATCAAACATGCTTTATTATAATATATACCTATTCACAACACCAAGATCAGAGTTCTTAGTGTTTAACAAAAGGATATTACAAGTGTGGAGACTTCATTATCAACAGAATACTTAACAAAAAGAGACAATGGGAAAATACATAAACAACAAAAGCCCATTTCTCAGCATCATCAACTCCACGCGCCAGCCTAACGACCTGAAAAAATATTTGAAAATATTTGGGCTGAGTACTAGTGTACTCAGTAGGCAAATTTTTACAACTCAAGTTATGCAAATCATTTTGTTAAAGTAATCTATCTGTGTTCATGCAGGTATTGAAGCTTAGGAGGTTTCAAAATTTAAAGAAACATAAGTTCACCAAAATATTTTATCGTGGAGCGCTTAAGAGTGTAACCAGTCACTGCCCGTAACCCGTACTACATCACCACGCGTAAAGTTGAGTATGACCAAGTATACCCAATGAGTATAACCCATAAGTGTTTCATTTTAGTCTCACCGACAAGGAGTAGGGCAAGACAAATAATGCATGCATACTGTAGCTACTCACATTGACACAACGCTGGTTTATGAGACTCCGACAATATACAGTAGCACGAAAATATTTAACATAGATAGTCACATATGCAATTTTAACAAAACAGAGCTTAATAGCTCGAAAGATACAATTTGCGAAAATATAATAACCCACCTGATAACAACTAGCACGTATAATCGAGCAGGGAATCACAAAGTGGACGAGGGTCCTAATTGGGCCGCACCTAATATCAAAATAATTTCAAATAAATCATTTAGGTCAATTATAATTCTAATACATCCAAAAATCTAAGATTTATGATCCTAAATAATTAATTTATGAGTGTTCGGTTAAATAGAAAATTCAAATAAAACTTAGGCTGAATTGATAGGCTGTACTTGTAATTTAACATACTGTCGCCAAAACAATCAAGGGTTAAAAGTTAAATTTTTGAATTCCAATGTAAGACTACCTAATTAATTTACACATTTATTCTACATGTTAACATATATTTCTCTAACTAGTAAATTTATTATTTAACTCTACTAAAGACTTGGGTACATATTTTAAAGTAATAAGTAATATGTGAACCTATATATGCATATATCATATTTTCATAGAACTGGCATTAGTAAAATAATATTTACACAAATAAAATTATTTTTTATATATATATATATATATTGTATATCTACAATTCAAATTTGGAAAGAGATGAGTACATAAATTCTAAGGTAATCTAAAAATAATAATCCGAACATATAATAAAACTTCATAACCTATTATTTATTTATTTTTATTTTTTTTTATTTTAGACCAACCACTACCCACAATTATTATATGAAAAATTTTACCCCAAATAAATTTAAGCAAATAAATCTTATTATTATTTTTATACTTTAATTCCAATTGATTTATTTCGAATGATTGAGGTTCATTACATTATTGAAAATTGAGATATGTTTAAAAATTATATGATATATGTTAAGCAGATAAAGAATTTGAAATCAAAATCAGTTCATAAACATGTTCATAATTGAAAAATCGTGATACTTGATTAATTTATGCATGAGTTATGTGCAATAAATCATCAAATGAAAATTCCGTACCTGAAAAAAAAAATCGATCGAATGAACCCTATTTTGTTTTTTTTAAACGAAAACTTACGCCCTACAAATATATTTTGAGTGGTTAAGTTTAATGAAATCTGAATTTGATTAAACTATTAGTATATATATCCTCAATATTTTAATTTAAAAATATAAGAGTCATGCCTACTTAATCTATAATGGAGACACCTATACTACTTATAATTAATGTACGACACGTAGTGAATAGGTTTTCTTCTTTCTAATTTTATTTTTTTATTATATCTATAAATGTATATCTTATCTTGTATATGAGAAAAGGTATGTATTTATAATATACACTATTACCACATAATTATATATTTTTCCCATGAGATTGAATACGTAAATTTATGCTGATGTGTTTGAGTAAAATCATCACCAAAGATATATACATATATATATATATGTGCTTTTAATAATTAAAATTTGAATATTCAAGCTAAATTCATATCTAGGGCTCTAAATTAAATACGGGAATGTTCTAAGGGTATTTCTAACATACTCAATGGACACACATCACCTAAAAATGTGACCTAGAAGTCCGTTTTTCTTTCCTAGATTATCTTTATGGTTGGCATATGCTCTTTGTATATATATTTTTCTAAATACGAAGAAGTTTGGATATTTCACTTATTCTAACTATTAGATATATATATTCCTAATTAAATTTAGATAATAAAATTTTTGGGGGTATTACATCTTTTAATATTAATTTAAACATCAACCATTGGGCTACACAACCTTATGTAAATATTAACCTATACTCTTTATTAAATAGTTTCATAGATCTAAAAGAAAAAAAAATAACACACACACAAACACACGCCCAGAACACACACACACACACAACAATTCACAGCAACACACACATTCACACATATCTCATTCCATTTTCTTTTCTTTTCTTTTTCTTTTTATTTCATCAATCAACCATTTAACATCTAAGGTGTTCAAGAACACCAAGAACACCATAAATAAAATTAAAAATATATTTTAAATTCACCCATCCAAAACAGCCCCTAAATAACAATATATAAACTAAAATCGAAAATAAAGTTCAAATATAAAGAAAGAAATGAAGTATTGATAGACTAGGGATTAACCCATTCTTAGATCCGAAAATCGGAAGCCTAAACTTCAAAATATCATAAAAATAACCAAAGAATAAGAAAGAGGAGAAGAAGAGGATTCCAAAAATATAATTGCATGTAAAAATAAAGGTCGCCGAAAATTTTCTAGCCGGCGCCGGCGGCGGAGAGGAGGAGAGGCGAGAGGGAAAGAGAAGAGAGGGGGGGGGGCTGACCTAAAATGGATCCTCCAAAAATGACCTAGCTAAGGAGTGAAATGGGTATTTATATCCCTCCATATCTTAACCTAAAATTTAATTAAATTCCAAATTAAATCATAACTTGGTCAAATGAAGTCCCACTTAGGTGAAATTAGTTTCTATGGATTCGTATCGATGAGCACTATCATCTACCATATTCGATCGTCTCGTTTCGATAATGATAGGTATCGAAAATAATTAAAAACATAAATGAGCTAAAAAGCCCATGAATTGGGCCTAAATAATAAAATGCCTAAGGGGGGGTGTATTGGTTGTGGATTTTGATGGATTTCATTGGACTTTTAAAATCCGGGTGTATTCAATCCAGACTTTTAAAAGTCCAATGAAATCCTGGTGTATTCAATCCAGACTTTTAAAAGTCCTTTAAAATTCTGAGGTATTCGACAATCCACGGACTTTAAAAAGTCATTGACTTCGATGGATTTCGGCTGGATTTCACGTGAAAATTACGAATGATGAAATCCGACCTCCAGACATGAGATTTCGATGGATTTGGAATACCCGGCGAGCGCAGTGTCCCAGCGGCCGGTGAGGAGTTGAAATCGGGCACCCCAGCCATCACCCGACCCCAATGGCCGCTGGCCTTGCCGATGATGGCACTCCAGCGGCCGCTGGGTGCCAGCGGCCGTTGGGATCAAGGCCGCTCGATTCCAGCGGCCGCTGGGTTCAATTTTTCTTGCCGTGTACACCGATCGTTGTGTTCCAACGAGCCCCGACGAGATGGATATGAAATCCATTGAAATCGTTCAAAATCGGTCCGAAATCCATACAAAATCCGCCAGACTCTGCGTGGAGTTGGGAGACTCCATGTGGAGTTTTGGGAGACTCCATGTGGAGTCTATGGATTTATGAAATCCATAGAAATCCATGGACATTTTAAAGTCTAACAAAATCCATCAAAATCTCAATCCAATACACCCCCCCTAAATTTATTCATTTGAGCCATGAAATCAAAATAAAAAAGATAGAGTTGGGCCTATTATTAAATCTTGGGGTGTTACATTATGTTTGTAATTAATTTCGGGCAAACTGATTATGGTATTCATTTTGTTCGGTATATTGAATGAAAAGTGTAGATTTATTTATGAATATGAGTTGTTTGCTAATAAAATAGCGGACAAACTTGAATGTCATATTATTATTTACACATTTTATGATTGTTTTTATTATTAATTAAATTATGATTTAATTATTTTATTTTTACAAACTATTTATTATAAATAATTTATATCTCTCACCGTGTGATCCTCATCGTGCATCGCACGAGATATTATACTAGATGTTATAGAGTAAATTTATATTTCCTTATACAATTTTCCATATAAATATAATAGATTGCATATTCCCTTTTAGCATTTTCCACAAAATGGTATTATATTGTATATTGTATATTAATTATTTTATACAATTAATAAATTATTTAATGATTGATGTATTGACAACCACCATTAATTAAAAAAGACGCTCAATTACCTACAAAATTTGATGAACGATTAAAGTATTAAAAACTACCATTTAAGATGTCAAATTACCCACACAATTTGTCCAATTTAAATTCAAATTTGAAACTTTCCAAATTATTATTTTCTATTCGATTATTTAAGTAGTAGTGAGTACCCTAATTTTCAAAGCAATTGAGGTGATTGGGTGAACTCCATTAAATAATCATCGATTTATTTGCATTATCTACTTAGAAAATAATCATCGATTTAATTTCATTAAATTCTTCTAATTCAACTTATATAAATGTTCGAATCTTGAGCTTTATCTTCTTGCATATACACAATAGGAGCAATTCTTATTTATGATGTATCATGCATGTGCAATTCACATTCTTACATAATTTGATATTTTGATATGGCAGAATCTGATATTTTGATATGGTGGGATTTATAGAGAAATGATTGTTGAGATCTCAATTGTGAGAGATTTCACATGCCGCAAAAGATACAAGTGCACACATTAATTCACCGCTCTAGCGTTTTCAATTTACGCGTAATGGGGTGTTTCAAGTTTTGAAATTTTGCTAACTTCTTTAGTTGGAAACTTATGCATAATTTTGGTTTATAAAAGAAAAAATGAAGTGATCCAATTTTTACAGTTAGGGTATGGGGTTTTTTTTTTATCTATACTATATTGCAATTTGGTTGTTATATATGTTTGTTTATTTTTTATTAGCTATCTATTGATTGAAATTATAAAAAGTAATGTAGGAATTTTGAATAAATTTTAAGTTTTCAGCAAGGAAGAAAAGGAATGAAAATAACAGAAAGAAGATTTAAGATTCGATTTCAACTTTGAATTATAACTTTTATTTTCATTTTTAATGTCTTACTTATATTTTATAACAATGGAGATTTTTTTTTGTAACCATATATGTAATTGATTATTTTACCTCAATTTGCGTTGTTTAATTTGTGTATTATGATTTTTTTTTTATATAAATGAAAACAATTAGATGTGTTTGATAATTTTGTCTCATTCAATAATGTTTCATTTTTGTCTATCTCAAAAATAAAGTAAGATGCTATAATTCGAAAAATTAAATATAATATTTAATTTAATTTTTATAATGTTCTCTATTTAAACACGTTTTTTTAAAATTAAAATTATGTGTATCGCACATGGGGAATGCTAGTATATATGAATGATGAATGTGTAGAGAATTGTGTTTTGTGTCTTTCATGTTAATATTTAATTTATTAAAAAAAAAAGATGTGGATAACCCGGATAACTAATTAATATATATCCACCAACCCGGCCACGGTCTCCATCTCCGGGGAGGCCATAAACATAATTAATATATGAATATCCGCAACTGAATTCAATATAAACGTGTGAGATGCGAAAATCCATCGATCGACCAGCTCCAAATATTAATTAAATTAAATAACAAGATCGATGGAGAAGTTTGATTTGTATTTTTAGACGTGGAATGAATATATATATATATATATATATATATATATATATATAATATAATAGATGGTGATGGATATTCGATGATCAAGCAGAAGCAGCAGCAGTAAGGAGGTCCAAGGCTTGGGAAAGGGTTTTCCTAAAGGTAGGTAAATGAAGAGTGACATCTTGATTATCCATAAACACTTTCTTACACATGCTAAATCCTATGGCAAGACAATAATCCACAGAGTTCTTGTAAACTTCACTATCATCTGGATATTTCCCTGCCAACGAGCTCTCATTCAGCATCACCATGTACTCCAAATACTTCAACTTCATCTCTTCCGCCGGATCTCTCCCGTAGCAAATCTCCGCGAAATGGTCCATTCCCAGTGGCGTTATTTGGATAACAACTATATATATAAATACACATATATATGTTGATTAATTAATTGATTCAAATTTCAATGTTTATATATCATATGCGTACCGGCATTTTCAGGCAGAAAAACCATGTTCGTAAGACCAGCTCCATGCACTCCCACCATGACGTCTGCAGCGTTCACAAGTTCCGCTATAGACGTCACGTTCCCTCCAAATTCTTGTGCCACCACCTCGAACCCTAGACTTCGAGCCATGTTCCCAACCTCCACATGGTTCGTCAACCTACGGCTTGAACCTCTGGTAACAAGGAGCATTCGAGGCCGAGGCCAAGGCTGCATATCAACAGACTCCCTCTTCAAGGAGTAGACGGCGCGCAGAAATCTGCTAAAGTTCCGCATGGAGAAACTCGACGATGGGGTGGGATCGATCGATAGACCGAGCTTGCTCGCTTTCAGACCTACCATCATCCTCGAAAAGCACAGGATTTCATCATCACCATCTATGTCACGAACCACATATTCCGATAGCCTTTCTAGGGTTTCTCTGTAGTTGGAAGTCAGTTGAGAATCCCGGTTAGTTACCAGGAACAGTACGCGGCGGTGGAACTGCTGAGAGGTGGCGAACAGCGGGACGAACACGTCAGTGATGCGGTGGAAGTGGTTTCCGACATGTCCTCCGGTGGAGAAGAGGATAGCCGGAACCTCCATGATACGGGTGCACTGAGGGATCGTGTCGGGTGGGCCCGTCTTCATCTTGAAACTCCTCACGGAGACCATGGCAGACTTGTCAAATTTTCGGGGGTGGGGTTTTACTGTTAAATGTATAGCCCCCCGCCGTCCCCCCGAAGAACTGTTTGAAGCGATGAAAATGGTGGAGGAGCTGCCTTGGATTCGAATGTCGCCCTCTACTTCGTATGCATCCGTTCTGGAATTCGAGTAGTTCCAAATCATTGGCTTCGTGTTCGTGTTCGTGTTCGTATCAGAGTCTGCAGGAACACACAGAATCATCTATTCAAACATTATCATTCAATTCGCTTTAAAGAAATTAAATTTAGTATATCATTGTAGAAATGAATATTCAAATTAAGATGGGCTTACTAATTAGAGAACGGAAAAAATAGGGCTTCAAAACTACGTAAAGGTTGAGTGCCATAATAATCCAACAAATAATAACTGCTGCAACTATCAATCTTTTCTGAGCATGCACACGATGACTCCGTACATTTATCTTTTCAGCCCCCATTTTATCTGCACACACGTATATTTACAGATAATTGATTAATGATCGACATACACATTATAAAAAAGAATTAATATTTTGTTTTAAAATAATTATATTTTCTTAATACTCCACATTTTAAATTTTCTAGAATATTAATTCAACAATTTTTTTTTCATATATTTTGGAAACTGTTGCATAATCTATTCATGGCCCAGAACTAATCATCAGATGTTCGTCTTTGAATTCTTTTAAATTGATCATCCAAGAATCAACGATATTGTCATCAAATGCTTATAATTAAACTCACACACAAACACACATGATGTATATATTATGAAATATATATATATATATATATGTATGTATAGTCAAGAAAAAAATATTTCAATATAAATTAATATACTTTCCGTTTGCACATGCAGCTAGCACTTTTAATTTAGTTTTGTTGACAACAACAAATGAAAGGTAAAACTAGATCTAGCAGTTCTTTTCACTATTTCAATTTGGATAACTAAGAGTTATTAGATCGTACTATGATTGAAACTTAAAAAGCAACAAGAAAAAAGAAAACAAATCAATAGAAAGATGATACATAATGAACTGAAACAAATCATACATATAACCTACAAATTAATTAACTCAACACACACACACACACATATATATATATCATTGTACCTATATATGTTTTAGCTTTCATCGATCATACAAATGTGTCTCATAGGATCGAGTGTGTGTGTGTATACAATTGATATTAAATAGGATATAATACTACGCATCTCGTTTTCAAATAAATAAAGTTGTTATTAGGCTCACTTTAATTTGTTTAATTAGTGTGTCTATTTAAGAAATAGAGTAATTAAAAGTTAACAGGAGAAAGAAGGCTACAAAGGTATGGATGTAAGAATCAAATGCCGATACCATTAGCATATTTTCTATATGAGTTAGTGATATTTCTTATTTCGAAATTTGACACAATTTCTTTTTACTAAATTGCTGATTCTTTCTTCTTTCTCAAATTTTATAATATCTTTACAATTAGTACGCATGTGGTTATTTAATTTCCATGTAAATTGCAATTTAATTAGGTGATTTACACATCACGTACACACAGATTAAATTAACAACATATTATATTAATTTGATGTTTTAAGACATGTTGATCAATTGGTACGTTAATGAAAACCAGAACATTTTATTTGTATTATATTTTCTTTGATTTAATTTATAATGCACCATAATCACACCAATCCAAAATTATGAAATACAATTATTGGAAAATTGGATGTAATAAATTGAGCCGTAACTCATTTTATCCGGTTTTTGGTGACCGAGTTATTTAATTTTAGAGGAATTAAATAGCGTATGATTGATCCATGTTTGTAGTAAATAATCATAGTATTTTTATTTTCTCAAATCTGATTTTCGGTGAGTGAGAAATAAATGGTTGAAATCGGTCACACAATTTGTCATTTATGGTGTGTGAAAAATGTGTTTAAAGCACATTTAATTATCCCACATTGATTTCTTAACTTAGTTAAGAGATGTAATTAAGTGTATTAACACTTAAGTGTAATATCTAAGTGCACAAAGATGTGGGCCATGAGCCTACACCCGTGCACTCGCCCGTGCTCGTGCCCTAGCCGTTATCGTTTTACGGTTCATAAATGGATGGGTTGTGGAGCGGGTCAGCATCGATACAACGGGTTAGACACTCGGTCCGCGGGTCGCGGAGTGCACTTGATGGTGCACGTCCAACTTTGAATATGATGGGTTGTGGAGCGGGTCGGCATCGATACAACGGGTCGGACACTCGGTCCGCGGGTCGCGGGGTGCACTTGATGGTGCACGTCCAACTTTGAATATGACCGTTGGTCATTTTTGAGGTAGTGAAGCCTATTGTATGTTGAGTGTGTAGTTGAAGAAGACCGTTGGTGACGTCAGATTATTCCAACATTAAGTATGGGTTGGTTCGCTTTGGTAAGCTCTTTTGGCATTCTTCAGTTCAGTTTCGCGAACATCAGTTGTTGAGCTTATTAGGCGATCTTCAGTTTTGTTCTGCCAACTTCAATTTGTAAGCTCATTTGGCGATCTTCAGTTCCACCCGAACTTCAGTTTAGTTCCATGAGCTTCAATTTAGTTTCGCGAACTTCAATTTTCATTTAGTTTGTGACATTTCATCAAAACATTAAAAAAAATCTTCTTTTGTCTAATAATTTCTCCATTTTTGATGATATCAAAACTTTTCATAGTAAAATATATTACAATCACAGACAAATAGTTGGTTAAAGCTAACAATCATTTAAAATAACTACACATGTTTAATCAAATTATTAGCAAATATGATAAAATAATTCACCAAATTATAAAAATAATTAATAATGTACAAATACAATTAAAAAGAAACTAAAGAAAGCAATACATAATACTAAAAAAAATCAACATAAAAAGTAAATTGTAATAGTGGATAAAATAATTTAATCTTAAAAGAATTAGTGGTAATATATAAAAATAGCCATTTTTATTTAGTAAATTATGTTTTTAGCCACTTTTAAAAAATATTATTTATAGCAATTTTTTCAATGAATATAATTAATTACCCTTCAATAAATGTGAGATGCACGACTAAAGTGCACTACTGTATTTGGATGCATGAATGAGGTATGGTCATGTAACAATATCAATTAATACTGTTACATGAGTGCATGAGTGCGGTGCATAATTAAGTTCATTCGTGTAACATTATAAATTTATATACAATTGCACGAATAGAGGGCATATGACTGAGCGTAGTCGTGCAATAATTTAAATTTACACTATTATACGACTGGAGATACAAGACTAAGTGTATTGCAGTATTGTAATTTTATATTGTTGCACGACTAGGGTGCACGACAGAGGATTATTTTGTCCAAGTGACTAAAAACATATATATTTTTTTTTTAAATTGTGGCTAGAAACATTTTGAACTAAGTGAAAATAGTTATTTAAATATTTATCTCAAAGAATAATTTATTTTCATAGGAGAGCTACTATCATAAATCTATATTCAATAATGGAGAAAAGAAAACATACTCAACTTAAAGGTGGAGATCTAGAATTCAGGGAAAGGATTAAATAAATAATATCAAAAAATTTAAACTTGATGTAAGCATATTTTGTGAATTTGACAAAATTAAAAAGAAGAAGAAGAATGAAAGTAAATGTTGTCACTGCTAGGAAATGGAGAAAACAAAAGCTATTTTTTTATTAATTAAAATATGAAATTACTAAAATATCACTATTTTTTAAAATATTCAGGGGGTCCCATTACCCCTACTGGGATCAGTGTGGATCCACTAGTGGCGACAACCAATAGAACATTAATATCTCTAAATATATTTATGTATTTATTTATATCAATTTAATTTAAATCATAAATATATAAAACAAGTTCGTATCGTTTAGGAAAATTTGATCTTCAAACGGTCTTCATTTGATTAATCTATTCTTCCTCTGATTATTCCCTTCAAAACTTGATCTTCAAACGGTCTTCGAAGTTTTTAGGGAAGATTTGTATCATCGATCTTCTTTGACTTGGTATTTGGACTTAAAAAGAACAATTAGATCTCACAGTATAATTACGCCAGGGCTTCGTTAATCTTCACCGGAATAAGAACGAGTTTAGCTTGATTGCATAATTAAATCATAACTCCAAAAGATTGTAAAGTAGAACATGACGAAAAATAACAAAGAAGATGAAAACAATCTGTTCCAACCCGTCTCTGCTGCTGCGTAAATCTGGAATAATAATTCTAATCCCTCTCTATATCCTTAAATATAATTGTTTAATTAAGGAAATAGAATCATAAACCTAATCTAACTAGGAAAGAGATAAATATAGAGAGTCAAATAGTTGTAAAACTCTAGAACTCGCGTCTAAGCCCATCAGCTGTGTAAAAACTCGCGCTCCAACCCAATTCCCGCGCGTGCACAGGCCCAGTAGTTGTTATCTCGACACCCCTTCCAGGTGGTATGCCCATACTGCATGCTTCCCAGACTCTTCCAGATTTGCTTCACTTTTCTCGACTGCAAAATCTCCACAATCTTGGCCAATTCCTTCATATATGTGTTAATCACCTGCAATCACTCACAAAGCAAACTTTCCTCCACAAAACACGATTGTGAGACAATTAACACAACAAAACAATACCAAAAATGGCCCAAAATATGTATGTAAAAATAGTCCAATCAACGTCGTTTGGAGGGTTTAAGAACCTTAATTATGGATCAGACACTGGATTTGAGATGACTTCGGCAAAAAAGACTTGAATATTGGAAAGAACTTCGTACATAATTTTTCTCCAACTTCTGAAGCTCTTCAATTCTGATTTTCCTGTGTGTTTTTCAGCTAATATGGAGGCCCTTATTTATAGTTGTAGGTAGGAGCATCTAGGGCTGACGTGGCGTGATCTCATTGACTATTGCAAATTGATATATATCTTGTAAAAGATATTTACTTTTTGCCAAAGAAACGTGATGTTTATCATATAATAATATCTTTATTGTTTAAATATTTTAACTAATTTTGGATTTCATAAGATTCTGAAACTAAATAAATATATAAAAATCAATACAAATATTATATATAATGTTAAAATTTTGTTAGTTTTGTATACTGGAAGACTTGTCTTTGTATACTTTTCTGATGATATGATGATATGAAATGAAAGTTATTGCAGTAACTGTTTGCATTTAGATTATGTTCTATAATTGTTCTATGCAATGTTCCATATACTTACATTGTAGATGATATGGTGTGGGGAGTCACACGGTAAAGATCATATCATTAGAACCTTGTAATGTATTAAAGATCTCACGGCTTAGATGGTCCTGAACACACCATCGGTACACCATAGAATAATCTGATAAGTTAGTTTATCTTGGCTAACTGATTATTCTAGTACACTCGTTAGTGTATTGAGGAGGATCACGATAGGATACTATTCTCTGTCTTTGACCCAATTATTGAGAGAATAAAGATCCACAGAGTTCGGGTTCTGAACTCATGTGATATTGGTGAGCATATGTGTGAGTTGTTTGTTACTTTGATTTATCAATGAATGAGATCTTTTCATAGATCGAATTCGATATCTTGGGTAATAACAATGTATACATGATGTCTCGAGCAGTATGCATGAGCACCGTGTCCTGGTGTGCCAGCTTGATGATGTTCTCTTGAGGAAACACAAGTTCATGTTGAAACCCTGCAGGTGGAATTTATTCCTTACATGATAAAGCTTGTGTGGTACTACTCAAGGTTTTAGATGTTAATTAATTATAGCTGTCAGAGGCTGACATAATTAATTAATGAACATTATATCTTAAACACGGGGAATGACTGAACTAAAGGAGAAAGCATATTCGTAAATATGTATTAAATTGGTAGGTCAGTTTTACTTCTTTAGTGGAATAAAAGTAAAACTTAATTTATTTAATTATATCCTGGGTTTATTGGATATTGGATATTAAATAAATTAGTGGGCCAATTTAATATTCTTCTAGATCCCTGTTGTAGCCCAATTGACTGAAAGTGGACTGGATATTGAACTTGAGATAGAGGTCCAACCCAATACGGCTGAAACATGAAATTTTCGCCCCTCCCTATATATAAGGGGAGGGGGGCACGAAAATTTGATGATATTATTCATAGGAAATCAGCCCCTCTTAGTCTCTCAAAGTTATCCATAGATTTCACAATTCTATCTAGTAGATTTCAGCCCACTCTGAATCTAGATATAGTCTGGGAATACAATAGAATATCTTGGAGTGGAATACAGTGGTGATCGAATTTTTGAGTGCTAGGTGGTGCCAACTACAGTTCATTCAACAGCAAGATTAGATCTTTAATCTTGTCCACAGACCGTCTATCGATTTGTAAGTAGATTCGTTTCTATGTCTTCCGCTTTATTAGATTCGAATCTGCTTTGCATGCTTTTTGATTAGACTGTGATAAACATGCATGTTACATAAAATTATGATTTGCATGAACACGGATTAATGAACAACCAAATGGTCCTGCGGTGGTTTAATTCGAAAAAACCCCAACAATTGGTATCAGAGAGGGTTTTGGCACTGTTCTAGAATTAATTCATGCATGAATTCGAATCACATGTATAAATTTGTTGATAAATTTATGTTCTTTAAATTTTCAGATTTATTATTTATGTGTTTCGATTTTATGGTATTCAAAACTTGGAAAAAATTTTGATGTATAATTCGAAAATTATAGTTTTGAATAAGTTTGAATTTTCGGCCACTATGAAATAAGATTTGGAATGATATTTGATGATCTTCAAATTTCCAGATTTTATGTCATATGTGGATCAAAAATTTGAGGATCAAATTTTCGAATTTGATGTTTAAAAAATTCCCTAATTTTTGTGTTGCAATTTTCGGTCACTAGTATTAAATTTGGATGGAATTTTAATCAACATTAAAACTTCTAGATTTAATTCTAGTGTAGTTCAAAAATTTGAGTGATTAGAATTGGATTTGGTGATTTTTGATGTATATCAAAAGTTGCTTAATTCTAATCTAGATAGGTTTTGAAATTAGGATAATTAATTTGGAAGAGTTTGAAGTGGATCAAATTTCCAGATTATTATTCCTTGTAAATTTTGAAACTTATGTTTATTTTATTTCGAATAGTTTTTTGATTAATGTCAAAATTTCCAAATATGTTACTTAATGTAATTTTCGATTTTGTTAAATTAATTTGGAGAAGATTTTGATGAAAATCAAATTTCCAGATTTATTTAATGATGGTTTTCAAAAATTATGGTTATTGGATTAAGATTTGATGTTATTTGATGTATATCTTAATTTACCTAATTTTAATATAGATAGATTTGAAAATAGAATTTTAAATTTGGAAGAATTTGAAGTGGATCAAATTTCCAAATTTATTATTTGGTTATTTTCGAAATCTATGTAATTAAAATTGGATAAGGTGGTTTTTTGGATATATACAAATAATTATCAAAATCCAATTGTGATAAGAATTTAATTTTGGATAGGTTTTGGAAGATTTTGGATTGGAATCCAATCTCCAAACTTTATCCTTAAAGATTTAGATTCTTATGGATAATATTTGGATTAGATTTTTGATTTATATCGATATATCTAATTATTATTTAATTAGGGTGGATAGAAAATATTAAATAAATTTGGTGGATAATTATAAATAATTTCCAGATTTATTTGAAGGATATTTTCGAAAATACAAGATTAAAATTGGTGGATAATTATTTTAATTTCCAATTTTTATCTTGTGGATAATATCGAATTATTTAATTTAATTAATTGTAAAATTCGAATATTATTTTAATATTCATGCATAGATATCATATGTTATTTTATGTGGATCATATAATACATGATTGTTGGTTTTATAGACTGTGTTTGTTTGCAGGTTTACCAACTATCATGGCTCCTTTATTTTATGTGATGTATGTTTATGTTGAATGAATGTTGACCGTATGCCGGTTTGGCTACGTGATTTTAATCCATGAGAAAATCCACGAATTAGGTCTAGATTTTATTTTACGTTGTTTAAATGTAATAGATATAAAGCTGTTAGGCCAAGTTTTTGAGTTGTAATTTTTTATTCTAGCAATATTAGATTTTTCCTTTTGGAATGGATAATCTGTATTGAATAAAGATCGGAGATCAACTCAAAAGAAGGAAAGTGGTTCAGCACCAAAAAGGAAGGTTCACCGGTTCACGTCCCGAAACCCTAAATGGAGCTAGGATTTTCGGCGAGGCGCGGTGAAGGGGGCTGCGGTTCCTAGCCTGTTTCGGAGCTGACTTTCCAGTTTTATCTCATCAATCAACATGAGATATAAGCCATGATAGTTGGAATATTACTGTTGCTTATTATGTTGAAGCATGCAATGGATATTTATCTTTTTATGTGATGTTTGCATGTTCGATAATGGGATAAAATGAAACCTAAAACATAAATAACTAAGTGGGAGAGATTCATACCAAAGTATGTAGAAATCTCATTCGGTCTCCATTAAAATTTGGTTTAATTGAGAAGTGATGGGCATGCGCGTTGACATCGGTCTTCCTCCATATCGGATGTGTCATATCACAGATTTCTCTAGAAATTAAATCTCCTAAAAGGATAGTTGTAGAACACTATTAGGACTAACTGACTCCTCCATCTGGAGCGGTTAAATTGGAATAGTGCTCTTGGTGCGAAGATAATGGTGTGCACACTTAGATGTAATTTATTGATAAACGTCCACACGATCGTGGCTTATCAGTTAGACGATTACATGACCGTGTTTAATCCGGCTATTAATTTGCTTGTTGTAAGGAAACTCAACTGGAGGCAAATTAAAGGTTTAACCTATTTAAGAATGGATTTTATAAACGTCCACACTATCGTGGCTTATAAAAGACGTTTTTAAAGTGTCGGTGGAAAAGTATATAATTTTTATGAGGCTTTCGATTATATACTATTTATCCTAAACGTGTTATGTGACTGTACTGCATGTTTAATTTCAGTTATTTCATATCATCAATGGCACTCTCCAATCTGTCCTCAATCCTCAAAGAAAACAAACTTGTCGGTGAAAACTACACTGACTGGATTCGTAACCTTAACTTAGTTCTTGTTGCTGAGGGACACAAGTTTGTACTTGAAGAGGTTTGTCCTCAGACACCAGATGAGGATTCTGACGAAGCCCAAAAGGTTGCATATGATAAGTGGGTTAGGTCTAATGAGATAGCGCGCTGTTACATCTTGGCATCTATGTCAAGTGTGTTGCAACATCAGCATGAGCCTATGAAAACCGCTTATGATATCATGTACAACCTTAGGCAGTTATTCGGTCATCAGAACCGCTCGGCACGCCATTTGGCAATGAAGAAACTAATGGATGCGAGAATGTCTGACTCCACACCTGTTAGGGATCACGTTCTTATGATGATGGGGTATTTATCTGAGATCGAGACCTTGGGTGGAGAGCTAGATGGCGATTCTCAAATCGACATTGTTCTTCATAGCTTGTCCTCGAAGTTTGAGCAGTTCATGCTGAATTTTAACATGATTAAAAGGGATGTCGGCCTGACTGAACTGCTCATAGATCTTCAGGCGGCTGAATTGCTCCAAAAGAGCAATCCTGAGGCCCACATAGCTGAAAAATGAGCGTCTTTTTCTAGTGGAAAAAGAAAGAAAAGAAACGTACCTAAGAAGGCTGCAGATGAGGCGCCTAAGGTGAAGAAGCCAAAGGCAAAGATTCCTCCTGAGGAGTTCAAGTCGAAGACTAAGTGCTTCAAGTGCGGCCAACCAGGTCACTGGAAGGCGGTGTGTCCTAACAAGAAGAAGAAGAGAGGTAAATCTCACACTCTGATTGTGGAAACATGTTTAGCAACTTGTTCTACCCAGTCATGGGTAGTAGATACTGGAGCTACTGATCATGTTTGCATGTCTTTACAGGGGTTCCTGGTAAAAAGACAGCTGAGTGAGGACGAGATCACCGTCTACATGGGCAATGCTACGAGAGTGGCGGCTGTTGCAGTGGGAGACGTTGTTTTACCTTTCAGTAGTGATAGAACTTTGGTTTTGAAAGATTGTCTTTATGTGCCTGGTTTTAGGCGAAACTTGATTTCAGTTTCTAAATTGATTATGGATGGATATTCTGTTTCTTTTGATAACAAAGTAGTTATCTTTAGTGGTAAACATTTTATCTGTTCTGGCACATTGGATGGACACTTATACTTTCTTAAACCAACTGAAAATACTATGCATAGACAACTATTGAATACATCGATCATAAACCCTAATAAGAGAAAAGAACCTTCGGGATTGAATCAAACCTATCTTTGGCATCTAAGGCTAGGTCATATTAACCTTAAGAGGATACAAAGGCTTGTAAACAATGGACCATTGTCTTCTTTGGTACTGGAATTGTTTCCTTTGTGTGAATCATGTTTGGAAGGTAAAATGACCAAGCGTCCTTTCCAGTCAAAAGGAAATAGATCCGAAGGGCTATTAGATTTGATTCACTTTGACCTATGCGGCCCTATGTCAGTTCAAGCTCGAGGAGGGTTCAAGTATTTCATCACTCTCATTGATGATTACTCTAGATACGGTTATATCTACCTGTTACGTCGCAAGTCTGAATGCTTTGAGAAATTCAAAGAGTTTAAGGTGGAAGCGGAGAAATGAACAGGCAGAAGTATCAAGTCACTACGTTCTGATCGTGGTGGCGAGTACCTCTTAAGCGAATTTAGGGATTACATGGCAGAGAGTGGGATTACATCCCAGTTGACTGCGCCTGGAACGCCACAGCAGAATGGCATGGCGGAAAGAAGGAATCGTACATTGTTAGAGATGGTTAGATCGATGATGAGTTATTCTGAGTTGCCTATTTCATTCTGGGGATATGCCCTGGAAACAGCAGCATATATTCTTAACTTGGTTCCATTGTAATCAGTTCCTGCTACACCTACAGAACTATGGACTGGACGAAAGCCCAGTTTGAACCATATTCGGATTTGGGGTAGCCCAGCACACGTGTTGGATAAGGAAGCTGATAAGCTGGCTCCTCGTACTGATGTAAGGCTGTTCGTTGGATATCCTAGAGGAACGAAAGGTGGTTTCTTTTATAGTCCTAAGGATCAGAAGATCATTGTTAGCACCAATGCTCGATTCTTAGAGGAAGACTATGTCATAAACCACAAATCAAGGAGTCACATCATCCTTGAGGAGTTAAGGGGTGGATCGAATCCTACACCGGTTGTACAAGAAGAGGAACCACCAAACACTGCACAACGTGTCACAGAAGTACAGGAACTGCCTCATCGCAGTGGGAGGGTTGTACGCTAACTTGATAGATTCATTGGTCTGGGAGAGGCTTCAGATTTCCCAGAGGGTCACAATGAATTGGATCCCAGGACCTATGGCGAGGCAATTCGAGATAAAGATGCAGATTCTTGGAAAACTGCAATGGAGTCTGAGATTGGATCTATGGATCACAATCAAGTCTGGGAACTTGTAGAACCACTAGATGGGGTAAAACCCATTGGCTGTAAGTGGGTCTACAAGCGCAAGAGAGGATCTGATGGGAAGGTTGAAACCTTCAAAGCTAGATTGGTGGCAAAAGGGTATACTCAGAAAGAAGGGATCGATTATGAGGAAACCTTTTCACCGGTAGCCATGCTTAAGTCAATCCGGATTCTCTTGTCTATTGCCGCTCATTTGGATTATGAGATCTGGCAGATGGATGTCAAGACAGCTTTCCTAAACGGAAGTCTTGAGGAAAACATTCACATGAAATAACCAGGGGATTCATTGCTAAGGGCCAAGAGCACTTGGTGTGTAAGCTTAAGAGATCCATTTATGGACTTAAGCAGGCATCGAGGTCTTGGAACATCCGATTTGACGAGGTTATCCAGTCATATAGATTCATGCAAAGTCCGGATGAGAGCTGTGTGTACAAAAAATGTGACGGAAACATGGTGGCATTCCTCGTACTTTATGTTGATGACATCTTGCTTATTGGAAACAGTAAAAAGCCGTTGTCAAACATTAGGGTGTGGCTGTCCGAGCAGTTCGATATGAAGGATCTGGGTGAAGCTGGACATGTCCTTGGCATCAAGATCATTTGAGATCACCAGAAAAGGATATTATGTCTGTCCCAGGTGACTTATATCGATACAGTGCTAGCTAGATTTGGCATGCAAGATTCCAAGAAAGGTTTTATACCTTACAGGCATGGAATTCATCTATCCAAGGAAATATGTCCCCAAACACAGTCTGAGATAGAGGAAATGAAGAAAGTACCATATGCTTCGGCTGTGGGAAGTTTGATGTATGCTATGCTATGCACTAGGCCTGATATATGTTATGTCGTTGGCATGGTAAGCAGATATCAGTCTAACCCTGGACAAGGTCACTGGACTGCGGTAAAAAACATTCTCAAGTACCTTCAAAGGACTCGAGATTATATGTTGGTTTTCCGCTCTGATAGTCTAGTACCTTTGGGTTACACGGACTCAGATTTTCAATCCGACAAAGATCAGAGTAAGTCTACCTCGGGCTATGTGTTTACATTAGGAGGTGGAGCCATCGCATGGAGGAGCATTAAGCAGAAATGCATTACAGATTCCACCATGGAAGCTGAGTATGTAGCTGCCTCTGAGGCTGCAAAAGAGGTTGTCTGGCTCCGCGGGTTCCTAGTGGGCTTGGGCGTGGTTTCTGATTTGCTTAAGACTATCACGATATACTGTGATAACTCTGGTGCAGTGGCAAATTCGAAGGAACCCAGAGCCCACAAGGCAAGTAAACACATAGAGAGAAAGTACCATCTTATACGAGAAATCGTTAAGAAAGGACATGTGGCAGTGGTCAAGATTGCATCTGAGGACAACCTGGCTGATCCATTCACGAAGAGCCTGGCGGCTAAGACCTTTGATGGTCACGTGGAGAAAATGGGAGTGAGATGCAGACCCGGTAGCGCAGTTTGAGTTGATAGTTTTAGATTGGAGAGTTTGCCAGTTAGTTATTATGCTTGAAAGACATGCTTCAAGTATAACTGGGAGATTGTTAGTTTTGTATACTGGAAGACTTATCTTTGTATACTTTTCTGATGATATGATGATATGAAATGAAAGTTATTGCAGTCACTGTTTGCATTTAGATTATGTTCTATAATTGTTCTATGCAATGTTCCATATACTTACATTTTAGATGATATGGTGTGGGGAGTCACACGGTAAAGATCATATCATTAGAACCTTGTAATGTATTAAAGAGCTCACGGCTTAGATGGTCCTGAACACATCATCGGTACACCGTAGAATAATCTGATAAGTTAGTTTATCTTGGCTAACTGATTATTCTAGTACACTCGTTAGTGTATTGATGAGGATCACGATAGGATACTATTCTCTGTCTCTGATTCAATTATTGAGAGAATAAAGATCCACAGAGTTCGGGTTCTGAACTCATGTGATATTGGCGAGCATATGTGTGCGTTGTTTGTTACTTTGATTTATCAATGAATGAGATCTTTTCGTAGATCGAATTCGATATCTTGGGTAATAACAATGTATACATGATGTCTCGAGCAGTATGCATGAGCACTGTGTCCTGGTGCGCCAGCTTGATGATGTTCTCTTGAGGAAACACAAGTTCATATTGAAACCCTGCAAGTGGAATTTATTCCTTACATGATAAAGCTTGTGTGGTACTACTCAAGGTTTTAGATGTTAATTAATTATAGCTGTCAGAGGCTGACATAATTAATTAATGAACATTATATCTTAAACACGGGGAATGGCTGAACTAAAGGAGAAAGCATATTCGTAAATATGTATTAAATTGGTAGGTCAGTTTTACTTCTTTAGTGGAATAAAAGTAAAACTTAATTTATTTAATTATATCCTAGGTTTATTGGATATTGGATATTAAATAAATTAGTGGGCCAATTTAATATTCTTCTAGATCCCTGTTGTAGCCCAATTGACTGAAAGTGGACTGGATATTGAACTTGAGATAGAGGTCCAGCCCAATACGGCTGAAACATGAAATTTTCGCCCCTCCCTATATATAAGGGGAGGGGGGCACGAAAATTTGATGATATTATTCATAGGAAATCAGCCCCTCTTAGTCTCTCAAAGTTATCCATAAATTTCACAATTCTATCTAGTAGATTTCAGCCCACTCTGAATCTAAATACAGTTCGGGAATACAACAGAAGATCTTGGAGTGGAATACAGTGGTGATCGAATTTTTGAGTGCTAGGTGGCGCCAACTACAGTTCATTCAACAGCAAGATTAGATCTTTAATCTTGTCCACAGACCGTCTATCGATTTGTAAGTAGATTCGTTTCTATGTCTTCCGCTTTATTAGATTCGAATCTGCTTTGCATGCTTTTTTATTAGACTGTGATAAACATGCATGTTACATAAAATTATGATTTGCATGAACACAGATTAATGAACAATCAAATGGTCCTGCGGTGGTTTAATTCGAAAAAACCCCCAACAAATTTTGTTATCTATAATTGCGTTAGATTCTTTTAATAATTTCATACACCATGTATAAAAGTATACAATTAGAATGTAGGCTTAGTTACTAAATTTGGACATATAATAATTAATTTTTACCATTACCTTTATTATATTTTTTAAAAGGTTTCATACTCACATCAAGGAAAAAATTTGAGGATTGTTAAATTTGGTCAAGCCAACATCTTTTTTTTCTTTTAAATTGATAGTCAAGCCACTACTTGTTTGAATTGAAGTGACAAACAAATTGGGGGTGAATTGGAAATTATTTTATTTTACAAAAAAATTGAGGATGCTGAATAGACTAAACTCAAAAGTTTATGTTATAATTGTCTATCTTTAAATTTCATGTTAAATTTGCAACTACGTCTAAAATTCATGACTTTTAAGACAATTAACAATTTTTAAAAGATAACTACAAAACAAACTTATAGTTCTCTAATATTTTATTTATTCTTTATTTTGTACATTTATTAATAATCATGTGTAAAATACCAACAATCGATTAAAATAACTCACTAGTCCACTTTAAAATTATTTATCGTAATCTTTTTTTTCACCATTATTAATCAATGGGAAAATAATGATTCAGATATTACTTATAAGATAATATATTAATTTGAATATTTAACGAAGCTAATATTTATATGCACACACATTGAACTGAAATGATCTATAGCATTTGATGAAAAAGAATTTTATGTTTAAGGTGTGTATGTATAACATAGAACCTTTAATTAGGTACTCTAGGATCCTTATTTTATATATAATATATAATTCAAATATATATATATATATATATTATATTTTAATCTATTTTTCTATTTTAAAAGTTAAGTTAATAATTAGTCCATATATATAATATAATGCAAGCTTCATATTTTAAAATTTCTTTGATTTCTTCAGGGACATAATAGATTTATATCATTGTTTAGACGAATTATTAGAAGATGAATGTTTAAAAATATCAATAGCTTTAATATTTTAAAATATTATTTACTTATACCCAAGGATGACACTCAAGCCATGGAGAGACATGTGTAAGAGAAGACATGTCTTTAGTTATCTTTCTACGTTCATTTAGTACGTATTATGTATATTGCATTTATTGTAGATTATTTCATTAGATAATTACATAATTATCGTGAAAATAATCATTAGAAAATTATGTAGAATTTATTTGTTTTACAAGTCTAAAACTAACTTTATAAGGACATATACATATTTATCCAATTAAAAAGGTCGATATTTGTTGTATTTTTTGGAAGATAATTGCACAACAAACCAAAAGTTTAATACTTTAGTTATTTTTTATTTTATACACATATAAATTAATTAAATTTAAAAGAAACTTTTCAACATTGTATTATAAAATTATTGAAAATAATAAACATTATGAAAAAAAATGAAATGTAAAATGCACTTATTAAGATTTATTAGTTAAAAACATAAAATTATGCAAATTATTATTCTTATTTCAATTGTTATGATTACAAAAACAAATTACACTCTTTTAAATTGTTAATTAAGGTCATCGCCCAATCAGTATACATATGTTTTTTTAATTTAAATTATTTTGAATTTTTCCCCCTTTTTTTGCAAATTTGAATTCTATTTCACATATGATGAATTTGAACATCAAAAGATATATGAAATATTCAACATGATATTTAACATAAATACACAATAATGTATTACTCATTATTCATTTTTATATAAAAGAGTTTATTTTAATATTATTAATATATTATTATTTTAACTTATTATTTTTTCAATAAACCTTATAACTTTAAATTATTAATACAAGACCCGAAAGATGATTTATCTATCAATATAGAGCCTGATTTGACCGTTAAATATCCACACCATTTTTATCATTATTAAATTAAACAAAAAAATTCACAAATTAATACTAATTATTTTAATACAATTAAATAGGGTATTTTATTAAATAATGTCAAATAAAAACCACCATTTTCCGCCGTTCAGATCTCATTACTTTGTAATTTAAAATTCATCTTCGTTTGTTTGATAAATTAAATTTTATTATATTTATAATTGATTATTATGATTTTAATTCCATTGTCAACTATTAAATCTTATTGAAACATTTAATATATTAATTAATGTTAATTTTATACTCTATCTAGATCTCATTTTAAAATAATTATTTCCTCATAAAAATTGAAAAAAAAGAACTATATCAATTTATTATTGTGATAGTAAATAAAAAAAAATATGACAATTACATACTGAATTTAGTTTAATGTTGAATTTAATTTAAACTTCTAAGGATCTCTCATTGAATTAAGTAGAGATTCAAATGACAAAATTTAATAAAGTCCTCTATTTAATTTAGTTAAGGTAATAAATATAAATTTGTGTTTGTTTTTATTTAATTTAATTTAGGATAAAAATGATGTGTCAAAATTATATGGATATTTAAAGGTCATGTCACTTTCTGTTGGATAGAATTTTAACACCGTTAAATCTTCAAGCATTAAATCGATAGTTTTACATTTTTTTAAGCCTTTATCTTTAAAATTCTATATATAGATACACCATTTTTTGGGTATTATTGGATTGATAATTCTCCTAGAATATATATATATATATATATATATATATATATATATATATAGAGGTGCACTTGCATGCAGCAGCTGTTATTTCCGGCTCTTTCAGGCGGGCGCGTGGCCTCACGCGGGCGTGCCACGTGGCGCCCACGCGCGGCGCGTGAGGCCCACGCACTCGTCTTTTTTTTTTGCGATTTTTTAATTTTTTTTATACCTGTTTTTATCATACTTGATACCTTTTTTCTTACCACATGATACTTTTTATTGTAGTTGGAATGATGATAGTATTAATCTCAGGTTGATACCTGTTTTTATCGTACTTGCTACTTTTCTTCTTACCACATGGTACTTTTTATTTTACCGAACTCGTGTTTTGCTTTTCTTTGCAAATTCTTGGAATGATGATTGTTTTAGATTAATCTCAACACATACAATATAAAAACTGAAAAAAAAAATCAGAATTTGAACTAAATAAACTAGTATAAAATAACTAGCAGACCCCTTACTTTTTAATGATACAGATGGTACTTTTCGAATATTTTGTGATACTTTTTAATAGGAAGGTTGGTACTCACTTTGGACAGTTTTTTTTTATGGGTTGACCCAGTCAAAGCGGGTTGACCCGTGTTGACCGGGTCAAAAGCGGATTTGACCGACCCGTCTCATATAGTGTTACTTGCATCATGATGCATGCAAGTTTTTGTCATATATATATTTAATAAAATCATACAAACTACGTGCAACGCACGTAATCTCTGCTAGTATATATAAAATACATGAAGTGACGAGCTAGATTAATATATCACACAGTTCGAATAGAAACATGCACCATATATTTGAAACATAGGATCTCGATCCCTTTTTTTAAAAAAAAAAAATTGGCACATAGGATCTCGATCTTCACTCAATAATATGGCGTACAAAGAGAAATATAAAAGAAAATTAAACAGAAGAGTCTCACAACCTATGACCCAAAATGCCTTACTTCCAAGCAAGGATGAAAATATCGCGAAATATCGCGGATATATCGCGGATATATCGCAGATATTGACATTGCGATACGGATATTGGGGGGAATATCTTTTTTCCCGAGTATCGACGAGAAATCGCAATATATCGCACGATATCGCAAAATATCGCAAGATATCGCAATATATCGCGATTTTTTTAATATTTCTATAATATATTTTGATTTTTATTTAATACTATATATTTTTGTGATCTTTTTTACATCTTCAATGTAATTATTTGAGTTGCAATATTCTTTGCTTTATAAAGACATTCACTTTGCAAAAAAATATAAAAGAAAGAAGATCGGGAAATCAACGGATGTCTTAGAAAGAAAAGTGAGATGCACGTGCACCGATTTTATTTTTTCATTTTTTCAGTTAGAGGACATGATGGACAAATCACTAAAATTTTTATCCCCATATATCACACGAAATTGAAATCTAAGATTGAATATAAATTATTTGCCAAATCTTGATTCTATGAATATGGGTGGCACTGATCATAGTGATATGTCCCAAGATTCATATGCTTCTTACACATATGGGAGTTCACAAATTGATTGGACTACTCAAAATGTGTATCAACAAAATAATTGGGTCAGTGGACATTATCCAATTCATGGTGAAGCTATTGAAAGAAATCAAGAAACATATCAAGCGCATGTGCATAATTATATCCGTAATTACTCGAACGTGATAAGTTGGTACTAATATTGTTTAGAACAAGATGTCATTCCATCTACTATATTTGAACCTCATAGATCCTCATTTTGGTATTAAATGTACTTTATAACGTTTATTTAGTCATTTTATGTTGTATTATTTATTATTTTGTCAAATGTATTGTCTCAGACGGTATTTATATAATGTATTATTTATATATTTGCTTTCAAAATACAATTCTATCAAAAAAATTAGTGGAATATGTGCATAATAATATGTCATAATAGTTCCTAAAATTTCATGCTAAATTTCCAAGATTTTAATATGATTTCCGTCAATTTTTTTCAATTTTCTGCGATATCGATATGCGATATCGATATATCCGTCGATATATCCGTAAAATTAAAGTTGCGATATGTGTTGCGATAGCGATATTTTCATCCTTGCTTCCAAGAACATCTAGGGACGGGCCTCATCAAATTAAAACCTATCGATCAGAATAAGAGAAACCTCGATGTGTTTGCATATATATATATATGAAAAAGAATACCTGTTCTAAAAAATAAAAATTAAAAGTAAGCAAAGCAACAAAAACAACTAATAACTTAACGCTAGATTTGTAATAACGAGAAGCATGCGTCTAAATTAATTAGCTAAACTAACAATACACTATATATCTATGAGCACCACTTGCTTGCACCCAAGGATGAAAATATCGCTATCGCAACACATATCGCAACTTTAATTTTACGGATATATCGACGGATATATCGATATCGCATATCGATATCGCAGAAAATTGAAAAAAATTGACGGAAATCATATTAAAATCTTGGAAATTTAGCATGAAATTTTAGGAACTATTATGACATATTATTATGCACATATTCCACTAATTTTTTTGATAGAATTGTATTTTGAAAGCAAATATATAAATAATACATTATATAAATACCGTCTGAGACAATACATTTGACAAAATAATAAATAATACAACATAAAATGACTAAATAAACGTTATAAAGTACATTTAATACCAAAATGAGGATCTATGAGGTTCAAATATAGTAGATGGAATGACATCTTGTTCTAAACAATATTAGTACCAACTTATCACGTTCGAGTAATTACGGATATAATTATGCACATGCGCTTGATATGTTTCTTGATTTCTTTCAATAGCTTCACCATGAATTGGATAATGTCCACTGACCCAATTATTTTGTTGATACACATTTTGAGTAGTCCAATCAATTTGTGAACTCCCATATGTGTAAGAAGCATATGAATCTTGGGACATATCACTATGATCAGTGCCACCCATATTCATAGAATCAAGATTTGGCAAATAATTTATATTCAATCTTAGATTTCAATTTCGTGTGATATATGGGGATAAAAATTTTAGTGATTTGTCCATCATGTCCTCTAACTGAAAAAATGAAAAAATAAAATCGGTGCACGTGCATCTCACTTTTCTTTCTAAGACATCCGTTGATTTCCCGATCTTCTTTCTTTTATATTTTTTTGCAAAGTGAATGTCTTTATAAAGCAAAGAATATTGCAACTCAAATAATTACATTGAAGATGTAAAAAAGATCACAAAAATATATAGTATTAAATAAAAATCAAAATATATTATAGAAATATTAAAAAAATCGCGATATATTGCGATATCTTGCGATATTTTGCGATATCGTGCGATATATTGCGATTTCTCGTCGATACTCGAGAAAAAAGATATTCCCCCCAATATCCGTATCGCAATGTCAATATCTGCGATATATCCGCGATATATCCGCGATATTTCGCGATATTTTCATCCTTGCTTGCACCTGACCATATATACATCTATAAGATTAGTAGCAGACGCTTTACTTGTGATACTTTTCGAATTTTGAGTGATACTTTTTAATATTACTGTTGATACTGATTTTGTCGGCTTTTTTTTTTGCGGGTTGACCCGCTCGTCTAAAAGAAACTTTATATGCATCTTGTGCATGCAAGTATTTACCTATATGAGAAGCACTTGTGTTCACTAGGTGCACCATCAGGTGCATTGACAGAGTCAACGCGTTGACTGGTCAACGCTGAAAAACGTGCGTTGACCCGATCAACTCAAAAAAAAAATTCAAAATTAGTATCAACTGTAACACTAAAAAGTATCACTACTCAAAAGACCAAAAGTATCACCTGTATCCTTAAAAGGTATCAACCAAAATAAATAAATTAAAAAAACCCTCAAAATCAGTATCAACCGTAATACTAAAAAGTAACACTCAAAATTCAAAAAGTATCATCTGTATCCTTAAAAAGTATCACCTATTTTATCATTTTTCTTTTTTTGCGGGTCAACACGCATTGACCGTCTGATATAAGTTTATATACATCTAGTGCATGCAAGTTTTTGCCTAATCTAATATATTTATTAAAAAATAAATGTGGGATAACCCACTTAACTAATTAATATAGATCTAATACAATCCACCATCTCCTGATGGCCATAATATATGATCCGCAACTGAATTATATATATTCATTAATATAAATTTGTGAGATGCGAAAATCCATGAGCTCCAAATATTAAATTAAATAACGATCGAGAAGTTTAATTTGTATTTTTTGACGTGGAATGAATATATATAATATAATAGATGGTGATGGATATTCGATGATCAAGCAGAAGCAACAACAGTAAGGAGGTCCAAGGCTTGGGAAAGGGTTTTCCTAAAGGTAGGTAAATGAAGAGTGACATCTTGATTATCCAAAAACACTTCCTTACACCTATAAAATCCTTTGGCAAGACAATAATCCCCAGAGTTTTTATAAACTTCACTATCATCAGGATATTTCCCTGCCAACGAGCTCTCATTCAGCATCACCATGTACTCCAAATACTTCAACTTCATCTCTTCTGCCGGAACTCTCCCGAAGCAAATCTCCGCGTACTTGTCTATTCCCAGCGGCGTTATATGGATAACAACTGTATATATATGTTGATTAATTAATTGATTCAAATTTCAAGATTTATATATCATTTAATTTACGTATCGGCATTTTCAGGCAGAAAAACCATGTTAGTAAGACCAGCTCCATGCATTCCCACCATGACGTCCGCGGCATTCACAAGTTCCGCTATAGACGTTATGTTCTCTCCAAAGTCTTGTGCCACCACCTCGAACCCTAGACTTCGAGCCATGTCCCCAAGCTCCACCTGGTTCGTCAACCGACGGCTTGAACCTCTGGTAACAATGAGCATTTGAGGCTGAGGCCGCACATCAACGGACGCCCTCTCCAAGGAGTAGACGGCACGCAGGAATCTGGTAAAGTTCCGCATAGAGAAACTCGATGATGGGGTGGGATCGATCGATAGACCAAGCTTGCTGGCTTTTAGGCCTATCATCATCCTCGGAAAGCACAGGATTTCGTCATCACCCTCTATGTCACGAACCACGTATTCTGACAGCCTGTCTAGGGTTTCTCTGTGGTTGGAAGTCAGTCGAGAATCTCGGTTGGTCACCAAAAACACTACGCGGCGGTGGAACTGCTGAGAGATGGAAAATAGCGGGATCAGCATGTCGGTAATGCGGTGGAAGTGGTTGTCCATGTGTCCTCCGGTAGAGAAGAGGATGGCCGGAACCTCCATGATTCGGGTGCACTGAGGGATCGTGTCAGGTGGGCCCGTCTTCATCTTGAAACCCCTTACAGAGGCCATGGCGAGCTTATCAAATTTTCGGGGGTGGGGTTTTACTGTTATATATATAGTCCTCCGCCACCGTCCCCCCGAAGAACTGTTTGAAGCGATGAAAATGGTGGAGGAACTGCCTTGGATTCAAACGTCGCCCTCTATTTCGTATGCATCCGTTCTGAAATTTGAGTAGTTCCAGATCATTGGCTTCATGTTCGTGTTCGTATCAGAATCTGGAACACACACTGCACGGACACTCATCACATTGATGCAGGCATGCATGCATCATATATTCCATTAATTTTCTACATTCTAACCTTACCATTCAATTCCCTTTAAATAAATTAATTTTAGTATAAAAGTGTTTTAATTTGAGTAAACTAATTATACTCACTAGAAAAAAAAGGGATGATCTCTTGTGTTCGGTAGGTGCACATAACGGTCAACATAGATAACCCGTAAAAAAAAAGAGTTTAAATCAAGTATTAACCATAACACTAAAAAATATCGCTCAAAAGTATCACATGTATTCTAAAAAAGTATCAGTCAAAAAATACTCACAAAAAACCCCGTCAAAATCTATATCAATCATAATAGTAAAAATATCGCTCAAAATTTAAAAAGTACCACATGTATTCTTAAACGTATGAACTGTTTTGACTTTTTTTTTTTGCGGATTAACCGGATCAACACGCATTGATCCACATTGACCGTATTATATGCATCTAGTACATGGGAGAATTGAAGGAAAATAAAATATAACATTTTAGAAATGAATATTGAAAATAAGATGGGCATACTGATTAGAGAACGGAGAAAATAGGGCTTCAAAATCACGTAAAGGTTGAGTGCCATAATAATCCAACAAATAATAACTGCTGCAACTGTCAATTTTTTTTGAGCAAGCACATGATGACTCCGTACATTTATCTTTTCAGCCCTCATTTTATCTGCACACATGTATATTTACAGATAATTGATTAATGATCGATATACATTATGAAATAATACTTTCTATAAAAAAATAATTATATTTTCTTAATACTCCATATTTTCAATTTGCTAGAATATTAATTCAACAATTTTGTTTTTATATATTTTGGAAACTGTTACATACTCTATTCATGGTCTAGAAATCATATGTCTGTCTTTGATTCTTTTAAATTGACTATCCAAGAATCAACGGTATTGTCATCAAATGCTTATAATTAAACTCATACACAAACACACATGATGTATATATTATGAAAATTATATATATATATAGTAAAAACATTTCAATATAAATTTATATACTTTCCGTTTGCTGTTGCAGCTAGCACTTCTAATTTACTTTTGTTGAAAACAACAAATGAAAGGTAAAACTAGCTCTAGCAATTCTTTTCTCTATTTCATTGATAACTAAGCTCAGTTATTAGATCATACTATGATTGAAACTTAAAAAACAACACGAAAAAGGAAAACAAATCAATAGAGAGATGATAATTCTATAGTTACATATATATGTCTCAGCTTTCATCAATCATACAAAGGTGTCTCATAGAAGTGTGAGTGTGTGTGTGTGTGTGTACAATTGAATATTAAATAGGATATTATACTATGCATCTCGTTTTTAAATAAATAAAGTTGTTATTAGGCTCACTTTAATTTGGTTAATTAGTGTGTCAATTGAAGAAATAAAGTAATCGAAAGTTAATAGGAGAAAGAAGGCTATAAAGGTATGTATGGATGTAAGAATCAAATGCCGATCGATCAACATTAGCATATTTTCTATATGAGTTAGTGATATTTCTTATTTCGAAATTTGACACAATTTCATTTTACTAAATTGCCAATTCTTTCTCCATTTCTCAAGATTTCTAACATAATTTCTATATAATATCTTTACAATTAGTACGTATGTTATTATTTAATTTTCATGTCAATTGCAATTTAATTAGGTGATATACGCATCACGTACACATAGATTAAATTAACAACGTACTACTGGTGTGTTAATGAAAATCAGAACTTTTTATTTCTATTTTCTTTGATTTAATTTATAATGCACCATAATCACACCAATACAAATTATGAAATATGTTTGGTGTTTATTTGTGTTGTTTTATTGCATAATTTTGCATGTTCTATAAGTTATTTTCTAGTCCCTTTTTCTCGTTTATTCCTAGATTTCGTGTGATTTTCTTCACTTGTTGCTCTCATGGTGGAATATGCCAAGTTTTGAAAAACTTGAGCTTTTGTTCGTATAATCTGGATTTTTAGGTATTAAGGTGGCGAGGAGCGAAGACGAGAACCGAAGAGATGAACTCGGAGGAAGTGGCCAGGGACCACGCGACCGTGCAACAAGGCCCCGTGGCCGCGCGAGCCCCGCGACCGCGCAAGGAGGCTCTCGGTGGAGGCACCCTTTGGGCGCGCACTGCTTCACGGGCGCGCGCGCACCCTGCACCCCGCGGGCGCGCGGCGTCCCGCCGGATCGCGAGACGCTCTATTTCGCCCGATTTACCTTACCCTCTACTCGATTCTTGCCTTTTCTTCACCATTTTGCACAAAGAGGCATCTCCTTCATCCCTTCTCATTTTGCATATGGATGTGAGACTTTTGGCCTTACCTAATCTTAGCTATAGGACCATAGGGATTAATTTCCCTAAGTTTACTTTATGGACTTTTGCTCCCACCAAATCCCCTACAATCCCTCTCACAATTAATGCTCTCTTACCATCACAATACCACCACCTTCCATCTCTCCTCATCCCATGCCTTCCACCATACTCCTCACTCTCTCTCTCTCTCTATCTATCTATCACTTCTCTTTCTCTCTTTCCTCTCTCTCTCTCTCCCTCTCATGTATTTAGAATAGATATTTGGGGATTCATCATCATACACATTATCACTTCTCACTACACAAAAAAACTTCATCTCTCCACCTCTCCATTCTTTCCATTTTTCTCTACACACACTCACCATCATCTCTACCATTTTTCTTTCACCACCTTCACCATTTTCACCACCACTCAAGGGAAGAGGAGAAAAGGAAGAAAAAGGGAACAAGCTAAGGAAGAAGAAGAGGAGAGGAGAGAAAACCGACTTCGAGCCATCGCGGAAGCTAAGCTCGATAGGAGGTTTACTTTTGGTATTTTCTTTCCATTTCTTGGATGATTTGTGGGGTTTGTCCCAAACTTCTTGAAGGATATTGAATATTGTAGAAGTTTAATGTTATTTACATTTGATTATGAGATGACGATCTTCTATAATATTTGTGTTGTTTTGAGCATGTTTAGTGGCTAATCTCTCTATTAGGGGGTAGAGGATCGATTTGGTTTAGATCTATGCTTATTCTTGTTGGTTGTTGTTGTTGGAATCGTCCTTATTATGTTAGAGTAATTGATCACTACTTGAGCATTGCTAGGATTTAGAGGAAACTTGATTGTGATTCTAAATACCGAAATTGGTTCCTTCGATGTTAGGTGGATGGGGTTCCTAAGCCTAATATCTTAATCTTGTTCGTATGATATAGCTAAAAGCAGTTTAATGGATAGACGGTGACAGTAATTGAAGTTAAACCAATTGAGAGAGTCTATTGTATGAGTAAGATTAGCATTACCAACTTGAACAAAGCATAGTGATAAACCATTGAGAGAATCTACACCCCTAATACCTTTATCCTTCTATTTTCCTCAATCTTGTTCTCATTGTTGTCATTTGCATTATCTTGCTTACTTGCTAATTTCAATTCGTAGTTTAAATCACCATCAATCACATGTTTAGAATGTTTAGGTTTATTTTCATTGTTTGAACATATTGCATGCATAGCTCTTAAGATAGTAGCTCACATTAAGTCTTCCTTGTGTGATCGACTCGGGTTAGCTCATCACGTCTATAATTGACCTCGTCCAATTGCGGGAGTGGTCCAAAGTAATTGTTGTGTTGAGCATAAACCGGAATTATAAGTATAAATTTGGACCCAATCAAATTTTGGTGCCGTTGCCGGGGAAGGCTTTAGGTTTATTGTCTTTTTGGTGCTATAATTGTTTTTGTGTATTTTGTGATCGTGAAATCTTTCTTGTTAAACTATTGTGTTTGTGTTATTTGTATAAATTTCACTACTACAAATTCGCTCATACACCACCATCGATTCACCACGGTTTTGGTAATAAACTGTGGTGATTTAGCTAATAACCATGCTTTTCCTTAAAATCGTGGTGTATGAGCGTGTTTTACCCGGAAAAGCACCACAATTGTTAATGCTTTGGTGGTGTATATACATGAATACATGACCGGTACTCTTTTTCCCTGGTGTATGTGCATATTTTTAATGACAACAGTTATTTAAAATCAGTGGTCTATGTAATTTAATAGTGTGACCACAATTTGAAATGAAAAATAGTGGTAAATTACACTTTTACAAAATATTGGGAGGAATTGAAAAAAGTTAAATCCCTTGAAAAAAATTGAAATCCCTAGTCTTAACACCCGCCACTACTCTCTCTCTCTCTCTTCTCACCACTCGCCGTTTCTTCTTCATCTCGTAGTAATCACCGTCACCGGTGTACCTATCACCTTCCTCATTTTCACACTCAATGTTTCCCTACTACTGAATTTTCTTCCCAAGCGCCCAGAAAAGCAAATCTTAAGCGGGATGTTGTATATTTTTCGGTAGGTAATGTTTAGAGGCCCGAATTTCTATTTATTATATATTTGTGCATTTAGTTCTTCAATTTCTCTTCTTTTGCTCATTCCTCAGATTTCTTCATCTAGATTTTACACTTTCGTGGTATGTTGGTAATATGTGTCCATGAATATTTAGTCGAGAAAGAATAATATCTATTTTTTTGTTGGATAGTTGTTTGAAGAATAATTTTTTTGTTGCTTTATTTCAGCAGTTCACTTAGTGAACGCCAATTCAGTTATTAGTTGTTAAAAAATATAGTTTCGACCTATTTCAGAGCCAAGAATGATGATATCAACTAATGTTTAACGCAACAAAAGCTCTAGAACCTGCTTTTCAAGGAGTTGATCAGAAAGTGTATCCTAACTTATGATCTGCTTGTTTTATATATCATTCTACATGTTCACTTGACATTTTCTTGTACTTATTAAAAAGAATTTGTATTTAAATTTACTGATTCAATATGAGTGATAGTTCTCTAATATATAAGGAAAGAGAAATATGTATATTGGGGCTTTACTGTGCAACAATTACTGGAAAAGCAGACGGTCATCGTTATGACATTCATTCCTGGCTTGGAAAATGGATACTAGCCATGTATAATGTTCTTCATCGTATTGTTCTTAGAATTTATTTTTTTGCCTATTATTTTTATTTACTTGATGTTTCACGTATTCTTAAGACGAATTAGAGGGTTTATCTATTAAAATTGTTGAACTTGATGGCATTCTTGGTGACTGTGTTGTTCAATACATAACCTGTATTTTGTTTAATTGCATTCTATTAATTAAATTTAATCTTACTTCTTTTTATTTCAAGATATATTTCTACCTATTTATAATATATAACATATACTCTACTTTTTTAATGATAATAGTTCAAAAATGAGAAGTATTTGCAAGAGGATATCGATGAAGTTCGTGTGGAGTGGGCGAATTGCGTGCTTGAGCATATATAAGATTGTGCAAGGTAATTTTAAGTTTTATAATCATTATATCATTTTTTATATTTTAGCTCGAAGAGACTACTTAATCACCTATTATATGATCAATTAATTTTTTTAGATCTCAGCACGAGAAGATTAAGATCTACAAGTATGATTCAAAACTTTCACAGTAAGATTAAATTGTAATAGAGTTTTGGATTTGTGGATATTGTAGTAGTTTTTAATAAATGATCGGGAGCTAGCTTTGACATGAGATGCCTAACTCCGTCGTAAGTGATTTTGTGATCTCTAATATATGTTCTGCCGGTGTCAGACATGTGCATGATCCTTAAGTCATTTTATGATAGTTTATCTTAAAGAGGTGTTGATCAATTAGGTTGGCTTTTGTTCAAATGTTGTGAGCATGATTATATTCATTTATATCTATAGAACAGTGTAGTCCTTTCATCTGATGTAGGAAACATGAGTCCAATATAACTTCATGTGCTACGAAGATGATTATGTAAATGCTCCCGACTATCTCCTAGGTGTGACTTTGCTTTTGCATCATATATTAAGTTGATTCGAAATTGGACAGTGTTGCAATGGCTATCTCGTTACTAATGCAAATGTCCTCTTTTCAAGCAACTATAAATAAACGTATTTTCAACGACTATCTCATAGGAAAAGCATTGCTTTGTTTCTATTGTTGTTTATCATTTGTTTAATTGAAGTCTTCTGTGGTATGATTGCAGGTTTTTTTCAAGTTTTTCAGACTCATTGATGCTCATATTGGAAAACCACCTTGAGAGGATATTGTAGTAGTTTTTTAACAAATAGTCGGGAGCTGTGACAGATTGAATACTATAGTTTGGATAAGATATTGTATTTAGATGAGATTTTGTATTTTGAATCAGATTTTTGTATTTTAGATAATTATCATTTCTATAAAATATTTTTTAGTTTGGGATTATACATGCTAGACAACAATTTATCAAGGGATTTAAAAATAAAATAATAAAATAATAAAATTAAATAAAAAATAAAAATATACCACGGTTTTAATGGTGAACTGTGGTAAAATTACCACGATTTTATCAGAAAACCGTAGTAATTTTACCACGGTTTTAATAAATTCGTGGTAAACTTACCACGGTTATACTTAAACCGTGGTAAAATTACCACGGTTTTTTATAACCGTCGTAAATTTACCACGATTTTTTGAAAACCGTAGTAAAATTACCACGGTGAATAACCGTGGTATATGCGACTGTCATAAATTAACCACGATTTTGATCAAAACCGTGGTAAAATTACAACGGTGATTACCCGTGGTGTATGAGCGTGTGCATAGACGACGCCCACCTAGACCACGGTTGAAATTTGTCATACACCACGGTTATTACCCATGGTGTATGAGCGATTTTCTTGTAGTGTTTACTTTTGTGTTTATGTTCTTGTGTTGGCTTTCATATCTCTTTCTGCAAGTTACGTGTGATCTCCGTTTTGTTTGTGGTTGTGTAAGCTAGGGAGGCGAAGCCTTAATGGGAGACTAGCCCCCGTGTTTGACAACATCCATCGACCAAGAAGATTCAACGTGTTCGAGTGGGAAATAGAGATGGACGCTAATCCCCTCAACAATCCCGACAATGCCAATGCCAATGCGGCTAGGAATATGAGAGACTTTGCTCGTCCCGTGATTGGGGCGTCGACTTCTTGTATAGTTCCTGGTGAAGCCGCAAG
This sequence comes from Perilla frutescens, assembly GCA_026008535.1. Classification (NCBI taxonomy): domain Eukaryota; kingdom Viridiplantae; phylum Streptophyta; class Magnoliopsida; order Lamiales; family Lamiaceae; genus Perilla; species Perilla frutescens. Next base: position 17,811,876 of record BRKX01000014.1, on the reverse strand, counting down.
AAAATATGAGTTGAAGAACATTCATTTTAGCCAACTTCCCTAATTTTATGGGATGCCGGCCGAAGATGCTTTGAACTTCATCCGGGAGTTCTATGCCGTTGTTCAAACCTTTCATCTACAAGGTTTGAACGAAGATCAATTGAAGATAAGGTGTTTCCCTTACACCTTGAAAGATCGAGTCAAGACGTGGTTCATGTCGCTACCGGCTAACTTATTGGCCAATTGGGATGCCGTCTACGAGAAGTTCATGGCCAAGTGCTACTCCAATCAAAAGACCCAAGATTTGAGAGCTCAAATTGTTACCTTTACCCAATCTCAGGGTGAAGCATTTCATGAAGCTTGGGATCGATTTAGAGGTCTCTAACAACAATGCCCGCACCACCATCTCACACCCGAGTTGCTCAATCAATTCTTCTACGACGGGCTTTCTCAAAATTTTCAATACATGGTGGATAATACTTCAGAAGGAGACATTGGAGGCCGGACCGCCGAAGAGGTCTCCAACATCTATGAGACAATGGCCATGACTTCTCAACAAAAGAGTGCTAGGGGGAAGAGAGCTTCCGTCAATGAAGCCAACCCTAGTTATGATGTGACGAAACAACTTGCCGAGTTGACAAGGCAAGTAGAGATGCTTCGAACCTCCGAGAGACCACCCCAACAAGCGATGACTGTTGAAACATGTGGTATTTGTGGAGAGTATGGCCATGGGGCCAACTTGTGCCAAAAGTCGATCGAGCCGGAATTAAGTGAAGAGGCTCATTTCCATGCTCTTCAAGAGCAAGTTCATGCCCTTCAAGGATTCCAACCACGTTAACCTTACAACCCATACTCTCAATCATACAATCCGGGGTGGAGAAATCATCCAAATTTCTTCTGGAGACAACCACCTCAACCGCCACAACAACCGCCTCCACCTCAACAAGCCGGAGGTGGCCAAGCTCCGTCTTATCCGAGGCTGCAACAATATCCGGCCCAACCAAACCAACCGCCTAGGCCGACATTGCAAGACACCTTGCAATCTTTCATTCAAGCCACCCAACAAAAGTTCGAATCCGTTGAAGCTTCCGTGAAGAGGATTGAGACCCAAGTGGACCAAATAGCCGAGACCGTTGGAGAATTGGCCAAGCAAGCCAAGCCAGGCAAGTTGCCAAGACAACCGGAACAAGCTCAAGCCATCACCGTGCTTAGAGGAGGCAAGGTCATTGATAACGAGGTTGGAGAGTCAAGCCCAACCGAAGAGGTTGAGAGAGAAGAGGAGGCTCCTCAACAACAATAAAAGGAGCCCGAAAAAGGAAATGAAGAAGTAAAGAAGCCCACACTCCACAAGGCCACTAATCCCTACAATCCTCTAATTCCATTTCCAAGCCGGTTGAGGAATGAGAAGCAAGACACCCAATTTCAAGAGTTCTACAAGCTCCTTTCAAAGGTGAACGTCAACCTTCCACTCATTGATGTCATTCGCAATGTTCTGACCTATGTAAAGTTCTTCAAGAAACTAGCTTCCAAGAAGAGGAAGTTTGTGGAGGATGAGAAGATTATGATGTCCGAAGTGGCAAGTGCAATCCTACAACATCAACTACCACTCAAGCTCCGTCATCCAGGTAGTTTTACTCTTAAAATTGCCTTGGAAAATGGTAAAGAAGCATGTGGTATGCTAGATCTAGGAGCCGGAATTAATTTGATGTCTTACTCAATTTATAAGCAATTAGAGTTAGGTGAATTAAAATCAACTAGAATGTGTCTACAATTGGCGGATAGGTCCGTAAGATATCCTAGAGGAATAATTGAAGACATTCTAGTTAAAGTTGGTGGTTTGATAATTCCGGTGGATTTTTTTGTGTTGGATGTGGGAGATGTCAAAGAAACGGGTAAGGAGCACACACTTCTCCTAGGTAGACCTTTCATGGCTACGACTAACATCTTGATTGATGTTAAAAATGGAACTTTAAAAATGTCGGTATTAGGAGAAACCGTGTCATTTTCCGTACATGAAAACAAGGTTATTCCCGTCTCCTCATTTGAGGAAAATTGTTCTTTCATTGATACCATTGATGCCTTGGCCGAGAAGGTTTTCTTGCAGGAAATAGGCTCCCATTGGAAGAGTGAAGCCTTGTCCGAGGAACTTGCGATGGAAGAAGTCTACCTCAAGTGTGGGGGAGACGGATTGGATGCCGAAGAGATGGAGATTTTGTTAGGAGAAGGAGTAAGCTTGATGGAAGTTCTTGCCTCAACCGCAGAGGAAGTGAAGTCTACTCCCGAGCTTGAGCTCAAGAAGCTCCCATCTCACCTCAAGTATGTCTATCTTGATGAAGATGAGAAGAAGCCCGTGATTATCTTTTCCGGGCTTGAGAAAGACGAAGAAGATCTCTTGGTAGCCGTACTCAAGAGAAACAAGCAAGCTATTGGATGGAGCCTTTTCGACATCAAAGGCATTAGCCCCTCGACGTGCATGCATCGCATCATCCTTGAGGAAGGGCTAAGCCCGTTCGTGAAGGACAAAGGAGGCTCAACCCCGTATTGATGGAGGTCGTCAAGAAGGAGATTCTCAAGCTCCTTACGGAAGGGATTATCTATCCTATAGCCGATAGTGAATGGGTGAGCCCGGTCCACCTAGTGCCCAAAAAGGGAGGAATCGCGGTGGTGGAAAACAACAAAAGAGAGCATGTGGCTACTCAAACCACCACCGCGTGGAGAATGTGCATTAACTACCAAAAGCTCAATTCCGCTACGTGAAAAGACCATTTTCCCCTTCATTTCATTGATCAAATACTTGATAAACTTGCCGGACATTATTTTTATTGTTTCCTTGATGGTTTATCGGGTTATTTTCAGGTAGCCATAGCGCCGGAGGACCAAGCTAAGACCGCATTTACGTGCCCGTTTGGCACATTTGCGTGTCGGAGAATGCCGTTTGGACTATGCAATGCACTGGACATTTTTCAAAGGTGTATGTTCTCTATCTTCTCTGAAATGATTGGAGACTTCATTGAGGTATTCATGGATGATTTTTTGGTCTTTGGATCTTCATTTTTCGATTGTTTAGAGAAGCTAGAACTTGTTTTAAAAAGATGCATAGAGAGTAGCCTTACTCTTAGTTAGGAAAAGAGTCATTTCATGGTTAGTAGTGGCATAGTCCTTGAGTATGTTGTTTCTAAGGAAGAAATGAGTGTAGATAAGGCTAAGGTAGATGTGATTGAAAAATTACCTCCACCCGTTAATGTGAAAGGTGTTAGAAGCTTTCTAGGCCATGTCGGTTTTTACCGTCGGTTTATTAAAGACTTCTCCAAAATTAGTCAACCTCTATGCCATTTACTTGCTCATGATGTTCCTTTTGAGTTTGATGAAAAATACTTGCATGCTTTTAATACTCTTAAGGAGAAATTTATCACCGTACCCATTGTTGTTCCCCCTGATTGGTCTTTACCATTTGAAATTATGTGTGATGCATCAAATTCCATTGTGGGTGCCGTTTTGGGTCAACGCATTGATAAAATTCTTCGTGTAATTTACTATGCTAGTGATTGGGTCCAAATTTACACTTATATTTCCGGTTTGTGCTCTAGACAACTACTTAGAACCACACCCGCAATTGGACGGGGTCAATTATAGAAGCAATAAGCTTAACCCGAGTCGATCTCTCAAGGAAGACTTTATAGGAAGGAATTATCTAAAGGCTACACATGCTTTCAACTAAACAACTAAAATAAAATCTAAACATTCTAACAAGGGGGTTTGATGATGATTATGCTAGGAAATCAAAATAGACAATAAAGCAAGACAATTAAATGCAAAAACACAAATTAAATAAAGATTGGAGGAAATAAGTTGGATTAAGGTATTAGGGTGTACATTCTCTCAATGGTTTTATCACTATGCTTTATTCAAGTTGATAATGCTACTCTCACAAATACGATAGACCCTTCCGATTAGTTTAACTTCAATTACTGTTACCGTCTATCCGTTAAACCTCTCTTAGCTTTATCGTACAAGCAAGATTGACATATTAGGCTTAGGAACCCCATCCACCTAACGTTGAAGGAACCAATTTCCGGATTTAGATTCACAATCAAGACTCCTCTAAATCCTATCAATGTTCAAGTAGTGATCAAGTACCTAAACATAAAAAAGCACGATTCCAACAACAACAATCAACAAGAACGAGCATAGATCAAAACCACCTCGATCCTCTACTCCCTAATAGAGAGATTAGCCACTAAACATGCTCAAAAATATGCAAACACTATAGAAGAACATCATCTCATAAATCAAATGTAAATGAAGATAACTTCTACAATATCGTATATCCTCCACAAGTTTGGACAAATCTCCACAAATACATCCAAGAAATGTAAAGAAAAACACAAGATAAACCTCCTCCGAGCTTAGCTTCCGTGGATGGCTCGTCGTCGGTCCGTCTCGTCTCTTCTCCGTCTTCCTTGGTTCGATCCCCTTGCTCTTCATTTTCTCCTCTTCTCTTAGGTGAAGGTGATAGTGTGAAAATTGTGAGAAAATGGTGTAGAGATTTAGTGTGTGTAGTGTGTGTGAAAATGGAGAGAATGGAGAAGATGAAGGGATGAGAAATGATGGTGTGTGAGAGTCTTTTTTTGTGAATGGAATGAGAGTAAATGATCATGAATCCCCAAAAATCTCTAATAGATATGAGAGAGAAGAGAGATACGAAAGAGAGAGAGAGAGAGAGAGAGAGAAGGTGATGGGAGCTGATGGTAAGGGATCCATTAATGAAGGGGATTTTGTGGAAGATTTGGTGCCAAAAAGTCCACTCTAGAGGTTTAGGTAATAATAAGCTACAAATCATGGGAATTAAAAATGCAAGAAGGTTCCTAATTAACAAAATATCGAGTGCAAAAGAGTAGGAAGGGAGTCGAGCTGCACAAAAATAGGTGAAAAACTGGACCCGAGGGAGAGGTGGCAGCCCGCGCGCCGGCGCGCTGCATGGGCGCCGCGGGGCACCAGGCGCGTGGCTGGGGCGACGGACGCCGCAGGGGCAGGCGTGCGCCGCGGGGGCTGGTGTACGCGGCGGGGGCGCGGGGCTCTCGGTATTTTGATGCCCGCCCGCGCGGGTGCTTTTCTCAATTTCTTTAAGAATCTTCAATCTTCCTGTTTAAATAATCTAGCTCAATTATTCGATTTGCACTTGCCACCTAATTGCCGTAAAATACCTGCTTTTATGATTAAAAGCTCAAGCTTTGCAATACTTGGCATAATCCACCATTAGAGCAATAAACACATAAAATCAACACATATCAAAATAAAATTTAACAAAATAATTACTAAACATAATAAAATAAATAAATTAAAATGACACAATTAGACACTAAACAGCTAGCCTCACCTTGAATAGTGCTCAAGTAAATTACACCACTATCGAAAAAGAGTTGCTTGCCGTTGTGTTTTCATTAGATAAATTTAGATCCTATATCTTAGGTTCTAAAGTGATTGTGCATAGTGATCATGCGGCTCTTAGGGCACTTGTTGACCAAGCCCCAAGCTAAACCTACACTCATTAAGTGGATCTTGCTTGTGCAAGAATTTGATGTGGAAATCAAAGATAGAAAGGGGTGTGAAAATATGGTTACGGATCATTTATCTCGCCTCCCCGTTGATGAAAATTTTGACTTATTGCATGAAAAAGGAGTCGATTGTGATTCATTTCCATATGAGCATGTTCTTGAACTTAATTCTTCCCCTTGGTATGCCGACATTGTTAATTATCTTTGTCAGGAAAAACTATCAAGGAACCCCTAGATTAGGTTTTGATGAGATGTCAAAATTATTTATGAAAAACTAACTCAAATTCAAGTTGTAGATCGGAGCTGACCAATCCAGGGCATCAAAAGGGAACTCAAGCAAAGTCAAAGTCAAGAGTATAGTCTGCAAGCTGAAGGATACGTCATTCAGTCAGAAGTCAACTCAACTGAGAAGTCAAGAAGTCGAATCAGTCGAAACAAACTGATAACTAAGTCAGCTGAGCTGAGGGAGAAAAGAGTCAACTAAAGGAACTGATAAGAGATCAGTTTAGACTAAAGACTGGAAGTATCCAACTGATGACCAAACTGAAGTAAACAAGACAGATCAGCGGAAGGCCAGAACTATAGTCAGCCAGCTTGTGATTAGTCAAGCTGACAAGAAAGCTCAAGTGAAATCAGTCAAGCTGACAAGATAGCCAAGAACTTGAGATCAGTCGAACTGGAGAAATAAGCTCAGAACTGCCAACTGAAGCAATAGCCAAACTCAGCTGACAAGCTCAAAACTGCCAACTGGAGCAATAGTCAAACTCATCTGACAAGCTCAGAACTGCCAACTGGAGCAATAACAAAACTGAGCTGACAAAACCAGAACTGCCAACTGGAACACAAAACTGCCAAGAAAGCTGAAGCCAGAGAACCCTGGAGTTTCTCGCTCATACCGCCGAATCTTGGAGCAAATGCTTCAACAAAGATCCTGGAATTAAATATCCAATGAAGATCGATTGGCAGAGTAATGGCTACTTCAACCAAAAGCTCCAAACGATCATTAAAGACCATCTTCCATTAATGAGCCAACAGAGCTACCGATCAATGGACAATGGAACTCAACGGTCATAAAATCACTTCTCTATAAAAGATGAGTGAATCAGAGTTTAAAAAAAACTAAGAGAGCCGAAAAGAATCATTCGCCTTCACAACTTTCACATATACAAAGCAAGAGCTTTTCTTTCTCCTTCCCACTCAAGCTCAAGTTCAGCATTTGATAGAAACTGCGAGAGTCCAACTGAGAAGAAGAAATTCACATAGTCAAGATAATCAGCCAGCTGTTGACAATCCAGCCAGGGTAGCTTTCTCAATTTCAGCTATACAACGATCAACTACCCAGCTCAATTGAAGGAGCACATCAGTTGATACCATCTGTTCAAGACTAACCTCTTAAAGATCGAAAGAGATCTAAAACCTTGTAAAGACGACAATAGCACCTACCTTCCTAGCGAGCAGTTAGGGACTTCAAGTGTGAGTCGTCAATCCACTGAGGTAGCGAGCAGTTACCAGGTTCAGCCAAATGTCCTTCACTGTATAATTTGTAAAGAAACTCAAGTTATATAGTGAAGTTGCCCTTCTGCGAAAGGAAGAGAGGACGTAGAAGTTTGAGACTTCAAACCTCTATAAATCGCTTGTGTGCTGTACTATTTTGGTTATTGCATATCCTTGAACTGCACACAATATCATACAAGCCGCACTCAAACTGTCTTAACTGATCAATAAGTTTGTGCATAGATAAGTTTTACTAAGCGAGTCAAAGGGCCCTGTTATTCCACATTTGAAGTAAAAAGTTTTAATTAGTTTATTCACCCCTCCTCTAAACTGATATCGACTCGCCCGGGACCTACAAGTGGTATTAGAGCGATTGATTCTAAGGATCAACCGTTTCTGCAGATCAACTGAATCAGATCTACTTATCTGTGCTAACATTTCAGCTATGGGAAACCATAAGCTACCTTTGTTTTCAGTTGAGAATTATGATAATTAGAGCAGGAGAATGAAGGCTCATCTCTGCTCAATTCATGAGAATATGTGGGAAGTCATCGAAGATGGTCCAATCATCATCATGATGGACAATGATTCTCACATAGTTGATATCAATCAACCAGCAAGGATTCCAAAGCCAACTAATCTTCTCACCAACAAAGAAAAGAAGCTAAAAAATCTAGAGTTTGTTGCTCAAGCCACATTATTCCAAACTCTAGATGAAGACAGAATGAAAGACACAAAGAACTGCACAACTGCCAAGGAGATATGGGACCTACTAGTAGATCTATGCAAAGAGTCCGAAGCCATCAAAGGAAACAAGCTCCAACTGGCAGTCGACAGATATGAATCCTTCAAAATGCAGCCAGAGGAGTCCATCTCAAGCCTTGAAACCAGATTTCTGGGCATCATCAGTGGGATGAACAACTTCGGGAGAAGTTATCCCAATTCTGAGATGAATTCCAAGATATTGGATAATCTTACTGAAGAATAGGATATGAAAGTGATAGCTATAAAGGAATTAAGAAATCTAAATAGCATCACTCCAAGGGAACTATTTGGCTCTCTCAAAGCTCATGAGTACAGTCTAAACCGAAAAAAGAAGGCATCTACATTGTCAGCTCAAGATGCAGCTTTCTATGGTGAAAGGAACCGATTTAGAGACACTCGAGGAAGGAACGACTTCCGACCTAGGAGCTCACCAGCCACAGAAAATCAAGGTGGATCTTCAACTGAACGAAAAAGAGAAGTAACTGAAAAGAAGGAGAATCTAACTAAAGACATCAACGATCAAATCCAATCAGTCACCAGGTTGCTAGAGAAGTTGAAGAGAGTTCAGGATAAACAATCAACTCCACCTCAAACTGATGAAATCACAAAAGATGAGAGAACTCATCAACCAGCTGAACGGTCAGATGAACCATTCAGGGGTGTCAACCGAAATCTTGGAGAATGCTTTCACTGTCACAAACAAGGATATTATAGATTTGAATGTCCAGAACTCCCTGAAGACAAGAAAGCCAAGGTGAGGAGAAGCTTCTTCAAAAGGAAAGCAATGGTTGCAAACTTTGAGAATGTCGTGCTAGACGATTCGGACTATCCATCTAGAATTGATTCTGACGGCTACAGCTCAGATGATGAAGTGCTATTCTGCCTCATGGCTGACAATGATGAAGAGGTTAGTACAGCTGATTCTCAAACCTCTTTCTATCATATTAATGAAGCAACTGTTTCTAGCAATGAACTTGACATGAAACTTATGATGCTAGAAGATCAGTTAGCTTCAATATCCTGCTTGCATGTTGAACTAAAAGATGAAAATGATGAACTGAGAAATAAAATTAGAAAATTGAGCATTAATCATGAAAGATTGAATTATCTTGAATCTCAACTTATAGAATTTGAAAAATTGAAATTGAGAACTGCTGATCTAGAGGCTGAAAATCAAAAACTCAAGCAAGAGATCCATGAAAGAGAAAAAGTAACTCTGAAGTTCAAAAAGGGATCTCAAACTTTAGATGAGATATTAAATCATCAAAGAACTGGAACTAGCAGCTCAGGGCTAGGATATAGCAAGTTCACGGCCCTAGAGAAAGGAAAAACAGTTGCCCAACCTAGTGATAAGGGAATCCTGAAAGGGTTCACTAGATCTCATGATCAGCTAGCTGAGACAACTAAAGGAAAAGGAATATTGAAAACTCCCCAAACTCAGCCTAGATAATTTGGTCAGTTCTACCAAACACAAACACCAGGTCAACTGAAGCCCAATTTCCAACCAAGACCATCAGTTCACTCAAGTTAATCCACTCGTTCAAAGCCTCCAGTTCAACAAAGACCACCAGCTCAACATAGAATGTCGACAAGGCAAACTGATAGATCAGCCCTCTTTAGAAAGAAAAATCAGTTTGGATCTCAAGCCTATCCTACCAAGAAGTTCAATTAGGACACCTATAGGAGAGATCAAAGAAACTCATTTGAACCCTACCATCACTATAATGAGTACCTGGATTCCAGAAATGAGCCAAAAAGATTCAATCCAATAAACTGGAAACATACAAAGCACTGGTCTGATCACAAAACTCAAAGGTTTCAAGACCAAAGCATTTTGGTTGAATTGTTTTATCCAACTAACTCTCAACGCAGGTATCACTCAACTGATTCAAATCAGAATAGAAGAGTTGAGAGAAAATCTAAACTGATCAGGCGATCCAAGTCAGTTGGATCTCTGAATGATAAGAAGCCAAAAGTTTGGCAAGTTTGGATTCCAAAGAACTTAATGTATCAACAAGGACCCGATATGAAACGGGTCCCTAAATGCTAATCCTTATTTTTTACAGGACAAGAGCACCCTATCTATGAAGAAAGCCAAAGATATTTGGTATCTAGATAGCGGGTGCTCCAAGTACATGATCGGAGACAGAGAAGATCTCGACGGTTATGAAAAAGTCAAAGGTCCACTTGTCACATTTGGAGACAACTCCAAAAGTCGAACCATTGGAGAAGGGTTCGTAGTCAAGGGAAAAGTAGTAGTAAATGGAGTCTCCCACGTGGAGCGACTGAAGCACAAACTACTCAGCATCAGCCAGCTGTGTGACAATGGCTACTCAGTTGACTTCACCAAAAACTCCTGTAACATAAGAGACAAGTCAACTGGAATAATTCTTCTCACTGGCATAAGAAGAGGTAACATGTACATTGTTGACTGGTCAATCGGCTACTCAGAAGCTTACTTTCTCTCAAAAGGATCAACTGAAGCAAGCTGGCTATGGCATCGACGACTGAACCACCTCAACTTCAAAACAATCAACTACCTAGCCAAAAAAGAGCTAGTTGAGGGGCTTCCCAAGAAAATATACAAGAAAACAGGCGTATGTAGGCCATGTCAAAAAGGGAAGCAAATGAAATATCCTTCAAGAATAGGAGTCATCCACCAGGAACAACTGATTGTCTCCAACTGCTACATATGGATTTGTTTGGTCCAGTTAGACCACAAACCCCAAAAGGAAAAAGATGCACTCTGGTAGTAGTCGATGATTTCTTAAGATATACATGGGTGGAATTCTTGAGGAGCAAAGATGAAACTTATGACAAGCTAACGGCACTGATCAGAAGGTTACAAACTGAAAAGGAAAGATCAGTTCAAAGGATTCGCTCCGATAATGGAACTGAATTTGTGAATCAACAAATGATCAGCTTTCTCAGCCAGCTTGGAATCACTCATGAACACTCAGCTGCAAGAACTCCACAACAAAATGGTGTAGCCGAACTGCGTAACCGGACACTCAAAGAAGCAGTTCGAGCAATGATAGCTGATGCCAACATAGCTGAAGGATACTAGGCTGAAGCAGTCAACACAGCTTGCCATACTCAAAATCGAAGTGCTATTGTAGCAGCCCATGACAAAACACCCTATGAGTTGTATAAGAGTCGTAAGCCTTCTATCTCATATTTTAAAATATTTGGTTGTAAATGTTATATTCACAATAATGGCAAGACTCAATTGAAAGCTTTTAGTGTGAAAGCTGATGAGGGAATATTTTTTTGGTATAACTCTCCTCATGCACAAGCTTACAGAGTGTTCAATAAATGAACTCTTGTTGTGGAAATAACATGTCATGTGGTATTTGATGAATTTTCTAATGAGTACATGAACAAAGAAAGAATAGACACATCAGTTCAAGAACTACCTAGTGAAACTGAGAACTCGCAGGACTATGTAGATCACATTATTCCAGGGCGGCTTGAAGTTTCACTAGAAGAAGGCAATGAAACTGGTACTAAACCAGTCAAGAACAATATGGTCAATGAAGACACAAATCGTGCTGAGACCATAAACCCCACAACTGAAACAGGGGGAAGAACTGACGAAAATGCCGAACCAACTGATGAAAGGGTGACTGATGACATCACCATAGAAGAGCCAGCTGAAGTTATCTTGCCCAAATGGCTCCAAAGCCATCTAACTGACAAGATAGTTGGAGATCCAAGAAGTCGAGTCCAAACCAGAAGTTCAACTGAGCATGCATTATTCACATGCTTCATATCTCAAACTGAACCAGTAAATATCAAAGAAGCCTTAGAAGATTCAGACTAGATCATGGCCATGCAAGAAGAACTGAATCAGTTCACAAGGAATGATGTATGGTTTCTTGTTGATAGACCAAAAACCCAAAAGGTCATTGGTACAAAATGGGTTTTTCGTAATAAACTGGATGAACAAGGAGTGATCACAAGGAACAAAGCTAGACTGGTAGCCAAAGGATACTCACAAAGTAAAGGGATTGACTTTGATGAGACATTCGCACCAGTTGCAAGATTGGAAGCCATCAGACTATTCCTAGCCTATGCAGCTCACTTCAATTTCACAGTCTACCAAATGGATGTCAAGAGTGCTTTTCTTCAAGAAATGCTCAAGGAGGACGTGTATGTCGAGCAACCTCCAGGCTTTGGAATTGGTGATCAAGTCTACAAACTGAAGAAAGCCCTCTACTGACTCAAACAAGCTCCCAAAGTGTGGTATGAAACTCTCACAACATTTTTGCTGAAAAATGGATTTCAAAAGGGAGTCATTGACCGAACTCTATTCCGAATAGAACGATCAACTGAGATCTTAATGGTTCAAATTTATGTGGATGACATAATTTTTGGATCAAAAAGCAAAGATCTATGCACCCAATTCACTCAACTGATGCAAAGCGAATTTGAGATGAGCATGATGGGAGAAACAACATTCTTCATAGGGCTCCAAGTAAAGTAGCTAAAAGATGGGATCTTTATCAGCTAGGCCAAGTACAACAAGGAGCTAGTCAAGAAGTTTGGTGTCAGTAAAGGAAAAACTCTCAAGATTCCTATGAATACATCAGTTCAGCTAACTCTGGATGAAGAAGGAGAATCAGTTAGCCAAACATATTACAGAGGAATCATTGGGTCGCTACTTTACTTAACAGCTAGCCGGCCAAACATCTCTTATTCAGTCGGTCTATGCACACGGTTTCAAGCTAACCCAAAGAAAAGCCACCTTGAAGCAACTAAGAGGATTATCAAATATCTCAAAGGAACCATAAATCTTGGACTATGGTATCCCAGAGATGACAGTTTGAGTCTAATTGGTTATTCAGATTCAGACTTTGGTGGATTCAAGATCGACAGAAAAAGTACCAGTGGAACATGTCAGTTTCTGGGAAGCAAACTGATATCCTGGTTTAGCAAGAAGCAGCACTCAATTGCCACGTAAATAACTGAAGCAGAATATGTAGCTGCAAGAAGCTGTTGTGCTCAGATACTCTGGATGAAGCAACAGTTGAAGGACTACAAAGTTGAAACTGAAGAAGTCCCTATCTTCTGTGACAACAACAGTGCAATTGCAATATCTCAAAATCCAGTTCTACATTCAAGAACCAAGCACACTGATATAAGACATCACTTCATCAGAGATCACATCGAGAAGAAGGACATATGCATCAAATATGTCAACACGGAGAAGCAGATAGCAGACATCTTCACCAAACCATTGCCTGAAGCAAGGTTTATGGAGCTATGCATACAATTAGGTTTACTTGAGCTAGCATCAAAAGATGAAGATGATCAACAAAAAGAAAAAGGCCAAGAACCTATTCCAGCTGAAGAGAGGAACTGAACCAAAAAGATGAGAAATTGATGAGTTGGACACATGAGCCATCAGTTTGAAGTAAAAGCAAGAAGTGGTGGAGAGAAAAGTAAACTGGAGATGATCAGTTTACCCCATGAGCTCAACTAAATCGTCAGTTCAATCGCTCAAACTGATGATCCAATCAGTTGTGCAGAACATACCAGCTGCAAATAGATCAAACTGATGAAGGAATCATAGGAACTGGAATCAACTCAAAAGGAGATATCAGCTCAAAAGACCAGCTGAAGGAGAACAACTGAATGAAGGTCCATGCATTCAAGACCATTTCGGAACTGATGAGAAGACATCTCAGTTGGAACTGATTAACCGAAAGATCATCAGTTACAGTGGAAGCCAACTGATGACATAATCAGTTTCAAGCCAAGGAGAAACTGCTAGAGAGAAAAGATAAGTTCAAGAATTTTAATATTAGGAATGGTAAAAACACGTGTCACTCAAATATTACCGTTGAACTTTCTCTCTCTCTCTCTCTCTCTCTCCTCATTTATCCCTAATGGATAGAAATAAAAAGCCAATCGATGGGTCAATTGAATTAATCCGACCATTGAAATTAGGCATATGAAGCGACACAACCGTTGGATGAACCCCATTATATTCTATAAAAGGGATGGTTGAACTCTCATTGTTACTTTTACCGATCTCAAGTTCAGTAAAGAATTAAAGCATTTCTCCTCCTTCATTTCTTGAAACTGTTCTACAAAATTTACGAAAGTAAAAATATTTAGTTCAGAAATTCAGTCAAAGCCAATTTGTCCTTTCTAAACCATTCCTCTCAAAAATTCCATGGCTGAAAGACGCACACCAGCTGTTTGACGAAAGTTCGACTTTAAGAGAACTGGTGAATCCTCACAAAGATTCCAAACGAATCTCTACAGAGAAAAGTTCCTGGATCTAGATGCTTATAGAAAAAGATGCTCAGATTCCCCTCTCTGCAACTCACTGATCGCAAAGATAGAGCAAAACGATTTGAAAAGATTTACGGAAGAATATCCATCCAAGATCTACCCAGAGGCCGTGGTTGAGTTTTACTTAAACTCAAAAGGTCATGATGACAGAGTAGTAACTGAAGTTCGTGGAGTTGAACTGGTAATAACTCCAGAACTGCTAGGAAGATTATTCAGATTGCCAACAACTGGAACACGGTTGCAAGATGTAGAAGTGGATCAAGAGGAAGCCTATCGTCAATGGAAGCAAGTGTAATGTGAAGATCCTTACAAAAGTAGTACACTCATGTCTCTCTTCCAAGAAGAATACAGAGTTCTAGCATCAGTTGCTGCTAGAATGATTACTGGGACTACAGGAAGCCATTCGGAGATGTCGGAGCACAAGTATAAAATTTGTGCAGCAATCATCAAAGGTATCAGCGTAAACTAGGCTCAGTACTTCTTTGAGCAAATAAAGAAGTATGTTGATATTGTTGAAAAGCACTGGAAAGAAACTGAGTTCCATCAGAAGATGTGCTACCCCTGCAGGATAAGTAGCATATTGGAGAACTCTCTAAACTCCATGTCAGAAGAAACTGACACGTTGGCGATTGATAAGATGGATTTTATACCAGCAACCAGCAGAAGGCAGCCAATTGCAAAATCCATAAACATCAAAAGCAGTCAGCCAACTGCTGCCTTATCAAAGAAAGTTGAAGAGCCTATAAAAAGAAAAGGCAAAGAAATTACTATTGAGATGCCGCAAGAAGACTCCGATTCAGACGACAATCTCCCAATAAGCCAAATGTTGGGAAGCACAATTAAAGCTAAGCCACTGCGCCAAGTTCCCTGTGGATCATCTATTAATTCACCTAAAGAAGAGATTCCAACCAGGCCAGTTCAGTTCAAAGAAAGAACTGGCAAGTCAAAGAAGAAGCCCGCAACAGTTCAACCAAAAGGGAAGAAGAAGAAGAAATCAGGGCCTCCACCCCCTCCAAAACTATCTCCTCACAATATCAAGGTGTTTGATGTAGCACCAATCACAGGAGATGATATTGTGCCTGACAGGGAAATTCCACCAAAGGACACAGGAGCCGAATTCTTCAGAACTGCTTGCCCCCTAATGGGAGAGACTGAAGAAAACATAAGAGCTCTATCAAGAGCTGAAATCGTCAAATGTTGGGCTGATGAACAAGTACAGAAGTTCATCACTGAAAATTTTATTGAAGATGTGATTGGCACCGCTGCTATGTATGCAGCTCTATCAAGGTATGTTTACTGGTACCTTTGGAGACATTGCTTCAACTCCGAAGCCCATTTTCTTCTAACCGCCTTTCACAAGATGAGCTTCTGGAGAAGGGAAGAAAGGTGGAGCATGCAATGGGCTGGACAGGAGACTCCTGAGCATCACCTTGAAGAGAATGCTTGCCATTCGTAGGAACCACCCACACCCTGATCAGTAGACCCTGTTGAATGTGATGAATGATCTACTCAACTGGGCCAACATCTGACTGCCACATCTGCAAACTCAAGCTGAGCAGCAACAATGGAAAAATCCTCAAGTTTAACAACATTGGTTGCTCAATGAACTGCTAAAACTCAGGCAGCAACAGCTTCGGGAGGTGCAGAATCAGTTCAACAAAGAAGCTCAAAGCAGTCAACAAGGGGCTGGAACTGCTGCAGCTTACAGTCCAAGGCAAACTGTCATAGCATTCATGGCTAGGCAGTTAACATTCGAATCTCCTCAACCAGATCACATCATCATTGATCTTCTTGATGATTCTCCTAAGGTGCAAGTTGTTGACGAGCGAACAGCCAGTGATCTGGAGTTTGAAGAAATGTTAAAATCTCCTATCCTACCAAATCTTCCAAGTAATGAAGAGCCACAGAAGTCGACTGAAGAGACTGGACTGCCTGAGGAGCCAACTGAACGTCAAACTGCTCCTCCCCAAGATACATCTCCAGAGCCAGCTGAGTCTGACCAGCCAGCTGGACAGATTGCTCAAATAGATGAACAACCTGCCTATCAAGGTATACTAGCACTAACTGTGTACTTTGATCCAGTTCAAAGGGCTCTTCAAGCTGAAGCCCTAGCTGCTGCACCAGAAACTCTACCAAAGGCAAGCTATGATGAATCAATTAGTATAGAGAAAGCGGAACACTCCCACACAGTTCCTTGCAAGGAACTAATTGGAATTGAAACAGGAGAGGAAGTTGATTCAAGAACAGTTCAGCTTGATGCTCAACCAAGCAGTTCAATAGTCCAGCTCCCTCCTTATTATGAAGAGCTGATCCAACCCTGCAGCAACAGGTTAAACTGCACACTGAGCAGATCAAGCAGCTGGAAGCTCATCCAAGACTCTAGTTAGCTGAAACTGAGTCAGCAAGCAGCGGTGAAGAAGAGGACCTCACTGAATCGCTGGCCAAGAGAGGAAAAAACTGATCACAAGAAGGACTAAGTGGCTGATCAAGTTAAACCTGATTAGAAAAGCCCTAAGTGTACTTCTTGTTAATCAGTTTGTAATTATATCTTTTGATATATTTATAAAAGTTTATCTTTTTTTATTTCAAATAAATGTTAAGCCTCACATTTATTTTGAAATTTTGACCGTTGCAAAACAATGACACGTGTGAAAGTCATTAATTACCAACGACCAAAAGAGACCAGAGGCTAGTACCATTCCAACCATCAGATCTATGAGCATGTCCAAACACTCATAAAAAGCCTCTCTCTTTCAAACCTCTCAAAAAGCCTCCTCCTCCTACAATCTCCAAAAACTCTCTCTCTCTCAAAAGATCTTAAAATTCCCAAAATCTCAGCCAACCTCAAAGATGGCCGAATTATCCAGATCTTCAAATTCCTTCAAGGAACAACTTATGAGAGATAAATTCCTTGATAGGAAGAAATTTTAATTGATTCTAGATAAATCAAACAACCCAATCCTTCTGTCAAATCTTCACAAGATAGAAATTCTTTACTACCTGGAAACACCACCAAAGTTCTTCAGACAAAATTTGGTGAGTGAATTTTTGCTTTAAGGAAAATTATCTGCAGATGGAAAGACAGTGTCATCCGTGATTCAAGGACGGCCACTTCAAATCACTGAAAGGACAATTGCAGAAGTGTTCCAACTCCCACAGGAAGGTTCATCCGTTCAAGATCTAAAGGAATCTGCAGAGTCATACTGGAGAAAATGTCAAGCTTCAACCTGCGACAAGCAATTCAGTTTTACAACCGCTAAAATTGACATAAAGCCCGAGTATAGAGTTCTACTTGACATAACGAACAAGATGATGTTCAGGGCCATTGGAAGCCTGAGTCAACTAACCCAAGAGAGATACAAGGTTATGATTCACCTTGCTGAAGGGCGTCAAACAAATTGGGCAGAATTTGTCTTCCAACAATTCAAGCATCAAGTCATCAAGGCCTGTGACTCAAAGAACTCTGGTAAATTTGAGTCCAAGGTTGGACTTGTTCTAAGAATGAGTAAAATGCTTGAAGACCTGCTGAAGCTTCCAAATGATGAGTCACTACCAGTCCTTATTTCTGACTGGATTCCCAAGAAAGGAACTGCTCATCTTCAGTCACTAAGGAAAAAGAGAAAAACCAAGGCCAAGACAAGCAACCACTCATCGAGCAACTCAATTGCCAATGCCGTTCAATCTCCAAAATCAAAGAACGGATCACCAGTTGATTTCCAGGTTTGCTCTGATCCAGATGAGCTTATTCCATTCATTGGAATCCCTCATCCAAACTATGGAGCGGACTACTTCAGAAGCACATGCCCTCCACTTCAGCTGACTGAAGAGAATATTCGCACTTTCTATGGTGGTGAATATGCAGTCAAAGGTGCTCAAAAGGAAGTGACCAATCTCCTTCTCACTCACTTTGCTTTTGTTGCACAACGTGACCAAGAGTTGTTCAAACAACTCCACCGGTATTTCTACTGGTATAACTGGAGACATTCTATGTCTATCCAGTCTCACTTCTTGCTAACTGTGTTTCATGGCATGAGCTACTGGCAACGTGAAGAAACATGGAGCATTAAATGGATAGGATCGTCAAATCCATTCCCTCCAACCATTGTGCAAGTCCAGCATATAATGAATCACCGGCTTGTTAACAAGATTCCAGCCACCGCCTTATTAGCAGATTTCAAGACCAGCATCATGCCTCAAGCAGTTAGGATTGCAAGCCAATCAGTCAACTGCCAAACTGGCTCGCTCTATCGGAAACTGAACTTTGATAATCTATCAAGTTAGTCAGCTGAACCATCACGACAAACTCCACATATCGTCGAAATGATAGAACCAAATATATCACAAACTGAAGCTATGGCTACCCAGAAGAATCCAAGGCGTGCTGATGAGAGAGATAGTGATGATGAAGACACTGCCACATCACCAAGCCTTCTATACAAGAGCTATGTCACTCCACTGCTCACATCTAGCTCAAAAGGCATGCAATTGCCTATGAAGAATGATCAGTTTCAATCATCGCCAAAGGGAACTTCACAATCCCTTAGTCAAAGGATAAAAAACTCGTCAGTTGCCATTCAGCTTCATCTTCACCAAGCTAGGACGACTGCAAGGCCTGAACTGCCAAAGAACAAAACTCCCTCAAATAGAAGCAGTGCAGCTAGTCCCGCTAGGCCCTTCAAGAAGCGGAAACCGTCTACTTAAAGCCAAGCAACTGATCAAGCCAACTGATCAATTCAGTTCAATTACAGCTTCAGCTTTAGCTAGTTTTTCAGCGACAACTGAGAAGTGAGACTCAACTGATCATTCAACCGCCGAGCAGTCAATCAGTTGGACTGTATCCCAACTGAATCCGGATAAGTTTTTTTTCTTTTTTAAAGCTTATCATAATTACATTCTTACCGTTGCGATTATGAAATTTCTTATATTATACTCAACGGTTACAATTTGAAAATAGGGTTCTATCTCACAATGTTGCAATTAATATCTCTGAGTTGATATTAAATCAACTCTTCAAAATTGAAAAAGAAAATATAATTTTTGACTGAGATATAAATAGCAAGATCTGCAGAAAATATTTTGCTATTTATGGCAACTACCCCATTTTCAAAATCGCTACTTCTCAGCCACAAGATCATAAAGTTACTTCATCATCAAATGGCTGAGATGCAAGCATCATTAATTCAGCTAATTATCCATCAAATCGGATGGCTGATCAGCTAAGAAAAGCAATCGAGTGCCCTCGATTCCTGCATGCAAAGCTGAATAAATATGTGCACCGAGATGAAGGCTCCGATCATCTGCAGACCCTTTCTCTCTCTTGCTTTGATCATCTGCTAGTCTTCTCTATCTCCTCAAAAACACTTGTTATCTAAACTAAAACAGCATCTTTTTGCATATATGAAGCCCTTATTTCAGATGGTAGATGCCAATCTACTTGTTAAGAAGCTGAAGAAAGATAAGACTCTAAGTCTAGAGTATCTTAACGCACGTCTCGGCTCAGACAAATTTCAAAGCATCTATAGGCCATTGGAGGCAACTGGCCTGCTGCCATTTTTGACGATCGTGTCACTCAAGCACTTACCTTCCTATGTTGCGGAGTTCTACTACAACGCAACCATCTCCGGCGACAACATCATCTCCACCGTCCAGAACAGAGAGATCACGGTGATAAAAGAGACGATGATGTCTACCCTTCACCTTCCCGGCGACGGCCCAGACATCATGGCCCTGCCATTGCCCTACAAATACGCACTGTGGGATGCTTGGAAGCTTCCTCACGTACGCCACCATGACTGTTCACAGAGGCTGAAGGAGAGTATGCCCAATGATATCATCCAACTCTTAGATATCACCGGCCATATCCTACATGGCAAGTTTGAGACAATCCAATTCTCGGACGTCAAAGCCCATCTCACGGCCGCTCTATATTTCGGATGTAAAGCCGATTGGGCCTCTTTCATCCTTGCTCAACTGCGAGCTAATGTAGAGCGAGCGGCATATGACCCATCAACTAGCTCATTTCGCGAGAAGATCGAGTTTATGAGTCGCATAAGCCATATCATTCAAAGCCAGTTTGATGAGGACATCCCAACTGGCGAACAACTCAAAAGAAGGGACATGCTCCCAACTATCTACTGCCATCCGATCCCGAAGCGTTCACGTCCACAAGGGCCTTCCAACTCAGATCGAGGAAAGGCACCTTTGGAGGCACCCATCAGCTCCTCTGAAGAAAGAGAGCTGATGATTGAGAGCGAACCTCTTTCAAGGCTGAGTGATCGGCCTACAATATCAGCCAGCTCACAACCTCTACCTTTACTCCAACGTGACTCCATTAAGGTTGAGTTTGAAGCGGTTCTAGACCATCAGCTCAGAAGCTGTTTCGGTCTTATTGAGGACACAGACTCTTCCCTATTCGACCAACTGCGGCGGTACCTCCAGTACCATATATGGCGATTACAACTGGATAAGACAACAATGTTCCACCTCATCCACACCCGTGGATCCAATTTCTGGATCAACGAAGGACATTGGAGTAGAAACTAGATGAATCATCCACTCTCCTCGCCACCAACACTTTCAGAAATAATGGATTCGATGATCAAGCGAATCCAGCTAAGCCTACCAGTCGATGCTCCTCTCCCCAACAACAATCCAGCCAACTCCTCATGCACACCTTTCGTTGATGATCCACCCATCCCTTCAATCGATGAGATCTTCAACAACTTAGCCTCGAGGAACTTCAGAGAGCAAGCAGTCTCTCTCATCTCTGATCAAGGTCAGTTCATGACAACTGAAGAAGCCTATGCATGGCTCTCCTCACCCATGCAAATTCCTTCAGTTCTCTCAGTTCATGATGACAATTTGGCAACTGCCTTCACCTTCCTGTAAAACTTGTCAATACCATCATGCAACCCATTCCACCTTTTGGATGATGCCAAAAAGGGGGAAGATGGACAGAAAGATGATGGAGATGATGGATGCTTAACTCTTTAGGATCATATTCAAAGAGAAATTCATCATGAGGGGGAAGATCAGCTTCAGGGAGAAGCATGGAGAATATAA
The DNA here is from genome assembly GCA_026008535.1 of Perilla frutescens. Lineage (NCBI taxonomy): Eukaryota > Viridiplantae > Streptophyta > Magnoliopsida > Lamiales > Lamiaceae > Perilla > Perilla frutescens. Next base: position 17,790,718 of record BRKX01000014.1, on the reverse strand, counting down.
GGAGTTCAAGAAAGAGGAGAATCGAGCAGAAAGAAAAGGAGCAAATGAGCAATTTTCAGGGAGTAGAGTAGATTAGTAGTTTTAACTACTCTTGAAACTATAATATGATTTAAAGTGAATATATAATACACATTTCAATCATGCTTATAATGCTCATGCTCTGATAATGCTCATGCTCTGATACCTCAAGTTTTATCAAGTTGAATGCTCTGATACTTGGATGAAAAATGCTCTAATACCCAAAGTGAAAGAATGAAAAAATGCTCTGAAACTTGAAGTCTAATTGCTCTAATACTTGAATTTTATGAATATCTTGAATACCTTAATACTTGAATGATAGCATGAATGATAAATGCTCTGATACTTGAATGAAAATCATGAATCAAATTTTCTCTCAAACTTGCTCTGAATTTGCTCTGATTTTAAGAATCTGCTTAAGCAAACTTGCTACACTTGCAGTTTTTCCATCATCATCAACAAAGTTTTGACATCATCAAAAAGGGGAAAATTGTTAGAAAAAACTATCAAGGAACCCCTAGATTAGGTTTTGATGAGATGTCAAAATTATTTATGAAAAATTGACTCAAATTCAAGTTGTAGATCGGAGCTGACCAATCCAGGGCATCAAAAGGGAACTCAAGCAAAGTCAAAGTCAACCAATCAAGAGTATAGTCTGCAAGCTGAAGGATACGTCATTCAGTCAAAAGTCAACTCAACTGAGAAGTCAAGAAGTCGAATCAGTCGAAACAAACTGACAACTAAGTCAGTTGAGCTGAGGGAGAAAAAAGTCAACTAAAGGAACTGATAAGAGATCAGTTTAGACTGAAGACTGGAAGTATCCAGCTGATGACCAAACTGAAGTAAACAAGACAGATCAGCTGAAGGCAAGAACTGTAGTCAGCCAGCTTGTGATTAGTCAAGCTGATAAGAAAGCTCAAGTGAAATCAGTCAAGCTGACAAGATAGCCAAGAACTTGAGATCAGTCGAACTGGAGAAACAAACTCAGAACTGCCAACTGGAGCAATAGCCAAACTCAGCTGACGAGCTCAAAACTGCCACCTGGAGCAATAGTCAAACTCAGCTGACAAGCTCAGAACTGCCAACTGGAGCAATAGCCAAACTCAGCTGACGAGCTCAAAACTGCCAACTGGAGCAATAGTCAAACTCAGCTGACAAGCTCAGAACTGCCAACTAGAGCAATAACAAAACTGAGCTGACAAAACCAGAACTGCCAACTGAAACACAAAACTGCCAAGAAAGCTGAAGCCAGAGAAACCTGGAGTTTATTGCTCATACCGCCGAATCTTGGAGCAAATGCTTCAATAAAGATCCTGGAATTAAATATCCAATGAAGATCGATTGGCAGAGTAACGGCTACTTCAACCAAAAGCTCCAAACGATCATTAAACACCATCTTCCATTAATGAGCCAACAGAGCCACCGATAAATGGAAAATGGAACTCAACGGTCATAAAATCACTTCTCTATAAAAGACGAGTGAATCAGAGTTTAAAAAAAACTAAGAGAGCCGAAAAGAATCATTCGCCTTCACAACTTTCACATATACAAAGCAAGAGCTTTTCTTTCTCCCTCCCACTCAAGCTCAAGTTCAGCATTTGATAGAAACTGCAAGAGTCCAACTGAGAAGAAGAAATTCACAGAGTCAAGATAATCAGCCAGCTGTTGACAATCCAGCCAGGGTAGCCTTCTCAGTTTCAGCTATACAACGATCAACTACCCAGCTCAATTGAAGGAGCACATCAGTTGATACCATCTGTTCAAGACTAACCTCTTGAAGATCGAAAGAGATCTAAAATCTTGTAAAGACGACAATATCACCTACCTTCCTAGCGAGCAGTTAGGGACTTCAAGTGTGAGTCGTCGACCCACTGAGGTAGCGAGCAGTTACCAGATTCAGCCAACTGTCCTTCATTGTATAATTTGTAAAGAAACTCAAGTTATATAGTGAAGTTTCCCTTCTGCGGAAGGAAGAGATGACGTAGAAGTTTGAGACTTCGAACCTCTATAAATCGCTTGTGTGTTGTACTATTTTGGTTATTGCATATCCTTGAACTGCACACAATATCACACAAGCCGCACTCAAACTGTCTTAACTGATTAATAAGTTTGTGCATAGATAAGTTTTACTAAGCGAGTCAAAGGGCCCTGTTATTCCGCATTTGAAGTAAAAAAGTTTTAATCAGTTTATTCACCCCCCCCTCTAAACTGATATCGACTCGCCCGGAACCAACAACCTTGCTTGTGATAAAATGAGGCCTAACTTTACCTTTCAAGAAAGGAAAAGATTTTTGGCAATGTGTAGGTATTACTTTTGGGATGATCCCTACCTTTTCCACTTGGGAAAAGACGAAGTGATTCGAAGATGTGTCCCGGAGGAGGAGCAAACCGATGTTTTGGCCTTTGGCCACTCTTCTCATTATGGTGGCCACTTTGGTGGGTAAAAGATGGCCCGAAAGATCTTACAATCTGGTTTGTATTGGCCCTCAATTTTTAAGGATGCTCATATCTATTGTCTTTCATGTGATAAGTGCCAAAGACTTGGCAATATTGGGAGAAGAAATGAGATGCCTTTAAATATCAATCTTGTTGTTGAAATTTTTGATGTTTGGGGAATTGATTTTATGGGACCATTTCCTAACTCATTTGGATTTGAGTATATCCTATTAGTGGTCGATTATGTGTCAAAGTGGGTTGAAGCAATCCCCACTAGGTCTTGTGACGCTAATGTGGTTATCAAGTTTGTACAGGAGCATATTGTGAGTAGGTTTGGATTCCCTCGAGCAATCATAAGTCATGGTGGAACGCATTTCACCAACAAGCTCTTCGAAAGATTGATGAAGAAGAATGGAGTGACTCACAAAGTGGCTACTCCCTATCATCCTCAAACTTCCGGTCAAGTGGAGACAAGCAACAACCAAATCCAAAACATTTTGAAGAAGACTGTGAATGTAACGAGGAAGGATTGGTCTACCAAGTTGACGGATGCTCTTTGGGCATACCGGACGGCTTACAAGACCATTCTAGGGATGAGCCCTTACCGTCTAGTGTATGGAAAATCATGCCACCTCCCCGTTGAGATCGAGCATAAGGCCTATTGGGCCCTAAAGGCGGTCAATTTTGATTTAACTTATGTAGGAAATGAACGAGCCTTGCAATCGACCAAGCTCAATGAGTTGAGAAATGAAGCTTACGACAATGCGAAGATCTACAAAGATAAGGTGAAGAAGCTTCACGATAGGCGCATTGTCAAGAAGGAGCTCGCTCCGGGCATGAAGGTTCTCATTTTCAACACTCATTTGCGGCTCTTTCCCGGAAAGCTCAAGTCAAGATGGAGTTGCCCGTTCATTATAGAAGAGGTGTTTCCATATGGCGTTGTCACATTGAAAAACTCGGAAACCAATAATTCATTCCAAGTGAATGGCCACCGAGTCAAGCCATATCTTGAAGGATTTTTCTAAGAAGCCGATGTTGAGGATTTTAAGCTCCTCAATCCCATCTAACCTTCCAAAAAACTTCGTCTAGCTCGAGACATTAAAATGAGCGCTGCATGGGAGACAACCCATGATTTTCTTGTTTTTACGTGTTCGTCATTTAAGCATTTTTAGATTTTTATGTGTTTGAGTTTTTCGTGTTTCTGTGTTTGTTTTGCAGGGGGTAACATCGGAGAGATGTCGGGGCGAAAGAGGCAAAATTTAGCTAAGTCTCAGCCCGCGGCCGCGCACCCTGCGCGACCGCGCGACACCACCCTCAGCAGACATGGTCCGTGAGTGCGCAGCCCCCGCGGGCGCGTGCATGTTTTGGCACAACATGGCCCCACGAGCGCGCAAGGCTCCGCGGGAGCGCACCTCACCGAGCCCCACGGCCACGCGCCATCCCGCGGTCGCGCACCCGCCTCCCTATAAAAGGGGACCACTCGTTTGGAACCCTACTTTCACACTCAACCCTTGCGCCGCTTTTGAGCCTTCCTCCCCAAACTCCTCCCTTCTTTCCCACAAATCGAATTCCAGCAAATTGCAGTTCAAGAGACCCTCTTCTCCACGTCACACTCACATCTCCATCCTCGTCACCGCGGCCGCGTCTTCACTCTGTGCCTGCATGTCATCTCCTTCCAGCCACCATGCCGCTCACCACCGCTGCTCCCAATCCACCGCCGCAGAAGCTCTTCGCCGCCACCAACCCCGCGATCGCACAGAGTCCCGCAGCCGCGCACTCCTGTTCTCGCTAGCTTCCGTGACCGCGCCTGATCCCGCGGCCGTCCACTCTCTGTCTGCGCCCATTTCTCACGCCATTGCTCGCACTCACTACTTCTTCTCAACTCCGGTCTTGCCCCTGTGCCCTCAAGCTCACCATGCCGCCAAGGACGAAGAATGTTTCTTCTTCCCATGAAGATGGCGATGAGAATCTTCAAGAGCTTTACAGTTGCCCGTTTCCAGTTCATACCCATGCAGAAGGTAACTGCTATCAAGCTTTCACTGATTATGAGATTACTTCCCCTCATTACCTTGATTCAAACTTGTTGAAATCGTTAAAAATTGATGGAAAAGTGGAAAAATACTTGAAAGTGTTGACTTTGGATAAATTTACAAAATTGAAGTATGTTGGCCTTAATCCGTTGTGCCTTGAGTTTTTGGTCACCTTGAAGCTTGATTCTATGAATTCGAAGATTACCTTTCGTATGATGGGAGAAGAATTTTAAGTGACATTAGCTAGAATGAAATCTTATTTTGGATTTTCGACAACTGGGCCAAAAGATAGGCCAACTGAATTCAACACAGATACCGCCTGGCAAGAGCTCTCTGGCTTTAACAATTTGGACCATCAGGGGACACCTACCGGCTTCATAAGGGACCCTGCCCTGGTCATCATGCACAAGTTCCTTGCATACTCTATTTATGGGAAGGAACAAGCCAACAAGGTCAATGCCACAGAGGTGTATCTTCTTTAGTGTGCACTTCACAACACCAAGGTTTGTCCGTCTTACTTCATCTGGACCGCCATCCAGCAGATGACTAGGTGCACAAAGATGCATCCCTCCTTTTGTGCTTTCATCACCTCTCTTGCTGTTAAGCTTGGATTGATTCCAAACATAGGTCCACTCCCTGAAGGACAGAGCAAGGTTAAAGAGTATTTGATCACTGTTGACGAGCTCAAGCGAGCCCAGCTTATCCTTGATGTGAGGAGACTGGTTCCTCACACTGATCGTCAATGTGTCTCCAAGATTATGAATGCTCAGTGTGCAGCCCTCAGACATGCCAGAGAAGTCGGGTCATCTTCGGCTTCACGTGATGATGAAAATGATGATGACGAGCAGGGCGAAAAAGAGAATGAGAGAGGAGAAGAAGAAGACCAAGAAAAAGAAGAAAATGAGCAGGAAGGCCATGCCTACTACCAGCCGTCGCCTTATCCCTCGACTATGCCCCAGCATGGGTATCAAATGCCGTAAGCTGATTTGAGGTCCTTCCAGGACCACTTTGACACTACCATGGGGCAGTTCCAGCAGAGCTTCCAGCAGAATTATGCTGACTCCATGGGCCACTTTCAGCAGCATATTGATGCATCCATAGGCCAGTTCCAGCAGTCTTACAGTAACACCATAGGGCAATTCCATGAGCGATTTGATGCTTCGATAGGTGAGTTTCGCCAAGAGTTGGGATCCCTCCGTCAGGATGTTGGAGACATGAGGCAGGATATCTTTGGTCACCTCGATAGGCATGACGAGATGATGACGGCCCTGGAGGAAAACTAGAGCAACTAGATGCTCTCTTATCCATACCCGCAACCTCCTCCGCCACCTTATGATCCACCGCAGCAGTGAAGCTGTTTTGTGTTTTTATTGTGTTTATGTGCGTGTTTTAGTGTTTTCAGTTTACTCTTTTTGTTGTTCGTTGGTCGTATTTGTCATGTTGTTTTGTAGGAACCATCACCTATTGCCGGTCTTTTACACATTGTGATGTTTTCCTCTCCCCTTTACTCCTATTGCATTTTATTTTCATTCATTGAGGACAATGCATGCTTTAAGTATGGGGGTGAGCTCGTTATATTTATGTTATGTTGTGGATTTTGTTATGAAGTTCTTATTTTAATTTATTGTGTTGATTATGTTGATTTTGATATTAATGTTTGTTGTTCTAGTTATATAAGTATGTTGTGATTCTCCCACTTAGTATCTCGTTTTGCCCAATTGTCAAATTTGAACAATTTTAGATATGAATCTTCAAGGAATTATTTTCAAGTCGATCATAATGAATGAATTGTTCCATGGTTTCACTCTTGAACATGAATTATCTTTGAATGTGATCGCATTTGATGATTGGTGTTGAAGAGTTTTGTCTTCGAAGGATTGGGAGGAAGCATGCTTAGCCTTTTTCATGAAAATTACTCCCCTTAATCATTTATCCTTGTATTTTAGATATGAAAAAAAGGGAGAAAAAGAATAGAAAAGGGGCAATAAGGATCTCTACTCCTCTAGTAGATTTATTCAACAATGAGTATAGGAAACCACACAAGGACACTAGGGATTGCCTCCCTATGGTTTTACCTTGTGAATTTTGATCCACACCCCCAATAATTTTATTTAAATAAATGGGATTGCATTCCGAATTCTACTCATCTCATATGTGTGTCAATTTATTCACGTGATTGCATGATGAGTATGGAAAACCACATTAGGAAGCTCGATTAAGCTCGATGATTAGACCTAATGACCCTCATCCTATCTTTGCAATCCCCTATATTGTTGTAAGCTCGTTTCTTAATAAATGTGAATGTGATTTGTGCGGATGTAATTGAATTGAATTGGGGCTCATGTGTTTTTCTTAATCTTGAGAGGGCAAGCAACTCAATTGATTAGATCTTGTGCTCATTTTCTTGGATGATGAATGTTTGGTGGGAACCATGAGAATTGTCAAGGACATGATCGCCTTGTGAATATTTCTTTCTTGCTTCATATTTTTAATTTCTTGTTTGCTTGAGGACAAGCAAAGAGTTAAGTATAGGGGAGTTGTTTGGTGTTTATTTGTGTTGTTTTATTGCATAATTTTGCATGTTCTATAAGTTATTTTCTAGTCCCTTTTTCTCGTTTATTCCTAGATTTCGTGTGATTTTCTACACTTATTGCTCTCATGGTGGAATATGCCAAGTTTTGAAAAACTTGAGCTTTTGTTCGTATAATCTGGATTTTTAGGTATTAAGGTGGCGAGGAGCGAAGACGAGAACCGAAGAGATGAACCTGGAGGAAGTGGCCAGGGACCACGCGACCGCGCAAGCCGAGCGGCCGCGCAACAAGTCCCCGTGGCCGTGCGAGCCCCATGACCGCGCGAGCAGGCTCTCGGCGGAGGCACCCCGCGGGCGTGCGGTGTCCCGCTGGCGCACGAGACGCTCTGTTTCACCCGATTTGCCTTACCCTCTACTCGATTATCGCCTTTTTTTCACCATTTTGCACAAGAAGGCATCTCCTTCATCCCTCCTCATTTTGCATGTGGATGTGAGAATTTTGGCCTTGCCTAATCTTAGCTATAGGACCATAGGGATTAATTTCCCTAAGTTTATTTTATGGACTTTTGCTCCCACCAAATCCCCTAAAATCCCTCTCACAATTAATGCCCCCTTACCATCACCATACCACCACCTTCCCCCTCTCCTCATCCGATGCCTTCCACCATACTCCTCACTCTCTCTCTCTCTCTCTATCTATCACTTCTCTTTCTCTCTTTCATCTCTCTCTCCCTCTCTCATGTATCTAGAATAGATATTTGGGGATTCATCATCATACACATTATCACTTCTCACTACACAAAAAAACTTCATCTCTCCACCTCTCCATTCTTTTCATTTTTCTCTACACACACTCACCATCATCTCTACCATTTTCTTTCACCATTTTCACCACCACTCAAGGGAAGAGGAGAAAAGGAAGAAAAAGGGAACAAGCCAAGGAAGAAGAAGAGGAGACGAGAGGAAACCGACTTCGAGCCATCGCGGAAGCTAAGCTCGATAGGAGGTTTACTTTTGGTATTTTCTTTCCATTTCTTGGATGATTTGTGGGGTTTGTCCCAAACTTCTTGAAGGATATTGAATATTGTAGAAGTTTAATATTATTTACATTTGATTATGAGATGACGATCTTCTATAATATTTGTGTTGTTTTGAGCATGTTTAGTGTCTAATCTCTCTATTAGGGGGTAGAGGATCGATTTGGTTTTGATCTATGCTTAGTCTTGTTGGTTGTTGTTGTTGAAATCGTCCTTATTATGTTAGAGTAATTGATCACTACTTGAGCATTGCTAGGATTTAGAGGAAAATTGATTGTGATTCTAAATCCTGAAATTGGTTCCTTCGACGTTAGGTGGATGGGGTTCCTAAGCCTAATATGTTAATCTTGTTCCTATGATATAGCTAAAAGCGGTTTAATGGATAAACGGTGACAGTAATTGAAGTTAAACCAATTGAGAGGGTCTATTATATGAGTAAGATTAGCATTACCAACTTGAACAAAGCATGGTGATAAACCATTGAGAGAATCTACACCCTAATATCTTTATCCTTCTATTTTCCTCAATCTTGTTCTCATTGTTGTCATTTGCATTATCTTGCTTACTTGCTAATTTCAATTCGTAGTTTAAATCACCATCAATCACATGTTTAGAATGTTTAGGTTTATTTTCATTGTTTGAACATGTTGCATGCATAGCTCCTAAGATAGTAGCTCACATTAAGCCTTCCTTGTGAGATCGACTCGGGTTAGCTCATCACGTCTATAATTGACCCCGTCCAATTGCGGAAGTGGTCCAAAGTAATTGTTGTGTTGAGCATAAACCGAAATTATAAGTATAAATTTGGACCCAATCAAAATATAATTTAATTATTAATCTTACTCTTACGGTATGACTGACATGAAGAAATGAAGTAGATCAATCGAAATCACCATTCCTAGCCACCTCCATTGCTAATCATCAAATAAGTAATAATTGTAAAATTAAACTAAATAATAATAAATTAAAATTGAAGAAAAAAATGGAAGAAAAATTAATAAAATTTGTCATGGACACCTAATTAAGAGGATCTCATTTGTGAGTAAGATCATGTTTAAGAATTAAAATTACCATTTCATAAGTGATATGATACTAATTGTGTAGTTATATATATACTATCTATCCTTTCCACATCATATTGCATGAATATATATCATCAATAGTTTTTTCTTCACATATTGATTAGGCATATCATACATAATTGAAGTAGAATTTAGCCCAATGCTATACACACTGGATATATAGATACAAGTACTTTTTCTTATCTTTAATTGTTGATCCTGATCCCGGGCGAGTCGCAGTTAGTTTAGAGGGGGTGAATAAACTAACTCAAAAACTTTTAACTTGAATGCGGAATAGATATGGCCCTTGACTCGCTAGTAAAGACTTATCAATACACACGGTCAGTTGAGATGATCAGTTGACTCAAAGGTGTAGCTTGTGTGAGTGAGGTGTGCAGTTCAAGATATGCAGACAGAGAGCGATAAGTACAGCACACAAGCAGTTTATAGAGGTTCGAAGCTTAAACTTCTACGTCCTCTCTTCCTTACTGAGAAGAGCATTCCACTATGTAATGATAAAGTTCCTTTATTAAAATTACGCAGTGAAGATAACTGTTGAACCTGGTTGACGAAAACTTTATGAGTCACGGTCTCCTTTTCAACTGGTGATGTCCCAAAAACTGCAGTTCCAACGATCTGCGGTCTCCTCAACCGGTAGGTCGACAGCTCACACTTGTGATCTCCAACTGCTGGTTGGAGAGATAAGGTGCTATTGTTCATCTTTACAAGATTTTAGATCTCTCTCGATCTTCAAGAATACAGTCTTGAAACTGGTATCAACCGTGTTGCTACTTGAGTTGAGCTGAGTGGTTGATCATTGTCTTTCGTGAACTGAGAAGCTTGCTCTCGCTAGAATTCTTCAACATCTAGTTGATTGTCTCTTTAAGGTCTTCTTCTCAGTTGGGACTTTCGCAGCTTGACAATGAAAGAACTTGAGCTGTGAGGGGAGAGAAAGAAAGCTCAGTATCTACAATATAGCAAGAGTTAGAATGGCGAAAGCCTTGTGTGCGAAAAAGTCTTGAATCAAATGAGATTCACTCTTCTTATATAGAGGAGTGATCTATGTGACCGTTGGGTTCCACCGATCGTTGATTCGGCTGAACTACCGACGGTAGTTGATTCTTATAGCCGTTGAAGCCTTTTTGAATTAGTCGTTGCTCAGCCATTCGATCTCTGCAGAGTATTTACTCCAGGATCTTCTTCATTAATATCAAGATTTCTGGTTGAGCATTAAATGCGGGAAGCTTCAGTTTGGCAGACTTATCAGTTGCCTGGCTTCCAGTTCGGGACTCCAGTTGGCAGTTCTCCAGCTGCTCATCTTTCAATTCTGGATTGGTCCGGTTTGCAGTTCTCCAGCTGCTTAGTTCGTCTGTGGCTTCAGTTGGTTGATCTTTCACGCTCTTTTACCAGTTTGACTGATTACAACTATTTGGTTGGTTGGTCAGTTCGGTTGGTCTTATATCGAGCTTGTTTGCCAATTTAACTGTTCACAAACTGATAAGCAGTTTGTCAGCTTGAGTGGTCTTATTTTGAACTTGGCTAGCAGTTTGTCTCATGTTCGAACTTTGAGCTGGCTGACTCTAGTTCTGGCCATTATCAGTTGACTTGTCTTCTTGACTTCAGTTCAGCTGATATTTGATTTTTGGCCATCAGTTTGATGGTTACAGTCTTCAGTTAAAATGTTATGATATCAGTTTCTTCAATCAGCTTTACTGACTTTGCTGTCAGTTTCATTCAAGCTGAGCTTTAACCCTCGGTTGGGTTGTTCTCTGTTTGGCTAAAGTATCTCTTTAGCTGGGTTGACCATGCTTCAAAGTAGGTTTGACTTCTCGCTTCAGCGGAGCTGTTTTTGGAGTTTCTTCTTGGTCAGTTTACTTTCTCCAGCTTGGAACTCCTGCAGTTTTTCATAGAGATTTCTACATGTTTTGACATCTCATCAAAACCATCATTAAGGTTTCCTTGATAGTTTTTCCTAACATTAATTTATATATATTAGTATATAACATTACCCAGCCTCAATTATTTTACAATATATGGAAACATCGATCAAATATCATGTAACATAGATCCAATAATATATTTGTCCACCAAATTTAGCTGGAAAAACAACATCATTTCGTTGTGACAAGTTGATACATTTCGTTGTGACAAGTTGATACTATGCCAATACTAACGTATAGTAGTTTTACCAAACACGTTAATACATTTATTGATGTTTAAGAAAAAACTAAAAATTAGCGTGATTCCTAAAATGTGAAATTCGTGTAATTTTAAAATTGATCAAAATTTATAATTCTTAAGACAATAATTGTATATGGAATGAAAATGTTCAAACCTACATAAATCTGATAAAATTGTAGTTTTTTTTATTTAAAAAACTTGTACAATTTCCAGATAATTTTACAAAACTACAATATAACTAACAAAAAATTATTTGTACAAAAATAGCATATGAGATCCTCTATTCCAAAACAGCGGTAAATGGACATCCTACAACTATATGCTCCATTAATAGAAATTAGTAAAGGATATAAATCTACGTGCTCGATCGATATTGGCAGGCAACTACCTGACTCTTGTGCTTACACCAACTGATATTGAACGAGCTATGCACGTGTGGGATATATAAAACCATATTTATTGTGTTTCCATAAAATACTAATGACGACATTAATTAATCATAGAGTTAGCTAGAATAGAAACATGCACGCCATGCAACAATTGAAATCCTCTATTGCACATTTGGTGTTGCATTTCCTATTACACAATCAATTTTTTTTTTAAATTTTTTGTATTTTAGTTTAATTTTATACTTGTTATTTGGGGTTTAGTCTACCCAATAAAGGTGTATTATTTTTTTTTAGTATTTAATTTAGAGTTTTTAGTTATCGATTGATTATTTAAAAAATTAAATACTAAAAAATTATAATAAGCCTTAATTGGGTATGGTGAACCTAAATAACATAACAAGTGTAAAATTAAACTAAAGTACAAAAAATTAAAATTAAAGAACAAAAAAAAAATCAAGTGTGCAATAGAGATCTCTATGTTGTTACAATCAACATAGAGATTGGGATTGGATAATAGGTTAGGGGTTAGAGGATGAGAGATCACCTCTAATCTATACTAAAAGGATAGATTGGGCACAACGGAAGAGATTCAGGTGTCTTTAACCAGATAATTAGATTCACATAAGCAATCAGTGTGCCCATGATTAGTCATGTGTTTGTTAAGTTCGAATCGACATTCTAATCCGGAATACTTTACTATTAATATTTTATTTTCCTTTATTTTGTTTTGCTATTTTACCTTACAGTATTTACATACGAAGTACGAAGACCATAACAACCCTCAAACTTTAGAATTGGTGATATTGGAAGATAGAGTTCGCAGCTCCTCGTGGGATCGACCCTTACTCACATTGATGGCTACGCCTGCAGTGTGCATAAGGATAAGTCTCTCTTGAGATTTATTCTGATTGCGAAATGACCGTGTCACACACTGAGGATGTGTCCATGTTCTGGTGTTGGGTCTCACAGATTGAATGATGCTGCTCTTGTTTTGCCTCTGTATGCGTCTCTTCTTTGGTGCTTGGATAGTTAGAGACTAAGAGTTGTCGTATGTATCACTCTTAGCGTAAACAGTAAAAAGAGATTGGGGAGTGTAAGTCACCCGTAACTGCTTCCTATAACTAACCGATCAAATCAAGGTACCTACTTAATTGTGCTTGGGATTGCATGCATCTACCAAAACTGAATTAACGTTTGACTTAAACATTTCTTTTATATTGATTATTCTTGTTTTGTTTTATTTAATTGTTGGTTTAGATTTGAATAGTTTCAGGGAAGGAATTAGTGACAGTAATTGTACACAACCCCCAAAAGTTATTAACAAGATAGAAAGGTTAATCAATCATCGTGGGATGAAATCTGCCTTTGGGCGTTATACTAGCCTCTGAGGGCAAAGTTAAGCATCTACAGGGCTTTGCCTACAGGTGTAATTCTGCACGTAAAATGACGGTGTGTCAAACGGGCACAAGGTTAATATTACCAGCTGAGGCAGGAGCAGTGCACCCTAGCCGCCGAGGGCAGAAAGGAGCTAAATAAGGCAAGTCTGATCATATCCCTGGATTCTAGGAAGTGGATCAGCTATCTAAGGAAAATTAGATCTCGGCGATCTAGGGCATGGCGAGTATAGATTCTGCGAATCAGATCTTCTGAATAAGGAAAGAATCTATTAGATATAGAAATTCGTGGGCACGGTGATTTGCAGATCAAGCTGAAGATCCCCTCGACTTGTGGAGGAAGTTGACTTGTGTTTTGTACTCCTATATATGCTAGTTTCATGGCAAAGGTTGAACACACAACACTTGATACATTTTCACTTTAATTTTCTGCACTTTATATTTATGTTCAAACAATCTCGGGTCTTTGCCCGTAGGTTGCTAAGTTTTTTATTTCATGTTCTTAAATCCAATGTTGGTGTTGAATCGCTTTTGCTATTAATCTAAGTAAGTTTTTCGTTTCAATTATGTGCGCTTTTATTTATTTTTATTGTTGTTCTAAGTTTAGCATGAGCGGCTAGACTCGTTATTCTGAATTGAACACATGATGAGAACTTAATGAACATGTAAAGTACCGTGAGACTTTTGGGCATTAAACTGTGTGAATTTAGTTCCGTCGTGTAATCGATTTCTTTATTTCATTAAAGTGGGCTAAGCTAGTTAATTGTAGTTGATTACTCGTTAATTAGAATTGTGTTCACTACCTCTATACATGATCAATGAATCGTAAATGTGTGTTGATCATAAAAAGATGAGATATATCACGGGTACTGTGGAAAAATTGAGAGATCGGTGTCTGCAGTAAATCTGAGTCTGTCTAAGGCATAAAGGTGTCTTATTGTTTACAATCAATTGAGAGATCGGGGTTAGGCAATAGGTTAAAGGTTATGGGACAAGAGATCACCTCTAGTCTATACTGAAATGATAGATTGGGCACGCAGAAAGAGATTTGGTGTCTTTAACTAGATAATTAGATTCACATAAATAATCAGCGTGCCATGATCGGTCTAATGTTTATTAAGTTCAAATCGACGTTCAAATTCGAAATATTTTATTTTTGATATTATCTTTGTTTTCTTTTGTTTATTCTACTTTACAGTCTTTACATGCAAAGTACGGAAATCACAACAATCCTCGAACTTTTGAAATTGGTGACACTAGAAGATAGAGTTCGCAGCTCCTCGCGAGATCGACCCTTACTCACGTTTGTTGGCTACGCCTGTAATGGGCATAAGAATAAGTCTCTACTGAGATTTATTCTGACCGCGAAACGACCGCGTGTCACTCTTTTATGATCGATATTGTCTTTCTAGGACACTCATGAGAATCCAAGATTTTGATGGCCAATGTATGATATGATGGAGTTCACTTAATTTAAGAGTTGATACGTGTTGTGAACGGTACGGTCTTACTTGAATCCTTAAGTTTAATTGTTTAACACATTGTTTGGATTCATGTGGTATCCACCATTTTAATAAGTGTTAATTCAAAATTGAAAAATTATTGATACTCGTGCTTTTATCCTTCTTTTGCTAAGTTTTCTTCCTTCTGTCTTGTTGCTTGCCATTTGTGGGTGATTATTAGAAATGGGCAGCAACTTTGCCTTGTTTTTCTTGTTCTTTTAATTACCTCCATCCCACATCAGAGGAGTAATAGAGGTGGGAGTTGCTTTTTATTAACTCTTTTCTTTGAGCGGTCTAAACGAGTAGCCAATGGGCTTTTATGATGGGCCGGTAATGGCGGAACTCCCACGCGCATCATCCGTCTTGGCCCGGTCCGGTTTGGTCGTCATTGCGCATGCCGGAAGTGGCCGGGTTGTTCTATTGGGGTTTGGATTTCTTTTGCTTCAATTTATTTTCTTTTGGGTTTGAATGTGTTTTGTAACTGCTGAGAATGAGAGAGGTTCTGCACGACTGAGTCATGGAGTCGTAGGTGGAGGGGGGAACGGCTCTTTTGCTTCCTAATTATTAGATTAGTTGCCCTATTTTCTTGGGTTTGAATGTGCTTTGTCGAGAATGGGAGAGATTCTACATGACTGAGTCATGGAGTTGTGGGGGGAAACGGCTCTTTTGCTTCCTATTTTGATTTTGTTGCTTCCTATTTTGATTTTGTTGCTTCCTCTGTTACAGATATACCAAAAAATATCACATATTCCATTCTTCAACTGAGCATTTGTTTTGACTGGCTCTAGTTTAATTATCGTGATTGTGCACGATAAATTGAACACTGCGTTCACTTTGGGAATGATCGGTAAGAAGGCGGGTATAGTCGTTTTTGAGGCAGTGAATCATTACTATGTCACAACAATTGTTCTTGATCTGTTTGTGCTGTTCCGGTTTGTCCGAATTAATAAATCATGAACTAGATATAAAGCTTCACAAATTCATTCGAAACAAAACTAAAGATGAAAGAATGATTAATTTCCGAATTAATCATGAAATCAACGTCGACGTAAAAGCTTGAGAGCCTTAGCCAAAGTGGCTCTAAACCTATGAACATCAACGGTTACGTTCTGATTATTCAAGTAAACATCCCTTAGCTTAGCCCATCCCTCCCTGTGAATAGACAGCGGATCTTTAAGAACCCGATCATCGATCGAGTAATCTCGAACCAGAGAGCTCTCCTTCATCTCAATCTTGTACTCCAAATACCTTATGTTCATCCCAGCCGACGGATTTCCAAAATCAAGCTTCGCAAATATATCGATCGCCCCCAACGGGACTATTTGGATCAGAACGGCGTTTTCCGGAAGGAAAACCATGTTCGTGAGCCCAGCTCCATGGACTCCCATCATCACGTCGCACGAGTTCACTAACTGTGCGAACTTCGTCAAGTTCGCCGACACGTCTCCCTCCGCCGAGACAACCTCGTACCCGAGCTTCCTTGCCTGTCGGGAGACTTGATCCTCGTTCGTCAGTATTCGACTTCGTTTTCTCGACACGATCATGAGGCGGGGCTTGTTGGTCGATACCGCCTTCTTCCGGTCGAGGGAGTAGGTGCGTCGGAGGAGTTGCCGGAATTGGTGCATGCTGACGCCGGCTGCAGAATCCACCACGAGCTCTCTGTGGAATTTGAGGCCTAAGATTATTTTATGGTAGCAGTGCACGTTGGTTTCACGGTCAGTGTCGAGCATGTGGTGGCGGGTGAGCTGGTCGAGTAGAGGGCGGTATTTGGCCGGCCACCACTGCTTGTAGTCGGCGGCGAGGAAATGCACCTCCTTTTTGAATTGGAATGAGGTGGTGAATAGAGGGACTAATAAGTCGGCGAAATCGTGGAAGTGGTTTCCTGTGAATCCGCCCATGGAGAAGAGTAGTGCTGGAAGATGATGGTTTTGATCACATTTTGGGACAACGGCATCTTCGGCCGCTAGTCTGACAGTCCAGTGCTTGACGAATGCGATTCCCTTTCTTGGATAAGGTTGTATGGACCATGAATTAGTTGAGTTGGAAGGAGTGATGAGGAAAACGGTGGAGGAATTGGAGTCCACTCTTACGTCACCTTCAAACTCACAGTAATCTGCATCAGCTTTTAGGACTCTGCACAAGGGCTGCTGTATATTCTGTTTTTGATGAATTTTTTGAGCTAGTTCTGGCTTTGGTTCATGGTTGGATGCTTCTGGGGGCTCTGCATTGTTTGTTTGATGAGATTGAGGTAGCTGGAGCTCATCTACGTTTGGGTTTGGTTCAGAAATCACAAGCTTGCTTGGAGTTGGAGCAGCATCACTTGATGAGGTCTGTGGATTTGTATGATCTGAGACTAATTAATTATAGCAAGATTAGTTACATAAAAAAGTTGTTTTGGTATCAAATTAAGTGTGTAGGAAAGAGGAATGTTAGTTAATTTGGCATGCAAAGATTAAGCTAGGTAGGTACCTGCAGTTTGGGCGGAATTGTAAGTAACATCATCGTCAATGAGCAATTCTTGGAGGGTGTTGATCGAGAGGTGCAAACTCACAGCATCGCCAACTGCAAATTAAACAGCTCTGAATTATACATATATGTAGCAAATTAAAACGAGAGAGAGAGAGAGAGAGAAGCGAGAGACTAATTAATTACTGATTGTGAGGGGATGCAAACTAGGCTTGAAAGTGGAGGTAATGCTTAATGTGACGATGAGTGACAAAATGAGAGCAAAACATCCAAATCGTCTGCGATCATAGCGACTGAAACTCTTGGCGAAAATGGGATCATACATCTTTACTTCAAAATGAAGCTCTGCTAATTAAGTTCTCCTCTTTTTTGGAGCTGTCACAAATTAGCTTTGCTTAATTAGAGTGCTACTGTAGTCTGTATCTCTTTTAATTATAAATACTACTAAAAGTCAAGAGGAACTAGTAGACCGTATGCGCAAATAATATACTGTATATTATATATGTTCATGTATTCTTGCTCATTTCAACTCCTAATCACCTTATTTTTCTTGCTCTGCATTTCAATAATTCATTTGGAGGTTAGCTAGCTGCAGTATTCAAATTTGGCTTTTTTATATATCTATGTAGGTATTCTGAACAACAGTCCCGTATGATTTAATTTGGTCTTGTTTCATCTCCAATTTTAATTTAAGGTAATTACCATTTCTATTCTAATTTATCTCCAATTGTCAAATGTACATTTATGATACTATTTTATATATAATGTAGCATATATACAGTTGTTAGATAGAAAACCAACCACAATTTATAGAAATTAAGACTTTCACACACACACACACATATATATATATATATTCTTCTTCTTTTTTAAGAAGATATATTCTTCCATATTAATTCATGATTTACATACAAGAGCGACAATCACAATCTCATGGTATTTCAATGCTAGCTAGGCCACTACAATAACGTACGTAGACGATCGAATGCATACATACTTTATATAATAAAGAAAATTTAATTAATTAAGGTTGATTTTAATAATTAATCTGAAATTTATTAATGTGAGTTGAGCAAGGATTCTCAAATCTGCCAATGCCGATTTAAAAATCATCATATTATTTTGATTGTGTTTAGGTGGCCCGGTTGTTAATTTGTATTAAATTGTTTGGAAAGGATGATTTCAACTAGAGCCATTACAATATTAGCGACTTAAAATTATTTGTGATGTCAATTCTGGTTCTGGAATATATCACAAAGTCTCTATGCATGAGTACAAAAGCGGTAGCTAAAGAAATAATATGATAATACGAGATTTAATTTAGAGAGTATGAATTCATCGAAAATTAGTTGTTAGTCCCAGATTTGAAGTTTCTTGCGGGTATACCCCATGTTTATTTTAATTAATTTTAACATGCGTACGTAAACATTGTTAAGATTAATTATGAAAAAAAATTGGAACAATTTAGTGTCGGTAGACAAGTGTGGGAGCTAACTGCTAAGCAGTGGGCAATGAGTTGCATTCCATGGTTCATAAAAATTAATTTGTTGAAGAACACATCGATATACACTATGCATTAAATAAATGTTATTTGTGTGTGTATGTTGTTTGATTTTGACTCATAAAACATCGAGAATCTCCATATTAATTTACAATTTAGTTCTCTAAACCTACTGCGAGTATATTAATTAAAATGTTCGATCGACAATAGATATATATATATATAGTATTATCATGTGGATTTATGGGTTAATTATTCACATTAATTAGTAAGAATGATAATTACATCCACCTCCCTTGATGTTTGGTAAAATTATCAAATGATGAGCTTCAAAGTTTGTTGATAATTAATACGACCAAAACTCCTTAATTAGTGAACTAAACGTTTTATTTGATGGCTAAACATACGAGTGTGAGAAATAAATATCACAAAAAGATTTTATATACTACTTAAATGCTTGGGAATTAATTTTGTTTGAATTTATATTTGAGAAAAAAAAAATTGCATGTAATTTATCACCATAAACATTTTTTTGAAGCGTTGGATTGTGATGTTCACAATATATGTATCAAGGTTTGTTGGTAATTTGACCTAAATAATTTTGGGAGAGGTGGATACATGATTGCTGAAAATCCGCTTCCCAATTTGACTAAACCTCAGAAGGTGGATGATGAAAAAAAATCATCCTCGCTATTTAATTTAATTAATTAATAATGGGGAAGTCTTATCGTTTTATGAGTCAAAATCAATTACACGGATTGAGACTGCGATCCAAACTCTTACCAAAATTACAAATATGTTATTATATATGAGCTTGATTCGTCTAACATATTTTGATCAGGCTAACACAAACTTTTGTGTTAATTAATAAATTGAGAAGCTGCGAAAGATGAGGTCTTTTATGAGTTTTACCATAAAATACAATTGAAACCCCCTAAACCATAGACCTTGAACCAAAACATATAAATCAATGGCATGTATAATTTATAATGTTGTCAATAGATACATTAACCTACGCTAGCTCGATAATGGGTGAATTTCCACATCAGCATACATTCAACTTCCACTTAAGCTCAAGCCCTCGTAATTTTATTTAAACCTCCTCCATAAAGTTGGAATAAATTATACATATATATATCTAATAAGTAATAACAATGGAAAGCTCAAGCTCAAGGAGATGGTGGGGAGATTTCATAATTTCAACTACAAAAAGATTCGGACAGTACCATTCATATTACATATTTATTTATATGAGTGACCCATTACTTTTGTTCAATAAAAACAATATAAAAGAGTTAACAATCACACCCTAAAGAAAGAAAAAAGTAATAATTAATTAGTGTGGAAAAAATAGTTGCTTGTGTTACCTGCTCTAATGACTTAAGAAATGTTGATGGGCCAAAGCACAAATGTGAGGTACAAGGCACTGAGTTGGTTGTTGAAGAGAAAAAAAGGGACATCTTAACAAATATTTCACCTTCAAATGTTATATTTCATTTGAATGATTGCATCTAATTGGAATCTCACTTTCACTAGATACAGATATTGATGACAATCATTTTTACAGGGATAGTTACTGTTTTATTTTATTTTTTTTATAAAAAAAAAAAAGAAACTTCCCTCTAATTATAACATCATTATCTATTTTGGAAATTAAATCTGGTCTATTCAAACTTCTAAAATTTGGGGATTAATTGCAGGTTTCAAGCTAGAGTAAGCTGGCAATATTTGCCAAATTTTGCAAGAAAATCACCACATAATTTCAAGATACTTTCATAAAGAAAGCAAACTTTCATATCACAAACTCTGACAATGCAGAGAGGGCATGGGCACTTGATGTTAATTTTGATTACGTAAAAGTCATTAAACTTTTCCCTTTGCACCTAATTGGCACTTAATTTTAAATTCGTATCAAAATGAACACTTAGACTTTTTTAGTTGGTTATTACTGAATTGTCATCCAATTATTATACATGTCAATCACAGTTCCAACCATAAAAAAGAAAAAAAACACGTTGGTGATTGCAGCAGCAGAAGATAATGGAATTTGGGGTTAAAATTTGACTGTAGAGGTGAATTTCTTACTTCCAAATCGGAAATGGCATGGCTAAAGCTCCATTTTCCACCAACATAAAAATGGATCAAGATTAACCGTAAACATATCTATTGTACAAAAATAAAAATTGATTTAAAATTTGATGTGAATTAATAATTAGTATCAACTTGACACGTCGCATAAGTTAAGTCCCCATTTTAGCCCAATAATTTACTCAATTTTCAGAAGGCCGCATGGAAGCCTGGAGCACCCATTTAATTTTGATATATATATATATATATATATATATATATATATATATATATTTAGTGCCATATTCTTTTGAATTATAACTTAACTTCATTTTCATTATAATTTTAATTGGCTAAAGAAGTAAAACTATAACACTTGTACACATTTTTCATTTGTGATCAACCACATGCACATTCATTCATGCTCAACTATACAGCAATTTCAAACTTACATAACAAGATCCAAGTAAATCTTGAAGAAATATTTCTTATCAAACTTATTTCCATGTACTTGGCAAGAGAAGCTGAAGAAAAATAAGATAAAATGATCAGACACCAGAAATTATATTTCACAAAATTGAGTGAGATTATTACAGGTAAAATTCAGTCTACAACAAACAAATCGACCTAGAACATGCTTGAATTTCGCACACGTCGTTTTCTTTTAACGAATAGATGTAAAAACTGCCGCAAAACATTCAAATCTCTCACAAACTTAATACAAGAATAGACAATTCTGAATCAAGGATCAATTAATTAGAAGAAACAAAAAAAAAAAAAAAAAAAAATTACTGGACTATGATGTCTTACGTATGATCGGTTAACAAGTACAGGGCTAAACAATCATTAGTTAACTCCATTCAGCTGGCGGCTCCTCCTGAATTTCCAGGCCTGGTGAGGCAAATACTGATTCGACAAAAAAAATAAAAATAAGAACACCAATGAAGTAATAATTGCAATGAAAATATCTTCTTAAGGGTCAGTACAAACCTCAGGTGGGAAGCTTTATACACTGTGCAGAAATCTGATAATCCATACATGATTGCCTACAGGTTATTCTTCTTCAGGTAGTTGAAATTCGAGATCAAGTTTCTTCTTTAGATGAGATCTGTCAGCACTGGAAGGAATGGCGTACGTTTCCAAATGTTAAAAAACAAAATTTAATCGACCAATCACATGTTCTACACGGATATGCATTTATGGTTCAATCAGGGCAGTACTTCTAGAAATGAAGATAGACTGTGTAGAAACAAGAAAGTGATAATTACTACCATGTATACAAAACCAAGATTCATTTCAGGCTAATTAGTTCTAGGGCCTTGACTAATTCATATCCCATTTGGTAGAAATAATTTAAAATAGTTATATAATGAAACCAACCACTCCATAACTTCTCTGCACAAGAGTGACAAGACCACCCCAAAATATCAACCCTCCCTACCTCTTAATGAAAACAAAATAAAAGGATCAGAATCCAAGTCCTCTCCTCAAATCCAAATGTAAACTAAGAGCATTTGGACCAGGTTATAGTGTGCTTGGGTTAAACAGCCAGACAGTAAACAAAAGCTTCTCTGATGGCACATATTCAATGATTTTACTAATGGTCTATAGAACTATGTAAATAAATTTATATGAAAGCAGGAAATCTTAAAAGAAATTATTGGATAACATTAAGTTCCCACTCAATATGATTCTCTAATTAAAAAATCTAACATTCTAACATAGCTAGTCAAGAGGATGCAGTTTACATATTTATCCAAGCTACAGTTAAAATCTCATCTAGAAAACTAAATGTTTCGTTAAACATGAAATGGACTTGCTTTTAATTACAAAAGCGACAGTTAGCATCAGGTTATCAGGTGTGCAGGGTGTGTGCGTGTATGTGTGCACGCGCGTATTAGTGAGAGAGAGAGAGAGAGAGAGAGAGAGAGAGAGAGAGAGAGAGAGAGAGAGGAATGATAGCCTACAAACCTTATATGGGCATCGCCTGCGTGGAAGCCACCTCACCAGGCTTTATTATTTTTTTCTTGATTTAGTTTAATTTTATAATTATTAATTAGGGTTTATAATTATTTTTTATAATTTAGTTTTCATATTTTTAGTTAATAATTGATTTTTAGGGTTGATAATTCCATAATTAGGGTACATATTTTTTTTAAACTTCAATTCTTAGCGATAAATGTTAATTAGGATTGAATATGTTATAATGAATTATTTTTTTATAATAAAAATTAGTGAGGTGGCTGCCACATAAGCGGTGCACACAAGGGGTGTGCTCATATGAGGAGTGTCATGTAGACTAACAAGTCTCTCTCTCTCTCTCTCTCTCTCTCTCTCTCTCTATATATATATATATATATGTGTGTGTGTGTGTGTGTGTGTGTGTGTGTGTGTGTATGTGTGAAAAGGATGCAATATCAATCATATAGGTACGTGCTATGAGTGGAAGTGGGGAAATATGACGTCAGGATGAGTTGGAGATAAAACTCAAGAATTGAGGACCATGAAATTGGTCCTAAACAATGATGAGATGGTGGAAAACAATGACAGATTTAGAATGCCAGAGCACCTTGGTGTAAGTATTGCTGCTTCATAGTTTGTTTTCTGTTTTTTTTTGGAGGAATTATTGCTGCTTCTTAGTGGTATGGTCTAAAACAGTGGTTACTTTAGTCTGGAAGGGAAGAAGCTGTTCACATGAATTTGTCATATGTAAAGATTTTATATCTAGACAGATAGAGGAACACTTTATATCAGGTGTACTAGCTTAAACATAGCAGGTTAAGTGAATCACTATCAAGATCTACAGAAGCTTCACACAAAATTATGCATCAGAAATATTAAGTCCTGGGTATAGGTAAAAATTGATAGATATCTTATCAGCATATCCTTCTCAACAAATGCCTACTTTAGTCAGTAAAATACATTCAGCCAACTACTGTCATTACTAAAGCAGTATAACCTAAATGCAATCTTCATCTGGCTTTCCCTTCTTGCCACCTAAAAGCCCTAGATGGGATGAATGTACTAAATGCAATAAGTCAACCTTATCAAAATCCAAAGACGACTCACATATAAGCACAAGGATAATGCAAGAAACAAGAAAGAAAACACCAAATCAACATCTTGACATTTAAGGTATTTACATCATCAGCAAGTGTGCACATCTACCAGAAATAGCCTACCTGTTAATAGTTGGTCTATTCGGTGGCCTCATTCCAAAAACTGAAAAATCCAGGGACATTGGAGCATGCTCACTCCTCTCCCCAGCTGCCTGCCTTGGCTCATTGCCATGATCATCCATCTTAATCATATTGTGAGCATTTGCATCAAAGCCCTCACGATGAGGCATGACTCTTCTTTGTTTTCTAGGAGGAGACAACACTGTTGGACCATCCTGAGGATTAAAATCTGAGACTTTTGGATTAATAGATTCCTTCTTTGGCGGAGGTCTTGGAAGCGAAGCAGGTTCTGTAGGTGGAGGTATGGAAGTAAAATACCTACAAGAAAAGCAAAGTAAATTTCAATGTTTTCGACTAACCTCAAAAGAGTATATTAAGAATACCTGTGCTCCAAAGCTTGTTGAGCTGAAATTCTTGCTTTGGGATCATACGTAAACATCTTTCCTAAAAGGTCCAAACAATCATCACTAGCCATGGGAAATAATGTACGCAGTGGTTGACCCGACACATACTGATATTCCACGTAATCTGGAAGAAAGACCATATCTGGCCATTGTGATGGCTTTGGCGTCCCAAAAGCAGCAAAGATCTTTCCCAGTTGATCGATATCACTGTTTCCCTGCAGAAATCTAATTTCAGGCCCATAACTTAACTAGCACAGACATCACACATTCAAAATTTACAACACATCTACAACCTATTAGAGATGGTTGCCTTAATAATAGCAAGAAAAACAATAACTTAGCACAATGAAAACATTTGAGAAGTTTCTCTGCCTTCCAGAATTTCTCAATCAGCAACTATGAAATTTGAAGCTGCCAGCTCAGCAAACAGAACTCGTATGGGTTTCACATATTTACATCATTCAAAGAAAGTAGTATAATCCAGAGCTTTCAAAAAATTAACATTAGTAATGACTTACGATGATCAAGAGTGAGTAATAACAAACCTTACTTTATGATAACATCAATCAACACGACTGGAAAATCAAATCAAGTAGACACTAAAAAAAAAAAATCAGAAGATAAAATGGCCATCAGGAGATTGAATTTCACCTGCAGAAAAGGTCGCCGTAAAAGCAGTTCGGCAAATATACAAGCTGCAGCCCATACATCCACCCCTGGACCATATTGTTTAGCACCAAACAGAAGCTCAGGAGCTCTGTACCATCTAGCAAAAACCTAACAAAACACTACACAGTTCAATATGATTTGCAATGTAACCTTGTATAAACAATTAAACTCCAAATGTCAGAGTAAGACATGCAAAAGTTCCTTTAAGTTTAACAGTCTTTTAGTACCAATGAAGTTAAACATCAAACTAACAAGTTTCAGATCGTCAGCTGGCTGACAAGAAGAATTGTAGTTTAAGCAGGAATAAAGTCACATAAATGCACAATGTCTATGGTCACTGGTAAGCACATCAGGCAACATTAATTCATTGATATACTTCTTTCCTGCAATTATAAAAATAGTATCAATCTCGTGAATCTAATAAAACCAGAAAAGAACACCACCTGTACTCCCACAGACTAGAGTACCAATGGAACTGTAAAATGAGCACATGTTTACAAGTAGATAATTATTATGGACACATGGGTCAAAACAATATAGCATGCAAGAAGTTTAAGATGGAGGTCAGTTTCTACCTAATCTGAATCAGCCAGAGAGGCAGAGACATAATACCTGATGAGTGAACCTTCGATCGGTAAAATGAGCACATGTTTACAAGTAGATAATTATTATGGACACATGGGTCAAAACAATATAGCATGCAAGAAGTTTAAGATGGAGGTCAGTTTCTACCTAATCTGAATCAGCCAGAGAGGCAGAGACATAATACCTGATGAGTGAACCTTCGATCGGGACTCCCAAATACACGAGCTAATCCAAAATCTGCAAGTTTAAGTTGCCCAGCAGGTCCAATCAGCAAGTTGTTCGGTTTCATATCCCTGTTCAAACCAATATAAGAAACGTAAAGAAATGTAGCAAGTAAGACTTGATTAGCTCTTAGAACAAAATTCACCTATGCAAGACCCATTTTTTATGGCAAAAAGCAAGCCCCTTCAGTGTCATTTGGATGTACGACTTGATATCAGCTGGAGAGAGAACGATATTTCTATCACGAATAACAGCTTCTAGGTCTGTCTCCATAAATTCAAAGACAAGGTGCAAGTTCCCCTTATGAGGGAATGCATCAATCAACTCAATAATATTAGGATCCTTAAGCTCTTTGAGCAACTTTATTTCCCTTAAAGCTGTGAAATTGACACCTTCCTTCTGCTTCCCGAGACGAATTTTCTTGATAGCAACTGTTTGCCCAGTCTGCACAGATCATTATAACCAAAGTGATAATAACCCATCATAATCCATGCAATTACAGTGCTTGCGTGAAATTAACCATCATCAAAACATACAGAAAATTGCCACAAAATGATACTGCATATCTATTTGAAGCCTCGCCCGCAAAAGCCAACAATAAAAATCCCAAAACAATTAAATCATTCGTATATTTTCCCAACTTCAGAAACAATAATAACTACAAGCCTACAACCATCGTCTTACCATACACCAAAAAAAGAAGAGCCGGAAGAATTGGACAAGTGCACAAATTATTTACAATATAAAGAAAGAAAACCCGCAAAAAGATAAATCAAAAGTAGGATAAAAACTGCCCCATAATTTACAGCCCCGGAAACCCTAAATAACATTCTTGACAAATTAAGACTAAATTTTCGAAATAGGTCGAATTAAAAAAAACAGAACGTATCAAAACTGCAATAGGGGAAGTACCTTAGTATCGATGGCTTTGTAGACGACACCATATGTACCTTCACCGAGAACTTCGCGCTTGAGGTAACGATCAGCTACTTTCTTAGTCAACAATTGATCCACTGCCGCCATGTTTCTCAATATTTTGGCCCTCCCTTTCCAAGATTCAATAACTTGGCTACTCAAAATCGTGGGTTTTTCGATGAATCGGTATCGATAGGAGTTTTCATCCTGTGATAAAACTGAGCTATAAGCGAAGAACGAATGATATACAATCGTGTGAAGATAGAGATGCAATTGTAATTGCAACTGCGCAAGCCGGATGGAGCGTGGTGTGTGTATGCTGCGGAGCGCCGTGTGTTTGTGTTTGTGTTGGTGTGGATGTGGGCTCCCTCCCACCCTCGCTCCTCTGCTTTCAACTTTTGTTAAAGCCTGATTCCTAAACGGGTTTTGTATTACCAGCCCCTGCTATTTAAAACCATTTTTTCTATTTTCAATCTTTGTTCCGGATAAAATAATTTTGAATTCTGACATGTAATTAAGTGTCACAATAAGTAATTGAAGTGTCATAATATATTATTTAAAATATGATGATAAATTTTTTCGGCAGACCAAAACTTTTACTTTTGGACAGAAAAAAGAGTGAAAAAAGAGTGACAAACACCAAAATTTAATAGACTCCGGGGCACATGTCTACTGCAAAAATAGAGATGTATTACATTCATCTTACATTAGAATTTACATCCTCAACACCAATATTTTGGATCAAAGACGGAGGTTTGATGACAAATCCCAATGTGCAAATTTCTCAAACTTCATGTTATGTTATAATTAAGCTATCAATTAAATATCAAACCATTTTGTAATTAGAATCTATATCTATATTATATGTAAAAGTAAGATAGTCACTATAAATACTAATAATAAGTTTTCCCACCTAAATGCACTTTCTATAAATGAAAGTATAACATTTATTAATTAATTAATATTTATATTATATAGTCATTCAATACTAGAATTTCAACATTATAAATTATTTTTTATTTTGCGAAAATACTATTTTTTATCAAAAACTATTTTGTTCATTCAATGAAAAAAATTATGTGGCCTTTAAATTGTTGATTTATATGTTAATTTTCTAAACACCTACTTTTTCTTTATGATGGACTATAAGTTTATATTAATTATCATTCTTTCAAGTGTTATGAGTGAATGCTCTAATATATTAATCTATATTATATCTAAAAGTGAAATAGTCACTATAAATACTAATAATAAGTTTTCCCGCCTAAATGCACTTTCTATAAATGAAAGTATAACATTTACTAATTAATTAATATTTATATTATATAGTCATTCAATACTAGAATTTCAATATTATAAATTATTTTTTATTTTGCGAAAATACTATTTTTTATCAAAAATTATTTTGTTCATTCAATGAAAAAAATTATGTGGCCTTTAAATTGTTGATTTATATGTTAATTTTCTAAACACCTACTTTTTCTTTATGATGGACCATAAGTTTATATTAATTATCATTCTTTCAAGTGTTATGAGTGAATGCTCTAATATATTAATTTAAAATATTTTAAAATTTTAAGTTGATTAAATATATTAAAATAATTTCAGATCCACATCAAAATTTCAATTAAATATATTTAAATTTTCAAATTAAATATATTAATCAAGATACACAATGAGAATTTTAAATTAAATCTACTTAAATTTTTGAATTAAATGTATTAATAGAACTTGGCAATTAATTGTTAAATATATTTATGTAATGAATTATATATATATATATTAAATAGTTAAAGCTTATAGTTTTAGTTTTTCAAACAAAAATCATCACACATCAAAAAACTTACAAATATTGTTATGCATGAATAAATTATAAATTGTGAGTCCCAACAATGATATTCGCACATTTGTTGATCTCTAAGTTGAGATCAAATGTAATATTTAGATATTTGATATTATCATTTTAATATTAAATATTAAATATATTTAAAATTTATAGATTTGAATAGAATTATGTATATTAAATAGTTCAAATGAAACATTTTAAAAATATTGATTTAAATTTTCTACTCTTTAATTGATTAAGGGTGTTTCTAAATACACCGCCATTTTTTTTATATACCACATTTATTTCATACACCACACATCTTTTTTATATTTTTCACATTTTTTCTTTACACACCACAATAAAAAGTCATTTCTATCCTTTCATTATGAAAATAAATTTAAAAAAATTATTCCCCACCCTCACTCTTTCCACTCCATATTACATACATGCCGTCCTCCGTCGCCGTCACATTTTTTTCTGACTTGCCGCCTTTGCTTTTCTTTCCCATTAATTATTTTTTTTTTCAAAATAAAATAGAGAAGGACGCACTACAAGAAAATTACGATATAGCGACGGAAATTTCCATCGCCCCATACCCATTTTCCATCGCCAATTTAATGAGCGATAGAATGGCGACGGAAAATGTCCGTCTTGTGCATTTAGTCGCTAAAGAAATAAGACGACGGACGTTTCCGTCACCTTATTTGGCGACGGAATAAGCGACGGAAAAGTCTGTCGCCTTAAAGTGTCGTCATAAATGGTCGCCAAATTGAGGCGACGGACACGGCGACAGAATTTTCCATCATCAAATAAAAAAATAATTTAATTCATAAAATAAAAAAAATCGGGCGACGGAACATTTCCGTCGCCATTTTTGTTTTTTTAATTTTTTTTATTTTTAATTCCTTTTTCTTTTTAAATATTTATTTGTACTCAAATATAATAAAAGTTCATAAAACTAATATATATATATAATTGTACATAATTTAATACAAAATGTATAATACATATAAATAAATATCAAAATTGTAGTATAAATACAGTAATAGTACAACTATGTGCCCGCCTCATCATCTGGCCTTCCGGAACCGCTATCAGACCCTACGAATCCGTCAACAGCACCACCCGGCTGCTGACTAAGAAGACGCTCAAACAGGGACTCCATCTTGGCCTGCTTCTCCAGCACCTGCTGCACAGACTCACGCTGGGCATCCATTTGTGCCTGCATCTCACCAGTCTCGCATCGAGCTCTGTCTGGGTGTACAGCGATCCAGAGCCCAGGCTCGATGACGAGGAGGATCCTCCAGGTGCAGTAGAAGGGCAATGAATGGCAGGGGCCATGTTCCCCATCTCGATAGCGTGCCCCTTCCTGTTAGGCACCACCACCTGGCGAAAAATCTCGCCCATGTCTGGCTCTCTGCCCTCCGCTCTCCACTCCGCAGCCAAGACATCACATTTGTCTTGTATTTATCATGATAAATGTAATTCATTTTTCAATATAAATTATTTATATATACGTATGTATATATATTAAAATATTTGTAAAAATTTACCTTGTTTTCCCTCGCTTTGGCTGTGGTCCAAAGGCCGTCCGGGCAGTGAAGCTTGAGGTAGGTCTGGTAGTGCGCCTCCCACTCGGACAGATGCTACTCTCTAGCTTGATTAAACAAGATAAAATTAAACGAAATCTATTAGAAAGTGTTAACTTATTATACTCTAAACTTGAATAATTATTATAACTCGTACCAGATCGCGCATATGATCCATGGCATATATGGCGCCTCCGTGGTGAGTCTGGCTGGATGATCTTGGTCCATTGGACTCGGTGTTGCGGTTCCTCTTGGCCAGGTGAGCCTTCTTCTGAGTCTCTTCTGCATGCCAGTATGTTATCCAGGTAGGCCAGTCCTCATATCGCACAAAATCGGGCTTCTTGTCCGTCTGGTAGTCATCCTTATTCATATGGTATACAATGTCCCTGTACCGGTCCTGGCACTTCTTCCAGAAGAGCGGAAGAACCTCCTCATCAGGAAAAGACCACCTAAACTCTTTTTGTATTAACACATCAATAACCAACGACGTTAGTAATAATATTAGATAACACAAAATACATACATATATATATATATATCATTTTTTTACCTTGAACTCAGCCCAACATCATCCTCCTATCCACGAGCACCTTCTTCCAAGCGAATCCTGTAGGATGCATATACCTCTTGAAGATGGTTGTGATTGCCCTTGAACAGGTGTTCGAGGGCCTCATGACTCTGAAAATGCAAATTAGATTCAATTATAATGTACATAAAGTAAATTAATTAAATATATTGATATATAGATCAACATACCTCTCCCTGCACACGGTCTCGAGCTCGAGCTCCTATCTCGAGTCAACTGTACGAGACTCCTCTCCCATAACATCGATCTCATCCTGACCGACATTATCATCAATGGTACCGTCAATGGATCCCATAAATGATAGAGCTCGTGACCTAGCCCCGTGAGATCCACCACCTCTAGTCATCTGACAAAAATAACTCATAAAGATATCTATACACGTGATCTTAATTAAACAAAAACATAAAATTCAAAAAAAAAAAATCGGCAGCATAACAACGTGAAACCTATACTTTGACCAAGTCATCGACATAACTTAACTATGTTCGGGAATTAACTAGCAAAAACCAAACACAAAATGGATCCAGGGGCCCTCATCCCATTTAACTAATACGTACAATTAATATAGAGGGATCCAGGGGCTCTCGTCCCAATCTAACTACATACAATTAATATAGAGGGATCCAAGGGCCTTCGTTCCATTTAACTAATATGATTTAATAAATTGAAATAACATGCTTTCATAAATTCAACTAATTAACATGCTTTAATATACTTAACATATAAAGTTCTCATACTATTTTATTTTTGGAATTAATGAAATAGTGAATAAATGTGTGTACCATATGTCAATTTGTCAATAAATAAATAACATTTTACTATTAGTTAAAACTTAGTATTTAAGAAATTATATTGATCTAAGTACATGAAATTTTATTTATCACGCATAATTAAACTTTTTCTAACAATAAATAACATTTTACTATTAGTTAAAACTTAATATTTGTCCTAAATAAACTTTTTCTAACAATTTATTTGAAGCAATTATTGTTTTTCAAACTTTTGGACAGAGATAATATCTTAATTCTTTGAAGAACAAATTATAAAATATAATTATCTATATATATATATTAAGGCAAAATCGTGCGATAGACAACGGTTCTGCTATAAACCGTTGTCTATCACATGATTCAATAATTATATTTTAGGCAACACTTTTTATATAATAGACAACAGTTCTGAATTAATAGACAACAGTTTTGAATGAATAGACAACAGTAATGATATTTATTGTTGTAAATTTATCTTGTTCCTTTATTTTTTGCATTTTCCATGATAGTTTACATTATAACAGTTTTGAGATTTATAATTTTTTTATATATAGGTGGATGATTTGTATAATTCTTACATTTGTTGCATAAAAAAATAGATTTTGTTTATGTTGCACTATAATAATAATAATAATAATAATAATAATAATAATAATAATAATAATTTATTTTTCTATTTCAATTCCATCATTTAAAATAATTAAATAATTATATTTTTTATCCCTATCATATATTCAAAGAAATCAAATGTTCTTGAATCTTGGACAATTAGACATTGCTTTTTATAAAATCGTGTCGTTTGAAATATTTCAATTCGATCTTTCTAACATTAATTTTCATTTAGCCCTAAAATTTAATTTTCTTTTTGTTTGTCGTAACTACACAAAATTGTTCTTATCTAATTAATTAACACATGTGCATATTATTTTATTAATTTTAAAAATTAAGCACAACATATAAAATTCAAAAATAATCATAATGTTATAAATTTTTAAAAATAATAATTATTTGTGCATCACACAGGAGAAATACTAGTACAATATAAATTCCAAAACATTTCTTTTATTTTATTACCATTATATCTATAAATGGATATATATTTAGAGAATTTTCATAATTCTCTAAAACGTTTAATTACAATTAGTATAGCATGTGCCATTCTTAATTAAATAATTGGCACGCATATTTGATGAATTTTATTTTATTACACATAAAAAAGTAAAACTATTATTTCCTAATTCTTTTAAAACTAAATAAATTATCAATATATAATAAACTCCATAATAAAAATATAGTTGAGAAATAAAATCAATATTTCCACTCAATTTTTTTTTAACAAATACAAATTTAATTAACAATATTGTTCAAACCCACTAATAAATTAATATCACAGGACTAAATTATAATTGAGACTAAGCACTCCATCAATTAAGTTAAATCTGTGCAAAAAATAAAAAAAAAATTACATAATAAACAACACATTCCATCAAGATGAATGAATGTATTTAAATGGAGTTCCAAAATCTATGCACAAAAAAAATAATTACATAATAAAATTTACAAATTGATGGGGGGGCTTACCGACAGGCTCGGGTGTACACGGTCGGCGGCAAGCGGGCAGGCGGTTGGCGGCGGGCTCTGCTTGGGGGGGCGTCGTCCTCGGCGGCAAACAGAAGAGGAGAGGGAGAGGGAGAGGGGCGGCGCACGGTGGGGGTCGGCGCCTGGGGGATGGTTGGGGGATTGTCTGGTGGAGGGATTCGAGTAGAGTTAGGGTGAATTGGGGGGAGATGGGGAAGAAGGATTCTGTGCCCGAATATTACAAAACGGGGCGACGAAATTGGCGACGGAATGGTCCGTCGCCCGTTCTTATTAAATTAAAATTTAAATTAAAAACAAATAAGGCAACAGAACCATTCCGTAGTCTTATTATTCTGTATTAAAAAAATAAAAATAAAATAAGGCGACGGAATAGTCCGTCGCCTTATTTTCCCGTTATTAAAAAAATAAAAAAGTAAAAAAATAACATAAGACAACGGAATCGGTCCGTCGCCTTATGTGGCGATGGTAAGTCCGTCACTAATTCTGTCGCCCCACGTGGTAACCGCTACGTCCGTCGCTTTTCCGTCGCTCGTGTTGACGGAATCGGTTCCGTCGTTATAATGTTGTATTCTTGTAGTGACGTAGTTGTGTTAACACTGTGTTTCAACTCTGATGAAACCCTTTTTCAGATTTATAAAATATTCTGATAAATTCTTCAATGTCACCGGATTTTAAAGTAATATCATCAACACCATGTTCCAAATTTCAATCCCTCAATCAGATATATGTATTTCTCCAAATATTTATGCGACAAATCCTATGGTTGGAGAAGTTAACGAAATTAATTTTTCAGCCCCAAAAATATGTGAAATCAATACACACATTTGATTTCATAGGCAATTCTTACAAAGAAAATAAATTGATGAAGATGAGAGAAATGGAGATTAGCATAAATGGAGGGAAATGAGAGCAATTGTGGGGGCAATGTGGCGGGTGCGGTCATTGGGGTGGGTGGGAGGAAGGGGATTTTTTTATTTTTATTTTATTTCTTTTTTAAGTAAATTTTAAAATTAAAAATATATTTATGTAAATTAATAATTATTTATTTTTTTAATTAAATTTAATAGTGGTGCATAAAGAAAATTTAGTGGCGTATTTAGAAATTCCCATTGGTTAAATATATTTTAAAAAATCAAGATCTACATACAAAATTTTAAATTAAATATATTTAAATTTTGAATGGTTGAAACTCGAAATGCATTAATTGATCTTATCACTTTAATATTAGATAATTTTAAGATTTTCAAGTTATCATATTTAAGTTTTCAACTTTAAAGATGTTTTAAATAGTTGTAAACTTATATATTTTAATTTTAAACCAAAATTTATCCCATATTAAAGAACAAAGAAATAATATTGTATATGAACAAACTATGAATTGTGAGGCCCAATAATGATCTCTGCAAATTGAGATCTAGTATAATATTTGATATTTGATTTTATCAAATTAATACGATACATTTTAAATTTTTAGAAATTAAATATTTTTGAATTAAAATTGAATTAAATATATTAAACAAATATAATAAAATATTTTAACTATATTAATTTCAAATATTTTTAATTTTTCAAGTTTATTAAATATATTAAAAAAATTCAACATCCACGTCCAAAATCTTTTAATGAGTTATAATCTTTAAAGATAATGTATTTGATTTTTCAATAAATAATATATATATATATATATATATATATTTTCTATTATTCCTCATTCGCGTGTATGTGTGTGTAGATTTGTGTTCTAAAGTTACATATCAATTATTGGGATTATGATGTTTTATTTATCCACAAGTGGGTTCATAAAGTTACATATAATAACATATAAAATCTATTTATATTGTCTTCACCTAAGCATTTTTTTTTATAATATATTATCATATATTGCTATTTACATATTAAATTTCACTTACCCTATATCTCACATTGGTTGTAAATTGAAATATTGGGATGTAGGTTCTATAAAAGAATGGGTAATCTTAAATCGAAATCTCAAATTAGTTCTGCATTTTTTTCTAATTTTCCTACATTCCACATTGATTGTAGATTGAAACATTGAGATATAGGTTATTGTCTAAAAGGGTGGAAAACCTCAAAAATTTTAT
This sequence comes from Perilla frutescens, assembly GCA_026008535.1. Classification (NCBI taxonomy): domain Eukaryota; kingdom Viridiplantae; phylum Streptophyta; class Magnoliopsida; order Lamiales; family Lamiaceae; genus Perilla; species Perilla frutescens. The sequence continues at coordinate 17,755,658 of BRKX01000014.1, read as the reverse complement.
TTCATCATATTTGAACAAAAATATTTAAAATAATTGAAAAAAATTATTCGTGCCTAATTGGCTGATTAATCGCTGTCAAGACCACTGGGCAGCCAGGACTCTGCCTTCTCGATTTTACAACCAACTTGAGTATTTTTAGCACGGCTAGAACCGTCAAGGTTGATTTCTCTAATAATGAAAAATATGTAAGTAATTGTTATGGTCTCCGTCGATTCTCTATTATTTTTAGACTTCTTCCTCCCAATCTTGAAGGATCTGGATAATGATAAACGATTGTAATTGTATTTGTTCAAGAGGATTTAGATTGCTTAGAGAGAAAGGAATGGGAAAGAATTTAGAGAGAGAGAGAGAGTTGGAGAGGAAGAAATTGGAAATTATTCATTCATGCCCTAATGCAGATTTGCAGTCCCTATTTTAATAAAAAATTAGGGACCACAATATTACATATTCAGTTCCAGTACAAAACAAAATAGAAATATTAAAATTAGATAAATGGGCCATAGAACAGAGTGGCCTAACAGAACTGGGCTAGGATAATTAAAAGTGTAATACATTCAACTGATTTGCGGCCCGTCTCATTTCTCGACCCGCTCCCATGAGCGTGATCCCCAATTAAGACTCCAATTCCATCCTGGAACCCTAAAAATCCGATCTTTCCACTCACAATCTCCTGCTGCTCTTCCTTCCGACCAAACACCACTGCTGTCCTCTTACTTCCAACTCCGGTTATAACAGTAATTTATAATTCAAACGATATAATTCATATATTTATATGCGAAATTTATGATTGAATATAATTTTATTATTGTACATAAATATTTTTTTAATAACATCCCCTGTGCATTGCACATGTGGTATACTAGTTATATCTAAAAGTAAGATAGCACTATAAATAGTAATAATAAGTTTTCCTGCCTAAATACACTTTCTTTAAATAAAAATATAATATTTATTAATTATTTAATATTTATATTATATAGTAATTCAATACTATAGAATTTCAATATTATATTTTTTTTATTTTGCAAAAATACTATTTTTTATCCAAAATTATTTTGTTCATTCAATGAAAAAAATTATGTGGTCTTTAAATTGTTGATTTATATGTGAATTTTTTCTAAACACCTATTTTTTTCTTTACGACGGACCATAAGTTTATTTTAATTATCATTTTTTTAAGTATTATGAGTGAATGTTATAATATATTAATTTAAAATATTTTAAAATTTTAAGTTGATTAAATGTATTAAAATAATTCTAGATCCACATCAAAATTTCAATTAAACATATTTAATTTTTCAAATTAAATGTATTAATCAAGATACACATCGAGAATTTTAAATTAAATCTACTTATACATCACACAAAAATCATCATACATCAAAAAACTTACAAATATTGTTTGAACAAATTATAAATTGTGAGTCCCATCAATTATATTTCCACATTTGTTGATCTCTAAGTTGAGATCAGTATAATATTTAGACATTTGATATTATCGTTGTAATATTAAATATTAAATATATTTTAAATTCATAGATTTGAATTGAATTATATATATTAAATAATTCAAATGAAATATTTTAAAAATATCGATTTAAATTTTCTACTCTTTAATTGATTAAGGGTGTTTCTAAATACATAATCATTTTTTCTTTATACACAACACATCTTTTTCATATTTTCACATTTTATCTTTACACACCACAATAAGAGTCATTTCTATTCTTTCACTATGTAAATAAATTTTTAAAAAAAATAAAAAAAAATAAAAAAAAATAAAAATTATTCTCCACCCTCACTCTCTCCCCTCCATAATACAGACCAACCGCACTCCGTCACCGTCACCTTTCTTCATGACCTGCTGCATTCACTTTTTTTCCCCAGTAATAATTATTTTTTTCAAAATAAAATAGAGAATGACGTAGTTGTTGTCAACAATGTATTCCAACTCTGACAATTTTTTTTTTCAGATTTATAAAATATTCCGACAAACCCTTCAATGTCACTAGATTTTAGAGTAATATCATCAACACCATATTCCAAATTTCAAACCTTTAATCAGATATATCTATTTTTTCAAACATTTATGCGACAAATCATATGATTGTTGGAGAAGTTAATAAAATCAATTTTTTAACACGAAAAAATACGACATCAATGCACACATTTGATTTCAAATACAATTCTTAAAAAAATAAAATAAAGGAAGATGTGAGAAATGGAGATTAACATAAATGGAGAGAAAGGAGAGAGCAATTATGGGGGCAATGCGACAGGTAGGGTCACTGAGGTGTGAGTAAGAGGATTTTTTATTTTTATTTTATTTTTTAAGTAATTTTTAAAATTAAAAATGATATTTATGTAAATTAATAATTATTTATTTTTGAATAAAATTTAATAGTGGTGTATAGCGAAAATTTAGTGAGGTATTTAGAAACGCCCATTGATTAAATATATTTTAAAAAATCAAGATCCACATAATTTTTTTTAAATTAAATATATTTAAATTTTGAATGATCGAAACTCGAAATGTATTAATTGATCTTATCACTTTAATGTTAGATAATTTTAAGATTTTCAAGTTATCCTATTTAAGTTTTCAACTTTAAATGTGTTTTAAATACTTAAAACATATATTTTAATTTTTAACCAAAACTTATCCCACATTGAAGAACAAAGAAATAATATTGTATATGAACAAACTATGAATTGTGAGGCCCAACAATGATTTCTGCAAATTGAGATCAAGTATAATATTTGATATTTGAATTTGATCAATTTAACACGATACATTTTAAATTTTTTAGAAGTTAAATATTTTTGAATTAAAATTGAATTAAATATATTAAACAAATATAATAAAATATTTGAAATATATTAATTTAAAATATTTTTAATTTTTTAAGTTAATTAAATATATTAAAAAATTCAACATCCACATCCAAAATTTTTTAATGAGTTAAAATCTTTAAAGATAATGTATTTGATTTTTTCAATATATTTTTTTTTCTACCATTCCTCATTCGTGTGTGCGTGCGCGCATATGGGTAGATTTGTAAAATTTTAAAGTTACATATCAATCATCAAATTATGATGTTTTGTTTCTTCACAAGTGAGTTCATAAAGTAATATATAATAATATATAAAAACCCATTTAGATTATCTTCACCTGAGCATTTTTATTTTTTTTATAATATATTATTACATATTAAATTTTCATTTACCCTACATCTTAAATGGTTGTAAATTGAAATATTGGGATGTGGGTTGTATAAAAAAGTGGGTATCTTAAATCGAAATCTCAAATTAGTTTAGCAAATTTTGCTAATTTTCCAACATCCCAAATTGATTATAGATTGAAACATTGGGATGTAGATTGTTGTATAAAAGGGTAGAAAAACTCAAAATTTTCATTTAATTATATTTTGAACAAAAAAAAATAAATCAATGGAACAATTTTAAAGTTACTTAAATACCCTTTAAGTTTTCGAAAATTAATTGTGTTAAAAAAATCAAACACTCGTTCGGATGTGGTTTAGAAATTAGTTTCCGAACTGAGTGTCAAATTTTTTAAAATCAGTTGTGTTCGAAAAATTTACACTCATTTCCGAACTAGGTGAAGATGGTTTGAAAATTAGTTTTCGAACACGACTAATTTTGCTTGTGATATAAGATTTTATAGAGTGAAGTGTAAATAAGTCATATTGTGTGGTAAATAAAATAAAATATGAAGTACATAAAATAAGTGAAGTGCAAAGAGTAAAAATTACGGTGCAAATAACAACCTCATAAAATATTGAACATGTTTGACACTTTTTTGCATATTTTCCCCAAAAATTAAACATATCAAACATATTTCCCCACTTTACTTGTGCAATTTAATAAATCCATTCACAATGAGAAAAATAAATTATATTTTTTCACATAAAAAATGCTAACAATTTTTTAAAGCATCTGAAAAATGTTAGAAATTATCATTTAAAAACGGGGGGAAAGGATTTTAGTTTCCTCAAAAAAAAAAAAGGAATTTAAGCTTCAGGGGTAGTTTCTGAATTTTATTTTCCCCGAAGAATATATAAATTGCAGACGAAATAAAACATTACGTGATTACGAGGGAAAAATAAACAAATTTTTGGGCCTCAGCGCGGCGATGGAAGCTGAAGGAGAAAGTTGCGAGAGAGCAAGAAAGAAGACGAGGACTCGGAGAGAGGTACATGGGATTATCCATCAATTTAACTGAATTAATTATTGCAATGATTGTTTGTTTTTCTGGGTTCGAAAAAAGAAACATTATTTCGATTTATATCGGTTTTTCAATCCATATTCGAAGGCAGATACTGGAAAAGAAGAAAGCAACCGAGAACAGGATCAAAGCTGCTTCTTCGGTGAAAGATCATCTCACAAATTTCCCGCATTTTCGCCACTATCGAGGAAACGGTTTGTCTGCTTCTCCTGCTTTACATTTAAATTTCTATGATATTAAAGAATGGATTAGGTAGTTCAAATTAATTGCTAACGTGAGTCTGCTTCTTGTTATTACTCCAGTAACTTGGTATATGACTGTTTCTGAAATTTTCGTAGGCTGGATTCTTTTGTGTTTCTTCTTCTTTCTCTTATTTTATTTATTTGTTTGTGTTGGGTTTTTAAGAGCGCAATGAATGCCAAGTAGTCGTCTATGGTTGTTTCGTGATCTTTGATGGCTGCATAGTGGCTGTCCCAGTACTAGAATTGTAACGCGCACTAGGTTTGAAATATTCAATTTTGGTGGATAACTGGAAAACAAATTAAATGGACTTCATTGTCTGCAAAAGTATTAAAAATCCCAGAGAAATGAAAGATTTTTTTGGAGTTTTTATTGTGTGGTTATCTCTTTTTTTTTTTTTTTGCTATAGATGTGTCATACTCTTTGAGCAGACATGCTCTTGTAAGTGTTGCTCTTTCTCAATTCAATGTTGCCTTTTGTTTTATATAATTATAGTACTATCTAAATCTTGCCAATAATTACCAGGATTTTATGCACATTTGGAGTCCGGACATGGCAACAGGCTCCCAGGTCATACAAAACAATACATACAAAACCTTCTTAAGGTAACCTGATGCCATCTAATAATCCTTCTGTTGTGTTTCTCAAAACATTCATAGATTCATTTGTGTTTTTCTTTGACAACTATGGGTGTATCTTCTCTTCAGTTAAATATGGAGGCACCTTTTGGACCTGAGTGGCCAGATGAAGAAAAGATTAAGAAACGGGATATGGTTGCACAAGAAGCTTGTTATATATTTGTGCATGAGATATCGAATGAGGATGCCGATAAAGTGTCAGAATTCATGGATGTGGGGAGGACATGCAGTTGTAAGGGCCCTATTGTTGGTTTCTTACATTACCGATTCGTTCTGGAGGAAGAAGTGCCTGTGGTTTATGTTTACGAAGTACAGCTTGAGCACCGTGTTCAAGGAAAGGGACTTGGAAAATTCCTAATGCAATTAATTGAGCTCATTGCTTGTCAGGTACGTTCATATGCTACTATTTTCATACAGCTGTTGTATAGTTCCCATATCAAAATTAAGGAGTGCTTGGTATGGGGTCTAGGAGGTAGGGGATGGGAATGAAAACACTAAGGTTGCTTGGTGTTGGGTAACCACCCACCCACCCACACTCCTATGTAGAACAAGGATTTATGTGAAAAAAGTTCGTTTTGCACATTAGTTGACAAATGCCAAATCTCTCTATTAATTTTCACTAACATGACTGCAATTTAAATACTACTCATTTTCCAGTAGAACAGATTTCTCCTAATGCCTAATGGTGAGGTTCTCTGTTCAGAGAAACTCATTACTTGTGTTGCTATTATTTCAGAATGGAATGGGTGCAGTGGTGCTAACTGTTCAAAGAGCAAATCCATTAGCAATGGACTTCTATATAACTAAACTCAGGTGGATAGTTATGTGCACCAGTTTTTCACATTCATTTGAAATAATTTAAATGTTCAGTTTGTCATTTCCTTTTTAATCTTTTGCAGGTACAAAATCTCTGCAATTTCACCCTCAAAAGTTAATCCGGTTAGAACACTCTATTGATGCTGACAACTTTTATCTCCTCTCACATTCTTCCCCATGGTGAAAAGTTTGCATTTTAAATCTTTGAGTTCTCATATGCCTATCATTTTCATTATTGTATTCCTTGCAGATGGGACCAGAGAGAAACTATGAGATACTTTGTAAAGTGTTTGACCATGAAGCTATAGCAGTGTTGGAGGTGCGTTAATTCATTTAATTCAAAGGTATTTAGCATGTAATATATGGTATTTTCCAGCCAATGCCATTTTATGTCTTTTATGGTCAAACCATGTAAAACAGTTTTGAGTAGAAATTCTCTAACTGAGAAAAATATTGTCTTGCAGTCTTGCTTAATGAAAAACCCTAAAAAAAGTTATGAGATCACTGTAAATTATTTGACCATGAAGCTGTGGCACTCTCGGATTCAAGCTCTATAGTAGCGGTTCCATATATTTTCTTACACATTCTATCTAGTGTACTTACTGACCTGTGCTGACATTCTATCTTGGAGATTATTGTCTTCTGCTTCTTATACCATGCACTTCCCTAAGTCTGTACAATATACTTATCCAGTTATCCTAGAAATATCTGGAGTTATTTTTATCTATACTCGAAGGGTGGTTCTGATAATGAGGTTTGCTGTCAAAAACCCTTTTTCCTACAACAAACAAAGTTGCTCGTGACTTCTTCTTTGAATCAAACTTGTATGTGTAGGTATGAATGTGTTTTCGGCTTTGGTTTGTTTGGGGGCGGGGGGAGGATGGCAGTATTGGGTTCCCTAGGTTATCATTCTAAGCCTCCTTCTGGAAATGGAACAAATAGCCTAAATAAATAACAGGAAGTAATAAAATTGCTTGCTCCATGAGTAAAAAGTGCATGGATTTTGTTACAACTGAAAGTATATAGTTCCTATTTTCCTAATCTGGAAAAAGAACATATTTTTTCAGCAGAAACATGGCATGTCGCTTCTCCTCTAAATTCCATCTTTTTGTATATATACAACCAGTATATCTCTTTAGTGTACACTGTCAATGAAAAAAGATTTCCAGTAACATATCACTATAGAATATGGCTTTTCTGAAACTTCTAAATTTTTTCAAAGGTGGTATGGGTTTATCTTGATTTTTGACTTTTTCAATGGCAATAATCTATTATAAAATGTGATGCTAATAATTAGATTTACATATTCCTATAACTATATTGAATTTGTAGCATGAAACACTTTGTATTTTTAGATGTTTTGCTGAGACAATATACAAGATTGAAACACAAACCAAATTATTTGAAACTTGTAAGAGATAAATTACTTAATAACGCTTTACTTAATTATCCAACTTTTAAATCAATATTAACAAATCTGTTAATATTTAATGTTTTTTTATTTAATTGAGATTAATAGTATAATATTATTTATTTGAAAATATCTTGCATGAGTTTATATCTATTTTTCCACTTTTATTGAATACTAAACGTAACGATATCCTATTTCATGGCAACTTTTATTTTTGTCATCTGTTTTAACTCTTTTATTTGTCTAGCATTTTGTCCTTTTTTTTATAATTCATTTAATTCCATTATGTAAAGGTTTGACTAGAATTTGATAAGTTTTAGCAATTTATAAATTGGGTACTACATGATAGATCTCATTGTATCTTTAGTTCTACATTTTATTGATAATATATCTAGAAAAAGTCTATTCAACTGCTTAGCTATATTGAATATAAGTAATTAAGTTTATATTGAATACATCTCAAATACTTGGTTGCTCTAAAAACCCGTCATGCCATAACGCTATTTTTGTCTTGTCATATATTTCAGAAACCATCAATACTATTACACATTTAGAAATCATGCTCTTTCTTTGTTTTTTTTTTGTTTTTTTGTTTTTTTATTTATTTATTTTGTGAGCATTCTCTTCTCTTACTTTTACCAATCTAAATATATACAGCCGAGGTGGGAGAGGAGGTATATTAAGATTTTCTTATTAACTCTAAAGCACTAGGTAGCTACAAAATATAGGCACTAGTCAATTCAGATTTACTTCATATAAATTGGTCTCTGAATCGACAGTTCTGTTTGAAAGGGTGCTGCTGTGCACTCCCGGGGGTTTAGACACCTCGACATTTGCAATGAACATTGCGTGAACAGGTCTATGATCTGATAATCTAGATTCAACTCTGTTGTACTGGATCTGCTTTAATCCTTTGCCAAACCAAATTATCCGATCGCACCTGCAAAACTTGTACATGTATCATACCTGGCTACACTTTGCTGAGTAGATAAATTGAATTAAAGGGGAAAGATGACTCACCATGCAGGAGCTCGCATTCTCTTCACTTTTATTTTGTGATTGGACCCATAATAGTCACTGGAGTTTTGATCGTATTTATATGTGGGTGCAAACTCAATTACTCCTTCATGCCAATCCTCAAAGACATGGCCTTTGTTCATCTCAGCTTTCAGCTTTATTTTTAAGAATGCACAATTCAATTATTAGGATATCTGACCCATGCTATACTACGTGCAGTATAATTTTTCGTTACATTGAACGGTATTCCTATTTTTCATTACCTGATCATTTTCTAACAATAAGTTCCATTCTTTATTCTTCACCAAGGATCTTGTTGTATCCTCAGGCAGTTGAATCCTGTAATTTAAGTCACCTAGCCAGATCACCTGGCTGTTGGAAAACAAGAATAATTTCAGATCACAAAGAGATAGGCAGCATAAATCACTATAAGATCAGAGCAATAGATCTGATACGTACTCATGGTCTAGAATTTTTCTAGGAAACTTCTGGAGAGGTTCAGCAGGAAATAGGGTGCGTTCCAATATATGCGCTGCATCTGTGTTTCTGTGTCTCTCATCACCTTCTTTACCACCTGAAGCCAAATGACTACATACAAAACAAAAGCTTGTTTCATGCAAGCAAAATCTGATGGAGACTGAACCCTGTTATATCATATAGATTCAGTTAGTTACTTTCTTATCTCCTGGTAAAATCAATGTACTTTTTTAGAAAACAAAGATAGAGAAATATTGCATGCCAAATACCACGCTTTCCATCAGGAGTAGGTGAAGTAGGTTCTTATTTTATTTATTTATCAATGAAGTTTCATAATTTTATGCTAACATTCATCAAGACTAATTCAAACTTTTTACCTTGTTTCCCAGGCACCCAAAGATACCACAGCCTACACATGACACACCCAGATTACTGATGTACCCATGTAGCTCTGTTCTTGCCCACATGGTAATATATATTCCTACCATTTGTTTACTCGTTATGCATTCATAATCTGCGGTGCTTGAGTTGATGGAACTCTGTGTTCTTAGGGGATGAATTCTTTGCAACTCTCCAACTTCTTTCTTTTGTAATGTATCTTCTGTTATTGTTCTCTTGTTGAGGGCTGCTTTGATTAAAGAGTTCCACTTCATTGAAATATGACTATTTTCTGCCACCAAAATATTTCCAGCATTGAGAGGCACAATTTCCTGAAACCTGCCAGTAGTTGTTTGTGTTATTAGTTAATATAAAAGGAAAAATAAATAAATAAATAAATATATATAAGTTCAAGTTCTAATCCCTTGCTTGTAGTTAGGTATCATAGTTATGTAACTTTAGATGCTCATAGAAGTTAAAGATTACCCTAACACATAAATATCTGCCATGGTGTTTTGAGTGTTGAGCAATTCGTCGAGGTTCAAGTTGTCTGGAGGTTGGATGCCTCCTACGTTCCAAGAGCCTACTAACAGTCTTTTGTAGGGAGAAAGAGAAAACGAATCAGAAATATGTGGTATCAGGTTTAACTGTGTTGAAAAGAGCTAAAAATAATTTTACAAGGATTCTACAAAAGAATAAAGGAGAAGAAGGTTAGAACTTAGAAACATAATGGTTATAGTACTTGAAAGACTCTTGATGAATGCAAAACATTTGGGAGCTGAAGTATGCTTGATTCGAGTTTTGTGCTGAACTTTCTGGCATATTATCAGATTGCAGAATGAAAGTATCATTGGTCACTCTTTTTCTGAGGATATTACTCGCCTCCATGATGTGCTCCATGACCATGGTGTCAAATGGGTAAACTTTGCTTCCTATTTTTTTTAGACAAAAATTCCTTAAATATAGAGGATCGGTAGGGTCACTTTTCCTATATCCATCATAGAATGTCTGTGTTGTAGTCTTGTACAACAGTATTCTTTATAGGGGGAAGTGGAACCATGAAAGTGGAGAAAATTGTTCAGGTCTGATGCTAACTTATAAAAGAATATATAAATAATTGAGTGAGTGAATACGTAGGGCCTGATTGAATCTCACAACAATTATAGGAGAGTAACGAAATGGAAAGAGACTGGTTTGGCTTGTTTGAAGGGGCTGTTATCTGTGGGCTCTACTGAAAGGAGAAGTTAATCTTGTTATAGCAATACAACATAAACTATTATATTGACAATGATGTAGTAGAAAATGAGACAACCTCAACTTGGAAGTAGGACCACCTTGCATTCAAGGATCTCACTGTTCTAACTTAGAGACTTATTGTTCTTATTCTGATAATTATCAGCTTATGTTTAAATCTTCAAAGATCATTCTAGACCATTTTTTTTTTCTTTTTTTATCTGCATTTCCGCTTAGTACTGAGTCAACTCTGGTAGATCTGTGCAACTGAAAATATGTTTGTGATGAGAATGCTAGAGCTCATTGTTCCTTTTTTCTGCCTTATTTTTCAACCCAGTGTTGCTTTTCTTGTTGTTATTCATTATCACCATTACTAAAATGCAGCAGATTCTCAATTTCATCTCTGACCGTTTGCACTATAATTCTACACCAAAAGAGAATATTACATAACATTATCTTTATTTCATTTAGAATTATTATTTTATAATTGATAACATATAATAATTCATGAAATTTCATCTAATGGATATCTATGCTTAAATTCAATATTTCATAATAATTATTGAAATATCTTTTTAGAACAAATATATTTGAATTAATATAAAATAAAAATACGATTCATTAAAATATTACAAAATAAACATAAAGTTACATAATATATTAATATTCTGCCCATAAATGATCAATTAATACATTTCGAAGCGAAAAATGTGCTTCTACATCTTGGATTTTTCTAAACCGAGCACAAAATTTTTGAAATTGGGCATTTTCATTGACAACAAATTCAACATCTGGTGGTGGCACGTCCCTTGCTTCTTCAATTGGTGCATCAAGATCTCATCCATCTTCGATTATCATATTGTGCATTATGATGCATGCAATCATACTATTGCACAAATCTTTTTGCTCCACTAACGTGCTGGATTTGCAACAATTGCAAATCGTTTTTGGAGAACGTCAAAGGCACGTTTGAGATCCTTTCTACATACTTCTTGTTTCTTTGCAAAATTTATTGGTTGTCTCAAACAAGTTGAAGATCTAAACAGTGCAAATGAATAGATACTTGTAAGTATTTTATGTTTTTTTTATTTGATTTGTTTATCTTTTAATTCTAACATTCCTTGAGGGTGCAAATGATAAAATGAGGGATAATGATAATTATTTGAACGGCTTCAAATTTGAGCATGCGTGGCCTATGATGAAATTTCTTTTGCAAGTTGAAACCACGAGACATGAAGGAAATACTATGGCAACGACCATATGACATTAAAAAAGAAACTGAATGAAGATGCTCTTGAAAGGAAAAAAAAAAGGCACGAAGTGAACTAGATCAATGTAAATACTTTCGCTTGCAACAACAAATTTTTTTACAGAAATGGAGAGAAGTGGAACAAACCAACTCTAGCAGTTTTACCATGTTTGAAAATTTTCCCGATCTTGAAGGGAGCGGAAGTGGCTTTCAAATTATTAGGAAGATATTTGTATCTTTTTATTTTATTTTATGCGTATTTTTATGTTTTTATTTCATGTATTTTTATCTATTTTAGTATTTTATGTATTATTAAGAAAATATCTGTATCTTTTTATTTTATTTTATGCGTATTTTTATGTTTTATTTTATCTACTTTTATCTATTTTAGAATTTTTATGTAGTTGTATTGTTGGTGTAATTTTATTTATTTTAGTATTTTTTACCATTAGTCTAATTTTTATCTAATTTAATTTTTATTTAAACATTTGTATTTAGTTAAATTTATCATATATTATAAATTTTAATATTAATTACAACACAATATTTAAAAAACAAAAAAAAAACAAAATACTAAATAAAAAATAACATAAAAAGAAAATGAAAAAAAAAATACAATTTTTGCCGTTGACGGAGGGAGGGATGGTATATTTACCGTCTCTCTCTCCTCTCCCTAAAATGCAGCAGCCCTTGGAGTTGATTTGAACGTCATTTTGTTGTTTTGTACCTTGCTCTGCCTAACATTTCATTCCAAGCTCTTAACTTTTGTTTTCTTTTTTCTCGTCGAAGGATTAATAGATTCCGAGATATCAAAAGCTTGAGTTCTTGAGAAACATGCTTGACTTTTGGTTATGCTATGTTGAAACAAATCATGCTTGAAAGGGGTTTTCTGGGTTGCATAAAAATGAAGGTGTAAAGAAAAGTTAAAAGGATATCAATATGTAAATGAGATGATTATTTGCTTATGCATTGTTTGGTTCTTGTATTTTGGTAAAGATTTCTCGCATCATGTGATTTAGTCTTTTCGTTTTTCATCATGAAAATTCAAGATCCAAACAGAACACTATTTTTCTTACTGGAAATGAATACTGATGGCAGAAAGAATAATTGTATACTTTCTCTTATTTTCTCACAAAGTTTTTTTTTCTCTTCAACTTGGTTTTACTTCTTAGGACATAGAAATGATTTAAAAAATATATAAAATATATTTATGGGGTCATTTTCTCAGATATTTCTCTTAAACAAGTTGGCATGTCTCATCGTACGTTTGAATGTTATTTCAGGTGCTATTATTGCTAATAAAAATACAATTTTTAAAATATGAAAAAAAACCCTAGGAGTTTACTATGCTACTAGCAATATTTATCAAATTTGCTTGCTTGGATTGTTCTAGTTGTTTGAGTGGATAAGAATGTGATCAAAACATGTCATGAGTTTGAATTTTACAAATACTTTTGGATCATTCATTTAATATGATCCGTGAATTATTGTATTAGCGTTGTATATCAATAAGTTGTGCATTTGCGAACATTAATCTCAAGCTTCTTTAAATCACACAAAAAAATAATATAAAAATTAATGATACTGCGGTTTATCAAATTAAATAATCAACGTCCAATAAAACATCGACGAACAAGCAAAATTATTCAGCAAATCAGATCACTCTATTTGATTTTATGTTCTGTAGAGCATTATGTTGTCTTTTACTTAGTCCTTGCAATCTGATTGGCTGGCCGGTAATCAAAAAGTGTTACAAATATCAATATTTAAAAATACAAAAGATCTAATGTCAGTCGGATTAATTTAATTGTTGGTCTTGGGGCGACGTAAAAATTATAATTAAAAATCAAACCAATTAGCTTCACCAATAGTGAAACAGTTGATGTCTCATCTACTACAATTATTAATATTTGCCATTAGCACATCAAATTATGAGTTCATTTTAATTAGTCAGAAGCATATAGTACAAATCTTTTCCAGTAAATAAGATAAATATCATTTCTTTTTATTAAAGAAAAAGATTTCGTATCTATGTACATGGTACACCCAAGAAGGGTCTTCACATGTCTATCTATACAGATAATAGATTTTTTACAGTTTTACTTTGACAATATATATATATATATATATATATAGAGAGAGAGAGAGAGAGAGAGATGGGATCAAGTGAGAACTAGACCCCCATGTGAGAACAGAGAACCAATATGAGCCATAGATCTGGTATATTTGGACGGCCAAGATATGCTACATACTTAAAAAAACACGGTGGCAATATTGTAATATTATCAACTTTTTAATGAACCGAGGTTATTTCTGTAATTTAGCAATTCTGTTATTTTTGGAATGAAATATCTTTCCCTCATAATTTGTGTTGATCGTAAAGCCGACGCTACTACGTTCACCGCTGGGGAACTTCATGGATGAGAGAGACACCGCCATCAGAGAGAAGCTGAACAGCGTGAAGGACACCTCGGGGGAGGTGAAGCAGTTGGAGGAGCAGGCCGCCGCCGTGATGAAGGCGGTAAAGACGGAGATATCGGCGGCGTTGAACAAGATGAAGAAGGAGACGCAGGTGGAGGTGGAGGAGAAGCTGGCAGAGGGGAGGAAGAAGATCGAGGCGGAGATGTTCGATCATCTATCTCCACCAATGAAGATAGATATGATGAATGATTATCTCTGGTCTGTACAGACTGTTCGACAATTAATAATTTGATCTCTCTCTTTCTCTCTCTATATCTACATATGCACCATGACATTAATATTAATAGCAATGACTTTATATGTATATATTGATAAGAATATTCATCAATCAGTGAAGTTATGTGGAAGATGGTTGGGTTCTGTGGCCTGCCAAAGCAAGCATAGAAAATGCGGTGTTGTACTTTAGCACCACTGTGATCTATTTTAGCACTGTTGTAACCTATTTTAGCACTACTGTGAACTATTTTAGCATTGCCATTTACTTTAGCACTACTGTGATCTATTTTAGCACTATTGTAATCTATTTTAGCACTACTGTGAACTATTTTAGCACTTAGGTTGACAAGGCTGATTAAGCTGTTATTTTGAATTTTTCATTATCAGTACTTTAGCACTACTATGAACTATTTTAGGACTGTTGTAACCTAGTTTAGCACTACTGTGAATTATTTTAGCACTGTTGGACTTGAACAGAAATCAAATGGATTAAAGAGGAAATTGTGCAAGAGAAGGAGCACACATTGATTAAGAATTTATATAATTGTGGCTATTATTAGTGGAAGTGACCAATTGAAAATGGAACAAGAGGCAAGTAATATATATAAATATATTAAAATAACCAAAACACAATGAACTTGTATATACTAAAAGTTGACTTCATTAAAATTTAGATTGCAGGGTAAATCTTAATCACTTACGTATATGTGTGTGACAATGCCTGCACACACATAATATGATTATCAATTTATACATTTTTCATGTCTCATTGCCCTCAAGAATTCAACCTTATAAGTTTACATGATGATGATCCCTATTTATACATTAAGTGGGCAGCTTCATTAAGTTTGTTGAGACTTTTCGCAAAAGAAAGAAAGAAAAAAAAAAGCATTGTTAAGAGATGATGTTGACTTTAAATTGTGGAAGCAGAAGATAGCAAATGAAGTGAGAAAAAATGGTGGAATTTCATTTTTCTGAATATGTTAGTAAGATTGGCTTATTGATTAGTATAGGATTCTAAACAATTGTCATGCTAAACAAGGGTCATGTTAGTGCTAAAATAAGTTATGACAGTGCTAAAAAAACCATAATAATGCTAAAATAAGTCATGACAATGTTAGTGCTAAAATAAGTCATGACAGTGCTAAAATAGGAATCCAAATATAATTAATTTGTTTGATGACAATGTTAAAAGGCCATGACAGTGCTAAAAAAGCGCTAAACAAGGGTCATGTTAGTGCTAAAATAAGTCATAACAGTGCTAAAATAAGTCACGACAATGCTAAAATATTATGTTTACAAATCAACTTATCACGATCGCTAAGCTGTCGTGATTTGATCTATATTATTGTATCTCATTCAAAATTATTAAGTGTAGCACCTTTTTTTTGCATTGTTTCAAGTACAATTATCTTTTTTTATTGCATTCATCACGCTTGAGAAAAATAAATGGCGTAAACACTATATTGAAATAAATAAAAGACAAGCAAATCAAAGAGCAATAAATTACATATACAAATTAAAGTTTCTGTTTAACAAGTACTCGCAAAATATTTCATAACTCAAATCTAAACCCAATATTTTTTTTGAAGATCGTAGAATTGGAAAAAAAAATCAAAATCCAATCGCAAAAAGTTGCAAAACTCAAACCGAAACCCAATGCGGCAATGTCCAATCTTTTTCTTTTTTTTTGCAGATCCCAATGTCTTCATGATGATGATATATGTATAACGACGACAGAGGGTGGCTAGACACGAATGGGAGTTGACGGTGAAATTGTTCTTCGCAAAAAGAAAGCTGGTTTGAGAGTTTTTTGTCATGCTAAACAAGGTCATGTTAGTGCTAAAATAAGTCATGACGGTGCTAAAATAGGAAGTGACAATGCTAAAACCCTAAATTGAAAAATATACGCGTGAATCACATATACATTGAAATTTCCGATTTTACCCTCACCGAGTTTCAGGGGCAGCGAAGTTCGGAGTTATTACAATTATGCCACCGCATTTTTTTAATTTTTGAACAGATCTTAACCGTCCAAATAGGCGAGATCTATGGTTAAGATTGGTTCTCGGTTCTCACATGGGGTATGGTTCCTTCTAGAACCCAACCCTATATATATATATATATATATTGTTTTTTTTGTCATAAAAGAATTTTACTATCTGCTTTTTGCTACAAACATGCCCGTTGTCGCTCAAATTATTTTAATTTTCCGTCTAGCCCAATCGTGCCGAACTTTTTTTTAGTTTGGAGAAATGCATTGAAAATTTATGCATTTATAATCTATATAATATATAATAACGACTCCGTATCTGCAAATAGAAAATATTGATTTTTCCGCCTAAATATCGTTTCTGTAACTAGAAATGTAATATTTATTAATTAATCAATATTATATTAGATATTTAGTTAATTATAAAATAATTAACTATATTTATTCCTATAAAAAATATGTCATTTATGCAAGGTATAAACTACCGGAATCCATATATGGTAAATATAATACGATAAACATGAAAATGGGCATATCATTATACGTATATATTTAAAATAAATAAAAGTAATTAAAAATTAATTTTATAAAATTACATTAATTGGGCCCATGTATATGATACCAATATTTCCTATTTATATAGGTATATATTTTCCATGATTATCGGTGTTATATATTAGTACACATATTACGTAAATTAGTCATGATTATATATGGGAAAAAATATATTCTAACTATAACAGTTAATTTACGGTGATTATATTTTTCATCAAATATGTTAAGAATATATGATTGCACCAATAATCAAGATCTATATATCGAACAAATCCCGATTTTTATCAGTTAATCAACTATAAAAATTTTCATTAATCGTCTAGCAGTCAGGTATGTCCCCAATCACAAATTTGTCTCTTTTTTTTATCATCTCTCTCTCTCTCTCTCAAAAACTCTTCATTCAATTTGGATAGAAGTATTATCATTATTGTTTAAAATGTTGACTTTTTTTTTAAAACATGTTTTAGTGTATATGATATATGTACTATTGAACTTATGATTCCATATTTCTATCTATTGGCAGACAAGGAGTGTTTGGAGAAAGTTACAGAATATCTGAGTGGTCGACTATCCTTATTTGGATGAATACAGAAACTTCTCATTTGAATGTCTTCGCCAAGGTTTGTTGTCCTTCATTATTGTTTGTTGTGTGTGTTATCATGCTATGTGTTATGTACATTTACTGATTTCTATTTGAAAATCTTTCTGAATAATTTTTAAAAGATTTTGAATTAAATTATGATTATTGGGTTTATATTCTGGATTCCAACTAGCAAACTCTATAGTGATTCCAGGCATATTTTATTGCACTTTACAAATAACTATAATATTGTTATGGAGGTTCAATTGGAAGGCAGTTATCAGTAAGTGGGTTCGTTATCTTCTAATTTTCTCTCTTTGTGCTTTTCTAAAAAAAGTTATTTTCATTGGTACATTTAGATTAATTTAATTTACTTTTTCAAGATACAGGGCATTACACATTTTCTAACATTGGAATTGTTCTGGCTCTAAAAGAACAACAATTCTCAATTTATGTAAAGAAGCTAGAATTCTCTAACGAAATTAAAGCTTTCGTTGTACAACAAATTTCAACTATTTTATTTATTTTGAAATGACCAAATTTGCGATGGTTTTGAGAAAAGATTAATTCCAATTTTTTTTTTTTTTCCTTTATCACTGTACTTTGTGTATGGATTGATGTACCAATTCTTAAACAAAATTTCAATTTAAATTAGGTGAAATATTTTGATATTTTGATGTAGTATTAAAAAGGCACAATTGGTTGTATTATTGGGGCAAACTCACTTACACGAGTGAGTCTAGAGTGATTGCATTGATATTATCATATTACTGATCTCGAAGAAAAGAAGAAAAAGAAAGGGGAAAAAATAGGTTATATTAAATAGTTGTGTGCATGCTTCGATTATATTTGTTTCATTTGTATTTTTGAACTTCTCAATTTATATTATTAATTAGGTATTAGAAAATCTTAATATGAAAAAGCATCCTAAACTAAGTAAATCCTATAATAGAAAGTAAAGTTGAAGAAGTTTGATGCATGTGTACCTGCAGGATTTTACGTGTGTTCAAACTTTGTGTTCATTGCAGTTCTCCCATACCAATTCTCACATCGAGTTTTATATACATGCTTAAACATAATATTGTCCATTTGTCTTTTACATATGTCGTATAATTAGTTCATTTTTCTATACCAAGAAGATCGATGATGCATGAAAATTATACCTTTTGTTGTTGTACAGTTTTTGAATATTGAGGTCGAAGAAGATGACAATTGGGCAATCAGAAGTTGGATCCAAAATTATGCCCAAGGGTAAAGACAATTAGGAGGTGATTGACATGATAAAATTGAATGGAATGAGGGTCTAACTCGAATAATAATTCTTATGATTGATATGTCTACAGCTTGGCGAATATAATAGCTAAACCATTGGAGGTGGGTGGAATAACTATTCTCCTTCCTTTGGGATTATGGATTCTTTCGGTAATGGTAATTTTCGATTTAATTATTTAAACCATAACAATCGTCAGAATAAGAATGAGTATATGAATGATCATTCTATTTCATTTCTTTCCACCATACTAATCACCTCCTAAGTTTATGTCGTAGATTGTTACTTATTTTGAAATGAAATTCTTTTATACTTTATATGAATGAACACGGTTAGTACTCAAAATTATAAATTATTTTTTATTTTTAAATACAATTTAGAATTTTTGTCATTAGTATACAATTTAGAATTTTTGTTATTGCTATACCATTTATGATTCTCTGTCACCAGTCGTGACATATAGTTTGAGTTTTGCATTCACAATTTTTTATATAATTTAAAGTTTAATTTTTTTTACTGGTTAATACGATTCTTTTAAATTATAATTTAACTTAAATTTCCAATTTTATTAATTATTAATTATTAATTATTATTATTATTATTATTATTGCATAAAAAAATCAAATTGTATATCACTCATGCAAATACATGAAAATGTTAATTTATGTTGAGCATGTGGACTGTGAATTCTGAAGGATATGCCAGATGTTTGTGTTAAATATAAAATATATCATTATAATCTAAATAATGAATTGAACTATAAAAATTGACAATAAACTATATAATTAAACTATATTATCTTATTCACAAAATATAAAACTTGTGGTAAATGATTTGAAAGCGTAATTTACTATGAATGACAAATAAATTTTGATAAATTAAATTATGAAAAATATTTTTGAATGAAAATAAAATTTGTAGTGGGTGGGGTTTGGGATTTAACAATGTCTCACCATTACAAGGTTATCAATATTACTAAGTTATAAACTTTGTAGTAAAAAAATTATTTTAATGCATATTATCTTTCGAAAATATAACTATCGGCAGTGTGTTAAGTATGTGGTTTTCGTTGCTAAATAGTTAGGATATGAGGATCGTTGTGTCATGACTCATGAGTGATCTTACTTAAAAATTGATTGAGATTCAATTTTTGAGCGAAACATCATGTTCGATTCACAGTTTTTGTACATATAGCTTCAATATTAATTATTCTTCATATTTATTGAACATATAGCTTCAATATTAATTCTTCTAATTGAATGAATAATTTTAATGGTAATTACATTTTAATAAAATAATCAATACATGTATCTCATCCGTGCATGTCACGGGCGATGTGCTAGTAATAATAATAGTAGTAGTACACATATAGAAAGAAGGAAAAGTGACAATTTAATACGGTGATCCTTGGACATGATCCATGTTTAAATAAATTGGTAGGGTTGGTTGAATCCTAATAAAGTTGGTTAAAACGACATATGTTGAGTCATATAAAATAAATAAATAAAAAGGTGTAAATCATAGAATAGGATAACATTAAAAGTGCTATTGATGTTGTTTTCAATTGTGACTATTTTTCAATAAGCAAAAATTATAATGGGGATGATACCAAGTAGTGGTGCAGGCCATGAACTTTGGCATCTCCAAAATGCCATTCTTTTCTTGAATCATTTTAGTGTATTTCAACCAATCAATTTTCTTAATTGAGTCAACCCAGAATTAATCAAGTTTAAGAATCTCAATGAATCGTATTCAAATTTGGTAAATTCATGTTGCTATTGTTTATATTAATTCACACTATTAGGTTGGATAAGGGACATTATAAAGTTGTATTTTTGTGTTATTTTCTTGGGAAGTAATAGGTCTTGGACTTGAGATTTTCCTTTTTATACATGGGATCTCTACTGCTTGGACATTAAAACAATCATTTTTTTTTGGAGGATGCAAAATATCCATTAACTTAGAAAATATATAAAGAAAACACATATTACGCTCATATATATTACACGAAGGAATAATTGAGGGTACTTGCTATGCACATTTGAACTAATTAAATATATTTACATGACACAATTCTACTCACGGCCGGTTTTCTAAGTATAGTTTATTTTTTTTATGTGGTTTGCAAGTTATTACACATGAGTGGAGTTTATTCAATGCACACCTCGGTAATAAGCGCGAGTTAACATCGACATAAAAAAATTAAAAGTAAAAATTAATCCAGAATATGCCGTGTATTGCCCAATTGATAATTTGGACTTATTGAGTCTATTTGACAAAACAAAGATATAGCAGTACTTACAAAGTAAAGCTAAAATATCTCCCTTTGTATAAATTAAGGGAAACATCTTCTTTTGACTTTTAATTCAAATAAAAATAAAAATAAAAATGATGGTTACCATATACATTTCACCAACACCTAGAGGAGTTGGTTACCATGGCCCATGGGTTAGTGTTTCGAAAGGAAAAAAAAATAGTTTTCATTTATAATAAACACTTGCAAATAAAATTTAATAATCATACACACTATCATATCATATGTAACTTCACTGGGAGGTTCCTCAAGAAAACCTGTGCCGCAGTTGATCGACTTAAAGTATAATATGTTAGTGGATTTTGTAAAATTCAAACATAAATACCCCGATTTCACTAGTAAGTCACCCCGATGATGGAACTATCCGGCCAATGGTGTTTTTTTTACCTGTATTTTATCTTTCACATTAACGTTATTTCAAAAGTTAAATACATTAAAATTGTTATGGTACATATTATTCCCTCACTTCTTACCTATTTATCAAAATTAAACCATTGGTTTTTAAACCCTAAAAAAAAGTCACTAGGTATGAATTGATATATTACTTTATAAAATACAATATGAAATATCAGGTGGCAGTAAAGGTTGGGGAGACAATGTGATGACCATTTTTTATAGTTAATATTAGTGGCCAAAATCTAAAGTATTTATTATTTATTTATTTGTTGAATTTGTTATGAAAATAAAGTAATAGAGTATTACACCGTCGGTGAGTGTAGCAATGGGACTCAAATTCAATTTTATATATTGTATTACCAGTAATAGCAGTGGACTAATTTAGTTGGTTAAAATATATTTTTGCAATAGGCAATGAGCATCTCCTACCACAATTATTATTATATTATTACTATATATATGTTCCAACTTTAGTAGCCCTTTCCTTTTACAAATTAAGATAAGCTTTTTTAGAATTTGGACTGCGCCCACCTTTCTACACTTAATTATTCTTATTTCTATATGATCATTCTTAATTAATGAATGATTTACCTTATCCAGTAGGCTTTAGGAACGGTGCAGTGGAGATTTGAAAGTCAGGTTCATAGAATAATTAAGAGGCACAACTGTCATGGGAATATATATTCCAAAAAATATGGAATAACTGGATGACCTAGTGATGGAGTGAGATTGTTTGGAGACCAAAGGTCACGGATTCGAATCTCCTCAATACCACAGGTCGGGTGTGTGAGTAAAAAAAAAATGGAATAACTATATATTCTTACCATACTTTCAAGTGTTGATTAAAATAAAAATAGTTTATTATTTTTCGGTATGTTAATTTCAGAATACTTGATTCTTTAATAATATAAAATAAAAATATTTGTCACCAAATTAAAATTACTTGTATATCATTATATGTAACAATAATATTAGTTTAGTAAACTATTTACTTTAATCATCATAAAAAGATTTTATTAAAATTATAGAATATAAATATATATATATATATATATATATATATATATATATATATATATATATAAAAGTTGTCCTTGATAACTTTCCATCATCATTGTAGTACCATTTCCAATTTCATTACATTCCTTCCTATACCTCCTATTAGACCTCTATTTTGAGCTTTCATAAGATTTTTTTTTTCTCTTTTTGAAAATATAGTAATAAATTTAGGAGGTCTTCCCGAATGCGGTGATCATGAATCGAGTGAGACGCCTTGTCTTCAAATTAATTAGACTATCTACATCAGTGTCATTCATCCAATCCAACTTTCGAATAAAATATTAATTTCTCTTTCCTCCATATTTACAACCCTCCAATATTTTAAAATTTGCACTCCATCAGTGACACTCATCCAACCTAATATTCAATTAAAATATTAATTTCTCTTTCTTCCAATCTACATAAAATATTTATCATTTTATCTTTTAAATAAAATATTATTAATAATAATTTTTACTATATTTAAAAAATGTTAATTAATTTATTAGATATTTTTTTAAATTCATATTAAAAAAATACTCATACAATTATAAATTCATAATTTACTTGACAACAAAATGAAAATTACAAGAGTTAAAACAAAATAAAACATTGTCGATCTTCTAAATTTGGAAAAATTTGTGAGTGAAAGTAAGTTCCAAAATTTGAAAAATTTTGGGAATCATGATAATAATTTGGGTGATTTGGATCCATAACTTAAAATGAAGAAAAAATGTGAGATTGAGAATTTGGTGAAATAAGATATGTGAGAAAAAGAGAGTTTAGTTGTTTGTAAAAACATACCAATATTGGCTCTATTTATAGAGAAAAAAATTATGAATATTGATATTTTTCTAATTATATAAACTTTAAATTAATATATATATATATATATATATATATATATATATATAAATTAAGTGGCACCCAATCAGAGGGTGCCACATGTACAAGACATTGAGCCAACCTAAGGGTTGGATGACTGATCCGGTCGTGAGATTTGGTAACTTTTCAAAAAAAATTTAAAATGGTTTTGTCGTTTCTGGTGACATCCGAGTGGGTGTCACTGATGAGACTAGTCTTATAGAAGAGACTAATATTTAAATAATAATTTGGAAGGGAATTGTCTTAATTAAATAGAAACCAAATTAAATAACAACGCCCTATACCCCCAATATATAAAAATATTGTGTGTAAATGTGTAAAATTACTCATTTCTTTATTACAAAAATTTCTTTTACCCTATATAAGAAAAATATTCAAAAATGTGTAAATGCATAAAACTACCAATTTCTCTGTAACAAAAATCTATTTTACCCAACATAAGAAAAACATTCAATAAATATCAACTTTGTCTAAAATGCCCTAAAGAATTGTTCACATGTGAATGTCTTACACATTTCTTACACAAATGTACTTGAATGACACAAACAAACATGTGACTGTACTAGAGATGAGACTTTTTTTGTCCCTTGCATTGGGATGAGGAGGTGCACTGCCATATTTGGATGGAAAATGACTAGGCTTGAAAGCATGTCCCTATGATTAAAGTAAGAGTACTTGTACGACTGACAAATTACGAGAAAGTGAAACCAATTTAAATTCCAATCGGAATTTCAAATAATATAATCGTGATCTGAAATTTTCAGATCAAGAGTCTATCAGGATTAGATCGTGATTTGATCGAGAGTCATTTTATATCGTATTGGGAGTATATCAAGATAGTGATCAGGATTCAGATTGGGAGTCATTTTTATCCTATCCCGATCGAGATCAGCATCGGGATACTATCGGAAATCTCGTATCGGAATTCAAACTGTGTGTATTAAGATTTGCATTTTGAGTCTATAAATATTGGAAAAAAGTAGTCTTTTACACTGCATTACCATCGTCCATAAAGAAAATGGCTTTACCAGCACCTATCTCACAAGATGCAACTTTCTACACTCCACCTTGGACTCATGAAATCAACTGGTAGTGTCTTGATCATCTTCTCTATGCTCACTGTGGGAAAAGATGGGTTCCTGGTCAAGATCAACGAAACCTCAACTGTCTTCCACTTATTAAAGAAGTGATCCGGACGCGTTGCGGAGTTGGTACGCCGATCTCAGAGTTTGTGAGTCGCGTTGATCATTGACGCTATAGGTACCACATGTTCTCTTGGTTAATCAATTATATAGGGGCAGAGTATCTTGATTTATACACCAAATGCATCAATGTGGATGTTGCCCAATGGACTGAAATTGCACAGGTTATGAGTCGAATTTATTTTGAACTACCAACATATATTTTTTATTATTCTCCAAACTAAATATTTTTTGATTTCGTGACTGATTTCATATTATTCGGCATTGGCCCTAAGTACTTGTTTACATGGAAAAAGGGGAGGAATCGTGGGATTTTCTGAAAATACTATTTGATGTAAGAACAAGAAGTCTTGGACAATGATGCCGGTGGGGAAGATATCGGGCCATCGGTGGTTGATTCTGAAGACGATGAGTAGAGTATTGAGAGAGTTAATTAGGGTTTAATTGGAGTTTGTTTTATTTTATTTTTCATGTTTTAGGGTTTAATTAGTTATGTGTGCATTGATGTTAAATGGTTTCAATTTAAATTTATTAAATGATCTTTAATTATTTTATTGTGTTCGTAATTTTTGTCTCCTTACGTTAGAAAGTAGACATGATTAAAGTGATATAGATAACGTTAGAAAATAGACATGATTAAAGTGACTGAGATAGATGAGATTGAAAACTTATTATAAAAGTGATCATGATTCCACCGGAAGAATAACATGATTCAATTGTGATTTAATCGTGAGTCATTTTTATCTTATCTATAAACAATAGTGGAAAAAAATTGCGAGCGGTTCCCGTTCGGGATGAGATTGTGTAACAGCCCAGTCCCGAGATAGGGATTAACGAATGGAGACGGGGTGTTATTAAGGGATTAATGAATAAAGACGGAAGGTTAACAAAGAGGGTTTACGAATTAAGATGTACTTTTGAAAGATAGGCGACGATACTCGGGTTTACTTGATTAAGAAGGAAACATGCTTTAGCGGAATAAAACGGCAAACTAATCAGATACCAACAAGCATAGACCCATTTATAGGTCAAAGCGGATAAACAGATACCAACATGAACAAGCCTCTTCATAGGCGAAGGGAAAATATACTCGAGAAGCAGGAATAAAACTTATAATGCATCTTTATATATAGATAACCATGTCTAGGGAAATATTCATAGAATTTCAATATTCATGATAGAACTTGCGCGAAATTTGGAAAGAGTGAATCAGAGTAGCAGAACACATAATGGGATTTAAAAAAAAACTTATATAATAGCAAGACAATCTTGGCAGCCAACCCACATCCACAGTCACCATCATCCTCAGCATCTCAACCTGAAAACATTTGAAAAAGAGGGCGTGAGCACTAATGTACTCAGTGGGTTTTAATAAAAGCTTCTTTAATAACTTGAGAAATATCCAATAATAAACTGGCGGTATATAGAGAGCAAAACGCAAAAGCCCTCTCCATATCCGCAAAACTTTTTCTTTACTTTTGGGTCCAATCTTGGCTCAAACCTGATGTCAACTGCACCCTTAGACATGCCATAGGATAGAAAAGGGGTTACCTCAAATATCCAAACGAGTTTGCGAGGGAATTAACCCAGCAGTGACTCCCTTAAATGATCAAAGATCATGAATTCTGAGCTCAATCCTGGTTATAAAAGCTATACTCTTCCTTTCTTAACTTAGCCTTCCTTTCTCAACCTTAATCCTTAATTTCTTAGCTTCCTTACTAGAATTATCGAGCTTAGAGCAATGTCTGAGGCTATCCTGTACTTAAGCAGGATTTCAGCCTATAAGGGATTTAACGCCACCCTAACAAGGCAATCATTAATCCTTAACTATACAAGCTTTAACAAAGCATAAACATTCAAATACAAGGAGATGAACGTAAATAAATACGAATTGTAACTAAAGACAATTCTAAATATCTCATGCTAAGCATAAACAATACTTTAACATTTCTAAACATGTTCAAGAGCTCAATTAAAACATAATATCTTCCTTTCCTTCCTTCCTTGTACAGAGATCAATCAGGCAGAGCAAAATATTTTATTGGATATCTCATTTGCCTTATATGCTTCTAGAGCTTATTAGCTCAAATTTTAGATGAGTATAGATTTACCCACCTCGATTACTTGACAGAAGATGAAGCAACGAGTTGATGATCCTTCTCCGAATCCCTACGAGGCTCACTTCCTCCTACAAAAGTCGAATCATCGACTTAGCGGCCTTCTTCGAAGAGATTAACTATCTATAGCGAGAAATAACGACATCTAACTCGAAGACTAAAATCTAAGACTTAATTATAGATTGCACGACTTATTGACTTAATAAAATTTGAGAAGAATTTACTTGGAGAATTTATTTTTCGATACTCAAATTTTAGACGGATTTAACTTGAAAAGTTTATTTGAAATAACTCGGAAATAACTTGAAAGTTTTCTAAATTTAAACTTGGAAATAACTCGGGATTAGATTGGAAAAACACAACTCGAAAGGCTCTAAAAGAGAGGGTACGAAAATAGCCAGGAAAAATCAGCATGAAACAACACGGGGGGGACCGCGCCGCGGTGCACACCGGCGCCGGCAGACAGCCCCCCACCGCGGCGCCCCCTAGCGCCGGCGGGCACTTGCTGGGCCGAGGGGGGTGTGGCACGGCGGCGCATCCCCCCGCGGCGGGGCTCTCCTTTTCTCTCTCCTCCGCTCAGTTTCTTGGCAATCTTCAACTGGGTTTCTTCAGTGTTCGTCCATTCCTTCGACGAACACGAAGAACACTTATAATAATTTTAAAAACATGCTTCAATAATTTAAATTAACATGAAACGGTATGTTTTAACTTAAAAAGAAATTGGCATTATAATGACATAAACACGATAATCCTCTTTAAATATTTAGAATAACGACAAAATCTTAAAATATAACTTGAACAGAAATTAAACGGAATAACGAGACTATTTTCGAGAATTAATGACAAGAATAACAACGGAATAATAACGAGCAATATAATGGAAATGCTATTATCTTGGAACTTTAACGGAATCGAAATATAACTCTTAGGCGGAAAGTAAATGAGTAATAATGAAGAACATGAAGAACACGAAGAACATAAAGTAAATACGGAATTAAAAGACGGAAAAGAAATGGAATCGAGCCCGACGAACAAGAATGGACGAGGTTAGGTGCGTCGAACGAAGGTGACTAGCTCGGTGTCTTGTCAAGTCGCAACGGTGGCAGAGCCGCCTGCTACGACCCAACGACGCTCCTAGCATATTTCCCCACCGCATCCCTTCCATGCCACTCCGCTCGTCGTCTTGCGGAATACTCATAAAGAATGCTTTTTTACTTCGACAGAACTTTCTCGGCTTTCACTGGCTTTCCCACTCTCTAGAAATGAGGAATGGGTGAAATTGGTGTGGAAAAAGTGAAGGGGGTGATGCTTTATTTATAGGAGGAGCTTTGGCTTCCCTTGGAAGCCATTGCAGTGCAGGAATACTGCAAAAGTCACCCCGGGTTCGGTTAAAAACTGATTTATTCGATGTCGAGGTCCAAATGACCTCAGACACGAAATCTAAAAATACCGAGGGACTCGTTGGCTCGAATACTAATGAACCAACTTGATTCGTGAAGAAGACAGGGTCGTCTTGAAGAAAGGCGAGCAAAGATTTCCTTTTTGGAATTACTTTTTACTATTCACTCAGACTGACAAATTTTGCTCCCGAGCGTTCGATTGACCTCAGAATGGAAATCCGTGAATGCCAACGGAATCCTTGAGTCATTTCCCATAAGAGGGGCCTGACAAAACAAGACTCAGATCAATGAGGAGGATTTCGTAAATTTCTCAAAACACGAACGTACGCAAAAGTTATTATTCATTCACCTTTTAAATACGATTTTCATCACCGAGACCTCAAACAATATCAGATTTAAAATCTGAAAACACCGACATACTCCTTGAGTAAAAACCTTTGTAACAAGACCAAAAATGGCCATAACAGAGTTAAGATCAAATTTTCCGAAAAGACGATTTTCACGAAAACTGACCCCCTAAAGTCGTGACTGACATCTGACCTTAATTAACCTTAATTAAATTTCTTCCTTAACTTCTTAATTATCATTAAGAATCTGATGCGATCCTCGCTAGTGATACGATGACGATTGTGTTGTTTTCCCAGGAGTCTCAGGTTACACGAACAATTGGGGATGAGAATCCAAACCCTAGCCTCACAATGAAATTGAACCACGAACTGATTGAATCCGCGACCCTCGATCAATTGGAAACATGAACTCGGATTGTATGGATGACGCCACAAACGGGGATGTGAATCCGTTTGAATCTCACGTTGTGTTGTGAAACTCGGATAACTCTCTCAGAGAGAAAAAGTGAAAACTCACGTTTAGAATTAATATCAAAGTTGTGTCAAAAATAAAGGTCTTACAAGCCTTATATAGTTGGTCCAAAGCCTAATTAAACTAGGAAATAAAACATAAGAATCGCGCAATTCCGGACACGCTCCAGATGGGCGCGACACGGGGTCAATCGCGCCTCCACTCGCACTGTAGGTCGTGCCAGTCTCATTCCGTGTAGCGTCTGTGGCGCGACCGGCTTCACTCGCGCCTCAGGTCGTGCTGTAGGTCGCGCCAGTCTCGTTGCCCGTAGCTTCAGTGGCGCGGCTGGGTTCACTCGCGCGTCCTCTCGCGCTGTAGCTCGCGTCAAATGGCGCGACCGGTTGCTCGCGTCCTGGCTCGTGCTGTAGCTCGTGCAGCTCGAGATCACTGTCTTCCACTTGGGCTCGGGTTCTTCTCCCTCCACGGGTCGCTTATGTGACTCTTAGTTCCAGACCTCTCGCATGAATCCATTAAGGCTCTCCTTGAACCTCTTAGCTCTTGCCCGCGTTACCGGTCCTTCTGGCACCTTGATTGGATCGGACATCTCCTCAGCTCGGGTCGTATCATCCCCCTTCTCTTGAAAAGGATTTGTCCTCAAATCCAGCTCGTCACCTACATCAAAAGGACTTAAATCAGCAACATTAAATGAGGAACTCACTTTATACTCACCTGGCAAGTCCAACTTGTATGCATTATCACTGATGCGCTCTACAACTTGGAATTGTCCATCTCCTCTAGGAAGTAACTTAGAACGCCTTTGAACTGGAAACCATTCTTTACGCATATGTAGCCAAACCCATTCTCCGGGTTTGAACACCACCTTCCGTCGCCCCTTGTTGGCTTTATTGGCATACTGCTCGGTTCGCCTCTCTATGTTTGCTCTAGCCTTCTCATGGATCTGTTTAACAAAATCAGATCTCTTTTTTCCTTCAAGGTTAGTATGTTCATGAACAGGCAAAGGAATCAAATCCAATGGAGTTAAAGGATTAAATCCATATGCAACTTCAAATGGTGAAAATTGAGATGCAGAATGCACATACCTATTATATGCAAATTCAACATGCGGCAAACATTCTTCCCAAGTTTTGATGTTCTTTTTAATTAGAGCCCTTAACAAAGTGGATAAAGTCCTATTTACTACTTCCGTTTGACCGTCAGTCTGTGGATGACAAGTAGTAGAAAACAAAAGTTTAGTTCCCAACTTGCACCACAAAGTCTTCCAAAAATAACTCAAGAACTTAGCATCCCTATCAGAAATAATAGTCTTAGGCATACCGTGTAGACGCACAACTTCCTTAAAAAATAAATCAGCAATGTAGGATGCATCATTTGTTTTAGAACATGCTATAAAATGTGACATTTTAGAAAACCTATCTACAACCACAAAAATAGAATCATGACCACATTTACTCCTAGGCAATCCTAACACAAAATCCATAGATATATCTATCCAAGGTGATGTAGGAATAGGCAAAGACATGTATAAACCATGTGGTTGGACTCTAGACTTGGCTTGTCTACATGTAACACACTTAGCACACATACGTTCCACATCACGTTTCATATGAGGCCAGAAGAGATGCTCATTCAAAACAGCTAAAGTCTTAGCTATCCCAAAATGCCCCATTAAACCACCACTATGTTACTCCAACAATAAAAGCTCACGCATGGAACAATTAGGCACACATAACCTATTTTCTCTAAACAAAAATCCATCATGCCTATAAAACTTCCCATCTCCAGATTCTTCACATGCAGCATATACATCCTTAAAATCATCATCATCAATGTATATGTTCTTAATGCACTCAAAACCAAGTAACTTAGCATCTAAAGTGGATAGTAAAGCGTACCTCCTCGATAGTGCGTCGGCTACTACATTTTCCTTTCCTTGCTTATACTTGATGACGTATGGAAATGTCTCAACAAACTCCATCCAACAGGCATGTCTTTTGTTCAACTTGTGTTGCCCCTTCAAATGCTTCAATGATTCGTGGTCGGTGTGGATCACGAACTCTTTGGGCTACAAATAGTGTTGCCACGTTTGCAACGCCCGCACTAGTGCATACAACTCCTTGTCATATGTCGGGTAGTTTGCAGTGGCGCCGCCAAGCTTCTCACTGAAGTAGGTGATGGGTCGGATCTCTTGCATCAACACTGCACCAATTCCAACACCAGAAACATCACATTCTATCTCAAAAGTTTTAGAAAAGTTTGGAAGAGATAGTACCGGTGGATGTGTCAATTTCTCCTTAAGCGTCTGAAATGCTTTTTCTTGTGCATCTCCCCATTGGAATTCCACATTCTTCTTGATCACTTTAGTCATGGGTGCTGCAATACTACTGAAGTGTGGCATAAAACGCCGATAGAAGCTCGCCAGTCCATGAAAACTTTGAACCTCTCCCACACTTGTTGACGTCGGCCATTCTTGGATGGCACGAACCTTCTCTTCGTCCACCTGTACTCCATCTGCACTAACAACACAGCTAAGAAACACAACCTTATCCGTACAAAAGGTGCATTTCTTTACGTTAGCATACAACTGTTCTTTCCTCAAAGATTGCAAAACAAATTTCAAATGCTCTACATGGTCCTCTTCACTCTTACTATAAATCAATATGTCATCAAAATAAACCACAACAAATCTACCTATAAAAGCACGTAAAACATGGTTCATAAGACGCATAAATGTACTAGGAGCATTTTTCAAACCAAATGGCATAACTAACCATTCATACAATCCTAATTTTGTAATGAATGCCATTTTCCACTCATCCCCTTCCTTGATGCGAATTTGATGGTACCCACTTCTTAAGTCTATCTTAGAAAATATGCGTGCACCATGTAATTCATCTAACATGTCATCTAAATGGGGAATGGGATGTTGATACTTTACCGTAATGTTGTTGATGGCTCGGCAGTCGACACACATCCGTAGGGATGAATCCTTCTTTGGCACGAGCAAAACTGGACTCGCACATGGACTCAAACTCTCCCTCACTTGTCCTTTCTCCAATAGCTCTTGTATTTGACATTCTAGCTCTTTTGTCTCCTCGGGGTTGCTCCGATAGGCCGGTCGGTTTGGCAATGTTGCACCGGGCATAAAGTCAATTTGGTGCTCGATTCCTCTAATTGGTGGCAAACCCGGTGGCATCTCTTCGGGAAACACATCCTTGAATTCCTGCAAAAGAGATACAATAGAACTAGGCAAAGATGGGTCAAATTGGTTAGTACTCATTAAAACATCTCTGCGGATCATCAAGTACATTGTCTTCTCATTTTGCACAGCCTATTTGACATCGCTAGCTGTGGCAAAACAGGCGTGTTGGATCACCTCCTTTCCAACGTTGGCCTCCTTTCCTTTCTTCCTCATGGTATCAGCCTCCTCTTGTAGCTTTACTTGGTCCTCATACACTTGAGATGGTGTTAGAGGAGCTAGTGTCACCGTCTTCTTGTTAAGTACGAAAGAGTACTTATTTGTGAAGCCATCATGCTTCACCCTCCTATCGAATTGCCATGGACGTCCTAGGAAAATGTGTCCCGCTTGCATAGGCACAACGTCGCACAACACTTCATCCTCATACTTTCCAATCCGAAATGGCACTCGAACTTGCTTGTTCACCTTGGTTTCTCCACTGTCGTTCAACCATTGCAGCTTGTATGGCTTAGGATGCTTGAGAACCGGCAATCCTAATTTTGTCACCATCACAACACTTGCAACATTAGTACAACTACCACCATCAATAATCATACTACATACCTTATCCTTGATGTGGCATCGGGTATGGAATATGTTCTCTCTTTGTTCCTCGTCGACGCTCTTGGTGTGCAAGCTTAGGGACTTGCGTGCAACCAAAATGAGGGCATTGGGTGCTGCGTACTCCTCATCCTCACTCGACTCGGACAATCCCGGTATCTCCGGATCAACTTCTTCTTCATCCGTCACAATCTCACCATTGTCCTTCAAAATCATCACATGCCGGTTTGGGCATTGGTTGGCTATGTGACCTCTACCTTGACATTTAAAACATTTAATGTCTCGGTTTTGGTTACCCGACGAGTCTTGATTACTGGATCCCGTCACTGTTGATGCCTCAGTCTTCGGCTTGGTGAGCGGTTGCTTCTCATCCTTCTTTCCCTGATTTGAAGCCTTCCATGGGGTTGTATTGGAATTGGAGTTCGACTTCCATGTAGAAGAACTCGCTCAATTATTGTTACCCCTCCTCTTGATTTGGTTTTCTATCTTTAGAGCCATTTGCACCATGTCTTCCATCTCCACATAGTGCTGCAACTCTACTACTTCTCGGATCTTTCTATGTAGACCTGCTAGAAATTGAGCCATTGTGGCCTCCCTATCTTCCTCCACATTTGCTCGGATCATTGAAATCTCCATCTTCTTGAAGTATTCATCTACACTATTCGTACCTTGTCTCAAGTTTTGTAACTTGTTGTATAGCTCCCGGTAGTAATAGCTTGGCACGAATCTCTTCCTCATCACCGCCTTCATCTCTCCCCATGTCTCTATCGGGTGTTCCAGATTACGCCGTCTGTTGGATATCAACTGATCCCACCATACGATGGCATAGTCTGAGAACTCTACAGCTGCCAACTTCACCTTCTTGAGCTTGGAATAGTTGTGACAGTCGAACATCATCTCTATCTTGCGCTCCCATTCAAGGTACAATGCTGGATCATTTTTACCTTGGAACGAAGGCACATTCATTTTGATGTTGTCGAGGTCGTCATCTTCTCGATTCTTTGCTTTTCCATGTTTCCTTCCTCTAGTAGTTGAATATCTATCCTCCTCCTCGGAATCTCCCACCTCAGTGTCGTAGTAATCCGCCCTTTGTCTCTCCACGTGGGGGTAGCGTCGAGCCTCTATCCGATTTCCTCGTCCGCCTCTCCCTCCTTTACCACCACGATTCTCTTGTGGAGCTTGTTGGGATTGCTCCTGTAATGAACTTTCCACTTTGTTGAGTCTCTCATTCAACGTTGCCATCTCAGTCTTGAACAACTTCGTTAGATGTTGTTGAATGGCCTCCACTGTATTCTTTGGATCAAATGTAGTGGGCGTCTCATCACTCGTTTCTGCTGCTTTATCTTTGGTACCTGCACCTTTGTTAGACATGTCGATTTTTTTTTGTTCGACTCTTTTTTTTTGAACGATTTTTTTTTCGTCCTTTTTTTCTAAACAAGAATTAAAATTAAACAATCAAGTGAATTAAATAAAATGAACAACAAAACAAGAATTCCCTATAAA
This sequence comes from Perilla frutescens, assembly GCA_026008535.1. Lineage (NCBI taxonomy): Eukaryota > Viridiplantae > Streptophyta > Magnoliopsida > Lamiales > Lamiaceae > Perilla > Perilla frutescens. The sequence goes on along the minus strand of BRKX01000014.1, from coordinate 17,721,388 downwards.
GTCTAGCTCTCAACTCACGTGTTTACTCTCGTGTATCACTCAATCGGCTGTTTTCACTCTAATAATCTCACACACTCTTGCCTTTTACCACTCGTTTTCCTCTCCAAAGAAAATTAAACTAGAACACAAACGCAATAATGAAACCTCAAAAGACCAATCACAATTCACTAAAATATGTGCCGGAAAATTTTCGAAAATTTGAAAATTTTCGAAAAAAATTTCAACTTTTTCCCAAGAAATATACGTGTCTCCAACAACCCAAATATCACAATCAAATGTAACAAAAACACCAACAATTTTCCCGCCTTTTTTTTTAACAATAGACGAGAAATTAAAAATACAGAAATTAAAGGGATAAATTGGAACCTGAAACAAAGCCGAAGCTTTGATACCACTTGATGCGATCCTCGTCGGCGATACGACGACGATTGCGTTGTTTTCCCAGGAGTCTCAGGTTACACGAACAATTGGGGATGAGAATCCAAACCCTAGCCTCACAATGAAATTGAACCACGAACTGATTGAATCCGCGACCCTCGATCAATCGGAAACACGAACTCGGATTGTATGGATGATGCCACAAACGGGGATGTGAATCCGTTTGATAAGTCGTTTGAATCTCACGTTGTGTTGTGAAACTCGGATAACTCTCTCAGAGAGAAAAAGTGAAAACTCACGTTTAGAATTAATATCAAAGTTGTGTCAAAAATAAAGGTCTTACAAGCCTTATATAGTTGGTCCAAAACCTAATTAAACTAGGAAATAAAACATAAGAATCGCGCAATTCCGGACACGCTCCAGATGGGCGCGACACGGGGTCAATCGCGCCTCCACTCGCGCTGTAGGTCGCGCCAGTCTCATTCCGTGTAGTGTCTGTGGCACGACCGGCTTCACTCGCGCCTCAGGTCATGCTGTAGGTCGCGCCAGTCTCGTTGCCCGTAGCTTCAGTGGCACGGCTGGGTTCACTCGCGCGTCCTCTCGCGCTGTAGCTCGCATCAAATGGCGCGACCGATTGCTCGCGTCCTGGCTCATGCTGTAGCTCGTGCCAGTCTGTTCCGCAGCTCGAGATCACTGTCTTCTACTTGGGCTCGGGTTCTTCTCCCTCCACGGGTCACTTATGTGACTCTTGGTTCCAGACCTCTCGCATGAATCCATTAAGGCTCTCCTTGAACCTCTTAGCTCTTGCCCGCATTACTGGTTCTTCTGGCACCTTGATTGGATCGGACATCTCCTCAGCTCGGGTCGTATCAGAATCCTCTAAACCTTAATCGAAAATCTGGGGTGTTACAGATTGGGATATAATCGGGATGATGATTAGGATAGTGATCATGATTGTATCATGATTCATTTGAAATCTCTTATCCGGATTCGGTCTTTGTATTAGAGTTTGCATTTTTAGTCTATGAATATCAGGAAAAAGATGCAGTCTTCTACACCCAATTACTAGCGTCCACCATAAAAAAAATTAAGAAAGAGAGATGTATTTACCAGCGCCTATCTCACAAGATGCAGTTTTCTACACTATACCTTGGACTCGCGATCTCGTATGCCCATTGAAGAGTATGTGTGTCGCGTTGATCATTGGCATCATGAGTACGAAATGTTTTCTTAGTTAATCAGTTATGTAGGGAAAGATTGTCTGGACATATACACCAAATACATCAACGTAGTTGTTACTCGATGGACTGAAATTGTATAGGTTATGAGTCAATTTTTTTTAATTACCAATGTATAATTTTTTTTCACTAGTCGCCAAAATAAATTTTTTATTTTGTTTAGTGATTTCGTATTTTTTAGCATCGTCCCGAATTACTCGTTTGCATGGAAGAAAGAGAGTCAGCGTGGGATTTTCTGAAAGTCTTGTTCGATATATGTGAACAAAAAGTCTTGGACAATGATGCCGCTAGGGAAGATATCGGGCCACCGGGGCTTGATTCTGAAGATGATGAGTAGAGTATTGAGAGAAAATCTTAGTTTTTTATTTAATTTTTCCATGTTTTAGGGTTTTAATCAGTTAGTTATGTGTGTATCAAAGTGGAATGTTTTAAATTTTAATTTAGTGAATGATCTCTCGTTAATTTATTTTGTTCGTAATTGTTGTCTCTTTGCGTTAAAAAATATACATGATTAAAATGAAAGGTAGGTGAGATCGAAAACCTATAATTGGATAATGATAAATCATGTAAAACAGACAACCATACAAATCATTAGATAACGATCCTAATCGGGATCGCAATAAAAAAATCCAATAAAACGATCGAGATCACATCGTGCAAACATCGTGATCTTATCGCGAAACCCGATAAGATCAGAATTTCAATAATCATGATTTTGCGTCGTAATACAATCGAGATATGATCGTATCATGACTTATGAATCGATCGCAAACAATATAGTACAATGGACGAGCACTATTGAATGATATTTTTGTCTGTTTATCTTTAAGTTCACATGTATATTATGTAAGTGAGGTAGGTGGGATGTAAGACCTCTCAAGTCACGTGAAAGTGGTTTTCTATTTATAAACAGTGTCACCCAATTGTATTGTTCTTTCACACAGTAACACACATACATTTCAAACAATAAAAACAAACATAAATCTATAGGAATTAGATTGATTTTTGCAAGATCGACTAAAGCATTATGATGATACAAATGTATGTTTGAATATTTTCTGGCTCAACTTTCCATTATTTTTTAATCGAAAATATAGCACAAGAAATAAAGCTTTAATTTGAATTTTTTCCATCGTGACATCATTGAGATTCCATTTGGAATTCTATTGTGTTTGATGGAAAACCTTATCGTGATTGGATCGTGATATGACTGAGATGGGATCGGGATTAGATCGTGATGTGATCGGGATGTTGTCAGGATTCTATTTTTTTTCAAAACTGTTTCATTTGTGTTATGATATTTTCTATGTTTTTGTTAATAGTTTATTTTTATTTTTACATACAGATGGATTGTCAAAGTATAATTATAAGATATGGTGGGTAATTGATTAATTCGGAGTACGTGGGTGGGGGTGAGCAACTTGCACACATTCCAGCTCAATCAATATCGTTGGCATCATTAATCTAGCGTATCAATTACATCATGTCCACAAATTCTTTGGATGTAGACTACCTCTTATATTATTTATCGTGTACTCGCACTGGTAGAATATTGAAGTCCCTCCTAAGTACTGATCAAGATCTTCACGAGTTGTGTGTACGTTGTTCACACATGGAATGCTGCTGGAATAATTTTCCAGCAAGTACCATATGTATCGTCATTTGATTACTCCGGTACTTTCTCTGATGTCCCTCTGAGATACAACCATCAATGTTCGATGCTTCATTCACGGATATTAAGTGATTCATTTCATCAGATTGGTTTAGAGATCTGTTTTATTATGATAGTGGAAGTCTACCCACTGATGACATAAATAATGATCCAACAGCCTCATATCCGTATACAGATGGGAGTCAAGATAATGATGAAGCCGATGCTGAAGACAGAGATGGAGCTAAAGACGGAAATGGAAATGGAGATGGAGATGGAGATGAAGATAAAGATTACATAGAGAACGATGATGAAGAAGATGATGCTGATGAAGATGATGAGTCTAAGGAGGAAGATGATGATAACGATTTCATTAATACCTTTGCACATTCTACGTTTGCAGAGTTTGTTGTATGGATACATAGATAGGGTAGTGTGAACAAACTTTTATCTATGTTACACTCTAACAATCCTATGCCAATATCTGAAGAAGATACATCCCGACTTTAGAATAATTGGTTAATACCAATGATTCCTCTTAATGTATCTGATTCACTTGTGGTTACTAATTTGGAGAGGATACGAAATGAAAAAAATCTTTCTGGGAGCTATGTTCCGAGATAAAAATACTTTGTCGATTACTGTCGGACTTTGGAATATTGAGCATCGTGTTGAATATAAGGTGTCTTGTTCGGATGCAGATCGTTTGGTCATCGTATGTAAGCATGATGATTGTTGTCCTTTTCAGGTGCGTGCATCGCATATGGGTGATTTTTAGATTGTGCATAAATTCGTAGCCCAACATTCATGTCTTCTCGACTTGGGTCATGTCACACCGGAAACGTCTACGCAAAAGTGATTGCTTCTTATTTTGCAAAAAAAATGCATGCTCTGGGAACAATCGTGAAACCAAATCAAATAAGGGCGAAAATGCACAAGAGTTTAGAATTAGAATAAGTTACAGTGTTGCTTTGCGAGCACGGAATGCCGTGATCGAGATTATTTACGGTGGACATGCAAATTCATTTAAGATGGTTCATAGCTATCTGTACTTACTATAGGAGAACAATCCCGGTATAGTGACTGATTTAGAGGTTGGTCTTAACAGCGAATTCCAACATTTGTTTGTTACTCTCGGAGCTTATATTGCATCATATGCTACGTTTCTTAGACGGTGATTGTTGTGGATGGTACACATCTAAAGGGGAATAATAATGACATCTTATTCATAGCAGTGACTAAAGATGACAATGAGCAATGCTTCCATGCCATAAAGATCAATGACAATAAAGCACTACTGCAAGTGCAAAGTATAGCACTTGATAAATAGAATAGTGGAAAGAATAGCACTAACATGGTTGATGGGAATTTACTTTTGGGATTAATTGCACTCACCATATGAATAAGTTCAAATACGAATATCTAAATAAGGACACGTTGGAAGTATAAAAAGCTTCTAAGAATGGGCCCACTTCCGATTTTGAATAATTCTTAGTGGGACCCACGTTTGTTTTAAAACAAAGAAGTAATTGTACTTTCAGTTTGAGTGAGTCTAAATAGAGATGTTGGAAATTTAAAAAGCTTATTAGGAGGGACTCCCGTTTGTTCCATAAGTTAGAAAAGGACAAGGATCGGAATTTGATCGGGATTTCGATCGAGATTCACTTTTGTGTATTATTTGTCTATATAAATGCCTCTATTGTGTATCTTGTTGACCTTACTTCAGTTATTTCTTTATCTTGTATCTTTCAAGAATTGCTATCAAAATGAATGATCCAACTTTATCAAGAGGAATCTGATTTGAAGGTATGAATGAAATTCAATTTGTCTATTTGCTTTAAATCAAAGGAAAAAAGCTCACGTATTTTTTTAATTACAGCTCACAATTATCACTTTGACGTACAATCACTCCAGTGAATATCATGGGTGAATGGTTAAGTTGTGATCTCCATATGTAGTGGTTTGAAATTAATGATACTTTCACTAATTGTGGTTATTATCTTTGTAGTATTTGTCAATGAATGCAATTGTGTTTCTTGGAATGACGTCGAAGAAGATTAAAATTCAAACTTGTAAGAACTTCCAAAAATAGGAAGTTGATTACGAACACCGTCAAATTCACACAAAGTAAAATGAGATGAAAGTCATGATTCGACTCACTAAAGGGTTGAGTAATATTGTTGAATTTCTTCAAATTAAGTGCGGTGATGTTCTCACATTCCCAGAATACGGTGGTATTACACGTAGTGATGAAGTCTTCATTGTTCATGTCACTGAAATGGTTAATCTTGATGATTAAAAATCACAACCTTGTTTAGTAAGACTATATCTACTCAGTTAATTTTTGATGGTATGCTTTGGATTGAACAATGTATTAAATCATCTTTAGCGATCTTGACTTCTCATTTTGATATATTTATTTGATGATCTTTCTCACTACAATTTTCAATACATTCTGACTGTTTGTTACGATCGGGATTCCAGTTGGGATTCAGATCAAGTTTCACGATACGTGATCGGGATTTCAGTCGGAATTCACGATAAATGATCACCCTCAAATTTGGGAGTCTTGATCACTATGATCATATAACGTTCGGAATCCCAATGGTAATCCGAGATCGGGATTATCCCATCGGGATTAATCCCGATCAGAATTCGGGAGTAATCGGGATTCCGATCGGAATTATCATTGGGATTACGATCGAGATTATAATTCCATTGGGATTCCGATCAGGATTAATCCCGATGGGATAATCCCGATCTCGGATTACCATTGGGATTCCGAACGTTATATGATCATAGTGATCAAGAATCCCAAATTTGAGGGTGATCATTTATCGTGAATTCCGACTGAAATCCCGATCACGTATCGTGAAACTTGATCTGAATCCCAACTGGAATCCCGATTACCCCAATCGGGATTACAATCCCATTAAGATTCCGATCAGGATTACCCCATCGGGATTACGATCGGAATTACTATCAAGAGTCACATTAAAACAAGATTACAAACATTAAAAAATCAACACATATGATTCCAATCGCAATCCCGATCGAAATCACATTTGGAATCTCAATTGTATTTCCTTTGTTATGTCCATGTGGGGGATGGTGGGGGAACTGGGGATATTATTTTTGATATTAAATGCTTGTAACTCCCTTCAAAATGATAGATTGTCTGTAAAAAGTCTTTTAATATTCTTACAAAAAGCTTCCAAGTATGAGGCTCGTGGCCTTTTAGATTGGAAAATAGAAAAGCAAGGTTATTTAAGTAAAAGTGGACATTTATTGATTTTTTTCCTTATGTTGAGTAAAATGAATTTTTAGTTTAGAGAAGTGGATATTTTAATTTCTAACTCAAATATAAATGAATCATGAACTGGTGGTATACAAGAAGCAATGCTATAAATCTATACCTATATAAAAAGTGTGGATGTTTCTTACAAAATATGTTTTGCCTATTATATCCATGATCTACACTTTAATTTAAGGGTAAAAAAGTAATATAATATATCTAACTATTTTTAAATAATTATTTGTAATTTGAAATTAATGAACGACTTACGTATATTTTATATTAAAAAGTACATCCCCTTGTGGATAAGTTCATGCATATAAAAAACCGTTATGATTGGAGCAAATTAAAATCAATAATTTTTTTTCTAAACGGAAATTCATAGTGGTCATTGGTCAAATCTAATTATTTGTAAATTGTGGGTCCAATATTACTTTTGTATTAGATCACATTAATTATTCTTGTTATTTTTATTAATTATCATGTTGTGGGTCCTCTTGTAAGAGTGACAGTTGCCATATATAAGATCATAGTATATTATTATTATTATTATTATTATTATTATTATTATTATTATTATTATTATTCAAGTCACTTTTTCTCCTAATTATAATGGGACTCTAAAATCTATATAAATCATTGGATTTCAACTTGCTAATTGTTACCAACAATAGTTCAGAAATTCATTCTCACTTTACAAATTTCATTGTCAATTGTTACGAAAATTCAATCACTTCAACATAATACATTTATTATTTTGATATTTTGACAATTATGAATATTCATAATGAATCGTTCACATCAAGTTCATCCTCAGGTAAATTTTAAATTTATTAAAATCTTATTTTGATGTAATTGAACTCTATTTTTCTGAGATAATTATTTATTATTTAAATAAATTTAGTTGCTTTTTTAGGGAAGATAAGCTTAATTTATTATTTAATACATGTTTATTTTATATAATGTCAACGGAGGTAGAATTTTAATATTTTAGTCCGATAGCCAAGTCATCAACTAATTGCCTACGTAATTAAGCTGATATGTAATTTATTAAATTGAATATTTTCTTGTAACTATAAAAAGCTGGAAAACTTGTGCTCTGTTGTTGATGAAAAATGAAATCTTGCTGTTGCAACTGAGTTTATTTTTTCTTAGTTTGTTGTAAGATATTGTTTCTTGAAAGTATATGATTCTGTTATATATGTCCGAGACTCTCTCAGTTTAAAAATTATGAAAAATGTGTATTCTTATCTAGGGGCAGGATAGTTAATGATCTTGATATTCTTGCATAAGAATTCAATGTATTCGTGTGAAAATAGAAAAAAGAAGATTCGAGTCGTATTGTTCGTGGAATTAATTTCTTGTTATCCAAGCATATAGTTTCCTTATTCTATTTGGTGAGGTATTATAAATTGGAGCATGTGGATTAGCCATTCTCATAGGAAAGTACATATTGGTTAGGTAAATAAAATATTTGAGGTGATCTTCTAGATTCGTCTAATAGTAATTAGGTGGACACTCTTTTCACCATTTTTAAATTAGATACCACATTTAAATTTAATCAATTACAACATTACATTTTAATTTGAATGTGATTAAATATTTTTTTTTCTTGTACAACTGCTGATGTCTATAGACAAAGAAGAAATCTACAAATGAAAAGAAAATATTCTAATTTAAATACCATACAAAGGCAAGAAAAGATAGATCAAGCTAAGAAAAATCGAAGAAATAGAAATGCTACATTTATTTTAACAGATGACGTCGCTTCACATAAATCAAATGGTAAGTTATTTCTTAATTTGAAATATTATATATATGATGATCAAATTTCGATTAAACATGTCTATTTTTTCTTATTTTAGGTTCATCACTTCCTGGATTCTTAACTTCAGAACTAAATGAATTAAAAAAGGTGTCTGATTGCAATCATTGTAGTGCTGTAAGATTTGAGTGTGAGCCTCCTACTTTATGTTGTGATAGTGGAAAAATTCAACTTGCATCTTCTGAAGTTCCTGATGAATTGTACGAATTGTTTAATTCTGAATCACAAGAGGCTATAGATTTTTGAAGAAATATTCGCTCATACAACTGTCTATTTTCATTTACTTCATTCGGTGTAACATTGGATAAAGAATTGGCATTTGCAAGACAAGGAGTGTATTCTTTTCGAGCACAAGAAATGGTTTATCATCATCTTCCAAGATTAATCCCTAATAATACAAGTCCAGGTTTTTTTCAATTATACTTTTTTGAGACAGGAACTGAGGTTGAGAACAGAATGAATAGATTGAAAAATTCAAATATATCCGAAGCAGTTGTGAAAAAACTGATAAAAATTATGAAGGTCAATACATAAGCAAGATTTTTTCGAAGTTTAAAAGAATATCCTTCAATGGATAATGTTTAACTTCATATCTCAAAAGACGTGAACTTAGGTTGGCATCAAAATATTAAAAAGATTACTTCCACAAAGTCTATCACCGATAATGGTATGTCCTATATTTATTACCTTTTAATGATACAATTGTTTATTTTTAATATAATCATATTTACAAATTTAATTTATTCGTTTATTTTTATACTTAAAATGTGTTTCAGTTCCGAACATGGATCTTGATAATGCTTTTTTCCTATCAAGAATTAGTAGTGCAGATGATGTATATCTAGAGAACAAAGTATGTATATTAATTTTTTTAACCATGGAGTGAAGGTGCATCATTCATTATTTTTTTATTAAAAAAAACTTTTAAATTACTAACAATGAGCATAAACTAACTTAGAAAATAAAAGGGCAAAATGAAAAAAAAAAATTAACAATAGGCTGCAATTGTTTAGTTACCCCAAGTCCGAAACCTTAATTGTGTGCATACTTAAGTGATTTAAAATTATTTTGTGGAACGATCTCTTCAATTTTTTAATTTTATTATATTCTATTTAATTTACAGTTTTGAGAAAGCAAAGTGATAAAAATATCTTATGTAGAGAATATACATGCTACAAGCTACAAATAAGAAATCCTAGGCAATCTATACTTTTATTAGCAGGGAGATTATTACAACAGTTTGTAGTTGATATGTATATAAAATTGGAGACGACAAGATTAGATTTTTTCTGTCAAAACCAATCAAATATGAGAGCTGAATTGTATTAAGGAATTGTGGATAGTGTCTTCAAAGGAGAATTGAAAGGAATAGAAGTTGGTAAAGAATTGTTCTTCTTGCAACACTTATTGGTGGTCCAAGAGATATAAGGTGTAGATATCTTGATGCATTGGCATTAGTACAAAAATTTGGTAAGTCAGATTTATTTATTACAATGACTTGCAATCCAGAGTGGAAGAAAATACAAGAAAAATTACATGTCAGACAAACAACTCAAGATCGTCCGAATTTAACATCAAGAGTATTTCAAGTAAAGTTACAAGACTTGAAAGATCTATTATTTAAGAAGGAGATATTTGGAAATGTAGTTACACATGTTCATGTAATTGAATTTCAAAAAAGGGATTTACCACATGTCCACATGTTGATAATTTTCATGTCAAAGCATAAGATAAACAATCCAGATGAAATTGATAAGTTTGTTAGTGCTGAACTCCCCAATCACGAAAAGAATCCCGAACTGTATGAATTAGTGAAGAAACACATGATACATGGTCCTTGTGGAGAGAAGAATCCAAAAAATTCTTGAATGATAAAAGGAAAATACAAATGTCATTATCCACGACCATACTGCGAAAGCACAATACAAGAAGGATGGATATCCAATTTATAGAAAAAGAAATGATGGATCAGTGATTCGTATTCGCAAACAAAAAAGACGATAAACCACGTGCGTTGCGTATCCTCCGCTAGTATAATTAAACACGCACAAATAAGTTGCATGGATAATAAGATTAGGATTACTTAGCTAATTAAGTGGCTGTGCATTGGTATCACAATTATCAAACCCAATACCAATATTTCAAATTCAGCTCGAGTGTTGATGGAAGTGGATAAATATATCTCAACTAAAACTACACTTTTCTAACACAAGAAAAATCCAGTTTACAGTCAATTTCCTGAAATCCCATCTTATCCAGGAATTGAATAAATAGAAGCCAAGATTAATGCTCCTCTACATATATAGAACTAACAAGGGAGACTGCATGCACCCATCTGCTATTTTATGGAGTTTTCGTGTTCCACTGTTGTTATTAATCAAGACAAGTGTCTCATCGCCTACTCGACTCTCAAATGTCTCAGCTGCCACTGTTGCATCAACACAATCTGCTGTTCAACCATGCAATTATATTCTCCATGATCTCTTCCTTCTCAGGTTCGAAGAGTAGATCATGCAAAAGTCCTTCATAGAGCATGATGTTCTTGTCACTCGATGAAGCCTCCTTGTAGAGCTTCTGGGATGCTTCAGGATCGGTTACTGAATCATCAGTTCCATGAAGAACTAAAAACGGCACTGTCAACCGGCTTAAGTTCTGCTGCAAGTATGCTGTTATCCGAAGAATTTCATAGCCTGTTCTTACTCTAATAGCTCCAGTGAACACCAGTGGGTCTGAATACTTCGCCACCAGTGCATCTGGATCTCTGGACACTGCAATCCCCCTCTTGTTTGCTGCACTGAATTGAAACCTCGGGAACAAGAAGGAAAATACTGGAGCAAGCACCTAAAGTGGAGGATATATATATTATGGTTCGTTCATGTTAGCATATTTACAATTTTGGTTCATTTTTTTATAATAAAAAAGTGCATGTGAAATATTTCAACTTACAGCAAAAATGGGATGGGATGGCTGAACTCCTATAGCAGGCGAAGTCAATACGATGCCTGCTACACGCTGCCTCACTTTTGGATCAAGTGCTGCCTGCTCTTCATGCATGAGAAGTAGAATTCTTCCATTAGGTTTATCGTACAATCAGATTAAGGGACTCATAATCATAACGATGCAAAATAGTTACTAAGCCTATCCAAATACCACCTTCAAGATTATAGCTCCACCGGTTGAATGTCCAAAGCAGAAGCATGGAAATCCTGGATTTTCAGCTAAAACCTTACTGAGAAACAATTTCTGTTCACCATGGAAGGTGAGTGCATTCAGCAAAATCTGCTGAGTTCTGTTACTATTTGCAAAACTTAGTAGATGTATGTATAGAACTGACAATCATACCATATCATTAACTGCATCATCAAGAGAATGAACATAGGCGTGCAGTCCATCGCTGCCACCATGTCCTGCAATAAGGTATAAGATTGAGACAATGAGGCATAGATCTTTTCCATAGCATTTGCATCATAAGAAAATGCAATAAAATAGGCATAGATCTTTCACATAGTATTTGCATCTTAAGAAAAAGCAATAAAATCAACATCCAGAATAAGTGTGGCAAGCTCTGTACATTCAAGTGCCTCACTCATCACCAACCAAATAATGTCTTTCACCACAAAATAGCCATTGAATTCTTGTTTAGAAAAAAAGAACATAAATAACTCATCAAAAACACATTTACACAACGAATCACAACAAAAACCAAACAACACACAAGACCAAAGTCTGCTCCGAAGGCCGTGAACTGAGTTGTTACCATGAAGGTGGTTCTTGGTCATGGCAAACTTACTTTTCAACTATTCAGCGTCTTATTTCTTCCCAACCACACTTTTTGCAAAAGTGAGTTGCACCACAGATATGATATGACTAAGCCCTTATTTGATTGCATGGCTTGATAAAATTCACTTTATGGGGTAATTGTTGCATTACATGCTTTACCTAATATGGAAGAACTATGTATGTTTATGCAGATATTCATTTCACTTTCCTTTTCTTAAGAAGTTCTCCTTGTCCAGATTTCAGAAGCACGACTCCTTCCACCAATTGTTACATTTAAGGTAGATGTAAAGACTCAAATAACAAGCTTACTCATGAAGGAGGCTTTCACATGTTACTTTTACGCACCAATTGCATCCACATTGAAAATTATTCATATCCTGCAACATCCAAATATATATGCATAGTTGAATTCTATTATATCTAGACTATATAATAGTAAAACAAATAGGGTTTTCACTGCCATGATCATCCACTAGTTGAAGAAGGCAAGAATAGTTGTTGAAAAGGACTGAGAGCACCAGCAAATTGAGGAAGATTATCTCCATATAGCAGCAAAATGATTGAATGTTCTAAGAAAAAGTGCTGACTATTTGTTCGTAAAACAGCAAGGAATATTTGTTGATGCCATAAACGTTTTTGTGTTCTCAGCCTGCAATGTATCTCTCTCTCTCTCTCATACAAACTCTTTCAGATGCTTCTCTCATACAAACTCTTTCAGACGCTTATGCATATTCTCCGATTTTAGATTTAAAGAAGTCCGTAAAAAGTGCAGTAATTGACTAGGAAATACCCCATTCAACCAGGCTCTCACCGATTACTAAAGAAGAGGACTCACATATATTACTAAAAGGAATTAAAATAATGTTCCCTTTTGTTGGCTGAACTTTTAATGTAAAAAGGGCACATGCATCTTTCATCACACCAGAAAGATCCTTTCGTATTACACCACAACATTATGAGAGAAATTCTCAAAAGATATCAAGTTTATTTGCACAACTAGAGTCCAAATCAAATTAAAAGTAGTATGACATCTACCTTTGCGTGTAATCTTCTTCTGCCGCCTTGTTGGATAGCCACAAAATAATGAGCATGAAGTAGAACACATGATATTGCATAAGTAAGAAAATAAAAATAAATATAATTCCTCTGTTCTTCCATCTCATAATCCAAAATAGAATAGTAAATTCATTATTAAAGTGCTACTCACAATAAAATTATTTCTGCATCATATCAAATCAATTCAGTAAATTCAACTCACCAATCCAGTCCATTCCATAAACTTTCAAACCATTTGCATTCAGTTTCTTGGCAAATACGTCATATCTTCCACTGTTCGAAAAACAAATACATGTGTGTAGGGCAGGTAAGGAATTTAAAAAGGAAAACTCAAATTGAAGTAAAACTGCATCAGACCCAATACTACTTCCAAGTAAAGCACAGACCTGTGTTCATTGAGACCATGCAAGAGAACAACCAGTCCCCTGCACACCAGAAAATAAATGATAAACTTCAGGGCCAAAGAAGAATTGTCAAGGCATATAATTTCAAGAGAATTTACATAACACATGGAACCACCATTAAAAAGCAATAAAGGTAATGCACCAACAGTTTGTCTCAGTCACAAGATGTCGTCTAGGACCTAAAAAATAAGAATACAATTACAATGCAATGTATGTTAGAAATCCTTCATTAATTTGGTCATGGCAGGACTAGGAGAGCAACCAACTAACTCCATCAAATTCCTTGGAAATCAAATTTATTGTTGAAAGCACAAGAGGGATATGATAAGATTGCTATTTTGTTGTTTTCCTTGACTCGTAAAAACTGAAAACTAAGATATGTCTTGAACGAGTACAAGTAACTTATCCAGAATTTTTTTTTTATTAGCTGAGTTGGAAGAGAAAGGTCAAGCCCTTTCTTTCACTTATATGGTCTGGCTCAAATTATAAGCAATTATCAGAAACCAAATGTCAATCATTATTGCTCTCAAATTGATTGCGCTGCCAGAATAATTCAAGAACCCTTCCCAATGAAATATCAATTAGCAGCGGTGACTTTGCATAAAGCTGAAGTAGTACAACAGTAGTATCCTATACTCCATCTTTCGCCAAAGAAATTAAAGTACTTTGACGAAGAAAACAAGAGACGGCCTCATAAAAGCTGTTCAGATTATGCAAACTCTTGGGACTTTGTCAGTTAATAGGTGTCTAAACTCTAAATACAAGAATGTCAGTGTTAGTGTGCTGTATCAGTATCAATTTCGTTTGAGTAAGAAAATAAGAGACAGCCTCATGAAAGCCAGTTGGATTAGGATAACTCTTGGGATTTTGTCAGTTAATAGGTGTCTAAATAGAAGAATGCCAGCTTTAGTCTGATGTATCAATATCATTCGAGAATATTCTTGTTAAATATGGACATTTATGCATAGATATTAACAATGCAGAGGTAAGTGTATTAGTATCAACCAACTGTGTGTGGACAAAATATAGCTCCATCATTGTCACATCCATCGCACTCAGATAGATTCTTTAACGCGATGAAACCAGAGGAACTAATGGAAGCCTCAATCAGTCAATTGTCTACTCTCAAAACAGCATTAAGAAAAAAGCGTGATGCACTTTTTTATACCTTAGTCGAATCAATTTCCTCTGCTCGAACAAAAATGGTAATTTCTATCGTCCATCATGGTGCAATGTAATTTTGGACCTATGGTGACACTATAGTACCACATTAACTATCTATTGTGACACTTAGTACAATGCACCATGGTGCAGAAGACATCAAGTTTGTTGAAATTGAAACTACCAACATCGCCATGCTTGTCTTATAGTCACGTCAGAAAATATAAATTGGCAAGTTTCCGAAATAAAAGGTGAAATTGAAAGTGGACCCATCAGTTAGTTGATATTTCTTCTAGCAGGCCATATTAAAAACAAAGCAGCAAAAACCAGAAAGATAAATATCCAAGAATAGGAAGACAGAGATCAAAATAAGCACGGCTAGTAGAAATACTAAAATCAGGAAAAATAAAACGAAAAAAAAAGTATTTTCCTTTCATGATGAGTTATAAAATAAATAATAATGCAACAATAAAATGTAGTTGGATTCCCTTGTACCATACTGTGTTTATTTTTTACTTTTACTTACAATAAATGCGTGTAATTTATTTAATTGATATACAAATAGGAGATTGAACACAATTTAGATAGTGAGATTGAACACAATTTAGATAGAATCTATTACATTTATTATGAAATTTAATAGATAGGCTATCAACTTGGGAAACTATCCATTTACGACCCAAAAGGATTGAAATTATCGATCAATAAAAGTACAAAAATAAAAAAAAATTATGTCTTTCCATTCTTACGTATCATAAAGCAAAACCAAAAACCAAATAATCATATATAGGAAACAAAAAAATGAGGAATTTAATTACCTGACTTGAACCTTAGCCGGCGTCCATGACTGAGTAAAAATAGTGTCACCTCTCGACGTAATAAACAACGAATAATCCCTCACCGTAGCCTCATTATCTCCCCTTTCATTACCCTCCACCACCCTCTTAATCGCCAGCGCCCTCCGCGCTGCGACGTCCTTATCCACAACCGCCGCCACGCTCTTCATCGGGACCATCGCCGCTGGCACCCTCACCACCTTACCCGTCGCGGCCGCGGCCTTATCCTCCTTCCCGCCACCTTTCTCCGGCGACTCGGGCCCCGCCGCCACCGCCATGCACCGCCGCCTCCCGCGGAACGGCAGCAGGAGGATCAGGAAAAAGGCGCTGATCAGCCGCAACACGCTCCTCAACGCGCGGAGAGACAACAGCGCATTGATTCTCCCGCTCGCCCCTGACGTCAACATTACGGTTGCTCCGTCGCCTGCTTTCGTCACCATTCCACTTGTTCTCGGAAATACGAATATCAGCTCCGACGGTTTGAGATAGTAATCTGTCGTAATTAATGGAAATTTGTTGAATTTTAACCTCGGATTTAAAATTGCACTAATATTTGATCGGAAAACACGTTCATTTGGAATCGAAATTTTAGGTTTCGGGAATGCCGAGCAAATCATATAACAGAAAATTGGGGAGAAATTGTTGCGATATTTAATTAGCAACCAAAAAAAACAAAAAAAAAAACTGGCAGCCAATTTGCAGAGATCCTAACGACAGCAGATGGTGAAACAATGGATTAGAAAAGAAAATATAAAAAAAAAAAAAAATCTGCTTTGCAAAAAATAGTGCAGATGAAAATGAAAGAGGTGAAAGAGAATTGATTGGAGATCAATGGAGAAGAAAAATCGAAATGGAAATTGATTTCGGTTTTGGGGGCTGAAAAAATTAGGAGACGAAATAAATAAAGGCGAGAGAAATGTGGGTCAGCTTACCGGATAACGGCCCTCGGGATGCCACGTGTCGAATAACGCGGCGATTTGTTTTTCAAGTTATTATTATATTTTGTTATTTTATTGGGGAATTTCCCGAAATGGTACGAAGGTAGGGTCATTAGACGACACGTGTCTGTCGATGGGTGGGGGCGTTGAAGAGGTGGGAGTTACAGTTCGCCATGTGGTGAGGGGCGAGTGGGCAATATTGGAGATTGAATTATGATAACTTATACTAGTTTGTAATATATTTGAATTGTTCGGGGCATCATTGTCTCATCAAGTCTACATTTTTTGTGTGGAACTATCCAGACTTAGAGTAGTGAAACATGTGACAGAAATTAAAAGAGAATAGTAATTATTTGCTAGAAAAATTAAGGAATAAAAGAAAAGAGAATAATAGCAGTAATATATATCCAACTCATTAGCTCAGAAAGTTTTGTTGTCCAGACGGATAAAATCCAAATTAAATGTTACTAAATATATTAATTGGATGTGATGTGAGATTTAGGTTCGAATCTTAACCGTCGGATCATACGAGATTTATTTATTTATTTAATATGTTATCTTGAAAATCCTTCTCACCAAAACCTTACTGCCAGAGTGCTAGGATAAGGAATTAAAATTTCCTTTAACATACCGACCATTGCCAATTTAAAAAGAAAGAATAAGAAGAAGCAAAAGAGACTTTCACTAAATTTTAAAAGAGCATCTCCGTCCTAGTATATCTCTATTTCTTGCCAAATTTCCAATTGCTAGTGAAATTATTTTTTCTTCATATTAATAAAGTATCAAGTCTACATTTTTAAATGGGTGACTAGAGATAAAAATGAACCAAATCGAATATTCAAATGTTTGAGCTCAACTCATTAAGAAAAATTTGAGGTTGAGTTCTCAATTCAAGTTTTTTTCATCTTGTTCGAGCTTGTCTCGATAAATATCTGTCTTACTCGAATTTGGCTAATGAAAATTCTCAAAAATTTACTAATCAATCTCGTATACTCCGAAAAAAAAAAGCCTCACGCAAGAACAAAAAAAAGTTATTTAATATAAACTTATTCGAAATATTTAATTATAATATTCATGAACATGTTTAATTAAGTTCAAGCTCAAATATGTTTGCGACCGAACTGAATATTAATATGTTCAAATTGGACTCAATAACTTCACCAAACTCAATTTCAGGTTTGAACTCAGCTTATTAAGAAAACAAACGAGCTTTTTTGAATTTTTTTATTAGATTCCAAATAATTCCCGAGTGGACTCTGTTTGACATGGTTGACTATGATTTCTAGTTTCCCAAACCTCAACTCCACAAAAGAAAGTTGAAAAAATCTTTAAATAATATTATGACATGACAAATTATTTGTTCACCAAAATCTTAATCAAATCATTGATTCCTTTAAAAGATGACACTGGATCGGAGCCTATTTTATGTCAAAACCAGTTATTGAACAATCACCACAGTTAAATTAAAGATAAACGATAAAAATTAGGAATATATATTCAGATGAGAACACTTAATTTTAGAGTAGCCATATCGACTACCTCAAGTTAGAATTGTATGGCCTAATCCTCTTTCGAAGTGTTCAGGCTTGATTTGACATCCTTATACGTGATTATGTAGATTTCAAAATGAATTGAAATGATGAAAATGTAGATGTTAAATTTGCAATCAATTTTTGAACGACACCGATGATCTTTATAGATAAAAGAAACAACCTTTGACGGAGTCCACTAGTGAAATAAGAAATCGTAAACGGAGAATGGTATTATGTAGAGATATAGATTTAGAAAATTGAATGAAGCAAGGGTTTGAACATAGTCCATGTATGCAAAACCTCACCGAGAACGTCATAAAATACAATAACAACATCGGTTAGTCTAAGTTGAACGGACATGAATCCTTGTCCATCATAGAAGAATTCCAACCCTTGATCGTTGCTTCTATTTACATCTCCCCTCCACGCTTTCGATCCCGCCCCGCTCGTCAAAAATTGGATCGGGCTGCAACCAATTCATTCCAAAATATATAATATTCAATCTAGAATTAATTAATCCTCTATTTTTTATATTGATTAAAAAAAAAATATATATATATATATATGTGTTGTACAGTACGTACCTCTTGGTGTCGCTGATGCGTTGAAGACAATGATCGTGTCCGTTCATATATAGGTCAACATTGTTGGCCTAAAGATTCATCACAAGATCATAATTAAGACTAATGGTATACGTATATAGTAATTAAAACCAATGCTAATAAAAACTACAGTTTATATTAATTGTAAGAAAACCCCGCAATTATTTAATACTCCCTCCGTCGGGAGGGAGGGAGTAGCTAATAGGAGACGGTACACTGCTCGATTGCATATATTTAACTGTAAATTATTATCTTAATTTAAGTTTAACAATTAAGCAATAATTAAAAATTGATAGAGTTTGTTTGTTTTTTTTTCCCCCTAATTATTGTTGTTGATTTTTTATCATTAGTAAATTATACCTGAAGAATAGGAAGAAGTTGATGCAGAAGCTCTTGAGTGTCACCATGGTGGCTTACACTTCGGATGGCATGATGACCCACCACTATTTTCCATCTGGCTCTGGATTCCCTCAATGCTGATTCAAGATCCTTTTTATTTTATTTTATTTTGCGCCAACAACAAATGTAAATTAATTAGCATTTAAACAAGGACTGGATGATTTTATTATTAGTAGTAGTAGTAGTTAAATGGAAATTGATATTGATATATAGCACTAAAACTCACTTTGAGTAAGTTGGCAGTGTAGGTTTTTGGCGGGGACACGCCTCGCCAATCGTACACGTGATCCTCTGGATTCGTGAAATACTCCTCCACGAAAGGAGTGGTGTCTACCAAATATAATTCTGCAAACTCTGCTCAAAATAAATTCAAAAAAAAAAACATAAATAATTTTCACAACTAAAATACGTTTATTTAAAAAAAAACAATAAAATAAAAAATAAAATTGGGTACGTGCGTACCTGCAGCATTGACGATGAAGGACCTCAAGCAAAGCCATCTACTGTCGATTTTTCTAAGTTTGGGACTCAATTGGGCCACCGCATCTCCTCTGTAATCATGGTTCCCTAAAACTGCATGGAAAAGTCCAGTTGTCTTTTTCTAGAGAGAGAAGCTAGAAATAAACAAAGTGGTACTAGTTTACATATCTCACGGGCCCAATTTAATTTTGTTTTCACGAAGAGCCCAATTTAAAATTTGGATGACTTGGTTGTGCAATTAATGAAACTCGAAATTCAAATCTGGGTACTACAGTAAGAATATTCCTTTGGGAAAAGAAAACAAAAGTGTATCAATTCAATATTGAGATTTCATACCACCGGAAAAATAGAGCTAACAAATTAAAGTCCGTTGAATGATAGGAATTCTAACCATTAAACCAGGGCTTTTGGAGGCTGTTGGCCGTGTAAATATTGGTGAAAGAATCAAGAAAGTTGGGATCATCGACGCCCTTCAACCCATTGTCGTAGAAATTATCACCGGTTGATACCACAAAATCTATGTCAACCTCCGCTCCAATTCTTCCCATCTTCCAAAATTAATTATCATTTATGAGCTCTTAATTACCAAATAAAATAAATTTAATAATAATTGGGGTACCTGAAAAGCAACTTGTGATTGGTTGAAGTCGCCGTTTCTTCCCCAATCTCCGACGACCAAGAAACTGAGCGTTCCGTCATCTTTTGTGGGCTGTTCAAATCTTTCCAACTCCGCCGAAATCTTGCAACTTAATATTAAACTCACCACCACTAACACAACCAAACTTTTCTTGTAACTCCCCATCTCTCTCTCTCTCTCAGATCAAGGTCGTTCGAAGAGAGAGACCTATAAACCAGATAACAAAAATAAGAAAAAGAAGAAGAAGAAAAAAAAAAAAAGGTTAGGAACTGTCACGCGAATATTTTGGTTTATGGGACCAGTTGTCACATATTTATATATACGAATCTTTTATTTAACCAATTTATCTTAGGATTATTAGCTGCTTAAAAAGTAGTATATGATCTTAGTGTACCATTCAGATTTTTAATGATAAATTTGTTTTTAGTGGATAAACACATAAATTTGATTGTTTTAGGATTAGTGGCAGTTATTAATTGTTGGGATCGGATTGGATAGAATTATGCGAATATGCGGATGGAATCTCCAATGGGAAGAAGCCAAAAATCGACCTGTTATTTGATTGGGGAAAAATTCATCGGATATACCACAATAATATTATTTCGGATTATAGGGTCTTCACTCGATTATATAAAATATATTTTAAGAAACTTAAATATGTCAGGATATGATTGGACAGGCAGAGGTTGCTAGTATTATAGATTTATAGTTTTTTTTTCTTGAATATAATATTTACATTTTTTTTCTTTTTTTGAGGAAATATAATATTTGCAGTTACTTTGGCTTTTCAAAGATCAATTGCAAATTTGCAACTTTTCTTTTCGGTAAATTGTCTTGGTGTGGCAATAATAACGTTCGTTTTTTTTTTCAAACATTTCCGATCGGATTTTTTTTAGTAATAATCCCATAATAAAAAAGAAAAGTGTTTAATTTTTTTGTTTCCGCCTATCAACATGTGATATACACTCCCTCCATTCCACAGAAAAGTGTCATCCTGTCCTCTTGGGCCTGGGATGGCCTAGTGGTGGAGTGGTGTTTCTTGAGGCCAAAAGTCTCAAGTTCGACCCACCACCAACACCACTAGGTGTGAGCCTGGCACACCTGGCTTGCCAGTGTGGTTTACCGTGTGGTTTACCTTCCCTGTGTAGGTTTGTAGGCTATTACACAGGGGCGGGTTTACCCAGTGCACACCATGCAGGCTATTACACAGGGGCGGGGTTTACCCAGTGCGCACCACGGTAGCGGCTGCGGGTTACCCTCGACATCCAAAAAAGAAAAGTGTCATCCTATATAATTAAGGTAAAAAAATTCACATTTTCTTCATTTTTGTTCTCATTTATTGTATTGAAACATGTTAATTTGACTTGTTTAATGTTTTCACATGAGGATGTATTAGATAATTTGATTAGTTCATTAATGTGTGCATTCATCTAAAATATCACAAAATGGTATCTTTTATAGCGGATAAGATCTCATTTGACGAATCATATCATGTTACATTTTATATTCCACTATCAAATTGTTTAATTTTTCATCTATTTTTTTCTTCAATTTCAATTTCAATTTCTTGTGCTTTAATTTAATGATACATTTATTAATTAGGATTCATGTTACCCAATTATGGGTAATTATAAAATACAATTGGTTAAATTCAAATATTTATTAATTAATTCAATATTTATCGTTTTTTGCAATTAATTTTAAAGTACAATTGGTTAAATTCAAATTGGCTAAATTAAATTTTGAAAAAAAAAAAAGGCCACGTTTCGGGTACAACATGCGTCTGTTTCCACAGTGAGGAAGGATCCTTAGCCCGCGTTTCATAATAATAATAATAATAATAATAATAATAATAATAGAGTGTGCAAGTGATTTTTTTTTTACTCACACCCAACCTATGATATTGAGGGGATTTAATAATAATAATAATAGAGTGTACAAGTAATTTTTTTTTTTACTCACACACCCAACCTGTGGCATTGAGGAAATTTGAACTCGTGACCTCTGATCTCCAAACAACCTTACTTCACCACTAGCTATCCCCACCGAGACAAGATCATTTTAATGCAAAACTGAACAGGATGTATTTACTTTTTGACATTGTTAATTTTCAAATTCAATTGAGGAAAATCACATTTACTGTTAGTTATCTGCTTTATGAACCCCATCCCCATCCCCAAAAATCTGACTTTTTGACAAACAGTAGCTCATTTTGCTGCTTTTCATTCACGAGTAATGAATGATGAATCCACCACCCACCAAAGTTGTCTGAACTGCATTCATTTTTATTTGCTTTAGTGGCCTAGCTAGCATGTAACATGTTTCATATATGTCTATAAATATTCATCTTCTAGCATTGCTGCATGATACATGTGATGTGAAGAAGAGTAGTCCTCCCACAATAATATATATAAATATAATGGCTCATTTATTGATATTGATATGGCCATTGCTGATCACCACTTGCTTCTCTCTGCAACTACCAAGCAATGTGGTGGAGTTTTCCAAAATCAAGCACCATAGCAAGAAACGCGACAATTCAATTGCCTTTTTGGTGGTGGGAGATTGGGGAAGAGATGGAAATTTCAACCAATCTAGAGTTGCTACTCAGGTATTTTGTATTGATTATAAAATGTTTATTTTAGATGCATGTATGAATTGGAAATTTATATGCTGCAGATGGGATTTATTGGGAAGAAGTTGGGAATTGATTTTGTCATCTCCTCTGGGGATAACTTCTACGATAATGGATTAAAGGATGTTGATGATCCAGCTTTTCAGACCTCCTTTACTAATATCTACACTGCCAAAAGCCTTCAAAAGCCATGGTACGCAGGTAAAATTCTTCACCTTCATCTTCTTACAATTTACAGTAATTACTACATATCTTGATTCATGATACTACTATCCCTTGCACTGAAAAACAGTGTTGGGAAACCACGATTATCAGGGGAATGCAGTGGCTCAGTTAAGTCCTGCACTCAAAAAAATTGATAACAGATGGAATTGTAAGAGAAACTTCATTGTTGGAGCAGGTACTAATCTGTTCTTCCCCTCTGTCGACCTTTGTCTTACTAGTTAGTACTCACTCGTCCGTGACTATACTGTCTAGGATCCGCGGATATATTTTTTGTTGATACGACTCCGTTTGTTAATAAGTACTTTGACAATCCTAAGAAACAGAAGTTTGATTGGAGAAATGTATTGCCAAGAGAGGGATATCTCTCTTCCATCTTAAAAGTATGTAGTTTGGTTTTATGCAGCATGAATTCTTCCAAGTTTTTGACAGACAGAAGAGATGTTGACAGCATGTATAATGTATTAGAGTCTAGATTCGGCACTCAAAAAATCCAAGGCTGCATGGAAAATTGTGGTTGGACACCATACAATCAGGAGCATCGGATACCATGGTGACACTCGAGAAATTGAAGCTCACATTCTCCCAATTCTTGAGGTACTAGCTACTAACTGCTATAACAAGAATGACCTTAATGACAACGGTATAAACACAACGTTCAAAGGTGTTGTCGATAACTGCATTTTGAAACTTTGTATCAGGCTCACAATGTGGATATGTACATCAACGGACATGACCACTGCTTGCAGCACCTCAGCAACGAGCGTGGCTCGATGCAATTCTTAACAAGTGGAGGAGGTTCAAAGGCCTGGAAGAATATAATTCATTATGGAGTGCACAAAGATACCATGCACTTCTATCATGATGGCCAAGGCTTCATTTCTGTCAAGGTTACTCGTAACAAGGCAGAGATAGCATTTTACGACGTTTTTGGGAGGAATGTTCATCATCAGAAACTAGAAAAACGACGCAGCAAGAAGCTGATTACCTCTGAGGATTAAAAGGGCTTGCAGACATGTAACATCGTTCTTTGGTAGTAATAAGGTCTCACTAGTTTCCTCATGTTGTTTGTTAAAAAACAAACAAAAACGATGTAATAAAGAAAATAATCTTGAACTGTACAGAGGGAAAATAAAATTGCAGCACTTTCCACCAAAAGAAAAGGGGTTTGGAAATTAAAGTTGTTAAAAGCAAAAATTTAGTAATATCTTTATACTAAAATTTTGATGATGCAAATGATATATTGTACAAGCATTGAATGAAATTTGCCTGAATAATGTTTAGGGCAGCAGTTGATCAACACATAATACCAATTTATGTAAGCATATATATAAGGGGGGAATCCCATGCTGCATATTCCTGCATCAGCAACATAATGGGTGATACATACAGAAACAGTAATTATCTGCTGCCATTGTTGATATTTTGCCTCTGCCTAAGCGAACAAGTATATGTTAGAGCAAAACTTGTACAGATTCAACATCGAATCAGAGATGGTAGACAAGTAAACTTTTTGGCTGTGGGAGACTGGGGAAGAAAGGGAGGTTTCAATCAATCTGCTGTCGCTAACAGTGTAAGAACTCAGAACTGAATGAAAAGCGTGGGCGCGCGCGCGCACACACACACACATATATATATATGAGAATTTATGATAAGATCTTGTTCTTGACCATGTTATATGGAATGCAGATGGGAGTGATCGGAGCAAAGCTAGGCATCGAGTTTGTAATCTCGACCGGTGATAACTTCTGCAATGATGGATTGACAGGGGTAAATGACTCCGCATTTGCTGAATCATTTACCAAAATATACAGTGCAAGAAGCCTTCAGAGGCCCTGGTACGCCAGTAAGTTCTAAAGAAACCATAAGATCAGATGATGAGTCTCTCTCTCTCTCTCTCTCTCTCTCTCTCTCTCATTTCCTAAAATGTACGTAGTACTGGGAAACCATGATTATCACGGGAACACTGAGGCGCAGTTGAGTCCACTCAAAAAGCGAGATCCCCGGTGGAATTGCTTCAGATCTTTCACTGTACAAGCTGGTAATATTCACCAACTCTCTCTTGTTTGTTTTACAAAGTAAGCGTGATTTAGTTTCAACTGAAATTTGAGAGAAATATATCTACAGGGCTCCTGCAGATTTTCCTCATCGACACAAATCCGTTCGTGAACAAGTATTTTCTTAAAAAACCAAGCAAGTTCAACTGGAAAGGAGTACTGCCCAGAAACGAATACCTTTCTAACCTTGTAACGGTCAGTTTTATCTAACCTAGGACGTTCTGAGGTTGTGTTGTCTACAGGCATCAATGATGATTTGCATCCCTCATTCGTATAGGATCTAAAAACAGCCCTCAGTACATCGAAAGCTACCTGGAAAATCGTGGTTGGACATCACCCTATACGAAGCATTGGACAACGAGGCGACACCGTTGAACTTCTGCAGTCCATCCTGCCTATTCTACAGGTAAGACTCTAATATATAAGCACTTGCACAATTTTATACTTCACCTGAAAACATAGTTTCAGAGTTCAGACAGTCAAAAAGAGACATTATATGATGAGAGTTCACAAGTTTATATCAACAAACTTCTCCTTTCCAGGCAAACAAGGTTCCCATCTACATAAATGGACACGACCACTGTCTGGAACACATCAACAACACTGGAATGTAAAAATAATCAACCCTCTAAAGATCTTCTCATATAGTTATCAATGTAATCGATACCTATGAACAACCCGTGATTTTTGCAGTCCAATCGAATTCCTAACAAGTGGAGGAGGGTCAAGGGCGTGGAGTAAAACTGCTCATTATGATCAACACAAGAATAACTTGAGGTTCTACTATGACGGGCAAGGCTTCATATCAGTTCAACTTACAAGAAACGAAGCAAATGTAACTTTCTACGACTTTTCTGGCAAAACCCTGCATAGTTTTAAGCTGAGGAAATAAGTGAAGTTAGTATTCAAGGCACATCTCTGCAACCGTGTACGAATAATTCTCCCTACACCTATTGCATCATCCGTAGCTACAGCATGTTCAGAGCATAAATAATGACAGTGGGAGAACAGGATTTATCTCTCCATGATATGGTTTTTCTATTGGGACAAGAACTCTAGATAATGTTCACTTGCTGACAGAGGCCAATTACAGAACATATGTCCAGGAGCAGATACATGAATGAAATATAATATTGCAAACCAATTCCATAAGTTTGATAAAGACTAAGCAATTATAAAACAATAGCAAACACACTAGCTTACTTACAATCTATGTCGCTGCATCCTACAGGCAAGGGATTTACTCGACGTAACAGTGCAGATTCATGATGAATATTTGACGGGAGAAATTAAAGAACTAAGCTCAGAATTTAGAATTTGAATCCACAAAATCTGACAAGGGACATGTACTCCCATAGATTCTTGACAATATCAGAATACGT
Organism: Perilla frutescens; assembly: GCA_026008535.1. Taxonomy (NCBI): domain Eukaryota; kingdom Viridiplantae; phylum Streptophyta; class Magnoliopsida; order Lamiales; family Lamiaceae; genus Perilla; species Perilla frutescens. The sequence continues at coordinate 17,694,880 of BRKX01000014.1, read as the reverse complement.
TTAATTAATCCAAAGCAAGGTTACTATGTACAGGGCAAGTAAAGCAAGCCAATATCTCCTCTGAAGTAGACCAGATCGAGACTGTCAGTAGAACCTCCGTCACAACTTTTTCATTATCAGGATGGCGCTTAGTTTGCAACAAAATGGTACCTTGAATCCACGTAGCTCTCAACATCCCAAAGGAAAGAACCAAAAGTCACCGCTTCCAAAACAAGTCTCTTCAGGCCGCCAAAGCTGATTCTGATGGCTTCATCTTTGGGGGAATCAATGGTTCCTTCCGGTGAGACTATGATCTCAGGCCTACCAAATAATGCTTCTGTGTGTTTCTCAATGATACTAATAGCCTCTTTAGATCTGATGGTAGCATATCTTTGAAGTGTCTCCCCATCAAATGACATGACATAAGTTCGCAACCGAGATGGCTTTATACCACTCGCACCAACACCGACGCCACCAGAAAATGACATTTCTGGATGAGGTTCAACATAAGATGCATAATTGTCATCGTCACTTGGTCTTCTTTCCTCCTGTGCAACTTGTTCAATATTATTCTCTCCATTGTCAATACCCTGGGGAAGGACTTTCATGCTCTTCTCCAACTGAAACCTTTGGTCTATACGTTTAAGGAAATATCCATACATCACAGAAGCTGCATAAACCTGGCCAACCCTTAATTTGCTTATTTCAGCTACGGAGTTAGAATCACCAAGACGATTCCCGAGAATAAGAGACAGGTGGTTCTGAATCATCTCATACGCTTCAGGAGAGTGGAGGCGCTCCAATTTATCTTCTTGGCTGGGCCAAACATCAACACGAGCAGAACTATCGCGTGATGATGGTATAATTGTAGGAATCAGGGATACACTGGCATCCATGAATTTCTGTACCACCAATGCATACAATATCTCTTCCAGGGCCTTTGTTCTTTCATTGGCTTTAACCTCCGCGATTCTCCTATAAAAGAAAAAACAATACAATCAAACAATTAACACTGATTAGTATGATCTAAGCATCATCAAAAGAAGGAACCACCTCCACAGAGATGTGGCTCTATCAACAAATGGATCATATAAAAAATTGTAACAGTTCATTAACTGATACCTGTATAAAACAAGATCAGTTCCAGATGCAGATGGCTCTTCCTTCTCTTTCTCCGCCTCACGGTCAGTTTGAAGCTGTTCAAGCTGCTGTTCTACAGCAGCAGGAACAAGATGTGGGTGACTTACTAATATCTGAGAGAGAAATTGCCCGATTGGAGACTCCAGCTGAAGCGGAGCAATAGGAGCTTCCGAACTACCAGAATCAGAAGGTTCCATAGAAGTTCTGATTGAGGTATGCCTCCTGCTCAAACAGCCCACCTTTCTGTTGCCCATCTTTAAGTTAGAAACCGATGGTGTTAGCTGCAATTTAACATCCCAATGCAAATAAGTTAAAATATCATAGACCTTATGCAGATATAAATCGACTTTTCAACTACTAGAAAAGCCTCAAGCAAATACTAGAGATTAGCAAGGCTGCACGCTACTACTACTATTAAGAGGGTGTTATTGCAACTTTATTGTTCATCGTTGCACAAAGATAGAATAAAAAGACAATGGATTAAGCACCTAATTCCTAAATTCTCATACAGGGAGCCCCATTAATATACAGATTGATAATCTCCTCCTATCACCGCAAAAAGATAATTTATATAATATCTAATACAGATGGCCAGATAAAAGCTTAAATTGTAAATTTCTTCACCTCTGCCCATTAATTTCTCACTGTACTATAAAATCTTGACTTGTTCGTTTTAAGGGAAGAAAAAGGGCACAAAGAAAAGTAAATCAGCTATTAGCTTCTCACGAGTCAAAAAATTGAATCTTTTTTTAACAGACTAATAAATAAAATCATATTCTTCATCCAGAAAAAAGTGAAAATTCGGAAAGGACTTAAAGCAGCAGACTTTACTAATTCAGTCAACCTAAATTCATCAAATCCCAGTCTAAAAATCATAAATCACAGCGCAGCAGAGGAAACGACCGATCTTTACCTGAATCCAAGACTTAGATTGCAGGGGCCTCGACCCAACCCTCATATCGGGTCTGGTCGGGCCGGATCGACCAGCCCAGTTAGGCGAAATACTGCTGAAAGAAGCCCGAAAAGCAGCTACGGTTTCCATCCTCAATTAGTTACGGCAACTATCACACAAACAAATGATTATTGGAACCCCCGAACATCAAATTAATCAGCAGATAATATAAAATGATCGGAGATAAATAAATACCTAGATACAGAAACAAGTCTATGCCGTGATTTGATATTTTTTCCTTCTTTTCTCGCTTTTCTTCTCTCCCTCTTAAGTGCTCACAAATTTTGACTGAAAAAAAGATGTATATTTAATTGATTAATTCGTCGCTGCTTTCGAAACAGTGTGCGCTATCTACCTCATTTCATTTATGGGGAATCCGACTGTTTTATACACGGCTCCGCCTCCTACTTGATGAACTATTGCTAATTACAGAAAAGCCCCTCTATGTAATATTGTTCTAATACTTTACTTTATTTCTGGCAATTTTGTTTGTAACCTTCTAATATTACCTATTTAATAGGATTTTTCAACATAGTTATAGTTTTGATGTATGGACTAATCAAATTTTTTCAAAGTCGGTATTTGAGATTTTTTTTTTGTGGGTTTGTATGGTTTTACAATTTTTTTTTTTAAATCAGGTTTTACTTAATTTGATCCTGAAAGATATTTAATTTGCTTGTTATTAATTAGGTTCAATACGATACACAAGTTGATTGAATTTTCGAGAATTAACTATATGTCTTAATCTCAATGGTGCTTGATATATATAATATCCAATGATAATTTAATAAATTTTGAGGATGTTGAATAATATATGCCTACGATTAAATACATGTATTTTGACACAATTTGCAATTTAGACACGAACTTTGAAATGTTGCAATTAAAACACAATCTTACAATTTTTTGCAAAAATAGAAAAACTTTGCAATAATATGAAAATCAACACAATATTTCACATCAATCTTTATTGTATTAATTAAATTCAAATGATGATTAAGCTATGTATCCATATAATTTTGTAATATGAATGTTATATATTATTTTGCGATCATAGAAAAATTTGGGGTGTCTATTTTACAAAAAAAAAAAAAACTGTGTTTTAAATGCAACATTTCAAAGTCTGTATCTAAATTGCAAAGCATATCAAAATTTATACATTTAATATAGTAACTAACCCTTTCATGCCCTAAGTTAATGATTTTTTAAGATAATCAATCCAAGTAACAAGAAAATATATTCAATGATACGTAGCAGTATACAGATTTTTTCTTGGTGGAAATATGCACCCATGTATATATTTTTTTGTAAGGTAAAGTATACAACAGTTAACATTTAATAATCAATCATAAACCAATATATATATATATATATATATAATGAAAAATAAACAATAAATACGACGTAGCTTTGGTTTGTGAAAGGCTAATTTCGTAATTTGAAGTATGAAAGATCTTTTGTGGACTGGATCGAGAATTTCGTGGAGATCTCTCGACTACAAGAACTGGACCTATGTTAAGAACTGTGGGCCCATTTTTCTTCATCAATTCAATTTTTGTCTCTTGGCTCGATTTTTTTTTTCTTTTTGTTTAGCTTTTTATTTCGTGGCTGGGTTGGATTGGACCAAATTTTTTGGAGTTGTAAACGGGGGTGGACGTGTAACACTATAAACTCACGAATTTAATCGTACCATTTTGACCATTATTTTTATGCTTCGCATTTTCATATAAATAAATAAATAATAATAGTGGTCTTTCTATTACTACACGTCAATAAATATCCCATAAATCAAATTGGCACGTTTTATGCGAGTACATACCAGCAAGTTAATGATTTTAATTTTTATTTGTTTCAGATTTGTTTATAAGTTTGGTTTCCTTGTATTTTTCACTCGCAAGTTATTATTTGTTTTCACAAATTATTTCATATTACTAGCACATACCATAACCCATATATACTGTACTAGTGTGATAAAAAGATGCAAGATTATACAACCCACACGTATAATGTCATAGTCTACCCACAAACAATACATATTTTTTAAAAATAAATATTTAACGACGAATTTTCCGTCATTGTTATAAAAAATTAAAATTTGACACGATGGATTTTTCCATCGATAAGTTAGTGACGGAAAAATCTGTACGTCTCAATCTTCACCTGTCGTTAATTTATCGGTAGTTTAGCGACGGAATATAATCTGTCATTAAATCCGTAGTTAAATCACAATTTTCTTGTAGTGAAATATATATATATATATATAATATATATATATATATATAGGGAATGGATCAAGTGAGAACCAAAGCCTCTTGTGAGAACAGAAAACCAATCTCATCCATAAATCTAGTTGATTTGAGCGGTCTGGATTGCTTCAAATTTTTGGTGGCAATCTTGTAATTTTTGATAAATTTTAGGGTTGTGAGGTTATTTATGTAATTTGATAATTCTAATTAGAACATGTGAACTTCTTCTCTTTCTCCTTCCCGTAAGTTTTCTCTCTCTGATTTTCCTCACTTACTCCTTCTCGTAATCTCTCTCTCTCTCTCTCTCTCTCTCTCTCTCTCTCTCTCTCTCAGCTTCTCGTAAGTTCTCTCTCCCTCTCTTTCTCCATGTAGCTGAGTTTTTTTTATTCGCTGTTCTTGAATGAAAACACTGGTAAAAATATGAGTGTGATGTTGCAGTAAAAATGATGTTGTGGAGATGAGGCGAACAACAAGACGATGAGCTAGATGATGAGTTGGATCTGTGATTCAATTGTAGTCTTGCAGAGATGGCTAAACTTCAGTAGAGAGGGACTCATAATTTTTTTGGGTTTAATTTGTAGATATATAGAGTACTTGAGATTTTGAGTTCATGGGAGATAACTTAGTTATGGAGTTATGAGTTTTTTTCAATCTGATTAGCACGAGATTAACGAGAGTATTTGCACGAGGAACGATGTATTAGCACTACTATTACAGGTTTTAGCACTGCTGTAGATTAGTTTTAGCACTACTTTTTAGCACTACTGTGATCATTTTTAGCATGATCGAAGAATATATTTTTTTAGCATTAACGTGATTAGTTGTATATTTTTTAATGTGCAAACTGTGTTGGCTCAATTTTGGAGTTTTCTCCTAGATTTTCTGAATTTTACACAGCTAACTGTGAACCATCTTTGAAGCCTGCATTGGGCAAAACTTTTCTTACTTTGGATGCTGGTATAACACTTTACAAGGTTTATGCTTCATCATGTAGATTTGATATTTGTTTGTCTACTACAAAAAAGTTTAAAGATGGTACTATAGTTTGAAAATATGTTTGTGTGTAACTACGAGGGACTTAAGAACACATCGGTTAATTTTGGTGAAACATTGAAGAAAAAAAATATCGTGTGTCTAAGAGGACTTGTTGTATGGCTAGGATAGGGTTGAAGTATATTGGTTCGGATGGGTACGTTGTTGGACTATTTGAAAAAAGACATTCACATTCTATTGTTTTGGATACACACAAAGAGTTTATGAATCTGAATAGGAATATAGACCCTTCACATCAAAGTTTTATTCTGAACTGTGCTCTGCTTTTACATTTGATTATAAAGTTAACAAAAATGATCAGTTGAGATGTTTGTTTTGGCTAATCCAATATCAAGAAGGAACTTTTCGTTATTTAGGTATGTTGTGTCATTTGATGCAACATATATGACTAACATGTTAGTCTACTTATTATTTAGATTGCCATTCTGTGATTTTAGCATTTCCATACGAAATTTTAGCACCGGTAGTTGAAATTTTAGCACTTACATTTTCTTTTTTAGCATTGGTAGTTGATATTTGAATATTTGGTAGGTGATAATCTTAGCATTTGTAGTCTTTTATTTATGATGAGAAAGACATTATAATAATAGAGATTTGTGATCTTTTATATGTTGGCAGGTATTCAATGATTTTTGCACCATTTACTGGAAAGGACAATCATGGGAGACTTTTCACCTTTGGAGCTGCTTTAATGTTAGGTGAGGATGTCGATTCTTATTCCTGGGTTCTTCAGAAATTCAAGGACTGTATGAATTGTTTTCTGAATTTTATGGGTTGTTTGCACCTAGTGAAGTTGAGGTGCTTCCACTTGACTGTGTGAAGACTAAAGGTAGTGGAAGTCGTATAAAATCAAAAGAAGATGCGAACACCAAATGCAAAAAGAAACCTTTAAGGACTTGCAAGAAGCGTAACAAAAAATGCAGTCATGATTCTAGGAACTGCGGGAAGAAGTAGATACAATATTTTTTTTTATTAATGTTACTAATATTCTTTTCTGTAATGTTATACACATAGTTGATATTCTTTTTTGCATTGCTAATAAAAAGTTTGATAATGCTAATAAGAGTGTCTATACTACTAATATAGTTCCTTATACTGCTAATAAGTCCTTTACTTTAATGATAATGCATTAAATTTAGTTATTAACATGATTAAAGTAATGAACAATAGTGTCAAAGATAATTCTAAGATAATTTATGTTAATGGTAAATAAAGTGTTATCATAATGCTAAAATGAGAGCTGACAGTGCTAAAACTCTAAAACGATAGTGCTAAAAAGCAAGAAAATGTACAGATAAATCACAGATTGACAACAGTTGTAGGTTTACAAAAAACAAAAAAACAAAAAATGAAGCTACTAAATCATCATGAAATAATGCTAAGGTAAGATTTATGACATTGTTCATTCAATAAAACTGTAAGCATTTGTTCATGATTGTTTTTTATAATTTAATGATAATGCTAAAATGAGATATGATGATGCAAATACAGTTAACAATAATGCTAGTACCACAAATAACATTTGTTGGTTTGTAATGACCATGACAAGTTTTTTTTATCACAATGCTAATAAAGGGTTATGTTAATGCTAGAAATGAGAGATTCCAATGCTAATAATGGTTTCACTATATTGATAATTCAACAACATGTAACAATGTTTGTTCATGATTTTTTTACAATGCCGATGACATTTTTTTATACTAATGCTAAAAAAGAGTCATGCTAAAATAAGTCATGACAATGCTAAAAAAAAGTCATGATAGTGCTAAACTAGAAAATGACAATTAAAATCCTGAATTGAAAAATATACACGTAAACTATGAGTATTCATATATTTTCAAAAAATTCCGATTTTACCCTTACTAAGATTCAGTGACACTGAATTTGAACTTTATTACAATTGTGCCACCGCCTCAATTTTTAAATCTGGGCCATTGATGTAGAGATTATTAGATGATAGAGATTGGTTTTCGGTTCTCACATATGGTATAGTTCCTTCTGGAACCACTCCATATATATATGTGTGTGTATATATATATATATATATATATATATATATATATGGGTGGTTATAATGCAAACCAATCCTAGTGTAAAACTAGGAACCCATCTCACACATACAATCAATAAAGATCTATGGCCTAGATTTGATTAAAAGGGATGGTGGCAATTATGTAATATTTGAAAAAAAAAATCGTGCGGGGGTATTAACGTAATTTGGTAATTCTTATAAAAATCGCGGAGAATTTGATAACATATCGTCATGCTAACGAAGTATTATCATCATGCTAATGAAGCGTTATCGTTATGCTAATGAAATTTTTTCTCATATTGTTAACGGAAAATTAAATTCTAAAGTTTAATTATAAATTCTAATGAGATGAAATAAACCATAATTCAGATATAATAAACTCCAATGATCTAAAAAATAGAATTAAAATCTAAAAATTAATTATAAACCCTAATTGGATGGAATAAACCATAATAGCAATATAAATATACAACATTAGCATAATGATATTATTTTATCAGCATTGCGAATAAACTATGTTAGCATATGACAATTCATCGTTAGCATAAGGTATAAACCATAAATGGATGAAGAAAACTCTAACTAATATATTTTAATTTGATGAAATACATAATATATAATAATCAATTAATAACTAAAACATAAAAACTAAATCATAAAAAATAATTATAAGTCCTAATTGAAATGTAATAAATTATAATAATATAAGTATGTGTACTACGCTAACATTATGATAATCATTCATTAACACAATGAATGCAATATGTTAGCATATAGTAAATGCTTCGTTAGCATACGTTATCAACTTATCATAATACTGACGAATCATTATTTAAAAATGTATAATTTATATTTTTCATCTATATTTATTTGAACAAACATATTCATGACTTATCTTGAATTAAAGAGCATGAAAAGATCTTTAATTTGGTATATTATTTGCGTTGATCCGATTTGAAACGAGTGAGTTATGGTCGTTCAGCTTTTTTTAAACGAGTGAGCTGATAGGATTTTTTAAAAAAAAATGATGACATCAGCTTTTTTTTATGGAGATTGGACAACTATACCCCCGCCTCCTTTTTTTGCCTTGAATTTGACATTTAATCTTAGTCATTAGATCATCTAAGTGGACGATATAAGATGGGTTCCTAGTTCCTACACCAAGAAAATGTGTATTTTTGATCCAACCCCTATATATATATGTTGAGTGTGACGTGTTCCAGATGATGTTATCACTTCGTTTGATAACATCGTAATCAATGTCGTATCTAATGATGTTCCGTCATTCTCATCACATTGAGTATAACACTCGGATGTTAACCTTATCCTTTCCTAGTATTTTGGATTAATTTATTTTAAATTAATCTGAATAAATTGTGATTTTTATCACATATCATGTTCCACATTTTTAGAGATTTATTAGATATTTTATTTTGAATTAAAACGTGGATAAAGGTTGATTTTGACTTGGTCAAAATCTGTTCCCGATTTCATGGGGACATGATGTTCCCACTCCTTCTTGGACACTAACTATTGCAGGAGATTGTGGGTCACTGGAGTAACCGCTACTATTGCACGATGTTGAAGAACGTGTGCCACGCAATGCAGAAGACGATTATCTCAAGTCCACTTCAGCAATGGGTAGTGGAAGACGGTTGATTCAAGTCCAAGTCATCTAGGATCGTGAGGCAACTGCCAAGACAAGATGGATGAAGTATTTAAGGTCTCCTTAGACCTTAAAATCATTTATGCAAGCAGGTTATCACCGTGGTTTGTGAGAAGCTCTGAATCTTGCATCTAGTGCCATCTCTAAAATCCAAGACATCTTCCTCGACATCTGCCTAGCGTCCCAATCAGCCGGAGACTTTCATTCCAGTTGTGTGTGTAGGTTAGATAGTCAACTTTGAGAAGTCTAGGATTTAGAGTGACTGATTGTAATCTATCTATGTGGTTAGATAGGTTTGTTTTTGAGTGATTATTCAAGTGAGTAAAGCTAGGATAGTCCTCTGTATGTTTTATGATGTGTTGTTAAGGGAGTGAACCGAGACAACATCTGCATTATTTTTGTTTATCACTTATAATAGTGAATTTCGCCTTGAGGTAATCATACACCGTAAAGAGTGTGATTTAAAACTTATTTTTTGCAAAGTTCTATTTATGTTTCCGCTGCATGTTGAAGGCAATGTGGTAACACTAGCTTCAACATTACATTTAACTTTGCAATTTACATCCGTAATTCACATTGTTTCAGGCAACAAATTCTAACAAGTGGCATCAAGAGCCGGTACTTGACACACTAAGTACTCGATCTGATATTGCTTGAAATCTGTGATGGATATTCAGATTAATCAATGTCTTCCTCCTGCTCTAGATAGCAATGGTGGTAACTATGTCATGTGGAAATCTCGAATGAAGATTTACATCAAATCTATCGATGAAAGAGCATGGATGGCAGTGATTGAAGAATGGAGCCCTCCTAGGATGGAAGGTCTGAATGGAGATTTTGTCTTAACTCCAGAATCTCAATGGACAAATGATGAGAGAATAATCTCAAATTTTAATGCTCGCGCTCTGAATGCTATTTTTGTTTCAGTTGATGTTCCATGCTTCAAAATGATTTGCAATTGTGTTACGGCATATCAAGCATGGACCATTCTTCAGGAACATTGTGAAGGGTCTGCCAGTGTTAGGAAGACCAAATTGAGGTTGCTCACATCAAAATTTGAAAATTTGCGCATGTTTGAAGAGGAAACTATTTCATCTTATGCTGAAAAATTATGTGAGATCTCAAATCAATCTACCGCTCTTGGGAGTCCAATCGCTAATGAGAACATGGTTAGCAAGTTTCTTCGAACTCTCCTAGAAAGATTCAATATGAAAATTTCTGCGATTGAAGAAGCACATGATGTAGGAACCACGAGTATGAGTGAAGCGGTCAGCATCTTGCTAATCTTTGAGATGAACCTGCAAAATCAGAAAGCAAACTCAACTTCAAGGAGAATTGCTCTCCAGACAACAATGGTGTCATCTGATGTTCATGATGATGTTGACGGTCTTCAGAAAATCAACGAGGAAGAGAATCTAAGCGTTGGAATCCTGACAAAGAAGTTCAACTCACTGGTTTGGTCCATGAAGAAAAGCCCCCAAATATCAAACCTCGATGGCTGTTTGACTCTCTATCCTCATCAACATCAAATTCTGGAAGATCAAATGTCAAGAAGGAAGTTGCTGACACTGGGAACGACATTGATTCAGTTCAATGTAGAGCATGCTCTGGGTATGGACATTATTCAAATGAATGTCCAACAGCGCGAAGAAGACAAAGAAATAATTTGAATGCTGTTCTCAGTGATGATTCTGATGCTGAACATGATTCAGATCAGAGAGTGTTGTTCATCAATGTCATGGAAGAAGATGATCAGATTATTGATGCTCTGAATGATATTGATGAACTTGATGAACTTGACATTGAAAAATGTGAAGTTGAAGATGAAGTTCTTCCAGATGTTGAAGCAAAAACTACTGAGATTTCACTCAATACGACAAATTGGTATGAAATGACTCTTCTGGATGAATTCAATCAGGCTTCAGAAATCAGAGAACATGATCCACATGAAGAACAACCTACTGCCTCACTTCAAGAACTCAACAATGTTGTGAATGAAGTCTGCACTCAGTGGACAACTCAATCAAAAGAACTGAGATTTCTCATGGAAGAAAACCCGTTTCTAAGAGGAAAGGCTGTAAGTCTGGAAATTAGACTTACCAGGAGTGACGCTGAAATCTGCAAACTAAAAAAGGAAGTGGAGGACACCTCAAGAACATTTCAGAAGTGGATTGGGATTCTCTAATGAAGCCTTAACATTGGGACAGAGAGATAGAGCTGGATTGGGATTCTCTAATAAATCCTCCATGTCTTTCTCAAACAACAATGTTGTTCAGTTTGTGAAAGGTAACAACTCAAGCACGACTACAAGGAACAATGTTGAAGATGATGATCAGAAGCAATGTAAGGGCTCAAATGTGCGGAAATATGTGTGCCATTACTGTCAGGAGCCTGGACATATCAAACCATATTGCTTCAAGTATCACGATGATGTTGCAACTGGAAGAACAACATCAGGAATCACATCTAGGAACAAGAATCTGAAGAAGTCCAAAAAGATGAAGGTTACATGCAATATTGTGTACACATCTCTGAAGGCCAACATTACTGGAACATGGTACTTCGATAGTGGATGTTCTCGACACATGACAGACAATAAAGAGTTCTTGAAGAATATACCACTACAAACAAAGGCAAAGTCAGTTACGGAGGAGGAGCTCAAGGAAAAATTGTTGGAAAATGTACATTAAATGTCAAACATTTTCCTAAGCTTCAGAATGTCCTATATGTTGAAGGATTGACAGCCAATTTGATCAGTATTAGTCAGCTTTGTCACGATGGTATGCATGTCAAGTTTGACAAAAATACTTGTGAAGTGTTTGACAAACACGACAAATGCATAATGTTTGGGAGCCGTGCATCTGACAAAGATGAAACCTGTAACATGACTGTAAATGATGAAACAAAGTTGATTCATCAAAAACCTGGTCATGTGAGCATGGTAAATTTGAAAAAGCTGATTATGTTTGATGCTGTTCGTGGCCTACCAAAACTGAATGTTGATCATAATGTTGTATGTGGTGCCTGCCAAAAGGGAAAACAAACCAGAATTCCTCACAAAAGCCTGGGTGGTTGTCAAACAACAAGATGTTTTCAACTCTTACACATGGACATCATGGGACCATTCGATACAAAAAGTATGAGTGGTAAGAGTTTCATCCTTGTCATTATTGATGATTTCTCAAGGTATACTTGGGTTGAATTTCTGCAGGAAAAATCTGAAACCTTCAAGGTCTTCAAAAGATTCTGCCGCACAATGTGTCTGCAATTTGACACCAACATTGCATGCATAAGAACAGATAATGGAAAAGAATTTGAGAATGATGCATTCGATGATTTTTGTGAAAGGAAGGGAATACTCCATGAATATTCAGCTCCCAAAACCCCACAACAAAACGGAGTAGTGGAAAGAAAGAATCGAACTCTGCAGGAAATGTCATGTGCAATGTTACAGGCTAAAGGGCTTTCAAAGAAGCTGTGGGCTGAAGCTGTTAACATAGCATGTCACATCAGAAACAAACTCTATCTTCGACCAGGAAGAAAGGAGACTCCATATGAACTTCTAAGAGAGAGAAAGCCAAATCTAAAATATTTTCATGTGTTTGGATGTGTCTGTTACATCCTGAATGACAGAGATCACCTTGGAAAGTTTGACTCCAAGAGTGACAAAGGACTGTTCTTGGGATATGCTCAAAATAGCAGAGCATATCAGGTTCTTAATCTAAGAACTAAGGCCGTTCAAGAATATGTCAATGTTGTGTTTGATGATCTTGCAGGTCTGGCGACAAGGACTGAAGAAAATGATGTGTCATTTCTCTTATATGAACCAGATGTTGCCGACAAGGAGTCCAACAACACTGACAAAAATCTCATGAAAAGTCCTGATGTCAAAACCAATGTTTCTTCTCCGCCAGTGAATGAATCAACATCACCCCAGACACCAGATTCAGACTCCTCATCTGAAAGCGATGATGAACAACTTCCACTGGCTCAGTATGAACCAAGACGTGATCCTCCAAGGAGAATCAAAAGAGATCACCTAAATTCCCAAATCATCGGTGATGGATCTCAAGGAGTCAAAACCAGAACAAAGAGCTCAGCTGATGTTGCTGAATTGGTCAAACAGGTTTGCATGTCATCAATTATTAACCTTGTGTCCATTTCATGCTTTCTATCCAGTGTTGAACCTAAAAATGTCAAAGAAGCATTAAAAGATGAATTCTGGATAGAAGCAATGCATGATGAGCTGATTCAATTTGTTCGAAATAATGTGTGGGAATTGGTTCCAAGGCCTGAAAATAAAAAATTAATTGGAACTAAATGGATTTTTAAGAACAAGACTGATGAGTCTGGGAATGTGGTTAGAAACAAAGCCAGGCTAGTGGCACAAGGTTATACACAAGTAGAAAGAATAGACTATGATGAAACATTCACTCCTGTTACTAGAATAGAGTCTATCCGTCTCCTACTTGCCATTGATTGTCACATTGGATTTACATTGCATCAAATGGATGTCAAAAGTGCCTTTCTGAATGGAATTTTAAATGAGGAAGCATATGTTGAACAACCAAAAGGCTTTGAATGTCATGAAAAACCACACCATGTGCTGAAACTACACAAGGCTTTGTATGGGCTTAAACAAGCTCCTAGAGCCTGGTATGCTCACCTTACAGAGTTTTTAATTGACTTTGGCTTTTCAAGAGGCGTGGTTGATAAAACATTATTTATCAAAAGGATTCACAAACACATCACTGTTGCACAAATCTATGTTGATGATATTATGTTTGGATCCACTTGTTCTAATCTCCTCAGTGAGTTTGTTGATGCAATGTGCAACACATTTGAGATGAGCATGGTCGGTGAATTGGCATACTTTCTTGGTCTCCAAATCAAACAAGATAAAGATGGGATTTTTATATCCCAAAGCAAGTATGCCAAAAATCTGATCAAGCACTTTGGACTTGAAGCTGCAAAGCCCATGAAGACACCAATGGGATCCTCTGAAAAATTGAGCAAAGACGATGTTAGAGTCAATGTTGACTCAACAATGTATAGAGGAATGATTGGAAGCTTGCTATACTTGATTGCCAGCAGACCTGACATCATGTTCAGTGTTGGAGTATGTGCTAGATACCAAGCTCAACCCAAGGAGTCTCACTTGAAAGCTGTCAAAAGAATAATTCGATACGTTGCTGGTATAGTCAACCTTGGAATCAGGTATTGTAAAGATACAAACACCAGCCTTATTGGATACAGTGATTCAGACTGGGTAGACAATGTTGATGATAGGAAGAGCACAAGTGGTGGTTGCTTCTTTTTGGGGAGCAATATAGTTTCTTGGTTAAACAAGAAACAAAATTGTATCTCCTTGTCAACAGCTGAATCTGAATATGTTGCAGCTGCTAGTTGTTGTGCTCAGTTGGTATGGTTGAACCAAATGATGAAAGACTATGGCATGACAAGCTCATCACTTACCTTGCTGTGTGATAATGCCAGTGCTATTGAAATTTCTAAGAATTCTATTCAACATTCACGCACTAAGCACATCGACATTTGCCATCACTTTATCAGAGACTTGATGGAAAAGGAGATCATAAACATCAAGTATATATCCACTGAAAATCAAACAGCAGATGTTTTTACCAAGCCCCTTGATTTTCTGCTTTGAGAAAGTCTCTTGGAATGTGCTCTGTTTAATTAGATCTTTCTATTTACTGATGTTGAACTCGATGTGAGTATGTTTTTATCAACATCAGTTGTCTATCTTGTTAGCTGTTATCTTTTTTCTTTTTAGTAAAGTTCAAGGTTTATTTAATGAAATTATGGTTAATCTACTCGTAATTTAACAAAATCAGCTACTTGAAATTATGTATCTGTGTTTGTGAATGAAATGCCCTTGACCTTAAAAAGGTAAACTATAAAAATTTTGGGTTTATTTCATTCATTGTTCGTAAATGTTGTAGCTGATGTTGTGTGCAAGATTGCAGAATAACCATATTATTCAGAAAATATATGCCTAGAATTATTGTTTTTGTGTGGTTTCCGTCTTTTTATTCTTTTATAAATAAAAAAAACAGAAACTATTTTGGGGCCCATAAAGATTCACTTTTTGAATTTTTGTGATAAATACATGTTTTGATATGGTGTATCCTTATCCACTAATTCCGCTTTATTTAAATATTTTCATTGATAAGGAAAATAAAAAAAGTGGGTGATGTGACAGGAGGCTGTTCCGATTTTTGAGGGTGACATTTATATCAACTCATTTTTGGAAATATTTTTTATTACTCTCTCTCTCTCTCGAAGCCTCTTTGTCTCCCACTATAGGTTTCTCGTTCCTTCAAGCTTCTTACAGAATATCAATGGTTGAACCCAAAGACCTCTCTGGCATATTTGAGATGATGAAACAAATGTTTGAGAAGACTATGGGCACTCCATCTTCAGCCTCTGGTCCTACTAGAACATCAGCTATCACGCCCTCCGCCACATCAACTCCTGCAGTCACTGCAATAGCCGAACTCACTCCAAAAGGACCCAAATCGGAGTCCGACAAACCCTCATCTCCTCCGGCTGAACATGCAGATGCTTCTATGGAAGACACTACTGCTCCTGACTCCATATTGGTGCTAAACCCCACTCCTCTCCAACACATAAGTCCTGGTGCAGAGGAAAACCCTATCGACCCAGATCTGGAGCTACACACTCAAGCTCTTGCTGAGAAAAAGAAGAGTGGCCCTATTCGCAAGTCAAAACGACTTCATGGCCAACAAGGGTCTGTTAAGGAAGAAGCCGGTGAGGGTTCGAGCAAAAAGGCAAGGAGAACGCTGAAAATGGAAGAAAAACCAGCAAGATCTTTGAAAGATGAGTCTGAGGATGAAGAGAACCCCTCTGAAAATTCTCCCGACAAAGCTGTTGATGATGTAGAAGTTGATGTTGAACAACAAGAGGAGCCTCTTTCTGCAATACCAGAGGACGATGTTCCTACCAAACCTGCGACTTCAGGACAAACTTTGAAAGGAAAAGGGAAAAAGGGCGCTACATCTGGCCCTAAGAAGAATGAACTCTCCCCCACCTCTTCACAATAAATGGTCTCCTCCGGCACAGGCAAAGAGATAGTATCTCCATCCCCCACTCATTCAGCCGATGTCAAAGACGATGCTGATTCAGCTGACTCTGAACTCGTCTATCCTCCAGGTTCCCCTCATGATGTTACTTTTACCTTCAGTAAGACATTCTATTCTCAGCGTGCAAAAACATCTCATAAAACTGTTATTCTTCGCCCCATGCGAGTCGAAAAACAAATTGATATGCTTAGTTTTAAGAAGTATGGGATGGATGTTTTCTTGAAAGAGAGGGGTCTGTGGAAATCTGTTACTGCATTGTCTTCTTTTGAGCCTGATGTTATTGCTGAATTTTATGTGAATGTGTCTCCTGAAATGGGCGATAAGTCTAAGAGCAAATTTGGGGAGGTTTATATGCGAGATAAAATCTCTGTTTTTAACCCCATGCTGATCAACAAATTCTTGGGTTTGGGCAATGATTCTGATGTTATTAGCCTAGATTTAATTGATGATGTTGTAGGAACTGTTACTAGTGGTTTGGTGACTAAGTGGACTAACAAAATTTCCACTTCTAAGCTCACATTTTTCTACTCTGTTTTACACAAATTAATTGTGTGTAATTGGTTGCCCACCACCAATACTTCAGTTTTCACTGTTGATCAAGCCATCTTGCTCTTTAAACTTGGTACAAAAATCCCCTTCAATCTCGGAGATTACATTTTTGATTGCATGATGAAGTCGGCTGCGAAGACAAACACTACCAGCATTTTACCATTTCCCTGCCTAATCTATGCCATCCTAGTTGACCAAGGTGTGAAGCCAAATAAGAAGAAGATAGTTACTGAAACTGCAACTATCTCTATCATCAAGCCCAAAGGCAATGAAGATCGTGTGATCGATCTCCCTTATACTTTCGGTCGAAGTTCAACAGCTGCATCAAGGGATGTTGGGCAGGATGTTGCTGCAGATTGTGCACTCTCTCCTCCTATTTCAGGAAGTGATATAGCAAGTGCTTCCTCGCACTTGACGACAATTTCTGTGCAGGTGTTAAATTCTTATATATCACAGATGGATTCATTGATTCATCAAAGCACAGTGCTCACCAATGCAATGGTTGAGCTTCGTCAAGCACTTCGGGAAACTCTTTCTACACAAAAAGGAGGAGTAGATGTCGCTGCTGCTGATATATATATATATATTTGTCTTTATAACCCCAATTACTTTTATTACAACAAAATAAAATACAACCACAATGTCCCACTACTAAAATCTATAAGAAAAATGAAATACAACTCCCATTGAATATCCCTACTACTTAAAAAAATTACCAAAATAATCCTATTCACAAAGTTTGTTTTTCTTTTTATATAATTAAAATATGAATTCGGTTCAAATTGAATAATATAACCCTCACTTTTACATTCATAACAACATATTATAACCTACTTTAAATTCATATATAACAAAAAAAAATCTTCGTATCCCGACCAAGAAAAAAAAACTGAAAACCGATGGGATACTTGCTTCCTTTCGATTACATCAAAGTTATGGATTGTAGAGATATTTCTATGTTTTTATTTAAAAAAACATTTGATGAGATTTTTCTTTTAGCACAATTTAATCAATCACAAGTTTTAATTCACCAAATCTCAATCATGCAAGTGAACATACGGAGCATAGGAGACCGGATCGAACACGGGGAATTAATTGCATAAAATGAGCCTACAAGTACCATCACGTCGAATATTTTCACTAGTCAAACCATTCAAAATTTGGATTGGATCTTTTTTTAACTAGAGTAGTGAAATTTTTGCAACGATTAAACAAAATTAACAACACAAGAGATAGACGGGAATCAAATTGAAGTTGAATTCACTTAAAAGAAGACGGCTCTAGGGAGTTGATCTTTGGCAAGGATACAATCATCAAATATGGGGGGGGGGATCATGTATCAATTTCCCAATTAAACAACACTTGATCACAAATATAGCCCAAGTTCTTTCTCAAGAAACCAAGACATTTTAAATTAAACACAACTCCCCTATCTCTAGGGCTCAATTGTAATTTAATCTAAATTAAGCTCATTCAAGTTAATTAACACCAATTTAACACTAATTTCTCAATCTCATGTCAAATTGGGATCATAAACCAAACACCCATGCACAATTAGTTTTCTCAAACCTAATCATACACAAATTTCTATCCTAGGATGGCCAATCCAAGCCTAGATTCAAGCATAACATTGATTTATGTTAGAAAATTGGTAAATCAAGCACAAACCCCTATTAGATTCTCATATCCAACACAAAATCTCAAAACCCTAGATGCCTAGAAATTTAGCTATCCATAACCAAAATAGAGAAAAACATCACATAAAAGAAAAACATAAGAGAGGAGGAGAAAAAACCCAAAAACTTGAATATAGATCTTCAAAAACTTCTTGAATTTTCCATACACCAAGCTCCAAGCTCTCACACACTATTTCTTACTCTAAAATTGGCAAAATATTAATGTCTCATCTAGAATTTCGAACTAAGGATGGCTTTTATACTAGGATGGCAAAAATGGAGCAAAAATCCGGATATTCTCAAAAACAAGACACAGGGGCGCGACACGGGGCCGGTCGCGCCTCATGGCTCGTGCCGCGTGGAGTGAGGCGCGACCCGGGCTGGCCCGTCCCTGGGTCGCACCGCGTTGCAGGCCGCCGAAATCATGCTGCGGACGTCGAGCCGCGGGTCGCGCCCTAGGTCCCGGGTCGCGCCGCGTTGCAGGCCGTGCTTGGCCTCCCAGCTTCGACTCGGTCTTCGTGCTCTCTCGCCCGTCCGATCCAGCTTTCCGGTCCCTTCCGATGCGCACTTCGATTCTCGAGTCCCAGGTTGCTCATTTTAAACCTGTTTTTTTTTCTCAATTACATTGTGTTAGCGACACTTATTATAAAAGAGACTAATACTATCCTAAATAACGACCAAACGAACTAAAATGCGATAAAAAGATAGCAAGCAATGCTCGGATTAGGACTAAAATGTGAGCATGTCAACTCCCCCAAACTTGAACTCTTGTTTGTCCCCAAACAAGCATATGGAAAGAGCAAGGGAAAGCTAGAATAAAAAGGAAAATCATAGCCACTAATGCC
Source organism: Perilla frutescens (assembly GCA_026008535.1). NCBI lineage: Eukaryota > Viridiplantae > Streptophyta > Magnoliopsida > Lamiales > Lamiaceae > Perilla > Perilla frutescens. Next base: position 17,675,618 of record BRKX01000014.1, on the reverse strand, counting down.
TCAACTTTTGCAAACAAAACTCTTCATGCAAAGAATGAGATCAAAGCTTTATATCAAAAGAGCAAAATCATGAGGAAAATGACCACTCTCTTTGAAAGGCAATTCTTATCACACCGATCCTCACACATGGAAATAAGGGACATATTTTCACTCAACATCAATTAATAAAGGCATACCACCATAGGCTTACAAAATAACTCAACATGATTCACCAATGTGCTCTAAACAAGAATCACATAGGTCTTTAGGGTTGTAATGCTTGGCTCGTTGGACGGGTATGGAAATTTTAGGTAAAAGTGACTCCAGGTCCTTTTCCACAACCTAATGGTATTCCAATCCTAGTAAGATCAAAAGTTCTCTTCCACCTATACCACAAAAAATGATCAATCCTAAGCAATAGACGGATAATCCTTAGCCTTTTCTGTTTTCTGTTTTTTTTTTTTTTTTTTTTTTTTTTTTTTTTTTTCTCGCTTCCCCTAAGCCATTTGCTCATGCGTTCTTGCACAAGGGACTAGAGTCGGCAACAAATACATTTTTCTTTAATTCTATTTTTCATCATGACTCTTATGATTCCCATATTTTTTAAGGGAAGATTTTTGGCTTCACAATCCAAGGCTTACACAAGCTTCACATTTATCCGAATTTTGCTACCCACGGTTCTTAATAACAATTCTTTCATTCCTTGAATTCCTTCCATCCCGGGCTGTTCAATTAAAAATCAATCACCAAAGGCTCAACGGGGCTAACAAGGATAAATTTCAAAGGAAGAAATAAATAAGGCTCAAAATGTTCGATAAAAACCGCCTTAGGTCATCTTCAAGTTCTAAGCACATATAGAATACATGAAAGTTATGAAGCAAGTTCTAGAGATGCAAATATCATTGATGAATCACACATGAAAGAACAAAATAGGCCCAAATCTCACAAGTGGCTAGAAATTAAGCCAAATTTCCACGATTTTTAACTCGAATGATACTTCGGCTTATCACTCTTTTCATGCATGAAATTTTTTAAATTTTCACATAAACACAAAATAAGTCATCATAGGCTCGACATGATTTCCTATGTCTATCATTCCCTGTTTCTTTTACCAAATCATTCAAAACAACATAAGCTCAAGTAGGGAAACAGATTATCACACACGATTTAAGCCTAATCCAAGCATTTACTATTACAGACCCAAATATATAGAATAGAAATGATCATAGAAATCAAATAAATCCATACAAACCAACATAATACTAAATTCAACTATCAAATCCTAGTAACAGTCATCCCAAATATCCAGATAAATTAAAATAAAGATAGATAGAGGGCGATTATCGGTCACCACTTCATACCCCTTCCCCCAAACTTGTTCCATTCCAAAGGAAGGACAAGTTTGAGTGGAAAGATAGTGGGACCGAAATCGAGGGGCAGACTCTTTCACTCATCAGCAGGGGGGCGGCGTGGAGTGGAGTCCGATGGCGGCTGATATGGTGGATACGGGTACGAAGGGTAGGGATATGGAGGGTAGTGCTGAAATGGTAGCATCTGTGGTGGTCACTGATGCGGTGCTCCCTGTCCAATCCACTGGCCCATCATGTTCTCCATGCTCGAATGGAAAGTAGTGAAGCTTCTCTGCAGGCCCTGAATCTCAGCACTAATACCAGTAAAACGGGTCCCGATCTCCTCCTCCAAACCTGTGAAGCGAGCATCAAAGCTCTCCTACATCCCTGTCAAACGAGTATCAATCTCGGACCACCATTCTCCAAATCGGGAATTCATGTCCACCCGCATAGTGCCCATGTTAGCCGTCATGTCATTCATTAGATTCTCCAGAGTACCAAAGCGGTCATCCTGAACATCTTCCCTAGTTCTGCGGCTTCCTCTCGACTGAGCATGTGACGTGGACCCGCCAGCATCATCTGTCCTAGGTGTCCTCCGTGGTGTGCCTCCGGATGTGGTAATCAATGCAAGATGGGCCAGTGTATCCATCATCCAATTCTCCTTCTTATTAAAAGTGGAGACATTTATCAAGGCTGGATTCGGAAGCGGGAACTGACGCTTGTTAGTCAAGAGGAAATCAAATAGGGCGGATGCGGAGTTGACAAACTTAGCGTTCCGGAGATGCTCCATGTTGAGGACTCGAGATCGGGGGCAAGATTGAGAGTTGGACAAGTCAATGTCCAACATGGCTGCAATTGGGGTAATCAAGCCCCCCACACAAATAGTACCCGTCCTGGAATTTGTTTATCTCTGACATTGCACGAGGAAATGTGCGGCAAAATTCACCAGGATAACATTAAGCATACACCATAAGATATAGAGCTCTTGTGTCCGAAGTCCACTATTCTCTTGGCGGGCAAGCATAGTAGAAGAGAGAAGCTTCTGCATATACCAGAAGACAGGATTGGGCAAATGGGAGGCCTTGGTCTTGCTAGAATCATACTGTAGACTATTTGGGTTTGCCTCCACCACACTGTCATGGAAATCATTGAATCGGAAGGATGGGTGAGGATGGAAGGTCCCATTAGTTGGAGTTTGAAACATCGTGTTGAGGCGCTCCACAGTGAACCTCCAGTCTTGATTCCGAAGTCGGAATGTGCAAGAAACAAGCCCTCGGGATGGAGTGTGCTTCACCTTTAGGGTGGAGAGAAACTCACGAACAAGAACGGAGTAAGTCTTCTAGTCATTCTCCCCCAAGATATGCATCCAACCAATGCTTCGTAAGAGCCCGACCACACTCTCATGAATCCCCAATTTCCTTGTTGTGTTGGCATCCAGAAATCGAGTAGCAGCAACTTGAAAACCCCTAGCCAACTTCAACCACCTCTTCCTATGTTCATACTCCTCCAAGTAGACATTCACCATAGCGGGGTCGTTGTCTCCCATATTAAGAGGGGGTAAGAGGGCACGATTGTTGTTAGGCTCGGCATCCTCTTGTTCCTCTTCTTCCTCATCCTCAAGTTCTTCATCGTCCTCTTGTTCCTCTTCTTCGGATATGTCAAGCACCTCCTCTTCTTGGAACTCGTCTTCATCCATGAGCTGTCTTCGGGCTCCCCCCGTTTGTCGTCCTCTACGAGTTAGCACCATTCTTGCTGGGAGAGTGTCGGCTTGAGTACCTTCCAAAATAAAATGAAACGCGATGTTAAATGGTTTTAACAAAGACATGGGACACGCGGGGTGGTTGCAAGGGCGTATCAAAAATTTAGAACTTAACATTTGAACCTCAAACCTCATGCAAACACACCCTTCCAAAAAGCCAATCATACAAAATGTCCTCATGCACTACCTCATCCAATCATCCATTGAAACAATATGGTAAAGCAAGTTGACAAAATATTTGCAAATGGGGCATAAAAGCAAAGCACACTCATGTTTGATTCATAGATAGTCATGAAGTATAGAATAACCCCCAAATATAAGTCCACCTTTGCTAATACTTATCATAAAAATTTCATACAAGCAAAACATGTTATGTCAAGCATATTCGAACAAGAAATTAGCCCATGTAAGTAATAAGTCTCTAAAATGACTACACAAATTCCACAACATACACATCTTTCCAAATGACATACATAAAATTTTTTAAGAAGTATGGAATTGCATAGATTGGAGATAATAGGGCAAGAATTTCTCATCCACATGATTTTTCCCAAATTTTTTTTTTGACCTTAGAACCCTAGAATTAAGTAAGAATGAAGAATTTCCATTATACTTCCATAGACATGTAAATTGAAAGCATACCCAAGGTTCTTAAGCTAGGAATTCCAAAATAGAAGCAAGAAACTTGAAATCAAACCATTCAAAACTAATTTACCATGATTAACCCCCCATTGGAGAGTTTGAAAAACTATGCTTACTACAATGAAGAAAAGGAAAAGCATAAGGAGAAAATTCATACCTTGAGGAGATTGAGCTTTGGAATGGAGAAGAAAAAAAATCTACAGACGTGTAGGAGTGTGTGAGGGTGGAGAGGTGGGGGAGAAGTGTGAGAAATGAAGTGAAAGGGGAGAAGAAAGACTTAAAAACTCGTAGCAGACTGGCGCGACCCGGGCCGCACGAGCGCCGGGTCGGGTCGCGCCTCCTCACCGTGACCCGGACTGGGTTGTGCGGCTCGGGCCGCATTGCAGGTGGGTGTTTTTCAGCTGCGGACGCAGGACCAGCCATTCGCGTTTTCGGCTCTGGGTCGCGCCACGTTGCAGGCGCCCTTGGTATGTTGGCTCGTTCCAGTCTTTATCGACACTTCATTCCCACCTAAGTTGCTCATATGCTCAAAAACACCAAAACCAAGAAAACAACACTACAAAAGAACACACAAAACCACAACTACAATGTACACCGAACAAAAGATAATCTATGAACAATAAAAAGAAATAGGAAAAAAAAGACAAACAAAAAGGCAAGAAAATTTAAATAAAAAGCATTGGGGTGCCTCCCAATAAGCGCTAAGTTTAACGTCGCTAGCTCGACATAGTACCAAAACATCTAGGCATCGTTGAGGTAGCAAACAAACACCTCTTCTTTCTCCTCAGGCTTGTAGAACTTCTTAACCCGATGCCCATTCACCACGAAAAAGCTTCCATCCTTGCCTTTGAGCTTAATTGCCCCGCCATCAAAAATTCGGGCTATGGTAAATGGACCACTCCATTTGGTCTTAAGTTTTCCGGGAAATAGCTTGAATCTCGAATTGAACAAAAGAACTTCATCTCCCGGTGTGAGGTCTTTTTGTCTCAAGAGCTTCTCATGGTAAACTTTAGCTCTCATCTTGTAAATAGCCGAATTTTCAAAAGCCTCCATCCGGAATTCCTCTAATTCATTCAATTTGAAGATTCGCTCTCCAACGGATGACACGGGATCAAGGTTCAACTTCTTGGTGGCCCAAAACGCTTTATGCGAAAGCTCAACGGGTAAATGACAAGATTTTCCGAACACGAGTTGATAGGGAGACATTCCTAGCAGGGTCTTATAAGCCGTGCGATAAGCCCATAGTGCTTCATCCAAAAGTGAAGACCAATCTTTTCCATTCGTGCGGACTACCTTTTGAAGTATTTGTTTTACTTCCCGGTTTGCCAACTCGGCTTGACCGTTGGCTTGAGGATGATAAGGTGTCGTTACCTTATGCTTAACTCCATGTCTAGCAAGCAATGCTTTCATCCATTTGTTGCAAAAGTGTGAGCCACCATCGCTCACAATAGCTCTAGGGGCTCCATACCTTGTCAAATCATTCTTTTTGAGAAATTTGAGAACAACTTTTGCATCATTTGTCTTTGTTGGAGTGGCTTCAATCCATCATGACACATAGTCTACAGCTAGCAAGATGTACAAATTTCCTTCGGATGCAACAAACGGTCCTATGAAGTCTATTCCCCACACATCGAAAAGCTCAACTTCAATGGTATTCTCATCCTTCTTAGATATAGATCCCATATGTTGGCATTTATCACAACTCCTAACAAACTCTCTTGCATCCTTGAAAATGCTTGGCCAATAAAATCCACTTTGGTAAATCTTTCTAGCCGTCCGGTTGGCTCCAAAATGTCCCCCACTCAATCCCGCATGGCATGCTTCTAGTATGTGTCCCCATTCCTCTTCGGGCACACACCTCCTCAAAACTAGATCCGTACATCTGCTAAACAAAAACGGTTCATCCCACACAAAGAATCTCAGATCATGGAAAAATTTTTTCTTTTGATATCCTTCTAACTCTTTAGGTGCAATTACCGCCACCAAGTAATTCACTATATCCGCAAACCATGGCACCTGCATCGTACCCACAACGAGGATCCTTTCATCTGGGAAACAATCATCGATCTCCATTTTATCATCTTGATTTTCTTTGGTATACTCCAAACGAGATAGGTGGTCGGCCACCACATTCTCGCACCCCTTTCGATCTCTAATTTCCACATCGAATTCTTGTAGGAGAAGAATCCACCGTATAAGTCGGGGCTTGGCATCCTTCTTGGCAAAGAGATGCCTCAACGCGGCGTGATCCGTGTGGACAATTGTTCGGGCCCCAATAAGATAGGGCCGGAACTTGTCAAAAGCATATACGACCGCCAACAACTCCCTTTCGGTGGTTGTGTAATTGATTTGTGCCGGGTCCAAAGTTTTGCTTCCATAGTAGATCACCCGGAACAACTTCTCTCTCCTTTGCCCTAAAGCGGCTCCCACGGCTACCTCGCTCGCATCATACATGAGCTCAAAGGGTTCACTCCAATCCGGGGCAATGAGTACCGGGGCCGTCATTAGGGCCTTCTTCAGTGTCTCAAACGCCTGCACACATTCGCCATCAAAAACAAAATCATTAGATTTTTCAAGCAATTTACACAAGGGTTTAGAGATCTTTGAAAAATCCTTAATAAAACGCCGATAGAACCTGACATGATCAAGGAAACTCCGGACACCCTTTTCATTGGTGGGGGGTGGAAGCTTCTCAATGGCAACTATTTTGGCTCGATCCACCTCTAACCCTACAGCAGACACCTTGTGGCCAAGGACTACTCCGTCTCTTACCATGAAATGGCATTTTTCCCAATTCAAAACAAGGTTAGTATCTTCACAACGCTGCAAAAATCGGGTTAGGTTGTTCAAGCAATCATAAAAAAAGTTTCCAAAAACTGAAAAATCATCTATGAAAACCTCCATTATCTTTTCAATCAAATCATGAAAGATTGACATCATGCACCTTTGGAAAGTAGCGGACGCATTACACAATCCAAAGGACATTCTTCTAAAAGTAAAAATTCCATAAGGACATGTGAAAGCGGATTTATGTTGGTCCTCGGGTGCAATTAAAATTTGGTTATATCCGGAATACCCATCTAAAAAACAATAAAACTCATACCCGGCCAACCTATCAAGCATTTGGTCAATGAAAGGTAATGGAAAGTGATCCTTTCTAGTGGCCGCATTTAATGCACGGTAATCAATACACACTCGCCAACCATTCACAAGCCTAGTAGCTATCAATTCATTGCTTTCATCCTTTATTACGGTCATTCCTCCCTTTTTGGCTACCACTTGGGTGGAACTCACCCACTCACTATCGGAAATAACATATACTATACCCGCATCAAGCCATTTAAGAACTTCTTTCCTAACCACTTCTTGCATTATGGGATTCAATTGGCGTTGGGGTTGGACACCAGGTTGGTAATCTTCTTCTAACAAAATTCTATGCATGCAAATTGTGGGACTAATCCCCTTCAAATCCCCAATGGACCACCCTAACGCGGATTTATGCTTCCTTAAAACTCTAAGTAACTTATCAAGCTCACATGAAGATAACAAGGAAGACACAATTACAGGATATGTTTCATTTGGATCCAAGTAAGCATACCTCAAGTGGCTCGGGAGTGGTTTCAATTCTTCCTTCTTGTCTTTCTCTTCACCTTCTTCATTTTTCAAAGCCTCCAATTTTCCATCCCTTAATGGTAAAAAATGATTTCCTCGTCTTGGGATTTTCTGTAGGGAATCAAGAGCAAATGCACAATCCAAAATGTCGGTATTATCATCAAAATCATCAAAAGAGGAAGAGGAGTATAGAGATGCAAACAACATGGTTTCCATGGGATCTTGAGAGATGTAATGCTCTATCATTGTCTCTTCAACACATTCTTCTACAATCTTCATCACTTTACAATCTTCCATTCTCACGGATTCTTCGTTATCATCATGAAACTTCATAGCATTATAAATTGAAAATGTACTACTTTCATCATTCAAGTGGAGCGTGAGCTCCCCTTTTGACACATCAATTAGTGCATTCCCCGTTGCTAAGAATGGTCTTCCCAAAATAAGTGGCACATTCTTATCGTCCTCCATATCTAAGACAATAAAATCCACGGGCAAAATGAAGTCATTCACCTTCACAAGGACATCCTCCACAACTCCTCTTGGATAAGTCAAGGACCTGTCCGCCATTTGCAAGCATATCGTTGTCGGCTTGATTTCTCCAACATTAAGCTTCAAGAAGAACGACAACGGCATAAGATTTATACTTGCACCCAAATCACAAAAGGCTTTCTTTTCATAGAAATCTCCAATGGTGACGGTGATGTTGAAACTCCCGGGATCCTTCATCTTGGTGGGAAGTTTCTTTTGAATCAAGGCACTACAGTTTTCCGTCAAACTCACAGTCTCAAAGTTGCCCAATTTCCTCTTTCTCGTCACTACGTCTTTGAGAAATTTGGCATAGCTTGGCATTTGTTGAAGGGCCTCCACGAGAGGGAGGTTGATTTGAATCCTTCGGAATATGTCAAGAAATTTGGAGAATTGCTCCTCATTTTTGGACTTTTGAAGTCTTTGAGGGTAAGGTATATTTGCATGTGATCCATCTACCTTCTTTGGTGGAGGTCTTACCTTTTCTTCAATAGATTCATCTTTCTTGACATTCATTTCCTCTCCTACCACTTCTTCTTATTTCCCTTCGTCAGTGGTTGCCTCATCATCTTGTGTTGGCATTTCAGGGCCCTTATATGTGGCTCCACTCCGTAAGGCAATGGCTTTGCAATCCTTTGGGTTTACCGTTGTATTGGCGGGAAAGTGTCCCGGTTGATGTTGACCTCCTACGGTGGTAGCTAGTTGCCCCATTTGTTTCTCAAGCATTTTTAATTAGGTATTTACCACTGCTTGATTGCTCTCAAGTTTCTCAGATCTTGTTTGGGATTCACCTATATACTTGTCGGTCTTGTTCAATAGAGTCATGAGTAGTTCTTCCATTTTTGGCTTCTTTTCATCATCGATGACTCCATTTGTAACCGAAAAACCAGGAGGTGGTTGGAGATGATTGTTCGGGTTTGAGTAAGAGAGATTCGGATGTGGTGGCCTAGGATGGTATTGGTTTCCACCTTGCCCTTGTGGTCCTCCAAAGTGCGGCTTAAAACCTTGATTGAAGGGCCTTTGGTAACCCCCATAGTTACTTTGACCAACAAAGCTCGCTTCCTCCAAGTTAGGCATGGTTGAAGGCTCCAATCTTGGTGATGCCATAGCCTCTATTTTCGAGTTCATAGTAGTCATCTGAGCAGCTAAAAGGGCTATGGCATCATTGTTGGTAGTTTCCACTTTTTTCAAGATTTGTACATTTTCCCGCTCCCCCGACCATTGATAGGCATTGGAGGCCATCTCCTCGATGATTGTGACTGCTTCTTCGGGTCCTCGGTTTAATAACGATCCTCCGGCTGATGCATCAAGAATACTTCTAACACTGGACTTGCAACCGCCATAAAAAATGCACACTTGATGATCCGTGCCAAAACCGTGGCCCGGACATTTGCGAAGCATCTCTCTAAACCGCTCCCAAGCTTCACACAATGACTCTTCATCCCTTTGCTTGAATTGAGTTATCTCTTCCTTTAACTTCAATGTCTTTCCAGGAGGAAAGAATTTCTGAAGGAATTTAGAAAGCAAGTCACTCAATGAGGTGAATGAACCGGGTGGTTGGTTCAACCACCATGTTCGTGCTTTATCCCGCAGTGAGAAATAGAATAGCTTCAAACGGATTTCATCCTCGGGCACCCCATTAATCTTGACCATTCGGGCGATCTCCAAAAATTGGTGGACATGTTCGTGTGGATCTTCAAGTGCCGTTCTACCAAACTGGTTTTGGAACACCATAGCCATTAGTGCCGATTTCAATTCGAAGTTGTTGGCTTGTATAGTCGGCCCATTGACAACCCCCTCATTAAGCATTGGTTGAAACAAGTTTCTAATCGGGGCTTCCTCAACTCGAGCCCTAGCTTCCTCTTGGGCCCGAAGTTGTCCTCTCATCTCCTCAAGCTGTCTTTGCATTTGAAGAATCAACGGATCTTGGATGGGAGGCGGAGGTGGTGGATTATCCGCGATTCTATGTCTGCGTCTTCTTCTAGCGTTGTTATGAAGGCTCGTGGCTTCAATCTCGATATCTAACTCGAGCAACGGGTCACCACGTGCCCTTGTATGCATACACTACCTGTGAACAACTTAAAGTAAGTTTGAAGTTCAAAATTAAACAACACGTTTAATCTAGCAAAATGATTCTTGAAACGATATTGCATATACTCAAATAAACAAATAGTTCCCCGGCAATGGCGCCAAAAACTTGATGAGATTTTTCTTTTAGCACAATTTAATCAATCACAAGTTTTTATTTACCAAATCTCAATTATGCAAGTGAACATACGGAGCATAGGAGACCGGATCGAACACGGGGAATTAATTGCATAAAATGAGCCTACAAGTACCATCACGTCGAATATTTTCACTAGTCAAACCATTCAAAATTTGGATTGGATCTTTTTTAACTAGAGTAGTGAAATTTTTGCAACGATTAAATAAAATTAACAACACAAGAGATAGACGGGAATCAAATTGAAGTTGAATTCACTTAAAAGAAGATGGCTCTAGGGAGTTGATCTTTGGCAAGGATACAATCATCAAATAGGGGGGATCATGTATCAATTTCCCAATTAAACAACACTTGATCACAAATATAGCCCAAGTTCTTTCTCAAGCAACCAAGATATTTTAAATTAAACACAACTCTCCTATCTCTAGGGCTCAATTGCAATTTAATCTAAATTAAGTTCATTCAAGTTAATTAACACTAATTTAACACTAATTTCTCAATCTCATGTCAAATTGGGATCATAAACCAAACACCCATGCACAATTAGTTTTCTCAAACCTAATCATACACAAATTTCTATCCTAGGATGGCCAATCCAAGCATAGATTCAAGCATAACATTGATTTATGATAGAAAATTGGTAAATCAAGCACAAACTCCTATTAGATTCTCATATCCAACATCAAATCTCAAAACCCTAGATGCCTAGAAATTTAGCTATCCATAACCAAAATAGAGAAAAACATCACATAAAAGAAAAACATAAGAGAGGAGGAGAAAAAACCCAAAAACTTGAATATAGATCTTCAAAAACTTCTTGAATTTTCCATACACCAAGCTCCAAGCTCTCACACACTATTTCTTCCTCTAAAATTGGCAAAATATTAATGTCTCCTCTAGAATTTCGAACTAAGGATGGCTTTTATACTAGGATGGCAAAAATGGAGCAAAAATCTAGATATTCCCGAAAACAAGACACAGGGGCGTGACACGGGGCCGGTCGCGCCGCGTGGAGTGAGGCGCGACCCGGGCTGGTCCGTCCCTGGGTCGCGCCGCGTTGCAGGCCGCCGAAATCATGCTGCGGATGTCGAGCTGCGGGTCGCGCCCCAGGCCCCGGATCGCGCCGCGTTGCAGGTCGTGCCCGGCCTCCCGGCTTCGAATCGGTCTTCGTGCTCTCTCACTCGTCCGATCCAGCTTTCAGGTCCCTTCCGATGTGCACTTCGATTCTCGAGTCCCGGGTTGCTCATTTTAAACCTGTTTTTTTTTCTCAATTACATTGTGTTAGCGACACTTATTATAAAAGAGACTAATACTATCCTAAATAACGACCAAACGAACTAAAATGTGATAAAAAGATAGCAAGCAATGCTCGGATTAGGACTAAAATGCGAGCATGTCAGCATTCAAGAAAATTAATTAGTGTGCAATGTGGGTTTTCAAATTTGGTTATAGAGCCTCAAATGAAGTGTGATATCTCATACAACAATTAATCAATTATCATGATCCGAACATAAATATCCACATTCTTAAGATTACTTTGAGCTTGTAAAAAAAAATTTCAAGAATCTAAATACATAACGCGGAAAGTGTATGAGTAGTTTTCTTATTTGAATTAAAATGTGATTGTGATATAATATTTGTCTTGATCCTCTGATTCTTTTCTACAAAACTTGATTTTCAAACGGTCCTTAAAATTTTTAGAGTGAATTTGTCTCTTCGATCTTCTTGGACTTGTAGTGTTGAACTTGATGATGTTATCCGGAGGGCCGATGGCCTTGATTCCGGATTGAACACTGGATTTGAAATAATTCTGGTGAAGAACGCGTTGCTTTCATGAAGAACGACTTGAATATCTCCAGAACACCTGACCTTTATATGGTTTTCTGGAGGGTTGAGAACCTTGATTCTGATCGAGACACTGGAGAACCTTGATTCTGATTCTGGATCAGACGCTGGATTTGAGATGGCGTAGAGCGTGTTGCTTCCACAAAGAATGACTTGAATCTCGTTCGAATGGCTTGAATACTGGAGAGAATTTCATAGAGAACTTTCTTCCAACCTTTTGAGATTTTCAATTACGATTTTGGTGTGCTTTCAATTGAAATAAAGACCTATATTTATAGTTTCTATGGGCCTAGAACTTATATGCTCCTAAAGAAATAAATTAACGATTAACAATTGAAAATAATGAAAGAAAATTAAATAAATTATTTATCTAATTCAGTACCTTGATATCCACTTTCCCTACATTCATTGATAGAGATGGCAGTAGATCTTGGATCCGTTCCAGATCCGCATATCCAAATCCATTTTTGAGGATCTGGATCACAAAATTTTGGATCCAATGGATCCGGGCTGGATCTGGATCTCTATAATTTTTTTACTGTAGATTTGGATCTTCAAATTTTAGGTTCGGATTTGACCTGCGGATCTATATATATATACATATATATCCGACTCTGACTCTTTCTCCAGTCTCCATTCTCGAATCTCGATGACTCGACCTCTCTTCCTCGGCAGCTCAGCTCCTCCTCTATTCCCCAGTGGGCAGTGGCCGACGCTATCTCCCCCATCATGAATTCAGCCCACCTCTATCACCGCTGCTCAGGTGAGTTCAAGCCTGCCGCCGCCGCCATCAGTTCAGGACTTCAGAGCCTTCAGGCTAGTTATGTTGCCGGTGCCACCACTAGAACAACCCCATGGCCGATAAATCTGCAACCTCTACTCCAAAGGTGTGTGTTTATCTCTCATATAACTTCTAGATGTTTTATTTTTTATTTGTTTGGCCAAAGCTGTTGATGATCAGAGATTATTGTTTACGGCTCGAGCTATTCATGTTTATGCAATGAAGAAAATTACAAAGTCAACTAAGTTGATTAGAAGGACATGTCAAGGCACTTACACTTCAGTAGTGTTGTTAAGGTTCAACTTTAATTGCTATCTTAACAACGTTTGGACAAATAATTATCTTTAAACTTAAGTATGAGCTGCAGATCTGTATACAAGGAAAAATAAATCTGATGCTAATTATTGTGGATCTTACCTTGTTTCTTTCTAAGTCAGAATTTGTATCTGGATTAATTAAATTAGTAAATATGTTATATCTGGATCAATATTTGCACAAAGTTAGAATTTGTATCAAAGTTAATTAGGTGATTTTTGACTTATTTTTGGTTCATTGGGATTGTTGTAGGAAATTAAGGATATGGTTGAAGAAAACATTGTTGAACAACTTGGGAATGAGATTATTGTACTTGGAGATGATGATACAACCAATGTTAAAATCATTGAGTCTTTGTCGATGAAAGAAGAAGGTGGAAAATCGAGTAAGAAACTCTCTTCTGATGCTTGGAACCATTTCAAGCTGATTTCGGTGAAGGGTGTTGAAAAGGCAAAGTGTAACTATTACTCGGCTCTTCTATCTTACAAGGGCAGAAATGGAACTTCTCATCTTCTTAAGCATGCAAGCCTCGTTTGTCCAAGAAGGCACTTACGGATGGGAATTGGCCAAACCCAATTGAATGTTAAAACTGAAGATGATGAAACCACTGTTGTGGAATTAAAGGATAGGGATAGGTTTAAGACACTTCAGGGAAGGACTTGGTTAATATGGTAGTCGTACATGAGTACCCTTTATCCATAGTGGATCATGTTGGCTTTAGAAAGTTTGTGAAGGGCCTTAATTTATCTTTCAAAATGATATCGAGGAAAACACTGAAGAATGACATTATGAATACTTATGATGATGCCAAGAGTTCTTTGAAAGCCCTGTTCAATTGTACTGAATGGAGAGTTGCAATAACTACTGACATATGGATGACTTCCAATAAAAAGAAAGGTTATGGCTGTGACATCACACTTCATTGATCAACAATGGAGCTTACGTAATCGAACTTTAAGATAATGACTAATGACCTATAATTTAATTAGAAGTATTGATTTAGTTGATGTTGCTGGTTGCTGCCATGTGTTGATTATTTAATTATGTTGATCACTTTCAAATATTTATTAATAATTATAAATTATGTGTTAATTTAGGTTTTGTTTTGTGCCATTTCCATATACTGCACCGATTCTTGTGAAGATATTAATGGATTGCTTATGTTATTATTCTTTGAAAAATAAAATTTCATCGGTGGTACTTGATAATGCAAGCACTAATGATGCAATGATGAATATTTTGAAGGAGAATTTAGAATCTAATGTTTTAATGTTGGCTGGAGATTTTTTGCATTTGAGGTGCAGTGCTCATATCTTAAACTTGGTTGTAGGTGATGGTTTAGTAGTGATTGGTCCTGGAATTGAGAAAGTTTGAGATTGCATTCTATTTTGGATGTCTACTCCTAAAAGGATTGAAAAATTTGAGGAGGCTTGTTGGCTTTTGAATATATATAGGCTTAAAAGGTTGGTTCTTGATTGTAAAACTAGGTGGAATTCAACTTATATGATGCTTCAAGTTGCTTTGCCTTTCAAGGATGTGTTTACAAAATTGAAACGTTTGAATAGAAAGTTGAAATTTGTTGTTCCTAGTGAGCATGAATGGTTGTTGGCAAGTCTTATTTGTGAGAAGTTGGAGATTTTCTACAAGGCTACTAAAGTCTTTTCTGGTAGAAATCATCCAACTTCTAATTTGTTTTTTTGAAAAACTTGTGAAATTAAGCTTGCTTTGAAGCGGTGGGTGCAAAGTGATGTTGAGGTTATTAGAATAATGGCTAAGAATATGGTTGAGAAATTTGACAAATATTGGAACCAAATTGGTGGAATTCTAGCCGTTGCTTCTGTTTTAGATCCCCAAAATAAGATAGATTTGTGGAGTTCTACTTCAAAAAGTTGTATGGAGATGATGGTGCTGAAAAAGAAATAAAAAAAATTAAAGAAAATCTTGATAAACTTGTGGTTGAATATCAAATGAGGAATGAAAGTGATAAAAGCAAAGAACTTGGGAAAGGAAAAGGAGTGAGTGCTTATGGTTGTGAGGATAAGGAGGACACATATGCTCAAGCTAATAGAACAAAGAAAAGAAAGGTGCATGTGAGGGGTGAAGTTGAACACTACTTAGATGATGACCCTATACCCGAGAATAATGATTTTGATGTTCTTGATTGGTGGAAAAGAGATCAAATGTATCATACTTTGCAGAAAATTGCCAAGGATATTCTTGTTATTCCCGTATCTTCAGTGGCCTCAGAAAGTGCTTTTAGCACGGGTGGACGGGTAGTTAGTGCTCATCGTTCTCGACTTCACTCTCGCACCGTGGAAGCATTAATGTGTTTACAAAATTGGAAGGTTGATGATGTTAAAGGTAATAAGTTGCTTATTTATTTTTATCTATCTTTGCATTTCATTTTATCTATCTTACAGTTTTAGTTTCATTTATTTATTGTTTACCTTTAACATTCATGCTTATTCATAATATTTTTTTTTGTTGGCCAAGGTAAATTGGATGACACACATGCTTGTTCCACAATCAATGAAGATTATGATGAAGATGGAGAAGAACAAATTGATATTATTGATATGGTAATTGTTTTACATCAATTTTATACTTCTATTATTGAAATAAGTTCGCGTTGCTCATGATCTTTCTTTTTTCACTTTTTTGGAATATCGATGATGTTGAAAGTAGCTGTAACATGGAAGACTTTTTCCTTTAAGATGAATGTTGGATGTTGCCGACTTGTTTTGGATGTTTATTATTGTGTTGACAGTGTTGTTTTGATTTTGTCTCATTTTAAATTCTATTTTAAACAAAAATCTGGACCCGTGGATCAGATCCGCAGACTCGCTGATGTAACGCAGACAAAGAATCTAAGTCAAATCGATACGCAAGTGGAAGACTTCTAGAGGACTCGAACAACGTCAGCGGAATGAAGGATTCAACCCGACTAACTATACTGAATACTCGACTAAAAATAAAGAACAATACTCGATTATATGGTTGGACTTTAGACTTGATAAGTAGACTTCTAGGATTCCTAGATAATGACTCAAATAAGCAAAACACAAATACCAAATAAATTGAAAAGGACACGGTTAGAGCAGTTTATGTGGAGAACGTTTATGGCAAAAGCTTGGGCTAAGGTTTATAACTGAAATATGGATCGGAATTACTTGATGAATTATGGAGATGATTCACATGAGGATGATGATGAAGTGAACGTTGATGAAGGTGCGGTAGCCTTGTGATGTGATTTGTATCAATTCGAACCCGTAGAATCGAATCCCACGAACACGATGTTAATACTCCTCGATTGATAGCAATTCACCCTAGGTCTTGGAAGAACTAGAAAGAACTTTAAATAGGACTTAAAGATTTGCTAGACCAATAAGAACTTGTGTTTTCAGTCGATCAACAGAAGATCGGTGAGACGATTGAGAAAATAACTTCTTTATTTCTGGCAACGTCTAAAATAAAAATAACATAAGGTTCTCCTATTTATACTAAGCTAATGGACGAAAATCTAGAGGCTAAATAACAAAGTATGGCCGAAAATAAAGAGTCCTATTCTAGATAGGATTGTTTCCTTATAATGACTCAAATAAGCAAAACAAAAATACCAAATAAATTGAAAAGGACACGGCTAGGGTAGTTTGTGTGGAGAACGTTTACGGAAAAGGCTTGGGCTAAGATTTATAACTGAAATATGGATCAGACTTACTTGATGAATTATGGAGATGATTCACGCGAGGATGATGATGAAGTGAACGTTGATGAAGGTGCGACAGCCTTGTGATGTGATTTGTATCAATTCGAACCCGTAGAATTGAATCCCACGAACACGATGTTAATACTCCTCGATTGATAGCAATTTACCCTAGGTCTTGGAAGAACTAGAAAGAACTTTAAATAGGACTTAAAGATTTGCTAGATCAATAAGAACTTGTGTTTTCAGTCGATCAACAGAAGATCGGTGAGACGATTGAGAAAATAACTTCTTTATTTCTGGCAATGTCTAAAATAAAAATAACATAAGGTTCTCCTATTTATACTAAGCTAATGGACGAAAATCTAGAGGCTAAATAACAAAGTATGGCCGAAAATAAAGAGTCCCATTCTAGATAGGATTGTTTCCTTAATTAAAAACTGTTTTTAAGGAAAAATCCAAAAAATACAAAAAATAAGATAATAAAAATCCTAAACTAGATAAAATAAATCCAATTGGACTTGGGCTTCAAAAAGGACGAATTAAATCATCAATTGGGCTAATCCATCACTTGATCCAACACGCCACTTTATCAACTTTGGTCTTTTTGGACTAGATCTTCGAACACTTGTGTTCTTCATGTCTCGATCTTCTTCATCTTCAATGGACAACATAGCAATTCATTTGGGGCTGCCAGGGTGCATCTCTTCTTTCTTGGTTGGCATGGTCTTATTCTCATCATTCCCCCCTGCTGAAAAAAATTCATCCTCGAATTCATGGCTCCATCATGGTCGAATTTAACTGCAGGAAAATGAAGCAAGTTAGTACATTTAAGTGTTGAAGAATGCTTATTCTTACCAAATAAATCAGGTCCTCATCTAGGCCATTCAACATGCGCTCCTTGTATGCATGACGGGACTTGTCTCTCTTTCTTCTTCGTCTCTTCAGCGCTCATGCCAGAATCTATCAAAACCTTGAATTTATCCCTTTGTGGCTGCACATCACTAGGTAAAGAAAATACGTTAGTAGCACTGTTCTCATAAGTAATTAGTACAAGAGACAAACCTGGATTAATTGTTTTGTCGATCCTTTTGACAGAAAGGAGTAGACTGCGATTGTGATCTTCATTTGCAGCTGATTCCACTGCTTTAGCATGAGGTAAAGGATCACTATGGGACTGAATTGAAGAGGTAGAGGCGGCAGTAAGGGGCTGGTTGGCGGCGATCTTGGCCGAATGCCCGGCGGCGGCCTTCTTCACGGCGGCAATGGCTGTCTGTTTCTCCTTCTCTTCTTTGAACCCCTTTTACATGACTTGTTGGTCCTCGGCAACTGATTTAGGAAAAAAGGGCTTCAAAATATCCTTTGACCATTGACTTCGATGGTGTAAGTGTTCAGATATCCGTCGTGTACAACATGACGATCAAACTGCCATGGTCGACCTAAAAGAAGGTGTACCGTATCCATCGGGATAACGTTGCACAAAACAGTGTCAGAATAATTACCAATGGAAAAATTGACACTTACTTGGCAAAGAACTCGAATTTCACCTCTATCCGTGAGCCACTGAAATCGGTATGGCTTTGGATACTTCTTTGTCTTCAAGGCGAGTTTGTTGACTGCATATTGACTAATAGCGTTAATCACCCTGCCACTGTCAATGATCATGGAGCAAAATCTTGTGTTGAATTGTAGCATGGGTGTAGAATATGCTCTCTCTTTGGTGTTCTTGCTCTTCATCTTGGAGAATGCTCAAACTTCAGATCGTGACAAAACTGACAGCTAATAATTCCGGTTCAATGTCTTTAGTCTCAACTTCATCCTTGGTTTTCTCCTTGGTGGCATCGTCTTGCTGCTCCAATTTTTCTTCACTGGCTGATTCCATTTCATTGTTTTTAGAAAGGAATAGAACACGCCGATTTGGACATTGGGCTTGAAAGTGGCCCCATCCTTGGCATTTGTGACATTGAACGTCACGGGCTCATAGAGGGGCTACATTAGGCAGCTGAACTTGAGGATTAAGCCATGTAGGAGGTGGTCTCATAATTGCAGATGGTGTAGACTCGGGTCTACGACTTGACTGTGGTGCAGAATGGTCAGAACGATGAATGGGCTAACCGGGTTGTCCTTGGAGACGTGTGGGGTCAGTAGGAGATAAAGATGACGTACCTTGGCTCCATAAGGGGCATGTAGGTGCTGTAGTGTGGTGCGATCTCCGTCGTCCCTCTCTGAGATGTCTCTCCACAATTGATGCGTAGTGCACCATCTCTTCTATACTTGTAAAGTTCTTGAGTTTAACTTCACATGCGATGTCAGGATTCATGCCTTCAATGTACCAGATGATGGTAGCATTTAAGGTCTCTTGTTTCCTAACTCAGTTCAGGGCGGTCTCAAGCTCCTTGTGGTACTTTTCAACTGATCGTGTACCTTGCTTGATCTGGGTGAGCTTCTTCTCGAGCTCTCTCTCATAGTGCACATGAATGAACCGGCCACGCAAAAATCCTTTCATCTCCTCCCAAGTATCGACGGATCCACCTTTCACACCGGTATCACTCATGCTGCATCTCCCACCATGAGGCTGCGTAGCCTTCGAACTCTAATGAGTCTAACTTGACCTTCTTCTGCTCAGGAAAATCATAGAAGTTGAAAATCTTGTCAACATTTCTCTCAGTCGAGATACATGTCTGGATCGTGTAATCCCTCAAACTCCGGAATGCTTGTTTTGATATTGTTTAACAACCTGTCGGGGTCGGCACGTCAGGGTTGATTATGTGGATAGGCACGAGCTGCATGCCAGTAAGATTGATGTGGTCGGTCACGTCTCTGAAATGGCTCGTACTCGGCCTCTGATTCCTCTGCAAAGTCACCATAATCTTCTTCTACTTCACGATCATAGTGATCGTTAAACTGTAGTTGAGGTTGACGACGCTGTGCTTGAGGTACTCTAGCATTCACTCTAGTTGGCTCGGCTACAGGTATTTCTGGTTGACGAGCCACTGTTGGCTGTCAAGCTACTCCTTCTGGCTGGACAGGTTGGCCTTGAACTGGTGGTACAGGAATTCAAGTAGTAAGAAGCTCGAGCTGTGCCATCATTTTAGCCAAGGAACTATCTAGCTTATCCTTTAGTATTTGATGCTGATACTGGGCATCCCACGGCTGTGGCATCGCAGAAGCTGCTTTTTTAGAAGTACTGGGCGATGCAGGTGCCTTATTGTAGAGGTCATATTTCTGCATGTGCCCGGAAACTAGGCCCACGCCTATTTAAAGGTCTGAAGAACCAAATAAGATCAACGTCTCACGATCGAACCCCTCAAGACCTATACCTCGAAGTCCATCCCTCGAGATCCAAGCCTCGAGGTCGAAGCATTAAGCCTCAAAGACCAGAGGTCTAAAAATAAGAGTCCATGATCGAGCAAACTCAAGGTGAAGACTCAGTCAAAGTATCCGTTGATGGTAAGCCTTGACCCCATCAAAAACCCTAAAAAGGATAAGAGAGGATCCCTAAGTTAATGGGATTCAGTTAGGTATCTAATCAATATATATATACGTTCTTCATAAACGGGGGGAAAAATACATATGCAACACTTACAACTTCAATCAAATTATATACATTCATCGCATAGCTCCGCAAGCAAGCCATACACAAGGCTCCATAGTAGCAAAGCTCAACCCCCTTTCAGATTACTATAATAACTCTATTATTCCGTAATTTACTCATTTTCCTTGATTTATTCGATTCTGACTTGAGTGTCGGAGTTCGTTCGATCGTCAACCCCCTGACGGTCCTTCGGCTTCACGTGTTTTCTTTATCTTGTAGATTGTCGGAGTCCGAACTCGAAGAACAATTAATTGTAGAGATTTTTGACCTCTACAATTTGGCACCCACCGTGGGGCTTAGATCGATCACTTCAAGATGATGAACAACAACCGAAAAGATGCAACGATCGCTCCTCAAGAAGCCCGAAAAGATGGAGCAACAACAACCCCTTCACCTGAAGGTGATGACAATGTCTCACGGCTTCTGCGTTCGATCCAGCGTCAATTAGATACCACTATGGTCGAACTCACGGCGATCCGAACCGAGAACTCAGCCTTAAAAGCTAGAGTCGAAGCTATTTCACAACCAAACTTTTTCCTGAACGGATCCACACGAACTTAATTATCCCGGCTCTCGTGAACTCGCGTGTCAAATGAACTCTGAGAGCAGGTACTTCTGAACTCAACTTATGAGTTAACTAACCATCTCAATGCAGGTACAAGCAAAGAACCCATGTTTAAGGGTAAGGGAAAAGAAGACTTCCCTCTAGGACCCCCTCCTGGATTCGAAGATTATGAACCAGGATTGGAATCGGAGGTCGAGAAGAAGATCCAGCCCTGCTCCTATTAGGAAGTCTGCACCAACAAGCTTTACAAATTCCCCATTCACCGACGAGATCAGCCTCATAGAGATGCCCCCAAAATTCACCTTTCCAAATATGAAGCTGTTTGATGGCGCGTCCGACCCCGATGACCATGTCGCCCAATATAAACAAAGAATGTTCACCACCACGATACCCCGTTATGCTCGAGAAGCCATCATGTGTAAAGGCTTCGGATCCAGCCTCGTCGGCCCAACACTTCAGTGGTTCATCAACCTACCCAACGGAATGATCTCATTATTCGCCCAACTTAACGACCTCTTCGTCGAACAGTTCACTAGTAGCCGCAAGATTGAAAAACGCACCGACGACCTCTACGCAATCGTGCAAAAGGTGGAAGAGCCCCTATGAAGCTTCATCGGAAGATTTAACAGAGAGAATGTATCGATCCCTAACTACAATATCGACACTATAATCTCGGCCTTCAGAAAAGGTCTCAAGAGGGACTCCGATCTCTACAAAGAATTAACTAAATATCCCTGCAAAACAATGGAAGAGGTGCTTGCTAAAGTTTGGGCTCAAATCTAATGGGAAGAAGATGAAACGAACTCATCCAGATCTCATTCCAGAAATGAATATCTAAGAAAAGAGCAAAGAAATAACAGGACAGATAGATTCAGAGCGGATCTGTATCCATGAAATCCGTGATTCGACCCAAGAAGCAGGCGAGATCAAGAACCTCAAATCCACAGAAGACTCCCAGAATATAGCCTCTACATATCACCATCCGAAGCAGTCCTAGCCCTCAAGAGACTCGGTCATAATGTGAAATGACCCACAAAGATGAAAGCCTCAGACAACGAACGTGACAGGAGCAAATTTTGCGAGTTCCACAACGATTATGGGCACAAGACAGACGAATGCATTGCCTTGAGACTCTAAGTCTCGGAGCTCCTAAAATGGGGATATCTCATTGACCTCCTGACCCCGAAAGGAAAAGAAACCTGGTCACGAAGGGAAAATCAGAAGGAAATGCAGCTGTCCGAGCCCCTGAGGATCAATCGCACTTTGAACTGTATAACATGAGGGTTAGAAGTGAGCGGAATTTCGCAATCCTCAACAAAAAGACATTGTCGTTCGATAAAGTATAATGGAAACATCCTTAGACATTCTAGACCAGACGACCTCATCACCATCAATTTCACCAGCAGAGAAGCTTCCGATCTCTCACACCCTCACCATGATGCACTAGCCATCTCTTTATTAATTTCTAATTGTTTGATTAAATGTGTTCTTAAAGATAATGAGAGTTCCTCTAACGTGATCTTCTTGAGTACATTGAAAGGGATGCAGGTGAAAGAAACCGAAATCATTAAAAGGTCAACCACCCTAATCAGTTTCAGCGAAGAACAAAAGACCACAATGTCATAATGGATGAACACCTATATCGAGGGGATGAACATCTTCACCAAATTCCAGGTAATCGATGCTCCTTCAGCCTACAACGTCATAATGGGGAGACGTTGGATCCACGAACTTCGAGTGGTACCATCAATATATCACCAGCTCATGAAATTCCCTACACCTTGGGGAGTTCGTGAAGTCTGAGGTGAACAAATAACAGCTCGAGAGTGTTACATTTCCACCTTCAAACACAAAGGAGCCTTAGAGATCAACCAAATTGAGGCCGGATCATCTTCGACTAGTACTGAAAATCACAACTATGAAGAACCCGAGGTGGAAGACCTCGATGAAATTCAAATACATCCCGATTTTCCTGACCACAAAGTGCAAATCGGATCAAGGCTCACTGCAGAGATACGAGAACAACTAATAAGATTCTTCATCAAACACCATGACTGTTTCGCATGGTCCTTCCAAGACATGACAGGTATCGACCCCTCGGTTAACACATAAATTGCAAGTCGATCCAGAAAAGACCCCGGTGAAATAAAAAAGATGAAAGTTCACAGCTGAACGAAATAAAATCATAGATGAAGAGGTCAATAAGCTACTAAAAAACGTACATATTAGAGAAGTACAGTATCCCGAGTGACTAGCCAACGTCATGATAGTAAAGAAAAAGAATGATTAAAATAGGCTTTGCATAGACTTCACCAACCTCAATCAGGCCTGCCCAAAGGACTTATTCCCCTTACCTCACATCGATGCATTGGTGGATGCAACGGCTGGACACGAACTGATGAGTTTCATGGACGCCTTCTCAGGATACAACCAGCTTCTTATGCATCCAGAAGACCAAGAAAAAACCTCCTTCATCACCCATCGAGGTATGTTTTGTTATAAAGTTATACCCTTCGGACTAAAAAATGCAGGTGCAACCTACCAAAGGCTGGTGAACCGAATGTTCAAAGAATTAATAGGGGATATTATGGAAGTCTACATCGACGACATGCTCGTAAAGTCCCATATAGCTCGAGATCACGTATATCATCTCTGCCGAACATTTGAAATCCTTCACCGCTATAATATGAAGCTGAATCCCGCAAAATGCACATTTGGGGTGACCTTGGGGAAATTCCTTGGTTACCTCGTTACAAAAAGAGGCATCGATGCTGATCCCAGCCAGATCAGAGCCGTCAGAAATATACAACAACCTCAAAGTATAAAGGAAGTACAGAAGCTCACCGGACGACTTGCGGCCCTTAGCCGCTTTATCTCGAAGTACTCAGAAAAAATCCACGTCTTTTTCAAGACGCTACGCAAAAACAAAAGCTTCGAATAGACCGCTAAATGCTCAAAAGCCCTTAAAGATTTAAAAGAATATATGGTGAGCCCCCCTCTATTGTCAAAACCCCTAGACGGAGAGGTACTTTTAATATATTTATCTGTTTCAACTAACTCTGTTAGTGCAGTTTTAGTCAGAGAGGACAATGGAAGACAACATCTAGTCTACTACGCAAGTCGATCCCTACTAGATGCTGAAATAAGATATCCACAATTGGAAAAATTGGCATTGGCCCTAATCATGGCATCAAGAAAAATGAAGCCCTATTTCCAGAGCCATTCGATTAAAGTAGTCACCGAATTCCCACTTAGAACAATATTGAGAAAACCAGATCTCATATGGAGACTCTCTAAATGGGCCATCGAGCTCGGGGAGTACGATATAAACTATGTACCCCGGACCTCGATAAAATCCCAAGTACTCTCAGACTTCATCGCTGATTTTCCTACGAGGCCCCGATCGAGACAGAGAACGAATTAATGAATAAGGTAAATTCAAAGTTCTGGACCCTTTAAGTTGATGGCTCCAGCACTTCGAATGGGAGTGGCCTAGACATGGTATTAACAAGTCCAACGGGAGAAACTACCGAGCGATCTGTTCGATGCGGGTTCAAAGCAATCAACAATGAAGCTGAATACGAAGCCTTCATAGCAGGATTAAACTTGGCTATCGACCTCAGAGTCAGAAACATCCGAATTCAAAGCGACTTTCAGTTAATAATAAATCAATTCGAGGAAGAATTCCAAGCAAAAGATTCTAGAATGATCGCTTACCTCACCGCAGCAAAAGAGACAGCTTCAAAGTTTGAAAAGATCAAATCCCAACATATTACGAGAGAAGACAACAGACATACCGATGCATTGGCCAATTTGGGGTCGGTGATCAAGACCACCGAAGTAAAAAACATTCTAATGTTGTTCGCAAAATGGCCAGCCGTTTGGAAGGAGGAAATCTCAGAAATTTTACCCATCGAGAACAATATGAATTGGATGACCCCTCTCACCAAATACTTAACCGAGAATGAGCTTCCCAAAGACCCCCTCGAGGCAAAATAGATCAGGGCCAAGGCCCCAAAATTCGCCATGATCTCTGGATCCCTCTACAAAAAGTCCTTTTCAGGACCTTACTTGAAATGTATCAGCCCCGTGCAAGCCAAGTACATCCTAAGCGAGCTTCACGAAGGTGAATGCGGAAATCATTCAAGATACAGAAGCCTAGCCAACCGGGCCCTGACGTCCTGATTCTACTGGCCGACCATGAGAGCAGATGCAAAAAACTACGCCAAAGCATGCGATCGATGCCAAAGGTTCGCATAGACAAACCACATGTCTCCAGAACTCTGTTAGGTCCAAATTTGTATTTATAATTCCGGTTTCGACTCAACACAATGATTACTTTGGACCACACCCGTAATTAGACGGGGTCAATTATAGACTTGATAAGCTAACCCGAGTCAATCTCACAAGGAAGGCTTAGTGTGAGGAATTGTCTTTTAGGCTATGCATGCAACATGTTCAAACAATTAAAATAAATCCTAAACATTCTAAACATGGGATTGATGATGATTTAAACTAAGAATTGAAATTAGCAAGTAAGCAAGATAATGCAAATGACAACAATGAAAACAAGATTGAGGAAAATAAAAAGGATAAAGGTATTAGGGTGTAGATTCTCTCAATGGTTTATCACTATGCTTTGTTCAAGTTGGTAATGTTAATCTTAAACATACAATAGACCCTCTCAATTGGTTTAACTTCTACTATCACCGTCTATCCATTAAACCTCATTTAGCTATATCATACGAACAAGATTAACATATTAGACTTAGGAACCCCATCCACCTAACATCAAAGGAACCAATTTCGGGATTTAGAATCACCATCAAGTTTCCTCTAAATCCTAGCAATGCTCAAGTAGTGATCAATTACTCTAACATGATAAGGACGATTCCAACAACAACAACCAACAAGAATAAACATAGATCAAAACCAAATCGATCCTCTACCCTCTAATAGAAAGATTAGCCATTAAACATACTCAAAACAACACAAATATTATAGAAGATCGTCATCTCATAATCAAATGCAAATAACATAAAACTTCTACAATATTTAATATCCCTCAAGAAGTTTGGGACAAATCCCCACAAATCATCGAAGAAATAGATAAAAAATACCCAAAAGAAAACCTCCTAACGAGCTTAGCTTCCGCGGATGGCTCGATGTCGGTTTCCTTCTCGTCTCATCTTCTTCTTCCTTGGCTTGTTCTATTTTTCTTCCTTTTCTCCTCTTTCCTTGAGTGATGGTGAAAAATGGTGAGAGTTGTTTAGTGTCTAATTGTGTTATTTTAATTTATTTATTTTATTGTGTTTAGTATTTATTTTGTTTAATTTTATAATGTTCTGTGTTGATTTTATGTGTTTATTTGTGTTCATTGCTCTAATGGTAGATTGCGCCAAGTGTTGCAAAAACTTGAGCTTTTAATCATGAAAGCAGGTATTTTACGGCAATTAGGTGGCAAGTGCAAATCGGGTAATTAAGCTGGATTGTTGAAATAAGAAAATCAAGATTGCTAAAAGAAATTGAGAAAAAAACACCCGCACGGGCGGGCACCAAAAAGATCGAGAGCCTCGCGCCCCCGCCGCGACAAGGGCCCCCCGCGGGATTAGCCCCCGCCGCGCAGCCCTGCCCTGCGGGGCTAGCCCCCACCGTGCCAACACGCCCCGTGGCGCCCTGCAGCCCGCCGGCGCGCGGGCTGCTCCCTCTCCTTCTCGGGTCCAGTTTTCCCTCGTGTTGTAACTCCACTCCTTTCCACTCAGTTCCAACTGATTCTATTTACATCAGTTCAAGGACTTCTTTGAGCGGCATTATTTTTAATTCCTAGAATTTGTAGCTTATTATTACCTAAACCTCTATAGTAGACTTTTTGGCACAGATCTTCCACAAAATCCCCTTCATTAATTGATCTGTTACCATCAACTCCAATCACCTTTTCTCTTTTGCTCTCTCTCTCTCTCTCTCTCTCTCTTACGATCTCTCCCCTCTCTCTCATATCTATTGGGGGATTCACTCTCACCATTCCACCCACCATCTCATATTCCATTTACTCCATCCACTTTATTCTCTCCATTCTCTCTCCATATACACTACACACACTAAATCTCTACACCATTTCTTCACCATTTTCACACCCTCACCTTCACCAAAGAGAAGAGGAGAAAGGAAAAAGCAAGAGGATCAACCAAGGGAGACGAAGAAGAGATGAGACGGACGACGATGAGCCATCCACGGAAGCTAAGCTCGGAGGAGGTTTATCTTGTATTTTTCTTTACATTTCTTGGATGTTTGTGGGGATTTGTCCCAAAACTCTTGAAGGATATACAATATTGTAGAAGTTATCTTCATTTACATCTGATTTATGAGATGATGTTCTTCTATAGTGTTTGCATATTTTTGAGCATATTTAGTGGCTAATCTCTCTATTAGGGGATAGAGGATCGATGTGGTTTTGATCTATACTTGTTCTTGTTGATTGTTGTTGTTGGAATCGTGCCTTTTCATGCTTAGGTACTTGATCACTATTTGAACATTGATAGGATTTAGAGGAGTCTTGATTGTGAATCTAAATCCAGAAATTGGTTCCTTCAACGTTAGGTTGATGGGGTTCCTAAGCCTAATATGTCAATCTTGCTTGTACGATATAGCTAAGAGAGGTTTAACGGATAGACGGTGACAGTAATTGAAGTTAAACTAATCGGAAGGGTCTATCGTATTTGTGAGAGTAGCATTATCAACTTGAATAAAGCATAGTGATAAAAACCATTGAGAGAATCTACACCCTAATACCTTAATCCAACTTATTTCCTCTAATCTTAATTTAATTTGTGTAATTGCATTTATTTGTCTTGCTTTATTATCTATTTCAAATTCCTAGCATAATCATCATCAAACCCCCCTCGTTAGAATGTTTAGATTTATTTTAGTTGTTTACTTAAAGCATGTGTAGTCTTTAGATAATTCTTTCCTATAAAGTCTTCCTTGAGAGATCGACTCGGGTTAAGCTTATTGCTCCTACAATTGACCCCGTCCAATTGCGGGTGTGGTCCTAAGTAGTTGTCAAGTGAGCATAAATCGGAAATATAAGTGTAAATTTGGACCCAACCAAATTTTGGCGCCGTTGCCGGGAAGGCTTTTAAGAATTATCTTTTTTTAGTGCTATATTTGCTTTTGTGTTATTTGTTTGTATTTGTGAAAGTGATCTTGTTTAAGTGTCGTGTTTGTGTTGTTGTGTTTGTTGATTTTCTTGTGTTGATCGTTTAGTCTCACCTCTATTTCCGCAAGGTACGTGTGATCTCCATTTTGTTTTTGGTTGTGTATGCTAGGGAGACGAAGTCTCAACCGGAGATTAGCCCCCGTGTTTGACATCATTCACCGACCAAGGAGATTCAATATATTCGAGTGGGAAAGAGAGATGAAAGCTAACCCCCTCAACAATCCCAAAAATGCCAATGCGGCTAGGAACATGAGAGACTTTGCTCATCCTGTGATTGGGACGTTGACTTCTTGCATAGTTCTTGGTGAA
Source organism: Perilla frutescens (assembly GCA_026008535.1). Lineage (NCBI taxonomy): Eukaryota > Viridiplantae > Streptophyta > Magnoliopsida > Lamiales > Lamiaceae > Perilla > Perilla frutescens. The sequence goes on along the minus strand of BRKX01000014.1, from coordinate 17,647,196 downwards.
GCCGCGAGGAACTACGAGTTGAAGAACATCCATTTTAGCCAACTTCCCTCATTCTATGGGATGTCGGCCAAAGATGCTTTGAACTTCATCCGGGAGTTCTATTCCATCGTTCAAACCTTTCCTCTACAAGGTTTGAACGAAGATCAATTGAAGATGAGGTGTTTCCCTTGCACCTTGAAGGATCGAGCCAAGACATGGTTCATGTCTCTTCCGGCCAATTCATTGGCCAATTGGAATGCCGTCTATGAGAAGTTTATGGCCAAGTACTACTCCAACCAAAAGACCCAAGACTTGAGAGCTCAAATTGTTACTTTTACCCAATCTCCGGGTGAATCATTTCATGAAGCTTGGGATTGATTTAGAGGTCTCTAACAACAATGCTTGCACCACCATCTCGCACCCGAGTTGCTCAACCAATTCTTCTATGACGAGCTCTCACAAAATTTCCAATATATGGTGGACAATGCATCGGGAGGAGACATTAGAGGACGCACCGCCAAGAGGTCTCAAACATCTATGAGACCATGGCTACTACTTCTCAACAAAAGAGTGCTAGGGGGAAGGGAGCTTCCGTCAATAAAGCCAACCCTAGTTATGATGTGACGAAGCAACTTACCGAGTTGACGAGGTAAGTCGAGATGCTTCGAACTTCCGAGAGGCCACCCCAACAAGTGATGATCGTTGAGACGTGTGGGATTTGTGGAGAGTATGGCCATGGAGCCAACTTGTGCCAAAGATCGATCGAGCCGGAGTCAAGTAAAGAGGCTCATTTCCATGCTTTTCAAGAGTAAGTCAATGCTCTCCAAGGCTTCCAATCGCGCCAACAATACAACCCGTACTCTCAAACATACAATCCGGGGTGGAGAAATCATCCGAATTTCTCTTGGAAACAACCTCAACAACCTCCTCAACCACCACAACACCCACCTCCACCTCAACAAGCCGGAGGTGGCCAAGCTCTACCTTATCCTAGGCCGCATCAATATCCGGCCTAGCCAAACCAACCGCCTAGACCGACATTGCAAGATACATTGCAATCCTTCATCCAAGCCACTCAACAAAGATTTGAATCCGTTGAGGCTTCCGTGAAGAGAATTGAGACTCAAGTGGGCCAAATAGCCAGGACTGTTGGAGAGTTGGCCAAGCAAGCAAAGCCGGGCAAGTTGCCAAGCCAACCGGAGCAAGCTCAAGCCATTACCGTGCTTAGAGGAGGAAAGGTGATTGACAACAAGGTTGGAGAGCTAAGTCCAACCAAGGAGGATGAAAAAGAAGATGAGACTCCTTCACAACAACAAAAGGAGTCTGTGAAAGAAAGTGAAGAAGTGAAGAAGCCCACACTCCACAAGGCTACCAATCCTTACAACCCTCCAATTCTATTTCCAAGTCGGTTGAGGAATGAGAAGCAAGACACTCAATTCCAAGAGTTCTACAAACTCCTATCCAAGGTGAATGTCAATCTTCCACTCCTTGATGTCATCCGAAATGTGCCGGCCTATGTCAAGTTCTTCAAGGAACTTGCTTCAAAGAAGAGGAAATTTGGAGAGGATGAGAAGATAGAGGTATCCGAAGTGGCTAGTGCAATCCTACAACATCAACTACCACCCAAGCTCCGTGATCCAGGTAGTTTTACTCTTAAAATTACTTTGGGAAATGGCAAGGAAGCATGTGGTATGCTAAATTTGGGAGCCGGAATTAATTTGATACCTTACTCTATTTATAAACAATTAGAGCTAGGTGAATTGAAACCAACTAGAATGTGTCTACAATTAGCGGATAGGTCCGTGAGATATCATAGGGGAATAATAGAGGACATTCTAGTTAAGATTGGTGGATTGATCATACCGGTTGATTTTGTTGTTTTGGATGTGGGTGATTTGAAAGAAACGGGTAAAGAACATACTCTTCTTCTAGGTAGACCTTTTATGGCTACGACAAACACCTTAATTGATGTTAAAAATGGAACCTTAAAAATGTTCGTGTTAGGAGAAACGGTGTCTTTTTCCGTACATGAAAACAAGGCTATTCCCGTCTCCTCATTTGAGGAAAATTGTTCTTACATAGATGCTATTGATGTGTTGGCCGAGGAGGTTTTCTTGCAGGAAATAGGTGCTCCTTGGAGAAGTGAAACCTCGCCCGAGGAACTTGCTATGGATGAAGCCCACCTCAAGTGTGGGGGAGACGAGTTGAATGCCGAAGAGATGGAGATATTACTAGGAGAAGACATGAGTCTCATGGAAGTCATGGCCTCAACCGAAGAGGAAGTGAAGCCTACTCCCGAGCTTGAGCTCAAAGAGCTCTCATCTCATCTCAAATACGTCTTTCTTGATGATGAAGAGAAGAAGCCCGTGATCATCTTTTCCGGGCTCGAAAAGGATAAAGAGGACCTCTTAATAGCCGTACTAAAGAGGAATAAGCAAGCCATTGGATGGAGTCTTTCCGACATCAAAGGTATTAGCCCCTCTATGTGTATGCATCACATTATTCTAGAGGAAGGGGCTAAGCTGGTTCGTGAAGGACAAATGAGGCTCAACCCCGTGCTAATGGAAGTCGTAAAGAAGGAGATTCTTAAACTCCTAGCGAAAGGGATCATTTATCCCATAGCCGATAGTGAATGGGTGAGCCCGGTCCACGTGGTTCCAAAGAAAGGAGGGATAACAGTCGTTGAGAACGATAAAGGAGAACATGTGGCTACTCATACCACCACTGGGTGGAGAATGTGCATTGACTACCGAAAGCTTAATGCCGCCACTAGAAAAGACCATTTTTCCCTTCCTTTCATTGATCAAATACTTGATAAACTTGCCGGTCATAGTTTTTATTACTTTCTTGACGGTTTATCGGGTTATTTTCAGGTGGCCATAGCGCCGGAGGACCAAGCCAAGACCGCATTCACGTGCCCGTTTGGCACATTTGCGTGTCGGAGGATGCCATTTGGACTATGCAATGCACCGGGCACCTTCCAAAGGTGTATGTTCTCGATTTTCTCCGAGATGATTGGAGATTTCATTGAGGTATTCATGGATGATTTTTCGGTCTTTGGATCCTCATTTTCCGATTGTTTAGGGAAATTAGAACTTGTCTTAAAAAGATGTATAGAAAGTAGTCTAACTCTTAGTTGGAAAAAGAGTCATTTTATGGTTACTAGTGGCATAGTCCTTGGTCATGTTGTGTCTAAAGATGGAATGAGTGTAGACAAGGCTAAGGTAGATGTGATTGAAAAATTGTCGCCACCCATTAATGTGAAGGGAATTAGAAGTTTTCTAGGCCATGCCGGTTTTTACCGTCGATTTATTAAAGACTTCTAAAAAATTAGCCAACCTCTATGCCATTTACTTGCTCAAGATATTCCTTTTGAGTTTGATGAAAAATGCTTGCATACTTTTAATACTCTTAAGGAGAAATTGATCACCGCACCAATTTTTGTTCCCCCTGATTGGTCTTTACCATTTGAAATCATGTGTGATGCATCAAATTCCGCCGTGGACGCCGTTTTGGGTCAACATATTGATAAAATTCTTCGTGTAATTTATTATGCTAGCCTTACCTTGAATAGTGCTCAAGTAAATTACACCACAACCGAAAAAGAATTGCTTGTCGTTGTATTTTCATTGGATAAATTTAGATCCTACATCTTAGGTTCTAAAGTAATTGTGCATAGTGATCATACGGCTTTAAGGCATTTGTTGACCAAACCACAAGCTAAACCTAGACTCATTAGGTGGATTTTACTTGTGCAAGAATTTGATGTTGAGATTAAGGATAGAAAATGGTGTGAAAACGTGGTAGCGGATCATTTATCCCGTCTCCCCGTTGATGACAATTTCAATTTGTTGCATGAAAAAGGAGTTGATTGTGATACATTTCCATATGAGCATGCTCTTGAGCTTAATTCCTCTCCTTGGTATACCGATATTGTCAATTATCTTGCTTGTGATAAAATGAGACCTAACCTTTATTTCAAGAAAAGAAAAGATTTTTGGCAATGTGTAGGTATTACTTTTGGGACGATCCATACTTTTTCCATTTGGGAAAAGACAAGATAATCCGAAGGTGTGTCCCGGAAGAGGAGCAAACCGATGTTCTAGCCTTTTGCCACTCATCTCATTGTGGTGGTCATTTTGGAGGGCAAAAGACGGCTAGAAAGATCCTACAATCCGGTTTGTATTGGCCTTCAATTTTTAAAGATGCTCATGCTTACTCCATTTCATGTGATAAATGCCAAAGGCTTGGTAATATTGGGAGAAGAAATGAAATGCCTCTAAATATCAATCTCGTTGTTGAAATTTTTGATATTTGGGGTATTGATTTTATGGGACCATTTCCTAACTCATTTGGTTTTGAATATATCCTATTAGCCGTTGATTATGTCTCAAAGTGGGTTGAAGCAATCCCCACTAGGTCTTGTGACGCTAATGTGGTTGTCAAGTTCGTGCAGGAGCATATTTTGAGTAGGTTTGGATTCCCTGGAGCAATCATAAGTGACGGTGGAACTCATTTCACCAACAAGCTTTTTGCCAAATTGATGAAGAAAAATGGAGTGACTCACAAGGTGGCGACTCCATATCATCCTCAAACTTCCGGTCAAGTGGAGACGAGCAACAAACAAATTCAAAACATATTGAAGAAGATCGTGAATGTGACGAGGAAGGATTGGTCACAAAGGCTAACGGATGTTCTTTGGGCGTACCGGACGGCCTACAAAACCATCTTAGGGATGAGCCCTTATCACCTCGTTTATGGGAAAGCATGCCATCTCCCCGTTGAGATCGAACACCGAGCCTATTGGGCTACAAAAGCGGTGAATTGCGATCTAACAAGTGCGAGAAAGGAGCGAGCCTTGCAATTGTCCGAGCTCGACGAATTGAGAAACGAAGCCTATGACAACGCCAAGATTTACAAAGACAAAGTGAAGAGGCTACACGATAGGCGAATTGTCAAGAAAGAGCTCACTCCGGGCATGAAAGTTCTCCTATTCAACACTAGATTGCGGCTCTTCCCTGGAAAACTCAAATCACGTTGGAGCGGACCGTTTATCATCGAAGAAGTGTTCCCCTATGGAGTAGTCACATTGAAAGATCCGGTAACAAATGTTACCTTTCAAGTGAACAAGCACCGAGTCAAGGCATACTATGAAGGGTTTTCACATGAAGCCGATGTGGAGGAATTGAAACTTGTCAATTCCGAGTGAATTCTCCAAAAACTTCGTCTAGCTCGAGACATTAAAATGAGCGCTGCATGGGAGGCAACCCATGATTTTTATTGTTTGATTTTATTTTCTCTTGTCTTAATTTTAATTTGTTCTAGGTATTTTGTGAAGTGGAAAGTTTTTAATTGGGGAAATAATTTTGCAGGGTGGAGAAGGGGAAGCAAAACAGAGCAAGAAGTGCACAAATTGCGAAATGAAAAAAGGACACAGCACAGGCGGGCATCACGGCACGGGTGGGGCTCGAAAATGCCGAGACACCCGCACTTCTGCCGCGCTGAAGCACCCCCACCGCGCCACCCGCCCCCGCGGGGCTCCCTCTTGCGCGCCCCCGCCGCGCTGTGCTCCCCCACGGGGCTCCTTCACCACGCCCCCGTGGGGCGCTCTCTCCCTTACTCTCCCTCTCTTGCTCCCTCTAACCAACACATACCCCCCGCGGGGCCCACCTCTTTTAACACTTGTGGACATCATTCACCACTTGTACTCCCCCTCTGGACACTTGTACTCACCCTCTTCAATAATAATTCACCTACCTCCTTCACTCCCCATCTCCTTCTACGCCCTCTTCCATTTCCCCAAATTTTACTCCCAATTCTGCTAAATTTCACAGCACCAACTTCATACCTCCTCCAAATTCCAACTAAAATTCACCAATCTCCCACACGCCTCCGCTGCTCCATCCAGCCTCGCCGCGCTACACCGTCCTGCCAGACTATTTTCTCGTACTCCACCTCCATCTCCAAATAGTTGCTGCACTTCCTCTCTATGCACGTCTCCAACATCCTCACCATGGGCCCAAAAATAAAGTTGCCCAAAATTTTGGGAGGAAAGGGCAAAGACAAAGATAAGAATGCTAGCAAAGCCACAAGCACTGACAAGGGTAAAAGCCCGGAAGGCACGAGCTCCCCGCCTATGGTATCGGACCTCAGCCAACAATATGGAGCTCCATTCCTCATCACCACTCCGAATGAAGGTAACCGTTACCTCACTCTCCGTAGCCATGAGATATCTTGTCCTCGCTACATTGATTAGAAGTTGATGCGGGAGTTGAATTTGGAAAAATAAATAATGAAGTATCTTAAGGTGTTAAATTTGCAAACCTTTGCTAGGTTGCAATATTATACTTATGATAATGTCGTGCTTGAATTTTTGGTGTCGTTTCAACATGATGAGGAGGAAGGAAAGAGTTGTACCTTTAGGATGTTTGATTTGCAATATAACATCACTTTGGCTGAATTGTGGGAGTACTTTGATTTCCCAACTGTGGGGATCAAGTGAATACCGTCTGATTTCAATGCTGCAGATGCATGGTATGAAATTTCGGGGTTCTGGAATTGGAATATGGAGGGCATTCCGAGCAAATTTATTGAAGATCCTGCCTTGTCCATTATTCACAAATTCTTGGCATACAACATTTCGGGCAAGGAGCAAGCCAACAAGATAAACTCAATGGAGGTCTTCCTACTTTGGTGTGCAAAGAAAGGCAGAAAAATATGTCTGTCCACCTTCATTTTGAGCACTATCAAGGACGCCATCATGCGGAAAACCCAACACCCTTCTTTCTGTGCATTCATATCCGCCCTTTGTTTCAAAATTAGCGCACTTGATGAGGATGCCCCAGCTCCCACTGGCTACAGATGGCTCGACGCCCCCACAATTGACAAAGGGGAGCTCAAGCAAGCCGAAGTGATCTACAATGAGTGAGAGGTGCGCCCTCATGCAAAGAGGACTTGTGTCAAAACATTGAAGCAAATCCAGCGCAGCACCATGGAGCTAACAGGAGGTTCCTCATCGGTACCCCAAGAGCCCGATGAGGAGGGTGATGATGATGAGCATGACGTTGGAGGGCAACAAGAAGGATATAGAGCCCATCACGGGTACCATATGCCTGTCAATGACTGGGGGTCGTTCCAAGGGTACATGGACTCTCAACTGGACCACTTCCAGCACTCTATTGTAGACACCATGAATACCTTTGGGGATCAAATCAGGGATTCCATGTCGACCTCTTGGCAAGAGCATAATGCCCGCATGTTGCAACAATAAGAGCGTTGGGATACCTCTTTTGCACTAATGTATGATGCGATTGGGGCCGTGCACCAAGATGTTCGGGGCATCAACACTCGCCTAGACATGCATGATGAGCAAATTCGAGCCCTACAATCGAGCTGGGATGCGTGGACTCTTGCCTCTTCATTTCCACCGCCACCACCAAATGAGCAGTGAAGTATTTCGTGTTTTGTCTTATTCATGTGCGTTGTTTTTCTTGTAGTTGTTGTACTTTCTTTCCATTTGTGTTTCCTAGTGTTGTTTTGTAGGAGCTCGCGCACGTTGTCGGTTTTCTACAAAATTGTGACGTTCTCTACTCCCTTCTATCTTTTTGCATGCATTCGTTTTTCATAATTTTGTTGTTTTGGCTTAAATATGTTGGTGTCAATAATGTTATGTTAATTGTGTTGATTTTGATATGCATGATTAGTTGTTTTAGTGAATTTTGTTGTTTTTGCTTAAATATGTTGGTGTCAATAATGTTATGTTAATTGTGTTGATTTTGATATGCATGATTAGTTGTTTTAGTTATCTAAGTATGGTCTGATTCTCCCACTTAGTATTTTGACTTGCCCGATGGTCAAATTTGAAATTTTTTTATATTAATCTTCAAGGAATTACTTTCAAGTTGGTCATGAATGAAGAAATTGTTTCATGGTGTCACTCTTAAGCATGAATTATTTTTGAATGTGATCACAATTTGATGATTAACGTTGAAGGGTCTTGCTCTTGAAGAATAGGAAGCATGCTTGGCCTTGTTCTTGAAAACTACTCCCCTTAGTCATTTATCCTAGTATTTATGATATATAAAAATAAAAAAAATAAAAAAAATAATAAAAAATAATAAAAATAAAAAATAAAAAAAAGAAAGGGGGGAAATAAGGATATATATTCCTCTAGTTGATTTATTCGACTATGAGTATGGGAAACCACGCAAAGACACTAGGGATGTCCTCTCTATGGTTGAACCTTGTGATTTTTGATCCATACCCCATGAATGTGTTTAAATATATGGGATTGCATTCCGGATTCTACTCCTCTCATGTGTGTGTCAATTATTTCACGTGTTTCATGATGAGTATGGGAAACCACATTAGGAAGCTCGGTTATGCTCGATGATTTGACCTAATGATCCTTATCATGTGTTTGCAATCCCCTTTGTCGCTTAATGAAGTATCTTAATAAATGTGGATGTGATTTGTGGGCATGTAAATCAATTGAACATGGGCTAACGTGTTTTTCCTAGACTTGTGAGGACAAGCAATTCACTTGATAAGATATTGTGTTCACATTCTTGGATAATGAATGCTTTTGTGGGAACCATGCAAATTGTCGATTACATGATCATCTTGTGAGTATTTCCCTCTTGTTTCATATTTTTAATTTCTTGTTTGCTTGAGGACAAGCAAAGAGCTAAGTGTGGGGGAGTTGTTTAGTGTCTAATTGTGTTATTTTAATTTATTTATTTTATTGTGTTTAGTATTTATTTTTTTTAATTTTATATTGTTCTGTGTTGATTTTATGTGTTTCTTTGTGTTCATTGCTCTAATGGTGGATTGTACCAAGTGTTGCAAAAACTTGAGCTTTTAATCATGAAAGCAGGTATTTTACGGCAATTAGGTGGCAAGTGCAAATCGGGTAATTGAGCTGGATTATTGAAATAAGAAAATCAAGACTGCTAAAAAGAATTGAGGAAAAAGCACCCGTATGGGCGGGCTAAGGGAACACGGGCGGGCACCAAAAAGGCCGAGAGCCTCGCGCCCCTGCCGCGCATGAAGCCCCTGCCAAGCCCGCCGCGCCAAGGGCCCCCGCGGGGCTAGCCCCCGCCGCGCAGCCCTGCCCCGCGGGGCTAGCCCCCGCCGCGCCAACACGCCCCGCGACGCCCTGCAGCCCGCCGGCGCGCGGGCTGCTCCCTCTCCTTCTCGGGTCCAGTTTTTCCTCGTGTTGTAACTCCACTCCTTTCCACTCAGTTCCAACTGATTCTATTTACATCAGTTCAAGTACTTCTTTGAGCGGCATTATTTTTAATTCCTAGAATTTGTAGCTTATTATTACCTAAACCTTTAGAGTAGACTTTTTGGCACAGATCTTCCACAAAATCCCCTTCATTAATTGATCTCTTACCATTAACTCCCATCACATTTTCTCTTTTGCTCTCTCTCTCTCTCTCTCTCTCTCTCTCTCTCTCTCTCTCTTACGATCTCTCCCCTCTCTCTCATATCTATTGGGGGATTCACTCTCACCATTCCACCCACCATCTCATATTCCATCCACTTCATTCTCTCCATTCTCTCTACACACATACTACACACACTAAATCTCTACACCATTTCTTCACCATTTTCACACCCTCACCTTCACCAAAGAGAAGAGGAGAAAGAGAAGAGCAAGGGGATCAACCAAGGGAAACGAAGAAGAGACGAGACGGACGACGATGAGCCATCCGCGGAAGCTAAGCTCGGAGGAGGTTTATCTTGTATTTTTCTTTACATTTCTTGGATGTTTGTGGGGATTTGTCCCAAAACTCTTGAAGGATATACAATATTGTAGAAGTTATCTTCATTTACATCTGATTTATGAGATTATGTTCTTCTATAGTGTTTGCATATTTTTGAGCATGTTTAGTGGCTAATCTCTCTATTAGGGGATAGAGGATCGATGTGGTTTTGATCTATGCTTGTTCTTGTTGATTGTTGTTGTTGGAATCGTGTTTTTTCATGCTTAGGTACTTGATCACTATTTGAACATTGATAGGATTTAGAGGAGTCTTGATTGTGAATCTAAATCCAGAAATTGGTTCCTTCCACGTTAGGTGGATGGGGTTCCTAAGCCTAATATGTCAATCTTGCTTGTACGATATAGCTAAGAGAGGTTTAACGGATAGACGGTGACAGTAATTGAAGTTAAACTAATCGGAAGGGTCTATTGTATTTGTGAGAGTAGCATTATCAACTTGAATAAAGCATAGTGATAAAAACCATTGAGAGAATCTACACCCTAATACCTTAATCCAACTTATTTCCTCTAATCTTAATTTAATTTGTGTAATTGCATTTATTTGTCTTGCTTTATTATCTATTTCAAATTCCTAGCATAATCATCATCAAACCCCCTCGTTAGAATGTTTAGATTTATTTTAGTTGTTTACTTAAAGCATGTGTAGTCTTTAGATAATTCTTTCTTATAAAGTCTTGTTGGGGTTTTTTCGAATTAAACCACCGCAGGATCATTTGGTTGTTCGTTAATCCGTGTTCATGCAAATCATAATTTTATGTAACATGCATGTTTATCACAGTCTATACAAAAAGCATGCAAAGCAGATTCGAATCTAATAAAGCGGAAGACATAGAAACGAATCTACTTACAAATCGATAGACGGTCTGTGGACAAGATTAAAGATCTAATCTTGCTGTTGAATGAACACTGTATGGCGCCACCTAACACCTCAAAAATTCGAGCACCACAGATTCTACTCCAACATCTTCTGTTGTATTCCCGGACTGTATCTAGATTCAGAGTGGACTGAAATCTACTAGATAAAGTTGTGAAATCTGTGGATAACTTTGAGAGACAAAGAGGGGCTGATTTCCAATGAATAAATTCATGAAAATTTCGTGCCCCCCTCCCCTTATATATAGAGAGGGGCGAAATTTCATGTTCCAGCCCTATTGGGCTGGGCCTCTATCTCAAGTTCAATATCCAGTCCACTTTCAGTCAATTGGGCTACAACAGGGATCTAGAAGAATATTAAATTGGCCCACTAATTTATTTAATATCCAATATCCAATAAACCTAGGATATAATTAAATAAATTAAGTTTTACTTTTATTCCACTAAAGAAGTAAAACTGACCTACCAATTTAATACATATTTACGAATATGCTTTCTCCTTTAGTCCAGCCATTCCCCGTGTTTAAGATATAATGTTCATTAATTAATTATGTAAGCCTCTAACAGCTATAATTAATTAACATCTAAAACCTTGAGTAGTACCACACAAGCTTTTTTCATGTACGGAATAAATTCTACCTGCAGGGTTTCAACATGAAGTTGTGCTTCCTCAAGAGAACATCATCAACCTGGCGCACCAGGACACAGTGCTCATGCATACTGCTCGAGACATCATGTATACATTGTTATTACCCAAGATATCGAATTCGATCTACGAAAAGATCTCACCCATTGATAAATCAAAGTAATAAACAACACACACATATGCTCGCCAATATCACATGAGTTCACAACCCGAACTCTGTGGATCTTTATTCTCTCAGTAACTGGGTCAGAGACAGAGAATAGTATCCTATCGTGATCCTCCTCAATACACTAACCAGTGTACTAGAATAATCAGTTAGCCAAGATAAACTAACTTATCAGATTATTCTATGGTGTACCGATAGTGTGTTCAGGACCATCTAAGCCGTGAGCTCTTTAATACATTACAAGGTTCTAATGATACGATCTTACCGTGTGACTTCCCACACCATATCATCTACAATGTAAGTATATGGAACATTGCATAAAACAATTATAGAACATAATCTAAATGCAAACAGTGACTGCAATAACTTTCATTTCATATCATCATATCATCAGAAAAGTATACAAAGACAAGTCTTCTAGTATACAAAACTAACAAGTCTTCCTTGAGAGATCGACTCGGGTTAAGCTTATTACTCCTACAATTGACCCCGTCCAATTGCGGGTGTGGTCCTAAGTAGTTGTTGAGTGAGCATAAACCGGAAATATAAGTGTAAATTTGGACCCAATCAAGAGTGGTGAAAGAAAAATGGTAGAGATGATGGTGAGTGTGTGTGTGTAGAGGAAAATGAAGATGGAGAGGTGGAGAAGATGAAGTGAGTGGAGTGTGAATGGTCAGAGTGAATGAATAGAATGAATGATGATGGTGAATCCCCAAAAATCTATATGAGATAAATGGGAGAGGGGAAGATACGAAAGAGAAAGAGAGAGAGAGAGAGAGAGAGAGAGAGGTATGGTGGTGGGGAGAGAAAATGTGATGGTATGGTGATGGTAAGGGAGCATTTAATGCCTAAGATTTGTGGGAGATTTTTTTGAAGGAAAAAAGGCCAAAAAGTCTAAAAAGAAATCTTAGGGGAAATGATACCTATGATTCCTATAGTTTAGATGGTTCAAAAGGTAATATTTAGATTAAATTAATTCAGAGAGAGAAATGGAAACGAGTGGAATTGTATTGAAATTGGGATGAAAAACTGAACTGAAGAGGGAGGAGGGCACCCCGCGCGCCAGGGGGGTGCAGTGCCGGCAGGCGCTTGACGAGGGGCGCCGTGGCGGGGGTTTGCGCTGGCGGGCACCCCAAGACCGAGAGGCCATGGGCACCACGGTGCTCTGCTGCGCGGCGGCGGCGGTGATGGGCCGCGGGACGGGTTTTGGCCGGTCCGGGTCTTCCGCTCCGTGGTCCATTTTGAACATGATCCAGTGCAATTCCTCACATTTTCTTCATCATTTTCGAGCCTCCAATTAGCCAATCGAGCTCAATTTTTCGACTTTCCACTTGCCACCAAATTGCCGTAAAATATCTGCTTTTATAATTAAAAGCTCAAGTTCTTGCACAACTTAGCGAAATCCACCATTAGAGCAATAAATATAAATAAACACATAAAATCAACACCTAACAACATAAAAATGAAGAAACTAAAGTACTAAACATAACAAAATGATAAAATAAAACAATACATTTAGACACTAAACAAACCCCTACACGCAGCAACCATCCCATGGCCATTCATAAAGTGGGGAATGGACATCGTAGGACCACTACCCAAAGGCAAAAATAAAAAATGCTACATCTTGGTGCTAACAGACTACTTCACCAAATGGGTCGAAGCTGAAGCCTTCGCACGAATCAGGGATGTAGAGGTATAAAATTTTTTATGGAAATTTATTTTATGCAGGTTCAGAGTTCCTAGAGAAGTCGTAACAGACAACGGATCCCAGTTTATAAGTTTAAAATTCCAAGACTTCTGTGAAGAATGGAACATCAAGCTTTCCTTCTCCACTCCAAGGTACCCCGCAGCGAATGGTCAAGCAAAAGCCATAAACAAGACAATTCTGAACATCTTAAAGAAGAGATTATCCGAGCACAAAAATCAATGGGTCCAACAATTCTCGGGAGTCTTATGGTCTTATAGAATGACCTCGAGAACAAGCATGGGAGAAACCCCATTTGCCCTTACATACGGATTGGAAGTTGTGCTACCAGCAGAAGCAGAGATCGGAACGGCTCGGACCGAATGGTCCAGTCAATCAAACAACAAGAAGCTCGAAGCCAATCTCGACTCTTTCGATGAACTTCGAGATCGAGCAGCAATGAAAATAGCGGCATACCGATAGATGATAAGCCAACACTTCGACAAAAACATGAGGCTTTGAACATTCTAAATTGGAGATTGGGTACTCAAGAAAGTGTTCTAGAATATAAAGGAAAGTGGGGCTGGAAAACTAGCACCAAACTAGGAGGGCCCATATCAGATTGAAAAGGTCGTAGGGAATGGAGCTTACAAACTTCGGACTAATGAAGGTCGACCCATAGCCAACAGTTGGAATGCACTGCATTTAAAACAGTATCACTTCTAGAACTCTTAATGTCATTTCTCATTTTCTGGTTATTACTCTTTAAGATTTGTTTACTGACTTGAGCGTTGGAGTAACTAACAGCACCCCAAGCATAGGAGGTCCCGACCCTCAAAGAAATGACGAGACTCCAGCCCCAAAGTCAGCTTCACAAACGAAGAAGTAATGCATTTGTTATTTACTTTTCGAATTCGTATTGTTTACTTAAAGATTGGTTTTACTGACTTGAGCGTCGGAGTAACTAACAGAACCCCAAGCACAGGGATCTCAAGCCTTTAGGGATCGACAGGGCCTTAATCGCGAGAAACTACGACTAGACCTCGAAGTTAGAATTGATTTACGAAGTCAAATTAAAAAGGCCCCAACACTCGACTCGAAATGTAAGAGCGAGTCTCGAAGTTCAACTACGACTCCAAGAGGTGTGCTTGAGTTTGTTAATTTTTATTTTTCTATCTGTTATCCCATATGTATATACTAACCCTTGCAGTTTGTACCATCTCAAAGACGATAAATTAGAACGAAATATGCAAAATGGGCACATATAAGAGCAAAGAGATCAAAGCATCAAAGTTAAAAATTGGCAAAGTGCCAAGCTGTTCAACTGCCTTCATGAAAGGCAAGAAAAAAAAATATATTTACATATAGTTGTTTGTTTCAAAATCATAATAAAAGTTCGTACATAAAAAGGGTCAGATTTAGGCCTCGTCCCCGACCTTGGCACCATCATTAACGGGCTCGATGCCCTCCATTCGGACTTTCGTCTCCTTTACGCCCTCGGCATTGACTCCGACCTCACCCTCGGTAGCACGATCATCCTTGTCTGCCTCGACCTCCTCCTCTTCTTCGAGGAAGAATAGGTCGAGGTCTGGCATCTTTTCTTTGATCGCCTCTACGACCGCTGCCCCGCCTTCTTGGTAAAAAGCCTCCTTGAATGGAATGAAATCCGCAGATTCCAGTATGACATTCAAGTCCATGGAGGCCTCCAGATCCCTAATCCTGGCCTCTGCAAGGGCTAGCGAGGCCTGAAGCCCGCTCTTCTCAGACTCCGCCCTAACCTGAGCCTCGAGGCTCTTGTCCAGTAGGGCTTTGGCGCCTGCAACTTTGGCCCTGGCCGTATCCCTCTCCACCAGAATAACAGACTCTCTATCATCCATCGCTCTTCTCTCCTCAGCCACATTCTCCGGTTCTTCAGCCAGCTTGGAGACCCTTGCCTGAAGCCCCTCCTCGTGACTAGCGAGACGCTGGCAAAGCCAGAACTGACTAAACAACACCTACAAAAAAAGATAAAAAATATATCAGAACCTCAAGTTTGGAATTATGAGCATGTAAAGAAAGTGTTAGGAAAGAAATGCTACCTTAGCCATTTGATCAAAAGAGAGAAAAGCATGCTGTTCAAGGCTATCTTTTTCATACACCTCGGGGGCGCCAAGGCCAGCAAAGGACTTCTGGATGTCCGCAATAAAGGGCTTCAGGGAGATCGACCGTGAGCTTGAGGAGGCAAGAGCCTTCTTAGATGACCGAGGAGTTTCCAGGTCAACCATCGCCGAAGGAGGAGGCATTGCAGTAAGGGCGAGAATTGTAGCATCATCCTTCAACTTCTTCGACGGAGGTGTGGGAAGAGGACTTACGTCCCTAGACCTCTTCGACCCCGAGGAAAAAGAGGCCCCAATTTTGGTGGCAGCCAGAGCCTTGGCCTTAGCATCCGATGGCTTAATTTTCAACTTCCCCATGTTGTAGAGGGTTCAGTCTACTCGAACAGTCTCGAACTCACGCAGCTCGGAAGACACAAGAAATGATTTTGCGATGTGGGCGGCCTCGTCCTCAGTAAGCTCACCTCGTGGGGGAAAACCTGCACAGAACAAATGAGATTATAAAGTTCACAATTGAAGAAGTAAATAAAGAACTCGGCTCAAAGACCCACAGGCTTCACGAAATTCAGCAAGGAAGATCGCTCCTTCAGAAGTCTATGCTGAAACAAAGATGAATCTGGGCTTTTATTCACCCGAAGAGGATGGCAAAGTCAATATCAGAGGGGGTCGGTCCCCCACCCACTTTGTAAAATAATAGTAGCCCGGTTGTCTAGCATTGTCTATTAGCCCATACGCCTCATGCCACTCACCAACGATAGGCTCTGGGAAGTCGAGCTCCGACCACAGATAATACATCCCGAGCATATGAAACCAATCTACCAGCGTAATCTGAGCAGGGACAATACCATATAAGCCCGCAATCTTAGCACAGAAAGGGTGAAGAGGCAGTTTGACTCCCTTCTCGACAACCAAGGTATAAAAGGCGGTGAGCCTACTTGGAGATCGATGGGCCCTATCGATAGGCCCGGGAGAATAGACTTCGACCCCGGCTCCCGAGATCGGTGGAGAGGTCAACTTTTTCAATATCTCATCAGTTACTTTCAGAGCGATGTCCGCTGCCTGAAACCCTTCTCCTACAGGTTGGACCTCGCAAATTCGAACTCTCTTAATCTTCGACAGACTACCTATGTCCATCAGGGCTCGTCTTTTGCTTATCACCGCTTGACCAACTGAGCGGAGGACGACCACCGACGGTCTCTTGCCCTTAGCTTTCTTAGTGATCCTGATAATCTCAGGGGAATTGGAACTGTCAGAGTGTCCCGACCTTGAAGAAACCCCTTCCTCATCTCCATCATAACTCCTTGCTTCTTCCGCGTTCGAGTCGTCACTCGAACTCATCGTCGATTCAAAGACGTTCGAACAAACTAAGCAAGAATCAACCGAAGAAATGCCTAAATGCCTTCCTACAAATGTTTTACCCCGAAAATAACCGTCACCCAGAAAACTCCAAAAGCCTAGAAAAGTGATACAAATACCTAGAGACTAGCAGAAATCTCCTAGAAATCAGAAACCTTAGAAGAACCTAGAAATCTCCACAAATTCTCCAAAGAATTCTATGAAAAATCGCCAAACAGCCCCGGAAAATACTAAAGATACACTATGTAATATCCTTAGTGAAAGCTACTAAATTTCCAAGAAAATTCCTTAAAACCTACAGCTACACATCCATGGCATTTAACATTAAAAGATGGAGAAGAGTTGAATATAACCTGGAAACCATGCGGTATCGAAGATGGAAGACCACCGTAGCAAGAATCCTTAAAAAGTGTGATGTGAGCGAAAATGGCAGCGGGAAGAACAGAATGAAAATCTTTCAAGAGATTTTTTACGCTGGTGAGGATTTTTCTCAAGAGGAATTTGAGTGAAGAAGGACTGTTGGAATTCTGAAGAATGAGGAGAGAGTGAACAGTTCTTCCTCGATATTTGAATTACGAAAAAGAGATAGCATGATTTAGACACACGTGTCTTCATCTAATGGCCAGGGTAAATCTAGAGAATGGAAAAAGTAAAGTCCATACCCAAAGTCTGGAGCTCCACGAGGTCCGCACTCACGACCTCTTAAGCTTCCCCAGGACCTGCCTTCAGGTCTGGAGCTCTACGAGGTCCGCACTCACGACCTCTTAAGCTCCCCCAGGACCTGTCTTTAGGTCTGGAGCTCCACGAGGTCCACTCTAATGATCTCTTAAGCTCCCCCAAGACCTGCTTTCAGGTCTGGAGCTTCACTAGGTCTACTCTAATGAATTCATGAGCTTCCTCGAACCTGCTTTAAAGGACCAGAGCTCAGAGAATGGGATCTTTTAAAGCCTAGAATATCTCTAAGGACTCATCTACAGGTATTGAGTTTAAACCAAGCAAAAATCTGAAATCTGAAGCGTCGAGAAAAATCGAAGTAACGCTGAAATTCATTACCCGATCCTTGAAATACAAAAATCAAGTAATGAGGAGCTAACTGTAGAGGTCATATTTCTGCATAGGCCCAGGCCTATTTAAAGGTCTGAAGAACCAAATAAGATCAACGTCTCACAATCGAACCCCTCGAGGCCCATGCCTCGAAGTCCACCCCTCGAGATCCAAGCCTTGAGGTCGAAGCATTAAGCCTCGAAGACCAAAGGTCTAAAAACAAGAGTCCACGATCGAGCAAACTCAAGGTGAAGACTCAGTCAAAGTATCCGTTGATGATAAGCCTCGACCCCGTCAAAAATCCTAAAAGGGATAAGAGAGAATCCCTAAGTTAATGGGATTCAGTTAGGTATCTAATCAGTATATATATACGTTCTTCATAAATGGGGGAAAAAACACACAGGCAACACTTACAACTTCAATCAAATTATATACACTCATCGCATAGCTCCGCAAGCAAGCCATACACAAGGCTCTATAGCAGCAAAGCTCAACCCCCTTTCAGATTACTATAATAATTGTAATACCTCAGATTTTTGAATAAAGTTTAGAGAATTGTTAATATCAATTAATTAACTAAAGAAGGAATTTATTTAAGGTTAGCTATGATTGGGTGTTAGTCACGACTTTAGGAGTCAGTTTTCGTAAAGATCGTCTTTTCAGGAAATGTGATTTTAACTATTTTATGACCATTCGTGATCTCGCTAGAAAGGTTTTAACTCAAGCAGTATGCCGGTATTTACGGATTTTAATTCTGAAGTCATTAAAGTTCTCGGTGATGAAAAATGCATTTAAAAGAAGAATGAATAGTAACTTTTGCGTGCGTTCGTGTTTTGAGAAATTTAAGAAATCCTCCTCATTTATCCGAGTTTAGTTCTGTCAGGCCCCTCTTATGGTAAATGACTCAAGGATTCTGTTGGCGTTCACGGATAGTCATTCTGAGGTCAATCGAACGCTCGGGAGCCAAATCTGTCACTCTGAGTAAATAGTAAAAAGTAATTCCAAAAAGGGAATCTTTGTTCGTCTCTCTTCAGACGACCCCGTCTTCTTCACGAATCAAGTTGGTTCACTAGTATTCGAGCCAATGAGTCTCCCAATATTTTTAGATTTCGTGTCTAAAGTCATTTGGACCTCGACATCGAATAAAGTAGCTTTTAACCGAACCCGGGGCAACTTTTGCAATATTCCCACACAGCAATAGCTTCCAAGGGAAGCCAAAGCTTTTCCTATATATAGGGGACCACCCCTTTATCATTTCTTGCTCATTTTACTCTTTCCCTTTCACTTCTAAATTGAGGTGAAAAGCTTTGAAAGCTGAGAAGGTTCTATCGAAATAAAAGCGTTCTTCGTGAGTGTTCTTCAAGATGACGAGCGGAGTGGCGTGGAAGGGATGCGGTGAGGGAATGTGCTAGGGACGCCGTTGAAATCGTAGCAGGCGGCTCTGCCGCCGTTGCGACTCGACGAGACGTCGAGCTAACCACATTCCTTCGATGCACCTGACCCTGTCCATTTGCGTTCGTCAGTCTCAATTCCATTTCTTTTTCATCTTTAAAGTTCCGCATTTACTTTCCGTTCTTTACATTCTTCGCGTTCTTCATTATTGCTCGTCTAAAGTTATATTTCGATTTTTGTTGAAATTCCAAGATAATAACATGTACGTTATATTTCTCATTCAAATTCCGTTATTGTTATTCTAAGAAGATTAACCTCGTTATTCCGTTAAATTCCGTTCAAGCCACATTTAACGATTTTGTCGTTAATCTAAATTAAAAGAGGATTATCGTGTTTATGTCGTTATAATGCCAAAATTCTTTTTCAGTTAAAGCATGTTATTACATGATAAATTCAAGCACGTTATTTTTAAGAAATTTCGGGTTAAGAGTTCTTTATGTTCTTCGTGTTTGTCGAAAGGATCAACGAACACGAAGAACCCAGTTGAATATCGCCCAAGAAGAGAGAGAAAGCAGGTCCCGCGACCGCAGGGGG
Source organism: Perilla frutescens (assembly GCA_026008535.1). NCBI lineage: Eukaryota > Viridiplantae > Streptophyta > Magnoliopsida > Lamiales > Lamiaceae > Perilla > Perilla frutescens. The sequence continues at coordinate 17,627,576 of BRKX01000014.1, read as the reverse complement.
TGCGCGGCCGCGCGACATCCCCCTCGGCCCAGAACCCCGCGGGCGCGGAGGGTGCGCGGGGTGCCGCCGGCGCGCGATGCTCCCCCGTGTCGTCTGACGCTGGTTCTTCCATCTTTTCAAGTTTTTCTTCGAGTCATGTTTCTCCGAGTAATTCTCAAGTTTAAATTAAAAAGATTTTCAAGCTTCTCCGATTTATTTCGAGAAAACCATTCAAGTTCTTTTCCGTCTAAAAAGTTGGGAAGTCAAGTCGAGAAGTTCCTTAAATAAAATAAATCCTTTTCGGACCCTTATTAAGTCAAAGTCGTGCTATCCATATTAAGTCCTAGCTAAGGGGTTATTAGTTGGGTGTTGTTTAATATCATGTTATTAGAAATCTTCGAAGGAGGCTTCTAAGTCGACGATTCGACTTTTGTAGGAGGAATCGAGCCTCGGAGGAATACTAAGGAAGATCACCAGTTCGTTGCCTCATCTTCCATCCCGTAACCAAGGTGGGTAAATCTATACTCATCTAAAGTTTGAGCTAATAAGCTCTAGAAGCATGTTAGGGCAAATGAGATATCCAATAAAGTATTTTTGCTCAGCATGTTTGATCTCTGTACAAGAAAGGAAGAAAGGAAGATATTATGTTTTACTTGAGCTCTCAAACATGTTTAGAAATGACAGAACTACTAAAGTTTGGTTTATGCTTAGCATGAGATGTTTGGAATTACCTTTGGCTCCGATTCGTGCTTGTTTACGTGCTTCTCCTGTAATTTAATATTTATGCTTGTTAAGCTCGCAGAATTAAGAGTTAAGGTTTGCCTTGTTAGGGTAGCATTAACCCTTTGTAGGCAGAGATCATGTAGTATTAAAGGATTAACATTAGACATTGTTCTAAGCTTGGTATTGCTAGCAAGGATAGGAAAGGAAGGAGTTTAGCTTTCACTTAAGCAGGATATGAGCTCAGAATTATTAAAGAAGTCACTGCTGGGTTTTTCCCTCGCAAACTCGTTCGGATATTTGAGGTAATCCCTCTTTTATCCTATGGCATGCCTAAGGGTACAGTTGACGACAGGTTTGAGCCAAGTTGGGCCCAAAAAGAAAAGAAAAGGTTTTTACGGATACGGAGAGGGCTTTTGCGTTTTGCTCTCCGTATACCGTCTATTAATCATTGGATATCTCGAAGTTATTTAAGCATTTTCCCTAACACCCACTAAGTACATTAGTGCTCATGCCCCCTCTTTTCAAATGTTTTCAGGTTGAGATGCTGAGGATGCTGGTGGCTATGAATGTGGGTTGGCTGCCAAGACTATTTTGCTATTATCTAATGTTTCCATGAAATCCCACTTTGTGATCCGCTACTCTGATACACTCATTTCAATTCTGCTTAAGTCCTATTATGTTTAGCAAGACTCTATGATTAATCTCCCCAGAAACAATTTAATACCTATAAGATGCATATTATGTTTATCTCTGTTTTTGAGTATGACTTCCGTCCACCTGTAAAGAGGCCTAACAAGTTGGTATCTGATTAGTCAGCCGTTTCATTCCGCTTAAGCATGTTTTCTTTTAACCCAAGTAAACCTGAGCATCACCATATAACTTCTAAGGCATGTCTTGATCCTTAAACTTCTTGGTAAATCTTCCAACTTTATTCACTAATCCCTTAATAACACCCCGTCCCCACTCGTAAATCCCTATCTCGGGACCAGGCTGTTACAATAACTCTATTATTCTGTAATTTACTCAATTTTTCCTTAATTTATTCAATTCTGACTTGAGCGTCGGAGTCCGTTCGATCGTCAACCCCCCGACGGTCCTTTGGCTTCACGTGTTTTCTTTGTCTTGTAGATCGCCGGAGCCCAAACTCGAAGAACGATTAATTGTAGAGATTTTTGACCTTTACACTTATCATGCATCTTATAACCATCTTTGGATTCCATTTGTACCTGCAAACAATGAACAAACGTAAAAGGAAATAAGATGTGAACCTCACAACCTCGCGTTCACTCATTTGTTTTCTCTCTGATTTTTATCGCTCGTTTTTAACTCTCAATATATAGTGCACATGTGAATGTGGTATGGTAGTGTTAATCACTTTTTGTGCTCTTTGATCAGCTCCTCTTGGTCTTCTCAAAAGCTCGGACTAGTCGAACAAGAACCACGGTGAAATCGGAAAATATTCACCAGGCGATTTCACCTTGAAGATGATGGAATTTGGCCAAAAGTACACATAGGTCATAGCAAAGTGGTGAGTTTTGTGCGGTGCGTCGTTCCACTTCCGGAATGGTATTATGGATAAAAATCGAAGTTCTGGAACAAAATTGGTAGGGAAAATAAAATTGGCCAGAACTAGGAACAAAATAAGGCAAGAAAGAAATAGATAAGATAGAATGTATTTGGTTGTGTTTCACCTAGATGGACACAATCTAAATAGCCTAAAATATCTATCTGAAGTAGGAAAGAGTCTAAAATCAACTAAACAAGAACAAGGAAACGAAATTAAATCAATGCAGATTCTTTTTTTTTTTGTCGAACTCTTTTTTTTTATCTGCAATTAACTTGAACTTAACAAGAACAACAACTAAGACACAATTAAAGACCACGACGTAAACATCAACAATAAATCGAATAGATTCTCCTTTTTTATGAAGATCGGCGCTCTTTTCCCTTTTTTTAACTACCGATTGCTTTTATACTTCTTTTCTTTTTTCAATGAATAATCAAATTACAACTCGATGACATGAAAGCAGAATAAATGACACGTGTATGACACGTAGGATAGAAAATCTGACACGTTGGATTGAACCATGACCAGCAGAGCTAACGTGTCTCTGATGCCAAATTTATGATGTAACCCAGACAAAGAATCTAAGTCAAATCGATACGCAAGCGGAAGACTTCTATAGGACTCGAACAATGTCAGCGGAATGAAGGATTCAACCCGACTAACTACACTGAATACTCGACTAAAAATAAAGAACAAGACTCGATTATATGGTTGGAATTTAGACTCGATAAGTAGACTCCTAGGATACCTAGATAATGACTCAAATAAGCAAAACACAAATACCAAATAAATTGAAAAGGACACAACTAGGGCAGTTTGTGTGGAGAACGTTTATGGCAAAGGCTTGGGCTAGGGTTTATGACTGAAATATGGATCGGACTTACTTGATGAATTATGGGGATGATTCACGCGAGGATGAAGATGAAGTGAACGTTGATGAAGGTGCGGCAGCCTTGTGACGTGATTTGTATCAATTCGAACCCATATAATCGAATCCCACGAACACGATGTTAATACTCCTCGATTGATAGCAATTCACCCTAGGTCTTGGAAGAACTAGAAAGAACTTTAAATAGGACTTAAAGATTTGCTAGATCAATAAGAACTTGTGTTTTCGGTCGATCAACAGAAGATCGGTGAGACGATTGTGAAAATAACTTCTTTATTTCTGGCAACATCTAAAATAAAAATTACATAAGGTTCTCCTATTTATACTAAGCTAATGGACGAAAATCTAGAGGCCAAATAACAAAGTATGGCTGAAAATAAAGAGTCCTATTCTAGATAGGTTTGTTTCCTTAATTAAAAACTATTTTTAAGTAATAATCTAAAAAATACCAAAAATAAGATAATAAAAATTCTAAACTAGATAAAATAAATCCAATTGGACTTGGACTTCAAAAGGGACGAATTAAATCATCAATTGGACTGATCCAACACGCCACTTCATCAACTTTGGTCTTCTTGGACTGGATCTTCGAACACTTGTGTTCTTCATGCTTTGATCTTCTTCATCTTCAATGGACAACATAGCAATCCATTTGGGGCTGCCATGGTGCATCTCTTCTTCCTTGGTTAGCATGGTCTCATTCTCATCACCTGCAGATCCGATGGATTTGGATCTGGATCTGGATTTCAAATTTTTGGATCCGACGGATCTGGAGTGGGTCTGGATCTGAAAAAAAAATGGATATGGATCTCGATTCAACAAGATCCGCTCCAGATCCGGCCCATTGCCATCCCTATTTATTGATAAAAAGTTGACCATCATTTTAAAATGATGGTAGAATATATGGACGAACAAAGTGTAATTGAAGGGCTATCCTATTTATTCCGGGTTGCGGGTCGTCAATTGTTTGAAAGGGTGGAAGCATGATGAATGTTACAGTTGTTTTTTCTTTTTTGTAATTATGATTTGCTTAAAAATAATGTTGAATATTTATAATGGTTTCTTAAGTTTCAGTTATTGGAGGATGGAGTGTAGAGAGTGCATATCATCTCAATTTTAATTTTTCCATAATATGTTCTATATTGTATAATATTATAATAATTTGTACATAATAAATAAGTGCCAAACAATACTTACATTATTATATAATATAATATTATAAATCTAACTTATTGTTAATGTTGGGAAGAAGTGGGCGACAACATGATTGTATTATAAAAATAGATAATATTGTTAAGAAGTGGGCAATACCATGATTCTGATTTGAAAGAATTTTGAAAATGAAAAACTGATTATGCGCGGCAATTTTGAGCAGGATTATGTGCATGGACGACTCCATTATAATATATGTATAGATATGTTTTTTCTTCACGTTCATAGCCAGCCCCCCCCTCTCTCGGTCTACTCATGGGCACAAAATTTCTCATTTCTCTCCACAAATCAAAGGGATTTCCCACCGGATTTTTCCTTCATTTTATATTTTCATTTTGTATTTGGTTGTTCATTGAATATAAAATTTATTTTTCATTATTGTTCATGTAAATTTCTTCTGCTTTTTTTTCCCATAATTGTTCTGATGAAACTGCTAGAAAAAAAAGAGGGGGAGGAGCGATGATTAATGATTGAAGGATCTGGAGAGGACCGGAAAGAGAAACCAAAAATTGATATTTTTTTTTTGAAGGAGAAATTGGATATCCTCTTAATTAAGAAGTCTACGAAAAAAAAAAGTAAAAAAAAAAAACATACTAAAAAGGTACATGAAACAATGAGGGAATTGCAAATTTAAAAGCAATGCATGATTTTAGACTATAAAAATGAAAGAGAAAGAAGATACAAAAAATAGGAATTTTGCCATATAATTAGGTTATAAAGTGGGAAGTAGGGCTATTATTTTGTTGGAGTTTTAATTAACGGGGTTATATGAGTAAAAAACTATATTCAAATAATATTAATATATTAATCGTATTTCAAAAATTGTGACTGTGAATAGAATTATCATTGATAGACGAATGCAAATTACAAGAATGAGGCCCATTATTTCAAAAAATAATAGTCTATCCGTTTTTTTATTAAATGCTGTTTCAACATTTTAGTTTTTTTTTTTTAATTATTCTACAAATTTGAGGTTGACAAATTATATTTTTCTCTGATTTTCCGTCATTTAATGCATTCAAATATCCTTTTGCCCCACTAATCATTGAAAGAAATAAAATTAAATAAGAGTATATTAAATAATTAAATTATTTAATTAATATGTATGCATTTTTTCAAAACGACACTTAATATGAAGACAAAAACTTCCATGCACCAGGTGCAAATAAGGCTTATTTGAGACAGATAAGGTCAAAACATGGGTCAATCCGCAAAAAAAAAAAAAAAAAAAAAAAAAAAGAGGACAAAATCAATATCAACTGCAACACTAAAAACTATCACTCAAAATTTGGAAAGTATTATCTGCATCATTAAAAAGTAAGGCGTCTGATAGTTATTTTATACTAATTTATTTAGTTCAAATTGTGATATTTTCTATTCTAATTAATGTTTAGAGTTTAGGAATTCATGGTTTTTTGGGTTCATGATTTTTAAAGTTCAAAGTTTTTTTAGGGATTTATTTTGTGTGTTTTAGGATTTTATTTTGCGTTTTTTAGAAATTTACTTTATGTTTTTTAGGATTTTTTTTTTGAGGGGAGGGGGATTTAGGGTTTTGTTTTGTGTCTTTTAGGATTTATTTTGTGTTTTTTAGGGGGGATTTTTAAGGATTTTTTTTTTTTTTTGGGGGGGGGGGAGGATAGACGTTTATTTTGTGTCTTTTTAGGATTTTTAAAGGTTTATTTTGTGTTTTGTAGTTTTTTGGGGGTTTATTAATTTCATTTTAGGATATAAATTCATATTCATTTCAAAAAATTAAATTAATTTATTTTAATTTTGGGGTTCATTAATTTTATTTTAGGGTATAAAATTTTGGAAAAAAAATAAAATGAAAAAACAGAAAATCGAATAAAAAATCCAAAAAAAAAGATAAAAAATCGCCCAAAAAAAAAACTGACAAACACGTTGTGCTTGCCGCAAATAGTCTTAAATAAGACTTGTGCACATAAGTCATGTTCTAATATGAATCATAGGGAGTATAATATAGTTTTTCCTTCAATTTACTTCTACGTTTTCTACACGTGAATTATTTATAAACTTCGTAAGCAAGTTTAGCTAATAATCATATTGCAAAATACAATAGAGAAAGCCAATTTCACATCTTGGAAACTAGTTTTCAATATAATCCCGTCTAGCATGTTTTCTTTATTAAATTGTAGTATATTTTAAAAATCCTAAACTTTTGATTTCAAGATATGTATTTTTTATGGCCTTTTTTGTTGAGGAAATGAAAAGAAGCAAAAAAGTAATTTAAGTGCTTTTCAACCTTTAGCTAAAGTTTATTAAAAGTTGACTGTATAATTTTCCAAGTTATGCTTATACTTGGATATAAACATTCTTAATTATAATTTCAAAGCACCTGAGGGATTTTTTTTTTTTTAACATTCACTATTCTGAAAAGTAAAATCTTGTATTATTCAAAATAGTTTATCTTAATCCGGTTCATAATGATTTATAAATTTGGATTAGTGAGTTATCAATAATTTGATATTTACTCCCTTCAAAAAAATAAAATTGATATTTACCCAAATAAATAAAAAACTACTCTGCAACTTTTTAATTTTTTTCTATTTCTTTTAAAGTTGGGTAAATGGGAGGCTGGGACTTGCGATCGAAATGTATCTAGGGCTGGGGAAAAATACTGTCATACCGTACTGAAAAAAATACCGGAATACCGAACTTTAAGGTATATCGGTATTTTCGGTAAGGTATGATACCGTACCGAGATTTTTCGGTAAGGTAACGGTATAGAATTTTAAAAACCGAGGTATACCGGCGTATACCGATACCGACGGTATACCGAATTTTTAAGGTATATACCGTTAGTTCGGCATATACCGTTACAACGGTATATACCGTTACAACGGTATATACCGTTGTAACGGTATATGCCGAACTAACGGTATATACCGATATAACGGTATACCGGTATATACCACACCAACGGTACATGCCGAACTAATGGTATATACCGGTATATTTGTAATATTATATAAATATATGATAATTAAATGTGTTCTTAATTAAACTTTGTAAATAATTCTTACAATTTCTAAGTAAAAGATTTCAAATTTGTAATATTTAGTAAGTTTGTAATATTTTATACAAAATATATTAATTATAAAAATATGATTGATATATAATACTTAATAAATTTAAAATATCTAACACTTATAATTAAGCTTATGTTATACTTAATGCATAGTAATGATAATTAAATGTGTTCTTAGTTAATACAATTTATATTAATTATAAAAACATGATTGATATATAATACTAGTAAAATATGTTATACATTTATAAATATCTAGTAAATTTACAATATTTAACACTTATAATTAAACTTATGTTATACTTAATGCACAGTAATGATAATTAAATGTGTTCTTAGTCAATACTTAGTAAATAATTCTTACGATTTCTAAGCAAACGATTTCAAATTTGTAGTATTTAGTAAGTTTATAATATTTTATACAAAATATATTAATTATAAAAATATGATTGATATATCATACTAGTAAATATATTATACTTTTATAAATATCTAGTAAATTTACAATATTAACACTTATAATTAATCTTATGTTATACTAAATGCATAGTAATGTTTATTGCTAAATGTATTCTTAGTCAATACTTAGTAAATAATTCTTATGATTTCTAAGTAAACGATTTCAAATTTGTAATATTTAGTAAGTTTATAATATTTTATACAAAATATATTAATTATAAAAATATGATTGATACATCATATTAGTAAATATGTTATACTTTTATAAATATCTAGTAAATTTACAATATTAACACTTATATAGTAAACGATTTCAAATTTGTATTGTTTAGTAAGTTTGTAATATTTTATACAAAATATATTAATTAAACTAGTAAATATGTTATAATTTTATAAATATCTAGTAAATTTACAATATCTAATACTTATAGTTAATCTTATGTTATACTTCATGTATAGTAATGATAATTAAATGTGTTTTTAATCAATACTTAGTAAATGATTTTTACGATTTCTAAGTAAAAAATTTCATATTTGTAATATTTAGTAAGTTTATAATATTAATTATATAAATTAGTTTGTATTAAGTACTCAATTCTAAATCTATTGTAAAATTAAAAATATATATATAATACATCAATTCTAAGTTTGTAAAAAGTAAAAACATTCTCGATTACTTAAAAATTAATATATTGCTTGGACATTTATTCAATGGACTAATTTGTATGCTAATGTTAATCTGTATTTATCAGTTATTAATAATACAATAAATAAAGTATATCTAAGAAATTAACAATACAATAAATAGAGTATATCTATTTTATTTTATTGGACTTTAATTATCGTGGCATGAAGATATTTATTTTATTTTGTTAAATTTTGATAGGTATTAGATGTATTTCATATATTTTGAGTAAATATATGAGATATATGATATATTCTAGGATGGTATGATAAGGTATACGGTATACCGATATTAGTAAGGTATACCGATGTTGGTAAGATATACCGATGTCGGTAAGATATACCGAAATAAAGGTACGGCAAATGTATGTCATTTGTTTCATACCGAACTTAAGGTATACCGTTGGAAGGTATACCGAACCTTAAGGTAAGGTAAATGTATAGAATTTCTCCATACCGTACAAATAAGGTAAAGTAAAGGTATGGTGAAAAAAGTAAGGTATACCTTACCGTACCACAGTACTGCACAATTTAATTATTAAAATATATTTTCGAACTTACATATTTTTCAGAAGGACAAAAAAAAATGATAAAAAGAGTTTTATATATTTTACTTATTCATAGTGGAAAAAAGCTCGATTCTCAAATCACCGCTCCCTTCCCAAACCTTTCCCTCCAATAAACTGAGCCAAAAAAAAGGTTTAGGAAGAAATCGGAAATCTCAATGGCGTCCACCTCTGCTCAGCGCAACAGCTCCGGACATGGAAGAATGGCGACGGCGGCTTCAACCCTTTACTCCGATAACCAGACTCTCATTGCTGTAAGCTTCGTTCGCTCGATTTTCTCAAATCCTAACAATTTTCAGTCCTTGAATTTGTTTTTTTATTTATCCATATCACGATTCAATTGTTTCAGGAAATTAGAAAGGCTATAAATATGATGAAAGATGTTGGAGTCGATTTGGAGGTGGACAAGGAATCGCATATGGTAATTTCAGCGTTTAAACCCTCCGATAATGTTGAAGTACTTGAAACTTTCTGGGATTTGTAGTTTTAAATTATTTCACCAGCATAACTATTGCAATACCAACCAGTTTGGATTATACCGTTTATCAATTTCATGATTTCTATATGTGTTTTGATTCAAGACCAAAATTGACTGTCAAAATTGAATTGTAAAAGAAGATAAAAAAAAAAAAAAAAGAGCACAGGGAAAACAAACATGCATTCAAAGGCGAGTACAAGCCACAATTGCTCTGCTACCACGGTTTTGATAACAAGGCACGTTTGCATATGATCGTTTAATCGTGATAATTTATATAGCTCTTGCAGCGTATTGATTACTGTTTCACTTTGGATCGACTAACTCATCTTTGAGATTAATGCCTGCAATCTACTTGCTCCTAGATCGAGACCTTAATCAATCTTAATTGAAAAGATCTTTCTCCTCCTTGCTTAGTTGTACTACTATAGTATCCGTGTATTCCCTTACATTAAAACCTTAGAGGATTTGTTGCGAATCTCCATGAAAAATAGAGAGAATATCATAATATTTACCAGATATGGATGCATCAAAATAGATCAGTAGTTGTAAATTATTCTTGAGAGATTGGCTTTTTTTTTGCCCTGAGATAAGCTCTAGTCGTAAAGTTTATGATGAGTTGCTTTTTTGGATTATTTGTAAACAAGTTTCTTTAGATTAATTTGTAATTTCTATAAAATGAATGAGAACTTTGAATGTAAAAAGATTTCTATCTTTGAGCTTATCTATCAGATTATTGAACTACTTGATCTAGGTTAGTACAAGAAAAATGCAAGTTGATTGTGATGATTAGGTTTGTGTGTTCCTGTGTAAACCTGCCATATTCTAATCCAATCTAATGGTGAATTCTTTTTGAATATCTGCATAAAACCATCATATGTTAGCAATTATATTAATTGATTTAAATTATCAAATATGTTTTGGTTCAACAGGTGAACGAGCTTGAAGATGGTGTTGCTAAACTAGTGAAAGCTTCAGATGAGTGTTCTCATCTTTCCAATGCTATCCAATCTATAGGACACGAATATCAGCCTGCAGCTGAGGTGTCTTTATTTATGGAGTCATTTCTAAGAGTATTGACTTAATATTGTTATAAATTATAGCTGATTTCGCTTGTTTGATTTTTTTGGGCTTCAGCTAACTGACTTCAGTAAGCTTTTTGATGAAAAAATCAAAAGATCAAGGGCTGATTCATCATATGTCTCACAGAGCTTTCCATTGTTACGGCGATTCCGTGAAGCTATCTGGGTATGTTTATGAGAAGAGAATTTCAACCAACACTAACAGAGTCATGCAGTGAAATAAAATATGCTTTTGTGAATGTCTGAAAAGGAGACAATTGTACTGCATTTGCATCAAACATCAAGGCACAATATCTTCCCTGCCTCTCTCTCTCTCTCTCTCTCTCTCTCTCTCTCTCTCTCTCTCATGTAGATATATTTGTATATTTGCTTTTGTGATTATTGCCCAACTTCTGCTCTCAAGTTTCCACATCACCAAAAGGCATCATCATTCTTTCATTTGGAATGTATCTTAATCAATTAGTCCAGATATTTAAACCTATATATATATATATATATATATATATATATCCATTTACATGGGTTTCGTTGTTATCTACAGAAAGTTCATCATGCCGGACAACCTATGCCAGGCGAAGAGCAAGAGGACATAGTAATGACCAGCACAGAGACCAACATTCTAAATCCTAATTGCCCATTGACTGGAAAACCTGTCACTGAACTAGCAGAACCTGTTAGAAGGTATTATTAACTTATTTTGATTGCTTTTATGCATTTGAAAATCACTTGCAAATGAGATGTAGGCAGCATTTACTCTCTAAAATACGTGCTTCTGCTTAATGCTGCTGTTCCATGGAGCTTTTTAAAAAATTGTCTCTATAATTCATTCTCAAATTATATTGCCGCATAGTTCCTGATAAATTTGATGAGACATATGGTGCAAGCCTTTCTTGTCCCTCTTTTCTTAAAATATCTAAACCCCTTCGACCTTTTAATTAATGGTTTTCATTAGTAAATAAGAAAGTTCACTCAGCACAAACTTGAAACTGTGAGTGAACATCTATACTAAAATCTTTTGATATATTTTACTATTTTGATAGCATGGACTGCAAGCACATATACGAGAAGAAACCCATCATGCAACATATAAAGTCGAAGGTTGGACAGGGCCATTGTCCTGTGACAGGTACAGTGTCAGCTTTTCCCTATGAAATTATCCTGTTATCGGATTGTGTGTGAGCTTATGTGATGATCTCTCCTTTCAGGTTGCCCTAAAAAATTACAAGCAAACAGAGTGGTGTGTGACCCCATGTTAATGATGGAAATAGATGAAATGCGGTCACTGAATGCACAACGTGCCAGAGCTGATGTAATAGAAGATTTCACTCAGTTTGAAGAAGATTAATCTGTTACACTTATGCTTGCTCCTCCACTTCACTGCAAATTGGTCTCTTTTTTCTTTTTTTTTTTTCTTTTCGTAAAAATGTGCCGCTGACAACCTGCTGTGGCTATCTCCATCATTGGTGTAGAAACTTAAATGAGACAAGGGCAATGAGGTTTAGGAGAGTTATTGCACTTATTAGGGATTTGAGGTGCATGGTAGAGGATAAATTAAGGGTTTGTGGTCCAAAACGGCATCGTTTTGGATCGCATTATCTCCATAGGGGAAATTCTCCAAAAACCATGTCTTTTGTATGCATATTTAAATTTTATATGGAATTCGTATAACCTGCGTTCCTGAATTGGAAAGGTTTCACTTCAAGTTAATCATAAGTAGTTCAATATGCTCAGAGAAAACTAACAATTCGATGGAAGCTTTATTTCGAACTAGTGTATTACCAGAATATATTGTAAATTTAATTTTTTTTTAAAAATTGAACATAAAAATATTCAAAACTTTTGAGAATTTTAAATAAAATTTTCTTGTCATATACATTAAATGTCTATTTTATAATGATTCCTATTTTTAAACGAAATAAATTAGTTTTGACTGTAATTATTTATAAATTTACAAAATTAATTTGTTACATTCTTAATTATAATTCATATAAGTTGGTTTAAAAAAAGTACATTGAACAATGACATACGTCCAAAAAAAAATTATAAATTTCGAATAACTTTCTTGTATACAACATTTGTAGTAGATGATGTACAATCAACATCATCATTTTTACATACTAAAATTTTTAGGCTTGCATGACTTGTGACTCGTGATACAGTAACATAGAGTTGACCATGAGTAAAGACTGGATTTTTCAAAAATAATCCAACATGAGAAAGTGATTCATTTTGACTTTTATTTATCGTCATAGCATAAGACAATAACAGTAAATTGTCGTCATTGGAATTTAAAAGGCAACCTTAGGTCTGATGGTGTGAGTGACATTCTTGGAATCAAAATTTTATTTCCTGTATTATCCATAGATGAAATGACTTCAAAGGATTTGAATCTGTACATGCATCTTGGAAATACATCGTCAAACAACTTACACAAACGGGCCTCTTAAGAAATATGATCTTATACTTGTGTTTTAGTTGTCTTGTATTTATTGGCATTTTGAGTGACGATAATTTTTTTAATTCCATACAAGCATCCTTCTTCCAACATAGGCTTGAAAGTTGGGATTAATGCACTTTAAATGGTTCCATGAATGTGATCGCCCAGTTAAGAAAATGTCCAACATTAATAATATAAACTGTAGTAGGAGATACAACATTTACATATAATGTATTTTATTTTTACTTTGTCATGCATATTATACCCCAAAATTATGTGTATGAAACACAATATGTAGAATGCAAAATGGCTCCAAATACACAAACATTGAGCTAGAATTGTAGGGTAATAGGTAGTTTCAACCTAAAAAATTTCAAACTGTGTTTTTATATATTTTTAGTTTTCATCTTGGGCGTCCAAATTCTGTAAGTATATCATAAATGTATTCTGATAAATGATGTGTATCTGTACAATATTTGTGTGGAAGTGTGCTAGAAAAGTAAAGTAAAATTTTGAAAAGTGTGCTACGAAGATAAAATCTTCGTTTTTGTGGAAAGCTTAACCCTTTTATTATTTTTTCCAAACATATAATCTAGTAAATATTTTCTGTTTATGCAAGGATAATTTTTTACAAAGCTGACACTACATATGGCTTGAAAGTTTAAATTGTACCAACCTATAGTTTCTCGAAATGATTAAAAGAATAATTTTTGCACACGAATGGTAAATTTGATGTTTTTAGGCGGTAACTTCAGCACTTTTGGAGGCAAAAGTTCATGAAAACTATTCTGTTTTAATATATATAATAGATAATAGATGTATATTCAAACTGCTCCCACTATATAATTGAAGGATCGATGACAATTCTCCAAGATAATATTAAAGAAAACAGAAGAGAGAACAATTCTGCGAAACATAAAAAAGTAAGTGGAAAAGAAACAAAAAAGATTGATAAGTTGGGTAATTTAACTCAACAGAACTTGAAAATAACTAGACGTCTGTTAATCCTAGTAAATAACACTTCCCCTGGCCCTCAGGTCTATCTTTTCATCATTAAATGTTACTAATATTCATTTAATTTTAGGTCAAACAATGCAGCCACCCAAGATCTAATTTTCGGAGTTTTCCTCCAAAATCTCCTTTCAAAGCTTTGAACCTTCTTCTATTTATTTATTTTTCTGTTCAAAAGGCAAATAATAATCAAGTATGACCTATCTACAACACTGGCTTTTTTCGGTGCTAAAGAAACTAGTTTTTCTTCTCCAAATAGTTTAAAAGGCCAGATTCCCAAATAAATAAATTAAAATAATAATAATAATAATAATAATAATAATAATAATAATAATATTAGTGAACCATTCTAGATAAAAAAAAATAGACGTTAAAAATCTTGACTTACAAGAGACAGCCAAATCTGACTGGAGTTTCATTGAATGACATCTTAATTCGCTACTAAATACAGGACTCCGGAGCTCATTATATCAAAAAATTATCACAGAGAGAGAGAGAGAGAGAGAGAGAGAGAGAGAGAGAGAGAGAGAGAGAGAGAGGAGGGCAATGGGGGATGGTTTTGCAATGAATGGTGGAGATGGTACTTACAGTTATACCAAAAACTCCCATTATCAGGTAATTAACACTACTATTACTTGGGTACAAACTAAGTCACACACATATGTCTCGTCTCTTCTAGTATAATTAATGTTATATGTAAGTCTTAATTTTGTGGGAGTTTAATTTGTTATATATCCTATATTGATTCCCTGATTTTTCATTACGATACAGAAAGAAGCGTCTGATTCAGTGAAGGGAATGATTGAAGAGGCAGTGATTTCGAAACTGGACGTAGAAAAACTCCTCTCAATCTCCACCACACTGACAATAGCAGATTTGGGGTGCTCCGTTGGGCCAAACACATTCTTCACGGTTCAAAATCTGATGAAAGCAGTGGAAAACAAGTGCTCTCACTCCAAAACCTGCATAGAATTCAATGTCTTGTTCAACGATCAAAGCTCGAATGATTTCAACACGCTGTTCGCCTCACTCCCACCGGAGAGGCAATACTACTCAGCCGGGGTGCCTGGTTCGTTCCAGGGACGCCTATTCCCACGTGGCTCGATCAGTGTGTTCCACTCCTCGTATGCTCTCCAATGGCTTTCGAAGGTGCAGCTGCCTCATGAATTCATGAATGAGGGCAGAGTTCACTACACGGGCGCTCCTAGTGAAGTGGTGAGAGCCTACTCCGATCAGTTCGAGAAGGATATGGGAGTTTTTGTAAGTGCAAGAGCAGAAGAGATGGTGAGAGGAGGACTCATGTTTCTCATCATGCCTGGAATTCCTGATGGACTCTCCCACTCAGACTCACACACCCCTTCTGCTGTCCTCTTCAGTTTTCTTGGATATAGCCTCATGGAGTTAGCTAATGAGGTAATATAAGTATTCCATATTTCCATTGCTTTTTCAGAGTTGATATATAGATATATATTCACACGATGCCAGTTTTTAATTTGTAGGGAGTTGTTGAGAAAAGTGCAGTGGATGAGTTCAACTTGCCTATCTATGCCCCGACGGTAGGGGAGATGAGGAAAGTGATAGAGAGGAATGGGTGTTTCAGCATTGAGACAATGGAGTTGACAAATCCGAGGTCGCAGGTGGGAGCGGTTAATGCGGTTAGTCTGATAAAGCACTTGAGAGCTGGAATGGAAGGAATTTTAACGGCGCATTTTGGAAAATCAGTGGTGGACAAAATGTTCATCAAGATTTCAGAAAAGGATCAAGAAATGTGGCGATGCTTCGAGGCTTGCAATCATACTTCTACTCAACTCTTTCTTGTGCTCAAGCGTAATTAATTAAATAACAAGTTTTCTAATTTTCAAATCAATATTCAATAATAAAGATTAATCACCTGCGTTTTTGTCTTTTCTTCAATATATATATATATAGGGGTGGGGTTATATAAAAATAACCCCTTGTGTGAGAAATGAGAACACATCTCACACCACACATCCATCAAAAATCAAAGGTCCAGATTTGATGAAAAAGACGGTGGCAATTTTGTAATATCTGAAAAGTTTTTCGCGCGGGGGTATTACTGTAATTTGGTAATTCTTATAAAAATCGCGGAGGATTTGATAACAAATCGTTATGCTAACGAAGTATTATCATAATGCTAACGAAGCATTATAGTTATGCTAATTAAAGTTTTCAAATATTGTTGGCGAAAAAAATATTCTAAAAATTAATTATAAACCTAATTCGATTTAATAAACCCTAATTAAATGGAAAAAAACATAATTGGATGAAATAAACCTAATTAGATGAAATAAACATTGATTGGATGTGGTAAACTCTAAATGAGTTGAAAGAAATCATAATAATAATAATATATTTGTACTACGTTAGCATTATAGTTTTGGTTCATCAGCATTGCGAATACACCATGTTAGCATATGGCAATACTCTATCAACATACGTTATAAATTATAATTGGATAGGATAAACCATAATAATCAATTAAGAACTATAAACAAAAAATTAAATTTCAAAAGAATAATGACAATTAGATGGAATAAACCATAATCGAGATTAAATAAATCATAATTGAGATTTAATAAACCCTAATAAATTTATACTATGTTAGCATTATGATATTTCTTTATTTAGCATATGACAAATGCTTCATTAGCATACGTTCATATGTTATCATAATGCTGACGAAGAATTATTATATGCTAACGAAAGCATTTACAACCTGGGCACGCGTAAAAAAATTTCTTTTTTTTATTTTTCGTTCATATTTTTTCATCCAAACATAGCCTTTCGACATCTTAAATGAAAGAGCATGAAGAGAGCTTTAATTTGATATATTTTTTGTATGCATTGGATTAAAAACGAGGAAGTTATGGTCGATTAAAGTTTTTAAGATTTTTTTTAATTGCTGACATCATCAATTTTAATGGATTTGGACGAAAATAGCCCTCCTTCCATATTTTTTGCTCTATTATTTACGAAATTGATACCTTAAATCTCAACCCATTAGATCATTAAAATCTCAACCATTAGATCATTAAATTGGACGGTGTAAGATGTGTTCTCATTTCTCACATGTTCTCATATGAACCATATCCTCTCTCTCTATATATATATATATATATATATATATATATATATATATATATATATATATATATATATTAATGACTCATATATATGTTTAACCGACATGATCTCAAGCTAGGATGCATGGCATGTTATTATTATTATTATTATTTTTAATTTCCGTTTTCGATTCTTGTTATAAGTCGTCGTTTGTTGTAGCTAGAATTGAAAGTTGAGTGATCCTCATCATCTTGTGGTTGTGGTGCATTTTTTTCTTGTTTAGTTAAAAGCTTTTCAAAGTTAAATGGATATATATGGTTGACTACAGTTGGTTTAGAAATCTATTATAATGTATGATGTATCGTTGGAGATAAAAACTTGTATGAGATTGTCTAATGGATCCTCTTACATTAGACGGGTCAAAACCCGCCCCAGATCCGCTGCTCAGTTTTTTTTTTCCTTTCGGCTGTCGCTGGGCCTTAGCAATGCTTTTTGTCCCCTTTTTCTTCTTTCATTCATTTAGCTCACGGCCCAATTTCTTATTCCTCATTCTTCTTCTTCTTCTTCTTTTTTTTTCACTTTCTTTCTTCCTTTTTTTTAATAATGATTTTGGATCGAGTTTTTTTAATAAAAAAAGGAACAATAGTGTTAATTAGTTTTTTTACTTTTTTTTTTTTCCGGCTGGGCCTGGGCCTGTTACTCTCTTTCTTTTTCCTTTTTTCCTTTCTCTTTCTTCTTTTTCTTTCGTTTACTTCTTTTTCTTATTTTTTTCTTCTTTCTTTCTTTTTTCTTTTTTTCTTCTCGTTCTTTCCGTCTCTTTCTTTTTCATTTTTTTATTTTTTTTAATAATTATAATATAGTCTTCCTCAAAGTATATATTTATTTTTAAAAAATTATATATTTTTTTTCCTGGCGGTTGACTAATTATTAAGCCAAAAAAATAAGTATCATTAATTAACCAAAGTATCATTATTTATGAGGTGAATTATTATTAACTCACATATGAGTATCATTATTTATGAGGTGAAGTGAAGTCTCATTATTATGGAAAAAAGTATCACTAATTGCAGAATAAAGTATCACTAATTGAAGAAGAAAGTATCACTAATTAAAAAGAAAAACATCACTAATTGCAGAAGAAAGTATCACTAATTAAAAAGAAAAGTATCACTAATTAGAAGAAATGTATCACTAATTGCAGAAGAAAGTATCACAAAAGTATCACTAATTGCAGAAGAAAGTATAACTAATTAGAAAGAAAAGTATCACTAATTACAGAAGAAAGTATCACTATTAGTGATGCTGTAACGATCCAAAATCATTTTTAATTGATCGTTACCATTTTTTAAAAAATATTGATTCAAGCGAGTTAATGATATTATTACGTTCCAATAAGTCGCGCCTTAATTATTTAATATTTACATGGAACATGTGAATTAAATTATTTACATATTTATTTAAGGTTATAAAAATTAATTGTTAAAGTAAAGTTTTTATCTATTTATTTATTTTGGTCCCTATTTATTTAGTAAGGCTGGAAGAGGTTAAATATTTTAGAAAAAAAAAACATTAACCATTTTGAAAAAAAAATATTTAAAAATCAAAATTTCATCTCTTTTCACGTGGATAAATCAAGGGAAATTTTTATGCTAATCATTCTTCCAATTTTTTTTACTAATTAAATTGCATGAAATCAATTTTTATCAAATCAATTAATCAATTACAATAATTTATGCCATTAAATTTGGGATTTGACTTAAATCAACCCCACAAATATGTTGCTTCCATTTTCATACACCAAAGTTCTAATATAAATAGGAGCATTTGCATTCTCCAAACCACACAAAAAACATTCAAAGCAAATTCTTTATTTTTCTCTAGTTTTCGAAAGTCATGAACTCATTTGATGATTTTTCTTTCACTAACTTTTTAATGACCGCACACACACACACACACACACATATATATATTAGGCGCGCATGGATTAAATTAATTCGTTACATTCTTTCAAGTTCAAGTAAAGGTGGGGATTCTCTCGGAGAATAAATACAAACTCTTATCCTTATTATGCTTATATATGAGGTGTACAGGTAGACCTTCGGGTCATATGAGCCTACGAGCTATTGCTATGGGCCTACGGGCTATCACTATGTTTAATCTACGGGTTATATGCTATGTTAGCCTACGCGCTCTATGATATGATATGCTATGCTATGACCTGTTTTCTTACTGTTATATTTGTATAATTTGGATAATTGAGTCATCCCATTGAGTTAATAGCACTCATCCCAAAGCTATTTATCTTTTCAGGCTGAAGAGACTCGAGCGGTGATGTGGAGACGAAGTGATAGTCAATATTAAATAAATATTGTTTCATTTTGAATATTTCTTCCGTTGTATTAAACTCTATTATTGAATAAATGAGATATTTCTATTTATGAAATTTTGGGCGTCACAGTTAGTATCAGAGCGTGTCTACGTTTCTGTAGACTTGCAAAAAAAAATTATGATTTAAAAAAAAAACCATCATTTCATCTGCCGCATCGCGCCGAATAAAGGTAAAAGATGTTTAAAGTTTGTTTCTTATGTTAGTTACTTTCTACTCACATCCTTCGAAATAACGATTTAAAGGTGTTTTTCTATTTTCAGGTTTACGAATACAAGATTTTGAAATTTCTAAAAGTGTTTTACTTTTTCTTCAGGTTCTCAAATATAAGATTTTGAAAAAAAAAAATGAAAGTCTTTTGCCCTCTTCAGGTTTGCGAAGAGTTGATTTCGAAATTTCGAGGATGAAATTTTCTTTAAGTGGTATAGTCTGTAACGACCCAAAATCATTTTTAATTGATCGTTACCATTTTTTTAAAAATATTGATTCAAGCGAGTTATTGATATTATTACATTCCTATAAGTCGCGCTTTAATTATTTAATATTTACGTGGAACATGTGAATTAAATTATCTACATATTTATTTAAGGTTATAAAAATTAATTGTTAAAGTAAAGTTTTTATCTATTTATTTATTTTGGTCCCTATTTATTTAGTAAGGCCGGAAGGGGTTAAATATTTTAGAAAAAAAAAACATTAACCATTTTGAAAAAAAAACACATTTAAAAATCAAAATTTCATCGCTTTTCACGTGGATAAATCAAGGAAAATTTTATGCTAATCATTCTTCCAATTTTTTTTACTAATTAAATTGCATGAAATCAATTTTTATCAAATCAATTAATCAATTACAATAATTTATGCCATTAAATTTGGGATTTGAATCAAATCAATCCCACAAATGTGTTGCTTCCATTTTCATACACCAAAGTTCTAATATAAATAGGAGCATTTTCATTCTCCAAACCACACAAAAAACATTCAAAGCAAATTCTTTATTTTTCTCTAGTTTTCGAAAGTCATGAACTCATTTGATGATTTTTCTTTCACTAACTTTTTAATGACCGCACACACACACACACACACACATATATTTTAGGCGCGCATGGATTAAATTAATTCGTTACATTCTTTTAAGTTCAAGTAAAGGTGGGGATTCTCTCGGAGAATAAATACGAACTCTTATCCTTATTATGCTTATATATGCGGTGTACAGGTAGACCTTCGGGTCATATGAGCCTACGGGCTATTGCTATGGGCCTACGGGCTATTACTATGTTTAACCTACGGGTTATATGCTATGTTGGCCTACGGGCTCTATAATATGATATGCTATGCTATGGCCTGTTTTCTTACTGTTATATTTGTATAATTTGGATAATTGAGTCATCCCATTGAGTTAATAGCACTCACCCCAAAGCTATTTATCTTTTCAGGCTGAAGAGACTCGGATGGTGATGTGGAGACGAAGTGATGGTCAATATTAAATAAATATTGTTTCATTTTGAATATTTCTTCCGTTTTATTAAACTCTATTATTGAATAAATGAGATATTTCTATTTATGAAATTTTGGGGCGTCACAGTGATGCTTCATTTTTTATTACTAGTGATACTTACTTTCATAATTAATGATACTTCTTTGTTGTTAATTTAATAATTAATTCTTAATCATTGGTAATTTTCATTTTAATGAAAATATAACTTTTTATCTTGTGAAGTATCATTAACATTGATGTGAAGTATCATTAATTATGGATGAATTATCATTAATAAAATCATTAAAAAAACACACAACTTCTAACTCTTCGTATCACTAATTAGAAGAAAAATATCACTAATTGCAGAAGAAAGTATCACTATTAGTGATGCTTTATTTTTTATTACTAGTGATACTTACTTCATAATTAATGATACTTCTTTGTTGTTAATTTAATAATTAATTCTTAATCATCGGTAATTTTCATTTTAATGAAAATATAACTTTTGAAGTATTATTAATATTGATGAGAAGTATCATTAATTATGGATGAAGTATCATTAATAAAATCATTAAAAAAAACACACAACTTCTAACTCTTCGTATCACTAATTACAGAAGAAAGTATCACTAATTAGAAGAAAAGTATCACTAATTGCAGAAGAAAGTATCACTAATTAGAAAGAAAAGTATTAGTTCAAACATATTGCAATTCAAAAATTGAATCATTAGCTACATAAAAGAAAATGTTGCATTTTCAAAAAATGAACATGATAGTGAGTAGTAACTACTCATTATATTAGTGATGTTTCATTTTTTTTTTTACTAGTGATACTTACTTCATAATTAATGATACTTTTCTATTGTTAATTTAATAATTAATGTTTAATCATTGGTAATTTTCATTTTAATGAAAATATAACTTTTCTTCTAAATTTTCATTTTAATGAGAATATAACGTTTGTGCTAAAGAAAGAAAGGAAAAAAAAGGAAGAACACAAACGTGCTAAAGAAGAAGGAAAAAAAAGAAAAGGAAAAGCACTTTGTGCTAAAGAAAAAAGAAAAAAAAAGAAAAAAAAATAAAAAGAAAAAAGTGCCAAAGAAGAAAAAGAGAGAGAGAGAGAGAGAGAGAGAGAGAGAGATGTGCGTGCTGTGATGAGAGAGAAGGGGAGGGGGTGAGGGTGGGGTGGGGTGCTGAAAAGGAGGGAAAAAAAAAGAAGAAGAAGAAGGTCCAGCGTGTTAGAGAGAGAGAGGGGGTAGGGGGTGGGGGTGGGCTGCCCAAACAAAAAAGAAAGATTCGGGTCGGGTTAGGATCCGTCTAACGGAAGCGACCCATTAGACCGTCCTACAGGAGTGTGCCCCATCGTTGGAATAGATAGTCTTCATGTACTTTATATAGTATATACACGAGTCAACATTTTTTTAAGCCACTATAGCTATTGAAAAAATTTGTACAAACCATATGCTTAATCGGCACCCTCTTGTTCATGCGGTGTATGAACCTGAATCCTTCAAACTGACTCAGGCTTAATAACAGATATTAGTAAAAAAAAAAAATCAACAACTATAGGCGTGTGGACCCCACGTGCCACAAATTGATTTTTATTATCATTTTTTTTTCAATTTTCAGTTTTTTTGTTTTTTTTTCCCTCAAAATTATATACCCTAAAATACAATTAGTGAACCCTAAAATTGAAATGAATTAATTTAACTTTTAAAAAATAAATATAAATATATGCCCTAAAATTGATTTAATGAACCCCAAAATTAAAGTAAATGAATTCATTTTCTTTGAAATTCGGCGACTCGCATAATGCACTCACCCGATGCTAACACGGAGCATTGCGCTCGATAATTAATTTAGTTTTTTTTGAAACAAATATAAATAGTAATTGAAAATAAAAAAACTAATTTTAAAATAAATATATATCCTAAATGGAATTAATGAACCCTAAAATAAAAGTAAATGAATTAAATTTTTTTGAAATAAATATAACCCTAATTGAGATTAATAAACCTAAAAAATCTTGAACCCTAAAAAACACAACAAAAAACCCTAAAAAAGCTTTAAAAAAATCTTAAAAACCATGAACCCAAAAAAACCTCAACTCCTAAATTCTAAACATTAATTGGAATGAAAAAAAACCACAATTTAAACTACATAAACACATATAAGATAAGTAGCAGGCCGATTACTTTTTAATGATACTTTTTGAATTTTAAGTGATACTTTTTAGTGTTAGAATTGATACTACTTTTTGTCATTTTTTTTGCGGGTCAACGTCGGTCAACGTGAGTTGACCCGCGCTGATTCCGACCCGTCTGTATGAGCTTTATTGGGTTTGGGGTGATGTGTAGAAAACTTGACCTATATACTTTATATAAGCAAACAAGACCACGATCACTGTTCTATTTTATTCATTCCTACCTCCTTAATTTTTTTCTCTTTCTTGTGTGTGACCTGTTTCACGGTTAAAATTCATAAGATATGTTAAGATCTTAATCTAAATATAATCAAATATCAATAAAATTATAAATATGTCATTAAATATGAGTGTTAATCAGGACTTTGATGTAAGATGATATCACACGACTTATTGTTTGAAGAAATGTCACGCTACGTGAAGGGTGACAATCATATGTTCTACTCAACTATTGGTTGTGCTCAACTGTAAATAAGTTTCCAAATTCTGCATCAATGCTCTAGGCAGGTGGCCGGAGGCCTAGGGGTTTTGTAATTTTTAATTAAATTTATTTATTTTTAATTTAATATTTTGAAAATTTTCATTTATATAAATTCATAAATAATAATATTTTGGAGTTAGGCTTGCACCTCCTTGCTTTTCTCTGTGCTCCTCCCTTTTCTTTGTTCTTAAGGACTGTATTATGTTTCTTCTTTTATTTTTCCTATTATTTTACTTATTTTCTTAATTAATGATTTAAAAAATAGGCCAAACCGCCCAGCACAACAGTTTAGACGAGGGGTAATAAGCAAGGTTGGCTACCGCCTTTTACTACAATGAGATTTGTAATTGTTGGTGTTGGCCCAATTGTTCTTTTCTCTCGGCCCACTTCCTACAGCCTACCCGCTTCGGCCCAAACCCTCAACCCTTAACCCTAATTGGCGGTCCACTTACCTCATTAATCAGCATTAGTGCTGATGCTGATTTCCGATATTCTGGAACTCTCTATAACATGCGAGAGAGCCCCCTTCTCTCTCAAGCCACACCTGATACGAAAACCTAACCCTAAATCTCTCTTTTTCTGGGTCTTATCAGCTTCCTCCCTTGGTTTCTCTAGCTGGAATCCTGTGTTCGGATTCCTGTTTGGCATGTGAGTGTAGTGGAGGGGCTTCTGTGTGAAAGAGAGAGAGTGTGCGCTCCTCCCTGTTTCTTAACCCGTCCCAGTTTCACCATCCTCTTCCTTTAGTTTGGGTCTTTTCAGTCACCGGAGTTGCTGTTTTCCATCTTCCATGGGAAAATCTGAGCCACCGTGCCCCGTGCACATTTTTCCCACCTGGATCTTACTCTTTCTTTTCCTGTCTCTTCGATTCTTTGTGTAACCTCTCTGTACTTACTGGTTTCTCTTTGGTATTTTGCAGATTTACAAACTAATCACTGTCATTGTGTTTAAACTAATCACTGTCATTGTGTTTCCTGTGTTTGAGGTGGAATTCTGTGAATCTTGTGTGATTCAGTGTGAATTTGTGCAAAATGAATAATTTGAATGCTGTTTCTTTCCATGGAAATGATGATTTTGGTGATTGGCAAACTAGAGTTGAGTGTATTTTGACAAAAGAAAATCTTCAAGATGCTATCTTTGAAAAGATAGATGAAAATGAAACTGATAAAAATATGGTAGAAATGAATGCTGGTGCTAGAGCCACAATCTTGTTAAATTTAAGCAGTACTGTGGTCAAACAAGTGTCTCATCATAAATGTGCATAAGATTTGTGGGATGCTCTAACTGCATTGTTTGTTGCCACTTCTGAAGAAGCTGCTTACTTTATCCAAAATCAGATTATGACCTTTCAAATGGATACTTCAAAAGATGTTGATGCAAATGTGCATAATTTTTTCAAACTCCTAAAAGATTTGAAACTTGCTGGAGATAGTACTCTAGAAAAATATGCTCCTCAAATTCTTCTTGGTGCTATTCCTGAAATGTTTTCTGAAGTAAAATATGCTTTAAAATATGGTGGTGCAAAATTGACATGTGATATGATTGTTTCTGGGTTAAAGGCTAAGGAAAATGAGCTTAAGAAACTGAATTCTCAGCCTCTGAAAAATGAAATTATGTTTGTTAACAGAAATTTCAAAGAAAAACCCTATTACAATCCTGAAAACCCCAGTGTGCTTGCAGCTGAAAGACACAGAAGAAAAACCAACAACTTTGTTCACAACAGACCCCCTTATGAAGATAAGATCTTTTCCCATACCCTCAGTCCAAACTTCCCTCACTATGCCCCCAGAAACCAAAATTTCCCCAGAAATCAACCCCAGAACTCTCACCCTCAAGATTCCTCTCAAAAACCCAGAAAAACCTGTTGGAACTGTGGGAAACCTGGGCATTTTGCTAACAGATATAAGCAACCTAAGAAGGGAAAAGGATTTGGGAACAATCAAGCCAATAATGTTATGCAATATAATAATCAAGAAGAGTTTGGCTATGATAATGATGAACTTGAATATCCTGACAAAGGTGAAATGTATATGGTGCATTCTGAGTGTGATTTTCAGTTCATAAACTTCTCAAATGCAGTGTCTAATTCTGTGCATGAATCTGAATGGTTAATTGATTCTGGCTGCACTTTCCATGTCACCCTCATAAGCATATGTTCCATAACTTACATCTCTCTAAAACTGGTATTGTTGCTTTAGCTGATGGACAACAGTGTGATATTGTTGGTAAAGGTGATGTATGCTTGAAATTTGAAAATGATAGTATGTTGATTATGCATGATGTGAGATATGTGCCCAAATTAAAGTTCAACTTGATGTCTGTCTCTAGATTGGCTGATCAAATGCTATTTGGTTCTGTAAATAAGAAAAGTTTCCAGTTCAGTCTGAATTCCATGCTCTACTTTGATGCTCCCAGAAGAGGGGACCTTTATGTTGTTCATGTCTTCTCTGTGCCTGTTCAAACTGCAAACTTGGTCCAAACTGATAAAACTGCTGTATGGCATGCTAGATTAGGGCATATGAGCAACAAGGGTCTTGAAATTTTGAATAAATCAGGTGCATTCAAGTATGACAAAGTGACAAGCATGTCTTTCTGTGAACTTTGCCTGATGGGAAAGCAACACAAGTTGCCTTTTCCTGTGTCTGGTCCTTATCCTAAAGCTCAACTGAGCTCTGTCATTCTTGAATATGTGCATGCTGATGTGTGGGGACCTGCAAAGGTCCCAACTCATGGTGGAAACATGTTTTTCTTATCTGTGATAGATGATTTCTCAAGAAAAATCTGGGTTTTCTTAATGAAACAAAAATCTGATGTTTTCCAGAATTTCTCTAAATGGGTCTCAGAAATACAAAATCAAACAAATAAGAAGATTAATTGTCTAAGAACAGATAATGGGTTAGAATTCTGTAATCATGCAATGGATAATCTGTGTTCCAGTATGGGAATAAAAAGGCATAAGTCTGTGCCTTACAACCCCCAGCAGAATGAGGTGGTTGAAAGAATGAACAGGACTCTCTTGGAGAGAGTCAGAAGTCTTTTGGCTGGTTCAGGTCTAGATAAAAAATTTTGGGATGAAGCTTTGATGACATCATGTTATCTCATTAACGGAACCCATCTGTTCCTCTAAAGGGCAAGCTCCTTGAATCTGTGTTCTGGAATAAACCTATTTGCTTGTCAAATCTAAGAGTCTTTGGCTGTTGTGCTTATGTTCACCAAAAATTGAGTAAAATTGAGCATAGGGCTAGAAAATGCATCTTCTTAGGATACCCTGAAGGAGTAAAATGGTACAGGCTTTGGGATAAAACTTTACCTGGTTTCAAAACATGCATTAGTAGGGATGTATCATTTAATAAATCTGACTTTCCTTGTCTGAGTGAATCCTCACACTCTGATACTCCTTGTGAGGTGGAGAATGTTCAAGTTCCTATGTTCATGCCTGCTTTGTCCAAGGTGGACCCTCCTCTACCAACTATATCTGAAATTAATATGCCTAATTTGAATAATCATGAGCATGATAACATCACTCCAAATGATTCTACATCCAACCATGAGTCGGATCATGACTTATCTGTTCACATGAGTGTGTCTGATCATGAATATTCTGAAACTGAAAATGAACAACACTCTGAGAATGTTTCTGAGCATGTTAACCTGGATAATTATCAATTGTCTAGAGATAGACCTAGAAGGGCCATCAAGGCCCCTTCTAGATATGATGGTTGTAATCTGTCTTTGTATGCTTTCAATGTGTTCTCAAATGTTGATAAGAATGAACCAAAAACATACAAAAAAGCTATTGCATGCCCTGATTCTGATAAATGGATTGATGCAATGAAATGTGAGATGAAATCTTTACATGACAACAATACTTGGGTCTTGGTTGAAAGACCTACTGATTGCTCTTTGACTGAATGTAAGTGGTTGTTCAAGATAAAGCAAAAAATCAATAATGTTAGATATAAAGCTAGGCTTGTAGCAAAGGGCTTTACTAAAAAAGAAGGCATTGATTACACAGAAATCTTTGCACCTGTTGTGAAGTTTACTACTGTCAGAATTATGCTTGCATTAACTGCATACTTTGATTGGGAATTAAAACAAATGGATGTAACAACTGCCTTTCTGCATGGTGAGCTTGAAAATAATATATATATATGCAGCAACCTGAAGGTTTTACAGATAAAGAACATCCTAATCATGTGTGTCTGTTAAAGAAATCTTTATATGGTTTGAAACAATCTCCTAGGCAATGGAATATTAAGTTTGACAATTGCATGAAAATCATGAACTTCACTAGGAGTCAATTTGATCATTGTCTGTACTTTATGAAATCAAATGAGCCTATGTTTCTGCTATTATATGTTGATGATATGCTTCTGATAAGTCCTTGCTTGAAGACTATGAAGTATGTGCAATCATGCCTGAGTGATAATTTCAACATGAAAGACCTGGGAGATGCAAAGAAGATCTTAGGTATGAATATTAACAGAAATAGAAGCAAACACACTCTTATTTTACACCAGTCCCCTTATGTTGAGCAAGTGTTAAAGAAATTTAACATGGATCAATGTAAGTCTGTGTCAGTCCCTCTTGCCTCCCACTTCCATCTGAGTAAAGATCAGTACCCTAAGAGTGATTCTGATGTTAAAGAGATGTCTGAAATCCCCTATGCTAATGCTATAGGGTATGTTATGTACCTTATGATCTGCACTAGGCCTGACATAGCCTATGCAGTATCATGTCTTAACAGGTATATGGCTAACCCTGGGTTACCTCATTGGGAAGCTCTTAAATGGCTCTTGAGATATTTAAAATCAACTTCCTTACATGGTTTGTCTTTCTCTAAGTCCTCTGATGGTGTCAAATGTATTGGTTATGTTGACTCTAATTATGCAAATGATAAGGATCAGAGAAAATCAACCACATCTTATGTGTTTACTTTATGTGGGTCTTGCATAAGTTGGAAGTCTCAGTTGCAAAGTATTGTTACATTATCCTCTACTGAATCTGAAGACATAGCAGCCACTGAAGCTGTAAAAGAAGCAATGTGGTTAAATGGAATCTTGTCTGAAATCAACTTTATTGATGATAAACCATTGCTTTTCTCTGATAGTCAGTATGCTATACAACTTTGTAAGAACCCTGTGTTTCATGACAGAACTAAACACATAGATGTCAGATATCATTTTATTAGGGACATTGTGGAAAAGGGAGAGGTACTACAGGATAAAATTCCCTCTGAGTACAATCCTGCAGACATGGGCACCAAATGCCTCCCGGTTGCAAAGCTGGAAATCTGCAAGAAATCCTTGAACATGGATTTCAGTTGAACAAATGGGGAATGATGAGTTTTCTTGGCCCTATGCCAGGAACACTCAGTCTGTCCATTGGACAGAAAGAAACTATGGTGATTACCCTTGGTACTAATGCTAGGTAAAACATGTCTGGGATGGTCCTGTTGCTAATGACCTGAGACTTGATTCTGTGGGTTGGTCTCTAGTGTTGAGACTGGATTAAATGCGCATAGCATTTCTTCCTCCCTCTCTAGTTCTGTCTCTGTGATAAACTTAGAGTAAAAATCCCAATGGCAATGATGATAATCTCGTGTGTTTCATTGGGGCAGGTAACTCCTTGGTGATGGAAAAGACCAATAGGGCCAAAGGTGGAAATGTTGGTGTTGGCCCAATTGTTCTTTTCTCTCGGCCCACTTACTACAGCCTATCCGCTTCGGCCCAAACCCTCAACCCTTAACCCTAATTGGTGGTTCACTTACCTCATTAATCAGCATTAGTGCTGATGCTGATTTCCGATGTTCTGGAACTCTCTATAACGTGCGAGAGAGCCCCTTTCTCTCTCAAGCCACACCTAATACGAAAACCTAACCCTAAATCTCTCTTTTTCTGGGTCTTATCAGCTTCCTCCCTTGGTTTCTCTAGCTGGAATCCTGTGTTCGGATTCCTATTTGGCCTGTGAGTGTAGTGGAGGGGCTTCTGTGTGAAAGAGAGAGAGTGTGCGCTCCTCCCTGTTTCTTAACCCGTCCCAGTTTCACCATCCTCTTCCTTTGGTTTGGGTCTTTTCAGTCGCCGGAGTTTCCGTTTGCCGTCTTCCGTGGGAAAATCTGAGCCACCGTGCCCCGCGCACACTTTTCCCACCTGGATCTTACTCTGTCTTTTCCTGTCTCTTTGATTCTCTGTGTAACCTCTCTATACTTACTGGTTTCTCTTTGGTATTTTGCATATCTACAACTTTGGAGCCCTAAGCCTGTGAGGAACTTGGTCGATCCATTTGATCTTCACTTCTGAGGCTTCTGCAGTTGACGACCTTGAAGATCTAGATAGTTTGATATTCTGTTCTTGTGTATTTTGTTCTGTAATTGTTCAAGCCACTTGAGTGGCTAGTGAGATAGGCCGCTGTGGTAGGGAAACAAATAGTGAACCCCTTGCTAGACCTGTACCACAACAGTAATGATTCAGAATCAGATGCTCTTTCCTCATCATATGTTCTGTAATAAGAAAAAAAGATGGAAAATACAAGAGAAAAATATATGTTTGGAAACTGTGACTCATATAAAAACTTTATATTTTCTTATACAGAGTAGTTGAAAATCTGACCATTCAGCTGTTAGAACATGTTCTTTGTTCTATTAAATAAGTAAAGTTGGAGTTTGATATAAGTTTAAAAAATTTGATAAAACAATAATCTCAATTCAAGTCAATAAAATCAAAATCATGTGGTGCTGTCAGAATTATTTTTCTTAGATTAATTTTGTATTTTTCCCCTAAATTATTTGTTTCTCCATGTATATAAAATATATGTAATGCTGCAGTGATTAGATGATTAGATCTGAGGTGTTGTAGATCATTTGTGATACTAAAAAACATAGCCTTTTGCAGAAACTCAGCCCTTCCAATGTTGTTTTTTCCTCTCTTTGACATTTCTAAATTCGTGGATGCATGGAAGAAAAAAAACACTAGAGAAAGAGAAGTAGGCGAGACTAGAGAAATTAAAAATTGCAGATTTGTGAAAAGGAATGAAAGAATAGACGATGAGAATATTAATTTGAATTTATACTGGATCTAAACCGTAACCCCTCGAAAAAAATATATATTTTAAATTTAATAGATAGCAAGAAATTTCATGAAGTTAGAACTCAAATTATTTTGATATTATAAGATCAAGAAAAGTCTCAAACTTAATTAATTGAGTTTTCTAATAAATATTAAAGCTCATATTATAAAAACAGACATTAGTGAGATTGTTTTGATACCAAGATCATTCAAATTGAATTTTATTTAACCCCCGGTGGAATTTATTTCATTAAACACTTTGAAATTAATTTATTCCACTAAACATAATTTTATAAAGGAAAATTCTATCCACAACCCCATATTTTTCTTTGTAGCTCCTAAAATTAATTAATATATAAATAATATTTTATTAGACAATCTTACCCTTATACCTTCCATATTTAAAATATTATGAAAGGGATGTGGGGCTATATATTAGGGATTCATTTTATTTTAGTAAGATTTAAAAAAAAAAAATAGGGTTAGGGTATAAATGTCTAATTAAAATAATATTAATTAATATATTAATTAATTTATGGGTTATAAAGAATAAAATAAATTTAATTAAAAATTACAAACGAAAGGGATGTGGGGCTATATATTAGGGATTCATTTTATTTTAGTAGGATTTAAAAAAAAATAGGGTTAGGGTATAAATGTCTAATTAAAATAATATTAATTAATATATTAATTAATTTATGGATTATAAAAAATAAAATGAGGACTGTGGATAGAATTATCCCTTTGTAAATTCAAGTCCAATTAATTATCCACTTTCGGCCCATTATTTATGCCATTTCCAACCATTTCATATTAAAATTATATATTATTAATAATGTTATTTATAAAAATAAAATGTATTATATTATAACTAATCATAATTAATATTTATTGTTAAAAATTAAAATTTTAAAAAGTTATATATCTTAAGTTTGGAATAATCTATCCCAAAACTCAATTATATTAACTAAAAAATGAAAATTAAATATTAAATATCACACTTGAGATCCTCTAGTTCCAATTTGTGTGTGCTAACTATGTGACAAACTTCAAAATTATTATTTTTTCTTTCATTTTTTATCTTCAATTTTAATTTCTTTTGGTTTAGAATAATTTTACATTATTATTTAGGGTTTATTCCACCCAATTAGGATTTATAATTATTTTCAATATTTAATTTTCATTTTTTAGTTAATATAATTAATTTTTAGGGTTGGTTATTCCAAACTTAGGGTATATCATTTTTAAAAAATTTCAATTTTTAGCAATAAATATTAATTATGATTAGTTATAATATAATAAATTTTATTTTTATAAAAAATATTATCAACAATATATAATTTTAGGGATAAGGGCCAAATTGGCCACTGAACTTATTTGGGGGCTCAATTGGCCCACTACAACTTTTTTGGGCTCAATTGGGCCACCGCGTTATTAAAATCAGCTCAATTGAGCCACCGCGTGACGGAGACCGTTAGAGCTCCGTTAAATGGACATAAAACGACGTCGTTTTGCTCTCTTTTTTACCCGATCCGCAGCTAACCCCTAACCCGACCCACTCTTAATTTATTTTTTCATTTTTTCCTTGTTCTTCATTGTTCGTCAGTGATTTCCGGCAATGTTCATCCTCCAAAAAAAATTCAAAAAAATTAGCTAAAATTGCTCACTCCTCTGCAGCACAATCTCACAATCTGCAAAAAATTCCACAATCAAAATACACCAATCCGACTCACTCCATCTCACAGCTGGAACCATCACTCGCTCCAAAGTTGCCCATTTGCTCCTACACTTCCTTCCTCCCTCCCCCCTTCACCTTCCTTAAACCTGTCACTGCATCACCAACCTCGAACAACTCCTCGCCATCCGATTCTACCCATATCTCCCTTCTTCTTTCCAACCCATCCTTCAAACACACACATCAACCCAACTCATCACATATTACCATTTAGACACAAACAACTCCACATCATCAACCAATCGATTCAGACTCAGAAAATTCAGAGGAAGAAGAGATAGATTCAGGGGAGGGCGAGAGAAAATTATCTAGCATCGTCGCCCTGACTTAGTTTCGATGAGCTCCTCGTTGTCTGATGATTTGTCAAATGAAGATGGTCACCCCTTAATAGCTCTGAAAGTTCACCGTAATCCGCCGTTGACCACGAGACAGCCCATGTCGAAATCAACAGCCGCTTCATCGATTTCGGTGTTTGATGCCCTCACAACCCTATTCTCAAAAAATCGGGCATCACCGGATTCATCTGTCTCTCCAGTGGCTGGCGAAGAGGCGCCTCCTTCCTCGCAGGTTCCAACAACCTCTGCGAGGCCTCTCTCAGCGGAATTGGATGGGCAAACTGCAACGAATTTGGAATTTGGGATTTGAAATCTAATTGGGGAATTTAGAATTTGAAATCCCCAAATTAACATATTTGATTTTGTGGTTTTTAGATTATTAGATCGGGTTAGGGATTAAGAGTGGGTCGGGTTAGGGGTTAGCTACGGGTCGGGTAAAAAAAAAGAGCAAAACGACGTCGTTTTATGTCCATTTAACGGAGCTCTAACGGTCTCCGTCACACGGTGGCCCAATTGAGCCAATTTTAACACTACGGTGGTCCAATTGAGCCCAAAAAAGTTGTAGTGATCCAATTGAGCCCCCAAATAAGTTTAGTGGCCAATTTGGACCTTATCCCTATAATTTTAATATTGACACATGATTGACACATACAAATTGGGACTAGAGAATGTCTACTCATATATATCATCCTCAATCAATTAAATCAGTATACTTATATGTGTGTGTGTATATATTATAATTTTCCAATTAAACACTTACCTAATTTAATTTGGAAATGGTATTCTCGAGAAAAATTTCACGTGGAACTCTAAATTTAACATGCATCCAAAAATTAGAGCTTATGAATAATTGTTTGGCGCACCAAGTTTAGTTAAGCATTTGAGATTTAAATTTTTTAATTCATATGGTCCTAATGTTATAAATATATATATATATATAAGTAAAAAAAAACATAATTTTATGCGAATTTAATTATATATTTAATCAATATATAGGAAATTTATTTAGTATACTGGACTACTGGTGTGTGTATAGTAATGTGCGTGTGCGTTCGTGTGTGATCTTCCCTATTAATTTTAATTTTGGAATTCCAAACTATTTTAATTAATTAGATTTGTGTGCACAAAATCTTTGAATTCGGCCTTATTAGGAAAGAAGCCATCGATTGGTATACCCTCTATCTATTAAAAATTAAAAAATGTTAGACAAGTATACCCTCTATCTATTTAGTTATATTTTCCTAATTTATTTTAATTTCTCTCTTATTGTAATCTACATGCTTACTTTAGGAGATTTTATAGAGGTAAAAATGAAAGGAAGAGTATTAAAAATTATAAAACATCAAATAATTTGAAACAAAATTTAAACTCTAAAACAACAAATAATATGAAACTGAGGGAGTAGATCACAAGAATATTAATATTGCACGACAGAAGATAAAAATTTTCAGTAAGAGACACTCTCCTGTACATAAGGTATATGGACTTTGGCCTATCAGGCCCAGACCCATTAAGAATTAATGGTACAAAATATTTGGCCCATGTCGAGTGCACGTAGCACACGTAGTACAAAAATTTATTATTTTTTCTGATTTTTTTATTTTTTTTCATTTTTTTTGCAATTTTATATTTTCCCCCTCCTAAATTAATTTATTTTAATTTTATGGTTCACTAATTGATTTAATGAACTCTAAAATTAAAGTGAATGATTTTTTTTAAAAAAATCCAGTGACTTGCGCAATGCACTCGCCCGACGCTAATGTGTGGGCTCGTGTATTGCGTTTGACAATTAATTTATTTTTTTCGAAACAAATATAAACTGTAATTGAAAATAAAAAAAAATCTAATTTTAAAATAAATATATGCCCTAAAATGGAATTAGTGAATTTTAAAATAAAAGTGAATGAATTTATTTTTTTTTAAATAAATATAACCCCTAATTGAGATTAATAAACCTGAAAAACACAAAAGAAACCTCTTAAAAATCTAAAAAATTCCTAAAAAATCATGAACCCTAGAAAAATCCTAAACTTCTAAACTCTAAACATTAATTAAAATGGAAAAATTACAATTTGAACTAAATAAACTCGTATAAGATAAGTAGAAGACTCATTACTTTTTAAAGATATACACATGTGATACTTTTTAGTATAATAATTGATATTAATTTTGAAAGGTTTTTTTTTTTTGTTTTTTTTCCGCTTGACCCCAACCCGGCCGTCTAATGAATGTATGGCCTTATTTGGCATTGGGTGATGCAAATGAGAATTGGTGTTTGATTAGTTTATTAATTAATCATGAGGAGTGTGTATTGAAGTTAGTTATTTATATACTATATATAGTCGTCAAACTTGCATTTAATTAATGATACAAGAAATTAAGTGAGAATACATATAAGTATTTCACTCATTTATTCATTAATAATGAATTGGAACCTCCGATTTCCAAACTACGTATACGTACGTACGTAGTGATTAAAATACATGTAAAGAAAGAATGAAGAGCAAAGTCGATGAGGGTGACGAATTTGAAAGAAAATAAAAATAATTGGATCGTTAAAATTGATCATTTAAACATTCCCTTTTTGGTTGAACGGCGGTTGGATGAGAAAGCGAGAAGAAGAGCCATGAAAACCGTTCCGGCAAGCAGAATTCCGGTGGAGATATTGGCCCGGTTCAGATATTTCTTGGCCTCATCACTAAACACACTGTCAAAAGCTCTCTTGAACTCAAATGTTACTCCAAATCCAACACCTACTCCACTCGCTAATAACAGCGCCATCACCTGCATGCAGCATTAATTTTATTTAAATAATTAAGATTTATTAATTATATATAATTATGTGAAATAAATAATTAAATAAAATTAATGTTAACATTAATTTTGCATGCATGCAATTAATATAATGGACGACCTTATCTCCGAAGTAGTCAAATTCTGGGAGACAGGCGTTGCGAATCAACCTCTTTTCTTGTAGGACGTTGTATATCGCAAATGGGAGTTGAATTAATGTGTATACAAATCCTATGGCGCCCACTGCAAACACGTACCTGCCCAACACACACACACACACATATATATACATCAATAACTATAATCTATATTATATATATATATATGATATATCATAATTAATTTTCCCTTAGTTATGTTTAATTTTCTTCTAAGTATTCATCATAGATATATACGATATATATACATACCTACCTCAAGGCCAAATTATCATATTAAAGATCGATGTGAAAGAAGCTCAAAAGCAAAACCATACAAACTAATTAAAACTCGATCAAAGCAGATATTTATACATATATATACCTGTAAGCAATGAGATCAGTGAATTTAATCTTGGACCCATCATCGTTGGTGATATTGTTGAGGCCCATGAGCACAGCTGATGCAGCTAGGGTTAGCAGAGTTAAGATCCTCAGAAAGAGAACAGCCCTCAATACACCTACACTCGCCATTCGATCTATTAATTTCTCTCACTACCTAATTAATTACGTTGTTAATTCACTTTAATTTTGTAAACTTAATTGTTTATGGACGACACTTTTTATAAGACAGCTGAACTCACTATACATATATGTATCTATATCTAGAAAATTTCGATGTTTTTTTCTATGAACTGAGGCCATTGTAAACATATATGCAGGCCAAAGTACCAACGTAATTGGCGTTATATATTTAATAACGACAAATCAATCTTGTGAATATTATTTATAAATAATAACCAAAGAAAGAGACGAATGATTTCAATGTCCAAATATGAGAAATTGCATTGTTTAGTGAATCGTCCGGACTAAACAACGTACGTGCTTCCAATTTCATATTTTTGTCGGATATACGTTTTTGTTCTCATCCCGTTCATTATTTCTATTGATTTAATTACGTACAGTCCTGATTAAACTTATAATTATCTTTAATTTAGAAATAAAATACTTTCAATGTCCAGCTAGTCTTAATGCAAATGAAATCCCATATCTCACTTTTCTCTATTCCATTTGGTGTCCCATTTTGATTTTTATTCGATTTTCATCAATTTTTTCTTCAATTTCAATTTATTATGGCTTAGTTTAATTTTATAATTATTATTTAGGGTTCATTCACACAATTAGTGTTTATATTTATTTTTTAATTAATATAATTGATTAATATAGTCGATTATTCCAAAAGTAGGATATATAATTAATTAAGGTACGACCATGCATGAAAAGAAAAGATAAAATAAAAAATAGTATTGGAGCTAGGAAACTGAGATCGACAGAAAGAAAATACGTAGAAGTAGAACTTTTGATCGGAGGAAATTGGAATTCAGAGAAAGAAAAGACACATGCATGCAGAAGAAGGAATTTGGAATTGAGAGAGAAAAAAGGCAGAATATAATTAATGCATGACAAATGGCCAAGGAAATAAGGAATTAGTAATCAAGATTTAATTTGTCACCCATCTTATCTTATCTTATTTTAGTACTTTATATCTAAAAATAAGATAGTATTCTTTTAATAAAAACTACATTTTTCCCGCCTAAGTGATATTTTCAAATTCGGAAATATAATATTAATTAATTAATAATATTTTTTACTCTATAGTACTAATACCTGCCAATTGCTAGTGTTTTTTCAATAAATAGTCATTACAATATAATTAATCACTGTATTAGTATAGATTAGTTGCAAATTCGTGTAGACTTCATACGTACAATGCATAAATATATAATATGTAATCTAGATATTTACCTCAATGATAATTCACTAGAATAATTTGGCGGAAATCATATTTCCTAAGCCGTAAGTAATATACTTGGAAATCACCAATTATCTTAGTATGGATATTAATATACTTGGAAATCACCAATTATCTTAGTTCCACAAATTACGTAATTGAATATTTTGACCAATAATTATGTAAATAATGATTTTTGTAAAATACATATACATGTATAGATATTAATTAATTAAATAATAAAAATATGATAACATGTTTCGTAAATTAATTAGATGATTAAATGATCATATATCTAATTTTTTAATATAAAATGTCTAATATATATATATATATAATGGCTATAATATATATAGATCGGTACGTTACAAGGTAATTATGAATGAAATCAATTGACATTAATGAAAAAACCAATATATATATATAATAATTATTGTATTTACTGTACATATTGGTTATTTGCAGTGACAGATTCAGAAAAAAATATCAGGGGGCTATACAACCTGTACTGTTTCCATAGTCTTTTCTTTTTCACGAGACATATATTTATATATAATAACAACAACATAAAATGATATACAAAATCAAAATCATACTAGTGATAAAATAATATGAAAAATCCATACATTTAAGTAAGTTTAATACATTTAAATTGATCAAAAAATTCTAAAAATGGTAACTTTTGATGACTCTTCATTGTGACTAATGAGGAAGTGGTGGCAACTGATATCTGCGAGTATCAATCGATTAAAAACGCTGCAAGATCTGCTCGTTATAAATTGTTGAAAAAATCTCATTCTCAATGTATACCACTAAACTGTTATTCAACCACTCATCTCTCATTCTGTTGCGCAAATCAGTCTTGACAGTCTGCAGAAAATGCCCTCTCAACAGAAGCCGTGGCAACTGGTAAAACTAATGACAATTCAATCAGACGATAAACCAATGGAAAAACGGAATGCTTACCAGTGTTAACCATTTTCCTAGTGTTGCTCCGCTAATGAAATAACCATAAACAATCAGTTCTTGAGAAGTCCTCATGATATAAAGTAGCAAGACGCATGAGTTGATCCACATTGAATTGAGAGAAATAATTTCTCGGATCAAGACATGCTATGCAACTAAGCAATTCAGTGCTAACTTCTGAAAAATGGTTATTCATCTCTTGTATAGCCAAATCAACAACTTGTCATTTAAACCACTGTAAAATTAATAAAGAATGAAATATACAAATGAAATAAAATATTTAGAATTTAAAAATAATACCTGATAAAAAATCTCCACACGATAATAATGAAAATTAGTGATGAGTTGTGCTCCGTGCCTTTTATGCCCACGTCGTATTATGTTGTTTTCCATATCAATTAATGGGATATTATTCAACTCACAAAATATGTTTACTTGACCACAAACAATTTCCCATCCACTTTCCCTCAACTCTTGTAATTGACATTTCACAGATCAATGACATGGCTTCAATAGTATTTTGATCCTTTTGTTGTAAAGCAAGAGACAATTCATTTGTCATTCTCAGTAAACATTTCATCAATTGCAACAGAAACACAAACTCATAACTATCCATTTTTTGAATCATACCTTCGGCAATACTTCTACTTTCAAAAGAAATAACATCATCACGAACATTTTGCAACACTTGCTCAAATGAAGACCACATAAAGCTCAAACGAAGCAAAGTCAAGTAATGTGTACCCCAACGAGTATCCCCAGGTCTTACCAAATTGGTTTCCTGATTTTGACTACTTCCACTCTCCATTTCCCCACCATTTAGTTTATTAATTAGCCTCTCGTGCTCTAACTCTCTAAGTTGATCTCTTCTTTTACAAGATACTGCAGTCGTGTTCACAATCATGCTGACATAGTTAAAAAAATCTATTACCGCCGTATTTCTCTTAGCAACAACAATAATAATAAACTGAAGTTGATGGGAGAAACAATGAACATACATAACATATGGATTTTCTTGCAAGATTAATGATTTCAACCCATTGAACTCACCCCGCAGTTTGATGCTCCATCATATCCTTGACCTTTGACTTTGGATAATGATAAACCATGTTGCACAAATAAAACATCAATAACATTTTTCAATGATTGAGAACTAGTCTCAGCCACATGTACAGAAATACAAGGAATGACAGAAAATCAATATCCAGAAGAAAGACTAGGAGAGGCTAACAAATCAGCAACTCTATTACCCTCTTTATACACATAAGACACACAGAAATGAATACTCGAAATAAAATTCAGAACCCGCCTCCAATGTCCCTTGAGCATCCACGGTACCTGAAGACTTCGAGAGGAAAGCAAAGCGACAACATAAGTCGAATATGCCTCTAGCCAAATAAAGTCCAGAGACAAAGAAGTATCCCATTTTAACGCCACAATCACCATAGCTAACTCCGCCAAGAACGCAAACCCCACTCTTTCATTAGTGTGGAAGCAACACTAATGAAAATGTTGTCTTGATCCGACAAATTATTTGCATTATCATGTCGTGACCTTCGTGTCACTAAAGTTGAACATTTGAAAGTAAAGGGAGTCACTGCTGGGTAATCCCCTCGCATACTCAGAGGATATTTGAGATATTCCCTCTCTCATCCTAAGGCATAAGGGTGTAGTAGACAGCAGGTTTGAGCCAGGAAAGGCACCAGAAAAGAAAGTAAAAGGTTTTGCGGGTATGGAGAGGGCTTTTGCGTTTTGCTCTCCATATGCCGCCAGTTATTAATTGGATATTCAAAGGTTTATTAAAGAGTTTTCTCATAAAGCCCCACTGAGTACATTAGTGCTCACCCCCTCTTTTTCAAATGTTTTCAGGTTGAGATGCTGAGGCCGGTGATGTGATGCTGGTGGGGTTGTCATGTTAGCAACAAAATCTGTTGATGTTAGCAATATAAATCTTTCATGTTAGCATATTAATACAACACCAGAAAAGACAACGGTTTTAAAGCGTTGTCTATTTAATTCTGAAAATTGGGCTTAAAATCCGAAAAAACATAACCTAATTTCTAAATTATGAAAATAACCCAGCCTTCATTAAGTTCTCAAATATTACAAGTTTGCCACCTTACTTTGACTAAAACTTTGACTAAATTATGGTCATTAGATCTAATCAAATCTATGGTTATGATTGGTTCCTAGGTTCTCACGGGGGGATTTGATTCCTATTTGATCCTTTCCCCATATATATAGGGGGTTGGATAAAAAATACACCTTTTCCTGGTGTAGGAACTAGGAACTCATCTTATACCGTCTACCTAGATGATATAATGGCCATCTTATACCGTCCACCTACATGATCTAATGGCTGAGATTAAATGTCAAAGTCAAGGCAAAAAAGGAGGTGGGGGTATAGTTGTCCAATCCCCATAAAAAAAGCTGATGTCATTACTTTTTTAAAAAAATCCTAAAAACTTTGAACGACCATAACTCACTCATTTCAAATCGGATTAACACAAATAATATATCAAATTAAAGATCTTTTCATGCTCTTTAATTCAAGATCAGTCATGAATATATTTGTTCAAATAAATATAAACGAAAAATACAAAATATACATTTTTACTCGTGTCCAGCCAAAAATGCTTTCGTTAGCTTTTAAATAATGGTTCGTCAGCATTATGATAAGTTGATAATGTATGTTAACGAAGCATTTGTTATATGATAACATATTGCATTCATTGTGCTAATGAATGATTATCATAATGTTAACGTAGTACACATACTTATATTATTATTATGATTTATTACATTTCAATTATGACTTATAATTTTTTTTATGATTTAAT
The DNA here is from genome assembly GCA_026008535.1 of Perilla frutescens. Lineage (NCBI taxonomy): Eukaryota > Viridiplantae > Streptophyta > Magnoliopsida > Lamiales > Lamiaceae > Perilla > Perilla frutescens. The sequence goes on along the minus strand of BRKX01000014.1, from coordinate 17,586,150 downwards.
TTTTATGTTTTAGTTACTAATTGAATATTATATATTATTTATTTCATCAAATTAAAATATATTAGTTAGAGTTTTCTTCATCCATTTATGGTTTATAACTTATGCTAACGATGAATTGTCATATGCTAACATAGTTTATTCGCAATGCTGATAAAATAATATCATTATGCTAATATTTTATATTTATATTGTTATTATGATTTATTCCATCCAATTGGGGTTTGTAAATAATTTTTAGAATTTAATTCTAGTTTTAGATTATTGAAATTTATTATATCTGAATTATGGTTTATTTCATCCTATTCGAATTTATAATTACACTTTAGAATTTAATTTTTCGTTAACAATATGAGAAAAAAATTCATTAGTATAAATATAACGCTTCGTTAGCATGATGATAATACTTCGTTAATATGACGATATGTTATCAAATATCCTCCGCGATTTTTATAAGAATTACCAAATTACATTAATACCCCCGCGTGAATTTTTTTCCAAATATTACATAATTGCCAACACTCATTTTAATCAAATCCGGACCATAGATCTTTATTGATTGTATGGTGTGAGATGGGTTCCTAGTTCCTACACTAGGTAGGGTTTGCATTGTAACCCTCCCCTATATATATATGTATATATATATATATAGGGAATGGTTCAAATAGGAACCAAATCTCCCTGTGAGAACTTAGGAACCAATCCTACCCTTATATTTGATTAGATCTAATGACCATAATTTAGTCAAAGTTTTAGTCAAAGTAAGGTGACAAACTTGTAATATTTGAGAACTTAATGAAGGCGGGGTTATTTTCATAATTTAGAAATTAGATTATGTTTTTTCGGATTTTGGGCCCAATTCCTGTAATTAAATAGACAACACTTTAAAACCATTGTCTTTTATGGCGTTGTATTAATATGCTAACATGAGAGATTTATATTGCTAACATCAAGAGATTCTGTTGCTAACATGAGGTAGACTCATATTGCTAACTTGACGAGATCATAATATTAAATTGACATGTATGAAACACCACACATATAACATTGGACCACATTTAAAATAATACTGTGTAACATCATTCATACATACAACATATTGCTAATATGTTAGAGAATATACACACTGCTAATATGTGACTAATAATTTGCTAATATGTTAGTAACATGTTGCTAATATATGAATAATGATATGCTAGTATGACTTACATTCTCAAATATTACAAGTTTTCAAAATAATATTAAGCATTGATAAAGTTATAATTGTTTATGATCTTAACTATATATAACTCATACTTTAACTATTTTCTCATGAAAGCAACTTAAAATTCAAAGTCGTGCATAAAAAATTTCATGTTAGCAACATAAACACAAGATATGAGCAATATTGTGATATCATACTAGCAAATATCTGACAATTACGAGTTAAATATACGTGAAAAAAAAGTTTTTTTTTTGTATTTTTCATCAATTTTTACTCAAATAAACATATGCACTATAGATCTTAAATGAAAGAGCGTGAAAAAAATCTTTAATTTGATATATTTTTTGCGTAAATTGGATAAAAAACGAGTAAGTTATGGTTATTTAAAGTTTTTAAGAATTTTTTAAAAGATAATGACATCACTTTATAAAAGAAATCTGGAATTACCCGTTATATTTCGAATTTTACATATTTACAACTATGTCACCGCCTTTTTATCCGTCATGTCATCAAAATCCTTGAATTTAATTGGTTCCTAGGTTCTTACGGAGGATTGGTTTCTATTTGAACTCATCCATATATATATATATATGTATACATATATCTGATTCCGAAACTAATCTAAGTCGATACTCTCAAGTAAGAGCGTACATAAATAATAAATTGATTTGAGTAATTTATAATTTATAACACAATCAATTCATTTGTTTAGACATTAAAATAATGAACCCAAAATTACACCAACAATTGGTCATGAAATAAATGGTTTAAAATTAATTTAATTTTGGTTTTTCCACCAATAATTTAGAATTTTATACCCTCTCCGTTTCTGAATAACTATCTTTTTGGATGAATGCACACATATTAATAAATATATTAATTAGATAATTAAATTACCTTATACATTCTTATGTGAATACATTAAATGAATTAAATATGATTGTTTGAATACATTAAATGAGAGCAAATATGAGAAAAATGTAAAATTTTTACCTCGATTGTGTAGAATGACATTTTTTATGAAGTAAAATTAAAGTAGTAGAATGACACTTATTGTGAAACGGAGTGAGTAATATTTTGCTATGAAAACAAATATGATGTTTAGCATTTTATATTTAACAAATTGAAAATCATCGTTCCAATATGCAAATAAAAGTTAAAATAGTGAATATGTTGGTATTGCAATTTGCAACCAAGTGTAAAGCACATTCAAAACAAAATTAATTGTAAATAAGTTGTACGAACCAATTAAGTGGAGCTACCTAGAATTCAACATCGACTACATATATAGGATCAGAGTCCTACCGCCGTCGTACAATGTCACCGTCGCCATATCGCTCCGGTGAACAATGCTCGAAACACATTACCACAAGGAGGAATTTTTACGCCGACGAATCTACAGATTACCCGGAGAATGCAAAGAAGAAAGCACAAATACGAGGCACTCAAACACAAAATTACCAGATTTTTCAAAACTTCAACCCTCCTCCAATAGTCAGGCCCAGCAACAACCTCACCCCTGAACCTCCGCATTACGACGTCGTGCCACGTGAGGAATTCTTCCCCGCCTCTCACGTACGCCTTCACTCGAAGCACCTTCTCTCTCACATAATGCACTCCCATCGATTCACCCTTCCAAAGATCGTCAATGCACGAATTCAAATTCTCCTCCGCCGCCACGATCCACTTCATCATCTCACCCTCTCCACACCACTCATCGTCTCGACGGCCGGGTTGACCCGCAATGCCTGAAGAGCATGGCGGATCTGATCCAGTGAACTCGAGCAGTTGTTGTAGGCCGGTTCGGTATCAGAGTTGGGTAGAACAAATGAAGCGAGGGTTATATCTAGATCTTGAGCAGCAGCTTGGAGGGAGAGAGCGAAGATCTGATTGGGATCCGCGTCGGATTTGATGCTGACCATCTCCATAAACACATCTAAACAGGACGGGGTATTGGAAGCGACAGAGTAGTAGGCGCGGACTGCAGGACTCATGAGGGGCTGATCGGAATGTGAAATGTTGTGCATAACATAGAAGAACGTAGTGGCTAGCACTAGCGCTCCGGTGATAATGATGCAAAGAAGGATGAAGATTATGGTGTTGTTTCTTCTTCGAAATGCCAATGAAATTGGATCTTCCTCAATCAAATGTGTCTTCAAATTGTTGTTGCGTACCGATTCCATGATTTCGATTTCGGTTCTATTCACAAATGATGTAGTTATATTACAATATAATTAAACCTTAGCTTGGAAGAAGAGATTCATAGTAAGGATATAATAATAAATTATCAACCGGCTGACTTACTACTATAATAGTTTGATTAACTTGTACATAGTTAAGTTTTCAATAAAAAAAATTGGCTTGTTTATATTTTTTAATAGAGTAGTATGTATTTTGATTGGAGTTGTTGCATATTAAATTAGTAATCAAGCTGAGCTGTCGAGATCGAAACTGACCTCGAATTTGCTGCTACTTAGGTTGACTCATTCATAATTTCACATCCTTAGATTTAAAGGGGTTTTTTCCCACCCCTAATATAGGGAGATTATAGAGTTACTACACTATTGTTTGACGAATATAATTATCATTTTATGTCAGGAAACATCAATATATCTAAACAGAAAAAAAAAAATTAATTAAAAAAATTCATAATGTAAAAAATTTCCGAAATATGTGAAAGTTTAATTAACTCTTAAGTAGAACGGAATTTAGATAGCTTGTGGAACATATAGAACACAAAAAACAACTGCACCCAACAAAAAATTATATAAAACAGATTTTGGAAAACAATATCCCAAGCAGCAACGACAACTCTCAATAACCTCTTGGAAATGTCGTCGTAGTAGCTGATGATGAGAAAGTCTCCTCTACCACTCAGATACCCTGTAGCTAGAAGCATCTTAGCTCTCACTTCACTCGCAGTCGTCGATTCCACCTTCTCCAGATCATCAACACAGGACGTGATAAATCCCTCGGCCGCGATGATCTGGGTCGTCATCTCAGCCCTTTGCTCGTCGCTCGGCCTCGGATTCATTATGACATGCTCCAGAGCGTCCTGGATTTCGCCCCACCCGTTTAGCAGAGACCCGCTGCAGTTCCTCCACGCCATCTCAGCACTAATGTCGGAATCTGAAGCGGAGTAGTTCGACAGAATTAGTGATATGGCATCTTGAAGCAGTTCGGTAGCTTTAAGGAGGGAAATTGTGAAAATGTAGGAATCGGTATAGATGATGGGATTTGAGGTTTGAAGTGAAGGATCAAACGGCGTCGTCGGATGATCCGATTCCGATGAAGTAATAGTGTTAATGCTGTGCTCGAGATGGATGATTATGGCGCCTATGATTAAGGTTAGGGCGATGAAGATGACTTTGAATATGTGTAAGATCACATCTCCTTCACCTATTTTTCTAGTGAAGAAGTTGTCGCTCTCCGATTCCATGAGAAGAATTTGATCACAAATATATATATATATATATATATATATATATTATTCAGACGGAGGATTAGGTTTTGTTTTCTGACTTGGTTGATTTCTTGAAACGTAACATATATGGTGGCCGGGACAATGAAAATACTGTATATACTATTAATATTATTAATGTATGTATGTTTTATATATTATAGGGAGATATATTATCCGCCCAATATCAACATTATGCAAAGAGTAATTAATGGTAGCTTTGCTACTGGCGTGGACATAGAGGTGTCGATAATTAAATTAAAGGACGGGTATAGCAATGCGCGCGTAGGATTTGTCAACCCATTTACCATACATATACTATTGATTTTCAATTTTTTGACGGTTCAGATGTGTTCCCGAGTTTAAGTTATGTTGTGGCATTTTTATAATAGTAGGGTTATTTTAATGAACTAGAGGTATTTTTGTAATAATTGGGTTGAATGTTTTTAGCATTACCATGATAGGTTTTAATATTCTATAATCAAGGATGAAAATATCGCGATATATCGCAAATTTTGACATTGCGATATAGATATGGGAGAGAATGTATTTTTTCCCGTATCGACGAAATATCGCAGTATGTCGCGATTTTATTTATATTTTTATGATATATTTAGATTTTTATTAATTTTTTTGTGGTCTTCTTTACATCTTCATGATATTCTAAGTCTCTAATAATCTTTTATAATTTTCAGCTTATAACTTGAATCCGCAATTTCAATATCAATCAGGAGTTGGTGATAAACTAAAATTAATTAAAGCAGTTCATGAAGTTTTTAACAAGTTGGTGAAGTTTTTGATAAGTTCTCAAATAGAGCTTGTTTAAATAATTCAAGATTATGTCTCCAATGAATAAATATGCATTTTATATTTAATGGTGTTCGGTAATGACAGTTGAGTGGTGGGTTATATATAGTCATTCATCACCTACAATTAGAGATTTGACAGTGTGAATATTATCATAGACGGTATCCAAACAAAGTAAAGAAATCGTCTTGCGTATCCAAAACTTCAACAATTGGTACTTTGCTATTATAATATGAAGTTAAGGATATAAAATATGGAATTTGAAAATGTTAAGGTTGCAGAGCAAGAATATCTAGATCTAGTAGATATAATAGTGACGCGCGGTCGTTTCGCGGTCAGAATAAATCTTAAGAGAGACTTATCCTTATGCCCACTGCAGTCGTCGCTAGCAAGGAGAGTAAGGATCGATCCCACGGGGAGCTATGAATCCTATCTTCCAATGTCACTATTCCAAAATTGAGGGTTGTGGCGGTCTCCGTATTTCTTAATATAAATACTGTAAACTAAAATTAAAAGAACAAAACAAAATAAAAGAAAGGAAAGTATCAGTAATAATGTATTCATAATTATAACTTAGATTCGAACTTAGTAAACACTTGATCGATCATGGACACGCTGGTTACTTATGTAAATCTAATTATCTAGTTAAAGGTACCGGATCTCTCTCAACGTACCCAATTTATCCTTTCAGTGTAGACTAAAGGTAATCTCTCGTCCCCTAACCCCTAACCTGTTGCCCAACCCCGATCTCTCATATAATTGTAAACAACAAGACATCTTTATGCCCTAGACAGACCCAGATTTACCTAGACACTGATCTCTCAGATGCCCTCAGTACCCATGATGTATCTCATCCCTTTATGACCAACACACAACTACGATTCATTGACCATTTATAGAGGTAGTGAACACAATTCTAATTAACGAGTGATCAGCCACGATTAACTAGCTTAGCTCACTTTAATGCAACAAAGAAAATGATTACACTAGGGAACCCAATTCACACAGTTTATGCCCATAAGCCTCACGGTTCTTACATGTTCATTAAGTTCTCATCTTTGTTCAATCCGCAATAACGAGTCTAACCGCTCATGTTAGACTTAGAACAACAATAAATATAAGTAAATAAAGACATAAATTAAAGGAAAAAACTTACTTGATTAAATAGCAAAATGATCCAACACCAATATTGGAATTAAGTACATAAAAACTGGAAATCCTAAGTGCTTGCGGGCATTAGGCCCGAGTCAAAATTAAAATGTAGAAAAATAAAAAATACTAAAAGCAAAACTAAATTGTACATGTTGTGGTGATTGTTGCTTGTTTAGAGATTGTGTATTGTGTGTTGTTCGTCCTCTACTATGAAAACTACTTATATAGGAGTACAAAACACAAGGTAACTTCCCCCACAGGCCGGGGGATCTTCAGCTCATTTTCGCAGTCGTTGTGCCCACGACTTTCCATATCTGACAGATTCTTTCCTTATTTAAAAGATTTATCTCGCATATTCTGTACTCGTTGTGCCCTAATTACCGACATCCAATCTTCCTTAACTAGCCAATCTACCTTCTAGAATATGAAAGATATGATCAGACTTTCCTTGTAAGCTCCCCTTTCCTTTGGCGACTAGGGTGCACTACTCCTGCTCCAGCTGGTAATTGCTACTCTTGTGCCCAGTCTCCTCTCCTTCTCTTGTCAATTACACTGGGTTTGTTATGGGCACGATCACGAACTTCTCCTTCAGTGATGCTGGAATGGTGGGCATTTCTGCTAGACTCGAGAGAGAGCTTTCCGTTGAGAAGTCATTGCCCATCTATGGTATCATTGGCAACCAAATGCCCTCCAGATGTGATTTTGCTACCTCCTGCCCCTCCTTGTGCCCATATTGGCTATTTCCGACTCAAAAAAGAGAAAAAATAAAGGACAAAAGAATGAGAAAAAGACACAAAAACACGAGAGAATTTGGACTTGTCAAATAGCTAATAAAAATGATGAGGAAGGAAATCCACTTTTTCAATGGATTCGCACTGCGCACGTAGATAATGAGTTGGTACCAATATTGTTTGGAATAAGATGACATTCCATCTACTATATTTGAACCTCATAGATTCTCATTTTGGTATTAATTGTACTTTATAATGTTTATTTAGTTATTTTATATTGTATTATGTATTATTTTATCAAATGTATTATCTCGGACAATATTTATATAATCTATTATTCATATATCTGCTTTCAAAATACAATTCTATCAAAATTTTGAGTAGAATATGTGCATAATAATATGTTATAATAATTTCTAAATTTTCTTGTTAAATTTCCAAGATTTTAGTATAGTTGCTATATTTGGTACAATAGCGATATTTTCATTATTGGCTGTAATTAGTTTTAACATTACTGTGACTATTTTTAGCATTATCGAAGAAGATATTAGTTTTAACATTAACGTAATTAGTAGTCGTGTCTTATTTAATCTTCATATTGTCTTGGCACCACTTTGAAGATTTCTCCTGAGTTGTTTGAATCTTATATACCCGATTGATGGACATGTGGTTACCTACAATGATGGATATTTATAAAATATCGCGTTATCTTTATCATCTTGATGAGTGGAGGCAGTTTCAACTTTTGTTCTCCTTGTAAATTCATCTGTTGTAGTTCTTTTAACACCTATAATTTTTTATATAATACTGTTAAGTAAACAAAATAACAAGGCTAAAAGCATAATTTTGAATAATAAAGATAAAAGTAGTAAACAATAGTGTCAATGATAATGCTAACGTGGTATATGATGATGATGTTAATTTTGGTGAATAATAATGCGGGTGCCACAAAATGTGCCATGGCTTGGATTTATAATATTCATGTTAACTTTTGCAGACAGAAGTTTTCTAATGGTAAAAATGGCAATGATAATGCTGGCATCAAATATGATAATGCTAATTCAACAAACTGTAACAATGTTTGTTCATGATTGGTTTATAATGTTCTTGGTAATTTTTTATGCTAATGCTAACAAATGGTTACGATAATACTAAAATGAGAAATGAAAATGCTAAAATTGTAAACGATAATGCTAAACACAATAAATTATACAGATAAATCATACAATGCCAACAATGTCATGTTTTATATGTTTCCATAAGTTTCTCAATATTAACAAAAACAAAATGAAACTACTAAATCATCATGAGACAATGCTAACAGGGTGGATGATATTGATAATATAATTCAACAAAACTGTAATAGCGTTGTTCATGATTGGTTATTAATGTTCCTGACAAGTTTTGATACTAATGCTAACAAGAGTTATGTTAATGCTAAAATTAGAAATGACAATGCTAAAACTGTAAATGATAATGCTAAATTCATAAAATGTACACATAAATCATGCATTGCCAATAATGTTAGGTTTTACATGCTCCTACAAGTTTTCCAACGCCAACAGAACAAAATGAAACTGCTAAATCACCATGAAGCAACGCTAACAGGGGTGCACGATATTGATAATTCAAGAAAACTATAATAGTGTTGTTCATGTTTGTTTTATAGTGTTCATGATAAGCTTTCATGCTAATGCTAACAAGAAGTATAATAATGCTAAAATAAAAAATGACAATGCTAAAACTATAAATGATAATGCTAACATTCACAAAATATACAGATAAATCATACATTGCCAACAACGATAGATTTTACACGTTCATACAAGTTTTCCGACGCCAATAGAACAAAATGAAACTGCTACATCATCATGAAATAATACAAACATATTTTATTCAAGATTATGTTTTATATGTTTCGAAAAGTATAATAACAACACATGAACGAAACTGTTAAATCATCATAAGAGAATGCAAATAAGTTTTTCTACAAGGAAAAAAAAAAACTGAACGGAATATAAAAAAAAAATTAAATGATATATCACCTTGATTTTTCATCTTTTCTGGTTCAAAGATTTAATCCTTCGTTGTTGTTCTTCTTCCTTCAGAAAATTTCAAAAATCTATGGTGCGTGAATAAGCTTTCTCTTCGATTTTTTTCGCGTTAGTTTGTATTAGTAAGCTTTCTCTGAGCAGTTATGGTAATTGAGCTTTCTCTGCAAATTCTGATTCTTCGTATATTTTTAAAATATTCCGATTTTGCCCTCACTAAGCTTCACGGGCGGTAGATTTTCGTGTTATTACAAAACTGTCAATGCATGGTGGTCTTAATCTGTGCCGTAGATTGTGATCGGATTAGATGGTGATGATTGATTTTTAGTTCTCACATGAGGATTGTGATCGGATTTTGATTAATATTATGTAAATTATAAGAGTATTAACATATAGCCATCATATCATTACAATTTAAATAATATTTTTAGCTAACTTAAAATTATCAGGTTGACATCATTGTGAGATTATTAACGGGCTCCTAGCTAGTTGGGTTAAACGGTGTAGCTAATATAATTCATTAATGTTACTAAAATGTTAACAAAAGGTTGCTATTGTGACAATGATAAAAATGTCCCTAATTAGTGTAAAAAAGTTTAAACGGTGTAATATAATACATCATAATTTATTTGCTAATATATATAAATTACATTTGTTTAATATAAAAGCAGCTACTTTCAGTATGTTAATAAAATATTACAACAAGAACAATCAACTATATATTATGTTTTAATAAATTATTAATATTTAAAAACCTATGAATATAACGTTAATTAATTTGCTACTATATATACAGAACATTGCTAGTTTTTAAATCACAATCTTCTAGTTTATAGTTAAACGCCACTTTCATTGTTATTAAAAAAACATAAGAGATGGTTTATCCGGGGGAGAGATCGAGCTTCAAGAAATAGTGAATGGTCTTATCAATACATAGATGTATAACTCCCCAGGAATTTCAATTGCGCTCATATTTATCACTGTAGAAATTGGGTTAAAGCTTTCCCCAGCCCCTTCTCATCAATGGACTCCTGACGTATACGAAGGAGTGTGGTTCGTTCGAGAAATTCCTACCTCTCTATCTCTGAGATGTTTGGATTTTTCAAAACTCCATGGACATGCAGAAGAGAAATGCTATCCCCACTCGAACCAAGACAGAACTTTTACTTGTTCAAATAAAGAGAAATCAGTGGTACAAGAAATTGATTTTTTAGCCACACATAAATTTGCCACACATTTTATGTGTGGTTGTTTAGCCACACATAATCATAAAATGTGTAGGTGAATCAACTAGATAATTTTCTTTACTTAATGGCATTTAAGAAGTGTGGCAAAAAGTTTTTAATCACACTAATATTCTTTTTGAAAAAATTTATCATACTTTATATTTTGACGAAATGACATTTGTATTTTCTTTTGCTTACATGGACAGTTAGAAAAAAGATTAGCTACACATAACAACCACATCTGTATATGTTGATTACAGTTTTCAAAAAAAAAAAAATTCGAATCAAATTTAACAAGCGTATATGTAAACTTCAGTACATTTTACAATTTAATTAATTTTTATATATCTTTTTTTAAAACGTGTAGTGCTCCACTCCTCCACCTACATTTTGACATAATCTTTTCTCTTTATCTATATAGAATCATTTGAATTTTAATTTGATAAAACAAAATCCAATTTAATAGCAAGCACCCTTCCGGCCAACAACCTAATCCTTTTTTTGAGGGATCCTTTTTTATTTAAATAATGATTTTAAAGAATTATAACTAATTAAGCACACGACGGCATATATCCTACTTCCTACCCCCAACCCAAATTATAAAAATAATTAAAAATTTAATGAATAAACTAAAAAGCCTTTTAGCTATAAATCACAACACCAAAAAAAAATAAAATACGTCAACATTAATTTTAATTTTATTACTTCTCTCATAATTCTATCATATTTTAAGTCACAAACAAGTAGTTATTTAAATTTAATACCAAAAAAATTATTTTATCAATTTATATTCTGAAAGGTTGATTAGCTATCAATCTAGGATATGATAGATTAAAAATATAAATATAACTTTAATGATTTAAATTATCAATGTAAAACTCCAAAAATCATATATTCCAATTATCTTTAATTTTTCTAATTATTTTTTATATTGATTTTAATTAAACATCATCAGTTAGTTATATATTAAATTTATTTTAAAATATATTTTTTAAAAAATCAATATACATTAGTTTAGAGTTTGAGATTGATAGTTTTAGGAGAATTATTAATCCAATGTCTGAAAGATTTAAAACTATTGCTTTAAGGCTTGAAGCTTTAAGTTTGTTAGTGTTGATGTTGATGACACCTATTTTAATTTATTGATAATCTTTACATTTCCTAGCGTTTGTAGATACTTGATATACTTGAATTTAATATATTTTTAAATCTCATTGATATCTTTATAGATATCTTTTTTAAATAATTATTTCCCCATCAAAATTGAAAAAAAAATTAATAAAAAAGAACTATATCAATTTATTATTAATGTTATAGGAAACAAAAAAATAGAATTACATATTGAATTTAATTTAAATGTTGAATTTAATTTAAACTTCTAAAAACCTCTAATTAAATTAAATAGAGATTGAATTGATAAAATTTAATAAAGCCCTCTATTTAATTTAATTCAGGTAATTAATGTAAATTCGTGTTTGTTTTTATTTAATTTAATTTAGGATAATAATGATGTAGATATTTAATGGCCACACTATATTTCATTGGATGGAGTTTTAACACTGTTAAATTTTCAAACTTTAAATCGATAGTTTTAGATTTTTCAAATCTTGAATCGATAGAATCTATGTTTCAAGCTCTATGCCCCATTTGGTTGACACGGAATATGACTTGGAGAAGTAATCTGATTCCCTATTTTAACATTAATGTATTTGGTTCATTTTTTATGTAATATGGAAAGGAATCACATTCCTCAAAACAAGGAAAATTGTGCAACTTTTCTGGATTGTGAATACCTACTCCAAGTAGGTATTCTTTTTCCTTATTTTTGGGAATCTGGTGATAAATGATTTCATTGTTTGATTTCTTCATTTATTATTATTTATTTTTTTTATAAATTATTATTATATTTGGATTCATATTTTTTAACTAAAAAAATATAAAAAATGTTTTTTTTAAATTGAAAAAAATAATATTTATTATTATCTTTTTTATTATTAATACTAAGTTTGGATTAAAAAATTTCAATAAAAAAAGAGTAAAATAAATAAAATAGAAAAAGTAGAAAATTTTATAAATGAAAAAAAAATAAATTAAAAAATGTGATACTTTTTTTATTGAAGAAATTACGACCAAAATTCAACTATTTTATCAATTAATTTTTTTGGTATTTCTATCAAAATTCCAATAATATCATTTTTGAGACAACATTGCGGACTAAACGACGACCATACCATTGTCAATATAGATAATTTTGACTTTCAATTCAATAAAAAAAAATTATATAGATAATTCTGATTTCCATTTCAATAAAAAAAAAAATTGGATCACCAATACAATATTTACCTTAATTGATTATTTTTTTAGTCATATAAATTTATTTAAATTGAAATAATATGTTGCATTCAATATCTATAGTACTAATGCAAATTGAAGAATTACACACTATATGGTTCGTAATTTAAAATTATAAATATTGGTAGTATGAAATAAGATACAATATATATTTTAGATATTTAATAATCTACTCTTGTTTAAATTTAATCCAATAATAAAAAGAGAATCAGTACAATAATTTTCTTATTGTGTTCCAAACATAGAATAAAGATTCTGTTAGTAATCATTTTCCTCAGAATCGCATTCTCAGAAATCATATTCCTAAAAAAATTTACTTTCCAGCCAACCAAATGAGCCATATGTGTATAGATAAACCATCTTTCGAACCTTGGATTAATAATTCTCATAGTTATAATCATTCAAGTTTTAAAACATTTATTTTTTTATATGACGTTTCACGCAGACACTTTACCCAACGTTTATGCTAAATAAAGGTTTTTTAAAAATTCAAAAAACAAAACAAAGGAAAAAAATCAATAAAAAAATGTTGGTGCTCACAAATTATTGAAAAAGTTTTGGATTAAAAAAAATATATATTAATATATACAATTTTATTTTAACCGTTCTTGCTTTCTTCAAAGAGTTAAAAGGAAAAAGGAAAAATAAACGTAATAAAATATAATATCGTATTACTCATAATAAAGAATGTAATTAATTCATTCAATATGCCTTCCAAAATAATTGAAGGGTGACACGTCTCTATATTTGAATTTTGTAAAAGCATACGTAAGCAAAAATAATTTTTAAAGGTATAATTAGTAATATTATATGCATTGGTCTAAAAAAATTATACGCATTATCGAAAAAACTAAAACTAAAAAATAGCATAATCCATTCTTTCATAATATTTGAAAAAAAAAAAATACAATCAATTCTTTTGTAAGATTTTACTCATCCCGCCATGCACTAGACAATTAGATTTATTTTTTTTGTTTCCCCGCCAAACACTAAAATAGAAAATTTTCACCTTCCCTCTTACACCAAAAAACCCTCCAAATTAAAATTGAATGAGTAGCAGTTTTCTCATCTCCTCCACTCATCTCACAAAACATCACCCACGTCAAATTCTTAATAGAATTTCATCCAAGTATCAGACGCAATTTTTCTATTTCTCTCACGGTACTTCTCAATCAGATTTTCGATGTTTAGTCAAAATTAGCGGAAATTGGATAGAGAATTGGCTAACTTTTGGATGGGAGAGCATATAACAGTCAATTTGGATGAAATCTTATTACAGAGAAAGCTTTCAGTTGTGTGTTTTTTTATGCTCAAATATGGGTGCAAAAATTGTTGTTAAGGTTAAACAATGGGCTGATATGTTTCTCATTGCCATTACTTATATCTTCTTTCTTTCTGTTGATACATAAGATGTATGTGCTAATGCTTGTATCTCTTGGGTTTTGATGTAGGATCAAATTGACAAGTCTTGAACAAGTGTCTCGATCTACTCGTGAAGGGGGTGGGCTTGAATATCATAATATATCTGTAATTTGCATAATACCGACAGGTGATGTTGATGACTTTATAGTTTGCATTGTATTATTGTGATCTTATTTTCTTCAAACTCATGGAAGTCCCTTGATTATTCAAACATACATTTTTGCTGCTTAAATAGAATATAACAAGAAAGAAATTTGATCAAAGTGATACTGATCAATTGAAGTTGGAGTATATATTCCAGTTTCCGATTGTGTGTTTATGCATATCCTTGAGTATTTCTTTTTCTCAATTAGTAATTATGTTTGTCAATTAAGAATGTTTTATCGGTGTACTTTATGCAGTAGATGATGCGAAGACACATAAATTATTCAAGTATATATCCTAATAGCTCACATGAGGTAGCAGGTACTTATAATGAGTTTTCTATTTTTATGTTTCAAGTACAATACTGTTTTTAAAACAAGTCCAGTAGTTTCACCGACTTATGTATTGGCCTGGATCAAGAGTATCTAGAACATCATGACTCTAATATCTCTCTAATATTTTGTTTTCAGCATGGTCGAAATCGTAGAGACTTGCACAGTATGTAGACATCCTGAGTGATGTTTTTGGTATAGATATTTGATTCCCTTTATAGAGATTCTTGGATTATCTCGGATATTTGTTTTCTATTCGAAGAGGTGAATCATGAGTTGAAGGATGTTTCTCTGATTGATTTTTAGAGTTTTCTCGGTTGCATATCAGAACTTCTAGGTAGTTTTGAATTCTTTTGTAGCTTTAAATATTTTTGTTAAATTTTGAAGTTTCATGATACTTATTGGGTGTTTATGTTTTTAGGGGTTTTCTTAATCTATTTCTTCAAGTGATAGTTCCAAGTGATTTTTTCAAGCTTGTTGACTTGAGTTGGATTGTTATTCTATGTGCCGATCAATCGATCATTGGCGAGGAAAGCAATTAGGGACCTGATCGCTCGAGGCTTGATCAGACTGGTGTCGGCTCATTCAAGCTAATAGATTTACACTAGGGCTGCAAATTAGGGAGAGATATGGAACTAAGCTTTTTATGGCTTTTATTTGTGTAATTTTATTATATGTGATCAATGTATGATGTAATATGATTTGATTTCGAATAATAAAATTTTTGTGCTTTCTATAGTAAATTCTCTATTTATATTTTTGATGGTGTTCAATTATATACACATATATATATACATATATAATTTTTCATATTGTAATTTTAAAATAAAAATATTAATACCCACAGATAATACATATTTTAAATCTACAAATAATAATTATTTTAATATTATTAATTTTTTAAAAAAATGCCTACACATAAATTACAATTTATACCGACAATTAAAAATTTTCACATGCCACGTGTCATGTTGGATGATATGGCGCCATGTCATCATTGCATATGTGGGGCCGCATCATCATTACACGTGGCAAACATGTTTAGACATATAATTTATACTTTTAGTGACATATATATATATGTAAGTAATACTCTATGAATTATCCACATATATATGTGTGTGGATAAAAATCTTTTTCTACAGAAATATAACCACACATGCTAACATTTATATTATGTGTGGGTAAACAGTTTCACTCACACATGAGTGTATTTTTAGCCACATTTATATGTGTAGTTAAAATTTTAAATTTTTGTAGTGGGTAAAGAAAAAATTTGGGTGAAGAAGAAATAATTAATAAAAGAAAAATCGTCAAAAACAAAGAAGATTGAAAGAAAATTGGAAATGACATGAAATAAGGGATATGATAACTAGATAATTGTTGAATTACTAACATAACCTCAACTTACTATAATTATAAAATAATTGCATTTTTGATCCCATTTTTTTTAGATCAATTTTGACCGTGGAAAATAAATAGATGGGTGGATTAGGTTGGTTCTTAGTTCCTACATGAGAATTGAGTTATCATTTGATCTCTAACACACAAACACACACACACACATATTCTCTATAAATCATTTGCAATTTTTTTTTACTTTTAATTTATTTTAAAATTTTTATTTATGGTTATAATCTATCATTCTCCAATTAGGATATATTAAAGAAATTCAATATTGTTTTAAAAATTAGTTATAACACAGAAAATACAACATGAGAGGACATAAAGAAGATCTGATCCGAGCACGAATGCTTAAAATATCATTAATTTATTATAATTTATAATGTGTACTTGTACGTGATTAAAAACAAAAGGGCAAAAAAAAGGAGAAAGCCCTTTCTTATAAGGGTGGCTAAATATAATGTAAGTCCCGAGCCTATGATTTAAAATTTGAAGTTGATTTAAATTCGTTACTTTATGTGGCGATGTGTTCGGGGTATTCTGAGACGGCGAAACATTAACCGTGAGACGAAATGCAGACGGTGTGGAGAGGAAGATGAATCTATGGAGCATTGTTTGAGATATTGCCCTTGGAGTCAATTTTTCTGGAAAGCATCTCCACTTAGGATTGTTCTTGAGCAGTCCACACAAGGAATGGGTTTTCAGAACTGGATAGAACAGAGGATGACTATTGAGGAGCCGAGAGTCCATAGCTTATTATCCATCCTTTTGTTGATAAATTGGAAAAAGAGAAATCCGCTGATATTCAAAAATATCTCTACGCTGCACCACATTTGTTTTGATCAAGCCATGCAATTGCAATCTGAGTTTGAGATGACAAAAGATGTGCAGAACGAGCAGCACCATCAAGTTGTGGAAAGGGATTGACAAAGGCCTCTTGAGGGCTTTTGGAAGGTGAATGTCCATGCCTCACTACAGTTGGATGAAAGAGTTGGCGTGGGAATCATTATCAGAGATTCAAGAGGGAGGTCGATCATAACAAGATGCACGAGGATGTTGACTCAGGTTGAAGTGGAGGTAGCGGAGGCATTGGCATGCCAAGCAGGACTTGTTTTGGCTAAGGAATGGGGTGGCAGAAAGATCATCTTGGAGACAGATTGTCAGAAGGTTTATCAAAATCTTTGCTCAGATTGGGAGGATCTCTCCTATCATGCTGTTGTCCGCCAGTCTATCCGGAGAGAGGCGGATCAATTGGAACAAGTGATTTTTAGTTGGGCTCGCTGCACGGCCAACGGGGTAGCCCATTCCCTCGCTAAGTTAGCTTCTAGTAATTCTGCTTTCTTTTCTTATACCGGTCATATACCGGAGTGTGTGTAGTCAGGCATTAATCCGACAGAACCCGTGGCGCAAGTAGTCGGAAGCAGAGTTGTGGGAACCGGTGAATGAATCATTGATGATATGTTGAAGACGTTCGGCGGCAGTTTGGAGGGAGAGAGCGAGAATTTGATTAGGGTCGGTTATAAAGTAGTTGGTAGTGATGGGATTAAGGGTTGTTAAGCACGACAGCGCCGGCGCCGGAGCATTAGAAAAAGAACAAAATTCGTGGACAGGGTAAATGTGAGTTGTTGGAAAATGATTAATATTGTGAATGCGCATGAGGTGAAGGACGGAGGCAGTTATGAGTAGCGTAAGTGAGATTATAAGCAGAGTAAAAAACACGGCTATCATCTTGTTTCGTCGCCGGAATGTTGACATGTTTGCATCTTCTTCTTCTTCTTCTTCTTCGTGATTAGCAAGGCTTCTTCTCTTCAACTTACCGTTGCCGTTCCACGATTCCATCACAGCTGGAATTGAAGATTACGAGATCTACGACTAATTAAGTAGAGGCCGGACGGATTCATATGCCCCTCATTTTGTCGGATTAATGCTAATTTCTTAATTAACCAATATATAACTCATTAATCCATTTTCATTTTTTATCCTATTTTTTGGAGTTTAATTATACAGTTTTTTCCCCCAAATTACTTTTTGGGAAATTAATTATGCGTGGATGCGTGGATACAGAGGTGTTGATGAGAAAGGCTTGTTGGACGGCGGGGATAGCAATGCGTAGGTTTATAAACTGTATTATTTCATCTTACTGATTAATATACGTCAAAATATTTATACAATATATATAAATGTTGTGTAATAATAATATTATAATATGCTACAATATATACTAAGACGTTAGTTGACTCATTATTATATTGTGGAATGTTTTGTTTTTTTAATCAACCAAACAAAGCAAGATAAAGATGGAGATAAAATGAACTTGCAATTACAGCGTTAAATGTGAAATGACCGTCTCGGCGAACGAACAAAATGGCTGGAGATCATTACATTTACATTAATGCCGGCCAAAAGAGAGTGTGATTTTTTTACCAAAAAACAAATATCAACCGGATTTAAATATTCTCCAAAACAAGAAAAATATGAACAACATCTGCAAATCAAACAAACATATAACAACCAGATTTTCCAGAATCAGAGCCCAAACAACATCGACCGCTTTCCAGAATTTGCGCAACATCTCGTCCCGGCGGCTCATGAGAAAGTCGCCTCTCTCTCTCAAAAGCGCCGCCGCTTCAAACACCCTCTCCCTCACTTCATTTGCAGCAGCTGCCGTCGGCAAATCGTCAAGACACGAGTTTATGTTTTTCTCAGCCACGTGAATCCAATTCGCCATCTCAACCCGCTGCTCGTCACTCAGCCTCCTGGGAAATGGGTTCGCCCGGATTGCCTCCCGGAGTAGACCCGACCCGTTCTGCAGCCATTTCCGGCAGTTGCTGAAGGCAATTGCAAGCTCTGTTTTAGCGTGTTTATATGAGGCAGAGTAGTTGGAGAGGATTAAGGAAGTGGCGTTTTCCAGTTGTTGAGCGGCTCTTTGAAGGGATAAATTGAATATCTGGGATTGGGTAGTAACGATGATGGGTTGATTAGAGATTTGAAGTGAAGGGTTTTGATGGATTGACTGATCGGTGGACTCTGATTGGACGAGATAGGTGATTAAGGCACCCATAATTAGGGCTAGAGAGATGAAGAAGAATGTGAATATGAGGATTAGCTTATTGTATCTTCTACGATGTGCTGCTAAGTTTATCCCTTCTTCCAAATGGCTTTTCTTAACCAAGTTCTTGCTCTCCGATTCCATTGATGACTGGGAGTGGGGAAGATCGATTAATTAAATTAATGTGAGATATAGATATATATAGAAGAGAGGGTCTACACAGAGATATGTCAAAAACTTATCGTGGATTTAAATTTGTAAGATTGATGATGATCAAGATTCAAACTCATATTTTTATTTTTTTTTTAGAACAAATTAAAACTCATATTTAATGGAATTATACCATATTTATAATTCTATAGAGATTTAATTGTATTTGGAGTTGGGTCCACATGTCTTTGTGTGTAAGGGTAGGAAGGTCTCACGCAAACTCCTATTCCCATCGGATAATCCATATGTCATTATTTTCTATTGGGTCAACGTCAACGTCAACCATGAGATGAACGTCAAAAGTCAAGTATTAATGCAATAATTAATGCTGTGCTGGACTGCTAGTGGCGTGGGCGGTGGGGGAAGCTCCGTCAATGAAAATTTGAGATTTTCCATTCAACGTTATTTATTTTAATCTAAAAAAGTCATTTCCTCAAAAATAAAAATAAAAATATATAACAAGTAATTGTTAATTAATTAATCTGATAGGCTAATATCAATTTATCTTGTGATTGCTAATTAATTAATCTAATAGGTTATTTCTTTTTATATACTACCTCCGTTTCATAATGTTTGTTGTTTTGTTTTTTTTATCTGGAATTAAGAATTAATTTCGTGGACAAATATACCCATCCCTTATATATGCCATAAAATCTAATTCATCTATATTTTCCTAAAAAATAACAATATTTTCTCTCTCCATATATTTTTCTCTCTTCATATATTATAGGTAAGTTAGAATAAAAAAAATCTTGTAGGATTTGAGAGGGTTAAAATTGGGAGAGAGGATGTCAAATTATATAAAACAACAAACATTTTGAAACTAAAAAAAAAAACCTTAAACAACAAACATTATGAAACGGAGGTAGTAGTATATTTAGAAACTATCTTCAGATATAGTAATATAACACTTGGACAAAATAAATTTAATCATAATTAAATTCTTTCGATCTGTATTAAACCAAAATATATACTATAAGAGGCCATTAATTACTGAGTGAGCTTGATAACCAGAAAATAAAATAATAAATCGTATAGTATGTATATAATTTGATTTTAATTTATTAATGCTGCATTTGGTGAACAACACAACATGATTCTAAAGAAATAAAGAATTGAGCAAAAGAAGCCAAACATGAACACTCTTAATCTTTATCTATTTAATAATAAAAACACAGATAATAGTAAGTTTTATTTTCCCGTCCAAAAATAACTTTCTAATTTAGGAAAAGTGTTTTTTATTAATGGGTCACATCCACTTCTTTTTTCTATTAAAAAATGCAGTTTAGGTAACTTTTTTGACATGCAGTTGGTTTTATCAATTCCTTTTACACATAAACAAATGCATTGTTGTATTTTTCAATAAACTATTTTGATTCAATTTTTGTAGAAGAGTCATGATAAAAATTATTATTTATACTTTGTTGTCATCAATGATAAAATAATAAATTAACACATATCCATTAATTAGTTTATTAATACAAATACAATTATCCATCTTCAGTAGCACAAAAAAGAGACAATCTAATATAAAGAAAAAACTATCATCACAATCTAATAAATATTTCATCAATATAGACGACATAATAGAAAAGACAAACATTAAGATAAAAAAAAAATTCCAGAAAAAAGAGAAGACAAATAAATTTATAGTTACATATATTTAAATAAATTTAAACATTATATTTTTTTCTGCTTAATGATATTATAAATGATAGCATTATAAAAAGGAATTAATTGAATAGAGTTTTGTGTATCAAACATTAATGCAAGGTATCTCTAAATTAAAAATGATAAAAAATATTGCTTAAAAATGAACGACTCTTGGAATGTCAAGACAAGCGGATTGGTGTTTTTTATGTGTAGAAGAAATTTTCCTCTTGCAGCCTCTTCGTTTCCGCGCATATATGTATATGAGTGATGTATCTGTAAATTAAAAATAATAAAAGAAAATTGTTTCAAAACAAGTGACTGTTGGAATATCAAGATAGTTGAATTGATCTAGAAGAAACTTTTCACATACCAATTGCTCAATTCTAGCGCATGCATAAAGATACTGCATCTGTTCAAAATTAAGTCTGCAATAAATTATATATATATATATATATTGATTGGGTTCTTTTTACCTATCTTTTGAGGATAATTTCGTTATATAATCTTTGCATAATTATCTACCTTGCATCTATTTTGGAAACGTTTTGTTGTGCTTTGAAGTTGTGCAGGTGGATAGTTATAATTGGGCAGATAGGCTACTAGTTTTGGGAATGCAGCAGGGTTCGTTTGAAAGGAAGTTCTGAAGCAGGCCGTTTGGGCAAGCCGCCTGGAGGATGGACCGAGAAGCTAGGATCTGGGCCTGCGCGAGTAAATTCAGCCCGTTTTGCAATCTGTATTGATCCAGCCCAAGACCTGGACGCGGATTCCAGCTTTACTACAGCTTTTGATCACCTCTATTTTGATTATTACCTAGTAGAGATAGGATAGGATTTTAATTCCATATAAAACTCTCTTTAATTAGGAAAGTATCTTGGGAGATATGGATGTATATTTATATTATTAAGTTTTTAATATCAGATATAGACGGACGAAAAACAGGAGGAGAACGCCGTTCAGAAATCACAATTAATCTTCCAGATTCATATTTTTACTACAATTCATATAGTTTCGATATTTTGATGATTAATATGCGATCAGGCTAGACGTCGTTCATCCGGAAATCAATCCACGAATCTTTGGCTCGATTCAACTGTGAGATCTAAACGCTTTCTTCTAATTAATTAATTTCGTGTATTTACTATTTTCCGCTTTGCAAGTTGTGATTGATTCGAATTTACGAAGTAGTTGCAAATACTTAGTGGTTTGAATTTGTTACTAGCTAATTAAATCCATCATACGAAATTGTGATAGGAGTTAATTTGGAGCAAAATGATTTTTCATAATCAAGGGAATAGTAGACTTAATTAAATTGTCCTGTGTCAGAGTCGATTGATTTTGTGTCGGGTTCCTTAGGAATTTAATGCAATCAACCCATTAAATCGGTAGAGTGTCTCTCAAGATTGTCGGTTGATTAGGGAACAATTCATGAAGTGTCTTCTTGTTTGTCGATAGATTTAGGAATTAGGTTATGCCGGAAAGTGTCTTCGATAATCATAACCGATTTGCATGAAATAATTAATTTAATCCTTGAATCTAGGATCAGTTGAATAGCCAAGGTGGTGTGATTGAGTTTCGGATAATTTTTAATCACTTATATAAATAATTCTTTTGTGTGAATGTTTGGATATTTATTTAATCACTACGTTAGTTTCGCATCTTTTATTTTATTTCTATAAATTCTCTGTTGAAGGGTTTGGTTTTACAGGTTGAAAAGTTAGGGTAGTTCTCGCCAGTCTCTAGGGAAACGATCTTGCTTACCACTGTACTGTGCAGTTTGGGCAAGCCGACTGTTGTCGGAACTTTTAATTTTGGTGGAAACGACACACCAAATTTTGGCGCCGTTGCCGGGGACTGGTTCCAAAGCAGTAATTACTCGAAACTTTTCAATTTGTTATTTTTCTTACTATGGCTTTTTCATTTGTTTTACAGTGCATGACCCGTTCCTCACACCAAGGAGAATTATTGTTCAACCCAGAACCGGAGAGAAAATTACACCAATTGAGGAGGGCTGCCCGGGAGTCTAAGGAGACGTCCCAACCTAAGGAAGGAACACCTGGTTTGCAACAGCTAGTCAACATGGCGGATAACCCAAATCCACGTGATAATCAGAATAATCGAGCTTTAATCCATGTTGAGGCGGAGGAACCTGCTCCCTTGATTCGAGAGCTGGGTCGTCATCGAAATAACAGGCCTATATCCATTGTATTGCCTCCCATTGCCCACAATGCGGAGATTCGGCCGGGGTTCATCCAAGTGCTACCCAAATTCAGTGATGCACCTGGAGAAAGTGCGCACACACACTTAGCAGAGTTCGATTGGGTTTGCTCTACCCTGCGTCCTCAAGGCTTTACAAATGACAACCTGCGCTTGTTAACTTTTTCTCATACATTGCAAGGACGAGCACGAGAATGGCTTTTCGATCTTCCTCCAGCTTCAATCACCACCTAGGATGAGCTGGAAGAACAGTTTCTGCGCAAATTTTTTCCAGAGACTAGAGCAGCAAATCTTCGAATGGCCATCTCCAGCATCAAGCAGAAACCAAATGAAAGCCTAGCCGATTATTGGGCAAGATTTCAGCAACTATGCCGAAAGTGCCCAGACCATGGATTCACCGACTACCAGTTGTTCACCAATTATTTCTATCGAGGCATGTCAAACTTCGATAGAAAGATTATTGATGCTGCCAGTGGAGGATCACTTACCAACAAGACTTTGGCAGAGGCAAAGCAGTTGATCATGGACATGGTGTCTGGTGGGCAACAATATGATGATGAAGATGAGGGTCGCCACCGACCTGTGAAGAGCATAGAGAGAGCTGAGACATCTGATGTGAATGAGAAAATTGAGGCTTTAACATCTTTAGTCCGTGGATTGGCCGTAGCACAAACAAAAGGGCCTCGATGTGGTGTTTGTACTGAGACTGGGCACTTTACTGATGCATGCCCAACCTTGCAAGAATCTTCCTCTGAACAAGCTTGCTATGGTTCGGGTGATGCTCAACAAGATGCACTCAGGGGGATTTACTATGATGGGTCGGGACGAGGAGATGATTTTAGAAGAAAACGAAACAATGATCCCTACTCCAATACCTACAACCCAGGCTGGAGAAATCACCCCAATTTCCGATGGAAGCAACCTGACGACCTACATGCTCAAGGAGATTTCCCACCGAAACCTGCAAGAGACGGGTAGTTTGCCCAAACTGACAAGTCTGCTCCTAGTATGAATGAGATTATGAAGTGCCTGGAACAGAGCAATACTTTGGTGAATAATTTGGCACAGAATCAGAAGGCGTTCCAGCAGGAGACTCAGGCTGCACTCGGCAGTATGGGCACGCAGATCACACAACTTGCAACACAAATGAACAAAATGCAAGGAAATCAAGGAAAGCTTCCATCCCAGACTGAGCAAAATCCGAGGGGGAATGTCAATGCTATCACACTTCGCAGTGGGAAGGAACTAGCTGAAGTCGAAGCAAAGAAAGGGAAAACCCAGGAGTTTGGGCAAACTGCAGGAACTGATGATAAACCTGAAGCTGACTCCGAAGCAATTCCTACGCACTCTACCCCTGCTAAGGTATCTATTCAGTCGAATATTCCTAATAAAATTAACTCAGCCCCTTTTCCTTCCAGGTTAGCAAAGCACAAGAAAGAGGATGATGAAAAAGAGATCCTCGAGTTGTTCAAAAAGGTGGAAATTAATTTGCCATTGATCGATGCCATCAAGCAAGTTCCCCGTTATGCCAAATTTCTGAAGGAGCTGTGTTCCAAAAAGATGAGATACGGGAAGGATGCAAAGATCAAGGTTGGTGAAAACGTTTCTGCTGTTATTCAACGCAAATTACCACAAAAGTGCCGAGATCCAGGTATGTTTACTATCCCTTGCATTATAGGGAATAAGAAGGTAGAAAAGGTTATGCTTGACTTAGGTGCTTCTATTAATGTCATGCCTTTATCCATGTACAACGATTTGAAGTTGGGTCCTATGAAAGATACTAGAGTCATTATCCAGTTGGCGGATCGGTCTAATGCATACCCACAAGGTGTTGTAGAGGATGTACTAGTTAAAGTTAATGACTTGATTTTCCCCGTTGATTTTTATATTGTGGACATGGATGATTCTTTTTCTGCGCATAGATCTTTGATTTTGTTAGGACGTCCATTCATGAAAACGGCAAGAACAAAAATTGATATAGATAAGGGTATGATGAGCTTCGAATTTGATGGGGATGTTGTCACATTTAATATATTCGAAGCTATGAAACATGTGGAAGATCCTGAGGCTATTTTTATGATTGACACTGTTGATTCCATTATTGATGAGTTTGTTGAGAATAATTTCAGGGATGATAAGCTTGAACAGGTACTCTTTGGAGGAATGCATGCACCTACTGGAGATTCAGAGGAAGAAAAAGAAATCCAAGAGATAATCCAGCAGCTTTATGCCACTGAAGAATTTTCCGCAAGGAATCTGACAGGCCGTTTGCCCATACCGACCAACACAGAGCCACTTTTGCCGTCTCATGTGAAGGCTCCTGTTCTGGAATTGAAGGTCCTTCCCGAGCATCTGAAGTATGCATATCTGGGGGAAGGCGAAACACTGCCAGTCATCATCAGCAAGGACCTGTCATTTGCCCAAGAGGAGTGCCTGGTTGCTGTTTTGCGCAAACACAAGGGAGCTATTGGCTGGACTCTTGCTGACATTAAAGGCATCAGTCCTGACATATGTATGCATCGGATTTTTTTGGAAGCTGATCACAAACCATCCCGAGACCCCCAGAGGAAGTTAAACCCGGTGATGAAGGAAGTGGTATTGAAAGAGATTCTGAAGTTGCTCCAATTGGGAATCATTTACCCCATCTCAGACAGTGTTTGGGTCAGCCCGATGCATGTTGTTCCAAAGAAATCTGGATTCCAGCTTGTGAAGAATGAGAGCAATGAATTAATACCAATGAGATTGCAAACGGGTTGGAGGATATGCATCGATTTCAGGAAGTTGAATGACGCGACACGCAAAGACCACTTTCCGTTGCCTTTTATTGATGAGATGCTCGAAAGATTGGCAGGGAAATCTTATTTTTGCTTCCTTGATGGCTACTCCGGTTATTTCCAGATTTTTGTGGCTCAAGAAGATCAGGAAAAGATGACCTTCACTTGTCCTTTTGGGACATTTTCTTGCAGAAAGATGCCATTTGGCTTGTGCAACGCCCCAGGCACTTTCCAGCGCTGCATGATGAGCATTTTTTCCGATTTGATAGAAAGCTGCATCGAGATTTTTATGGATGACTTCACCGTGCATGAAGACTCCTTTGAGCAGTGTATGGAGCATTTAGACAAGGTTCTTCAACGGTGTGTAGAGACTGATTTGGTTTTGAACTTCGAGAAATGCCACTTTATGGTGCAACAAGGAATTGTGCTCGGGCATGTCATATCTGCAAAAGGCATTGAAGTGGATAGAGCAAAAATCAATTTGATCACCAAGCTGCCATACCCATCCAATGAGAAAGCAATTCGAGCCTTTTTAGGACATGCGGGCTTCTACCGTCGCTTCATCCAGGATTTTTCGAAAATTGCTCAACCCATGACTAAGCTGCTGCAGAAAGATGTCCCTTTCATCTTTGATGATAAGTGTAAGGAAGCCTTTGATTTCTTGAAGGAGAAACTGACTTCTGCACCAATCATTCAGCCACCACAGTGGGGACTCCCGTTTGAACTTATGTGCGATGCAAGCGACTATGCTGTTGGTGCGGTGCTTGGGCAAAGGACAGGGAAGGTCAGCCATGTCATATATTATGCTTCTAAGACGCTCAATTCCGCTCAATGCAACTACACCACAACTGAGAAGGAGCTCCTTGCTGTTGTCTTTGCGTGTGAAAAATTTCGATCTTACATAGTTGGATCAAAAGTTGTGGTGTACACTGATCATGGAGCTCTAAAGTACTTGTTTTCCAAAAAGGAGTCCAAGCCTCGATTAATTCGTTGGGTCCTTCTGCTGCAAGAATTTGATCTGGAGATCAAAGACAAGAAGGGAGCTGACAATGGTGTTGCGGATCATTTAAGCAGACTACTGACCCAATCAGACGGTTTGCCCATACGGGACGACTTCCCAGATGAGCAGTTGCTTGCTGCTGCAGAAACCATCCCTTGGTACGCGGATTTGGTGAACTTTCTCACCACTGGGATGTTTCCAAAAGGTACTAAATCTGCCAAGAAGAATAAGTTGAGAAGTCAAGCCAAGTACTTCATTTGGGACGATCCTTATCTGTGGAAAACCTGTGCCGATCAAGTTATTCGAAGGTGCATTCCCGATGATGAGATTTACTATATTCTCACCTTTTGTCATGCTCACGCCTGTGGGGGTCATTTTGGGCCAAGGAGGACAGCTCGCAAAGTCCTCGATTGTGGATTTTATTGGGAAACTCTATTCAAAGATGCGTATCACTTCTGCAAGCATTGTGATCGTTGCCAGCGCCTTGGCAATATTTCATCCAGGAATGAGATGCCGCAAATTCCTATCCTGGTTTGTGAGATTTTTGACGTATGGGGCATGGATTTCATGGGCCCCTTTCCCAGTTCTTTCAGCAATTCTTACATTTTGTTAGCGGTCGACTATGTTTCCAAATGGGTCGAAGTCAAAGCGACTAAATCAAATGACTCCAAGGTGGTGGCAAAATTCCTCAAAGCACAAATTTTCCAACGCTTTGGAGTTCATCGGGCTATCATAAGTGACCAAGGCACACATTTCTGCAACCGGACCTTGGAAGCTTTGTTCAAGAAGTATGGAGTTATACACCGGGTTGCTACAGCATACCATCCACAATCCAATGGCCAGGCCGAAGTCTCGAATCGCGAGATAAAAAATATTCTGGAGAAAACTGTTTGCCCAAGTCATAAGGACTGGAGTCTGCGCCTGGATGATGCCGTTTGGGCATACCGCACGGCATTCAAAATGCCAATCGGTATGTCCCCTTACCGTTTGATTTTTGGGAAGCAGTGCCACTTGCCCGTTGAATTGGAACATCGTGCTTTCTGGGCTGTCAAGCAGTGCAATCTGGACCCGCACTTAGCCGCACATGAGAGGAGATTTCAGTTACAAGAGCTCGAGGAAATCCGGTTGGAAGCCTATGACAGTGCTAGCCGCTACAAAGAGCGCACTAAGTTTTTCCATGATAAATACATTCGGAGAAAGACTTTTGAGGTCGGTCAAAAAGTTTTACTTTTCAATGCCCGCCTCCGACTTATGCCCGGAAAATTGAAGTCCCGTTGGACGGGACCCTATGAAGTTGTTAGTGTCAGTCCACATGGAGCTGTGGAGATCCGTAGTTTTGCCACTCAGAAATTATTGAAAGTCAATGGGCAACTGCTTAAACCATACTGTGCCGAGATGGAGTTGTCACATTTTGATGGGGTTACTTTAGCCCGTCCCATTTCCACTTGATCCGGAACTTCTCGTCGAGCCACCGACGTTAAAAAAGAGGCGCTAATCGGGAGGCAACCCGACTTTCTTTCTTTCTTTTTATCTGCTTTTGTTTATTTGTGTGTGAATTTTAGTTCTGATGCTCTTTAATTGTTTCTTTTGTTTTACTTATTTTATTTTAATTTCGTTTAATATATATAAAAAAAAACGACATGGTGCGGTGAACGTGCAGTAGTGATTGTTACGCTGCCATAGTGGTATCTCACCCACTTGGTTGGTTATTTTACAAAGGAAGGGTTAATTTTAAATGTGGGGGGGGGGGCAATGTTTGTTCTCTATAATTGCAGGGTCCTCTTTGCAATTTCCCTAACTCTGATTTGGGGATTTTCCTTTTACAAGCCCTAATTCCCCTTTTAATTTAACCCCTTCTTTTGCCTTAGTAATTTTTTTTTGTAGCGATATTTTCACTGCCTCCTTGCAGTTTTCACCGCCGCGACTTCCCGCCTTCCTCAACCCCTGTCGAAGTTTTCGATCTCCCTCTCCTCCGATGGGCCGACGAAAGACATCCAAGAAGCGTTCGAAAATGGCTACCGCGGCCACCCCTTCATTTGCACCGCCGGCCCACTCCCCTGCTTCACCAGAACACACACCATCTCCGCCGCCCGCTGCTACGCCACCCCAACCGTCTCCGGTATCCAGTACCACTCCCCTGACTGCACAACCTCTTCGGCGACTCAAGCGCCGTCTCCCACCTTCACCAACTAAAGCCGGTCCCAGTAAGCGCAAGCTTTCATCCCCGCCGCCTCCACAGTCCTCCCCACAGCTTTCCGGTGACTCTTCTGCCACTCCCGCGGCTAAGCCACCCTCTGCGCCTTCTCCAGAGGCCACGTCCGTTTCTTCCAGCCGTCGCCGCCGGCCTGCACCGCCACCTCCCTACCTTTCCGATGATGTGGTAACTCTGCGCTCGCAAAGGAACTCCAATCGTTCCTTTGTCGGTGCTCGACTTTTTAATTGGGCTAACATAGCTATTTTAGGACAAAATGAAAATATTCGTGCTCATTTCGATAGAATTGGTTGGGGTGCTTTCTTGGACATTTCTTTACCTGTGCATAAGTTGTTGAGCTTGGAATTCTTGTCTACTTTTTCATATGATGCCTCTCATCCTCTTAATGATTCTCATGCTGTGGTTTTCACGTTAGGGGGTCGTCGTTTCCATTTATCTGTCAATGATTTGAATGTGCTTCTTGGTTTTGAATCTGATGAGTCCCTTCTCTCTGATGTTTATACCGATGCTTCTCGTGATTTTCCTGCTTCCTTTGGTATGCTTGCTGCTGAGCGTTGGTGCGCATTATCTATAGATGCTGAGTATGTGTCTAAATCTGCTAAGAGTAACCACCTTCGTGATGGTGCCCTCCGTCTGTGCCATCATTTTTTGTCTTGTACTTTCTTTGGTAGAGTCGACTTGATGAATGTGGTTTTCCAACAAGAGCTCTTTCTGTTAAATTGCATGATCTTAGGTGACAAAGTGAATTTTGGTGCATGGCTAGCTCGACAGTGGCAATTTACTGCTAGGCACCCATTGTATAAGATTACTCTTGGGCATATGATTACACTCTTGGCCCAGCGTCTGCATGTTCCCCATGATGAACCTGTCTTTCTGCCTGCTACTTTATTTTCTCTCGTTGACTTTGCTGCTATGAAGCTCTTGTGTGTTAACGCCGATGGGCAATATCAACTTTCTCAATCGGGTGTCGAAGACCCGAGTTCTCTTTCAAGTGCAGGTCCCTCTGCCGTTCCAGCCTCTATTCTGCCCGCTTTTGAGGTTTTGCTCACCACAGTGACCCAAGGACTTGAAGATCGCCTCAACCGCCGCCTCGATGATATCGACACCCGCCTCACAGCCATGGAGCATGTTCTTCGCGACATGGCTGATTAGTGTTTGCCCTCTCTTCCTTCTCTTTCTTGCTGTTTTACTTGTTCTTTTCGTTTCTGTGTTTTATTTTGCTTTCTTGTCTTTGTGTTTCACCCCTTCACAGTGAGGACACTGTGTGTTCTTAAATGTGGGGGGGGGGTCTGTAAGTATTTGCTTATTATTATAAAAGAAGAAAAAAAAACAAAAAAAATATACAACAAAAAAAAGAAAGCATAAGGCTGTGAAGGTTGGATAAGTATGAGGAGGAATGGTTACGACCTGATTTGACTGGTAGTTTTGGTGTTGTCTCATTTTTGATGTCTTTAACTGCTCGTATGATACCTTGGATGATAAATTGTGCTTTAGATCATGTTCTTGTAACCTCAGAAAGTGAGTTTTGAGCCCATGAGCATGTCAATTCATTGAAAGCTCTTTGTTTATTGAGAGTGTGTCGGATTTGGATATTTGATGCTTGGTTTGCTCTTTTGCCTAATTATTTTTGTCACCACAGTTGAAACTTTGGAAATGATTAAGGCAATTAGGAACACACCCCATTTTTGGCCTCCAACAGAAAATAATACCCTACCGTTACAGTTTCCACCTAGTGAACCAATTTTGAGCCTGTAATTTCCCCAATTCCTTGTTCAACTGAACTTCACAAGAAATTAGCCATAGCTTTGATTTTAGCCTGTATCTTGTCCCTGGGAACATGAAAGCCATTCTGACTTGCTGAACTTTGGAATTTGGGAAGATTTCTAGCCAATTTTATATACACCAACAAAAAAAAGAAGAAGAAAAAGCAGAGTACAGGGCTGCTAATTATAATAATAAAAAAAATTAAAAAAAAACAAAAGAGGAGTTGAAAAGGGTATAGCTGCTGGGATTGAATTCCATGATGATGGATGTTGGTACAAATAAAGACAAGGGTGAATGAGCTTACATGTTCCCTACTTTTGAGCCAAGTACCCAGACTTATCCAACCCGTCACCCAAGCTCCATTTCGCCCTTTTTACAAGACCTTTTGATCCTTGGATTAACTTGGTTTGATGATAATGGGGATGACAAAAGAGCAAACCTATGCTGAGAATTCCAAATCACGGCTTGTGTGCATAATATTTCAAGACAGTTCCTCGTTTTTGTTGAGCGAATATGAGAGAATCCTGGAGAGGCTGGATCCATGAGCATAATTCTGACTTGGTTGAGAGCAGTGATAGATTTCATAAATGAGATGGGTTGGTGGTTTGTGAATGGTTGAGTCGTAACCGTTCCTCTGAATACTTTCCAACTTGAGGCAGGTCGTGTTCTTCGTTGTTCCCTCTCTATCTTTGTTTTCAGTTTGTTTTGTATGCTCGAGGGCGAGCATTGCTCAAATGTGGGGGGTTTTGATTGGGTTCTTTTTACCTATCTTTTGAGGATAATTTCGTTATATAATCTTTGCATAATTATCTACCTTGCATCTATTTTGGAAACGTTTTGTTGTGCTTTGAAGTTGTGCAGGTGGATAGTTATAATTGGGCAGATAGGCTACTAGTTTTGGGAATGCAGCAGGGTTCGTTTGAAAGGAAGTTCTGAAGCAGGCCGTTTGGGCAAGCCGCCTGGAGGATGGACCGAGAAGCTAGGATCTGGGCCTGCGCGAGTAAATTCAGCCCGTTTTGCAATCTGTATTGATCCAGCCCAAGACCTGGACGTGGATTCCAGCTTTACTACAGCTTTTGATCACCTCTATTTTGATTATTACCTAGTAGAGATAGGATAGGATTTTAATTCCATATAAAACTCTCTTTAATTAGGAAAGTATCTTGGGAGATATGGATGTATATTTATATTATTAAGTTTTTAATATCAGATATAGACGGACGAAAAACAGGAGGAGAACCCCGTTCAGAAATCACAATTAATCTTCCAGATTCATATTTTTACTACAATTCATATAGTTTCGATATTTTGATGATTAATATGCGATCAGGCTAGACGTCGTTCATCCGGAAATCAATCCACGAATCTTTGGCTCGATTCAACTATGAGATCTAAACGCTTTCTTCTAATTAATTAATTTTGTGTATTTACTATTTTCCGCTTTGCAAGTTGTGATTGATTCGAATTTACGAAGTAGTTGCAAATACTTAGTGGTTTGAATTTGTTACTAGCTAATTAAATCCATCATACGAAATTGTGATAGGAGTTAATTTGGAGCAAAACGATTTTTCATAATCAAGGGAATAGTAGACTTAATTAAATTGTCCTGTGTCAGAGTCGATTGATTTTGTGTCGGGTTCCTTAGGAATTTAATGCAATCAACCCATTAAATCGGTAGAGTGTCTCTCAAGATTGTCGGTTGATTAGGAAACAATTCATGAAGTGTCTTCTTGTTTGTCGATAGATTTAGGAATTAGGTTATGCCGGAAAGTGTCTTCGATAACCATAACCGATTTGCATGAAATAATTAATTTAATCCTTGAATCTAGGATCAGTTGAATAGCCAATGTGGTGTGATTGAGTTTCGGATAATTTTTAATCACTTATATAAATAATTCTTTTGTGTGAATGTTTGGATATTTATTTAATCACTACGTTAGTTTCGCATCTTTTATTTTATTTCTATAAATTCTCTGTTGAAGGGTTTGGTTTTACAGGTTGAAAAGTTAGGGTAGTTCTCGCCAGTCTCTAGAGAAACGATCTTGCTTACCACTGTACTGTGCAGTTTGGGCAAGCCGACTGTTGTCGGAACTTTTAATTTTGGTGGAAACGACATGCCATATATATATATATATATATATATATAACTGCAACTGTTCAAAATTTAGACTGCAATAAATTGAACAATTCTCGATGCTCTTTTAATCTTTTAATATTTTTTGTAATGATTGTTCTCTCTCTATATATATATATGATTGTTCTATATACATATATATATATATACATACATATTGATTTTATATTATACATAAAATATCTCAAATTTAATGGCAATTAATTAAGTGCTACACTTCTCGATTTTTTTAGCTTTTTAAGTATATTATAATATTATAATGATATAATGATTCTTCCAATTCTACATAAACTCATATATATAAAACAAATCTTGAATACATAAATATATACACACATATACATACATATATATCTATATATATAGCTGCAACTTTTCCATAAAGTGAACATTTCTCGATGCCTGTAAACAAATACATCATGATCAGTTGCAAATTCAAACAAGTTCTGATAAACTCTTCATATTCTCCAACAAATTTTTTATTTATTTTACATCTACAGTGCTTATATAAATGGCAGATCAAGTGGATACTCTTCATCTTGCACCAGATATCACAAAAACATACAAGTATCAAGGTATGTAGTAATATTTTGTCGTCCATTTTGTATATATGAATTTTTGTAAACTAATATATTTTGTTATTTTCTTATATATATTTAGAACAGTGAGACGAAAACATGCCTCCAATGTGGTCCTTACTAAGCCAAATCAATCCATTTAGATCTACTTGGGCTTTGCAACTACGTTTGGTGCGTGCATATGAAATCCCTGCTTATGGAAAAAATAATGAAATAAAAGACTATGTTTGCATATTCCATGATAGGGAGGTACGTGAAATGCTATATTATTTTGTTTTTTATAAAATATTAAATTTTATAGTTGTTAATAATATCTTCTTTTTGGTAGGGTGTCCGAATTCAAGCTACCATACAACGAGACTTGGTAGATCGTTTCAAGTCATCACTCATTGAGGGGAACATATATGCGCTAAAAAATGTTAGCGTCGCAAGTAACAACATGAGATTTAAAACCACAACACATCAATATCGTATCATTTTCTTACAAAAAACGCTCATGCACGATTTGCTCGAGGAAGGATTTCCGCACATTATATACAATTTTAAGTCCATGAAAAATGTCATTTCCATGGAAAATGTTGATGAATCGGAATATTTTGGTGATTAATACTTTTTATTACTTCATTACTTATGTTTATCACTTTATTTTAAAGATGTGAGTTAATATTTGTTATGTTGTTATTTGCTCTTGAAGATATATTCGGTGTTGTGGGTGGAGTTAGTGGAATTCAAAATACCATTTGCAATGGTCGTGAAACAAAGCTTATTGAATTTTGGCTTGAAGATCTTGAGTGAGTTCATTTGATAAATATTTTTTTTCTTTAAATTTATATTTGACATTACATTGGTTTTGTTTTAAAACTTAGGAACACCCGAGTGGCATGTACTTTATGGGAAAAATACGCGGAGGAATTTAAAACCTATCTGGATTCTGCACTGCCCCAACCTATCGTTTTGATTATT
Organism: Perilla frutescens; assembly: GCA_026008535.1. Taxonomy (NCBI): domain Eukaryota; kingdom Viridiplantae; phylum Streptophyta; class Magnoliopsida; order Lamiales; family Lamiaceae; genus Perilla; species Perilla frutescens. The sequence continues at coordinate 17,551,317 of BRKX01000014.1, read as the reverse complement.
CAAATGTGTCGAAGGAGGATATATCGAGGTTCTTCAGATTCATCACAATTATTTACATGTACATCACATGGTGTATAAATTGAAATTATATATTTTCTTTTCTAATAAATATAGGAGTAATCAAAGTGAACAGTGCATTTCACGTTACAAAGTTGATATTCAATGCAAATATTTCTGAAGTAAATGAGCTTAGAAACAGGTATTTTAGCTAAATATATTAATTAGTTTTTAATTATTTATTTTCTGTGAATTAAAAATTCTTTACATTTTTACATATTTTAATAAAGGATTTCTAATGAGGATAGTGTTACTGCCAACACTATTGGTGCAATATCAACCTCATCAACAATGAACATGGTTGGTAATCTTGAACATGAAGACGTGAAGAATATTTCAGAAATCACTGAGAATAATTTGGTAATGATTAAGGATCATTATTATTTTTTGAAGTAAAATTAGGTACACTAAGATATTATATATTTCTAACTTTTGTGTATTTAAATAAAACAGATTGGTTCCTTTTGGGTTTATGGTAAAATCGTAGCTATTGAGAGTGTTGGATCATGGTACTATTTGTCATGCAAAAAATGTTCAAAGAAAATTATCAAAGTAGAAAGTGGTTTCTACTGTGAGAGGTGCAAGGTGAAGATGGAAGTTGGAGAATATCGGTAACTTATATTAACACATTTTTAAAGATTTAGTTATTTCTATCTAACTTTGTGAAGAAGCTTCATTAATCCTCTTTTTATGCAGGTATAAAATTGTGGTACGTGTTGTTGATGATAGTGGAGATGTCTAATTTCTTTTATGGAATAGGGAATGTGTGCAATTGATTGGAAAATCAGCTGAAATGTTAAGGAGTGGTGTAGTAGAGGTATACATTTGGAAATTTTTATTAATATTATGTTAAATTGTGTTACCATATAATATATGACTTATTCATTATTCGTTATGTTCTTAAACCTTTCAGGGGGGGAAAATATTGAAATTCCCGATGAAATTGAGTCTTTGGTCGACAAGGAAGCACTGTTCAAAATTCTAATTAAACCCGATCAAAAGATAAATTATTCTGTATTGAAAATTTGGTCTGATGAAACTGTAACCAGCAAATATTGTCTGAAGTACAAAGAGAGTGAGGTAATGTTGTTAGTGTTTTTATAATGATTATATTTGAGATAATATTTCATGAAGAAAAAATACAGATACTTAGAATCTATCATTTTCTGTGTACAAGAGAGGGATTATATTTCTATACTTGACAATGATGATACCTTAACTGAGAAGGTACCATTATTTACATTTTATATCTTTTGAATTTATGATATTTTAGTGTCAATAAAAATTTGGGAATATTTTAGGTGGCCTCTTCAAAAGCATCTATTATCACTCCAAAGAAGGTACCGGAGGATCTCTTGGAGGAGAGTTCAGTGAAAAGGTCCCTCTTTGATGATTTCTCCTCAACTGTCCCCACAAAGAAAACAAAGGTGGTTGTGAAGATTGAGAAGGAAGAACACTAAATCTTTTTGGTGTTGCTGGTTTGGAATTTTGATGTAGTGTTGGTTCATTGTTGGGCTATTTTTTTGAAACCTCTTCCAGCTCCATAGTTTTGTCTCAACTTTTTGTGTGTGCCCATTAGTTTTTTGTCTGAACTTTGTGTTTAAGGCCCATTCGTGCAAGCTATGTTTGGTGTTTTATGGGACCATTAGTGCAAGTTATGTTTTATTTTTCATGAGGTCCATTATTTATCAGTTTTATTTTGTATCTTAAAAGGGCCTTTAGTTCATTTCTATCATTGTATAATTCCTATTTTTGGAAAGCACATTCAATTATGGGACTATTGCTGTATTGACTTTATTATACAATCACTTATCATTTTCTTTACGCACTAAATTTACAATAGATATAACATTCAAACAATATTATATCGAGAACTAGAAAAAATTCACAATTAAATGGATAAAAATCCAACTAAAAGAGCCCAAGAAATGAAAAGCTAAATAATGGTTGACTAGGTTTAAAATAATTCCTTTTTAACAAATAAACATATAAGCATTTTTGCTACTTTATATCAATTCCTTTTACACATGAACATACGCATTGTTGTATTTTCCAATAAACTATTTTGATTCAATTTTTGTAGAAGAGAGTCACGGTAAATATTATTATTTATACTTTGCTGCCATCAATGATAAAACACTAAATCAACAAAGGACCATTAATTAGTTTATTAATAAAAATACAATTATCCATCTCCAGTAGCACAAAGAAGTATATAAAGAAAATATTATCATCACAATCTAAAGTATTCGAGCTAACAAGAATAGAATTAAAATGGAGCACGAGTGTGAAATGATTGCCAAATTATATTATTATTTAATTTTATCTTAATTAGCCACGAAATATGTTTCATTAGTATAGATATAGTACAATATGTACCAAGAATAGTGGGCAAATGAATATGTTCCAACCATATTAATTTATAATTAATAAATATTTCATCAATATAGATGACATAATAAAAGAAAAGACAAACATTAAGATAAAAAAAATCATTTTTTTTCGTAGATTATGTTTTGTGGCATACAAGAATAAAGTGAAGACAAATAAATTTTTAGTTACCTATAATTAATAAATTTAAACATTATATTTTTTCGCTTAATGATATTATAAATGATAGCATTATAAAAAAGAATTAATTGAATAGAGTTTTATGTATCAAACATTAATGCAAGGTATTTGTAAATTAAAAATGATAAAAATATTGCTTAAAAATGGATGACTGTTGGAATATCAAGACAAGCGGATTGGTGTTTTTTATGTCTAGAATTTTTCTTTCTCTTGGAGCCTCTTCGTTTCCAGTGTATATACGTATATGTAATGACACTACTTCGGTCTTTTATATCTATTATCATTCATCACAAAATTGTTTGTTCAACTGCCCCTCAAAGAAACACACTACTGCCCAAATCCTAATTGTAGCAACAGAGGCTCAAGTTCAAATTCAGAGACTGTCTGGGAAAAATGAAGAAGCTAACTGGATCAGCTCATATCGAGGGCAAGAAATTGAGGAAATTAGAGAGAAACAAAGGTACTTTTGATGTTTACATCAAGTTTCCCTTTATTCGTGAATTGTTATTCCAAGTTCTCCACTTTTTTGATAAATTTTTGTTACGACATAAAAGTGAAAAGAAACATATATAGAAAAGAAAAGTAAAAGCTCTTATCTCTGTTTTTGTTGGTGTTGTTGCTGCGAACATAAATCTCCTCATCCATGCCTTTTTAGATTAGACTCTCCCCATCCATGCTTTTTTAGATTTATACTATCTCAAATTGAGATTCCATCAATCTTCAACTATTATTCATAATTTCACTTTCATTATCAAGAAAAAAAAAACACTCAATACATCTTTTGAACACGACAATAACGAAGAAAATTATTTTTTTGCATGATCCTGCCAAGAGAAATGAAAAATTAATAATAATAGTGAAAAAATGAAATGTGATATAAGTGGTTTCGTAAAAGAATAGAAATTAGAAGTATGATATAAGTGGTTTCGTAAAACCATGTGCGGCATGATTAATAATTTGCTGTGTAATTATAGCATGTTGGTTTAGTTGCCAAATGACAGTGGATGAGCTCTACTAGAAAATAATGAATGAGCTGGTGCAAATCCAAAAAAACAATAAAAGATGACTGCATCTGTTCAAAATTAAAGTCTACAATAAATTGTAACACTTCTCAATGCTTTTTGGATAATTTTTAAATTGTAAAATATTTCAAATTTAATGGCAGTTAATTAAGTGTTACACCCCCGAATGATTTTGTTTTAGTTTTTTAAGTCTATTATAATGATTAATCCAATTCCACATAAACTCATACATACATATATATATATATGAAATAAATCTTTAATACATAAATACACATACACACACACGTATATATATATATATATTGGTGTTTCTTTTAGTGTTATATTTCTATTATAATAATTGTTCTAATTATATATATGGGTGTGTGTGAGAGACTGCAACTGTTCAAAAAAATAATAAATTGGTTAATTTAGGCCCAACATTTTTTTAAATCAGGCCCAAATTTTAAGGCTATCAATATTTGTTTTGAAATTATACTCTACTTTTATCGTATCATATTTATTGTGCTAATTTAAATTTTATCATCTTCTATGTATATACATGTTTTTATTAGGGTCTATCATTTTTTGTTTGCGTTTCTCCTTTAATTTTTTTTCGTAGTATGTATATTATACTCATTTAATTAATTTTTATTTTACTAAGAAAATATTGGTTCCTTACCAACAAAATATCCGCGTTATTCTACCAATTTGGCTGCTGAAACAATTGTCAGACCTTCTACACTGGTGAATACATTTCCGTTGTCCGAGTCACCTCTGAGTAATATAACCAATGGTAAAATTTACATTATTCTTATTTATTTATGTATATTAAATTCATTTTAGCGTACATGCTTACTTACCATACTTATATCTAAAATTTATTTCAATTCAGTTAATGGATCCACTACATCCCATAAAGTTTTATGGAATAGATCCAACATTTTGACATTAGAATCACAAAATGCTACTACAAGCCATTCATTGTCAACGATAATTAATTTGTCGGAGGATGACGCTCAACCAAATGATTTAAACAGAACAATTTCAGACAGTTTAGCAAAAAAAAAATAGTGATGTTGCTTCCCTCAATGTTGATGTCGAAGATGTTCACAACTCCAACGGTTAGTTTTATTTCTATCTATCTTGAAATCGCAATAATTAATCAATGTAGTAGGAAAACAATTGCACAAAAATATAATTAATTTTTTTTTTACTCATACAATGTTTTTTATGTTCCAGCATCCCAAGAGTTGGATTTTCCAGCAACCACTCTTTTGGCAGGTATAGTTATCTTTCCATTTAAATTATTTTATTATCCTCTGTTTGTATTTTTATACATTTAATTAATTAAAGTTAGTATTATATATTGTCTTTATTATTTTAAATTGCTCCATTTTTATACTATGGGATGTTTATATTAACTCATACATAGAATAATAGTATTATAAATTAATGCCATTTTGTTCTGCTTGATTTTTTATATGTTTTACTTTTTATTAAATTTAATGTGATATATTGAAACTACTAATTCTTTATATACGTGCATGATGATGTGCCATCAAAATATAATATTTAATTAAATATAGCATATTGTCACGTTTAAATTTCGAAAAAAAAATGCACTTAATTGTTACATAAGTGTATATGTATTATCTGATGATTGACTTTAATTAATGTATTGATTTTTTTTAATTTATATGTTCAACCTTCCAATCCAATTTACATGATAAACCGAAATTGCTAAACTAGATTGAGCACATTATACCATCAAAATAATTTTTTTTAATTTCATATCCTTTTGATGAAATGTAGAATATTGGGATATTGGTGATCCAACGCACCAATGTCAATTCTGTAGTGCATTTTTTTTGTATGAAGAGAGGTTACGTCGAGATCATCAGACATGTAATCCAAAGTATTCTCTATGTTGTGTTAATGGAAAAATTGAACTTCCACGGATGAGAAGCCCACAACCTGTGTTTGAAGATCTACTTTATGGAGACAATGCCAAGAGTAAACATTTTCAAGAACACATCCGTTCTTATAATAGCATGTTTTGTTTCACTTCTATGGGAGGAAAGATAGATTCGAGCTTTAATAGAGGAAACTCTCCACCAATTTTCCGATTAAGTGGGCAGAATTATCATTTGATTGGAAGTATGTTACCCCCTGAAGGATCAGTTCTTAAATTTGCCCAATTATACATTTATGATACGGAGAATGAAGTTGGAAACAGAATCCAATCAGTTAGGTTAGTCAAATAAAAAGTTTAGAATTTTATAATACTTTAAATATGTTTTGATATATAATTTATCTTGATTTCAATCGTGTTAATTAATTATTATTTTTGCAGAGACAAGAACACCAACGATTTACATATTGAAATAGTTTCTGATTTGAAAAAAATGTTAGATGAAAATAATGTATTGGTTAAATCATTCCGCATGGCTAAGGAGAAAATCATGGAAGGATGTTCTGATGTAAGATTAAGGTTAATTGGCCGGAGAGGAGGAGATGCTAGGACATATAATTTACCTTCCATTTCTGAAGTTGCAGCACTAATTGTTGGAGATTTTGATGAATCTTTGGGAGATAGAGATATATTAGTTGAGTCGCAAACAGGGAAATTGCAGCGCATAAATGAGTTAAATCCTGCATATCTTCCTCTACAATATCCTCTTCTATTTACATATGGAGAAGATGGTTATAGGGAAGATATTCCTTTTGCGGGATCAAATAGTAGTAAGTCTGGTGGAAGGAAAAAAGTAAGCACTAGAGAATTTTTTGCATATCGGTTGCATGAAAGAGATGGAGAATATTCTGGTATTTTATCTACAAGATGACTTTTTCAACAATTTGTTGTTGATGTTTACACCATGATTGAAGCTGGAAGATTGAAGTATGTGCGTACACATCAAAAGCCACTTCGTTCTGAAATGTACAAAGGTCTTAAAGACGCTTTGAGCAAAGGTGAGACAAACCCATGTACACAAGGCAAACGTATTATATTGCCATCTTCTTTCAATGGAGGGACGAGATATATGATTCAAAACTATCACGATGCAATGGCTATTTGTAGATGGGCCGGCTACCCATCATTGTTTATCACATTTACTTGCAATCCTAACTGGCCAGAGATTCTTCGTTTTGTTGAATCTAGGGGTTTGAAACCAGAAGATCGCCCATACATAATTTCTTGTGTTTTTAAAGTAAAGCTGGATGATTTCATCAAGGATTTGCGAAAGAACAAACTTTTTGGTACAGTGAAAGCAGGTATGTCTTTTAATATGTTGGTATGAATTGAGATATATAATTAGTTATTTTTTTTAATTTTTAACTTTGTTTCTTAATATGAATGTGAATATTGATGTTTTAATATATTTTTTGTAGTAATATACACCGTTGAGTTTCAAAAACGAGGTTTGCCTCATGTACATATTTTACTTTTCCTGTCAAAAGAAGACAAGCATCCTACCTCGGAAGACATAGATAAAATCATTTCAGCAGAGATTCCAGATGAAGACACTGACTCTCATTACCATGCTGCAGTTCGTGATTTCATGTTGCATGGTCCATGTGGGAATGCAAATCAGAACTCTCCTTGCATGTCTGGAAGTCGTTGTACAAAGCATTTTCCAAAAAAATTTGTTGATATGACGACAATTGATGATGATGGTTATCCTATTTATCGTCGTAGAGATGACGGAAAGATAATAATGAAAAATGGTGTTGAATTGGATAATCGATATGTGGTGCCACATAATCGTTATTTACTAATAAAGTATAGAGCACACATTAATGTGGAATGGTGTAACCAATCACGTTCAATCAAGTATTTATTCAAATACGTCAACAAAGGACATGATCGTGTCACGACATCATTTTACCAAAGTATAGAAGATGATGGCCAAGGAAAAAATGTTGATGAAGTGAACATGTACTATGATTGCAGATACATTTCACCATGTGAAGCATGTTGGAGAATCTTTGGTTTTGAGATCCAATATAGAGATCCTCCAGTCGAGCGTCTCAGCTTTCATCTTCCAGATGAGCAAAATGTTATATTTTCTGATACTGATCATTTAGATGAGGTACTCAATCGACCAACCGTAAATGAAAGTATGTTTTTAGCTTGGATGGAGGCAAATAAGAAATATCCTGAAGCAAGAGAGCTAACTTATGTTGAATTCCCAATGAAGTTTGTTTGGAAATTGTCTACTAGAGAATGGAAACCAAGAAAGAAAAGATTTTCTATTGGAAGGGTATTCTATGTACCTCCTGGGTCTGGAGAGCTCTATTACTTGAGATGTCTTATTAATGTCATTCGGGGGGCTACAAGCCACGAGGATATAAAATGTGTTAATGGGGTCCAATGTGTTTCGTTTCGTGATGCTTGCTATGAATGGGGACTTTTAGATGATGATAAAGAATACATTGACGGTTTTATTGAGACAAGCTAATGGGCATCTGCCCAAAGCTAAAGAAATTTATTTGCAACATTATTGTCATCTGACTCATTGTGTCGGCCTGAAATAGTGTGGGAGAACAGTTGGATGTACTTATCAGATGACATTTGTTATAAACAACATATTTTATTTGACCATCCAGGTAGAAGAAATTATCGATTTAAATTCTTAAATTCTTTTACATTTTATTTTTATTTTAGTTTTATAATCTCTCTTTTTTTAAATTTTTTGCAGAGTTGAAATTGAGTACTGAGCAAATAAAAAATTTTGCATTGGTAGAAATTGAAAAATTGTTGTGCAGTTTTGGGCGAAGCTTACGCGACTTTCAATCAATGCCATTTCTAGGTGATAGTTTCTTTCACAATACAGAAAATAGGCTGATACATGATGAATTATGTTACGATCGGACAATGTTAGCAAGTGAGCACAAAGAACTTTTTAATAACTTGACAACCGAGCAACGTTGTGTTTATGATACAATAATGAAAGGGGTAAAATCAAAGTCAGGTGGATTTTTCTTTGTATATGGATATGGCGGCACAGGAAAAACATTTGTATGGAGAACATTGTCTGCAACATTGAGGTCAAAAGGAGAAATCGTACTAAATGTGGCTTCAAGCGGCATAGCATCTCTTTTATTACCAAGAGGAAGAACTGCTCATTCTAGATTCAAAATTCCAATCAATGCAAATGAAGACTCAACGTGCAATATCAAACAAGGAAGTCCATTATCAGATCTTATTGTGAAATGCAAGCTTATTATTTGGGATGAGACACCTATGATGCATAGGTATTGTTTCGAAGCTCTTGATAAAAGTCTGCGAGACATTATGCGATTTGAAAATCGTTCAAGTTACGATATGTCTTTTGGTGGTAAGACTGTTGTGCTTGGTGGTGATTTTCATCAAATATTACCGGTTATTCCAAAAGGAACTAGACAAGATATTGTTCTTGCAAGCATCAATTCATCTTATCTTTGGCAACACTGTGTAGTGTTGAGATTGACGAAAAATATGCGCCTCCAGATTGTCGATTCAGACATAGAATCTGTTGAATTAGATACGTTCTCAAAATGGATTGCAAGTATAGGGGATGGTACTATTGGAGGCCCGAATGATGGACATGCAACAATTGAGATTCCTAATGACATTTTGCTCAAGAGCTCTGATGATCCCATTGCAACAATAGTCGAAAGTACTTATCCATCATTTACCAATGTCACCGATGAAGCGGTTTACTTACAAGAGCGAGCTATACTTGCTCCCACGCTTGAAGTTGTTGAATCCATCAACCAATACATGCTTTCGTTGAACAATTCTGATGGAAGGACATATTTAAGTTCAGATAACTTATGCAAATCAGATTCTAATGTTGATTTGTTGCAGGATTTGCATACACCAGAATTCTTAAATAATATAAAATGCTCGGGCGTACCAAATCATGAATTAACTTTGAAGGTTGGAACTCCTGTCATGCTATTGAGAAATATCGATCATTCTCTTGGATTGTGTGACGGCACTAGATTGGTAATCTCGAGGCTCGGCAATCATGTTTTGGAAGCAATAATCTTGACCGGTCGTAATGCTGGAAACAAAGTGTTGGTGCCGAGAATGAGTCTGACCCCATCGGATCCTAGATTGCCTTTCAAATTTCAACGAAGACAATTTCCTCTTATTGTATCGTATGCAATGACAATAAATAAAAGTCAAGGCCAGTCACTTTCTCATGTTGGACTATTTTTGAGGAAATCAGTTTTCAGTCATGGTCAATTGTATGTTGCAGTATCGAGAGTTAGAAGTCGGAATGGCTTGAAAATTTTGATATGTGACAGTGATGATGCCAGTACTAAATTAACGACAAATGTTGTGTACAAGGAAATATTCCAAAATTTGTAACGTGCATTTTTTTATTTCTCAATATATAATTTCAATAATGTAAGGATTCATTATATTATGATTTATAGTTTTATTTTAGTTATTATTCAAATTTTATTTTTTCAATTTATACTTTGTTTATCAAATGATTAGTTTGTTCACTTTTTTTAAGATTGTGATATATTTTATTTAATTATAATAAATAAATTATTTCCGTGCATCGCACGGGTAATGTACTAATTATTTTGAATACTGAGGGCAAAAAAAATCCCCATACATAAGCATCAACGACGGATTCTAAAGAGTGCGCAGAACAAGCCAAAAATGAACAACAGCTGCAATCCACACACAAACAAATTTCCAGAAATGATAGTTCGATAGGAATGGATTAATTCCTCTACGACGAGTAGTCGCCGCATTTTGGTAGAGCCGCCGAGAAAATCAACTGCGCTGATTAAATACACCTGGACGTCGACCAGCTTCACCCTCATCTCACCTAGACATGACTCCACATCTTCCTCCGCCGCGACGATCCGATTCTTCATCTGGACCCACTGCTCATTACTCAGGAACTCCACAAACGGGCCGACCCGCACCGCCGCAAGAGATTCACGGATTCGACCCAGCCCGTGGCGCAATGAGTTAGAACAGTTGTTGAAGGAAGAATAGGAGGCATCGGTTACTGAAGTATTGATCAGATGTTGAATATGTTTAGCGGCTGTTTGGAGGGAGAGAGCGAAGATCTGATTAGGATCGGTTATGAGTTTGCCGGTAATGATGGGATTAAGGGTTTTTAAACACATCGGGGCACTAGCAGAAAAAGAACAAAAAACTAAGATGGGAGGAATTTCGACAGACTTGTGATTACGCCGGAGCTGGATTATCAAGCCAGCTATAAGTAGCGTTACTGAAATGATTAGCAAAATAAAAACGGCGGCTATGATCTTGTTTCTCCGGCGGAATGTTAATATGTTCGCATCTTCATCTTCATTACCAAGGCTTCTTCTCTTTAAAGTTAAACTGTTGCCTTTCCCCGACGGTTCCATGAGGTACATATGATCGTAGCCAAACGACGAGCGAAGAAGTTTATGATGTGAGGTGGTGAATCGGAGACAGAGTTTTGATAATGGAGAGAGAGAGAGTGACTATCCAAGGTGGGCGATATATTTATATTATCAAATTCTAATTTATTTCCAGCTATTCACTGTCGTCATATATACTGTTTTGAAGTAAAGACTATTACAATGGAATCATGAACCGAATTTCCTTCCACTAATTCAACAAAGAAAGTGTTAATTACCTGTTTTCAAAATCATCACTTCAGATGGGTTCTTTTTGGTTTCTAAGGTAAGCTAGATTATCTCATATAAGATGCACGAATGAGAGATATGTATAATTTTATTTGTTAGAATTTATAATTATGAAAAAATTGAGAAAATCATCATAACAAAGAGAAAATTTCATTTTTGGTCCCATAGGACACATCTCAGTTCGATTTTGATCTTGATACTATCATTTTTGGTTCCAAATAGAGCAAATATTGATTTTGGTCCCGCTTTTGGCATAAAAATCATGGGACCAAAATTGATAATCTTAAACCTAAGAGACTAAAACTGAGCGATTTTTTTTGAAAAATGACCAAAATTGATAGTATCGGGACCAAAATCGAACTGAGGTGTGTCATATGGGACCAAAAGTGAAATTTTCTCTCATAACAAAATAAAATTAATTTACAACTATTGTAAAGTATATAAATTTTCACATTTGTTATTAATGGTCTCTAAGATAAAGTCCAACAAAACAAAAAATACGGAATAATAGAGAAATATAATTAACATAATTTTAAAATTTAAATTTGATGGGATTCATCCAAGAAGAAATGAGCAACTTGCCCATAAACTATGTATGGGGCATCGAGCAACGGTTTTAACTAGATCCTGGAAATTGTTGAAGACCTTTAAAGAGAGAACTATTTTATTGAGAAATGTGATCATCTATTGCAAATGTTGTTGCAACTCTTCAACATGTTTTTAAAAAAATTAATTTATTTTGTTTTTTTAAAAGTTTAATAATTCTATTTTATGATATAAATTCATATTAATTTCAAATAAATTAAATTAATTCATTTGAATTTTAGGATTCACTAACTTTATTTTAAGATATAAATTTACGGTAAGAAAACAAAAAGGAAAAATCAAAAATCGAAAAAAAAACTGAAAATCAGCCTAGAAAAATAAAAATAAAAATGAGTATCCATATATCAATATATCATATATCAAATATGGGTATGAGTATCAGATATCAGGTATGTGTATCAGATTGATATCTGATATCTGCGTTGGAAATGAACTTTTCTGATATGAGATATCCAATCCTGATTTTTAAAAAATAAAGTTAACTTTTAATTGAAACGTAATAATAATAATAATAATAATAATAATAATAATAATAATAATAATTTAACTCCTCAAAAAAAAGAAAAATTAACTCCTCAAAAAAGAGAAAAAAAAAGGAAGAAACAAAATAATCCAACTAAATCCAACAGCATTTCGACAATCATCCTATCTGGTCCTTCAGAAGTTCAACAATAGCCCTTACTAAACAAAATTCAACTCCCCAAAAAAAGAAAAAAAAAGGAAGAAACAACCAAATCTAACAGCATTTCGACAATCATCCTATCTGGTCCGTCAGAAGTTCAACAAGAGCCCTTACAATCTAAATACCAACAGAAAAGAGTAAAGGCAGGGCTAAACATTTTAATTCAACAACAATCTGAAAATTCAGTAATGAACTCCACCATTCTAATTAAACAAAACTTAACTCCTAAATAAAGAAAAATAAAAGGAAGAAACAAAATAATCTAACCAAATTCAACAGCTTTTGACAATCATCCTATCTTGTTCGTCAGAAATTCAACAATAGCCCTCACAATCTAAAAAACAGACAAAATTAACTGGTGAGTCGTCTTGATGAAATGCTGACCGAGTCGGATGCTGGCAAATCGGAGTTACCGTGACGATCAGAGCTTGAGTTCAATTGGCGAGTCAGGACTGGGAGTCGCGACGAGGTCGAAAGGGAGTAGACGACTAACGAGAGAGGTCGGATGGCAAGGCAAGGGTTTTCAATTTTCTATTTGTGGAGAATTCTGGTTTGGGAGAAGACGGTGAGGAGTGGAGAGCGAACAGAAGCAGCAGCTATGAGCAGATGCGGTGTTGGGAGGGCTACTGCTCTGGTCGTGCTTCGCGTTGGATTGAGTAGAGGACTGGTTCGAGTAGGATCCACTGAGTTGTAATGTCGGGCTGGGTTCAATCGGCGTCGAGAGTTGTGGTCTGATTTTCTTGTTGTCGTCGTCGGTGGGCAGTGGAATTTGGGCTATGAAATTTGAGGGGAGAGGAGAAAAAGAGAAATGAGGGTTTTTCTGGATGAGATATGAGTTATACCGGTGTAATTATTGGTATATGAAATATGTTAAAAGTGGGGATATGAATATATCAAAGATATCAATTTGATATCCATATACTAATATACCAAAAACATGGTATGGGTATGGGCCATTTTGATACCCATACCTGATATACGTATATGGATACCAAACGCCCCCTAAATGTACAAGAGACCTTCCATCTAGCACGAATTTTTCTATACATTTTAATTATATTTAAACATTTCAGATCGACTTTAGGATTTATTGAAAGAATTTAAATATAGTGATACATATAGAAGTTTGTATAATTCATTAATTATGAGAATACCCGCAAAAATACAATAACACTAAAATAGAAAATAAAAAAAGCTGAATCGACAGAAAAAACTCAATCTTCACTCCTATCCCTCCGCCGCCACGCCGTAGTGCTACTGCCGCTGCCTCCAATTCCACCGCTACAACCCTGCTCCCATACCCAAAAACAGAGGTTCTAAGTTTTTGAACTAATATCAAATTTTTCGAACGAATTAATGGACTTATGTTCGAATTGGATTTTTCGAATCATGCCTTGCCCATTCGAAGAACAATTTTCGAACCTATGTGAATGGATTCAGACTATCTTGATTTTGGAATCTCGGAATTTTTGAACTCAAAAATCCTAATTTTGAACTAGGAATTTTTCAGTGGACATAAAAGTAGGAAATGGGTGAGAATTGGAGGGGAGAGGGTAGTGGTCGGTGCCTAGAAATCGGAGGGGGAGAGTGTCTATTAAAGTATAATTTCATCAGTCAAACTGATTTGTCTCATCAGTTGACTGATGAGCTTCAGCTAAGCTGGAGATGTGTGCTGGAGCCGTGCTTCAGCTAAGCTGGAGTTGTGCTGGAGCTGGAGCTAGACTGATCTGCTTCAGCTCAAATATCAAAGCCTTGCTAATAACTTTTGGTTGACAAGTTTGTAGGCAATAAATTGATGATAGACAAGTTGGTAGGCAATGAATTGATGATAGATGTATAGCTGTAGTTGCTAGTTGGTAGGAAATAAATTGATGATAGATGTATTAATTATTTATTAGTTGTAGTTGTTAGTCGTAATTATTTTGCCGTAGTTTCTAGTTAAAGCATAATTGAGATTTGGTAAATTAAAGCTTGTGTTGATTAAGTTGTGAAAGAAAAATCTCATCAAGTAACACCCCAACCTTCATTTATTATTTCTTTTGGGACCGGGACATTATAGAGGACCCCCTGGATTTTGGATTATGCTACATTTTTCCTTGTATTTTTCCCGTAGTGTCCCCATCCTAATTCTCGGGACCGGGGCGTTACAGATGCAGACTCAACTGAGTATCCTCATGGCTAGCTTAAGATCAACTTGTGATGTCATGGCTCCTAAACTCTATGGAGCCAAAGCTGTCTGAGATATTCAGCTACTCAGATTCAGCCTATCATCTGTAGAAATTAGTTAAAGATATGTATGGAGACGTGAACAATGCTGCAAGAGTTTTTCAACTTAAAAGGGATCTTGCTGAAACTCATCAAGGTAATCTCTCATTTATCTAGCACCTTGGTAACTTAAAGGCAAAATGGAACGAGCTTGACCTGTACAGGCCTCATACCACTGATGCAACTACCCTACTTAAGAGAGCTAAAGAAGACAAGGTATTTCAGCTGCTTGCAAATCTTGGAGCTGAGTATGAGGACCTGAAAAGTCATCTTTTGATGACACCTGAGCTTCCAAACCTCCAGATGGTGTGCAATGCAATTCAAAGAGAAGAAGTGAGAAGGAAAGTGATGAACGCAGGAGTGGTGCTTGTTAACAATGAGCCAAATGTTGCTGAAAGTAGAGCATTTGCGGTCACAAGACCTTACAAAGGCAAAAGACTTGATCTTAAGTGCAGCCACTGTGTGAAGATTATGAGACATGGAATTGGTCATGTTCAGGAGAAATGTTGGATCTTGCATCCTGAACTAAAGCCAAAGTTCCATGAAGATGGCAAGTTCATCAAGAAACGGTCATACAATCCTAAAGCTAACGTTGTTGACAGCAATATTCCTGTTGAGAGGTCGATGGATTTCTTTTCCAGTCCTCTGAATAATATAAATGAGTTTGCTAATTTTTTAAATTTGAAGCAAGGAAGTGGAAATGATGAAAACTCAAGCCCTATGCTAGGGAAGTTTGCTGGCTTCTTGGCAAAAAAGAACATGGCTCCCACTGATGAAATTTCAGGTATCATTTATGCCTTGTCTACTGCTTTAGATCTTAGTAAGATTGGAGATTTTTGGATTGTCGACTCAGGTGCATCACAACACATCATAAATGATTCTTTGAAACTCCATGAGTTTCAAAAATTCACAAATCCTACTCATGTCTCCATAGAAAATGGAACTAGAGTGCCAATTCTAGATAAAGGAAAGTTGAAGTTGTTGTAAAAAAATAAGGTTTCCCTGGTTTTGTGTGTCCATTCCTTTCCGTTCAAACTTCTATATGTATGACAGTTAATTCAAGCCCTGGATTGTCGTGTTATTTTCTCAAACCATAGTGTCATTTTTCAGGATCGAGTTTCCTAGAGGAAGATTGGTGAAAGGTTCTATCTTGATGGTCTTTACTATATCTCAACCTCTACTAGCTTCTGGAGTCTTCTAACTGATCATGTCTCTCAAAACTATCAAGAGTTGTGGCATAGACGCTTAGCACATCCTTCCACTCATGTCATGTATTTTTTATTCCCTGAATTTTGTAACAAAAGTAATGAATGTGAAACTTGTTATAAATCAAAATTCACTAGGTTACCCTTTTTCAGCTCTCATTCAAGATCCTTAAAACCTTTTGAACTCGTTCATATTGATGTTTGGGGACCTTCAACCATTGATTCTGATGATGGTTATAAGTTCTATGTTTCCTTCATTGATGATTTTTCCTGGACTACTTTCATCTACTTGCTAAAGTGCAAGAATGAAGTAATTGCTAACTTTAAAATCTTTCATAACTTGGTCAAAAATCATTTCAAAGCCACCATAAGAACCTTAAGATCCGATAATGGCACTGAGTACACATCAAAAATCATGTCTGAATATCTAAACAACAATGGCATCCTGTATCAAACTAGTTGCATTGGCACACCACAACAAAATGGCATTTCAGAGCGCAAAAATAGAGATTTACTTGAGAAAACTAGATCTCTCATCCTCCAATCCAATATGTCGAAGAAATTCTGGTCACATGCCATTCAAACTGCTGCATATATCATTAACAAACTTCCTAGCAATGTGTTGAAGTTTCAGTCTCCTTATGAAGTCTTACATGGTAGAAAAATCAATATTACTCAGCTCAGAGTGTTTGGATGTGTGTGCTATACACACATTCAACCTAAACACAGAGATAAGCTTGATTCTAGAGCCTTAAAATGTGTGTTCATGGGATATTCTTCTTCTCAAAAGGGATACAAATGCTATGATCCAATCTCTAGAAAGATAACTGTTTCTAGAGATGTTAAGTTCGATGAATCAAGTTTCTTATTCAAAAGGGAACAAGCCTAGCATGAAGGGGAACATTTATAAGAGTTGTTTCCAATGCCCATTATGGAGAGTACCATGCTACCTCAGCCTAATACCACTCCTGCTGTGACTGATGAAGATAATGAGGCTAGAACCCTGATGAGGATCATTCTTCCATTGAAATTGAAAATAAAGATGATGAGGCAGTTATTGAGCAACCAGAACAAGGGCAAACAGACCTCATAGCTAGGAGGCATTCATCTAGACCAAGACAAACATCTGTTAGGCTTAAAGGGTATGAAGTGTACAAACCCAAGCACCCTACAAGTCAGTTGGTATGTGCAGACAATGTGTCCCCCACTCACTGTGCCTTTCTCACCGGACTTGAAAAGGCTAGTGAACCTAGATCATTTGAAGAAGTAAACAAATCTTATGTTTGGAGAGAAGCAATGTAAAGTGAGCTTAAAGCTCTACACGACAATCATACTTGGACAATAGTCCAGTTGCCTCAAGGAAAAAAGGCTGTGGGCTCAAGATGGGTTTACAAGACCAAATTTCGTACGGATGGAACTGTCGAATGGCACAAGGCTAGACTAGCTACTAAAGGATTCACGCAGACATATGAAGTAGACTATAAAGAAACATTTGCTCCCATAGCAAAAATGAACACAATGCGAGTGCTCCTCTCAGTCGCGATCAATTGTGGTTGGTCTTCATATCAAATGGATGTAAAAAATGCCTTTTTACATGGAGAACTGGAGGAAGGTCTTGAAGTGTACATGAAACTTCCTCTAGGACATGAAAGAAAACATGAACCTGGTGTTGTATGAAAGTTGCACAAGGCTATTTATGGTCTCAAGCAATCTTCAAGAGCTTGGTATTCCAAGTTGAGCTCTGTCCCCACATCATCTGGTTTCAAGATATATATTAGTGATTCTTCTATATTTATCAGAAATGGTAAGCATGGTCGACTTATTGTTTTGGCATATGTTGATGACCTGATCGTTACAGGTGATAATCAAGAAGAGATTGATGTTCTAAAGGCTTCTCTCCATTCAACTTTTGCCATCAAAGATCTTGGAGCTCTACGCTATTTCCTTGGTATAGAAATGGACCGTTCATCATCTGGTTTGTTTCTCAGTCAACAAAAATATGTACTTGATCTTCTTGAAGATGCGGATATGTCGACCTGCAAACCAGCTAAAACTCCTCTTCCAAGTAATTTCAAAGCTGATAAAAAAAGGTCAACCCATTCTTGAGATCTCTAGCTACCAAAGGTTGGTAGGAAAGTTGATTTATCTAACCATAACAAGGCTCGATATTACATATGCTGTAAGTTTTGTCAGCCAGTTTACGCATGCTCCATGTACTCATCATCTTCAATTGGTTAAGCGTATATTGCGTTATCTTAAAAGATCCACCTCCATGGGAATCCTCATGAAGTGCAATGGTCATTTCACATTAGATTGGTATACTGACTCGGACTGGACTGGCAACACCATTGATAGGAAATCAACCACTGGTTACTACACTTTTGTGGACGGCAACTTAGTGATCTGGAAGAGCAAGAAACAATCTGTTGTGGCTCGATTGAGTGCTGAGGCAGAGTATCGAGCAATGGCTTCAGCAGCATGTGAGTTAATATGGCTAAAAACCTTGCTTTCTGAACTGAGCATTCCTTGCAAATCTCTTATTACTCTTCACTGTGACAATCAAGTTGCAATGCACATTGCAACCAATCCGGTGTTTTATGAGCGCATAAAACATATTGAAGTTGATTGTCATTTTATAAGAGATCAAGTCCAGTCCAAGCTGCTAAAAACTGCTTATGTTAGATCCAGTGATTAGTTGGCTGATATTTTTACCAAAGTCCTTCCTACTGCTCAATATGACCGATTATTGTCCAAGTTCGGCTCAAGACATGCTCTTGATCCGGCTTGAGGGGACGTATTAAAGTATAATTTCATTAGTCAAACTGATTTGTCTCATCAGTTGACTGATGAGCTTTAGCTAAGCTGGAGATGTGTGCTGGAGCTATGCTGAAGCTGGAGCTGGAGCTAGAGCAAAACTGATCTACTTCAGTTCAAATATCAAAGCCTTGCTAATAACTTTTGGTTGACAAGTTGGTAGGCAATAAATTGATGATAGACAAGTTGGTAGGTAATAAATTAATGATAGATGTATAGTTGTAGTTCCTAGTTGGTAGGCAATAAATTGATGATAGATGTATTAATTATTTATTAGCTGTAGTTGCTAGTCATAGTTGTTTTGCTGTAGTTATTAGTTGTAGTTATTGGCTTAATATATGGCTTGTAACCTCATCAAAAAAATTATCATCAAAAAAGGAATAAAAAATTCGCAGCTTTGCAACTGCTTTGTCATCCTCTCATTTTCTTTTATCATGATTCATCACATGCTGAATTTCAACAGTGGCCGGCGGTGGTGGAGACTAGAGAGATGAAGAAGGCATGTACATGTATTTTTTATTTATTTTTATTTTATTTTTAGTTATTTTTATTTATTCTGAAAAAAAAAGGTTCTGGAATTACAAGAAGAAAATATAGATTTCATTACAGTGAAAGCATAAAAGTTGGCATCAATTGCCTTGCCAGAACAAGAAGTAGAGCAACCCCAAGAACAAGGATCCGGCTTGAGGGGACGTATTAAAGTATAATTTCATCAGTCAAACTGATTTGTCTCATCAGTTGACTGATGAGCTTTAGCTAAGCTGGAGATGTGTGCTGAAGCTGGAGCTGGAGCTAGAGCAAAACTGATCTACTTCAGTTCAAATATCAAAGCCTTGCTAATAACTTTTGGTTGACAAGTTGGTAGGCAATAAATTGATGATAGACAAGTTGGTAGGTAATAAATTAATGATAGATGTATAGTTGTAGTTCCTAGTTGGTAGGCAATAAATTGATGATAGATGTATTAATTATTTATTAGCTGTAGTTGCTAGTCATAGTTGTTTTGCTGTAGTTATTAGTTGTAGTTATTGGCTTTATATATGGCTTGTAACCTCATCAAAAAAATTATCATCAAAAAAGGAATAAAAAATTCGCAGCTTTGCAACTGCTTTGTCATCCTCTCATTTTCTTTTATCATGATTCATCACATGCTGAATTTCAACAGTGGCCGGCGGTGGTGGAGACTAGAGAGATGAAGAAGGCATGTACATGTATTTTTTATTTATTTTTATTTTATTTTTAGTTATTTTTATTTATTCTGAAAAAAAAAGGTTCTGGAATTACAAGAAGAAAATATAGATTTCATTACAGTGAAAGCATAAAAGTTGGCATCAATTGCCTTGCCAGTACAAGAAGTAGAGCAACCCCAAGAACAAGGATCCGGCTTGAGGGGACGTATTAAAGTATAATTTCATCAGTCAAACTGATTTGTCTCATCAGTTGACTGATGAGCTTTAGCTAAGCTGGAGATGTGTGCTGGAGCTATGCTGAAGCTGGAGCTGGAGCTAGAGCAAAACTGATCTACTTCAGTTCAAATATCAAAGCCTTGCTAATAACTTTTGGTTGACAAGTTGGTAGGCAATAAATTGATGATAGACAAGTTGGTAGGTAATAAATTAATGATAGATGTATAGTTGTAGTTCCTAGTTGGTAGGCAATAAATTGATGATAGATGTATTAATTATTTATTAGCTGTAGTTGCTAGTCATAGTTGTTTTGCTGTAGTTATTAGTTGTAGTTATTGGCTTTATATATGGCTTGTAACCTCATCAAAAAAATTATCATCAAAAAAGGAATAAAAAATTCGCAGCTTTGCAACTGCTTTGTCATCCTCTCATTTTCTTTTATCATGATTCATCACATGCTGAATTTCAACAGTGGCCGGCGGTGGTGGAGACTAGAGAGATGAAGAAGGCATGTACATGTATTTTTTATTTATTTTTATTTTATTTTTAGTTATTTTTATTTATTCTGAAAAAAAAAGGTTCTGGAATTACAAGAAGAAAATATAGATTTCATTACAGTGAAAGCATAAAAGTTGGCATCAATTGCCTTGCCAGTACAAGAAGTAGAGCAACCCCAAGAACAAGGATCCGGCTTGAGGGGACGTATTAAAGTATAATTTCATCAGTCAAACTGATTTGTCTCATCAGTTGACTGATGAGCTTTAGCTAAGCTGGAGATGTGTGCTGGAGCTATGCTGAAGCTGGAGCTGGAGCTAGAGCAAAACTGATCTACTTCAGTTCAAATATCAAAGCCTTGCTAATAACTTTTGGTTGACAAGTTGGTAGGCAATAAATTGATGATAGACAAGTTGGTAGGTAATAAATTAATGATAGATGTATAGTTGTAGTTCCTAGTTGGTAGGCAATAAATTGATGATAGATGTATTAATTATTTATTAGCTGTAGTTGCTAGTCATAGTTGTTTTGCTGGAGTTATTAGTTGTAGTTATTGGCTTTATATATGGCTTGTAACCTCATCAAAAAAATTATCATCAAAAAAGGAATAAAAAATTCGCAGCTTTGCAACTGCTTTGTCATCCTCTCATTTTCTTTTATCATGATTCATCACATGCTGAATTTCAACAGTGGCCGGCGGTGGTGGAGACTAGAGAGATGAAGAAGGCATGTACATGTATTTTTTATTTATTTTTATTTTATTTTTAGTTATTTTTATTTATTCTGAAAAAAAAAGGTTCTGGAATTACAAGAAGAAAATATAGATTTCATTACAGTGAAAGCATAAAAGTTGGCATCAATTGCCTTGCCAGAACAAGAAGTAGAGCAACCCCAAGAACAAGTAGTCGACACAAAACAAGCATACCAGAAAAGGGTAGTCAAAACCATAACCAAAACGAAAACCAAAATAGAAATAATAATTATAAAGAAAATGATGATTCTCATTCACAACATAAATATTATCACTCTTGTAGTAATCGTCAAGAACAGATTCTCTTTTATCAAAGAGCGAAATGAAATTAGCTAGGAGCCTGCTTGCTTTCTCCACTCCCAATTTCACTTCCTCCACTCCTTCATCATCAATCTCACGCAAACCCAACAAACAATTACCAGTAATATTGTTTTTTACGACTATTATTTCATCCCTCACGTTCTGCTCCTCCACATAATAGACCCACGACCCGAAGTAGTAGTCAACGCCCAGCAAGGCTAACGACCCATTGAGTCGACTCAGTGAGTCGCTCACCGATGCTTGACACGCCGACAGCCTCGGCCGGACTGCCGAGCTGTTGGAGAGAGCTGCTGCTGCTTTGGTTATGGAAATGGTACTGGTGCGGTTGAGTTGATCGGCGACGAGTTGCAGGGACGCTGTGAAAAGCTGGGCCGGGTTGGACTCGAGGGCTTTGCCGTTGGCGATGACGGAGGGCATTGAGTCGCGGCAGAGTTTGGGGTGGCGAGTTAGATGGCAGTAGTAATTGGACAGGCCCGAATGGTATGGGCTGAGTGGTTCGGGCTTTCTGTTTTCGCTATAAATGTAATATAAGATGATCAAGCCTACGATGAGAACGATTAGGATGCGCAATACGAAGTTGATTTTGGCTTTCAGATTCTTGATTCTTGGCTGTTTTGCTAAAGAATTATTTTGTTGAAGAAGAGGGCTTTCTTGGGTGGAGATGCTCAAGCATACTTCATTGCTTGAATTCATGTTTCTTCGTTTTCGATTTTTTTTTTCGAGTATATATATTCAAGAATTTATTGGTTTATTATTTGGAAAATTATTGTTTAATTGGATGTTGAAGTCAACTTAATCGTCAACGAAACTGAATGATTTTGTTAATTAAGTGGCATCTACATGTGTAGGATCACTATTTTTACTTCGCCAAGTCCTAAAAGTAATAGTTGAACTAATTTTAATTTATCATTTGGGCTCAATTGTTCTACCAATTTAATATGATAAATCACGAAGACATTACAAATGAAGTAGATTCAGTCAAGCCAATAATAATTGGAAAGATATTAGAGGGTGTGAGCGAAGTTTCTTGTCACGTGGCCTCCAATTTGATTGAACGGTTGAAAACTTGAAATGTTCAAGATTGACTACTGAGACTGAGAGGAGGGATCGATTATTTAAGCGATTAATTAGATTTATTCTTGTTAATTTTTCAGAACCAAATTGTAAGAATATTCGATTACGTACTTCTATCGAGGACAATATATACATTTCTAGTTCACTTTTGAGTGAAATCAATTAGATTTAATAAAGAAAAAATGAATTTACTTAAGCTTAGTAGTTGTGGAATATAATATATTCAAGAAATATGAAGTGGATGGATGGCAAATATCTTGTGGAAAAAAAGAGTGAGGAAAATTATATGATTGAATTTCAAAGTCAATATAATTACCAAAATCATATGCTTGGAATGGAACGCAGAGAATACATTCACAAATGATATCCCTTCATTTTATATTTCTTGATGAGTAATAACCACATGTTTGTGTTCAATAGATACACGGACAATTTTGGAGAAAAAAAATATGCATACACATATATGTATTTATAAATTAAAAAATATATATATAACAGAAGCAGGGACGGACACAATAATTTTAACTTGGAGGCGAAAAATAATTATAATGCAAATACAAGTAAGACAAATAAACATGTATTTAAATTAAGTACCTCGCATAAATTGAGCAATAATATCAAAATTTTCAATATATCACCATCATCAATACTGCGACATTTCATACCAAGTATTCTGCAGTAAAAAAAAAAAAAAGAACTTCTCTTTTTCAGAAAGTAATTAAGAATAAATTTTTCCGTCTTTCATGTTGATTATTGAACCTATTTAAAAATTTATAAATAATCATCAATCATGCTTCTAACTTTTTTAAAAAAAAATGGTAAGGAAAATATAAAATTATAAAAAAAATTAAATATAATCATATTTGGGGAATGCAAAGCTTAATAAAAAATTCAACTTAAATGGATAATTTGAGCATAATGATTAACGATAAGCATTATTATATATTATATTATATGTGAATTGTGAAATCGTAAGAGATAAATAAAATCCTAGCACTAAAGTCTTGAATCATTTCTTCAGATCAAATCCATAAATATAACCTCAAATATATAATGAATTAAACCTAAAATAAATATAAAATATAAAACACTAGTATGAATAAAGAGAAAAAAAAGAACGAACTCACCCGCAACTCCAGAACAGTAGCCGGAGGAGCAGAGACGAAAATGGTGGAAGTATTTTTTTTTTTTAGTGAATTGAGATTCAATTTCTTTTAGATAAAATATCTATTAAATATTATTTTATTTGGGCCATGACTAAATCAAATTAATTTATCCCCAAGTATAAAGGCCCACCCAATGTGGGCCAATAAAATATCCCAAAATCTTAAATTTATGGGGAGGGGGGCAAAAAAATATTTTTTATATAATAAATTATATATATACATGTATATATACTATAGTATTGTGAAAGGTTGAGGGGGGCGGTTGTCACCACCAGCCCCCTGAGTCTATCTCTGAATAGAAGGAAATACTTTTATATTATTTATGATAAAATAATACAGGAAAAAAAAAATACAAAACACTACATTCCAAAGAATACATAATACTATCATGCAACTTAATTGATATTTTTTCTCTTCTAAGGGCATCTCCACTTCCCCATTTTCAGTTATTTTGTTGTCACATCAACGCCACCTCAAAAGTTAAATACATACTTCCTTTAAACATATTCCTTCCCAACAATACTATCTCAAAGCTAATTATTCATGGGCCCCACTATCAAGTCATTCCATATTATATATATATATATATATATATATATATATACTCACTTATTTTATGATTTTATTTATATAGTACTAAATATTATTCATAATATTTTAATTTAAATATATATATATATATATACAGATAGATAATTTAATTTATAATATAATTTCATAAATTAATAATTTAATACAATGCTAGTAAATAAATAAAAATATTTAAACACAAAACTAGTGAACAATAATTAATAAAAAATTAAAACACACAAAATATTTTGAAATTAAGAAATAATAATAAAATATACAACTCAAACCAACTAATTGTCATTGACATATTAATTATATATTACATTAATATATTTAACAGTGCTAAAAACTATCACATTAATGGAAACATAAAAGAGCAAAATAAAAAAAAAACAAAGCATATTGAACAATAATAATTAAATTAAAGTCAAGACTACAAAGAAAAATACAAATGGGGACATCACATACAAATTGAGAAGAAAACTACAATCCCCAATTTTTGATATACCAACCAACCAATTACAAAAGTAAAATAAATAAATAATAAAGAGATAGTGGGGAGTATGGGGCCCGCACTCAACCAAAATATCTAGGAAGCTGCCGGGCTTCCTTGAACAAAATTCCTTCACTTACCTTTCTGGCCCACAACAGCAAAATACCTCAACCCTAGAAACATCTTCATTGCCACATCACCATATTTTTAGGCGGTGGTGATGCTCTAAGAGCATCCACTATGGTGCTACTCCATAGTAATGCTACAAGTGTGCCACATCATCAATCACTCCTTTTTTTAATTACTTAATATTTTCTCCACTATGGTACTATCTCACTTTTAATTCTTCATGAACCCCACTATTTAATTCAAGAACAAAAAATACAAAAGGGGAGGAGAGAGAAAGCACCAAAAATGCAAAAGGGGAGGAGAGATAAAATTTTTGGGTCCACTATTTAATTCAAGAACCAGGTACTTGCACAAGGGACTCATTTCTTATTTTGCTACCTTGACTTGTGTTCCACTATGGTGGAACCTGGTGCTTATTTTGCCACATAGATATAAGCACCCCCATAGTGGATGCTCTAAGGGGAGAGAATGAATCACACAATTCTAGGGACTTGTTTACTTTAAGGATTTATTATTGGATGGATAGATAGTTTAGAGGATGGATAAATCATATCTCACTTTTTTAGGTGAGATATCCTACAAATAGGTATTCAAATTTTATTTTTATTACGACTTTAAGTCATTCACCCTTTTAATATCATGCAAAGTAAATATAAAATAATTTATTAATTAATCCACTCTCGTGCATCAAAGTAAATAAGTCCCTAGTGATCTCGAAGTCAAAAAATAAAAATGAAAACAACTAACATTTAAAACAAAATTGTGAGGCGGAGTTGAGTCTAAACAGTGAGAAAAACAAGCAAAACACAAACAACAACTGCGAACCACACATACAGATAACAAACGCATTCTCATAAATCATACTATTCCCATTAATCTCCGCGGAATCCAACATCTGCAACACCTCCGCATACCCCATCACAAAATCTCCGGCGACGTTCAAGTACGCCTTCACCTTCAGCAACTCCGCCGTCACTCCGCCGCCGACATCCGACCATCCATCAATATTCTTCTCCAAATCATCCAAACAGCTCTCAACATCTTCCTCCGCCGCCATGATCCGATTCATCATCTCGCTCCTCTGCTCGTCACTCTTCCACTCCACAAACGGGTCGACCCGCATCTCCTCTAACGGATCTCGGATCTGATCCAACCCTTCGCGCAACGAGTCGGAGCAGTTCTTGAACACGAACTTGCCGGCATCACTATGAGTCGTTAATGAAGCGATCGTACGTCGGAGATCTTGGGCTGCTGCTTGGAGGGAGAGAGAGAATATCTGATTAGGATCAGATAGTAATTTGTTGCTAATGATGGGATTAAGGGTTCTTAAACACGTCGTGGCGTTGGAAATAAAGCAAAATGCTTCCAGCATAGGATTGAGGGGAGGCTTATGAGACTGAGATTCGCTGCTGTCTAGGGAAACGAGAGAGATGATTAAGGCAGCTATGGTTAGTGTTAATGAGATGATTAAGAATACTAAAACGAGGATTAAAATCTTGTTTCTTCGACGGAATGTTGATATGTTTGCCTCTTCTTCTTTTTCTCCATGAACAAGGCTTCTCTTTGAACTGTTATGGATCGAAGATTCCATCAGACGTGAAAGAATCAGGGAAAATGTGATGTCAATATGTGATCGATCTACAACAAAAGGATATCACTTCTAAATCTAATTATTATTTTATACCAAAATGTAAAAGACATTAATTATTATTATTATTATTATTATTATTATTATTATTATTATTATTATTATTATTGTTTTTTTTAATGTATTCAATCAATTGAACGAAAAAACTAAGATTAATAATGTTGATTGTTAATAGTT
This sequence comes from Perilla frutescens, assembly GCA_026008535.1. NCBI lineage: Eukaryota > Viridiplantae > Streptophyta > Magnoliopsida > Lamiales > Lamiaceae > Perilla > Perilla frutescens. The sequence goes on along the minus strand of BRKX01000014.1, from coordinate 17,524,230 downwards.
TAATTATGAAAATGGCCTGAAGGAGATCTGGGCAGATAATCATTGGCAATTGTGCAGGGTTTAAAAAATTTCGTATCACATGGATTTTCATTTGACTTTGGGTATTTGAAAATGGTCAGTAATGGTTTGGTGATTCATATCTATCTATATATATATATATAGACACACACACACATACACATACATACAGAAAGATAAAATTTCACTTTTGGTCCCATAGGACACACACATACAGAGAGAGAAAATTTCACTTTTGGTCCCATAGGACACGCCTCACTCCCCTTTTGGTCTCAGAACTGTCTATTTTGGTCCCAAATTTTTTTAGCTGTCTATTTTGGTCCCAAATTTTTTTTACTGTCAATTTTGACCTCTCCGTTATGGTAAACGTTAAATTTACTGTCGATTTTGGTCCTATTGCACTTTTAATTTTAGTCTAATTATTAACCAACTAACTGTAACATTATTTAGAGTCAATTTTTACAAATTTTTATCATGTTTTTAAGGGACATTCCACATAATTTTTGGAGGGGTAATTGGCACTAAAATACATCTATATTCCCACAAAACCAACAAATCTAAATCAACTAAACCAAATCTATTTAATCATAATAATCAACAAGCCAAACTGAACTCAACAAATGCCAAATCCAAATTGAAATCAACAAGACCAAATCCAAAGCCAACTGAAATAAGACCAAATACCAAAGCCAAACTGAAACAGTATGAATCGAATCTGAACTGAAATTGGAAAAATCCAAAGGCCTCCGGAATATTATCCTTTCAAATCTGATTTTTAAGATAAAAGAAGATCAGCTATCTCTTCGGATCTACAATGACTTAATGGCAATGATTAAAATCACAGCTTAAGAATTGGACATATTCCACAAATATGGATTAGGAAAAGTAGAAAACTCGAAATTGTAAATTAAAAAGAAAAAAGCATTCTTCACCCTAGAAAGAGGGAGATTCTAATTAGCCTTTTCAACCTAGTTGGATGTTTTGTGCAAGCTAACAGAGCTCAAATTGGGGAATTAGAAGCCAACAAAGATGGACGAGATTTGGGAAGGCTCTCTGGGGGGAATCCTTTTCCAAAAATAATGGAAGTATAGGTAGGAGGGTGAGGATCATTTTGTGGTGTGGCAGATGCGAGAATGGGTTGGGAGAGTTGATTGGAAATTTTGGGGTCAATTTCCGCCGAGAGAGAGGGAGGAATTGCCCACTTTGATGGAGAAGAGGGGGGAATCGCAGAGCTCGGTGGAGATGTTGACGGAGCATCGGCGGGTGAAATATGGGTCTGCGGGAGATGAATCGGTGTCAGAGAAGCGACGTTGACCGCCGGCGGAGGCAGAGATAGGAGGGGGGGTCTGGGATGAATTGAGATGATGCGGGGGTGGTTTCTGGAGGAGGGGAGGTCGGCGGAGCCCGTTGGAGGTGAGAAGAATCAGCAGAGAAGGCGGCGGTGGTCTGGGCAGAGTGGAGGGGCGGTCGGCGAGTATGGAGTTCGCCGGGAGGGACGACCGGGTTTAGGAGAGAAGAAGAGCAGTCGCTGGTGACATGAGGGGGAATAGCCGGCAAAGAGGAAGTCGCCGGAAGTCGTAGGTGCCGTGCAAGGGCATTGCCGGTGCCGGACGAGCAAGACAGAAGGGATCCGTCGATGGGATCGGGGGTAGAGATGGGGAATCGGGTGAGGGAGACGGGTTGGTGGGTTTGGGTATTTCCGGGTGGGCTTTAGATCGATTTTAGGGTGAAATCCCGCTCAAATAGGCCACACGTGCTGCACGTGCGAAGGTTCTGTCTCTCACTCTTAACAGCCGTTTAATTTAAAGGGACTAAAATTGACATTGTCGATCCTATGGGACTAAAAATGAGTGAAAGAAAAAGGACTAAAATAGACAGCTTTGGGACCAAAAGGGGAGTGAGGTGTGTCCTATGAGACCAAAAGTGAAATTTTCTCTATATATATATATATATATATATATATATAGGGGTGGGTTATATAAAACCAACCCCTTGTGTAAGAAATGAGAACACATCTCACACCACACATCCATAAAAAATCAAAGGTCCAGATTTGATGAAAAAGGCGGTGGTAATTCTGTAATATCTGAAAAGTTTTTCGCGCAGGGGTATTAACTTAATTTGGCAATTCTTATAAAAATCGTGGATGATTTGATAACAGATCATTATGCTAACGAAGTATTATCATAATGCCAACGAAGCATTATAGTTATGCTAATTAAAGTTTTCAAATATGGTTAGCAAAAAAAATATTCTAAAAATTAATTATAAACTTAATTTGATTTAATAAACCCTAATTAAATGGAAAAGATTATAATTGGATGAAATAAACCTAATTAGATGAAATAAACATTGATTGGATGTGGTAAACCCTAAATGAGTTGGAACAAATCATAATAATAATATATTTGTACTACGTTAGCATTATAATTTTGCTTCGTCAGCATTGCGAATACACTATGTTAGCATATGACAATACTTTGTCAACATATGTTATAAACCATAATTGGATGGGATAAACTATACTAATCAATTAAGAACTATAAATAAAAAATTAAATTTTAAAAAAATAATGATAATTAGATGGAATAAACCATAATCGAGATTAAATAAACCATAATTGAGATTTAATAAACCCTAATAAATTTATACTACACTAGCATTATGATAATTCTTTGTTAGCACAGCGAATACATTATGTTAGCATATGACAAATGCTTTGTTAGCATACGTTATTATATGTTATCATAATGCTGACGAAGAATTATTATATGCTAACGAAAGCATTTACAACCTGGGCACGCATAATTTTTTTTTATTTTTCATTCATATTTTTTCATCTAAACATAGCCTTTCGAGATCTTAAATGAAAGAGCATGAAGAGAGCTTTAATTTGATATATTTTTTATGTGCATTGGATTAAAAATGAGCAAGTTATGATCGGTTAAAGTTTTTAAGATTTTTTTTAATTGCTGACATCATCATTTTTAATGGGTTTGGGCGAAAATAGTCCTCATTCCTTTATTTTTTGCCCTATTATTTACGAAATTGTCACCTTAAATCTCAACCATTGGATCATTAAATTGGATGGTGTAAGATGGGTTCTCATTTCTCACACCAACAAAGTGTTCTCATATGATCCATATCCTATATATATATAGGGGAGCTTTAAGGTGTGAACATAGTGTGTGTAATTTGTGGACAAATCATAACCATTAATCTAAAAAGATCAATGGATGTTATTAATTAATGATTGTAGTTATAATACTGCTTTTTTTCAAATTTCTAATGCAGATGGGGTAAAATTGTACAATCATATTTTATTATATTTGATAACATCGGTTTTAAGGGATTTGGAAAGAGAAATTACATACTCATTCATATCACAATTAATTTTCTAAATGGGAATACATATATGCAGTGACTGATTATGATGAACGTATTTTCTAGTGCCGTTCTTCGAGATTTTGCAATTAAAAAAAATTATCTACTTTTGAAATCATCGATGTTTGTGATTTTATTATTTATACTGTTTGCATTGCTGATTTTTCAATTTCATAGTGCTTTTATTATTTGTTTGTGAATAATATTGATTATGGAGTTGTAATCTGCATACAAGCCTAAATTCAAAATATTTTTAACGAATGCTATTTATTACTTTTGTATTTTTTCAATTAACTTTTATATTATTGTTCATTTTTGCTAGTTATATATAGTTTTGATGATTGTGAGTAATGGAAACCACTTCCCATATTTTATAATTATCGTGACACGATATATAAATTTGGTAAAATTCGTAATTAAAATTTACTGAATTGTCAATATTTTGATGAAATGTTATTTTAGATTTATGTAGTGCTTTTTTATTATTTTTTACTGCTAGTATTGATTTATTGGAGTGGAGAATTATGATGCGTCATAATTTTGAATTACTCTGAATATTTAAAATTGGTGGACAATAGTTTTGACGGTCTTGTTTATGCAATGTGCAATGTTTTTTTTTTGGCACTTGGTTTGTGCTGCAATCATTTTTCCCATCTTAAGAACAAGCATAATCCTTAATATTTATAGTCAACTCCACTCAATAATTTATGATATTTATGCCTTTTGTATTGGTTTTTCACCTATGTTATGGTGCAAAAACATGAGTTGAGGAGTTAGGAATTAGTGATATAAATTAAACAACAACAGTTTCGACTAATGCTATTTATGCCGTTTGCATTGCTTTTGTTAAATTTCATAGTGCTTTTATTGTTTGGTTGTGATTCACATTAACTATGGAGTTGTAATATGCATACACACCAAAATCAAAATATTTTTGACGAATGGTATGCTAGTTATATATAGTTTTGATTATTGCAAGTAATTAATGGAAACCCCTTCCATATTTTATAGTTACTATGACGCAATATATAAATCTGGTAAAATTCGTCATCATAATTTATTCAATTCGCAATAGTTTTGATGGATGCTATTTTTGGTTCTCTGCAGTGCTTTTTTATTACTTTTGTACTACTATTATTGCTAGTAGTAGGTGTCTTTAAAACTTTGGAAACCAATGGAGGAGTAATAAATAACATTAGGAAAAATATGAAAGATTAATAGATATCTTTTCGTTAAAAGTTATAGTTTGTAATCATATAGCTTATTTAATTTGCCAAATTAAATCCCCACTAAAATTGTTGTTACCAAAATATAATAAAAAATGATTGTACAATTTTAACATTTATTGCATATGAAATTGGAAAACCAGTATTCTTATGCTTTTGATGAGATTTTTCTTTCACAATGATTTGATAAAAAAACCAAGCTCTAAATAACCAATCTCACTATGCAAATGGACATGTATAGCATAATGGACCGGGTCGAACACGGGGAACTAATTGCATAAAAGAGATTACAAGTACCATCACATCGAACATTTTCACTAGTCAAATCATTCAGAATTTGGTTGGATTTTTTTAACTAGAAAAATAAGATTTGCGATAATTAAATAAAAAATAACAACACACGAGAAATAAAAGGGAATAAAAATCAAGTAAAAATCACTTAAAAAAAAATTGGCTCTAGGGAATCGATCTTTGGCAATGATACAATCATCAAATAAGGGGATCAAGCATAAATTTCCCAATTAAACAACATTTGATAACAAATATAGCCTAAGTCCTTTCTCAAGCAACCAAGACATTTTAAATTATACACAACTCCCCTATCTCTAGGGTTCAATTGCAATTTAATCTAAATTAAGCTCAATCAAATAAACAAACACCAATTTAACACTAATTTCTACATCTCATGTCAAATTGGGATCATAAATCAAATACCCATGCACAATTAGTTTTCTCAAACCTAATCATACACAAATTTCTATCCTAGGATGGCCAATCCAAGCATAGATTCAAGCATAACATTGATTTATGATAGAAAATTGGAAAATCAAGCACTAACCCATATTTGATTCACATATCCAAACCCAAATCTCAAAACCCCAGATGCCTAAAAATTTAGCTATCCATAAGCATAATAGAGAAATAAATCACATAAAAGAGAAACATAAGAAAAGAGGAGAAAAAAACCCAAAAACTTGTATTAAAAATCTTCAAGATGCCTCTTGTTCTTCAATATCCAAGCTCCAAAGCATAAACACTCTTTCTCTTTCTAAAAATGGAAAAATATCAAGTTGTACCCCTCAAATTCGAACTAAGGTTGGTATATATACAAAGTGGGGGAAAAATAGGGTGAAAAATAAAGCAAAATCTGAAAATCCCGAAAATGTGACACAGGGGCGCGGCGCCGCCCGTGGCTCGCGCCAGGTGAGGGGAGGCGCGACCCGGGCGGCGGAGGCCCCGGGTCACGCCGCGTCGCAGGCAGCGGAAAAAGTGCCTCGGATGCTGGGCGCCGGTGGCGCCTCCTGCGCTGGTCGGGCCACGTTACAGGCCGTGCCCGGTGTCCCAGCTTTGACTCAGTCTTCGTGTTCTCTCCCCTGTCCGGTTCGGCTTCTCGGTCGCTTCCGATACGCGCTTCGACAGTCCAATGCTTCCTTTCACGACTCTCGGGCCTTGGATTGCTCATTTTACCCTGTTTTCTTAAATAAACGGTGTTAGCAACACTTATTCTAAAAAGAAACTAATAATACCTTAAACGATGACTAAACATACTAAAACATGAAAGAAACATACGAAATAATGCTCAGATTAGGACTAAAATACGAGCATGTCAACTCCCCCAAACTTGAACTCTTGTTTGTCCTCAAACAAGCATTTGGAAAGTATAAGAGGAGATCAAGACAAAAAGGGAAAAACATGGCCACTAATACCTCAGCTTCTTCAATCAACAATCCACATGCAAAGAGCGAGATCAAAGCTTCATATCATAAGAGCAAAATCATGAGAAAAATGACCACTCTCTTTGAAAGACAATTCATAACATAACGATCCTCACACATGGAGATAAGGAACACATTTCCACTCAACATCAAGTAATAAAAGCATACCACCATAAGCTTGCAAAATAACTCAACATGATTCACCAATGTGCTCTAAACAAGAATCACATAGGTCTTTAGGGTTGTAGCATTCGGCTCTTTGGACGGGTAGGGAAATTTTTAGGCAAGAGTGACTCCAAGTCCTTTCCCACATCCTACTAGCATTCCAAACCTAGTAAAACTAAAAGTTTTCTTCTACCCATGTCACACAAAATGAGCAAGCTTAAGCAAAAGATGGATGATCCTTAACCTCTTTTTTCTTCTTCTTATTCATTCCCCCTAAGACATTGGTTCATACATTCTTCCACAAGGAACTAAAGTTGGCATTAAATTCATTTTTTCAATTTAATTCAACATCACGACTCTAATGATTCCCATTTTTGTTTCATGTCAAGGGGAAGGTTTTGAACTTCACATTTCTAGGCTTTAAAACATGTTTCACAATTTTTTTTTCTTTCTATCCAAATTTTGCTGCCCACGATTTTTGAAATAACAATTCCTTCATTCCTTAAATTCCCTCTACCCCGGGCTATTCAACAAAAATCAATCACCAAAGGCTCAATAGGGCTAACAAGGATAAATTTCAAAGGAAGGAATAAATAAGGCTCAAAATTTTCGACAAAAATCGCCTTAGGTCATCTTCAAGTTCTAAGCATATATAGAATACATGAAAGTTATGGAGCAAGTTCTAGAGATGCAAATATCATTGACGAATCACACATGAAAGAACAAAATAGGCCCAAATCTCTCTAGTGGCTAGAAATCAAGCCAAATTTCCATGATTTTTGACTCGCAAGATATTTCGGCTTATCACCCTATCCCATGCATGCAATTTTCAACATTTTCGCACAATCACAAAAGAAATCATCATAGGCTCTGCATGATTTCCTATGTCTATCATTCCCTGTTTCCTTCACCAAATCATTTAAAACAAACGCAAGCTCAAGCAGGGAAAAATCATCACACACGATTATAGCCTAATCCAAGCATTTATTACAGACCCAAATATTAAAATAAAGATGATCATAAAGATCAAATATATCCATACAGACCAACATAAAGTACTAAATCCGAATATCAAATCCTAATTAAATAACAGTCATCCAAATATCCAAATAAACTAAAAATAAAAAGTGTTCATTGAAAGCAGATAGAGGGCGATTACCGGTCACCACTTCACACCCCCTCCCCCAAACTTGTTCCATTCCAAGAAAAGGACAAGTTTGAGTGGAAAGATAGTGGGACCGAAATCGAGGAGCAGACTCTTAATCTTCAGTTGGAGGGCGGCACGGAGTAGAGTCAGATGGCGGCTGATATGGTGGATATGGGTACGGAGGATACGGGTAAGGAGGGTAGTGCTGGTATTGTGGCATCTGTGTCGTTGATGAGTCATTCCTTGTCCACGCCATTGGCCCATCATATTCTCCATGGTAGACTAGAAGGTATTAAAGCTTCCCTGTAGGCCCTGAATCTCAGCACTAATACCCGTGAAACGGGTCCCGATCTCCTCCTCCAAGCCGGTGAATCGAGCATCGAACCTCTCCTGGATACCTGTCAAATGCGTATCAACCTCAGAACGCATATCTCCAAATCAGAAATTCATGTCCACCATCATATTCCCCATGTTAGTTGCAATGTCAGTCATCAAGTTCTCTAAAGTGTTAAAACGGTCCTCCTGGACATCCTCCCTATTTCATCGACTTTCCCTCGATTGAGCCTGTGATGTGGAGCCTCCAGCGTCATCTGCCCTAGGTGCCCTCCGTGGTGTGCCTTCAGACGTGGTGATCAAGGAAAGATGGGCCGAATTATCCATCAACCAATTTTAATTCTCATCAAAAGTAGACACATTAGTCAAAGCCGGATTTGGAAGAGGGAATTGACGTTTGTTTGTCAATATGAAGTCGAATGGTGCGGATGCGGAGTTGACATACTTTGCGTTCCGAAGATGCTCCATGTTGAGAGATCGAGGGTTGGGCACACATTGATAATTGGACAAATCGATGTCCAGTATTGCCACAATTGGGGTGATCAAACCCCCAACACAAATAGTGCCCATTCGGGAGGCCGCTTGTCTCTGACACTGAATAAGGAAGTGAGCAACAAAGTTCACCGGGATAGCATTGAGCATGCACCACATCATGTAAAGCTCCTGAGTCCGAAGGCCACTGTTCTCATGTCTGGCCAGCACAGTGGATGAGAGGAGTTTCTGCATGTACCGGAATACGGGATTGGGCAGGTGAGAAGCCTTGGACTTGCTGAAGTCATACAGCGGACAATTAGGATTGAGCTCCACAACACGATCATGGAACTCCTTGAAGCAAAAAGACGGGTGAGGTTGGAAAGTCCCATTAGTTGGAGCTTGAAACATAGCATTGATGCGATCCACAGTAAATTTCCGGTCAGTGTTTCCCAACCGAAAAGTGCAAGAAATGGGTCCCTTGGATGGAGTGGACTTCACTTTTAGGGTTGAGAGGAACTCACGAAGAAAGGGGTAAGTCTTCCAATCATTTCCTCCCAGGACATGTGTCCACCCAATGCGTCGCAGGAGTCCCATTACACTCTCATAAATGCCCAATTTCTTTGCAGTGTTGACGTCCATAAACCTATTAGCGGCAACTTGGAAGCTTCTAGCTAGCTTCAACCATTTCTTCCGATGATCATAGTCATCCAAGTAAACTTGCACCAAAGCGGGGTCATTGGCCCCCATGTTGAGTGGGGGTAGGAGAGGACGAGCGTTGTTCATCTCCTCATTTTCCTCGTCTTCCTCCTCCTCATCTTCTTGCTCCCCGTCTTCTTCCTCCTCGTCCTCCGAGACTTCTACCACTTCCTCTTCTTCGGACTCTTCTTCATCTATAAGCCTTGTTCGGGCTCCTCCCGCTTGTCTCCCTCTTCTCGTTTGCACCATTTTTATGTGGGAGGAGCTACGGCTTAGGTACCTTGCAAATACAAAACGAAATGTCATAACAAAGACAAGGGACAAATGGGTTTATTTTGCAAGGACATCCAACAAATGATAGCACAATATTTGAATTTCAAACCTCATGCACACATACTCCCTCAAGAAGACAAACACACACAATATCTCATGTAAGATCTCATCCAACATCCGTATGAATCAACATGGTAAAGCAAGGTGTGGCTTACATATGATAAAATATCCATAAATGGGGTATAAAAACAAAGCACACTCATGAGTGATGCAAAAACCCAAATGAAGCATAGCATAATCCCCATGACAAAGTTCAACCTTGCTTATACTTGTCATAAAAAATTCCATACAAGCAAAACATAATATATCAAGCAAAATAGAACCACATAAAAACACTTAAGGAGCATGGAATTGCATAGATCGAAGATAACATGGTAAGAATTTCTCATCTACATGATTTTCCCCAAATTTTGACCTTAGAACCCTAGATTTGGACAAAAATGAAAAATTTCAACTATATCTCCATAAATCTACAAATTGAAAGCATACTCAAGGTTCACAAGGGAAGAATTGCATAATGGAAGTAAGAAAAATGAAAATAAACCATACAAAACCAATTCACCATGAATACCCCCATTTGAAAGCTTGAAAAGCTATAGACTTGCTACCATGGAGAAGAAGAAGGAAATGGAATGGAGATTCATACCTTGAAGAGATTGTGACTTGAAATGGAGTGGAAAAATACTATGAAGGGAGCACAAGTGTGTGTATATGGAGTGGAAAAGGGTGTGAAGTGTAGGAGGTGTGAAGTGAAGTGAGAGAGAAGAAAGAGATATAAAAAACACCCCCAGTCCGTAGGCGCGACCCAGGCCGCACGGGAGTAGGGTCGGGTCGCACCCAGCCGCCATGACCCTGGCCGGCTGGCGCCAATCGCGCCACATCGCAGGTCGTGGTTTTTCGGCTGCGGACGTCGAGCCGTCCGGCACGCCTCTAGCTCCGGGTCGGGTCGCATTGCAGGCCCTCTCAGTACTTTGGCTCGTTCCGGCCTTTGTTGACACTTCACTCGCCCATGTACCGCTCCTATGCTCCATACTTAGCCATTTGCGGGCAAAACTCCCCTATTTCTTGACACCAAAACCAAAAACAAAAACTACAAGAAAACATAACAAAACCAAAAGCTAATAACAAAGAGAAACGAAAAGAAAATAAAATATTGGGTTACCTCCCAACAAGCGTTATATTAATGTCGCTAGCTCGACGGAGTACCATCATATTTAGGCGTCATCAAGGTAGCAAATGAACACCCCTTCTTTTTTCTCGGACTTATAGAACTTTTTGACTCGGTGCCCGTTCACCACAAACAAGCTTCCATCTTTTCCTTTGAGCTCAATTGCCCCTCTATCGAAAATCCGTGCTATTGTGAACGGGCCACCCAATTTGGTCTTGAGTTTTCCCGGAAATAGCTTGAACCTAGAATTGAACAAAAGGACTTCATCTCCCGGCGCAAGGTCTTTTTGTCTCAAGAGCTTGTCATGGTAGACTTTGGCTCTCATCTTGTAAATAGCCGAGTTTTCAAAAGCCTCCATCCGGAACTCCTCTAACTCATTCAACTTGAAGATTCGTTCTCCCACGGATGACACAGGATCGAGGTTCAACTTCTTTGTGGTCCAAAATCCTTTATGAGAGAGCTCGATGGGCAAATGACAAGACTTCTCAAACACGAGTTGATAGGGAGACATTCCAAGCGGGGTCTTGTAAGCCGTGCAATAAGCCCATAGTGCTTCATCCAATAGTGAAGACCAATCCTTCTCATTTGTTTGGACTACCTTTTGAAGAATTTGCTTAACTTCACGATTTGCCAACTCGACTTGTCTATTTGCTTGAGGATGATAAGGTGTGGTTACCTTATGCTTGACTCCATGCCTAGCAAGCAATGTTCCTATCTATTTGTTGTAAAAATGCGAGCCACCATCGCTCACTAGGGCTTTAGGGGCCCCAAACCTTGTCAAGATATTCTTTTTGAGAAATTTGAGAACGACTTTTGCATCACTTGTCTTTGTTGGAATGGCTTCAATCCACCTTGACACATAGTCTACGGCTAGCAAAATGTACAAGTTCCCTTCCGAAGCAACAAATGGTCCCATGAAGTCTATACCCCAAATATCAAAAAGCTCAACCTCAATGGTATTCTTCATAGGCATTTCATCCTTCTTGGAGATAGATCCCATATGTAGGGGCGTAAATGAGTCGAGTCGAGCCCGAACACATATGTTCAAGCTTGTTTAAAATGATATTGAGTTTTAAATTTTATGTTTGAGCTTGTTTGATTATCTATCGAGTTGAGCTCAAACGAGCTTTAATCTAGCTGAACACGAGTCGAGCTTGAGTAGTTTGATATTTTTACACATGTTTGCTCATTTTTTACTTATCGAGCTTGATTTCGAGCCGAGCTTTAAATTTTATCGAATATAAAATTATGTTCAAGTTTGTTTGATATGCTTATCGAACCGAGCTCGAATGAGCTTTTAACGAACAAACACGAGTGGAGTATCGAGCTATTTGGTTTGATTTTTAGCCCTACACATACGTTGGCATTTATCACAACTTTTGACAAACTCCCTTGCGTCCTTGAAGATGTTTGGCCAATAAAACCCACTTTGGTAAACCTTCCTAGCGGTTTGATTGGCTCCAAAATGTCCTCCACTTAACCCTGCGTGGCATGCTTCTAGAATTTGCCCCCACTTCTCTTCGGGCACACACCTTTTCAATACTAGATATGTACATCTTTTAAACAAAAATGGTTCATCCCACACAAAGAATCTCAAATCATGGAAGAATTTCTTCTTTTGATACCCTTCTAACTCTTTAGGTGTGACTCCCGCCACCAAGTAATTTACTATATCGGCGAACCACGGCACCTTCATTGTTCCCACAACTAGGATCCTCTCATCCGAAAAAAATCATCGATATCCCTTTTATCATCTTGATCTTCCTTAGTATGCTCCAAACGAGATAGGTGGTCGGCCATCGCATTCTCACACCTTCTTCGGTCTCTAATTTCCATGTCAAATTCTTATAGGAGAAGGATCCATCTTATGAGTTGGGGCTTGGCATCCTTCTTGGCAAAGAGATGCCTCAACGCGGCATGATCCGTGTGGAAAATTGTTCGGGCCCCAATAAGGTAGGGCCGGAACTTGTCAAAGACATATACGACCGCCAACAACTCCTTCTCTGTGGTTGTGTAGTTGATTTGTGCCGGGTCCAAAGTTTTGCTTTCATAGTAGATCACCCGGAACAACTTTTCTCTCCTTTGCCCTAATGAGGCCCCCACGGCCACCTCACTTGCATCACACATGAGCTCAAATGGCTCACTCTAATCCGAAGCAATGAGTATAGGGGCCGTCATAAGGGGCTTCTTCAGGTTCTCAAACGTCTGCACACATTCGCCATAAAAAATAAAGTCATTAGATTTTTCAAGAAATTTACACAAAGGTTTAGAAATTTTTGAAAAATCCTTAATGAAACGCCGATAGAACCCGGCATGGCCAAGGAAACTTCAGATACCCTTTTCATTTGTGGGGGGTGGAAGCTTCTCGATGGCTACTATCTTGGATCGATCCACCTCCAAGCCCGCAGCGGACACTTTGTGGCCAAGGACTATTCCGTCTCTCACCATAAAATGACATTTTTCCTAATTTAAGACGAGGTTAGTCTCCTCACAACACTGCAAAACTCAGGTTAGGTTATCCAAGCAATTATCAAAAGAGTTTCCAAAAATCGAGAAATCATCCATAAAGACCTCCATTATCTTTTCAATCAAATCATGAAAAATTGACATCATACATCTTTAGAAAGTAGCCGGAGCATTACACAAACCAAAGGACATTCTTCTAAAAGCAAATATTCCATAAGGGCAAGTAAAAACGGATTTGTGTTGGTCCTCGGGTACAATCAAAATTTGGTTATACCCGGAATAATCGTCAAGAAAATAATAGAACTCATACCCGGCCAACCTATCAAGCTTTTGGTCAATAAAAGGCAATGGAAAATGGTTCTTTCTAGTGGCCGCATTCAATACACGGTAATCAATACACACTCACCAACCATTCACAATCCTAGTAGCTATCAATTCATTGTTTTCATCTTTCACTACGGTCATCCCTCCCTTCTTGGCTACTACTTGAGTGGGACTCACCAACTCGCTACCGGAAATAGCATAGACTATACCCGCATCAAGCCATTTAAGAACTTCATTCCTAACTACTTCTTGCATTATGGGATTCAACCTACGTTGGGGTTGGACACGAGATTTGTAATCATCTTTTAACAAGATCCTATGCATGCAAACTGTGGGGCTAATCCCCTTCAAATCCCCAATGGACCAACCTATCGCGGATTTATGCTTTCTCAAGACCCTTAGTAACTTATCAAGCTCACAAGAAGATAAATAGGCCAACACAATTACGGGATATGTCTCATTTGCACCCAAGTAAGCATACCTCAAGTGTTCCGGAAGGGGCTTCAATTCTTCATTTTTGTCTTTCTCCTCATCTCCTTCCCTTTTCAACGCTTCCTCTTTTTCATCTCTCAATGGCAAAAAGCGATTTTATCTTCTTGGGATTTCCTGTGGGGAATCAAGAGCACAAACACAATCCAAAATATCGGTGTTATCATCAAAATCATCAAAAGAAGAAGAAGAGTAAAGAGATGTAAACAAGCTAGTTTCCAAGGCATCTTGAGAGGTGTAGTGCTTCATCATCCTTTCTTCAACACATTCTTCTATAATCTTCATCACTTTACAATCCTCCACTCTCATAGACTCCTCATCATCATCATGAAATTTCATAGCATTGTAAATTGAAAAAGTTCTACTTTCATCATTCAAACGGAGAGTAAGCTCGCCTTTGGACACATCAATAAGTGTCTTTCCTGTTGCCAAGAACGGCCTCCCCAAGATGAGTGGCACGTTCTTGTCCTCCTCCATATCTAGGACCACAAAATCCATGGGAAAAATGAAGTCATTCACCTTCACAAGAACATCTTCCACAACTCATTTTGGATAAGTTAAGGACCTATCTGCCATTTGCAAATTATTATCGGCTTGATTTCCCCAACATTAAGCTTCAAGAAGAAAGACAATGGCATGAGGTTTATACTTGCTCCCAAATCACAAAGGGCTTTCTTCTCATGGTGATCTCCAATAGTGACGGTAATATTGAAACTCCCGGGATCCTTCATCTTGACGGGTAGCTTCTTTTAAATTAAAGCATTACAATTCTCCGTTAGACTCACGGTCTCAAAGTTGCCAAATTTTCTCTTTCTTGTCACCACATCTTTGAGAAATTTGGCGTAGCTTGGCATTTGTTGCAAGGCCTCCACAAGAGGAAGGTTAATTTGGATCCTCCGAAATATATCAAGGAATTTGGAAAATTGCTCTTCATTCTTGGATTTTTGAAGCCTTTGAGGATAAGGCACATTCACTTGTGGTTCATCTATCTTCTTTGGTTGAGGTGTTGCTTTATCTTCAATTGGTCCATCTTCCTTGGTATTCACTTCCTCCTCCACCACTTCTTCATCTTTCCCTTCTTCAATGGTTGCCTCATCATCTTGCTTTGGCATTTCGGGCCCTTTGTACATGGTCCCACTCCGTAAGGTAATGGCTTTGCAATCCTTTGGATTTACTGTTGTATTGGAGGGGAAATGTCCCGATTGATGTTGAACTCCCACGGCGGTAGCTAATTGCCCAATTTATTTCTCAACCATCTTCAATTGGCTGTTTACCGCCACTTGGTTGCTCTCAAGCTTCTCAAATCTTGTTTGGGATTCACTTATATACTTGTCGGTCTTGTTCAATAGAGTCATGAGAAGTTCTTCCATTTTCGATTTTTTTTTCCTCATCGATGACCCCATTTGTAACCGAGAAACCCGATGGTGGTTGAAGAGCGGTGTTCAGATTCCCATAAGATAGATTCGGGTGTGGTGGTCGGTGTTGATAATGGTTCTGCGGTCCACCGTGTTGACCTTGGAAATGTGGTTTGAACCCTTGGTTGTATGGCCTTTGGTGGTTCCCAAAACCACTTTGGTTCACATAATTAGCTTCCTCAAGATGAGGCAAAGTAGAAGCCTCGGTCCTCTGCATCACTATAGCTTCGATCTTAGCATTCAAAGTCGACATTTGAGCGGCTAAAAGAGCTATCGAATCCGTGCTTGGATTAGTATCCACCATCTTCAACATTTGAATTCCATCTCTTTCACTCGGCCATTGGAAGGCGTTCGAGGCCATCTCATCAATGATGGCCAATGCCTCTTTCGGTCTCCTACCTAGTAGAGATGCACTGGCGGCGGCATCTAAGATTCTCCTCATCTCGGGTGTTGATCCGGAGTAGAAAAGGCATACTTGATGGTCCATACCAAAGCCATGGCCCGGACACTTTCTCAGCATCTCACGGAATTGCTCCCAAGCCTCATACATAGATTCATCCTCCATTTGCCTAAATTTGGTGATCTCTCCTTTTAGCTTTAATGTCTTCCCCGTGGGAAAGAACTTTTGTAGAAATTTTGAGATCATAGTACTCCAAGACTCAAACGTTGATGGTAGTTGGTTTAACCACCAAGCTTGAGCTTTGTCACGGAGGGAAAAATAGAATAGTCTACGTCTCACGGCGTCCTCCGGTACTCCATTCATTTTCACCGTTCGGCTAATCTCAAGGAATTGATTTACGTGTTCATGAAGATCTTCAATGGTGGAGCCTCCAAATTGATTTTGGGACACCATTGCTATCAATCTCGGCTTGAGCTCAAAGTTATTAGCATGAATAGCCGGTCCATTCCTTGCTCCTTCGTTGACAACCAGTTGAAAAAAAAATTGGATTGTAGCCTCCTCTTGGGCTCTAGCTTTGATGAGCCCGTGATAAGCATGGAATCAGATGTCAAGATGCCTAGAGAGCCGGATTGAAGATTGATGTTGGAGAGCTGATATTGGACATGCACTTTATTAATTAAATCAGTTTGATTTAATTATTTATCCATTAGCATAGTTTATTTTATTTAATTTAATTAGAAGCCCAATTTTTCACAATTTGTCTAGGTGTTATTGGGCCAAAGGATTTATTTATTTTATTTTAAGTATAGTTCAAAAATACCAAGCCCAAATACTTATTATTTTCGTGGCCTGGGTTAGTATTTAAGATAATTATCGATATTATTGTTCGTTAGACTGGATTTGAATGAAAAACAGCTTTACGCTTTTCTCCCGTCTCACAAACAAGCATCGGTTCTTTGGTAGAGTTTGGTTCTGGCGATTTCAAACTTGAAATCATCCATCTCGTTCGTGATATCTCATAGTATCCGGGTTAGACAGCCATTGAAGATTGCTTCATAGGCGCGTTCCGAGTTCTCGTCGATTCGGGGTTCGTTTCGGGTAAGATTCACCTATCCTTCTCGTTTTTCTTCACTATCGATTTATCCACCATCACCACAGCCACCATCCACGTCTATAGCATCCCAATATCACCACCTTCATCCTTAAATTCATCCCACATCCGTTCGTAGCCTTATTTAACCGTTTTAGGCCTAAAAACCCTAAATCGGGTCCTGAAATTCCCACCATTCGATCTCCCAACCTACACGTTCATTTGATCTGATTTTTGGATATGTTTTGCATATCTACATATTGTTCCTTGTGTTAAATTTGAAATCAAGCTGAGGTCTTTTGCATATGTTTCTGTTTGTGTCTTTAATTTAGGGTTTTACGGGTTATTTGGGTTGTTTTGTGTTTAATTCTTGTTAAATTCGAATTCCTTGATTTAGTACAGTATATTGAGGTTATTAATTTATTATTTTTCAGTTTTGTTTGGATTGAATCCACCATATAGTTGTCGTCTGTTTGTTTCTTTGCTTCCGCCAATTATGCCCTCAACTCCTCCATTTGTGCTTGCATCTTAAGGAGTAAGAGGTCTTGAATTGGGGGATTAGGAGGTTGAATTGGGGGATTGGGGATTTGGTTGTTGTTATCCCCCATTCTCCTTCATCTCCTAGCCGCGCGCGTTGAGATGATGACTTGTAGCTTTTATTTCGGGGTCGACTTCAAACAAAGGCTCTCCACGCGACCTTGTTCGCATAAAACACCTAACAAAAGCACAAGGTAAGTTTGGAACATAAAAGAAAAACTAAACATTTAATCTAGCAAGCAATTCTTGAAATGATATTGCATATACTCAAATAAACAAATTAATTCCCCGGTGGCACACCCGTCGTTTTGGTGTGCAAAATACACTTGCGGGCAAATAGTCCACAAATGCTTAATCTGCCCTCAACGGCTAGTATAGCTAGTGAAGACGGATGTCGATCCCACGAGAAGTGTTTTAACCTTCTGTCTTTTCTTAGTTTCAGTTTGGGTCTTCAGTGTCACTCTAAAAACCTTGCTAATAAACTTAAACTAACTAAATGCTGAAAAGGAAATCACAAAAGAAAATATCAGAAATAAAAGTGCTCAAGTCAAAGCATCAAGTCATTTGGTAGGTATGCGCAATCCCGGGCAAAACATATGTAATTACCACTACTACCCGTTGTGCCCACACTAGCAGAAAGGTCAAAAACCGAATCCCTATGGCCAAATATGGGTAATTGTCACTTTGAGGGTTAACCGGTTATAGGAAATGGATACGATCGGCCACTCCCCAATCACTTCTTACAGTATATCGTCTAGATGATACAATCGGCACCTAGGGACCTAACTATACAGGAACCTAAGGAGAGAATCACACAAAGGTTTTGCAGGTATAGCAGCTTTGAGGGCAAAAGCGACCCGATTCTAGTAGGTTTGACACGGTCTTGTGCCTGCATATACTACTCAATCTCAACTACCAAGGCTGTCACCTCCGGACTTGTTACTATGCGGGTATCGAGGCATGGGTCACCTATACACTCCCACGTAACTAACACTAGCACCAGTTAATCAGAAATGCGCGCTTTCATCTCCAACCACCCTTTACCTATGTCTAAGTGAAAAACAAGTTAAGATTGTGAACCCTTAAGGCTTTAAAGTCCGATTACCTCATGAACATATTCTACCCTTAGACCATCACTTTGACTTGAACAGTGGATACTTAGCCACTAAACATAGAAACGAAAGTAAAAGAAATGATAAAAGACATCTTACTTGGAAAGGAAATAACTCGATTAACTTCTGGGTCCAACCCCAGTTTTGCCAACAAAACAACTGAACTACCTCTCCGCGGGCAAATCGCCAGCTTCAATATCCAGCAACTAAACTAAATACAAAAACAGTAAATTGTATCTTGCGATGCGAGAGAAAAAAGAAGGTCTCTGATATGAAAACAGATAAAAGTATTTATAGCAAATGAATTAAGGCTTCACGCAGCCCCGATCTCACCCACGCAGGGGTTCTTGCACTCCTCCACTTCCTCATTTTATGCTCAACGTTCTTCCTTGAATTTAGGAGGGATAGCAACAAACCCTAGCGTTTCCAACAGCTTTCTGATGTCCCCACTTCCTTCCCAACGTGTGTAGACCTTCCCAAGACTCGGAACTGACCGCCACATCACCACCACGTGCATATAGGAACTGTCCCGCGATTCTGTTGCGCAATTCTCGCAACAACTTTGACTGGGTCCTCGGCAGGCAAATCAGTCATTTGTGCCCTCAGCATAATTAGCACCTGTCTGTGCCTATTGTGGTGGTTTTATGCCCTCAGCCTCCTGCAATCAGTTTTACCCCCAAAACTAGACTAGACTCTACACTAAACACTTAAAAAGGGTGTAAAAAGATAAAGAAAAAAGTACGAATTTGAGTCTTCATCACACCCACACACTTGGACTATACTTGTCCTCAAGTATGAATGCAACTTTAACTCAAAATAACAAAAAACAGAAGACTCAAATGACTGAACACAAGACAACATAGCATATGAATCATAAGTTGATAAAGGGCATAACAGTTGGTCATAATGATGCAGGAAAATCGAATCAATCAAACTCAGGCTACTATTGTAGTGTACACTAAGCTCGCCTTTTTCTTGAGTGTTTAGGTTAAGTATTTACTCTCAACAATTCCACCAATTCATCATCAACAAATTTGCAAACACCCTGTATAAACAATTTATGTTATTCACATGCATGCATATCAAAAGGTCTTGTGAGGGTTGTAATGGGGCATGCGGATCAAGGTTGGAAATATTAAGAACTGGCTGCTTTCAATAGTATTCGGGCAAAATCAGCACTGGCAGCTCTGTGCCCACATAACAACCTGGGAAACCATTTTTATTCATACACTTATTTTTCATTTTCTCTCTTTTTTTTATTTTTTTATTTTTTATTTTCTTTCTTTATTTTCTTTCTTTGTGCCCATTTCTGGCATCCTGTCACTATTTGGCTTAAATATGCTACTAATATGAGCATAAAGGTTTCATTCCCAGTCATAAGATACTCTTTAGAGAGAGATTTTCAGAATGCAGGTCATGAACAAATAAGCAGGCTCAAATAATGGCAGCTATGGGAAGCTTTTATCAGTGAGTAATATGGCCAAATAACGACGAAAGAAAATGCCTTAATCATCTAAGCATGCAATGAAATCAAGTTTGACAGGGCATAAGCAAGTAAGCATCAAATGAGGTGATGGAATTTAAACACACAGAAAGAAGTCGCAAATGTGAATTTGGGCTCAAAGCTCACTGGGTAGTAGTTATATATTGTTTTCACATGCGATTGATTAATTCCATCTGCCTAACAATAAATTTATGTCCATATATACCCAATGTCAATCCATGACTCATATGTTGTAGACTCAACATGCACACACAAAAAAAAACAAATAAACACAACGACCTAGGCATATCCCTCCCACACACTTGCTGTGCAAAATACCCTTGCGGGCACAAGCAGTAGTGTGGGTTAGATATGCCCAAAACAGACTCTATATATACAGACACAACTATACAAAGACAAAAAAAATAAACACACAAACAAAAATAAAAACAAACAAATCCTAAACTACTGGGGATAAAACATGATTTAAGGAGAGGAGGGGTAGTCTAACCCGAGATGAACACAAATGCTCTGCAGGGCTTTCTCAACTCTTTCAAGCTTCTTTGAATCTGCACTGCTCTGTGCCCTGCTCGGTCCTTCTTGTGCCCTGAGTGATCCTTCTTGTGCCTTGGGGGCCTTTCTCTTGTCAACGTATGTTGGTTCGTCAAAAGGAAGGAAGTATGGGGTGTTCTCTTCAGTGAACCCAACTAGCTGCATCCGCTCCAGCCTCTGGGCATCGAGATACTCTGTCCCTTCATCAAGCTCTGGGTACCCTTCAAAGACGTCGTCGAGGTCGCCACCTTTCAAGCCTTCAAACACTCTCGCCACGAACATGCCCAACGCTACAACAGTTGCTCTGGTGTTGCTGGTCTGTGCCTGCAATTGGATCGCCAGAATGTAGCCAAGGTTGACCTTCCGCTTGTGCACCATGTTCCATAAGAGGAATACCTCCTGCTGCGTGACTTGGCCTGTGCCATCCTTGCGCCCATAAAGGTTGAATGCCATCCATCTATGGCAAATCTGGAGGGCGTGATCAGAGATGTGTTTGTCCTTGCTTGAGCCCGAAAGATAGAAGCCTCTGCCTCCAATTTCCTCCCACCTTTTCTGAATGTTTTGACTCCAGTCATCGCCAACGCTGGTTGCTGCTTCCTTGTACCACTTCGAATGGACATCTTTAGGGTGGATGAAATCCAACAGCAGATTCAATCTTGAGATTGACATGCTATAGCTCTCTCCAGCTATATAGAAGTTCACAACTCCGGGCGTCTCCAAACCGAATCCCTGCACTGGCTTAAACTCATATGAGGAAAGAAATTCAATGGTTAAAGAGGGGCGTACCGTGTTCCTCCAGCCGAGCACTTGCTCCCAACCGATGTTGGCAAAGTATTCATACACTTGGTCCATGACTCCAAGTGTATTCAGCGTGCTGTCATGAAGAACATACAGGGGCAAATGTTTCTTCTTGTTCAATCTCTCGACAATGCCTTGTCTTGAGCTGCTTGGATCCTCCTTCTCCTCCTTCGCCGAGCGGCGGGGAAGGGTCCTGATTGGCACCCTGCTGTTTGTGCCTTTTTTCACCTTTGCGGGCACATAGGATTGAACTGGAGCTGGGATGATTTGAATTTCCGGTTCCACTTCCTCACTGTGCACTGACTTCTCTTCCTCTTCCTCGTGGACCTGCTCCACATCTAGCTTTCTTTTGGTGGGGGGTTTCTCTTGTTTCTTTGACTCCTTGCTGACTGGCTTCTTTGCTTCCTTGCTGATCGACTTGGTTCCCTTTTGCTTGCTCTTAGCCTTTTCGGGCACATCGGAACCCTTGCTTTGGCTTGGTTCCCTCTGTGCCTCCTTCGGGACCTCTTGTGGTTTTGCCTTTTTTGACTTTTTCTTCTCTGCGGGTGGATCTGGTTGTGCCTGTTTCGACTGCTCAGACTGGCTGTGGGCATTCTCAGATGTAGATCCCTCTGAAGCCACTTTGTCTTCTTCCAACGACTCTTCTTTCTCTTCCTCCGGTTCTGGTTCTTTCTCCTTCTCCTCTTGCTGATCTTGCTCTAGTTTCTCCTCCTCCTTGTCTTCTTCCTCCAAGCTCTCACCTTCAGATTCATCAACGCTTTCTTCTTCATCACCGCTACCCATTTGCTTTTCTTCCTCCGCCTCTTCTTCTAGCTGGATTCGATGCATGCAAATGGTGGAACTTATGCCCTTGATGTCGGCCAAGGTCCATCCAATTGCTTCCTTGTGCATCTTCAATAGTGCTATCAACTTGACTTCTTGCTTCATGGTCAACGATGAACTGATTATAACTGGAAAATTCTCTCCTTCACCCAAATAGGCATATTTGAGGTGATCGGGCAACTCCTTCAACTCCAACTTCGGTGGCTTGATGATAGATCGCAACAATTTATTACCCTGCCTTGTTGTGGGCAAAGGCAGACGTTTATCCCTTGAAAAACTGGCTTCGATGTGATACAATTGCAGGATTGCCTCTTTGATTTGCTTATCTTGTTCCTCTTTAGCATCCCAATCGATCTTACTGTTTTGAAGTACCCACTCAAGTGGATCCTTTGCCAGCAGCCTTGGCATTTCTTCTTGGATCATAGGCTCAAAGACGTCGATCACATGTACACCCTCAGTGTCATTGGGGTATTTCATTGCTTCCATGATGTTGAAGGTAACTCTGTCTCCATCGAACTCGCACGTCAATGTGCCCTTATCGACATCAATCTTCGTATGTGCCGTCTTCATGAATGGTCTACCCAAAAGTATACAGGTAGCTTTGGGATTGGTTTTGCCCATATCCAGCACATAGAAGTCTGCTGGGAAAATCAGACTCTCCACTTTGATTAGGACATCTTCAAGCACTCCCCCGGGGTAAACATTGGAGCGGTCAGCCAATTGAATAATTGTCCTTGTATCTTTGAGCGGTCCTAAGGTCAGCTCTTCAAAGATGCTTAAGGGCATAACATTGATCGATGCCCCTAAGTCCAGCATAGCTCTCTCAACTCGAAGTCCTCCAATTTCACAGGAAATAAAGAACATCCCTGGGTCTCCACACTTTTCAGGCAGCTTCTTCTGTAATAATGCTGAAACATTTTCGCTCACAACCACTTGTGTCTCCTCTGTGAATCTCACTTTCTTTGTACATAAGTCCTTCAGGAAACGGGCATATCGGGGCATCTGCCTGATTGCGTCTAGTAGGGGAACATTGATTTCCACTTTCTTGAAGATGTGCATTAGATCCCTATCCTCTGCTTCTTTTTTGTTCTGCTTCATCCTTCCTGGAAATGGTAAAGGCACCTCGATCTCTTTTGGAATATTACTCTTCAGGATGGGTTTAGGCACAACTGCTTCTGGTTCGTCATTTGCCTTCAACTTTGCTTCCTCCTTTGTGGGCTCATCATCATTGTGGGCATCATCATTTGCAGTCTCTGGATATGGTACAGGCAGTTGCCTTTCACTCTTCAATGTTATTGCATTTACCCCAGCCTTTTTTGGTGGTTCTATCTGTGAGGGCAGAATTCCCTTAGCTTTCTCCATCCTTGCGATTGCATCACTAATTTGGGATATTTGTCCTCCCAAATAGTTCAATCCATTCCTTGTCTCCTGTTCGAAGGCTTCTGATTTCTTTTGTACCTCCACCGTTTCATTCACAATCTTGTGAACCATGTCTGATAAAGTCGGTCCTGCTGCGGGTGCAGGATAGTATGGTGTTGTCTGCCTCTGATTGTAGTTGGGGGCAAAATGATTGTGCCTCCTTCTGTGCCCTTCATCCATAGCGTTGACCGTCTCTTCCTTCTCTTTCAATTGTGGACACTGGTCAGAGTGGTGCCCCATTAATTCACATACCCCACAAATTCGCAAGGTATTGGCCGAAAACATGGTAATCATCTTCTCCATCTTGTTGCAAAGTTGTTCGATTCGGTCATCAGTTGCAGGCACAGAGATAGTTTTGCCCGCAGCGGCAACACTTGTTCTTTCATATGAATCGTCTCTGTTCTCTTCGGCCATTTCTCCAATAAGTATTAGAGCTTTAGCTGCCCTCTTGTTCAGGATAGATCCTCCACATGCTGCATTCAGTAGGGCCCGGTCCTCGCTTCTCAACCCCGAAACAAAGTAGTTCACCAGGTCATGATCTGGAATCTGGTGATGTGGGCATTTCGAAAGAAATTGTTTGAAACGCTCCCAGTAGTCGTAAAAGCTCTCGTGGGGACCAGCCTTTGCGGTTGAGATTTTTTTTCTCATGCTCTGCACTCTTGATGTGGGGAAGTACTTCTCCAGAAACTTTTGCTGGAGTTGACTCCAGTTGGTTACACTCCTGGCAGGAATAGTGTATAACCATTCTCGAGCTCCGTCCTGCAGGGTGAAAAGAAAAAAAACCAGGCGAATGTATTCACCTGTCCCATTAGCTCGTATGCGTTGCGTCTCACATGCTATCTCAAAATCTTGTAGATGTCGTTGTGGATCCTCCCCTGGATGGTCATGGAATTTGGGTAAAATCGAGATGAAGTTTGCCCTCAGCTCCCAGTTACCAGTAGTTGTGGGCAAAACGATGCCCGTAGGACGCATGTTCATGGTTTGAGGGAAACTCAACTGCCTCAAAGTAAGGGTGTGTGGTGGTGGTCTCTGTTGTTCTTCTTCTTCGTGGTTTGATATCTGATCGTCCTCCATCTCTTCTTCGGAATAGAGTGGATTGACGTTGCTTGTCTCAGCTTGTTCGTTGCTTGCCTGACTTTCTCCACCTGAGGTCAAATCGTCACTGGATCCTTCAGTTTGATTATCCTCCTGCAGTCTTTTCAAAAACGCCCTAGCTTGTGCCCTTCTTGCCCTCGCTGACCTCTCTATCTCAGGATCGTAGAGTAAATCTCCTGCGTGGTTAGAACGAAGCATATACTAAGGTAAAACAGTAAATAGACAGAAAAGTGCGCTTACACTCCCCGGCAACGGCGCCAATTTTTTGGCACACCGTCGTTTTAGTGTGCAAAATACACTTGCGGGCAAATAGTCCACAAATGCTTAATCTGCCCTCAACGGCTAGTATAACTAGTGAAGACGGATGTCGATCCCACGAGAAGTGTTTTAACCTTCTGTCTTTTCTTAGTTTCAGTTTGGGTCTTCAGTGTCACTCTAAAAACCTTGCTAATAAACTTAAACTAACTAAATGCTGAAAAGGAAATCACAAAAGAAAATATCAGAAATAAAAGTGCTCAAGTCAAAGCATCAAGTCATTTGGTAGGTATGCGCAATCCCGGGCAAAACATATGTAATTACCACTACTACCCGTTGTGCCCACACTAGCAGAAAGGTCAAAAACCGAATCCCTATGGCCAAATATGGGTAATTGTCACTTTGAGGGTTAACCGGTTATAGGAAATGGATACGATCGGCCACTTTCCAATCACTTCTTACAGTATATCATCTAGATGATACGATCGGCACCTAGGGACCTAACTATACAGGAACCTAAGGAGAGAATCACACAAAGGTTTTGCAGGTATAGCAGCTTTGAGGGCAAAAGCGACCCGATTCTAGTAGGTTTGACACGGTCTTGTGCCTGCATATACTACTCAATCTCAACTACCAAGGCTGTCACCCCCGGACTTGTTACTATACGAGTATCGAGGCATGGGTCACCTATACACTCCTACGTAACTAACACTAGCACCAGTTAATCAGAAATGCGCGCTTTCATCTCCAACCACCCTTTACCTATGTCTAAGTGAAAAACAAGTTAAGATTGTGAACCCTTAAGGCTTTAAAGTCCGATTACCTCATGAACATATTCTACCCTTAGACCATCACTTTGACTTGAACAGTGGATACTTAGCCACTAAACATAGAAACGAAAGTAAAAGAAATGATAAAAGACATCTTACTTGGAAAGGAAATAACTCGATTAACTTCTGGGTCCAACCCCAGTTTTGCCAACAAAACAACTGAACTACCTCTCCGCGGGCAAATCGCCAGCTTCAGGCAGACAGAATATCCAGCAACTAAACTAAATACGAAAACAGTAAATTGTATCTTGCGATGCGAGAGAAAAAAGAAGGTCTCTGATATGAAAACAGATAAAAGTATTTGTAGCAAATGAATTAAGGCTTCACGCAGCCCCGATCTCACCCACGCAGGGGTTCTTGCACTCCTCCACTTCCTCATTTTATGCTCAACGTTCTTCCTTGAATTTAGGAGGGATAGCAACAAACCCTAGCGTTTCCAACAGCTTTCTGATGTCCCCACTTCCTTCCCAACGTGTGTAGACCTCCCCAAGACTCGGAACTGACCGCCACATCACCACCACGTGCATATAGGAACTGTCCCGCGATTCTGTTGCGCAATTCTCACAACAACTTTGACTGGGTCCTCGGCAGACAAATCAGTCCTTTGTGCCCTCAGCATAATTAGCACCTGTCTGTGCCTATTGTGGTGGTTTTATGCCCTCAGCCTCCTGCAATCAGTTTTACCCCCAAAACTAGACTAGACTCTACACTAAACACTTAAAAAGGGTGTAAAAAGATAAAGGAAAAAGCACGAATTTGAGTCTTCATCACCCGGCAACGACGCCAAAAACTTGATGAGATTTTTCTTTCACAATGATTTGATAAAAAACCAAGCTCTAAATAACCAATCTCACTATGCAAGCAGACACGTATAGCATAATGGACCGGGTCGAACATGGGGAACTTATTGTATAAAAGAGATTACAAGTACCATCACATCGAACATTTTCACTAGTCAAACCATTCGGAATTTGGTTGGATTTTTTTAACTAGAAAAACAAGATTTGTGATAATTAAACCAAAAATAACAACACACGAGAAATAAAAGGGAATAAAAATCAAGTAAAAAATCACTTATAAGAAATTGGCTCTAGGGAATCGATCTTTGGCAAGGATACAATCATTAAATAAGGGGATCAAGCATAAATTTCCCAATTAAACAACATTTGATAACAAATATAGCCTAAGCCCTTTCTCAAGCAATCAAGACATTTTAAATTAAACACAACTCTCCTATCTCTAGGGCTCAATTGCAATTTAATCTAAATTAAGCTCAATCAAATAAACAAACACCAATTTAACACTAATTGCTTAATCTCATGCCAAATTGGGATCATAAATCAAATACCCATGCACAATTAGTTTTCTCAAACCTAATCATACACAAATTTCTATCCTGGGATGGCCAATCCAAGCATAGATTCAAGCATAACATTGATTTATGATAGAAAATTGGAAAATCAAGTACAAACCCATATTTGACTCACATATCCAAAACCAAATCTCAAAACCCTAGATGCCTAAAAATTTCGCAATTCATAAGTATAATAGAGAAATAAATCACATAAAAGAGAAACATAAGAAAAGAGGAGAAAAACCCAAAAACTTGTATTAAAAATCTTCAAGATGCCTCTTATTCTTCAATATCCAAGCTCCAAAGCATAAACACTCTTTCTCTCTCTAAAAATGGAAAAATATCAAGTTGTATCCCTCAAATTCAAACTAAGGTTGGTATATATACAAAGTGGGGGAAAAATGGGGTGAAAAATAAAGCAAAATCCGAAAATTTTGAAAATCTGACACAGGGGCGCGACACGGGGCCGGTCGCGCCCCGTGGCTCGCGCCAGGTGAAAGGAGGCGTGACCTGGACAGCGGAGGCCCAGGGTCGCGCCGTGTCGCAGGCGGTAGAAAAAGTGCTGCGGACGCCGGGCGCTGGTCGGGCCACGTTGCAGGCCGTGCTCGGTGTCCCGGCTTCGACTCGGTCTTCGTGTTCTCTCCCTTGTCCGGTTCGACTTCTCGGTCACTTCTGATACGCACTTCGACACTCCAATGCTTCCTTTCACGACTCTCGGGCCTTGGATTGCTCATTTTACCCTGTTTTCTTAAATAAACGGCGTTAGCAACACTTATTCTAAAAAGAAACTGATAATACCTTAAACGATGGCTAAACATCCTAAAACATGAAAGAAACATACGAAATAATGCTCGGATTAGGACTAAGATACGAGCATATCAGCTTTTCACCAATGATTAATATTGTCCATTGATCTTAAAATATTGATGGATATAATTTGTTCATAAGTTACACATGGAATATGTGTTCACAAATGAATGAAACTCTCTCTCTCTCTCTAAATATATATATATATATATATATAGGTTTTCCTATTCTTATAACTTTAAGTTTCTATCGATAATTATTCGGAATGAGGAAGCCTTAGGATCTGGGCTCAAACATAGTTTTTTTTTTCCTTTTTTTCATCAAACAAAGTTTTGTTTACCAACTTTTCTCTTAAGTGGCTTCAAAATCCTAACTAGTATTTCTCCCGGCCCGTACGTTGTACGAATTTAAATATTTATTAATTAATATTTTGAATGTGGTCATATTATAAATGAATGAGAAAATATTGTGGATCTTAAATATGCTCAAAATATTTGTATGTAATTACACAAATATTATATGGTTGATTAAAGATATCTTCTTCAGATATCCTAATATAATTACATTTAATCTTTGAAAAACAATTACATTTAACATTTGAAAGCATATAATTATATATATATAATATACTCCCTCCGTTTCATTATGATTGTTTTAATTTTTTTATTTTGTGTCAAAATATTTGTTGTTTTATATATTTTCACATATTCTCTCTCAATTTTAATCCTATCCAAAACCCTATTTTAGGAAAATATAAGCGAATAAGATTTTATATCATATATGAGGGATGGGTATATTAGTCCATAAAATTAATTATTAGTTCTAGATAAAAAAAAAACTAAAACAACAATCAAAACGAAACAGAGAGAGTATATATGTAGTTTTACCAAATATCACAATATCAATTAAACTAAAACATAATCTCTCCATCTCTAAATAGTTGTCATTCTGAATAAATGCACACATATTAATAAAATTATCAAATCACCTTATACAACATTATGTGAATACATTTAATGAGTCAAATATAAATGTTTTAATGTATAAAACGATGACAAATGTGAGAAAAATATGAAAATTTCACATTCGATGGGTAGAATGATACTTTTGTGAAGCAAAACTAAATTGCTTAAGTGATACTTATTCACTTTTGGGGCTGTGCTTGGCCAATATTTTTTAGTCCCGAAACTACTTGACCTAAAAATCTGAAAATTACACTACGACCGCATATTGATGTGATCAATTACAATGTTAAATAACCAACAATGGCAATACTAAATAGGCATGATTAATGTTAATTAATAAAATAAACGGTGGACTTGACTACATCTAAATATAAAAAAAACGTAATAAAATAGTTATAATATTAAATAAATATACTGTTAATTATCATAATAAATGATAGACTTGATAATGCGTACCTAATAAATATTAAGTAATAATAGGAAAAAAAAAACTTGAAACAGGTAGAAGTAAAAGAAAAGATCGAAAAGGAAAAAAGAAAAAAGTTCAAATAAAAATTAAAAAGAAAAAAGAAATAATGTTAATAATAAAAATAAATTCTGGACTATCATGTACCTAAAAAATATGAAGTAATCAAATGATAAAAGAAAAAAAAAGTAGTTGATATAAAAGAAAAGATCGAAAAAGAAAATAAATATAAAAGGAAAAAAATCCAAAGGAACAAAATTGAAAAAAGAAAAAGAAAAAAAAGGAATCAATGTTAATTATCAAAATAAATTGTGAGTTTAATAATGTATCTAAAACATATTAAGTGATGAAAGAAAAATAAGAATCATGTAGAAATAAAAGAAATATCCAAAATATAAATAAAATAAAAAAAACTAAAAGGGAAAAAAAATGAAAAAAATTATATACGGTAGAAGAGAGAAAAAAACGAAAAGGGCAAAAAAAATAAAAAAGAAGAAATTGAGAAAGTAAAAAAAAAAGGAAAATGGAAAAAAAATAAAGAATGAAATTGTACTAATATGGCTACAGTGTTGAGAAAACTACTCTACCACTTCACCTCTTCCATGATTTGAGTATTTTTTTGGCAGAAGTATTATCTAAATTAACTTTTTTCTAACATTTTTAATGATAATTTTACCCATGTGATTTTGCTTTAATATATGTATAGATTATACAGTATACACTACCATTTTTAATGTTGCATTAATTTTTTTTAAAGAGAATTTAATGTTGCGATTAAGTGATGAAGAGATGTCCTAAAACTTTTGAATGTTGCGATTATGCAACTATTTTCATTAATAAACTCAAACTTTTAAACATTTCTTTACTTTTCAAGTTTTAGTACGATGAATTGATTATTTATTGGAAATTTCAAGGTTTTTATATTTTTTTTTTTAATAGAGATTTTATCTAAATATCACAAAAGAAGAGTAATTGATAACTTAATTGCACCTTGAATTATACTTCTTTTTCACAATGCACCCTTGGATCAAAATTTTGGCATTCTACATTAATCCAATTAGTATTTTCATAGCAAATTTCATAATTTTTTACTTGACCGAACAAATGAAATTGAGGCATTTTAATTTACACATGCTGATGATTAATGTTCTTGCACATCCTATCTAGGTTTCATTGATATGATTTGAAGAGTTTAGCATTTGTTTTAATCCAATTTGAGCTTTTAACTTCTTAATTTGGAAGTTTTATTTTTTGTTTGAGTTGTACACAAAAGGGAGGATGAATCAAAGCTACTTTGAGGAAATCAATGCTACAAGAAGATAGATGATTGAATTAGAAGCGCGCTGCCAGTTGAATCACCTCAATCGGATAAGAAATGAGGGAAACGAAGTAAAACTGTTAAAGGTGTCGGAGGGGCGTGACCACAGCGCTCACACTTGTAGGCGTGAGCGACGCTCCGATTTAAAGACTATTTTTTCTTCATTTTTGGCACGACCACGGCGCGACTGATCCCATATAGCGTCCCGGACCTGAATTCCGGATTTTTTTTACTTTTTCTCCCATTTTTCTATTATTTTTAATGTTCAATTTCTTCCCCACTATATATACAAATCCCTAATTGAAATTAGGGCAAGTCTCTCATTATTATCTACATTTAGAAAGAGAAATATTGAGAGAAGAGGGGAGAAGAAGAGCAATTGAAAGAGGACCAATACAAACAAGTTTAAAACTAAGATTGAAGATCAAATCCCCCTCCAGGTTCCTTTGTTTCTTTTTCTTAGTTGGAGTCATGTTTATTATTGGTTGGAATTTAGTATATTTAACGATGTATAACTAAATCTTTAGATACTTTTGGGATGTTGCATCTATTTGATTATGAAGCATAATTAATGTTTAGATGAGAGGTTTGATGGTTTTTGCTTATACTTTGAATTCTTGCTATGTATGAGTGCTATTTATTGTTGACTGGTGAGAGCTAATTAATTTTTAAAAAACCTTATTAAACATGTTGATTCATAATTAGAGAAATGAGTTTCAACATAGGACCCTAAGAATTCAAATGGTAATTATCTTTAAAATCAAGAGATTTAGGATAGTTGTTAAAACCTGGATCCTTGGTGCTCTTGGTAAACACAACTTAGGCATTGATTGGAAATAATAATCCTAACCGTGTGTGCCCCACTTTCAAAATGCTTCGAGAGGAGGTTTAGGATGCTTAAGTGATCAACTTGGTAAACTTGAATTGAGATACAATCGTCCAAAATAATCGAATTTTGTGCTAAGTAGTCTAAGTAGATCAACCCCAAGAGTATTCCTTCTACCAATTGCTCGACTCATTGTATTTTACATTTATTAATTTATATTATTTTACTGTATATTTAGTTTTAAATCAAACAAATCTCCATTTTGAAATCTAGATAACAAATAGGAATCGATGTCATAGTATGTGCATGTTTAAATCTACTTTTTCCTTGTGGAATAGACCCGATTTATTGTTAGATTACATTTGTGTACACTTGCACTTTTATCCGAAAAACTAAAATTTCACACGTCACACGCACATATAAATTAATATATTTACAAATAATATTCAATTTTCTAGTTTGACCTTTTTTTTTCTTTCATTCAACCACAAAACACAAGAAGTTGAAAATTAAACTAATATCTTAACTGCAGAATGTGATTTTAATTAAAATAAAATGATCAACATTTATTTTTTTTTACTTCTCTTTTTTTTTATGTCGAGAATAACCCGCAGCCGCTATCAAGGTGCGTACTCGGTAAACTCTGCTCCTATGTAACAGCTAGCAAACCACACAAGAAAGGTAAACCACACTTGACAAGGCAGATGTGATAAACTCACACCTAAGGTGTTGGTGGTAGGTTCGAACTTAAGAGCTTTGGCCTCAAGATAACACAATGTACACAGCAAAAAAAATCCATGAAGAAACACAATAAAAAAAATAAATACTCTCTCCGTTTCTAATTAAGTATCATTTTGGATGAATGCACACATATTAATAAATTAATTGAATTACCTAATACACCTTTATGTGAATACATTAAATGAGTAAAATATAGATGTATGAATGCATTAAATGAGGCAAATGTGGAAAAAATGTAAATTTTCTGTCTATAATTTATATAATGATACTTTTTTTGAAACAAAATTTAAATACTAGAATGACACTTATTCAAAAAATAGAGAGAGTAAAATTTTTCCTCATTTTCTTTCAACTCAACGAAGACGAGAAGTTACAAATTAAACAAATTTATAGATATAAAAAATTGATTTTAATTAAAATTAAAATTATTAACATATAGAATAAAAAACCAAACGAAGTTAATTTTGAAAAAAATAATAATCTGGCACTGGAGCACTGCAACCGAAGGAAGTTTTCATGTTGATTTTGTGGCTTTTTAAAAAAAATATATTTTGATTATTTAATTTAAATTAAAATCAAATTTTGCAGTCAAGATTAGTTTA
This sequence comes from Perilla frutescens, assembly GCA_026008535.1. Taxonomy (NCBI): domain Eukaryota; kingdom Viridiplantae; phylum Streptophyta; class Magnoliopsida; order Lamiales; family Lamiaceae; genus Perilla; species Perilla frutescens. The sequence goes on along the minus strand of BRKX01000014.1, from coordinate 17,491,405 downwards.
ATTTGCAATTTCTTCTATTCTCTGAGTTGAAAGAAGAAAATGTAAAATTATAGAATTGAATATTGTCTGTGCACGTATGTATGTGTGTAAATTAAAATACCCCACTTTAATTGATTTGGCCAACTAAAAATTACTACTCCATCCGTTTCACAATAAATGTCATTCTAATATTTTAATTTTATTTTATAAAAAACGTCATTCTACACAATTTGGGTAAAACTTTCATATTTGGCCTTATTTAATAAATTTAAACAATCATATTTAACTCATTTAATGTATTCACAAAATATTGTATAAGGTAATTTGATTATCTAATTAATATATTTATTAATATGTGTGCATTCATTTAAAATGACACGTATAAAATTGTTTGAAGGTACAAGTTGTAATGAAATACTAATTCAATAATGTAGAATGCCAAAATTTTGATGTGAAGGTGCATTATGCCAAAATGTCATTACCCGACACTAAATGTTCTCAAATTTTCAGATTTCTAGATACATTACATGACCATTACAGAAGGATTAAAAAATGCGTACTTTTGAAAGATTTTATGACTAATAAATCCTTATTTAATTACAACTTACGAGATTTAAAATGCTACTACTATCTTTGTAGTTACATGAGGAGCCAATCTGTGCGTCAGTATGATCTTTTTTTCCTTCAAAAATTGAATAGTTTAGAGATGACCTAGTTGTTGGGGTGTGCACACTTTTATTTAATAGAGGTTAGAAATTTGAATTATGAAATTATTATCACACCATTTAGATCAAATATAAGTATATAACATAACTACATGAAAAATTCACTAGTATTTGGGGCAATTGAATAGATGGGATGAATATAATAAGTCATTCATTTAATCACTTAAAATCAAATTAATCAAAACAGTTACATGGCCCATTTTAAATAAATATTACACAAAATTGAAATACAGTGAAGTGATACACCGAGGCTCCAGCTGAGCGTCTCGTTCGACGTTCATTGCCACCACGGCCACCGCCGCAGCCGCAGCCAATCGCCGTCCAACTTCAATTTCTGCGCACTGACAAAATGAACACCAATGATCCCCAATCCATGGTGATTCACACAAAAAATCTCCATAGTATTTTTATTTCCCTATTTTGTAAACTATATAGCTAAATTGATCTCTCGATAAGCAGGAAAAGATGTACGATCATAGATTCCAGCGAACTGATCAGTGGATGCCGATTTACTCATGGCTGGAATCGCTCGACACAGATGAGGTGATTAAGTCCAAAGACGTCATCGATTGGCTGACGGCGAACCCTGAAATCAGGGACGACTTGTACGCTAGACATTCGCGCTACCATTTGATGCATTACATCAAGAAATGCCATGTCAAAATCTTGAAGCGCAAGGAGAAACAGGTCAATTTTCTTAATTTATTGTCAGAATTTACTGTTTGATGGAGGTATAAAGTTATAGATGATGCGATTGGAACATTGGGTGGAGTTCTGTGGAGTAATTGGGTTTTTTATGTTGTTTAACTAGTAAGCAGCGGGAAACTATTACTATTGTAAAGGAACTTTTTTATTTACTGAAAATTAAGTGTTTTTGGAGCAATTTCTTAACCTCCCTTGGTGCAGCAATATTGGTAATTCTAATGAATGTGCTACCAACTGCAACTGTGAAGCTTTGTTGTAAGAAAGACAGCATGACCTTTTGGCTTATGAGAACATTAGACTAGTTTTCGATATATAGGATGCACCTTCAAGATGTAAGTGCCTTGTCCCCATCTTGCTCGAAAATTCATTTGTTTCTTATTCTACATCATTGTTTTATTACAAGTGTCGGATTTTATTGTTACTTGTTACTTATTAGAAGACTTAATGATTGTCACATGTCCATACTGCACTTTTATAGTGTTCTGGGTTATAGAAATCTCGATTGAGGTCCAAGGTTCTGACTAAGAGAAGATTTTATATCTTGACTCAGATACATATTGCTCATTCTACCACAACAGAATTTTCTTTACTATTTTAGTTTGATTTCTACATTGAGGATTGGCATGCAAAAATAGGCTTGAATCCGTCTTTGCTTTTTGGTTCTTCTCAGCTGTATTGTTTCTCAATAAATCATCAGGTTGCATGATCGCAAGATTCTTAAATAAGGTCACCGAAATACAATTTGACCTGAAAATTTTGAGCTTTATGCTGGAGGATGATGCGTGTAGAATATTGTTGCATTGTGTAAACATCCTGTATAATTCTTTTAAAAGAAGTGTATCTTGTTTGTCATAACAGTTGCTGATTTTCTTTGCTTCTGATGATCATATGACCAACTTTTAAGATATCTGCTATCTTGATCGTAACTATTTTTTATGTATTTATTTGGTTTGTCCTGGCTTTTACTTATATATTTGTTATTGGCCATAAATCATAGTAAGATTTGTCTAAATCTTTTAACCAACCATATAACTTGAACCGTGAAGATAAACTCTTCAGCTCACTTTTTGTATTCATATGCAGGGACTGATTGTTGCTAAACTACCTCCATCAAATAATGATCAGAATTCTGAATTCAAATCTCCTTCTTCACCGCATTTTACAGGTAATTCTACTTGCTTTATGCCCAGTAAATACTACTATAATGTCATGACCATGTGCGTTGATTTGTATGGACAGTATCCATTTGGTTAGTTCTTTCTTTATCACCATAATATCACATGAAAACTTTACTTAGTTCAAGCAAGACTAGAAACCATATAAGTGATGAAACTCCTGGTGTGCTACTTCCTTTCCATTTCAAGTCATTGGTTAAATTGTTGGGAGCCATATCTTCTTCTGCATTTTGTCTGAAAGTTTAGCATGTTTACTTTCCTTCAAATCGTTGTCATCTTTGTTTTTTATTTGTTCAGGATCAAAGCCCACATTTTGTTGTTCACTGTGTTTATGAATTAATATAGAAACAAGCAATCAATGGTATATTTTGTTGCTTCTACAATTTTCAAGTATTAAAAAAATTGTGAGAGAAATATTCCAATCAGTCACTTGATCACTCTGGTGCACATGATCACTTTACATATTCTTAGTAGAAATGACATTCACGTATAACAGGCAATAACTTGAGCAACATTCCCAAAGACAGCGAGCTATATAAAGCTAAACGCAGTGAGGCACTCCGAAAATATGAGATGTAAGTAAATTACTAAGTTCTTCTTTAATTGGATCTGGCGATTGATTTTGTATGTGTTGCTAACGACATACTCATTTCTTGCTTTGCCTGCTCCAGTTTAATTGAGTTGGAGAAACAACTTATACCGCTCTTTGGTAAGCAAGAAAACCGATAATCATCACATAATCATGGCTCTCTAACTCTTATCTTGCTAATGGTGAATACTTATCTGTCTACCTGCAAAACCGACGATGTTTTAGCTGGTTCTGTTTAATTTGTAGTTTAGATGTATCCAACTTTGATATGGTTAGTGTACGATCACACTGTGTATAGGCTTGTAATTAAGCAGTGGCTGCTACAAGAATGAAATGTTTTAAATTATTTGCTTTTGAAAGAATTTGAACTAATTGCGTCGTAAGCGGCTCTCTCTCTCTCTCTCTCTCTCTCTCTCTCTCTCTCTCTCACACACACACACACACACACACACACACACAGATTTCTGAATATATGATGACTTATCAATGGATATGCTGTTAATGTTTTGACTTTTCTGGAGGGGTCGTTACTATGTAACAGCCATTTATAAGAGTGTCGGTATTCGTACACACATTAATCGCCCATTATTGCTTATTTATTACTCAAGATTTGAATAGATTTTATCACTTTCTTGGTGTAACAGAAGAGGGGAGGGGAGGCCCTCTCATTTCTTCCACGAGAAAACGAGGCATCTTTTGGATAATAAATATTCTCATTTAATTGTATCGTTTGGCTCCTTTTGTCAGGCTTCTGATTCGCATGAAATTAAATAAAAAAGTAGTTTTGTTTAAACAAAATAGGAAAGAAAAATAATAATGGTTTCTATTTATGCAGCTAGCTTCTGAATCAAATTAATTAAAATTGTGTATCAAAAAAAGAAAAAAAAATTGTGTATCGAGAATAGCGGTACTTTATTTATTTTTATTTTTTGGCACGTATCCGAATATTATGTTTCATAAATATATTTTAGTTTTGAAATTTATTATTATTATTATTATTATTATTATTATTATTATTATTATTATTATTATTATTATTATTATTATTATTAGACATTAGTAAATGCATGAGGTATACGTACTGTCTACTACTAACATTTAAAATAGATGGAATAGTGAATTTCGATGTCCTCGCTCCTTAATTATGGCTACCAAATTTGATCAATTACTAATTTCGTGAGGAGCTTATTATAATCTCGTAAAGGCTGCGTGAGTAGACACAAAAAAAATCAAATTAAGGTATTATTCAAAGGAGAAAAATCCAACAGCTTAATTAGATCAGCTACATGTTGCGTAGGACCTGATCACTTATATATTATATATATATATATATATCAATTATTTTATTTGAAGTTAATTTAACATGATCAGATGCAGGTTCTAATTAATCTCCTATATATTCTCCATCAAATTCTAGCTAGTTCCATTTTTTTATGCATAAATAAATTATATAGCTAGGTTCTTAAACTCTTCAATCTTTTTGCGATATATATGGTCCTTAAACTTCCATTTGGTTGGATATTTGGCCTTGCGTTAAGTTGCATTTGAACATTTAAGCTTAGATACGGTTCAATTAATTATATATCAGGTCATTTAACTTCAACTTTGCATTATATCATACTATTATATTCTCAATATACATGTTGCATATGTACGAAATTATATATAACAATATATATATAGTACTTAATTGCTGACCCAAATAACCTAAATAAAATTACTTTGAGGCCTCAATTACATTAAAATGTAGAATTTAAAAATTATATTCAATTATAAAAATATGAAAATTGAAATTTAATTCTAGATATACATTATTAATTCATCATTTCCTAATAATTTATGCACATAACGTGCACCGGCATAATGAAGATTGAAACACAATAAACAATAGAAGATTTTACGTTACAGTTACAATATATATATATATATAGAAGATTTTACATAAACATACATTGACATATATAATTGTCTAAAAGACTAAAACTAAATGAATACTTACATATCAATTATTCCCACTAAGTCCTCTTATAAAAGAGTTGCCAAATAAACGAGACAAGCTTGAATAATGTTTTGATCATATATATCTATCTATATCTATATATATATATATATATCTGCTGAACCTCAAAAACAACATTCAAGGTTCTTTTTTTTCCCTACGAGGTAGCCTAGCTAGCTTAAGCAAGGGAGACTTGGGATCCCCTATTACAAACGTTTCATCTTATGATCCAACACTATATATATATATATATATTTATATATATATATTAACGTACATACTCAATTACGATCGAGTACTTATTAAAAGTTGAATCATAAGATGGAAACAACGTAACGTAACGATAGTTTTTAATTAATATAAAATAAATTTGGAACAGTATAATGGTTTATTAGAGTTTTAGTAGTCTTCTAATGATGTCTGCATCAGTGGGAGGGATATCTCCAGAAGCCAAACGTTGAGAAAGTCCATCACTTAAATCATCCACCTCTTTCTGCAATTTCTTGATGTAATTGCATGTCTTTTTCAAAATCTCTGATGCTGATGTCTGCAAAAATAATCTCATTTCAGGAAATTCAAACTGCATTATATGTATGTATGTATAATCACAAAGTAATAAATTAATTAAAGATTTTTAACTTGTACTGATATCTGAGCATATCTAGACGTGTCGACGGAAACAAGTTTAATTTTGAAACTAGATTTAGATATATTTCATTTTTATATATAATACTGCCTTAAAAACAACTACAAATTAAATATAAATGATTTATATACATATGAATTTCTTGTGTTCACTCGCTCTTAATTAGCTAGTTTCAGCCAATGCTTCTATAAAATATCATGCATGCATTTATATATATACATTGTGGAAACCATTCTGTTAGGATGTAAATAGCACTATATATTCGTATATATGTACGGTTTTCTTTTTATCAGCTAGCTACTATTTATTTCTTGATGATAGCTAGGTTTCTAACACTGGTTTTATGTAATTAATTAAGACGCCAATTCTAGGTCGTTGATTTTTCATTGAAAATCTTGATGGCATATATATATATAGAGCTCGCTAACTTGATATATGTCGTCTGCAAATTAAATTAAAGAAATTAAAGTCGATCGAATTTCTGTATGCAAATATAAAATGCAATTTCGATCTCTTTCGTGGAGTGCATGCACCAACAGCTACTCGAAGCTGGATTCGAAACTACAATAAAAATTTGAAATAAATATATAGTGAAAAGGAAAAGTGAATTAGGTACGTATATATACCTTTTTATTAGAGGTGGTTGAAGTAGAATGATCTGCAGGCAAGCATGCTTGGAGTTTGAAAATGAGGAGGTTAGCCTCATCTTCATCTTGGGTAAATGATCTCGACTTAGCTCTGCCGCTTCTTCTGCTCGACATCACTACTACTTCTTCAATTCACTTCACTCTACAAATTTATAATTCTCACACAGTAACCACTGCTGCTTTGAGGAGAGCACCAGGCCCTTAAAAAGGGAAATTAAAGTTTAGGGTTAGTTAGCAAAAGGCTATCAACATTCAACACTATAAATTAATTTACTGCACTAGGCCCGGGCCCCATCTCTCTACATGATTGGATCCAAATTTTGGTCCTTTTCCACGGATAAATTATTCTATTATTAAAAAAATTAATTAATTATAAAACATGCATGCATTTGTCCAATCAATTAATATATATATATATATATATATATATTCTAAAACCAACCATATTTTATCTGTGTAATTTAGAAACACTAATTAGCTGATCATGACACTAATTAACATTAATTGATTAATGGCCGGAGATAAATTAAAATATAATTTTAGAGCATACGATGATACGATATAAATTTATAGGCCAGGGTACGGTGGAACATCCATGTGTCTACTCGTGATTGGCGAATTAGCAGAAAGATATCTACTTAACAGTTAATTGCCACCAGAAAGATACAATATTATATGTTTCGCATTTTGTTAACACTAATTGGGATAGCTTTCTTAATTTCTCGATCTGTTCCATTTCCATTTCTCATTTGAGGAACTGAATTTCTGGATGGAGTTCAGACATAAATATTTTTAATCTACGTGCGAGGAGAAATGAGACTATATAATTGGGACGAAGGTAGTATGTATATATATATATCAAGGGTTGCATTGATAGAATAATTTAATTTGCTCTCATCGATGATCATCAAATTTGTGGATTATTAATTTACCATCACTCTAATGAAACCTAAACGAACTTAACAATATTAGTTATATATAAATATGTTTTCTTGTACGTCTTAATTCTAGCTGTGTGCAAGAGAGATAGATATTCAATTTGTTGTCTGTTGACGTGATAATATGTAAGCTATTTCTTGATTTCAAGAGTTTTAATTTAACATATTGTCAGCTCTTAACTATTAAAACGATGAAGACATAATTAATTAATTTAGTGATGACATTAATTAGTGGTTCATTTGAGTAAATTATAATTTATACAATATAGTAAATTAAATTAATTAATTAGTTAGAACCAGAGAGCTAGCTAGAGAGAGAGAGAGAGAGAGAGAGGGAGAGAGAGTATACTTTGATCCTCACTACGTCTGTCAGAGTTATACTTGTCCACCATTTTATTTAATTTGTCTTCTTCTCGATCACTAATTAGCCATATATATATACTTCCAATATAATTGTCACATGCTAGCATAACAAATATTTCATAAGTAAATGAAAATTTAAGCGAAATATATGCAACATACAATAATGTACCTTTTTTCCCTTTTTTTTTTGTATTTAGAAAGAGAGGGCATTCAGACATTTAATGCTGTCGTCGGATTCCATGATGGGGAAATTTAGGCCATGTTTAGTTGTGTTTCCCGTCATTATTTCTATTTTTCAGTATTTCTAACTCAACTTAAAAAATATATATATATTATTTCTTAATGATACGCATGAATATTGTGAATTTATAAGTTATAATTTTAAATTAATATATGCTATGTTATGAGTATTAATACACCAAATATAAAAAACTTATCCAACTTGCATAACAACAATAAATTGGCAACAAATAATAATTGAACGCACGTGTTTAATTATTTTTTTTAATAAATTGTAGGGGCCGAACCTAACACTTTCAGTTCTTTACATTTTGACAGTATAAAAAGCTTACAAATTTAATAAACATCCACAAAGTCGAAACGATCTAGTGTCATTCACTTAACTTTATCAAATATGATTGTGAATATTAAATGATATAATGTTGTGATAATAATACTCACATAAATGTAAGATATAAGCAATTGAAGTAAATATTAAGGGTTGTTTGCTAGAGAATATGATATAAGGTTGGATATATTGATTGAGATGATTTTTACTACATAAGATATTAATATTATGTTTATTTTGGTATATTAAAATAGTATATGCATTAATAATATATTGTTTGATTAGATGTATTAAAATTCTTTATAAAATTTCAATTCCTAAAATATCTTTTAATTAGTTACCATATATTGTGTGAATATTTTATAATAAGATTTTAATTCATATCTGTAAAATTTTACATATCACACATGCATGGTGTGATATGTAATGTCATATATATAAATGGTTAACACATGTCAGACCCTGCATAATTATGGATTTTAATTTTGCAAGCAAACATAATATTAGAGTTTCATAGGTATTTATCACCCCCCATTAAACTACCTAGTAAACAAGTCCTAACAGTTTGGTTGATTTCATTATGGCCGGTTAGCATATTTGATTTCATGTTGGACTAGATGTGTTTCACTTGGTATCACATTTTCAAATCATGATTTTTTTTTTCAATTTCAATATTTTGTGATTTAGTTTAATTTTACAACTATTAATTAATTAGTGTTCATCCCGTCCAATTATGGTTTATAATTATTTTAGTATTTAATTTTTAATTTTCAATTAATAATTCATTATTCTGAATGATTATTTCATAATTAAAATTTATAAATAATAAATTTGATAGTGAAACACAAAAAAGTGCAATAGAAAATTTGAACCGCATAATTCTAGTATGTGAACACCACACGTAGTTCATTCATTAAGGAAAGTGCTAGTGCTAAAGTAGCACATTGTGTGACTGTCATTATTTATGAAAAATCATGTGTTTGGCGCCAAGTTCATTCAGAATGATGATCTGGTGACTTATTCATAATTTCGTTGTGCAAAAGGAACAAGGTTGAAGATGGGAGATTTCAGAATCTTGGTGTTCAGATTGGTGTTCCACAGGGTGTTCATTATGTGTTTCAGCACTCTACTTCGGAATTCAAGAGTTAATTGAAGATTAATTAAATGACGTATCGAAATGGATTCAAGATGGAAGAGATGATGATGATGACCTGTGTTGGAAGAGACCTAGAAGAATCTCCAAAATCAACAAGGAAAGATCTAGGATGCTAAATAAGAAATTGAAAGAGGTGCTCGACAAGAAAAGTTTTACTCGAACTAGGATTCCAATTTCAAAAAGGAAATGACTTCCTTTCAGATGTGAAGTCGGTTTACTCCTTTATAAAAGATGTATCATATTCAGTTTGAGTTGGGGATCAAACTAAATAATTCAAGAGTTATATTTTCAGTGTTCTACGTGTTTTGGGCATAGTTTTTTCGGTCCTAACTAGAGTTGTTCATTTAGGTGTTCAACGTGGAATCTAGTGACCTAGTGTTTAGAATCTCTTTCTAACACTTAAGGTTTTTGTTTTTACTTGGGTCAAAGTAGGCTCGAGAGAGTTTACTTGTGAGAACTAAAGGGATCTAGAGTGTGAGGGGATCTTGCACGTCAATTCACAAAAGAGGGTGCAGATGGTAAAAGACATCGAGTGAAGGGAGTTCATCCTGTAAATACCTGGGTATGAATTTGCATTAAATTAGTGAATTGATTCTCACTAGGACATGGTCTCCCAGAGTAGGTGTTTACCAAATTGAGTCAACATATCACGAGTTCTTTACATGTTTTCTATTTTGTTCAATTTACAACAAACTGTTAGTACACTTAATTGAACACCGTAAATAACACCACATGCTTTCTATCAGAGCATGTCTCTTTTTCAAAGCGAGAAGATTCTGGAGGTTGCTAATCCGTGTGTGTGATTGTATCTGCAAATGAGTTCTACACTTGAAGAAAGTTTCATAGAGCGTCCCCCAATTTTGGATGGACATAACTACGCTTATTGGAAAGTAAGGATGAAGGAATTCATCAAAGCATGGAAAGTTGTGTTAAATGGTTGGAGTCTTCCTACTAAGCTGAATGAATCAGGTAAAGTTATTTCAAAACCCGACACAAGATGGACCAAAGAAGAGAACATGAATGCAAGCCTCAACTTAAGAGTCCTTAACTCTATATTTGCTGCAGTAGATCTGAATATATTCAACCTTATATCAACATGTGAAGTTTCCAAAGATGCGTGAGATATCTTGAAGATTACCTATGAAGGTACCGACGGTGTTCGTCTATCAAAATTATAAAATCTGACCATCAATTTTGAGAAGCTTCGCATGTCCGAAAAAGAGAACATTGATGAGTTCAATGTAAGGTTACAGAAAATCACCAACGAAAAGCGTTGCTCTAGGGAAGATAATGCCAGAAGAGAAGTTAGTGAGAAAATTTCTTAGATCCATGCCAAAAAGATTCGCATACAAAGTTGATACGATCGAAGAAGCCAATGATATCGAATCTATGCGCTTAGATGAGCTGATGAGATCCTTGAGAACATTTGAGATGAGTTTAGGAGAAGATTATGGTGCTAGAAAGTAGAGGAATATTTCTCTTAAGATAGGTGTTCAATCTAGTGTCCCTCCAACTGTTGCAGATTTGCTAAACACCATGAGTTTGCTCATGAAAAAATTCAACAAGATGATGTAAAACACCAACAAAATATCTTTCTCATTGGATAATCAAAAGGATCAATCTTCTGAAAATACTTCTCAATCAAGAAATAAGAGAAGATAGACACACTGCAAAAATGCAATGGATTTGGCCATGTTCAAGATGAGTGTGCTAATACTCTCAAGAAGAACAAAATAAGTTACGAAGTTTTTTTAAGTGATGAAGATTCTGAAAAAAGTGAGCTTGATGAAGAAGATGATGGCTTTGCATTAGTTGCTCACTAAACAACGTCAAAAGAAGTTTAAATAGATAGTTCACTTACTGGAGATCCAACAGATGAAGACATCATGGTATCTTACAGAAAGATGTGTAAAAAGTTATTTATGGTAGTCAAACTTATTGAAGATCTCAATGCACGTGTTAATGTTTTGACAAAGGAGAATGATCAACTTGCTGAAAAACCCTCTGAACTTGGAATTTATGAGCAGCCTACTACTCGAGCACGAAAGTTTACCAATTAAGAAAAATATAAAAGCATTCATGCAGAAGGTGTTCCTACCAAGAACACACACGTTGTTCAGAGCACCAGATATGTTCCGAACACTGAAATAAACACCAGTAGAAGATTTTCTACTAATCAGAGAGTTTTGTTCTACCACTATTGTGAAAAAAGAGGTCATATTCGACCACACTGCAAGAACTATTTAAGTGATCCTAAAATGATGAAAAGAAGGCAAATTCCAAAGAAGAGTAATCAAGCTATTCAGAAGCAGTTGAATGAGGAAAAACCTTCATAAAAAAGGTAGGAGGTCAAAGAAGAGCTGAACAGAACAAATGAAGATCATCAACATGGTGTTTCTATTGGTGTTTATCAACAACCGGATGAACATGAACCTGAAGTCCAACTAGAGAAAAATAATTGTTCTCAAAATCTGAATGGTGATACTTATTTGTTTTGTAGTCATACAAAAAGGGTTGATGCAAGTCAAAAGATTGATGTTGTGCAAAACAATGTTCCATACAGTATTCTCAAGAAAGAAAAAGAGTGGAAACCAATCACTGCATATTGTGTTGCTGCAGTACTTATATCCAATAGGAGATCAAAGATGGTCAATGATCAATTTGCAGGAGATTCTGCAAATGTGTCGTTATGTGTTATGCTACACAATCCTCTTTTTTGGATCTTTTCTTAAAATATTTTTGGCAAAAAAGAAGAGTCTGCACAAGAGATGAGCTACTTTTATCATCTTGCTAATCTTGTGGTTGTGATCTGACCATCCACATATGTGTGTATGTAATTTTATATACAAAAGAATCGGTGTTCCTTCAGATGTGCTGAACAACAGAAGCTAGTGTTCGTGATCACTGACTGATGGTGTACTTCGAACACCAGAACTGACAAATCTTTGTCATTCATTGTGGTAAATAGGGAGAGAAAGGTTGTTATAAGCTTCATTTTCTTATGTTTTAAGAACGTCCAATTCAGGGGGAGAACATATGGATGTTCAACATAAAGATTGTGAACTCCTGAGTTTTAGGGGAGCAATACTTTTGTCTTTGTTATTTCGAAGGCTTAATTCAAAGAACACATTGGTGTGCATTTGAAGATTCTAAAAACATTCAGAAGAACTGAAGATTAGATTTACTGCCAATAACTCCAAATGGGGAGATTGTTAGTGCTAAAGTAGCACGCTGTGTGATTGTTATTATTTATGAAAATCATGTGTTTGGAGTCGAGTTCATTTAGAATGAAGATCCGGTGAAGTATCATAATTCCACTGTGAAAAAAGAACAACACGGTTGAAAATGGGAGACTTCAGAATCTTGATGTTCAGATTGGTGTTCCACCGGGTGTTCATTACGTGTTTCGACATTCTACTTCAGAATTCAAGAGTTAATTAAAGATTAATTAAATGATGTATCTAAATGGATTCAAGATGGAAGAGATGCTGATGACTTGCCTTGGAAGAGACCTAGAAGAATCTCCAAGATCAACAAGGAAAGATCTAGGATGCTAAATAAGGAAAGATGTGCTCAACAAGAAAAGTTCTACTTGAACTAGGATTCCGATTTCAAAAAAAAAATTGACTTCCTTTAAAATGTGAAGTCGGTTTACTCCTCTATAAAAGACGTATTAGATTTAGTTTGAGTTGGGGATCGAACTAAATAATTCAAGCGTTATATTTGTATAGGTTTTTCGGTCCTAGCTAGAGTTGTTCATTTAGGTATTCAATATGGAGTCTAGCGACCTAGTGTTTAGAATCTCCTTCTAACACTTATGTTTTTGTTTTTAATTGGGTAGTAATAGGCTCGGGAGAGTTTACTTGTGAGAACTAGAGGGATCTAGAGTGTGAGGAAATCTTGCACGTCAATTCACAAAAGAGTGTGCAAATGGTAGAAAAAGCGTCGAGTGAAGGGAGTTCATCGTGTAAGTGCCTTAGTACGTAAGAATTTGAATTGGATTAGTGGATTCATTCTCACCTGGATGTGGTCCCCTAGAGTAGGTGTTTACCGAAATAAGTCAACATATCACGAGTTCTTTACATACTTTCTATTTTGTTCAATTTATAACAAATTGACAGTACACTTAGTTGAACACTGTAAAGAACACCACAGATCTGAGCGATGTCTAAACTTTCAGAAAGATATATAATCATTTATTTCATACTAAATATTATATAAGTACTAATTTGGAAATTTTTTATTCAAACATAAAAACATTTAAAACAAACTTTAAAAATAAATATAAACCCTTAAAAGATTAAAATATAAACTCTAAAAATATTTTTTAAAAAACCCTAAAACTTGAAAACATAAACCATAAAAATTGAAAAATACACCTTAAATTGAAAAAAATAAAGCCTAAAAATTAATACAAACTCTAAAAATATTGAAAATAACCCACAAAAATTAATATATATATATATATATATATATATGAATTCAAAAAATAAAAATAAGCCTAAAATTTAATAAAACAAGTAATGAAATCAATCTTGCAAATAAAAATCAATATTGAAAATAAACCATAAATAATTTATTTTTTCTTATTTACAATGAAGTCATGAATGAAATTGTAATCTAATGTTTTGAATATATTTAATCAATCTTGTGAGATTATGATATGATATTAATCTAGACAATGTAACACTAGATATAACATATAATGTGTATCAGACGATTTTATTTGTCAATTATATATATGGACGCATGGCGACACTCTAAATGGTGTAATATGAGATATAACTTTTTTTTTTTTTTTGAGGGAGAGATATAACATTATTATGTAATAAACGATTTCAACCCGAAACCAAACCTGTGGACTGCAACCATTTTCCTAATATTGTGTGGGATTTATAACTAATTAGGTACAACTGCCTATTTAATCCATTGATTACAGTCATAATTGTCATAAATTCATTAATTAACTGGTGTAACAAAATGAAAACATTGTGTTTAGTTGAGCGGCTGAATTGGTCTTTCAATTAATGCAAGTGTCACATGCGGTGATTTAATTAGGGCTTGTGGAAAATGAGGCTCTGAGGAGTTATTGTGCATTCGTGGGAGCGTATATATTTGTATGTATACTTTCAAATATTTTATACTTTATTAATATTAAATCATTCATAATTAATCGGCATGGTAATATCTTGTAACTAGTAGTTGATAGCTAGATTGGAATCTACGAACCGACAATGAACTTGTTCTTGGGGGCTTAAAGGCTTCAACTAAACAATTTTATTATTATACACTAATTATTAAATGAGACGAGCATGAACCAACCTTAATTAAGCAGCACATATATAAAGGAGTCGCAGTTGAAGATTTAGATTTTTCTAAGCCTATTTTATCTTCCATTTCACAAGAAATTAGTCATAGTAAAATTGAATTGACCTTAATATTGCAGTACGTACTATAAAAATATCTAGAGATTCTTAATTACACTAAAATCGACTATTGAATCATACCGTATCAGGATCTTATACCATACACACATTTGATTTCGCGACAACCAAAATTAAGCTGTCACTTAATTCAATAATTTAATCGAAAAGATGGCTTGGATCTAAGAAGAAAATTATAATATTAATATATAATCGGATGTTGTCTCTATTCACCAACCGAGAAATTTGGCCCCTAAATTTATAGCGAGCTCTAATTTGTGGTATGATAATTATTCTTTCAAATTATATTTTTATTTTATTGGGAATTTCCTTATTATGTTTCATATATGCTCAACATTAACAATTTGTACCAAAACTTCATTAATTTTGCGCCTTGTGATGAAGACCCTGATTTTGGCTTTGATCGCTTTTGCAATGTCACATGCAGCAAGTTTTTTGTTGTTGTTGCTTGAAACGAACATTTTCTCTGTTTTGTTTTGTTTTATTTTTTTTAATTTAACATTTTTTGTGAGGCTTTTATTACAGTTCGTGCAACTTCATGGGACAGACTGATTGTGACCAAGTCTAGATTTAAAGTGGAGTTTGGTAGGTTTCGTGTTAAAATTGATTTTGGAAACGAGTTCTGAATTCTGAAATCAATTACGATATGAAGTGAAAACAACTACACTAGGTAGGATGCTGAATCACCTAGTTCTAGTTGATTAATTTTTAACACTTTTGCCCTATCCATTTTTTTTTAATTCTATGTTTTGTCACTTCAACTTATTTACCCTTTTTGTGAATATAGTTACTCCTCAATGTATGGAAGGATTTTTTTTTTATCATGCACGCTTCTTTTTCTTCGTTTTGTTTTTGTTTGTTTTTCTTTTATCCTTCTCTTTTCTTTTTCCTTTTTTTTCGTATTTCTTTTAAATTGAAGAAATATTTATGTTTCAATTTAATTGTTGAAATATTTCAATTTTTTAATTATCATGCAACCTTTTTCTTTGCAATATTATTACATTTTATGTTTTTTATATTTATTTTGCAAACTTAAGATTACATAAATACATAAAAAATGAATATTAAAGACTGCTATAGATTGCACTACAAAATAGAATAGAAGTTGTTGCAAAATAGAGAGAACTCCAATATTTGTGCTATTGTTGGTAAGATATGCAGTGATTGATCCAAAACTTCCCATAAGGACACCCAAGCGGTAGAGACTCGTGTTTAAAAGGGAAATGTATTAGGTTCGAGACCACTGCTCACCCTTCCCCCAGCCCATGGAAAAAGGTAAAAAAAATGGTAATTGGAAGTGCACTGCCGCATGAGTTGGTGGCTCCCCTGAATCACCTGGCACGTAACTGGAATCCATGAATGAGAAAAAGTAGTTGGATATTCACTTCACTTTGATTGCCCAACTGATTTAGGTATTTTTTTGGTCGATACCACTTAAAGAAACAATTCAGAGACATCACTGCTGATATTAGTAATCTCCATTACTACATTCCTACAATTTTATGTCACACCACATCACTAAATTAATCTATGAATTGAATTTCAACTTGTAAACCTTAAATCCACAGCTACATAGTTAACTTCTTCAATCTCCTTCCCAGCTAAATAAATATTTTTTTCTCCCCTCGATCATTATGGATGAGAGCCTTATGGCCTTGTTCTTGTCATTATGAAAGATTTAACATTAGAAGCCAATCATGTGCTAAAACACAAATGTTATGTATATGCTAGATGTCAGAAACCAAAACCCAAAGGATATTAAAGATAGTATATGATCTATCGTTTTTGTTTAGAAGTAAGTACGATCTCGTTATCCACAACTAGAAAACTTAATTCAGTAAGGATAGAACTACAAAACTACAGAGAAGCTGAATCAAAATTCAAGAAAATCGAGATCGAAAGTTGGTAAGAGAATTTGCCAAGTAGTGGACTTTATACATACCTTCAACTGTTGAATACTCTGTTCTTCATAATCTTTTCTACCTCACCGGCAGTTAATTGTGTAATACCACTGTCTCTTAGCCATCTTTCATCCACCATCAAAGTACTTCTCAACTCTTTCTTTGCTGTTCTCAACAACTTCAAGCCATTGCTAGCCTTGGGAAAGAAACCTTCAGGTCTCATACACCAAGTTCCAAAAACACCAAACAGGACATTCAAGTCATTAGAAAGCCTCTGAACTCCCCCATCATGAAACTTCACATTGCCCATTAGTATACTATAAAAAATAAATTTATCTATACCAGCAGCTAAACTTCTCCACAACCTTGTAAATTCCATTTTGTTCAACTCTTCTTCTAGAAGGGACAATTTTCCCTGCAAATAATCCATAGCTTCTATAAAAGAACGGGACAGTGCCAAGGTTTCATCACTCTTTTCCTGCCATTGCTTTTTGTTCTTTATGTAGTCTCTGCAAAGCGCGTCAAAACCCCGTAAGACAACAGTGGACAATTTTTCAATCCATTCAGTTCTGAATTCCTCCATCTTCTTGAGTTCTTCATGAAAAATACATTCCTCGGTTGCTTCTGAGGAACATTTGGTTGTAGCATCAAAATCACTGACTGTTTCAATACCCCCAGATTGTTTTAATTCCATCTCAAGAAAGAAGACATCCTCACATAATTCGTTTAAAACAGATTGAAATAAGCTCCCTGCATTAACAGACCTAGCAACCTTAATTAGAGCATTGTCATCTGTTAGTGCAGTCAGCCCCTCAGCTTCTTGACACCTTTGCCGCAGGCAATCCAAATACTTGTGTATTATAGGTGCACCTGCCAATTTGACAAACCTTGACCTCATTGATAAGCTTGGCAGTGATCGACAACGATCAATGACAGAAGATAGACGTCGGGAAACAGCACTAGCTATCGGAGGAGATTTTCTCTCTTCTTGACCAGGAAGAAGAGCAACATTCTCACCTACATTTATCCAATTCCTGTCATCTTCCAATTCAGAGTTTAGTTGATCAAGCGAGTCAATAAGCTCAATTTGAGCCCACAAATCAAGCCAGTCAGGTCTATCACAAAATACAACCAACGAAGACATCTTCTGCATATTCCCTTCTTCCTGTAGGGAAAGAAGCATTCCCGAATGTGCTGCCAAAGATTGAACTCGTTTATCAAATGCAATCATCAAGTCTACAAGATGTAGCCATGATACCCTAGCCTGTGTTTGGATAGCAGTTTCACTCTCTTCTTCAAGTTTACTGATATATATTGGAAATATTTCTTTTGCCAGGTAGGTTGATAGGGAAAATACCATTGCTGAGATCCATTCTTCTCTGCAGCTGTAACCAGATAGCATAGCTTCATCCACCAGTGGTTGCAATAAATCATCCATGGAATCAACATAGTCTCGAGTGATCTTATACACAAGCGCAAATATATAATCTGGCTTCTCAATCCACTTCGAGAAGTGCCGCTGAGATGCGATAGATAAAGGATTCACAAGTTCCTCAATAACCCAAAGGGGCTGGTGAATAGCAATGTCCTTATAATGTCCCTCAAGTTGGCGATATTTTCTTTTTCTCTGTAATTCTTGGAGACCACACAATGCAAGAAAACTCTCACAGTACTGGAGTTTCAAGTCTCCTTGCATTGTGAAAAGAGGATTTTGCACATTGGATGATCCTTTAATATCTGTATTAGGTGAACTTAATGTTGACAAAGGTGGTGGCCACCCGAGAGAAGCAAGAAGGGCCCGATGATCAGCAATAGCCTGGGGCCTTAGAATGGCCAAGGCTCTATCAATTCTATGATCAACCGCTGAAACAAGCCGAATCCACTGAGGATGTTTCTTTATTACTGAGCTGAGAACATCTTCTGTTGATTTCAGAGCCCTTAGAGTACCTGCACGCATATCCTACAAAGTAGAAGAAAACAAAATCTTCTGTTAGGAAGTAGAATTTATTTCAGCCTTTATCCACGCGAATACTGATATTATTATTTTCTTTATTTAGACATATAATTTAAATACTGATTTCCAGATCATACCATCCCTTGGTTAGTTTAGCACAAAGAAATAACTAGAATGAAAAAGGCAACACTAATGCACGTTTACACCTTTACTCTATAACCTGCAATCATAATAGGGTTTGAGCATCCCATGGTCCAAATAATAGTGATTCTGGTAAGTAAATTCATTGTGGTGTCAAATTCTTGAACATCTCAATGAGGATAAAGAACCTTTAAATGGCGACACAGTTTTGGCAAATGTGGAAACAATAGAAAATAAGGATAAACACTTCCAATAAGTCATGCATGTAAAAAGTCAAAACTAATTTTTTCATTATTGATTGACATGTTGTCATGTATCTAGTTCAATTTATAAAAGAACCTTTTATTTTTCCGCCTAAATAGACTGAGAAGACAACCACACATGAACTAAGAGCTGATATTTCAAGTCTAAAGTGAATTCTGAATAGATTTGGCATTCAACTATTCAGAGCAACTTAAGCAAACAATCCCAGAGAAGAGTACTAACTTCTAGATCTTTCATTGATGGATGCCTCCTCAAAGTTCTATTCATAGTGGAAGATACAGCATCTTCAATATCACCAACCAATATATCAAGCTTCAAGGTTGTCTCTGAGAGTAAAAAGGAGATTGGTTATGAGAGCTTTAAATAAGAACAGTAGGACCAAGAAAATAAAACCTACATTTGGTTTATTTTGTTTCTGCAACATCCTTGTTCTGTATTGATAATATAGACAGTAAAACTTATATATATACAAACATGCAGGTCGCAAAATGTTGCCAGGACTAACTCTTTCACTAGTATCAATTTCATACTCTTACTGCCACAGCCAAGTACAGAAATATGACAGGACCATGTGAGGTTAAGCAAGCATCCAACTAGTGATAGCTATAAAATTGCATTCTGTTAATCAACTCAACTAGGAAGTGATTTCCAAATCTTTATTTATCAGCTATTTTAATGGCAGATTCGATGCTAGACCCCAACCTATTGCGTCGACCCGCTGTGATGATGACACGTGGAAAGGCATTTGTAAGCCGGTTGGAAAATTTGAATATTTGGAACTACGAAGCCGAACCGGAAGCTACGGACCCATGAATGCATCCGTTTAGTCCAAACGGCGTTCCAAGTCATTTAATGCAACCCACTCCAGTATGAATACGGGTGCCATAATTTAATTTTTTTAGTAATTAGCAAAATTGTATTTAATTATGTTAATTAATGAATATTTTTCTTACTATATTGTCCTTCCCATTTATGTTAATGATAAATTATCCAAATTAGTTTTAAAATTCAAATATAATCTCTATCATAAATATTTAGTGATTGTATTTAATTATCATAAGTGAATACACTTAGTTTCAGAAGATATTTTAATGTATACTAGATATTTTACCACCATCTATTTATAAATGTCCATTAGCATTTAGGGGTTTCTGGAAAAAATATTCTAACAAACGAGTGATTGGAAAAAAATATGAATAAACTTTTAGAAGATATTTTAAGGTATACTAAATTACTAATACATATCTATATGACTACATATTTTATAAAGATTGTGCAATCGAATAAATAAATAGATAATCATACTTATACACTAATTTCTAGTTTAATTATAAATTAAATTATTGAAAATTAAAATGATACATAAGCTTGTGTTAGTTTGATTTTTATCTAGTTTATGTTATTTGATCAATAAAATCTTTTAACCAATTGTTGATATTCACAAGCGGAAAATTAATTAGAGAGGATTAGTGCTAATTCTTGTTGAGGACATTAAATGGTTCTTATTGATTAATCGGTTCTTTATTAATGAAATTGATTAATTATTATAAAAAGATTATGGCTAACCAGAATCTGGCTATAAATCACCACTCTTTTGGGAATACTATTAATGTAAAAATACATTTAAGAATGGATTGTACACTTCCTATATGTCTTTTGAGTCATATCATGTCCTAATTTTTATCGGTGAAACCTATCTCCACCGATTGAATTGTCCCTCAGCTTCTAGTTTGCAATGCCCTTGTTAATTCGAGAGTAAATTGTGACTCGTTTAAAATAAAGACATCATATTGGTGGTTTTTAGCTGGTTAAAAAAATGATTCCCTATTTGCTACTTCTCATTCGTTTGACTACTACATTGGTGTGTAAACTTGTATTTTTTTTTCTCATGTTTCGGTCATAATTATTATACATTTGATCAAAACTTCATCACCTAATAAATTTGAAGGTGGTATATCAATTGTGCTTAGTGAAGATGAGTTTCATCATAACATGGAGAATGGTTCCATGAATGATGGTGTTGTTGGAGTTTCAAATTTCAAAGAGTATATTGATCGACATTGTCCGTTGCTGAGGTTTGTCATAAATTGGAGAATGGTTCAATGATCAATGGTGTTGGTGTTGGAGCTTCAAGTTTCGAAGTGTGTATCAATCGACATCAACAGCGGATGAAAGATAAATATTGAAGGTATATTCTCGTTAACCAGGCAGATGAGACTGCTTTCTTTTAGCCCATGAAAATTCATTCCTTGTTGACCCTGCCTTAAGTGGGAAATAGTCGAACTCAACCTTCTCGATGCGTAGATTTCTCAATAAACAAATAGGGCAACATATACAAGTTTTGAGAATAGTTCTGAGGGTTAAAAGCTTCTTTTAGTTTTGAGAGTAGTTTTTAGGTTAGCAACCTCTTTATTGACCGACGAGATTAAACTTGTTTTTCTCTTTATTTTTCTCCATAAACACCATTCTTCATTTGTTTTGGCTATTTTTTTAGAGGAATCTATTTTTCCTCAATGTTTTGCTTGAACGGTTGTACCCCAACAGAGTATATATACATATAAATTTGCGTAGAGTATATGTGCAAAAATAGATGACATTTTTAATTATTTATTTTAGGTTATTCAAGACACCCAGCCAACTAAAATCATCTTCATAAGCATTATAATTTTATTTTGAGTGGAGAAACATACGAATTCACTGACTCAAAAGGTAAGACATGAGAATGGAGACTTGTATTTAGGAACTTAGTCAATAGTTGTGTTGTGTAAGAATTTGTAAAATAGGGAAAATTTAATCAACCTAATAAGACACAAACTTAACCCATGAAACACAAATGATTGCCTTATTATCTAAATATAAATGAACAAATAACACTGTAAAATAGAGTGCATTAAAAAAATCAAATAACTATAGAACCAATCATGAGCACAAGACTAAAGGTCCCCTTGGTTCCATCAAATCCGTTATAATTGATCACCTAAAAAATCAAAGAGATCAAATCAGTTAATAGAAAAACAGAACTATTCAGAAAAAATGGAAAAAATGAGCAACACCAATTCAAGAGCAAATGAATATCATCTTATTCATCTTATTCTTACAAGATGAATAAAATGAGTATCATCTTATTCTTACAAACAAAACAAAATTCAGAGACATGGTGAATTGCAACGCATGCAGCAAAAAAAGTTGTTCAGGTAAGATTGATCACAAATACATGTAGTCCAAGACATAACATAAAAAAGAACAGTTAATTACTTAATTATAGTACTACTATGTTTCTAGGCATGAGGGTAATCTGCAACTTAAGACCATCTAAGATATGAAAAAAAATTCCCAAACATTGCAAATATGAATAGTTGAGATTCTATGGATATGTAATCAAAGCAATTACTGGTGTTGAAATAATAAAAATATATAAAAACTTTATTGATGGTAATATGCATAAACTACTGCCTTAGTTGAGGTTGTTTAGATCCACAAGGAAATGAACTGAAGATGTTGTTCATTCATTGGTCTTTGCTCTTATATTTCAACAAAGGCATTCACGTTGTATTTCTATCTTAAAACCTAATCTAAACATTTCAACTCCCCACATACAAGGAATTAGAAAGATTATATAAGTTTCCCTAACCCATTTATTTTAAGTTACAAAAATTGATTTTCTGTGCAAGTAACTGAACCACCCAAATCATTCATCGTGAATCTTCATACAAAACTACTTAATTAAGCTGTACGCCGCTCTAAGCATTTCGAATGTTGCTACGGAACCACCATATCCACACACACAACCACTGGATAGCACCAGAAACATACACAGAGAGAAACAGATAATATATAAACAATACGTAATACATATTTAGAGAGAGAGACCTGGGCAGCAGTGACGGGCAGAGGAAAATTCATAGTCGTCTTAACAGTTAACACCCATTGCTTTACTCATTTAGAAAATATCGACATTTCATAAAGGTTGAAAAGGGGGCTCCAACAACAGCATTATATAAGAAACATTAATCTATATTACTTTCCTATTTCCTTAATTAAATTGGTCCAAAAAAGAGAGTAATATAAATCATTAGGACAAGTTAACATTCTCTATATTTCCCAAATGGCCACATTCAACATTAACGGCAAATATAATCACAGCTGCAGTCATACATAAAGAATGCTACTCAACGGTCTGAAGATTATTTGGCAGTACCTGTTGATCCGAAATGAGCGAAACTTGCACATACACATCATCACTAGCTGCATCCGCCTACACCAACAGAACATTCAACATTTCAATAAAACTGGCAACAAAAATTCAACAATTCAACAACAAGAAAACGAGGAGAACTGAAGAATACATGGAGTTTAACATCAACAATGCGGCAAAATAGGTGGGGAGGCAGATCATAAGCTACGGCAGGATGCTCGGGGAGTTGTTCCACCTGTCTCTGAGGAAAGTAGAGGACGGCGCTCCCTTTCTTCGGCAGCAAAATCAGCGGTCACGCGCATGCGTGCCACAGCTCCATAGACACTGACGGCAGTAATGACGCCGTAGCCAATTCTAAGCTCCCGGAGGCCACCGACGATGACGGGGAACCACAGGCGACGTCGTTTCATCTTCATTGTTCACGGTGTTCAAATCGATCAATCCGCGCATCATATTTAAACCCTAAGTAACACAAATCAAACAGAATTTCGGGGGAATTCGGAATTATCAATTGCTGTAAGTTTCTCGTACTTTCTATATACGAGGAAGGAAATGTACAAATAGAGATAGATGGGTAGGGGGAGAGGGGGGATACCTTTTTTTACTTAGCAGCTCGGCTTTAGCTTTCTCTCACTAAAACGAGACTGCTTTTCTTCACAACGAGAAACTCCAGATCTAGAAACCCACTCACAAGATCTATACAAGAAAAAAAAAAAATCAAACCCAGTAAATCCCAACCCGCATCCAGTTCCCTCAATTCACATCACCCTCTTCGTAAATTCAACCATAAACACAGAGTCACAGTAAGGCAGTGCAATTAGTCGATGTTATGGCACTACACTACTACTGAATACTGATAAGTGTGCTCTGACAGAGGGGGGAAGATAGTAGAATTACACGCCGAAAAATCAAACCTAGCAACTCCAATTCCCGCTCGGCAATTGACGGGGGAATTTTATGAAATTTTGGAAGTGAGAGTAAAGGGGGGAATTTGATGAAATTTTCAACGGGGGAATTTGATGAAATTTTGGAAGTGAAGAGTAAAAGAGGGAACTCTATGAAATTTGATGATATTTGCGAAGTTGACAATTGAAGAATGGCGCCGCTAGGGTTCTTTTTTTTCAATTCCCGCTCGTTATTTGTTATTAAATTATAGAATAAAAATTTCCTGTATTTTAATTACCACGGTTTTAGTTGCATACAGTTGTTATGTACAAAAAGCATGGTTATGTACATACACCACAGGTTCCTTTAGCTGTGGTCGGAAAAAAATACGCACATACACCACGGTTAGAAAATAACTATGGTGATCTTTCCAAAAAAGGACTCATATACCACAATTTTGATAAAAACCGTGGTAATTATTAGGGCTGTAACGAACCGAATCGAAGCGAATATCATCA
This sequence comes from Perilla frutescens, assembly GCA_026008535.1. Taxonomy (NCBI): domain Eukaryota; kingdom Viridiplantae; phylum Streptophyta; class Magnoliopsida; order Lamiales; family Lamiaceae; genus Perilla; species Perilla frutescens. The sequence continues at coordinate 17,466,613 of BRKX01000014.1, read as the reverse complement.
CGTTTGAATTCGAATTCGTTTAGAAATTTCGAATTCGATTTCGACTCGAACTTCGAAATGGGATTCGAATCCAAGTTCGGTAAAAAAATTTATGGTCGATTCGATAACAAATTCGACAAACTATTCGATTAATGTTCGACAACAAATTCGTGAACAAGTTCGATAAATAATTCGATACATCTCATATCGATAAAATTCAATAAAAAGTTCAATAAATATTCGACAAAAGTTCGATAAGAAGTTCAAAAAATATTAGACAAGAGTTTGATAGTTTGTAATCATCTCCATGTTCGAAAGTTTAACATGCAAAAAACAACAAAACAATCAAGATCAATATAAGTTCTTGATTTCCATGCACCTACACAATTTAAAAATAATATGCAAATTAGTGGAAATAAATTAGTTTAAGTCAACGTAGCTTATATATAAAATTAGAGGAATACAAAATAATAGTCTTGTATGTAATATAAATAAAAGATAATAAAAAGAAAGTAATTTATAGTATATGATATTAAAGCTAAATTGTCAATTTGATTATAAAGTCCTATTAAAAGTTATTTTAATGCAATATTATAATAATCTTATTTTGTTTTTGTTTTTGTAAGAAATTAGATATACATTTTAGATATGTTTTGTTTTGAGACGTGTTAATAAATTAAAAGTGTATGTATATGTTCAACATTAGTAATTTACTTAATTACTTATAAGTTATAACAATGGACAATATGTATTATTTTTATACTAATCATTTAATTATAACTTAGTATTATCATACTATGTAAAATAATAGTCTATAGATATTATAAATAAAAGATAATAATAAAAATAATAATCTATAGGGATAAGCGGCACGCAGGCCCTTGTGCTTTTTTTTTTTGTTCAATTGGGCCCTTAAATTTTTTTTTTCGGGTCTATTAGGCCCCTCCGTCAGGCCCCTCTTGGCGGGGTCGTTAACTCTAGATGAAACGACATCGTTTCATCAATTTTTCAAATAAAAAAAAGGGATAAGGATCACGTAGACTCCTGAACTTTTTGGCGGGAACCTCGCAGACCCATGTACTTTTATTCTTGGTGGGTCAATTATACTTAAGAGTTGTTTTAAATTTAATTTGACCGATGTTAAATATTTCTTTGGGGCCAACATAAATTTATATATTTTGGAAATTTTAATGTAAGTTTGATTACAAGTTTGTGAACAGATTCATGACCAAGTTCAATAACTGAGTTCGTTTATATTCGAATTCGAACTATTTGCGAACTATTCGCGAACTATTCAAATTCGGTTCGTTAAGGAAGCCGAATTTAAAAAATTATCGAATTCGGTGAATTTGTTTCACGAATCGAATTTTGATCGAATATTCTTCCAATCGACAATCGATCATGAATTATTTTGGTTAAAACCGTGGTTAATTGAGTGTGGTGTATGTGCCTTTTTCTTGTAGTGTATACATATATATTGATATGGTAACAATTAATAAATATTATTATGGCTTCCATAATATTATATTTAAAATATGGCCACGATTAATGTTTATTAATCCATTTTATTATAAATATGTGGTCACGATTATATTTATAGTGCATAGGTTGTTTCGATAATTTATAATCAATAATCCATTTGATTATACTAAAGTGTATAGAATGTATCGGGATTTCACTTGTGATAACCAATTTTATTATACTATAATGTATAGGTTGTTTCGGAAATTTATAATTAAGAATTCATTTGATTATACTATAGTTTATAAGTTGTTTCGAGAAGTCATAATCAATAATCAATTTGATTATACTATGGTGTATATGTAGTTTCGAGAATTCATAATCGATAATCAATTTGATTATACTATAGTGCATATGTTGTATCAGGATTTCACTTGTGAGAATCAATTTTATTATACTATAGTGTATAGGTTGTTTCCGAAATTTATAATCAAGAATCAATTTGATTATACTATAGTATATAAGTTGTTTCAAAAAGTCACAATCAAAAGTCAATTTAATTATACTGTAGTGTGTATGTTGTTTCGAGAATTCATAATCGATAATCAATTTGATTATACTACAGTGTATGTGTTATATCGGGATTTCATTTGGGAGAATCACTTTGATTATACCATAGTATATAAGTTGTTTCGATAATTAATAATCGATAACAAATTTGATTATAATATAGTGTTTAGGTAATATAGTGATTTCACATGTGATAATCAATTTGATTTTACTATAGTATATATGTTGTATCGAAATTTTACCTGCAATGATCACTTTGATTATTGATTATGAATTATCGAAACAACCTATACACTACAGTATAATCAAATTGATTCTCACATGGAAAATCCTAAAACAACCTATGCACTATAGTATAATCAAATTGATTCTCACAAGTGAAATCCCGATACAAACTATACACTACAGTGTAATCAAATTGATTATCGATTGTGAATTTCCGAAACAACATATACACTATAGTATAATCAAATAGATTATTGATTATGAGTTATGACATCCCGAAACAACTTATACACTATAGTATAATCAAATTGATTATCCGAAATAACCTATACACTATATTATAATAAAATTGATTATCACAAGTAAAAAATCCCGATACAACATATACACTACAATATAATTAAATTGATTATCAATTATGAATTTCCAAAACAACATATACACTATAGTATAATCAATGGCTATATACTAGAATACTATACATCATATATATCCTTATAAGTCAATGGCTATATACTAGAATACCAATCGATAGAAGATAGTATATATAACTAAGAGTTTAAGATTAACTATATAACATTAATGTTAGGAATATTATTACTCTTGAATATTTTATTAGTTATATTTTTTGTTGATTTATCTTTTACTTTATTATTCTGTTACTTTCGGTAATATTAGTTTAATATTATTCATAATTTCTCTTATTACTTAGGACATGATTGGTATGGTGGAATGTAATGGAATAGAATGATCATTCCTATGTTCATTCTCATTTCACTGATTGGTATGGTTCAAAATCTGGAATCACCATTCCCGATGGAATCCCTATTCCCAAAGGAAGGGGAATAGTCATTCCACCCATCCCCATGGGTTTAGCTATTCCCAATGACAAAAAAAATAATATATGATATATTTATATATAATCATGTCTTATAATATTATTTTATCATATTTAGAAAAATAAATCAAAAATCAAATTAAATAATTTATTATTATTTCTTAATTATTTTTATATTATTTATTTATTTTCAGAATATAATTTAAAAATATACGTTAAAATCAAATTTTGATAGCTTTTATAACTTTGTTGAAGAAAAATGAAAGTGATGACGAAATAAAATGCCATAAAAATACGTTATAATACAATATAAAATATTTATACATTTGATATAATTTAATATATTCAAATGAAAAATTGAAATGTTAAAGTATTTTTCTATTAAGTAAAAAATATTTTTATTAACTTGTACAAATTATTCTATATTGATTAATTAAATATTTTAGAATAAAGTTTTTCAATAAAATAAATAAATTATAATTTGCTAAAAAATTAGAAAAAATCATATACTAAAAGATAAATTGAGGCACATGTTCATATTTATTAGCTACTACATACACTTTATTCAATTATAAGATAATTTTAAAGTACATAAAATATTCATTATATCAGATAAAAAAATAAATGATATTTTATTCCGTTCTTCATTCCGTGGACATACCAATCATAAGAATCGTCATTCCATTTAGACCCTCATTCCATTCCTAAGTTTATTCCATTCATACCTAATTCCATTCTATCATACCAATCACCTCCTTAGTATTTATTATTGAGCGTTCAATTTCTTAATTTTGATAATATTAATATAATATCATTTCACATTTCATATTATTTTTAGAATTATTTGTTATACTAATATACTGTGTAAAATTGTAAGTAAGATAAATATATTATATATAAATATATAATATGCATATATATATATATATATATTAGCTTGTTTGTTTGTGTATATAGTTATTACTCTTGATCATTGATTTCTTAACTTTAATAATATTAGTTCAATAGTTAATATCATTAATTTCATTTTATTTTAAATGAGAAGTACTGATTTGACAAAAGTTACAATATAAATAAATAATATTCTAAAATTACAAAAATAGTACGTGTCTCGAGTTCTAAATCAAATAGCTCGTGAGCCCAGCTCGAGCTCAACCCATTTAAGTACCCGCGAGTCAGGCTCGTGAGACAGCTCACGAACCCGATCTGAACTCGGCTCGTTTAAGTACTCGTGATACAGCTTGCGATCCAAGCTCGAGCTCGGCTCGTTTAACTACTCATGAGCCGGCTCGTTAAAAAGCTCGAGAACATCACGAGCCGAGTCAGCTCGCGAGCTCGACTAGCTGAACTCGAGTTCAGCTCAAGAAAATGGCAAGCTCGTATAGTAAGCTTGAGTTGGGCTCATTTAATAAACGAGCCTGTCTGGAGCAAGCTTTTTTAGACCCGATACCTGAGTATCTCGTGAGTAGTTTGGCTTATTTCCAGCCCTCTAACGCATATTGTGTAATTTCTTATAATTTTGAATGAAATGAACTAGTATTGTGTAATTTATTATAATTTCAAATGAAATGAATTAGTATAATGTTATTCTTATAATTTTAAATGAAATTAACTTATATATTTTATTTTATTATAATTTCAAAACAAATGAACTAGTATAATGAGCCTTAAAATAATTTCGAATGAAATGAACTAGTATATTGTCATTTCTTATAATTTGGAATGATTTCAACTTATACATTGTAATTTATTATAATTTCAAATCAAATGAAATGAACTAATATGTATACTGATATTTCTTATAATATTCGAATGAAATGAACTTATATAGTGTAATTTATTATAATTTCAATTGAAATGAGATGAAATAAAAAGAATTTATTTAGTGTAATTTGTTATAATTTCAAATCAAATGAATTAATATAACGTTAATTCTTAAATTTTTGAATGAAATGGACTTATGTTTGTAACTTCATATATTTTCGAATAAAACGAACTTGTATAATGTAATATCACATAATTTCAAATAAAAAATAAACTTACACAGTGTAATTTATTATAATTTCGAATCAAATGAATTAATATAATATTATTTCTTATAATTTCGAGTAAAATGAATGTGTAATAATAATACAATATCTTATTAGATTACATTAAAACATATTATAATAGGTATATAATATAGTTAAACTCAAGATCACAACATCATCCTTAAATAAAATATATAATGTCAAACCTATTGAATCAAATCCAGAGAGATGAGTTTTACAATATAGGCTCCTCAGTTTATGATACTAAACATAAAAACAAAGGCAAATGGCCAAATAAATAATGTCAAGTCCAACTTAAACGTATGAATTATTTTCTTGCCTAAATACACACCTAAAATATTTAAAAAGTACAACAAATTTTCTCAACTATTCAAAATATATAAAATTCACATTTTTTGTTTAACACCGTTAGTTTTTTCAGTTAAATAAAATGCGCATAAATTCTTCGACCTAATTATGATTGATTCGAATGATGACACAATGTAATGTGGTATGATTAGAAAACTCTCGTCATGAGATTTTTAATTATACTCTCAATTTGTCAATTGAGTGTCAAACGATATAACAATTACATGAATTATCGATGACGAGTTATTATTACGAAATAGATTTTAAATATCAATACCGATTTGATGTTGGATTTTAAAATTAAAAGAGAGGTTTATAACTCCATAGTATAGGCTATTTGACCATTGTTTTAATTTGGTCGATTGACATTCACATGTGATAAAATTTATCTTGATACATTTTAATTAACGGAAAAAACTAATACTGACAACGTCAAGTGTCAGTTTATTCTTTTATAATAATTTAGGAGGCCGATTATACTTTTGTATATTTGGGCAAAAACTAATTCGTATGTCTAGGTGGAATTTGACATATAATTTGAGTGTTTTTTTAGCCTTTTGCTCTAAAAATAATGCAAAATAACTTCTCAATTCCTGATATATCCAACTTCCGAATAATGAGATACACGGTATACTTACCACTATCAGAATCAGAATGTAGAAACCTGCTCACTGGCGCTAAAGATTGAAAAAACTAAATCAAAGTTAGCCTTATTTTCTTGTTTGATTCCAAAGAATTATTCCCGACCCCAGAGCCATCACATATTTTAATTTCTTGATTGTTTCAGTTAAGTTGCAATATTTCTCATGAGATCGCACGATTGGCGAGAATCGAGAGTGGACTTGCTCTCCTTATACACAGCAAAATCGTATTTTCCATTGAGGAATCTGTTATCTGTAAATATGCTAATATTTTAAATTTAATACAATAATAACACCATTCCTCCAAAAAACACGTACAAGCCATCTGCTAATCTGTGAATCTGAACCCGTTGGCCATCATATTCAGAAGACAAAAATCAAAATGTTTAGCTGTTGCTAAATTAAATTGGAAGATATATACTTAGTCATCTTCTCATATCACCACACCTAAGCAGGATTTGGTGTTGTAGATAGCCATGCTCCGAGATATTATTCAGAAAAAATGACCTCTCTTGAGTCTTGGGAAAAACCATTAAAAGAAACACCAAGTACCAGCAGCTCATAAGTTGGGGAAGGGATCGAGAAGCTCAAGCATCTTCTGCAGAAGGCATTTGAAAATACTTTCAGCTCAACACTATGGCTACTGATTTTGAACATCAGTTGAGAATTATACACACCATCATTGAAACTGAGTACTACCAGTATCAAATCATAAACATCTCTCCTTAAAATTGGAATGCCATTTTTGGTTGAAATGATTGAATTCAAAGGCAAAATCAAGTTCAGAATACATAATATGAGTAAAACATCTACACAAGTACATTACTATCTAACTATATAAACTCTTAAATCTGAATCCTAAAACAGAAATAACCAAATTAAGAGGATAAATCGGTCTTCCTATACTTCCTTATTCATTTAAAATCATCAAATGGAAAAAGGGCAGAAAGCTAAGTTTTAAAAGTAGATGTTATATACAGAGAAATAAGTAAAGCCATATATGAAGATATTAATCACATAAAAAAAAAGAATAAGGAAAGAGACGGGCAATTCAATTCTCCTGGAAAACCTTTCAGCAGTTAAATTTGAAGGTGGTATAACCAAGATAGAATTTTGCAACACCTCACATATTTCCATTAAAAATATCCAAGCATCTTGTCCTTTCTGCGGAATGAATATTCTTGACATAGTCGATTTCCTTCCACAAAGACTCAACATGGAATGCTGCAATTGATGCAACAAAGTAAAGTTAAATGGAAGCATTGTGACTGATAGAGAGCAGCGCATCGCATTATCTTTTATTTCTATTTGAGTTATTTAAATTAGTTTTGATTATTTACTTTAGTTTGGGTCTGGCCCACTTATGCATGAGCTTTAGGGTTAGGGTTTGCAAGTATTATTTATAGGTGTTATTATCTGGAGCAAAGGGAGCAGAAATTGGGATTTGGGACGGTATTTTCTACCGTAAGGATTTGGGACGGTATTTCTACCATAGGCCTCAGTTTGAGGAGTTCTCTTTTTTAATATATAGTTCGTATTCCCTGCGTCAATCACCTTTACTCTATCAAATTGGTCCGACCTGCCAACGATGGTGACTACCCGGAGCACCGAACAACGCCTGGAGGGATTAGAGAAGGTGGTTGAAGAACTTTCTGCCATTCTACAAGACTTTCGCGCCCACCAAGCTTCCACCGATGCAAAACTCGACGCCCTCCTGAAGAAGTTATCAATTTCTACTGATGGTACTGACGATGCGTCGAGCCCTGAATCTGAATTTGGGTCAGATCTGACCGCTCCTCTTCCGGTTCTTCAGAAGATGGACCTTCCTGGCTTTGATGGCACTGATGCCCTAGGATGGCTCGCACGTGCTGATCAATATTTTCTCGTTCATGAAACACCGCTTGAGCAGCGCTTGAAGTTATCTCTGATTGCCATGTCAGGCCCAGCCATGTCTTGGGTGCAACTCTTATTACGCCGCTGCCCGACGTTGACTTGGGCTCGTTTTACCCACGAGCTCCTGCTACGTTTTGGGGAGAGCTCAACAATTAATGGTTACGAGGCCTTGGGCGCTACAAAACAGGTGGGATCTCTGAAGGACTACATTGCCGCTTTTGAAGGTACGGTTGCTCAACTTCCAGACTTATCAGATGACCAGTATCTGGGTTTTTTTCTAGGAGGCTTGCAGCACCAGATTCGCATGCAAATTCAAGATCCTACTATCACCGACTACTCTGCCGCTGTGCAAATGGCCCGAAAAATTGCCCATTCAGACCAGTCTTCGTCGTTGTCGGCCCGTCCCTACTCTACAACCAGCTATTCCTCGTGGCCCTCCTACACTCCGCGACCCACATCTGGAGCTCAGGGTACCTCTCCACAGCCGCCTCAGCCACAATTTCCTATTTCCCCCACAACCACTGCTGCGGCTTCACGCAACCCACGTCATTTCCGCCACATGACTGATGAGGAGTACCTAAAACACAGAGCTGCTGGAACGTGTTTTAAATGTGGTCTGAAATTCGGCCCAACCCATCGTTGTCCCCCGAAAACTCTCCATGTTCTAGTGGGGTGCCATGACAGCGATCCGATTGTCGAGGAGGATGTTATTGGGGACTTTCTGCCGGACTAATCTCTTGACTTTAGCCTTGAGGACAAGGCTGTTTCCACCAGGGGAGCAGTTGATAGAGAGCAGCGCATCGCATTATCTTTTATTTCTATTTGAGTTATTTAAATTAGTTTTGATTATTTACTTTAGTCTGGGTCTGGCCCACTTATGCATGAGCTTTAGGGTTAGGGTTTGCAAGTATTATTTATAGGTGTTATTATCTGGAGCAAAGGGAGCAGAAATTGAGATTTGGGACGGTACCGTAAGGATTTGGGACGGTATTTCTACCGTAGGCCTCAGTTTGAGGAGTTCTCTTTTTTAATATATAGTTCGTATTTCCTGCGTCAATCACCTTTACTCTATCAGTGACCTTACAGAATAAAAGGACACAAGTTGCTCTCATTCAATCTAATGAGCTATAGCTCAAAGTCATCAAATGACAATTAAGGCAGGCTAGAACACCCACAAAAACCAATAACCCTTCAAAGCTACTCCAGGGGGAGCAAAAATGCATGTAAATACCTATAGCATCATATCTAGACACCTCAGAAGATTCAACAAACATGTAGGCATGTTCACACAAAAATGAAGGAGATATCAGACAAATGTGATATTACAGTCCTCTCTTAAGTGTCAAGAAATCATAGTTGCAATTCAGTGAAACTGTCACAAGGTGCATCAATTGTCAATTTGTCATCAAATAACTTTATGATATATCTCGATTCTTGAGTCTTTAGCTTGACCTCATTAGGGGATTCCATGCAACTACATAATTTTCATTTTGTATCTATTCTCCACGGGCATCCATATCCTGTCCTTAGTGTCTTATGCTAAAGATGGGAGACAATAAGGATTCAGCTAAATTAATAATGAGTCAATTTCCTTCAATAACTTCAGATGCTTTCGTAGACTAAATTATTCAAATCCAAAGTTTGGAAATGGACAGGAACCTGGGAAAGAATAGTTGAGAATAGCTGCTTGGCGAATTCATTACATGTTTCCACAGTTGGTGGGTCTTTTACATATTGTTTTTTATGCTCCATTAACTGCTTATAGTAGGTAGTTCCATGCCTTTTTCACATATGGTGTGGCTTGGCAAGCCTTGCGTTGCAATTGCTGCAGTCTTGCTGCCATTAATCCCATTAATCAATTGGCCACAGGGCAGGAATTATTCCATATCATGTGGAGGGAGAAATAAAGTGCATAAATCTGCACTAAACTTAATGTCCCAGGAAGAGATGGAGCAAATGACTCAAAATGGCATAATCAAATTTAGTTCAAGAACTACTTCAGCTAGATTTACCAGATTGGATGCATATGACCTATTTTAAAAAAATTAAGAAAATTTTTATATAAGTCTATGGATACGCAATTAATTTGCCAGTAGAATTATGCCCTTGAGAAAACCTCAAGCCCCTAAAAGCACCAAACAATAGGCACCAGTATATTCATCAGCAAATCTGCAAAAGTTCAAACTTCTTGCGCAATACATGAAAGGTACCAATAAATCTAATTCTCCCGAGTAGCAAATCTCAAGCTATTCCACAAGTTAACAATTTATAATCACTGAAATGGACATGAAAAATAAGATGGTAGATCACATTAATTATCGCAAGAGCACATTCATGACAAAATGAAACTAATGATCAAAACCAAAATATCAAAATAAAGTACTAAAGCACACAACAATGATATTGAAGACAGAGTGTTGAAGGAATTGGGCGGGTAAGCATATTGTTCTTACAAGCTCCTGATACGGGGTACAATTTGCACGTCAAATTAAATGCCTAAAGATTTTATCAGACATAAACAGTAAACCACAACTCACCATAGCTCAAGCTGCTTAAGCTTAGAGATCAAGAAGGGCACATATCCTTCGAGCAGGTTATCAGACAAATCTCTGAAAAATAGAAAAACATTACTTCATTTAGGGATCATCACAACAACAGGCTACAATACCCTTTTACTTCTGAACGGCCTCAATGTTTTTATGAAACACTGCCAAGCTCACTCCAATATAATAAATTGAAATTAAAAGCAAAGAAAATCTATATAAAATTAAAAGCTAAGAAAAACTATATGAAATTAAAAGCTAATTAAAAACCTTACAAGCTAGAGGCGGAGGAGTTCATGTCGGGTAGGGATGAGTCACCGCGCCAATCCACCGGATCTAATAGCAGGTTTGAGACTCTGAATAGAGAGAGTGATGGCGAGGACCCTCCTTTCTCTCTCTCTTGATGATGATGGTGATGGTTGAATAATGGTGTTTCTCTCTCTTCCCCTTCTCCCGTGGGTGCTGCTTTGTTTGTGTGTTTGTTCGAGGGCGGCTGTGAAGTGGTCGAAGTCTCTCGCTTTGCTTTGTGGCTGGAGAAGAAAGCTCAGACGATTTTCTTCGCCCATTTGGTGGACTCCAGTGGCGTGCTGATCGTAGTGGAAGAGCGGGCGATTTGACTGGCTTGATTTTGCCACCGTTGTAGAGATCGTCGGCGGGGTAGGTGGAGAACCGAGCGGTGCTGACGTAAGTTTTGTCGTTGGAGAAGAAGAGAACAAGAGCGAGAAGAAATTAGGATTTGGGTTTTGTTCATTTGATTCTTAATTTGGGGATTTTGGATTTGTTTGAGTTCCCCAACAGTAGAAGAATTCATAAATACAGCATCACAAGAATTCAGAAATAAACAGTTCCTCCTCCGCGACTTCTGCAGAATGAGTTGACAAAATTAACGGAGTGGTGGGTAAAACGGGGGTTACGGTGATAGAGAGTCTGAACCCAATTTTAAAAGAACCGGAGTCGAGAGTCTGAATCAAAAAAAAAGTGAACCGAAGACTTTTTCCCAAAACCTTTCCACGTGGAAGGATCCTAGAAAGCGACGCATTAGATATCGGTCTAGCATCGACTCACCCTGTTTAATCAGTAATTGCAGGAAATACTGAATTTACTCTTTGGAGTCGTTTGGTTTAGGGGATACATCCTGTGATACCCGACCTTTTTTGCTAAATTATAAATTATAATTTTAATAAATGATTTCGAATTAATATTGTTGGATATTAATCATGTGAGTATGTTTGTATGTTATGCCGTTGTTTTATTGCAGGTTGTCTCACTCGAGCCGATACGTCATAGCACAGTGATGTTATACTGAGTGTATAACACAGTTTGAATTTTAATACTAAAGTGTCGAGTTATATGAAAATGAATGAATGTTATTGCATTGAATTTTGTTTGCCAAAACCTTGAACACCCTAACGCGAGTCGAGGGTTCAAGGGGCGAAGCGCCCCGATGGGGGCTGTTGCCCCCTGCTTTTTCGGTGTGTATTAAAAGTGTTTCGAAAATCTAAGTCGTTTTAAAATGGAGTTGGAAATGTCCGGGAATCGATTTAAGTTGGGGGTTGTTTCGAGTAAGGTGCGCGCCCGCGGGGAGGCCGCGCGCCCGCGGGGCGTGGGCGAGGCGCGCGCCCGCGGGGTGTGCGCGCTCGCGGGGAGCTTGGGCCAAGAGCCCCCTCGCGCGGTCGCGGGAGGCGCGCGGTCGCGCGGGTCCGGGGACTTTCCTATCTATAAATACCACACTTGTTCATTTCTTCCTCATTTCTTTCTATTTGGGCGATTTTCCTCTCCATTTCTCTCTACAAATTCTTCAACTTTTGGAGTGAATCCTTCCATCATCCTCCATCAACTAAGGTAACTTCATACCTCTTCATCTTGGTGATTTGAACACTCATTTCTTGTTGAATCAAACCTAGGGTTTGTTATCCAAAAATTAGGGTTTTCACTTTTATTGATCATCTTGCTTTGACATCTCAAACATATGGTTTATTCATCTCCTTGAGGCTATATGTGAAGTTATATCGAATTCCTATGGTTCATTGTTGCTAGGGTTTGAAAATTTTCCCTAATTTCCCTTTGTGTTGTTGATAATTGCATGGAGATGTTATGAGGGTTGTATGAGGTTGATTTTCATGTATGTTAGAGCCCTAGGATGAAGGTGTTTGTATTTGAAATGTTGGGTCTAAAGGATTTAAAATGAGTCATGAGCATGTGGTTTAAATGTGTGCCCGTAACGTGTTCGATCAAATGCTTCAAAGAGTTTTAATGTGTATTTTGAGTCCAAAATCATAGTATGAGCTTGTATATCCATGATTGTGTATGTGGAATATGTTTGAAGACTTTAAAGCAAAGTATAGCATGGGTTGGTCTAAATTATAATTTAATTATATAACTCGACATCTAAAATGAAAAGATGATTAAAAAGGTGCTAGGTGACGTGTTGTGCCTCGAGGTGGACAACTTGTGGGCGGCAAAGGAGTATTTCAAAGGTTGAGAAATTGTGAAAGCGTCTCTTAAGGTGGGGTAACTCTAAACTGTGAACACGTGTAAGGTTATAGTTATTGTTGTGCTTTGATTGTATATGTATGAAGGGTCTTCGGACCGGTGAATGAAAGAGATCCTTCGGGGTCGACAAAGAGACCCCTTTGGGGCAGAGATCCTTGGGATCGAATATAGACCTATTAATGTCCTCCCTGGGGGGTAGTATGTCTGCGGGCATCCCTACAGGGCCAAAGATGTTCATTAACGGGGACATCATGATGTTTAGACCCTACGGGGTTGAGACTAGTCTCCATAAAGTAAAGAAAAGTCCATATGTTATATTTTCACTTGTGCAATTAGCTATAACTGTTTACAGTGTTTCCCACTGAGTATGTTGTTAAATACTCACCCCATTCATTTAATGAATTTCAAGTTGAGGAGTCAAGGCCGGGGTAGGAGCGTTGTGAACACAAGAGAACCCCACAAGCTTGTGTTTATCTTTTGCATGCTCTTCTTTTGAAAATACTTACATTATTATTATTATTACATTGATCACTCCTTTTGCTTTATGATCAATGATTATTGGGGATGTGAATAGCCCGATCTTTTGTAGGTTATGATGTATATAACTTGATATTATGCAAAACAATTTAAAGGCGGGTCGTTCGACCTTGGAGCCTATTATATATGAAGTATGTATGTTGAAATCGTGGATGGTAGACGGGCGGATTGAGTAAGACCTATGAGCCCGATAGGTTAGATGTTTTTACTTAAATCCATGTTGTGTGACAAAATAGATATGATAGATTGCATGTTATAAATGTGGTTGTGAAAAATTTATATTGAAAATTATGATGCCTTACCTTATCATGCTATTATCATGTTTTGACCTTAGCTTCCGCTCATATTGAATATAAGCACACAAAATATGTAAGTAAATTGTATGTTAAGTGACGTGGCTAAACGGAGTAGTTTGGGGCGTTACACATCCAGATTGATATATTTATCTGGTCTAATCAAACATTTAGTTTGCTTGATTTGTACCTGAGATTGATATTGGACCCGATACTTTATTCATTGTTTAATTGATAACTAATCAGGCCACCGCCCCTCAGATTATTAATCCGTCCAAATCGGCTAAAATGTCGATAGTACCCCATTTTAATCTTTTTTTTATCTTCTTTACCCTCCATTCACTTCAGATTTGCAAACGAGCGATGTATAAATACATTTGTGTAGCTGTAAAAAAACCATACTAGGAGAAGCTGCATACCGATTGTTGCTCGTCGATTTATCACTGGCTCCTCCACCTCCAGTGGAATCTTGTTACTGCTCTCTGCTGTCAATTCAAAGGTAAATCGCTCAATTTAAGTATGGAATTATGTTTTTTTCCCTGTTTTGATTTCTCCCAAATATGTCAAATTTGCATTTTTTAGAAACGTCAAAATTTCAATCTTCCCCATTTTTTTTCTATCTCTCTTCTCATTTATAGTTGAATCATGAAGTTTTAGTACTTTTATGCTTGGGTTTCATCTCTGAATCTTATAATAGATCTGGTTCTAGTATCTCTCTTTCTCCATTTTTTTTTTCTCTAGGCAATATTTGTGCAGTGTACTACTAGTTTTCATTTATCTTCAATTTCAAAGATCTTATAATAGATCACGTTCCAAGGAATGATTTGAAAGTTGAACCTCATATAATTTCAAATATTCATGTTTGAAAAAAAAATTATGGATCTTTATCCACAATGTTTTATAGGAGTGGTTTTAGTTGGAATGAGAATACACAAACTATTGAGGTGGATAGTGATGAAATATGGTCGAACTATGTTAAGGTACATATACTAGTTAACTGATTTAATGTGTGTTTCCCATTCTATGCACTACTCACCCATCTTTTTATTTTTTTATATATTTGCTAGACTGATAGCAATGTAAGAACAATGCGACGTAAGTCATGGCCCTTATATAAATATTGGTGTGAAATATTTGGGAAGAATCGAGCAACTGGTGAGCATGCTGAAATATTTGTTGATATTGTCCAAGATCTACTACACAAGGATGAAGAGTATAACAACCCAGATTTTCAGAATATGATTAAGAAATTCCTAATTAAAAATTAGGAATTATTAAGAGTAAATTTGAGCGTAATAAAGATGTTTCAGATGTAAGTCACGACATTAGGTGTCTTTTATTCGAAAATCATCTTTTAAAATTTTTCGATCTAAATTAAAAAATAGCCAATTTTAGTCTTGTTTGAAAGGTATTGACCCAAGGAGTGTGTTGGTACTTTTGAAATTTTAATCCGAGGTCATTTGAGATCTTGGCGATGAAAAACGTATAAAGTAAGAGTTCATGGTAGCAAAGTTCCTCGACTAAAAAATGGTTGACACTCGGTCAATGATAGATCAAGTGCAAGAGCTTTAGCTCATTGTGCACGACGTTCATGATGAAGGGATGGTCCTTCCAGATGCTTTCACTATTGCTGTAGTGATTGAGAAGTTACCACCTTGTTGGAAGGACTTTAAGAGTTATCTCAAGCACAAACGAAAAGAGATGACTCTTGAAGACCTTGTGGTTAAGTTTCGTCTTAAGGTTGATAATCGAAAGGTGAATCCGAGATAAAGAGTTGACAGATGCTCAGTTTACCTTAAAACCTACTGTTGATGTGTTTCAATATTTATAAACTCGTGTCTATGCCTACAAGTATACAAGCATGTATTTGTAGCAAGGATGATACGAGGTCGATCCACAGGGAAAAGGAACCAAATAAGAAAATGAAAGTACCACAATAATCAATGCAAGGAATATCTAGACTATGCTTAAGTGAGGGTTGATTATCATCAATACCAAAACAATAACTTAAGTAACAAACACCAAACAACCTAAATAAATAATCAAGAACAACAATCAACAAAAAGAGAGATTTAGAAGTGGGATTAAGCAAGACTCTAGGACATGGATTCACAATACTCCTCTTGATTCAACAACAAAGTTTAAACACACAATCATGCTAAGTTCATAGGTAAGAAGACCACAAATATAGAAGGAGTATCTCTCGAATATCTCCTAAATTGCGAATGCGACAAGAATGGCTATCTCTAACACATTCCAAGGTCGCACCTACTAAAAGCTCAAAGGAGTCACTCTTCCTTCCGCATACTCAACTTCAACAAAGAGTACAAGTACATGAATTCAATCCATACATGCTTATGTTCACGGGATGGGCAAGATGCAAGTGAAACATACATGTGATGCTAGTAAGGAGGCCACTCAAACAACATCATTCAAGACCAATGTATGGATTAAAACCTTGACAAAGCATGAACATATATTTATCCTTCATCAAGAATAAGAGTCACATTGTTTCACCACATCCTAGAGCCCTAAGGGCTCTAGCCTACCATATTTACAACAAGATCAAAGATACAAGACAAGGATCCAAAACCCATTTTCAATACAAAGATAAAAGAGTGAAGGAGAAGATAGAACCCAATGTAGAACAAACTTCTTCAATTCCTTGGCTTGAATCTTCAAATGGATGGATGGATCTTCTTCCCCTCTTGATGTTCTTGATCTTCCAAAATCTTCAAATGGGAGTGTTTTCTCTACTATTTTCGTGTGTCGGATCTGTCCTTTGAACTCTCCCAATGATATATCATATATAGGGCCAATAATGGAGTGCCAAAAGTTAAAAATGGATTGGTCAGTCCCGACCGCGACCTCGTCTGGGTCGCGCCTGGAGGTTGAGTTTGGAACACACAAAAACAAGTCCCTGAAGTGGCTGAAAAGCGGGCAGACCGGTCGCGCCCAGAGCCCATGTTGTAGAGGCTCTGGGGCGCGGCCTGCCCTGCGATCGTGCCAGGGGACCGTGCCCAGAGGTGCCTGGGACGCGGTCCAGGCTGGGTCGCGCCCGGGCTGAAGGTTTTTCCTTCTCTGTTTGATACTCTGCAATGCGACCTACGGTCGCGCCTCTTGGCCGTGTCTGAGCCCGACCCTTGGTTTTCTTCAATTCTTCAAGTCTTGTGTGGTTTTTGATGATTGAAATCCCATTTTAACTTCGTTTTGTACATACTAACCCAAAAATACCCTGTATTGGCCACTTTAAACAACATTAATGAAAAATAACAAATTTACAAACATATATACTTAAACATAGAGCAAAAACACTCAAAGTTAAGTGCAAATGAGTCCAAATGAGTGCTATTTAAGCACTCATCAACTCCCCCAAACTTAAATATTTGTTTGTTCCCAAACAAAACAAGAGACAATGTAAAGATTTTGATTTGAGTAGGATCAAGATGACAATTTGCTTCATAATCACAAGATGAGCATTACAAAGATGATATTTGCAATCAAACATAAACAAGTACAAAAGAAATCATCATGATACAATTTTTGGAGTACAAGCTCTCACAAGGATTTAAAAGAACGCTCACTCTCGAGTGTATAGGCAAAATGTGTATCCGCTCAAGGTCAAGAGTGCACTAGGATCCTACCATAAGCTTGCAAAGTGACTACAATCTCCACTACCTACGTGTGTTATCAAACAAGAATCGTTAAGGGCTTTTTGGGTTTGTAGTGAAGGTTTTTCGGAGGGGTAGGTAAACATTTGGCTAGGTGGCTTCCCAAGAATTCCAAAGTCATTTCATTATAAGTCAAGAAGAACTAAACAAGTTCTCTTCTACCCTTTGTTCTTTTCAACCCAAATTTCTTTGAGATTACTCTAAATTTTTCATCATTTCTTACTCTTTTATTTTGTGATCTTTGTGAACATCTCTCTTCTTGCTCTTCTTTTAAGCAATTTTTAATTTCAACTCTAGATATTTTTCTTCTTTTTGTTCTTTTCTATCACAAGAGTATTTCAATATTTTTCCTTTTTCCAACTTTAAGATTTTCTCATAAGTTCATTTCCCAACCCAACAAAATCAAGAAAACATTTCAAGGCTCAATAAGGGCTTGAAAATGATTTAATTTGTATTGGAAGGAACATATGTGGATAAACATGGGTTAAACAAAGAATGACCTTAAGTCTTTTTCAAGAAATCAAACACACCATCTGTAACCTCAATCAAGTCACACAGCAAGTTCTAGAGAAATACTAGTGCACCAAGAAGACCATTAATCACTCATCAAAGAAAAAATTACACTTGTGTAATCTTTGGATCAAAAATCTTCCCAAGGTAAACTTTTCCTCCAAAAATTGTACTTTTGAGACACCATTTAGATCCTTGCTTACACTATCATGCTATAAAATCTTGCATTTCATCAATATTTATGAAAAATTTTCATCATAAACTCATCATCATCAAAGATTCCAACTAAATAAAAAACATGCTCTTAACTCCTATCATATAATAGGAACATACACCTATTTAAGTCACAAAACATCCCCGAACCACATATCGTATGACAATCGAACAAAACATAGATAATACATCACATATGCTCATGAAACAAAATGACATGCGAACGAATATCCATCCAATTGTCTCCATCCAATCAATCCATCATACATAAAGCAATAAAATCCTAACATAATCCAAATATAAATAAAACATAAGCATGCAAGCATGCTCAGCTATCCAAAAACATAAACAAATAAAGCATCAATAAATGAGCAGAAAAGAAAAAGAGCAGAAAAGGTCCTTGCTACCATTACGCTCTCTCCCTCCCCCAAACTTATTGTTATCCAAGAGAGGAAATAAGTTTGGAGGCAAAAAGTTGGTGGCAAGGCTCACTAACGGCTCATTGATGTGGATGCTGCTGGTGGTGTGGAGACTGCTGCGGAAACTGCTGTGAAGAAGATGACGGCATAAACTGAGAGGTCTGGAACTGTTGGAATTGTTGTGAGGAGGTCGCAATGAAATGGCCCGTCGGTATCTGCTGGAATTGGTGAGAGGAGGACGAGGAGGCCATGAATTGTCCAGTCGGGAATTGCTGCATTGACTGGAATGGCGGTTGCTGCTGAAACTGCTGCTGTGGCTGGTGGGAGTTGTAGGGAGTCATTTGTTGATGTTGTGATGGGGTGTAGGGCTGCTGCTGTGACCCAGAGCCGGTGTGCATTCCTCGGAAGAGTCCGGCTAGGTCCTGTATCTCTGATCGAAACGAGCCCATGTTGTCAGAAAGGCCTCTGATCTCACCCCTGAGGCAGGTGTACCTCTCATCAATATCCAACTGGATGGCATGAAATTGATCATCCACACTCGACTGAATCTGACCCATTCAATTATGCATGTCGATGCGGATATCATCAAATCGGGTGTACAAATCCTGCCTCAGATTCCCAAACTCATCATGCACCTCAGTCCGCCAGCTGTGCATGTTCTCGTCCATCGTCATCATATAACCATCAAGTGCATCAAAGCGGCCTGTAATTTTTTCTTTAGTGTAATGCCGCCCTCGTCTGTAATTGGCATTTGATGGTCCCTCTCCAGCATTGTCTCTTCCTCCTTCTGGTTGCTCATCAATGACATCTCTGATGCCCCTAGGAAGTCCCACAACTCGAATAGCCTCTCGATGAGCCAGTGTATCCATCATCTAGTTGTCTCATTCTTTGAAATTGGATACATGAGTAAGAGCCGGATTTGGCAGCAGAAAGTTCTCCCCTCCTCTCATGGACAAAAGATATGTGGTTATGTCCGAGGTGAGCATCTTTATGTTTCTCAAGTAGGCGGTATTCAAGAGTCTTGATCCTGGACTTTCGTTGTAATCATCTAAATCAACGTTGAAGTGCTCGGCTATTGGAGTGAGCAATCCTCCAATGCATATCCAGCCATTATCCATGTGAGCTTGCCTTTGAAGCTGCTCGAGAAAGAATGCTCCAAAGTTCAGGTGAACGGCATTCAGCATTGCCCACAGTGTGAACAATTCTGCAGTTCTCAACCCACCGTTCTCTCGCCTAGCAAAAACTGTAGATGCAAGAATGCGGTGCAGATATCTGAAGACGGGGTTGGGCATGGCAGATGCCTTGGCAAGGCTGGAGTCATATTTCTCAGTGTCAAACTCCGTCAGGCAGAAGAGGCGATAGGCATAATCTTTGTCATATCTAGACAGAGGATGGTAGATGCCGTCATCCGGTGCATTGAAGATTCGGTTAACATCTTCAACCGTGAGAGCTCTATCCCTGTTGCCCATCCTAAAAGTGCACCTTATGGGCCCTCTCTTTGCCGTCCTTTTTACATCCAGTGTACTCAGCACCTCTTTCACCAAGAGGGGGTAGGTCTTTCGTTCCGACCCCAAAGCCTGTAGCCAACCAATCCTATCCAGAAGGGTGTAAATGTCGTCATTAATCCTAAGAACATCTGTGGTGTTGGAACACATGAATCGTGTAGTAGCCACACTTAATGGGAAGAGTCTATCCCAGTTTGTTCTGTGCTCTGGCTCAGTAAAGTGAATCCCATATGTCATGGGATCGTCTATCCCGAGGTCTTCTTCTTCTTGCTCCTTTTCCTGTTCTATTTCAGGGTCAGATTCGGGATCTTGTCTTCTTGTAGACTTCCTTCTCCTTCTTGGTGCCATCTTTGTGTGTTTGGGATGCGGTACCTAAGAAAAAGTAAAAAGAATTCATAAGATATAGGGGCATAACCAACTTTAAAATTCAAACAATGGAGTCGAGGTTTCAAACATATAACAAAATCCAACACACTTCCTCGACTAACTTTGGTGAATCAAAATTTACATCTATTTACAACTTCATGCCCCCTACCAAATGATAAACATGCTCCATTTTTCAAAGTACTAACATCAATATCCAAAATGGGCACATATTTAACTTGGCACAAAGAGCCTCATTCCGTATTTGACAATATCAAAACAAAGGCAAAATGTACATGTGTCCAAAACCAAACCTGATCAACACAAAAAGAAGTTGGTTGCGAAATTGGTAAATGGCCCTCACATTAAGATGACAATATCAAAAGCATAGGACCAAATAACAAATTTTTTCAACATTACCAATCAACAATGGTTGGGTTCAATGATAAAAATCCAACTTACTCACAAGTATAAATCATAGATGAAGGGACTCCATTTAATGTAACAATATCAACAACAAAGAGCTCCCGTTTTTTATAAAATATCAAGGTTGCATTAAGTATGTAAATTTTTATTCATAACCAACTATCTTGCACCAATCATCATATATTTCAATTGCTCCCAAATTTAGACATTCCATCCTCAAGTTTCCTACCAAAGAGGGGATTACAAAGGCTTATTGAGCAAGAAGGTATCAAAAACACCACACAAGAAAACAAAGGTGCCATTTTCACATCAAAGCATAAAAATTAAGTGTCAAAATCGAGTTTGTATGCTTTACTCCATCCAATTCAACATGATTCCAAGCAACAATGCACCAAAATCCAACATATCCCTTCAACTTATATGCATTAGTCTTTCTTAGACTTTGCAGGAACAAAATATAATCATTCATCAATCAAAATGGCAAATTTGTCTCAAATGAGCATAATGTATCTCATTCTAAATATCTAAGTGCAAGCATTATGATTATTCTCTCTCAATTAAACAACAATGGGGATATAATCTACCAAACAACATGGAAAATCCAAACTTCACCATTGATGCCCCCAATTCATGAAAGATCTATCAAATTCCATCAAATTTTCACCAAAATTCCAACACCCATATCCTACCCATCCAATATATCACACATTCCATACAATGAAAGCAAAATTTAAGGAAGATTCATAGCAAATTCGTTCATCTCAATTCTAGGGCACAAAGCATGATTTTTTCCCAAATTTCATGCATATGAACCATTCAATACTCAAATAATCATGCTAGTAGTGTAATGTAGGAGGAATCTAGGAGAAAAATGAGAGATTTACCTTGGTTTCTTGAGGAAGAGGTCGAAAATTGTGTGTGAGGGTGAGTGAGATCGTGTGTGAGTGAAGAAATGAGAGTGAAATGAGTTGAAAGAGGGTTAAAAACCCGTCTGTTTGTGGGCCGCGGGCTGGGTCGGTCGCACTCGGAGGCCGGGCTTCAAGTGCCCTGCGACGCGGGTGAAGCTGGGTCGCGCCTATGGGCCGCGTCCCAGACACTTGTTGTGTTTTTCTTCTCCTTTCGACATATATTCCCTCATTGCCCCTGGATTTCTCTTCCTACAAAATATTTACTCACTTATGACACACAAAACATCACTTTTACAACCAATTCCCCTTTCTTAGGAATCACCCCAATCCAAAAGGAATTAACTAGGCAATAAAATATAAAGCATAACAAAAACAATAAAAATAAAATAATGAAATTTAAAAAGGATTGGATTGTTTCCCAACTAGCGCTTAATTTAACATCGTGAGCTCGACGGGATATGTTCTTCAAACGTCCTTGAGATGGAGGACAAACACCCCGGCTTGCTCCTCCGGATTGTAGAACTTCTTTACACGTTGTCCATTGACGACAAATATATTTCCATCCTTGGCTTGCAATTCCATAGCACCACTTTCAAAGACTCTCGAAATCAAGTAAGGTCCTCCCCACTTTGTCTTGAGTTTTCCTGAAAACAATTTAAATCTTGAATTGAAAAGCAAAACAGCATCTCCGGGTGCAAGTTCTTTCTTCCGTAGGAACTTGTTGTGATAGAGTTTGGTCCTCATCTTGCAGATGGTAGAATTTTCAAAGGCTTCAAGCCTAAATTCATCAATTTCGTTCAAATGGAAAATTCTTTCCTTTCCCGACATCTCAAAGTCAAAATTGAGCTTCTTGGTGGCCCAATATGCCTTGTGAGTGAGCTCAATCGGAAGATGACAAGATTTCCCGAATACCATTTGATAGGGAGACATGCCCAACGGAGTTTTGTAGGCTGTTCGATAGGCCCACAATGCTTCATCGAGGTGGCTTGCCCAATCTTTCCCGTTCATTTTTACCACTTTTTGGAGGACTTGTTTTACCTCTCTATTTGCAAGCTCGGCTTGCCCATTGGCTTGTGGGTGGTAGGGAGTCGTCACCTTATGCTTCACTCCATGGCATGCTAGGAGGCTCGTCATCCACTTATTGCAAAAGTGAGTGCCCCCGTCACTAATTAAGGCTCTTGGAGCCCCAAATCTTGTCAAAATATTCCTTTGAAGGAACTTAAGCACAATCTTCGAATCATTAGTCTTGGTTGGAATTGCTTCAATCCATCGTGAGAGATAATCAACCGCCAAGAGTATGTAGAGATTTCCATCGGAAACCACAAATGGTCCCATAAAGTCGATCCCCCATACATTGAACAACTCCACTTCAACAATGGCACTCATAGGCATTTCATCCCTCTTTGAAATTGAGCCGATCTTTTGGCATTTCTCACATGCCTTCACAAATTCTTCACAATTTCTGAAAATGGAGGGCCAATAGAATTCGCTTTGTAGAATCTTTCTAGCGGTTCTATTTGAAGAAAAATGGCCTACGCAAGGGGAATCATGACATGCCTTCATTATCTCGATCCATTCTTCCTCCGGCACACACTTCTAAGGATGGAATCGGCACATCTTCTAAAAAGATAGGGCTCCTCCCATATGTAGAATTTGAGATCATGAAAGAATTTTTTTTCTTTGATAACTCTCCATGGTTTCACCTTGGCAACTAGGTAGTTGACAATATCCGCAAACCATGGAACTTTTGTTGAAGCAGACATGATTCTCTCATCGGGAAAACTTTCATTTATTGGCCATGTGTTCTCTTCTTCTTTCACGTGCTCCAATCGAGACAAGTGATCCGCCACCACGTTCTCGCATCCTTTTCTATCTTTTATCTCCACATTGAACTCTTGAAGTAGGAGAATCCATCGGATAAGCCTTGGCTTTGCATCCTTTTTGGCAAAAAGATACCTCAAGGCGGCGTGGTCGGTGTGCACTATTGTTCGGGCCCCAATGAGATTTGGCCTAAACTTGTCGAATGCGTAGACGACCGCCAAGAGTTCCCTTTCTGTGGTGGTGTAGTTGACTTGAGCGGGATCCAAAGTCCTACTCCCATAGTAGATGACTCGGAAGAGTTTGTCCTTCTTTTGGCCAAGAGCGGCTCCCACCGCTATTTCGCTTGCATCGCACATCACTTCAAAAGGCTCACTCCAATCAGGTGTGATAAGCACGGGTGACGTGATTAGGGCATTCTTCAACATCTCAAAAGCCTACAAACAATTAGAATCAAAATCAAATTCAACGGCTTTTTCAAGTAGACGACAAAGAGGTTTAGAAACTTTGGAATAATCTTTTATAAAGCGCCTATAAAACCCGGCGTGTCCCAAAAAGCTTCTAACTCCCTTTTCATTTGTTGAAGGGGGTAATTTCTCAATGACCACTATCTTGGCCCGGTCCACCTCTAGACCTTCACCCGACACCTTGTGTCCTAGAACAATGCCATCTCTCACCATGAAGTGGCATTTCTCCTAGTTGAGCACTAGATTAGTATCTTCACATCTCTGTAATACTTGTGTTAAATTATCAAGGCATATATCAAATGTATCACCGAACACAGAAAAGTCATCCATAAAAACCTCCATTATGTTTTCAATCAATCCATGAAAGATGGACATCATACACCTTTGAAAGGTGGCAGGTGCATTACACAACCCAAACGACATCCATCTATACGCAAAAATGCCATAGGGACAAGTGAAAGCAGTCTTCTCTTGGTCATCGGGAGCAATCATGATTTGATTGTATCCCGAGTAACCATCAAGAAAACAATAGAATTCATGACCCGCCAACCTATCTAGCATTTGATCAATGAAAGGAAATGGAAAATGATCTTTCCTAGTATATGCATTTAACGCCCTATAATCTATACACATTCTCCATCCTGTCACTACTAGTGTAGCAATCGTTTCTTTATTCTCATTTTCAACAATAGTCATTCCCCCTTTTTTAGCAACTACTTGAGTAGGACTCACCCACTCACTATCCGAAATGGCAAATATGATACCGGCATCTAGCAATTTTAGAACCTCTTTCCTAACAACTTCTTGCATAATAGGGTTGAGTCTTCTTTGATTTTGCACCTTAGGTTTATAATCTTCCTCAAGCAAGATTTTATGCATGCATATCGAAGAGTTAATGCCTTTAAGGTCGGAGATTGACCATCCAATAGTGCTTTGATATTTTCTCAACACCCTTAACAATTTATCGCATTGTTCATCGGATAAGAGGGAAGAAACTATTACCGGTTTTTGCTTGGTTTCATCAAGGTAAGCATACCTCAAATGTGTAGGTAGGGGTTTCAACTCTATGTCTTCTTTTTCTTTCAACTCATCATCTTCCTTTGATGTTTGGTCCTCGTTTCTTAATGGCAAGAACTTTGGCTTCCTCAAGTAGGATTCCTGAAATGAATTCATCATAGAAACAGAATCAAATAGACCAAAATCATCATTGGATAAAGAATTAAAGATAGAGTTAGAAATGCAAATCTCAAGAGGATCTTTTGGGCTCCTCAACTCTTCCTCCTTTATGCATTCATCCACCATTTGGAGCACTTTGCACTCCTCGATATTCTTTGCCTCTTCTTCGGGATGTTGCATTGCTTTTTGGAGGGAAAATGTGATCCTTACCTCATTCACTCTCAAGGTAAGTTCTCCTTTCACCACATCTATCAAGGTCTTACCCATATACAAAAACAGTCGCCCTAAGATGAGGGGAACTTCTCTGTCTTCTTCCATATCAAGAACCACAAAGTCCACTGGAAAGATAAAGTTGTTGACCTTTACTAGCACATCATCCACCACACCCTTTGGGTATGTCAAAGAGCGGTCGGCCATTTGGAGACAAATGGTGGTCGGCTTGATCTCCCCCATTTTCAACTTCTTAAAGAACGAGAGGGGCATCAAATTGATACTCGGCCTAAGATCACACAAAGCTTTACCAACGTGATTTTTTCCAATAGTAACCGAGATGTTAAAGCTTCTCGGATCTTTCATCTTTGTGGGAAACTTTCTTTGCAATAAAGTGTAACAGCCCGGTCCCTTAGACGGTCATTTTGATGGGGACGGGGTTGTTGGGCGTAAAAGCCGAAGAAAATAGGTAGATTAATCGGAAATCCAGGGGGGGTGTTTTTAGAATTAAACTAAGTTAGCGCCTCAAGAACTCAGGCAACTTAACTTTATAACTTGGAAGAACTATCGCTTTCAACGAATCAAAGGGGTCAAAGGATTCAATCGAGTCAAAGAAATGCCAAAACATAGGCCAACCGAAATTTAAACAGAATCCAAAGAACAAACAGATAGGAATCTGACTATTCAAATAAACAAGACCTCATCAAAGGTCACATCGACTGAAAATGAATAGATACCAGAATGCTCAACAAGTACGACTATTCAAATAACTCGGAATCAATAAAGACATAAACGGGTATGTCAAAAGAACATGCTTCAAAGACTTTATTGATAACTAGAATTCATAGCATTTAAGACATGCTATTCTCAAGAATCAAGTTACATTAATCAAGACTAGATACTAATATCAGAGTACTTAGCAGAAACTTAGCGGAAGAAAAACATGTAACCATGTAGAGCAACAAACTTGAAACCTCAAACAACTCAGACAACCCCACCAGCAGCACATCACTGGCCTCAGCATCTTAACCTGAAAACATTTGAAAAAAGAGGGTGTGAGCACTAATGTACTCAGTGGGGTTTTACGAGAAAACTCTTTAATAAACTTTGGAATATCCAATTATAAACTGGCGGCATATGGAGAGCAAAACGCAAAAGCCCTCTTCATACCTGCAAAACCTTTTACTTCCCTTCTTGGCGCCTTTCCTAGCTCAAACCTGCTGTTTACTGCACCCTTATGCTTTAGGATGAGAGAGGGGTTACCTCAAGTATCCCAGAGTATGCGAGGGGATTACCCCGCGGGGCTCCTTGCCCCCTCAGCGCCCTTCAGCCCCCGCGGGGCTGCCTTGTCCCCGCGGCGCTTCTCGCCCCCGCGGCGCCCTCCAGCCCCGCAGCGCTCCCCCAGCCCCGCGGCGCCCCTCTCCGCTCTCTCTCTCACTGGGGTGCCCTCACGAAGAGGACTCCCACTCTCTCTCTCTCTCAACTCTACAGAAATGGGGATGAAGAAGGAATGAGCGAGGAAATCAAAGGGGAAGGGCTGCTATTTATAGCCAAAATTATGGCTTCCACGGGAAGCTACTTCAGTGTAACAACACTGCTTTAAAATTATCGGGTTCAGATAAAAGGTGCTTTATTCGATGGCGAGGTCCAAATGACCTCGTTTATTAAATTTGAAAATACCGGGAGGTTCCTTGGCTCGAGTACTATTAAACCAACTTGACTCGGAATAAAGAATGAGTCGTTTTGAAGGAAAATGAGAAATTAATCTCCTTTCAAAAATAAAGTTACTATTCCACGCAAGGGACAAATAAAATTCTCGAGCGTTCAATTGACCTCAGAATGAAAATCCGGGAACGCCAACAGATTCCTTGAGAAATTTCCTATAGGATAAGCTTGAAAGAACAAAGCTCGGGTCAACACACGAGATTTCGCAAATTTCTAACGAACGCGCTCCTACGGAAAAACACTATTCATATCTTCTTTAAACGCGTTTTAAATCACCGGGAACTCAAACGACTTCCGATTCAAAATCCAAAAGCACCAGCATGCTCCTTGGGTCAACACCTTTCAAACATGACCAACATTGGCTGTGACTAAGCTGGAATCAAAATTCTCAAAAATACGATTTTATGAAAAATAATCCTAAAATCGCGGCTTACAACCGAAACATCTTTATTATGCTCAAAATTCCCTCTTAATATTTTCTAATTAAAATTAGGAATTACTTAATTATATTTTGAAAATCCGGGTTGTTACATCCTACACCCCTTAAAAAAATTTCGTCCCGAAATTTACTTCATCTCAACAGAGATCTGGATTCCTTTTCAAGAACTTAAAGCCTTACTGAAACAACGTAGGTTCGAAACCTTTACTATACGGCTAAGAATAGCCTGAAGTCTTCCTTTATAAATTAGTCCTCACACAGGACTAATACTTTTTTTTTTCTCAAAGCCTTAGCATCTTCTATCTTTTTTTCCTAATGAAATCTCTCTCGAAATATCGCTTCACACGAACTCCTTATGATCTTGCATTCGAGCGGACCTTTAGAAACTATTCGATTAACGAAAAAAATAAAAGAAAAGAAAACTTCACCAAGCTTGCTCCTCGTGCACGGACAATCTCAACAAGTCCATCCTTCTTTTGTTTCTCTTGGCTTTACTTTTACTTCTGACTTTACTTCACGCAACCTTGAGAGAATTTTAACGAACTCGAACTAGACGATAAACTTGAAAAATCGGACACCTACTTCGATGGTAGCTCGCATGCTCTATCACGTTAAAAATTCACTTTATCTTCACCTTTAACTTCTTGAGGTTTGACTTCTTCATCTTCTTGGGGCATACTTCGCGATGCGCTCCAAACTTAAATTCTTGACGCAACTTAAATCTAAACTTTTTTGTCGCAGTCGTCTCTTTTTCTTGAAGCAGTCGTCTGGCTTCATGGCTCCTTCCGGTGGTCACTATCGCTTGCAGGCATGATGATCGCATGTCTGGATTTGAACTGTACGCTTGGAACTTACTTGCCGACATTCCTTAGGTCACCTCCAAACGTAACGAGCTGATAAATCTGCTTGGACACGCACGTCCTAAACTTTGAGAATATTATCTGGCACTTAGTCAGATTCCACTTCCTTCTAGGAAATACTATCTCGTATTCCTCCAACCTTGACTAAAAGGAATACTATTATAACTCTCTGCTTCATTCCAAGATCCACACTCGAGTTCTACGAGTAGGAGCAAAATAAATGAATGCCTCTGAGTGAGGACTTTATCTTGATCAACAATTCTTTAACAAGCTTAAAAGCTGGAAAGAATATAACACTAGGTTATATGTGCCAAAAATATTACCTTTTCAGAGGACTCATAAACTTGAAGGATTCTTGCACATAACAAGATATGGAAAAAATCAACGGTTAGCAACTGGAAACCGTGCTAAAATATTTTCATGAAGGTGTCAGCATAGCCTAACAAGGAAATGCCATTACTGATTCTTAATGATCAAAGAAGTATCATCCAAAAGATTACAAATTATCCCAGCGGATATAATCAAAGAATTTCAAATGGTATAAATGGAGAATCTCAATTGATATGAAGCTATTGAAGGGCAATTGATTCAATTAACAAGAGAATAAATCGATTCCAAAAGAGAATAAACAAATCGATTCTATTGACATGAGAACGAATAAATAGACTCAACAAAAACTTCCATCAAACTGAAACTCTCAATCTTTTGAACACTAGGTCTATCTTCTTAACGATCTTCTTCTTCGGGTCTTCTCTCTCTTGAGCATCACGTATCTTGCTTTTTGGCGAGGTTGCTACGAAATAGCACAAGTCAACGGGACTCAAATGGCTTTACTTGGCCGAAAAAACGATATCCGGGGATCTCTTCTTATCTATCGAAAAGGATATGATAAAGCGACTTAATCTATGGCACCTTCTAAACTTAAAATCATTTGACTTCAATATCTCTTGGAAGCTTGGTAGAACACCGATAACTTATCTTCAAACTCTTCTTGGCTACAGTCGCGACGGCAATCTTCATCTTTATTAATCGGCTTGAAACAAGCGATAACTTCTGGGCATCGAACGTGACATGACCTTGAATGTACTGTGGGTTATGGGCCCACCACGCTTCCGCTGCGCCACTCTGATAATTCGCCTTTAACTTGACTGCTCCTTTTCTTGCTTATCGCTTGAAACTGAAATTCATGACCTTCTTTTTGATTCTACCAAAATCTCAAAATCATTTATCCTTCTTATGAGCGCTCTATAAATGGTCTTTCGAACAGCCCTACTTAACTCTAGCTCCTTGAGAAGGAACTTACTCAATCTAGGTTCATAAGAGAACCTAAAGGGAATTCTAGAATTCTCCTTAATTCAAGCTCGCTATAGTCTATGTTCTAACTATATTCTCTATGCCTCGTTCATCCTTAACTCATCCTTAAATTCTTTTCTTATGGGCTGTAGACGAGCTTTTATCGTAAAGAAGATTTTCAAATTGACTTTCAAACTTTATAACTCTACTCAAA
This sequence comes from Perilla frutescens, assembly GCA_026008535.1. Lineage (NCBI taxonomy): Eukaryota > Viridiplantae > Streptophyta > Magnoliopsida > Lamiales > Lamiaceae > Perilla > Perilla frutescens. Next base: position 17,436,524 of record BRKX01000014.1, on the reverse strand, counting down.
AATTTTAACGGTCTAGAGTAACCGAAATAGTTTGAGTATTTGCAGAAAATAATATTCTGAAAAGATCTGCTGCTTACTCGAGTCCTTAATAACTCAAAACTCTTTAAAACATTAATCTAGAACTTAGTTCAATAAGTTCCTACCTTAAACTTAGGTATAACAAAAAATTTTATTTCGAAAGAAATAATGCTCAATTTTCAAAATCGACTAACCTTGTCTTTGCTCAGAACTTTTCTTCTTTATCCTGTACTTTCAAAATTTATACCAAATATAATCAAAATACGTTAACTCAATCATACCTTAACTTTGTTGAAGATGCGAGGGTGATGATTAGCTGGGGGTTGCTGATTAATACCTTAGAACAATTCAATACTCACATAGAACTCAATCAATTACTTTAAGAAGAGACAGGTCTGCAGAGTTGCAAGTCTGCTCTGATACCATCTGTAACAGCCCGGTCCCTTAGACGGTCATTTTGATGGGGACGGGGTTGTTGGGCGTAAAAGCCGAAGAAAATAGGTAGATTAATCGGAAATCCAGGGGGGGTGTTTTTAGAATTAAACTAAGTTAGCGCCTCAAGAACTTAGGCAACTTAACTTTATAACTTGGAAGAACTATCGCTTTCAACGAATCAAAGGGGTCAAAGGATTCAATCGAGTCAAAGAAATGCCAAAACATAGCCTAACAGAAATTTAAAAAGAATCCAAAGAACAAACAGATAGGAATCTGACTATTCAAATAAACAAGACCTCATCAAAGGTCACATCGACTGAAAATGAATAGATACCAGAATGCTCAACAAGTACGACTATTCAAATAACTCAGAATCAATAAAGACATAAACGGGTATGTCAAAAGAACATGCTTCAAAGACTTTATTGATAACTAGAATTCATAGCATTTAAGACATGCTATTCTCAAGAATCAAGTTACATTAATCAAGACTAGATACTAATATCAGAGTACTTAGCAGAAACTTAGCAGAAGAAAAACATGTAACCATGTAGAGCAACAAACTTGAAACCTCAAATAACTCAGACAACCCCACCAGCAGCACATCACTGGCCTCAGCATCTTAACCTGGAAACATTTGAAAAAAGAGGGTGTGAGCACTAATGTACTCAGTGGGGTTTTACAAGAAAACTCTTCAATAAACTTTGGAATATCCAATTATAAACTGGCGACATATGGAGAGCAAAACGCAAAAGCCCTCTCCATACCTGCAAAACCTTTTACTTCCCTTCTTGGTGCCTTTCCTGGCTCAAACCTGCTGTCTACTGCACCCTTATACATTAGGATGAGAGAGGAGTTACCTCAAGTATCCTCAGAGTATGCGAGGGGATTACCCAACAGTGACTCCCTTTACTTTCAAATGTTCAACAATAGTGACACGAATGTCACGGCATGATAATGCAAATAAACTGTTCTTTGAGCTTGATAACCTGCTTACAACAAAAGCTATAACCTTCCTTAACCCCCTTCCTTACTTAACCTTAATTGAATCATAATATTCAACATCTAAACCTTAACCTTAAATCCTCAATGCTAGCAATACCAAGCCTAGAGCAATCATCTACGCTAATTCTTTCATTGAGCATGATCTTGGCCTATAAGGGATTTATAACTTACCCTAAAAAGGCAATCCTTAATCCTTAACTATACGAGCTTTTAACAAGCATAAACATTCAATTACGAGGAAATGAACGCGGATAATCATCGATTGCAAGAAAGCAATTCTAAACACCTCAGGCTAGCATAAATTGTATATATAAACAATTCTAGCATATCTAAATATACTTGAGAGCTCACTTAACTTATGATAACTTCCTTTATCTTATCAAACTTAAATAACAATTCAACAGTATCATGCATATAACTTCCTTTCCTTTCTTGTACAGAGACTAAACAGGCAGAGCATAAAATATTTTAATTGGATATTTCTCTTGCCTTAACATGCTTCTAGAGCTTAATAGCTCAAATCTTATACTTGGTTTAGAACCACCCACCTCGATGATGAGCACCTCAAGAACAAGTGCGTAGACGAAGCAACGAGCTGAAAATCCTTCCTTGGGCCTCCTCGGGGTTCACCTCATATTTACGAAAGTCGATCAACGACTTAGAACCTTATTCGAGCTCCACAAATGGGGATGGAAAATCCGATTCGAAATATCGAGATTCTGGACAATTGGCCACTGCTACCTCGTAGATCATCGGAAGAGCTTCGATTTGAGTACTCGTGGGCCCCGTAGTTCCAACCGAGGTGAAAGTTATGGCCTCCGTACGAAAACGTGCCGGAGCTGCCGGACAGCACGAGCGTGCCAGCGCACCCAAGCGCCGCCGCGGCGCCCATGCCCCCGCGGGGCTCCTTGCCCCCTCAGCGCCCTTCAGCCCCCGCGGCGCTTCTCGTCCCCGCGGCGCTCCCCCAGCCCCGCGGCGCCCCTCTCCGCTCTCTCTCTCACTGGGGTGCCCTCACGAAGAGGACTCCCACTCTCTCTCTCTCTCTCTCAACTCTACAGAAATGGGGGTGAAGAAGGAATGAGCGAGGAAATCAAAGGGGAAGGGCTGCTATTTATAGCCAAAATTATGGCTTCCACGGGAAGCTATTTCAGTGTAACAACAACGCTTTAAAATTATCGGGTTCAGATAAAAGGTGCTTTATTCGATGGCGAGGTCCAAATGACCTCGTTTATTAAATTCGAAAATACCGGGAGGTTCTTTGGCTCGAGTACTATTGAACCAACTTGACTCGGAATAAAAAATGAGTCGTTTTGAAGGAAAATGAGAAATTAATCTCTTTTCAAAAATAAAGTTACTATTCCACGCAAGGGACAAATAAAATTCTCGAGCGTTCAATTGACCTCAGAATGAAAATCCAGGAACGCCAACAGATTTCTTGAGAAATTTCCTATAGGATAAGCTTGAAAGAACAAAGCTCGGGTCAACACACGAGATTTTGCAAATTTCTAACGAACGCGCTCCTACGGAAAAACACTATTCATATCTTCTTTAAACGCGTTTTAAATCACCGGGAACTCAAACGACTTCCGATTCAAAATTCGAAAGCACCGGCATGCTCCTTGGGTCAACACCTTTCAAACATGACCAATATTGGCTGTGACTGAGCTGGAATCAAAATTCTCAAAAATACGATTTTATGAAAAATAATCCTAAAATCGCGGCTTACAACCGAAACATCTTTATTATGCTCAAAATTCCCTCATAATATTTCCTAATTAAAATTAGGAATTACTTAATTATATTTTGAAAATCCGGGTTGTTACATAAAGCACTACAATTTTCGGTCAAATTAACCGTCTCATGCTCCTCCCATCTCCTCTTTTTGGAAATCGCATCCTTCTAGAATTTTGCATAATTTGGCATTTGTCGAAGTGCTCCAATAAGAGGGATGTTGATCTGTACCTTCCTAAAGATGTCGAGGAATTGAGAGAATTGCTCGTCACTCTTCACCTTTTGGAGTCTTTGTGGGTAGGGTATGGGCACTTTGTATTCTTCCGGCATCACCCTTTTTGGTTCTTCTTTCTCTTTCCCTTTTTCAAGGGCATCATATTTCTTCAATTTGGGATTTAAGTCCTCTTGACTCGGTCCCTCCTCTGTCTTCTTCTTACTTGGTTTCTCAACAACTTTTCTTCTGCTTTCCTCATCATCTGGCATCTCGGGGTCATCATAAGCGGTTCCACTCGTCAAGGTAATCGCCTTGCATTGATCCTTTGGATTCACAGTGGTATTACTTAGGAACTTGCCTTGTTGATGTTGGCTTCCCAAGATAGTTGCAAATTGTCCCATTTGCTTCTCCAAAGTGTTAACTTGGTTGCCAATTGCTCCGACGGTATTTTCTAACTTCCCAATTCGTGCTTGAGAGTCTTTCATGTAACTCTCCGTCTTCCCCATGAATGCCATTAGAAGTTCATCCATCTTGGGCTTCTTCTCCTCATCAATTACACCATTTGTGACTGAGAAGCCCGGAGGTGGTTGGATAGCATTGTTCGGATTACCATAGGAGAAATTCGGGTGTTGAGCTTTATTTTGATAACCCGAATTTCCTCCATATTGGCCTCCGTATTGGGGTTTGTACCCCGGATTGAATTGCCATGGTTGATTCGAGAAGCCTCCTTGTTGATTCACATAGTTTACATCCTCAAATTGGCTTTGAGATGTCTCGGCCTTTGGATTTGTAAAGGCCTCGATTTTTGAATTCAAGGTTGCCATTTGAGCTGCCACAAGCCCGAGTGCATCCGAACTTGAAGCAGAAGCCACTTTTTTTAGAATTTGAACTCCCTCTCTTGTGGCTGACCATTGAAAGGAATTTGAGGCCATTTCTTCAATAATTCTCAAGGCCTCTTCCGGCCCTCTTACCAACAATGATCCACCCGCGGCCGCATCCATGAGTGTTCTCACCTCGTCTTTGCTTCCTCCATAGAAAATGCATACTTGATGATCGGTTCCAAAACCATGTTCGGGACACTTCCTTAGCATCTCCCTAAAGCGCTCCCATGCCTCATATAAGCTTTCTTCATCCCATTGCTTGAACACGGTGATCTCTCCTTTCAATTTGAGGGTTTTTCCGGGTGGGAAAAACTTGTGTAGGAACTTTGTCACCAATTGATCCCAAGTTTGAAATGTTCCTTGAGCATGGCTTAACCACCATGTTTCCGCCTTGTCGATCAATGAGAATGGAAAGAGTCGGATGCGGATTGCATCATCCGGGACTTCATTCATCTTCATTATCCCACTAACATTGAGAAATTTTCGGATATGCTCATGGGGATCCTCCATTGGCGTCCCTCGGAATTGGTTATGTTGGATCATTAGTATGAGAGAGGTCTTCAACTCGAAGTTGTTGGCGTGAATGGGTGGTCCATTTGCCACCCCTTGATCAACGACAGGTTGGAAAAGATTTCGGATTGGTGCATCCACATTTCTATTACGAGCCTCCTCTTGGGCTCTCAATTGCTCTTGCATCACCTCCAATTGCCTTTGCATTTGGGCAATCATCGGGTCTTGAATGTGTAGAGATAGATCCGCCATTCTTCTCCATCTACGTGTGTTGTTGTGACGAACCGTTGCTTCAATCTCTAAGTCCAATGCAATAGGTGGTTCTTCTTGAGAACGAGTGTACATACACTTCCTATCAAAAGGACAAACAAATCAAGAACAATTCTTTCAAGTAAAATAAGTAAAAATGTCTAAAGTAATCCACTCAATCATTATCACAATATTGCATTTATCAAATTAATTCCGTTTCCCCGGCAACGACACCAAAAACTTGATAGAGACTCAGTTTACCTTAAAACCTACTGTTGATGTGTTTCAATATTTATAAACTCGTGTCTATGCCTACAAGTATACAAGCATGTATTTGTAGCAAGGATGATACGAGGTCGATCCATAGGGAAAATGAATCAAATAAGAAAATGCAAGTACCACAATAATCAATGCAAGGAATATCTAGACTATGCTTAAGTGAGGGTTGATTATCATCAATACCAAAACAATAACTTAAGTAACAAACACCAAACAACCTAAATAAATAATCAAGAACAACAATCAACAAAAAGAGAGATTTAGAATTGAGATTAAGCAAGACTCTAGGACATGGATTCACAATACTCTTCTTGATTCAACAACAAAGTTTAAACACACAATCATGCTAAGTTCATAGGTAAGAAGACCACAAATATAGAAGGAGTATCTCTCGAATATCTCCTAAATTGCGAATGCGACAAGGATGGCTATCTTTAACACATTCCAAGGTCGCACCTATCAAAAGCTCAAAGGAGTCACTCTTCCTTCCACATACTCAACTTCAACAAAGAGTACAAGTACATGAATTCAATCCATACATGCTTATGTTCACGGGATGGGCAAGATGCAAGTGAAACATACATGTGATGCTAGTAAGGAGGCCACTCAAACAACATCATTCAAGACCAATGTATGGATTAAAACCTTGACAAAGCATGGACATATATTTATCCTTTATCAAGAATAAGAGTCACATTGTTTCACCACATCCTAGAGCCCTAAGGGCTCTAGCCTACCATATTTACAACAAGATCAAAGATACAAGACAAGGATCCAAAACCCATTTTCAATACAAAGATAAAAGAGTGAAGGAGAAGATAGAACCCAATGTAGAACAAACTTCTTCAATTCCTTGGCTTGAATCTTCAAATGGATGGATGGATCTTCTTCCCCTCTTGATGTTCTTGATCTTTCAAAATCTTCAAATGGGAGTGTTTTCTCTACTATTTTCATGTGTCGAATCTGTCCTTTGAACTCTCCCAATGATATATCATATATAGGGCCAATAATGGAGTGCCAAAAGTTAAAAATAGATTCGTTAGTCCCGACCGTGACCTCGTTTGGGTCACGCCTGGAGGTCGAGTTTGGAACACACAAAAACAAGTCCCTAAAGTGGCTGAAAAGCGGGCAGACCGGTCGCGCCTAGAGCCCATATTGCAGAGGCTCTGGGGCGCGGCCTGCCTTGCGATCGCGCCAGGGGACCGCTCCTGGGACGCGCCAGGTGGTCGCGCCCGGGCTGAAGGTTTTTCCTTTTCTGTTTGATACTCTGCAATGCGACCTGTAGTCGCACCTCTTGGCCGTGTTTGAGCCCGACCCTTGGTTTTCTTCAATTCTTCAAGTCTTGTACGGTTTTTGATGATTGAAATCCCATTTTAACTTCGTTTTGTCCATACTAACCCAAAAATACCCTGTATTGGCCACTTTAAACAACATTAATGAAAAATAACAAATTTACAAACATATAGACTTAAACATAGAGCAAAAACACTCAAAGTTAAGTGCAAATGAGTCCAAATGAGTGCTATTTAAGCACTCATCAAGAGTCCTAATTGAGACCTAGCTAACTTGATTGAATGTGGTGGATCATCAAATAGCAACAAGAGAAAGCACCCGTATCAAGTTGATAAGAGAAAGAAGTCAATGACGAGGTTCAACGGCAATGCTTCAATTGTGATAAATTAGGGCACATGTCCAAACATTTGCACGGTTTCGAAGAAGAAGCGTACCAATTATGGCGCGCACATGGTTGAACACAACAATAAAGGCAAAATGTTAGTTTTGTATACTGGAAGACTTGTCTTTGTATACTTTTCTAATGATATGATGATATGAAATGAAAGTTATTGCAGTCACTGTTTGCATTTAGATTATGTTCTATAATTGTTCTATGCAATGTTACATATACTTACATTGTAGACGATATGGTGTGGAGACTCACATGGTAAGATCATATCATTAGAACCTTGTAATGTATTAAAGAGCTCACGGCTTAGATGGTCTTGAACACACCATCGATATACCGTAGAATAATCTGATAAGTTAGTTTATCTTGACTAACTGATTATTCTAGTACACTTGTTAGTATATTGAGGAGGATCATGATAGGATACTATTCTCTGTCTCTGACTCAGTTAGTGAGAGAATAAAGATCCACAGAGTTCGGGTTTTGAACTCATGTGATATTTACGAGCATATGTATGCATTGTTTGTTACTTTAATTTATCAATGGGTGAGATCTTTTCGTAGATCAATAAACTCGATATCTTGGATAATAACAGTGTATGCATGATGTGTCGAGCAGCATGCATGAGCACCGTGTCTTAGTGCGCCAGGTTGATGATGTTCACTTAAGGAAACACAAGTTCATGTTGAAACCCTGCAGGTGGAATTTATTCCTTAAATGGTAAAGCTTGTGTGATACTACTCAAAGTTTTAGATATTAATTAATTATAGCTGTCAGAGGATGACATAATTAATTAATGAACATTATATCTTAAACACGGAGAATGGCTGGACTAAAGGAGAAAGCATATTCGAAAATATGTATTAAATTGGTAGGTTAGTTTTGTTGGTTTTGTATACTAGAAGACCTATCTTTTGTATACATTATTAATAATGGTTTTATGATGATATAGAATGAATACTATTGCAGTCACTGTTTGCATTTAAATTGTTATATTTATATGTATGTTCACTATACTTACATTGTAGATGATATGGTGTGGGTAAACACATGGTTAGATCATATCATCGGTTCCTTGAAATGTATTAAAAGGCTCACGGTTTAGATGGCACTGAACCTGTTATCGGTACGCCGTAGAATAATCTGATAGTTAGTTTGTCTTGACTAACTGATTATTCTAATACACGGGCAAGTGTATTGAGGTGGATCTACTTAGGATTCTATTCTCTATTCTGACCTTAAATGAGAGAATAAGAATCCACAGAGTTCGGGTTCTTAACCCCTATATGTTGGCGGACATATACGTGTAGCGTTTGCAGCTTTGATTTATCAAAGGGTGAGATTCTTTCGTAGGATCAATAATCTCGATATCTTGGGTTGTGACATTTACACTTATGATGGGTTGTGCAATATGTAGGGGCATCGTGTCCTGGTGCGCCAGTTTGATGGTGTCCCCTTGAGGAAATGCAAGTTCATGCTGAAACCCTGCAGGTGGAATTTATTCCGTGCATGAGTAAAGCTTGTGTGGTACTACTCAAGGATAAGCTATTAATTAATTATAGCTGTCAGAAGCTTACATAATTAATTAATGGGCATTATATCTTAAACGCTGGGAATGGCTGGACTAAAGGAGAAAACATATTCAGAAATATGTATTAAATTGGTAGGTCAGTATTATTTCTTTAGTGGAATAAAAATAATACTTAATTTATTTAATAATATCCTAAGTTTATTGGATATTGGAAATTAAATAAATTAGCAGGCCAATTTAATATTCTTCTAGATCCATGTTGTAGCCCAATATGACTTTAATGGACTGGAGATAGAAAAAGGGATAGAGGCCCAAACCCAGTAGGGTTGGGACACTGAAAATTTGACCACCTCCCCTATAAATAGGGAGGTGGGGGACGAAATTTTGAGAAGAATAATCAGCCCCTCTTGTGTTCTCTTTATCTCCACAGATTCCATACCGATCTAGTAGATTTCAGCGCACCCTGACACTAGATTTAGTCCGGGAATACAACAGAAGATCAAGGAGTGGAATATCATTGTGGGGCGCCAATCATCATCATACACAACAACAAGATTAGATCTTTAATCTTGTCCTCCACCCGTCATTTAATTTGTAAGTCGTTTTTCGATTCTATGTTTCCGCTTTAGTAGAATCGTTTAAACCGGATTTGCATGTTAATTAAACTCGGTTAATTAAAACATATGAGATGCATGAATTTATGATCTACATGATATTAGGATTAATGAACATCCAATTAGATCATGCGGTGGTTCAATTCGAAAAAACCCCAACAACTGGTATCAGAGCGGGTTTTGGCACTGTTCTAGATTTAATCCTAGGATTAATTCGAAATATATGTATAAATTTGATGAAATATTTATGTTGCTTAAATTTTCAGATTTATATGTTGATGTATTTCGAATTGGTTGTGTTCAAAACTTGGATAATTTTTGATGCAATTCGAAAATTTTAGTTTTGATGTTCTAAGAATTTTCGATAGTCATAAAATTAAATTTGGGATGACATTTGATGTTCTTCAAATTTCCAGATTTATTTTATGATGGTGATCGAAAATTTGGAATCAAATTTTTTGAAATTTGATGTTTAAAGTTCCCTAATTTTGTATATTGAATTTTCGGTACTATTAAAATAATTTGGAGAAGATTTTAATGAAAATTAAAATTCTAGATTTATTTGATAGTGTGGTTCGAAAATTCTGAAGTATTATATTTAGATTTGGTGATTTTTGATGTATATCAAAGATTGCCTAATTCTAATCTAGATAGGTTTGAAATTAGAATTTGGTAATTTTTGAAGTGGATCAAAATTTCCAGATTTATTTTTCTTGTAATTTTCGAAACCTACACTATATTATTTGGAATAAGTTTTTTGATTAATGTCAAAATTTCCAAATGTTAAATATAGGTTAATTTTTGGTTTTAATAAATTAATTTGGAATAGATTTTGATGAAAATCAAATTTTCAGATTTATTTATTAGGGTGGATCGAAAATTTGGTTGTTGGATTAAAGATTTGATGTTATTTGATGTATATCTTAATTTGCCTAATTTTAATCTAGATAGATTTGAAAATATAATATTAAATTTGGAAGAATTTGAAGTGGATCAAATTTCCAAATTTATTATTTGATTATTTTTGAAAATCTTGTATTAAAATTGGATAAGGTGATTTTGGATATATACAAATAAATTATCAAAATCCAATTGTGATAAGATTTTAAATTTGGATAAGTTTTGGAAGATTTTGGATTGGAATCAAATCTCCAAACCTTATCCTTGAAGATTTAGATTCTTATGGATAATATTTGGATTAGATTTTTGATTTATATCAATATATCCAATTATTATTTAATTAGGGTGGTTAGAAAATATTAAATAAATTTGGTGGATAATTATAAATAATTTCCAGATTTATTTTAAGATATATTTTTGAAATTTAACAAGATTTAAATTGGTGGATAATTATTTTAATTTCTAATTTTTATCTTGTGGATAATATCGAATTAATTAATTTTATTAATTGTAAAATTCAAATATTATTTAATATGTCATGTTTGGATATCATATGTTATTTTATGCTAATCATGTAATTGTGATTGTTGGATTTGTAGACTGACTTGTTTGCAGGGTTACCGACTATCATGGCTCCTTAATTATGTGATGTATGTTTTAATTTATGTTGGATGTATGATGGGCCGTATGCCGGTTTGGCTACGTGATTTTAATCCATGAGAAAATCCATGGATTAGGTCTAGGTTTTATTTTATGTTGTTTTAATGTAATAGAAATAAAACTGTTAGACCAAGTTATTGAGTTGTAATTTTATTCTAGATATATTAGTTTTTTCCTCTAAGGAATAGATATTCTATATTGAATAAAGTTTGAAGATCAACTCAAAGAAGGAGAGTAGTACAGCTCAAGAAAGGAAGTATCACTGATTCACGTCCCGAAATCCTAATTGGAGCTAGGTTTTCGGCGAGGCACAGTGATAAGGGCGGCGGCCATGCCCGAGTTTCCGGAGCTGACTTTCTAGTTTTATCTCATTCAGCAACATGAGATATAAGCCATGATAGTTGGTTTTTATTATTATTGCTTATTATGTTGTTTGAAGCATGCAATGGTGTTTTATCCTTTTATGTGATGTTTGCATGTTTTACAATGGGATAAAATGAAACCTCAATCTTAAATAACTAAGTGGGAGAGATTCATACCAAAGTATGTAGAAATCTCAAAGGGTCTCCATTAATCTGGTTTAATTAAGATGTGATTGACATGCGAGTTGACAATAGGTCTTCCTCCATAACGGATGTGTCATATCACTGTTATCTCTAGAAGTTAAACTTCTTTATCAAGATAGCTGTAGAACACTACTAGAACAAACTGACTCCTCCAACTGGAGCAGGGAGTTCGAAATAGTGGACTTGGTGCTAAGATGATGGTGTTCACACTTAGGTGTAATTTATTAATAAACGTCCACACTAATGTGGCTTATTAATTGGAAGGTTACACGACCGTGATTATTTCTGACTATTAATTTACTTGTCATAAAGAAATTTGACTGGAGGTAAATTAAAGGTGGTTTTACCTGTTTAAGGATGAATTTTATAAACGTCCACACTAACGTGGCTTATAAGAAATATTTTTAAAATGTCGGTGGATTACATATAATTTTTTGAGGTATACGATTATATGTGAGTATCCTAAAGTTTGTGACTGTACTGCATGTTTACTTTTCAGTTATTCTATATCATCATGGCACTCTCCAACCTGTCCACTATTCTCAAAGAAAATAAGTTAATCGGTGAAAATTACAATGATTGGATTCAAAACCTTAATCTTGTTCTCACTGCGGAAGGACACAAGTTCGTACTTGAAGAAGTATGTCCCCAGAAGCCAAATGAGGGTTCTGACGAAGCCCAAAAGGTTGCATATGATAAGTGGGTTAGGTCCAATGAGGTGGCGCGCTGTTACATTCTGGCATCTATGTCGAATGTGTTGCAACATCAGCATGAACCTATGAAAACTGCTTATGATATCATGTACAACCTTAGGCAGCTCTTCGGTCATTAGAACCGCTCAGCACGCCATTTGGTGATGAAGAAACTAATGGATGCGAGAATGTCTGACTCCACACCTGTTAGGGATCACGTTCTCACGATGATGGGGTATCTGGCTGAGATCGAGACCTTGGGTGGAGAGCTGGATGGCGATTCTCAAATCGACATTGTTCTGCATAGCCTGTCCTCGAGGTTTGAGCAGTTCAGGCTGAACTTTAACATGATTAAAAGGGATGTCAGCCTGACTGAACTGCTCATGGATCTTCAGGCGGCTGAGTTACTTCAAAAAGGAAATCCGGAGGCACACCTAGCTGAAAATAGGGCGTCTTCTTCCGGTACTAAAAGGAAGAAGAAGAACGCACCCAAGAAAGCTGCAGAGGGGACGCCTAAGGTGAAGAAGTCTAAGACTAAGATTCCTCCCGAGGAATTTAAGTCAAAGACAAAATGTTTCAAGTGCGGCCAACCAGGTCACTGGAAGGCGGATTGTCCTAACAAGAAGAAGAAAAAGGGTACGTCTTAATCTCTCATCATTGAAACATGTTTAGCTACTCGTTCTACTCAGTCATGGGTAGTAGATACTGGAGCTACTGATCATGTTTGCATGTCTTTACAGGGGTTCCTGGCAAAAAGACAGCTGAGTGATGGAGAGATTTCAGTCTACATGGGCAATGCTACGAAAGTGGCGGCAGTTGCAGTGGGAGACGTAACCTTATCTTTTAGTAGTGATAGGATTTTAGTTTTAAAGGATTGTCTTTATGTGCCTGGTTTTAGGCGAAACTTGATTTCAGTTTCTAAACTTTTTATGGATGGATATTCTGTTTCTTTTGATAACAAGGTTGTTATCTTTAGTGATAAACGTTTTATCTGTTCAGGCACATTGGATGGACATCTTTATTTACTTAATCCTATGCAAAACGCTACGCAAATGCATTTACTGAATACATCGGTCATAAACCCTAACAAACGAAAAGAACCTTCGGAAATGAATCAAACCTATCTTTGGCATCTTAGGCTCGGCCATATTAACCTTAAACGGATACAAAGACTAGTAAACGATGGGCCCTTGTCTTCATTGGTCCTAGAATCGTTCCCTTTGTGTGAATCCTGTTTGGAAGGTAAAATGACCAAGCGACCCTTTAAGGATAAAGGGAATAGATCTGAAGAGGTACTAGATTTGATTCACTCTGACTTATGTGGCCCTATGTCAGTTCAGGCTCGAGGAGGGTATGAGTATTTTATCATGTTCATTGATGATTACTCAAGGTATGGATACATATACCTGTTACGCCGCAAGTCAGAATCCTTTGAGACTTTCAAAGAATTCAGAGCGGAAGTGGAAAAATGTACAGGTAAAAGTATCAAATCACTACGGTCTGATCATGGTGGTGAGTACCTCTCGAATGAATTTAGGGACTACTTAGCAGAGAATGGGATTACATCCCAGTTGACTGCGCCGGGAACACCACAGCAGAACGGCGTGGCGGAGAGAAGGAACAGAACATTGTTAGAGATGGTTAGATCGATGATGAGCTATTCAGATCTGCCTATTTCATTCTGGGGATATGCCCTGGAAACGGCAGCCTATATTCTGAATGTGGTTCCATCAAAATCAGTCCCATCTACGCCCACAAAACTTTGGACTGGACGAAAGCCCAGTCTTGGACATTTTCGGATTTGGGGTAGTCCAGCACATGTGCTGGATAAGGAAGCTGATAAGCTGGCACCACGTACGGATGTTAGATTGTTTGTTGGATATCCAAAAGGAACGAAAGGTGGTTTATTTTATAGTCCTAAGGATCAGAAGATCATTGTGAGTACCAATGCTCGATTCTTAGAGGAAGACTATGTAATAAATCACAAGCCAAGAAGTGAGATAGTACTCGAGGAACTTCGAGGGGAAAATTCGAATCTGACACCAATAGTATAAGAAGAGGAACCACAAATTACTGCACAACGTATCACAGAAGTACAGGAACTGCCTCATCGCAGTGGGAGGGTTGTACGCCAACCTGACAGATTCATTGGTTTGGGTGAATCTTCGGATTTCCCTGAAGGACTAAATGAATTGGATCCCAGGACCTACGACGAAGCAATCCAAGACAAAGATGCAGACTCTTGGAAAATTGCAATGGAGTCTGAGATTGGATCTATGGATCACAATCAAGTCTGGGAGCTTGTAGAACCACAAGATGGGGTAAAACCCATTGGGTGTAAGTGGGTTTACAAACGCAAGAGAGGAGCTGACGGGAAGGTTGAAACGTTCAAGGCAAGATTGGTGGCAAAAGGGTACACTCAGAAAGAAGGGATCGATTATGAGGAAACCTTTTCGCCGGTAGCCATGCTTAAGTCAATCCGGATTCTCTTGTCTATTGCCGCTCATTTGGATTATGAGATTTGGCAGATGGATGTCAAGACGGCTTTCCTGAATGGAAGTCTTGAGGAAAACATCCACATGAAGCAACCAGAGGGTTTCATTGCTAAAGGCCAAGAGCACTTAGTGTGCAAGCTTAAGAGATCCATTTATGGACTTAAGCAGGCGTCAAGGTCTTGGAACATCCGGTTTGACGAGGTTATCTAGTCATATAGATTCGTGCAATGTCCGGATGAGTGCTGTGTGTACAAGAAGAGTGACGGAAACGTGGTGGCTTTCCTCATGCTATATGTTGATGATATCCTACTTATTGGAAACAGTAAGAAAGTATTATCTAACATAAGGGTGTGGTTGTCCAAGCAGTTCGATATGAAAGATCTGGGAGAAGCTGGACACGTCCTTGGCATCAAGATAATTTGAGATCGCCAGAAAATGATGTTGTGCTTATCTCAGGCGATATATATCGACACAGTGCTAGCTAGGTTTAACATGCAGGATTCCAAGAAAGGTTTTATACCTTTCAGGCATGGAATTCATCTATCCAAGGATATGTGTCCCCACACACAGGTTGAGATAGATGAGATGAAGGGCGTTCCATATGCTTTGGCTGTGGGAAGCCTTATGTATGCTATGCTATGCACTAGACCTGATATATGCTATGCAGTCGGCATGGTAAGCAGATATCAGTCTAACCCTGGACAAGGTCACTGGACTGCGGTTAAGAATATACTCAAGTACCTAAAAAGGACTCGAGATTATATGCTGGTGTACCGCTTTGATAGTCTAGTGCCTTTGGGTTACACGGACTCAGATTTTCAATCCGATAAAGATCAGAGTAAATCTACCTCAGGCTATGTGTTTACCTTGGGAGGCGGAGCCATTGCATGGAGGAGCATAAAGCAGAAATGCATTGCGAATTCCACCATGAAGGCTGAATATGTAGCTGCCTCTGAGGCTGCAAAAGAGGCCTTCTGGCTTAAGAGCTTCTTGTTGGACTTGAGCGTGGTTCCTGATTTGCCTAAGAGTATCACGGTATATTGTGATAACTCGGGTGCAGTGGCAAATTCGAAGGAACCCAGAGCCCATAAGGCAAGTAAACACATAGAGAGAAAGTACCATATTATACGAGAAATCGTTAAGAGAGGAGATGTGGCAGTGGTCAAGATTGCATCAGTGGACAATTTAGCTGATCCATTCATGAAGAGCCTTCCGGCTAAGACCTTCTACAGTCACGTGGAGAAAATGGGAGTGAGATGCAGACCCGGGGTTGCCGTTTGAGATTTTAGTTAGAGTTGGAGAGTTTGCCAGTTTGTTTTATATTTGAAAGACATGCTTCAAGTATAAGTGGGAGATTGTTGGTTTTGTATACTAGAAGACCTGTCTTTTGTATACATTATTAATAATGGTTTTATGATGATATAGAATGAATACTATTGCAGTCACTGTTTGCATTTAAATTGTTATATTTATATGCATGTTCACTATACTTACATTGTAGATGATATGGTGTGGGTAAACACATGGTTAGATCATATCATCGGTTCCTTGAAATGTATTAAAAGGCTCACGGTTTAGATGTCACTGAACCTGCTATCGGTACGCCGTAGAATAATCTGATAGTTAGTTTGTCTTGACTAACTGATTATTCTAATACACGGGAAATTGTATTGAGGTGGATCTACTTAGGATTCTATTCTCTATTCTGACCTTAAATGAGAGAATAAGAATCCACAGAGTTCGGGTTCTTAACCCCTATATGTTGGCGGACATATACGTGTAGTGTTTGCAGCTTTGATTTATCAAAGGGTGAGATTCTTTCGTAGGATCAATAATCTCGATATCTTAGGTTGTGACATTTACACTTATGATGGGTTGTGCAATATGTAGGGGCACCGTGTCCTGGTGCGCCAGTTTGATGGTGTCCCCTTGAGGAAATGCAAGTTCATGCTGAAACCCTGCAGGTGGAATTTATTCCGTGCATGAGTAAAGCTTGTGTGGTACTACTCAAGGATAAGCTATTAATTAATTATAGCTGTCAGAAGCTTACATAATTAATTAATGGGCATTATATCTTAAACGCGGGGAATGGCTGGACTAAAGGAGAAAGCATATTTAGAAATATGTATTAAATTGGTAGGTCAGTATTATTTCTTTAGTGGAATAAAAATAATACTTAATTTATTTAATAATATCCTAAGTTTATTGGATATTGGAAATTAAATAAATTAGCAGGCCAATTTAATATTCTTCTAGATCCCTGTTGTAGCCCAACATGACTTTAATGAACTGGAGATAGAAAAAGGGATAGAGGCCCAAACCCAGTAGGGTTGGGACACTGAAATTTCGACCACCTCCCCTATAAATAGGGAGGTGGGGGACGAAATTTTGAGAAGAATAATCAGCCCCTCTTGTGTTCTCTTTATCTCCACAGATTCCATACCGATCTAGTAGATTTCAGCCCACCCTGAAACTAGATTCAGTCCGGGAATACAACAGAAGATCAAGGAGTGGAATATCATTGTGGGGCGCCAATCATCATCGTACACAACAACAAGATTAGATCTTTAATCTTGTCCTCCACCCGTCGTTTAATTTATAAGTCGTTTTTCGATTCTATGTTTCCGCTTTAGTAGAATCGTTTAAACCGGATTTGCATGTTAATTAAACTCGGTTAATTAAAACATATGAGATGCATGAATTTATGATCTACATGACATTAGGATTAATGAACTTCCAATTAGATCTCGTGGTGGTTCAATTCGAAAAAACCCCAACAAGTTTTACTTCTTTAGTGGAATAAAAGTAAAACTTAATTTATTTAATTATATCCTAAGTTTATTTGATATTGGATATTAAATAAATTAGTGGGCCAATTTAATATTCTTCTAGATTCCTGTTGTAGCCCAATTGACTGATAGTGGACTGGATATTGAACTTGAGATAGAGGCCCAAACCCAGTAGGGTTGGGAGAAATATTTTCGGCCACCTCCCCTATAAATAGAGGAGGTGTGTTCGAAAATTTCAGCACTTGAAATCAGCCCCTCTTTGTCTCTCAAAGTTATCCACAGATTTCACAAACCTATCTAGTAGATTTCAGCCCACTCTGAATCTAGATACAGTCCGGGAATACAACAGAAGATCTTGGAGTAGAATCTGTATGTGGTCGATTTTGTGGAGATAAGTGGCGCCAGTTTTGTGTTTATTCAACAACAAGATTAGTCATGTAATCTTGTCCTCAGATCGTCTGACAATTGTAAGTAATTCGAATCTATGTCTTCCGCTTTATTAGATTCGTTTTACATGGTTTTGTGCTTGGCGTGATAAAACATGCATGTGTCATAAAAATATGATTTGCATGAACATGGATTAATGAACAACCAATAGATCCTGCAGTGGTTTAATTCGAAAAAATCCCAACAACTGGTATTAGAGCGGGTTTTGGCACTCTTCTAGGATTAATCCAGGCATAATTTCGATATATATAATTAAATTTGATGATGAATTTATGATATTTAAATTTTCAGATTTAATTGTGCATGTATTTCGGTTTTATGGTATTCAAAACTTGGAAGAATTTTTGATTGAATTCGAAAATTCTGGTTTTGAGTTGTATAGAATTTTCGGTCACTATGGAATAAGGATTTGGGATGATATTTGATGATCTTCAAATTTTCAGATTTTATTTCATAGTGTTCGAAAATTTGGAGGTCAAAATTTTTGAATTTTGATGTGTTATTCCCTAATTTTGTGTACTATATTTTCGAAACCTAGAATTAAATTTGGATGAATTTTTTATCAAGATCAAAATTTCCAGATTTATTTTGGTAATGGTTCGAAAATTTAGTTGATTAGAATTAGGATAGGTAATTTTTGGTGTATATCAAAAGTTATCTAATTCTAATGTGGATAGGTTTGAAATTAGAATTTTAAATTTGGTAATTTTTGAAGTGGATCAAAATTTCCAGATTTTTAATTCTTGTAATTTTCGAAACCTACACTATTTATTTGGAATAGTTTTTTGATTAATGTCAAAATTTCCAAATGTGATAAATGGTGGTAATTTTTTATTTTAATATATTAAATTGGAGAAGATTTTGATAAAAATTAAATTTTCATATTTAATTATTAAGGTGGTTTGAAAATTTTGGTTGTTGGATTAAGATTTGATATTATTTGATGTATATCTTAATTTACCTAATTTTAATCTAGATAGATTTGAAAATAGAATTTTAAATTTGGAAGAATTTGAAATGGATCAAATTTCCAGATTTATTTTTCTTGTAATTTTTTAAATTTATTGATTAAAATTGGATAAGGTGATTTTTGGATATGTACAAATAATTATCAAAATCCAATTGTGATAAGAATTTGAATTTGGATATGATTTGGAAGATTTTGGAGTGGATCAAATCTCCAAACCTTATCCTTAAAGATTTTGATTCTTATGGATAATATTTGGATTAGATTTTTGATTTATATCAATATATCCAATTATTATTTAATTAGGGTGGTTTGAAAATATTAAATAAATTTAGTGGATAATTATAATTAATTTCCATATTTATTTCAAGATTATTTTCGAAAAAATACAAGTTAAAAATTGGTGGATAATTATTTTAATTTTCAATTTTTATCTTGTGGATATTATCGAATTAATTATTTTAATTAATTGTAAAATTGGATATTTAATATTCATGCATAGATATCATATGTTATTTTATGTGGATCATATAATACATGATTGTTGAATTTGTAGACTGTGTTTGTTTGCAAGTTTACCAACTATCATGGCTCCTTTATTTTATGTGATGTATGTTTATGTTGAATGAATGTTGGCCGTATGCCGGTTTGGCTACATGATTTTAATCCATGAGAAAATCCATGGATTAGGTCTAGGTTTTATTTTACGTTATTTTAATGTAATAGATATAAAGTTGTTAGACCGAGTTTTTTAGTTGTAATTTTTATTCTAGCAATATTAGATTTTTTTCTTTTGGAATTAATAGTCTGTATTGAATAAAGATCAGAGATCAACTCAAAGAAGGAAAGTGGTTCAACACCAAGAAGGAAGGTTCACCGGTTCACGTCCCGAAACCCTAATTGGAGCTGGGATTTTCGGCGAGGCGCGGTGAAGGGGGCAGCGACCCAAGCCCTGTTCCGGAGCTAACTTTCCTGTTTGAACACTATTAGAACTAACTGACTTCTCTATCTGGAGCGGTTAAATTTGAATGGTGATCTTGGTGCAAAGATAATGGTGTGCACACTTAGATGTAATTTATTGATAAACGTCCACACGATTGTGGCTTATCAGTTAGACGATTACATGACCGTGATTATTATCGGGCTATTAATTTGCTTGTTGTAAGGAAACTCAACTAGAGGCAAATTAAAGGTTTAACATATTTAAAAATGAATTTTATAAACGTCCACACTATCGTGGCTTATAAAAGATGTTTTTAAAGTGTCGGTGGAAAAGTATATAATTTTTGTGAGGTTTTCGATTATATACTATTTATCCTAAAAGTGTTTGTGACTGCACTGCATGTTTTAATTTCAGTTATTTCATATCATCAATGGCACTCTCTAATTTGTTCTCAATCCTCAAAGAAAACAAACTTGTCGGTGAAAACTACAATGACTAGCTTCATAACCTTAACTTAGTTCTTGTTGCTGAGGGACACAAGTTTGTGCTTGAAGAGGTTTGTCCTCCACAGCCAGATGAGGGTTCTGACGAAGCTCAAAATGTTGCATATGATAAGTGGGTTACGTCTAATGAGATAGCGCGCTGTTACATTTTGGCATCTATGTCAAATATGTTGCAACATCAGCATGAGCCTATGAAAACCGCTTATGATATCATATACAACCTTAGGCAGCTATTCAGTCATCAGAACCGCTTGGCACGCCATTTGGCAATGAAGAAGCTAATGGATGCGAGAATGTTTGACTCCACACCTGTTAGGGATCATGTTCTCATGATGATGGGGTATTTATCTGAGATTGAGACCTTGGGTGGAGAGCTGGATGGCGATTCTCAAATCGACATTGTTCTTCATAGCCTGTCCTCAAAGTTTGAACAGTTCAGGCTTAACTTTAACACGATCAAAAGGGATGTTAGCCTAACTAAACTGGTCATAGATCTTCGGGCGGCTGAATTGCTCCAAAAGGGCGATCCTCAGGCCCACATAGCTGAGAAAGTGTCGTCTTCTTCTAGTGGAAAAAGGAAGAAGAGAAACACACCTAAGAAGACTGCAGATGAGGCGCCTAAGGCAAAGAAGCCAAATGCGAAGATTCCTCCTGTGGAGTTTAAGTCTAAGACTAAATGTTTCAAGTGCGGCCAACCAGGTCACTGGAAGACGGTGTGTCCTAACAAGAAGAAGAAGAGAGGTACATCTCACACTCTGGTTGTAGAAACATTTTTAGCAACTTGTTCTACCCAGTCATGAGTAGTAGATACTGGAGCTACTAATCATGTTTGCATGTCTTTATAGGAGTTCTTGGTAAAAAGACAGCTGACCGAGGATGAGATCACTGTCTACATGGGTAATGCTACGAGAGTGGTGGCTGTTGTAGTGGGAGACATTATTTTACCTTTCAATAGTGATAGAACTTTGGTTTTGAAAGATTGTCTTTATGTGCCTGGTTTTATGTGAAACTTGATTTCAGTTTCTAAATTGATTATGGATGGATATTCTGTTTCTTTTGATAACAAAGTAGTTATCTTTAGTGGTAAACATTTTATCTGTTCTGGCACATTGGATGGACACTTATACTTTCTTAAACCAATTGAAAACACTATGCAAAGACAACTGTTGAATACATCGATCATAAACCCTAATAAGAGAAAAGAACCTTCAGACTTGAATCAAACCTATCTTTGGCATCTAATGCTAGGTCATATTAACCTTAAGAGGATACAAAAGCTTGTAAATGATGGACCATTGTCTTCTTTGGTACTCGAAGCGTTTCCTTTGTGTGAATCCTGTTTGGAAGGTAAAATAACAAGCGTTCTTTCCAGTCAAAAGGAAATAGATCCGAAGGGCTATTAGATTTGATTCACTCTGACCTGTGCGGCCGTATGTCAATTCAAGCTCGAGGAGGTTTCGAGTATTTCATCACTCTCATTGATGATTACTCTAGGTACGGTTATATCTATCTGTTGCGTCACAAATCTGAATGCTTTGAGAAATTCAAAGAGTTTAAGGCGGAAGTGGAGAAACGAATAGGCAGAAGTATCAAGTCACTACATTCTGATCATGGTGGTGAGTACCTCTCAAGTGAATTTAGGGATTACATGGCAGAGAATGGAATTATATCCCAGTTGACTGCGTCTGGAACGCCACAGCAGAATGGTGTGGCGGAAAGAAGGAATCGAGCACTGTTAAAGATGATTAGATCGATAATGAGTTATTCTGAGTTGCCCATTTCGTTCTGGGGATATGCCCTAGAAACAACAACCTATATTCTTAACTTGGTTCCATCGAAATCAGTTCCTGCTATATCCACAGAACTATGGACTGGACGAAAGCCCAGTTTGAACCATATTTGGATTTGGGGTAGCCCAGCACATGTGTTGGACAAAGAAGCTAATAAGTTGGCTCCTCATACTGATGTAAGGCTGTTTGTTGGATATCCTAGAGGAATGAAAGGTGATTTGTTTTATAGTCGTAAGGATCAGAAGATCATTGTCAGCACCAATGCTCGATTCTTAGAGGAAGACTATGTTATAAATCACAAACCAAGGAGTCAAATCATCCTTAAGGAGTTAAGAGGAGGATCGAATCCTATACCAGTTGTACAAGAAGAGGAATCACCAAACACTGCACAACGTGTCACAGAAGTACATGAATTGCCTCATCGCAGTGGGAGGGTTGTACGCCAACCTGATAGATTCATTGGTCTGGGAGAGGCTTCAGATTTCCTAGAGGGTCTCAATGAATTGGATCCCAGGACCTATGATAAGGAAATTCGAGATAAAGATGCGGATTCTTGGAAAACTGCAATGGATCTGAGATTGAATCTATGGATCGCAATCAAGTCTGGGAACTTGTAGAACCACTAGATGGGGTAAAACCCATTGGCTGTAAGTGGGTCTACAAGTACAAGAGAGGATCTGACGGGAAGGTTGAAACCTTCAAGGCAAGATTGGTGGCAAAATGGTATACTCAGAAAGAAGGGATCGATTATGAGGAAACCTTTTCACCGGTAGCCATGCTTAAGTCAATCCGGATTCTCTTGTCTATTGCCGCTCATTTGGATTATGAGATCTAGTAGATGGATGTTAAGACAGCTTTTCTAAATGGAAGTCTTGAAGAAAACATCCACATGAAGCAACCAGAGGGATTCATTGCTAAGGGCCAAAAGCACTTGGTGTGTAAGTTTAAGAGATCCATTTATGGACTTAAGTAGGCATCGAGATCTTGGAACATCCGATTTGACGAGGTTATCCAGTCATATGGATTCGTGCAAAGTCCGGATGAGAGCTATGTGTACAAGAAATATGATGGAAATGTGGTGGCATTCTTCGTACTTTATGTTGATGACATCTTGCTTATTAGAAACAATAAGAAGGCGTTGTCAAACATTAGGGTGTGGTTTTCCAAGCAGTTCGATATGAAGGATCTGGGTGAAACTGGACATGTCTTTGGCATCAAGATCATTCAAGATCGCTAGAAAATAATGTTATGTCTATCCCAAGGGACTTATATCGATACAGTACTAGCTAGGTTTGGCATGCAAGATTCTAAGAAATGTTTTATACCTTACAGGCATGGAATTCATCTATCCAAGGAAATGTGTCCCCAAACACAGTCTGAGATAGAGGAAATGAAGAAAGTACCATATGCTTCGGCTGTGGGAAGTTTGATGTATGCCATGTTATGCACTAGGCCTGATATATGCTATGCCGTTGGCATGGTAAGCAGATATCAGTCTAACCCTGGACAAGGTCATTGGACTGCGGTCAAAAACATTCTCAAGTACCTTAAAAGGACTCGAGATTACATGTTGGTTTTCTACTCTGATAGTCTAGTGCCTTTGGGTTACACGGACTCAGATTTTCAATCCGAAAAAGATCAAAGTAAGTCTACCTCGGGCTATGTGTTTATATTAGGAGCTGGAGCCATCGCATGAAGGAGCATAAAACATAAATGCATTGCTGATTCCACCATGGAAACTGAGTATATAGCTGTCTCTGAGGCTGCAAAAGATGTTGTCTGGCTCCACGGGTTCCTAGTGGGCTTGGGCATGGTTCCTGATTTACCTAAGACTATCACGATATACTGTGATAACTCTGATGTAGTGGCGAATTCGAAGGAACCCAGAGCCCACAAAGTAAGTAAACACCTAGAGAGAAAGTACCATCTTATATGAGAAATCATTAAGAGAGGAGACGTGGTGGTGGTCAAGATTGCATCGGAGGACAACCTGGCTGATCCATTCACGAAGAGCCTACCGGCTAAGACCTTTGATGGTCACGTGGAGAAAATGGGAGTGAGATGCAGACCTGGTGGCACAGTTTGAGTTGATAGTTTTGATTGGAGAGTTGGCCAGTTAGTTTTTATGCTTGAAAGACATGCTTCAAGTATAAGTGGGAGATTGTTAGTTTTGTATACTGGAAGACTTGTCTTTGTATACTTTTCTGATGATATGATGATATGAAATGAAAGTTATTGCAGTCACTGTTTGCATTTAGATTATGTTATATAATTGTTCTATGCAATGTTCCATATACTTACATTGTAGATGATATGGTATGGGGAGTCACATGGTAAGATCATATCATTAGAACCTTGTAATGTATTAAAGAGCTCACCGCTTAGATGGTCTTGAACACACCATCGATACACCGTATAATAATCTGATAAGTTAGTTTATCTTGACTAACTGATTATTCTAGTACACTTGGTAGTGTATTCAGGAGGATCACGATAGGATACTATTCTCTGTCTCTGACCCAGTTAGTGAGAGAATAAAGATCCACAGAGTTCGGGTTCTGAACTCATGTGATATTGGCGAACATATGTGTGCATTATTTGTTACTTTGATTTATCAATGGGTGAGATCTTTTCGTAGATCAATAAACTCGATATCTTGGGTAATAACAGTGTATGCATGATGTGTAGAGCAGTATGCATGAGCACCGTGTCCTGGTGCGCCAGTTTGATGATGTTCTCTTGAGAAAACACAAGTTCATGTTGAAACACTGCAGGTGGAATTTATTCCTTATATGGTAAAGCTTGTGTGGTACTACTCAAGGTTTTAGATGTTAATTAATTATAGCTGTCAGAGGCTGACATAATTAATTAATGAACATTATATCTTAAACACGGGGAATGGCTGGACTAAAGGAGAAAGCATATTCGTAAATATATATTAAATTGGTAGGTCAATTTTACTTCTTTAGTGGAATAAAAGTAAAACTTAATTTATTTAATTATATCCTAAGTTTATTAGATATTGGATATTAAATAAATTAGTGGGCCAATTTAATATTCTTTAAGATCCCTGTTGTAGCCCAATTGACTGATAGTGGACTGGATATTGAACTTGAGATAGAGGCCCAAACCTAGTAGGGTTGAGAGACATATTTTCGGCCACCTCCCCTATAAATAGAGGTGGTGGATTCGAAAATTTCAGCACTTGAAATCAGCCCTTCTTTGTCTCTCAAAGTTATCCACAGATTTCACAAATCTATCTAGTAGATTTCAGCCCACTCTGAATCTAGATACAGTTCGGGAATACAACAAAAGATCTTAGAGTAGAATCTTTGTGTGGTCGATTTTGTGGAGATAGGTGGCGCCAATTTTGTGTTCATTCAACAACAAGATTAATCCTGTAATCTTGTCCTCCGACCATCTGACAATTGTAAGTAATTCGGATCTATGTCTTCCGCTTTATTAGATTAATTTTACATGGTTTTGTGCTTGGCGTGATAAACATGCATGTGGCATAAAAATATGATTTGCATGAACATGGATTAATAAACAACCAATAGATCCTGCAGTGGTTTAATTCGGAAAAACCCCAACATAAAAGCCATCAAAATGATTGGGATGACAATGAATTGGCTGCGGTTGCATCTGAAATCAACCATGTGGATAACCTGAGAGAGTAGTTTGTCGATACCGGGACCATGATGGAAATATTTTCTACTTTAAGTTTTAAATCCCGATTCAAACTTGCAAATGTACAAGCGAATTGTAATACAAGGAAAAACGGGGTCGATTCCGCAGGGAGTTAAGAATGATTCAAGGCATACAAGCATTACACTCATATCATTTCACAAGTCAAGCAATACATATAGCATGGATTTGGTTTGTTTTTATTCTAAGCATAAAATTTAACAATTTGGTGGATTAAACTAAAGTAAGCTCAAAATGATCACAAAATGCAATAAAGAGGGGCAACAAATAAAGGAAAGATCCTAAGGCAATATTCATCAACACAAATAATGGATTTCGGAATTAGAACTCATATTAACTCCACTCAAGATCAATACCTAAAATAATCATAGGCTCTCTCGAGTTTCTACGATTTAATTGAACAAAAGGGAGCTCTCCTATCTCTAGGACTAAATTCCAATTTCCTCAAATTAAGCACAATTAATCAACCAAAATCCAACCAGGCACAAATTATCATTCAATACCTAATGGGACTCATAAATCAATTTCCAATGCTAATTAGTTCTTCTTAAAACATAATCAACACAAAATCCAACTTAAGGAGGCCAACCCTAGTTAGATACATTCACACCATTGATTCATGAGAATTAAAAGAGGGGAGATTAACATGCTTTCTTCATCCATTAATCCATCATTCAATGCTAAATCATATTACCCTAGAATTAAAGATTTAGCTAGATATGCTTAAAACTAAAGGAAAACAAAAATAAACGAAGGAAAGGAAAAACATAAATAAAGATTAGAGTAAACCCGAAAATACGGGCGAAAATCCCATTTGTCAACTCCCCCAAACTTAAACACTTGTTTGTCCTCAAATAAGAAATAGAAACACAAAGAATTGAAAGATACAAACATAGGGGATTTTCAAGCCTTATTGCCTCAGAAGAAATAACTAAAACCCATGCAAGGCAATTGAAATCAAAGCTCATAAAGATCAAATTATAAAACTTCAGCTCCCCTCTATTAGTTGAAGAATCAATCACACAATTAAACCTCACAGGGGTCAAGAAATGCATATTTTCATGCAACCATAAGCTTGCAAAATAACTCAATATTATCACAATATGTGCTAGAAATAAGAATCACATAGGTCTTTCGGATTGAAGCGTTCGACTCTTTGGACGGGTAGGAAAATATGGGGAGGAGTGGCTCCAATTCAAACCCATTCCTAGTGCAAATCTGAGCAAAGCAATCTACATAGCTTTCTTCTATTCTCCACAAATTTACTTGGGAATAATGTTGCAATAAAACGGATAATCCTTAGCCTACTTTTGGTTCACTTCTCCTATAAATGTTTGTTTATTTTCAAAATAAGAGCCAGATTGATCATTTGTTCTTTTCTTCTATCATTTTTTTTATCTTCACTCTATTGTTTCCCTTTCTAATTCTAGGAGAAGGACTCATTTTGAATTTGTCAAGGCTAAAATCATACTTATCATTCTCGAGACACTTCACATTTTATGCTCCCAAGTTGTTATCATTCCAAGCCTACTATTTTCATCAATCCCCACTACCCTTAGCTTTTCAGCAAAATAATAACCATCATAGCTCAAAAGGGGTGAACAAAGAATGTGTTTAAAAGCAAAAGAAAATTCTAGGCCCAAAAATTTTAACAAGAACCGCCTTAGGTCATCTTCATGTTTCTTTGAGCACATACATAATCATATGAGTTTGTAGAGAAAGTTCTAGAGATGCTAGCATTGTTGAAGAAAAATCTCAAGTAAAGAAAAAAATAACATTGCCCAAATCTCATGTGATATGTAAGATATGCCAAAATTCCATAATTCAATCTATATGCTAATCACTCATTTCCATACATGATTTTTCAAAATTTTTGCACAAATTTTTATCATCATAAGCAAGGTTAAATAAACCCCTAATCATGCTCAATCGCATCCTGCTTTTCTCTACTCATCCCAAGAGGACAAATAGATGATCAAAGATAGGAAAAATATCAAAACAAGATTTGCACCCAAATCCGAGCATAACTTATTACATAGCCCAAATAAAATCCTAAAGATCAAATACATCCATACAAATCAATGGGGTTATCGAATATTCCTAAATAACATGCCAAATTATCCAAATAACATATTCAAATAACATAAAACAAATTGTTCAAGAATTAAATATGTTTATGAAAAACTAGGAGGCTAGAGCTCAACGGGTCACCACTAGCATACCCCCCCAAACTTGCACCATGCCAAGAGCAGGGCAAGTTTAGATGGAAGACTAGTGGGACCATGAGAGAGGCAAACTTAAGTCCCCGAGCGATCTTGGTCCTGAGACAGCTGTTGCGGCTGATACGGAGGGTAGAGCGGAAATGGATACGGATATGGAGGATATTGCTGGAACTGTTGAGGAGGCCGCTATAAAGATGAGCTCAGTCCAGTCCACTGCCTCATGTAACCTGTAAAATCATTGAAATCAGATTGGAAAGTATTAAAATTTCCTTGCAGGCCTTGGATTTCTGCACTGATCCCTGTGAAGCAGGAATCGACGTGCGACTGGAGGTTGGAGAATCTCAAGTGCAACTCCTCATGCATTCCTATGAAATGGGCCCCAATACCCTCCTGCAATCCTGTGAATCGTGTATCAAAGTTCTCCTGCAGCCCTGTGAAGCGCATATCCATCTCCGTGCGCATGTCTCCAAATCTGGAGGTCATATCCACCCGGATGTTCCCAAAGTTGGTCGTCATCTCCATCATCATACCCTCCATGTTACTGAACCTCTCTTCCTGCACATCCTCCATCGATCTCCTCACTGCCCTGGGCGTCTAAGATGTAGATGCTTCTCCTTGAGGGGGCCTATGTAGACCGGCATCAATTACTGTCATCAGGGCACGGTGCTCTGGCGTGCTCATCTTCCAGTTCCGCTGATCCTCAAAAGTGGTAATTGAGGTGAGATTGGGATTAGGGAGAGGGAACCGGACCCGATTCTTCATGAGGAACTGGAATGGAATGGGAGCAGTAGTGCCTATCATCCGGGCATTGTGGAGGTGTTGTAAATTGATCCTCCTGGACCCGTGCACAACAACATAATTAGAGAGGTCCACATCTAAAGCTCGTGTAATTGGGGTGACCAAGCCCCCAAGGCATATCTTCCCACTACCCGGTATGGCCTGCCTCTTGCACTGATCGAGGAAATGAGCCGCGAAGTCCACGTTGATCGCCTTTAGCATGCACCAAAGAATGTGGATTTTCTGAGTACGGAATCCACTGTTCTCATGGCGAGCTAGGACTGTGGAAGAGAGGACCCATTGAATGTAGCGGAAAACTGAATTCTGGACGTGGGAGGCCTTGGCCTTGCTGGAGTCATATCGCGCCATTCTAGGATCAGGGTCAATGATGCGCCTCATGAAGTCCTCAAGGCGAAAGGTGGGGTACTGGTGGAAGATACCATCACGTGGGGTGCCAAACATGCAGTTCATCTCATCCATGGTAAACCGCCAATTCTGGTTTCCAAGACGGAACTTGCACCAAATGGGCCCCCGCCTATCTGTAGACTTGACCTTTAGTGTGGCTAAGAACTCCTTCACTAGCACTGGGTAAGTAACCCATCCTCCATCCAGTACGTTTGTCCACCCTAACTGACTGAACAACCTCTACACATCCTCATGACTTCCCAACTGTCGGGTGGCAGCCGTATCCGTAAATTTTGTTACCTTGATCTCAAAATGCTTCGACATTTTTAACCATTTCTCTATGTGCTCATGTTTCAACAAATGGACTCCCACTTCGCTTGGATGATCCCCAGTCAAATTTAAGGGGGGGGGGGGGGAATGAGGCCTCATCCTCCTCTATTTCATCTTGATCAACATCATCTTCCTCCTCTTCGTCTTCAGCCTCATCCCCTCCGGCCTATTCTTCTCCACTTTCCTCATTTTCCTCTTCTTCTTCTTCCTCGGACTCCTCTTGGTAATCTCGAGCCTCTTTCTCTTCACTCTCGGACTCAACTACTCTCCTTCGGTATGTCTCTCTACCCCGTCGTGCCATACCTTGCACTTTCAAAACAAATTCTTGTCAAAAATACATTTTTAAATGGCATAACACATAACAGGCGTAGGCATCAATTAAAACCATGAAGGGTCAATACTTAAGCAAAATTTTCACTTCTACAATTTCAAACTCTTCAACACCTCACAACACCCAAACAACATGCAATTCAATTTAACACAACTCTAAAAATTAAGCTTTCACCAAGTACTTAGCATAAGAGGCAACATGCTAAATCAAACATCACGGGGTATGAATTGCACAAATAAAGTTCAACAAATGGATAAAAATTCCATAGGGCACATAAAAATCCCTACAATCTCCACAACTCCTAATTATTCTTTCCATTTGGATTCCCAACTACTAAACACAACAATGTGACACAATTGTAGCTTAGCTATCATGAATATGCATAATGATTCAAATGACATAGCATTTTTCCAAAATTATCAAAAACCCTAATGCATAAAAATCACAATTTAGGAAAAATAGCCATAATTCAACAAAATTTGCCATGCCTAGGATCTATGGGTGGGGTTAGCTTCAATTGTTTCAACAAAAACATAATGAAAATCAAAGGTCAAATTTTCCCCAAATTGCATAGAACCCTGGGTTTTGGGAATCCTAAAATTTCACCATAAACACCTAAATTTATCACACAATTGACTAGAGTTCATGGGTAGGAGCATAATTCATCAAACAACAAACACATTCAACCACCAAAATCATAATTTCCCCAAATATTTTGAACTAGAGAAATTGAACCATAAAGAATGGAAAGGAAGGGGTTAGAGACTTCATACCTCAGATTGGGGTGTTCTTGTGCTTGTGGAAGTGGAGATTTAAAAAGAAATTAAGTGTGCTTGTGTGTGGGTGTGAGAGAGAAGAGAGAAATCGAGTATGGAGGTGAGAAGAAATGAAAGGGGGAGAGAGGTTTTAAAATGAAAATCGCGTACGGGGCGTGATCGGAGGGGACGCGAGTGAATTGGCTGGTCGGGCCGCGCCACCTGGCGCGATCGAGCTTCTCGCACCTGCAGGTGTCTGAGTCAGGCCGTGCCTGGCTATGGAGTTTTACACCCTCTGTGTACACGCGCACTCGCACCGACTCTAGCATCGGGTTGCGCTAGCCTGTGCTCGGGGCTCCATACTTGGTGAATTTTTACTCCTATCCCCTGCACTTTTGCACTACTTACCAAAATATTATAAACAACAAAACGCTAAGACCAAAAAAATAAGAAACACATAACTACCAAAAACTATAAAAGGAATAAAAGAATCAAAAGAAAAATTGGGTTGCCTCCTAATAAGTGCTAAGTTTAACGTCTTTAGCTCGACGGGGTTACCACACATTAGACATCTTATAGGTAGCATATGGTGGGCTCAAGCTTGTCTTTCGGTTTGTGAAATTTCTTGACCCGATGCCCGTTCACTATAAAAAGGCACCCATCCTTTCCTTTGAGCTCAACCGCGCCTCCATCAAAAATTCTCTCTATTGTAAACGGGCCGCTCCATTTTGTCTTCAAATTTCCGGGGAAGAGCTTGAGTCTTGAATTAAAAAGAAGCACTTCGTCTCCCGGGGCCAACTCTTTGTTCTTTATGAGCTTTGTCCTATTAACACTTTGCCCGTAGCTTGTAGATAGAGGAATTTTCGAATGCTTCCATCCTAAACTCATCAAGTTCATTCAATTGAAAAATCCTTTGTCCCCTTGATGCCATAGGGTCAAAATTAATTTTCTTTGTTGCCCAAAAATCTTTGTGAGAAAGCTCAATTGGTAGGTGGCATGACTTTCCAAAGACGAGTTGGTATGGTGACATTTCCAGCGGCGTCTTGTAGGCGGTCCTATACGCCCAAAGTGCCTCATCCAACAAGGAGGCCCAGTCCTTGCCATTAGTCATGACCACCTTCTGCAGGATTTGCTTGATTTCCCTGTTTGCTAGCTATGCCTGACCATTTTCTTGGGGGTGATATGATGTGGTGATCTTGTGCTTCACCCCATGCCTAACAAGTGGCATCAACATCCATTTGTTACAGAAGTGGGAGCCACCATCACTAATGAGAGCTCTCGGGGCACCAAAATGTGTGAGTATGTTCCTCTTCAAGAACTTGAGCACCACCTTAGAGTCATTTGTCTTTATGGGCACCGCTTCTATCCAACAGGACACATAATCAATGGCCAAAAGTATGTACACATTTCCTTCAGAAGATACAAACGGACCCATAAAATCTATACTCCATACATCGAAAAGATCCACCTCAATTGTGTTTCTCATAGGCATCTCGTCTCTCTTGGAAATTGAACCCATCCTTTGACATTGTCCACAATTCTTCACAAATCCTTCTGCATCCCTAAACAGTGTAGGCCAATAAAATCCACTTTGAAGGACTTTTCTAGCGGTCCGGTTTGCACCAAAGTGGCCACCACTTGGCTCGGTGTGACATGCTTCTAAAATCTCTTCCCATTGGTCCTCGGGCACACATTTTCTTAAAACTAAGTCGGCACAGCGTCTGAAAATGTATGGTTCATCTCAAATAAAGAACTTCACCTCATGGAAGAATTTCTTTCATTTGTAACTCTCAAGTTCTACAGGTTTGACTCTAGCCACCAAATAATTCACGAAGTCTGCAAACCAGGGTGTAGCAGCTTGTACGGCTAGTATCCTCACATCCGGAAAATCATCATTGATAGGCCTTTTGTCCTCTAGCTCACCCGGGGTATGCTCTAAACGCGAAATGTGGTCCACTACCACATTCTCACATCTCCTCCGGTCTCTTATCTCCACGTCAAACTCTTGAAGCAAAAGAATCCATGTTATCAATCTGGGCTTGGCATCTTTCTTCGTAAACAAGTGTCTCAAGGCCGCATGATCCGTGTGTACTATAGTCCGGGCCCCAATGAGGTAGGGACTGAACTTATAAAAAACGTACACCCCGGCTAGGAGTTCGCGCTCTGTAGTCATATAATTTACTTGGGTTGGATCGAGTGTCTTGCTCCTATAGTAAATTACACAAAAAATCGTCTCCCTCTTTTGCCCCAAAGCGGACCCTACCGCCACCTCACTTGCGTCGCACATCAATTCAAAAAGCTCATTCCAATCCGGAGTGATGAGCACTAGGGTAGTCATTAAGGCCTTCTTGAGCGTCTTGAATGCCTGCAAACAAACATCATCAAAAATGAATTCAGTTAATTTCTCAAGGAGGTGACATAATGGTTTAGAAATTTTTGAGAAATCCTTTATAAACCAGTGGAAGAACCCGGCATGGACACCCTTTTTATTTGTAGGGGGTGGGAGCTTCTCAATGGCGACTATTTTGGCTCGATCCACCTCCAAGCCCACAACGGACACCTTGTGGCCAAGGGCTATTCTGTCCCTTACCATAAAATGAAATTTTTCCCAATTTAGGACTAGGTTAGTCTCTTCACAATGCTGCAAAACTTGGGTTAGGTTTGCCAAACAGTGATCAAATGAATTCCCAAAAACAGAGAAGTCATCCATAAAAACTTCCATAACATTTTCAATCAAATCGTGGAAAATTACCATCATGCATCTTTGGAATGTAGCAGGTGCATTGCAAAGACCGAAAGACATCATGCGAAAAGTAAAAATTCCATAGGGACAAGTGAATGTTGCCTTATGTTGGTCCATAGGGGCTATTAGAATTTGATTGTAACCAGAATAGCCGTCTAGAAAATAATAGAACTCATATCCAGCTAACCTATCAAGCATTTGATCGATAAATGGTAGGAGAAAATGGTCCTTCCTAGTGGCAGCATTTAGAGCACGATAATCTATGCAAACCCTCCAACCTGTGACAACTCTAGTAGCTATCTATTCGCTACCCTCATTTTGAATAACTGTCATGCCTCCCTTTTTGGCTACAACCTGAGTGGGGCTCACCCACTCGCTATCAGATATAGCATAAATTATACCCGCATCAAGCCATTTTAAAACTTCTTTTCTTACAACTTCTTACATAATAGGATTTAGCCTACGTTGTGGTTGCACACGAGGTTTATATTCATCCTCAAGCAAGATCCTATGCATGCACACATACGGGTTAATCCCTTTCAAATCAGCAATAGACCAACATAGAGTGGACTTATACTTCCTCAAGACTCTTAGCAACTTGTCAAGTTCACATGCTGACAAATAAGCATACACAATCACAGGGTAGGTTTC
This sequence comes from Perilla frutescens, assembly GCA_026008535.1. Lineage (NCBI taxonomy): Eukaryota > Viridiplantae > Streptophyta > Magnoliopsida > Lamiales > Lamiaceae > Perilla > Perilla frutescens. The sequence continues at coordinate 17,402,699 of BRKX01000014.1, read as the reverse complement.
ATTTTCACCCAAGAAAGCATACCTCAAGTGCCCCGGAAGGGGCTTCAACTCCTCCTTTTACTCCTTTTTCTCTCCTTCTGCCTTCTTCAATGCTTCTCCATTTTCATCCCTCAAAGGTAAGAATCGGTTTCCTCTCCTTGGAATTTCCTGTGAAGAGTCAAGAGCACAAACACAATCCAATATCTCGGGATTATTATCAAATAATTCAAATAAAGAAGAAAAGTAAAGAGATACAAACAAGCTTGTCTCCAAAGTGCTCCATCATCTTCTCTTCCACACATGCTTTCACGAGCTTCATCACCTTGCATTCTTCCACCCTCATAGACTCTTCATCATCATCGTGAAATTTCATCGCATTATAGATAGAGAATGTGCTACTCTCATCATTTAGTCGGAGTGTGAGCTCTCCTTTGGACACATCTATGAGTGCCTTCCCCCTTGCTAAAAACGGTCTTCCTAATATGAGGGACACATTTTTGTCCTCTTCCATGTCTAGTACAACAAAATCCACGGGGAAGATAAAGTCGTTCACCTTGACAAGAATGTCTTCCATGACTCCTTTTAGATAGGTTAGTGACCTATCCACCATTTGCAAGCATATTGTTGTAGGTTTTATCTCTCCAACATTTAACCTAAAAAAAATGACAATGGCATGAGATTTATACTTGCTCCCAAGTCACAAAGGGCCTTCCTCTCTTAGCTATCTCCAATAGTCATAGTGATATTAAAGCTTCTGGGGTCCTTCATTTTGGCGGGCAATTTTCGTTGAATCAATGCACTACAATTTTCCGTTAAGTTCACGATCTCATAATTGCCCAACCTCATTTTCTTCGTGATGACCTCCTTAAGGAATTTAGTATATGTAGGCATTTGTTGTAAGGCCTCCACAAGGGGTATGTTTATTTGCACTCTTATAAAGATGTCCAAGAATTTGGAAAATTGTTCCTCATGCTTAATTTTTCGGAGCCTTTAAGGGTAAGGCACATTTAACCTTGACTCGACTTCTCTTCATACCTTAGGGACCCCTTCATCTTTCCTTGGAGTATCTTCCTTCTCACCTTCATTATCCCTTTTTTCTTCTACACTTGGCTCAACCTCATCCAAAGTTTCTTTCTCTTGATCCGGCGTATCGGGCTCCTTATAAGATGTTCCACTTCGAAGAGTTATGGCCTTGCAATTCTCCTTGGGATTAATGGTGGTGTTTGAGGGGAATTGTCCCGGATGGTGTTGACCTCCCAAAGCCGAGGCAAGTTGCTCCATCTGTTTTTCAAGCATCTTCAGTTGAGTGGTCACAGCGGTTTGATTGTTTTCTATCTTCTCAAAGCGTGTTTGAGAATCCCCCATATACTTATCGGTCTTGTTCATGAAAGCCATAAGGAACTCGCCAATTTTGGGCTTCTTTTCCTCATCTATGACTCCATTGGTGACAGAAAATCCAGGAGGTGGTTGGAGGTGATTGTTCGGGTTGGAGTAAGAAAGATTTGGATGTGGTGGCCTTGGATGGTATTGATTACTACATTGTCTTTGTGGTTCTCCAAAATGAGGCTTGAAGCCTTGATTAAAAGACCAACAAAGCTTGCTTCTTCCAAGTTAGGCATGATTGATGACACCGGTCTTGGGGATGCGATAGCCTCTATCTTTGAATTCATAGTCGACATTTGAGCGGCCAAGAGAGCTATGGCGTCATTGTTTTTAGTATCCACTTTTTTCAAGATTTGTATGTTTTCCCGCTCCCCCGGCCATTGATAGGCATTGGAAGCCATTTTCTTGATAATTATGATAGCCTCCTCGGGACCTCGGTTTAGCAACGATCCTCCAGCTGATGCATCAAGAATACTTTCACATTGGACTTACACCCGCCATAAAATATGCAAACTTGATGATCCGTGCCAAACCCATGACCCGGACACTTCCGAAGCATCTCCCAAAATCGCTCCCAAGCTTCACACAAGGACTCTTCATCCCTCTGCTTGAACTGAGTTATCTCTCCCTTTAACTTTAATGTCTTTCCAGGGGGAAAGAACTTCTGAAGGAATTTAGAGAGCATTTCACTCCATGATGTGAATGAACCGGGTGGTTGGTTCAACCACCATGTTCGTGCCTTATTCCGTATTGAAAAATAAAACAACTTCAAACGGATGACGTCCTCAGACACCCCATTAATCTTGACCATTCGAGCGATCTCCAAGAATTGGTTGACATGTTCATATGAATCTTCAAGTGTCATCCCACCGAATTGGTTTTGGGACACCATAGCTATCAATGCCGGCTTCAATTCAAAGTTGTTGGCTTGTATAGCTGGCCCATTGACAACTCCATCATTAAGCGTTGCTTGGAATAAGTTCCGGATCAAGGCTTCTTCAACTCGAGCCCTAGCTTCCTCTTGGGCCCGTAGTTGTCCTCTAATCTCTTCGAGTTGTCTTTGCATTTGGAGGATCAACGGGTCTTGGATGGGAGGTGGTGGTGGTAGATTGTCCGCCATTATACGTCTTCATCTTCTTTGAGCGTTGTTATAACAGCTCGTGGCTTCTATCTCGGTATCCAACTTTAGTAAAGGTTCACCCTGTGCCCTAGTGCGCATACACCACCTGTGAACAACTAAAAGTAAGTTTGGTACTCAAATAAAACAAAATAGAACTACTTGATCTAGAAAATAACACTTATGTTGATATTGCATGAAAAGACTTGAATAAAAACTAAACTCCCTGGTAACGGCGCTAAAAACTTGATGGGAATATTTTCTATTTTAAGTTTTAAATCCCGAATCAAACTTGCAAGTGTACAAGCGAATTGTAATACAAGGCAAAATGGGATCGATTCCACAGGGAGTTACGAATGATTCAAGGAATACAAGCATCACACTCGTGTCATTTCACAAGTCAAGCAACACATATAGCATGGATTTGGTTTGTTTTTATTCTAAGCATAAAATTTAACAATTTGGTGGATTAAACTAAAGTAAGCTCAAAATGATCACAAAATGCAATAAAGAGGGGCAACAAATAAAGAAAAGAACATAGGGCAATATTCATCAACACAAATAATGGATTTCGGAATTAGAACTCATATTAACTCCACTCAAGATCAATACCTAAAATAATCATAGGCTCTCTCGAGTTTCTACGATTTAATTGAACAAAAGGGAGCTCTCCTATCTCTAGGACTAAATTCCAATTTCCTCAAATTAAGCACAATCAATCAACCAAAATCCAACTAGGCACAAATTCTCATTCAATACCTAATAGGGCTCATAAATCAATTTCCAATGCTAATTAGTTCTTCTCAAAACATAATCAACACAAAATCCAACTTAAGGAGGCCAACCCTAGTTAGATACATTCACACCATTGATTCATGAGAAATAAAAGAGGGGAGATTAACATGCTTTCTTCATCCATTAATCCATCATTCAATGCTAAATCATATTACCTTAGAATTAAAGATTTAGCTAAACATGCTTAAAACTAGAGCTGTCAAAATTGGCCCGGCCTGATGGGCCGGCCCGACCTACCCGAGCAATGGGCTGGGCTGAGCTCGAAAATAGGAGGCCCAAAAAAATTCGGGCCTATATGGCCCGGCCCAGTAGGCCGATCGGGCCAAACGGGCCTGGGCAAAAAAAGCCCAAAAATTTGGGCCAAATCAGATGGCCCGATTTTTTTTAAAATTCATTTTTTTTTAATTTCTTAATCTATATTGCAGCGAGCCAGCGACACAAAAACAATTAAACAAATTACAACACAAACACAATACAGAAATTGAGAAAGAGAAACCCACACCACTCACACGAACGGCGAACCCTAGTCCCTCGCACACCGCCCCGCCCCATCTCATCGCCGCTCTTTCAGTCGCCGGCTCACCGTCATTTCTCGTCACCGCCTTCTCATCTTCGTCTTTGTCCGTTAGACTGTCACTCATCGTCTCAGCGACACCCCATCTTCACCACTTTTCTCATCGCCGGTAACTGGTAACTAGTAAGTGTGAGATAATGAGATTAATAGAAGTATGTTTTCACTTTTGAGCCTTAAAGTGCATTTTAGATTTTTGGTAATGGCTTTAACATAATTACATAAGTATTTAGATGATACAAAATCCACTCAGTAAAAGTTTATTGTTCTGCAATTGTCATTTCTTGCTAGAGAATTTATTAATTTATCAACATCTTTTCTCTTCCTTAGCCAACTTAGTTTTCTGCTAGCACCAGATGATGATCTTGATTTTTCTTTTTGTCAGAAAAATGATAAAACCTCTGAATTCTGATGTTTTCAATGAAAGGACTTTGTATCGAGTTTAAGAATAATGGATTACTTTGTTTTAAAATTGAAATTGACATATGACAGTCTGTTCGGCACCTTTGTGAAAATTAGGCAAACTCAAAACAGCTTGCACAATGAGGACTTTGTTGATTTTATTTGGTTTATTTTGTTTTTATGCATCTTTATATAGTTGCTGTATATAATGGGAACTTTTAATCCCCTGGAAATTCTATGATACACTTGCACAGTGCACACACTACATCAACCCATACAAATATGAAATAAACTAAGAAATTATGTTATAATAGAGTTCAAATTTATGGCCATTTTTGCATTCTAACTTCTAAGATATGTTTTATTATTTTAAAAATTTGGGAGTTTAATATATAGTCTGCATTCTATCTGCTAAACAGATTCTTTGTGTGTATGTGAGTTTACAACTTTATTTTGAGTTTAATTTTATTCTATTGTCAACTAAAATTTTGTTTATTTTATTAATGAAGGTCAATAGTCGATATGGAGAAGGACATTAAGAATATGGAGGATATGGATGATGAGCTGAACGATGATTTACAAATGATGGGATCTTTTCCTGTTTCTGAGAATAGTAAAGGTACCAATATTAATATTGAATCTAGTAGTACTACATTTAAAACTAAGGACAAGAGTGCTAGGGAGACTAAGGGCAAGGGTAAGAGTGCTAGAGAAGTGACTGAAAATGATGATGATACAACTCCAGCTTCTAAAAATCTTAGATCTGATGTGTGGGATTTTTTTACAATGGTTGGCATTAGAGATGGGGTAGAGAAATGTCAATGCAATCATTGTGAAAAATTCTACACTAGCAGATCTTCATCTGGCACCAACCATTTAAGATGTCATGTTGAAAAGTGCTTGAAAATTCCTAAGTTTGAGAATGTGAATGTTATGTTGGATAAGCAAGCTACATTATTGAAGAAATGGAAATTTGATGCTAAGGAGTATAGAAATGCATTGGCTAGATGTATTATTAAACATGATCTTCCATTTAGCTATGTTGAATATGATGGGGTTAATGATTTGAATAAACTCTTGAAGCCTGAATTTAAGTCCATCAGTAGAAACACTGCAAAAAGTGATTGCATGAATGTGTTTCTAATTGAAAAGAAAAAATTGAAGAGTTTGTTAGCCACTATTCCTGGGAGAATATGTTTGACTTCTGATTGTTGGACTGATGTGACTAGTCAAGGATATATGATTGTGACTGCACATTATGTTGATGAAAATTGGAAATTGAATAGTAAATTGCTTTCATTATGTGAGTTGGATAGTCCACATTCAGGGTTAGAATTATCAGGAAAATTTCTTGCAGTGGTCAAGGATTGGGGCATAGAATCCAAGATTCTTACACTCACATTGGATAATGCCACTAATTGTGATAGCCTAGTAAGATTTTTGAAAGATAGGCTTAATTTACAACATGGCTTGTTATGTGAAGGTGAATTCTTCCATGTTAGGTGTTGTGCACATATCTTAAACTTGATTGTTCAAGAGGGTTTAAAGGTGGCGGAACATGTATTGAAAAAAATTAGATCGAGTGTTAAGTATGTGAAGGCATCGGATGGGAGGTTGAGACAATTTCAAGCATGTATTGAAGAGGTTCACTTAACTGATGTTGGTGGGTGTTTCTTGAGGTTGGATGTATCGACTAGATGGAATTCTGCGTACTTGATGCTTGAAAGTGCAATTAAGTATCGTAATGCATTCACTAGTTTGAGCTACAATGATACAAATTACAAGTATTGCCTGACTAACGAAGAGTGGGAAAGAGTAGAAAAGATGCACACTTTGTTGGAACCATTTTATGAGATTACTAGCTTGTTATCTTGGTCATCCTATCCTACCTCAAATTTATATTTCAAGCAGATTGCAATCATAGAAACCCAGTTGGTTGAACTTATGGGTTCCAAAGATGTTGTGATCAAAGATATGGCGTCAGCTATGAAACTCAAATTTGACAAATATTGGGATGATTATTGTGTTATTCTTGCATTTGGATGTGTTCTTGATCCGAGCTCAAAATTCAAAATAATGAGGTTTTTCTTTCAAGAACTTTATCCACAAGATTATGCAGAGAAGGTAGATAAGCTAAAGAGCTCTTTGTATAAGCTCTTTAGTCAATATGAAAGAGTTGATGTTGCATCAGTCACATTTCCTACTAACTTACCAAAGATAAATCCAGCACCTAAGTCCAATCCTTTTGCTGTAAGTATGATATTTCATTTTATGTATATATCTAAATATATAGTTTTCATTTTAATTTAACTTGTTTATTTTTGTTTATGTTGTGTTTGTTTAATTATAGAGGTTTCAACACCAATTGATTCAAGAGAAGTCAAATGAATCTAAGCTTAATACATACTTGGAAGAAGATTACATTGTTGGGAGTCCCATAGATATCTTAGAATATTGGAGGATAAACAAGCATCGTTTCCCTCGACTTGCAAAGATGGCTTGTGATATATTAAGTATTCCAGTCACAACAGTTGCTTCTGAATCAACATTTAGCATTGGTGGACGTATCTTGAACAAGTACAGGAATTGTTTGCTTCCTGAAACTGTGCAAGTTCTCATTTACACTCGTAATTGATTGCATGGTTTCAAAGAAGCTGAAACTTCAGGTAATAATATATTTTTCCTTACAATTCAATTTTAGTTTATTTACTTCCCGTTTTATGATATTTTTTAATTTTCACATGTAGAGCGAGAGGTGGAAGTGGAGGAGATACGATTGTCGAACAAAGATTCAAATGTGGTTGACCTTGAGCTTGATGAATGATGAATTGACAAAGGCATGCAATAGAAGACTATGATTTGAATTTTGGGATTTGGGATTTATAACTTGTTATTTTTAATGTTTCTGACTATTTGGAGTTGTAATTTGCATAATTTTTGTTACTTTGTAATTGCCTAATTGGTATTTTGGAAAAAAAAATTCATTTCATTTAAAAAAAAATGAATGGGCCGGCCCGACGGCCCGATGGGCAGCCCATGGGCTGGGCTGGGCTGGGCCTGGAAATCTGCAGCCCGAAATATTTTGGGCCTATCCGGCCCGATTTTTGGTCAGTGGCCCGATGGGCTCGGGCCGGCCCGGCATTTTGACAGACCTACTTAAAACTAAAGGAAAACAAAAATAAAAGAGGGAAAGGAAAAACATAAATAAAGATTAGAGTAAACCTGAAAAGGTGATGGGAAATCTTCAAATTTCAATTTTTGTCTTCAAAATCTTCAAGAACTTCAAGCATACAACACAAAATTCTCTCTCAAAGTCTATCTTCTATTTTGGGGCTATGAATTGAAAGTTGCCATAGTTTTGAACAAATGTGGGTATATATACTACCACAATTTTCGCCCAAAATAAATAAAATGAAAATGAAACAAAAATGCAAAAATCAGGACGAAACAGGGGGGCGAGACACAGGCTTGATCACGCCCCGGTTGGGCCACACCGGATGGCGTGACTCAGCTGGTCGTGCCGGACCTTTTCGGGTCAGGCCGCACCAGCTGCCACACTTTTGGGGCCTCTACATGGATGTGCGGTCGTGCCTATCCTGACCCCAGCCCGAGCCTGGCTCAGCTCGCGCCGGGTGGTGCGACTGAGCTGGTCGCGCCTCCTCGACCTGAGTCGGGCTGCGCCTCGCCGTGCGCTTTCTGCATGGATGCGCACTCGCACCGCTTCTATACACGGGTCATGCTGGTTTCGTGTCTTAGAGTCCCGACCCGATCGATTTTGCCCTGAAAGTACACAACAATGTTTAGAAGACACTTATTACACAATTAAACGGAAAAATAGCATTAGAACAACAAAATAAATGAAAAGATCACTTAAAGCGAATATGTTATGCTCGGAACTACGGGCGAAAATCCCGTTTGTCAGGCCACTTGTCATGTCTGTTCCGACAAGGGCTCATTTTCTACCTCCAAACTTGTTGAAGGTAGAAAGTTTCACACGGGTAACCAAGCCTCATCTGAAGTGGCTAGTGTGGGAAACGTGATCTTGAAGCTTACTTCAAGCGAGGATCTGACTCTAAAGGATATGCTGCATGTTTCGGACGTCTGGAGAAATCTGGTTTCGGGCTCACTATTAGTCAACCATAGTTTTAGACTAGTGTTTTAGTCTGAAAAGTTTATTTTGAGCAAGTACAGAAGGTTCCTTAGTCGAGGCTATCTCGCTAATGGACTTTTCAAAATGAATGTAATGGCTATGCGTCATATTATAAAAGAAAGTGCTAACAAAGTTAATTATTCTGCTTACTTGCTTGATGAGTGCTAGGATTTATGGCATTGTAGATTAGGACATGTTAATCTAAATGTGATAAAATGTTTAATAAATTTAGATTTGCTAAAAGTAAACCAATTTAATACACAAAATAAGTGTGAAGTTTGTGTTGAAGCTAAATTAGCTAAGTTACCGTTTTATTTGGTAGAATGGAGCAGTAAAACCTCTAGACCTAATTCACATAAATGTGTGTGACTTAAAGTTTGTGCAAACTAGAAGCGGTAAAAAGTATTTTATTACTTTTATTGACGATTGCACAAAGTATTATTACTTGGTTCAATAGGAAAACTAAGTTACAAATGTTCATGTAGTAGCACTTGGAAGATTTGAAATCTTTAATCCTTCCCTAGTGTGTAAGCCAAGTGTGTGCCTGTCACTGTGGTGATGCTATGTCTTATGAGTTTTAATGATTCCTAAACCTATGTGAAGTAGAGTATGGCAGGACACTCGGAAAAAAGAGATCACCTATGTAAGTGAGAAGTGGGGCCGCTTCTAATAGTACTTATGAATTCAAAGAGGTTGTCCATGGCCCGAAACAGACACAAACGTGAGAACAGATAATGTTTGAGAAATCGTTGTGTCAATCCTGTTATCTATGTATACACTAAGGATGAATAGTTTAAGGTATCGCATCTACTATTCAGCCGGTATATCCGATAGTGTTGAAAGATGAAAGGTTCAAAGTCACAAGCTACCTATCATGTTGCAATTGTGTCTTTAGAGGACTTGGTTGCTTGTCTGCATCCATGCATGCACTATTTCCACTTAAGTGGGGGATTGTTGGAAAATTGGATATAATAAATGGAGTCGTGACCCATTTTATCCAATTTTTGGTGACCAAGTTATTTAATTTTAGAGAAATTAAATAAAGTATGGTTGTTCTATATTTGTAGTAGATAATCATAGTATTTTTATTTTCTCAAATCTGATTTTCGGTGAGTGATAAATTAATTGTTGAAATCGGTCACACGATTGAGCATTTATGGTGTGTGGAAAAATGTGTTTAAGGCACATTTAATGATCCCATATTGATTTCTTAACATAGTTAAGAAGTGTATTTAAGTGTATTAACACTTAAGTTTAATATCTAAAGTACACAAGGATGTGGGTCATGAGCCCACACGCGCACACACGCACGTGTCCGCTCGTGCTCGTGCTCGTGCTAGTGTTCATCCTTATCCTTGGACACGTGTCAGAATCTGCTCAAACACCAGGACACTTGTCGGGATCTGCAGGAGCTGGAGGTTGTAACTCTTGAAGGGATTGATGGCAAAGCTGTAACCCCTAGAGGTTACACCACCTGGGATTGAATGCCCCAAATCCTAATTGTCCCCTAAGGTGGAGAGATTACACCACCAGAGATTGAATGCCCCAAATCCTAGCTATCCCCTAGGGTGGAATGGTGCCTATAAATAGGAAATTCCAGCATGCAGAAGTTTTCTCATATCATATCTCAGCAGTTGTTCTTCATTCATGTTTGCTCTCAGTTCTGACATTGTCTAGTTCACCGGAGACTGGCCGGCATTGTAGTGATTCGTGTCTGCTCCCAGTTCTAACATTGTCTAGTTCGCTGTTGCTTTATCGAAATTGTGGTGATTTGTGTCTGCTCCCAGTTCTGACATTGTCTAGTTCGCTAGAGCCTTGCCTCTCAGCAGTTGTTCTTCATTCATGTCTACTCCCAGTTCTGACATTGTCTAGTTCGCCAGAGACTGGCCGGCATTGTAGTGATTCGTGTCTGCTCCCAGTTCTGACATTGTCTAGTTCGCCGGAGCTTTGCCGAAATTGTGGTGATTCGTGTCTGCTCCCAATTCTGACATTGTCTAGTTTGCTGGAGCCTTGCCGAAATTGTGGTGCTATTGCCGGAAGGACGAAAGTCATTTCATCTTTGAGAGACAACACGCCAAACCGTGAGCACTAGCCTATGTGTATTTGTCTTTTGGAGAGAGGTCCCCTCGACTCGGCTTACTAGAAATCCAATTTGTTTAATTTGGTTCATCTAGTTTCCAGTATTTGCTTTCTACTCGTTTCTGTTTCTTATACTCTTTAGATTGTGTATTCCAGAAGTATTGTAGTTGTACACAACAATTTCTGCATTGTTCTGATCACTTTTCAGATTATTTTTAATTATTCCACATTGTTCAATTCTTGTATTTGTAATACCATTCTCGTGTTATTACTTTGTACTTTAGCTCACTGTTACATTTCGAAACATTGTAATATACGGTTTGTTGGAAAATAGGATTTAATAAATTGAGTTTTGACTCATTTTATCCGATTTTTCGTGACCGGAATATTTAATTTTGGAAGAATTAAATATCGTATGATTGTTCTATGTTGTGAATAGATAATCGTAGTATTTTTATTTACTCAAATCCGATTTTCGGTGAGTGAGAAATAAATGGTTGAAGTTGGTCACACGATTGGGCATTTATGGTGTGTGGGATAATGTGTTTAAGACACATTAAATAATCCCACATTGATTTCTTAATCAAGTTAAGAAGTGTATTTAAGTGTATTAACACTTAAGTGAAGTAATTAAGTGCATGAGGATGTGGGCCATGAGCCCACGCGCGCGCGCCCGCCCGTGCCCGAGCCCGTGCTCGGCTCGTCTCGTCCTTGGACTTGGATCTTGGCAACTGGACTTTGGGCGTATGTGGGCTTCCGGGGCTTAGCCGTAACAGTTTTACGGTACAGAAACGATCGGGTTGTGGAGCGGGTCGGCGGATCGGCTATCCGGGTCTATAACGGAGTCAATGCCTGCACCTGCCTTGGACACATGTCAGGCTCTGCACAAGATAACTCCTGGAGGCTTAAATGGAAAGCTATAACTCCTGGAGGTTACAAAACCTGATTTGAATGCCCTCAAACCATGCTGTCCCCTACAGTGGAGATGTGTCTATAAATAGGACATCCTGTATGGCTTCCAATGCTACATTCTGCACAATCATCTTGCTTGCATACAAAATTCCCTTCGAGTCTACAGCCTCTCAGTTCTTGACATTATCTAGTTCGTCGGAGCCTTGTCGGACTTGTGGTGCTACTGCCGGAAGGACGAAGCTGTTTCATCTTTGAAAGACATCCGCCAAACCGTGAGCACTAGTCGGGGCGTATTTGTTTTGTGGAGAGAGGTCCCCTCGACTCGGCTTGCCAGAATCATACGGTTCCAGTTTTCTTTAAATTGTTCTTTCAGTTTATTGTAATCTTTTCTACTTCTACTCCTGCTTCTTTGTACTTCAGTTGTAATTCCAGTAAAATGTAACACAATTTCAATACGGTTTACAAAAATACTTTAGCTCACTGTTACATTTCGAAACATTGTAATATACGGTTTACAAAAACCTTTTAGAACCTTTGGTTATTTTTTTTTTTTTTTTTTAAATGTAGCAGCTCCACCAACTCTGGAGATCAAAATATTAAAGTCGACTTCTTCTTCAATTGTTACGGCTTTCTATAATTTTATCTTCCTCGGACATTCCACATATATTCACAAACTAAAAAATAGCAACATTTTTACTAAGTAAAAACATCTATCATATTTTATACTATTATTTTTAAAAACGAAGGATGATAGTATATGATATCATATCATAAAATGGAATACAAAATACATACCAATTAAATTGAAATAAATAAATCTTCCGGTATATATTCTCTTCAACATATAGTACTTGTGTTGAGACTTCATTTGGTCTCATTGTCAATTTGTCATGTGCTAATTTCAACTCAAAAGACTTAGGCTGTCACTGTAGTTTTATTAATCTTCTCGAACAAAAATTAGAACAGGTTGTGAACCTGTGGTGTGATCGTCTCTGTTACGGCTAGACTAGGGGCACCGCCTGTCCACATGCGCTCTCTCATATCTCGTGTGATTTGTAAATTATTATTCCTTCTATTTTCATTGTACTGGACTAAAATAGAAAAGAAAAATGGTGCTCCATCGAGTGTCGGTTAATTAATGACTGCTTTGGGTGTAGCCTTAAAGCAAAATAAAATAAATTAGCGTGATTAGACACACACACACACACATATATATATATATATATATATATATTAATAATTAAAGATGAGAAATAAATGAGTCAAAGACGTTCCAAAGTCTTGAATTCTTATCCATCTCCATAACTAGGGCACGCGGAAAAGGCAAGAATTCAGCTAACTAAGATTGACTCTCTTCTTCAAACTGAAGTAATAAAACGAGCCCACTTTAAATCTTTTATGGGATTTATTAAGACCTAATATAATTGCACATAGTTTTGTGAAATTTTTTTTATCAAACTTTTGTTATGTTGATAATTATATATATATATGGATCTTGCTGTAAGTGCTCATCTCTTCCCCCACAAGACGAGATTCTCTATTTTCACTTGGTGTTTTATCTTGTATTTTTAACTATTGAATTCATGTCACGTGTTTAATTTTTTATAGTGAATAATATTTAATTTTTTATTTGTACAATATATATTGCTCATGGGAGTTGGGAGATGAAAATATTTTCTTCCCTTTCTTTTTTTTTTTTGGTTGACTAATAGGAATATTTTTTTTCTAGATTTAAAAAAAAGGGACTAATAGGAATAATTAATTAACCGTAAGAATTTATGGGGATTCAAAGTTTCAAACATGTCCTTAGCATAAAATGTATGACTTTTGACCTCTTTCCCAAACTACTACGGTTGATTCTACATTCTTCGATATTGAATAAACACGATCCTTTCAATTATATACTATTATATTTCACTCTCACATGTTATTTAATTAAGTGGTATATATATTTATCTGTATGGATATACTAATACAGTGATGAAGTCATGCAAATAAGCATTGCTTACAGCGACGTCACCACAACCTTTTCAATTAAACATATATTGAAATTTTGCATTGTTGCGCACTTAATTTTATTGTCCATGACGAATATGTGTGAAAACAATTAAAATCAACAATGCTATTCAACCTTTTGTTACGTGACAGTTTAATTATATATGTTCAACTTTCATATGTATACGCATTTTTAATTTATTCAATTTCTTGTGCATGTTGTACATGTAATCAAATTAGATCCTGATCTATATTTACAAAATCATATGCACAGTGCCATATTAATATGTAATTAACATTCTATATAATAATAATTGAAGTATGAAATTGAAACCCGATAAGAAATAAAAATCCGAACATCACCGAAAGCAAGGATAATACAGTCTATTTACCCGTTGGTCTACGTTCAAAAGCCACCACATTTATCAAATCTTGACTGGGTCAAGGGGAACTCTTAATGCTAATAAGTTGGGGTACGCCACTTGAAGCCGAGCACGTAAAACTCAAAGAAACCAATGTTGGTTAATAAATAGCACAAAGATTAAAATGAAAATAAAAACTGAGCTCTCACAATATAATACTTGATCCAATAGCATGATATGACGAATAATTTTTGTGGCATCCACAAAAATCGTTTCTCAATAATGCTCCTTCTTCTCCTTTGGTTTGAAATGTATTCTCTCTCTCAAATTAAATAATACAGATCAAAGAGAAGGAGGAGACGAAATGGTAGCTAGAAATTCATCATGAAGAAATTAAAGAGATGATATATTAATATTGAATGCTTTTCTTCCCCATTATAAGGTGTTCAATCTCACAGCATTGTTATGGGCAATTGCATTAACAAGAATAGGCTGTACGTTTTGACAAATTGTAATTTTAGAATTAGAGGCTCTCATGAATATTTTCGAGGGCCAAAAAATGATGGTGTTGAACGTGATATAGTTGCTCATAGTATTGATCAGAGCCAAAATGATCATATTAATGTTGAATTTGAGAAGAACGATGTCCGGAATAAAATAACGTCCAATCGGCCTCCACCTTCAGGTAATTATCCCTCTCTTTTTTCTTATATATGTAAGAGGGATGTGTTTCAATTTTTTTCAATTTTTTTCTTATTTAATTATTTCTCAATTTTTTTTGTTGATTCTGAGGTTTATTCAAATAATTATTTGCTTTTTTCTTTTTCTTTTTTTTTTTCATTCTGGCAGAATTTTGATCTTTCAAATGTCCTGAATATATATATATATTGCGACTACTACACGATGCTTACTTGTATTAATTAGGTTAGAAGTAAATTTGTAATCTTGTGATGTTCCTATATATTCACGAGCTAACAACTACATTAATATATTTATTAAACTTCGAATAAGGTTTGGAGTTTCTCCAGCTAGCATATGAATTAAAGATGATTGATTCATATAGATGAGAGTTTAAACTTTAAACTTAATTCCTCCCTTATAGAATTCCAAATCTTAGTGATAAAAAAGCAAGATATTTAATTTCTAATTACTATATATTGACCCATAAAAATAAAAATTATTGAATCCTATCAACAGATATAAAATTCTCAAAAAAAAAAGATTTTCTGGAGAAGTTTGCATTGCCCTATAATTTTGATGGCATGCATATATGCAAAAACTCCTGGCCCTGCTCAAACATTCTATATCCGTAAGAATTTGCTATTGGCCATTTAATTAATTAATTTAGAAAATCCTCTGATTATTATCAACAAATTAAAAGGGATCATTCATCGATCTCATTGTTTATATACTTAGAAATTCGGTGGTGGAGGTGAAATTAAATTCATTAGTTGTTTAAATACATTTGCACTCGCGCGATCGGTAGTATATAGTGATTAGTGATAGTTTTTTTTAAATGCATGAGAGAGTTAATTAATTCAGCATGCTAGCTAGATATATTCAACAAGTTTGGACAATACATTATTAATTAATCTTGATGAATTATTTTCTCTGTCCTTAGATTTTGAAAGCTGACCAAAGCCCATATATATAGCTTACTCTAAATATCCTAGGGATTGAACGACTTTTTTTTATGCGAGATTTGTTTATCTTTAATATGATTGTATGCAAATACATATTTAAAAAAGATAGAATTATCAACTCAAGGCCTGAAAGATAGGTTAACTATCGATATAGATTTCAAAAGATGAATTTTATCAATTAAAATTAAGCTTGAAAAATCTAAAATAATTGATTTAAGACTTGTGGATTTAACCGGATGAAATCATTTGCTACATTTTGTGCAACAGTACTCTATGCTACACACTTCAAATTATTAATTTTTATTCCGTTTTTTTTCTTCAATTTCAATTGATAGTACTTTAGTTTAATTTTACATGTAAATTAGGCTTGACTGATGTGAAAATTAGCTTTCCGTGTCAAAGTGCAAGTGTACAATGTGTAACCTAGTGATGAAACGAGTGGATTCCACTAGGAAAAAGAGAATTAAACACACACATATTGCAACATCGGCTCGTAGTTGTTATATAGATGACAAAATTAATATTGGTTTAATTAAGAACTAATAAAAAGGTAAATAAAGTAAACAAACAATTTAACTAACGAGTTAGGAAATCAAAGGAAGGAATACTCTAGGGATTGGCTTATTTAATTGGATTACTTAGTACAAAATTCAATTATCTATGATGTTTGACTCTCGATTCAAACTCACAAGATCACTTAAGTATCATAAACTAGGTGCATTGTCTCCAATGAAAGCCTAAAATGTGCTTAGCTAAAGCACCTAAGATCTAAACCTTAACAAGCATCCCTAATCTCTCGATTTAGGCGATAAATGCCCTTTTAATTCTTAAATTCCTATGTTAAAGCTCATCTCTTGAATTATGAATTAATATACGTGATAATGTGATTTAATTACTAATTAGCTCTCACTAATTAACAATAAAACAACATCCATACATAGCAAGAATTCAAAGCATAAGCATGAATCATCAAAAATCCAACATAAACATCAAATATATTTCATAATCTAAATAAATCAAACACCCAGTATCAATGGCTTAGCTGGTCATTATTACATAAATAACTAAAATCACTACAAAGATAAACATAATTGAACAAGAATGAAAAGAAAAATTAAACTCGGAAGTGGAATTGGCCATTGTCTTGCTTCAATCTTGCTCTTCTTTGCCCTTCTATCAAATCCCATTCTCTACTTTTCTTCCAATAATTTTCTTTCTAAAAGTGGATGCAAATGAGGGGGCTTGCTCTAATTTCAAATGGGGGTTTGTATATTTAGTGGGGAATAAACTGGACAATAAAAATAATATATAGAAAAATGGAAGGGAAACTTGAAAATGCGAAAATTAGGAAGGGGGAGCGATACGGGCTTAGTCGCGCCTCCGGTCGTGTCCGAGACAAAGAAAAGCACGTTTCAGTGTCAGAACAGGTTCACTCGAGCCTCCAGTCGAGCCAATTGACACAAGTACGGTGGTCGCGCCTAGGGGTGTCAAGGTACGGCATACCTTACTTTTTTATCATACCTTATACCTTACTTTAATTTACGGTATGACAAAAATCATACCGTTGCCGTACTTTTACCTCCAGTATACCTTAGTTCGGTATACCTTAAGTTCGGTATGACACATAATGCATACCTTTACCATACCTTTATTTCGGTATACATTACCGTACCTTAGTTCGGTATACCTTACTGTAACCATATTTCGGTCCGTACCATACCAACATTTCACGGTATATTGAAATTATCATTATATTAAATATTTATGATAAACATATACCAAGTATTATAGTATTGTATATCATATCTCATTTTATTTTTAATTTTCTCAATAATTCATCATAGCTTTTAGTCTAAAGATTAAAGAAGAATATAAGATTATTGTTTATTACATTAGATTTCACATTGTTCAGTTTTTAGTTATGAATTTTTTATTAATTATATGAAATACAATATTTTCCCAAATGTTTATGATGGACATATACTAAGTATTATAGCATTGTATATCATATCTCATCTTATTTTAATTTTTTTGATAATTCATCATAATTTTTAATCTAAAGAAAAAAGAAGAATACAATATTATTATTTATTACTCTGATTTCACATTGTTCAATTTTTAGGTAGGAGTTTTAATTTGTATTAAAGTATATGAAATATAATATTTTCCTAAACTTTTATGATGAACATACTAAGTATTATAATATTGTATATAATATCTCATTTTGGCATATTTTTCTATTCATAATAACTTTATGTCTAAAATTTAAAAAATAAATAAAAGATTATCAATAACTTTTGATTTCAAATTGATCAATTTGTAGTTATAATTTAAGTATTACATTATATGAAATTTAATAATTTTCAAATCTTTCATAATAAACATACTAAGGCCTAAATATTATATTATTGAATAGTATATCTCATTTTCTTTAAAATGTTTAGACCATATAACTTTTAGTTTAAACATTAAAAAATAATATAATTATTATTTATTACATTTAATTTCACATTGTTCGATTTTTAAGTATAATTTAATTATAAATTATATTAAATTTATATGTTTCTGAACGTTTACGATGAACAAACTATGTATTATTTTTTATAAATATATCTCATTTTCTTTTAATCATTTCAATCATTCTTGTTAACTTTTAGTTTTAAAAATTGAAGAAGAATAAAAGATTATTATGCATTACATAATTTAATTTATCTTTTATTCTATTGATAATTTTATATCTTATAATTTACGTATGGATCATTTTATTTTAATTTTTATTTATTATTCATTTTAACTTTTAGTTTTATTGATCTAAGAAATAGAAGATTATTATTTATTACATTTTAATTTCAAATAGTTCATTTTTAGTTATAATTTAGGTATTAAATTAAATATCAAAACATAAATTTTATAATAAACTTACTAAATATTGTATTATTGATATATATATATATATATATTAAATTCGAAGTACGGTATGTACCGATGTGCCGGTATATACCGCCATACCGTACATCAGTATATGTTGAAGTGAAGGTATATATCGTTGTACCGGTACAACGGTATATACCTTCACTTCGGCATATACCGCGGTACGGTATGACGATATATAGCTTCACGTCGGTATATACCGATATATGACGGTATACCGAACTTTCGATATATGCCGGTATATCTTAATTTTTGAAAATTCATACCTTTACCTTACCGTAAAATTTCGTTAAGGTATCATACTTTACCAAAAAAATCGGTATACCATAAATATTGGTATTTTTGGTATTTTTCTGATACGGCATGACGGTATTTTTTGCCAGCCCTAGTCGCGCCTCTAGTTCTACTCAGACACCTTTTGTGGTTTGTTTGATTGAGGTGATTCACCTTGAAGTGCATTCCTAATTTGATTATATATCTTCTCATGTCATTAAATCACTCAAAAATACATTGATTACGCCCTCAATTTCTTGCAAAACTTGAACATGAAACAAAACTTCCAAATCAAGAGGTTAAAAGCTCAAATTGGTTTGAATCATATGTTAATCTATTCAAATTAAATAACATCATTTAAACCTTGATAAGTTATGCAAAAACACCAACCATCATTCACTTTTCTTCATTGTGATATATATCCTAATGGGAAAAAGTGAACCATAATTTACGAGTGTAAAATTAAATCAACAATCAATTGAATGGGGAAAAGTGGACCATAATTTATGAGAGTAAAATTAAACTAAAGTACAATCAATTGGAATCGAAGAATAAAATGGAATAAAAATTAATAATTTGAAGTATGTAGCATAGAGTGTTGCACAAAATATAGCAAATGATTTCATCCGGAATTTAACAGTGTTAAAACCTCCATCCAACAAGGTGATTTGACCATTATAAATATCCACATCATCTTACTTCATTTTTATCCTAAATTAAATTTAAAAAAAGTTACAATAATTAATTAAATTATACTTTGCTCTTCAGTATTTCATGTTGATCTCTTATCTGCATCGAGTGCCAATCGATTCATAAGAAATTGAGTTGTTCGAATTTAATAAATGAAAAGGTTCATGAAGTTACATAAAATAAATGCGTTAACATTTTTTTTCCCTTGAATGTGAATATATACATTATCTACAAAAAAATAAATTAAAGTATTTAATCGAGTCAATCGACTATGAATTAATTGAGAAAAATGTTTCCTATTCAAAATAAAATTTTAAAACTAAATGAGCAGTATACCACTACTTTTAATTCATGAACTTTTTGTTTTGGTTTAATTTAATTTAGGTTAAAAATGATATGACAAGATGATGTGGATATTTAATTAACGGTCACGCCACCTTACGTTGGATGGAGGTTATAACACTGTTAAATTTAGAAGAGTTTTGTTAGCATATCCACTTTATATGGGCACCGTCAGTTTTTATTATAAAGAAAAAAAATTATTATAACATAATAAATCCTAATTGACATTTATTTCTAAGAATTAATGAAATTTAAAAAAAAAAACCCCCAATTGTGGAAGAATAATCAACCCTAAAATTCTTTATTAACTAAAAATATAAAAATTAAATTCTAAAAATAATTATAAGCCGTCGAATAAACTCTAATTAATAATTATAAAATTAAGTTAATTAAACCACATTAAAGGTTAAAAAGAAATAATAAAAGATAACATTGTTTATTTCCGACTTCTTTTGGTTGTTGTCTTGTTGATCACACAAAAGTACTTAATTATACACAACTTTAAATAGACCAAATATTTAATTACTTTTGATTATTAAGGACAAATTAATTACACAGCGATTATTACACTAGCTAGTGTTGGAAGTTGCTATATAAATATTTGAAATTACGTGAAAAGCATTTTTTTTTTAAATAAAGAATAATTATAATCATGCTGTGTGTTCTACTATATATATATATATATATATATATATATATATATATAGATATCCAATATTGGTAAGCATGAGATGAATGAATAAAGTTTGGTTCAGGAAAAAACGAGAGACAGAGCCATCCTTTGCCTACTCCAAATGATGAGAGCAATCTGTTGCGAGTGGCAAAGGCAGATGAAACGAGCTCGAGTAGTGCAGCAGTTGTTTTGCCAATGCCAATGTCAATGTCAGAGAGCGAGATTCTATCGTCTACAAATCTGAAGTCGTTCTCGTTGGAGCAGCTGAGACGAGCAACCTCAGATTTTTGCGAGGACGACAGCTTGCTCGGAGAAGGCGGATTTGGGTGTGTGTTTAAGGGTTGGTTGGATGAGGAAACCCTAAATGCTACTACCCCACCTTCTGCCTTACCTGTTGCTATAAAGAAGCTCATTCCCACTGGCTTCCAGGGTCACAAGGAGTGGCTCGTATGTACCTCATCACTAATTTTATATATTCATTTATTTTCAATTCTCGATTGAATTGAATATGCTTGGTTTCTAGTCGGGATTCTTTCTGTCTCTCTTTCTCATTTTGTCTCTTACTTCATTTTTATTCATGCATCGATCGATCACTCCAACCAGTCGGAAGTGACTTATCTAGGTCGGCTTCGCCACCCGAATCTAGTGAAACTCATTGGGTACTGCTTAGATGGAGAAGATCGAATACTGGTTTACGAGTTTATGCCTGGAGGCTGCTTGGAGAATCTTTTGTTCACCAGAAGTAACCCATTTATTATTATTATTATTATTATTATTATTATTATTATTATTATTATTATTATTATAATTAATATTTTATTTCATTCTTAATTAATTAACAAGTTTAATTTGATTCATTAATGTCGCGAATTGAATAATAAATATATATATATATATATATATATATATATATATGCAGGAAATTGTCCGACACTTTCATGGGCAAGAAGGATTAAGGTTGCTGTAGGTGCAGCGCGAGGGCTGTGTTTCCTACACGAGTTGGAATCGCCAGTCATTTATCGCGATTTCAAGACCTCAAATGTTCTGCTAGATTCTGTAAGTCTGGAAATAAAAAAAAATGAATCAGAGATGAGATTATATTCTAGCTTTTATACATCATAATTTATAAGTAGTGCTTCATATTAATTATTAATGTGTTGGTACAGGAATTCAATGCAAAGCTTTCGGATTTTGGACTGGCGAAAGCTGGGCCAACTGAATCTCAAACTCATGTAACTACAAGAGTAATGGGAACTGAAGGTTATTGTGATCCACGTTATCTTGCCACAGGTACATTTACTTGTTTATATATATAATTCTATTCAGTACCTAGCTATAAAACAAAATCAAAATCAAAATAAATCATTGACACCCTAGCTAGCTAATTTAAGTACTAACATACTAGTGTTGCGTAAACCAATTACATATGTCTTATCTAAGACAGAAAAAAAAAAAAATATATATATATATATATATCACTTAATTTTAATATTGAAAAACATCATTTCTAATACTGAAAAATATTATATTTATTTTACTAAAAAGTACTGCTAAAAAAAGGGCAATGACATTTTAGATAATAATCAAGACACATAATTTTAGATTAACATATACTAAATTTCAGTCACTTTTATAAAACTACCAGGATATCAACCCACTACTTGAAGGCCGCAACCAATCATGAGTATGAGTCATGACAATTTCTAAATAAGTGTCATTTTGGATAAATGCACAGATATTAATAAAGTAATCAAATTACCTTATATATTCTTATGTGTATGCATTAAATGAGTCAAATATGGATGTTTGAATGCATTAAATGAGGACAAATGTGAGAAAACATGAATTTTTCACATCGATTGTATAGAATGGATCGCTTTCTGAAACAAAACTAAAATGTTAAAATATCACTTACTCAAAAACGAAATATACTCCGTTACTAGATGACACAATTGTATGTGACATGATCATATATAAAAAAATGACACTCGGGACCGCCTTGACATTTCGGAGGCCCATGGCGAAATGAAAAAAATGGTCCTAATTTTTCTTTTTTCACGAGCATCTTGAAGTTTCTTCCACTTTATCTTAATTATTCTAAATCTTGAAAAAATGCAATCAATGTTTAGAAAATTTAATTCATGAATTTTGTAAGTAACGAACACTTCATCAATTAAATAATCGTGAAAGAAAGATATTGATGATATTAATTAAAAAAAGAATCAAAATGGCAACAACTCAATTTTTTATTATGATATTTTATATTGGGATTTTTGTGAACTAAAAATTGGGGAATAAATGTCCTAAATACATCAACTCGGCCTTTTTCTTTATAGAGCTTTCAGAAAAATAAATAAAAATTGAGTCTTTAATATTGCATTTCTCGTACTGGATATATCTTTGTTTAAAGTATAAATAGTTGATTAAATAGTCTAATTGTAAAATTGAGATTATCTCAATAAATTTTCACATTAAACTTAAACATTGAAACAAAAAAACAACATAACTAATCACTAAAAAATAGAAAAAAATAAGCAACATAACTAATCACTTAAATAGATATTACCTTAAGGTGAGTTCAGAGTTGAAAAAATAGAGTCCAAGAGAGAGGATCGTTTCAACTTTATGCATATTTTTTAAGACTTAACAAATTCTTATTTTAACTTTTTGGCCCAAAAAAATGGGAGCCATGTGTGCTGGAAACAATAATAGCTAGAGAACACAATAAGATTATTGTGTCAATCACTATACTTTAGAGAATGTTGAAATCGAAGTAAGAGTGTTTAGATTTTTTGAAAAATAACTAAATAAACTAGCTATAAGTAGAGTCGGTGGTGAGAATTGTAGTGCCTGGTTTGAATCTTAAAAATAGTATTCCTATTTGTTGAAATATAAAATTATTGCATAATAAATAGCACAATGATTTTGGTTATATATTTCTAATACATGATCGATAGATAAAAAATACATGAAATATGCTCAATTTTTGAAAATTTCAAAATCATCCATGAGTTCATTATCTTCTTTGAGCAACCCTAAAACAAAATAATAAAATTTATTTAAACAATATCATTTAAAGATACTTCTTGTAATATTTTTTGAAGCAAAATCGTTTATAAATTTCACAATCAATATTTTCTGGCAATTCGTATTCAATAGATATCAAAGCAAGTCCATTCAATATTTCTTGTGATATGATGGACCGTAATAAGAATATTTCAATATCTTCAACTTTGAAAAATTTCTTTCAGCAAATGCAACTGTATCAAATATGGTTAATAAAATTCTATAATCAATATATGCATTAGGACAAACTATTTAGGCTCTTCAAGTAAGTTAATATATCTAGAGTTTTGTTTTGTTTTTGTTTTTGTTTTTGTTTTTTTTTATAAAAGTTATCACATTGTGTTTCATTCTTGAAACAACCCAACCCTTGACCATCATCACTGTGCTCTCCATGCTTAGAATATTCCAAAAGTTTTCACAATTTACTTTTAAAGTTGCATCATCCATTGAATTCAATTTATCAGAAGAAAATAAAAATTCAAAATGGTTTTAATATGAAGTGAATTGAATGAGACTAACTTTTTTTTTAACGAAACTAATGGATTAAACTTTTAAATTTATGCTAGACTTAGTATACATAGTTTTTTTTATTAAAAATTGAAACTATATTAATAATACTATATGTATATGTATAAAAAAAATTGGTGCCCCTATAATTCGTGAGGTCCTGTGTGGCGCACCTCAAGTACGCCCTCAGAACTGCCTAAGACTGTAAGCCATGCAAACAGTAGAATACGTAGTAGCTATATATCAATAAAAGGCTAAAAAGCTCCTCTACGTATGTAGTCATAAGCCAGATCAGATCCCCTATTCCCATCCGTGTTGCATTTCGTGCTCCATAATTAAGTTTTTTTTTTAATTTTTTTAACATACCCTAATTGGGAAAAGATGAACCCTAAATAGAAATTTTAAATTAAAATAAATCATAATAAATTAAAAATTAAAATAAAATAAAATAAAAAAGTTGGAACAAAAAATGCAAGAGAAATTGTAACAGGTAATCCGATTTCGTCATAAGCTCCATCTAAGGCATGCAATCAATGGGCTCAAATGACCGCATTATAATGATATCTAAGTATGTATATATCATATATGCATGTACCAATGTGAATATCAAGTATTTCGGACACTTTCGATAAGGGCAAAAAGGTCATTTTAATAATTGGTTGGTTTAATAATGTATGTATTTTATAGGGAAACTGACGGTAAAGTGCGACGTATATAGTTTTGGAGTAGTGCTACTAGAGCTGCTAACAGGGCGAGCGGCGATCGATGAGACAAAGTTCGAAGAGGAAAAGAAGTTAGTGAATTGGGCAAGACTTCATCTCAACGACAATGGCAAAGTCTTCAGAATTATGGACACTAGGTTACAAGGGCAATATTGTAAAAGAAGCGCTTATATTGTTGCAAATATTGCGCTCCGTTGTGTGAATCTCGACCCCAAATATCGCCCCCCTATGACTTACATTTTGGATATTCTTGAAAATCTTCCCTCCTATAAAAATCACCATTGATCAAACTCCTTTCCTTTTTTTTTATTCCTTTTATTCCTATTTAGATATAGGGTAAAATTGAGAGAGTGAAAATAGGGTGAACATCAAATATTTTAAAAAAAAATTTAAATTTTTTAAAACATCAATTAAAATAAGACGGAAGGAGTATGTCATACTCAATCAAACCGTATTGACATGTGAGTAAATGAAAATTATAATTGAAATTAAATATTAGTTTTTGTGTTAAAAATGTTATTAACTTTCAATTGTAAAATATTATAAGTTTATATATAGAGAGTTTCATTAATTTTATTGCACGCTTAGACGTACGACAGTGTAAGCACCATAACAAAACACAACCTAAATATTGAAATAGAGTAAAGAATAAAAAATAGTAGTTACGCTACTTTCCAAAAGATTAAATAACTCTGATTTGTCAATTGCTTTTGGCCGTCCACCATCACAGCGAGATGACATCATCTAATTTACATATTTGTGTGACACCGTCAAATTTAATATTTTAATATTATTTAATATAAAAATAAAATTTATCATATCATAATTAATCATAATTAACATTTATTATTAAAAATTAAAATATTAAAAGATTATATTCCCTAATTATGAAATAATCAACTCTATTAACTAAAAAATAAAATTAATTATTAAAAAATAAATATAATTTAATGGAATAAATCATAAATAATAATTACAAAATAAAACTAAATCTAAATAAATTGAAATTGAAAAAAATATATGAAAAACTAATAAATATCAAAATGAGGCACCAAACGAATAGAAAAATAAAGTAGAATATATCATTTGCATCAGACCTACAAGAATTGCACGTACTCCACGTCTCCACAAAACAAAAAAACCATTCTTGGTGTCCCTTTGGGGATGGCCTAGTGGTGGAGTGGTGTTTCTTGAGGCCAAAGGTCTCAAGTTCAACCCACCACCAACACCACTAGGTGTGAGCCTGTCACACCTGGCTTGCCAAGTGTGGTTTACCTCCCTTGTGTAGGTTTGCAGGCTATTACACAGGGGCGGGGTTTACCCAGTGCGCACCACGGTAGCAGCTGCGGGTTACCCTCGACATCCAAAAAAAAAACCATTCTTGATGTCTCGTTGGGGATGACCTAGTGGTGGAGTGGTGTTTCTTGAGACCAAAGGTCTCAAGTTCGACCCACCACCAACACCACTAGGTGTGAGCCTGTCACACCTGTTCTGCCAAGTGTGGTTTACATCCCCTGTGTAGGTTTGCAGACTATTACACATGGACGGGGTTTACCCAGTTGCACCACGGTAGCAACTGCGAGTTACCCTAGACATCCAAAGAAAAAAAACCATTCTTGGTCTCCAAGTTTTTATTAAGAATAATTAACTCCCAAAAAAAAAACAAGTTTGAATTATAAAACAAGTATTTATCACTCTTTATAAGAGTTGTCAACTAGGAGTCCGGATGGACTTTGAGATTAAATGGTCCAGCTCAGTCCAGGATCACTAGTATAATGGATTGGGTTGGGCTGGTTTTCTTAAAACATATGAGCCCAGCCCAACCCATGGGTCAAGTTTGAGATGGGATTGGGTTGGGTTGGATTGGGCTGGGTCGGGCCTAAAGTGCAGTCTAATTTGAATAATTTTTTTTATTAATTTTTTTAATATTTAAATCAAATACAAAAAAATTTACCTTTTGTAAATATATACACGTACATGTGCATATATCTTTGTTTATGCATAATAAAATTATTATTTTGTTCAAATAGTTCAAAATTGTAGTATATAGGAAGATTTTTTATATATACTGAAAAAATTAATGAGTTAAAATAAGATTGGTTTGTGGTGGACTTGAGACGGGCTTGGTCTGGGCTAGATTTCAAAAATGGCTCAAATGAACCCATTTTGCTAGGGTAAGCCCCAGCCCCCAACCCACTTAGCTTGTGATTTTCGTAGGTTAGGCCAAGGTCAGCCCATGGCGGGTTTGGATCAGGCTGGTTGGGGTTTGACAACTCTACTCTCATCTGTGAGTTAGTGAAGAATTTTTTTAGTGAAGTTTGAAAGAGCACATAAGTAATCAGGGGTTTTGTAATTTCTTAACTTAGAGTTATTCATTTATAAATTCATGGTAGAGAAGAGATGGAAGGGTCATGATAGGTCACTTAAAATATTTTAAGGGTCGAATGCTATACCTTAAGTGCTTAAGTGATAACCTCATATTTTTCATGTATTTTGAGGTACATTTGAGTGCTATTTGATGGGCATTGCATG
This sequence comes from Perilla frutescens, assembly GCA_026008535.1. Classification (NCBI taxonomy): domain Eukaryota; kingdom Viridiplantae; phylum Streptophyta; class Magnoliopsida; order Lamiales; family Lamiaceae; genus Perilla; species Perilla frutescens. Next base: position 17,375,575 of record BRKX01000014.1, on the reverse strand, counting down.
CATGAAGTGTTGAGTTTTGCATAGTTTTCTATGTTTTGCACAATGTCACGTGTTTGTTCATTGTGAAGGGAATTAATGCCATTTTTTGTGTGGACTTCAAATGAGCTTGGGAAGACCCTAAAAATATAGGAAATCAAGTTAGGAACGCGTTGCAAAAAGAATCGGGTCAATCGGATGAGAAACGAGTGAGAACAAAGCAAAATAGTGAGAGACTGCCGGATGCTGAAAATTACCCGCGACCAGGGTATTCGCGACCCGGGTCGCGAATCATGGTCGCGAATCACCTGTTTTCACTTTTTCTGCACGGTCGCGACAGGGAGGGGGTTCTCCTTTGTATTATTCGCGACCCCACTCGCGAATTTTGCCCTGGTCGTGAATTTTCTGCCACGTCAGCGCCATGTCACGCCACGTCATGCCACGTGGACTGGCGACCCGAGTCGCGGGCACCCTGGTTGCGAATCTGGTCGCGAGTCGAGCGGGCCTGTCCCATTTTTGACCTATTTTTAGGCTTTTCTTAACTTGATATTTAAGGGTTTGATGGATGAAAAATACACACAATTCCACCTACCCAAAAGTTGCCACCAGAGGTTTGCTGCAGAGAAATGAAGACGCGAAGAACAAGATCGACCAAGCGATTCAAGAGCTTTCAAGATTAGAGACGAATTAAACCTTCCGGATTTTATTTACTTTATTCTTAGAATTTCAATGTTTACTTTGTGGATTGTTTTAGTTATTTATTTTGACATGGATAGCTAAAACCCTAGTATTCTAGGGTTGGATTATGAGTTATTTATGAAGTTCTTTTAATTTATTCTATTTGGCGTCTATGATTTAATTATGTTTTGATTATTCCCGCTTTTCTCTGTATTATTTACCTGATCACTAAATGATGCAATTTGATGTGTTAATCCATAATTCGAGAGATGAGTTTTAACACAAGATCTGAAATAATTAACTGGTTAGTCAATATTACTCGAGAGAGTTGTGATTAATTTAGAGAATAATGAATCTTTGGAACCATTAGGAGTTGCATAATAGGTATTGAACGGAGACGTTAATATTTGTTGTGTGATCTACAATCTAGGCACTTCGAGAGAAGGTTTAGAATGCATGAGTGATTGTTCTAGCATGATTTAAATCCCAACATAGACACTAAATGAATTGATTAAGAGAATGAATTAAATAATGAGTATCCAATCCTAGAATGCGTCTTTTCTTCAGTGTTTGATTTTCTGCGTTAATTTCTTCTGTGGTAATTCAGTTTATTTCTTATTCTTAGTTTTTAGATAGTCAAATTCAATCATGATTTGTAGTCTAGATAACGGCAGGAAGTTAAATTATAATAACTAGTAGATTAATCATTAAATTCCTGTGGATACGACCTTGTTCACCGCTATCCTATAAGCCTCGATGTACACTTGCAATTTAGGTGAAAATAAATACCGAACATTAAGCGGGATCCATACCTTGTGTAGAGGTCTGGCCTGCCAGTCTAATTTTGAGTCAGACTGGGCCAGAATTTTATAGGCCCGAAATGATTTTTGATTGGGCCGATCGGAAAAAATATTGGCACAAATGACCGAGCTGGCCCAATGAAAAATTTGAGAAATTAGCCTTCAGCCCATGGGCTGGGCCAAGGATTTTTAGGCCTGGAGTGTTTAGGGTCGGACCAGATCGGATTGGGCTGCAAAATTAAATTTGGTCCATATGCTCGGGCTGGACAAGCCCATTTGACAATTCTAATTATGTGGATTTTTTTTTTTACTTTTTTCCTTCAATTTATTCCATCATTTTCCCTGTAATTTATTATGGAATAATGTTTCATCTTATCTTTTATTTCGTTTTCTCTGAATCGAGTAGAAACAACCTTTTTTTTTTTTGCGTACGTGAAATTAAAATTAGTACCGTCTACTAAACCTCTTTTTAATTTATTTGCAACATTTTCAACAAGATCTAGAAACAGAAACTAGAAACATGCACACTTGATTATCATTTTAACTGTCTGCAAATCTGCAACAGATCAAACAACATAGTACTAATCTAAGTAGCTGTAAATCTATAGACCATAACATGCAAGTAAGTCTGGCCAGGATTGACAATCTGTGAAGGAAAATTGGGATGATTAACAGCATCAGGAAATCCTTGAGTTTCCAAGCACAGTGCAGCATGAGCTCTGTAAACAGCCCCATTTTTCCCCACAGTCTCAGGCAGCATATTACTAGTATAGAACTGCACTCCAACCTGATTAGTCCACACCTCCATCTTTCTCCCCGACTCCTCATCATGAACCACGGCCGCCTTGGTTAGATGGTGCTGCTTCCCTGCCCGGTCCAGGACATAGTTGATGTCATATCCACCAGCTACCTCATTCAACCTGCTCCCAATAGCCCTTGGCTGCAGGAAATCGAAGGGTGTCCCGTTGACAGCGGAGATCACGCCCGTCGGGATGAGTTTATCATCAACAGGAGTGATCTTGGAAGCAAAGAGCTGGATTGTGTGCGACAGTATGTCTCCACTTGCATGGCCGCCTAGATTCCAGTATGTGTGGGAAGCTAGATTCACTGGAGTTGGCTTCTTCACTGGCTTCGCTTCCATTTTTATTGCAAGTTTGTTTGATTGCACGAACATGTATGTCACCGTTACAGATAGTTCACCAGGAAATCCTGCAGATGCAGAAATCAAACCAATAGTGATTATTGTAGTTTTTATAAGACAATCTTCTTTTTCTTTTTCATTAACTGTTTTGATGATTTTATATGTTTTATTATACCTTGTTCGCCATCATGGCTGTTGTAAGTGAGAGTTATGTGACTGTTTTTGACGTATTCTTGGACAGTCCATACAACATCACTGAATCCTATCTTCCCACCTGATCCAGAGAAATTTGATGAATATATAATTAATTATAATCTTTGAGAAAATTAATTCACGAGGTCACATACATATATATATATATAAGTCAATTAATTAATGGGCAAATTAATTAAGGAACGAATTTTGGAAATGATGATATAATTATATACCATGGAGCGTGTTTCCATGATCATTAGCAGGCAGTTTGTAGACTGCACCATTTAGAGTGAATTTCGCGCCTCCGATTCTATTAGCTACGCGCCCGATTAGGCCTCCGAAGTAGGTTGAATCATTCTGCAAATTGTTCAAAAACCATATATACATCAATTCTTCAATTCTAATTTAAATCTATTTTATTTTCTTTAAGAAATGCTCCATCTCTCTCTATCATCGATAGATCATGTAAAAAACCAAGTGAGATATATATATAGGCACATGTGACGACGTACGTTCTCAGAAGTTCATTTCTGCTGAAGATTAAGAATGATCATTTGGCCAAAAATTAATATTTATATTTTTCTGCATATCTCCAATCAAATTGTACAAAATTAAAAAAAAAATACCATAAATGTATAGGTGAAATCATAACAGCATGAAAGTCACCTTGATTCTTGACAATTATAAGCACTTTAAATATATATATATATATATATATGAAGTAATAGTATATTCTTTTTTTATGGAAAAAAACTGTGATAAATTCCAAAAATGGAAAAGAAAAAGATTCTCATAAGACTTACCTTGTAGCCGTCTACGGATCCATAGCCAAGAACTATATCATCCAGCTTGCCTGAAACACGTACAAGATCATCAACCATTTCAGTAATTTTCACACACACACATCTCTGTCTATGGTGTATATGTATATAAGACTGTAAGAGAGAGAGAGAGAGAGAGAGAGAGAGAGAGAGAGAGAGTCACAGAGAGTAACTGAGTTACCATACCATTCCGATCAGGGACTACAACGGAGATAACGGTGGCGCCATAGTTAATAATGTTGAGAGAGAAATCATCCTTTCGCAATTCATATACACCGATTTCTTCAGCACCTTCACACACATTGCCCGCTGCAAACGCTGTTATGATCACGCACAAACACAAAGCTGCTTTTGCCATTTTTTTCAGCTTTTCTTATACAGAGAGAGACCACCGATTTTATAAGTACGTAACTCCTTATAGATAATATAATATATTTATACGCACAAATTAATTGAACGGATGGGGAAAATGGGATTTGGATCAAACAGAAAAATTATTTATTGTTGATAATTAAGGGTTTCTGTGTGTGTGTGTGTGTGTGTGAGAGAGAGAGAGAGAGAGAGGGAGAGGGGAGAGAGAGAATGAGTGAAGTATGACCCTTGTGTGAATCTTCCGGCAATAAATGATGGGAGAAAACATCTAGAAGACTTTTGGAAACAAAAAGTGCGTGTTTCGGCGTTTGATTTCATCCCATTTTCCCACACCTATTTTTAAATTTTATCATAAATATGACTTTATAATTATATGATTTGGTTTCATTTTTTTCACCATTATCGAAAAAAAAAATATTTCCTGCCAAAATCATTTCACAGTCATAATTTTAATTTCCCATTCCGGCTACGTCCAACAGAATATGTCGCCCGTTGATCACCATATATTATCATTAAATTTCAAATTATATTATAGTAAATTTACTCAAATATTGAATATGATCTGATCGAGTAAATCTGGCGTCTATGCAATTAAACACGTGACAGGTAAATTACACTAAGAAAAGGCTATGCAACATATTCCACCTAAAAAATATTAATTTGATTCGAATTAATAATTTTATTTATTTTTTTTACTTGCAAACTCGCGCAATCCACCAATTAGATCACCTAAAATAAGAGCATTACAACTAGCCCACTGGTCAAATTGCCAGAGGTATTTTGTTACAGAAATAAATCGTTTAAACTTAATTTGGAAGGCGAAATTATGTTAAAACGAAGCGTCAAATGTTAAGATGAGAAGTGTCATTTTAAGCTCTTTGAAATGACTTAGGAGATGAAAGTGTTAAATTTAGTTTTTTTTTCCTTCTAAAAATGTTTTATTTTAATTTTTAAAGGCTCTATTATTCAAGAACATTTTGTTAAAATAAGATTTAGCTTCCCATCTATTCTACTAAACATCTTATAAAATGCAAGAGCTGAAAGTTTAGCCAAAAATTCTGATGAAATTATTAAATATTGCATGTATACTTTGACTCCGAGTGTGTATGTATGCAATTACTAATTATGTATAGATACATCTATATAATACTCCCTCCGTTTCGTAAGATTTATTATTTTAGGAGTTTTATTTTGTGTCAAAATGTTTATTGTTTTAGAAATTTTCACTCTTTCTTTCAAGTTTAACCCTACAAATATATGGAAAGATAAAATTTTACCAGCTTTTTAGAAAAATATAAGGAAATAAGATTTTATTTGATATAGAAGGAAGAAATATTTTAGTCTAAAAATTTATTTATTAATTCTAGATTAAAATCATAAAATAACAAATAAAATGAAACGGAAGGAGTATATAATAACAACACCGCGTCCGCAATAGAAATTTAGTGTTTTTCCGCCCATTTGCTCCTTCTGAAAATGAAAAAATAATATTTTATATTATTCAATTATTTATTTTTCATTTAAAATATTGAATATTAGTATATTCCAGATATATAATTATATATTTTCATAAATACTAGATTGCACGCAACTAATTATGGGGACTACAATTAGGAGGAATGTATGTCTACATAATTATATATATCTAATGTATATACATCGAAAGACCACAATTACATTAACAATTTTGTTTCCCAAATCTTATTTGATTGGGCTATTTTTGCATACATCTTTTGGGCCATTTTGGTATGAATTGATAGTGTTAACTGCCGTATAAATGTGTTTTTTGGAAGAAAAGTGTGTTTTGTAAGCATTGCAGGTAATTAACACGAATTTGGAGGAATTGGTCTTTGGGAGAGTGTAGCCAAGTGTGATTGAAGTTAAAGCTGGAAGGGTTCGCAAACCGGTCAGTATGGGCATACCGAGTGAAAGGAGTGCCGAGATGACAAATCCTGGGCTTGAGCGTGCGCGAGATTGGGCTGAAGGCGGGTTCTTCTACACTGTTGGGCTTTGATGCGGATTTTAGAGTCCAGCCGCCTTTGGGGGTCCTATTTTATCACTTTCCTAGTTTGAGTTGATCTAGAATTCTATTATCATAATTAAAGAATTGTATTTAAGGATATTTATATAGATTAAGATTTATCTTTTGCCACATTCCATACTTTACAATGAGAATAGAGACGCACGTTTTTTAGATTTAATTCATCTTCTCGTTATCTTCATGGTGTTCAATTATTCAATATTTTTGCGATCCGATTCTAATATGTAATCAAGCTAAACTCGTTCATATTTCGGTGAAGATTAACGAAACCCTGGTGTAATTATATCTGTAATTCTCGGTGTTTAAAGTCATTAATTATTTCGACCCTGCTAGGTAGTTGCAAATATCTAGTGAATCAGAATTAATTAGTAGCCAATTAAACCGGCCATCCGTAATTGTGGTTTAAGTTTGATTAGTGGTACAACGATTCTTCAGAATCAAGGGAATAACAGTCTAAATTCAATGGTCCTGTGTCAAAGCCTGTTGGTCTAGAATCGGGTTTCTCTAGTGCTCAAGGTTGTCGGCTCATTAAATCTATAGAGTGTCTCATACGGTTGTCAGTCGATTAGGGAAATAATTGGTGAAACGTCTTCCTGATTATCGAGAAACTAAGGAGAAACTAGGCTGCGTCAGTAAGTGTCTTTGGTGGCTATAACTGGTTTGCATGTGTTAATTGGAATTATCTTTGCATCGAGGATCGGTATAGTTAAGCTAGGGTGGAGTTAATTGGAAACTAGAATACATTTTATAATTTGTTAAAAAACTACTCTCTGTTTATTTGTTTATTTTCGTTTCTACTCTACAACAATAAAATTCGTTTGGCAAATTTGGTTTCTGCAGATTGAAAGTTTGGAGTAATTTTCATCGGTCCTTTGGGAGACAATCTTGCTCGCCACTGTTCTGGGTAGTATGGGCATACCGACTGTCGGTCGGATTATTTTTGGTGTAAAACGACTCACCATTATTATATATGTAATTAATTATGGTAAATATGTACAATTTTTTATATATGTATGTAAAACGTCGATCTATCAATCTATATAAAAAATTAACATGATTACATAAATTTGTGAGTATTATTTTTATAATAATATTAATTGATTGAATTTTAATCAAGTTTAAAAATCTATATGTTTTAAAAATCTATATGTTGGTAAGTTTTTTTTTAAGTCATTTTCTCTTTAAATGTGAATAGGATAGTCATTAATGTATTCTTTGCAAGGTTTAAGGGTTTATTTTTTTGGACATTAATAGTAGTTGTTGCTAATATTATTATTTTGTTTTCTACTCTCAAGGATTAAGATTTTCAGTTTGGTATCACAAATCAAAACTTTGAATTACATATGTTTTTTTTGAATTTTTTTAAATTAAATATGTATATCAATATCGGATCACACACAAATCAATTAATCAATTTATCTAAAAATGTTTAAATTTTAAACTTAAATATATTTAAATTATCAAATTAAAAGTATTAATTGATAATATCAATTTAATGTTAAATATTTTAAAAATTTGAAGTTAACTTATTTAAGTTATCAACTTTAAATATATTTTAAGTAGTTAAGACTTTTAATTTTTGAAACAAAATTTATCCCACATTGAAGAATTAATAAATATTATTGTGGATTAACAAATTATAAATTGTGAGGTCAACACTAGTCTTTCCACCTCCTTTCTCGCCATTTCAGTTGAGATCAAGTGTAAAATTTTGATATTTGATTTTCTCAGTTTAATATTAAATATTAAATTAAATATATTTTAAATTTACATAATTAATTTAAATATTTTAAAATTAAATTAATCTCTATAATGGAATATTGTCACATCATAATTCTAATTATCGAAAGTGTTGGTTCTACTACAAATAAAAAAATTGAGTTATTATTGCAATGTTTAAAAAAGTTGTATATAAATTACAAATTAGTTCTGAAAAACAACAATCCGTGCAATGGTGTTTAATGATAACTGCTTGACAAGTGTTCTACAATATGTGTGGGACAGACGTAAGAACAGTAAATAGAAAGCAGTAAAAAAATGCACGAGATTGGTAACCCAGTTTGGTTAATCAACTTACTCTGGGGGGGACTTCGCCCAAACTTGAAGATTCATTTGCTACTACTTCATGAAGTGTATTGAGGAATTTACACATACAAGACTCCCTCCTTATGTCGCCCGTTCTTCTTCAAGAGCTCCTTCGCTAAACGAAAGTTGTGAGATCCCCTCACAACCGTGACAGTAGACTCCCTCTAGCTACCCATGACTTCAACTTACAATCTCTCCCGAGATTGCGTACAAAATAGATTAAAACAACCCCTCACGTGTTTCATTCAAAACACTCAAACACTAGTCTATCACATTGAATTGTTTATGGAACAACTACTAGTTAATACATGGGACACAAATGAAATTGACTCTCAAATAATATGCTAAGAGAATCTAAGAAATTCATCCACCGATTGCACAATGAATCGGTCTTCATATAGCTTTACACCAACATTATTGTTGGCCTTCAATCTTTGGTAATTTGGTAAGCGTATATTGGTTTGTGATCTTTCCAAATGTGTGTAGATGTTTTCCATGTGTTATAAGGTTAAATTCAACACGGTATGTACACCACAAGGCAGTCAAACGAATATATCTTGACCTTCCAAACCTGATCAGCGAAGATCTTCATATTATGAAAACTGCCATATATAAACTGTTCCTGGGTATGTCAGGAATATCAGAGCGAATAGTTCACCAACTGTTCTTCAAAACTTGCACAGCGGAACTTTTCTCTTCAGGCACATACCCTGGAACACATTGTCTTCTGTATCTCGCTAATACAATCTTGTAAATATGGAAACTGCCATATAAAAGTGTCCCTGGGTATGTCTGGGACATCAGAGAGAACAGTTCGTCAATTGTTCTTCTTTTCTTGCACAGCGGAATACGAAGTCTTCTTGGGACATACTCAAACACACATTGTCGAACAATATCTCGCTAACAACACAAAATGAACAATTAGTGCATACCAATGGCACTAACAGTCTTCCCCTTTGGCGTTTATGGAAGACAATAACTCACGATCACAATCTGCACAACACATGAAAAAAACTTTACAGATCAAATGAATATCAAAAAGTGATATTTATAACAAAACTGTTAGACACAGTTTTACGAGCTCCCCCTTAAGCTGAACTGGGGGGGGTTTCACCAACATCCACGATCATTGACTAGGGGGTTTCACCAACATCCACGATCATTGTTTTTGCAGTCTCAACTACTCACAACTTCCCCATAACAATTATCTAAAACAAACTTAAGCAAGTTCGAAAACTTCATAAACTGCGAACTCACAACACGCCGCAGCTTCTCTTCATCTTCATCCATGATCTTATTTCCTACGCTATCATTATTTTTCCCCTTAGTGGCTGCCATAAAAGCCAAAGCTTCGGACGGGAGGCACTTCAGCAGCAACAGCAACTGGAACAGTTTTTGGTGTATCTAATGGAGAGGCAAAACTAAAGGCACGAGCCTTTAGGTCCATCATTAAAGACTCAAGCTCCTACTTTCGAGTCCAGGCAGTCCTGATAGTCTTCTCCAGAAATTAAACTTCTCTATTCAAGAACTGAATATGTCGTTCAAAGAACACGACATTGACAGAGGATCTGGGTGTAAGTCTGTGAGGCACAAATGGCGGCACATCTTTAGCAGAGCTGGCATCAGGATCTGCAGTAGGAATATCACGAGCATGCTGGGTAGAAAAATAGCTTATGGTTGATCACGAGCGAGGGCTCCTTGGTCTCAGAGATGTCTTCCGAGGTCACAACATCATGTTGGGAAGATGGGATGCTGAAAATCATTTCGGGGGTAACCAATGGGCTGCTGATTTCTCTTGAACTCAGCATGGTCACACAACTGATCAAAAATTAACTGGCCAAGGTTGAACACCGCATGTGTTCCAACCGAAAACAACAAGACGCTCAATGTCTTACCAACAGAAGAACGATGTTGGCCGGGATACTAGTTCGTCGCTACAATCTTGTGAAGTATTGAAAACTTCACACTCAAGTCAGATGCCAACAAGGACCTTTTTTTTGCCACACCAAATGACTTACTTCAATCAATTCATCTGCCACATCATTTATGTCAGGAACAGAATCAGGAGCAGTAGAGTGCTCTCGGCCCAGATACTCATTAATCACCGCAGGGAAAAAGAACGCCAATTTCCACGCACATAAACAGAAAAAGCATGTGCAGAATTCACATCACAGATGAGCTTGCATAGATTAGCATAAAATTCATGGAACACAACCTTTAAAAACAAAGGCACATCATAGATAGATTTTTCAAGCTTCAAATCAAATAGTAGATCAACCATACTGATTCAGAGTCTGCACTGTTTAACATATCCTCTGGCACATCATCAGCCTCTTCAACAAAAGGGGTCGGAGCTCTAGTATTCTTCATCAACAGCTGGTGAGAAGATGAGGCTAGGCCTACGAGATATTCAGACACGCTCATTGTCACACAGCGAGCGGAAGCAAAGGCAGAGGCCTTCTTACCATTAGCTTTTCGTCGAGCAGAGTTAGGCTTTGCTCGAGTTCCCAACTGAGATATAAAAATCTCATCTTCATTAGAGTTTTACTTAGCATCAGTAGAATCAACATAATTCTTAGAGGCGGCAGAGGATTCTTCTAGTTCATCAAGCAATTGAAGCTTGAGCTTCACACCACGAAAATTAGAAAAAGGTCTCTCCTTGTTCCAAAACAGGTAGAACAGATCCAGCATCAGGTGAGGAAACATCTTCCTCAATAGCAACAACATCTTCAATTCTCGTAAACTGAGTGAGAGTGGGAGCAACAGCATCAGCAACTTTCGGCAAGGCTTCTCCCAAACAGAACTAGAATTGTAACCACCAGAGTATCCATAGAGGTGGTTACGTCTGCGACAGACGCTGGCACAGATTTAAAAGTCATGGCATCAATTAATGTGGCAAACTCTTCAATTAAAGAGGAATCAAGATAAGTAGCAGTGGCAATCATCGATTCCAATGATGCAGGCCTCACAACCGGGGATGAGGAAAGAACATCGAAAACCCTAAATTGAGATGAGGCTTCCGGAACTGTAACAGAAACCGACTCAGATAGAGTCACAGATACCTCAGGAGCATTGCAAGGCACGGATGTAGGGACTTCTACCGGCTCAAACACAACATCACTGCTGGGAATAACGGTAGTGGGAACAAATGTGGAGAACACAAGTGATTTTTATAGTTCTCCAAGAGCATTTCATAATCACAATTTGAATAAGGAAATAATTAGATTAATTTCTATAATTAGGGATCACTTCCCTTGTAAAATCTACTATGCACCTCCTCGGGAACTGGAGGCAAGCTGGGCGAGAAAATCGAGGGCCCACTAGCCGTTGCAGTTAAAAAATAACTGCTACAAACTGTGCTTGCATCTGTCAGGCACATATGGAGGTACACATCACACAAGACCATAAAACACTTGGTCACTTCATTTTCTTTGTAGATACGTCACTGACCAAGACTGTACAGAGACACTTTTCGCAAAGGAGAAGTTTAGAGAACACAAAGACCCAATGAGGATGACGATAGGTATCGACCTGTGAAGGGAGTTGAGCGAGTTGAGAATTCCAGTGTCAATGAGAAGATCGATGCTCTGACTTCTCTGGTCAGAGGACTCGTTGTAGCACAAATTCAGAATGGTTGTTGCGGAGTGTGCCTAGAGAATGGGCATCCTACTGATGCTTGTCCGACTATGTAAGATTCTCCAACGGAGTAGGCTTGTTATGGATCCGGTGATGCTCAACAAGATGCTCTGAGATGGAAGAGGTATGATCCATATTCCAATACCTACAACCCAGGCTGGAGGAACCACCCGAACTTTAGATGGAGACAGCCCGATCAGAAAGTGCCCAGAGTTTTACCTCAGAGATAGCCACTGGGTGGTCAGTATGGGCATATTGACAAGTCTGCACCCAGTCTGAGTGAAATTATGAAGTGTCTGGAGCAAAACAATGCCTTAGTGAACAATCTGGCGCAGAGCCAGAAAGCATTCCAGCAAGAGATGCAAGCCGCTCCGGGGAGTATGGGCATTCAAATCACCCAACTTGCTACTCAAATGAACAAGATGTAGGCAAATCAAGGCAAGCTTCCTTCTCAAGCTGAGCAGAATCCAAAGGGAAATGTTAGTGCAGTTACCTTACGAAGTGGGAAGGAATTAGCCGAGTTGGAGGCTAAAAAGAAAGCAAAGGAGCAGTATGGGCATACTGCAGAGTTGGAAAACCTCCCCAGAGCAAAGGAAGAACAAATTGCCGAACTTACTCCTCCTAAGGTCAGTATTGAACCCAAAATTTCTAACCCTCTGATTGCAGCTCCTTTTCCTTCCAGGTTGGTTCGAAACAAGAAAGAGGATGATGAAAAGGAGATCCTTGAGCTGTTCAAGAATGTAGAAATCAATTTGCCTTTGATTGATACTATTAAGCAAGTTCCTAGGTACGCCAAATTCTTGAAAGAGTTGTGTGCTAAAAAGATGAGATATGGAAAAGATACGAGGATTAAAGTAGGTGAAAATGTTTATGCTGTCATTCAAAGAAAGTTACCACAAAAATATAGGGATCCTGGTATGTTTACCATTCCTTGCATCATTGGCAGTAAGAAAGTTGAAAGAGTCATGTTAGATTTAGGTGCATCCATCAATGTTATGCCTTTGTCTATGTATAAAGATTTACAGTTAGGACCTATGAAAGAAACTCGTGTTATCATTCAGTTAACCGATAGGTCCAATACATATTCTCAAGGTGTGGTAGAAGAAGTTCTTGTTAAGGTTAATGATTTAATTTTTTCTGTGGATTTTTACATTGTTAACATGGATGACTCCTCTTTTGCACATAGATCATTGATTCTGTTAGGACATCCATTCATGAAAATAGCAAGAACAAAAATTGATGTTGATAAAGGCATGCTTAGCTTTGAATTTGATGATGATGTTGTTACATTTAATATTTTTGAAGCTATCAAGCATGTTGATGATCCTGAAGCTCTTTATGTGGCTGATATTGTTGATTCTTTAGTTGACGAATTTGTTGAGCAAAATTTCAGGGAAGATAAGTTAGAATAGATACTTTTTGGTGGAGTAACTGAAACTGCTGCGAATACAGAAGAAGAAGATGACATTAGAGAAATCATCCAGCGGTTGGATGCCACAAGTGAGTTTTCAGCTCGGAATCTGCCAGGCCGTATGCCCCTACCGACCAACTTGGAGCTAATTTTGCCATCGCATGTGAAGGCTCCTGTACTGGAGTTGAAGGTCCTTCCTGAGCATCTGAAATATGCTTACTTGGGAGAGCAAGAGACGTTGTCAGTCATCATCAGCAAAGATCTAAATTCAGAGCAAGAATGACGGTTGGTCGAATTGTTGAAAAGGCACAAGGGTGCAATTGGTTGGACATTAGCCGATGTTAAAGGGATCAGCCCTGATATATGCATGCACCGGATTTTTCTTGAGCCAGATTGCAAGCCATCTCCAGATCCATAAAGAAAATTGAACCCAGTGATACAAGAAGTGGTTCTCAAAGAAATCCTCAAGCTGCTCCAGCTAGGAATTATTTACCCAATCTCCGACAGTGTTTGGGTTAGTCCAGTGCACGTGGTACCAAAGAAGTCCGGATTCCAGCTTGTCAAGAATGAGAATAATGAATTGATTCTGATGAGGCTGCAAACCGGTTGGCGCATGTGCATCGATTTTCAGAGATTGAATGATTCCACACGCAAAGATCATTTTCCTTTGCCGTTCATCGATAAAATGCTCGAATGCTTGGTGGGAAAATACTTCTTTTGCTTCCTGGACGGTTACTCGGGTTACTTCTAAATCTTTGTAGCCCAAGAAGACCAAGAAAAGACGACTTTCACATGCCCGTTTGGGACGTTCGCCTATCGAAAAATGCCATTTGGGTTATGTAATGCCCCTGGCACTTTCCAACGGTGTATGATGAGTATCTTTTCAGATCTGATTGAGAGTTACATCGAGATTTTTATGGATGACTTTACAGTACATGGAGATTCCTTTGCTCAATGTTTGAATAATCAGGATAAGGTACTACATAGATGCGTGGAGACAGATTTGGTACTCAATTTTGAAAAATGTCACTTCATGGTGAAGCAAGGAATTGTGCTCAGCCACGTTATTTCTGCAAAAAAGATCAAAGTTGACAAATCTAAGGTTGGTCTGATTGTGAAGCTGCCCTACCCATCAAATGAGAAGGAAATTTGAGCTTTTCTAGGCCATGCGGGTTTTTACAGGCATTTCATCCAAAACTTCTCGAAGATTGCACAACCTCTGACAAAGTTGCTGTAGAAAGATGCCCCATTCATTTTCGATGACAAATGCAAAGAAGCTTTCGATTTGTTGAAAAGAAAACTCACGTCTGCTCCTATCATACAACCATCTCAATGGGGGCTACCATTTGAGATCATGTGTAATGTAAGCGACTTTGCTGTTGGAGTCGTATTTGGACAAAAGAGTGGGAAAAATAGCCATGTGATTTATTATGCTTCGAAGACTCTTAATCCTACTCAATGAAATTACACGATGACGGAGAAAGAGCTTCTGGCTATTGTCTTTGGATGTGAAAAATTCTGATCTTATCTTGTTGGATCGAAGGTCGTGGTGTACTCTGACCATGCAGATTTGAAGTATCCACTCTCCAAATAGGAATCTAAGCCTCGTCTCATCCGTTGGGTACTTCTGCTACAGGAATTCGACTTGGAAATCAAGGATAAAAAGGGGGCTGAGAATATTGTTGCTGATCATTTAAGCAGACTATTGACGAAGTCGGATGGTATGCCCATACCGGATGATTTTCCTGATGAACTTTTGCTGGCAGCCGCGAGTGTGACCCCATGGTATGCGGATTTGGTTAATTTTCTGACTACTGGGATGTTCCCAACATGAGTCTATGAAAATAGCTTATGACATCATGTACAATCTTAGGCAGCTATTCGGTCATTAGAACCGCTCGGCACGCCATTTGGTAATGAAAAAGCTGATGGATGTGAGAATGGTTGACTCCACACCTATTAGGGATCATGTTCTCATGATGATGGGGTATCTGTTTGAGATCGAGACCTTGAATGGAGAATTGGACGCCGATTCTCAAATCGACATTGTTCTTCATAGTTTGTCCTCAAAGTTTGAGCAGTTCAGGCTGAACTTTAACATGATTAAAAGGGACGTCAGCCTGACTGAACTGCTCATAGACCTTCAGGTGGAAAAAAGAAGAAGAGATACGCACCTAAAAAGGCTACAGATGAGGCGCCAAAGGTAAAGAAGCCAAAGGCAAAGATTCCTCCTGAGGAGTTCAAGTAGAAGACTAAGTGCTTCAAGTGCGGCCAACTAGGTAACTTGAAGGCGGCGTGCCCTAACAAGAAGAAGAAGAAGAGAGGTACATCTCACATTCTGGTTGTAGTAACATGTTTAGCTACTTGTTCTACCCAGTCATAGGTAGTAGATACTGGAACTACTGATCATGTTTGCATGTCTTTACAGGGGTTCCTGGTAAAAAGACAGCTGAGTGAGGATGAGATCACCGTCTACATGAGCAATGCTACGAGAGTGGCATTTGTTGCAGTGGGAGATGTTGTTTTACCGTTCAGTAGTGATAGAGCTTTGGTTTTGAAAGATTGTCTTTATGTGTCTGGTTTTAGGCGAAACTGGTTTTCAGTTTCTAAATTGATTATGGATGGATATTATGTTTCTTTTGATAATAAAGTAGTTATCTTTAGTGGTAAACATTCTATCTGTTCTGGCACATTGGACAGACACCTATACTTTCTTAAACCAATTGAAAACACTACGCAAAGACAACTGTTGAATACATCGATCATAAACCCTAACAAGAGAAAAGAACCTTCAGACTTTAATCAAACCTATCTTTGGCATCTAAGGCTAGGTCATATTAACCTTAAGAGGATACAAAGGCTTGTAAACGATGGACCATTATATTCGTTGGTACTGGAATCATTTCCTTTGTGTGAATCCTGTTTGGAAGGTAAAATGACCAAACGTCCTTTCCAGTTAAAAGGAAATAGATCCGAAGGGCTATTAGATTTGATTCACTCTGACCTGTGCGGCCATATATCAGTTCAAGCTCGAGGGGGGTTTGAGTATTTCATCACTCTCATTGATGATTACTCTAGATACGGATATATCTATCTGTTGTGTCGCAAGTCTGAATGCTTTGAGAAATTCAAAGAATTTAAGGCGGAAATGGAGAAATGAACAGACAGAAGTATCAAGTCACTACGTTCTGATCGTAGTGGCAAGTACCTCTCAAGTGAATTTAGGGATTACATGGCAGAGAATGGGATTACCTCCCAGTTGACTACGCCTGGAACGCCACAACAGAATGGTGTGGCAAAAAGAAGGAATCGTACACTGGTAGAGATGGTTAGATCGATGATGAGTTATTCTGAGTTGCACATTTCATTCTAGGGATATGCCCTGGAAACGGCAGCCTATATTCTTAACTTGGTTCTATCAAAATTAGTTCCTTCTACGCCCACAGAACTATGGACTGGACGAAAGCCCAGTTTAAACCATATTCGGATTTGGGGTAGCCCAACACACATGTTAAACAAGGAAGCTGATAAACTGGCTCCTCGTACTGATGTAAGGCTGTTCGTTGGATATCCTAGGGAAACGAAATGTAGTTTGTTTTATAATCCTAAGGATCAGAAGATCATTGTCAATACCAATGCTCGATTCTTAGAAGAAGACTATGTTATAAAACATAAACCAAGGAGTCAAATCATCCTTGAGGAGTTAAGGGAAGGATCGAATCCTACACCGGTTGTACATGAAGAGGTACCACCAGATACTGCACAACGTGTCACAGAAGTACATGAACTGCCTCGTTACAGTGAGAGGGTTGTACGCCAACCTGATAGATTCATTGGTCTGGGAAAGGCTTCAGATTTCCCAAGGGGACTAAATGAATTGGATCCCAGGACCTATGATGAGGCAATTTAAGATAAAGATGCGGATTCTTGGAAAACTGAAATGGAGTCTGAGATTGGATCTATAGATCGCAATCAAGTCTGGAAACTTGTAAAACCACAAGATGGGGTAAAACCCATTGGCTGTAAGTGGGTCTACAAGCGCAAGAGAGGATTGACAAGTCCAAATTCTCTCATATTTTTGTGTCTTTTTCTCGTTCTTCTGTCCTTTATTTTTTCTATTTTTAAGTCGAAAAGAGCCAGAATGGGCACAAGGGGCAGCAGGAGGCAGGAGAATCACTTATAGAGGGCACAAATGTGCCAATGATACCAAGATAGACAACAACTTCTCAGCGGAAAGCTCTCTCTCAAGCCTGGCGGAAATCGCCTACCATCCCAGCAAAAGCTGAAGGAGAAGTTTGTGATCGTGCTCACAACAACCCCAGAGTGATTAAGAGGAGAAGGAGAGGAGACTGGGCACAAGAGAAACTAATGCCAGCTACAGCAGGAGCAATGCACCCTAGCCGCCGAAGAAAAGAGGAGCCGCAGAAGACAAGTTGACGCTTCCAGAAGGATGCTCGGCTCTACAAGGAAAGTTGCTATGTCGGCGCAACTAGGGCACGGAAAGTACAGAATCTACGACTCAGAATCTTCTAAATAAGGGAAGAATCTGCCAGATATGGAAAGTCTTGGGCATGGCGGCTGCATGTTGGGGTGAAGATCCCCGGCCTGTCGGGGAGTTTATCTAGTGTCTTTGTACTCCTATATAAGTAGATCTCATGGCAGCAAACAAACATCACTCTTTATAAGAATTCACGTACCATAGCACCAAATAATTTTATTTAGTTTTGTTTTACTTTTCTGCAATAGGTCTCGGGCTTTATGCCCGTAGACACTTAGGATTTACTGCTTTATGTTCTTCAATCCAGCGTTGGAGTTGGATTTATTTTGCAGTTTAATATAAGTAATTTTTTCATTTATATTATGTTTTGTTTTATTTATTTTATTTATTTTTATTATTCTAAGTCTAGCATGAGCGGCTAGACTCGTTATTCCGGATTGAACAAGGATAAGAACTTAATGAACAGGTAAGAACCGTGAGGCTTATGGGCATAAACTGTGTGAATCTGGTTCCGTCGTGTAGTCATTTTCTTTGTTGCATTATACAGTGGACTAAGCTAGTTAATCGTGGCTGATCACTCGTTAATTAGAATTGTGTTCACTACCTCTATAAATGGTCAATGAATCATAGCTGTGTATTGGTCATAAAGGGATGGGATGCATCACGGGTACTGAGGGCATATGAGAGATCTTTGTCTAGGTAAATCTGGGTCTGTCTAGATCATAATGCTGCTTTGTTGCTTACAATCATATGAGAGATCGGGGTTGGATAACAAGTTAGGGTTTAGGGGACGAGAGATCACCTCTGGGCTAAACTGAAAAGATAGATTGGGTACGTTGAGAGAGATCTGGTACCTTTAACCAGATAATTAGGTTTACATAACTAATCAGCGTGCCCATGATCGGTCAAGTGTTTGTTAAGTTCGATATCTAAGTTCTAATCCGGAATACGTTACTACTAATATTTTTCTTTCTTTGTCCTGTTTTGTTTTGTTATTTTATTTTACAGTCTTTAAATACAAGTACGGAGACCACAACAATCCTCAAACCTTTTGGAAAAGTGACACTGAAGATAGAATTCATAGCTCCTCGTGGGATCGACCCTTACTCACATAAAGCTTGCTACGCCTTGCTGTGGGCATAAGGATAACTCTCTCTTAAGAATTATTCTGACCGTGAAACGACCGTGCGTTAAGGATCTGACTTGAAGGTTGAAACCTTCAAGGCAAGATTGGTGGCAAAAGGGTATACTCAGAAAGAAGGGATTGATTATGAGGAAACCTTTTCATCGGTAGCCATGCTTAAGTCAATCCAGATTCTCTTGTTAATTGTCGTTCATATGAATTATGAGATCTGACAGATGGATGTCAAGACAGCTTTCCTAAACGGAAGTCTTAAAGAAAACATTCACATGAAACAACCAGAGGGATTCATTGCTAAGGGCCAAGAGCACTTGGTGTGTAAGCTTAAGAGATCCATTTATGGACTTAAGCAGGTATCGAGATCTTGGAACATCCGATTTGATGAGGTTATCCAATCATATGGATTCGTGCAAAATCCGGATGAGAGTTGTGTGTGACGGAAATGTGGTGGCATTCCTCATACTTTATGTTGATGACATCTTGCTTATTGGAAACAGTAAGAAGGCATTGTCGAACATTAGGGTGTGGTTGTCTGAGTAGTTTGATATGAAGGATCTGGGTAAAGCCGAACATGTCCTTGGTATCAAGATCATTCAAGATCGCCAGAAAAGGATGTTATGTCTGTCCCAGACGACTTATATCGATACAGTACTAGCTAGGTTTGGCATGCAAGATTCCAAGAAAGGTTTTATACCTTACAGGCATGGAATTCATCTATCCAAGGAAATGTGTCCCCAAACACAGTTTGAGATAGAGGAAATGAAGAAAGTACCATATGATTCGGCTGTGGGAAGTTTGATGTATGATATGCTATGCACTAGGCTTGATATATGTTATGCCATCAGCATAGTAAGCAGATATCAGTCTAACCCTAGACAAAGGTCACTGCACTGCAGTCAAAAACATTCTCAAGTACCTTAAAAGGACTCAAGATTACATGTTGGTATTCCGTTCTCATAGTCTAGTGCCTTTGGGTTACACGAGCTCAGATTTTCAATCCGAAAAAGATCAGAGTAAGTCTATCTCGGGTAATGTGTTTACATTAGGAGGTGAAGCCATCGCATGCAGGAGCATAAAGCAGAAACGCATTGCTGATTCCACCATGGAAGCCGAGTATGTAGTTGCCTCTGAGGCTGTAAAAGAGGTTGTCTGGCTCCGCGGGTTCCTAGTGGGCTTGGGTATGGTTCCTGATTTGCTTAAGACTATCACGATATACTGTGATAACTCTGGTGCAGTGGCAAATTCGAAGGAACCTAGAGCCCACAAGGCAAGTAAACACATAGAGAGAAAGTACCATCTTATACGAGAAATCATTAAGAGAGGAGACATGGCAGTGGCCAAGATTGCATTGGAGGACAACCTGGCTGATCCATTCATGCAGAGTCTGCCGGCTAAGACCTTTGATGGTCACGTGAAGAAAATAGGAGTGAGATGCAGACCTGGTGGCGCAGTTTGAGTTGATAGTTTTGATTGGAGAGTTAGCCAGTTAGTTTTTATGCTTGAAAGACATGCTTCAAGTATAAGTGGGAGATTGTTAGTTTTGTATACTGGAAAGACATGTCTTTGTATACTTTTCTAATGATGTGATGATATGAAATGAAAGTTATTGCAGTCACTGTTTACATTTAGATTATGTTATATAATTGTTCTATGCAATGTTCCATATACTTACATTGTAGATGATATGGTGTGGGGAGTCATACGGTAAGATCATATCATTAGAACATTGTATTGTATTAAAGAGCTCACGGCTTAGATGGTCCTGAACACACCATCGATACACCGTAGAATAATCTGATAAGTTAGTTTATCTTGACTAACTGATTATTCTAGTACACTTGTTAGTGTATTGAGGAAGATCACGATAGGATATTATTCTGTCTCTAACCCAGTTAGTGAGAGAATAAAGATCCATAGAGTTCGAGTTCTGAACTCATGTGATATTGGCGAGCATATGTGTGCGTTGTTTGTTACTTTAATTTATCAATGAGTGAGATCTTTTCGTAGATCAATAAACTCGATATCTTGGGTAATAACAATGTATGCATGATGTGTCGAGCAGTATGCATGAGCACCGTGTCCTGGTGCGCCAAGTTGATGATGTTCTCTTAAGGAAATACAAGTTCATGTTGAAACCCTGCAGGTGGAATTTATTCCTTACATGGTAAAGCTTGTGTGGTACTACTCAAGGTTTTAGATGTTAATTAATTATAGCTGTCAGAGGCTGACATAATTAATTAATGAATATTATATCTTAAACACGGGGAATGACTGAACTAAAGGAGAAAGCATATTCACAAATATGTATTAAATTGGTATGTCAGTTTTACTTCTTTAGTGGAATAAAAGTAAAACTTAATTTATTTAGTTATATCCTAAGTTTATTGGATATTGGATATTAAATAAATTAGTGGGCCAATTTAATATTTTTCTAGATCCCTATTGTAGCCCAATTAACTGTTAGTGGACTGGATATAGAACTTGAGATAGAGGCCCAAACCTAGTAGGGTTTGAGAAGCAATTTTCACCCACCTCTCTATTTAATAGAGAGGGGGGGATGAAAATTTCAACAGTTAATATATTAGCCCCTCTTTGTCTCTCAAGATATCCACTGATTTCACAAACCTATCTAGTAGATTTCAACCACTCTGAATCTAGATACAGTTTGGAAATACAACAGAAGATCTCGGAGTGGAATTACTGCATTGTGGCCGTCGATCATCTTGAAAAAAAGGACGCCTATTCCCGATTCATTCAACAGCAAGATTAGTCCTGTAATCTTGTCCTCAGACCGTCTGACAATTATAAGTAATTC
Organism: Perilla frutescens; assembly: GCA_026008535.1. Lineage (NCBI taxonomy): Eukaryota > Viridiplantae > Streptophyta > Magnoliopsida > Lamiales > Lamiaceae > Perilla > Perilla frutescens. Next base: position 17,353,965 of record BRKX01000014.1, on the reverse strand, counting down.
GAATATATGTATTCCGCTTTGTTAGATTCGTTTTGCATGGTTTTGTGTTTGACGTGATAAACATGCATGTGACATAAAAATATGATTTGCATGAACATGAATTAATGAACAACCAATAGATCATGCGGTGGTTTAATTCGAAAAAACCCCAACATGTATATCATAGTGGAGCCTTTTATATCTCGGTTTAAAACCCTGAATTGGAGATTAAAAATCACATTCTCACGGACCCATACACATGGGTCGACCGACATGATTGGGTCAACCCAAAGGCCTATTTTTACACTAGGTCAACCCAGGTGAGTTTGGTCAGGTTGACCCAGGCCTTCACAAATTGCTCTGGGCTAGGTCGACTGACACTTTTCGGGTCGACCCAAGCTATTTTCATACTGAGCTTCGAATTTTTTGGGTTTTGATCATTTAATCAAGTCCATTAGGCTTTAATTGAGTATTTAATTAAGCACAAAAGCCTAATTAAATCCTCCTTCAATTCCTCAAGTCCTTATTTAACTGTTTTGCTTCAAATATGCAACGAAATCACAATTATTACTACAAAACTAGCAACCACATCAAAAGCTCTAAATGATAACAATATAAGTACAGAAGCTACATAAAATACACAACTTCATATAATAAACATCATCAATTTATATCCAAAAGTTGTGTAAAATACACAATTGTCAAAGCCCCCAAACTTAAATTATTACTAGTCATGAGCAACGAAAAAGAACAGAAAAGAAAAGATATGAAGTGATGATCAAAGTACTTACCTCGAATTTCCCTTAGATACACCAAACTGAACATGGAACGATTAGACAGATAAAACTAATAGCACATCAATCAAAATTCATTGGAATTATAAACCTCTCGAAAGGTAAATATAAAAATTCACTCCATACTCGAGCGTATAAAGTGTAACTCTCAAAATCAGAAAATACCATAATCCACCATAAACTTCCAAACCGTCTATCTCTCCACTACTTAAAATGTAAATTTAAACTGAAAATTAAATAGGACTTATGTTGGTTATAATCTTGACTTTTTGGACAGATAGGCAAAATATGGTTAAGTGACTTATCCCAAAAGATTCTCGAGTTAGCTACTCTCAATTATCCCCCAGAAATCACCAACTAGTGGCAAATCATAGTAGAACTAAATCTTGTTTAGTTCACTTCTCCCTTTCCAACATCAAATAAAATCACCAACAGTGCATACTGAAATTTCACAGATAAATAGAACAAAGAGTTGGATGGATCTTTTATGCTCTTTTATTTTTTTTTTTCCTTTTTTTTCTCTTATTCAAAAATATATATGCATATATATACATATATATTTTTCTTTTTCTTTTTTTTTGTAGAGCTTATAAGACTCCATAATAATTTTCCACCGTACAACAAATATTCCACAACATGATAACAATTTATTACACCATTGATCTATACGAAGAATTCTCATACATCCAGACATAAAATTTCTCAATCCCCCTACTATCAAAGAATAGGCTAAAAAGCTCAAACAGATTGACTATGAAATCTTTTACAGATAGGTAAACACTAGAAAAAATCAAAGGTTAACAAAAATGGGCTAAAATCATTTTTTCAATTCAAGTAAACTATATAGTCTTGATATAGATACCAGAGCAAGTTCTAGAGATTAACTACCACTACTAGAAAAACGCTAATAGACAACGGGTATTCCCCGTTGTCTATAGAGAAATCGCCCGTTGTCTATAAAGGTGTTGTCTATTAGCGCATGCTGATAGACAACGACCAATACCCGTTGTCTTTATAATAATAGACAACGGTTATTTTGACCGTTGTTAAATTCAAAAAACACATTAAAAAAAAGACAACGGTTGTCCTAAAAAACGGTTGTCTATTAGTTCATACACAACGGTTTTTAGGACAACCGTTGTGTGTTTAAATGTAGACAACGGTTTTTATGAAAAACCGTTGTCTGTATTGAAATGGACAACGGGTTGATATCTGACCGTTGTAAATTTTTTTCCATCAGACAACGGCTTTCTGTGATCGTTGTCTTTTTTTTTTTAATTTCTTTCTGCTATTTTTAAATACATATAGCCCTGTTTATTTAAAAAATTTCCCATAATAATAAACAATTAAACCGAACAATAATTCATTACATAATAACCATAATGTATACAAAATCAATAATACAACATGTAAGTTCCCCAAAATAACATAATTAAATCCGAGATAAACTAATATTAAATATTTTGCATTCAACATTGTTATAAGTTCATAAGCTCAAGTAGTAAAAAAAAGTTCGACTTTTCTAGCCTTCTGCTCTTTCCCTTGCCTCACTTATAAGAATGGCCACTTCATCATCAACTCAACTAAAAAAACAATTGTCTAATTAAGTATCAATTCCATTAATGCATGTCATATAAATTTAAAAGAAGCAAAGTTAAGATTAATTATTCAAACTTACAATGTCAATCTGGAACAATCTATCTTCTTCATTAATGAAAAAAGGAACCTGCAATTGTCAAGGATTATGAGTATATACGCACTAATAATTAATAATTAACAATTATATATATTAATTGCTTGGGAGAATAAACTAAAGAATTATTGGGTTGGTTCTGATATGCTAGTATATATATTAATTGCTTGGGAGACCTCACCAGAAAGCATTAAGGTGTGGTAACTGGTAAGTAACTAGCTAGTTCCCAAATTTATGCAATCCAAAACATGCATATAATGAGAAGACCCCAGAATTTAGATACTCCAAGTATTACCCTCATGACTTTGATACTAGATGTAAACATAACTCAATATTAGATGCAGAGATTTCAGAAATCAAGCCTTAAATTGAAAAACTGTTATATTCACCAAAGGGTGGCAGAGAAAAAATTAGTTTAACAGCTCAAATTTGCAGACAACCACACCACAAGAATAAAAGGTAAGTTCCTAAATAGGCTTCCTCATGTGCTTGGGAACCCAAAATATCAACTTAAGAACCAGAGAAAGATGGTTAATACTTTTGCATGCAATCTAAATTGGAAAATCTGCAAATCTAAAAATATAAGAGCAGAGATGAAGACAATTGAAGAGCATCACCAAAATATCACCTCTTATAAAAAAAAAATGTTCAGCAGTTAGCATAAATTAAAGGACTTTGAAGAATGCAGCATACCCACTAAATGACTTCCCAATTGCATCAAAACAGTTCACATAATCAGCATTTAGCCAAAACTGACGCATAGCTTGAAGCAATCTTTCTCTGATTACCCTAAAAAACAGCATTTACAGTAACAATAGCTCTTGTAGCAGCATAATAAGCTTTCCACCCGTTAGATGGGGTCACATTGTCTTGCTCCAAAGTAAAATCCTAGTAGAAAAGGGAGAAAACCAAAAGCAAAATAATTAGCACTATTTATTATTTCAAACATGACAGATGAGTGCAGAACAGTGAAGCCAAATAATACCAAAAAAAGAAGAAATTAAACTGAAAAAAAAAATCACTCACTTGAGTAGTTTCAATTTTCCTCGAACAGATTCACCAATCCAAAAATTCTCTTCAAACGCTCCCTCAACAATGTTTTAGAACTAACAGCCTTATAAGAATGAAAAAATTGAGTTTTAGAACAGTATGATAGAAGGTAACAGTATGTCATAAATATGGGAAATAAATCTCGAGCAAATGAAGCCTTGCGTGAAGTGCAATTAATTGCTGGCCAATTCCTACTACCTGCACGTAAAGATTAAACTATTTTTTATTAAGAAAGCTGCTGGAAGAAGCAAACTTTGCAAAAGATCGATGATGCATATAATTAAATTCACATTTAAATAAACTCACATATAGGCAAGCTCGAAGTTTGATGATAAATCCATTGCAGATGGCAAGGACATATATCATTGATTAAAATTTCATAATTAGCCCACAAACAGTTAAATAAAGGAATAATTTCAGTATATCTCTATCTGTAATCGGCTAGTTACTTGTGCATTATTGGAAATGTAAATTTAAAATGCATAATTACACATGGAGACATTATATGTAATATAATGTCACAATATTGGTGCAACAGTTTCAAATTAAAAAAAATAAAAAAAATAAAATCGTGGGTGCTAGCTAGACTGGTGCTGTACCTTACAGAATCACAAGCAGCGATATGATTTATCCTTTTTAATTGACGAAACAATAGAACTCTCTTGCCTCTTGGATGCTATTCATCCAATAAAAGACCAAAGGGATAAAGGGAATACTGTATCAGTTTTTGCATCATTTTTTCAGAAGAGCAGATTGTCAAAATAAGCTTCTTTCTACTACCTGCTTGTAAAGATGAAAATAGTTCAAATTTAAAAGTCAATCAAAAAGGATCTCTCTCTCTCTCTCAGTCTCTCTCTGAAGGAAGAGTGTGTAGCAAATAGGTAAAAAGTAGAGCTCAAACAATCAAATAATAAAGCAACTGATAAACAAATCAATGTGCCAATCAAATCAATACAAAATGAAAAGCCACACAAACTCCTGCTTTCCACACAAATTTGAACCAAAAAGAGCAAACATGAAGCTGCCAAAATCGTTTTTCCATAAACTCAAATGATTAAAACACATACAAGCATGGATACACTCTGTCAATCTCAAAATCAAAGGGAAAAACAAAATAATCAGAAATTGATTACCTCTATCAAAGAAATTGAAAAACAAAACAAGATTTTGAGAGGGGAAACAAATCGTTTCGTCATTACTCATTACTAAAAAAACTCTAGTTGCAAAATGTCAAGAAAACGTGAATATTCACAGCTAAAAGTGGTAATGTAAATAATTATATGACCCAGAAATAACACAAATTAACAAATAGGGAGAAATTCTGCAAAAATGTTTACTTAAATCCCTAAATCGATTGAAACCCAAAACTTCGAACTCTGTGATTCAACTTTTGAAACTGGTTTTATTTTCCTAAACAACAGAAACTCACGAGAGAATAGCAGTGACAACTTAGTAACTGAGCGGTGTAAGAAGAACACTGGTAGACTGCCGGAGATGGGTGGCGCCGCCGTAGGAGAGGTGACAACAATAGATAGCTTCGTCTACTCCCCTTCTCCGATGTCATCGGGGAGGCTTATTATCTTCACGGCGGTGATGGCGGGATGCCTCACGGCGGAGATGGTGAGACGTCTCACGGCGGCGATGGTGAGACGTCTCACGGCGGCGGCGATTAGCTCGGTGATCTGGAGAGATTTCAATTTTGGGGGATTTTCAATTTTGTGCGGGGAAACCTAAATGAACTTTGGGGGGAAAATCCGAGTAATTAAAATCTCTACCAAAACGGCGTCGTTTTATGAAAATATCAGACAACGGTTACGTAATAACAGTTCTAAATTCACAACGGCTAGTAAAATCGTTGTTTATACAACGTTGTCTATGTACAAACGCGGAAATAGACAACGGCTACTGATCGGCCGTTGTCTACTATCATGTAGACAACGGTTTTGACAACCATTGTGAGAAAAAAAAATGCGGCGATAGACAACGGTTTCACCTTTGGCCGTTGTCTATCACTGTAAAGACAACGGTTATGTAAAAACCCGTTGTCTTTAACGCGTTGTCTATTGGCATTTTTCTAGTAGTGTACATAGACTGACACACTCAAGAAAACAAATTATGCTAAAAATATAAAATAGCAATCAAGGCTCAAAATCTCACAGGTTCATTTTTCATAATTCCAACAAATCATCAATCCATGCTATTAATTCTCACCATCAACAATCACCATGCTCAATCAATATCATCAAAAATCAAAAAATTTGGAAGAAAATTTTGATAACTCATAAATCCATGAATTCTCATCGGAAATTCCAATCATATCAAATCACAATCTTACCAATTCTCATCTCCTCATTGATCAAGACAATCAACAATTAAAAGAATCGAAGTCGAAAGACTGCTTTCGAACTACTTCATAATAAAAAGGTTGCTCTAAAAACAAACACGAAAACTAAAAGAAACAAAAGCAAGGTAAAATCATAAGAAAATAAATAGTACATAAGCAAGAGAAATATATAAAAATATTAGTACAACCATATCGAATGAATTCAGAAAAAAATAAAATTATCATAAAAAACAATCATCATAAAAATACATGTCTCAAATAAAAATAAAAATATCTATCTTAACCTCCTCACATCTCCCAAACTTATTCAAAACTTAAGTAGGAATAAGTTTGCAAGGAGGAAGGGTTAAGATAGACTACCTCTCAAATCATTGAGGCTCAAGAGGTGGATACTGAAAGCGGGGATCATAAAAGTACGTGTTTCATCCTCGCATCATGTTTATTAGCTCAGCCTTGTTTGCATGTGAGACGCCATTTCTCTGGACATCCCATCAACTTGTTCGGCCATCATCGAGAATAGCTAGTCTTGGCGTGTCAGCCCATGCTCGATATGGGTGACATCTCGGCGTAGAAGGTTTATATATCCCTGGAGACTTTGAATGACTCGCTGCATCTCTCCGAATTGCATCACTTATAGCATCTTCGAGATGCTCGCTCTTCTGTTAGAGGACTCAGGTCGGTTCTCCAGCTCTCGGCTGTGTTAACGTGGATGAGCTCTCACATTTCGTGGAGGTAGTGGCATCTCATACTCAGGTTGAACTTGTTCTTCCTCAGCTTCATTTGCATTGCGGGCAGCTTCATGCTCAGGCATGCCTATGAACCAATTGGTTTGGTCATAGATTGTGGACATAAACGGTGGTCAAGGGGGCGTTGGGCAATGGAAAGTTTGTCTTCTCCTTCTGGACAAGTAAAAAGTGGTGGATAAGAGGACTGGAGAAATCTAAAGTACATCAATGCTCGAGCATCAACATCTATGGATCCCTCCGCGATCACCATCCCTTGCTAAAGTAGAGAGCAATGGGTGTGATAAGACTACCCAGATAAATCTTGCCTAAATTTGTCATGGTGGCTTGACTTATCCAATAGTCTACAAAAAATTGCCCAAGTCGAAGCTTGTGCCCAACAGCATGCACTAAAAAGTAAAGAGCTCAAAGGTGAGGACCATGATATTGTCCTGGCGCCTAAAGATTAAATATGCCATTACTCTCTGAATGTAGTGAAGCACAAGATTGTAAATGATATATGCTCGTGGACAGTTTGTGATGAACTGGTATGGCATATCCTCGGCCCACGCAATTGACCTCCAAAAGTTCCCAAGTCTGAATGTCTGCAGCATGTCATAGAAGCCATGTGCGGAAGTCCTGAAAATCTCGTTGAGTTGTCGGAAGCTCAACAATCTCCTGACATTCCCCAGCTGGAAGAGAATGCCATCATCTGAGCGATCAACTGTGCTCATAAACTCAAAGACTAACCTCGGATATGTTAGTCACGTCTGCCTCATGATGTATGCCTATTGAATACATTCCATTAGGGCCTACATAGGTTCAGCAATTCCTAACTCTTGACATAGCCCGCCACAAATGTAACGGCTAGGCCTGACAGTATATTTCCTCATATTGCCCCCAACGAGTCATATGGCTCTTTAATCGTAAAATCACTCCAATTTGGCTTGCGTCCATCATGTTAGCATCCATTTTTACTACTACCACTAACAAATACAACTCCTCACAAATTCAACAAATACTCATCCCCCATTGTCAACCAAAATCAAAAAGTGACAGAATAAATTCCAAGTAATTCCATGTTCAATTAAACAAATACAAACAACATGCCATCAACCTTCTAACAATTAAACCAATGCAATAATTCAAGGATAAATTCATAGTAGACATAAAACATTCAAACCCCAATTTAGCTAAATCTCTACAAAAATAATTAATTAATTAATTAATTAATTAATATGATCAAATAATTAGACAAATTCCTCTTTTATTAAGCATGTCCAACAACATAGGAATATAATTGCATCATCAATTTAAACATAATCACATCCAACAAGAAAATCCCAAATTCAAGCCTAAAATCATAATCAACTAAATAACAATTTTGCACCGATTAAAACACTAAAAACATGAAGCATAATCATAATCTCACATGAACATAAGAATTAAATGGGATGAATTAAACATACCTTAAATATTTGAGAAGAGGATTGAGAGGATTTGAGAGAGTAGAGTGTAATATGTTTGAAATAAGTGGAAAATAAAGTGAAATGATGTGTTTATAAATCAAAATTCACGACTCGGGTTGACCTATGAGTAGATAGGTGGGTTGATCGACGGGTCAATCGAGTCATGTCGACCGGTGCCAGTCAACCTAAGGCTCGAACCAGTTATCTTGAAAACATCCATCTGGGTCGACCCACATGACTTGGCCGACCCTTGTCCGAACCTTACCTCTTTTTTCTGAATTTTTGACTTCTTGATCCATTTGTCGGCTTATAACTGTAGAGGTCAAAACTCTACAATTGATCATTCTTCGAGTTCAGGCTCCGGCGATCTACAAGATAAAAAAACACGTAAAGTCGAAGGACCATCAGGGGGTTGACGATCAAACGGACTCCGACACTCAAGTCAGAATCGAAGCTAGTAAATAATAACGTAAAATTGAATAAAAGCAATAAATAGAGATTTTGAATCTGAATTCTGTAACTGAAGGATGTAATGAGTTAGCCGAGAGCTGGATTATATGTATTAATGGTTTGATTATATGAAGGTATTACGCGAGTGAATGAATATTGCTATTGTATGAGTGATTGTGTATGATTCGATGATCCTCTCTCCTAATTATGAAATGAGTATATATATAAGGGAGGGTTTAACTGATTTCTGATTTTTGGGGGATCCCTCTTATCCCTTTTAGGGTTTTGACGGGGTCTCCCTTATCTTCAACGGATATTTTGACTTGGTCTCCTTAAGAGTCTATTCGACCTCAGTTTCTTTCTTAGACCTCTGAGCCTTTTTTAACCTCAGTTTTTAGGCGTCGACCTCTTCGACTCCTTCGAACTCTAAATGGTCGTGGGCCTGGTCTTTGGGCCTGTATAGAAATAAGGCATCTACAGTTAGCTCCTCATTACTTGATTCTTGTATTTCAAGGATCGGGTAATGAATGCCGACATTTTTCTTCAGTTATCTTGATCCAGCTCTACATTTAGATGCTGAATTTTTATTTACTTCGGGGGTGTACTTAGGAGTGAATTTTAGAAGGATCTTTAACAAAGCCGCGAAAGCTGATCTCGTGGAGCTCCGAACTTAAAGGCAAGTCCTGGGGGAGCTTCTGAGGTTGTGAGAATAGACCTCGTGGAGCTCCAGACCTGAAGGCAGGTCCTGGGGGAGCTTCTGAGGTCATGAGAGCATACCTCGTTGAGCTCCAGACCTGAAGTATGAAATTTACTTTTCCCATTCCCTAGGTCAATGCTCACTGTTGGATTTAGGACACGTGTGTCCAGATTGCATCGTCTCTATCCTGTAATTCAAATATCGAGAGAAAATTGTTCCTTCTCTACTTATTTCTCAGAATTTCAACAATCTCCTCTTCTAACCAAACCTCTACGCGAGAAAATCTTTTCCGCCGTGAGAATCTCTCGAAAGATTTTTACTTCGTAACTTGAGTAGCCGTCTCCGCCTTTATTGCGCTGCTTGAGAGCTTTTGCTACAGTCATTACCAACTTTTCAGATTTCTATTGCTGCACGATTTCCAGGTTATTTTCTCGTCCTTTTTTTCCTTTATCGTTTCGTGCCATGAATGTGTAGCTTAGTATTTTTCATAGGTTTTAAGAAATCTCGAGGACATTTAGTAGTATCTCTTAGTATTTCCTGGTATTTCTTGGCGACTTTTAGGATATCTGGAGAATTTGTGCTAATTTTTAGGTTTTTCTAGGGTTTTAGGTTTCTGGGTAGTGTTGGGTGATATCACAGATTTTTGGGCAATTTTGTTGATTATTTGGGCTTTGTGGTTTCTCGGTGGGTAACGATTTTTTCTGGGATTTAAAACTTTTAGGCGGGTGTAGATTTTTCCAATTTTCTAGTACAATTCTTGGGTTTGCTTTGTCTGTCGGATATTCCTGGGTTGAAGAAGAGTGCGAGCGGGGACTCGAACGCCGAGGAAGTAAGGAGCTACGGCGGTGAAGAAGTAGAACAACATTTTAGGTCGGAACACTCGGGAATTTCTGACTCTTCCGTGATCGTCAAGGTCACAGAACAGGGAAAGAGTAGGAGGTCGTCTGTCATTATTCTCTGTTCGGTTGGTCGGGCGATGGTAAGCAAGCGTCAAGTGGTGGCGGTGAGGGAAAATTTACCAATAGGGCGGAAGATGCAGATTCAGGAGGTTAAGGCTGTGGGAGAGAGGTTCAAGGCCTCTGAGATTGCTCTGAAGGTGAGCGACGAACTCATGAAAAGACTCACCTCGCCATCGATATCAGATACTGGGGTCGATGTCCAAACTCCTAGTCGTGCCAATTGAGCTCATCGACCTCTACCAGCTTTCACAGCTTTCTACACTTTAGTGATGGAGAAGGGGGTCGGGCTCCCCATTCATTCATTTTTTGCGAAGATTGCCCATTTCTACGGCATAGCTCCTTTTCAAATCATCTCGATAGGTTGGTTTCATATGCTGAGCATGTACTATTTGTGGGAAGAGCTAGGTTTTCCCGAACCCAGTGTTGGAGAATGGCATGTGGCTTATCGACTGATGGCCAATGCCGGGTAGCCTAGTTTTTATTACTTTACAAAATGGATAGGGGATCGACCCCCTTTGATAACGAATCTGCCTTCTTCATTTGGGGATTAGAAGCCGAAGTTCATTTACGTGCCTGCCCGGACTTCTGCTAATATGATCGTTCCTGCTGAGTTTTGTGACGCCCGTGGATTTCTAAGCCGAACTCTTACGCTATTTTTCTTATTTAAGACTTATGAATTTCCTTATCTTGTGCAGGTTTTCCTACGCGTCGTGATCCTATCAGCGTTGAAGTTTCTCACATCGAGGAAGCCTTTCTCCTTCCAGACAAACTTCAAGAGTTCGAGAAGGTCCGCAATGGTCGATTCTTATTCGATGAGATGGCGAAGCTGAAGATCAAGCCTTCGGATGCTAAGGTCAAGGCCTTGGCGGCTGCCAAGAGAGAAGAGTCTTCACCTTCGGGCATTAAGAGGCCTTTGGAAGAGAGGCTTCCAACTCCGCCCCCTCCAAGAAATCGAAGGGCAACGCTTCTGCTCTCACTATCGTGCCACAACCTTCCACTCCTCGTGAACTCATCGACGTAGATACCGTCTGCACCTCTCGCCAGCCCTCTGCGGGTCCGAGAGCTCTAAAGGGGACTATCTTCGGCCCTTCATAATGGATGTTCAGAAGTTCATTACTAGTCAAGGCACGTCCGAGGACTATGAGAAAGAAAGCCTAGAGCAGCAGGCTTACTTGTCCTTCGACCAAATGTTGCAGGTAACTTTCTCGAGCTTTTATTTATCATCTTTTCTTCCTTTTTTGACTTTTCGGTTTGAGGTCCTTTAGAGCCAGTTTCTGCTGTGAGAACGCATTACCAGCCATGAGAAGGGCCTCGAGAAGAGGGTCACCGAGCTATCCGAGGAGCTCAAGAGGATCACCGAGGAGAGGCGAGATATGGCGGCCAGAGAGTCTTCTCTGCGGATCGGGAGGGTTACGACACGAGCGATGGTGGTGGGGGCCCAAGTAGAGGCGCCCAAAAATAACCGGACCGGCGGTTTGTAACTGCCGGTTACACGGTTTTCCCTGGTTCCGGTTTGTACGGACGGTTACGGTTTACAAACCATAACCGTCAACCGTCAAATGAAGGTTCGGTTACAGTTTGGGGGGCGGTTTTGCACAAACCGCCGGTTAGAAACCGGCGGTTTGGCTGTTTAACCGCCGGTTTGGGGTGTTTTTTTTTTATCCCCTCTATACTCCATTCATGTATTGTAATGATAAATTTGACTTTCATATATGATTGATTATTCTATTTTTCATTTATTTTGTCTCTGTAGTAAAAGTTAATAATTTTGGTAATACTAAATTTTAATATACATATGCAAATGATCGATTACCTATCTCGGGTAACTGCACAAATATTCACTAACTCTTATAATTAATTTATCGTGTTTAGTTTTGGTAATAATAAATTCAATTGTCATTTAGAAAAAAAAAACTATATACCTTCCATTGACACATGTAACATTTGATAAATTATTTCCAAATAAATAAAAAAGTAATCCAGTGAGACGGGTGTTTTCTTCGATCGTACTGTTTTATGATTTAATTTAATTTCATGATTGTTTATTAGGGTTCAAATCACCCAATTAGTGTTTATAATTATTTTTTAGTATTTAGATTTTAATTTTTATTAATAATTCATTATTATGGTTGGTTATTTTAAATTAAATTTTATAATTCATTTTTGTTAATAAATGTTGACTATGATTATTTATGTTATAATTAATTTATATTTTATAATGAATATATTAAAATCATGATAATAAATTATAATTTAATGTTAAATTGTAATTTGTTAATTTGTAATTTCATAGTTTGATTTACAATTTGTAATTTTATAATGTCGTATTATTTATCAAATTAACTTGTATTCATAATATTCTTGTAAGTTGTAAATTGTATGTTATAAGTTGTAAATTGTAAGATATAAATTGTTAAATGTTAATTCTAATTTGTAAATTGTAATTTAGTGTTAAATTGTAACTTGTAAATTTATAAATTGTAATTTCATATTTTCATAGTTTGATTAATTTATAATTTTGTAATGTCATATTATTTATCAAATTAAATTGTATTATCATTTCTCAATATTCTTGTAAGTTGTAACTTGTAATTTGTAAATTGTAAGATATAAATTATAAAGTTATATAATAATATCAAAATTTAAATAAACTTGTGTTTTGTCATGCCTCTTAGTTTTCAACTTATAAATTTATAATTTTGTTGATTTAATTCGTCCAATCGTCCGTTAAAAAAAACCCCCGAAAACCGGCGGTTAACCGGATAACCACCGGTAACCGGCCAAAACCGGCCGTGGTCAAAACCGGCGGTTTCGGTTGACAAACCGGAACCGTCAACCGTCTAGGCACGGTGCGGTTCCAGTTCCGGCATTCCGGAACCGCCTAACCGGCGGTTTCTAACCGGAACCGGAATCGTGGGCATCTCTAGGCCCAAGTGCAGCTGGAAAGGAGCCTTAATCTTCAGGCGAAGACCGAGCAAGAGCTATTGGCGAGGTTGGTGGTCTCTGAAGCGAAGGTGAAGGAGCTCGAGGCGTCGCTCAAGGCTGGGACAATGACTGATGAAGCCCCTAACTTCGACAGATGGGTCGACTCTGCGGTGTTCAGCCCTTACAAGAAGGCCTTCTACCAAGAGGGTGGTGCTACGATGGTCGAAGCTATCAAGGCAAAGATGTCAGACCTTGACTTGTCCTTCTTGGAAGCAGAAGAGGAGGTTGAGGCTCAAGAGAAGGACCGCGCTGATGGAGCCACTGCCGAAGTTAAGAAGGAGGCTGAGGTCCGAGGGGAGGGCGATGTAGCTGCTGAGGATGCTGCTAAGGCTGGGGATGAGGCCTCAACTTAATCTTTCGTGAACAAATTCTTTTTCCTGAACACTTTATGTTTTTTCTCAAAAAATCATGTCTGCAAATATTTTTTTGATTCGCCTTATGTGAAGGCGAATATGGTGGACAAATAGTTTTCCTTTTGCCAATTTTATGCTCAACACTTGATCTGTTATTTTACATGTTCTCATGTCGCTTGCTTTGCCTTATTTTGATATTTTTGATATGACGCGAGCTCTATAAGCTGGTACACACGTAGAATCAAAACTAGATAAGATAAATAGTGATAGTTTAGAGAGTACCTTTTGAGATCATAGTTGGGGTTTGAGAATTGCTCTTGTATTTTGAGTTCATTGGCTTGAGTGTCGATGTCCTTATGATTTGATTTTGGAAGTCGAATTTATCCTTGACGTCGAGTTCGAGAATCTCAAGGTTGGGATTATGTTGAACTCTAGGAGATTGGGACCCCTGTGCTTAGGGTTCTGTTAGTTACTCTGACTCTCAAGTCAATAAACAAACACTTTAAATAACAAAGATTTGGAAATTAAAAAGAGTGAATATGTTACTCCTTTAGCCGAGAAGATGATCTTAAGGTCGAAATCCCATTGTTTTCTTGAGGGTCGGGACCCCTATGCTTGGGGTTATGTTAGTTACTCCGATGCTCAAGTCAGTAAACAAAACTTTAAAGAGTAAAACAAATTAAAAGTGAGTTCAGGAGTTCTAGAAATGATACTGTTTTAAGTGTAGAGTGTTCCAACTATTGGCTATGGATCGGCCCTCTTTAGTTCAGAGTTTGTAAGCTCCATTTCTGATGACCTTTTCAATCTGGTAGGGACCTTTCCAATTTGGTGCTAATTTTCCGGCTCTACTCTCCTTCGTATTTTGGAACACCTTTCTGAGTACCCAATCTCCAATTTGGAATGTTCGAAGCCTTGTGTTTTTGTTGAAGTGTCGGCTTATCATCTGTTGGTATACTGCTATCTTTATTGCCGCCCAATCTCAGAGCTCGTAGATTGAATCGAGATTCACCTCGAGCTCCTTGTTGTTTGATTGATTGGACCATTCCGTTCTGGTGGTACCGATCTCTGCTTCTGCAGGCAACAATGCTTCCGAACTATATGTTAGAACAAATGGGATTTCTCCCGTGCTTGTTCTTGAGGTTGTTCTGTAAGACCATAAGACTCCTGGGAGCTGCTAAACCCATTGATTTTTGTGTTCGAAAAGTCTTTTCTTTAGGGTGTTTAGGATCATTTTGTTCGTGGCCTCTGCTTGACCATTTACTGCGGGGTATCTCAGGGTGGAGAACGAGAGCTTGATGTTCCACTCTTTACAGAAATCTTGAAATCTTGTACTTATAAACTGGGAACCGTTATCTGTCACGATCTCTCTGGGGACTCCGAACCTGCATAAGATATGTTTCCATAAAAAATTTTGTACTTCTGTGTCTCTGAACCGTGCGAAGGCTTCGGCCTCGACCCACTTGGTGAAGTAGCCCGTTAGCACCAAAATGTAGCACTTCTGATTTTCGTCTTTTGGTAGTGACCCTACGATGTCCACCCCCCATTTCATGAATGGCCAAGGGATGGCTGCTGTGTGCAGGGGTTCTGGGGACATGTGGTTTGTTTGTGCGAACCTCTGACATCGATCACATGCTTTGGCGTAGCTCCTGTCATCTGTTCTCATGGTCAGCCAATAGAACCCGGACGTTAGAGCTCGGTTGTCCAAGCTTCTATATCCCGAGTGGTTTCTGTATTCGTCTTCATAAAGCTCGCTTAAGATATATTTAGCCTATATGGGGCTAACACATTTCGAGTAAGGCCCTGAGAAAGATTTTTTGTATAGGGATTCGGAGATCATGGCGAATTTTGGTGCCTTAGCTTTGATCCGTCTTGCCTTAATGGGGTCTTTAGGGAGCTCATTTTCTACTATATATTTGATGAGCGAAGTCATCCAGTTTGTATTGTTCTAGATGGGTAGGATTTCTAAACCTTTTTCTTTCCATACAGCTAGCCATTTTGCGTATAAGATTGGGATATTTTTAGCTTCGGTTGTTTTGATTGCTGACCCCAAATTGGCTAGGGCATCAGCGTGCCTGTTGTCCTCTCATGTGATGTGCCAGGCTTTGATTTTCTCAAATTTTGAAGTTGTTTCTTTTGCTACAGCGAGATAGACAATCATTCTTGAGTCTTTTGCTTGAAATTCTCCTTCGAATTGGTTTATTATTAACTGAGAGTCGCTTTGGATTTGAATCTTTTTGGCTCTGAGGTTGTTGGCTAAGTTTAATTCTGCAATTAGGGCTTCATTGTTGGTTGCTTTAAATCCACACCTGATTGAACGCTCGGTGGTTTCACCTGTTGGGCTTATTAGAACCATGCCCAGACCACTTCTCTTCGAAGTGCTGGAGCCATCAACTTGAATGGTCCAGAACTTCAAATTTTCTTTTTCTTCGGCGTTCATTGACTCGCCTTTTGTTCCGGTTTGGACTTCGTAAGAAAAATCGGCAGTGAAGTCCGAGAGTACTTGTGATTTTATCAAGGTACGGGGTACATAATGAATGTCGTATTCCCCGAGCTCAACGGCCCACTTGGAAAGCCTTCCTGCAAGGTCTGGTTTTCTCAATACTGTTCTGAGCAAGAATTCCGTGACCACTTTGATCGAGTGGCTTTGGAAATAGGGCTTCATTTTTCTCGATGCCATGATGAGGGCCAATGCTAGTTTTTCCAATTGTGGGTATCTGGTCTCGGCATCCAGTAGTGATCGACTAGCATAGTAGACCGAGTGTTGTCTCCTTTCGTCCTCTCTAACTAAAACTGCGCTAATAGAGTTAGTGAAAACAGATAAATATATTAAAAGTACCTCTCCGTCGCGGGGCTTCGATAGTAAGGGGGGCTCGTCAGGTATTCTTTCAAGTCTTCTAAGGCCTTCGAGCATTCGGCAGTCCATTCGAAGCTTTTGTTCTTACGTAGTGTCTTGAAAAAGACATGGCTTTTTTCTGAGTATTTTGAGATGAAGCGGCTAAGGTTCGCGAGTCATCCAGTGAGTTTTTGCACCTCTTTGATATTTCGAGGTTGTATGTTTCTGACAGCTCTGATCTGACTGGGGTCAGCTTCGATACCTCTCTTTGTAACGAGGTATCCTAGGAATGTTCCCGAGGTCACCCTAAATGCGCATTTTGCGGGGTTCAACTTCATATTGTAGCGGCGAAGGACCTCGAAAGTTTGACAGAGGTGGTCGATGTGATCTCAAGCTCTGGAGGACTTTACGAGCATGTCGTCGATGTACACCTCCATGGTGTCTCCAATCAGTTCTTCGAACATTTGGTTCACCAGCATTTGGTAGGTCGCACCTGCATTTTTTAGTCCAAAGGGCATTACTTTATAACAAAACATACCTCGATGAGTGATGAAGGAGGTCTTTTCTTGGTCTTCTGGATGTATAAGGATCTGGTTGTATCCAGAAAAGGTATCTATGAAGCTCATTCATTCATACCCGGTGGTTGCGTCGACTAATGCGTCAATATGAGGTAAGGGGAATGAATTCCTTAGGCAGGCTTGGTTCAGGTCAGTGAAGTCTATGCAGAGCCTATTTTTTCCGTTCTTTTTCTTTACTACCACGACGTTGGCTAGCCATTTGGGGTAATATACTTCTCTTATGTGTCCATTCTTGAGCAACTTATTGACCTCTTCATCCACAATCTTGTTTCGTTCAGAGGTAAATTTTTATCTTTTTTACTTCACCGGGATCTTATCTGGATCGACCTGTAATTTATGTGTTATAATTAAAGGATCGATACCTGTCATATCTTCGAATGACCATGGGAAGCAGTCGTGGTGCTCGATGAGGAATCTTATCAATTTTTCTCGTATATCTGCAGTTAATCTTGACCCGATCGGCACCTTATGGTTGGGAAAGTCAGGATGTATTTGTACTTTGTCGAGGTCTTCTACCTCGGATTCTTCAGAGTTGCGTTTTTCGGCGCTGGTTGAGGATGATCCGACTTCGATTTGATTAATTTTCATAGCTCCTTTATGTTTGAAGGTGGAGACATAGCATTCTCGTGCTGTGATTTGCTTGCCTCAAACTTCGTGAACTCCCCCAAGGGGTAGGGAACTTCAGGAGTTGATGATAGGTTGATAGTACCGCTTGGAGTTCGTGGATCCAAGGTCTTCCCATTATGACGTTATAAGCTGAGGGGACGTTGATTACTTGGAATTTGGTGAAGATATTCATCCACTCGATATAGGTGGGAAGTGTGATTTCTCTCATTATAGCTTTGTGTTCTCCGCAGAAACCGATTAAGGTGGTTGACCTTTTAACGATTTCAGTTTCTTTTACCTGCATTTATTTCAAAGTACTCAAAAAGATCACGTTAGAGGATCTCCCATTGTCAATGAGAATGCGCTTAATTAAACAATTGAAAATTAATAAAGAGATGACTAGTGTGTCATGGTGAGGGTGTGAGAGTTCGGATGCTTCTCTGTTAGTGAACTTAAGGGCGATGAGGTCATCTTGTTTGGCTTCTTTGGGGGTGTTTCCGTTGTATTTTATTGAACGGCAGTGTCTCTTTCCCTTTGGGGGTTAAAAGGTCGGTGAGGTACCCTCGCTTTAGGAGCTCTGCGGCTTCGAGTCTTAGGATGATGCATTCGTCGGTTTTGTGACCATGGTCATTATGGAATTCACAGTATTTGCTCCTGTCATGTTCGTTATCTGGAGCTTTCATTTTTGCGGGCCATTTCACATTCTGTCCAAGTCCTTTGAGGGCTAGAACCGCTTCCGATGGTGATATGCATAGGTTGTATTCGGGAAGTCTTCTGTCGACCTGGGGTTCTTGAGCTCTTTTATTTTGCGAGTTGAATCAAGGGTTCCACGGATAGGGATCCATTTTGTATCTTTATGTCCTATTGCTCCTTTGTTCTTTCCTTGGATGTTCATTCCTAGTATGAGGTCTGGATGAATTTGCTTCGTCTTTCTTCCATTTAATTTGGGCCCAGGCTTTGGCAAGCACATCTTCCATTATCTTGCATGAGTATTTGGTCAATTCCTTGTAAAGTCTGAGTCTCTTTTAAGGCCCTTCCTAAAGACTGAAATTGCGGTATCGATGTTGCAGTTAGGAATCAATACTTTTTCTCTATTGAATCTTCCAATGAAGCTTCCTAGGGGCTCTTCTAACCTTTGTATGACTGTATAGAGGTCGTCTGCACGTTTTTTGATCTTACAACTGCTGACAAATTGTTCAACGAAGAGATCATTGAGCTGGGTGAATAACGAGATCGTTGAGTTTGGAAGGTTGGTGAACCATTGGAATGCTAGACCGATGAGGCTGGATCCGAAGCCTTTGCACATGCTAGCTTCCCTGGCATGCCGAGGTATCATGGTAGTGAACATCCTTTGTTTATACTGGGTGACATGGTCGTTGGGGTTGGATGCACTATTGAATAACATCATGCTTGGGAAGACGAACTTCGGGGGCATCTCTATGAGGCTGATCTCGTCGGTGAATGGAGAATATGCGAAGCTCGTTGGTGCAGTTTTTCGGATAGGAGTGGGGACCCAGGCAATTCGAGTCAATATATCCTCCAATCATTGAATCTTCTTTTTGACCTCGGATACTAAGCTGGGCTCGCAGTCTTCGAACCCAGGTGGGGGTCCTATGGAGAAATCATCTTTTCTCTTGCCCTTGAGTGCAGGTTCCTTGCTTGTACCTGCGGCGGATTGATTAGTCAATTCATGAGTTGAGTTCAGAAGTACCTGCTCTCGGAGTTCGTTGGATATTCGGGTTCATGAGAGTAGAGACGGTTGAGTTCGAGGAGATCCGTTCGGAAAAAGGTTCGGTTGTGAAATAACTTCTACTATAGCCTTTAAGGCCGAGTTTTCTGTGCGGATCACCACGAGTTTAACCGTGGTGGTATCTAATTGGTGCTGGATCGAACGCAGGAGTCGTGCAATATCACCATCGCCTTCCGGTGAAAGGATCGCAGTCACCCCATCTTTTCAGGCTTCCTGAGGGACGGTCGCTGCATCTTTTCAATTGTTGTCCGTCATCTTAAAGTGATCGATCGGAGCCCCACGGTGGGCGCCAAACTGTAGAGGTCAAAAACTCTACAATTGATCGTTCTTCGAGTTCGAGCTCCGGCGATCTACAAAACAAAAAAACACGTGAAGTCGAAGGAGCGTCGGGAGGTTGACGATCGAACGGACTCTGACACTCAAGTCAGAATCAAAGCTAGTAAATAATAATGTAGAATTGAATAAAAACAATAAATAGAGATTTCAAATATGAATTCTGTAACTGTAGGATGTAATGAGTTAGCTGAGAGCCGGATTATATGTATAAATGGTTTGATTGTATGAAGGTATTACGCGAGTGAATGAATATTGGTGTTGTATGAGTGATTGTGTATGATTTGATGATCCTCCCCCTTCATTATGAAATGAGTATATATATATATATATATATATATATATATATATATATATATATATATATATATATAAGGGAGGGTTTAACTGATTTCTGATTTTTGGGGGATCACTCTTATCCCTTTTAGAGTTTTGACAGGGTCTCTCTTATCTTCAACGGATATTAATTTTGACTTGGTCTCCTTAAGAGTCTGTTCGACCTCAGTTTCTTTCTTAGACCTCTGAGCCTTTTTTAACCTCAATTTTTTAGGCGTCGACCTCTTCGACTCCTTCGACCTCTAAATGGCCGTGGGCCTGGTCTTTGGGCCTATACAGAAATAAGGCCTCTGCAATAACTATCAAAAGTCAAGTACCTAAACCAAACAAAAACATAAAAATAAAATAATAAAAGAAAAATAAAAGCAAAAAATAAAATAAAAGGTCGAGTTAAGTTAAATCCAAGTTCCCCCAAATTTATTTGTTCGAAACGAATAAGTTCAAGAATACAAAGATAACTTTACTTGGGAACTCACAACAATCAGGGACGGTCCGGTGGCGCATTGCACCACCAAGTGAACCAAATCTCCTCATCATCGGAATAATCCCCTGGGTCTAGCTCACCCGTGGCTTCACATGCATCATCTACGGCATCCAAAATATTATCGAAGTCATAGAATTGATACGTGCTCTTTTCCTTGATTGGTTGGTACAAAATCAACATATCTCATCCATGCATCAACGACAATGTTCCCAACTCCACATTGATGATAGCTTTTGCAGTGTAGAGAAATGTACACCCTAAAATGAATGGAACCATATTGTCCATAGGAATATCCACAATGATGAAATCCAACACATAGAAATATCCATGAATGTTCACTACCACATTCTCAGCTGTCCCCAAAGATTTGATAGTGGAGTTATCCACCATGTGGATAGCTGTTTTGTAATACTTCATCTTTGGCAACTTCAATTCTTTATCAGGGCATCAAATTGCAGATTGCTCCATGATCTATCAGTGATGACAACTCCATCTTCATCTCCAAAGTAATCTGAATGACAAATTCTCCAGGATTATCCTTCTCTGGAGGACAAGTTTTGGCTAACGAATCCCTCAACATCACATAATCATCAGCTTACTTTGCTTTGCTGGAATCATCAGAATTTTTAGCTGATGTCGGGCTTGGACCGAAATTGTAATGACATCTTTCTTTTAGGGGCAGAGTTTCAGATAGTAGCATTTTTGGTGCTCCTCCTTCCTCTTTGAATTCTTCTTTCTCCATGGCTCTTTTTTCTCTATTTTCCACAGTTGTCTTTCTAGTCAAGCAAGCAGCTGGAATGGCAATGATTTCTGCAACTTATGTAGGTGTCTCTTTAGTTGGAGTCAGCCTTTTCAGTAACCTCTCGGGAAAAGATGGAGGAGGCACAAATATAGGACGAAGATGCAAAGGCGCCCATCATTCTTTTTCTAGGTGACCCACTTTAGCTTGCTAAACTTTCTATTTTGGCTTCACCTCAGGAGTAGCAGGGAACTATCCCCGCTTATGTTGACTAGCCAATGAAGCTCCAATGTTAGCGATGGTCTTTTGTAGTTGATCCATCTGGCTTCCAAATGACTGTTTGAATTGAGTGATCTTGGTTTGTATCTTTTACATCCTCACATTAGTTTTGATGATGTAGGAATTTACCATCTCAGATAATGATTGCTTCTTAGGCTCATTGACCACTCCATTAGTCACAGAGAAATCCGATGGTGGTTGTTGGAAATTATTGGGATTTCCATAAGACAAATTAGGATGATTTCTCATCCCGGGATAATATTGAGGTCCACCACCTTGATTTCCTTTGTTAAAATTCCTCTGGTTCATATAATTCTCCTATTCAATGCAATTTTTCTCTCTCGCAACTTGGATGAATTTTTTTTTTCTCTTCAACTCTAATTTTCCTCAGCAAATAGAGTTGGTTCTTCAAATCTTCAACCCCAGCTTCTAGAGTTTTGGTCTTCTCACTGACCTCTGCTGCAGCTACCTTTCTTGTCATGGATCTCTCAGATGACCACTAATAGTTATTGGAGACGACTTCCTCCAATATTCTCATTGCATCTCTTGAAGTTCTATCCAGTAGAAATCCTCCAACAGAAGCATCCACTACAATTTTTGTGGTTGTAGTGACTTCTTTGCAAAGATGGCACACTTGGTGTGCCTTAGTAAAACCATGATGTGAACATCTCCTCAATCAATATATCCATGTATCTCTCCCATGCTTCATAAATTAACTCATCTGGGAGCTAAGCAAATTGAGTGATCTCAGTTTGTAGCTTGATAGTCTTCCCTGTAGAAAGAACTTGTAGAGAAATTTCTGACTGAGATCCTTCTAACTTATGATTGTGTCGTGGTCGATCGACATATACCAACTCTTCACCTTATCCTTTAGAGAGAAGGAAAAGATGTGCATCTTGATAGCATTATGAAGCAATCCAATGATCTTGATCGTCTCATAGAGCTCTAGAAATTACAACAAATGAGCATTGAAATCTTCAGTTTGATTGTCGTTAAACTGATTCTTTTGTACCATGTGAATCAGTCTTATCTTCAGCTCAAAATTGGCGGCATTGATTCTAAGTCCTCCGACCACTCGATATTTCAAAAAACTATATTGAAAATTCCATCTTTCATCAATATTTCAAACCAATCATCAGCCCCCAAAAATAGAAAATACCAAGTAACAAACAACAACAAAGGTCAAAATTGCCAAAAATCTGTAGCAACTTCATCCGTGAACCAAAGACCATGTTGCTGGCAACGTCGTTAATGATAAATAGCGAGAAATTCACTCAACAACCTTCCAATTTTCCAGTGTATATTGCACTCTTCAAGTTATGTGGTAGTTTTGTGGGGGCTTGTAAGAAGGTAATTACTAGTTTTTGTAGAATCTCATGGAGGAGGTAGATGAGTGATGATTTTATAAATTTTTGAAATTTACTTGTCCCACTCTTCAGAACAGATAATACCGATATGTCCGACAATCCCACTCTTGAACATGTGCATAGGTTGATTTTTTTAAAATGTAATAACACGTGAATTGACAAAATCGTCTCTACTATTCTATTTTTATATAATACTAGTGCATTACGCACGTGCATCGCACGACGTTCATTACGTTACAAAGTTCAACAAAATAAAATTAATTCCAACAAAGATCACATATTAATCTCCTTATTCAATCATAGCTCTCACCAGAACACCACAAACATGAGCAAATAAAGATGGGATTAATTGTCAAGTAATTAACCACTTTAAATGAATTTGTAATTTATACTTGATTTTTAAAATATTACAATAACAACTCAATCTTTTAGTTTGTAACAAATAGTTACCCATTCAATCAGGACTCAAGGCCCCTTGTTGTGGAAATTTAACAATAAATTCAAAAAGAAAAAGAAAAAAAAAAGAATGACACGTGCTTAAAATTTTAGATACAAATCCTCAATAGAAGAGCTTGATGTCCGTGAAATCTCTAAGAAGCAGATCAACTCGTATTACTCTATACACACAGAAACCAATCAAAATATAAGCAACTAAAATAATTAGAATTTTCTCCAAGAATCCGATCAGCTTGTCTCACTCTACACACAAACCAACAAAAATTTAAGCAACTAAATGCATTATGGGCTGATAAAAATAGCAACAAAGTCAATTAATTCGAATAAAGAAAATTAACATTCATCTAACTTTTATCTGGGAGAGATGTTCTATATAGTTTTGCAAGATTGTTTGTTACATGTATCTATATATATATGAGTCTCTGTGTGTAATTGCAATGCATGTAGTGCCTGCACACAGCACACAACACTGTTTAAGATATGTTCTCATTTATCATTATATGAACATAGTAGAACAACAAAATACTTAAAAAAATTAACCGAGAAATATATATGCCTCCACATTTGTGCAAGAAGTTTTAAGTGTAGTAGCAATAAAGTATGACATTCAAGTATCTTGCATGAGTCTGCAAAATTTCAAAATCACTGCCACACTGGCTGAACACTTGACCCACTTTAATTTTTGATCTAACAGTTATGCAAATCGCATGTCAGATATCGGCGGTTGAAGTTTGCTAAGTACAGAGAATACATGTGTGGACACAAATTTCAAAATTTTCAGATTATCCTCATCTAAAAGTTGGTACATAAACAGTGAACAGTCACAATCTTTCCAAATTTGAACGATGCTATTAGCACAATCCATAAGTCAGTTAATTGTTATTAAAAAGGGTTGCATTAAACAACAAAGCAAAAGAACCTACGGTAAAAGCTTATCACATCCCCATAGTTCAAATTACACAATTATTATTTACAACCTCTCCATTTCCAAATATTTATTTGAACGACAGAAAGTAGATTATTAAAATAAATGTAACTCAACAGCATGTGGCCCTATCACAATGATTCAATTCAATAGTCCTAAACTTAAAGTAGATTTAAAATAATTAAAATCACATTGTAGAGAAACAGAAACACCAAGCAACACATTTTTGGAATAATCTGGCAAAAGCGCGTCCATTAACTCAAAGATATTAGCATCTCATTACTCTGAATTCACAAAGAAAATGCCCATTTTTAATTGTAGAAAGACAAATGTCAGCATTCAATACAAATGCAAGATAAACCATTAACAGAATATAAGAAGAATCGCGCAAACCTTTCCTCTTGCCACCACCAATATTATCAGGAAAATGGTCTGAAAACTATTTGCAATCGTGATATTCTATCCATCTCTTGCATCTATAGTTAGATCTTTGCTCTTGATATGCCAACTCTCTCAGCAGCTATAGTTGGATCTTCACTCCTGACATGTCATCCCCATGTGCACAAAAAGTAACAAAGTAATAGTATAAGATATAGACTCATTGGCAACATCAGTAATTGTAAAATTAAACCTATAGATATAACATTAGAATTCATAAATAAATACACATTTCATTCAAACAGACAAACACGAATAATAGAAGCCGATAAATCAAATAAAATCAAAATGCAAATCTATGGATTGAAGGTATTCAGCTTTATTATTATTTGTAATCATCTGCGCATTGCTAAACAATAAAATAATTTATGCACTCAGTGTTGTAGTATATTCATCTGTATGTAAAACAAAAGGACAATAAAAAAATTATTAAAAAATTGTAGATAACCCGAATTCATAAGCGTGTCAAGTTAACCCCAATTCATAAGCGTGACCAGTTATTTCCAGATGAAGTTAATGGTTGGAATGCACGTTTCAGATTATATTCTAAATCGTCTCCCCTTCCACCCCGCGAGATTTGCAGAGATTAAAAAGCTCTCTGAATTACATTTACAAATCTACCTTTCTCTAGGCCTAAAATGCTCTGTCGAGTTTTGTTTTTTTCTTGTTCAGAGTAATTTGGTTAAACACATCTCTATTATTGAATATTTGAAATTGTGAATAATTTCAGTAAATATTGGCAAATTAGTCTCTTTCTCTCCACTTTTGCTCTAGAAAATTCTCCCAAAAGAAACTTGATCATATGTTTAACGGATATGGCTGTTGAATATTTCGATCCTAATCGGTCATCTTTCCTCGAATGAAATATTTGGAGAAAAATAAAATAACCCTGCTTCGACTTATGATGAGCGGGTATACTTAAAATATTAGTTTGCCATAAACCAAACATCAGCCCCAGAAAATTAAAAGACAAGTAACAAGCAACAACAATGTTGGAGCACTGTATTTTAAAACCTCACAGAGTCAAGGCGAAAATTACCAGAAATCTGCAGCAAATTCTTGGCGAACCAGAGATCGTGTCGTCAGCAACGTCATATATGATAAATAGTGAAAATTCACCCCACAACCTTCACATTTTCCATTTTATATTCAGCTTTTCAAGGTATAAAAAAAATAATTTAGTGGGGATCGCAAGAAAGTATAGAAATTGAGATGAAGAATTGGGCAAAAATGTCATAGAATCTAATTAAGGAGTCAGAAGAATGATGAGTGAATAGATTTTCAAAATATAACCCAACTCTTTAAGAGATGCGTGACGCGTTCCACTCTTTGGTTGAATAATTTTTTCTTTTCAGAAAATACCGAATTCATCTCTCTTCAATGAATGTGCTGCTTGAATAATATATATATTTTTTTCAAAAAATGCAATAAATTGTGAAATGTCATAATTATCCCTACTATTCTGTTTTTATATAATATATAGATATATGGATAAGAGATCAATTTGCCTATGAGAGGGGTTTCTAACAAACATCGACAGAGAGAACTTTGTAATTGAATTCAATAACAAACAATTAATCATTTGGTTCCTTAATGAGAGTTATTCTATCAATGACCGCTATAAAAGAGAAAAGGCTAGGCCAATTTTCTCATCACACCATATACATGCTTGAAACATATCAAATATATACTTACATAACATTGGTTGGATCTTATTTAGTTTTAGACGCACGCAACTTACAACAAAATTACTTTCGTGTCTAAACCTGAATAAAATATTTACATTGTGATGAATATCAATTAACTACGTATACATATACACGTGACAACCATCCAAAAGAAAGTCAATAGTATGTGTAAAAAATTCGAAAAACCTGTGATTAAAGCAGCAGAAATACGTTTGATCTGCTATATATCATGAGAGGGTGGTAAAGGCTTGAGCCCCTCTTGCAACCTTGATAAAGACATCCTCTAACGTTGTATCTGCCAGCCCCCATGCTTGAACTGTGAATCTACTCTTCGCCTTCTCAACTGCCTCAAACACATCTGCTATTCTCATCTCTTGCTTTGGCAACTCGAACTTTTGTGTCCCTGAGATTTGGTATATTTTGCTAGCATTCGGGGAGAGGTATTGTACCAAGTTCTCGACTTCCTGCTCATGATCGGGGGATGTTGTCATCGTGAATACGTATGATCCTCCATATCTAGCCTTCAGCTGTAGTTGGAACATAAAATAAATCAACAGGTGAGTTGGGATCATGTAATCATAGGTAATATTAGATGGGATCAATTGTGTGTTGCTATTTGATAAGTCTGAATACAAATAAACTTGGTGGCTAACATCAAAACTATTACCTCTTTAGGGTTTCCAACGCACTGCAGGCTCCCGTCCACGAAAATTCCAAGACGGTCACATAAATGCTCTGCCTCTTCCATAGAATGTGCTGAAATATTGAGTAAGAGGCACGCATGATGCATCACTTAAGACTGATCGATGTAAGACTGATGTTTATAAATCTGACAGTGTATTGCAATTGTGCAATGATAGATATTTATGGTGTTCAAGGAGACACAGAAGAAAGCAAAAAACATTACTGGTGAGAATTATAGCTCTGTTTTGTTTTGCCCGTTTCACTACGTTCCACAACATGTTTCGTGAGGCAGGATCAAGTCCAGTACTTGGCTCATCCATATAGACTACCTGTCGAGAGTTTCAGCACAATAAGCTACCAAAAGCTCGTGAAATTTAAATCTGAAAGGTCATAACAGAAGTCGAAAGGTAGGTGAGGATCTAGTCGTACTTTTGGATCTCCAATGAGTGAAATGGCAACGCTTAGCCTCCTCTTCATGCCTCCACTATATTTCTGTGCTTGTTTATCTGCCACCCCACCATGAAATAAGTTCACACTCTTTAGAGATTCTTCCACTGCCTGTATCAAAATATAGACATGTATATGCATGAGCTTTCGATGCTTTGAGATATGCTTACTATTACCAGGAAAAATAATAGACTTACTTGTAATAAGGAAGCCCCTTTGAGGTTTTTAAGCCTTCCATAAAAAAGTAGATGCTCTCTTCCCGTTAAAGTTCCCCATAGTAAGCTGCGATTATTTTTAAAAAAATTGAACAATATGAAAGGATTCCTAAATTCAACAAAATATGGTATCAAAATGATAGAAAATCAATGCATACTCATGCTGGGGACAGACACCCATGCTCGTGTATATTCTGTTCATATCAGTTCGTATATCTAATCCCTGGACATATGCACTTCCAGAGGTTGGCGTTATGAGCCCAATCATCTGCAGGAACAAGAATATCATTAGGCAATTGATCTTTGATATTACACATGCTTAATATAAGTGAAATGCCTAAAATCAATTAACTACACTGAATTCCATGTTAAATTGTATGGAAAAACAAGACGAGAACAGCAAATTGGTTGTAAGATTATAGACTGACCATATTAATAAACGAAGTTTTGCCTGCACCATTAGGACCAAGCATGCCAAAGCATTCCCCATGTGGCAAAGCAAGTGAGAGGTTTCTCACTGCAAATTTCTCTGGGTTTCCATCCCTGCCTGGATATATCTTTTTGAGGTTATGGCAGATGATTGCATGATTTGTACTTGAATCAAGTAGTAATTGTTCAACCCTCTCCCTCTGAAGTAAAATCAACAAAGTGAAAAGAGTAAGAATTCAATGAGGGAGACGCAGCTATCAAAATAACAATGAAGAAACTGAGCATAATAATCCCTACATAACCCCCGATTAGCATGAAATCATGGTGTAATGCAAATCTTATAATGAACCACTTCTTGTGCATAGTATTCGTTAATCATACTAACCTAGTTATCTTCTTGAAGAAAAAAAATAACTTTACGAATGAAAAGGCATTAATATAAATGGAAATCCAACTAAGAGAGATTGAAAAATAATTGTTATCCAAAAATCTAATAATTCAATATCAGAATCCTTAATAGCAGTGACTAGCAGCTCTACTCTCTACAAGGGCTACATAGCAGTTTACCTCTTGCTCAACATCAAGCTTGTCCATCTGAATGAAAACTTTAGACCCCTGCCTTTGCAAGCTAGGTTTCCGGAAGGACGATGAGAGGTTCTTTTGGTGCCTCCGCAAGAAAAACAGAGGGCCTCTTCCAGAGGACACAACTTGATCTGCATAATATGCAACACCAAGAACAATAACCCATTCCACTGCGATGATAATCAAGGCCTCTCTCATCCCATTGTCGCTATTACTTAAATCTTTCCATTGCATTCCATCAGTTCCCATATAATTCCCATTGAAGGAATATTGTGCAAACTCATATAATCCACGATAAAGGGCGAACCCTGGAAATAGTTCCATAGCAATTATCCCAGCTTCTGCAAAATAAGGAAGATGGATGCTCGGCTAATAAGATAATACATACCTACGTAAGAAACAATAATACTGTGCTACACATGAAAGTGTTCTTATTGTAAAGTATATTTCATAATTGAAAAGACAAACTTCTGCCTAACTTCGACAGATACATTACAAGTCATTATACCTTCCCTTCCTCAATTTCAAATATCAGATTTACAAAAAAGGATGGAACAGTTAAGTGAGCCTTAAAGTCTTCATAATGATGAACATGCATATTCAGTTTTGTGTAATTTCAATAAAGAACTGACAGTGAATAGCATAATCTGTAAAGCAGGAATTCGGGATACTGACTTCCTTCAATTCCCTTTTCTAAAGATGGCATATTCTAGGTCAGCAATGAATCCATTCTAGGCAGAGAAAGTCTTTGTGAATATGCCAGTGGAAAAAGATATATATGAACCTTTTTTATATCTAGACAAATACATCTAATGGCCAAAATTATCAATCAGACAAAAAATGGTCAAAATGATTCATAATAAATCAACAGAAATTTCCACACAAGATGCTAAATATGTTTTGCTTACTTGGAAATGAAGAATCTTCAAGGAAGAACTGGAAGAGGAAGCCACCCAAGAGACCAGTTCCAAATACCATCATATACCCCACAACTGAGAATCGTAGGTTTTAAAATGTTTGAATCAATATGAACCATTCAAAACAAACAAATCAATCCAAATAATGATTTAAAAAATATGTTCATTTAGTTGAGGTCAAACCTGTAGCAGTCTTCACGTTTGAAAATAAATCAGCAACAAGAAAAGCTAAAGACACCTGCAAGTTTATGTAGAGGAAATAAAATACGAACTGGATCCTATAATCATTCAGTGTGAAGAATTTTAACCCTGCAAGTCAAATATTCCAGTGATTAAATAACTTCTATGGAACTGAGAAAGGACAATACAATTGCTCACAATTCAGTAGTTGGAGAACTACCTATGCCTGATCCAAATACCACAAAGCATATCATGTAGATTAAAGATATTGCAAGAAAATATGCATAAGATATCATCCAGTAAGGCCCATCACCAAGCCCGTGCATCTTCATCATAATTCTCAGTTTGTGTTGTTTCTCATAAACCAATGATGTGAGTATAACCTGAAAATATATACACACACAAACAAGAGTTGTAATTGGCAACATTTGGTGCCAAATATGTTGCACATAATCCACCAAACTATGAAAACCATACAAGCCCTCTGCAAATTTATAAATCAACATAAGTTCATAGATCATAAGTAGACCTATAAAAGGACAGAGATAAGCCCATCCATCCCTGTACAATATTTACCTAATACCACAAACCAAAAAAAGCAAGTTCTTGATCTGATGTACATTTAGGAAGAAATTATTTTCTAAAATCCTACATTAAAGATATCCTATCAGAACGTAGTGCACAGAATTGAAAACTGTATAAATTTTTTTTCCCCAGAAATAGAATAAAAGATTATGATGACAGAAGAACTAATAAATCACTATTAGCATATGGTTACCACTTGAAAGGATAAAACTTATAGTATATTGCTTTGAAAGGGTAAACGTTTAGTTTAACTTACAGGGAACAACTGAACAATAACCCAAGTAAAGAAGAGTGGCCCAAGGAGGGATGAGAAATCCAGCCTGAGTTTTGTTTCAGGTTTCGGCATTTCTTTCACAAACTCAAAAAGCAATTTTGCAGCTGGTCCAAGAATAAATTGGAGATATGCATTTGATGCCTGTATGCGCATACACTAAATTAGCATGCATCAAATTTGGTAGTCCATTCGAAACAAAATTTTGATCCAGATTGAGTAACACAGTCGAAACAAACAATATAATTTCACATGGAGATATGAATGAGAGAAACACATATCCACACAAAAATGGCATCTACAAAAATAATAGCAAATTTAGTATGGTTGATGTAAAAGCACTTTCTTTCATTAGAACTCATTTATAAAGAAAAGTTAATAGCAATGCCAGAAAATGTAAAAAAGATGCCTATGATGGGAAATCCATGTCAGAATCAAAGAGATTTATTAAAGCGAACAAAATGGTAATAATCATACATGATTTTTTTATTTTCATATGGGAAGATAATAATTTTTAAATCCTGGTGAGTCATGTTACCTAAGTAGCTAAATTGGTTTGGGCATCTAATAAATCATCAAAGATAATATATTATGCTAATATGAAGTGGAAATATTTGAGTAAAACATATTCATGATAAAGAAATGAAATGCCTTTTTGTTTTTGTTTTTTATTTAAGAGGGGGTGGTAAATCAAGTTATGCAAAAACTTTCATTATTAATATTATGGGTAAGAAAAGGCAGGATTTAGATACCAAATTTACTGAGCGAGGCACCCGAGCCAAAGCAAGAGGCTGATTTCCTGTATCATTCTTGTATGTAGAATTGTACCATATAGTAACATTAAATAGATTCTCATTTGAATTAACGAAATCGTACGCTGCAAAACAAAGTGACAATGAACTTGGTAATCCACATAAAAATGGCAAATTTATTGCACAGTGCTGAAATGTTGTGACGGACCTGCTACAATCTCATTAATCTGTCTCTGTGGGTTCCCTTTACGATAACCCTTGTACAGCTCATCATTTATCTCTGAAGTACTATTGCGCCATAAATGCAAGCCTTGAACGCAGCGTACATCTGAGGTTAACACAAAACAAGTTTCAGAGAAACCAAGGGTCTTATTTCATGCATATCTGAGGTTTCAAGATCATAAAAAGTAAGTAAAAGTACCATTGTTGTACAAAGTAAATAAACATTTTAGAAGATGAATTTGTCCACAAAAGCTACCTTGTTGCACTGTAGCAGAACCTACTTGGAGAGGAACAGAAAATAGAGAAATTGATGCACATTGAGGCTGAAGAAAATCGACAGGAATGCTAGAAAAAAAGGCCGCATCGAGAAAATTGGAATACTCAGTCATTGTTTCCGAACCCTGAAACACCAAAATTATATTTGTAAGTCAAGAAAAAATAAAATACTAAACCATTTGCAGTCTAAGCAATGAAGCTACCCTCATCACTAGGCAAAATAACTAAAGCTTATCATGGAAATCAGACAAACGTAAGAAGGAATATAACTAACCAAGGCATCATCTGCTAAGCTGTACAGAATATCGGAGGAATTTATATTTAATGGTCCTGCGAGCATGTTTCCAGCCACGCCTATCAAGTCACGAGAGAAATATTCAGATTGCCAACATGTTCTTGACAAGAAATTAAATACTTATACATATCTCCCAATCAATAAGAGAAGCGGGGCTCACTCTGTCCTAATGTTTGGTTATTCCCCGTAATAAGCATAGTTACAGGACAGGAGCCTGTTCTCCTGCACAAATCATTAGGCAAGTCTCCATATGAGATATAATCAGTTCTCACTGCACGAAACTGCTGCTTTGGTATCTGTAATAATGGAGGCCATTCCGGAGGATGGGGAATGGGACAGCTGAACCCTTGGTCCAAAGTTGAGTATTCAATCCCACATCTTCTTTCACATTGGCCATTCCCATCAGTACCAACACAAGCGCAGCCACACCTGTTTGAGGGCTTATCTAACTCTTTGTCCACGAGAGTTTGGATGAGAACAAGCAACAGACAGAGGAAGAATGGGGATAAAACTAGCCGAATGTTTGTTTTGATATTTCGTTTCTGTAAACGGGAACGTGAAAGTGAAAGCAGTTTAGATAATCACTTCCTTGGGATAAAATAGACCTGAGTGTAAAAATCAAAATGCTTTGTTCTACCTTCATAAAGGAAATTCGAAATGTCAAAATTTAAGCCTTGAACTAATGAAACCAATAACTATCAGATAAGATTATTTCAAATACCAAACACTAGGCTATCACGCATTTGAGTTGCCAAGGTCCTACCTACGAGAGTCTCAGTACCAAACTGTCTGTAATGTTGAAAAACTCCATGAATCAACTGAAAAAAAAAAATCGACTACATCTAACCTAAGCTTTGAAATTCAACAATAGTGAACAAATGAATTATTATGAGGAAAAAATAAGTTCTAATAAAAAAAAATCAGCTTAAGCTCAAATTACGTAGAACCTATTGCACCAAAAAAAAAAGAGTTTCAAAATTCCAATTCCACAATAGAACAGCCTTTAATTCCTCCCAGGAAACTCATATTTAATCCAAATAGCCAGCTCTACCACCATTGTAATGACTGAAATATCGAATGCGTTTAAATAATCAAAATAACAGCACTGAGCAGTAGAAGTATTAACAAAAGCCCACAACTAAGAAAACGAAAATAATTAAACATGAATAAAACATAACATCAATTCTACAAAAGAATTTCCCAGATTTGATGAAGATACAATTCATTCTGTAAAGGGAAAAAATCACCTGAAAAGTCAAATTCTTCCGCAGCAGCGCATTGGCCTGTGTCGAAAAACTCGACGGAGAATCCGCCATTATTTCGAAAATTCAGCTGGTGCAATCAAGACTTTCCCTTTTTTTCTTTCCTAGTTATTAAACAGGATTCGAATTCGCATAATTTTAGAGAGCTTATAATTTTTTTGGTTTAGTATCGCCATTGGCACTCTGCTTTATACCTTATATATGAAATTCTCTGAATTAACGGAAAATTTTACACAGCCGGAATTGACGTAACTACCCTTTCCCGCAATTGAATTTCGCGGAATCTATTCGTCTTCAAATGACTTCAAAGCCCCCCTCACACGTTTTTCCATTTCTTTAATTGTTTTTTCAAAGTCCAGGTTTATAAATAAATTGCAAAAACATACTGTATCTGTATGTTAATTAAGATTAAAATAAATATGTTTATAAATAAATTGCAAAAAGTTGATTCGATATATGTACCATGGGTCCATGGCTTTATTCTATTCTACCCATCCAAATCATAAATGTTGTTTTTGGCAAAGATATACAGTATCTTATAGAACACGATTCTAATTCAACTGATGGGTTGATATTAATTAATTTTAAAAACATTAATTAGAGACTTGTCACAGTTGTCCAATCTAAAAGACAAATAAAAAGAAGAATAAAGCTATCTAGCCAGATTCTGGCTGCCAAAAGCGTGTATTAGTAAATATTCAATTTGTATTTATTAATAGTTTAATGATGGTAATTATTGCATGATTATATTTTACTCTAATACCCTTCCTACCTGTTTTAGAGAGAGATTAAGCCAACTAATTTTAAATTTTGAATTCTCAACAATATCTCTCTCAACATTAATTACGAATTATATTTTTCATGAATATTAAGTTCATCAATATAGGCACAATCTATCAACAAATAAAAAATGGTTCATTCTTCCCTATTTAAACCAAGACATTATCTTATGTTACTGCATACTAAAAAGTTCAATATTTGACAACGTTGTAAAATATAATATAATTCTACAAATTCAAATAAACAAATTCTATGCATGCACTCTATACCATTCATTTAATAAGTACTCGTTATATACTGATTATTAATTTTTGTTTGAATATTAAATTTTAATTTTATAAAGAAGGAGTGTTTATCGAATATATATAAGTTTTATACAGTTATATTTGATAAGAGAAAAAATGAATACTTTTATAATCATTTTATTTTTAATATAAATATCCTAAGTTTTAATAATTTTAAGATAAAAACGTATATAAGTACATAGAACAACAATTTTTTAAGTATTAAAAACTGCAAGCTAAGTTTATATTATTTTTTATAATGACTAATATGCTTACTGACTATGTTTTATATATTTAAAAAAATATCTTAGGGGTTCATTTTGATAATAAATTAGTCACGTTCTCAGAAAAAATAGTACATTAATAAATTAATTTTGGCAAAATTTAATGAAACATTAATAATGTTTTATTTTTAGAAAACGTAAATGTAAATATATATATATATATATATAATGTAATTGGGGGCCATGCATTCTTTTTTAAATATACTACAACACAAAATTAAATTATCGTTGTACGAAAAGTAATACATTTCTCACTGCATTTTTTATGTTTTTACACATTGGATAGTAATCCTTTTAATTGTCCAAAACTTATATAATATTAATATACTATACTATGGTGTAAAACAATTAATATTAATTATTAACTTAAATAATATAGTATAGTGACATGTTATAAATTATTGAATTATATACTATAGTATGATGTCTTAATTTAAATATTGTACAATACTATAACTTTATCTCCTACAGGTATCTCAAGTTAATATTATATACAATAGGATATCATAATTCTTTTATTATTAAGTATCATTGAATTTTATATAATAGTACTATGAAACAACTTAAATTTATTAATTATTATTAGATGATAAACTATTGTATGGTGTCCCAATATGACATTATAATTTATTATTGGCATATATACACACTATAGTATGAGGTCACAACATACTATTACAAAATAGTATGGGAGTATATAGCATAATATTGTGTCACAACATATTATTATCAATTATTATCTAGTATAATATAATTAATGTTATGATTTTTCACAATTTACCTATAATATAATAATGTATCATTATGCTCAAATTGTGCATTTAAGTTTATTTTAATTTTATTAATTTTTGTTGGAGTTTTGCAATAAATTTAAGTTACGGTTTTACATTCTCCCAATGTACATTGAGAAAGAAATTGTTGAAACTTTTTTGATGCCGACTGAATCATAGATGAATTTAAAATTATGAAGAAACGTCGAGTACAACTTACGATGCCAGAATTTTAAATAAATATAGCTTTATTTTAATTTAGATAAGTAGTCGTGTATGTGTGTGTGTGTGTTTTCACCCCCGCAAATTAAAGTTCCTGCGTCCGTCCCTCGTGACAACATTGTCGTCACAAAAAATGTCATTAGAAATGACAAATAATTATTAGAGACGATGTGTCGTTACTTAAGTCTATTATTAGTGAAAACATTTGTCGTTGATAATAATATTATCATTAAAGACCGTTTTTTTAGTAGTGCGCGTTTGTACATTGTACTATGATGTCGCGACTTAATACTGTAAATTATTGTTGCCTAATATATACTATAGTATGTTATCATATCTTAATTTTATAAAATATTGACTTATATACTAGTGTATATATAATATATATATATATATATATCTTATAGTAGTAAGATATCATAACTCGATATTATGAATTATTGTTGGCTTATAGGCTTATATAATATAGTATGTGGTCACAACTTAATATTATTCATTATTATTGGACTATATACTATAATATAGCATCACATATTACTATTATGAATTCTAATTTAACTTATATGTTGTACAATAGTATGTTGTCACAAATTAATACTGGATTATATACCATAGCATGATATCACATCTTACTATTATGAACTATGATTAACTTATATATGCTATACAACCTATGCTACATTTTATATTATAAAATAATAGCTTATATTGTCAAATGTCAAAACTTCGAATTATTATTGATTTATACAAACATAGTGATATAATATGAAGTCCTAATTCAATGTTATTAATTATTATTACATTATATAATATAGTATGATATGATGTCACAACTTAATATTTTAAATTTTTATAAGTTTATATATATAACATAGAAACATCTTAATTTAATACACTATTGTCTTATATACAATAATATGGTGTCATAACTTAACATTATTGATTATTCTTGGATTACACACACACTATAATATAATATTATGTCAGCAATTTGATATTACGAGTTATTATTGATTTTATAATATAATATGGTATCACAATTTAATATTGTGAATTTTATTTTATTATTTACTATTTTATTATTATAATATACTTTTAATATTTATTATTTAAAATTTTATTTTAAATTAACGTTATATCATTATACATATAGGATATGATTATGATGAATATATATAGGATATATATCATAATAATTATATATATAAAGATTTATCTAAATATCGATAATATATTTATTTTAAGATTTACTAACAGATTTTTTTTTTGGATGGAAATCTAAGCACTAATCTTCAAAAATATGGAATCATATTGTACCCAAATTAGAAGAATATGCCAATCTTTAGATTTGGAGAGATAAGGGCATTACTGTCAATTTATATATGATTTTTTAATTAAACCGGTTATCAAATAAATCGGTATTAATGAAACCGATTCCTTATTAGAAAAATCGAATTCTGGCTAACCACATTCTGGCTGAAAATCACTACTCGGCGGCCATTTAGATTTTCCTCCAGAGATTAAGATATTATAGCACCTAATTAATTAATTGTTAAGAATTGTTTAGGCAAACGGCAAACAAATCCTATGGAGTTTCTTTTATTAGCATATCGTTAAAATATTGGCATCTGGGTTTTTTTTATCTAATTATAAATTTAAAACATATGCATTTTAATTGGTAAGTAAAGGATATGTAGAACATATGTATACGAATTGTCCTAGAATTTGGAAGACGTTATGGTATATTTTTTTTTTAATTTAAATTGATAAATCTCGACCGTTACTCCGTGAGGCGTGAGATATAGGCAGTTTTTTTTTTTTTAACTCACACACCCTACATGTGGTATTGAGGAAATTCGAACCCGTGACCTGTGATCTCCAAGCAACCTCACTCCACCAATAGGCCATCCCCACCGGAACGTGAGATATAGGCAGTTGTTGTACCAACTTTAGCCGCATAAATAATTATAAAGTTTTTTTTTATATAGAAGTGGATTGTAATATTAATTAAAACCTCAAGGGGATTTTTTTTTTTTTTGAAGTACAAATTGGTCGGTCGGTCATGGCTCGAGTGTTTGTTTGTTTGCAAAACAATTTGTTAATTGTTCTCCCAGATGTTCCTTAAGTTGGAAGGAGAAGGATAATGTAATTAATTCAAGATATATCCTAATTATCCTTAATCACTGGCACTTCACTTGGTCAAAGTAATTCATAATTTATTAAATAAATCAACTCCCAGATCACAATCTGTGTTATTGTTTATTTGATTTCATGCTCTGACTAGCAATTGGTTTAAATTTCTTGGAACTTGGGGAGCATGTACTAACTTTCAACTTACAGTATTATTAAAATTGATCATAATATCAAACTAAACAATAATATTATTGGAGGTAGATATTAGAAGACTACAGTTTTCCCAGAACTATTAACAACTTGGCATGCTTCCATGTTCACATCAATTTGCATGTTAATTATTTCACATATCAATTTTATCTAACTACTCTCTCTCTCTCTCTCTCTCTCTCTCTCTCTCTCAAGTAAAATTTCAAGTTCAAAAGATATACTAATTAATTACACTTACATGCATCCATGTAAGAAGTGAAGTTAATTAATTGGTCGCGTCAGAATTGATGAGCCAAACAAATATAACCCAATTAAACACGCATTATCATCCTGATTATTTATGTATGATATATATTTATGCACTCTTAAAATTAGTAATTGTTTCTAACTATATAAGCGATTCTCATTTTAGCGTTGGGATAATCCCGAGCTATTCTATAATTTGCTTGTCTTGGATGCAGAAATCCATTTTCAACGATACCTAAGCAATTATAAATAAATATTATATATTTGTATTAATTTAGTACCACACAGCATCACTCTTACAATTTTGACAAAAATACATTTATTGAGCTAATATTTATTTGATATGAAATAAAACGAGAAATTCCCAATCCGAAGACCTAGCAAGAAGGTAAATTATCGAATTTATGGTGGCCAATAAGAGCAAGGCGTTTTTTCTTTGTCAACTCAATTTTTAATAGGATCTTTATAATTAATTAATTGGTTGAAAGTATCAATCACAAATTAAAAAATAGCATAAGTATTTACAATTCAAACTGTAGTGTCATGCACTTCCATGTGCCGAACTCATCAACCCAATTAACTTTAATTTTTAGTGTCAATGTTCTTGAAAAAAAAAAAAAAAAAAAGAAAGAAATATCCTGCAACTCTACATGAAAAGACGTAAGCCAAGTTACGTCGTGCAAAATTGCACCACCTATTTTTTGCTTGAATAGCAAGTTCAAGCTGCATTTTATTGAATTTTATAATTAAGAACATTTATCATTTAAATATGGGTTAAGGTCCAATTTACATCCTAAACTATTTAGTGAAGAGCAGTCTGATCCTTGTCCTTTAATTAAATTTGGTATCGGTTAGTCCTTTGAACTTAACTTAATTAGGCCTTAAATTTTTGAACTTGACCCAATTAGCTACTTGAAAGTAAAAAAATTTTATTTTTCTTGTTTCTAAATAAAATAAAAATAAAAAAAGAAAAGAAAAAGTTCATAACTATTAGTTCCCCCAAAAAATTAAGAATACATGAGCATTTCTCATTCAATATGTCCACATATATATATATATATGTATATATATATATCCATATTCATTATGCAAACTAGCATAATTTGAAGAAAAATATAAATTAATGAATTAAAATATTGAAATCACATTATCTTCAAATTAATTCACCATAAATATAATTTGAAAAATATTTCATATATATGTGTGTGTGTGTGTGTGTGTGTTTGTATGTATGTATTCTATAGAATTATATTATATGAATTCCCATAATTGAAATCTATATGTTCTATTAAATATGTGTATAACATTGATTTTAT
Source organism: Perilla frutescens (assembly GCA_026008535.1). NCBI lineage: Eukaryota > Viridiplantae > Streptophyta > Magnoliopsida > Lamiales > Lamiaceae > Perilla > Perilla frutescens. Next base: position 17,314,296 of record BRKX01000014.1, on the reverse strand, counting down.
CATAGTAGACTATTAATGTCTGTATTAGATCGATTTAATATAGCCTATAATTATACATAAAAAAAAAAATAATTACAGTCAATTCTATGTTATTATTTTTAATTGTAGTGATGTGATGTTTTATTGCGTGATAAATATAATGAATATTCATGTACCGCTAAAATTATTTATAAGAAAATGTTTCTTTTTTTTTTAATTATTGTTGTATATGTTTATTTTTCTACATTTTTTATTTTTATTTAGAAATAAGCAAAATAAAATTATTTATCTTCACGAGATTAACTGATCCAAATTTAGAAGTTCAAAAAATTAATTAAACTGAACTCGAAAAATTCAAAGATTAACTAGAACCAAATTTAATTTAAAAATAATGATGGTCCTCGAAAAATAATGTAGGGGGGGATAAATCAAACCTTAACCAATAAATAATCCAAAGGACAAGTTGAACATTAGCCCATTAAATATTTGCAGTAGCGTTGACTATTTTGCTATATGAGGAATCACTCAATCAGCCACGCACGACCACATCTGATATTGCCATGTCACTAACTAACCAATTAAATAGTAATGGGATTCGATATTTTCTAATGTCCAAAATGCCCTTCACCAAATCCAACTGAAATGACCAAATTGCCATTTAAAAGTAACTTCAGAACATTCTTTGGCCTGCGCTTCACTCATCCTGATCATATTCTTGAATTTATATTCAGAAAATCCAAATATATATGAACGAGTATTTGATTTGACAGGTAGAAATTTGGATTCACTTGTAAGAAATTTGGATGCACGATAGTGATTTTATTTATTCAGCAACGAGTATAATGATGGCATTAATTTTCAATACACAAACTATTATCCGAGTAATAAAATATGAGATCAATTTTATTTTTCAGTTAAGTATTCAACATTTGACACTTTTTATATATTGTTTAAAAATAAGCTATTTATAAACCAAATAAACTGTAGAGGAATTGTCACCGTACGTAGGAGGAAATTACACAACATTTTTTAAATGAAATATAATGTGCACACCTATAAATAGCGGGTTACATACCAACCGTGGATATCTTAAAAAGAAGTCATAAATGCAATTTAGAACATGAAGTTTCTTCTTGTACAAAACTATATGCAGCAATTACCTCATTTTTAGCATTAAAAAATAAAAACCCAAACAAACTATGTACATATAAATCCGTGTCGAAGTTCGGTTAAATTTAATTTGCGACAATTATAATTGCATCCCGCGATATTTGGTAAAATTAGCAAATAAACTTAAAGGTTTAGACAAATATACAACCAAACCCCTTTGCCCTGACCTAACAAGTTGACAATCATTATTTTTCTTTTGACTTGGGACTTGGGAGAGGGGAAATTGAGCGATAACACAAATTTCACAAGAATCAAGTGTGTTTATATTTAATTTTTTCCAAATTTACGAACAACAATGATTCTGAAACTATTTGTAGATAAAAACAAGGAGCTTGATCGTAGTTTCTGCAAAATTTCCATGAAATTCCCCGATTATTAAAAAAAAAATAAAATCGAACTCAAATCAACCCTACTGACCAAAACGTAATTGAATCCACATCCAGGGGCAAAACCGTAAAAGTACGATATTCCCCGCGCCTTTTAAGCTCCCTATTCCAGCAATCCGAGCATATAAATTCCATCGAGAATCAACAACCAAAAAAAAAAAAGAAAAAACTTCCACAAATGGAGCTGCGGAGTGGATTCGGACTGCTATGGCAGCAATACAAAGCTCTGTTAAAAAAAAACCTGCTTCTCTCATGTCGGAACAAGCGCTCTACTTTCCTCCAGCTCTTCTCCTCGCTCTTCTTCATCGCACTCATTTTCTTCATCCAGAAAGCCATCGAGTCCCGGTTCGCCTCCTCCTCGTCGTTCAAAAACAATGTCGATCCGAAGGCGCTGGTGGCGCCGCCGATTCCTCCGTGCGAGGATAAGTACTACACCAAGCTTCCGTGCTTTGACTTTGTGTGGAGCGGGAATGACAGTCCGAGAATTCGAGAAATTGTGGGGAGGATTAGAGCGAATAATCCTGGCAGGCCTATTCATGAAGAGAAGGTCCGCCTTTTATAATTTTTAATTTTCTTATGATTTTATCAATTTATTTGGTTATCTGGTTAGTAATTAATTGCTTGGGATTCTGTTGGCGTTGTTTTATGTGTATGCATTTCTGGTATTGCTTGTGAATTTGTGATTAGTGTAATTTATTATGGGGAGAATAAAATGTTTGTCTTTTAAAATCAATTTTCCGGTGCTTTCTATTTGCCACTTGCTGATTTTGCAATACAAATCTTCTTCATCCATATTGTTAAAGACGAGAGGCCATGCTACCAATTCTAATATTTTTTCTGTACAGTATAAGATGAGATTAAGTCTGCATTGTTTTAGAGTTTCACACATTTTCTGTAACTCGAAGTAAAGGACTAGTCTATATGTCATGCTTGAGCAGGTTAGAGAATTTAGAACACCAGATGAAACAGACAACTGGCTTGCCAGCAATCCTATGCACTGTCCGGGTGCTCTCCATTTCGTAGACAGAAATGCTACTGTCATTAGCTACGGGTTACAGACTAATTCCACACCAGTTGCCAAGCGAGGAAATTTTGAAGATCCAACATTCAAATTTCAAATTCCTCTTCAACTTGCTGCAGAGCGGGAAATTGCACGAACTCTAATGGGAGGTAGGACACCTACAACATTCATTCAACTCATTGCATCGAATATGTTATTTTTTCTCTAATCTTGACCTGAAATGTATCCTCTGTTATCTGACTGCATATATTTCAGATGCCAGCTTTAGTTGGGTTGTCAGTCTAAAGGAATTTGCCCACCCTGCGCTTGAAATCTTTTCTGCTGTGCAGAGTGCAGGACCAACCTTTTTCCTGGCTATTGCGATGTTTTCTTTTGTCTTCCAAATTAGTGCTTTGATAACGGAGAAAGAACTTAAACTTCGCCAGGTATTAGCTTTTTTGCATTCCCGGCCAAGAAAAAAAAATTGAGTTATGAGCTTGGAACTGCAAAGAACTAATCATCCTTTTTTATTTTTCATTTATATGAACAGGCTATGACAATGATGGGTCTTTATGATACCGCATATTGGTTATCATGGCTCACGTGGGAGGGAATACTCACCTTTATGTCATCCCTTATAACAGTTCTTTTCGGGATGATGTTCCAATTTGATTTCTTTTTGCACAACAATTTTGCTGTTGTCTTCCTCTTGTTTTTCCTTTTCCAATTGTGTATGGTAGGTTTCCTCATCCCAGCATGATACATGCAATGTTCTTATCTGTTTCAAAGTTTTGACTGATGCAAATGCACGGGGGAGATTCTGATTGCTAGAACTGTTTGTTGTTTTATAATTATTTGACAGGTTGCTTTTGCCTTTATGCTGTCTGCCTTTATTAACAAGTCATCTGCATCCACAACTGTGGGCTACTTCATCTTTATTATTGGTTTCTTGACTCAGGTTTGTAACTATGATCAGAAGTTTTTACTTGGAAATTACTAGAGACATTGTAATTACCCTTGATAACAGAGATCTTTCAATTCTTTTCCAGCTTGTCACAACATTTGGATTTCCTTACAGTCAGGATTTCTCGAAGACCTACCAAACTGTGTGGTCATTCTTCCCACCTAATCTTTTCGCTGCAGGTTTGAACTTGCTTTCACAGGCTACTGAAACTCCTCAAGATCCTGGTGTCAGCTGGAAAGGGAGGTTGAGATGTGCACCCGGTGATGAAGAATGTGTCCTAACAATCGTATGTCCAACCTTCGGTCTTTTAAATCTATATACCATGCCAAATATTGGTGAACGTGGACAAATGCTTTAGTCTTAAAATAATTTACTGGGCACTGTAATATGAAGCCATTATACTGCTATCACTGATTTTTTTCTTTTAATTTCTGTGTCTATTATCAGAATGATATTTACATATGGCTGGTAGCAACTTCATGTTTGTGGTTCGTTCTGGCAATCTACTTGGACAATATATTCCCAAATACATCTGGTGTAAGAAAATCATTACTCTACTTTCTAGATCCTGGGTACTGGACTGGAAAAGGAGGAAACAAATCACAAGGTACTCAATTAAATGTTTTTTTGTAGGTTAACATGACTTTTGTTTGGTTGCTAATATTTCTGACACGCCTTTTCAATTTCAGAGGGAAGCATTTGCAGTTGTATAAGTTCAATTCCGCCTTTGGAAAATATTAATCCAGATGATGAGGATGTACAAGAAGAGGAAACCATAGTGAAACAGCAAGCTGCAGGAGCCAATGTTGACTCAAGCATTGCAGTTCAAATACGTGGTCTTGTGAAAACTTATGCAGGAGGAACAAAGATTGGTTGCTGCAGGTGCAAGAGGACCTCCCCCTACCATGCCCTCAAGGTAAAGTTGAGCACATGATGTTCCTGTTACTGTTAGAGTAGCTTATCAACTGGGAATAGAGGAGTGCCTAAGCAGGCAGTGTGACTATAAAAGATTGATAGCTTGTCCAAAACTCAACTGCATAGTTTTGATTTGATCCATACAAAGGCATTTGTTCATTGATATACTGTATAAATTTGCACTAGTATCTGCTCTAAAGGGATGGGAAATTGGTGAAATTGACAGTTAAAATACAGGCATTAAAGCCTTAATTTCATAGGGGTTTCCAAGTTTTTTGCACCCCGAAATCTCCCTAAATGTTGGTTGCTATGATTGCTTTATGGAGACTGGATGAAATGCAGAATTTATAAATGTAGCTTAGTGTATCAGGTTATTTTAGTTATTCTTAATTTTCATTTCTGTGAAAAAATGAATGCTGAAGCTGATTGTGGATATCCTACTTGCAGGGCATATGGCTAAACTTCCCCAAAGATCAGCTGTTTTGCCTTCTCGGACCTAATGGAGCTGGGAAAACTACTGCTATCAATTGTTTGACTGGTATTACACCAGTCACTAGTGGAGATGGTGAGAGGTGTTGCTTTGACATTTAAGTTTCTTGGCATCTCTTTGAATGATAACTCAGAAATTTGTTCTCAAATATATGTTGACAGCATTAATTTATGGATATTCCATCCGAAACTCTACTGGGATGTCGACCATCCGAAGGATGATAGGAGTCTGTCCTCAGGTTCTGCCCCTTGAAATTTCTCATATCATCTTCATGTAATATAGTTATACTTCTGACTCCTTGTTCAATGGAGTCTCACCTAGTGAATTCTTAGTATTATTTTGTGCCCTAGATCTTCAATCTACTTTTGATCTCCATTTTACAAAATAATTGTCTGACTCTAACCTTCAATCTACATTTCTCATTCTGTTTTCTATATGTTTCTATTTGAATTGAAAGAGTTCCTGAAAATAAAGGATTTGCTACCGTAGTCTCCAACAAATAGACACTTCAAATGGCACAAACTGTTGTGACCTTGTAGGTTCAGTGCTAGCTCAAATAAGAGAGTGAACATTCTATGATTACCTTATTAAGAAACACTAAGTTACTAAGTTGTAAAAGGTAAGTAACTCTTATAATGCTGATATGGCAGTTTGATGTCCTGTGGGATGCACTATCAGGTCAAGAGCATCTTTATTTGTTTGCCAGCATCAAAGGCCTGACCCCTGCTTCGATTAAAACGGTATGGACTCTCCCATCCCAAACTTATTTCTTAGCTGTATTATCAAATTTTATTTGGTTCATGAATTTGTTATTATTATATTAGATAATATCTCATGTGGTAAGAGTGTACGATAATCAATCACTACTCTGCACTAAACAATGACAACTTTTACCTGAAAAAAACTAACCTAAACATTGTTTTCTTTCTTCACAGCCTCACAACAGGTTGTGGAGAAATTATAAGTTTTGTGATAGCAAATCACTATATTGCACTTAACACTGACAAGTGACAACTTCTACCTGAAAATAAATAAATCAAACACTTTCTTTTTAACACAGGTTGCAGATAAATTATTAGCAGAAGTCAAACTTACTGAGGCAGCTAAAGTTAGAGCTGGTAGCTATAGCGGGGGAATGAGACGTCGGCTTAGTGTTGCTATTGCCCTAATTGGTGAACCAAAATTGGTTATTATGGATGAGCCTGTGTGTTGAGAATCTTTTATTTCATTCTTATAACCTTTAGATATCTCATTACTAATTTGACTGGAATTTATTTTTGAGTTCACAGACAACAGGTATGGACCCAATAACCAGGAGGCATGTCTGGGATGTCATCGAGGGGGCTAAAAAGGGGCGTGCAATTATTCTAACAACTCATTCTATGGAGGAGGCAGATGTTCTAGGTGATAGAATAGGAATTATGGCAAAAGGAAGGCTGCGCTGCCTTGGAACTTCAATAAGGTTGAAGTCACGGTTTGGAACGGGTTTTATTGCTAACATAAGCTTTGTGGGGGATGTCAGTAGTACTCCAGACCTGGGAGATAATACTCACAGTAGTGCTCAACATGTAGCTGTTAAAGAATTCTTTAAAACTGTACGTCGAATGCCAGCTAGTTGAAAAGTTCTACTAAGAGAACACAAAATAATTAAAAACTCGTGATTCATTTTGCAGCATTTGGATGTTCTACCTAAAGAGGAGAGCAAATCCTTTCTCACCTTTGTGATCCCCCATGTAAAGGAGAAGCTACTGAAGGTAACAACACAGCTAGTATAGAAATGCTTATTTTAGAAACTAAAACAAATTGTTCCTGACTTAAATTGTTCTCCAATGTCCAGAACTTCTTCACTGAGCTACAGGAGAGAGAGAAAGAGTTGGGCATAGCTGATATCCAACTCGGTCTTACAACTCTGGAAGAAGTTTTTCTAAATATAGCAAAACAGGCAGAGTTGGAAAGTGCTGCAGCTGAGGGAGCCTTTGCAACACTCATTCTCAACTCCGGGGCATCCCTTCAAGTATGTGATATTACACTGGAGCCCTTCTGCAATACATCTACAGTTAATGATATACCTCAACATTCTCCTTCAAAATGTGCAGGTTCCAGTAGGAGCAAGGTTTATTGGTATTCCAGGAACAGAATCTGCAGATAATCCTAGAGGCATAATGGTGCAAGTTTACTGGCAGCAAGATGATTCTGGAGCTCTCTGCATCTCTGGTTACTCTGATGAGATGCCTATACCACCTCATGTGCAGCTCGAAACTGCCTCTTCTACATCTGGCCGACGAAGGCAAATTCATGGCATTGTCATCGACCCTTCTCAGATTAACGAATCAGATTTGTGTTCATAACTTGTGCAAATGTTGAGTCTTGTAAAAAACTTTTCATAAATTTATATGTACAAATACAAAATTGGTTTTATTGATTAGTTCTTACATTTGGAACACTAGTTCAGAAATTCTCTGTTTTTTTTTCCTCATTTTTTTGTGGTAGCACCCTAAAAAGAGAGGGAACAGCATTATCAGTACACTTGTATATATAATTCTTAGATATATGCATATATCATAGACGTAATGTTTGTGTTTTAGCTTTCACATGCATATGTGATATAGTTAGTTTCACAAACAATTATATACAGGGAAAAAGTTACTCCTACACTCCAAATATTAAGTTATTAACCAGAGGAAAATAAACATTGATTTAGACTATAGATGAGAACGGCATTAAGGATATAACTAGAGTAAAATAAAATTTAAAGCTGCTACAGAAGAAGTCACTTTAAAGATGCTAATAGATTTTTTTTGTACAACTAATTACTATTATAATTAATAATAAAAAGTTTTTAAATAACTTAAAAAAATATATATAATGAAAGTGACAAGAGCTTATTTACTAGATTTTATAATTAATTTAACTGCAATACTTTTTTACATACATTTTTAACTAGTGTTCCTAAAAGATGTCGAAAAACACCATATATCCATATCTATGAATAATTCTTTTTCCTTTATTTTGGGTAAGTCCAATTAAACAAGAAATCAGTTGGCAATGGCAACAAAATCTCCTTTATTTCAGAATTTGTTGACCCAAAAAACCATAATTTGAAATTTGAAATTCAAAAATGCATGGGGTCCTCCAGAAGCCGTTCCTCCCATAATTTGCTTTTTCTTTATCATTTATTTAATTTTTTTCCTTTTAAATTTGAGTGAGCACTATCTTTCCCGCTCATCAAACTAGTCTTCCAATATATAAATACTATCCATCCCCTCATTTTTCTTCCATTTCTCAATCTCAACCATCAAATTCACGAAAAATCGGTGCTCCCTCTCTCTCTCTCTCTCTCTCTCTCTCTCTCTCTCTCTCTCTCTCTCTCTCTCTCTCTCTCTCTCTCTCAGTTTTAGTCAGAAGAAATGTCTGTTGCTATGGAAGATTCTGCTGCCAAAGACCAATCCTCTGCTTCTGGTAATATTCGTTGTTCCGATTGTTTTCCTTAAATAAATTTTTGTTGCTTTACGAGATGTGTCTTCTGCGTGTTTGATAGCAGCTGTGATTCGATGTAAACATCGGACTTTCTAATCTACTTGTTGGAAGTGTGTTAATTATGGAGATCAGTTGTGTTAATTTTTGCTTCTTTTTTTTTCTGAATTATTTTTTCATTACATTTTGCGCTTTATTTTGAGTAGCAAAATCAACCTCTAGGCTTCTCCGGTATCCGCTCCGATCTGCTTCGCGATCCAAGGACGAGAAACCGCCGCTCGCCGACTCCACAAACTCCCACTCTGCCACTAAAAGGTCTGTGTGAATTTGGTTGAATTTTTTTACTGTCTGAAGTAGGTAATATAGTCTGGATTTCTGTTTTCTAATATGTTTTTACTATGTGCTCATCAAATATTTTTAATAGAATAATTACCGTCTAGTAGTCCGATGTTTATTGTCCCCATTTAAAGAGAATTTCATGGAAACAAGGTGTTTTAATGTATGTTTTGTATCAAGGAATAAGAAGAATTAGTATAAAGCTTACACAGATCATTGTAACGATTCCAAAATTCTCTTTGCCTCTGTGCTTCATCCCTGATCAATTCTGGTTTTTGTTCTAGTTTTTACTTGTAAAATTGGGTATTTTATGTTGTTCCTGTTTATTTTCAGAGGAAGGATGGCCTCCAGTGTGACTAAGAGTGTGGGTGTTCTTGATCTCTCCAGCAAGGAGAAGTCTGGCAAGCCTCCTAGACGCCTCTCTGTTCCTTCCAAGTCAAATGCCAGCCCTGCTTCCAAATCTTTTGGCAATATCACTCCCATTTCTGAGGCTAGATCAAAGAGGGCTGCTGCCAACCAAGGAAAGAGCGATACACCTCTATCTGATGTTTCAAAATCATCCAATCGGAAGAAATTCAGCATTCTGGCTTCAGCTTCTTATTGGCTGTCTCATATTAAGCACTCCGAAGCTGCTGGCAAGCACGCAATTTCTCTTGGCTTTTTTAAGCTTGCTTTGGAGGCTGGCTGTGAGGTATGTAAACTTCGTATCAGTATCTGGTTCTTGCACATTGGTGTAAACTTAAATCAATGAAACTGTGGATGCCTATTTTGAATGCTAAATTTTTTGTTTGAAAATTTGAGTTGAGGCAATTTCGATTTCCCTCTGCATTTGTTATAGCCCATTAGATGTGCTTGATAGTGATTACAATGTGTGTGTGTGTGCAGCCTATACAGAAGATGAGCGATGAGCTAAAGTCATATCTGCGCAATCATAACCTTTCTGAGCTTGGAGAATCTGTCAAAGAACTGTTTGAGGGCTATAAGATTTCTGAAAACTATGAACCTTCTGAGGCATCTGTAACCTGTTCTCAAGTGCCTGAAGAGCCAAATCAGCTATCCGAAGATGATGCTCGTAGCTCGTCATCTTCAATTACAGATGCTGAGAAGCTGAAGCTGAAGTCACTTGACATAAGTTCTGATGAGATTCAGCAAGTGAAGCAATCAAATAAGGAAGTTGTTCAAAAGGATGATTCTGTGAAGAAGACCAGAAGATCAGTGTCCAAGAATCCTGCAAGCCAGGGGATGAAGCACTCGAAGCCTGCTTCTGAAGCCAGGGGACGGAGCACTCAAAGGAAACCCTCAAAATTGATGAAGCAAGAATCCGCCAAAGATGATGAGAAGGTGAAGAAGCAGCCTGCACGAGGTGAAGGTGATTCAAGTGACTATTTTAGATACAATTTCTTAGTATTCTTATGTTAACATTTGTATTTACTGTCACAATTTGGCTATTCTATTACAGTTGCTGTCAACTACTCTCCACCAGAGGAGGAAGCTCTTCAAGAGAACAAGGAAAACATGGTAGTGATTCTTTCCAGTAAATTTTATTTTTTAAATTTGGTTTTGCGAGTCTCAAAAAAATATAATTTTGTAATCTGTGTATGTTTACATCTAGGCTGCATCTCTGGGGGAGGAGCTGGCTTCAGCAGAAATTTAGAGAACATACTATTATTATTGCTCCGCAATAAACTGATGTTTGGTTTTGATTATTTTAATTTAGTACTTTTTTTATTATAATTTTTTTGGCTAAATTGTATAGTGCTACAGAAATAGTTAAAAGTGGGCATATGGAAATCTGGCGTGGTGTGTGAAATTTGTAATTTTTGTACCGCTCTTGCTGCTCTGGATTGATTGGTTATGATTTTTACCTGTCTTGTAATGTCATTACATAAAAATACATTCTGGAAATTTTGCGTTGATAAACCAATATTTTTCAATCAATATTTGGAAGTCTGAAATATTACACAAATTACCCACACAAGCATTTGCAGTAACCAAATGTCATTTCATTACAATTGGAAAACAAATGTAGAATTGAAATGTTACTTTACAAGATACAAAGCAATCAGTCTTTGAGCAACGACTGGAGCAGCCCTCCCAAATTTTACTGCCGCTATGGTCTCACAGGGTTCAGTCGGCCATCCAGCTTTGCTCCACGACGTCTCTTACTTTGCGATTGTACTCGCGCTTGTTCTCACTGAACATTCGAGCAGCTTCAGAATTTGCGGGGGAATTTGGATTGGGGTCACACAACAATGACTGCAATACATAAACGTATATCATTCTGCAGAATATATATATAAGCCGGAAAAGGAGCACTACGCAATCTGGTAACTCATAGATAGCTATGTGAATGACAAACATAAGAAACAACATTATACCTGGATGGATGTAAGAATAGCTGCAGCATCATATATAGGACTCCACTGATTTTGAAGGATATCCAAACATATGCTTCCGTCGGCATAAACTGATCAAAAAAAGTTAGATTTAGAGGTCTGTTGTTTGAGATTAAATTAACTACTCGAATATATTGAGACTTTTCGTGCATTGGCTTACTATTAGGATGGAACATTCGAGATACAAATCGAACAGTTGGTGGCTTATTTGGATAATCTTCGGAGAACTGGAGACTCAGTTTGAACGTACCTATCATGCTCAAAGCATAGCGCACCACATTTAAGTGTCCCGCCGAATGAAAACGTCGAAACATATCAAAGCAATATTATGATCTTGTAGACATTGACAGAATAGTGTTTCCTTTCTTTTAGCACAATTCATAAAAGATAAAAATGCCATCTTCTAATCAGCATTCAATTATGTCTACACTTCAAAATTGCAATCACTACGAATTCCAGATCTCAGTGGCCATTCAGCATCATGTTGGGAGGCAAAAATCAAGCAGTAAACTGCTGGTGCAACTGACAAGCTTCTATCTAGGTATATGAAGCATGAGGAACAGCAAGCATATTTCAACTCACTAGAAAAACAAAGGCAAAATTGGCATGCAAATGCTGAAACACACACACACACATATATCAACTAATACTAAAACAATGAAAATTTTAAATTGCTAATATGAAATCACCAGAGCAATAGAACTCACCTCCATCCCAAGGTGTATCATCAGGACTGCAATTCCCACAACGAAAGAAACCACAAAATGTCTTAATCTAACTAAACGTAAACAACACTATGGAATGAAAAAAAAAAAACAGAGTTTGCTCTATTTCGATAAATCAGAATCCAACACTAACCCGAATATAACAGCATTCCACAGCATAATATTATTATCATGTGGAGCGCCGCTGACACCTGCAGGCGGGTCCTGCTGCAACCTCTTGAAGTCCCTCATCAGTCTCTTCCGAGCTGCAGTTGACATCTTGAATTCCTGCAGATCATAATCATTTACCACAAAAATTAGCATATAACTAAAAAAATGTGAAAGTCACAAAAAAGAGAAGAAAAAAAAAACACAACTTGATTTACAATCCAAATCAACTTCAAGCAAGCAACCTAGCATTGAAAGATTTCCTATTTACTAGAAGCCCCTATTCGATAGAGATTTAACAACTAAAAATTGATGCATACTAGAAAAAACAAGACTAGGGTTATATGGGATTTTGAGCTCCAGTTGTTCAACAGCAATAGACTTCAAAGAATCATTTTTGCTCAAGCAAAGTATATAACCCGCTAAACCTATCGTTCAATTGCAGCAAAAAAAATGAAAACCCACAATTACTCATGCACTCGAGAGAAATCCCAACAGCAAAAACAAGACGATTATCAAGATTTGGCATCAGCTCTTTCCCAGAAAGATTCACGCAACTCAGGTATTCAGTAAAAACCCACACGTCAATCTTATATATATATATATATGTGTGTGTGCAATTAAATAGGCAGATTCATCATTGATAGATGATTATTCATGTTACCTCTGAGATGATTTTCGAATGAAGACTGAAAGCCCTTCTGCTGCAAAGAGGTAGGAAAGAAACAGTAGCACGCATAATTTCACATTATTTATTTGATTTGATGATTGCCTAGATTGGGATTTTTTGTATTTTATTATATAAATATTAATATTAAATATAGGTAATATAAATAAGAATTTTTATCAATTTAGCACCTCAAATATATGTTATCTATCAATCTAAGATTTGAGATAAAAACTATGGATTCAGAATTTAAAAGATAAAAGAGGCAAAATTTATTTTGACCACTCCACATTTTTTTTAAATTTTATTCTAAGTAAATTTCACTTTTGGTCCCATTAGAATATGGTCAAAACACTTTTATTCCCAAAAGTTACATTTTTTGTCCCAAATGAATTTTTTTCGACAATTTTGGTCTCATAAGATATTTTTATGACAATTTTAGTCCCATAAGAAAATTTTCCAATAATTTTAGTCCCAAACTAATTGAGATCTTTGGTGTGCTAGACGACACAAATTGATTTCAGATAGAATACATTGGATTTCGGAACGTATATTATTTGTTTTCATATGAATGAGACACATCAAAATTCACCAAAATTGTTAGTTTTGGGACTAAAATTGTTGGAAAATTTTCTTATGGGACTAAAATTGTCAGAAAAATATCTTATGGGACCAAAATGGTTGAAAAAAAATTCATTTGGGACCAAAAATGTAACTTTTGGGACTAAAAGTGTTTTGACCCTATTCTAATGGGACCAAAAGTGAAATTTACTCTTTTATTCTAGCAATGAAGTTAATAAAAGTGGGAATGAGCCAAAGTAGTCATTTAAATTTTTAAAAATTTTATTTTAACCACTAACTTTTAAATATATTTTTTTAGCTAAATTACCAAAATATTTTTATATTCATTTTTTTAAAAAAAAAAAACCTACTTTAAACTCCCCCACCACCCGCCATATCACATTTTTGAAATCAGATTTTCAAAATTTTCTCTCTCTTCTAGAATCTCATCTTCTTCACAATCTGCACCACTAATGGAATCTGGAAGAAATCGTCGACAACTCTGGAAGATTTCTCCAAATCGTCGATCACTCTGGAACAATCTTCTTCACAATCTCATTTTTCTCTCTAGATTTCTCCACCAACGAGCCAGTGTTGACCTCCAAAAATTCAAGAGAAGAAATAGAAAATTCATCCCCAACCCGTGTGTGCTTTGGTATTGTTTGGTTTTAAAGTTTGATTTGGGGAAAAATTGAATAGAAGAATTTTCTAGACATGCTTTGACATTAGAAAATATTTAAAAATCATCCATAATATAGTTCATTTATGAAAATCTGGAAAAAAAATTAGTATTTCTGCAACTTTCAAAAAATCTGGAAAAGAGAAGTTCTTAACTGCGCAGTGGAACCTGCGCGCTGAGCCTAGTGCGTAGTTACCAGTGCGCGGTCAATGTGCATGCGCCGATGTATGCTGATATTTGTTGTTGCGCGCATGCCTTACCCGAGCTCAAATTGTTACCCAATATATGTCGATGTTTGTTGTTGCGTGCGAGAGCCATCTTATGCGTGCCAAATTGTCAGCCGATGTCTGTCTATGTTTCTTGTTGCACGTGTAGCCATCTGCACACGTGTGCATGCCTTGTGTGCGCACGCTTTGTGCTCACACGTGCGCACCCAAGACCAATTGTCAGCTGTTGTTCTGCCGATGCTCGAAAATTATCAGCCGATGTTCTGCCGATGTTTGTCTATGGTTGTTGTTGCACGCGTAGCCATCTGCACGCGCATGCATGCCTTGTGTGCACACGCTTTGTGCCCGCATGCGCGCACCCGAGACCAAATTATTATCTGATGTTTTGCCGATGCTTGAAAATTATCAGCCGATGTTCTGCTGATGTCTGTCAATGTTTGTTGTTGTGCGCGTAGCCATCTGCGTGCACGTGCATACCTTGTGCACGCAGTTAAGAACAATTCAGCTCGCAGTTAAGAAGAAAATTGCACGCATGCCTTGTGTGAGCACGCTTTGTGGCCATACGCGTGCACCTGAGGCCAAATTGTCGGTTGTTGTTCTACCGCTGTTCGGAAATTATCAGTCGATGTTATGCCGATGGTTGTTGTTACATGCGCGCACGGCTTATGCTCACCGGGTTTTGAGCACAGTTAAGAACAAAATTGACAGTTTTGTGTTTTTTATACAACTTTTGGACATGTTTTGATATCTTTTATCTTGAGAAGTTGTGTGATTTACTGACTTTTATGCTTTAATTCCTATCATTTCGTGTTTTTACATGTTTATGAGTTTTGCAGTTAAAGTGACGAATTTGTTGCATATTCGGCGCAAAATGATCGATTGAAGTTGTGGAGAACTAAGAGATGATTTAATTAAGCATTGTGCTTAATTAATAACTTAATTAAAGCTTATTGGATTGAATTAAATGATCAAAGCCCATTGAAATCCGAAACCCAACTCGAAAAAGGGTTGGGTCGACCCAAAAAGTCTCGGTCCCCATGCTTTTTCATCCGGGTCAATCCTGTATAAAACCAGTCCTCTGGGTCGACCCGGCCATTTTAGTCAACCCATGCACGCGACTTCACGAATTGAAGAGTTTTTCATCTATAATTAGGGTTACAAACCTAATTTACAAAAAAAAAACTCAAGAGATACAAAGAGGAGACGCCGCACACACTTGGAAACACTCCTAATACACCATTGATACACTTTCACACACCTGGAGAAGACGGAGGAGACTGTCAGTACCATCTACACTCGGAGGGAACATCGAACTATTGGAGAGGAGAATTCCAACGGTGTTGGAGAGAGAAGTTGTTTAGTGTTCATTTGTATTGTTTTATAGTAGGAATTTGGTGTCTTTAGTATGTGTGTTTCCAGTATTTTCGTGTTATTTTTATGTTATTACCTTCACTTTTGCTCTTGTGGTCAGTTGTGCCAGAATTGTGCAGAATTAGAGTTTTTGTCCCAAAAAGAGGGAATTTTATGGCACAAAGGTGACATATGAGCCGAAGCCCCCAACTGACGCTCCAGTTGATGGACCAAACTGATGGCCGAGCCAAAGTAGCACCCCGAACTGACCAGTTTTGGGGTCAAACTGGAGACTTCAAGTTGGAGCCAAGAACTTGGAGCTCAACTGAAGAGCCAAGAGTTTGGAGCTGAGCTGGAGGCACAACTGATGAGACGAGCTTAAACCCCCCCAGCTGATGAAGCCAACTGAAGTAGTCAACTGGGAGCCAACTGGAGGACTCAACTGGAACGCCAACTGAAGACGGAAGCTGGAGCTGAGCAGCTCACCGGCGCGGAGGCCCCCGCGACCGCGGGGCAGTGCCTAGGCAAACGTTGTTGTGAAAATGTAAGGTCAGAATGTAAAAACTTGAGCAAATAAAGAACACGAGGTCGGTAACCCTGTTCGATCAATTGATCTACGTCAAGGGGACTTATCAAGTCCGTGAGAAACTACTCCATTAAATAGTTACAAAGGTTATTACATGAAGACTCCCGTCACTCGACCCATTTCCTACTCGATTCAACCTCTTTCACTAAACTGAATTGTGAGCTCCTCTCACAACCTAGAATCTCTCTAGTTCCCACAGGAAATCTCTCCCGAGACTCCTCTAAGTGTGTATGAAAGTGAGTTTCAAACACAGACTAGCAACACAATGATCTAATTGATCAAACCTAGTCTACCCGAATACTATATGCTTCGAATGTGAAGTCTTTTAACTCTCAGCCCTTTAGTGTATTCGTAAAAATTTATGTCATCTAATCTAGTCTGATTCCCAGGCTATTTATAAATAACAAATATAGCCTTAACAAGGTAATCAGAAGTCCTACTTTGACTAGGAATTAACAAGGAAATCATTTCCTTATTTAATTCGGACTTTTCTTAGTTTAGATGTCTTCCTTGAATAGAACTCCTTCTTTCCTTCTTGATCTTCATTATGAACAAGGCAGCTTCTATTATGAAACGTCTATCTTGAATCTAGCATGACACGTCTCTTGTAAACTCTCTGGACAACCATGTACATGATCATGTTTATGAACATGCTCATGTACATGTCTTGATCTTTAATCAGATTGGCAGCAGAATGTTCACAGAAATATCCAGAACATGTTATTCGAACATGAATAACCAAAACATTTTGTGTTCTTTTAAAATTGCCATAATATCTAAACAGATAATGACAATCCCGAACACCTCAGTACAGATGGCACTAACAATATCCCCCTTTGTCTTTATCTGGTTGAAAATCAGCTTCATGTTTTAAAAGATCACAACCCTTGAACTGTAGGATCATGTACTTAAAAACATTCTTGGATGTTTTGAAGAACATCATATGATTTAGTTGTGTTTCACTTTTTTATCAGTTTATACCTTCTCTGCTATATTCATTTTTTTCTTTTTCTATTTTTATGTTTTGATAGCAGTTTCAATTTTTTTAGCAGATATGAATCATAAAGGGAAGAAAAATCTGTTCCATAACAAAATAGCTACTACAAGCTATCAAAGCAAAAAATATCTTCCAAAACATGATGCAAGATAAGTAGAACAGAAAATAAAAAAAAACTTAAAAAAACTTATATTGCATTACCCCCCTATTTGCCACCGAGAAAGGCAAATAAGTAATATTCAGAAACTACTCAGATTTGTCAGGGTCTTGTGCATCATCATCTCCTTCAGATCATCCTTCTTCAGAACCTGCTTCAGCATCATCATACTCAGTTTCTTCTCCATCATCAGCATCCTCCTCAGCCTACTCTTCATCATCATCCTCAGCTTCAGCAGTTTCTTCTTTATAATCCTCCGCTGCAGTCTCTTCTTGGACAGCTTCTGCTTCCTTAGCTTATGCTGCAGTCTGTGCTTCATCTTGCTTTTGTGCTGGAGTAGACTTCTTCAGAGCAGCAGCTTCAGCAGTACTTGCAAGCTTGTGCAAGTTATGAACATTCTCAAGAACATCTGCTGCTGGGGAGGCAAACTCTTCTCCTGATGAAAGATCAACGATCATTGCTTGGATCTTTATCTTTTCAGAAGTATGCTCAGAAATCAAACGAGCATGGAACTCCAGACTCTTCTCGAAAAATCTCAGCACGGCACCTTTTGGAGAGGATTCTTCAACAGTATCATCCACTCCTTTCTTGGATGACATGACTTGCTTAAACTAGAGGTAAAGATGAGGATCTCCTATTTCAGGAGCAACCTTGATCACTAGAGGCTTGTGGAGAGGAATAATTTTGTCTTTTTTTGAAGACACATTCTTCTTCTGTTGCTTGATGATGATGTAGATCAATGATGGATAGCATAGTGTACCTTTAACCACTGTAGAATCTGCACTATTGATGATTTTGCTGAATACAAACTTACCATAATTGAACTGCTTCCCAGTTCCAAGGTGATACAGAAACCACCTCTGGGATTGAGTCACTGCTGCTCTGTGCTTAGTTGGTAGCCAATTGTGGATCAGAATTCTGAACAGGGCGCTATATTTGTGAGTCCGCTTGGAGGTTGGAATAGTCTGTGGATGAGATGGCCATTTGCTGTAGATGCCTCGGGTCAGCTCCTCAGCAACTATCCCCTAGTCATCTATCTCTTTATACGCCCCCTCAGATAAACATCCCAAAAACTCATTAATGAGATCAGGGGAAAACTGTACTATCTCTCCTCTCACATAGACTTTTTGGAAGTCTTCAGACTCTGGATCATCAATCTCTTTGGTCAAATTACAATAGAACTCTATAACAACTTTGGGAACAAACTCCTGAACCTTCTGTACTGTTCCCAACAAACCAGCTTGTTCCAGCAATGTATACACTCCAGTAGTCAACAATGTATCCTTAACCACCTTCTTCTCAGAGATCATGGACCTCTACTTCACTTTCTCCCATAACTCAGCATGCTTAGAAGAACGAAAGATGGATTGTCATAGAGTACCTAGAACACGGAAAATCTGTTTGTGGACTTCAGACTCATGTTCACTTGAATGAGAGTGAACATCTTCAGGTACATCTGTCGGCTGGGCAGCTTTCTTGACCTTCTTGGAAGGACTAGTTGATGCAATGGCTTTCCTCTTCTTTGTGGATGCAGCAACAGATGGTGGAGTGGCAAACGCTCGACTTCTGGTCACGGGGGTTCTTGGAACCAGCTGCATTATAACAGTAGAAGCCTTCTTCCTTGGTGTCTTCTTCTTAATCGGAGATCTCGCAAAAGGATCATATTGAGCAGATGCCAACAACTTTTCCTGTTGTGGAACAAGAGTCTTCTCAGCAGATTCAGAGGATGAACTCTGAATGACTTCCTTCTCTGCTGGATCCGCAACTAAAGTTCTGTGAATGACTTTCTTCTTTCATTTGGCAAGAGCAGCAGCTATAGCCTTCATCTTCAAGCTTTAGGGAATATCATCTTCCCTATCTTCATCATCACCTTCTGTAGTAGAAGGTTGCACAGGCGATTTCAGAACAACACCAGCTGGAGTAGATGTCTCAGCAGGGCTTTTCTCTGCAACATGTGCCTCAACATGTTCAGGCACATCTGAAGGCTTAACATGATCATCACCAGCAGATCTCTTCTCTTTCTGAAGTCCTCGGACAACAGATGCTGTGATGATCTTCTTTGATGAAGAGGTTGTAGTCTTCTTGGATTTCTTGACTGTAGTTCTCTTTGTTCTCGCCTTCTTTCTGTTGACATCATATGACTTCGCGGCTTCCTTCAAAAGATCATCTATTGAAAGACTCTGGGTCTTTATTTTCTTTACAGAAGAAGCAATTTTTTGTTCTTCTATATCTTCTTCCTCTTCGTCCCCATGGAACGTTTCAATTAATTCCTCTGTATCTTTGCTCGAAGATTCATCGCGAAGTGCACTCTGAACAGGCTTCTTGTAGGTTGATTCTCCTCGAACTTGCCTGTCGAACTCATCTTCTTCATAGAACTGATCTTGAGGTTTGGAATATATAACCTTTCCATACCTCATTCTGGGCTTTACAACTTTCTTGGGATGAACGAGCTTTCTTTTCGGAGCCATTTAAAGTGTATGGGTATATGATGACATAAAACAGTAAGAGAGTTAACGACAAACAATGGAAGAAACCCAGAAAACTCAGAGGATTTATAGAGAGAGAAGGGTGTTTTGATTTCAGAAATTTTGAAAAGTGAACGTTCTCTTGAAACGGCTAAACATATATATAAGAAAGTATTCCGTTCTCAGGTTTCCGTTAGACTAAGAAATCGGAGGAAAATCCCGGAAATCAGAGATGATGATAGCACGTCAGAACTAGCTGTTGATAAGGATGTACTCAGGGTTTGAATCATGATCATGTACATCCGTATGAACATTTATGGGAATGTTCAGTCCCTTTGTGCATGAATGGTTCTTTTCTGCCGAGTGTGAAAAAGTCACACTCATACCCCTCTTCTTGGTTTTACTGAACCAAGCACACCCCAAGGGCTGCTCTGAGTTTCTCAAATTGAGCTGAAGCCAATCTCTTGGTGAACAAATTAGCTAGTTGATCTTCAGTCTTCATGTGTTCAATCTTTATCACTTCTTCTTCAACCATCTCTCTGATGAAGTGATGTCTGATGTCTATATGTTTGTTCCTCGAATGCTGCACTGGATTCTTTGAGATGTTGATAGCACTTATATTATCATAGTACAGAATATGAGTATCATGACTAACTTCATAGTCTTTCATCATTTGCATCATCCAGATGATCTGAGTAGAGCTGCTCCCTGCTACAATGTATTATACTTCTACTGTAGATAGGGATATGCAATTCTGCTTCTTACTGAACCAAGAAACAACATTGTTTTCTAAAAAGAAACAAGCACCTGAAGTGCTTTTTCTGTCATCTGGAGATCCAGCCCAATCAGCATCATAGTATGCAGTAATACTTGCGTTTGTATCTGATGTATACCACAAACCATAATCAATAGTTCCATTGATGTACTTGATGATGTTCTTAATAGCCTTCATGTGACTCTCCTTAGAACAGGCCTTGATACCTGGCACACACTCCCACACTGTATGCTATATCTGATCTGCTTGCAGTGAGGTATAGAAGACTACCAATCATGCTTCTGTAGAGAGTTTGATCAACTTCAGTCCCTGCATCATCTTTTCCAATCTTAATTGTAGTGCTGATAGGAGTTCGTTTGTATTTTAAATTTTCAAGTTCAAACTTTTTCACCAGATTTCTTGCATACTTAGATTGAGAGATGAATATCCATTCTTCTGACTGCTTTATCTGGAGTCCTAAAAAGTATTTTAGATCTCCAATAAGGTTCATCTCAAATTCAGCTTCCATATTCCTGATGAAGTCCTTGACCATCTTATCAGACACTGATCCAAACACTATATCATCTATATATACTTGAACTACAATAACTTGTGATTTTTCCTTCCTGATGAATAGTGTTCTGTCTTCTCCTTATCTGTTGTAGCCCTTGCTTACTAGGTATGTAGCCAGTCTTTCATACCATGCCCGAGGAGCTTGGTTTAAGCCATATAGTGCCTTTTTTAGTTTGAACACAAACTCTGGATGATGTGGATCTTCACATCCTTCAGGCTATGCAACAAACACATCCTTCTTCAAGAATCTATTCAGAAAAGCACTCTTGACATCCATCTGATATAGTTTGAACTTCATGATGCATGCCATGGCTAGAAAAAGTCTGACTGATTCAATCCTTGTGACTGGAGCAAAGGATTAATCAAAATCAATGCCTTCAATCTGTGAATAACCTTGTGCAACTAGTCTAGCTTTATTTCTTGTAATATTTCCAGCTTCATCAGTCTTGTTCGTGAAAATCCACTTGGTTCCAACAATGTTGACTCCTTCAGGTTTCTGCACCAGATCCCAGACATCATTCTTTTTGAACTGAAGCAGTTCTTCCTGCATGGCTTCTATCCAGTAGTAATCTTTAAGGGCTTCTTGGATGTTCTTGGGTTCAATCTTGGAAGTGAAACAAACATAGGATATTTTATCATACATCATTTTTCTTAGAGTGCTCCTGGTCATCCTTCCTTCATGAATGTCTCCTATTATTTCTGAAGTAGGATGATTCTTGATGATTTGCTTCGAAGGCTTTCTATGCCTTACTGTCTGTTCTTTAGCTTCTCTGTCTATATCATCATGAACCTTAGAATTTTTGAACACATTCGTGTGAACATCATCTTCAGGAGTATTGACATTATTCACCTGATCATCAAATCTGACATTGACTGTTTCTATTACAGCCTTTATGTCTTTGTTGTAAATTCTGTATGGTTTACTGTTTCTGGAGTGTCCAACAAAAATCTCTTCAACTCCTTTTTTGTTCATCTTGCTGAGATATTCTCTATCACTGAGTATGTAACATGTGGTTCCAAACACATGAAAATACTTCATTGTTGGCTTCTTTTCATTCCAATCTCATATGGAGTAGTGAGAGTACTTGGTCTGAGATGAACTCTGTTCCTGATGTGGCATGCTGTGTTGATAGCTTCTGTCCAGAACCTTATATCAACTCCTTTAGCAGCAATCATGGTCCTGGCCATCTCCTGGAGAGTTCTGTTTTTTCTTTCCACAACTCCATTCTACTAAGGAGTTTTGGGGGCTGAGTACTCATGACTCATACCATTCTCACTGTAGAATGTATCAAAGTACTGGTTCTCAAATTCCTTGCCATGATCACTTCTGATTCTGATAATCTGATCATCCTTCTTAACTGTGATTTTGCAGACTAATCTCTTGAATGTTGTGAAAGCTTCACTCTTGTCTCTGAGAAAATCAACCCAAGTAAATCTTGAGTAATCATCAATGCAGACAAGGACATACTTCTTTCCTCCGTAGCTTTCCACAGCCATAGGCCCCATTAGATCCATATGAATGAGATCTAGAATTCTCTTGAAAGTTCTATCTTGCACTTCTTTATGTTGAGATCTGGACTGTTTCCCAATCTGACATGGACCACAGACTTTGTCTCTGTCAATTCTGATTTGAGGTAGCCCTCTGACAATCTCCTTGTTGATGATCTTTTGGAGATTTCTGAAGTTGATGTGTCCAAGTTTCTGATGCCAGATCTCTGACTCTTCAATAGATGTTCTTTGACATGTTAAAGAACATTGTGCAGGAACATGTAGCTGATAACAGTTCTTAGTTGATCTCTTTCCTTCCATAAATAAGTCATTGTTCTTATTCATAACTTTGCAGCTTTCTTTGGTGAAGACTACTATCATGTCATCATCACAGAGCTGACTGATACTTATTAGATTAGCTTTAAATCCATCAACAAGCATAGCCTTCTTGAGCTTGGGCATTCCTTCAACAGTTAGTTCTCCTTTTCCCATGACTTTACCTCTCTTTCTATTACCAAAGGTAACAAAATCTGACGAGCAAGCTTTCAGATTTTGCATCATAGAGCAGTCTCCTGTCATGTGTCTTGAACAGCCACTATCAAAGTACTAGCTTCCTTTATCTTCAACTTTCAACGAAGTATGAGCAATTAGATTGGTCTGCTTGATAACCCATTACTTTTTCTGTGCAGGCTTCTTCTTTTATTGAGTAGTTGTTTTCTTTTTAGTGTTGCTGGAATGCTGAGCCATAAATCTTCTCCCTATTCTTTTTAGATCAAAGAAGTACTTCTCACAATGTGGTCGAATGTGGCCTTTTTCTTCACAATAGTGGCAAATAATTCTTTTCCTATTGCCATTATTGGTAGTCATCTTTTTGTTAATATTCTTCTGGATGGCTTGAACATTATTTTGTACATGCCTTGTCTGGCTTGTACTGGCTTTGATAAACACTGTCTTGGATTCTTCACCATTGTATCCAAGACCTGGATGACTTTTCCCAGAATGTCCTGGATTAGTGAGAATCTTATCAAGACTTTAAGCTCCATTGTTCAGTATGTTGACATTCCTTTTGATGGACTTTAGCTCTGTAGTCAGTTCTTCAATCTCCTTCTTCTGCTGTTGGATAATAGCCTTCTGTTCTTCATCAGACTTGATCAAATTCTACTTTTCTTTGAGAAGATCTTTGTTGATAGATTGTAGAGTTTTGTTGATCTCAACAACTTTAAGCCATTTTTCATACATCTCCTTGTATGTCTGAATAAACTCCTTATTACTGACATCATCATTGTCTGAGTTTTCATCTTCGTCTGCAAGTTGAAAGGATCCTGGAACTCTGAGACTTTTGCTGTAAAGGCATATGTCTCTTCTTCTGATTCACTGCTACTTTCAGAATCATTATCACTCAAAGAGACATTGTAGTTCTTTTTATTCTTCTTCAGAGTGTTGGCACATTCAACTTGAATATGTCCAAAACCATCGCATTCTCTGCACTGAATTCCTCTTTTTGTGTTTGATGGTTGAAACTCTTTCTGCTCACTGTTGGAGTTTCTATCTTGCTGAGCAGTTCCAAGTTGTTGTCTCTTGTTGTTTGACCTTTTGGAAGACTGTCTATTTACTCTCTTAAGCATTCAACTGAAGTTCTTGGTGATAAGGACTATGTTATTCATTGTTTCTGAATTAAGTACAGGTTTTTGTTTCTGCACATGTTCAAGAACATCCTCAGAAACTTCAGCTTTCAGAGCAATACCTTTCTTCCTTGAGCTGTTGTCATCATCTTCTAGATTCATCTCAAATGTTTTCAATGATCCCATCAGTTCATCAAGTCTCATACTCTTGATGTCCTTGGCTTCCTCTATGGCAGCAACTTTGTAGGCAAACTTCTTTGGAAGAGATCTGAGAACCTTCCTTACAAGCTTTTCATTGCTAATAGGTTCTCCTAGAGCAAAACTTTCATTTGATATGCTCCTTAATCTGACATTAAACTTACCAATGGATTCAGATTTTTCCATTCTGAGACTTTCAAACTTTGAAGTCAGATTTTGAAGTCTTGACAGCCTTACAAAACTAGTTCCTTCAAAGGTAGTTTCCAGAATATCCCAAGCAGCTTTAGCAGTCTCACAAGTTGAGATTAGGCTGAATATTTCAAGATCTACTGCAGAGAATATTGTATTGAGAGTCTTAAAGTTGACATTGTACCAGTTCTTTTGTGGCACAGTCCATTCTCCTTCTTCAATCTTCATATGCCTTCCTTCTTTGGCAATAGTTGGCTTTTCCCATCCTTCAGTGACACTCTTCCATGCGAGTTCATCAAGTGATGTCAGAAAGGCCCTCATCCTTACTTTCCAGTAGGGATAGTTGTTGCCTTCTAGCAGTGGAGGTCTGACCATGGATCCTCCTTCTTTGATTGCACTCATAGCTGGAATGCAACCAAAACCTTCATGCAGATATATAGCTTTCAGGATTCTTTTTACACTAACACCAAAGGCGACCCGCTCTGATACCAATTGAAGTTACATAAACCTGTGCGGTCATGTTCATCATCATGTACTTGAACATTGTTGTGAACATGTAAGGTCAGAATGTAAAAACTTGAGCAAATAAAGAACACGAGGTTGATAACCCTGTTCGATCAATTGATCTACGTCCGGACTTATCAAGTCTGTGAGAAATAGTTTACTACTCTATTGACAAAGGTTATTACACGAAGACTCCCGTCACTTGACCTCTTTCCTACCCGATTCAACCTCTTTCACTAAACTGAATTGTGAGCTCCCCTCACAACCTAGAATCCCTCTAGTTCCCATAGGAAATCTCTCCCGAGACTTATCTAAGTGTGTATGAAAGTGAGTTTCAAACACAGACTAGAAACATAATGATCTAATCGATCAAACCTAGTATACCCGAATACTATATGCTTAGAATGTGAAGTCTTTTAACTCTCAGCCCTTTAGTGTATTCGTAAAAATTCATGTCATCTAATCTAGTCTGATTCCCAGGCTATTTATAAATAACAGATATAGCCTTAACAAGGTAATCAGAAGTCCTACTTTGACTAGGAATTAACAAGGAAAAAATTTCCTTATTTAATTCAGACTTTTCTTAGTTTAGATGTTTTCCTTTAATATAACTCCTTATTTCCTTCTTGATCTTCATCACGAACAAGGCAGCTTCTATTCTGAAACGTCCATCTTGAATTTAGCATGACACGTCTCTTGTAAACTCTCTGGACAACCATGTACATGATCATGTTTCTGAACATGCTTATGTACATGTCTTGATCTTTAATCAGATTGGCAGTGGAATGTTCACAGAAATATCCAGAACATGTTATTCGAACATGAATAACCAAAACATTTTGTGTTCTTTTGAAATTGCCATAATATCTAAACAGATAATGAGATTCCCGAACACCTCAGTACAGATGGCACTAACAATATCCCCCTTTGTCTTTATCTGGTTGCAAATCAGCTTCATGTTTTAAAAGAACACAACCCTTGAACTGTAGGATCATGTACTTAAAAACATTCTTGGATGTTTTGAAGAACATCATATGATTCAGTTGTGTTTCACTTTTTTATCAGCTTATACCTGCTCTGCTATATTCATTTTTTTCTTTTTCTATTTTTATCTTTTGATAGGAGTTTCAATTTTTTTAGCAGATATGAATCCTAAAGGGAAGAAAAATCTGTTCCATAACAAAATAGCTACTACAGCGGAATGTTCACAGAAATGTCCAGAACATGTTATTCGAACATGAATAACCAAAACCTTTTGTGTTCTTTTAAAATTGCCATAATATCTAAACAGATAATGACAATCTCGAACACCTCAGTGCAGATGGCACTAACAAAGGTCGACGGTGAAAATGAAGATTGACGATGAAGATGAAGATGAAAAACAAATCTTAGGTGTGATGGGATAAGTGGGGTAGGGAGAGATTTTATTTTATTTTTATTTTTTTAATGTCTAAAGGGCATTTTTCTCCAAAGTGGCTAAAAAAGTATGTTTAAAAGTTGGTGGCTAAAAAAAGTACGTTTAAAACTTTAAGTGGCTAAAAAAAATTGTCTCTTAATAAAATCTTATTTTAGTCCATTGGGACTCTAAATGCCATAAATACCCCTACTATACAACTTTTTGACCATTCTTAATTGAATTTGACTATCTTCTTTTTCAACCCATTTTCCTCCAAATTCTCAAATTAGTCAAGTCTCCACCCTAAAAATGATCCACTGACACACTATTTATTAATAAATAATCGTACCGCAAGTGCACGGTGTGTTTGTAATACTTAGATGAGCAAGAGTATCGTATCTCACAAGGACTGAGATTCGAATAAACTACTAGACCAAAACACAGGTACAAGATCAATATCTAGACTTTATATTCAAAGGCAAAGAGTAATGAAATATAAAACAGAACAAGAACATAAACAAATGCAAATAATAGCACGAACACTTAACAAATAATATAAATAGGGGATTCCAGGTATAGTGCACATGGATAAAAAAATCTCGTAGTCAAAACGACATACGGCCAACCATACATTCAATATAAATTAAATAATCACATAACAAATAATTAAAGGCCATGATAGTTGGTGTCACTTGCAAAATAAACCATCTACAGATACAACTATCATAATTAAATGTTAGACATAAAATATCACATGATATCTATACATGTTCAATTTTCAAAAATTCCTCTTTGATTAAATTAAATATTATCGAAAAATATACCTTAAGATTAACCTTGTAAATTAATTAAAATTTTCCACCAAAGTATATCTTAATAAAATCAAAAATTACCCTAAAATAGAATTTAGAAATTGATCACAATTATCCACCAAATTAAATCTTAAATTTTTGAAATTTATAGTAGGATTAAATTTGAAAATTTTGAAATTAATCAAAATAATCCTCCAAATTCTAACCCTAAATTTTCGACCCCTCCCCCTAATGAAATAACCAATTTGGAATTTTGATACTAGTAAAAATACTTTCAAATTATATACTAGGTATCAAAATTACTAGAATTAAAAATATGGTAGTTTTGATCCTCTTCAAAAACTTACCAAATTTAAAATTCTATTTTGAAACCTACTTTGATTAAAGTTAAATTACTTTTGATATACACTAAAAATTACGTTATACCAATTTTCATCCCCATAATTTTCGACCCTCTTAGGTTTAAATATGAAAATTTTGATAAATCAAAAATCTATTTCAAATCCAAACCTAAAATTTTCGAAAATAATGGATCAAATTAAGGGAAAAATTGAACAAAAATTTTCGAAAATTTGAACACCAAATTTTCGATCAACATGAAGAATAAGTTTGAAATTATGATGAACATCAAAATACCATTCCAAACATATAATTCATGTAGGGCGAAAATCTCATGCAAATTAAAACAAGAATTTTCGAAACATACATCAAAATTCATCCAATTTTAATTCCATCATGCTCGAAAATATCACACATTAAATGTAAATTTAAACACATAAATTCATCCACAAATCTAATGCAATTTTTGAACATACTCATAGAATTAATTCTAGAACATAGCTGATGCCTGTTTTAATACCAGTTGTTGGGATTTTTTCGAATTATGTCCCACAGGATCTAATCGGATATTCATTAATTCTAATAACATATAAATCATATTTTTTGTGTGACTATAATCATGCTAACATGTTGAATGATCATGCAAGAACATCGAATATATTGCAGTAGAAAAAAATATAAACGATGATCTAATTTACACGACGTAGTAGGATTGCACACAAGATTAAAGATCTAATCTCGTTGTTGTAGGAGAACCGGTCGAACTTGGCCAACTCCATACTATGTTTGAACCCTCCTGAGACGACAATAACACTCCTTGATCTTCTACTGTATTCATGTACCTTGTTTAGATGCTGAGTGGCTGCAAGTTACTAAACTGTGTGGATAACCTAGAGAATCAAGTGAGCAAGAGAGGGGCTAATTTCTTGTACCTAATTTTCATCCCCCCTCCCTTATTAATAAGGAGGGGGGCGAAAATTAATACTCCCAACCTTAATGGGTTTGGACCTCTCCACTTGTTCCATTCCCTCAGTCCACTTAGGTGTTAATTGGGTTACAGTAGGGATCTAGCAGAATATTAAATTGACCTACTAATTTATTTAATTTCTAATATCCAATACATGGATATAAATAAATAAATTAAGTGTTATTTTTATTCCACTAAAGAAATAACACTGACCTACTAAGTTAATACATATTTGCTTATATGCTTTCTCCTTTAGTTCAGCCATTCCTCATGTTTAAGATGTAATGTTCATTAATTAATTATGTAAACTCTAATAGCTATAATTAATTAACATTTCCATTCTTAGAGTAGTACCACACAAGCTTTATTATGTACGGAATAAATTCCACCTGTAGGTTTTCACATGCACTTGTGTTTACTCAAGGGGACATCATCAACTTAGCACACCAGGACATGGTGACCATATACAATGCACAACCCATCATATATGTATATGTTACTACCCAAAATATAGAGGTTAATGATCCTATCAAGAATCTCATTCATTGATAAATTAATGTAGTAGACATAACATATATATGTCCGCCACTATATATAGGTTAAGAACCCGAACTCTGTTGGTCTTTATCCTCTCCCTTTAGGGTCAGATCAGAGAGCAGTATCCTATCGTGATCCTCCTCAATACACATGCCAGTATATCAGAATAATCAGTTAGTCAAGATAAACTAACTATCGGATTATTCTTCGGTGTACAATGGTTGGTTCAAGACCATCTAAATAGCGAGCCTTTTAATACTTTGTAAGGAATCCGATGATATGATCTTTATCATGTGTTCATCCACACCAACATCTACAATGCAAGTATATGGAAACATGCATATAAATATATACCAATAAATAAATACACAAATAGTGACTGCAATCAATATTCAGTCTATATTATCAAAACATTGTAGAGTGTATACAAAGACAATATACAATCCTAACACTACAGATACTTTTAAGTTTACGACTGATACTTTTTAGTAATGAGTAATACCTTTTCGAACATAATGTTTTATTTTTTCGGAGCGGGACTAGGTGGATCGACGACCAGACCTGACCAGTGCATGATCCACCAGTCTAAAGGTCTCATGAGCCTAATTTTGAGCCTAGATCACTTCTCTTTTTTTCCTCTTTCTAGTTTTTTTTTTTATTTTCTCTCCCCCTCTCCCTCTCTCTCTTCTCTCTTCCCCCTCTCTTTCTCATCTCTTTCTCTATTATTTTTGTAAACCATTCAGTAAATAAAAATTGAAAAAATTGTAATAACTATTAATAATTTATTATTATAATAAAATATTATACCTATGAATATATATAAGGTTAAGAAGGTTTTTTTATGAGCAAAATTCGAAATTGATGTTGATGATTCAGACATGACTTTGAATTCTTAATGATTTTGTTATTTATTTTGATGTTCATATACATGTTTTGAATTTTTAGGGTTTCTTGTTGGGATTAAATGCTATTTTTTGTGTAAATCATCACAATTAAATTTTAACCTTATTTCATCTTCTTCATATAATGTTGTTGAGTCATATATTTATCTTCTTTAATTATCCCGTACATTGTATTCAATTCTGGTTTAGGTATTTATTTTTATTTTTTTCGATAATAATTATATTATTAGTTATAGTTCATGCTAAAATGACATATACATCATGCTATAATGGTTCATAGTTCATGCTAAAATGATATATGAATTATGTTGATATTGATAATATCATTCAGATTTATTCTGATATGTGTGATAAATGGTCCTGCTATGAGTTACATACTGAATAAATTTTGCAATAAACTGAAAGTCTTCAATTAAACAATTATAACTTCATCCATGTTTAAACGTAACACTGATATGTAAAGTCATGCTAAAATATCATATATACTATGCTAATATGAGAGTAGTTTAATGCTAAAACTTCATTAATGCAGTACTTTTTTCATATAATATATCAAATTACAACTTTTTTCATACTATTTCATTTAAGATCTCATATGCCTCTATTTATACAAAGAAATATGAATGCAAAATACAAAATATTCATTTTTATTGCTTATTTTATTTCAATTAGGGTTCATTCTATGCCAAGCAGAATTTATTTCATAATTTATGTGTTTTATTGTTCTCATGTAATTTCAACAAATGAAAGTAATATGATATTAATATAAACATATTTATATTAATGAACGAACAACAGAAATGTTATTACAAGTATATTTACATGCTATTCTCATGCAATTTCATCATGTTAAAATGAAAGCAATATAATATTAAGATGAACATATTACAATGCTAAAATGAATGAACAAAACATATAATTAATATTATGAATAAATTTACATGATATTCGCATGCAATTTGTCATGCTAAAATGAAATGAATATAATATATCAAATCAAATCTTTTTCATATTCTTTCATTTAAGATCTCAAATTCATCTGTTTATCCGGAGAAATATGAATGAAAAATACAAAATATTAATTTTGAGGGTTTATTTCATTTCAGTTAGGGTTCATTCCTTTCAATTAGTGTTTAATTATTTCATCAAAGTAGGGTTTAGTTTCATCCTAATTAGGTATTATATATGATAATTCAAGATTTATTGTGTTTTCTTATTCTCGTGTAATTTCGTAATGCTAAAATGAAAATAATGTGATGCTAATATGGACATATAATCATGCTAAAATGAACAAACAACACATATTATTAACAGTAAATTTACATTTTATTCTCATGTTAAAATGTCATATACACCGTGTTAATAAAAGATTATTTAATTATCAGGCTAAACATTATGAACGTAATATTTTTCATATAATATATCAAATTAAAGTTTTTTTTTCATTTTCGTTTATTTAAGATACTGCATACCTCTGGTACTCCGATTAAAATATGGATGAAAAATATAAAATGTTCATTTTTAGGGTTTATTTCAACCCAATTAGGTATATTTCATTCCAATTAGGGTTTTAGAATTTCTATAAAAAATCACTTTTAATACTGAAAAGTATCAGTTCTAATTCTATTCAAGTGCACATAAGACTTTATGAAATGTCATATGCATCATACTAATATGAGAGTAGTTTAAAATTAAATTTCATAAACGCAATACTAATGTGAGCTATAGGTCAAAGTAAAATGTTATATAAACCATGATAGTATGAGAGTAGTTTTCTTTTCCTGGAATTGTAGGGATTGATTTTTTATTTTTATTTTCAGCATAATGTTGTATTCATTTTGAGCATCATATATTATACATTTTTAACATGATGTTACACTCATTTCAATATTTTTTTTTGTGAAATTATATTAGTACTGTATATGACTACATATTCTTTTCCAAATTAGATTTTATTACAACTTAATTAGGATTTTATTAATCCCAATTAGAGATGATTACATTCCAATTAAAGTTTATTATAACCTAATTAGTTTTTATTGCATCATATTAAAGTCAAATGAAATATCATGCGTGGTAAAATCAATAAAAATATTATGCTAAAATCTAGAAATTATTATGGTAAAGTCATGCTAACATCACAATTAGAGTTTATTAGTCCAAATTAGGGTTTAATAGATCATGCTAAAATCAAGGATAATAACATGCTAAATCATATGAACAGATCAATTAAGGTTTAATCCATACAAATTAGCTAGGGTTTATTACATTTTACTTAGGTTTATTATTTCTCAATTATGTTTTATCACATCATGTTAAAATTAAAGGAAATATCATGTTAAAATCAATACAAATATTATGCTAAAAATCAAAGAATTATCATGCTAAAATTGTGCCAATTAATATTCCAATTAATAGAACTTTCAATTGTATCATATTATAAACATATAACTATGCTAAAATGAACGAACATCATAGATGGTATTACATATAATAAAATTTATATGTTTTACGAATATTTTTTCATATTTTTATTTAATATTTTTCTTTGCTATTGTGATTATATTTTCATGTTTTAATGAGTACTTTGTCATGTTATTATGAATATTGTTTTATACTATTGCAAATAAAAAAAAATTATTAGATAAATATATGAAATATGGATCTTGAATGAAAAAGTATGATAATATCTTTAATTTGATATATAATTGCGTAAATTTGATTAAAATGAGCAAGTTTCGATTGTTTAAAGTTTTTACAATATTTGTGTAAATATGTTGATACATCTTGTTAATTTATGAGTATCATGCTAGAACGTCATGAACACAATGTTAATATGAGTTACGGATTAAACTAAAATGTCATATATATCATGCTAATATGCGAGTAATTTCATGCAAAAACATCATAAATGCAATTATGTGAGTTATAGTTGTCATGCTAAAATGTTATATAGGTCGTGCTAAAATATTATATACACCATGCTAATATAAATCTGGGGCTGCTCTGTATGAAAAATATGCCTGAAAATTAATTTTTATATTTTTCATCTATTTTTTTCAAATAAACATATGCAATATGGATCTTAAATGAAAGAGTACGAAAAAAGTTTAATTTAATATATGATTTGCGTAAATCCGATAAAAAATGAGCAAGTTGTGATTATTTAGAGTTTCTATAATATTTGCATAAATATGCTATATCATCGTCTAAATTTTTGATGGAAACAAAATAACCCTTCACTTTTGAACTTCAATGTATTTACTAATATGTCACTACATTTTTTTTTAAAAGTTCAGCATATTTACAAGTTAGTCACCGTCTTTGTATTAAATTTGGAATATTGAGAACAAAATTTGTATGGTTTGGATGAGTTTTCACTTCCCACATAGGGAAGAGTTCTCACCAGATGCACCTCCAATTACTACATTCTTAAAATTTTCGATATATAATCTTCAAAATCACTCACTTGATATTTATTATCCCTAAATTTTGATCACATAAGATTTCATGTTGTAATCTTTATGTTTCACTCTACATTGCATTTTCAAATTATGATTTTTTTTAAATTTTTTTATTCAATTTATTTTTTGTGTGTGATTTAATTAAGTAATTTTACAATTATTTATTATGGCCCACCCATCCAATATTTATAATTATGAGCATGCAAAATTACAACAGTGGTCTAGACTACAGTTGTAATTTCTCTTACACCACGGGTAGGGTAATACAAGTGGTCTATCTCATTTTTTCTTGTAGTGTTAGGGTTTATAATTATTTTTTGGTATTTAATTTTAATTTTTAATTAATAATTCATTATTATGGTTAATTATTTTAGAATTTTTTAATTTATTATTCTATTGATAAATGTTGATTATGATTATTTATGTTATAACTAATTTTTATTTTATTATAAATATGATTAAATCATAAAATTCGTAATGAAACATGGGGTGAAATACGAAATGCAATGAAAAATTTGAACCGAATTTTGACACGTATGCTGAATAATGTGTATTGGCACAATTTATTATTAAAAAACCGTACAAAGAAGTATTTAATCCTAATACGTAACTAAAATTTAGAGGGGATAATATAAGTACATATTATTAGTACTGACTGATCTTCATGTCGACTGTATTATTTAAAACATTAATGAATACGAAATAAATATTTGGGTTAATTACTATAAAATACATAAACTTTGACAAAATTTGTAAATTAGACACAAACTTTAAAATTTTACAATTAAAACACAAACTTACATTTTTTTGCAAAATAGACAAACTCAAAGCAAAATTTTAAAATCAATTTGAATTTGATTGAAAACCACAAAGCCACAAAAATTGTCCACATTTCGATTTAGATGGCATTGCATTGGCTTTAATAAGTGAAAATGAATTATATGTCGCAAATTCTCATTTTTCCGTTAGTCGGAAAAAATTGAGTTTGTCTATTTTGCAAAAAAATGTAAGTTTGTGTTTTAATTGTAAAATTTTAAAGTTTTTATCTAATTTGCAAATCTTGTCAAAGTTGGTATATTTTATAGTAATTAACCCTAAATATTTCGACATGTACTTATAGATATTATTAACAATGCATGCATCGCGATTTAATTACTTAATAAATTATCTGATTGCTTACGTCATAATCCGTGTAGACGACGCATCTCGATCTGTAACAAATTAAACAATATACATACACATTATTTCATCAATTTACAGCAAATATATCACACAAAATAGAAAGGGCAAAAATGAAAAAAAAATAATAAAAAAAAAGAAGTACGTTATCTTATCAACAACATTTTTCATAATTAAGTCATAACAGAACTGGTCATACATATACAATAAATTTTTTGAGAAAAAAGAAAAAAATAAATTAAAGAGAGAAAAAAATGAAGCTGGTGAATATTCAACTTCTCCTCACCAGCAGTCACCATCTATATCCACAATTTTCTTCATCTTACATCATTAATTCATTGGTCATTCACAAAAAAAAAAAAAAAAAAAAAAAAAAAACAGTTGAGGAAAACAGTAAAAAACTAAATCCATGCACGATTTGCATTATGATAATTAAAACTCCAGCATCCAAAATGAACAAAAATATAATCTAATTAACCCCCCAAAATAAAATAAAATCTCGATCGAAAATGAAATCAAACTATACGTGATCCCTGTTGTGATCGCCTGGTGAGTTAGACTTACTCTTATTGGAGTTGGAAAATGGAAACTGCGGCGAAAGAAGCGTCAAACCAGCTGGTTGGGAGCTCGCCGAGGAAGACGAGGACTTGTTCATAAAACTCGGCGCACATTTGTTCGCATTTGAAGAAGACGGAAAGCTTGATAGAATCGGGAAAGGATCGCCGGCGGCCTTTGCACTCGATTTTTCAGCCGCGCTTTCGTTGGCTAATGTGGCGGTGGCAGCACCACCTGAGCTGCCGATGATCGAAGTTAGAGCAGCAGCTAAAACAGACTGAAAACTCGGGTCCGATGTTATTGCTTTGGTTGCAGCTGCAATGGTATCCGGTCCTAACGACTGTTGATTATTAGGGTTTGTGATGGTTTTCTGCAAGTAGGATTGGTATAGGGTTTCGTAAGGTTGTGATCCGAAGCTTAGAGAATTATTAGCTGCTGCTGCGGCATTTTGGTTTTTGTTGAAGGTTTGTGGTCCATAGCTGAGCATATTGCTAACGACGTTAACGTTGTTGTAAGAATTTGAAACTGGGAGGGGATTCGATTCTAGGGAGCTGAAGTTGAGGTTTGTGGTTGAGTATCTTGGAATGAAACCGCCTAGCCGGTTGAGATGAGATGAGGAGGAGGAGGAGGAGGTGAGATCGAGAGTGATGGTTGGAAATGAAGGGGAGGATGAGATTGATGGATTTGGGAGGTAGAAAGCCGGCTTTGATCTTGAATTGTCGGAGAGGTAGAAGTTTAGGCCGTTGAGGTTCGCGGTGGTGGTATTGGTGGTGGTGCTCGGCCCTGTTCCGGAGGTTGAAGAACCGGACATGAGCATTGAGGCCGCTGCTGAAGTGGTGGAAGCCATGGCTGTCGCCGATATTGGGAGTGGGTGGTTGTGTGTTCCTTCGTACGTTGTGATCAAGATCGACATATCCTCTGCGCATCTTTGTACCTTAAATAATTATATTGTAATAAAATGGTGTCCAATTAAAATCAATACATATTCAATAATAATAATTTTAATTAAATAATTGCTCGATTGATCGAGCTATATATATATATATACCTGTTTTCTAACAGGGCAGGATGGGGCGACCGTGCAGCGATAGTATGCACGAGGGCATGGATTGCCCTTGGCAATCTTCTGTCCATATTTCCTCCATTGACACCCATCATTCATCTACATTCATATAAACATGCATAAAACCTAGCTAATTAATTAAATCATTTCATATTCATCCATATACAAGTTTAATTAAAAGTAATTAATTCCAATTAATACAAAATTTAATTTAATCTTCATTACCGTTGGTGTGTCACATCGAACTCTCACAGAAACCCTAGCTCGCTTAGCAGGGTTTTGTTGCGAACTCTCGTCATCTCCACCATCTCTCACATTCTTGATCCCTTTAGGTGGCCACGTCTCTCCGCCTTCTTCCTTCACTTCTTCTATGCTATTTTCGGGAGACGGTCCAACCGGAGACTTCTCGGGCATCTCGAATTTGTAGTCCAGTCCTAGAGACAACCCTTGTTTACGATCATCTCCTATTTCAATATTATCGATCTTTGGTGTTTTACGCGTATCGCCTATTCCTAGGCTGAGATCAATGAGATCATGATCATGAGGTGTCTCTGTGTGATCATCGTGATGAGGACGAGGAGGAGGAGGAGATTTTATTGCCTCTTGCTGAATCACATCTCTGTATTGCATTTGTAGGGTTCTGTAATCCTTTAGAATTCGATCTAAGTACATCTTAAGCCGTTCATTTTCTTCCATCACTTCATCCATTTCTGCTTTCGTTGATCCAAGTTGATCATCCAACTGCAAATTAACATATATTATTTATACATGCATGGAAATTAAGATATATATATATATATATAGAGAGAGAGAGAGAGAGAGAGAGAGAGAGACTCTAATTAATATAACCTGTTCCTTTTTGGCAGATGAAGATGATCTGGATTCAGATTCAGGTGATGGTCTTTCCATCTTTGCCAGCTCCTGTCAAAATTTTCTGTTAGATAATGAAGCTGTGGCATTGACTTAATTAAAGATCCAATTTCACCAAATGTGAGGTTTCATTAATAAAGATTTAACTCTTTGATTGTAAGAAACGAAACTATAGTTAACTGAATAATAAAATAAAAAGTAAAATACTGTATATACATAAATAACGTCAAAAACCTATTAATCTAACTGCTGTGGTCTAACTAAGAGAGCCAACTTGAATTGATTGCTGCCATATAGGACTTTCCCTGGTCTAAAAAAATGAACAACTTGCATATCCGTCTTAACTATTACATGGTCAATGCTTTGGAGCTTCTCATATCATATCACATCATAATTCATATATAGACTTTGAGATATATATCCTTAACCACCACATGTTTCAGATTTTTTTGGACCTGAGCTAACCCTCATCTAATTTCAATTAAATATGAACTTAGCACTCAAAATAATGAAATCCCATTTTTTTCGATTTTCCTGATGAAATTTGGATGTTTCTAAGTTGCATGAAATTAATATAAAAAATTAAAGGACACATTTAAATTCTGTAACATATTGATATAGATTTTCATTTCGAGCTGATTAATTCTTACCTGCTTGCTGCAATTTAAATTCTTCCGATTAGGAGATGGTGTCTTCATCCCATAATTATCTTGGACTCTTTTTCCAGCACCAACCTGAGAAATTAAAAATACAAATACAAATTAGCGACATAGTAGCTTACAATATAATCATGAATAGAGAAACACATAAATTAATATTGAAGGTCTGGAACAGTTTAAACATTAAGATTTGAGGCCAAGAATATATATATATATATATATATATAATTAATTAATTAATACCTGATGAACAACGATCTCCTCGACACAACTTTCTTCGTCGCCATTAGATTCAGAAGGTTTGCTCTCTGTATCTCCAAGAACATATTTGTGCAAAGAAATATCCATAATAGCTAGCTATGTTCTCCACTTCTCCCTCTCTCTCTCTCTCTCTCTCTCTCTCTCTCTCTCTCTCTCTCTCTCTCTCTCTTGTTAATTTTTTTTTTCCTTTGTGTGATCTGAAACAGCAATAGTCTTCCTGTATATAAAGTGATGCAGCAGTATTTGACTTGCTTAAACTAATTCAAAATAAATGGCTTCATCCAGCACACTTAAAACAAAATGTCAATGGCCCAATTGCAGTACTCAACTTATACCTATATATAATATATGAATCCCTATTAAACAATACATTCACTGTCATACTCATAAATACAAGAAAATAGAACTTGAAGAATTCAACTTCAACGTTTAAGTCTTTGAGGCAACATGTATATTATATATATACATACATAGCTACAGAGGGCTTTTAGCCGTAGAAGTCGGTCCCCACCATGCTTATATATATATATATATATATATATATATATATATATATAAAATAATTTTTTTTTATGGGCACGAAATTTCATCCCATCTTCAATTTTTTTTTTCAGTTTGGATCATCTCTAATTGTAATTTAATATATATATATATATATATATATCCTATTTGTTAAATCACTAGGCACATTTGACGTGTAAATTAGTAATGAACAAGATCAGCACAGTACATATATATATATATATATATATATATATATATATATATCATTGACAGAGCCAAGGGGGTGACAATTTGGGGCAACTACTCCCAACTTTTGGTAGTTTGCATAAATATACGTACGTAGTGTAAATTGATAATATTAGCGAGGATATAATTAATTAATAAGATACAAGTCTTGTCGTGTTATCACAAACCTCGTGGTTGAATGGGTAATTCTACTTTCTTTGTTTGGCTTTAGTATATTAATGTTGAATTACTCAGTTAAATACATAGATAAATGGAGTTTTGACTTTTTGAAGGGAACGAGATAATTAAACTACATATTATCATATATTATATATACCATATAAAGAGAAATATCCAGATTGCTTGTTAGTGTGCTTGAGCTACTATATGATGATAATGTCATTATATAAAATATTGATATATTATGGAGTGATTTCATTAGATAGTATTCAAATATTGACATTTCATCAAATTATATATATATATATATATATATAT
The DNA here is from genome assembly GCA_026008535.1 of Perilla frutescens. Taxonomy (NCBI): domain Eukaryota; kingdom Viridiplantae; phylum Streptophyta; class Magnoliopsida; order Lamiales; family Lamiaceae; genus Perilla; species Perilla frutescens. Next base: position 17,275,066 of record BRKX01000014.1, on the reverse strand, counting down.
ATATTATTTGGTATACATTGTAGATTGATTGAAGCGTGGTAAATTACAAAAGTCGCACGGTCAGATGGGCAACCGGTCAAAGTTGTCCCACTTCAGTTGATTCTGATGACCGAAGGTAAAAAGTCCTTTAATTTAGGGCTGATTTGTGTTGTATTAAGTCAAAGTTTGGTTCGTAGATTACCGGCTAGGGCCGGTTAATTAGCATGCCCCTACCTCCTTATTCAGCATCAATGAACTGACAAAGTTATGTGTACAATCCATAGCCGCTATTCGTGGACGTGTTTTGATATCATTTCATCAATTAAGAACCGATAACCCACTTCAAAATAATCTCAAACATATTGTACTTGTTATTCACTTCTTTAGAAGGGTTAATTATCAATCTTTGCTACTACTACGGTTACTTGGTGGTATTTTAATGCTATAGCTAGAATGGTAAACGAAGAAAGCCGCTCACGAGTTATTCGGAACTCGATTCGAAAAAAGTTTATTCGAAATTCGTTCATTTTATAAATGAGCCGAGCTCGAGTAGAGTAGTATTCAGCTCAACCAACTCGCAAATCTATTTGAACTCGAGCTTAATCAAACATTTTCGCGAGCATATTCATGAATATTTTGAACATGTAAACTAAATAAGTTTTTTTAAAGCTTGAATATATAAATTGAACGAACTTTTTTTTTCGAGCATCTGAGCTTAGTCGCAATTAGTAAATTTTCAAACATTTCACGAGCTAAACTCAAGTCATATTCGAACATTACAAATATTTATCGAGTTGAGCTCGAAACAGGAGAAGATTAAAAAGCTCGAATTGAACTCGAGCTCGAATATTTCTTGATGAGACGAGCTCAAACATCAGGGTGTTCGGCTCAGTTCGTTTACACTTTAAAACCCTAGCTATACCTAAACAAATATGCTATAATATATATATATATATATATATATATATGTGTGTGTGTGTAATAAAAAATAAAAATTTGTAGACTGTACTAGCTTTCATCCATACATGAATGAACACTTGGGATTAAGATTATTTTCGAAGTCTATTTTTGCTGGTACTTTCTTCTTTTTCACCACAATAACGTATTTGAATTTTGTACACGGGACAATTGTTTGAGTCAATTAAGTGCTCCACGACTTCTATCACATGAAACGGTCTATTGCACTAGTTAGTAATATGATATCTCCATATTACACTATTAAATTTTTAATTTATTGGATCCAACGCTTAGTTTCCATTTATAATTCAACCTAATTAAATTATTTATAGTTATGGAGATTTACCTAGCACAAATTCGACGCATAAATTAATTAAAAATACTTAATTTATGTATCACTTTCTAAGTACTGTAACTCGAAAGTTGTCCACAAAATAATCATTTTATCGCAAACGATAAATAATACTATAATATTAAATCAATTCGCGTTCAAATCGAAATTAACCCTAATCTCAATGAATATATCTATATATTATATTATATTATATTATATTAATCCCACTGAATATGTGGGCACATAAACACAAAATTATATTATGTATTATATATCCATTATTTTAAAATCTAAATAGAATCAACTTGTAAACGTGTGATATTCAACGCAGCGGAACCTAAATAACCCCACCTTGGGATCGAAAAACGTTGACAGCTAATTATTGGTCTTAAATCTCTCCAAGAAAACTTTGTCCCTAAATAAAACAAAAAACTTTGGCCCTAATATTTTTAATTCCTTTTTTGCCCTCGGGACTGCCTTAATTAACGAAAATCATCTTGTCTTGTATTCGAATCATGTTAACCTCTTTTAGATTAGTCTATTCAAGGTAAATTAGTTGAGGGAAATTCTAAACACAATCCCCGTTTTACTCTTCACAGCCTCCATTAATTTATAAAATATAAAAATAAATTTGATAAGTCATTTTTACCCCTTAGCCTCCATAAATTTAAAACCCTAACATAGCCTCCTACACTATAGCCCCCATCCATTTTCATATAACTAAAATGCAAATAATAAAATTAAAGCCCCTTCCACTATTATTTCATAACTAATAAATTTAGAGAAAAAAAAAGAAAAAAGACGAGAGAACAAAAAGAGAGTACTGAAACATCAAACCAAAAATGGAGAAATAAATATTGCAATGGACGTTCAGTATATTTCTTTCCCTCAGTGAATTGCAATGGCATTATTACCAAAATTCACTACTTGAGCACAAGCATATCCGTTCTCATTGTACCACTGCTGCACACTATCCCTAATCCTCTGTAGCAGTGCAGCCTCAAATTTCACTAAATCGATCTCTTTTTATCCTATTGTGGAACTACTACTTTCTTCTTCATTTCTCTTCCTAGCTTCTTCCAATTTGTAGCAGCAATTCATCCATGTGCAGATCACTACTATTATATTCATGAGCTTCTCATATCATATCATATCATATCATATCATATCATATCATATATATTTTGTGATGACGATGATATATATCTATATGTTGAGGATCTATATATGTTATAAAATATGGAGATCGAGCATCTACATATATATATATATATGCATGTAAATTATGAAAACATGTACTAATAAAGAATATACATATAAATGTCTAACTTATTATTTCAAATATATAGCAACAACATGCTTTATGTAGCAACAGATGCAATTCAAGATCCACACAACTAGCTAGCTAGCTAGGGTAGAAAACATAAATCAAGTCCAAGTTTTAATCATGAAACATACATTTCAAGGATTATAATAAAGGTCATGATGCTCTTCTTCCATGGGTAGAAGACTGGCATCCGAGGTAAGATGATGATCATTAATGCCATCATCTACCTTGGAGAAGCTAGCAACTTCATCGAAGAAGCTTCCGAAAATCATGCTAGCACTGCATGAATAGTCATGGCTCTGGGTAAGAGATGATGAGTAGCCAAGGGAGTTGAGGTAGTCATCCACTCACCTTTCCATGGTCCCTCAACATTTGAAGGATCTCCCTCTGCACAGAAGCGGGCAACAAACACGGTCGAGATTTATCAATTTTCCTCCTATAATCCTTAATTTTTCATGTATATCAAGCTAAAGCTCCCACCATATATATATATATATATATATATATATATATATATGGGTGGGTTCAAATACGAACCAATCCCCCCGTGAGAACCTAGGAACCAATCTAACATGAGAGATTTATATTGCTAACATCAAGAGATTGTGTTGCTAACATGAGGTAACCTCATTTTGCTAACTTGACGAGATCATAATATTAGCAACATATTGCTAATATGTTAGCGATTATACACACTGCTAATATGTGACTAATCATTTGCTAATATGTTTGGTTCCTAGGTTCTCATGGGGGGATTTGGTTCCTATTTGATCCTTTCCCTATATATATATATATATATGTTCTTGTGCATCTTAATTTGTGCAGGGACACATATAAAGAAGCATGTAATTAATTAATAGAATTATTACTCCCTCTTGAAGAGAAAAAAAAGGGCAAATTTCATATAACTCCCCTGTGTTTTCGCGAAAAATCAAAAAAACCCCTGTGTTAAAAAAATAGTCTTAAAACCCCCTCTATTATATATAATTCATCAAAAAAGCCCCTTTTTTGAGAAAGTGTATTACATTTGCTAAAAAAGAGTGTATGATTCTTATTTTTACAATTTTTGTTATAGATAAATATATTTTATATAATTTAAAAATTCTAGTATTTGGTTATACTACTAATATTTAGCTATTTTGATAATTTCCTATGTTACGTATTTTTTTTTACATATAAATATATTTTATAGTATTTAAAAATTATAGTATTTGGTCAAATTACTATTTTAAAAAATTAATTATATTTAAAAAATAATACAAAAATTGTAAAATAAGAATCATACACTCTTTTTTAGCAAATGTAATACACTTTCTTAAAAGGGGGCTTTTTTGATGAATTATACATAACAGAGGGGGTTTTAAGACTATTTTTTTAACACAGGGGTTTTTTTTATTTTTCGTGAAAACACAGGGGAGTAATATGAAATTTGCCCAAAAAAAAAATACACAAAATATATTTCCCTTAAAAATATAAAAGACAAAAAAAAACTACAAGATTTTGGTGACACTGTCATTTGTGGTGTTCAACCTGGTGCACCTCTCGTACAACTTAGGGTCGGCTCATGCTTATGACATGATATATATCCGTACAAGTCGCATATGGAAGAGAAAATATAAAGACATAACTATAGAATTGCAACATACTTAGATTAAAAGTAAGATATAGCAGCTAGCAAAATCCAAGTGAGTTTCTATCTGAATCCAACAAGCCAACACCCAAAGTTCTTATAGACATTTTGACGAATACGTGGTATCCATAGTTTGAGATTGTTGCACTAGACCTGTATAGTTTACTAAAAAAACCATTAGTAATTAGATCTTGTAAGATTAAAAGAAATCAGTCTTGCTTATAATCATTTTAGACGTAAAACCATTTCGCACATATATTCGATTGAACTGGCAGTGTGTGCATGTGACGTAGGCTTTGACAACTTAAGTATACTGGAAATTGATCAGCATGAAACATGAAATTTACATTATCAAACTCTCATAATGAAAATTAATTAAGCTGGAAAAAAAAACTAATATAATTGATTTACCTAAAAATTGATAAAAATCAACTAATTAATGGACAAGTGCAGTGCTAGCTTTAAAATTCAAGGGTACTACCAATTTCAACACAACATCAGTTTCTTAAAATATGAAATTTACCTCCTTAAGAGAGATAAAGAAATCAGTATGAACTAATCACTTACTCTAACTCTTCACAATTTGTTTTTAAAAAAAAAGAATGCATACATATTATGGAACATCTAGCTTGATAATTTCCCCACTTCCAAAATTTGACTCAGTTTGAATGAGTGCACTCAAATCTCTCATGCGATCTAAATATGGAGTATCCCACCATGCTGCACATTTAAGTCGAGATACTTTTCAGTTTGGCACAATTGGAGGTATTGGTGCAGTATGATCCAATGAAACCTATCATAATTGAAAAAAACACACAATTCAAAAAGTATAACATAAATACTAGAAAATATGTCAAACTAGTGTTGTAATAAATACATGTACAAAATGATTATTATTTACAAATCCAATGACGATCACCTTATGTTGCGATTTCAATGGTGGGCTAGATCTTAGAGGGAGGTACGTAAGACACTGTTGTTTAGAGATATGAACCAACACTACATTATATCTTGAGGCAATTAAATGACCCATATTTGGCAGAGTCATCCAATTTTTATACAGGGCAGGAACTATATAACACGATAAAGCATCTAACAGAGCTACAAATTCTGTTGATCCATAAAAGTCAACATAATAAGGTCGATGATTGCATAATTATTCAACCAAATCTTCTCTGACCCTCAACCAATAATCTTCTCCAAAACCAAGCAAACCAGCAATTGCACGAAAACCACAATGTCCATCTGCTTTAACATCAAGTATATTAAGGACATATGGTTTTATATACAAGGGAAAAGAATCCAAAAATTCCATTGTGTGATTACATCTTCTTAAAAGAATTTTATCTTGTCTTTTAATCTTCTTTGGATTCTCAGTGAGTTCTGCTTCATATTTCCAAGCTTCTGTTTCACCAATTTCAAAGAATGAAGGATCACGACGGGTTGAATGAATTTCCTTCAAAGAACGACGTCCTTTCATTTTGGACTTCTCCAATGGAAGTATAAGAAACGTAGTTGCTGGATTAGCTAATTCTCTTAGTTTTCTTTTCAACGCTACCTTTCCAGTTTGATCAGAAGTATTGAAGCGTGACTGTATTGTGTTTATCTCATCATCAATAGTCACCACACATGGATCACAACTAAGTTGCACCTTTTCCAAGTTTAACTTCAACGAATGAGGATGAATAGTTGAAAGAGAAATGGGACGAAAATCTCTTAAAAACTAGGCAATTTCGTGCGCACAAGGCAGCCCATGTGTCCTTCGAATGACACACCCACATAATCTAGTGTCAATTCCAACATCATTTGCCCTCTTTGACTCAATGAGAATCATGTTTAGTGCCTTTCTCGACACTAATCCGTGCAACTCTCTAAATAATGCCGGTCCAAAACTATGCTCAACTACATTCAAACTTTGCTCAAATGAAGCTTTAATTTGAATGTGTTGTAGCTCAATTAGAGAATTAATTGTTTTCCAAGAACTATCAAAATCTCTTTGAGATGAACCAAGCCATCTCTTCAACTTTGCATGTGCACTCTCAGCTCTACAAAAAAAAAAAAGATAAATATAATCAAACAAATATTTTGTTGAATCTATTAAAATCACAATCAAATTAAATTAAATACAATACCTATTGGTAGTCATATTTCCAAAATGCATTATTTTGTCTGTCCAAGCTGACACAAATCTTTCTTTATATGGTGTTAGCCAAATATCTCTGATATACTTCAAAACTTTAGGGTAACTCACATAATCATTGCTAATGGAACTCAAATTTCGAGCATAATCATCCTCATTTGAAAAAAACATAAGGATGCTCCAAGCATACATGAAAGCATCAAATTTTTCTTTGCGTTCAAACAATTTTTTCGAATTCGCAAGCACATTTTTTTATATATGGAATCTGCATAGAAGATTTGTTGTATCGGGGAAAACTCTTTTAATCGAATTCATCAATACCAAATCTCTATCAGTTACAATCACCTTTGGTAATATATTTGATATCATCAAACACTTTAGCATCTCCATTGCCCACTTGTAATTTTCTTCACGTTCAGCCTCCATGTAGACAAATGCTACAGAAAAAGTGAGATCTGTACATGTTACTCCCACGATTTCTAGCAATGGGAGGCCATATTGATTGGTTTTGTAGGTGCAATTCATAATCAACACAGATGGAAATGAATGCAAAATATCTATAGATAAAGGATGCGCCCAAAACAAATCTTTGATGCAATTCGTCAAATTATCACTCCTATGTCATTCCACATATTTACACCCATTCAACCTTTTCATGAGTTATTGAATTTGTGATCTACCAGCTTTTTCTACAATTCGATGTTTCTGACGAACATTGTATATTGTCTTCATTGTAGTTGCATTCCTGTTATTCTTTTCTTTAATGGACATGAGTATATTTCTTGGTTTGATCAAATTCTTTGTCATGTCAAAGAGCAAAGTCTCTTCTTCTTGATTTAATCTTCCAAGAAATGAGTGTCCCTCAAACTGATCAATAGACTGATGATTATGAGATCCATACACAACTTTGATACACCATTCGTCATCATTTTCCGGTTTCACACCTTGCAACATAAATGGACAACCAATTTTTTTGTCCCCGTCCTAGTACGAGATATTTCCTCCACTTTATCAATGTTCTTAGGAAGTCTATAAGTTCCACCACGCTCACAACCAAGTCGCAATCTAGCTTTTCTAATTCCACCATTTTGAGGTTGAGAAGATATGATTATAACAATATAACCTAAATTTTTCTCAATCTCTCATGCCCATGCTACTAAATCCTCTTTACTCTTAGAAATCTACAATATACGTTAATGAATTATATGATATCAACACTTACAAATACGATCACTACAATTTAAGTAAATTTTTAACTTACAGTATTAGTACAAAATACATCATGCGAATCCAATAAATTTGTCTGAGGGTCGATATTCATAACCTGTCACAGTTGATAGTAGCGGAATTAGTAAAATAATGGAATTAATGCTAATTTAATTGATTAAAATCACAGTACAAGAAGATCTATTGAAGCCTTGAACAATCATAAATCAGGCAAATCATTGAACTAAATACCAGAATGAAGAAATAAGAATTATTTCATTTAAAGAAACCACTAAAATAATATATTACAACAAAGCCTATAAACCACTAAAAGTTGCTGATTTTCGAGACTCTCATCATACTTTAATATGCAATTCGAATAGAAAATATGCTCAACGAAACACGCATTAATTTTAGCATAAACATCCAGAATCAAACGCTCACATGAACACATATCGAAAGCCTAGAAAGTAGAGAAACAAGTCATAACTATAGAAAAGAAACAGGTCTAACTATATACATCAAAAGTAAAATTCAATATCCAATTATATATAATTTTACTAACACCAAAAATAATTATTGAAAATTCCTCATTATAAATGATGTTGATATATTTTTATGGGCACACGCAATTAAATTATAAGCATATCATAAAAAATTATTTGACAACGACGGTATAATTCCCATCATCAAATTCTAAACAATTGTTGTTTAATGTATGTCAAGAATAGTTTTTGGAACCGCTATTAGCATTAATGCTCCTCGTTTTTTTAACTTATAAATAAATAACCAATTTAATGAAGATTTATAGCATCATTCTAGTCAATACAATATTGCCACACCCATTTTTAATTCAAGAACTACAAATATAACTACAGTTCATAAATTCAATATGATTTCAAACAAAAACAAAAACTTACCATGGTAAATAATTCATGTGATGGAGAAGAACACGAGTAAAATTATTATTGCAGAAGAAGGATTGTGTCTAGTTTCTCTCGATCTCTCTTTTTGTTTTATCGTCTTATTGTTGCAGATGAATGATTGTATATATGATTTTCTTAGTTATATGAAAAGTAATGGGGACTATAGTGTAGGGGGCTACGTTAGGTTTTTAAATTTATGGGGGCTAAGGGGTAAAAATGACTTATCAAATTTATTTTTATATTTTATAAACTAGTGGGGACTCTGAAGAGTAAAACGGGAGTTGTGTTTAGAATTTTCCATTACTTAAACAACGTTGCCCATGTCCTATATATGTAGCCTATATATACGTGATGGTTCCAAAAACAAATTGGCCCAAAAGTAATTTCCAGGCTATTGCCTTTTTTAAATAAATGTGAAGAATACTGAAATAAACTGCTTAAAGTGTAGTTTCATATGTGTGTGTGTGTGTGTGTGTGTAAAAATGAGCATTTTGACAAATTGGAAGTTAGTAATAATTGACCTTATCTCTCATAAGTACTAATGTACGTATGTACATTTTTCTCGTTTTACTTTTATATATGTTATTAATTAGTGGTATATGCATAGTTTACTTATACAAAAAAAAAGGGGGGGAGGGCGGGGGGATTATATTAATGAATTACACATGCATTGGTAAAAATCTATTCAAAGTTTCAAAGCTTACTCTCATAGAAGTAGACTTAAATAATTCATTACGTACGGTTTCATTTTCACCTGTTCGATCAGCTTTAGGCATAATTACGTAGCCTATATTGTTCTTTAACTAATATAAATTAGCCACCATTGACTTTAAAAATAAAATAAACTTACATCGGTGTTGTACGTATATATATGATAATTTTATTTAAATTTTTATTCATTTTAAATTTTTTAAAAAAAGTAATTATACTAAATCGTATATCTTAGAATTGGGTTTAATTAATTGACTGAAATTTTCAAGTAGGATAAATTTCTATTCCTTGTTGCGATCGCCGCTAGCTAGCTCGTGGTTAATTAATGTTGAACTAATATGTGGTGCATATTATCCTCTTTTCTCGATCGGTTTATTTATTTGATGCTTTAATTTCAATTATTTCACTGAGCACACATGTACGTATTTCTTTTGTGCATGGGATCTCCTTCTATAAATTATAAAAGTTAAGCTTTTGTTGGGATGCCTTGAAGAACCATGACATTGAGTTGTATTGGGTCTCTAGTCTGGTACGATTTCAAGTTATATATATAATTTGAACATAATAATATATCTTCTTTTTTTTTTGGCCGTGAACAAAGCTAACACGACCTTAGTGAACCACGTAAATATGCTTCTTTTTTCAATTCTCGTTATATATAAGTTATAACAGTTACAATTATGTTTATTGTTAATTCTAGAGGGAAAATTGCTTGGGCAAGTAACGACCAATATAATTAATTAAATAGCAACACAAACACATGATATATATGTGAAAATTGCGCTTTTAATAAAAGTGAATCAAATTTCAAAACAGTTAAGGTAAACTAATTATCTTGTGTGCTGCACTTAGATATGCATGCCATTAATATAATTTAACATGAATGTATACTTTCGTGCGTAAGTTTTTATTTATTAATACAAATATATGTGCACGAAAGCTGCTCCTTGAAAGTGCATCCGAAATTTATTAAGGAGATTTATTTTTATATTCTAATATTTGTACCTTAATTAAAACTAATTTAAAAGTTTGAAGGAAAAATGTCCAATTTGATCCTATAACTATACTCAAAATCTTAATTTGGTCTTAAAATAAAATTTCAGCTCAAATTGATTCCTCAACTTTTTAAAAGATATCACGTTAATTCCTCCGTTAGTCCCTAAACTAATTTCTGTTAACGTCTGTCACTAACGACATTAATTTAAGGGAAAAGGTCTAAGTTGGTCCTACAACTATACCCGAAATCTCAGTTTAATCCCTAAACAAAATTTCAGCCCAAATTGGATATTTTATTTAGAAATATATATACCATGAAATTGAATTAGTGAGTCCTAAAATTTAATTGAATTAATTTAACATTTTTAAATTCGACGACTCGCGCAATGCACTCGTCTGACGCTAACGCGTGGGCTCATGCATTGCGCTCGATAATTAATTTTTCGAAACAAATATAAACCCTAATTGTGAATGATAAACCATAATTTTGAAATAAATGTATACTTTAAAATGAAATTAGTGAACCCTAAAATTAAAATGAATTAATTTAAACCATACTCCATCTGTTTCGTTTTGATTGTTGTTTTACTTTTTTTTTATCTAGCTAGAACTAATAATTAATTTTACGGACTAACATATCCATCACTCATATATGACATAAAATCTTATTCACATATATTTCCTAAAATATGGTTTGAGATAGGGTTAAAATTGAGAGAGAGATGTAAAAAAATATATATAAAATAACAAACATTTTAACACAAAATAAAAAAGTTAAAATAACTATTACAATGAAAATGGAGGGATGTAATTAGGAATAAAAAACCCTAATATGGAATAATAAACTTCTAATTGGAAATTAGAAAATCCCAATTTACATGTTTTAAATAATAATTAGGATGTAATTAACTCATATATATATTTCAAAATAAAAGGTCCAATTTGGGCCGAAATTTCGCTTCGGTGCCAAACTTAGATTTCGGGTATAGTGTAAGATCAATTTGGACATTTTTCCTTAAATTAACATCGTTACTGATGGGCGTTAACGGATATTAGTTTATGGACTAACAAAGGGATTAACTTACGTGATACCTTTTAAACAGTTAAGCTATCGATTTGAACCGAATTTTTATTTCTAGACTAAAATGAGATTTCGAGTATAGTTGTAAAACCAAATTGGACATTTTCCCAAACTTTCAATTTCAAATTTGAGAACAATAGACTAGAGATAATTTTAATTGGACGATCATTTACCACAATTATGAAAAACTTATTAATTTAATGTGGATTGAAAATCACTTCTTCATTTCTATTTGTGTATAGGTCGTGTTGTGTGTGTGTGTGTACGTAGATTTGGGCTTTAGAACGTCTATTTTCTTCGTCCCTTTTATTTTTTCTTGAATTAATGCAACAAAAATGTTGTATATACGGAGTAGATATATTAATTCTGGGGTTTGGCATATCCATTAAGAAAAAAAATGATTGAATTGACTTTTGAGGGGGCGATGGATGGAATTCAATTGAACAGCATGTGCAAATGAACCTCGTTACAGTCAACAATATAAGCTTGGAAGTTGAAAAACTTTAAATTAAAACACAGCCCTAACACTTAATTATTTCTTCTCTTCTTTTTCTCATGATTCGTTTGTTTTTCTTTCCCCTTCCCCAAATTATATCCACATTTTCGTACTTCAAGAATAGTTGAAAATAAATATTTCAATTATGATTTTGAGTCTTTTTCAAATTATAGATTGAGGCTACGCATATAATATATATCATTATAAATTAATTTGATATGATGCTCAAATATATACTGATATTCGCGAGAGCTAGAATTAGCAAATATATTTTTCACTGCCTATATATAATTAATCTAAAACAACTCACGTATTTAATTCAATTAATCTTGGATGATAATATGAGTATTTGTATTAGCCCGAGTAACTATATTATGATATTTGGACTGACATGTACGTACCAACCATCTTTATATACAAATTATTTCCCATAAAATCCCGACTGAAAATGAAATAATATATATAGCCAAATATTTGGTGGAAGCTTTCAATCATAGCCATGCTAGTGTGTGTGTGTGTGTGTGGGATGTGTGTGTATAAGGGGTGTGGGTGTGTGTGTAAGAGAGCTCGATCACTTAATTTGTTAATTTCACTCACTTGATTTAATGATTTACAACAAAGGGTCATCCAACTTATAATCTTATATATTTTGAAATTACGTGAAAGCTCAATGGATCAGTAATTAATTAATTATCCTCAATTTTTTTTACCCTCGAAAATTTGGAGATATATATATATATATATATATATATATATGATGTAATGAGGCGGCGAGAGGAGAGGGGAAGATGAAGAGTTGAAAAAGGGTAGGTAGCTGCTAGATGAGATGGAGTGGGTCTTCATACTAAAATTGGCCAACATGTTACTATTAACTAATTGTACCATGTGAATCATAGATTCGCCTACAAATTTCAACTTTCTTGTCAATTTTTAATAATACAACTTGAACATGAGGGGGTGCACGCATATATATATCACCCATTAACTGACACCGTGTGTGTGTGTGTCTCTATACATTATATAAATTTTACTGGCCTCCCACTTGAAGTAAAGTAGACTTAAGTATATATATATATGTGGAAATTAATAATCAGTATATATACGACTAATAATACAATAAATACGTGACGCATGTATTGGGCAATCGGCCTCCCAAATTAATGTAATTTAATGACTATATATTAATTTCCCAAAAAATAAATATTTCCTCCTTACTACATCTATTATATATAAATTTAAAACGTATATATTAATTTAAAGCAATTCATATATATTCTTATTCTTCAAAGGCAGATTATTTATCAACCACATCTGTTTTTTCTTTAATTAATCTTGCGATGTGCCCAACATGGAAGCACATATTGCTCAATCTAGTTATGGATTTCGATCTTTATTGTTTCTTTTAAAATATTGTTAGCTAATTAATTATCTGGGCCATCCAACAACACCCCAGATAGTTTGACAAAGTTTATGCTGATTAATTTAATTATCACAATTGGAAAATATTTAGAATATATGGACTTGTGGACGTCCATTTCAATTTATTTAATCCTAAGTTAAGGACTTATTTTCCAATGAGTCCCATATTATATTGTTATAAATAATGAATATATACACCAGCTTGATGCGAGCAACTAACCATTTCAAAAAAATTAAAATAAATCATATATGCTACAGTAGTCCTTTTAGATATATGGAGAGTCATAAACACAAGAGTCGAAGTTTTATTGTATATTAAACTAGTGTAAATTACCTGCACCCGTGCCGTTGCAAATTACATGAGATGATGTTCTTCGGTTCACAATTGATGTTTCATTCCTTATTTATCTATGAACTTTTTGTGTTCCTAAATGAAGGTTGTTCAAATTCATGAGCTGATTTTTAAAACACGTCCATACAATCTATATGCTGAATCATGAAAATATATGATCTAAGAATTATTAAAACTAATAATATATTAAAATTAAAATGAACTTCATATAGTTGGTAAATATTTGAAATATTTATCCAATATGTAAGTCGTAACAGTTAGAAGATGACTGAATAAGAAAAAAAAAACAGTTTGAAACGATTAGGGATGTACAAATTCAAATGAATGTATGTGAGTTGACAATTAAAAGCAGCTCAATTTGACTCAATTTTATTTTTTAGAAAATAAGCCCAATAGCAAAATACAAAATGCAACTCAACCCAAGTATCGCTTAACATGTCGGTTTCATTACACTAAATTACAACCCGCCTAATTAATAAAAATAAAAAATACGTTTACGATAAAAGTCTCATGCTGACATCTTCAATGTTCTATAGAACTCTGTTAAATTGTTAAATTTGTTTACTCGTATAGATATCCCCGAAGCTAGGCTGATTAATTAAAATAGAAAATAATTATGCTTAACAAAACTTGAAGTTGATTTTCGTACAAAAATTGGAGATGATCGTAATTTAAAATTCAATTTACCCTTTTAAACAAAGAAGCGCTCTCAATAGCAGCCTGCCCTATTATAGCAGACTAATAGTTATAGGCTTATTAGCAATTTATAACGTTTTCTAATCTAAAAAAATTACAACTTTAATCGTTTGCTTTGTTTGTTTTTTTTTCCCGTCAATGCTCATCCCAAGAAGTTACAAGGAAAGATTGCGAATGATATATAGGGAGGTTAATTCAGCTCACAAAACCGACAAGTGACAACTGACTCGAATATCACACACAAAAGTGGAGGATTGTGGCCATAAAATTGTAATTTGAAAGGAATCTAATCTAAATATCCCCCAATATAGGATTACCAAAATTAAGTAGATTGGTCCAAATAGTAGGATTTTCTATTATTTATTTTTATATTTTGGTTAAATATTGAAATTTCTTGTTTGATGTAATTTAATTTAAACATTAAAATATAATTGTTGAATTTTCAATGATTTATTCAATTAAGTAATGTTAAATTGTGTTATATAGTTATATTCAGGGTTGTAAACGAACATATTCGCTCGCAAGCTATCCGGAACTCGGCTCGAAAAAAGCTCATTTGAAGCTCATTCATTTTCTGAACGAGCCGAGCTCGAACATAGTAATATTCGGTTCAGCCAGCTCGCGAACACGTTTAAGTTCAAGCTTAATCGAACATATATGTTCATAAATATTATAAATATTTCAAACTGGTAAATTAAGTAAGTTTTATTTTTCAAGCTCGAGCTCGAATATGTAAATTAAACGAACTTTTTTTGAGCATTCGAGCTTAGGCTCGTAGGCTCGATTGGTAAATTTTCGAGTCTTTCACGAGTCGAACTTGAACTGAATTAAAATATGACAAATATTTGTAAAAGTTGAGCTCGAATCGAGCTCGAGCTCTCAAATATTCATTAACGAGATGAGCTCGAACATTAGGGCATTTAATTCATATCAATTCATTTACAACCCTAGTTTTTTTTTGAGCATAAAGGTACTCGGATTAAATTTAAGCCAAATCACCAGGCTGAAAGTTCAACAAGGCATTGCTCGGCAAAAATGCCATCATAATCAGCAAAAATCATTATTTAAAATAGCAAGTTTAGCTAAAGAATGAGCTAAATTGTTGGCAGTTCTTCGCGCCCAACTGTATCTAACGTCTTCGAACTGGGCGGCCACATTCCGAATTGATTCGCACAGAGCTCCCCTATACGACAAGTCCATAGATTCAGACCTCAGTTGATTATAAATTGTTTGGCAGTCAATTTCCAAGATGATCTTTCTGCAACCTAAATCCCGAGCCAGCAGAAGCCCGTATTGGCATACCAGGCCTTCAGCCATCTCTGCCGTGAAAGGCCGCATAATTCACTTGCACCGGGACTTTAGAACACCACCTTTTGAGTTGCGAATAACTATCCCAATCCCCACAGCCCCTTTCTCGTCGCAGGCCGCATCGACATTCACCTTCCAGAGATCATCTGGAGGGCTTTGCCATGATTCATTCACCGTTTTGTGGTTAGGTGAAAAGATCATCTCTTGAGCTTCTTGGGCTTCATGAAAGAGTTTCATAGCTAGATCCACACATTCCTTCTGTGAAGTACGAACATTTTTTAAGACAACTTCATTGCGATTCTCCCAACAGACCCAAAGTAAAATTGAGAACAAGCAATGAAAAGAATCATCCTTGACTTGCGCAATTCTCTCGAACTAGCGCAACATAGTAGAACCTTGATCAGTAAACTCACTGACTACGAATCGGGGATGTTTTCCAAAAGAGTAAGGACGATACACAGTCTCTCAAGCAATGTGTAATCGATTTCCTCTCCATTCCACATCTCCGGCAGATCTCATCGTATTCAACATTTCTTCTCAACCATTTCTGAGCAAACTGGTAAAGTATCCTTAGCACATCGCCACATGAAGAAACGGATTTTGGGTGGCACCTGTAATCCATATATCCAATTCCAAACCGTCGAATCTCCGATCGACGTCTCTACATAGTGCCGCTGGTTATCAAACATTTGACATGCAAGATTATATCCCGATCTCACCGAGTAGATACCATTCCTAGTGTACTTCTATATACATCTATGTAACCCTTTATGAGTAGGAAGCACAATTGACAAAATAAGCTTCACACACTCAGC